>CM057351.1:329525307-332025307 GCA_030015575.1 Agapanthus africanus | reverse complement strand
CATACACAGAGTAGGAAGTGATATTCCTATACTACGTATAGGTTATACTTTGGTCGTCACACAATGGTTTCTCCACATGGGACTTGGACATTATATCAGACATACTGGTTACTAGATCTATGGTTTTAGATCTAGATTTGGGTGGTTTCCCAATCAAGGGTACTTAGACAGCATTCTAAGAGTATTTAGAATGGACGACTCCTGGCACGGTAGTGTACCTGCAGATGATGGAGTCACCCTCTCTAAAGCTGTCTTACAGACTAAAGGGGAGAGGGATGTGCATGATTGGCAGATCACTTGCTTAGGCAATTGAGTCAATCATGAGATGTCAAGTACCACATCAGATGTTGTTCTTGCACTGGATGCAATAAGTTGACATTGATCCAATCCTGGAGAAACAGTCGGAAGCAGTTTTAGAACATAAGTGGATGTTCTAGGGATATGATAACGACAGCCTCATTCGGGAGACAGTTATCATTCCAGGCTTCCAAGGTGACTTGGACGACAAGGAGGTTGTCAGAGTTATAGTTTTTCATTCTGACGAAGGGCAGTATTTTGGACAGGTGGTCCAAGGAAATACTGAGGGAGGCATGGCACAGGATACTGATTATGTTCAGTTGACAATACAGTCTAAGAAGTTTAGATTTGGAGTTCATTTATGAGCTAGGTCCCATCAGACATCCAGACACATTCTTGGACAGGTATTACTCTTTTCGGGAGATGGCTTTCTCCGCGAACTTGAGATATAGAGAGACATAGAAAGAAACATCAGAGCGGATCCACTCACTGAGGCTATTTCTCGAACGCAATAGTTTTGCAAACGAGCTTTGTGAGACTGACAAGTAGAGGAGTTGGGTGTTCGGTGTCACACGGGCTGTGAGTATGCGACATCGCAATAATTAGCCTTGAGTGCAAGTGGGAGATTGTTGGAGTTAGTGCCCTCAGAGTCAATTATTGGATCACAGGCACGTGATTGCAATGATTGAGGGAGGACCTATCCCGGTAGGACAGTCTTACTCAAGATGATAGTATGCTATCTGATTTATCTTTATCATCGTGTACTGCTTTAGGTGACCTGACATGTCGCTATTACACGATAGAGCCCCTAGGATTCTTGCTTGACCACCAGCAGTATGAGGGCGATCATATAAGTGGGAGCTGGGGTCTATAAGCACATCCTTAAAAGGTCCCTAGTCGTGGGAGTTTCGAAACAGGGCATCGATACTCCAGAGTAGACTAGTGTATACAGTCGAGACCCCGACGAGGGGCGGTGGCCGGTCTCACAAGCCACTGGTGTCAGTTGGTTTACCTAAGATGTATACAGGTGCTCATTGGGTTATGAGTACACCGGACAGGACTCGCCGGGAACATGCTAGTTGGTCTTATACCTGACGTCAGATAGCAGTTCCCTGGTGACATGTGTACAGGTTAGTTCATCGACCTGGGGATCGTCATTTGTCTCGTGTGAGTTCCCACTGTACTTTGATTACTACCCTACCACGCTCAAAGGAGACGTGCAAACAGGTTTTAGTTGGGTACAGTCCCGAGCCACATGAAGGCAGTGAGCGGATCTTCAGGGGTTCGTCTCTTCCGGTATTGGGGGTGATGTCGCGCTGTGTCTAGGAGAGCCATTATACGAAGCCCTGGTATCTCAGGGTGTTCTGGGCTACACTCCGACACGACTTGTATCGCTTTTGGGGGTCTGACTTTACCAACCCCCTAGGCCCACCATGCGATGCTCATAGACGAACGGACCGGACTGTACGGATATTGTCACTGACATGCTCAGTAGGGTGTCAGGATGAGTTCGCTCATCGACGTCCCTTTTGGTCAATACCTGGTAGCCCGTTACGTATTGGCTTATACCTCTGACGTGCTAGTGGTTAAATCCACAACTAAGGTGTTGATGAGTCTTTAGAGTCCCCCACATTCAGTTGCTCAAGTTTTCGGGCGAAACGCTGTAGAGGCCGTATGGAGATATGGCAGGGTTCGATCAGATACGTGCGGTATTGCACGGATCAGGATCGGACGGACAATACTAGCAGGCTTTGGTTTAAGCCGGATGCTAGTATAGTACAGTGTAGATTTTGTCTCATTGCATTTGTATTCGGTTGGAATACAGATGCGAGTGTGTATACACAGTATCGGGGTTTTCCTGTAATTTATTACGGAATCAGTTTTCTGGAGTTGCCAGCTTGCTTTCCGTTTCGGCCATATTTCTTTGTTTCCTTCATTGGTCGAAGTTTGGTGGAGGAGGGCTTATTTGCATTTGTGGAGGGTGTTCTTTGCATTTTATTGTATCATGATGGTGAACCATCCCTTGACCATTTGACTTCTTCATCCATCATGGCTTGACTTTTATATGACATGGTTTTTATGATGGTTGTGGTTGAGTGTGGTTTTTGTTTGGTGATCATGTTCTTTCATGATATCATTTGATTCCCCCATGCATTATTGTGTGGCCTCTCTCATTTTTCTTTGAGACACACTCCATTCTCACTCTCCCAAGTGCCATGGCCGGCCATTCCCTCTTGGGGCTGTCCAAATTTTGGATGTGGGAATTGTTGTTCTTTTCATGCCACAAAATTCCCAGGTTCATCAAAAATTCCACTAGTTCAATTCCTCCACCATTATGGCAACCTCCATGAACCCCAAAATGAGACATGGTTCTACATACATTCTACAGCAAACCTTGGGCACGTCGGCTCGCCAACTTCGTGCTCGAGTTGCCTCGGTATAGAGGTGGGAGCCCGTAAAAGAAGTCGGCGACGTGGTGCCCTTTCCGGCGAGAAGGTGGAGACCGGACATTCCGCGGGAGATCGGGACGACGACGAGAAGACCGGAGGACACGGATCGCTCGGTATATCTCCCTTCCCCATCTTGTAGTTAGCTAGAACTAGTTAATGGCCCGATCTGGGTTTTAGTGCGCGGTGGTGCCGGTTTGAAAAATTAAAGTTAACCATCGCTTCCGCATTTGGCCTCGGGATAGAGGCCGGGGCGCCGCCGTGCACTTACAACCCGAAATATTAGCTCTTGACCAGCACTTAAATCACGCAACGTCTAAAGGCGTAACGTAATTCAAGTAAGCTGAAACCCAGAAATCTAAACTTTTTTAAGAAAATAAAGAAGGTGAAGTTTTGGAATAAAGGTATAATGAAATCAAGTTTTCTTAATGCATAGAAAAGGAACATGAAAATGCAAGTGAAATTTGCTAGTTTGAAAACGTGTTTCGTCTTTTAAAAATTTGGTCAGCACCTCCTTTGTTTATTTTGATCCAAAACCATAAATACATAATAAGAATAATGGCATCCCAAGCGGGAGCTAGCTTTTCGCCAAACGGCGGATCACAACCATGCAAGACAGTATATGTAAGTATACGACGCCTAATGGCGAAGATCACCACAAAAGATAAAGAAATAAGCAAGACATCAAAACCATAAGTAGCGGAAAACCCCTCGCTTTAAGTCTCGCAACCACAATCCCACTAAGTCTCATTACTTATACAAATTACTAATTTTGATTGATGGAGTTGACTAGATACAATGTGAAATAGTAAATACAATAGTGGGTACGATACAAATGTCCCACCTACCAAGCAAACCACCCAAAAGTAGGTATGTACCAGCGATGTCGCTACTGATCCGTGCGGTCGACCTGCAAGAACTGTGGCACAACGGGGGTGAGTTGCCAACTCGTGAGTAGAAAAACATCTATAAGTAGAAATCGAATAAACAACAACTCCTAGGTCAATTATATCATAAAGGTAATACTATGATATCTAGGATGACCGGGTCTGTGTATGTTCCAACACTAATATCAATATCAATCAGCATGTGGATATCATCCAACAATATAATCAATGTATGAATGCATGTGGATCTCGTCCAACCATATAATCAATGTCTGTATATATCATAAAAGCATATGCATGAAAATATGAGGATATAAATCAACCTGTGCCCCTCGCGACACATTAAAATCATGGAACCTGAGTGCCCAACATCGACACTCTAAACATCATGAAAACCCGTGTCCAGTATCGACACGTAAATCCTCATATCTCTCGGGCTCCGTCAGTCCGGATCGGCCCACGGGCTCCGTCAGTCCGGATCGGCCCATATCATCTCTCGACTCCGGTCGGTATCCTCCGGATATCCGTCAGGTCCAACCAATCACCGGTAGGTAGTGGTCCCTCTGCCAGGCTCATCGTCTACTGCATGACAGATCCGTTCTTGCCCCGGGGTACCCTACCGGGTCCACCATGTACCTGCAATCGGCCTCATCCAGCTCCTCGAATCGAGTTCACATGTCACACGTCTCAGAACTGGGAAAACGCATGGTGGACGCACTGAAATATCATATCAAGAGAAACCGGGTTTTTTAAACAATACATACTTTCTTTTAAAATGACCACGGTTCTCAAATCCAGAAATCTCATGAAAACAGCATATCTCAATGCGTAAAATCATAAAGCATGATGTATGCGACATATGATAGAAATGTAAGCATATCCGTATATCATGCAACATGGAATAGTGATGTGACATATTAAGGGAAAACCGCTCTTTTAAGTGATTCCAGTTTTAAAATATATCCTGTGGTTCCCAATTCTCCAAAACCAAATCCAGCATCATCTATGTATGTGCAATAAGTATGTATGTAGGTATGGATGCACAAGTGGTATATACGCAAGTATGAGTGTACAATATGTATGTGCGTAAGTATGGATGTACAAGTAGTACATACGCAAGTATGAGTGTACAATATATATATCATGATGTAGCAACCCTACTGTGTAGTGACATGGCAATTATCGATGATGAAGTGTGTGAGCCTACAATCTGTGTACGTGTAACATACGCATTATCGATAATGGTGCTGGTGTACTATCACAGGTATAAGTAATGCAATGCGAATAACATGAATGCATCAAAAGGTAAATCGTCGGCTAAAAGCTATAAGGTATACATATCTAACATGATCGAGCCGGTGACTCTATAAATCGGCATCCAGCCTCACAACATCACGTACGGTATAATCCATCGTACAACATCCTCTAGTCAAGGGTATGGATCAAACCTCAAGTCAAACTCATCACGTATGGAAAATTATCGTGCGGCGGCATTAAGCTATCAGGGATCCAATCAACCTATAAGACGAGGAGGGTACGGACCTAACGTCTCGTACGGCTATCACTCCCGATTCACAACATATTTAAATATCTCTATACCTATGTCCCAGGTCACATCCGCAACAATCTCATATCAGGGGACCGGCAGGGTATAAATCATCTCAATTGACTCGCATCTGTATACCGACATATCATCAAATCATCATATCACGTCACATATTCTTTTCATCGCATTTATATCCCACATCGAGTCAATTTTACAAATACATTCTATCTTTGCTATAAGTATACATATCTAATCTAACATACACACCCGAACCATACAAACAGTTTTTTTTAAAAGATGCGAATCGTAGTTTTAAAAGTAGGGGCTACGGTGTTTTTAAAGAAAAGATATCATTTGAAAATCCGTAACATCCCTCAAGGTATCTGTTTAAAAAATGCATACAATTCTTCAGTTTGGAAATAGGTACGGTTCGGATGACACACCTACGTCGACTATCTAGTCTTATAGTACCCTAAACGGCAATATCATCAAATATCATCCTCAAGTTCCGTCATCACATACTAGTCGTATCATATCACTTCTAACTATCCTTTAGTTTCTAATATAGATTCACTAACAATCTTTTAATTCTAACCCTAGTTTCCTAATCTAGGTTTTCTTAACCATATGCTACAATCGGTTTCCACCAAAACTTTGCGGGGGTGCTATACGCCATCCACCCGACTTCCCCCCGTAGATATAGATCTACTCATCTTGATCTTTACTTGTCGAATTCGATGACGCGATGCTCCGTCGCCTCGGAATCCACGTGGGGGTACCTACAATAATAAACAATTGCAATCGTTATTAACATCAAGTCCGGAAACCAAAACGGCACATGGATCGCCTATAGGTTAGAACCTATAGCCCACGTATGCAAAACCAACAAATTACCCCTAGTCGTTGATGTACAAACATTCAACAACCAAATACAAATCCAAATATCAAAACTCATCATTCAAAATACGGAAAACATATCCAAAAATCACACCAATGTGCTCCCAGATTTTGACTCAGGCCAAAAGTAGTTGCACAAATAAGTCTAGGGTGTTGTACATAGTGTATAGGACCTATTGGATCAACCGCGACACCAAAGCCAACCAAGTGGCCGGCCACATCACATGGAATTCCGGCGGGCTCAGTTCCAGTGGCTCCAATGGGGTTCGTCTGGTCAGTGTGGTCTCTTAGTGCCCTAATTTGGTCCCTGGTATTGTTTGCTTTCCTCAAAAATTCCCCGGGTTGCTCCAGATTTCCCTGCACACCCTATATATTCACAAAACCGACATGAACAAAATCCTAAATCCGTATTTTGGTTTCTATACTAAATTCCATGTCTTTCAACAACCACTAGAGTTCACTAATTTCCCACAATCACCTAAACCCTTCTCTAGAGATTTCTATCTTCACAACCACCAACCCAATTCAACTTCTAAACTATCTAAAACATAAGAAAACTAAAACTAACTAAATGGAAATGATTAGACCTCATGGATGTCACTTAAGCAAACCCTAGAAGTCCCAATGTTGTCAAAATCCCACTTTACTTGGTCCATTGCGATGAGGGTGAGGAGGTGATCATTTTTTGTGAAAGGGGTATAGGGTTTTGACAAGGTTTTGGAGGTGATTTTTGGGGTTGTAGGTGGAGGGAAGGGAGCTTGAGGAAGAGGAAGAAGGAGATGAAAATGGTGGGGGAAAGAATAATGAGGCAGCCCCCCCTCTCTCAATTATTCTCATTCTCTCTCCCCAAGCATGCCTATTCTCATCATTGTGACTAAGATTGAGCCACGTGATCCCACGTGACCTCCAATAGTTATTAGCACTTATAAAAGAATAGGAAGATAAATTCAAAGGAGGCAGTGCTTAACTTAGTGGCGCCTCATGTGTTTACACGTGATGGTTGCAAGACTTAAGTGTTTAACACTTATATGAACAGAACGAGGGAATAAGCCCAAGGAAACAGTGCCCAATATTTAGGTGCATTACGTGCCACACATGAGTGCTCCAAGTTTCAGTGTTTAACACTGCTTAAGAGCCTCACGTGGGAGCACGTGAGCGCCAACCATTTAGCAGTGTTTAATACTGTGAGAGGCTGACCTTAGCCCAAATCAGCCAAGTCTCTCAAGGCCAAAAAACCTTTTGACCATCGATCTTGGTCCCAGATATAGCCTTCCTATACTCAGGTCCCCCCAAATCGATCTTGGTCCCAGATATGGCCAATGATCTCCTGACACGTGGCATCTAAAATAATGTTCGTTTCACCATGATCCCTCCCTTCAATCTGGAGTTTGGTTCAAGGGTACATATCTCCACACCTCTGATATATGTCGTTGTAATTCTTCAACGATGTCAGAGAGGTGGAGAGTCCCAGCAACCAACAGCTCTTGGATGCACTTTCAAACCCATGAGCATATCCTAATGGACCGCAATGTCCTTAAACTAGCTGTGGACCGCAACGTCCTTAAACTAAACCCTCATCCTAAAAAATGGTGATCTATGGATCGTAACATCCCTAAACTAAAACGATAGAGCCCAAATGCTCTTTCATTGGACCAAAGATTATCCTGAACCCCCGTTATGTAGATCTTAGTCCAATATCGAATTAACGTATCCTTAAAAAATATTTAAGTTGATCTTAATCTCAAACGAGGCTAACGATCCTTAAATCAAACCAAACCCAAATATAAGAAAATACGGATTTGGACTAATCCATGCCCTACGGGCGACAACACAAATTAGTCTCCGTATACAATCCACGGGCAACCAAAAATAAAACAAACACACACACGACACGGAGTGACCTTCTGGAGTAGGAGAAAGTGGTTATCGCGATGCGGTAACGTAATTAACTGCAGGGGCTTGCGCCTGCAGGGAAGAGCGTCCCCACAATAAAAAAAAACCTCACAACGAGGGGGAATCTGACGAAGTCTGTTACAACGGCCACATTCGTCCAAACCTCCAATACACGGTGCCATAAATCAACTTGGCATCTTCGGAGAGGTAGATGGATAAACCCAAATCGCATCTACCCCGAAAATTCAGGCCAGACGTTGTTCCCCACCGAAAGACGCGACGAAGACGCGGCGTGCGTCTTGCCTGAATTTCGAGGGCAGATACTATTTGGTGCTATCTGTCCACCTCTCCGAAGATACAAAGTTGATTTATAGCACCATGTATCGAAGGTTTAAACGAATGCGGCCGATGTAGTAGACTTCGTCAGATTCCCCCTCGTTTGAGGAGTTTTTTATTGTGGGGACGCTCTTCCCTGCAGGCGCAAGCCCCTGTAGTTAATTACTCTACCGCATAACGGTAACAACTTTCTCCTTCTCCAGATGGTCACTTCGTGTCGTGGGTGTTTGTTTTGTTTGTGATTGCCCGTGGATTGTATACGGAGACTAATTTATGTTGTCGCCCGTAGGGCGTGGATTAGTCCCAATCCGTATTTTCTTAGATTTGGGTTTTGGTTTGGGTTTAAGGTTACGTTAGTCTCATTTGAGACAAAGATCAACTTAAACGTTTGTTAAGGATACGTTAGTCTAATTTTAGACTAAGATCGACTCAACGTTTGTTAAGGACACGTTAGTCTAATTTTAGACTAAGATCAACTTAACAGGATCATTTAGATCCAACAAAAGAGCATTTGAACTCTATTGTTTAGTTTAGGGACATTGCGGTCGATTACCAGTTTAAGGACATGGTGGTCCAAGGTTAAGGACATCATAGTCCATGGGTTTAAAGGGACCCCACAGTCCGAGGTTAAGGACATCATAGTCCGTGGGTTTAAAGGGACCCCACATTCCGAGGTTAAGGACATCATAGTCCGTGGGCATAAGGAGCCCACAGTCCAGGTTAAGGACATCGCAGTCCGTGGGTTTAAAGGGACCCCACAGTCCGAGGTTAAGGACATCATAGTCCGTGGGTTTAAAGGGACCCCACAGTCCGAGGTTAAGGACAACATAGTCCATGAGTTTAAGGACCCCACAGTCCGAGGTTAAGGACATCATAGTCCATGGGTTTAAAGGGACCCACAGTCCGAGGTTAAGGACATCGTAGTCCGTGAGTTTAAGGACCCCACAGTCCAGTTTAAAGACGTCATAGTCTATGGAATGTATGGTTGTCGGGACCCGTCACCTCTCTGAAGACGTTGAGGGATTACAACGACATATATCAGAGGGGTTCAAAAATGTACCCTTGAACCAAAGTTGATTGGGGGATCTATAGTCCAATTTGGGACTAAGGTCTGTTAAAAGGTTTATGAGCATACGGGCTCAGTTGATATGAGTTGAGGATTTACGGCCAATCTCGGGCTAAGTCCAATAAATGTTTAATATTTTATTGTTCTGGCTATTGAGCCTTTAATTGGGCTTGGCCCTTTTAATATTGCAGAGCATCAGATCCTGACAATTTTTGTCTTGTATTGAATGCATAGCATTCATCAAAACAATGTGTGTTCTGACAGTGCGCCACGTGGCGCGCCAGGCGCTTTGCGCCAATTAAAGAGCGCATTGCGCTTCTGCCAAGTAGCGCACACGAAAAGGACACGCGTCGCGCTTAGCGCTAAGCGCCAGTTTATGAGCGCATTGCGCTTTCAAGTTGTGAGTGTGTTGCGCTAGTTTAGTAGCGCACCAGTGAGTGACACGTGGCGTGCTTGGCGCTGAGCGCCAGCCCATGAGCGCAATGCTCTATTTCAAAAGCGCAGAGCGCAAGTTGTGTCTGCGGTTGACACGTGGCACGTTTTAGCGCTGAGCGCCGGTCCAAGGAGCACAAAAGCGCAGTTCATGAGTGCAAGGCACTTTCCAGTAGCGCAAAGCGCATTTGATCAAATTTATGATCGGAGAACAGGTTTATGTTCTTTTAAAAGGAGGCTTTGCCTCAAGATTCAAGAACAATAGTTCTTATTTATAAAAAGGCGCTGCCTTTGTAGATCAATGATCTGTGAATGAAGTAAATACTTCTTTTGTTTTTATGATGAGATCTTTTGATCTCTTTTTTTATCAAAGACCTTGGTCTTTTGTAGATCTATGATCTTTTTTAGAAGATAGTTCTTCTTTTCATGAGACGATTTCATCTCTGTGTTCAAAAATCATGTTCTTTACCTTGAAGGAATAATCTTCTTTTGCTAAAAGTTTGCTTTTCTTTCTTTGAGTTTTCTCAAAATTTGTAGGGGGTTTCTCTCTATCAGACTTGAAGTCTTGGGGCCTTTATATAGGGCAAGTTGATTTGTTAAATCAGTTAAAGAGATATTTCTCTGATTGATTTGGGGATGTTTCCCCACCATTGGATCTTTGATCCTAGGGCTTCTGTTTTACAGAAGGTAATTTTCTTGTTTTTAACAAGATTGGAAAGATCTTTCTATAACAGAATTTTAATTCTGATTAATTAATAATTTATTATTAGATCTTTTGATCTAACGGTGGGGAATTCTTAATTCCAGCGCTGGCGCACCTACGTTTGACACGTGGCGCGCAGCGCAGGGCACAGCGCACCTACGTTTGACACGTGGCGCGCAGCACAGAGCGCTGGATCTGAAGCGTTGCTTCAATTCTATTGAATTTTAAATTTTAAAACAGAGCTTTGCTCTGATTGGGGGTGCGCTGCCTAGGACGTAGCGCACTTGGCGCTAGCCCATCTGTGTTTGACACGTGGCGTACAACGCAGAGCGCTGGATCTGAAGCGTTGCTTCAATTTTTAAATTTTGAATTTTAAAACAGAGCTTTGCTCTGATTGGGGGAAAATGGACGTCCTAACGTCCCGGTCGCATCTTTTGGCGGTAAACAGATTCTGGCATGCCCGGTGGGACTCTTTTCCTCTTTTCACTCCACACTTCGTGTGTCGTGTTCACGAACGAATCGCGGTTTAATATGGTTGCCCCTGGATTCGAGGTACTAAGATTTGGTGTCTTGCTCCATGCAGAAGAGAAGATGAAGTCGATGGCTTCCAACTGTACCAAATGCAACAGCAACTTCCACTATGTCCCTGTTAGAAGAGTGACTTATAGGCCCCAAGCGGCCTCCATCTTTGCGATGCCAGTGGAGCAGGTGACTCAGGCTACCACTGTACTGTTCTTTGGAACCTTGCTCCCGCCAGTGAGCTTCAATGCTTCAATGACATTGTAAGAAACCCTAAAGAAGTCAGTCTTTGATCGGCTTACAACTACCACGGCCCCTCTCAACGGGTCGTCCAAGTCCAACGCCTCGGTATTTAACAAACTGGACCAAAGCTCAAGTGGGCCCGTAAAGAGGCCTGCAATACCCGAGGGAGTTATCCTGAAGTGGATAGCCATTCCAGCTCCGTTAAACGAAGTCATCAAAGGGGCTTCTCCTGCTAAGGGATCGGTCTTCCCAAGACTGGCCGTTCCAACTCCTGCTACGGTTCAGGTCGTTACAAGCACTTCCCCTATTCGAAAGTCAATTTTCGACAGGCTAAACGTTCCCTCTCAACAGGCGTCAGTCTTCAACAGGTTGGCACCAAAAGCAGCCTATCATCAAAGCAAGGAGCATGACACGGTCGCTCCTATAACTGAGGTGATCCCATCCGCAAGACATGCTCGACGTCGCCACTGGCAGCGAATGAGGAAAGCTGGGGGCAGTTCCCCTCTGGTCTTACCCCACCAGCTCCAACGGTGGAAATTGACGCTGCTGTTCCAACTGGGAACAGCTTTGAGCCGCTCAGGAGGGTGCGCAAGAACTCTCCAACTGCCGTGTTAAAAAGGTCTCCTCCACCTGTGGAGAACATTACAAAGGCAAAGCCGGAGCATCCTTCTCAACGGCTGTCCTCCAAAATCCACAGGGTCTGGCGGAGAGTCCAAGACTCTGTAATCGACAAGGACTACTCCCACTGACCGAAGAAGGTTCAGCAAGAGGAGGACCATCCCGCCGCCATGCTATGGAAGGTATCGTTTACTTGGGTGCCTATTGCAACAGACCCCTCAACTTCGACCGCCCACAAAAGGAGAAAGCCGAAGAAGATCCCTAAGCCTGCGACAAATTTCAAAGGCACTAAACTTAAACGCCCCAAGTCTGGGGGCATGATAGTGCACACTATCTACAAGGCTTCCGGAAAAAAGGAAAGCCGTGCTTTTGGGGGTCATTGACCACTTACCCGATCAGTAACAAAAGCTCAGGAGCATGACACGGTCGCTCAAAGCAAGGAGCATGACACGGTCGCTCCTATAACTGAGGTGATCCCATCCGCAAGACATGCTCGACGTCGCCACTGGCAGCGAATGAGGAAAGCTGGGGGCAGTTCCCCTCTGGTCTTACCCCACCAGCTCCAACGGTGGAAATTGACGCTGCTGTTCCAACTGGGAACAGCTTTGAGCCGCTCAGGAGGGTGCGCAAGAACTCTCCAACTGCCGTGTTAAAAAGGTCTCCTCCACCTGTGGAGAACATTACAAAGGCAAAGCCGGAGCATCCTTCTCAACGGCTGTCCTCCAAAATCCACAGGGTCTGGCGGAGAGTCCAAGACTCTGTAATCGACAAGGACTACTCCCACTGACCGAAGAAGGTTCAGCAAGAGGAGGACCATCCCGCCGCCATGCTATGGAAGGTATCGTTTACTTGGGTGCCTATTGCAACAGACCCCTCAACTTCGACCGCCCACAAAAGGAGAAAGCCGAAGAAGATCCCTAAGCCTGCGACAAATTTCAAAGGCACTAAACTTAAACGCCCCAAGTCTGGGGGCATGATAGTGCACACTATCTACAAGGCTTCCGGAAAAAAGGAAAGCCGTGCTTTTGGGGGTCATTGACCACTTACCCGATCAGTAACAAAAGCTCAGGAGCAACAACAAAAGCTCCAGGAAATGCTGAGAAAGATGGCCGCACTCACTGGGCAGAAAGAAAGCCCGGAAGTATCGTCAGAACAACGCCAGGAGCAGGAAACCGACGCCGAGTTCCTCCGAAGAATGCTCGAAAAGAAGGATAAAGAAGCCGTGGAACAAGCGGCTAACATAAAACAAATGACGCTCCTATTTCAAGATATGGTGGGGATGATGATCCAGCCGTACCCTCTAGCCGAAGATCCCCAAATAGTCATTAAAGACGACAGAGAAGAAACATCAAACCCTCTTCCGGCTCTATCAGCAACCAGGGAGGAGACGATCACGAAAACTGTGCTTGATGAATATATAGCTCAACAGATACGAGCTCATCAGGTAAGCGAAGCCGCTGGACAAGTTGTCAGAACTGGATGACCATATCCAGGCTGGTACGATCAAATTAAGTACCCACCGGGATATACGATCCCTAAATTCCACGTGTATAAGGGGACAAGCAACCCCCATCAGCACGTCGCTCAGTTCAGGGTTCTGTGCAGCAATAGCGGAGGCGACGACAAATTGCTACTTCGCCAGTTCGTCGGCAGTTTAGCGGAGACAGCTTTTGAATGGTTCTCGGAGCTTCCGAACGACTCCATCAAACATTTACAGAAATGGAGCTGCTATTCACCCAGCGTTTCGCAAGCGCTAGCGGACGCACCCCAATCACAGCGTTGATCAATTCCAGAGTGAAGCCAGGAGAGACATGGGTTCAGTATGCAATTCGGTGGCGGAACCTATGGTCGAAATGCGAACAACGCATAGAAGAAGCCCCTGCTGTGGGCATATTCGTAGGGACCCTTGATCCCCAGGCAACTATATCCAAATTCATGATGTTTTTCAAGCCAACCACCTTCCAGGACCTGATTGACAAGCTGGACCAAATGGACCAGATGGGCCATAGACCGTCCTCCTAAAAAATAGAGCCTCGGAATGAAAAAGGGCAAAGGGAAAGCGACCTTCGTCGCCAACGCTCAGCAACAGCCGAGTGATCCGAAACCAGCTTCTCGCCAAAACGATAAATCATGATCACTCGAAGAAAAGATGAGACGTCCTTACTCATTCCCTCGGGATAAAACGAGAAGACTATTCGAACTGGCGATGCACAACAGGCTCGTCACTCTGCCGGATCCGAGACACCCATCGCAGCTTGGTGACGTCAACCATCCCAACTACTGTCCCTGCCATAGAATAGTGGGCCACCAAATCGAAGATTGTTACATCTTCAAAAACTGGGTTGAAGACCAGTACCAATAGGGCAAGTTCACGTTGTCTGAAAACTGGAGGGTAAACCCGCCACAGCCGCATGCTCCTAAAAAGGTGGACACATCGGGGGCATCATGCTCATTCATAGAGGAAGCTCCATGAGAAGTTGTCCTTTTAGCTAAGACCAAAAGAATGCTAAAGGATCTTCAAGCATGTCCGGCGATTAGGTGGAAAAGCCCGATGGAACCCGAGATAATTGATGGAATGCTAAAACCGCGCCCAACACCAAGAGTTGGTAGTAATGGGCAAAATACCCAGGCCTAGCCGTCAAAGTCTTCGAAGAAAAAGAAGAAGACCAGGAAGCCCGCGTAGCCTGACGACAAACGCACGGACCTGTAAAAGGATATTGATGCGCTGGAGGAATATAATCAGAAGGCACGAACCCCAGCCACACTCCAAGAGTTTCTCAGCCATGCCCTTGAGAGCGAAGATATTGACAATGATGGGGGAGACGACTCGTCGGAAGAACCTGAGGATTATGTGGCAAGTTGTCACATGATCTCTCATTCGTCAGTAAATGATGAAGAGGTTCACTCGGCATCAGAAGATAACATAGAGGAGCTAGGGTGGAATCGATGTCAAAATTCTTGGAACCGTTAGACGAGATGATTGACACGCTGCTGAACGAAGCCCGTCCCGTCAAAAGATCAAAGTTGATCGCGAGCGTGAAGCGGCCATATACGAAAGGGCCAAGCATCGGCGACAGGATGAAGAGGCTGCAGTGCTCCATCCAGATCAAAGCACACCCAGGACGGACAAAAGTAGGCTTAAGACAAGGAAACGGTTCGCTAAAGCCCTGTCAATGGAAATGAAGCTGCCACCTTTCATAGGAAATACTTCTGGCGGTATGCGCCTTGACAAAGCGGATGTATATCCTAACTACTGCTTATACCATCAGAGGATTGCACACCCCACTGAAGAATGCAAAGCCTTCAAGAAATGGTGGCAAGGATATGTTGCGCATCGACAACATTTCAAGCGAATGAAGCGTAAAACTCGTCGGGAGCAGAAAAACATGACAGATGAGCATAAAGGAACTGCCGGCAACTGTCACATGGTTGATACCAGGAGATCTCAAGTTCTCAACTTCGGAAGCAATTCTGATGAAGAAGTAGCCATCGGCCCTCTCTTTAAGGAATCGACCCCAGGAAAAGAGGAAGAGATAAAGAATTGTGAAAACATTCAGCTGCATAATTTTACGTTGCCCAAAAAGAATCTCGGACCTACAAACAAGGGATCGAACAAAAAAGATAAGGGGAAGGAAAAAGTCCCTGAGGATATCGCCCTCGATGATCGAGTCGTCGAAGAGCTGGCAGCCAAAGACCCGCCCAAGAAAAACAAAGTGGATTAATATGTTCCGGCACACCTGAGGAAGATGCTGTCACAGCTAAGCGTTTTGGATGCCCTTCTGTTGTCTAAAGAAGTACGAGATTCTCTGATCAGGGCATTACAAGAGCCCGAGCAGTTTTAAGCATTCCTTGCCGAAAAAAAGATGAAGGACGAGCTGGAAGAAGTGCACACAGCTGACATCACTTTCGGCAATGAAGATCTTCTTCTCGGAATGTGCGAGCACAACCGTTCCCTGTATGTCACCGGGTACTGCCATGACATCAAGATAGAAAAGACCTTAGTTGACAACGGGACCTCTGTCAACCTCCTAAATGTGAGGGTGCTAAAAGAAATCTGCATGAGCGTTCAGCACCTCGCTCGGGATAAAATCACCATCTCCGGGTTCGACTCCCAGTCATCACTGACGCTTGGATCTGTAATACTGACGTTATGCTTTGGGCTGCTCATCACTGACATCAAATTTCATGTCATTAACGCCAAGACCTGCTACAACGCTTTGCTTGACAGGCCTTGGTTACACGAGTACAACATCATTCCTTCTACACAACATCAGTGTATGGAGTATTTCAAAGATGGTCTCGAGTATACCGTGACGGGGGAAGTAAACCCGTTCTCCGTAAATGAAGGCCGAAAGTATGAAGATGCAAAGCATTTCCTATTAGACTTTGAAGACACGGAAATATGCCATAAAATGGAGAATAAGCAAAATGCTATCACCACTATTCTGGTCTTCGGGAGCGATACTGAGGAGGAAGAAGAGATAGTCTATTCGGGACCGCCCCAATGTAACAGGACGGGACCATCTACCCCTATTTTGGTCTTTGGCAGTGACTCTGAAGATGAAATCAACGCAGTGTTCTCGGTCCGTCCATCAATGCAAGCCCTCACTGGAGATGATCAGAGTTTGCAAATCGCCATAGTTCTGCGGCAGCATTACAGAGAGCTTGATGCGCTTGATACATATAGCGTGCAAGAGCTGCAGACATTCTACGTCCCTCCCATGCGAAGAGGTGAAAAGGCGATCCTATTCTATCGATCCGGGAAAACCAAAGTCGAGAGAGGAGTCTGGCATCGTGCCGAACTTGCGCTTGATAGGCTCCAACCAATCCGTCTGCCCGGATACTACGCAGAGGTGTTCCCCTCCGAACGGCGGCCGCGACGTGAGGACGTCTGGGCCTAAGATTCGGGGCAGATGCTATATGGTTTTATCCGTCTACCTCTCCGAAGACGCCAAGTTGATTTATGGCACCGTGTATCGGAGGTTTAGACGGATGCGGCCGATGTAGCAGACTTCGTCAGATTCCCCCTCGCTTGAGGGGTTTTTGATTGTGGGGACGCTCTTCCCTACAGGCGCAAGCCCCTGCAGTTAATTACGCTACCGCATCACGGTAACAACTTTCTCCTTCTCCAGAATTTCACTTCGTGTCGTGTGTGTTTGTTTTGTTTGTGGTTGCCCGTGGATTGTATACGGAGACTGAGTAATGCCGTCGCCCGTAGGACGTGGATTAGTCCAAATCCGTATTTACTTAGATTTGGGTTTGGTGTTTTTCGTTTAAGGATACGTTAGCCGTATTGAGGATAAGATCAACATAAACGTTCGTTAAGGATACGTTAGTCCTGTTTATGACCAAGATCAACTTAACGTGGTGATCTATTTAATATATGGCCGTTAGAACTCATCACCTCTCTGACGTCATTGAAGGATTACAACGATAGGTGTCAGAGGAGTTCAGAGATGTACCCTCGAACCAAAATTGATTTGAAGTTTTATAGTCCATTTAAATGTTTAAGGATACGTTAGCCGTATTTGGGGCTAAGATCAACTTAAACGGGACCGTTTAGATCCGACAAAAGAGCATTTGAAGGCTCTATTGCTCCAGTTTAGGGACGTAGTGGTCCATGTTCCAGTTTAGGGATGTGGTGGTCCAGCGCCAGTTTAGGGACGTGGTGGTCCATCATTAGTTTAAGGACGTTTCGGTCCGATATTAGTTTAAGGACGTTTCGGTCCATATTGATATGTGGTTATCGGGACCCGTCACCTCTCTGACGTCGTTGAAGGATTACAACGACATGTGTCAGAGGAGTTCGGAGATGTACTCTCGAACCGGAAATAAATTGATTTAAGAGAGCAGCTGTGCTCAGTCAACTTAAATTTAAGGACTTACGGCCAAAATTGGGCTAAGTCCAGTTGAAAATGTTCAACACTTTTATTTATTTTTGGTCTATTAAACCTGTGCTAGGGCTTTGCTCACACTTAAATAATGCATTGCATTACTTTCTATTTTTGTTTGGGCTGGGCTCTGCCCTTTTATAAATGATGCAGAAGCATCAATTTTATTTGGGCTCTGCCCTTTTTTATTGCTTTGCAATTTCTTTTGGACTGTTGGGTCTTTTTGATTTGGGCCTGGCCCTTTAAGAAATGCGTTGCATTATTCAGGCGCTTTGCGCCAATCAGGGAGCGCAAGTGCTTGTGGTGACGACACGTGTCGTGCAAGCGCAGTGCGTTGCGCTAGTGCGCTGCGCTAGTGCGCTGCTGACACGTGGCGTACTTTGGTGAGTTGCGCCAATTATAGAGAGCAAAGCTCTAACTTAAAGCGCATAGCGTAAGTAGTTCAGATGTTGACACGTGGCGCTTTCCCAAGAGCGCAACAGCGCAGTTTGGAAGTGCAAAACACTAAGAATCTTTTAGATTCAAGAACAGAAGTGCAAAGCACTGTTTGATTTCTTGATTTAATTTAGATCAAAGAAAAATAAGTTTTTCTTGTTTTTTCTTATCTCAAAGAACCAAAGGTTCATAAAAAGTGCAAAGCACTACTTAATAATTTTTTTGTTTTTTATTAAAGATCATTGATCTTGTTTTTCGATCTATGATCTGTTCATAAGAGAACTTTCTCTTTCTCTAAAGGTTTTTACCTTTTTTGTTCTTGAGGAGTTCTTCAGAGTTCTCTTTATTTTTTCTCAGAAAATGTTCATGCCCTTTAATTGAGGTCTAGGGGTCTTTTTATAGTGCCCATAAATTAGTTAAATTTGTTAGAGAGATCTTTCTCTGAGTGATTTGGGAAATTTCCCCCACCGTTGGATCTTTGATCCAAGGGCTTCTGTTTTACAGAAGAAAATCTTCTTATTTTAACAAGAACAGAAAGATTTCTTTGAAATCTTAATTCTGTTTGGCGCAGATGCCCAACCGTGTGACACGTGTCGCGCAGCACACAGCACAGCGCAACTGCGCTAGCGCATCTGTGCTGACACGTGTCGCGCAGCGCAACTGCGCTAGCGCATCTGTGCTGACACGTGTCGCGCAGCGCGCAGCGCAGCGCAACAGCGCTAGAGCATCAGCGCTGACACGTGTCGCGCAGCGCAGTGCTTGCGCAACTGAAGCGTTGCTTCCTTTAAATAGAGCTTTGCTCTGATTGGGCGCGCCTTCTTGGGCGCTGCGCTGATGCATCTGCGCCGGACACGTGGCGCGTTGCGCCCGAGATTTGAAGCGTTGCTTCAAATTATTGAATTTTGAATTTCAACAGAGCTTTGTTCTGATTGGGGGAAACAAATGCCCCCCCACCGTTGCGCTCACGTGGCGCACACGTGAGTGCAGCGGTGGCAAACTCCTGATCGTTGGATCAAGGGGTGAGCCGAAGAGGCGCAAGCGCCTTATAAATAGGACCTATGGCCCTTAGGAAATCTTCACCATTTCAAGATTTTTGATTTTCTAGAGCTTTGCTCTTGCTTAAGAATTTTAGAGCCTTGCTCTTGCTTTTTCACAAGAACTCCAGAGTTCAGAACTTGAAACCATCTTAGGTATTAATAATAAAATTAAATTAAATTAAATTAAAATTGATTAATAGTGCTTTGCTCTCATAGATCTTTGATCTAAAACCCTTTTGGGGTTTCATCAGCAAAGCCTTGCTCTGGAAAGTTCATAGATCTACAGAGATCTTGCTCATGGGTTTTAACTCATGAACAGAGCTTTGCTCATGGATCAATTGTAGATCTTTTCTGATATGAAAATGGAGAACTCCTAAAAGTTTTCATTGATCTTTAAAATCCCAAATTTTTAATCTTTAAGAGTTAAAGTTTTCTTTTTGATGGATTTTCCATCATTAGTATAGGGCTAGGCTCTCTTTAAAGAAATTTTATTGCCTTGAGACCAGAGTTTAACAAATGTCACTCTGTGACAGAGCTTTGCTCTAAAAGAGGAGATTTTCTCCTTGTCTCTAGGGATTTCCCATCAATGAGGATATTCTCTTGGGGACCTTTTCATTAATTGACAATCTCATCCAATGATGGGGCTGTCTTATTAAATGATGTACTGTCGTCTAGATTTTGTGGGTCCCCCTTTGGTCCCCCTATCCACTGCATTGCGGTATGGCATAAAAATTTTAAAATGTTGAGCGTTGGAATTATAATACTGACGGCTAATGTTTGTCTCTTTGCAGGAAACATGTCTGCCAATTTGTCTTTTCCGTTTGTTCGCTCGGAGGGAGGGTTTCCTCAGGCACCGGTGGACTGCGTGGTGCTCGCTCTCATCAAGGATCATGACCCCGAGCACAAAAACCTTCACTTGTGGGGTAGGTGGTACAATGAAATCATCCAGGGCCGTCGCAGTTTCAGTTCCGCCACGCCGTCTGAGCCAACATCTTCACTCCCCTACGCAGATGAACCCCCGGTGAAGTATGCCGTGGAGGTCAAAAATTGGAATTCGGATGACCTCCTCCAGCCTACGATTGGTGCTATCCCCGTGCAGCCGCCGCCAGCAATAGATATCTTAAGGAGGAGAATTTGTCAGGGTGAAGCGCGCCCTTGAGGACAGGCTTATAACATTGGATTGATCCCACGACCGCCTGCCGGATATTTGCAATGGGCCCAGTACATCCTATCAGTGAAGAGGACTCATCTGATGAGGATTGGTTTGTACTCGGCCATTTACATCTCGCTCTTTGAGTATCCTTCTCCTCCAACGTGGTGGGTTAAGGCTTTTATCGAGCAATAGAATATCCCCACACACACCTTCCTGATGACGGACCGGGAAGTCTCTATCTCCTTGGAGGAATTTGCTGAAATCTCGGGTCTGCCGATGAGGGGAGAGCCTTACGAGGAGCTGCTTCCTCCCGATGAATACGTCTTTGCCACCAAGCCGCTGGTGTTTGACCTGACGCCGGAGAACGCTATTCAGCACCAGTACCCGGGCTTGGTGAAGGTATTGGAGATTTATGAGGGACTCTATCTGGAATCGGGCGACCGGGGAGTCAGTTTTGCAGATTTCATTGCTCGCTTCATTCAACCGGAGTTCTTATCAGAGCGAAGCGAGAAGTTCGCCCAGCTCGATGACCCTTTTGGGTTTGGTTTTGATCGCCGACCCACTTCGGAGGATGACCACAAAAACTTTTATCTTCCCGGTGCCGCCGTCGTCCCTTTTTTAGAAATTGCCATCCCCGACATGGATGAAGAGACCTTCTTTGTAGGGTTCTTGGGCTTGTGGTTGTGCAGTTTTGCTCTTCCTATGCATCCACGCCATATGCGTCCGACTGTTTTCTACCCAGCGCATCGGATGGTGGCTGGTTTGCAGTTGTCAGTAGGAATCGCCGGGCTGGCTTATCTTTATAATGGACTTAGCGTAGCGGCGGATGCTAGTGAGCCTGGGGTGCAACCCGCCAACTTCCCGATGCACTACTTTACCTCTTGGATGGAAATGCACGTGCACGGGGTGTTCGGCGCCCATAGGATTCCTCCCTTTTTTGAGAAATGCAGGATCCCAAGGGTCATACGGTTGGTCGGGGCTTCGATCGTAGTTGCACCTCCGCGGGAGGCTAGGGGGCTGCTCCTTCGACCACACCTGGTCGGGGCGAAGGTTTCCTTCTTGGATAAGGTCATAACAATAGGCTCAGAGACCACCAAGTCGGTAGTGTCGCTATGCGGTGATTTTAAAGACGGGGCTTCCATACTGAAGGCTCAGGAAATCCTCCATCTCTACTCCATTCGGCTGGGCTACCTGGTGTTCAGGCAGAATGAGACAGCACTCTTCATGAGGTATAACCCTCACCGGTTTGCTCAGCAATCGAGCTACAACCAAGGGATCCCGATGGAAGCCTTCTTGGAAAAGCCCATGGTTAGCCGGGAGGGGATAAAGAATGCAATGCACCACTTTATGCGGCTTAACACGGGTTCTTATTTCTTTATCAGTGAGCCGAGCTGCGTTCCCAAAGTCCTCAACGAGTACGTGGCTTGGTATGCGCATGCTATGAGTCCAGTTATCCAAATGGAAAAACGCATGCTGGTTGACCGCAAGGGTGCGCCTCCCGGCGGCGATCGCAAGGCTCCCCTGAAGCCGAGGACCCCGGTTATTTCTCCATTGAAAGGTGCTGGAGGCGGACCTCCGCGCGTGTTGAGTCCTCCGAGCGGATTGCCGCTTCGCGATACTGTGGATGCGCTACCAGCCCCCCATGCTCCAGTGGAGACGGTAACTGTGGTATCGCCGGAGTCCGGTGTAGGCGCGGATATCGGGACCCGTCGCCCCAAGGTGTCCGCCAAGCGTAAATCAGTCCCGGGTGCATCCAGAGTTGGCGGGCAAAAGAAGAAGAAGTCGCTCCTTTCCCTTGACGCGATTCTTGGCTTAGAGCCTGAGGCCCCTCTTACCGAAGGAATAAGTGAATATGGCAGCAATAAGGGCTTCGCGGTAGACCCCGCAGACACCGACCTGGCGGCCGCCATTGCGGCTTCTGAGCGATCAGCGAGGCTTAAAGCATGGTTGAGTAAACTCGCCGAGTCAGGTAATTATTAGCTGCTTTCTTCATCATTTCATCGCATTTTTTATCATTATTCTTGACTAATACTTTCCCCCATTTTCAATAGGTGTTTCTACCGAAGAAGCTATTGCTGCCTTTTTGAAAACCTTTCAAAAGGAGGAGGAGAAACGCGCTTTAGCGGGTGCCGGTATGTCCCACCCCCTTTTTTAAAACAAATTTTGTTATCTTTTTCGATGGTTAACCTAACTTTCTTCCTTTGTTTCTTTATAGGGGTTATACTAGTCGATGAGGGGATCCTCTCTGAACCTGTTATTGGAGTTCCGGTCTCGTCAGGGCTGCTGCAAGAGCCTCGACTTGACAAGTCGACGAGGGATGCCTTGAAGAATTTGGAGGCATCCCTGTGTACAGACGAGGACGCCTCAATGAAAGAGGCTCTGGTAAGGTCCATTTCAACAGCCCGGGAGGAAAGGAAGCGGCTGAGGCGTGAGGCGAAGGCGCGCCGGGCTGCTTTGGATACGGGAGCGGGCCCAAGCACCATCCCTCGTGCCGACACTCCGTCAGAAGAGTCCCCGGTCGCTTTGTCTACCGCTCATAGACAGGCGATCCGCGCCAATAGAGAAGCTAACGACAAGTCTACCTCAGGTAGCACTTCTTTCAGAATTTCATAATAAGACTCATAAAGCTGTCGGTTCTTATGTACTTTATCTTGCAGGGCCAAGTCCGACCGAGGGGGATGCGGAGACCATTGAACCCAGGGAAACAGAGGAGGCGACGCCTGTCGAACCTGAGCCGACGGTGGGCAACGTCGCTGAGGCTTCAGAGCCTGAGATGGAGGTTGGGGGGTCCGTAGCCGAGAAGGTCATTGATGCCGCACCTGAAGTGGCGGCAGATGAAATGATCATTATAACTGAGCCCAGGGTGGTGGCGGACGAGACGTTTGAGGCCGACGACCTTATGGCGGCGGCGGATAAGCCGATGGAGATTGCGGAGCCCGAGGAAGTAGCGGGTGAGATGGGCACGACTCTTGGGGAAGAGTCAGCCGCTCTCTCTCAAGAATCCAGCAATGCTCTGATCATTGCCTTCCCCGTCTACGATCTTCCGCCGTCTCCTGGCCACGCGAGCACGACGACGGTCCCCATCGAGTCGGGTGATGAGGCCACGGGCGGTGGCCTCATGTCGATAGAGGAGGGAGTCGCCTCCGTTTCAGCCGGGAGCTCCTCAGGTAAACCCCAAGTTACTGTTTTTCTTTACTTTACAATCCTTTCTGACAAGTTCACCTTTCTTATAACGCAGGTGCAGCCAGCGCCGATGCCCTACTGCTTGAGGGAGCGCCCTCGACTACTGCTTTAGCGGTGGTCACCTCTCAGCCTTCTCTCATACCGTCAAAGATGTTGGAAGGTATGGGTTCGCAACTTATTAATCTCACTTTTCAGACGTATAATTTGTGTACTAAAGTCATATTGTTGTGTCTTTTCAGGAGTGCTATTTGATCATGTATATCAGATGTTGCTCCCACACTTCTCCTTTCCATCCGAACTCGCTTCTTCCTCTGGTGGCGCTGGTGAGTATGATTTCCATTGATATCTTTCTTTTTTATTGATGGAATTACTTCTAACCCTTTTTCTCATCCCGATTGCAGCGCTACAGATTGAAGGAGGGGATACAAGATCGGCTGCGCCACCGGTCCTTCCGGCCTTGCCACCTGTCTCGGCTGGTATGGCGACTATCACATTAATGACTTCCCCCTCTTTTATTTCCTGAACTGTTATCTGATCATATCTTGCTTCTTTTCAGCTGTCGTTCCGGTCTTGGCTCCTTTTGAGTCCCATATTACAATGCCGGCCAGCCCTTCTCAGAGACGTCCGTCCTCAAAAGGTGCGGTGAATAGCCTGCGCATGTTGAGCGACTACATCGAGGAACTCGACGTCGAGACTCCTACGTCTGCTGCGGACTTTGCTACGACGGTTAACCAGATTTTGGTAATATTTGCCAACTTCCATGACGAGGGCATCGTCGCCTCCTGGGTTAATCACTGTCGGGAGATTGAGGCTCGCCTTCATCAGCTGGAGTCGTTGCGTCCCGCTCCTGAGGCCTTGGCTGCCAGCAATCAAAGAGCAGCGTGGATTGAGAGGAGCGCTTCTTACTTTCGCCATCTCGAACAAGAAGTTATTTCAAGGCATAAGGAGCGCGGTGAGACCTCGAGCAAGTCTGCCCAGCTGCGTGTTCGGGTAGAGGCCAATGCTGTACGGCTGAAGGCTGTCTTTGAGGGTCTTTTGCAATGTCTTTCTGAAGGGTTATCCTTGAGGCAACAGCTTGACGTTGTCGAGCGGGATGCACCCAGCCAAGAAGCAGCCCAGAAGGCGGCCGAGGAGCAACTTTCATCCTTTTTACAGCAGCGGACCCAGGTGGAAGCGGAGGTGGCCGCGGCAGCCGCTCAGGAAGAGGCGCTGAAGGAAGTGCGAGAGCAACTTGTGGATTTACTAAAGACACTTCCTCCTCAGTAGCTATCCCTCTTTGTATCGTTTGTGCTTGTAGATAAAAGAATGTGTATATATATATTTTTTTATTCTTTAACACAATGTATTCTATACCCAATCAAGTTTATGAATAAAAGATACACATTTTTTGTAATGTCTTATGTCATTTCTCCGCCTTTTCTTTCTTTTATTATCAGCACGCCACCTTAGTAAACATGGTCAACAGATAATAGAGCACGCATCTTGACTTTCTTAAGAAATAGCGATGGCTTAGGCCGCAGGTTCAGATCTGTTGCCTAAGACTTTTCAACTCCATGAGCCGTGAGGGTCTCGTAGAGATTTTTCTCCCTACGGATCGAGAGGATCTCGTAGGTGGGTTTTTCTCCTTAGGAATCGTGAGGATTCCTAAGTGTGATTTTCTCTTATAAGTCGTAAGGATCCTATAAGAGAATTTTTCCCTCTTACGAGTCGAGAGGACTCGTAAGCGGTTGTTTCCCTCCTCGTCGGAACTCGACTTTGGAGAGTGAGACCCATGAATAGTATGCAAGAGACCGTTTAGATCGACTTGCAGGGTCCCATCGTTCAGGAAGCAAGTTTTTTAATCCCTGCTGCCTGAGGCTTCATCTTGCAATTTGAGACGAATCGGGAATTTTCCCGCGGAGACACTGGTTTCTCTGCGAGCCGACGCAAATCAGGAGGCTCTCGTCAAGGATTATTTGTATCCATGAGTCGAGAAATTTGCTAAGGATTATTTGTTTCCCCAGCGCCAAGGATTATTTATTTCCTTGGGGTTTGAAACGAGTCAAGGATTTCCCACGGAGGCACTGGTGGCTCTGCGAGTCGACGCGGATCAGGAGGCTCTCGTCAAGGAGTGTTTGTATCCGTGAGTCGAGGAGTTTGCTAGGGATTATTTGTTTCCCAAGCGCTAAGGATTATTTGTTTTCTTGGGGTTTGAAACGAGTCGAGGATTTCCCACGTAGGCACAGGTGGCTCTGCGAGTCGACGCGGATCAGGAGGCTCTCGTCAAGGAGTGTTTGTATCCGTGAGTCGAGGAGTTTGCTAGGGATTATTTGTTTCCCAAGCGCCAAGGATTATTTGTTTCCTTGGGGTTTGAAACGAGTCGAGGATTTCCCACGGAGGCACTGGTAGCTCTGCGAGTCGACGCGGATCAGGAGGCTCTCGTCAAGGAGTGTTTGTATCCGTGAGTCGAGGAGTTTGCTAGGGATTATTTGTTTCCCAAGCGCCAAGGATTATTTGTTTCCTTGGGGTTTGAAACGAGTCGAGGATTTCCCACGGAGGCACTGGTAGCTCTGTGAGTCGACGCGGATCAGGAGGCTCTCGTCAAGGAGTGTTTGTATCCGTGAGTCGAGGAGTTTGCTAGGGATTATTTGTTTCCCAAGCGCCAAGGATTATTTGTTTCCTTGGGGTTTGAAACGAGTCGAGGATTTCCCACGGAGGCACTGGTGGCTCTGCGAGTCGACGCGGATCAGGAGGCTCTCGTCAAGGAGTGTTTGTATCCGTGAGTCGAGGTATCTGCTGAAGACATTGGTTTCTTCGGAGTTGGACTGAACCGTCGAGATTTGGCTTCGTCTTCTGGCGGAGCCTGTTGGGAAAGTATGGTTCCCTCTTTGTTTACGCCCTTGGATTGTATACAGGGATCGATGTGATCTTAACTGTAGGGCCAAAGTTTTATCATCATTTTTTTTGTTTTATCTCCGCGATGCTCTATCATTTCAGCTTTTATATCGCGAAGGTCGCGATTGCCCAATCATTTCGGCTATTTTTCGCGGTGCCCCATCATTTCGGCTATATATTTTTTATTTTTTATTTTTATTTTTTACTCACTGCTTTTTATTGCGAGTTGCCCAATCATTTCGGCTATTTTGCATGCATACATTTTAGTTGCTGCTGTTTTTTATTGCAAGCTGCCCTATCATTTCGGCTATTTTGCATGCATACATTTTACTTGCTGTTGTTTTTTATTGCAAGCTGCCCCATCATTTCGGCTATTTGGTATGCATGTGCGACCTATCGGCTTTTCACCGTAAACCTGAAATTAGACATCGATTTCGGCATCAGCACCGCTTCAACTGGGATATTACCAGGAGCGAATCATCATCTGCTTCTATTGATGTCGAACAAAGATGGCTTAGCGACCAGGGTTAGGGTCCTGTCGGCTAAGGCTTTTGACTTCATGAGCCGTAAGGGTTTCACGACGGTATTTCTCCCTACAAGTCGTGAGGATCTTGTAGGTGTATTTTCTCCTTAGGAGTCGTGAGGATTCCTAAGTGTATGTTCCTCTGTAAGTCGTAAGGATCCTACAAGAGGGCTTTCTCCTTGTAAGTCGAGAGGACTTACAAGGTTTGTTCATCATGCGTACATATCCCCGGTCACGGATGGAACTTGGTCAGGGAAATGTTTATTCGCGCCCGTGGATTGTATACAAGGGTCAATATTGAGCCACTTGTAGGGCAATATCGGAAATTGTGGGGATTGCTTAAGCACAGGTTGAGGTCTCTGTAACTTAAGACTTTCAAATCCTATGAGCCGTGAGGGTCCCATAAGAGAGTTCTCCTTACGAGTCGTGAGGATCTCGCAAGTGTATTTTCTCCTTAGGAATCGTGGGGATCCCTAAGTGTGTTGCTCCTTTGTGAGTCGTAAGGACCTCACGTAGGTGGTTTCTCCTTACAAGGTCGAGAGGACCCTGTAAGTGTCCTTTAACGAGGTTGCGCCCTTTCAGGTTTTCACAAACACTCGCCGGTAGTCCTGATGTTTTTACTCACGGAGCCCTTTCGGGTTTTCATCCGTGCCCATTTTGCTTATGGACATACCGTTTTTTTTATTCTTTTTATTTTCTTTTTCTCCTTTTTTTTTACGAGATCGCGCCCTTTCGGGTTTTCACGACCACTCGCCGGTAGCCCAGCTGTTTTTACTCACGGAGCCCTTTCGGGTTTTCATCCGTGCCCTTTTTGCTTATGGACATACCGTTTTTATTTATTATATATATATATATATATATTTTTTTATATTCATCTCGTCAGCCTAAGGATGCTGCGGTATTAGTTTAAGGACGTTTCGGTGCGCTATTAGTTTAAGGACATTTCGGTCCGACTTTGAGAAGGCTGGCTACTGCTGATAGAGTTTGAGCTTAGGAAGATAGCAAGCGGACATAGTCGTCGTCATCTACCATTGACCTAGGCTGTGGCTCATTAAGCATAGTATTTCTTTAGGAAGCGACCGTTTATTGGCCTGAAAGGCCTTTCACCGTGCATGTCCATGAGTAGATAGGCCCCACCCTGGTAGACCTTATCTATGATGTATGGGCCTTCATAGTTTGGCTCGAATTTTCCTCGCTTGGCGCGATTGGGAATCATAGGCCTTTTGACTACTAGCACAAGTTCGCCTTGGCGGAATGTTCTCGGTCGGGTCAATCTTTCATATGAGCGCGTCATCTTTGCTTTGTAAGCTTCTAGATTTTGTTGCGCTATGAGCCGGGTTTCATCAAGGGCGTCAAGTTCCTCAAGCCGAAGGTGAGCGTTTTCTTTATTTGTTAGCTCGTAGTGGACCGCCACTCGTAGAGAGGGTAGTTCTATCTCGAGGGGATGTACTGGTTCCGTACCGAATACCAACGCGTACGGCGTTGTGTTTGTGGCCGTCTTGAACGCAGTTCGGTACGCCCAAAGAGCCTCTTGCAGTCTCTCGTGCCAGTCTTTCTTATTTCGGGAGACCGTCTTTTTCATGATTTTCGTCAGGGTCTTGTTGAAGGCCTCGGCTAGACCATTAGCTCGCGGATTATAAACCGAGGAAAATCTCCAGTCTATGTTATGCTGTTGCGCGAAGCGGCTGATCTTGTGACTTCTGTAGGCTGGCCCGTTATCGAAGATGATCCGTCGCGGAGTTCCAAATCGATATATGATATGCGTCTTGAAGAAATGGAGGATATTCTCCGTCTTCACTTCCTTCAGTGGTACTGCTTCCGCCCACTTAGAGAAGTAGTCAGTTGTCGCCAGGATGAAACGATATCCCTTGGACGATGCTGGTTCGATAGGGCCGACTATGTCAGTTCCCCACATTTCGAACGGCCAGCTAGCCACCGTCGGGTGTAGTGGACTTGGAGAGAAGTCTTTATAGACTACTTGATATCCCGTCGAACACCTGAAGATGCATCCTCAAGACATCAGCTCATGAAACGAGCTCTGTCTTTCGCCTTCGTCAATGATACTCTATATAAGAGATCGTTCGACTCTCTGTGGCTGAGATGCCTGGGACCGGAAGAAGCGAGGAGAGTCGTTCAAGAAACCCACGACGGACTCTGCGGTTCTCATCAATCCGGCCTAAAGATGAAGCTAAAGATCAAAAGAATGGGATACTATTGGCCCATGATGATTCAGGACTGCCTTGAATACGCGAAGCAGTGCTACCCGTGCCAAATTCATGGGGACTTCATCCACCAGCATCCAAATCCGCTACACCCAACAGTGGCTAGCTGGCTATTTGAAATGTGGGGAACCGATATAATTGGGCCCATCGAACCAACGTCATCCAAAGGATATCGGTTCATATTGGCCTTAACTGATTACTTCTCTAAATGGGCAGAAGCAGTACCGCTAAGAGAAGTGAAGACGGAGAACATCCTCCATTTCTTCAAGACACACGTCATCTATCGGTTCGGCACTCCGCGATGGATTATCTCTGATAACAGGTCGGCCTACAGAAGTCACAAAATCAGCCACTTCACACATAAACATAATATAGACTAGAGATACTCTTCGGTCTATAATCCCCGAGCTAACGGTTTAGCTGAGGCTTTCAACAAGACCTTGACAAAGATCATAAAGAAAATGGTGTCCCGAAATAAAAAGGACTGGCATGAGAGATTGCATGAAGCTCTCTGGGCCTATCGGACTTCGTTCAAGGCAGCCACGAACACAACGCCATTTGCGTTAGTATTCGGCACGGAAGCGGTACTTTCCTTGGAGATAGAGCTACCCTCTCTACGAGTGGCGGTTCGGTACGAACTAACGGACGAAGAGAATGCCCATCTTCGACATGAGGAGCTCGACGCCCTCGATAAAGCCCGTCTCACGGCGCAGCAAAACCTAGAAGCTTACAAAGCAAGAATGACGCGCTCATACGAAAGATTGACTAGGCCGAGAACATTCCGCCAAGGCGAACTCGTGCTAGTTGTAAAAAGACCTATGATCCCCAACCGTGCTAAACGGGGGAAATTCGAGCTGAACTATAAAGGCCCGTACATCATAGACAAGGTCTACCAAGGTGGGGCCTATTTGCTCATGGATATGCATGGCAAAAGACCCTTCCGGCCAATAAACGACCGATTCCAGAAAAAATACTACGCTTGACGAGTCACGGCCCAGGTCAATGATAGATGACGACACATGTGTCTGCTTGCTATCTTCCCGGGTCCAAACTCTATAAGTAGTATCCGGCGAAACCTCGCCTCAAAATCCCAATAGACCGCAACGTCCTTAAACTAGCTATGGGCCGTAATGTCCTTAAACTAGCTATGGACCGTAATGTCCTTAAACTAACAACGGACCGCAACGTCCTTAAACTAGCTGTGGACCGAGATGTCCTTAAACTAACAACAGACCGATATGTCCCTAAACTAACAACGTCGCCTCAAACACGGCGATAGTGGAATGCAAGTCCACAAGTCCCAACGGTGAGGACTGCAACTCAAATCCCACCGACAAACGGATGGATCACATGCGGAGAAACTATTCTCGAGAGTTCCATCGCACAAAAAAAAGGGTACGTCCACAAGCGAAATGGGCATGGATGAAAACCCGAAAGGGCGCAGCAAGACTGCCGGCGAGTTTGTGAAAACCCGAAAGGGCACGATCTCGTTAAAATAAAGACACCTGCAAGGTCCTCTCGACCTTGTGAGGAGAAAATACCTGCGTGAGATCCTTACGACTCACAAGGGAGCAACACACTTAGGGATCCCCACAATTCCTAAGGAGAAATTACACTTACGATATCCTCACGACTCGTGAGGAGAATTCCACCTGCGAGACCCTCACGGCTCGTAGGATTCGAAAGCCTTAAGCTACAGGGATCTAAACCTGTTCTTAATCCATCACATTCCCCAAATTGCCCTACAAGCGGTTCAATATTGACCCTTGTATACAATCCACGGGCACAAATAAACGTTTTCCTCACCGAGTCCTACCAACGACGAGGAATGTCCTCATGTGGTGAACGACACTTGTAAGTCCTCTCGACTCATAAGGAGAAAATACTCTGTAAGATCCTTACGACTTATAAGAGAATATACACTTAGGAATCCTCACGACTCCTAAAGAGAAAACACACCTACGAGATCCTCACGACTCGTAGGGAGAAACAACTTTATGAGACCCTTACAGCTCATGAAGTCAAGAGCCTTAGCCGACAGGATCCTAACCCTGATTGCTAAACCACCTTTGTTCGAACCGACAAAGGCAAATGATGAATCGCTCCTGGCAATATCCCAGTTGTAGTGATGTTGATGCCTAAATCGGTATCAAATTCCAAGTCCTTTCACGGCAAATGATGATTCGCTCCTGGCAATATTCCAGTCGCAGCGATACTGATGCTAAGATTGGTATTAGATCTTGAGTTCCATACTCGCAGCAAAATATCAGCGAGCCAAAAATGCGTATGAAATAACCGAAATGATAGGGCAACTTGCAATAAAAATCAGCAAGTAAAATATATGCATACAAAAATAGCCGAAATGATTGGGCAACTCGCAATAAAAATCAGCGAGTAAAGAAAGGAAAAATAGCCGAAATGATTGGGCACCGCGAAAAAATAGCCGAAATGATTGGGCAATCGCGACTTTCGCAATATAAAAAGCTGAAATGATAGAGTATCGCGGAAAGAAATAAAATAAAATAAAACTTTTGCCCTGTAGGTGAGATCACATTGACCCATGTATACAATCCATGGGCACAAACGAAAAGGGAACCACATTGTCCCACCAAGCTTCGTCAAAGGGAAGCCAGATCTCGATGGCTACATCTACAGCCTAGGAATCAACAACGGCGTTCCTTCTCGTTCCAACCAGAAGTGGATACGATGTCAGCAAAACGGAGCCATGGCAAAGTCTCTTAGTTCTAAATCTTGACGGTTCACAGACAACCTAGAGACTACCTCGGAGCCACGACAAAGTCCCCTAGTTCCAAATCTCGTCATTTCGCAGACAGCTTAGAGACTACCATGGAGCCATGGCAGAGTCCCTAGTTCCAAGTCTCGACGGCGGAATCCACGGCCTAGAGATCAACCAACCACGTTCCTCCTCCCTCCAGTAGGATACGGGTGCAACATCAACAAATAGAGCCATGGCAAAGTCCCCTAGTTCCAAACCTCAATGGTTCACAAACAACCCAGAGACAACCTTGACATTCGTCGCAATATTGCAGACACAGTGTCAACAAACGAAGCCAAGGAAAATCCCTCGCTTTAGGGTCTTGAGGGCAACTCAAATGAGACCTGAAAAGACTATCGGAGATCATCCTGCTCCAGCGCGGAGTAGTCATGACTCATCGAGGCTCCCAAACTGAGCCTAACCTCAAGTAAAAAGCGATATGGAATATCCCTAACGCTTGCTCTTTCGACGGTAATATTACTCGGAAGATTACTTGAAGACGGCTTGTCCAGCCCCCGAAGAGATTAGAGACACGACAGTCGCGGGGCTACCCGAACAACAAGATTGCATATCAGGGAATATATCCGCCAACGCGACGGTGCGACGGGTAGAAAACCCTAGTACCACAGACCCTAACAGACTCCTATTTGCAGGAATTAACTGTGACGTTAGGAAACCTTTGCGAGAACTTCTCGATTCGTCTCGACTCGTAGGGGAAAGCCTTAGGCAATGGGGATAAGGACCTGTTTTCTAAGCACTGGGGCCCTGCAAGTCGGTCCAAGATGGACTATTGCATACTATACACAGGCCACACTCACCAAAGTCGAATCTCGACAAGGAGGGAAACAACCACTTACGAGTCCTCTCGACTTGTAAGGGGGAAAATTCTCTTGTGAGATCCTTACGACTCTCAAGAGAAAATACACACTTAGGAATCCTCATGATTCCTAAGGAGAAAATACACCTACGGTATCCTCTCGACTCGTAGGGAGAAAAGACTTTATGAGACCCTCACAGCTCATGAAGTTGAAAAGTCTTAGGCGGCGGATCTGAACCTGTTTCCTAAGCCATCGCTGTCCTGCAAAGAGATCAGATAGACTACCTACAAGACGCATTTGCCAAGGAGACACAACAGTACGACTGCATATGCGCTTAAAAGGAAATGATGTCCAAAACGTGCTGATTTATGTACGACACTACGATAGCGCTCACTTAAAAGAAAACTCATAAGGGCAAAGTAGAAAGTTCATGTACAGAAGTGCAATACACGTACGTATATATGATGAACCGAAAACATTCAACCAAAAACGTTCAACAGAAAACATTCAACAGTCAATAATAAGAAAAATACATCAATATAAATATACCACTCTACAAGGAAAAGATCGCCAAATATGGGATTAGAGATACAGGGGTTAACAAAACAAAATACAAGGTTCTCTAATTTCTTCTCTGCCCTCTCCACCATGTCGAAGCGACAGTCTTCACGAGGAGTTGATCCCTAACGATTAGCACCATGCTCATCAGCGAAAGCAGACATGATAGCCCGTCGGGCTCTTATCTAACTCAGTAAATGAACCGAGCGATCCTTCAGAGCCTGGGTAATTAAGCGTGCCTCGTGTAAACACTCAATTTTATCCTCCGCCGTATCAAGAATTGCCGGGGTCATCTCTGCTGGATGAGGAGGAATATCGGCGAGCACGGATAGAAAGATCATCCGGAGCCAAATGGAGCCCATAGGAAGAGGAGAGCCCCTACGAGTTAGGAGCTCATACATCACTGCGTCATATTGAGCGTTGGTGAGAAGGGGATCTACTAGCCGCGCAGCAAGGCGAGGAATCATTTCCTCGATGGGCACCTCCCATGGTTGCCGACAAGTGTAAGGGCGATTGCAAGCCATAGCTCTTGGTTTGTTTGAGTTCTGTTAATAAAAGATAGGTTTCTCTTTGAAGAGAAGAAGGAAGATGTAGCCTCAGGTTATAAAGAGACGCATTCAAAGCTATGCACAAAAAATGTCGTGCATGGTGGAGTTATTCCCAAGGCCGGAAAAAGGGGGCATAGGAAAAGAAAAGGGTAACTCGTTGGAATTAGAGTGGGAGGCGAAACGACCTCATCGGCAGAGCCTCATATGCATGGCACGTGAGCACCCACATCGATCCCTTTTGAAAACTAAAACGGCACCGCACGTGCATAACCCGTGAGCGCCGGCACTGGTGCAAGGTTAAACTCCTCGACAACACCTCATGCGCAAAACACGTGAACACCAATAACAGTATAACGACACTTCATGAAGAATACACGTGAGCAAAAATAAAGGGGGAAAGGGGAAGTTTTGTCATTCATACTCCAAGAATTTATACATGACATAAAAATAAAAGAAATGTTTACAATGGTAAAACACTTGACCCTGGACATGGATTGAGGAATTCAGAAGCAAGGCCGAGTAAAATGCTTCTGGCTTCTCTGACCATTATCATGTGCATCTTCTCACGAGTGCAAGCGTCAAGATTCTCGCTAATGTCATCCGTCCTCTGATAGGCAGAGATTATCGTCATCTGTTGGAAAACTTGATGCAAGATATCAACAAGACCATCTCGCCGCCTCTTCGAGATCAAGCCCATCAGATATACTGAGTGTACCTTGTCTTCGGCAAGCGCCTCCAGCGGCATAGCTTCGTAAAATCCAGGAAGGGGTTCCCAAATCGCTCCCACGATGATCTTCAACAAAGCAGAACGACGAGGGAGTAGTCGACCGTTGTAGTCATTGAAGCGGCGCATAACCTCAGTGCATTGAGCGTCTGTAAACTCCTAGTTTTGACAACAGCATTGGACGCGAATGTCTTCATAGGAGATAATTTCGTCAAGATCATATAAATAAACGGCCATAGTATCTGAAAAGAAAAATCAGTGAGAGTTTAATAGTTAAAGTGATCAAGAAAAGGCATCTTATGAGGATCTAAAAAGATTCTCATTTAACGAACATGGGGGTTTAAATAACCCTTGACATCCTCATAGAGAGAGCAAGTTCTGTTAAAATACTCAACAAATTTGAATTTACGTAAGTAAGGAAAAACCCTGTGAAAATGTTCTCGAGACCACCAGGGAATGAAATTCCTGAGGGGCCCTTTTGATCTTCAGAGCAGAACTCTTTGATGAGGAATTAAATTCCTTTTATGCAATGGAATTAAATTCCAGAAATCCCTATAAAGAGGAAATCAAATGCCATGAACCTTAAAGGTCAGAGGAGGAATGCCCAAAGCATTGAGAGTTATTACACAAAGATCACGTCTTTGGATCTCTAAGAGATGGGTTTCAGAGGAGAGTAAAGCTCTCATGATGGATTTAAAATCCAGAAGTTTTCTTTAATGAAAAGGGTTTCTCTAATGTTCAAGATCTTTACCTAGAAAAGGCTCCCTTGTCTAACAGAGTTTAACTCTGGAATTGCAATGAACAGAGAACTAAGCTCTGAAAAGGAGAATTAAATTTTTGAAGAAAACAAAGAAGGAAGAAGATGAAAGAACAATGGCTTCTCAAAGGCCAAACCCTTGCATTTATAAGACGTGACAAGGGCGGTTCACCTCCCCGTTTCCCTAAGCCATCCAACGGCTGTAAAGGTGACAGTGTTGCACTCACGTGCAAGCCACGTGAGAACAACGCTGTGGGGGCATTTGTTCTCTTATAAAAAAAATAAATAAATAATGAACCAAAAAGCGATGGAAGAATTTCCCAAAAGGAGCATCACGTGTCCACACGTGATGCGCCTCGGAGCAAAAATTATAAGTATTACACTTAATAAATAAGGTTGAAGTTGAGCCTCACGTGCCATACGTGAGCATCTATATACAAAGTATATAGGCGTCTTCATAAAACAAACAACAGGACGGAAGGCGCATCACGTGCCAACACGTGATGCTCTTCTCTGGGACTGCTGCATATAAGAAAACCGGCCTGGTGCTATTGGGTCACGTGCTACACGTGAGAATTCCTAATACCTTCTGAGCCGATAGAATTAAATTCTATATAAAAGGGATCGGGACCCTATTTTGGGAAAATATTTTCCCAGTCTTTCTAAACAAGAAAGATTGTGCTCTATAAATCAGAGCACCGTTGGATCAAACATCCAATGGTGATTAAAAATCACCAAGATACAGAATAAGCTTTGTATGGAAAAATATTTTCCCAATCTTTTTAAAAAAGAAAGATTGTGCTCTGTAAATCAGAGCACCGTCGGATCAAAGATCCAATGGTGATTAAAAATCACCAAAATACAGAATAAGCTCTGTATGGGAAAATATTTTCCCAATCTTTCTAAATAAGATAGATTGTGCTCTGTAAATCAGAGCACCATTGGATCAAAGATCCAATGGTGATTAAAAATCACCAAGATACAGAATAAGCTCTGTATGGGAAAATATTTTCCCAATCTTGTTAAAAACAAGAAAAATATCTTCTGGCAAACAGAGGTCCCTGGATCAAAGATCCAACGGTAGATAAAATCCCCAAATTAATCAAAAATCTCTTAATGAGAGATTTCCTTAACAAAAATCAACAAATTTGCCTCTGCTATATAAATGACTCGAGACTTAAGAGAGAGAGAGATATACAGAGAGAGAGAGGAGACCCCCCATAAGATTTGAGAAAAAAAGAAGAAGATGAGTTCTCTTTAGAGAAAAAGAAACCCTAGGTGAGGAAAAGACTCGGAGATCATTTTATCTCCTTTTACAAGAGTTTAACTCATCCAAAAAAGAACTTAGTCCTTCCTCTGCTTGAGGTCTGCACAAGCATATCTCCCCGCAAGTTGAGAATTTAATTCTCATCGGGGAGATTCTGTTATGCAGTCCCAAAACTTAGAGGAAAAGAACTAGGTTTAAAGAATTTAATTCTTCCAAAGACATAGGAATTTAATTCCTTTAATAAAGTTAGGGTTTAACCCTACATAAGAATTTAATTCTTATAAAACAAAGGACTTGAAATTCTCAAGACTAAGATCAAGAGCCCCATGCATATTAACGTTTAACGCTACAACGACAGATCACGTGTTCCCACATGAGCACTTCTGAGAAACAAAAAGGAACAACTAAGATTGAGTCACGTGATCCCACGTGATCTCCAATAGTGCTTAGCACTTAGAAAACAATAGGAAGATAAATTCAAAGGAGGCAGTGCCTAACTTAGTGGCGCCTCACGTGTCTATACGTGATGGTTGCAAGACTTAAGTGCTTAACACTTATATGAACAGAACGGGGGAATAAGCCCAATGAAACAGTACCCAATATTTAGGTGCATCATGTGCCACACGTGAGTGCTCCAAGTTTCAGTGTTTAACACTGCTTAAGAGGCTCACGTGGGAGCACGTGAGCTCCAAGCATTTAGCAGTGTTTAACACTGTGAGAGCCTGACCTTAGCCCAAATCAGCCAAGTCTCTCAAGGCTAAAAAACCTTTTGACCATCAATCAACCGAAGCCTTCCTATACTCATGTCCCCCCAAATCGATCTTAGTCCCAGAGATGGCCAATGATCTTCTGACACGTGGCATCTAAAATAATGTTCGTTCCAAAATGATCTCTCTCTTCAATCTGGAGTTCGGTTCAAGGGTACATCACTCCACACCTTTGATATATGTCGTTATAATTCTTCAACAATGTCAGAGAGGTGGAGGGTCCCGGCAACCAACAGCTCTTAGATGCACTCTCAAACCCATGAGCATATCCCAATTGACCGCAATGTCCTTAAACTAGCTGTGGACCGCAATGTCCTTAAACTAGCCGTGGACCGCAATGTCCTTAAACTAGCCGTGGACCGCAACGTCCTTAAGCTAAACCCTCACCCTAAAAAAATGGTGATCTATGGACTGTAACATCCCTAAACTAAAATGATAGAGCCCAAATGCTCTTTCGTTGGATCAAAGATGATCCTGAACCCCCATTAAGTAGATCTTAATCCAATATCGGATTAACATATCCTTAATAAATATTTAACTTGATCTTAATCTCAAACGAGGTTAATGATCCTTAAATCAAACCAAACCCAAATCTAAGAAATACGGATTTGGACTAATCCACGCCCTACGGGCGACAACACAAATTAGTCTCCGTATACAATCCACGGGCAACCAAAAAATAAAATAAACACACACACGACACGAAGTGACCTTCTGGAGCAGGAGAAACTGGTTATCGCGATGCGGTAACGTAATTAACTGCAGGGGCTTGCGCCTGCAGGGAAGAGCGTCCCCACAATAAAAAAAACCCTCACAACGAGGGGGAATCTGACGAAGCCCGCTACAATGGCCGCATCCGTCCAAACCTCCGATACACGGTGTCATAAATCAACTTGGCATCTTCGAAGAGGTGGACAGATAAACCCAAATAGCATCTGCCCCCAAAATTCAGGCTAGGCGTCCTAACGTCTCGGTCGCGTCTTTCGGTGGTAAACATTGATCTTTGCATGAATATGGTAGAGTTTCACATGAAAGACATGTGAATGCCCTAGAAAACAAAGGCTCATGTGAAAGGCACATGAAAATCCAAGAAACCAACGACTCACGCGACATCCATGTGAGAGCTCCGAAAGAAGCTATCCGAGACTTAAAATCTCACGTGAGAAGCATGAGAGCACAGGGAAGAAAAGCTAAACAGAGAGTGCGCGTAATGTGATATCCACGTGAGCGCTGTATGAACGAGTACTTAGCACATGAAAGGCACATGGACACCAAGAGGCATAGAGCCTTACGTGATATCCAAATAAGCACCAGAGCCTGAGCCTCATGTGATATCCTCATGAACGCTAGAGCCTGAGCACCCCATGTGATGTCCACGTGAGCGCCAGTGCATGATTTGGATATTATATCTATAGTCTAAACGACTAAGTGCTTAGCACTGATAGAGAAACGCCCAAACCTGAGCGTTTCACATGATACTCATGTGAGCGCCAGAGTCTTAGCGCCCCACGTGATATCTACATGAGCACCAGTGCATGATTTGGATATTATATCCATAGTCTAAACGACTAAGTGCTTAGCACAGATAAGGTAACTCCCAAGCCTGAGCGTCTCACGTGATACTCATGTGAGTGCCAGAGCCTTAGTGTCCCATATGATATCTACGCGAGTACAAGAGCATGATCTGGATTTTATATCGATAGTCCAAAATGACTACGTGCTTAGTACTACTGGGTAATATAAAAGCCTAAGACTGAACCCAAAATTTGCTGAGTCTATGAAGTTTTAAACTCCTTTAGCTTATATTACTCATTGTAACCAAGCCTATATGATCACCCATGTTAAGTTGATCTTAATTTAAAAGAAGATTAATGATCCTTAACCATACTTCTAAGTTGATCTTAGTCTTATATAAGAATAATGTATTCTAAGCCCATACGCTCATATATTTAAGTCGATCTTAATCTAAAATAAGATTAACGATCCTTAAACCCCTGAACTGATGGAACATATGACCTACGTTCAAACCCAAATCTAATATATACGGATTTGGACTAATCCGCGCCCTACGGGCGACGACATAAACTAGTCTCCGTATACAATCCACGGGCAACCATAATAAACAATATATATAACACGATACGAAGTGATCTGCCTGGAGCAGGTGAAAGTTGTTATCGCAATACGATAGCGTAATTAACTACAGGGGCTTCCGCCTGCAGGAAAGAGCATTCTCACAATCAAAAACCCTTATAAGAGGGGGAATCTGACAAGTCATGCTACATCGATCGCATCTGTCCAAACCTCCGATATATGGTGCCATAAATCAACTTGGCATTTTTGGAGAGGTGGATGGATATGTTCACATAGCATTTGCCCCTAAATTCAGGCTAGACATCTCCCCAACGTCTCAATCTAGTTTTCGGCGGTAAACAGTATCATTCACACCTTTCCTAAGCTATTGAGACTTTATTTCGCTGCTAGAACCAAATCGGCGATATGGTTGCTATACCGTATCGCATATCGAGTAAGTCCCCTCCTCAACCTCATCTTTATCCTCTCCTTTGCCTTCTCGCTATATGTTACCTCCTCATTTCTATGTTGCCATCATGTCGATACCTGTTATGCTCGGTTAATCCCTCGTTTAAATAATACCCATAAAATAATATGCTAGTAGTTGTTTCCGCTTAGATTTCATGATATACTCATATGCTTGCTCCATATACGTTAACTCATATTATTTTTCGCTGAAATTATAATTATTTATATTTTATTTTTTCATAAAAGAAAATAAGGTTACTGTTGGGGTCAAAATTTGCACCCCAGTTGACCGGGTCAAAGTCAAGGTCAACCCCAAGTAAGCGGGCCCAAGCCCAAGCAAGTGGGTCCATGCCCAAGTCGAGCCCCGCGGCCGGCCTCCCCCATGCCAAAATAAAAATCATGTAATAAATAATTTTGATGTTATTTTTTTATGCATGAATGTAAGCAAAATGGGCATAAAGCCAAATTTTTGTAAATCTCATGGCTTATGTGCAAAAGAAATAAGCACATGAGGCATGAGATGGGCAAAATGCCATTTTGTAAAGCCCAAAGGACTATATGTAAAGTTTGTAGCCTATAAAGGCAAACATGATGAAAATATCTATGAGAACTTTTCATTCTCTAAAAAATCTAGGGTTTTTTACCTTTTTCTCCTTCTTCAAGGTTCTAAACCTTTTCCCCTTTTTCAATTAAATCAAGAGTTTTACTCTTCCTTTCTCAAAACTAAATAGTTTTTCACCTCAAAACACACAAAAGGGAGCTCGGATCTTCCATCAGATCCTAAAAAGGAGAGATTTTTAAAATCTCACCTCTCTTGTTTTCCAAGATCCGGCCAACAGAGAGGAGGAAGAAGGAGACCCATCTCCAAAGACCCCATTTTGGGAAAGATCCAAGGCTCGGGGGAGAAGAAAGGGGTCCCCTTTTAAGCATTTACAAGGATTTCTGGGAGTTTAGCTCCACAAATCAAAACTTCTGGGAGTTTAACTCCATAAAAAAAGAGTCTTTCTTTCTAGGAGTTCAACTCCAAAGGTCAAATCGGGAGTACAACTCCCTGTGCAGGGGCTAAGCCCCTTTCTCCCGCCGACGCCCGGCGTCCGGCGCCCAGCGCTTGGGTGCCACGCACGTGGGGCGCTGGCGCACGGCGCCCGCGTGCCACGCACGTGAGGTGCTGGCCCCACGCGTCCTTTGGGCGCTCTTCCTTTTACACACACACATACACACACTCCACAACACTGTCTCCGTTAGAAAAAATTTCTAATGGGGCGCTGTCCCGCACCTCGCAAGGGGGCTGCTAGCCCCTTTGACCCCAGCCCGCTATCCGGGTAGCGGGACCCCCGTAAAAACTCTGCGGGGCCCCCGATATATCCAAAACCCCTTGAAAACACACACTGCACATTGAGTTCGCATGACCTGTTTGACCAGTCAATCGGAGGTTTTCTCGCTCCAAAGACGAGGGGTAATTAACGGTAGCTTAGTCCACGGCTGCCGGAGATTCGGATACCCACAATCAATAAACCTCAGCCTACCCTAAGCAGGAGGAATCTGTAGTACGCCTGACAAGCGCGCGCGTATTCCCATCTCAATGGGGTAACGAAAAACACCCTACAGTTACAAATAAATACCATGGTGTTCGTACTTTCTCAAAATACAACCATAACAACATCTTTATCTTCAAATTAATTTTAGAATTTAGTCGTGACATCTGTAAATCCTAAGAAAATTTAGTAAGACCTTAAACACATTTCTAGGGACGCTGTAAAAGTTTCAGATTTGATCGACTAACGGTTTAGGAGTTACGTAGTTTTTATGCACTGTTTTTAAATCTGGAAAACAGCTTTTATTGATTACCTTCAAGGAAACATAACTCAGTCTACCGATATCCATTTTGAGCAAACTCAGATGTTTTGGACATCTAGATTTAAATATAAAGATTTTCTGGAAATCGATGTAAAATATAGAAAACCGCGTTTTAAAATTAAGTGACGAATCTGGATAGAAACTGCTCTGATTCGCACACTGTTTTTAATACAACAAAACTTGAGTTTTCGATGACGGTTTGGTACAAACTTTAGATTTATAGATGCAAAATTAATAGACCAATAACTTTCTTATATACTCGGTGACCTAGAAATGAATAGAACAACCCGGTATATGCTCTGCAATACAACACATAGTTGCTGTCTAGAAATCAGAATTTCTATTTTAAACCCTGATGTTAATATGACCATAACTAGAGATTCAGAAATCCAAATTGCGCGGAACTTAGTTGTTTAGATTAGTAAACTGAAATATCTACAAATTTCTAATAATTTTCAAAACCTGAAAACTGATGGAAAATAACTCTGTGTTTTAAAAAATGTGTAACGGTGCTGGACATATTCTGATTTCTTCTGCACGACGATACGAAAACGAGTATATCTCCAAAAACCAGTAGCCGTATTTAGGCATGACTGGAACTCACGTATGCATAACACTTACGGCCATGTTTCCCATTTATATTCTGAATCTAAATGACTTAAGTAATTAGCCATACATAACATTTCTTTATAGCATTGTTTCTGGTCGTTACTTGAGCATTATGCTTGTCTCATCTTATGCTATGTGATTGGTTATTTATTGTATCTACACGACTTACGTGATGAAACCTATTACATGCTTGACTCGACTTGATCCGAACCATGAATACGTAATGACTTGACATGAATACTTGAACTTGACATGAAACTTGAACTCGACTTGAAACTTAATATTGAACTTGTACTCTCTTTTATGTATTCATGGATTCGGGTAAGGCTTTTGACATTAACTACAATCTAAAATACGCGGGGATAAAGGGTAGTTTGGTAAAGAATGTATGTCGTGGTATGGGAGTCCACTAAAAATCACTTAAGCTGAATTTCGTGTACCGTTGTCTCGTGGGTTTGACAGGCCTTGAACTTAATATGCCGTTGGTCCGTGGGTTTGATGGACCGCTCTCGTATACACGCATACCTTTACTATCAAACTATAACAAACACGCAAATATAGAATTGCCATGCTTATGATACATTGACATGCTTATGATATATTTGCCATGCTTATATAACTGCCATGTTTAGTTGTCACTCTTACTTGTCCGGTACTCTATGAGATTTCATTTTTCTGCTTACATGCATGTCATTTATCACTTTTCTATTCATATTCTTATTTTGGGAGCATACCGAGTGCAAATTCGCTGACGGACATTCCATCTTGTTTTTTTTTGGGAATGTTCGTGACTTAGGGACAGAGAAAATCGAGCCAACGGAAGAAGAGTACTTCTAGCTCTCGTCACAGGCCGACTACTTGATTTCATTTCATCTTTTCACTCAATATGCCTCTTGTTAAAACTTATCTTGTTATTGTATTTTGTTTAAGAAATCTTGTTATCCGTTTGAACTCTGTGAAACCTTGAATGTAATAGTTAGTAGTTCGATTTTATTCACTTGTTATTTCTTGTTACATTTATATTGCTTGTTATACGCTTAACGTATTTGTTGCGAGAAAGACCTTTCTCGGAATAAATATGTCATAGACCCCGTCAAGTGCCGTTACCGTCTTTTGGGAAGCGGGACGTGACAATCTCAAACAGGGCCTCGACGGTAGCGATGATCGGAGATCAGCTACTTACTCGTATTCTTCAGCTATAGGAGCCGGAGAAGAACTAGATTTAGATTAGAACTAAGGCTTATTTAAGCTAGGTTCTGAGGTTGTTTTTTCCGGAGCTTCTTTATTGCTCATCGGTGATCTTTTATAGCCCTTGCTTGCTTGGGGGTCAAGTTTCACCAGATGGGTCAGACCCCTTCACAACATTCGACTCGGTTTCTATGAGTTCCTCTTGCTCCTAAACTAGATCGACCAATATTCAATGGGCCGAATTATTCCAATTGGGCAACCATCAAGAAATTTGTTTTATATGCAAACACACCGTCAGTCTATCATGCTTATGCTCATATGTGTAATTGAAGATAGAAATTAGAAATTATTTTATTTTTAGAAGTTGAGATGTCGCGCCCCGCTTCCCAGTGTACGGGCAGAGGACGCGACGAGGCCGCTACGTATTTACTCTAAAGTAAATACGCTAAGCGTAACTAACCAATATAAATAAAAATGCACAAGAGACAAAAGATATAATTGAACATCAACTTTATTTATTAACATTCTTTTGTACAATGTATAGAAAAGTAAATACATCTGAATGAAAGCAATGCCTAAACAGTGACATAACAGAAATGGAAAGTACTGAACTGAAATGTGTACAAGTGTAACTACAGCTCGGGATCTTCAATAAACTGGTCCAAGTCTTCAGTGCTAGGCTCGATCTCTGGAAGGTCCGAATCACCTGACGACATTTAAAGAAGAAAGAAAGAGAATATCGTCAGCGAACAAATCGCTCGGTAAGTCCCAAAGATAAGAGAGAAGTAGAATAGACAAAGAGTAAGAGAGAGAGTGTAACTTTTAAAGTTATATTTAGAGTTAACGTTGTTGTTTGTAGTTTGGTACAGAAGGATGCCAGTGTATACGAGAGGAGTCTTTATATGCCAGGGACTAGAGCAAATGGAAGTATAAGGCTCCGTCGATAATACCACGGAACAACGGCATGGATGTAATTACATCTTAAGTGACCACCTCGTGCCACCTTTAACATATTCTGTACCAGTCTACCCCTTTATAAATCCCGCGATATCTTGTTTGTATTGTTGTATATAGATGGATGACTTGTGTTGTAAAAGGAAGACTTGCCGAAACCATGATATCGTATAAATGGAAATGGATGTACTGAATAATCATGTAAATGGAAGTATATCCATTGTTCGGTTTAGTCAATATAGATTGAATATATTGAATATATGGATTCATATTGAATTGTAGTACTGTAGATTGTACTTGAATCATATTCAAGTCAGATTATTATAATGAGACTCAGTCCGAGTCAGACAATTATAAAAGAAATTGAATTCCTGAATTAGGTTTTGATGTTATCGGTAACTGCTGCACATTGGCGGCAGGATTTGTGTCTTTTTCAAAGACGATTACCGTGTTGATAACACCGTTTGTTAAGTTGTCTACCTTAGATAGGCAAGCACCCATATATTCGGCTTCCTGAGGCTCAAGAGACTGGTCCCGCTTAAACCTATATTTACTAGGGTCCTTAGAGTAATTTATAGAACTTGAGGGGTTTTTTTGTAAAAATACTTTTGCATAACTTTCAAAATACACCCCGAGTATTTAATTATCGTCTTTAGAGTTATCATAGATGTAGATTTTATATTTATGATATTTCTAGTGAAAATAACCTAATTTCATAATATAGGTATTTAATTGTAATATTGAACTTGTATGGAATTCATGGTATTTTCATGTAAAGTGATTCTTGTGATTTTAGAAAAAGTTGGAATATTTATATTATCACAAAAATAGATATTTTAATGATATATACATATATTTATATAAAAATAATTTTAATATATATTATATTTCTAGAAATCTTATTTTCTTAAGATATTTGTATTTTAAATCTCTCGAGACCGAATGCTCCTTGCGGAGGTCTGCATCTCGCACTGCTAAGCCTAGGGATGTGCGATAATCCGCACCATCCCGATCGGATTTCCCAAAATGGGTTGTAGCGGCACTTTGCAAAGATTTATAAAAATACGTAATCTTATAGAAAATGGTTTTAATAGCAAATGGTATTTATATGTAAAGTTTCGTTTTCCCGTATTCTATGTTTCCGAAAGGTATTGTGCTGTGTTGCATATGAGTGTTGTGAGGAGTTATGTCATTAACTCGTGATCTAATTAAAGGTATAGCAAATTTAATGATGTTTTAAAGTAGAAAGTAAATTACATGGTATTTTATTGAAAAAGAGTAGTAAAAGTTACAAAATGAAATATTTTGCCATGAAACTTGTTCAACATGTTTGTTAATGATTAATAGTCAACATGTAAGGGTTTATTGCGTTTGTATTTAAGAGAAAGTTGAATTTTTAGGAAGAACCGAATCGGAAATCGGATTAACTTCGATTTCGTCGGGTTTTAGAAATACGTGCTTTTAGAAAAGAATAGGGAAGAGGGAGGTAGGACTTACGGGTTTAGAGGTTATAGAAGAGGGAAGGAAACGGTAGGAGGCTCCGGTGCGTCGTTTCGTCGCCGGAAGCTCTAAGGGTCGTCGTCGGAATTTCGCCCTTTGCTAACTTTAATTGCACTAAAATTTCTAGAGAAATTTCTTGAGAGTTTGGACATAATTATGAGTGAGGTGTGTGTGTCTAGGGTCGTATTTATAGGGTAAAGCTAGTGTTAGGGTTAGATGAAGGGGTGTGAGAAAATTTTATTAAAAATAGGGTTTAATGGGATTTTAAAGAGCTCTGTTAAATTGCAGGAGAATTAAACTATACAGGGGTACTGGGGAGATCAAGAGACACAACTTTTGTGTTGGGGAAACGGCGATCCGGCCGGAGGCGGCGGCCGATTCGGGCCGGGGTCGGTCGCCGTGGGTTCGTCGTTGTTTGGTCTTCCCCCCGGTCCAGTTTGTTTTACATGTGTAGTGGGGTTTTTATGAGTTATGCATGTGTAGACCTTTGGGCTTCTAAAAATTCAAAACAAAACAATATTAAAAATAATGTGGGGGATGTGATTTGAACTCTAATGCTTTGGTTCAGCGGTGCAAGATCTTACCAATGAGCTACAAGCTCTTTCTTGCTATTAAAAAGCAAAACAAACTTATAACTTGTGCTCAGGCAAAAATACCCCTTTTCTGTAATTTTGAAAAAATTATACAGAAAGTTGTACAGAAAGTTTGGGGTTGTTACATGAGATAACCGCGGTTATCTAAACTCTAATCCGATCTAAGTTTTCGAAACTCCATTTTATCTAATACATCTCCTTTATAACATAGCTAGAGTTTATTTTTAAATGAAGTTGGAGACTTGCAAACGATGATTTGGATACTCTCTGCTCTACGTTCACTTAATATAAACCCGGCCCTAATTGCCATGGTTCTGCAGCATCACAGGGAGCGATTGTGAGGAATCGCCCTCTTTCCTTCAGATTTTGAAGATAGTCTATTTTAGCATTTTTTATTTCCAGAATAAATGTCCAAAATAACTCTGCCATCATTTCTCTTTCCATTCTGTGACTGCTCTGCTCCCGAAAAGATCAAAGAGATTGAAAGAAAGGTCGGCGTTGGTTTTTCCAACAAAAGCAAAATGGGATTGATCGGCTCTCACATGAGCGGTTTAGTGTACTTTCACCCACCCAATTTCGATTTGACACAGACAACAAAGTAGTCTGACTTGTCGTTAGCAATGGTAAGTTGACTTTGCCTAATGAAGTTCGTCTAAGTCGCCTGTTATCCTAAATCCATACTTCATCATGTACTCAAGGTTTTGGGAAGTAAATAAAGAAAAAATGTTAGTAGTAAGTGGAGGAAGTGTACATTCACTAATATGGATTTAAGTCCATAGGTTTCAAAAACAATAGGTTGAGATCCTTAGACCAAAAAAACTTGTGAAAAACTTTCTGAACCTAAATATTCCTTCGTTTAACCTTTATAGTACATTCACTAATATATTATTCCAATAACGCCTTTTAAATAAAGTACCATATTTACCTTTTAAAATATTATATTGATCTTTTAAAGTGCTGCATTTATCTTATAAAAACTATATTTATTTAAATTGATCAAATTTAATAGATGTAGTAATTTACTAATAAATGTAACAATTTCCTTTCAAATGCAGTATTCTAATACAAATATAGTAATTTCAACATAAAATATAGTATATTATAAGATAAATGTAACACTTTAAAAGGGTAATGTGGTACTTTAAAAGGTAAATGTGGTACTTTATTTCAAAGGGTGTTAGTGGCATAATATAATATATTAGTGAATGTACTATAAGTGTTAAAACAAAGGCATGTTTGGGATGGGGAGGTTTTCACAAGTTTTTTTGGTCGAGTTACTTAAAATTATAGCTTTTGAAACCCAGGAAGTTTAAATCCATGTTTCCCAAATATTAAAGCCTGGGGCTTGAAAGATTTGAGAAAACTAAAGAAAAAGAAAAGAAAATAGTTATTGAGTACGCTTGAAGCGCCCCATATTCCAAATCACATAAGAGCCCTTCTGCTCTAACATTTTGGCCATCTCTCTCTAAACCCTGGAAACTTTTTCATGGGCAAGATCGATGCGAGGTTCCAGAACCAAGCTGGAGGAGCACTGGGTGAGATTTTCCGTTTGCTCTTCGATCTATGATGCTATCGTTCCCTTCAAATTCCTTTTCTCCTTCCTTTACTTTTCCTTTTTTTTTTTGTGGGGATTTTCGTTGTGCTTGTTGTGATTTAATAGAACAATTATTATTCTCTTTAAATGTCCTTCTGCTGCACCAAAACCCCAAGTCCATATATAATATTCTAACCTAGGTTTTGCGTAACGGTATTTTTAATCTAAATTAATCCGTATTTAACATGCATGAATCGAACTTGAGTGGCTCTGCTACCAAGTTAAATGCCCTTCCACTGCACCAAAACTGCGAAGTTGTGACGAGTATCAAGGGTTCATTTTCGTCGGCTTCCTCATGGATATCCTTGTTAGCTCCTTATATATATTAGCATCAAAGTGCACCCCCATGAGAATCTGCCATAAACCGCCCCCGCTCGAATCCTGAATTTGCGGCTGTAATGCCATGCATGATATATGCTCGAGCATACTGCAAAAGCTGGACCTGTAGTGTCAAGTAGTATCGAATGACGACCTCATCCTGGATAGCATTGTCATCTCTCCAACCCAAAATATGAATCCTTGGACCCAACTCACAAACCTGACCAAACAGATCAGAAAAAACCGCGCCAATGAGTTGTGACCGAAATCTTAGATGGGTCGGGCATGGGGAGAGTTTTATGTAGGAATGAATTATTATGTTTTCTATTCCTTTCTAATACCTTTAGATAATCGCAAGCTTGTATGGGCGATGATTTATATCTTCATTTTTGTTCAGATAATGAATAAATACGAATAGTGTGCAGTTTTAATTGGTCAAGGAGTCACAAAGAGTTGTTGATATGATGGTCCTTGTTCTGATTGAAGAAGCAAAGAATTATTAGTTTGAATAAAACCTTATCCGACCCATCGCCACTTTATGGATTTTGATCCTTCTATTTGACGCAGGTGAACTTCAGACACCGACACAGTATGTTTTATGGGAGCTGGTTGATCATATTTCCTATAAATTTAGGTAGAAATTCTAAGAATCATGCCAAAAGGTTCTGATGCATCAACCTAAGGATTTTGAAATACCTGTTGGTGGCATCCGGCTGACAAATATTCAGGATGTGATACTTCAATTTTGCATATTTTGGCCTTTACTTATATGTAATCTGCAAATTAGTGCTTGTAGATACTTTTTCTACTTTTCCCACTTTTTTGGTGTATATCAAATGATTTAGACGCATTTAAGAATTTCTTCTCTAAACATTCAATTCTCACCGAATTAAAGATTGGTCATACTGGCTGATATACGGGCTGATATGTTGTATCGGGACCTCTCATGATATGATAAAACTGATATATTTTCTCTGATGTATCGGGGGATATGGCGATATTGGTCCATATGTCGGCCGTATATGATATAAGAAACAACTATCTGATAAGATTCCATCGTCCACCGATATCCGGTATTTAAAGGACGTCATTCAAATGTGGTGGATCGTGAGATTACTGCAATCATCCTAGCAATGGTCACTTGGTCAGGGCTTACAGTTTTCACTCGGCACAAGATGTAGATGACCTTTTGGCACAGGGCAATATGATTGATCTGACTGGCTCTAAAGGTTAGTAGTGAGAATTACATAAAGAAAAGCACTAAATTTTGTGCTTGGTATGTGCCTTATGACTTGTGTAATATTTTACCTTTTCTTTCCATGGTCGGGCTCCTATTGATTATTGTGTTATATAAACTAAAAGTAATTTCTCTCCAACTTTTGAATCCTATCCGTAAATATTAATCAATGTTCATGTTTGATCTGAAACCGAATTTTTTCCCTATCAAATACGGATACTGAATTTATTAATGGATAAAACAGGTTGAGTAATATCCATATCCAGTCCAAATGCATTTGAATACATCCACAATAATGGCTTGTCTCGCTCTATGAGCGGGCAATTGTCAACTTTAATACCTGGTGTAGTTGGGCATCTAGCTAATGAGCAATCATCACCCACCTCCAATCCCCACCAAGCGATCCCATTGATATTCCTTGGTTGCAGCGAATAATACGTTAACATCGCCATAAACCCCACCCCTGCATCTAAGCCTGCATAACACATATGCATGCCTCGCCCACCACCCTCTGAACCTCCTATATACCACGAAGTTGAAGAATATTCGGACAATGAACCACATCATGTAGTTCGCAGCCTTAGCTGGAGGCAAGGCTCCCGCCCCTCCGAGGATCACTGGCATGTTTATGAGCCTGATCCATTTCTTCTCCGGAAATTTGAGTGATAAGAGCCATACTGGGATCGGGGCTAGAAATCTAATCAGGAAAAAGTAATTCATGGACTCGTAGAGGCTGAGTCATCCGAACATTCGGACTGGGGTGACAACCCCCCATATGACGGATGAACTGTAAGTGACATCATAACCCGGGCATGTCCATGGGCTCCCCGCAGGAAGCTTGTCGATTTCACAAATGTTCTCCACCGTCATCAGGAGCCATCATGCCGTGCCGAAAGTTACAGTTGAGGCGACGAACGTTCCAATGAGCTGTAAAGCATTGAAAGATACATGTACAGTTAAGAATGACACCGAGGTTTACTGTACGGATGGAGCATAGCTTAAAAGGGGTAAATTATACTAAAACGCCATTAAAGTTTACCGTTTTTCGAGATAAATAGCTTGAACTTCATAAATATACTTTAATGCCACGAACTTTCTTGTTAGTTCCACTAGAATATCATTTGTGGTTATTTGTTCCAAAATCGTTAGTGTAGTTGTCACATGACTGCCACTGTGTGGCCTGATCACAATGTCCTTATTGTACTCCTGTACCTTCTTTAAAACTCGTAGTCCCCCTTCTTTATGCCTCTATCCTATAATCAATCAAGTTGTGTTGGAAATGATGAAGAACTGAAAAGAGAAAAAGGTATGAAACTGAGTTTCCCAAAAAGCTACAAGAGTAAAACGAGGACACATCGATCATATGATGGTCGTATGATTGTTGAAATATGTGACTTGCCACCTGCCTATACCTATAGCCTTAAGATATTGAGCAGCCCATGTGTTTTGAATACAAAACATTAAAGCCACTTTATTTGACTTTGTTTTGTGAAGGGTGAAGGGGCTGCATGTGGAGCCTCCTTTATTGACTTTTGTCCTTCTCCCTTTGTCCTGTAAATTCAAAGCCCCATGTGATGTATTAATCCACCCAATCTCAATGTAGTGAAGGGTCTCTGCAAGTGTGCACATAGGGGGGTTATGAGAGATTTGCTTGATAAGTTGAAGGGGGAGTCGGTGTAATCTTGTTTAATTTTTTCTCTAGTGGAAGTTTCTTGTCGAGGTTGGAGGTTGAACCTGGGTAAATCCTTGTGTTATTGTGTTGCTTAGAGTGCTCTTTTCTGAGCAGTTTGATTAGCCGTCATTTATATTATTTTTCATTCGATCCCGAAATGCCGGATCTTGTTTTGATTCTGCTGCGCTATATCCTTTGTTTGTTGGGCTGTGCTTGTATGATTCCTTCACCGTCGGGAGGATCACCGTGGGATACAGCAGTTTTTACAAGAGGTATCAAAGCATTCAGGTTCGGTGTTTTTTTGGCTGTTTGGAAAGATGGCGTCGATAAACTACAAGATCGAAAAGTTCGATGGGCACAACAACTTTAGTTTTTGGAGGCTGAAAATGACGACCCTATTACAACAACAGGCTATGCACAAGTTTTTCTTTGCGAACGACAAAATTCTGGCGACGACCACATCGACAGAGTTAGAAACGATGGAGGACAATGCTTTCAGTTTAATCCAGCTTCATTTAGTCGACGAAGTTCTTTGCGAAGTCGAGCAAGAGACTGCGGCGATAGGGTTGTGGAGCAAGTTGGAGGCTCTGTACATGAAGAAATCTCTTCTAGATCGTCTTTATATTAAGCAACGGTTATACACCTTGAAAATGAAGGAGGGGATATCGGTCAAAGACCACTTAATCAAGCTCAACCAGATTGTGATGAACTTACGTAACGTGGAGGTAAAGATAGAGGACGAGGACCAAGTCGTGATCCTACTTTGTTCTTTGATCCCCAGTTATGGCCAGTTCGTGAAAGCAATGGTGTACGGCCGAAACAAACTCTCGTTGGAGGATGTGTTTGCACAGCGATGTATTGAGTGAGAAGCTGGCGGGTGACAGGGAGTGTCATGGGGATGCATTGGCCGTTCAGAACCGTTCTGAGAAGCGGTTGTTTGGTGGTTCTAAAGGCAAGTCGAGAAGTCGAGACGATGACAAGTGCAGGTATTGCAATGTGAAAGGGTATTGGAAGATAGATTGTCCAAAGCTTAAAGAGAAGGGCAAGCTTGTTGATTCTTCCGCGATTGCGGTGGAGGATTCAGATAAGGGCAATAACGGTTCACTTCTTTAAGGTTGCATTTCATATGTGCCATATCTGAAGAAAAGCTTGATTTTCTTGGGTGCTTGACGAGATTGGTTGCAAATGCGTGATCGACGGGGGCTCCTTAATGATTTCCAAAGGTGCTCTTGTTGTCATGAAGGCAAAGAAAGTAAAAGATCCGTTTATTCTTCAGGAACCGACGATCGGAGAAGATGAGCTGTTGTAGCCGCTACTAGCTCGAGTGTTTCGGACTTGGTCCGATTCATCGAGTCGATTTTTAGAGGTGCTTCGCAAGAAGCTGTTCCTTAGAGATGTAAAGTTCGGCACGCGAGATTTTTGTTACGATTGTGTTCTAGGGAAGAAGTTCGGTAGGGTTCGGGACGATGGTTCTTTTCGTCCACACTGATATTTGGGGTCCAACACATGTTCTTTCTCAAGGTGGAGCCAGTTTTATTTCTTTTATCGTTGGCTTTTTGGAGAAGTCACGGGTGTATATTTTCTCAAGTCTATGTCCTAGACCGTCGAGATGTGGGTGTTGCAGAAGGCCAAGCAGACTCGGAAGCGTGTAAAGGTTCTTTGGTCTGATTTTGGCGAATTGTGTTCTTCGCAGGGATCCATATGATTTTGCAAGTCAAAGGGGATTGTGCGTCTTACACTACTCTGGTGATCCCCCGGCAAATGACGTTGCAAAGCGGATGTTTAAGACAGTGGGTGAAGGGTAGTTTCTTTACGGCTTACGGTTGGTGTTTCGAGACGGAGTTTTGGGTTGGAGCCCTATCTACCACCGAATACCTTATCGAGTGCTTACCATCGACGATCGTAGATATGAAAATTTCTGAGGAAGTGTGGACTGGAGGGGCTAGAGATTACTTAGGGCTTTGTGTTCTAAAATGCATTGAGGGACCGAAGGAGCCGGCTATACGTGCGAAGCCAAGGGGTGCAGGTCATGGTGTCCTGAGACCATTGTAATCAGCCAATTTATGATCAACGAGTCTGCTTTCGTTTGAAGCAAACAAACTTAGATGGTAAACAGAGAACAGTTGTGCCACCAAGCGCGGTGGAGTTCGAAGTTACAGTCCAGATTTCAATTCGAGATGATGTGGTCGGTACTTCGATTCAGGTGGAGACTTCAATACATCCCATAGTGCCGAGGTCTACGAGAGTTAGACGCATAGGAAAGGTTAGGGACGAGTCTCCGAGGTAAGGGGATCGGGAATTCGACAGGAAGCACTACTACAAATAAGGGTTGCCCCTACGGATAATCCGTAGGGGCAACACACTGCCCCTACGGAGATATGCATAGGGGTGAAAAAATACCCCGTAGGTGCAAAGGCCGCAGGTGCAAGTTGAAGCCATGAACTTGTCCCTACGGGCAAAATCTTGCCCCTGCGGATTTCTGTGTAGGTCCTGTTGCACCTACGGAGTAGGCCGTAGGGTAAAAAAAGTTATATTATTTACGGTTTTTTAATATATTAAATGTACCTACGGACATAGCCGTAGGGCCACGTACTACCCCCTATGGATATCTGCGTAGGTACCTATCCGTAGGGGCAAAATATCAGAAATCCTGATATTTTGCCCCTACGGACGAAGCAGTGGCCCCTATGGATAACGCCGTAGGGGCGAAGCAGTGGCCCCTACGGATATATCCATAGAGGCACTCCCAACCCATGGTACTGAGATCAGGGAGGAAATGTCAGTTACTGCTGATATTTTGCCCCTACGGATATAGCCGTAGGGGCAACATGTGTACCTACGGATTAATCCGTAGGTACATATTATCTGTATTTTTTTTAAAAAAAAGAGCTGCCTAATTTTTTCCCGCCCTGTGCACAATAATATATACATCAATCAAATATAAAATTAATCATCACACAACATATATCGCAGTATTCATAATCACATCTCACGCATATATATAATATACAAAAGAAATCCAAAAACTGAATATGATATAAATATAAATCAATATCAATATCGTTTCAAAATGTAGTGCAATGTGTATGATATAAATAAATACATGTTTCAAAAAATAAGAACCAAAAAGCTATCCTAGTTCGGTCCAGCTCCACCTCTGAATAACGATAGAATAACGCGCGCCTGCTCCTCGGTCAATAAACTCTGCAATTCGGCGCGAGCGGGAGTCTGAGCGGCCTGTGGAGCTGGCGATGTGGTCTGCGCAGCCGCCGTCGAGGTAGTCGCTTGCGGAGCCGCGGCTGCGGGAGTCTGAGCGGGCGGTGGTGCTATAGGAGCTGTCTGCGGAACCGCAGCCGATGTAGTAGCTTACGAAGCCGCAGCCAAAGGAGATGCATGTGGAGGCTCGGTCGATGTACCCTGTCGCGTCTCGACATAACGTGTGTAAGAAGCATGTAAGAACTATGTATTATTCGAATTCGTATCATTATTAAGTTATTTCGAAACCCCGTTTGGATATCTAGTTTGTTGTTTATTTTAATTACATATGTATGTATGATTAATCAAACTTAAGTCTAAAACCAAATAAGCTCAAGCCACGTACTAATTATGGATATGTTGATATCTATATAATATGACATGATATTTTACTATAAAATAGTATACATACCAGCATCTCCTTCAACTCCTGAACGGTGGCCCTCAAGCTCTCCAGTTCCTGATGGACACGTCGGTCACTGGAGACGGAGGAAGTAACCGCCGGGATGGAGTCCAACCTCATATGGGCCCTGCTAGGGCCCAGTCCCCGGCCTCTCTCCCAACCTCCGTGGTGCCCTCCGTGTGCGGCGTCCAGAACTGGGGTCAGCAGCCTCGGATCGCTCTGTCCGGTAAAATCGATCCCCGAGGCCTGGGCCTGCTCAACCACCCGCTCCTACACCCACATTAAGCAGTAAAGTATAAGTATAAAATTTAAAATTGAACCTTCCAAAACTAAAATTTCAAATTTGGGTAGAAAAAATATTAACACTTACGCAATACTCCTGGGTAGCGACGTCGGGATATCGAAGCTCGCCCGTGGCGGGATCTGTCGAGGTGCCGTGGACGACAAGATATGCGAGCAGCACGCTCGGTGTACCACCTGACGCCACGGTCCGAGATGTCTGCAATATTAGAAAGTAACTCTTAATATTAGAAATATTAGAAAATAACTCTTAATATTGCAGAATATCACAAATGTCGGTCTATTGTAATTTACCGATAACTCCATGGCTCGAGTAATGTTCCTCGAGCCACCTGTGTAAGTGGGGCGACCCCTCTTCGCCGACTTCCTGTTCTCTGTATTCTGAGCGGCCTGTATCTGCACAACGCATTAACATTTAGTTTTCTAATTAAGGAACACAAAGAAATAAATTATATCATAAATAATGAATTACATTTAAAATACATACCTGTTTGCGTTTGGAGTCGAAATAAGCGCACAATAGAGGTCATGTCTCTCGTCGACTCTCGCAAACGCCGGAGTAGATAGGAGGGCCGCTCTCTCTGCCTCGGGGGTCGCCATCCACAGGGAGTAGCAATCGGCCTTCAGCTCATTCCTGTTGTATCGGACCTTGGTCTGCATGTTCTTCATCAGGCCATTGTACAGAGCATGAAGGTCGAGCACCTTCCCAGGGTGATCAGGGTCGGCTACAGGCTGAAAATCGTAATCCAACTGAAAATACAAAAAAAAACATTGTTATTAGATTGCAAGTGTTAATAATAAATATATTGGATAAATCAAATGAAAATAAGCCGTTAATATGTACCCGAGCCTGATCAAAGAAGAGGGCGAATGAGCGCCGGTGCTGCTCGCCCCACTCAACGTGAAGTGGATAGTTCTTCACGAGCCGGCTCTCGTCCCCCATATACCGGCTGAACCTTTCGGCATGAGGACCGGTATAGCGATAGTCAAGGGTAAAAAAAGGGGGGAATGCTGCCTCCCCCCTAGCTCTGTCAGGCCTCAGCCTATAGGACTGATTCGGGCCTCGAGTCCCCCTCTGGGGATGGGGAGGCCCTGCGTCTGCACCAAATATCAAGACAATCAATAATAAGACAAAGTTGTATTAAGAAATCAAGGTTAAACGAAAATTCAAGTGTGATATATACCTCCGGTGACTATCGCACGAGCTTGGGCCCGGGCAGCAGCACGAGCGGGACGATAGTTCCTCCGGTGAGGAACAACCGGGGTCCCGGATGCGGACGCATCCCCTCCAACTAGAAAATAAATATCGACGCTAAATTTCCATGAAGTTCATATTTATTTTATAGAGCATATGTAAAATGAATAAATATTTTAAATTTATTCATACTAACCTGCAGACGATGCGGAGGGTATAGAAGCGGCGGGAGTGGCCCCTGCGGAAGATGTGGACGCACCACCTATAATTAGACAATTAAAAATAGATTATATAAGTAATTGCAAAAAGAATGTGTAGATCAATAATATAACGTTCTAAATCAATATGCATACACTATAGGATATATAAACATACCAGCAGGTGCGGTGGTGTCACCACCTACAACTAGACAATAATAAAAATTGCTAAGTAAGAGCAAAAGGAATGTGTGTATTTATGATATAGCATTCTAAATCAATATACATACACTATATGATATATAAACATACCTGGAGGAGCGGGGGTGGCCTCTGTCCCAGATGTGGACGCATCACCAACAACTAGACAATCAAACATTGACAGTATAAGTAATTTTGACATAAATAGGCATGAATATCTGTAATATTACATTCAAAATGGATATGCGTGCAGTATACCTGGAGATGTGGCAAAATCCACACGGAAGGAGGCATCCGAAGGGGTCTCCGATCTAGGTGCAAGACCGGCCCTCTGAAGCTCCCTACGGAGCTCTCCGGGCGGCAGAACCGCTCTGCCTCTGTCGCGGCTGGAGCTCCTGCCGCCTCTCGCTGCTCCCGACATCGTCATCAAATCTAGATAAACGGTTCGTGGACGCATTAGACAATCATTAAAAGTATTGACTATATATGTATAGAGCGTAAAATATGAAGTAATAATATAACATTACTGATAACCTTTTTCGTTTCGTGGGCGCATTATACATATCTACTTGGATTTCATCGTCGATATCATTTCTAACCCACGTAACTTCATGATCGGTCGAAGACAATCCGTCCTGCGCAACAGACGGTCGGAGCACTTTAAGCCTTCTCTCTTCTTCGTCATCATCGCTGTCCTCGTATTCTGGGACGTCGTAGACATCTCTGGATTTCCATCGGCATACAACACTCCACCCCGGATGCTTCAAACACTGTGAGTAGTATACTTGGAACGCTTAGTTCGGAAAGATAAACGGATCGTCCTGACCGTAAAATCGAAGTGTGTTCACACTGGTCAATCCATATTCATCTTTCCAAGTCCCAAGACTGCTTCTCCACCTGTCCGTATCGGTTCGCGGATCGTACCAAGTGCACTGGAATATATAAAAGGGTTCTGATCATCCGGGATAGTGGATGCCGGGTATACAATTTAAGTACCTATAGTAAATCACACCGTCCGATCCTACCGTCGCAATCCCACTATTCTGAGTGTTCTAGATGTTTCTATGTCTTTAACTTCGAATTTGTATCCAAGGACACCAAATCCTTTGTAATATGCAACCTCCATACTAGGAAATTGAGCTAAACATCTTGAATCACTCTCAAATGATGCAGACAAGTTCGGATCGTGGCTCTAACAAAATAAATTTTACGACAAATACATAACGATACAAGTTTAGATTAAAACTGATAGCAATAAAATGTTATTCGAATAACTTACATGATCTCTGACCCAATCACAAAAATTATCCTGATGGTATTTTTCCAAACGTTCTTCGTCCAATCAGGATGCCCCTCACGTACCTCGTTAAAATGAATTCTGTTTTCGACAAATAATTGTGACATTAATATTATATCATTTCATACACACACAAACACAGATATAACAATTAATCCAAAAGAACTTACTCTCTAATTTGTTCAAGACATGCGCAATTAAGCAAGATAAACCGGTATATCTTGTTGATAAATATAGTGTCTACCCTCTTATACCCGGCTTTACCATATGGCCCGTCTTGAATTCTTCGTGGTCGGTTAAGCCTTGTCTCAATGTTCTCGTCCAGATAGCGGGAACAAAATGTGGTTGCTTCATCAAGAAGATAACCTTGCATGATAGAACGCTCTGGTCGATTTTTATTGCGTGTATACTTCTTAAGAGTGTAGAGGTACCTAATGAGAATATGTTGAATAAATAAATACGGGCATACAGGACAACAATAAATTTATAAATTGCGCGAAACGAAAAATTACACGTACCTCTCGACTGGATACATCCATCGATATTGTACCGGTCCGGCTAACTTCGCCTCAGTTGCAAGATGAACCGTCAAGTGTATTTTGATATCGAAGAATGACGGTGGGAAAATACGCTCAAACTTGTAAAGTATCAACGCAATAGAATTTTCTAGTTTATCCAGCATCGCAACTTCCAGTGTTTTAGCACACAACTCCCTGAAAAAACAACATAGGTCGTTGATTACTAGACCAACCGAGTCGGGGAGAGAAGTCCTGAGGGCTAATGGAAGAAGGTGCTCCACGATAACATGGTGATCATGACTTTTCAGCCCATCGATCTTGCCCTTCACAATTTTTATTTTCTTGCTGAATGATCCTGAGAAACCTGTGGGGACTTTCAAATCATGCAACATCTGCAGGAATCTTTTCTTCTCCGGTTGTGACATATGATAAGCGGCATTGGGAAGTACAAACTTGCCCGGTTTACCCGCTACCGGTCTAGGGTGCAATTCACTTCTTATTCCCCACTCTTGTAGATCCATCCGAACATTCATGTTGTCTTTCGATTTCCCGTCTTTACAAAGAAGCAAGTTAAGTATGTGCTCTGATACTCCATTCTCTATATGCATGACGTCCAGACAATGACGCACTGAATTTGTAGACCAGTACGGAAGCTCGAAGAAAATGCTTAACTTGTTCCAATATTGTGGTTTGACCTGTTTCGTCGGATCCATCCCGAAGGTCACGTTATTGTAACCATCCCATTTAGCAGTCACGTCCTCTCCGGACAATGGGGATGGAGGTCCAAGAAGCTCCTGATGACCATCAAAATGAACCGTATCTAACCTATAGGGGTGGTCTGGAGGCAGGAAACGTCGATGGCCGCAATAACAAACCTTCCTGCTAAAATTCAAGAATTTTGATGTTGTGTGTTCATGGCAATGAGGACATACTTTGTGACCATGTACGGACCAACCTGATAGCATTCCATACGCAGAAAAGTTATTAATTGTCCACATTAAAGCCGCACGCAGTATGAAGGTTGTATTTGTGTTTGAATCATGTCTCACACCATCAATGAACAAAGATTTCAACTTTTTGATCAGAGGTCGGAAATAGACGCCGATATTGTTCCCCGGTGAGTTTGGTCCGTCGATAAGAAAAGGCATCATAAAGTATGATTGGTCCATAACCAACCAAGATGACATATTATAAATTATCATTACAACGGGCCATGTGCTGTGACTTCCAGCCATATAGTTGAATGGGCAGAAGCCATCAGTAGCCAGTCCGAGCCGGACATTGCGAGGATCGCTACTGAATATTGCGTGCTTCCTATCGAAATCCTTCCATGCCGGTGAATCTCTTGGATGGCTCATTTTTCCAATTTCGCTTGGAGGAGCACGGTGATGCCAAATCATTGCCTCGGCTGTTTTCTTGCACCTGAATAGCCTCTGTAGCCTCTGTGTTATGGGAAAGTATCGTGCTATCTTCACAGGTATATCAGGCTTCTTATCAGAATCTTTCGGCTTATACCTGGCCTCTCCGCATGTTGGACGCTCTTTCAAATCTGAATTCTCTTTCCGGTACAACACGCAATTTTTAGGACATGCTTGAATCTTCTCGCACTTTAGACCCAAATCAGACATCATCTTCTGGGCTTCGTACCAGCTGTCAGGCACATTATTTCCGGGAGGAATAGAATCTTTCAAGAACGAAAGAAGTATTGTGAATGACTTGTTGCTCCATCCATTTAGGCACTTAATCTGGAAAAGTTGGACAAACCATGAGAGGGTGGAATACTTCGCATTCTCATAAATTGGTTTCCTAGCATCATTCATGAAATTTTCATATTTATCCGCACGCAGTCCTTGACCGGAAGGATGTCATTTTCGGTACGAATAGATTCACCTAGGGCAGCCTCTACCATATCCTCCATTTCTTCTGATGGAAATAAATTTCCGTCTCCTGCGGCATTACCGAATTCTTCTTCTTCTCCTGCCGCATTATCGTGTTCTCCTTCTTCTTCTGCCGCAATACTGCATTCTTCTCCTTCCCCGTGATATTTCCAAGTTGTATAAAGTCTAGTAAACCCATGTTTTACAATATGAAGCTCTGCCAATTCTACCTTCTGCCAGTACTTATTGCCACATATATCGCACGGACAGAGAATCTTCTCTATTATGATCTTATTATGTGCGCGTGCAAATTCAAGGAAAGCAGCAACTCCTGCGACAAACTTAGGTTGCATACGTTGTTTCCAATCCACATACATCCAGTCCTTAACTCTGACGTACTTATGGGCCATGTTAGACTGTATAACATATAAATTGTAGGTTATGCTGACTATATTGAGAAATATAAGAACGGGATAGTTACTGACAAAGGAGAAAATCCGTGTATATGCTTTGTGTGTGCGTTTGTCATTGAAAAGAATAAATTATCGCACGTATGTTAACCGATAGACGGGGACTAAGTGGCGCTTTTAGTTTCATATATGAGTATCGATGAGAATATGAAGGTTTCATATTATCATATATTGGTTTTAACTTGAACATCTCGAATTGCTCTTTAATTATGCGTTTGTTGTGTATTCTTGTTGTATGTGTGTGTTCCGGCTGTCGGGGGTAGGCTTCTATCCCATTAAGAATGTATAGAGCGAACGCCCATCACTTGTGCTTTCAACCGTTTCGAGTAAATTTCGGCAGCACCTCCCTGCTGTTCTCCGAGTACACTGTAATAGAATAGATAATTATTTCAAAGCTGTGAAATAACGTTGAAATGAACATCTAATCTATCTTTATACACGGAGAACCAGCGGAAAGGTACCGACGAAATATCTCGAAACGGATGAAAACATAAGTGAATGAAGGCGTTTGCTTTATACATTCTTAACTTGTCCACACGGGACAAATCTATGGGTTACCATACGATTGAATTTTCTCGTCGCATAGACTATACGACGGTTGTTAGTATCGAGCTATACTGTCCGATATTTAACAACCTTCGTATAGTTCTAGGTCACGACGAGCATCTCACGTATGTTAACTGATAGACGGGGACTAAGTGGCGCTTTTAGTTTCATATATGAGTATCGATGAGAATATGAAGGTTTCATATTATCATCGAGTATCGGTTTTAACTTGAACATCTCGAATCGCTCTCTAATTATGTGTTTGGTGTGTATTCTTGTTGTATGTGTGTGTTCCGGCTGTCGGGGGTAGGCTTCTATCCCATTAAGAATGTATAGAGCGAACGCCCATCACTTGTGTTTTCAACCGTTTCGAGTAAATTTCGGCAGCACCTCCCTGCTGTTCTCCGAGTACACTGTAATAGAATAGATAATTATTTCAAAGCTGTGAAATAACGTTGAAATGAACATCTAATCTATCTTTGTACACGGAGAACCAGCGGAAAGGTACCGACGAAATATCTCGAAACGGATGAAAACACAAGTGAATGAAGGCGTTTGCTTTGTACATTCTTAACTTGTCCACACGGGACAAATCTATGGGTTACCATACGATTGAATTTTCTCGTCGCATAGACTATACGACGGTTGTTAGTATCGAGCTATACTGTCCGATATTTAACAACCTTCGTATAGTTCTAGGTCACGACGAGCATCTCACGTATGTTAACTGATAGACGGGGACTAAGTGGCGCTTTTAGTTTCATATATGAGTATCGATGAGAATATGAAGGTTTCATATTATCATCGAGTATCGGTTTTAACTTGAACATCTCGAATCGCTCTCTAATTATGTGTTTGGTGTGTATTCTTGTTGTATGTGTGTGTTCCGGCTGTCGGGGGTAGGCTTCTATCCCATTAAGAATGTATAGAGCGAACGCCCATCACTTGTGCTTTCAACCGTTTCGAGTAAATTTCGGCAGCACCTCCCCGCTGTTTTCCGAGTACACTGTAATAGAATAGATAATCATTTCAAAGCTGTGAAATAACGTTGAAATGAACATCCAATCTATCTTTTTACACGGAGAACCAGCGGAAAGGTACCGACGAAATATCTCGAAACGGATGAAAACACAAGTGAATGAAGGCGTTTGCTTTATACATTCTTAACTTGTCCACACGGGACAAATCTATGGGTTACCATACGATTGAGTTTTCTCGTCGCGTAGACTATACGACGGTTGTTAGTATCGAGCTATACTGTCCGATATTTAACAATCTTCGTATAGTTCTAGGTCACGACGAGTATCGCACGTATGTTAACCGATAGACGGGGACTAAGTGGCGCTTTTAGTTTCATATATAGTATCGATGAGAATATGAAGGTTTCATATTATCATCGAGTATCGGTTTTAATTTGAACATCTCGAATCGCTCTCTAATTATGCGTTTGTTGTGTATTCTTGTTGTATGTGTGTGTTCCGGCTGTCGGGGGTAGGCTTCTATCCCATTAAGAATGTATAGAGCGAACGCCCATCACTTGTGTTTTCAACCGTTTCGAGTAAATTTCGGCAGCACCTCCCCGCTGTTCTCCGAGTACACTGTAATAGAATAGATAATCATTTCAAAGCTGTGAAACAACGTTAAAATGAACATTTAATCTATCTTTATACACGGAGAACCAGCGGAAAGGTACCGACGAAATATCTCGAAACGGATGAAAACACAAGTGAATGAAGGCGTTTGCTTTATACATTCTTAACTTGTCCACACGGGATAAATCTATGGGTTACCATACGATTGAATTTTCTCGTCGCGTAGACTATACGACGGTTGTTAGTATCGAGCTATACCGTCCGATATTTAACAACCTTCGTATAGTTCTATGTTACGACGAGCATAGCACGTATGTTAACCGATAGACGGGGACTAAGTGGCGCTTTTCGTTTCATATATGAGTATCGATGGGAATATGAAGGTTTCATATTATCATCGAGTATCATATATTGGTTTTAATCTGAACAGCTCGAATCGCGCTCTAATTATGCGTTTGTTGTCGTGTTGTATGTGTAACATGATTTTAAACCATTGAGATCAAGATTTGATAAATTTTATAAGTGGCCGTTAACATGCAATCATCTCTTCTTATCGGTCCATATCTGAATTCTAAAAGGCAGTATATTTGCTATTAAAAGATCATGTTCAACTCTAAAGTAAGGGAAAAACAGAGGAATATAAATCTATTAAAGTCAAGCCATAAAGCTAATCACATATTTACAACATTGCAAATACATTAACGCAAAATATAGTTATGATGTTTCAAAAGAATCAATTATCAAGGATGAAGAGAGCTTGTGATAAAGCAATCAAATTTAGCTTTTGCATTAAAATGGTTTATGATAAAACTTTTGAGATCCTTCAAGAAAGTTATGGCACTGTGAGGTTCCACAACCTATCATAACCAATCGCAAATTTTCATGGTTTTTTACTGGTATAAGACTTGTACTTCTATGAGGCGGAGTAAATAAATTTGTCGAGAGCTCATGATGCATGTGTAATGATAGAATCCAACAAAAATTATTCTCATGTATTAATAATAGCATCCCAATTGCAACTTTTTTATTCAATAAGATAACACATTTGCAAGAGTGCATCATTTACATTATGTTTTACTCCCTCCAGGGCCACCAAAATATACGGTATCTATAGGATGACTATTGTCAATGGAGTAACAGTCGGGTCTAACTTGGCCAATTTGAAAATCATTATCTCGTTGTTTATATAGATTACCGCTATTGTTTGTAAATCGTATATTGCTTATATATGGTAAGCCTCCCGCTGCAAAACGGCCGCTCCATTGGCGGACTCAGTTCACCATTGTTAAAGCTCACTACTCCAATATTGATACGAGTTAATCTCTTGAAGAGAGTTTTTGGCCAATATCCCTAACCCTAACCGAACCCTACCCCCAGCCCCAGCCACGCCCCAGCCCCAACCCCAGCCCCAGCCCCAACCCCAGCCCCAGCCCCAGCCCAACCGAGCCCTAGACCCAGCCCCAGCCCAGCTCCAACCCCAACCCCAACCAAACCCTAGTCCCAGCCCCAGCCTAGCCCCCAGCCCCAACCCCAACCCCAACCAAACCCTAGCCCCAGCCCCAGCCTAGCCCCAGCCTCAGCCCCGGCCCCAGCCCCAACCCCAACCGAACCCCACAACCTAACCCTAACCCTAACCGAACCCGATTGATGCCGACGCCGACGCCGACGCCGATGACCTCACCCCTACCCGAACCTGGCCTGAACCCTAGACTACGTCAAAATTAAAAATTATTTGAGAATTACTTACAAGCGTGCGCGCGGTGGAGGAGACGGTAGAAATTGGTGGTCGCCGACGATCGTCGAAGGTGGCGACGAGGCGCGGGAAGTCGACGAAGGTGTGGGGAAGACCGACGAAGCTGGCGCAGGCTCGCGAGCGCGGTGGCGACGAAAGGCGGGAACAGACGACGAGATCGCGGGAGGTCGAGAGAGAGAAATTTGGGAACGATGAATATAATTTTTCTGTGTTTTTTTTATTAATAACCTATGTAGATATCCCTACGGACATAACCGTAGGTCCCCGACTTGCGGCTCTGTAGGGCCAAAGGAAAAATTAGAACGTGAAGCACTGTAGGGACAACGATATGGCCCTACGGATAAATCCGTAGGGATAAGAAATATTTGCCCCTACGGATTTCTGGGTCCGTAGGGGCAACCCTATATTGTAGTAGTGAAGCCTTTAAGTTTGATTCTTGATATGTAGAATGTTAGGGATAGGAAGTTGTGCCGTTTGTATCATTATATCGAGCATATTTGTAACACCCTAACCCGATCGTATGTTTTTTCTTTTCTTTTTGGATGTATTGGTTTTGTTATTATTATTATTATTGCTATTATTATTATTGCTATTATTAATTTAGAGTTTAATATTTGTTTATAATCTAGTAATGTCTTATGTTGATATCCATATAGTATATTTTAAATATTAGATATATATTTATTTTAGTATGATGATTATAACAAAAGATATGACAAAATACTTGAAAATCCTTTTTAAAAATCTTTTAGAAATTTTTGGGGTTATGAGAATTATTTTCCTAAACTTATATATATATTTTTTATACTCCCTCTCTAAATATATTTTATCTCCCCAAATAAATCTATACATATTTTAATTATACACATTTAAACTAATCTATATACACCATATCTATTTAAAACCCTATAAATTTATATAAATATTTCCAATTATCCTATATAATAACAAACCCCACATCTATTTTAACTATATATATATTGATTATATAGTTTGTTTAAGATGTTTACTGGTATGCTAATTTATATTTATGTTAATTAATATACATACGATATATATACTGTTTACAATATTTTTGTAACCATAGATATATGGCAGATTGTTTTGGTTATGATAAATAATTGAGATCTCTTAAAATCTTTAACAAATAGTTCTTGTGGGGGTTTTGTGATATATTGTTTTATTTAGTTTAACAAATTTTTTCTCTCTCTTCTACCAATTTTATCATAACCAATATAAATATACTTATATTTTACCTAACCTTAATCTCTCTTCCCAATCGGAATAATTCTTTCCTCTCTTTTCTCTCTCACCACTATATATAATATAAATAATTCTAAATATATATCCATCTCTTAAATCTCCTTTTTTTAAAAGTTGCCAAACACCTATCACCAACCGCACCCAACTTCAGAACAACGAGCAACGTAGATCAAGATTCTCTAGCCGAGCGATCGAGTTTGGTTTGCGTTTTGTTTCGTCGTATTTAACCGTCTCAAGGCAAGTACTCTTGCTCTTTTACTTTTGGTCGATGCAACATCGCGAATTGCTCAATACATTATTAGACTATAGTACATTAATATTAAAAGTCTCATATTCTGTTTATGGTAATTAATAATGGTATTAGGTATGATAGTATCATAGTAATCATATTATATATACAAGTATATTAGTAATCGATAGTAACTAAGAGTACATAATTATATTTGTTTTTATTAGTATTTATTTTAAATATAATCAGATACATATCATTGTATTTCATATAGTATAGTATTCTTTAGATGATATTAATCACATATTTATTGTGTACCTTGGTGAAACCCTAAGATTCCTAGAGCACCCATTAATCATATTAATCCTTTAAAACTATACTTCAGTTTATTATTCTTTACAATAATAAATCCGGATATTAAATGGAGGTGCTTGCAAATTCATGTAGATTCTTGTTTATATTATTAATATTATCATATTATATCGACCGCACTTGACATCCTATTTGAAACTATTTATGTAACATCACTTGCTTGACATGACATGCCTTTTCACGATTACTGTTTCATTTCTAAACGGAATCACTGATTAGAATGTTGAGTTACATGCCATGACTCTATTTACTCCTGTTTATAGGTTTTTATTTGTTACGCCCCGCTTCCCAAAATACGGAATACGAGGGGTTGACAAGGCCAGCCATGCTCCTACGGTCGAGGAAACATCCTTCCGTAGTCACACTTCGGCTTCTAGCTTTACGTGATAATCAGTAGTCAATGCACAGGTAATGAGAAATGCAGTCACTAAATAAAAACAGATATAAAACTAACCAGATAGAAATCAAGGATAGACAGCGCTGGCGTGGCTGATCTAGATATCTGCAAAAATCCTCGAGGTACATCAGGTCCTGATCCAAGCTAATTCCACTTCTCACTCTGAGCATGCATACTCAGGTCGTCAGAGCGACACAATAACAATATATATAAATGCAAAGGTAAACACGTGCAATGATGATGAACATGAAACAGTAAACATGAAGTAATGACATGAGCATGAAGTAACCGGTACAGGTAAACGGTAAAGCAGCTATATCGAATCAGTAATCAATGCATGTACATGTCACTAAACCTATCAGTCTCTAAGTCTCACTGTCCAGGTCACTAAACCTATCGTCAGTCCAAGTGTGAGTGTCAACCACGCAGGAGTATCCTCAACCAAAAGATAGGGCCCAAGGGGCAAGGGAACACGGGCCCGAAACGCTCGCTAATAATCAGTAATATCACCCATATGACTCACAGAATCGCAGTATATGCCGGTAATGGGACTCCCGAGTTTCCGTTGAACTCACACTCAAACTACCCCACACCGCGGTCTACATCAAACACCGACCATAAACTCAAATACTAGTCGGTCAATGACAAGTCTACGCGAGAACTGGAGACAAGATCCCCATCAAGCGTGTCTCGACTGATACCCAAGATAAATGGACAGTGTTTGGTGCCTTACCTATGACACTAATATAAGTGCTCCATAACTGTCCCATTTCAGTTATAGTTACACTTATATATCTCATAGACGTCGACAATGCAATAATTAACTGGTTCCGCTGATTGTGTACAAGTACGTGTCACTTCACTTATTCATTCACGCTTTAACACTAGCGTATTTTCCACAATCCAATCACTAATATCTATCACTGGGTAATGTACACGATCACTAGGTTACCAATATAATGACCTCTACATGATATGATGAGAATGCAATAATTACGATATGAATAAAATATCAGTAACCAGTGTCCTACCACTTACATAATTTACTGTAAATCATACGTGCAGAATTAAGCAAAACAATATAAAAGGGTAAGGAGTATGTTTAATTATCTATCCATCACAATTGGTTTCGCGTCAATCGGGTTTCAGGTTTGCTAGTTATGACCATTTCATTTTAAGTGTTCGCCGCTGGAAATCCAATTTCTGAGCTGGAAGTCCGTTTCGTAACACGTTTTACTCCCAGTTGGGAGCATAATTAGGCGACTCTACAGTTCAATTAATTGTAGATTTTTCTGTTATGTTTCCAACGCATCAAACGGATCATCAATAGCAGTTCTGTATTAAAAGTTATGTTGTGTTCAAGGTGCTGGGGTAAGAGATGTCACTGCAGAAACTGCAGAACACCACTGTATTCTAAAATACAAATTAAATATCAAATGACGGTGAAACGACACGGGACCAGATTTAAGGGTTAGCTAACTAAATTATCTATGTAATCATATGGGGTTTCGCGCATTTTCAGTTTAAGGAAGGGTGTACAAGTGTTCCCAAGGCCAGGTATTCAAAACGAACGCTGCCCGGGACTGCAGTTCAGGGCCGCGAATCGCCTCAGTATTCATTGTTATAACTTATCAAAATGCAAAGATGAACTATGGGGTGCTGTAGGTTTATCTGTTGGCTTCGATACGAGCCCTAGCACTTTGAGATCCGATATATAGATAATTTATTATGATTTTAACCGTTCAACTTGTCCGAGAATATCAGCTTCCACAATGGTTATTGGGTTGTCGTTTTAGGGGGTTAGCCAACATTATCTTACAGTCAAATTTATGTACGGTGTTCATTAACAACGCATGGTTCCATTGATCACGAGTTCCGCCACATTAAAATAGGTTTTGATCTAGGTTTTACGCTGTTCGATCTCGATTGTGCCTATTGGTGTATGTAGTCTAATTAAACATTTATTTTGGTTTGTAAAAATAGTAGCATGTAAGCAAGTGAGGAATTCACTTGCCTTCGGTCGCTTGATATAGAAGCGACGCCGCTGCAGAGTTTGTCTCGACACACGAGACGGCGCGATACTGGGCACGGGCGCGTGGCGTGAGCGCAATGCGCGGTGATCCAGTACTCGACGTGGCGGCGACGCGGGCGTGATACGGTAGTGGGCGTGGTCCTGGCTCGGTGCGTGGCACGGCACGACACGGCACTGGGCACGGTCCTGATTCGGTGCATGGTGCGGGCGAGGCACGACGCATGCACTAGATCGGGCACGATGTGGCACAGGGCGTGCACTACATGGCACGGGGACTGGGCACGGGGCGCGACACGTCTGGGCACGCGTGGCACGGGGGCGGGCACAGTAGTGGGCTGGAGCTCAGGTGGCGGCTGGAGGCAGTGGTTGCAGGGCTCGGCCGCAGGAAGGAGGCGTCCAGGAGTGGGTGCTGGGGGTGGTTGGCGCGGTGAGGATGGCTATGGCGCAGTGGGTGTGCAAGCGGCTTGCAATGGCTCGGGTGAGGAGTTCGGGGCTCAGCACGATGCAGAGGCGAGCTCGGAGGATGCGGCACAGCGGCGAGGTACACTGGAGCTCCGGCTTGGGTGCAGTGGGTCGCTGGAATTGTTGCAGTTGATGGAGGCAGCGAGCTCGAGAGTGTTGGAGGTTGCTTGAGGAGGGTCGTCGGCGAGGGTGCAGTGGGCTTGGGCTTGAGTTGGAGCTCAGCTACAATAAGAAAGAGGAGGCCGCGATGGTGTTTGGAGTTCTCGAAGATGGTGAGAGGAGATGACAATGATGGTGGGTGGTCGCAGTGGCAGTGTGAAGCGTGAAGGGGAGATCATCGGTGGCGCCGGGTCGGCGACGAGGGGAGGTGGAGCTCAGGGCGTAGCGGCGGCTCGAGCTCGTTGGCTGGGCTAGGCGAGGAGATGAGGGGGGTCGATGGAGGTGAAGATGGTGGCAAGGCAGCGAGGGGTTCGGATGGGTGGTGGTCATCATGGTCGGAGGAGGAGGGGGTGTCGCGGGTGGTTGGCGAAGGAGAGGAGGTGTTCGTTGTGGCCGTTGGGGATCGGGTCCGTGGGTAGCGCGAGGGAAGGGAGGATGCGGGGAAAGAGAGGGAGAAGATGAGCAGCGGGAGTGAAGCCATGGTGATGGAGGTGGGTGAGAGAGACGAGGGGGAACGTTGGGGTGAGGAGCGGTCGTGGGAGGGAGCGCTTCGTGCGGCAGTTGTGAGGAAGGAGGAACGAGTCGTGGGTCAGTGGGCGCGGCCGTTGGGGAAGTGAGCGCGGATTTCGTGGCGTGAGCGCGAGGAGCGGGGGAAGCAGGGGAAAATCGAGCGGGAAAATAGGCGAAGGGGAGAAGAAGAAGGGGGATGGGGAGTCGGGTCGGGTTTGGGTGTTAGGGGAACGGGCCGGGTCGGGTGTGGGCTGGGCTGGGGTAGATTAGGAAAATAATTTGGAAAAATAAAAGGGTTAGGGTTTAAAAGTTAGAATTTAAGATTTAAGTTATGAAATTAAATTTAGAAAATTTAGGAAAATAATAGTTGTAAAAGTTTGGAATAGAATTTTTTGGGGAAATTATTTATTTAAAATACGGAAGATATTTATAGTTGAACTGGGTATTACATCATACCCCACTTATATAAAATTTCGTCCTCGAAATTAAAATAAACGATAAGTTATAAATTGCCATACAAAATCAAATACTACTATATAGCGATTTACGCAAATGTAACTAGACGAAAATCAAATATATATATAAGAAATAGAGCAGTTAAAATGAACAGTCACACATAATGACATAACTATTAATAGTGATAAACTATATACATACAAAAATAAAAATAGAATGACAATAATAAACAACAATAAAGGATTGACTCATAGGCCTTAAGAACCAAAACTATCTTAATAAGGCTACAGATCAAGCAATTATATAATTAGTTGAGGGTACTCATACGGTAAAGTATAGGAGAAAATAAAATGAAAATATAGGTGACTAGTAAACAAACCAGATATCAATAATTAACGTAAAGGCCAAGACTGAACTATTTTTGCAAAAGTGCGAAGATAATACAATACGAAAGAAACTAGGATAATACCAAAACAATGATGCTATACATACAAGTAATTAAAATGTATTAGCATACGAGTTAACCATAATTTATATTTTAGTTAATAGAAAATTTAAATTGATTGGAGCACAAAAATACGTAGGTAAACGAAAATACAAAAATAGAAGATAGTTAGCATTCATATGAACAAAGAAAAGGGAATACTATATAGAAAATCAATATGCAACCCATTTTAAAGAAAACTCAAACAGCTAATAATATAATTTTTTGAAAGTCAATCAATAACGGAATGATTATGAATGACACCAGTATGACAAACAATAAAATATTAAAATAAACATTGAGTAGCAAATAGCTCAAAATGACATCCTGTACTTAAAGCAGATAAAAGATCAAGACAAAAAGACACGAAATATGGAACGGTAGTATGAAAAGCATTAGTAGGAAAACAAACTAGAAAATAAATATGCAGTGTAAGGTAGAACTATGAAAGATCTGAAAATAGTGGAGTACTTAGAAAAGATAAGAAAAACAAACGAAATATAAACCAGGGAGTTCAACAGATACAAGAGTTAAACGAAAAGGAACAACTGAAAAGGGATATCTTTGTTGGAAGCAGGGAAGGTGATAACTTCGTGTCGATGTCTAAATCTCTGCGACCTCGTCAAGCGAGTTTGAATCCTGTGCTGGGTCCGTACCATCCTAAAACTCGAACTACGAAATAACTAAGTTATTCAAGCCGACGTGGAGAGCGTTGACGAATCTCTTTCTTGTAGCTCTTTCCTTCTAGGGCAACCATTGACCAGATGTTCGTCGGATCCACAAATCAAGCACTGCCCCTTTAGCCTTACGACAGTCTTTCTGTAGTGTCCTGGTCTCCTGCAATAACCACAACGTTGAGTTCTCCGCTGCTTCCGTTGCTGAGGAATAAATGGGCGTTTTATCTTCACACCTCTTCTTTGTTTAACAGGGTTCCCTTACGATTGGGGTTTGAGCCATTCACCTTCTTAGTCCTTTAGCTAAGAGATCGCTCGTTCGCTCCTGAGCTTCTATCAAACCTTGCAGTATATCCAAAATCTCGACGGCCTGACTCTGGATAGTGGAGGAGGACGGGGAGTTGTTGGAAGTCAAGTTTTAGCTTCCACTGCGCGACTCAGATAGGAACTTAAAGGTATGCAACGCAATATGATAACTTTGAAGAAACGAAGACATGAGAAAGCAACGAGTCCGATAAGAAATGTAAGCAGGTGTAGGATCAATAAGTTAAGTATAAAGATGAAAATGTAAGATAGATTTCAAAACTCGGGAACGGTATAAAATATAAACGGAGATAGAGATTTGCCGATCAAAACAAGATTATGCGGTAAAGTAATATTCAATCGAGAAAGGAATCGAAGGTAGAACCCCAAGTTCCTCAGATAGAGTACAGTATTGTAACTATACTGCAGTTCATAATTACAATCACAGAACTCTACTAAGTCACCCAAAACCTTAGCGGATGGAGTCAAAATATAGCTTTACGAACAATAGGGATTTTAGTCAAGGATAATAAGTTCACAATCTGGACCGAAAGAGCGACTTAAATTGTTAAGCCCTACTCGGAAACTGCAACCCCAATCATAGCAAACCTGGCTCTGGTACTAACAAAACCATGTCATGCCCCACTTCCCAAAATACGGAATACGAGGGGTTAACAAGGCCAGCCATGCTCCTACGGTCGAGAAAACATCTTGCCGTAGTCACACTTCGGCTTCTAGCTTTACGTGGTAATCAGTAGTCAATGCACAGGTAATGAGAAATGCAGTCACTAAATCAAAAGAGATATAAAACTAACCAGATAGAAATCAAGGATAGACAGCGCCGGCATGGCTGATCTAGATGTCCGCAAAAATCCTCGAGGTACGTCAGGTCCTGATCCAAGCTAATTCCACTTCTCATTCAGAGCATGCATACTCAGGTCGTCAGAGCAACACAATAGCAATATATATAAATGCAAAGGTAAATACGTGCAATAATGATGAACATGAAACAGTAAACATGAAGTAATGACATGAGCATGAAGTAACCGGTATAGGTAAACGGTAAAGCAGGTATATCGAATCAGTAATCAATGCATGTACATGTCACTAAACCTATCAGTCTCTAAGTCTCACTGTCCAGGTCACTAAACCTATCGTCAGTCCAAGTGTGAGTGTCAACCACGCAGGAGTATCCCCAACTAAAGGGTAGGGCCCAAGGTGCAAGGGAACACGGGCTCGAAACACTCGCTAATAATTAGTAATATCACCCATATGACTCACAAAATCGCTGTATATGCCGGCAACGGGACTCCCAAGATTCCGTTGAACTCATACTCAAACTACCCTACACCCCGCGGTCTATATCAAACACCGACCATAAACTCAAATACTAGTCGGTCCATGACAAGTCTACGCGAGAACTGGAGACAGGATCCCCATCAAGTATGTCTCGACTGGTACCCAAGATAAATGGACAGTGTTTGGTGCCTTACCTATGACACTAATATAAGTGCTCTATAACCGTCCCATTTCAGTTATAGTTATACTTATATATGTCCCATAGACGTCGACAATGTAATAATTAACTGGTTCTGCTGATTGTGTACAAGTACGTGTCACTTCACTTATTCATTCACGTTTTAACACTAACGTACTTGTCACAATCCAATCACTAATATCTATCACTGGGTAATGTACCCGATCACTAGGTTACCAATGTAATGACCTCTACATGATATGATGAGAATGGAATAATTACGATATGAATAAAATATCAGCAACCAGTGTCCTGCCACTTACATAATTTACTGTAAATCATACGTGCAGAATTAAGCAAAACAATATAAAAGGGGTACGCAGTATGTTTAATTATCTATCCATCACAATTCGTTTCACGTCAATCGAGTTTCAGATTTGCTAGTTATGGCCATTTCATTTTAAGTGTTCGCCGCTGGAAATCCAATTTCTGAACTGGAAGTCCGTTTCATAACACGTTTTACTTCCAGTTGGGAGCATAATTAGACGACTCTACAGTTCAACTAATTGTAGATTTTTCTGTTATGTTTCCAACGCATCAAACGGATCATCAATAGCAGTTCTGTATTAAAAGTAATGTTGTGTTCAAGGTGCTGGTGTAAGAGAGGTCACTGCAGAAACTGCAGAACACCACGGTATTCTAAAATACAAATTAAATATCAAATGACGGTGAAACGACACGGGACCAGATTAAGGGGTTAGCTAACTAAATTATCTACTTAATCATATGGGATTCCGTGCATTTTCAGTTTAAGGAAAGGGTGTACAGGTGTTCCCAAGACCAAGTATTCAAAACGAATGCTGCCCCGGACTGCAGTTCAGGGCCGCGAATTGTCTCAGTATTCATTGTTATAACTTATCAAAATGCAAAGATGAACTATGGGGTGCTGTAGGTTTATCTGTTGGTTTCGATACGAGCTTTAGCACTCTGAGATCCGATATATAGATAATTTATTATGATTTTAACCGTTCAGCTTGTCCGAGAAAATCAGCTTCCACAAGAGTTATTGGGTTGTCGTTTTAGGGGGTTAACCAACATTATCTTACAGTCAAATTTATGTACGGTGTTCATTAACAACGCAGGGTTCCATTGATCATGAGTTCCGCCATATTAAAATAGGTTTTGATCTAGGGTTTCGCGCTGTTCGATCTCGATTGTGCCTATTGGTGCATGTAGTCTAATTAAACATTTATTTTGGTTTGTAAAAATAGTAGCATGTAAGCAAGTGAGGAATTCACTTGCCTTCGGTCGCTTGATATAGAAGCGACGCCGCTGTAGAGTTTGTCTCGACATACGAGACGGCGCGATACTGGGCACGGGTGCTTGGCGTGAGCGCGATGCGCGGTGATCCGGTACTGGACGCGGCGGCGACGCGGGCGTGATACGGTAGTGGGCGTGGTCCTGGCTCGGTGTGTGGCACGGCGCGACACGGCACTGGGCACGGTCTTGACACGGTGCGTGGTGCGGGAGCGGCACGGTGTATGCACTAGATCGGGCACGATGTGGCACGGGGCTGGCACTACGTGGCACGGGGACTGGGCACGGGGCGCGACAAGTCTGGGCACACGGTGGCACGAGGGCGGGCACAGTAGTGGGCTGGAGCTCGGGTAGCGGCTGGAAGCAATGGTTGCAGGCTCGGCCGCAGGAAGGAGGCGGCCAGGAGTGAGTGCTGGGGGTGGTCGGCGCGACGAGGTCGGCTATGGCGCAGTGGGTCTGCAGGCGGCTTGCAATGGCTCGGATGAGGAGTTCGAGGCTCAGCACGATGCAGAGGCAAGCTCGGAGGATGCGGTACAGCGGCGAGGTACACTGGAGCTCCGGCTTGGGTGTAGTGGGTCGCTGGAATCGTTGCAGTTGATGGAGGCAGCGAGCTCGAGAGTGTTGGAGGTTGCTTGAGGAGGGTCGTCGGTGAGGGTGCAGTGGGCTTGGGCTTGAGTTGGAGCTCGGTTGCAGTAAGAAAGAGGAGGCCGCGATGGTGTTTGGAGTTCTCGAAGATGGTGAGAGGAGATGACAATGATGGTGGGTGGTCGCAGTGGCAGTGTAAAGCGTGAAAGGGAGATCATCGGTGGCGTTGGGTCGGCGACGAGGGGAGGTGGACTCAGGACGTAGCGGCGGCTCGAGCTCGTTGGCTGGGCTAGGCGAGGAGATGAGGGGGGTCGATGGAGGTGAAGATGGTGGCAAGGCAGCGAGGGGTTCGGATGGGTGGTGGTCATCATGGTCGGAGGAGGAGGGGGTGTCGCGGGTGGTTGGCGAAGGAGAGGAGGTGTTCGTTGTGGCCGTTGGGGATCGGGTCTCGTGGGTAGCACGAGGGAAAGGAGGACGCGGGGAAAGAGAGGGAGAAGATGAGCAGCGGGAGTGGAGCCATGGTGATGGAGGTGGGTGAGAGAGACGAGGGGGAACGTTGGGGTGAGGAGCGGTCGTGGGAGGGAGCGCTTCGTGCGGCAGTTGCTAGGAAGGAGGAACGAGTCGTGGGTCAGTAGGCGCGGTCGTTGGGGAAGTGGGCGCGAGTCTCGTGGCGTGAGCGCGAGGAGCAGGGGAAGCAGGCGAAAATCGAGCGGGAAAATAGGTGAAGGGGAGAAGAAGGGGGATGGGGAGTCGGGTCGGGTTTGGGTGTTAGGGGAACGGGCCGGGTCGGGTGTGGGCTGGGCTGGGGTAGATTAGGAAAATAATTTGGAAAAATAAAAGGGTTAGGGTTTAAAAGTTAGAGTTTAAGATTTAAAGTTAAGAAATTAAATTTAGAAAATTTAGGAAAATAATAGTTGTAAAAGTTTGGAATAAATTTTTTTGGGGAAATTATTTATTTAAAATACGGAAGATATTTATAGTGGAACTGGGTATTACATTATTCCATACCGTTAACATGATATTAGAAGTTCCAGTCCAGTCAACATTTTATTTAGTAGTCGAGTTCACTGCCATGTTAGCTATAAATAGGCGGGGTGTTGGGGTAGTTTGAGTATGCATTCGTTCAACATGATCACAGTCCCATGCCGGCAGCTCGTACTGGGCTATATCGGTCGCTTGTTACTACAGCTCGTACTGGGCTATATCGGTTTCTTGTTTCTAGAGCTCGTACCGGGCTATATGCGGTAACTTGTTCATTCCACATTTATGCCCGTGTTTCCTAGCCTCTGGGACCTTATCCTTGGGTTAGGAATACTCCTGCAGAGGTTGATGTACCCACTCGAACTCACGATATGATAAATTACCTTTTAGTGACCAGTTAGGATATGACTTGATCGACTTAACCTGTTTGCTTACTTGTTTCATATTATTACCATATCTATACACACATGCACACACGGGCTTCACAACACTCACATATTCATGCTATCCGCATACACACCATTTGCGTTGAGTACTTGTTGGGATGTTCTGAAATTCCTGTGATTTGCCATCTCATGTTTAGAAACTGATTCACAGGCAGAGCAGGATCAGAGTGACTATCAGGAGTGTGCCGAAGATCAATAGTATTTGTAGGTTATTTCTATTTTATTTTAGTTGCTATTAGATGTGCGTTCTCGCGGGACGTTAGGAATAATGCATCTTTCTTTTTGGATCTTGTATTTCGTTTATTCGGAACCCTTTGTTATTTGGATCTTTTATTGACTCTATCTTTATCTCATGGATTCATTAGTGTTATTTGTTATTTATGTAGTATGATATTGGTATTATATCTTGGATATTATCAATACATATTTAGCTAGAGTCTTAGTTATGACTATAACAAGGCGATTTCCCCTTATATACGAGCACTGGTGGTTTCGGTCCATATTTCCGTATTACGGGAATTGGGACGTCACAATGTTTTCATTCAGCATGGAAGGAAGAAGACCAAGCCCGTGTACACTCCGCTAGAGACACTTCAAAATTTGGGCCACGCTATCATCATTGACCACTGGTGATAAGGACAGATGGAGGTTGTGGACGGGTTATGTTGGGTATTGACACAGTGCTAGGAAAATTGACGCTTCAGTTTGTCATCGTATTATTAATAATGGAGACAGTTGGATAACCGTCTTGGAAGCGGTTAAAGAGCCCATCTAATTGCAGAGATTGTCAAATGTTTTGGGTGTACAGAAGGTAATAGTGTTCTTCTTGAAAGATAAGAAGAAGGTTCTTACTATTATAGATATAGGTACTCATGAAGAATCCGAATGATGCAAAGATGAATTCGCACATCAGGCCAAGCAGTGTTTGGATTTGATTTGCCTAGTAGATTGTTGAGGGGTCAAGGCGACGAGAACAAAGTTCGAAGTTTTTGAGAAAGTGACAAGATTTAGCGGTATTCAAGTCAAGACGGAGATTGTTGAAAAATGTGACTTGCCACCTACCTATACCTATAGCTTTAAAATATTGAGCAGCCTATGTGTTTTGGATACAAAACATTTAAGCCACTTTATTTGAATTTGTTTTGTGAAGGGATGAAGGGGCTGCAAGTGGAGCCTCTTTTATTGACTCTTGTCCTTCTCCCTTTGTCCAATAAATTCTGAAAAGAATTAAGAGAAAGTTTTATTGCCTTATTAAATCAAGAGTTCTACATACAAATATATAGAGAGAGCCATAGATTTCCTCTCATGTTTTAATTGATGTGGGACTAAAACTAATAACCAATATCTAATAACTAATTATATTCATAACACCTCCGCAAGCTGGAACGTAGATGCCAATCATACCAAGCTTGGACAGAAGATGAGCGAAAACCGGTCGAGAAAGAGATTTGGTAAGGATATTTGCTAGTTGAGTCGAAGAAGAAATATGTTGAGTGTGACCATCTTATCTGTCACCTTTTCACGAATGAAGTGGCAATCTATTTCGATATACTTGGTCCGCACATGAAAAATTGGATTCTTAGCAATATGGACCGCGGCCTTATTATCACAGAAGAGTGTAAATCGCAAGAGAAGAAAGAACTCCAAGATCTGTCAGAAGTGAAGTAAGCCATACCAACTCAGCAACTGCATGTACCATACATCTATACTTAATCTCTGCAGAAGAACGAGCCACTACATTTTTCTTTTTACTCCTTCATGTAACCAAGTTTCCTTCCAAGAAAACACAATAGCCACTAGTGGAACACCGATTATCAATGGATCTAGCGAAATCAGTATCCGCAAAGGCTGTGAGCGACAACGTAGATGATGGTTTGTAAAGAAGACCCTGTCCTGAAGAACTTTTGATGTATCTGAGAATATGCTCAACTGTCTTAGGATGAGAGATCAAAGGATTTTGCATATACTGACTCACTGATCTCACGACAAAAGCAATGTCAGGACAAGTGATAGTGAAGTAAATAAACTTCTCAACTAGACGTCGATATCCTCGTGGGTCAGGCAGTGGAGGATCCGAAGAAGAACTTAATCGAGATAGCTTAACCAAGAAATCCATAGGAGTGTTTGCTGGTTTATATTCTATAATTCCCATCTCAGATGGAAAATCAAGTGCATACTTACGCTGAGAGAACTGTAATCTACCAGAATTTCGTGACATACTTCAATTCTAAGGAAATATCTAAGTGGCCCAATGTTCTTGGTATGGAAGTGTGAAACCAAATGTTCTTTCACCTTGGAGATTCCAGCAGAATCATTTCTAGTAATGATAATATCAACATACACTAACACAATTACCCTGTCTTGAGGACGATTATGTACAAAGAGAGATGTGACGGCGTAACTGTGTTTGAAGCCAATTTGTCGCAGAACTGTACTAAACTTTTCAAACTAGGCATGCAGTGACTGCCTCAATCCGTATAACGATTTATGTAGAAGACAAATCATAAACTTCTCCAGTTGCTCAAAACCAGGAGACTGCTGCATATAAATAATTTTTCAAACTGATATTCTTCATATCAAGATTGTGTTGGTGTATATAAAGATCGTCATTAAGAAAGATATTTTTCATATCAAGCTGATGGAGTGACCATGCCTTAGAAACAACCAAGCATATAAGAACACGAGCCGAGACTAATTTGGCAACTGGTGAAAAAGTCTCACATAACCCAAACCATACTTCTGAGTAAAGCTTTTGGCCACCAATCGAGCTTTGAGACGGTCAATCGTCACATCTGGATTTTGTTTGATAGTAAAGACCCATATGCGGCCGGCAACCTTCTATTCTGAAGGCGGAGGTACTAATTTTTAAGTCTGATTAGAGCGTAGTGTGGAAAACTCCTTTAACATAGCTGCATGCCAACCTAGCTGCTGAAGTGCTTCCTGAACAGAGGAAGGAAGAGTGATGGAAGACAAGAAAGAAACAAACTGACGAGCAGATGGTGTCAGTCTATGATAAAAACAAAGTTAGAAATCGGATGTGCCGTGGTACAGAAAGACTTACCCTTACGTAAGACAATAGGAAGAGAGGGATCTTCTTCTGAAGGCAGCAGTGGTGGAGAACCAGGAACAATGGACTGTATCGGAATACCTGCAGAAGAATCGTTAGAAGTAGAAATGGTAGGAGGGGTGGTGCTTTTAGATCACGACGGTAATACACCTGTGGATAGGGGGACACAAGCGTAAAACTAGGATGCACAGATCGAACAGACGAATCAAGCTCCGAAGAACGTAGGTGAGGAACATGGATAGTAGAAGTGGGGTCCTTGACAGGTGATGGAAAATATGCTTGATTTTCTAAGAAGATCACATCATATGAAATACAAACTTTAGAAGTGGTAGGGTCAAAGCAAACATATCTTTTCTGGGATCGTGAGTAACCTACATACACCATACGGATAGCTCGAGGATCAAGTTTGTCTACTTAAGAACATAGAATATGAGGATAGCAGAGACAACCAAACACCTTAGGAGGAATAAAAAAATGCTTGCCTTGTGGAAATAAAATAGAGAAAGGGGACTTGTTACCTAGGACCGGAGAAGGCATACAATTGATATAAAAATAGGCAGCTAAGACCGCTAAATTCTACGATTGTTTAGGGACATGCATATGCAAAACAAGAGACCGAGCTATCTCAAGCAAATGTCGGTTCTTTCGTTTAGCAATCCCATTTTGATGAGGAGTAAGGACATAAAGTTTGATGCAATATACCATGGGTTTGACAAAATGCAGTAAAGTTCGTGCTAATATACTCCTTAGTATTATCCGATTGAAGAACCTTTAACGAAACACCAAATTGATTAATGATCTCAGCTACGAAGATTTTAAAATAGACAAAAGTTCAGACCTATTACGCAAAAGACACAACTAAGTCATACGTCAATGATCATCGATAAATGTCACAAAATATATATAACCAAATATACTAGGAAATTTAAAGGGACCCCAAATATTGGAATGAACCTACACAAAAAGTAAATCATATCTTTTATTAACTAAAGGGAAAACGGAGCGATAGTGTTTACCAAGAATATAAGATTCACAACTGAACTCTGATAAATTAAGAGAAGACATTATAGTACGCAAAGAAGAAAGAGGAGGGTGATCAAGTCTCTGACACCACTGAACAGTAGAAGTAGTTGCAAATGTATTGGAAAGATGATCAACATAATACAATCCATTTTGTTCATGCCTCCTACCAATCCACTGCTTCGTCAGAAGGTCTTGTATCACAAAATGAGATGAATAAAATATTACAGAGCAGTAAGTTGACGAATAGAAAGCAAGTTTTGTTTTAAAGATGGCATAATTAAAGCATTTTTCAGGTGTAAAGAAGAAGTAAGTGATAAATCAACAGAGCCAGAAACATGTGGTATTACCATCAGCTATGGAAACAAACTTGTGAGAATTGGAAACAAGATCCGACGGCCCATCACGAAACATGTGATGTGAGGCGTCGAAATCAGCGACCCACGAATTAGAATGAAAAAAGAATGATATATCTGACAGAGTAGGAAGGTTGGCAGGAGCTACAGAAGAGAGAAGATGACACAACTGGCCCAACTCTGGATAAAGATAAATGGCCGGTAGAAGAGAAAGGTCGGTCAGTAGCAACTGGTTTGAATATCTGGCGAGCTGGAGGTGTATCATCAGGATAACCATATTTCTCCCAACACCAGTTTTCACGGTGATTAGTGCCGCCGCAATAAACACAATAAAGGCCGACACAGTCACGACCACGTCCATGAGAACCACGAACACGATCAGTAATAGAGGGACGATCACGAGCAGTAATTGAGACCGAATCAGAAACTATGATGAATGATGCAGAGGTAAATCACGATAGAGCGAGAATAAGGTTGTCGAACATTTAAGTGAGTACAAGCGTAAAGAAGCCAGAGCAAGACGATCGAATAGATCATCGTCATTAACCGAGAGGAGCGGAGACGACGGTTGCCATACGGCTGTTGGCGAGGGCTATGACTATTAGGCCATCAACAAAATCTAGGCGGAGGCGGCAGGTCGCAATCCACTCTCAATTATGTCTTATCCATACCTAGAGACCATTAGGCAATCAACAAAATCCAGATCTTGTTCAATCAGATCTTTTAGCAATCAACAAAATCCAAATCCACAGCTAGAGAAGGCAGCATTGAGAGTGCATGATTTCGAGAGGGCTGGGTCTTTAAGAGGGCTGTGGCGGCATGTGGCGGCGAGGGCGAAGTGCGGTTGATGTTGCAGGGTGTGGTTGCTGATGTGGTCGTGGTGCGTTGCTGCAGATCAGGTGCGGCTACAGATCAGGTGCAGACAATCATCGTGGAGGGCTGGAAGGGTTGTTAGAGAGGGTTGGAGGCGTCGTGGAGGGCTGAAGAGGGGGGCTGGAGGGGGAACGAGGGCTGGTGGAGGGAGGTGAGGGGCAGCGGCTAGTGAATTAGGGTTAGGGTTAGGTTTTTTCCTTCTCAATTCTTTTCAAAGCTCTGATATCATGAAAAGAATCAAGATAAATTTTTATTGGTTTATTAAATCAAGAGTTCTACATACAAATATGTATAGAGAGTCATAGACCATCTCTCCTATTTTAACCGATGTGGGACTAAAACTAATAACTAATATTTTGTAACTAATTATATTCATAACAAATTCAAAGTCCTATGTGATGTATTAATCCACTCAATCACAATGTAGTGAAGGGTCTCTGCAAAGTGTGCAGAGAGAGAGAGGGTTTATGAGAGATTTGCTTTGTAAGTTGAAGGGGAGTTGAAGGAGTCGGTGTAATCTTGTATAATTTTTTCTCTAGTGGAAGTTTCTCGTCGCGGTTGCAGAAGTATGTCTAGTTGGAGGTCGAACCAGGATAAATCCTTGTGTTATTGTGTTGCTTGGAGTGCTCTTTTCTGAGTAGTTTGATTAGCCGCCAGTTATATCATTTTTCATTCGATCCTGAAATGCTGAATCCTGTTTCGATTCCGCTGTGCTATATCCTTTGTTTGTTGGGTTGTGTCTGTGTGATTCCTTCGCTGTCAGGAGGATCGCCGTGCGGTGCAGCAGTTTTTACAACAATGATTTCCTAATTAACGGTTTTAGAAGGATAACTACAAACGGTTTTATTATGCAACAAATATGGACATGAATAACGATCATTTGATGTAATTTATAAAGTTTATGGTGTTTATCTGAAATAGTAAGTGTAAATTAATGGTATTTTAGTACAATTTACTCCAAAAATGTACGCACTTAACCTGAGCAAGGAACATAGACTTGGGCGGAATCTTCATGTAGTGGCCAAGCTTGAAATCAGAAAGGACCGTGAGAGCCTGAAACATGCTTACACTTCCATATTTCTTAAAAGCCACATTGGCAAGAGGCCTCCCGGGGTAGATGTAACCCATGATCAGCTCAGTTATCCCATTCAGCCCTGGTGGCTAAAATTTCACTTGCAAAGCTAGCTTAACCTCAACTTCTTGACCCATATTATTAATATGATTACTAAGAACGATGGACTTACTTGATTTGTTGTTGCTGTGATGACACCAATTGGGAGGGTGAAGAGAACAGACAAGCCAGCTGCTAGTAGAACTCCCCAGTAAGGGAGCTGTAATTGATGTCCAAAGCCTTCGCAGGTGAAGATTGAGAGTCCCGTCGTTGAAACTAAGAGCACTTGGAACCACCATTCAGGAACCGATTCATAGTTCTTCATTATCCGTGTGTGGATGTCACCTAGGTGATTATTGAATGCTGCCTTTGATTGCCTCCATATTTCCCTGCCATGAATTGTGGAACGGAGCACGGGTTATATGGAAGCACAATAACTTTTAAGGACATCCATAAGTTATTTTTGTTTGTTAAAATAAACAAGCTAAACACATTTTGATGATGAAAAGAAGGGGGAAAAACCTACTTTCCATGAAAAAGTCCAACATGAGACAAGGCAGCAGTGAGGGTCGCAAAGCTCAAACCATAAGTGAAAACAAACAAGATGCTTAAATGGACCTTGCCCATGCGATCATACCCTTCTTGATTGAACTCGAATGTCTTCAGATTTAGCACTTGATTAACATCGTATACACTTCCATTAGAAGCAAAACACATTCGATGAATAGATCGGGAACCTCTTGGCCTCAAATGTGTTGGTCTGATAAGCAATTGGTACGGCGATATATACAGTTAGGATGAAGCCCACCAATATGTTGATAATGGCAAACCCTGGAGTTGCCAATGGACTGCCAAGAAACCCGGCGACAGTTGACCAATCTAGACTGAAGGATCCGATGCCTAGGCCGTAGGCGCCTGAACCAATCTGTTGCATTGTGATGGAGTCTTTCCATATCCAACAGATGAAGGAGAGAGTGCTAATTGAAGGGAAGAGGTAGCTGGGGACTATGTAGTATGCAAAACTCGAGATAAAGACTACAAGGAAGATTTGGAGCCTTGTTAATCCTCCCTTTGGTCTCTTCTCATCATCATGCATTGCCCTATGACCGTTTTGCATAAATAGTAAGGAAACTTTGTGGCAAGAACGACTTAGCTTACATATAGTAGTCGCTGTTTATGAATTTGTATACTGTCAGTTTTTAGGGGATTTCACTAATTTAGAATTGTAGTTTTGTCTTCACACGTTTCTACCCGAATGCCATATCTAAAATTTCTTAAAGCTAAAGTAAGAATATTTGTATAAGTTCTCAAAAACACTATTTAGTACAGTTATAAGGTTAGAATTAAGATTGATTGCATATGACACCCTCATGTAAACCTCGTAGAATACTTATCACCGCTGTGTATGACACCCCTAAAGTTGGACTGGATAAATTATAGAAGAGGAATTTTAACCGTTTACCTTAGCGTGCTATGTGCTAATAAACCGGTTAAAGAACTATAAGCGGTTTTGGTATGACTTAAGAGAGGAAATATGATCTGGCTATTGACTAATTTAAGAATGTTATGTGCTCATAATTAAGGTTTATTGTTGTATGCTATTGACCCTTAAAATTGTAATCCTTGTACAAATAAGTCAATAACTAGTTCCAACTCTTTTTGTTGCATCGGCAGAGTACATGCCAGAAAATTAGAGGTTTATAAATATTAACTTGATACGCTTTAATCTGAAAAATGATAAACTAGAAGATTGTATAATATTGACGCATTTGTAAGAAACATCATCTATAGAAATGTGTATGCAATGTATTTGTCTATCATATTTCAACTTCCCAAAGCTGAATGATTCGAGGAGGTAAATATGCAAAATTCTCTTGTAGCTGTACCTGAAGAGCGAGACCTGTACTAGGGTGGAGGGCCACCACATGTAAGGCGAGTCCACCAAGAACTTTCTGAACAAACCTGCCCACCCATATCCCATCATCTGAAAGATGACACGTTAAACAATCAATATCGACATCACAGGTAGAATCTATATTGATATTACACAATAGAATCAATATGCTTCTTTAGGAAAATCCTACAGTGCACTGTCATAGGAGAATGTATATTAGAGATTTGAACTGCCACCGTGTACGGCGCCAAAGCCGAAAGGGTCAAGTGATGTATGCTTATATTCTAACAGACATGACTCACTTGTGTTGTCTGGGTAATGAGCATGGCTGCAACCGGGTTGATTCCTCTATGATAGTAAGCCTTTACAATGGTGATGAGGCCAACTGAAGCTCCATTTGCGCCTGTGGTAGCAAATATAGTGATGAGACAATGCTCTTTTAAGTTGAAAGGTCCTGGGTTGAGCGAGAAAGACCATTTTGTCCCTGGGATGCAGATTTGTTTACGAGGAAGCCATGCTGCCATCAGTTTTCCAATGGGCAGGACTGCAATCGGCGCCGAGATGGAGCTTATGTAGAGCGCGTTCATCCGGTAGCTGAAGAACTGGTTTATGAAGGCAAGGAAAGTGCATGACGTGAGTCCCAATAGCCATGTTCGGAAAGTTAAGGCGGGTAGGGTTGGATCATCTGTGATGGGGACTGTGAGTCATACTTGCTCTATTGGGGAGTCATTGATATCGATATCTGCCCAAAGGAATTTTGATTAATTATCGTTATTTACATTACTAAATTGTCTGGGAAAGTGATTCAATTGAGTCATACGAAGCCTAAGGTTTGCTTTCAGTTTCTTTAATTTGCATTTTGTTTTCAAGAGCATTTGCATTTTAGTTAGCCTGTGACCGATTTGATATCATTTTTATTTCAAGAGAATTTATAGCCAACATCAGGTGCGCACATATCATTTCTTTTACGTGTTGAAAACTTCTGATGTTAATATTATATTGTCTAATTGTCGTTGCAGGCACTACGATAATGATTAATTGCTGTTACTGGGTTCGAGAACAATGAGATCGAATAAAGTGGTGGCATGCAGATCCAAACAGCTGAGAATAGGCTCTTCTGATCGGTAATTGTTTCCATTAGACTTTCAGATAGATGAAAATATTTTGCACAATTTGTTAATTTTTAGAAACACGTTATTTTGCAGCGATGGATGGATAACGAGTCGCAAATACACTGCTTTAGGATTTGGACTTCTCAGGCTTGTCTATTTTCAGTAAGTTTGGATAGAACTTAGATTTATAAATTATAAGACAGTCTTTACTGTACATTTTGCATATGTATTTGGTTTTAGTTGGTGGAGCTTTGTTTTACAAGTCTCTCTATAATATTTAGTGTAACTTTGTATGATATCGGGTAAGTACCTGCCATTATGTGTGTGTGTTCAATACATCTTAGAGTGGCAGGGTGAGCGATATAGCATTTAATGGCGCCTTGGCATTTATTTGTGTTTATATCTTGGATATATGTTTCTGATAAAGTTTGTCATACACTTATAGTTAGTGCATATTAATATTCATATGTATCGGCATGAGTAATACTTTATCTACTCATATGCAGAGCATATTCATCTACTTTTAGCCTTTTACATACAAATGAAAGTATATATTAAAAATCTCAATGGTACTATCTTAAAAAAGTGAGAATTTATAAGGGTTTAGTATAATTTTCCCTTCGAAGAAAAAGGGAATTAAATATGGTTAAAGAACTTCTGAGCTTGGGCAAAGAAATTACTACAGTGAAATAACTTCAAAATTTTTATAATGTGAAACCGGGAAATTAAAAGAAGAAAAGAAAAATTTAGAGTCCAGGTATGAGCTGATTGGAGAGAGAAGAGAAAAGCATAAAATAAAAGATGAGATGAGTTATAGAAGGGTGGAAAGTAGAACATGAAAACAGTGTTTAAGTAAATGATGATGGAAGGAAGAGGAGAAAACGGGGCTATGAACACCACAACCAGCTTAGCTGTGAACGCATCTCACAGTCCCCGGTGTGGGTCGTGCCACAACTTAAACCTAGAGATCCACCCTTCCTATTTCCCACTATTGGGGTGTGAACACACATTCCCATCACTAACGTCAAAGAAGAAGGAAGAAAATATTTAATAAAATTGAAATAATACGGGTTTATATTTTCAATCAAAAATATTTACGAGTACATTCAGTCATGTTCTTTAATAAACTCAACTTGTTGCTAGGAGATATTCTTAGAATATACATAGTATTTAATTGCTTTCTTAAGAATTGGTCACTTCTCCTCAGAAAAACTGAGCTATCTCACCCTTTTAATTGTCAAATAGACCTGCATTGATGTTACCAAAAAATAAAAATAAAACAAGAAAAAACCTTGCAATGGAGAGGCTTAGTTCTACATGCCAAAGAGGTAGAAAAACAACATGATCCCATAAATCTTCATTATACCATAGAAAATAAAGAAACACAAAAAAGGAAGAAGAAAAAAAATATCGTCGGATAGAACGAGAAAACTTACCTGTTTTCCACGAAAACTCGAATTCGTGCTTCTTGTTTGCCTCCACCTCCACCATCTTCTCATCAAAACCCATGTCTGATGAGAAACTTATATCTTTTCTCACTCTCTCTAAAATCCCTTCAAGTTTGCCAAATGTCAAGTTATTCAATAGAACAGTAAGCTTACAAACACTCACATAGGGACATAATAATGAGAAAACCCTTGTCCCTAGGCTTGTTTCAAGCATTGGTCATTTATTTAAGTGTTTGATATAGACAGAGCCGTGAGCGTAAAACTTCTTTTGAGCTCTGTTTGTTCCAAATATATGTACAGTGTCACATACAGGCAAAATTTCCAGGCCAGCAATTTTATCTTTATTATCTAGTTTGGTGATTTATTTGTTTTTGTTTTGTAGTTTTAGTAGAAATGTAGTACATGTTAGATAACTGATTTGAGAGCTCTCGAAAAGTTGCCGCTACATGATTATTTTTGTTTGATCAAATCGGTTGAGCGAAACCCCTCCGTATTTTATTAAAGCGACTCGTTTACTGTTTGTTTAACATAAAAAACCATTGAAGTACAAGAAGTAAGGTATTCGGAAGTTACTTCTGGTTCTTCCAGTGTTTGGTTCAATGGAAGGTATGGAGCACAAGGAATAAGACAACAAATGATTTCTTATTTTGATCAGTAATTCGGAACGATGCCACTCCTTCATAATTAACTTTCAAAAAGGAGAAGCCTTGACTTTTTTTGTTTGTTTAACTTCATAATTACTCCTTTCTTTAAACAAACACTAGAAGTAACTTTTAGTACCTCTTCTATGACATTTATTAGAAGTTATTTCAAAGATACTTCTGGTTCTTCCGGTAATTTCGGCCTTGCTTTTTGGTCCTGCTCATAGCTTTTTAGCTGCATCAATTAAGTATTCTAAAAAAATAAGCATTGTTAATCATGTCCATCTTTAGTCTTTGGTGGGTCTAATTTTTTGTGCAGAAGAGAGTAATGTGGTCCTCATCTTTAGCCTCATTTAGGAATGGGGCTTTCACCCCTTAATTAGTTTCTTTTTCATGCAACTTGAAGTCGTGTTCCCATATATATATATATATATATATATATATATATGTATATATAATATTTCATGGCTTTTGGGGTAGCTTTCTTCATTAGTGGAAGAAATGAGGTTATGCTTTTGTCTGGGTTAGCAATTATGCTTTTGTGCAATAACCATGAAGGGAATTTTAAAGAGTTTATATCCCAAAATACCACAATTTAGGCTTGTATATTATAACTCTCAAGTGATTTATTCGCACAAACACGCCATACTCATCGACCAAAGCCTTTGAAACAGTCAAATTCAACTTACATAATAAAATGATTGTGTAATTTAACTTTAGAACAATTTTGTGATATTTACGGTAGAATTTGAGTGTGTTTGAGGGGTTTGGTTGATCAACATAGACGTGCTAATAAATTACTTGAGAGAGAGAGCATGTCACATATGCGATTCAAGGTGAGCTATAGGGGTATTTTGTGCTATTAACGTGGCTATAAAACATGAGGAATATGCATTAGGGGCTTTTGTTCAACCTTTTAAAAACCCATAGACCTAAATCTACCATCATTTGGTCCCAGGGCTTAGATCATTTTTTCCCTAAAAATTATTTGGATAAATTGTCAAAATCCCCAAAGCAGGCTTTCCATTGATAAAACCCCCTGGCTTGGAAGCGGTCGTAAGAAACCCCTGAAAAGTTTTCAATTATCAAAAAATCCCCTGTCTGCGGTATCTATATAATTATGTGCTATATCTAGTTATTATGTGATATCTATATAGTTACATACGTTTCTACGCAGTTGCTTGCGATATATATGACCTATTTAGATATAACAAATATATACGTATATTGCATGAAAATTTTTCAGGGGGCTTTTGACAACCGCTTTGAGGCTACGGGGTTTTTTGTCAGCGTGAAAACCCGCTTAGTTTTTTTGACAATTCACCCAAATCATTGTGATGGATAGGCTATAGAGTCCATCAAGGTTAGTGGGTAAAAGTAAATTAAAGTTTGAGGGGGTAATAAATAATTATGTACGTTTTGGGGCTAAAAGTGAAAAAATAAAAATCATAGAAGTTTGAGGTGGTAATACGACAATATGTATGTTTTTGGGGGGCTAAAATTTTAGAAAAAGAAAAAGAAAAATCACGGAACACCCCCATCTTCTTCCAATTAATCTTCGAAAAACCCTGGAAAATTTTCGGTTCCAGAAGCAAGATGGAGCGAGCCCTAGTTGAGAATTTTTGTTCCCTTGTCCAATCCGTTTCTTTTGTTAACGTTTTCCCATTCAGTTATCTCATTATTTTTTTTCATTTTTGTAAGGAGAATTTTCATTGAAGAATCCCCATGGGACAATATTTTTATCTCTTCAATTTTTTGGGGAATTTTAGTTGTGCTTGTGTTCTTATAGAAATTTTTATTATTATACTTTCTACTTATTGCAATTTTTCTATTTGCCATTTGTTGATTCTTTCAGCGTGTTCTTACTCATGAAAATATGCGTCAGTCTTCAATAATCGCTTATTAAGCTGTTAGTGTGTGATAATGAGATTTAAGGTTTTAAGTGTGTTTATATTTACTTATTTGTGACCTTGTCATTTCTTTCCTTGGGAAAATTACTTGTCTTGTTCTTCATAAACGATTTGACGACATCCCGACGAAAATGATATTTTTGAAATATAATAAGATAAGTTGAATGCAGAAGTTTTATTTATAAAAACTGACCTGGCTTATTTTCAAGTTGGATGTAGTCGTATAAGGAACGGACGTGCCACATGGAATCAGACCTTGGCCCTATTTCATATTTTCAACTAGTTTAGCGATGAGCAGAGGAACCTGTAGTTAGATATTTGAGCAATCCAAATGAACAATTTTAGCAGAAACTTTCAATTTCTTATTTTACTATGTATTCCTCAACACGGATTCACTTATATCTTACTTTTTAAGTTGTGCTGTTACATTTCGTTTGCCAAGGGGGAAATCAACCATGGCAATGTGCCCAATTTCCTGCAGATATATAAAACAACAATTAGACACACTTTAATTATTAGCAACATATAAATAACCTTTTGAAAATACCAACAAGAACCCAAGGGTATCAGGCAACAACCTACTAAAAGACACTCCACAACCATCTCCATAGGCGATCAAATATCAGTGATTGAATCTGAAGGACCTTATCTATAAAATGCTAAGTTCCTTTTTCAAAAAGCATCACCCTTTTCAGTTTCCCTGGCTCCCTCAAGGATACTTTTGTTAGCTCCTTACATAGTTTAGCATCAAACTGCACTCACCCGTGAGTAGTATCAAAGCTCCAACACAATAGAAACACCATTAGATATAAACTTGTGACGCTGTATAAATGATCTTATATCTTTTTGTTTCTATAACATTCTAGAAAGTTATGAGGCTGTATGAATGACGATTCAACATTTTTATTCTGTGCAGATACTAAATCAGTAAGAAAAGCGCGTGTTTTGATTGGTTAATGAGGTACAAAGAGTTTGGGTGTGAACAAGTTGTGGATATGAATGCCCATATTTCTTTGTCCTGCTAGCAGTTACTGGTGAAGAATGAATGGCCCGGCAGGTCCGATAAGTGCTTAAGCTCGCAGATCTGAATTATTAGTTTGACTTGAAACTTACCTGATCAATTGCCACTTTACCAATTTCGACCCTTCTATTTGACATAGGTTGTTTTTTAAACACTCATGCTGTATGTTTAATGGAAGGTAGCTGATCATATTTGTGTTCGAATTTAAAATATTGTGCATTTTCTCTAAATCTGGGGAAAACTTAAAGAACCTTGCCAGAAGGCTCTGTGCAGCAATCGAAGGGTTTCAAATATATATTGGTGGCATCCTACCAACAGTGACCGAAAAGTAAGTTAAGGTTTGGTACTTCAGTTTTGCATATTCTAACCTTTACTTTTATATAATTTTAACATTAGTGCTCGTAGATACTTATTTTTTCCCTTTTTGGTGTATTTCGAATTGTGTAGATGCGTTCAAGAATGCCTATTCCGAACATGCGAAAAGTGTGGATCATGAGATTACCGCAACCATTCTAGCAACTGTTGTGGGTCTATAGTTTTCACTCCGAACGAGTCGTTGACGATATTTAGCAAAGGGCAATATGATTTATCTGGCTGCCTCTAAAGGTTAGTATTGTTAATTATTTAAAGAAAAGCAGTGTAATTTGTATTTGCTATGTGCCTTTGAAATAGATCGAATCCCCTGACCCGCCCCAAACAAAGAAACAAAAAAAATACGAATAAAATATAAAGGGAAAACTATTGAATTTTGTGATTACAGATTATGTTCAGAAGTTGAGGCTCACCCGATAGTTCAACAGAAATTAGGTTATACTTTTGCTTTGTTGTGGATATGAAGAAGGCAGAACTAAAGAAAGCCCGAAACCCTCCACCTCTAGCATTTGGTTGTGAATTTAGTTGCTGTTCTTTAGTGGTGTCCTCGGTTGATTTGGCAATTTTAATGGTAGTGGGTTTGATTAGGACACTTGCTTTTGGCTGTAGGCTTGGTGGTTACCAAGGAGAGACATAGCTTGGCTTAATCTTGGTGATTTTGGTGGTGACAATGGTGGGTTTGGGCATTGTTAAGATGACTTTGGATATTCTATATGGTATTATGGTTCCTTGTAGCCCTTAGACTTTCATGCTAGCTTTGCATCAAACGGCGGCATTTTAGATTGCAGACACCTGTTATGTTAGTATGGTTTTTGAAAATCGCTAGCACTTTTGAGATTTCCGACTTTATTAGATTGGTTTTGTTATTCATGGGCTGTCTCCTTCAGAGATTAGTTTGGATGTTTATTCTTGTTTTCTCGTTCTAATTCTTCCTTTTTCTGTCCCTGGTTATATGAGATATAACTTGCACAGGGTCTATGCTTAAATGAATTTTTTGTTATTGGAGTGCAGACCATCCTTTAGACGATAGATTTTGTCAATGTCTCTTGTCATTTGATTATATATATAGATCCCTCTAACTATCTGAAATGGATGATCTTCCTGTGTTTGTTATTGATTTTTGGAAGGGTGCAATTGTGTTCCTATCGTTTGTTGTATTTAGAGATATCTGAAACTATCATAATCAATGTTGTAAAAAATGGATTCAGAGTTTGTTCGGTTGGCCGGCGAATAAAGAATATCCGGTTTATTCGATGAATATTCGGTTTATTCAGATTATACGGTCATCAATATTTTCATATAAATACAAAAAAAATATAAATACATAAAAAATTAATATACCCGTGGTCTAATGATAAGACGTCCGAACTAAATCGGAAGATTGTGGGTTCGAGTCTCAGTTGAGAAATAAGAATGCGGAGAGAGAAATGAGGATAGCGTGTTTGTGAAATAATAAATGTGGGTCCACTTGTTTTTTAATTAAATTGTGGATCTCACACTTGATATTTTAATTGTGTTTTTTTTTGTTTTGCGCCTCATAGGCCAATTCGGACGAATAGTCGTGTTATTCACCCGAATATATGGTTTGGTCGCATATTTGACCGAATACTGCAGTGGTTGTTCGTTTTGCCACCGAATCTGAATATTCGGCCAAATATTCTACTGAATATTCCGTTTTTTTCAACAGTGATCATAATGATTGAATTTGGTTTCTTAAAGGGTTAACTGTTCTTAATGACTGATTATCCAATTGTTTCTTAAAGGGTTAGCTGTTCTTAATGACTGATTTTCCTAGAGGTTCATAGCTGTGGCCTGTGTGCTATGCTGGGCCTGATGCAAAGTCTTAAATTTGAATCCTGAAGGAGCTAATTAATGTTGATTTGTCTAGCGGCACTAGTTTCCTCAAATTATCTCTGTGGTGTTGTGAGTTGTATAATTAACTATTGGCAGAGTTTCTTAGGATCGATAGCCATTATTGATTTCGTATTTTTTCGCTGTTATGTTATGAACATAGTGACTAGGAGTCTATGAGCTCCAGAAGCTGTTTTTATAGAAAGCTGCGGCGTTAAATGTTGTTAATTTGGACATGTAGACTTTCTTAAAACTTGAATCTTAAATTGATATTGGAGCTTGTTCATCATCTTTACTAGTGACAAGAGATTTGAGGGAAAATCTAATAATTTCATTAGCTAATTAATGGAGAAATACATATATATTTATACTAGAGTTTACGGATATGAATATTAATCTAATATCATAGCCCAACTACTTTATCTAATATTATCTCCAACAATCTAATATTCTCTCTAACACTCCCTTTCAAGTCAGTGCATACATATCATATAGATTCAGCTTATTACATAGACATTCAATTCTTGCTTTTCACAATGCCTTTGTTAATATATCTGCTGGTTGATTCTTACTTGCAATGTATTGAGGGTTAAGAAATCCATCCTCCTTTTTCCGAACAAAATAGCAATCAACTTCAATGTGCTTGGTTCTCTCATGAAAAACAAGATTAAACGAAATATGGATTGCTACTTGATTGTCACAAAAGAGAAATAGGACGATGAATTTGAAATTCAAGCTCACTTAATAAGTTAGTTATCCAAATCAACTCGCATGTAATGAGCCATAGCACGGTATTCAGACTCCGTATTTGATCTAGCCACAGCTGATTGTTTCTTGCTTTTTTACGACACAAAATTACCACCAAGGAAGGTACAATAGCCAGTAGTAGAGCTCCTATCAGTCAGAGATCCATCCAATCAGCATCATAAAATCCCATCAACTATTGAACATCTCCATGATTGCGGTAAATTAACTCTTGACTAGGTGAATTCATCAAATAGCGAACAATACGAATAACTGTCTTAATGTGGCTCTCTTGGAGAATCCATAAACTGGCTCACCACGCTAACAACAAAAGAGATGTCTAGTCTTGTTATCGTGTTATGCCCTGCTTCCTAAAATATGGAATACGAGGATAACTAGACCAGCCATGCTCCTACGGTCAAGAAATAATCCTGCCGTAGTCACAGTTCAGTTTCTAGCAGTACATTGTAAGCAGTAACATAACACTAATAAAGAGAAATACAACCACTAAATCTATCACATTTAAACGAATTAGAGTACAATGGATACAAGCAAAAGAAATAACTAACCAGATATTGATAAAAGGAAAGATAACTTTGACGCCGCTGATCTAGATCTCCGCAATATCCTCGAAGAGGATAGGTCCTGATCTGGGCTAAGTCCATTGCCCACTCTAAGCATGCACACTCAGGTCGTTAGGACGACACAATATCAACATATATTTAATACATGCAATGATGATAAACATGAAATAGCATGCATAAGGTAATGTCGTGAGTTTGAAATAACAGGTATAAATAAACAGTACAGCAAGTGTATCAAATCAATAATCGATGCAATGTCCTATCAGTCTCTAAGTCTCAAGCTCCAAATCACTAAACTTATCGTCAGTTCGAGTATGAGCGTCAACCATCACAGGAGTATTCCCAACCCAAGGGTAAGCCCCAGGGGCAGGGAAACACGGGCCCGAATCACGATCAGTAAGAATCAATAACACGATCAGTAACAATATCACGAAATCACGAAATATACCGACAATGAGACTCCTGAGATTCCGTTGATTGAACTCACACTCAAACTACCCCACACCCCGCGGTCTACATCAAACACCGACCATGAATCTAAATACCAGTCGCTCCATGACAAGTCTACGTGAGAATTGGAGACATGGTCTTCATCAAGCATGTCTCAACCGGTATCCAAGATAAGTAGACAGTGCTCGATATCTTACCTATGATACTAATATAAGTGCTTCCATATCCGTTCCACACTAGTTATAATTACACTTATATATACTCCATAGGCGTCGACAACACAATAACTAAATGATTCCGCTGATTGTGTATAAATATACGTCACTTCCACTATTCAGTCACGCTTTTACACCTACACACTTGGCATAATCCAATCACTAACACTCATCACTTGGTAACGTAAAACAGTCATCAGGACATCAATGTATGTGGTCACTAGTAATGAGGGTATAACAGTTACATGATATGATAAGAATGCAATCAAATATGATACAAATAAAATATGGGCAGCCAATGTCATATGACTTGCAAAATTCACTATAAATTACACCTGTAGAATTTAGCAAAACAATATAAAAGGCATATGAAGTATATTTAATTAACCAAGCCGTAAAATTAGTTCATATCAATAGGCATTCAAGTTAAGGATTTATCATCATTTTAAATCAGCAATTAGTTCATGGAATTCCAGTTTCAGAACTGTAAGTCCAACTTCACGCGCCGTTTACTACAGATTGTGTTTGGATTCAAGTGTTGCTCCAGTTGAACAAAACCTAGCTCTATATGTTAGGTTTCTAGCACATCAAGCAGATCAATAATAGCTTCTGTGCATTAGGAGATATGTTCAGTTTAGTGTCAAGGTATATAATGTGTCACTACAGAAAACTGCAGGACACGTCAAACTAAAATATAATTAAAATATCAAACGACAGTAAAATTGAATGAGACTAGAACCATAAGTTAGCTAACTTAATTATCTACGCGACGATATAGGCCTCCGTGTATTTTCAGATTTATACATGGATGAATAGATGTTTCAAAACAGGCCATATTTCTCTTGCGTTTTCCATACCATAACCTGGCCGTATTAAATAACTATTTACATAAGGTTAAAAGTTATCGAGTTGGCTTCGATATGAGCCCTAGAATATCACGTTTCGGTTTGTATTTAATTTACAATGAATTTAATAAAGCGACGATCATAGAAATTTCCAGATTTAACGACGCATATTGGGGTACTGTTTCATGATATAAACGTCAATCTTTTAGGTCTAAAATTCTACAAGATATCAGTTAACAAGGAATTGGATCTATTGATCACAAGATATGAGCAATTTAAACAGGGTTTTCGCTTAGAGTTCCGTATCGAACACTTAGTATGTGTATATGTGTATTGGTCGACCACCATTTATTCATATAAATTCTAAAATGAGATCCATACGATCAATAGACCCGAGCGGGGTTCGATTCAACACAACCAATACGATTCAATATATCTGTATTCAATTATAACCTAACGCTACATATATATATACACAAACACACGCACATATACGCACAAATACCTCTATTTATCTAATATTAACTTGTAAATTATAGTAGCAGTATATAGCAAGGGAAGGGGGTTCCACCTACCTCGGTTGCTGATATAGAAGCGACGAACGTGCAAATTATTTGTCTCGACACACGAGACAACGACAAACGTTGCGGGATCGGCACGGTGCGACACGAGGCTCGTGCGCAATAGGGGTAGCGACGGACGTGTGCGATGTTGCGACGAAGACTGCGTTGACGACCATGACGGCTACAGAGATCGAAGCCATGACTTAGTCGGCGACGATGGCGACTGGAACAGCAGCGGTTGCGACTGCAACAGGTGTTCGACAGGATGCCGTGACTCGATTCTGGCATCAATGAGATACGGAGCTAGGCATGGTGAGGCTACAGTGCTAGAGTGCGATCTGGGCACAGCTTGGCACAGCATGGTAGGTGCAGGGCACGGCGGTGGGCACGAGTGGCATGGTCGCGATACGAGGCAGCGCAATGCAACAAGACGGGCTCAGGTGTGCGGAGGAGGGTGGCAGTGAGTGATGGCAAGGGTCTTGGTGATTTAGAGTGGGGAAGGGAGATGGTGTTGCCGGCGACGAGGGTGTCAGGCGGTGGCCGGCTGTGTGAGAGGAAGTGGGGGAGCTAGTATGAGGAGAGAGGTGGAGGAGCTCGTGGTGAGGGCAGGGAGCAGACGTGGACGAGGTGGGTCGCGGTGTAGGAGACGGGTCGGCGATGGTGGCTCGTCGGTGGCTGTTTCAGTGGGTGGTGGTCGGCGAGGTGATCGGTGCAGTGGAGGAGGCGGTGTAGGCGAGGAGGGAAGAAGATGGTGAGGGAGCTCGGTTGTGGAGGTTGCGACAGTAACCGGTGCCGGCAGCGATGGGGATGCACCGGCGAAGATGGGAGGCAGTCGTGGTGGCAGGGGCTTGTGTGTAGTGTTGGAGGGAGTGGGCTTGTTGTGGAGCTTAGGGTTGAGTTGGGGCTGCTGGTGGCGTCGTGTTCAATAGTCAGCGGCGGTGAGGTGGAGGTGAGCGGTGGCAGCAGGCAATGGCGCTCGAGGTGCAGGTTGGGTTGGGGTTTAGGAAGTTGGGGGTGTTGTCGACGGTTTGCGACGGTGAAGGTGGTCGACGTAGAGGGCAGGTGGTTGCAATAAAGCCGATGGGGGATCTTGGTAGGCTTGAGCTCGTCGGCGGAGGTGAGGAGCTCGAGAGGTGGGACTAGGGAAAAGAAGAGTTTTAAGGGAGAGAGATAGAGATTAAGAGAGAGAGGGTGAATGAGCAGTTAAGAAGATGAATGAGGTGGCCGTGAAGGTCGCGAAGACATTTAGGCGAGGACGAGGTCATGGGGGAGCGGGTCTTACGGGGACGTTAGCGAGGGAGGGGAAAGAGAACGAAGGAGAAAGAGAGAACGATTGAGAGAAAGTGAGGGAAAGAAGATAGAGGGGCTAGGGCTTGGGTTTAGGGCTATGGGTTAGGGCTCGGTTGGGATGGGTTTCTAGGCCATGGGCCGGGTTCAAGGAAAAAGAGAAGGGAGTGAGGGAGTGGGTCGGGCAGGGCTTAGGGGTAGGGTTTAGGAAAAATAGAAATTAGGGTTAAGGTTTTAGGGATTTAGAAAAAAAAGAGAAAATATGGGGAAAATAGGCAAGGAATATTTATTTGAAAAAAATACGGATGGTTACAACCGGAACTAGGTATTACATCTCGTAAGATAGTTAAACTTCCCAACCAATCGACGGTACCTTTCTGGATTGTTGGGGTCAAAATTTACACCCTGGTTGACCAATTCAAAATCAAAGTCAACCCCAAGCCAAGTGGGCCCAAGCCCGGATCAAGTGGGCCAATGCCTGGGTCGAGCCCGAACATGAAGCCGCTGGCCTCCCCCATGCCAAAATAAAAATTTTGTAATAAATAATTTTGGTGTATTTTTTTATGAATAAATATAAGAAAAATAGGCATAAAGCCAAATTTTTGTAAAACCTATGGCTTATGTGCAAAAGAAATGAGCACATGAGGCATGAGATGAGCAAAATGCCATTTTGTAAAGCCCAAGGGGCTATATGTAAAGTGTGTAGCCTATAAAGGTAAACATGATGAAAATATCTATCACAACTTTTTCTCTCTAAAAAATTAGGGTATGTGACTCCTCCTTCCTCAAGATTCTAAAACCTTCTTTCCCTTTTGAATTAAATCAAGAGTTTCTCTTTTTTTTTTCCAAAAATAAATAGTTTTTTCACCACAAAACCCACAAAGGGAAGCTCAGATCTTCCATTAGATTTCAAAAAGGGGATATTTTTAAATCTCACCCCCTTTCTCCAAGATCCGGCCAACCGAAAGGAAGAAGAAGACCCATCTCCAGAAATCCCATCTTGGGAAGATCCAGGACCAAAAGGGAGAGAAACAAAAGGGCCCCTTTTAATCATTTCTAAAGATTTTTAGGAGTTTAACTCCATTCAAGATCTGTTGGAGTCCAACTCCATAAATTAATCTCTTTTTAGGAGTTTAACTCCAGAAGTCAAATCGGGAGCACAGCTCCCAGTATAGGGACAATGTCCCTTTTCCTGCTGACGACCAACGCCCGCGTGCCAAGCACATAGGGCGTCCAGAGCTAGCGCTCGCGTGCCAAGCACGTGGGGCGCTGGCGCCCTGCACCCAGCGCTCACGTGTTAGGCACATGAGGCGCTGGCGCTCACGCGTCCTTTGCATGCTATTTCCCCCCAATTTTATATACACTCCATACTAAAAATACCTCACCCGTTAGAAAAAATTTCTAACGGGGCGCTGCCCGGCATCCCGCAAGGGGGCTGCTAGCCCCCTTGATCTCCAGCCCGTTATCCGGGTAGCAGGACCTCCGTAAAAACTCTGCGGGGCCCCGATATATCCAAAACCCCTTCAAAACACAACACTGCACGTTGAGTTCGCATGACCTGTTTGACCCGTCAATCGGAGGTTCTCTCGCTCCAAAGGTGAGGGGTAATTAACGGCAGCTTAGTCCGCGGCTGCCGGAAATTCGGATCTCCATAATCAATACACCCCAGCCTACCCTACGTAGGGGGAATCTGTAATGCACCTGACAAGCGCGCGCGTATTCCCATCTCAATGGGGTGACTAAAAACACCCTACATAGATCTTCTTATAATTCTCCTCGATCATTATAGAGTTTCATATTAGGATCTGTCGGTGTATCTATAGGCTTGGTACCCAAAAGTCCAGTCTCTTCTAGAATATCTAGGACATACTTCCTTTGAGACAAGAAAATACATTCTGGGGAGCATGCAACCTCAATCCCCAAGAAATGTCGCAATAACCTCAAGTCCTTTGTACGGAAGTGATGTTTGAAAAATTTCTTAACAATATCAATCCCGTCAACATCATCTCCACTGATAATAATATCATCAACATACATCATTAATATAATTTTATTTCCTTCAAGGACTCGTGTAAAAACAGTATAATCACTTTTGCATTGATATAAACCAAACTTCTGCAGAATGGCACTGAATCTACCAAACCATATCGAAGTATCATCCAAATACATATATATTTATACTAGGGTTTACGGATACGGATATTAATCTAATATCAAAACCCAACTACTTTATCTAATATTATCTCTAACAATCTAATATTATCTCAAACAACTAGTATTAAGCGTTTACTGCAAATGTTGTGGGATAACAGCTGATTAGAAGACACAATGAGATTGTACAAATCTGAGAACTAAGTTTCCTTTTATTCCTCTCAAAAGTTCAGCCAGCGAGGTAATGCATGTGTAATTATTTCTGAAAGTTTTTTTTATTATCTAAATGGTGGTAAGAATTCCTTGTCAACTATTCAGTTTGATGTTGCATTTTTAAGGGTTCTGCGTTTTTCGTTACGAAATGCATGGATATTTAATATCCATTCCATTGAAATGAATATAACAGTAATAGACAATTCAAGATATTAAATACAAGAAAAACATGTTTAAAGTACATTGCATATATTGTATGGAATTTCAAGTCTAGCGACTTTGTTCCTGTATATTTTATTCCTTCTATATCAGAGGTCATAAATTAGGAGCAATATATTTTTTCTCTTCAACATGAGGGTCCAATTTGTTACTTGATGTCCGTTTTAATCTGAAACCCGAATTCATATTTATCAAACATTTGATATCGAGATGATTATTCAGTTAATTTCTTGTCCAAATGCATTTGCGTACATCCACATTATTTATGTGTCTCACTCGTAGAGTGGGCAATTGTCACCTTTAATCCCCGGGGCAGTTGGGCATCTAGCCAACGAGCAATGATCATCCACCTCTAACCCCCACCAAGCTATCCCATTTATGTTCCTAGATTGCAGCGAGTAATAGGGTAGCATTGCCATAAACCCCACCCCTGCATCTAAGCCGGCCGACAGCACATAGGTATGCCTGGCCCACCTCTGGACTTCTTATACACCACAAAGTTGAAGAATATTCCACCTATGAACCACATCATGTAGTTCACAGCCTTAGCCGGAGGCATGGTTCCCACTCCTCCGAGGATCACAGGCATGTTTATGAGCCTGATCCATTTCTTCTTTGGAAATTTGAGTAATAAGAGCCAGACTGGGACTGGGGCTAGAAAGCCAATGAGCAAGAAGTAGTTCATGGACTCGTAGAGGCCGAGTTTTCCAAACATTCTTTCTGCGGCAACGACACCCCATATGATGGATGCGCTGAAAGTGACATCATAGCCTGGGCATGTCCATGTGCTTCCGGAAGGAAGCTTATCTATGTTGCAAATGTTCTCCACTGTCTCGAGGAGCCACCATGCTGTGCCGAAAGCGACAGCTGAGGCGATGACTGTGCCAACAAACTGCAAGTATTGTAACGTTATATGTGCGGTTGAGTATTGCACGTAGGCATTATTTTATCGATGGAGAATATGATCAAAAGGGTAAATTATGCTAATATACCATGGAATTTTACTGTTTTAAGATGAATCGCGTGAAGTTTATAAATTACATTAGAATTGTGGTAATTCTTCTCATTTGGTTCATGCATATATGCTTTGAGCTTGCATGCAATCAATTTCTATTCCAAAAAGTGTGGAAAATGAGGGTTGAAGAAGCAACAAGTCTAAATGAAGATAAATTGGTTGCATGCTGGTCATGACTACTAAATTAAACATTTGTCACGTCCCGCTTCCCAAAAATGAAAAACGAGAGTGACAAGCCCACAACGTATTCATATCGAGAAACACTCTTTCTCAACATGAATACGCTAAGCGTTTATATAAACAGTGTAGAAAATTATAGTACAAGAATTTCCAGCTTATAAAATTTCCAACAATATTTATAACAGTCCCAAAAATAATAATTGAACACAATTCGAAATTTAAGAAATTAGAAATGGAAGATAACCTTGAATAAAAGGCATACATACTGAAAAGGGAAACTAAAGTTTGGCTTGATTTGAAAGATATTTACTGTCCTTCTCGGTTGATACCATCTTGTACCTAATCTCGTCACCTGCCCCAAAGTCGTCTGACGATATTCCCAAGAAAAGAAAACATGAAAACATGAATGCTGTCAGTGAACTAAAGTTCGGTAAGTCCCTATTTTATTAGAAAACAATATTTTTCTATGTTAACGGTATTTACAATGAAACATGATATTTTGGGTACAATTTAGTTATTAATATTTATAATCTAATATGTTTAATACATAGTTTCAGTCAGTTGGAACAAATATAACACAATAATAATGTGTGTTTAATTTATAGAAAATAGTAATAATAAAGTTTTGTAATTTAGGAATAACAATATATATAGAGTTGCTATTAACATCATCAAAAGGTAATAAGGTACAAAAATTCATAATTATAAAATAAATAAGGTATCTTTTATTTTAGAATTATTTGATAATAAATTAATTTAGTAAAGTATCATGTCATACTAATAAGAATGTGGTGTAGAATTATTTTTGATATACTAGTTAAATTATAGTGTATTAATATAATCATTAAACGATATTTGACATGAAATATGGTATACATAGTAATAGACATGAACGATAGTGTGCATGCCAAATAAATATCATGCGTTAATCAATGCAATGTAAGTAGAGTATCACAATATTCGATATTTCAGTATTAGTAACTATAAGTATAAGCTTGATTGTGAAAGTTTTATTATGTAACCATGATATTCCGTAATGCCACGAAACAACAGCAATACGAGATTCACGAGATTCAAGATATATATAATGCAATGTACCGTTTTTCTCCGGTACCACAAGGAACAAGACATGATCCTCCATTACACATAAATACCCCTATTTTCGAGCTACCCCATTCCCATGAATGTCTAATAAATAGTGGACATGTCATATTCATGAGATTCAAGATATTCATTAGATTCACGATATTCATGACATTTACGAGATTCAAGATTTACGGATTAACGTCGGATTCATGTCAAGATAGTATAATCTAACGCTAGTTCTGTAGGAGTATTCATAGACCTAAGGCTATTATCCAGGGGTAAGGAAACATTGGCCCACTCATGAGTAATGAGACTCCAACCACCGCTGGAGTATTCACAGACCCAATGCTATTATCCACCGGCCGAGAAACACAGGCCTATTCATGAGTTGGTTATGTGACTCCTGAGAATAAATGTCAAGTCCTAAATATAATTCTAAGTCTCTGCGTATATATAACATGCGTGTGATGATAATGGATCAGTTTAAGGCCAGAAGTAATCATAAGTTCGTATATAGAAATCTATGGGTTTGGTTTATAATTAGAGGATCTTACACAATGAATAATTTGTAGTTCAGAATGTTTTGTAAACAACGAGACTGAGTTTGCCTCAATCGGTTTCCTGATGAGAGAGTTATGGATATTTCTGTAACGCTGCGTATAGAAGACCAATGCAGATTTCAGAATCCATACCCGATAGTATTTTGCATTTTTTGTAGGATTTGGTCCAGATTATGATTTTCTCTATTAGGCAGAAAATTTAGCGTCTGTGAGTCATGAACAATCCTCAACAAAAAAATCCCGATTATGATAAACGAGTAGAGAGTTATGCCTATTTTACTACAACCACGCAGATAGTTTTTACCGCAGTCCAGATTCGTCATATTTTGTTAGAATCCTATTTTCATAAACTTCTACAACTTTTTAGGTAAATTAACCTAGAAATAAAATGTAGCCAATTCTCTGTCGATATTCCAACAACTTGAGTTTGCTCAAATTGGAATCCTTAGTTAAAAGTTCTAACCCTTTGAATCTCAGGTTAAAACAATTCCAGCAGATGAATGAAAACGGATTTGGCAAATTTGAATAAAACCATATATCTACCATCACATCCGTGACATGGGGTGGATCAAGTATTATTGACAAGAATATATGAATAATAATAATAAGATACAAACAAATTAGCATATTACCTTACAATTTAAAGGATATACAATTTTTAGTAAGTTAACATTACTAGGAAACACATCACGTTCAATATACAGATCGCAATAACCAAAGAGGTAACATGATAGCATTGTCATCGTAAACTCAATCATGAACACAACAATTACTTAATCATAACACCATAAAACCTTATACATATAATAATCAATTTATGAAAGCCACAATTTTGTAATAAGAAAAATAAAGATCATTTTTTTCTTTATAATTTGGGTTTCATAAAATCCCTTTTTTCTAAAATCTAAGGTATTCATGTCTAAAAGTTTCAAAGATGATAGAGGAACTTACAATCTTCACATATTTCGTGAAGGGGAAAAAACGATAAAATATGGCCTGTCAAATATTTCACTTTTTTTTAGTTGATTAGGTACAAACATAAGCTTTAAAAGGAAAATGATGTCTCCATTGAAATTCAAGTAAGAAGCAGAGGTTTACAAAATTCGTCTACATGACATGACAAACAATCTTACGGCTAAAAAGGAATTCTCACATAATATTTGAATAATAGATATCACATCAACAAGATGTGCTAAGTTTTATTGTATATGGGATCAATCAGTTTACCAACAATGCCAATCTCATAGCATTAGATCGATTATAAAAAAACAAAGAACTCGATTCATGAGATCTAGTAATCTCTACAGTCTAAGAAACCAAAGGATAATATTTATGAGAAACAACAATAGATTGACAAGTCTAACACTAATTTTTTCCCCTATAGATCCATTAAAGAAAACCTAGAAACAACCAATGTACTTTAAAAAAATGAATAAATTGAGAGGGAGGAACTTATAACCAAGAAAGATCAATGATCTTAGCGATTGAAATTAAGGTCGTCTCGATTTGATTGAAACGGTGGCACAGGTTGGTGAGGTTCCATCATCAACGTTCTTCCATGCATGCGTTAGAATTCCCACTTGATGTATTTGCAATAAGGGAAGATGCCAGAGCAAAAAGAAGATTTTAGATTAGGGAAGAAGACGTCTCTAAAGGAAAGATAGTATTAGGATTTGGGAAGGTTAAGCTTTATATATATTAATAAGGATTAGGCTTCTAGGGATCAAGGACGAACGTCTTCAGATTCAGCACCTGATTAACATCATGTACACTTCCATTAGAAGTAAACACGCAGCATGATTACATCAGGAACCTCTTGGCCTCAAATGTGTTGGTCCAATAAGTGATTGGCACGGCGATATATACAGTCACGATAAAGACGACCAATACGTTGATTATGACACACCCTGGAGTTGCCAATGGACTGCCAAGAAAGCCAGTGACGGCGATATATATAGTCACGATAAATTTAGTTTATGTACTCTACTCTTATAATGCAAAACTCTAAGGGATTTGGTTAATTTAGAATTCTATTTTCTATTCGCATGCATCCTTTTGATTGTTATATGCCATCCTTATTTTTTTAATGCAATATGAATACTTTTATACGTATTTGTTCATATAGTTATTTTTTTACACATGTTTTCAAAACTAATATAATTACAATTATAAGCTTAAAAATATCATTCTCATGGACCCTAGAAGTAACTAACACTAACAAATGTTTTTTTTTTGTCGTACTATTGGAGCACAAGCTAGGAAGCCGGCGTGTTTGATATAGGTTAATTCTTAAATATGATGAAGTAGAAGTTTTAATAATATTGACGCATATGTAAGGAACTCTATTAATATAATGTGCATGTAATATATTTTTCTATTAGATTTCAACCATAGTTTAAAATCTCATGTCGACCTAAAATGGCCTATTCCGATCCCAAAGACGATCGTCCAAGTACAAATACTTAGATTTGAGACCTTGGTTGCTGGTACCAGTTTACCAATTGATTCACAAGGCTTTTGTATTAAGTTTATTAATGGGTTAGTGTCCTTATTAATGAATTAATTGGTATTCATTTATTTTGGATCGCTAATTACTAAAAATGCCAAAAAAATTATAGTCGTCTTTACGTCGTATTTAAATGACCATTCTAGACAATATTAAATGTTGAAAAGCACGTCAAATTATTTATAGTTATATTTAATGTTCTATTTGAAAATTTAATAATTAAAAATTTCTTTTAATCAAGTGATAAAAAAATCGATATTTGAGACAGCTGATTGTAAGTCGATGTCGCACAACCCGTGTGTTTGCGAGGAGGCGGAAATAGCAACACATAATTTTTACGGGCTTCGCAACACCGGCTTGAACCAAGGATCAATCATAAAACTCTAGCCAGCAAACTACTTGAGGTTTAACTACTTGGAAGAATGTTATACCTCGTAGTATCGTGTCTTTCTAGTCTTCTTGCTGTCCTTTTCCTCTTCGTGAGCTCCTTAGAGTGAAAATGGATCGCGCCTCCTCGTCGTCTTCTCGAAGTCGAAGAAGATCCACCCGAGAGTTCCAACCTTAAGCTTTTACCTCCAAGAAAAGGTAATTAGTTCACTTGGTGTGCTAAATTAGATGGCCTAGGTGATGTAGAGAAAAAAGATGGAGTGGTTTGTCTCTTGGAACCCTAGGATTCTCAACACATGAGAGCTTTTAGGGTTTAGAGGAAGAAGAAGAAGACTTTAAGAAAATGAGAGTGAAGTGTTGACTTAGAAATAGCTTGGCTGCCCTCTAGATAAAGAATGAAGCATATATGATAAAATATCTCACAAATATCTATTAAGCTTTACAAAATATCTTGTGATGAGTCATGAGCATGAGTCACCAAGTAGCCATGCCAGATTCAATGTTTAAATCCATCTCATTCCTTCACCCAATTTGTTTAATCCATAAAAGAATTAAACCCTAATAGGTGTCTACTTCTAGAAGCTTTCCCGAGCTAATTTCGAGAATGCCCCTCATCCGTATATACATACCCGCATCCGCATTCCGAAAAATACGAATACAAAGAGACGAAACAATCCATCACTACAATATTAGGAACCAGCTTAAACCAAAATCCACTAGTATTATCCGCCCGAACATCATACGCGCACAAGTGTACATACGTGATTGAAGCTCTGTCGTAAAACCATACGACCTCTACATCTTTTTCCCAATGCCGAGAAACTCTCTATGTGGGACTCTAAAGACTCGACAATACACTGGTAGTGGGTTTAACCACAAGCCGCAAGCGGTACTAGCTACATGTAACGGCTACCCAGGTATCTGTCGATAAGAAGGTCGATGAGCAAACTCATCTGAACTCCTACTGAGCCTGTATGTGACAATCTCCGTACAGTTCGGTCTGTTCGTCTAAGAGTATCGCATATCGGGCCTAGGGAGGCGGTAAACGTCGGACCCCTAATAGCGCAATAAGTCATGTCGGAGTGCAGCCCAAAACACCCAGAGAAACTACTGGAGAACCTACCAGTAAATCTAGCTTGCCCTGGCCAGGGACTTTGTGTAATGGTTTTTCAAATACAGCGCGACATCGACCCCTAATACCGGGAGAGACGAATTCTATTTAACCGCCACTGCCTCCAACTGCTTCGGGACTGCACCCAACTACTACCTGTTTGCACGACTCAATAGAGCCGTGGTATGGTAGTAATCTAAGAACAGTGGGAACACATTTGAGGCGAAGTAGTAGTGTCAAATCGACGGACTAAGCTGTACTCATGTCATCTGGGAACTGCTACCTGACGATAGGCATAATACCAACTAGCAGTACCCTAAAAGTCCGTCCGGTGTAACTCATAACCCAATGAGCACCTGCATACTATCTCCAATACGACGTACTGATGGCTGTGGGACAGACTATTTCCTCTGCTAGGATGAGAAGCGTATATACTAGTCTACTCTGGAGTATCGATACCCTGTCTCGATAATCCTACGACTAGGGCCCTGTATAAGGATGTGCTTGTAGACTACCCAGCCCTTACTAGTGTGACTGCCATCAAATGCTGGTAGTCAAGTAAAGATCCTAAGGGCTCTACCAATATGTATTAGCGATACGTTAAAAGAAACATATGCACATATTAAGATAGATACAAACCAAGCAGCATACTACTATATTGAGCAAGACTGTTATAAATCCGTATATATATCCCAAGCTTCCAAAATGTAATATACAAATTAGTACTATACAATAATGGCCTTTAGGGCATATTACACTAACACTGATACAGTCGAGATGGACGATTCTGATCCCTAAACCGTTCATACTTTTCTGGTACACTATTGAGGTTTTTAACTCTTGGTTTCCACTTTTCAAACGGGAGGGATTAGTTGAGAGGTAGATATGTAATAAATCCCCTTTCCTTGTAGTTGTACTTGAAGAGGAAGACTTGTACTAGGTTGGAGGGCCACCACATATATGGCGAGTCCACCAAAAACTTTTTGAATATGTTTGCCCACCCATATCCCATCATCTAAAATGTAGCGCATGAATCAATATGGCGCCTTAGGAAAATTCAAATGAATTTGAAAGAACACAAGCAAGGGAGGTTAACCGACTCGCTTGAGCGGTCTGTGTGAGGAGCATAACAACCAATGGGTCAATCCCTCTATGATAGAAAGCCTTTACAATGGTGATGAGGCCAGTAGAAGCTCCATTTGTGAGATCTTTACAGAGTTTAAATTCAACACAACTATATCTAAAATCACATACCTCCGGCCATTTTCTTCTTCTTCGAGCAGAGATCTTTAGAAAGAAGAGTCCTAGTTTCTAATCTATTCTATTTTTTGATGTGTTCTTTTGATGGAGAGATCGCATACTTAAATAGACTAGAGAAATCTAAAATCTTTATGTCTCTTTCCATCAAAGAATTGGAAAACCTATTTCACACATTTTGCTTATAGTAATACCTAGTCAAATTTAGTAGCCCATATTAGGTAGCCTCAAACTTTGAATGTAGCCCTAATTTTAAATGCTTAACATTTTCTTTTGACCAACACTATTTGGTCATGTGGTCGCAAATATAGCTATCAAGCAATGCTCCTTTAAGTTGAAAGGCCTTAGGTTGAATGAGAAAGACCATTTTATCCCTGGGATGCGTATTTGTTTATGAGGAAGCCATGCTGCCATCAGTTTTCTAATGGGTAGAACTGCAATCTACGTCGAGACGGAGGATATGTAAAGCGCGTTCATGCGATAAGCAAAGAATTGGTTTATGAAGGCAAGGAAAGTGCAGGAAGTGAGTCCCAAAAGCCATGTTCGGAACGTTGAGCATGGTAATATTGGATCATGTGTAATTGGGACGGTGAGTCGTACTTGCTCTATAGGAGAGTCATCAATTTCGTCATCTGCAAAAAGGAATTAGGGTTAACTAATATCTTTATTGTCGTTGTCATTATGATATGAGCCTTTTCCCATCCAAATTTTCCCATCCAAATAAGGTCAGCTATGATACAAAGCTGTAATAACGATCCGACGAAGTTTTATGACCGATTATCGGCCTAACATCAATCCTTTCCAAATAAGTGTGAAATCCTTGATTTAGAAAACTATGACAAAAGAGAGGCTTGTCATAGTCTTAGATGACTAGTTGTCATCCTCCAATTTTTCATAGACTATGGAGAAGTATATATATATATATATATATATATATATATATATATATATATAATGGAGGAAATGTGCCATAGGAGGGAATTTACTCCTATGGCGTCGAAAAAATACACCCTCCACGATTTTATTCAATGATTGACACCCATCATCTTCATCTTTATCATCTAAGATGTCGATACACTAAATTTCATTTGATTCCAACACTTTTTCATCGTTGATTTATTGGGTGCAAAATTAAAGGTTTACCGACAATAAAACTTTTTACATTGCTAATTCAACGGTGAAAAAGTGATGGAATCACATGAAATTTGGTGTATTAACATTTTACATGATAAAGATGATGATGATGGGTGCCGATCGTTGAAAAAAGTCGCGGAGGATATAGATTTTAGACGCCACCTGACGAAAAAGCCTTCTAGGACATTTTTCCTCCATTATTCTCATATATATATATATATAGCTATTTGGAGTTATGTTCAACTCTAAGCCACAAATATTATCACGAGCGAAATGGAACATATTCACTGCACCACAACTTCAAAATTATGCCTATTTACTTAAAACTCCTAGCAGATTTGGGTCATTTTAACAAAACATCATTACTTTTGAAATGTTCAAGAAACTATCAGACTTAACGGTGACACGTCAGCACCGTCTGTGCCATATCAGCAAAATTTTTTTTTAAAAACTCCAAAATACCCATATAAGCCTTTAACATTTTAAAAAAATCTTCTTCTCCCTTCTTACTCCTCACCGCCACTGGCACCTCCCCTCTCCGGCGCCTCCCATCTCCAACCACCACCACCGGCGCCTCCCCTCTACCTCTGCCCCTCAACAACCCCTCGCCCTCGCCCTCCAACTCCCCCCTCCCCCTTACCCGCCCGCCCAACCCCTCTCCCTCCAACAACCCATCATCATCATCATCAACAACAACAACTCCATCATCATCTTCGTCATAACCCACCACCACCACCACCACCCACAACCACCACCACCACCACCATCTTCCATTATCATCTTAACCCACCAACCTAACCCACCACAACCATCCCCCTTGCTGGATCCCCTCCTCCTTAGGTGCCAGCCCCGCTTCCCCTTTGCCGCCCCTTCCCTCACTGCCCCCATCATCATCATCTTCTTCTTCTTCTTCCCCCCAACCTCCACCGGTGCTGGCCCTCGGCCTTACCCTTTGCCGCCCACCCCTCCTTCGACAACCCCGCCTCTCCCCCCAACCATCCCCGGGCTTCCCAAAACATTATATTAATTATTTAGTTAATATTTAATAATTTTTAAGATGTAATTTATAATTAATTATATTATATTAAAAAAAGGCAAAATTGTCATTTGACATAAACAGTAACATCGACCAACGTTGACCGTCAAGGCATGATAGTTTTTCGAACATTTCAAAGGTATTGATAGTTTTCTGATGCTGACCCAAACTTGTTGGGAGTTTTTAGTAAATAAGTCTCCGAAATTATGATGAGCTTAAGATATTTATATTCTAACATGCCTTGGAGGCTGAGCACTAATTCTGTGGGCTGAGATATGGGCTTGTGCCCAACAATATTTATTTCAGTTCGCTATCGACATGGCCGTCTGGTGGGATTTAAAAAAGACCAGCTTAAATCTCCCTATCATTGCACCATAATTCTGAATTTATGATGAGTGCTAAGGTCCCGAGGAACATAACTTTATATTCTAAGAGATTTTATTGAATCATACTTGGCTCTAAGGTTTGCTGTGGACTATTTGGGACAGATATCCTGTACGTCTTTTGCTTCGCCTTCTTCATCAGCCCCAGAGTTGAAGAGTTTTTTTTTGGGTGTGAGAGTTGAAGGGTTGAAGGGTGTTTATCTGAAGTAGAGAGTCCTTTGAGGACCCAAGAGCAGATATGGAGTTTGATAGTGGCAGCACATCCTTAATTTGTGTGTGGCTTGGGGAATTCTGAAATTTACACACGTCCAACTTCGACTTTTTTCCCTAAGGGCATAGGTATATCATTTAGCTCCCAACCTATCTGCTACTGATTGGTTTGGTTGGGTAAGGTTGTGGGTGTAGAGGTGTACATTTAATCCAATCATGTCATTTTAATTCTGCAATGAAACATAATTAATTCGATTGATTGCTATCTGCCTGGTTCCTCTCTTATTTTTTATGTTATTTATGCAATTCATGTTTTTCTTAGAGGATCAAGGATTTTTGTACACAATAATGGTTATATAATATAACAACACAATCGAAAATAACAGTCAACATTTTTGTACAAATAATATTATCAATTCAATTCTGTATTGCTACTGATTAATTATATTATTAGCAATCATGAAAATTCACTTAAAAAAATCCATTATGTTCTCTCTACACAGATGGATCAACTACGACACGTAGCCCTTGCTCAGGTTAGTGCGGCAACTAGAAGATTTAAAGCCAGTTGCACACCTTATTTTGGTCTCCAAATTTCTGATGTAAATATTTCTGATTAATTTTGTTGCAGGGACTAGATAATGCTTAATTCTAAGATAATGCTTAATTGTTGCTGCTGGGTTTGAGCAAGAAGAGATCAAATAAAGTGGTGCCTGCAAAGTCCAAACTACTGAGAATCAGCCCCCAGGTATATGATAAGTAATCTTTTGCGCTACATGTAATTCTTTTATATATACAAGTTATTTTGTAGTGATCATAATACATTACCTTTGGATATGAAGTTTTTATAGCGTTCTGTTTTTTTTAGGTTAGGGGAACTTGGCTTTGTAAGGAAGTTTATACGATACTTCTTGCATATGTATCTGAGTTTATTTGGTGGAAACTTTGTTTTATATGACACTTCAAATCATGTTTCTAGCATAATCCAATTTAAGGCTAAAATTTATTTGCATATGGCTAAGATAAACACGGGGCTGCGGTCTACCGCAGCCCCATGGCTACGGTCGAGCCCCGGGTGGTGGGGCCTGCCCCAACTTAATCCTTGCCCCCCCCCTTCCCTTGGGGATTGACAACTGCAGCTTTGTGGCTGAACGACCGCAGACGCATAAAGGATAATAACAACTTTATCTGCATGTAACTTTTTGTCCAAGTAGATTGATATCAGCATACGATTTTTCTTCCCCCTAATAAATTGATGATAACATATTTGCTTGGGAAAAATAACACGCAAGAAAATTTGCAGTTGCTGGATGAGCTAATTACAAGAAAAAAGGGGAAAGCTTAAAGTGAAAGATCAACAAGAGTAGAAAAGTTGAGAAATAGAACTTCAAAATAATGAGGAGAAATTTCAATTTAGTACCAATGCTCACCAATATAGCACTTGAATACATAAAGATTAAAATCTGGTATTTCTTTACCTAAAGTTTTATTTCATGGTACTTTACTATCTACCGTTATTCCGAAACACGTGTATATTCTCTTTTACATTTCAATTTGTTACTCAAATGATTTTTAAACACTTTTTCTTGCTATCTATAAGGGAACATACATGTTTGTAAAATAACAGAAGGTACTAAAGTGTCACGAAGTAAAAGTTTAAGTATTAAAATACGAGATTCTAAACTTTAGATACTTAAGTGCTATATTGGTAAAACATTCGGCATTATACCGACATTTAGCCAACTAGTGAAGCAGAAAACTAGGATGGAAGAAAAAAAACATCAAAACGGAGAGAACGAAAATTAGGAACAGAGAAATATTATGGTCTATATTTCTACTGAAAAGCTTAGGAGATGCTAGAAGTAGACTTGCATTGCTCAAGAAAGAAATTAAGAGAAAAATTAACCTGTTTTCTCCGAAAACTCGAATTCATGCTTCTTATTTGCCTCTACCATCACCGTTTTCTCATCACAATCCATCTTCTGATGAGAATTTTTCCCGCTGTTTTCCCCTTAATCTCAAAATATCTGTTAAATGTCAAGAAATTTAAAGACTAATATGATGCTAAGAAAGCTTAAAACTATTCCCTTAGGGACATACATATAATGAAAACCTCTTGACCTCAAATTTGTTTCAAGCATTAACATTGATTTATGTGAGCTGATATAGACATGCGCCGTGAGCGTAAAACTTATTTTGAGCCTGTATGTTCCTATTATATGCGAGATCTAGCCACAAGGAGGAAAAGCTCTAGCTCAGCATTTTTATCTTTATTATCTAATTTGGTGATTTATTTGTTATTATTTTGTCATTTTAGTAGCAAATGGAGCATAAGTTAAACTGTCTGATTTGACTGCTCACAAAAGGTTGCTTTCTAGCCTGCATGGCTCCTCCAAGATTTATTGAAGAGATTCGACTTTTGAGAGACTCCAAACTATTTTGTGTTTTCATTTTTCTGAAAACATTAATACATTTATTTGATATCGAATTAACATATATTGTCTTATCAGGAGAGAGCATTCTTCCACTTGGACTTCTCAAGTCGTTACTCCACGAATGTACATCAGCTATATGCCGCAATTTCTCATGACATACTTGATTATTTTTATTTTTCCCATGACACAAGTAAACCTATGTGTTTGAATCGAGATATTGGACACATTATTCATTGGTGCATAATTGTCTCATTTAGGAATGGGGCTCTCATATTTTCTTATCTATCAACTTCTCTGTTATTTTCATTTATATTTTTCAGGAAAATATTCATCGGAGGATTCCAAAGACACCAGCATGGGTCAGTATTAACATCTCTTTAATTTTTTTATAAAAAAAATTTAGCTGTGTGCGCGCTTTAAACTTGTATAGAATACGCTCCATTAGAATTTCTATCTTTTACAATTATTTTGTGAGCATTTGTTGATCCATTCAGCGTGCATCAGTTTATGCGATAATGATGATGATCGATGAATGCCTCTTAAGTGCTGCCTAGTGGGTGATTTAGGGTTTGAAGTGCGTCTTATATGTAATGTACCTATATGTGACCTTACCCTTTCTTTGCTTAAAGCCAATTACATTTCTATCTCTTCATGAACGATTTAATGGGGATCTAAAAAGAAATGACTTTTTGATATATATATATATATATATATATATATATATATATATATATATATATATAGGTTAGAATGCAGAAATTTTATGTATAAAAACCTATCTGATTCCGAGATTTTAAACCTTGAGTTAACCTTGCAGATCAGTTTGACTTGAACCCACCATTGCCACTTTACTAATTTTGCTGCTTCTTTTTGTCTTAGGTTAAGCTTAGACACTCATAATGTACTCTTGATGGAAGCTGGTTTATCGTATCTGCACACAAATTTGAAATATTGTGCATTTTCTCTAAAATTTTAGGTAAATAAAATAAGGTTAAATTGCACAAATATACCCATCAACTTTCACGTTTTTTTTGCGATTGATACCATGAACTTTAATAATTAGAGATGACTATTTTTTTGACATAACTACCATACGACGTCAACTTTTGTGCCTTAATGGACCATTATACCCGTCGAAATTTTAGGGTTTGACTGAGAACAAAAGGGTAAAATTGGGAAAACAAGCCATATATTGATGACGTGGCAGTCAAATATAACGTTTGTAGACGGAAGAATAGTTGATTGTATTTAGTTGCAATCGGGCGTGATGTTCATGGTACTTGTTTGTAATTCAATCGCAAAAAACATGAAAGTTGATGGGTACATTTGTGCAATTTAGCCGTAAAATAAAGGACTCTGCGAGAACGCTCGGTTCAGCAACCCAAGGCTTGGTACTTCAATTTTTGCATATTTTAACCTTATATGTGATTTCTATATTAGTGCTACTAGATACTTAATTCTTTTTTCCCCCTTGATTTGTTGGTGTATTTCAAATTGTCTTGATGAGTTCAAAAGTTTCTTCATTAAACATGCTAAACTGGGGGATCACGAGATTACCACAATCATAGGGGTGGCTACGGTTGCTATGGGCGTTGGCTAGTTGCTTTGGATATTCTGTTACAAATGCATGATCATTTGTGGCTTCTAGACTTTCATGCTAGCTTTGTGTAGAAGGGTGGCATTTTAGATTGGAGACTCCTTATGTGACCATGGTTTTTAGAAACCTCAAGCAATTTTGAGATTTTGGTCTTAATAGCTTGGTTTGTTATTCATGCCCTGTAGATATTAGATTTCCCTTGTTCGGCTACTTCTGATGCTTCCTTTTTTTGTCCCGTGGATCCTTTACCTGGTTATATGAGATAACTTGTGCAAGGGCCTATACTTGAATGGGTTTTTTTGTTATTCCTTTCTGAGTATAGCCTATTTCAAGGCAAAAGACGTTGTCAGTGTCAATTTTTATTTAATTATCTAGATGATAGATCCTTCTTACCATCTGAAAAAGGATGATTTTCATTTTTTTTATAAGTTGGGAGTCCATGATTGCGATCATTGTGATTGTTGTGCTTAAAGCTCATAATGCATAGGATTTGGTTCTTTCATGATTAGAATACATGATGAGAAGGTCCATATGTAAGAAAGATGTCTTTGTTCCTGCTAAATGTTCAGCCTGGAAACTAATGTGAATTTTTTTCTGACGGTTGTAATCATCTAAATGGTGGTAACTAGCAGAATTTTCAAGTGAATTAGTCAATGTAACGCTGCATTTTTAGGCTGTGGATTCTCTTAGCCATGACCCTAAAGATTATGAGGATTAGGCTATCAATGCCTAAGGAAGATAAGGATTATTAATATCCAGTCAAATCAAAATAATTATATTAGTAGACCGTCGAAGATATGAACACATATATAAATTTATGTTTTAGGACATCCATATCTTTAACGAGTTACAAGTCCAGCAGATGTGCACTGTTATATATGTTTTATTTCTTGAATATAAGAGGTCTTAAATTAAGAGAAATATATAGTTTCTGTAACATTCGATCCAATTGGTAAAGATTAATTAATATTTATGTTTGATTTGCCTCTAGCTTCTTATTTAGTGAATATGGATATTGAATTGATTATTTGATGAAACAGATGCAGTTGCATCCGTATCCACTCCAAATGTATTCAAATACATATACAATAATCAATTATCTCACTCATAAAGTGGACAATCGTCACCTTTAAACCCTGGGGCAGTCGGGCATCTAGCTAATGAGCAATGATCATCCACCTCCAATCCCCACCAAGCTATCCCATTGATGTTCCTTGATTGCAGTGAATAATACGCCAGCATCGCCATAAACCCGACCCCTGCATCCAAGCCTGCAGACAGCACATAGGTGTGCCTGGCCCACCACCCTCTGAACCTCTTATACACCACAAAGTTGAAGAATATTCCAACTATGAACCACATTATGTAGTTCACGGCCTTAGCTGGAGGCATGGCTCCCGCACCTCCGAGGATCACAGGCATGTTGATTAGCCTGATCCATTTTTTCTCTGGAAATTTGAGTGATAAGAGCCAGACTGGGAATGGGGCTAGAAAGCCGATGAGGAAGAAGTAGTTCATGGACCCGTAGAGGCCGAGGTGCCCGAACATTCGGCTGGGGGACACAACGCCCCATATGATGGACGCACTAAAGAAGACCGAGTCCCCAGGGCACGTCCATGGGCTGCCTTGTGGTAGCTTTGTCGGGTCGCAGATGTTCTCGATTGATTCGAGGAGCCACCATGAGGCACCGAAGGTTACGGATGAGGCTACAACAGTTCCGACTAGCTGAAGATTTGTAGACGATGTGTTAGAATATGAAATTATTTTTCTCAGTGCAGTAGCAGCATTAGAAAAATTGTTTAAAAAAACCGAGTTCGCATATGATACTCCTTATTGTATGGTATATGAGTGATGGTATCATAGGCGCAATGACTTATCATCCATTACATTATAAGTTTGCCGCTATGTGTCATTGGTGACTGATAACGTTAATCCAATCCTCAACTACCATAATGTAGCGAAAGAGGATCCGGAATACAAATAAAGGAGGGTACGTGCACTTTACCTGAACAAGGAACATGGACTTCGGTGCAATCTTCATATAGTGACCCAACTTGAAATCAGAAAGGAAGGAGAGAGCTTGAACCATGCTTATAGATCCATAGGTCTTAAACGCCGCATTAGCAAGAGGTCTCCCAGGATACATATAACCAATGATCATCTCAGTAATCACACTAAGCCATGGTTGCTGAAAATCAATTTCATTAACCAAATCAACACATGATAAAAGATCTTGTAACCATAAATTTGATTCCAAAGTTTTAATTTGTGCCAAGGAATAAAAAAAAACCCATACTTGATTGGTTGTAGCTGTAATTATACCAATAGGTAAAGTAAAGAGAAGAGCCAAGCCAGCTGCCAGTAGAACTCCCCAATATGGAAGTTGTAATTGTTTTCCAAAGCCTTCACATGTGAAGATGGAGAGTCCGATTGTTGAAACTAAGATCACTTGGAACCACCATTCAGGAACTGCTTCATAGTTTTTCTTCATTATCCGTGTGTGGATATCGCCTAATTGATTATTGAATGCCGCCTTTGATTGCCTCCATATTTCCCTGCCATGCAATATAATGGAAGCACTGTAACTTTGAAGAACAGCCATGACTAATTGCTACAACAGGATTTTACTACGGCGTAAATCCTATTAGGTAGAAGATTATAACCATACGGCGTTACTTACAACTACAATGCGATTTACTTTTGGTTTTATAAAAGGATTCTGCTGATCGCTGTCACTTTTGGTTTTATACCTTATAGAATTAAACACACCATAAGCATTGGTTTCTCCCTTTCATTATTTATATATGTTGATTGTACTCTTCTTATCTTATGTGGAATTAAACGAGCTATCAACATTCATCCATCGAATTCATTCGTCTCCTTATTCATGTTTATTGTTTGTGAAAGTTTGCAAGCTATCCACATATATATGTGACAGAAACAAGAAAGTGGCTTACTTTCCATGGAATAGTCCAACATGAGACAAGGCAGCAGCAAGGGTTGCGAAGCTCAAACCATAAGTGAAAACAAATAAGATGCTCAGATGGATTTGACCCATACGATCATACCCTTCTTGATTAAACTTGAAAGTTTTCGGATTCAGTACTTGATTAACATCATATACGCTTCCATTAGAGGCAAACACACTCGATGAATAGATCGGGAACCTCTTGGCCTCATATGTATTGGTCCAATAAGCGATTGGTACGATGATATAAACTATTACAATATACCCGACCAAAATGTTGATCATGGCAAACCCTGGAGTTGCCAATGGACTGCCAAGAAAACCAGCTATAGTTGACCAATCAAGACCGATCGATCCGATGCCTAGGCCGTAAGCACCAGATCCAATTTGCTGCATCGTGATGGAGTCTTTCCAGATCCAGCAGATGAAGGAGAGTGCACTAATTGAAGGGAAGAGGTAGCTTGGGACAATGTAGTATGCAAAGCTTGAAATGAAGACTATAAGGAAGAATTGGAGTCTTGTTAGTCCCTCCTTTCGTCGCTTCTCGTCGTCATGCATTGCCCTGCGACCATTTTGCATTAACACCGAACTCAGCATGCACATAATGTTTATAAGTTTGTGTGATATATGTTTTTTTTCTTCTTATAATGCATTATCTAGGATTTTGGATATTTAGAATTTTTCTGTCTCCACATGTATCTTCTTGAATGCTGTGTGGTCTAAAATTAAAAAGAAATGCAATAAGAATAATCGGGTATGGCAGTGATTAAATTAACTATTTCTTATAAGATTGTAAGAAGAATGAGTTACTATTGTAAGATTAAAATTGCAAATCACCAAGAAATAACTAACTCCAACATTTTTTGTTACACCGGCAGAGCATATGCCAGAAACTACTGCCAGAAATAACCAACTCCGGCGTTTTTTTTTTTAAAATTAAACTAAAAGTATGTATGATATAAGGTACTTCATTTATAGAACGTGTATGCAATTATTTGTCTCTCAGATTTTAGCTACCGAAAGGAATGCGATTTTGAGGAAATTGATATGTAAAATCTATTTCTTGTAGCCGGACCTGAAGAGGGAGACCTGTACTAGGTTGGAGGGCCACCACATATGAGGCGAGTCCACTAGAAACTTTCTGAATATGCCCGCCCAGCCATATCCCATCATCTAAAGAATAGCACTTGAGAAAAGCGATGTTAGCATCACATCACAAAAGCTATATTGATATTACACAAAAGAATCGATATGCTGCTATAGAAAAATCCTACAGTGGGCTGTCGTGGAAGAATCTATATGAGTGCAACCATGCGCACAACTTTGAAGTTGCAGCAAGGGTTGAGAGAGATATTTACGCTCCTGACAGGCTGAACATCATTTTCCTTGACCAAACCCTGTGCATTTGCGCAACGATATTTTCTTAAATGTTCTTTCTTAAAATGTGTGTTTTGTGAGATCTGAACTCGGGTTGCATCGATACCATTTTAAAGGTTTTGGCTCAACACCATGATTGGTCTGTCAGTATGGTGAGAGTTGAGAGAGATGTTTTATATCCTAACATAACTCACTTGTGTGGTCAGTGTAAGGAGCATAGCCGCACGCGGGTCAATCCCTTTATGATAGAAAGCCTTTACGATGGTGATGAGGGCAGTAGAAGCTCCGGTTGCACCCATGGTAGAAAATATAGTGATCAAGCAGTGCTCCTTTAAGTTGAAAGGTCCTGGGTTGAGGGAGAAGGACCATTTTGTCCCCGGGATGCGAATTTGTTTATGAGGAAGCCATGCGGCCATCAGTTTCCCGATGGGTAGAACTGTGATCTGTGCCGAGATGGAGGTTATGTAAAGAGCATTAACGCGGTACCAGAAGAATTGGTTTATTAAGGAAAGGAAAGTGCACGAAGTGAGTCCCAAAAGCCATGTTCTGAACGTCAAGGCTGGTAATGTTGGATCATCTGTAATTGGGACGGTGAGTCGTACTTGCTCTATTGGGGAGTCATCAATTTCGTTATCTGTCAAAAAGAATTCGGGTGCATTAGAATATTTACTAGAAATTAGCAATAATATTAATTGATTTAACACTTCCATCCCAAATATCACTAAGGGGGCGTTTGGTAGGAGATAATCCAGATGGTAATCTTAAATTACCATGAAATATTACTTTGCTTATTTATGTGTAAAATATATTCCTGAGAATATAGGATAACCATGATAATCAAATGACCCGAATCCTATTCCTCCCAAAATATGTGTCTATCTTAGATTACCAGGAAATATTCCCGCCTAACATGAAATGAGCCATGACCAGCTGTCGCCGGCCTCCCTCGTCACCCGCCGCTGGCTGGCCTCGCCGGTCATCGTCGATCATTCTCTGGCCGGCCGTTTGCCGCCAGCTGATACGCCGGTCATCGTCGATCATTCTCTGGCCGGCCGTTTGCCGCCAGCTGATACGCCGGTCGCACTGGCCGACTCATCGCAGATTGGCTGTTCGCCGCCGGTCTGCAGTATTTCATCGCCGAATGGCCCTGACACCCATTGCTGGCCGCTCGCCGGTCCGCCGCCAATCGACCGTTCGTCCCTGACCTTACTGCCATCCATTAGTCCTCCTCTGGTCCCGCCGGTGATCAATGGTTGCGCGTGCGCGCATATATATATATATATATATATATATATATATATATATATATATATATATTACCGCAAATAATTAAAATATACCAAGCATATTAATGCAAAATTTCTTGGAATTAGATACCCGGTCATCCTACTTCCGAGAATGCGAGAATTACCGGTAATCTTCCATTCCATGAACCAAGCTTAAGCTAAGGATTTGATGATTGAAAGTATATCACAGGTTCAACATTTGCCTGCCGAATACAAAATTAAGTTTAAAGTACTACACATCTAACAGCAGAGAATTCAATTACCCTCCAAAATGCTAAAGCAACTCCAACATGCCAATGATCAGTAGCTTAGTCGGTATGAGCACTTTCTCTTTTGGGAAGAGTGCGGGGTTTGAACCCTAGGAGTCCCAAAAGAGGAAGTGGCCACAAATTAATGCTTTCGGGGCAAATCTGTGAGTCTCTTGTGTGTGTGTTGTGTGCTTGTGTGTGATGTGAGCATGTGTTGTGTGCATAGGTTTGAGCTAGAGGCAAAAAAAAAAAAAACAGAAACCCATGCCTTTTTGGATTATATATGTAAGAAATTGGGATAGATTGGATGCATTACTGAATTTATACATGACTGGGATTTAATTGAGTGAAACTAAGCCCGAAGGCTTGTTTTGAATATTTGGACGAATATTCTATGTGCACACGAATTTTATTTCTCCATCCTCATCTGCCCGAGTTAACTTGAACATATGATATAAAATTGCATTAGAAAATAACATAATCGTGAGCAGTCGTAAATCAAATAATGTCATTCTTATTCTGTTTTGAAACATGATCGATTATATTATTTGATATCTCCCGCTTTCTTTAATATTATAACATAATCAACCAACAGTTATAATCAGATAATGTCAATTTAATTTTGTATTGAAACTACTTTTATTTCATTGTTAGTGATCTTTCAAATTCGCATATGATGTTCATTGTGTTTTTTTATGTATAGATGGATCGACAAGGGCGTATGGTTATCGAAAAGAGTAGAAAATTTTAAGCCAGTTGCATATTATTTATTTACTGTTTAAAATATCTAATTTACATATTATTCTGATTAATTGTTGTCGCAGGGCCTACAATAGTGCTAAATTGTCGCTGCTGGGTTAATTTGAGGAAGATGATATCAAATTAAGTGGTGCATGAGTCCAAACTAGTGAAAACATTTCGAGCTATAAGCCTATGGCTCGTAACTTGTCATAGATACTTGTTATTTTGCTTGTAACTTGTCATATATGTATACACTATTTTCACGAGTTCTGCGTTGAATTTGGATTTATAAAAGATTTTGTGCTGCATTTATTTCGTATGTATTTGGTTTTTAGTTGGTGGAAATTTGTTTTATAGAACATTTTGTTCTATAAAACACTTAATAAAAAATAATTGTGAGGTTTTTTCTGTGTGTAAACGTTTTTGGTATGGAGTTATTATTCCACGACCGTCTCGAAATTTATTGTGCTTCTCATGTGTAAATTTATCTTGTATGTGATATTTATTTTGTCAGATTATCAATTCTTCGATCTTTTCACCTTTATGTCTTGTTTATGTCCTGGGTAAATTGTTGAAAAGCCCCCGGCCTAAAAGAGGGTAAAAAAGTCTTCGGTATTTTCGAACTAGGAAAAAAAAGGTCTACTGTCCAAAAACTTGGTCTAAACATCCTTGGCCCAAGGTTTGGGTATTATATTTTTTTGGATGGACAAAAATACTTCAATTCATTCACAGCCATTCAAAATTTCTCTTTTTCTCTCTCTTGCTCCCATCTGGTTAAATCCCCAAGTCTTCTTTCTCTTCTCTGATCCTTCGGCGCACAAGGTTGTGTTAAGCAGATCCAATTCGCCATTCACTACGTCTCTCTTCGTCGTTGTCGCCGTCGTCTTCCTCATCGCAACCTCGTCTCACCTAGTCGACATCCCAATGTCTTTTTTAGAGCTCATTCTCTTCTTCTCTTTTTAATTCCATTCCTCTTCTGTGCATTTTCCCCCCATACATTCATTCTCTATCTCTCTCTCCCTCACACACACGCATATCTTCTCAACACCAACAACTCAACAATTAAGAAGCTTAATGTGTTGTGTTGGAAAATATTGATAGGTTTTGTTGGAAAAGGATAATGATGAAGGGAGCAAAATATTGATGGGTTGTGTTGAAATTGGAAGAAGAAAAGAAAAAAGAAAGAAAGCGGAATAGAGAATGGGAAATTAAAGAAAAAAAGTTGTGTTGTAAAGAGAGAGAAGAAAAGATAGAAGTTATGGACAACTGTTTAAAAGTTAAATGCAACTTAGTAGAAATTACAGGCAACTGGTTAGAAGTTACAGACAACTGTTTAGAACTTACAAGCAACTTATTAAAAGTTATAAACAACTCCTTAGAAGTTACAGGCAACTGGTTAGTGAAGAAAATGCAAGGTCTAGTTTTACAAGTTCTTAATGGGTTGTGTTGAAAAATATTGATGGGTTGTGTTGGAAAAGGAGGATGAGGGGAGCAAAATATTGATGGGTCGTGTTGGATTTGCAAGGAGAAAAGAAAAAAAAGAAAAGAAAGTAGAACAGATTGTGACATCCCAATGATTTTTTAGAGCTCGTGCTCTTCTTCTCTTTTTAAATATATTCCTCTTCTCTGCATCCTTTTCCCACACAGTCATTCTCTCTCTCTCTCTCACACACACACACACATCTTTTCAACACCAACAACGCAACAATTAAGAAACGATGACCACAACCATTAAAGAAAAAGAAGAAAAACTTTAACTAAAAATTAATTTCCTTTCTCTTTTCTCTATATTCTCGTTCTTTTATTGCAAGCAAGATTGAACAATTGGGGAGTTGTTGGCCACAGCCATTAAAGAAGCAAGATTGAACATGTAACATATAGGCTTTTAATTTCTAATAAACTGCATATAACTTGTAAGAACTTGCATATAACTTTTAACAGACATCTGCTTAAGAAATTTTTGAATACCAGACAGACGTCTGGTGAAGTAAATTTTCATTTTCAAATTTTTGTTTCTATTTCAGAGACGACTAAGCAAACGTCTCCTTAAGAAATTTTTGAACTGCAGACGTCTTGTACAGACATCTCGTATAAATAAGTTGTTAGAAGTTAAGGAAAGCACATAGAAATTACATGCAGCTAATTAGAAATTACAGACAATTTATCAGAAGCTACAAGCAAGCACCTAGATGTTACATGCAATATGATTTCTGTTTTTATAAGGAGACGTATGTCTCTAGGAAAATTTTGAACTGCAGACGTCCGGACCCAGACGTTGAGCAACTAATTAGAAGTTACAGGCAACTGCTTACAAGTTACATGCAACTTATCAAAAATTACAGGCGAGTGTCTAGATGTTAAATGCAACTAATTAGAAATTACATGCAAATTGTTAGAAATTATAGAGAAGTATTTACAAGTTACGGGCAACTTATTAGAACTTACAGACAGCTAATTAGAAGTTACATGCAAGTGGTTAGAAATTAAAGAGCAAATTAAGTAATTTTGAGCCCTGCAAACTAAAATTATAAGAACCCAAAACCTCACATCCAAATCTAAACCCATATTGTAAAAGATAAAAAACAGCAAACAACCAAGCAACCCATTACAGAGAATAAAAGAAAAAACAAATTTTTAATGAGGGAAATAGCATAAAACGACCAATTGCAAGAACCCATCTCTATTTTTTTTTTTTTTGTTTTTTGGGACTTGTGTTGAGGTATGCTTGGGGTATTTAAATGAGATGGTTATGAAGATAGAAATCAACCGACTAGGGTGAGGATAATTCGCTTAGGATTTTGGCTGCGTTAATGACGAAGGCGGAGGGATCGAAGAGCGGAGAGAAGAAGATGACATGGATTGAGGTTGTAGACGGCGATCGAGACTGAAGAGGAGAAGGCGGCGATGCGGAGGCGGCGAGAATCGTCCTTGGCGTTGCCGGTGACGGGGTAGGGAACAGAGGAGGTGAAAGAGAGAGAGAGGAAGAGGTTTTTTTAGAGTGGGTTGTGAGAAGGAGAAGGGAATTTTTGGAATATACTAAAATATCCATTGCTGTGAGTATGTGAGTGAAAAAGTGATGGGTCAAGAATTTTTTTAGCATGTACCCCTTTTCTTGGGCCATGGGTTTTTCAACAATTTACCCTTATATCTTTAATGTCTTAATACTCATATCTTGTTATCTTGGCTCGATTGTTCTCAAATCACTATAACATTTTATGATTAAGTTATTTGTTTCTCTAAATGATAAGCATCTTAATCTTATAGAAGTTCATTTTACGCAAAGATTAAAAAATAAGGTAGAATAATAGAAGCATAAGGTAAATAAGACACCAAGAGAGAAAATTTACTTGTTTTCTCAGAAAACTCGAACTCATGCTTGCTAATTGCAACCACCTCCGCCATTTTCTCATCACAATCCATTTCTGATTATAAATTTCTCATCTCTATCTCTCTCTTAAATATCAAAGTTTGTTAATGATTTAGTAATTTAAAAGAGTAATATGATACTAGGGAAAAGCTTACAAACAGTCACTTGAGACAGGAAACTTGACCTCAAATTTGTTTCAAGCATCAACATTTATATATGTGAGATGATGTAGACATGAGCCGTGAGCATAAAACTGCTATATATGAAAATTATTGGGAGCAAAAGCTCTAGCTCAGCAATTTTATCTTTCTCTTCAAATTTGGTAGTTGATGGAGGTCGGAATCTCTCTCGGATGTTGTCCTCCGTCGATCTTGAAGCCAACGGGGCCGAACGGTTGATATTTGTGATGAAGGTTGAGTGTGGATTTCAATGGGTTGTTGATTGTTATTGACGCCGAGCTACCTGCAAAGAAAATCCCGGGATGGAAAACCACCGTAGAATTCTCCAACTATCAACTGCCGAGGAGTAATTGAGCAGAGTAGCAGCGTATTGGATTGAGTTCGAGTTACGTGAATCGTTTGGAAGAGGGGTTTATATAAGGGTCGCATTGGAGCTAGCCGATGCGAGATTCTCGCCGTCCGTTTTGCCCCTGAGTCACGTTCGCGTTGATGGCGAGATACGCCCATTAATGATGAGATACGCTCATTATTGGTGAGATACGCTAGCGTGAGATGCGGGACGTGGAGCGGCGGAGATCTCGTCGTGGAGAGATACATGGAGTCGTTAAGAGGGCGCTCTTGCTCCGTGCTCTCGGCCAAACAGGGACATTGAGGAATCTCAGGGAGGAATGCGTCGGGCGGAACCCCAGAGAGGCCGGAGCTTGTTTCTCGGACCGAGCCTCGGGGATGAGGCCTCGAGGAACGTTCCCTTTGCATCATGCCTATTCCAATTCCGTAGCCTCCAAGAATCTAGTGGGCTTACGTAGGTGACACGTCATCTACTACGTGTCGTGATCTGGGAAATTTCCACTTATGAGTATCATCATTAGCCCCCCACTCTCGTTCCGAACTGTTTATGGGTCGATCCGAGAGTGGTCCGCATGGTTTTCTCTGTTCAGCCCGGCGCCGAGGATTCTTTGCGGTGGATTGTCCGGGAACGTCATGGTGTTTTAACGGTTGTGTCTTTTCGATCTCTGAGTCCACGTGGCGTTTCATCGTGCGCCTCAATTTTCGTGTGTATCCTTTATGACGTCAACGGATCATTGAGAGGACAACGCAATTATGGAGAGACCGCTTGCTTGCTCGGGCCTTCACGGCGACATGCCAACCGTCGATTTCATGCCACGTGGCCGCAACCGGATGACGGACAGTGAGACGTCGCTTTAGCCGATCGGATCTGCGTGAGGTGGAAGCATTTAATGGTTGGCGACCGCGTAGTGCCATTTGGATCGTTGAGCGCGACATTTCGTTTTAGCGGGAGCGGATCTGGACCGCCAGATGGCTTTCTCAGAGTGTATAAATAGGGGCGGCCTGTCCCCAAGAGATACCTTTGTTTTGCTTGCTTTCTGTTGCCTGTGGATTGCTTGGCGCTCCCGTTCTCAGGTCAGATCTGCCGTTTAAATCCTTCATTAGCTTCCTTTTTTTTTTGAATCGGGCCAGATGTTTTCCTCCGATCCTCTAGTAGATATAATAAGGGTAGAATTAAGCGATGATATTTCGACCTCTGAAACCGAGTCTAGTGGGTCATCCTCATCTTCCTCGGCTTCTGATAGCCGAGGAAGTTCTTCTTCCTCTGTGTCGGGTTCGCCCCCAAGGGGTGGTGATTCCCTTGTTCCCTATCGTCGGGGGGTCAAAAAGGCCCCCAAGGTGCATATCGAGAATACTCATGACACTGGCTCGATGCTGAACAGGTCGGACGAGCTTTCCGACACCCGGGCTCATTTCCATATTCCCTCTGGCTACACGCTCCGTCTGGCCAGGGAGGGTGAATGGGCATACCATGCATAGGGTAATGAGATTTCCCTGTACTTGGAAGCATTCTGAGCAGGGATGCGTCTGCCCTTTTCACCCGAGATTTATGCCATCTTTCATTGTTTACAACTCGCCCCGGACCAGCTAACACAAAATTCGTGGAGGATTCTCCTCCGATTCCTGGTCCAGCTTAAAATTGATTGGATCCCCTTTAGCCTAGGTCTTCTCCTGTCCTTCCTTTGCTATAAGAAACACCCGGGTACTCGCAAGGATGAGCAGAGTTGGGTTTACTTCTCCTATAAAAAGCATAAGGGTAGAGCGGCCGGGTCGAGTGTAGTGGTTGTCCCTATTTCCATCCATGAGTGGAAGAAGAAGTTCGTGTTCCTTGGTCCTTGTTCTCCTCCGAAAGACCGGGAAGACTGACGTCTTGCCTGAATTTGGGGTTATATGCTAATTGGTGCTATTCGTCCACCTCTCCGAAGATGCCAAGTTGATTTATGGCACCATGTATCGAAGCTTTAAACGGATGCGGCCGATGTAGCAGACTTCGTCAGATTCCCCTCACTGAGGGGTTTTTGATTGTGGGGACGCTCTTCCCTGCAGGCGCAAGCCCCTACAGTTAATTACGCTACCGCATCGCGGTAACAACTTTCTCATTCTCCAGATGGTCAGTTCGTGTCGTGTGTGTTTGTTTTGTTTTTGGTTGCCCGTAGATTGTATACGGAGACTAATTTATGTTGTCGCCTGTAGGGCGTGGATTAGTCCAAATCCGTATTTTCTTAGATTTGGATTTGGGGGTTGGGTTTAAGGATACGTTAGTCTCATTTGAGACTAAGATAAACTTAAACGTTTGTTAAGGATATGTTAATCTAATTTTAGACTAAGATCTACTTAACAGTTTGTTAAGGATACGTTAGTCTAATTTTAGACTAAGGTCAACTTAACCATTTGTTAAGGATAAATTAGTCTAATTTTAGACTATGATATACTTAACGGGATCATTTAGATCCAACAAAAGAGCATTTGGGCTCTATTGTTTTAGTTTAGGGACTTTGCGGTCGATTACCAGTTTAAGGATATGGTGGTCCAAGGTTAAGGACATCATAGTCCATGGGTTTAAAGGACCCCACAGTCCAAGGTTAAGGACATCATAGTCCATGGGTTTAAAGGGACCCCACAGTCCGAGGTTAAGGACATCATAGTCCATGGGCTTAAGGACCCCACAGTCCGTGGAATGTCTGGTTTTCGGGACCCGTCACCTCTCTGAAGACGTTGAAGGATTACAACGACAAATATCAGAGAAGTTCAGAGATGTACCCTTGAACCAAAGTTGATTGGGAGATCTGTAGTCCAATTTGGAACTAAGATCAATTAATTAGGTTATGAGCACATTAGCTCAGTTAAATCTGAATTGAGGACTTATGACCAATTTGGGCTAAGTCCAATTAAGTTTAAAATGTTGGCCCTTTGTTGGCCTGTTGAGCGTTTGTCTGGGTTCAGCCCATCATTATTTAGCAATGCTAAATAAGAGTTTGAGGGCTTTGAGAACATTTTGTCTTCGGCTGAGCACTTCAACATTATAGTTCTGGATTTTAAGGCATATTTGAATGGGAGATTTGCCTCTGGAAAACTTAGCCAATTTGGGCTAAGCTGATTTGAAAATAGTGTTAAACACCAGAGGACATCTGGCGGTCACGTGTCCTCACGTGATGTGTTTAAAACAGTGTTAAACACTGGGGACAAAATGCTCAAAATAGTGTTAAACACTAGAAAGGAAGGGGTCACGTGAGGCGCCTGAAGATGGGGCCAGACCTCCTTTATTTTATTATCAGAATATTCAAATAAGTGTTAAACACTTTTAATTTTCAGGCCAGCACGTGTTGGCACGTGATGGGTAGCCATGTATTGATTATTAAAGTGTTTATTAAGGGGTCACGTGGGGACACGTGAGTGCGCCCAAAATCAGTACTGCCTTTGGCTTTGTTCTCTTCATTTATGAGGGTCACGTGTGAGCACGTGAGGCATTGCCTCCAAGCTTTTTTCTTCTCATTTTGGGGAGTCTGTTTAAGGGTCACGTGGGAACACGTGACCTAGTTTTGTTCTCTTTTTTCTGATCATTAAGGATGGGGGTCACGTGTTACCACGTGACCACATTCTTTACATGTATGGAGAGCTCTGAGTCTCTTATTTTAAGAATTAGATTCTTTGTAGGGTTAAACCTTAATTCTGTTTTAGAGGAATTAAATTCCTATGTATGTGGAAGAATTAAATTCTTATGTAGGGTTAAACCCTAGTTTCATTTGGAGGAATTAAATTCCTATGAATTTGGGGGAATTAAATTCCTATGAATTTGGGAGAATTAAATTCTCATGTAGGGTTAAACCCTAGTTCTGTTTTGAGGAATTAAATTCCTATAAATTTGGGGGGAATTAAATTCCTTAAACTTAAGTTCTCCCTCTGAGTTTTAGATCTGCATGGCAGAATCTGCCCAATGAGAATTAAATTTTCAACCTGTGGGGAGATCCGCTTCTGCAGACCTTCAACCAAAAGAAGAACTAAGTTCTTATTCAGAAGAGTTAAACTCTTAAATTGAGTATTAAATTCTCTTTTTATTTTATGGAGTTTAGATCTCTTTCCCCTTCTCACCTAAGGTTTCTTTTCTCTGAAAAGATTTTCTTTCTCTCTCTTGAGAATTAAATTCTCCTCTTTTTTTTCCTCTCTTGAGAATTAAATTCTCCTCTCTTTTTTTTCTCTCCGTTCTTCTCAAAAAAAAAAGTAGTATCTCCCCTCTTCTCTTCTTGGTTCCTATTTATAGGAGAAAGAAAAGAATCAATTTGCTTAGTCAATCTTTCATTGAAAGATTTTAATTGATTTTGTAACCAACATGATCTTTTAGATCACTCAGTGAATTTTATTCACCATTAGATTTTTAACCCAAAAGATCTTTTATCTGTTATTCAAATTTCAGGGAAATCTTTCCTTGTATAGAATTTTTCTATAAATTGGTAATTTTTAATCATGATTGGATTTTTAATCCAACGGTGCTCCACTTTACAGAGCACAATCTTTTTGTTTGGAAAGATTTAAATAAATATTAGGGTTTTTGATTTCCCTTAATTTAGAATTTAATTCTATTAGTTCAGAAGGTTTAGATGCCTATCATGTGTGAGCACGTGACCCCACTGTTTAAGCTTTTAGCCAGAATTTAATTCTGTTGTTTTAAAGAACTCAGGAACTATCACGTGTCAGCACGTGACCCTTGGTCACGTGTGAGCATGTGATGCCCAATTGGGGTTTTTCCTTATTGTTTTATTATACTTTTAATTCTTTTAGTGAGTTTAAAGGCCCATCACGTGTGGACACGTGACTCCACTGATTGATTGTTTGATTAGAATTTAATTCTATTAATTAAAGAGCTTAGGAACCCATCACGTGTTGGCACGTGACCCCACCGATTAATTATTTAATTAGAATTTAATTCTATTGTTTTAGAGGGTTTAATAGCCTATCACGTATTGGCACGTGACCCCACTGATTAATTATTTCCAATTATTTATTTTATTCAGTGCCTACAGGCTTTGCCTGTAAATAGTCACGTGTTTGCACGTGATGCCCGGTCACGTATGGGCACGTGATGCCCGGTCACGTGTGGGCACGTGATGCCTCATAACTTTTGATCCCGGATGAATTATGGGGCCCATAATATATCAAATCGAAGGCTTTTTCGAGACACTTTCAATACCATCAGAATTTAGCTATTTCTCATTCGGAAGTTTGTCAAAATACAGCCCGGAAAATACTGGTTCGCATTTTCTTCCTTGGATTACACGTGCATAGCATATTTACTCATAACTTTTGATCCCGGATGAATTATGAGGCCCATAATATATCAAATTGAAGGCTTTTTCGAGACGCTTTCGATACCATCAGAATTTAGCCATTTCACATTTGGGAGTTTGTCAAAATACAGCCCAGAAAATACTGGTTCACATTTTCTTAAACGTATCGCTGCCATTTGATACCTTGGGCTCTTTTGCGCAGAAATTTTTGGCGGGAACAAATGCCCCCCACTACTTTGCCCACGTAAGTATGTACGTGGGTGAAGTAGTGCAGAGTTATTCATAGTGTATGACCAGTTTCGGGTTGGTATATAATTTTCAGAATCTTGATCTGAGAAAATAACGAGCGGACACAAGCGTCGTCATTTATCATTGACTCAAATCTCGACTCTTAAGAGATACAGTTCCAAACCCTCAGCTCCATAAGCCGCACCCTTCTATTTCTTTATGCTTTACTATGGCGTGAAGTAGTTTATATGCTGATTAGTAACTTCTCCATTTCAGTGGCATATAGCTTTGGCAAGTGTGGCCCATAGATGGTAGATAACAGTTCATCTTGAACTCTTTATAAGGTAGCGATGGCTTAAGAAACAGGGGTTAGGATCTGTTGCCTAAGACTTTCCAACTTTATGAGCCGTGAGGGTCTCACAAAGGCTTTTCTCCCTGTGAGTCGTGAGGATCTCGTAGGCGTCTTTTCTCCTTAGGAGTCGTAAGGACTCCTAAGTGCATTTTCTCTTGAGAATCGTAAGGATCCCACAAGAGAATTTTCTTTATGCGTAGGGACACTAATTTCCCCGCAAGTTGAGACGAATCGAGAGATTCTCGCAAAGATACTGATTTCCTTGCGGGTCGAAACGAATCGAGAGGTTCTCGCCAAGGACGCTGATTTCCCTGAATCGAGATAAGAAGCGATGGCTTAGGAAATAGGTTCAGATCTGTTGCCTAAGACTTTTCAACTTTATGAGCCGTGAGGATCTCATAAAGATTTTTTCTCCTTACGAGTCGAGAGGATCTCGTAGGTGTATTTTCTCCTTAGGAATCGTGAGGATTCCTAAGTGTGTTTTCTCTTGAGAGTCGTAAAGATCTCACAAGAGAATTTTCTTCCTTACAAGTCGAGAGAACTCGTAAGTGATTGATGAGTTGTCCTACTTCCAAGTCAAAGCATTGCTTCAACAGGGAGGTCGAGGGTTGACTTTGGTTTGTCTGTGCACCGTTGAGTCATGGAATTAGGAACTTTGCCGCGGCTCCGCTTTGCTGACGTTGTATATTCCTGCAGAGACACTGATTTCTCTGCGGGTCGGCGCAAATCGAGATGTTCTCATCAAGGACGCTGATTTCCCTGAATCGAGGTATTGCCAAGGACACTGATTTCCTCCGGGGTTGAGACGAATCGATGTATTCCTGCAAAGACGCTGATTTCTCTATGGGTCGATGCGAATCGAGATGTTCTCGTCAAGGACGCTGATTTCTCTAAATCGAGGTATTGCCAAGGACACTGATTTCCCTGGAGTTGAGACGAATCGAGGTATTCTTGCAAAGATGCTGATTTCTCTGCGGGTTGACGCGAATCGAGATGCTCTCGTCAAGGACACCGATTTCCCTGAATCGAGGTATTGCCAAGGACACCGATTTCCCTGGAGTTGAGACGAGTCGAGATATTCCTGCAAAGACGCTGATTTCTCTGCGGGTCGACGCGAATCGAGATGCTCTCGTTAAGGACACTGATTTCCCTGAATCGAGGTATTGCCAAGGACACTGATTTCCCTGGAGTTGAGACGAATCGAGGTATTCCTGCAAAGATGCTGATTTCTCTGCGGGTCGATGCGAATCGAGATGCTCTCGTCAAGGACGCTGATTTCCTTGAATCGAGGTTTTGCCAAGGACACTGATTTCCCTGGAGTTGAGACGAATCGAGATATTCCTGCAAAGATGCTGATTTCTCTGCGGGTCGACGCGAATCGAGATGCTCTCGTCAAGGACACTGATTTCCCTGAATCGAGATATTGCCAAGGACACTGATTTCCCTGGAGTTGAGACGAGTCGAGATATTCCTGCAAAGACGCTTATTTCTCTGCGGGCCGACGCGAATCGAGATTCTCTCATCAAGGACACTGATTTCCATGAATCGAGGTATTGCCAAGGACACTGATTTTCCTGGAGTTGAGACGAGTCGAGATATTCCTGCAAAGACGCTGATTTCTCTGCGGGTCGATGCGAATCGAGATGTTCTCGTCAAGGACACTGATTTCCCTGAATCGAGGTGGTTGCCAAGGACACTGATTTCTCTGGGGTTGGTTGACTTGTTTCCGAGACAGAGTCATTGGATAACGTATTTCTGAGATGGGGTCATTTGATGACATGTATCCGAGACGGGGTCATTTGATGACGCTGGGTTGTCTGTGAACCGTAGAGTCTTGGAACTGGGGACTTTGCCGTGGTTCAGATTGATGGTGTAACATCTGTGTCCTGCTGGAATGAGGAGGTACACCGTTGTTGGTCTCCAGGCTGTAGATGTGGCCATTAAGATTTTGAACTAGGGACTTTGCCATGGCTCCGTTTAGTTGCGACTCTGAGGTCGGTTGTTGACGTCACGTCTGCATCTGATTGGAGTGAAGAGAAACGCCGTTGGTGATCTCTTGTTGTCGATGTTGACGTCGAGACCCTGAAGCTAGGGATCATCCTTTACTTCGATTGTTGATATTGTGTCTGCAATATTGCGACAAATGTCGAGGTTGTCTCTAGGTTGTCTATGAAACGTCGAGATTTGGCTTCGCTTTCTGATGGAGCCTGGTGGGAAGGTGTGGTTCCCTCTTTGTTTGTGCCCCTGGATTGTATACAGAGATCGATGTGATCTCACCTGTAGGGCAAAAAAGTTTCATTTTATATCTTTTTTCATGATGCTCTAAAATTTCAGCTTTTATATCGCGAAAGTCGCGATTGCCCAATCATTTCGGCTATTTTTCGTGGTGCCCAATCATTTCGGTTATTTGTTTTATTTACTCGTTGCTTTTTATTGCGGGTTGCCCAATCATTTCGGCTATTTTGTTATGCATATATTTTTACTTGCTGATTTTGTTGCAAGTTGCCCCATCATTTCGGCTATTTCATATGCATTTTTGGCTCGCTGATTTTTTATCGCGAGTGTGGAACTTGGAATCTGGTGCCAATCTCAGCATCAGCATCGCTGCGACTGGAATATTGCTAGGAGCGAATCATCATTTGCCATGAAAGGACTTGGAATTTGATACCGATTTAGGCATCAGCATCGCTACAACTGGGATATTGCCAGGAGCGAATCATCATTTGCCATGAAAGGGCTTGGAATTTGATACCGATTTAGGCATCAGTATCGCTACAACTGGGATATTTCCAGGAGCGAATCATCATTTGCCTCTATTGATGTCGAACAAAGGTGGCTTAGCAAACAGGGTTAGGACCCTGTTGACTAAGGCTTTTGACTTCATGAGCCGTAAGGATCTCATAAAGGTGTTTCTCCCTACGAGTCATGAGGATCACATAGGTGCGTTTTCTCCTTAAGAATCGTGGGGATTTCTAAGTGTATGTTCTCTTATAAGTCGTAAGGATCTTATAAGAGTGTTTTCTCCTTACAAGTCGAGAGGACCTATAAGTGTTTGTTCACCGTGTGAGCATATCCCTAGTCGCTGATGGGACTCTGTTAGGGAAATGTTCATTCGTGCCCATGGATTGTATACAAGGGTCAATATTGAACCGTTTGTAAGGCAGTCTGTGGGTTGTGATGGCTTAAGAACAGGTTCAGATCTCTGTAACTTAAGGCTTTTGAATCTTATGAGCCGTGAGAGTCTCATAAGAGGGTTCTCCTTACGAGTCGTGAGGATCTCGCAAGTGTAATTTCTCCTTAGGAATCGTGGGGATCCCTAAGTGTATTTCTCCTTTATGAGTCGTAAGGATCTCACGCAGGTGGTTTCTCCTTACAGGGTCGAGAGGACTTTGCAAGTGTCTTTTAACGAGATTGCGTCCTTTTGGGTTTTCACAAAACTCGCCGGTATTCCCGCCGTTTTTACTCACGGAGCCCTTTCGGGTTTTCATCCGTGCCCATTTCGCTTATGGACGTACCCTTGTTTTAAATTTTTTTTACCACGCCAGCTTGGGGATGCCGCGGGTTTGTAGTAGTTTAAAGACGTTTCGGTCATAGGTACGAGATTTTTCGGGCAATGTACGATTACGCAGCTAGATTTTCTTGCAAATCTTCGCATCTTTTGTGTTGGAGGTAAATTCCTTGAAGAGAGGGCTGAGGGCGATTTCTTCGTCAGAGTCGCTTCCAAAGGTGATAACTTGCGATTCCTTGGTGTCGACTATGTGACAGTTGCCAGTGGCTCTTTCGCGCTCATCTGTTGTGCTTTTCTGTTCCCGACGAGCCTTGCGCTTCACTCGTTGAACTTGTTGTCGGTGGGCAACATATCTCTGCCACCAGTTTTTAAAGGCTATGCACTCCTCGGTAGGGTGTGTAATCCTCTGATGGTATAAGTAGAAGTTAGGATGTATGTCCGCTTCATCAAGATGTATACCGCCGGGAGAATTTCCTCTGAAAGAGGGCAACTTCATTCCTATTGACAGGGCCCTAGCGAATTGTCTCCTTTCTTTAAGCTTGCTTTTGCTGGTGATAGGGATGCTTCGATCCGGCTGGGGTGCCTTGACCTTTTCATTTAGTCGTCGGCGTTTGGCTTTTTCGAATATAGCCAGTCGTGCTCTCGATTGGCTTTGCGTTTCTGATGGGCTTCGTTCAGTAGCAAGTCGATCATCTAAGCAGATGGTTCCAAGGGTTTTTTGGGAAGCGGGGCGTGACAGTTTTGGTTTCGATCCTGTCCCCAGCTTTTTTATACTGTCCTCTATCGTCGAGTGAGCTTCTTCGTTAGTTAACGCCGAATGAGAGATCATGTGGCAGCTTGCCACATAGTCCTCAGATTCTTCTGACGCGTCATCCCCGTCGTTATTGTCATTATCTTCGCTCTCAAGGATATTGTTGAGAAATTCTTGGAGTGTGACCGGGGTTCGCGCCTTCTGGTTATATTCCTCCAGTGCGTCAATATGCTTTTGCAGATCCGTGCGCTTGTCATCAAACTGCACGGGCTTTTTGGTCTTCTTCTTTTTCTTCGAATACTTTGACGGCTGGGCCTGAATGTTTTGTCCACTATCACTATTAACACCCAATGTTGGGCGTGGTTTCAGCATCCCTTCGATAATCTCCGGTTCTTGCGGACTTTTCCACCTGATCGCCGGACATATTTGAAGATCTTTCAGCATTCTTTTCGTCTTGGCTGAAAGAGCGACCTCTCATGGAGCTTCTTATATAAAAGAGCACGATGCCCCCGGTGTGTCCACCCTTTTAGGAGTGTGCTGTTGTGGCGGATCCACCTTCCAGTTTTCGGATAGCGCGAACTTTCCCTGTTGGTATTGGTCTTCAACCCAGTTTTTGAAGATGTAGCAGTCTTCATTCGGATGGCCCAATACTCGGTGGTAGGGGCAGTAATTGGGATCGTTGACGTCGTTCGGTTGTAGTGGGTGTCTCGACTCCGGTAGAGTGATGAGCCCATTGCGCACTGCCAGTTCAAACAGTTTCCTTATTTTATCCCGGGGAAACGAGTAAGGACGTCTCAACTTCTCGTCGAGGGATTGCCGCTTGTTGCTTTGGCGAACAACCGGTCTCGGGCCATTCGTTTGTTGTTGAGCGTTGGCGACGAAGGTTGCTTTCACTTTGCCCTTTTCATTCCAAGGCTCCTTCTTTGAAAAGGAAGGCCTATGGCCCATCTGGTCTATTTGGGTCAGTTTGTCAATCAAGGACTGGAAGGTGGTCGGCTTGAAGAACATCATGAATTGGGATATGGTCGCCTGCAGATCGAGGGTTCCCACAAACATGCCTACTGCAGGAGCCTCTTCTATGCGTTGTTCGCATTTCGACCATAGATTTCGCCACCGTATCGCGTACTGGACCCAAGTTTCTCCCGGCTTCACCCTGACATTGATCAACGCCGTGATTGGGGTGCGTTCACTAGCACTTGCGAAACGCTGGGTGAATAGCAACTCCATCTCCGTAAAAGTTTTGACGGAATCATTGGGAAGCTCCGAATACCATTCGAACGCCGTCTCCGCCAAGCTGCTGACGAATTGGCGAAGCAGTAGCTTATCATCCCCTCTAGTGTTACCGCAGAGAGCCCTGAACTGAGCGACATGTTGATGGGGATTGTCTGTCCTCTTGTATACATGGAATTTGGGAATCGTGTATCCTGGCGGGTATTTTATTTGATCATACCAGCCCGGACAGGGCCGCCCAGGTCTAACGACATGGCCAACCGCTTCATTTTCTTGATGAGCTCGTATTTGTTGAGCTATATAATCATCGAGCGTGGCTTTGGAAATGGTCTCCTCCTTGGCCGTTGACAGAGCCGGCAGAGGATTTGATGTCTCTCCTCTATCATCTTCAATTATTACTAGAGGATCTTCGGCTGGAAGGTCCGGCTGGATCATCATGCCCACTATATCTTAGAATAGAAGGGTCATTTGTTTTATATTGGCCGCTTGTTCCGCGGCCTCTTTGTCCTTCTTCTCAAGCATTCTCCAAAGGAATTCAGCATCAGTTTCTTGTTCCTGACACTGCTCTGAGATCTCTGGATTTTCTTTCGGCCCAGTGAGTGCGGCCATTGCAGTCAGCATCTCCTGAAGTTTTCGCTGCTGTTGCTCCTGAGCCTTTGTTATCGATCGGGTAAGCGGTCGATGACCCGTAGAATCACGGCTTTCCTCTTTTCCGGAAGCCATATAAACGGTATGTGTTACCATACCCCCAGACCTGGCGAGTTTAGATTCAGCGTCCTTACGGTTCGCCGCGATCACAGGGGTTTTCTCCGGCCTCCTTCTCTTGTGAGCGATTGACGTTGAGGGAGCCATTGCAGCGGGCACCCAGACGGATGACATCTTCTGTGGTACCACGGGATGGCTCTTTTCTTACCGAGCTTTAATCTTCTTTGGTCGGCGAGAGTAGTCTTGGTCAATCACCGATTCCTGGACCTGTCGCCAGACTTTGTAAATTTTGGAGGACAGCCGCTGAGGAGGCTGCTTCGGCTTCTTTTCTATAGCATTCTCCACGGGTGGAGGAGATCTTTTCAGCATGGCAGTTGGAGAGTTCTTGCGGACCCTCCTAAGCAGTTCGAAGCTGTTCCCAGTTGGAACAGCAACATTGATTTCCACCATGGGAGCTGGCGGAGTCAGTCCAGAAGGAGAGATGCCCCAGCCTTCCTTACTCGGCGTCAGTGGCGACGTCGAGCGTGTCGAGCCGACGGTACTGGCTCAGCTATTGGGGTGGCTTCATCATGCCCCCTGTCTTGGTCAGAAATTTTCGTTGTCAGCCTATTGAAGACTGATGTCCGCTGAGTGGGGATGGCCAACCTATCGAAGGCAGACTTCCGAGCAAGGGAAGCAGCCTTGACGATTTCGCCTGGAACGGAAGCTGAAACAGTCAGTCTTGTGAAGACCGACCCTTTGGCAGGAGAAGCCGCTTTGACGACTTTCGGAGCAGGAATGGCTATCCTTTTTGGGATAACCCTTTCTGGTATTGAAGGCTTCTTCATGGGCCCACATGAGTTTTGGCCCAACCTGTCAAAGACTGAGGCGCTGGAGCTGGACGACCCGTTGAGAGGGGCCGCAGTAGTTGTAAGCCGATCAAAGACCGACTTCTTCTAAGCTTCTTGTGATGGTACAGGAGCGCTGAAGCTCGTTGGCGGGAGCATGGTCCCGAAGAACAATCCAGTGGTGGCCTGAATGACCTGTTCCACCGGCATAGCGAAGTTGGAGGCCGCTTGGGGCCCGTAAGACACTCCTCCGGACGGGACGGAGCGAGAGTTGCAGTTGCAGTTAGTGCAGGTTGAAACCATTAATCTTCTATTTTCTGCACGGAGCAAGACACCAAATCTTAGTACCTCAAATCCATAGGCAACCATAGCAAACTGCGATTCGTTCGCGAACACGACACACGAAGTGTGGACTAGAAAGAGGAAAAGGTCCCATCGGGCATGCCAGAATCTGTTCTCCTCCGAAAGACGCGGGATGACTGACGTCTTGCCTGAATTTGGGGGCAGATGCTAATTGGTGCTATCCGTCCACCTCTCCGAAGATGCCAAGTTGATTTATGGAACCATGTATCGAAGGTTTAGACGGATGCGGCCGATGTAGCAGACTTCGTCAGATTCCCCCTCGTTGAGGGGTTTTTGATTGTGGGGACGCTCTTCCCTATAGGCGCAAGACCCTGCAGTTAATTACGCTACCGCATCGCGGTAACAACTTTCTCCTTCTCCAGATGGTCACTTCGTGTCGTGTGTGTTTGTTTTGTTTTTGGTTGCCCGTGGATTGTATACGGAGACTAATTTATGTTGTCGCCCGTAGGGCGTGGATTAGTCCAAATCCGTATTTTCTTAGATTTGGGTTTGGGGGTTGGTTTAAGGATACGTTAGTCTTGTTTGAGACTAAGATCAACTTAAACGTTTTTTAAGGATACGTTAGTCTAATTTTAGACTAAGATCAACTTAATGGGATCATTTAAATCCAACAAAAGAGCATTTGGACTCAATTGTTTAGTTTAGAGATATTGCGGTCGATTACCAGTTTAAGGACATGGTGGTCCGTTACCAATTTAAAGACATGGTGGTCCATCGTTAGTTTAAGGACATCTCGTCCAAGGTTAAAGACATCATAGTCCGTGGGTTTAAAGGGACCCCACAGTCCGAGATTAAGAACATCATAGTCCATGTGCTTAAGGATCCCACGGTCCGTAGTTTAAAGACGTCATAGTCTATAAAGTTTAAGGACATCATAGTCCATGAGTTTAAGGACCCCACAGTCCATGGAACGATTGGTTATCGGGACCCGTCACCTCTCTGAAGACGTTGAAGGAATACAACGACAAATATTAAAGGAGTGAAGAGATGTACCCTTGAACAAAGTTGATTGGAAGATCTGTAGTCCAATTTGGAACTAAGATCAATTAATTAGATTATGAGCACGTTGGCTCAGTTAAATCTGAATTGAGCACTTATGGCCAATTTGGGCTAAGTCCAATTAAGTTTGAAATGTTGGCCCTTTGTTGGACTGTTGAACACTTGCCCGGGTTCAACCCATCATTATTTAGCAATGCTAAACAAGAGTTTGAAGGCTCTGATAACATTTTGTCTTTGAGCATTAAACATTATAGCTCTGGATTTTTTAAGACTCATTTGAAGGGGATATTTTCCTCTGGAAAACTTAGCCAATTTGGGCTAAGCTGGCTTTGAAATAGTGTTAAACACTAGAGTACATCTAGTGGTCATGTGTCCTCACGTGATGTATTTAAAACAGTGTTAAACACTGGAGACAAAATACTCGAAATAATGTTAAACACTAGAAAGGAAGGGGTCACGTGGGGTCACGTGAGGCGCCTGAGATGGGGCCAGACCTCTATTTTATTCTCAAATCTGCAAATAAGTGTTAAACACTTTTGATCTTCTGGCCATCACGTGTTGGCACGTGATGCATATCTATGTGTTGATCATTTAAAGTGTTTATTGAGGGGTCACGTGAGGGCGCCAAAAAATTGATTCTTCCTTTAGCTTTATTCCCTTTATCTTGAGGGTCACGTGGGAGCACGTGAGGCATTGCCTCCAAGTTTTTCTTTCTCATTTTAAAGGATCTGTTTTAGGGGACACGTGGGAGCACGTGACCCGGTCTTGTTCTTTCTTTTCTGATCATTAAGGATGGGGGTATTCTTTACATGTATGGAGAGCTCTGAGTCTCTTATTTTAAGAATTAGATTCTTTGTAAGGTTAAATCCTAATTCTATTTTAGAGGAATTAAATTCCTATGTATGTGGAAGAATTAAATTCTTATTTGGGAGAATTAAATTCTCATATAGGGTTAAACCATAGTTCTGTTTAGAGGAATTAAATTCCTATGAATTTGGAATTGAATTCTCATGTAGGGTTAAACCCTAATTCTGTTTTGAGAAATTAAATTCCTATGAATTTAGGGGGAATTAAATTCCTTAAACTTAAAATCTCCCTCTGAGTTTTAGATCTGCATGGCAGAATCTCCCCGATGAGAATTAAATTCTCAACCTTTGGGGAGATCCACTTCTGCAGACCTTCAACCAAATGAAGAACTAAGTTCTTATTCAGAAGAGTTAAACTCTTAAATTGAGAATTAAATTCTCCTTTTGTTTTATGGAGCTTAGATCTCTTTCCCCTTCTCACCTAAGGTTTCTTTTCTCTGAAAAGATTTTCTTTTTCTCTCTTGAGAATTAAATTCTCCTCTCTTTTTTCTCTCTCTGTTCTTCTCCAAAAAAAAAAGTAGTATCCCCCCTCTTCTCTTCTTGGTTCCTATTTATAGGAGAAAGAAAAAATTCAATTTTTTTAGTCAATATTTCATTGAAAGATTTTAATTGATTTTGTAACCAACATGATCTTTTAGATCACTCAGTGAATTTTATTCACCATTGGATTTTTAACCCAAAAGATCTTTTATCTGTTATTCAAATTTCAGGGAAATCTTTCCTTGTATAGAATCTTTCTATAAATTGGTGATTTTTAATCACCATTGGATTTTTAATCCAACGGTGCTCCACTTTACAGAGCACAATCTTTTTGTTTGGAAAGATTTAAATAAATATTAGGGTTTTTGATTTCCCTTAATTTAGAATTTAATTCTATTAGTTCAGAAGGTTTAGATGCCTATCACATGTGAGCACGTGACTCCACTGTTTAAGCTTTTAGCCAGAATTTAATTCTGTTGTTTTAAAGAACTCAGGAACTATCACGTGTCAGCACGTGACCCTTGGTCACGTGTGAGCATGTGATGCCCCATTGGGGTTTTTTCTTATTGTTTTATTATACTTTTAATTCTTTTCAGTGAGTTTAAAGACCCATCACGTATGGACACGTGACTCCACTGATTGATTGTTTGATTAGAATTTAATTCTATTAATTAAAGAGCTCAGGAACCCAATACGTGTTGGCACATGACCCCACTGATTAATTATTTAATTAGAATTTAATTCTATTGTTTCAGAGGGTTTAATAGCCTATCACGTATTGGCACGTGACCCCATTGATTAATTATTTCCAATTATTTATTTTATTCAGTGCCTACAGGCTTTGCCTGTAAATGGTCACGTGTTTGCAGGTGATGCCCGGTCACGTGTGGGCACGTGATGCCTCATAACTTTTGATCCCGGATGAATTATGAGACCCATAATATATCAAATCGAAGGCTTTTTCAAGACGCTTTCGATAACATCAGAATTTAGCTGTTTCTCATTCGGGAGTTTGTCAAAATACATCCCGGAAAATACTGGTTCGCATTTTCTTCCTTGGATTACACGTGCATAGCATATTTGCTCATAACTTTTGATCCCGGATGAATTATGAGGCCCATAATATATCAAATCGAAGGATTTTTCGAGACGCTTTTGATACCATCAGAATTTAGCTGTTTCATATTTGGGAGTTTGTCAAAATACAGCCCGGAAATTACTGGTTCACATTTTCTTAAACGTATCGCTGCCATTTGATATCTTGGGCTCTTTTGCGAAGAAATTTTTTGCGGGAACAGTCCTCCAAAGGGAAAGGAGTGGCCGGTGCCCATCAAGTGGCATAGGGCGTATTGCCCGAAGGCCAAGCAGTCAAACGCCCTGGAGGCGGGGATCATGCCATGGTGAGAGCCGATCCAACGTGCCGACACTTTACTTTCCTAGCAAGTCCTGAGCTGGGCGGGACTCAGTCCCGTGAGCATCATAGGTAAGTCGGGTCTTAGCCGACCAATTTATATCTGGTATATTTTGCTGCTTCTGTCGCTAACCCTTTTTGTTTCCTTCCGCAAAGCCCATGGACCGATCAAAGATCATGGCTGCCTTGGCCGCCAAATTACAGGGAAAGAAGGGCGGCGTCGGCGGCTCGTCCAAGCCCGCGTTGAGTGTGGCGCCCCGCCAAGGGCCCTCTACAAAGGTCGCCGCCGTTCCACCTGTCCCGGAGGTCCGGCTTAAAATTGATCGGATCCCCTTTAGCCTAGGTCTTCTCCGCTCCGCATGTCCCGGGTGAGACCGGAGGAGCCTTCCTCCGCCGAGTTTCCGGCCAAGAGACTCAAGAAGTTGGTTTCCCGGCCGCCTCCGGTCGGGATACATGTGCAGGAGGGCGACTTCTTCCTCGAGGTACCGTCGGGGCTATCGGTGGCCGACAGCTTGCTGGCGGATATGGAAAAACCGGCGGGGGCCAAAATACCTCGGGGAGCTAAGAAACCCAGGTCGCTGCAATAGCCCAGAAGGCCATCTAGGTTGGCGATTCTTTCATAAATTTTCCAAGTGGTTTTTCCTCTGTCTCAGTTCCGAACGAATGTTGTTCATTTTTTCTGCAGATCCTCCAACACTGCGCCCTCCTGGTGGTCATGGAGGTCGAAGAAGTTACCCCGGCGATAAAAAAGGCCAGGAAGATATCTTCGAGTGAGGAAGAACTCTTTACCAAACTGAAGGAGGCCGAGGATAACACCGCTTCCCTCGAGTCGCGGCTGGTCTCGGAAGGTGTGAAGGCTACAAGGCCTCAAATCCCATCAGCCACATATTCGTTTTATTTTAAATTCTTTTAATCTTTTAAGAAGCCCAAAAGACCACACGTGCATAACACGTAAACTGAAGAGACACAAGATAATCAAACACGTGCATTGTAGAATACCAAACGACCTCGACCCAAACCTCAACACCAACCCAGACCGTCTGAATTGGGACGGCGACAAGCTTGGAAAATTCACCGAGGTCAGGTCAAACCGTCTCAAATGCTTCCAAACTCCACCCCTGCACCTTTTCAGCTACCCCACTAACCCCACATTACTTGTTTACTCTGATTATTTCCAGAGAGCGATAAAATACCCAATTAATCCCAATTTTAATGCATATTTCAATGCATTCTTTAAACACTATAAATCTTAATTTTCCCTATAAATACCACCCTCAATTCATACCTCCTCATTCATAATTCCCTGCCAAAACTCTCAAGAAAATTCCAAGTTCTTATAGTGTGCAAGTGGAGTTAACAAAGGGCGAAGCTCCGACGAACATCCGAGGAGATTCCGGCGACGAAACGATGCCCCGAAGCTCTCTTTAGGACCCCCTCTCTCCCCTCTTGAATCCAAGCCAGTAAGTACCTACTTCTCCTTCTTTTCTTTATTCTAAAAACATTCAAAACTAAAACCCGACGGAAGCGGAGTTAGTCCGACTTCCGATTCGGTTTTCTTTAAAAAGTACAATTTTTATTAATCAAGATACCTTCATATCATCACATATTGTTCATTAAACATTAATAAACATCTTTAACAAGTTTCATCACAAAAGATTGTTATATGCATCTTTTATCGAAATTTTACATTAAAATACCACAAACTTTAGTTTCCGACATAAACTCTATAATACCTTTATACTTTTAGATAACTCACGAGGTAATGACCTACCTCCTCACAACACACATATATAATATAGCGCGATGGAATTTAGGAACATAGATTTGGGAAAATACGACTTTACATATAACTATCTTCAACTTATAAAACATTTTTCTATAAAGAAGTGTATTTAACAAATCTTTGCAATTCCGCCTCTACAACCCATTTTGGGGAACCCGTTCGGTATGGTGTGGATTATCGCACATCTTCGGGCTTAGTAGAGTGAGATGCAGACCTCTGCAAGGAGCATACAATCTCGAAAGATTTTTAATACAATTTTTCTTTAGAAAATGTGATTTCTATTATAAATAAAACTTATATTTTTAATAAATATATATATATATATATATATATATGTAATTAATATCAAAATAACTATTTTTAATATTTATAATATTCCACATTTCCAAAATTAAAAAAAACATACCATTTACAAGAAAATACAATACAATTCCAATATTTCAAATAAATACCTTATACTTTAAAAACTAGGTCATATTCACTAGAAATTTTACATTGAATAAAAGAAACATCTATGAAAACTCTAAAGACGATAATTAAATACTTGAGGTATATTTTGAAAGTATAACAAAACTATTTTACATAAAAACCCCTCAAGTTATACTAAATTACAATAAGGACCCTAGTAAACATAGGTTTAAACGGGACCAGTCTCTTGAGCCTCAGGGAGCCGGAGATATGGGTGCTTGCCTATTTAAGGTAGACAACTTAACAAACGGTGTTATCAACACGGTAATTGTCTTTGAAAAAGACACAAATCCTACTGTCCATGTGCAGCAGTTACCGATAGCACCAAACCATAATTCAGGACTTCAATTTCCTTTCTAATTGTCTGACTCAGACTGAGTCTCAATATAATCAAACTGACTTGAATACGATTCAAGTATATATTCAACATGAATCCATGAATCCATATATTCAATCTATTCAATCTATACAACTTGACCGAACCGAACCATGGATATACTCCATTTACATGTTCATCCATTATATCCGTTCCATTACTGATATCATGGTTTCGGCAAGTCATCCTCTATATTCAATATACAATACAAATAATACAAAAAAACAATTAAGGCATTGCGGGGTTTATAAGGGGTAGATTGGTACAGAAGGTGTTAAAAGTGGCACGAGACTGTAACCATAATACGCCTAACCTGAATATCCATTGCCGTTGTACCGTGGCTGAACGGTTTCTTATGCTCCGTATACCTTAGTCTCCAGAATAGTGGAACTCCTCTCGTATACACTGGCAATCTTCTGTACCAAGCTACAAACAAAAGTGTTAACACAAAATACAACATTATAACAATATACTCTCTGTTCTGTCTATTCCATTCTTATCTATTTACGGGACTTACCGAGCGATTTGTTCGCTGACAAAATTCTCTTTCTTTTCTTTGGAATGTCGTCAGGTGATTTGGACCTTCAGGAGATCGAGTCCACCAGCGAGGACTTGGATCAACTCGCCTTCGACCCGGAGCTCTAGTTACTTGTACATTTCATTTCAGTATTTTCATTCCTGTTATGCCACTGTTTAGGCATTGCTTTCATTCCATGTATTTACCTTTCAGTTGTAATGTAAAAAGAATGTTTAATAAATAATGTTGCTGTTCATTTACATCTTGTCTCTTGTGTACATTACATTTTATATTACTTAGATACACTCAGCGTGTTTACTTCTGAGTAAATACGTAGTGGCCTCGTCGCGTGCTCTGCCCGTATACTGGTAAGCGGGGCGTGACAGGTTTTGTTGGTGGCCCATGCAGGTCAGATATGTGTGGACATACAAGTCGGTTCTGTATGGACATACAGGTCAGTTCTGCGTGGAAAACCTAAGCAATATAACAAAAGAACCAGCAACTGGAAATATTCTTTACAATTCATACTTCTTAAAGCTTATCATTTCATATACTTTGAATCTGTCATAACCCAAAATTTTCTTTCAAGGTCATGGATTCCCCAAACAACACCAGCACGAATGTCAACAACACTCCCCCACCACTACCACTCACACCTACCGTCGCTGCTCCGATCAACTAGCAGAGAGTTCTGCTTGAGGCAATCCGCAGCCTCCTGGAAGGACTGCAGCAGCAGACTGCTATATTATTGAACCGACCAGAAGCGGAAGCAACCGGTATAAAGCACTATGCCACCCAGATAGAAGGAGGAGCTTATCCTATACAACCTTCAAAACCCAAGAGACAGAAAGAAACAATTAACCAGTCAAGTCCAGGTTTTTGTTTCTACTGCAAGAAGGATGGTCACTTGTGGAAGGACTGTAGGCGCGCAAAAGGCCTGTGCCTAGTTTGTGGCGCATTCAATCACGGAATTAGAAACTGTCCTTATAGACGCAACCCAGCTCACACACCCACCAACTACTCGCAGCGGCCAGCTATCCAGGCTCCTGCACCTCGTCTAGCACTCCCAGCTCCACCTCCCGCACAGCCTAATCGCCAATTCCATCAGTCTCTGAGGAACATTCCTCGAGGGCAGAGAAACATACCCCAAGGACAGAGGAATGTGCCCCCAGCTAGGAGGAATGAACCACGGCGTCAGGCTTTCCTTTTAGCGGCCGAAGAAGCAGAGGCTGTAGACCAAGATAACACTGGTAATTCTCTTCAACCTTTTCAAACCCTTGTATCACTTTGTTATTTTTCATACACTATCAAGTACTTCTATCACCAAACTTTTCTTGAATCCGTTACACTTTCCTTTTACAAATTTCGAGAACGAAAATTGTAAAAGGAGGGTAGAATGTAACAACCTTAATTTTCTGTACAAATTTTTCAAAAAATACAGAAAGGAACCCCTGAGCCTGAGCACAAGTTATAAGTTTGTTTTGCTTTAGAACAACAAGAAGGAGCTTGTAGCTCACTGGTAAGACCTTGCACTGCTGAACCAAAGCACCAGAGTTCAAATCCCATCAGCCACATATTCTTTTTATTTTAAATTCTTTTAATCTTTTTAGAAGCCCAAAAGACCACACGTGCACAACACGTAAATTGAAGAGACACAAGATAATCAAACACGTGCACCGAAGAATACCAAACGACCCCGACCTAATACCCCAACACCAACCCAGACCGTCCGAATTGGGCAGGCGAAAAGCTTGGAAAATCCGGCGAGGTCGGGTCAAACCGTCTCAAATGCTTCCAAACTCCACCCTCTGCACCTTTTCAGCTACCCCACTAACCCCACATTACTTGTTTACTCTGATTATTTCTAGAGAGTAATAAAATGCCCAATTAATCCCAATTTTAATGCATATTTCAATGCATTCTTTAAACACCCTAAACCTTAATTTTTCCTATAAATACCACCTTCAATTCATACCTCCTCACTCACAATTCCCTGCCAAAACTCTCAAGAAAATTCCAAGTTCCTATAGTATGCAAGTGGAGTTAACAAAGGGCGAAGCTCCGACAAACTTCCGAGGAGATTTTGGCGACAAAACGACTCCCCGAAGCTCTCTTTAGGACCCCATCTCTCCCCTCTTGACTCCAAGCCAGTAAGTCCCTACTTCTCCTTCTTTTCTCTATTCTAAAAACATTCAAAACTAAAACCCGACGGAAGCGGAGTTAGTCCGACTTCCGATTCGGTTTTCTTTAAAAACTACAATTTTTCTTAATCAAGATACATTCATATCATCACATATTGTTCATTAAACATTAATAAACATTTTTAACAAGTTTCATCACAAAAGATTGTTATATGCATCTTTTATCGAAATTTTACATTAAAATACCACAAACTTTAGTTTCCGACATAAACTCTATAATACCTTTATACCTTTAGATAACTTAAGAGGTAATGACCTACCTCCTCACAACACACATATCTAACATAGCACGATGGAATTTGGGAATATTGATTTGGGAAAATACGACTTTACATATAACTACCTTCAACTTATAAAACATTTTTCTATAAAGAAATGTATTTAACAAATCTTTGCAATTGCGTCTCTACAACCCATTTTGGGGAACCCGTTCGGTATGGTGCGGATTATCGCACATCCTCGGGCTTAGTAGAGTGAGATGCAGACCTCCGCAAGGAGCATACGATCTCGAAAGATTTTTAATACAAGTTTTCTTTAGAAAATGTGATTTCTATTATAAATAAAACTTATATTTTTAATAAATAAATATATATGTAATTAATATCAAAATATCTATTTTTAATATTTATAGTATTCCACATTTCCAAAATTCAAGAAAAACATTCCATTTACAAGAAAATACCATACAATTCCAATATTTCAAATAAATACCTTATACTTTAAAAACTATGTCATATTCACTAGAAATTTCACATTGAATAAAAGAAATATCTATGAAAACTCTAAAGACGATAATTAAATACTTGAGATATATTTTGAAAGTATAACAAAACTATTTTACATAAAACCCCCTCAAGTTATACTAAATTACAATAAGGACCCTCGTAAACATAGGTTTAAGCGGGACCAGTCTCTTGAGCCTCAGGGAGCCAGAGATATGGGTGCTTGCCTATTTAAGATAGACAACTTAACAAACGGTGTTATCAACACGGTAATTGTCTTTAAAAAAGACACAAATCCTGCCGTTCATGTACAGCAGTTACCGATAGCACCAAACTATAATTCAGGACTTCAATTTCCTTTCTAATTGTCTGACTCAGACTGAGTCTCAATATAATCAAACCGACTTGAATATGATTCAAGTATATAATCAACATGAATTCATATATTCAATCTATTCAATCTATACAACTTGACTGAACCGAACCATAGATATACTCCATTTACATGTTCATCCATTATATCCGTTCCATTACTGATATCATGGTTTCGGCAAGTCATCCTCTATATTCAATATACAATACAAATAATACAACAAAACAATCAAGGCATCATGGGGTTTATAAGGGGTAGATTGGTACGGAAGGTGTTAAAAGTGGCACGAGACTGTAACCATAATACACCTAACCTGAATATCCATTGCCGTTGTACCGTGGCTGAACGGTTTCTTGTGCTCCGTATACCTTAGTCTCCGGAATAGTGGGACTCCTCTCGTATACACTGGCATTCTTCTGTACCAAGCTACAAACAACAGCGTTAACACAAAATACAACATTATAACAATATACTCTCTATTCTGTCTATTTCATTCTTGTCTATTTACGGGACTTACCGAGCGATTTGTTTGCTGGCGACATTCTCTTTCTTTTCTTTGGAATGTCGTCGGGTGATTCGGACCTTCAAGAGATCGAGCCCACCAGTGAGGACTTGGATCAGCTAGCCTTCGACCCGGAGCTCTAGTTACATGTACATTTCATTTCAGTATTTTCATTTCTGTTATGCCACTATTTAGGCATTACTTTCATTCCATGTATTTACCTTTCGGTTGTATTGTAAAAAGAATGTTTAATAAATAAAGTTGATGTTCATTTACATCTTATCTCTTGTGTACATTACATTTTATATTGCTTAGATACGCTCAGTGTGTTTACTTCTGAGTAAATACGTAGCGGCCTCATCGCGTCCTCTGCCCGTATATTGGGAAGCGGGGCGTGACACTCTTTTTTTTCTTTTTCTTTTTTTATAAGCCTTCGTGTAATTTTTAGCAATTTTGTTCAGCTGAGGAGCTCATAATACCTTGTACATAATTTCGAAATTAATGAAATATTTTTGCTCGTCTTTGATGTGTTTGCTTAGGAAATTTTCGCTTCATTTTTACTTTCCCAAGCGTGGATAGGATAGAGTTCCCCTCACCCCGGAGACGGGATAGCGTGAGTTAAGTGAACACTAGACTTATTTTTCCAAGTGTAAATAGACCGGTGTCCTCTTAGAAACTCTTAGGAACTCGGATTGACCTTAGCAGAGTTCGGTGCTTCCTCTCCTTGGACTCAAGTGGAATTAAAGTTGGGTCGGTTATCGACCGTAGGTGAACTTTATTTACTTGGGCCACACGAGAGTTTGCCTACTTCAAGTACGTGCACCGGGTAGAGGTCTGCCTACTGGTTTAATGCAGGGCCTTAGGATCCACCGTTTAGACCAAGCAGAAAGCTACCCGGCGACCACATGAGAGGGCTTCTGATCCACAGTTTGGGCCGAGAAGGAATCTTCTCACTACGGATTGACCGGGAAGGAAGCCACCTAGCGGCCTCATAAGAGGGCTTCCAAGCAGGAGTCTACTCACTGTGAATTGGCCAGGCAGGAAACTACCCAGCAGCCTCGTGAGAGGGCTTCCGATCTACAGTTTGGGCCGAGCAGGAATCTGCTTGTTGCGGATTGACCGGGCAGGAAGCCACCCAGCAGCCTCATAAGAGGGCTTTCGAGCAGAAGTCTACTCGATGTGAATTTTCCAGGCATGAATCTACCCAGCGGCCTCGTGAGAGGGCTTCCGACCCATAATTTGGGCCGAGCAGGAGTCTACTCGCTGCGAATTGGCCATGCAGGAAGCTACCCATCGGTCTCGTGAGAGGGCTTCGGATCCATAGTTTGGGCCGAGCAAGAATCTACTCGTTGCGGATCGATTGGGTAGGAAGCTACCCAGCGGCCTCATGAGAGGGCTTCTGAGCAGGAGTCTACTCGTCGTGAATTGTCCGGACAGGAAGCTACCCGACGGCCTCATGAGAGGGCTTCCAAGCAGGAATCTACTTGTCATGAGGGCTTCCGAGCAGGAATCTACTCATCGTGAATTGGCCGGGCAGGAAACTACCCGGCGGCCTCGTAAGAGGGCTTTCGAGCAGGAATCTACTCATCGTGAATTGGCCAGGCAGGAATCTACCCAGCGGCCTCATGGGAGGGTATCATACCAAGGGAAGGTAGGATCATCATGGCTTTGACATTTGTGCCTCCCTAATTCCTGGTGCCACACTGCACATGGCGGGTATCTCGAGATCCGCATGAATCTCCTGACGGCATCGTTCAATCTTCCTGGATCCGCGTGAAAGGGATGCGGCTAATGGCCGGAAGTCGCGTGGCGTCGTCTCATCCGACGGATGCGATACTCCGTAATTCACGCCTTGGTAAGAGAGAATCTCGTCCGTGGGGGAATTTTCGTTAAGGTTATAAATAGAGGAGCTTTGGCCCCCCTCCTAGGCACTCTTGTTGATTTGCTTTTAGCTGTCTCCGTCTCCTCCTCTTTTTCTTTTTCCGGCCTTCGTAGTCTATTGTTTTCTGATGGCCGGCAATACATACAACATCCGCGATATTGTAACATGCAATGGCGTATACCACTACGAGTTTGATAGTTCCGAGGCGATATACGGGGCTGTGATAGGTCGTCTAGAGCGTCATTATGGGCGGTTACTCCCACGCCGATCTTCTCTCCCGCTGGTGCTCATCTACGCGATCTGGAGATCCTCCCCCGGCCTTTTCAAGGCGTCGTCCCAGCAAGCGTTGGAGGAGGCCGTCGACAAGATGCGCACGGCTCATGAGTTGGGCCTGATCTCGAAGAGTAGGCAAGACCGCTCGATAGATATCCTACACCGATCATTCCAACAGAGATTGATCATAGCCTTATGCTTGACAGCGGGAGTCCCTGACGGAACCGTAGCTGCTAGGGTCCACGGGCATAGGCAGAGGGAGCGATGGGATGCTGCATGGGCTCGACTGTCGGATCTCTGCTTTGAGTACCATGATCAATACTTTCAAGACCCTCTTCCTCTCTGCTATAATTGTTAAGAAGCATTTTTTTTCTTCTGCGAGCCCCCAGGCGCCTTTGTAAGGCCGAGGAGCCGAAAATACCTCTTATTAATAAATTTTTCTTTGCTTGTGAATTTTTCTTTGCTCCAAATGGCGAACATTGAAAATTTTCGTTTCTTTTTCAAAGTGTAGGTAGATCTATGCCCTTTCTTCCCTCCTTCACCTCAGAGTCGAGATAAGAGGGGCGGAGCGAGACTTAGGTCGGCTGCCTATAGGTCTGCCCACGTTTTATTCATCTGAGTAAAAGGCTAGTCTAGGGTACTTTGCTTGCCTCCGAGCCGGGCTGGAGACAGCTTGTTGGCTCGTGAGAGGGCTTAGGATTCACGGGTTTGGTCAGGCAGGAATCTACCCGCCGTGAATGAATGCAATGGGCAGGAGGTTGTCCGCCGGCCTCGGAACCGAGTAGGAATCTACTCACGTGAGGGCTTAGCTCAGAAAAAACAAGTTTAAATGATAGAGAAGGATGAATCTCATTATTCAAGAGAGTACAAGTTCATCTATACAATTTAAGATTTTTGGCATTATACAGCTGCGGTAAATTACGCCCCAAGAAATCTTGGAGGGGGTAGGCTCCTCTGGGCAATACCTCGGTCACGAGGAAGGGTCCGTCCCACTTCGGAGAGAACTTGTGCAGCTTCTCTTGGTCATCGAATTCGTTACGTCGGAGGACTAAGTCTCCTATTTTGAACCCTCGATGCTTAGCCCGAGCATTGTAATACCGGGCGGTCTATTGCTGATATGCGGCCATCCTTATTTATGCCCGGTCCCTCCTCTCCAGTAGGATGTCCAGGTTTCTTCGAAGGGCTAAGACGATGGCTTCGTCGTCGAAGTGTTCGACTCGATAACTAAGGAGACCAATTTCTGCGGGAACCATTGCCTCAGTGCCATAACAGAGACTGAACGGGGTTTACCCCGTGGATGTCTTCTTTGACGTATGCAATGCCCAAAGTACCTAGGGCGGTTCTTCGACTTATCCACCCTGTCTTCCTTCTAGGCGGGCTCTGAGGCCCCGGATGACACCTCGGTTTGCCACCATGGCTTGCCCATTGCACTGGGGATGATCGACCGTGAAGAACTTCATTAGTATGTGGTAATCACTGCAGAATTCTCTGACTTTGTCATTTTCGAAGTTGGTTCCATGGTCGGTGATGATACACTTCGGAATTCCAAATTGGGTGATTACGTTGTTCTGCAAGAACTTCACTGTGGAGGCGACATCCGGTTTCCTAATTGACGCGGCTTCGACTCATTTCGTAAATTAGTCTAAGACGACGAGGGTATATTTGTGCCCCCTGTGCCAGTAGGGGGTTGGCCAATCATGTCCATTCTCCACTGTGCGAATGGCCAAGGGGAGCTCGGCGGCGTTAGCTCTGTGGCTAGTAATCAAGGGACGCTGCCGAAGAGTTGGCACGCCTTGCATCTTTGTACGAGTTTTTCTATGTCGCTGTGGATAGTCGGCCAATAATACCCCTATAGCAGCGTCTTTTGAATTAGATTGCTGACCCCTTGATGTGTGCCTCCGACTCCTTCGTGTATCCCTTGGAGAACATACCCAGCTTTGTCGAAATCGACGCACCTGAGTAGAGGTTGGGTGTACGATTTTTTGTACAAGTTTCCTTTGCTCCATATAAAGTGGCAAGCTTTCATACGGAGCCGGCGCGCTTCTATTCGATCCTCGGGGAGCATTCCATCCTTGAGGAACTCCACCATAGGCTTTCTCTAGTCTAGGATACTCCCTTGAGTGGTGTAGACCTGGTGTATCACTTTTTTTTATCTTCGATGCTGGGTCACAGCAGGACTTTGAAGAGGATGTTCCTCTTTTGATTGGCCAAATTGGAGGAGGCAAGCTTGCTCAAGGCGTCGGTTTCGACGTTCATGCTTCGAGGAACCTGCTCCACTTGAACTTCATTGAAATTTTTCCGTAGCCTTTTCACCTCGGTGAGGTATTTCATCATTAGAGGTTCTCGGACTTCGAATCGTTCGGTCACTTGACCGACGACCAACGCGGAATCGCTGTGAATTATAATTTTCTTTAGCCCCACCCCGAGAAGATTCATAGGCCGGCCAATAAAGCTTTATATTTCGCGGCGTTGTTCGAGGCCTTGAAATCGAACAACAGAGAATATTCCATCTCGGCTTTATTGGGACCGTGGATGACCATCCCAGCCTTACTTCCTTCCTCTGTGGAGGAGCCGTCCACATAGAGTATCCAGTCCGGAACAGGACTGAGCTGTTCTTCGACTGAGTGTGCTGGGTTTGGATCTCGCGTCAACGCTTCTTCTCTATTGGAAATTGTGCATTCGACCATGAAATTGGCAAGGGCTTGGGCTTTAATGGCTTACCTTGGTTGGTACCGAATGTCAAATTGCGACAACTTTCATCTCTACTTCTCTAAGCGGCCTAACGACTCGGAGGAACCGAGGATGTTCCCCAGGGGTCGATCAGTAAGAACAATGACCGTATGAGCCTGGTAATAGTGTCTAAGCTTCCTGGAGGCGATGATGAGCACCAGGACTATCTTTTTGATGGTCGGGTATCTGGTCTCCGTGTCTTTGAAAACGTGGCTGATGTAGTAAACCATCCTCTGTATTCCCTCGGATTCTTTGATGAGCACGGATCTGGCTGCCTGGTCGGAGATGGCCGGGTACAACAACAGCTCATTGTTCACCGCCGAAAGACCGGACCAAGACGTTGGGACGTCTGGATTGAATTCTAGGGGCAAATACAATTTGGATTTATCCGTCCACCTCTCCGAAGATGCCAAGTTGATTTATGGCACCGTATATCGGAGGTTTGGACGGATGAGACCGTTGTAGCAGACTTCTTCAGATTCCCCCTCATTTTATGAGAGGTTTTTTTATTGTGAGGACGCTCTTCCGTGCAAGCACAAGCCCCTGCAGTTAATTACGTTATCGCGTTACGATAACCACTTTCTCCTGCTCTGGCACTTCACTTCGTGTCGTGTGTATTTTTTTTGTTTTGGTTGCCCAAGAATTTTATACGGAGACTAGTTTGTGTCGTCGCCCGTAGGGCGCTGATTAGTCCAAATCCATATATTTTTAGATTTGGGTTTTGGGTCAAGGATTTGCTTGACGGGATCCACGTTAGTAACTTGATTTGCCAACGGGAGTGAACTTAGGACGCGGATCTCATATAAATGAGGTCCATCAGTTCACGGGATATTTGGATTTGATCTAAGGATCTTAGTCATATTTGAGACTAAAATCAACCTAGAAGCAAATGAGCGTATGGGCTAAATTATTTTAGTTTAAGGACATCACGGTCCATTATCGCCATGTTTGGAGCGAAAATTAGTTTAAGGACGTTTTGGTCCATTATCGCCCTGTTTGGGGCGTGTTCTCCGCCGAAAGACGCGACCGGGACGTTGGGACGTCTGGGCCTGAACTCCAAGGGCAGATGCTAATTGGTGCTATCCGTCCACTTCTCCGAAGATACCAAGTTAATTTATGACACCATGTATCGAAGGTTTAAACGGATACGGTCGATGTAGCAGACTTCGTCAGATTCCCCCTCGTTGAGGGGTTTTTGATTGTGGGGACGCTCTTCTCTGCAGGCGCAAGCCCTTGTAGTTAATTACGCTACCGCATCGCGGTAACAACTTTCTCCTTCTCCAGATGGTCACTTCGTGTCGTGGGTGTTTGTTTTGTTTTTGGTTTCCCGTGGATTGTATACGGAGACTAATTTATGTTGTCGCCCGTACGGTGTGGATTAGTCCAAATCCGTATTTTCTTAGATTTAGGTTTGGGGGTTGGGTTTAAGGATACGTTAGTCTCATTTGAGACTAAGATCAACTTAAACGTTTGTTAAGGATACGTTAGTCTAATTTTAGACTAAGATCAACTTAACGGGATCATTTAGATCCAATAAAAGAGCATTTGAGCTCTATTGTTTAGTTTAGGGACATTGCGGTCGATTACCAGTTTAAGGACATGGTGGTCCAATACCAGTTTAAGGACATGGTGGTCCAGGGTTAAGGACATCGTAGTCCGTGGGTTTAAAGGGACCCCACAGTCCGAGGTTAAGGACATCGTAGTCCGTGGGTTTAAAGGGACCCCACAGTCCGAGGTTAAGGACATCATAGTCCGTGAAATGTATGGTTGTCGGGACCCGTTACCTCTCTGAAGAAGTTGAAGGATTACAACGACATATATCAGAGGGGTTCAGAGATGTACCCCTGAACCGGTGTGAATTGGTTGAAAGATCTGTAGTCCAATTTGGGGTTAAGATCCAAGTTGAGGGCTTATGGCCAATCTTGGGCTAAGTCCATTCAAGTTAAAATGTTTAACATTTATTTTGGGCTCGTGAGCACTTGTTTGGGCTTGGCCCTTTTAACAATGCCAATCATTGATTTAAATTCCGACAATGTTTGTCTTTTATTGAATGCTGAGCATTCATAATAGCTCTAAGGCTAATTAAAGAACAATTTATGTTCTGCCAGCGCCCACGTGAGGGACACGTGGTGCGCTTGGCACTTTGCGTCAGTTAAAAAGCGCAGTGCGCTTCTACTGAATAGTGCACACGTGAGTGACACGTGGCGCGCTTGGCGCTGAGCGCCAGCCTATGAGCGCAGTGCACTATTTCAAGGGCGCAAAGCGATAACTGTTAATTGGCGCATGGGTGATTGACACGTGGCGCATTTGGCGCTGAGCGCCATTCTAAGAGCACAGAAGCGCGGTTCAAGAGCGCAATGCGCATCTGATCAATTTTATGATCAGAGAAACAATTTATGTTCTTTTAAAAGAGACTTTGTCTTAGGATTCCAAGAACAAAGTTCTTAGTTTATAGGAGATATTTCAATCTCTTTTTGATGAAAGTCTGTGCCTTTATGGATCTGTGATCCTAAGAGAATTATATAATTCTCTCCCCCTTTATAATGAGATGTTCATGATCTCAGAATGACAATTTGTCTTATAGATCTATGATCTATGAAAGAAGTAAGTACTTCTTTGTTTTATGATGAGATCTTTTGATTTTTTTATAAAAGACTTTAGTCTTTGTAGATCTGTGATCTTTTAAGAAGAGAATTCTTTTTTTTAATTATGAGATGATTTCATCTCTTTGTTCATCATCATTCTTTTTACCTTGAAGAAAAAATCTTCTTTCTTGAGAGCTTGGCTCTTTTTTTTCTGGGATCTCAAAGCTTATGGGGGAGTTCCTCTGTGTGCTTCTGTATATGAGACTTGAAGTCTAGGGGCCTTTATATAGGGCAAGCTGATCAGTTCAACCAGTTAAGGAGATCTTTTCTCCAATTGATTTGGGAATTTCCCATCGTTGGATCTTTGATCCAAGAGCTTCTGATTTACAGAAGACAATATTCTTGTTTTTAACAAGATTGGGAAATCTTTCCAAACAGAATTTATTTTGTATTTTGGTGATTTTTAATCACCCTTGGATCATTGATCCAACAGTGCTCTGATTTATAGAGCACAATCTTGTTATTTGGAAAGAATTTGAGGAATCTTTCCTTAACAGAATTTAATTCTTATTAATTAACGATTTATCATTATTATTAGATCTTTGATCTGACAGTGGGGAGCTTTTAGTTCTAGCGCTAGCGTACCCCTGCTTTGCACGTGGTGCACTGCTCAGAGCGCAGCGCTCTTAGCGCCAGCGCACACGTGCTTTGCACGTGGTGCGCTGCCTCAGAGTCTTTGATTCTCAGCGCTGGCGCTGCTATGAAGCGCCGGCGCTGCTATGAAGCGCCGCTTCAGAATATTTTAGCTCTTGGCTTTGAGGCATTTGTTACATTCTTTGCATGTGGAGTTTTTCCCTTTATTTTTTCATTTTATTGTTATTATTTTATAAGGGAGTGGGTTTTGAGCCAAAATTTTGGCGGGAGCAGGGCGGCACGCCGTATTTGAGGCGACGCACTAGTTTAGGGACGTTTCAGTCCTACATTCCCATTTTGGGGACGCAATTTAGTTTAAGGACATTTCGGTCCATTATTCATCTTGCGTGCACGTGTATTTATTACGCGACGGAGTGAACAATAGTGATATGGAATGCACCCAATTTGAGGTGCAGTCCGATTTGAAGTGTGCACGTCAATTTGGAAGTGCATTAATGTGGGATGGAAGGAGTTGTTGGTTGTCGGGACCCACCACTTCTCTGAAGACGTTGAGGAATTACAACGGCATAAATCAGAGGTGTGAAGAGATGTATCCTTAAACCAAATCCCGTATTTGAGGGAAAGGGGGTGATGGACCTAAGAATCGTTAGTCATATTTGAGACTAAGATTATCTTAGGAGATATGTGATGAATATTATTTTGGATATTATCAATGAGAGATCATTAGTCATGTTTGAGACTAAGATCAGTTTAGAAATCATGAGCAATATGGGCTCGGTTAGTTTAGAATCAAAGAGGCTTAACCTCAGGAAATTTAGCTCATTTGGGCTGAGATTGGGTTTCTATATCACCCAATAGTGTCAAACACTAATATATGCAGAGCTCACGTGTATTTCACGTGGGGCGCTGGAATAGTGCTGAGCACTAATCTTCTCTAGCGCTCACGTGTGAAACATGTGAGGTGCTCACATATGGGCGTTGCCCAACCAGTACTAAGCATTTAGTCATTTTGACTGAACATAGAGTGCCAAGCACTTTGCATGGCACTCACATGGGAAGCACGTGAGTGCTGAGCGTTAATTTCAGATTTTATTTGCTCACCCCCTTTTTTTAACATAAGTGTTAAGCACTTGGCTGGAGCTCACGTGAGACGCCAGATTTTGGGTTTCCGAGAGTGTTTCACGTGTATTTCACGTGATTGCTTTATTTTGGGGTATTGGGATGCTTTATTTGGTGGCTGCCTAATCAACACAAAGGAGTTTTTCTTTGCTTTTTGGACGCTCACGTAGGAAGCACGTGAGGCGTTTTAGTTTTTCTTTTGTTTGTTTTAAGCACCCATGTGGGAAACACATGAGGCAATATAATAGTTCTAAGCACTAATTTTATGCACGCGTGTTTCACGTGAGACGCCAAGTTCTTCTTATTTTTAGAGATATTAATCTCTGTTAATGACATTTTAGTCATTGGTAATCATCAAAATTTCTGTTTTGAAGATCTTGAATCATCATCATTGTTTTTATTGGAGAACTAAGTTCTCTTTTATTTTTATAAGAACTAAGTTTTTTATGTAGGGTTAAACCCTAATTTCGGGGGAATTAAATTCCCAGAACATATGTTTTTTTTCTTTTCTTTCTTTTTCTTTTTAACCTAGTTCTTTTCCCTAAGTTTTGAGTTTGGAGAACAGAATCTCCCCGATGAAAATTAAATTCTCAAATTGTGGGGCGATTTGCTTTTGCACATCTCAAACCAGAGTGTTCCCCAAATCAGAGCAAAGCTCTGTTTGAATTTCAAAAATTCAAAAATTGAAGCAACGCTTCAAATTCCTTGCGCTGTGCACAACGCGCCACGTGTCAAAAGCTGATACGTCAGCGCAGCGCCCAAGGCAGCGCACCCAATCAGAGCAAGGCTCTATTTAAAACAAAATTAAATGAAGCAACGCTTCAGATAATTTGCGCTCAGCGCTGCGCGACACGTGTCGGCGCAGTTGCGCTGCGCTCTGCGCTGCGCGACACGTGTCAAGCACAGGTGCGTTTGCGCCAAATAGAATTAAAATTCCAGTAAGATCTTTCTGTTCTTGTTAAAACAAGAAGATTGTCTTCTGTAAAACAGAAGCACTTGGATCAAAGATCTAACGGTGGGGAAAAAATCCCCAAATCACTTAGAGAGAGATCTCTTTAACTAATTTAACAAATTAATTGGCACTATATAAAGGCCCCTAGACCCCAATTCTAAAACACACAGAAAAACACAGAGAAACGGAGAGAGAATTCACAGAGCCCTTAAAAAAAAGTTTGAGAAGAATTCAGAAAGAGAAAAAGGTAAACCCCTTTGAATAAAAAGAAGAGTTTTCTTCTAAAAAAGATCATTGATCTAAGAACAAGATCAAAGATCTTAAATAAAAAGAATATAATAAGAAAAAAGGGCATTGCCTTTTGATGAACCACTGGTTCTGGAATCTTTAAACATTCTTTTCTTGAATCCAAAATTGGATCAAGATATTAGAACAGTGCCTTGCACTTGTAAATCTGCACTGTTGCGCTCCTGGGTCGGCGCAAGCCACCAGAAAGCGTCACGTGTCAGCTCCAGAACAACTTGCGCTATGCGTTTTTAAAATAGAGCATTGCTCTCTGAAATTGGCACAACTCACCAGAGCGCGCCACGTGTCAGCAGCGCAGCAGCGCAGCGCACTGCGCTAGCTGCGCTTGCGCTCACCAGAGCATGACACGTATCACCTCCACATGCGCTTGCGCTCATTAATTGGCGCAGAGCGCCTGAAAGTCCACGTGGCCACTGTCAGATAATTAATGCACTGCATTATTGAAAAGAAGGGCTGAGCCCAATTTAAAAAGGCCTAATAGGCTTAATAAAATGTCATGCATTATTTTTAAAAAAAAGGGGCAGAGCCCAAAGAAAGGTCTGTCAGACCAAAACAGATGCTCTGCATCATAAAAATAAAGGGACAGAGCCCAAATCAAATAGGCCTTACAGGCCAAAATAAAATGCAGTGCATTGTTAAACAGGGGTAAAGCCCTAGCATAGGCCTAATAGGCCAAAGACAAATGAAAATGTTGAACATCTTCAACTGGATTTAGCCCAATCATGGCCGTAAGTCCTCAAATTAAATTGACTGAGCACAACTGCTCTCTTAAATCAATTTTCATCCGGTTCAAGGGTACATCTCCGAACTCCTCTGACACCTATCGTTGTAATCCTTCAACGACGTTAGAGAGGTGACGGGTCCCGACAACCACACATCGATACGGACTGTGGGGTCCTTAAACTCATGGACTTAAGCGTCCTTAAACCAACAATACGGACTGTGGGGTCTTTAAACCCATGGACTTAAGCGTCCTTAAACTCATGGACTAATGCGTACTTAAACTAATATCCGTCCCCAAAACGGGAACGATGGACCCCCACATCCCTAAACTGGAATATGGACCCCCACGTCCCTAAACTGGAACATGGACCACTATGTCCCTAAACTGGAACAATAGAGCCCCCAAATGCTCTTTTGTCGGATCTAAACGATCCCGTTTAAGTTGATCTTAGCCTCAAATATGGCTAACGTATCCTTAAACCTTCAAACCGACTCTAGTCCCAAATTGGACTACAAATCCCCCAATCAACTTTGGTTCAAGGGTACATCTCTGAACTCCTCTGACACCTGTCGTTATAATTCTTCAACGTCGTCAGAGAGGTGACGGATCCCGATGGCCATATATTTAATCGACCGCAATGTCCCTAAACTAAACAATAGAGCCCCTAAATGCTCTTTCCGTTAAGTTGATCTTAGTCTCAAATCAGACTAACGTATCCTTAATGAACGTTTAAGTTGATCTTAGCCTCAAACATGGCTAAGCATCCTTAAACTAAAACCCTAAACCCAAATCTAAGAAAATACGGATTTGGACTAATCCACGTCCTACGGGCGACGACATAAATTAGTCTCCGTATACAATCCACGGGCAACCACAAACAAAACAAACACACACGACACGAAGTGAAATTCTGGAGAAGGAGAAAGTTGTTACCGCGATGCGGTAGCGTAATTAACTGCAGGGGCTTGCGCCTGCAAGGAAGAGCGTCCCCACAATAAAAAACCCCTTAAGTGAGAGGGAATCTGACGAAGTCTGCTACATCGGCCGCATCCGTCTAAACCTCCGATACACGGTGCCATAAATCAACTTGGCATCTTCGGAGAGGTGGACGTATAAAACCAAATAGCATCTACCCCGAATTTCAGGCAAGACGTTCAGTCTTGGCCGTCTTTCGGAAGGAAACAGATTCTGGCACGCCCGGTGGGACCTTTTCTCTTTTCACTCCACACTTCGTGTGTCGTCTTTGCGAACGAATCGCGGTTTATTAATTGTTGCCTTCGAGTTTCAAGTTACTAAGATTTGTTCTTTTGCCTGGCGCAGAAATCAAGCATCAATGGCATCCAACTGCTCGAGCTACTCCAAATGCAAATGCAACCGATGCTCCGCCTCACCTGGAGGTGTAGCCTATGGGCCTCAAGCGGCCTCCATCCTTGCCATGCCGGTGGAACAAGTGACTCAGGCCACCACCGGTCTGTTTTTCGGGACCATGCTCCCGCCAGCAAGCTTCACCATTCCAGTGCCCGTACCGGAAGCGCAAAAGAAGTCGGTCTTCGATCGGCTCACTGCTACCACGGCCCCTCTCAACGGGTCGTCCAATGCTAAGCCGGCAGCCTCGGTCTTTACCAGGCTGAACCTGAACTCCGATGGGCCTGCCAAGAAGCCCATGACCCCTGACATGGCCATCCCGAAGAAGACAGCCATCTCTATTCCTGAAGTCGTCAAGACGGCTTCTCCTGCTAAAGAGTCAGTCTTTTCAAGGCTGACCATTCCGGCTCCCGTTCCTGCTCGAGGGTCTGTCTTTGACAGATTGAACACCGCCACTCAAAAGACATCAGTCTTCAAGAGGCTGGCACCAGCAGCGCCTCATCCGGACAGGGGCAAAACGAAACTATCCCTATCCCCGAGCCAGCCCCAACTGCTCGTTACGCTCGACGTCGCCACTGGCGCCGAGTAAGGAAGGCCGGGGGCAACTCCCCCTCAGGGCTAACTCTACCGGCTCCAATGGTGGAAGTTAATGCTACTGTTCCAACCGGGAACAGCTTTGAACCACTAAAGAGGGTACGCAAGAACTCTCCGACTGCCACGCTGAAAAGATCTCCTCCACCTGTGGAGAGGGTTACAGAAACGAAGCTGGAGCAGCCCCCTCAATGGCTGTCCTCCAAAATTTACAAGGTCTGGCGGACGGTTCAAGACTCAGTAATCGACCAAGATCACTCTCACCGGCAGAAGAGGGTGAAGGTTTAGGAAGAAAAGAACCGTCTTGTCAAACAGCAAAGGACGACGACCGCCAGGGTGCCCGCTGCAATGGCCCCCTCAACTTCAACGGCCCATAAGAGAAGAAGGCCGGAGAAGGTCCCCACGCCTGTGGCAAATGCCAAAGGCGGTGAGCCCAAACGCCTTAAGTCCGGGGGCATTGTAGTCCATACCGTCTACATGGCGTCTGGGAAAGAGGACAGCTGTGCATCTACAGGTCATAGACCGCTTACACGGTCAGTGACTAAAGCTCAGGAGCAGCAGCAGAAGCTCCAAGAAATGATGAATGCGATGGCCGCACTCACTGGGCCAAAAGAAAGCCCCGAACCGTCCTCGGATCAATGCCAGGAGCAAGGAATTGACGTTGAATTCCTTCGCAGGATACTGGAAAAGAAGGATAAAGAGGCTGCGGAACAAGCAGCCAATATAAAACGAATGGCCCTTCTATTCCAGGACATGGTAGGCATGATGATCCAACAAGATCCTCCTGCTGAAGATCCTCCGATCGTCCTTGAAGATGATAGAGGAGAGACGTCGAATCCTCCACCGGCTCTGTCAACAGCCAAGGAGGAGACAATCTCTAAAGATGACTTGGACGAATATATAGCTCAGCAGATACAGGTTCACCAGGCGACTGAGGCAGCCGGTCAAGTTGTCAGAACAGGGCGACCATATCCGAGCTGGTATGATCAGATCAAGTACCCGCCGGGCTATACAATACCGAAATTCCATGTCTATAAGGGGACAGGCAATCCCCACCAGCATGTTGCCCAGTTCAAGGCACTTTTCCAGTTCGTCGGCAGCTTGTCAGAGACGGCGTTCGAGTGGTACTCTGAAATCCCGAATGACTCCGTCAAAACATTTGCGGAGATGGAGCTGCTGTTTACGCAACGATTCGCAAGCGCCAGCGAACGCACCCCGATAATAGCATTGATTAATGCTAGGGTGAAACCAGGTGAAACATGGGTTCAGTATGCGATACGGTGGCGGAACTTATGGTCAAAATGCGAGCAACGCATAGAAGAAGCGCCGGCAGTAGGCATGTTTGTGGGAACCCTCGATCCGCAGGCGACCATATCCCAATTCATGATGTTCTTCAAGCCAACTACTTTCCAGGCCTTGATCGACAAGCTAGCTCAAATGGATCAGATGGGTCATAGACCGTCCCCTCCAAAGCCAGACTCTCAAAACGAGAAGGGGAAGGGACAAGCGATCGTTGTCGCCAATGCTCGACAACAACCGAGCAACTTGAAGCCGGTTGTCCGTCAAAATAATATGCGTCCGCGCGTACCCCTTGAGGAGAGGCTAGGATGTCCTTACTCGTTTCTTCAAGATAAAACGAGAAGACTGTTCAAGCTGGCATTGCGCAACCGACTCATAAATCTGCCGGATCCAAGGCGTCCGTCGCAGCCAAACGACGTCAATGATCCTAATTACTGTCCTTATCACCGAGTATTGGGTCATCCGATCGAGTATTGCTACGTCCTTAAAAATTGGATTGAAGACCAGTACCAACAGGGCAAGTTCGCGTTGTCCGAAAGATGGAAGGTGAACCCGCCGCAGCTTCACACCCCTAAAAAGGTGAACACGCCGGGGGCAACGTGCTCTCTCGTTGAAGGAGCTCCATGAGAGGTTGTGCTATCAGCCAAAACAAAGAGGATGCTGAACAATCTTCAAACATGCCCAGCGATCAGGTGGAAGAACCCGTTGGAACCTCAGATCATTGAAGGGATGTTGAAGCCGCACCCAACTCCAAAGATCGGTGATAGCCCAAGCACTCACAACCAGCCGTCAAAATCTTCAAAGAAAAAGAAGAAGAAATCCAAGAAGCCCGTGAAGCCTGGCGATAAGGGCACGGACTTATAAAAGCAGATTGATACACTGGAGGAGTACAACCAGAAAGCACGGACTCCCATCATACTCCAAGAGTCCTCAACCACGTCTTTCAAGAAGAAGATGAGGGAGAGAGTTCGTCGGATGAATCCGAGGAATACGTGGCGAGCTGTCATTTGATTTCCCATTCGTTTACAGACGATGAGGAAACTCCTTGCACTGAAAAGCTGGGGGCAGATCCTAAACCCGAAAATTCTGAGGCCATCGGATGAAATGATCGACGCATTCCTCAACGAAGCTCTGTTGAAAAGTAAAGCTGATCGGGAACGCGAGGCGGTCATAGTTGAAAGGGCCAAGCGCCAGCGACTAGACGAAAGAGTTGAGACTCTCCCGCCGGATCAAAGTACGTCCACCGCAGATAAAAGCAAATTCAAGACGAGGAAAATGTTTGCTAAAGCCATATCTATGGGTATGAAGCTACCACCCTCTAAAGGAAACATTGTCGGCAAAGCAGAAATGCACCCTTCCTACTACTTATATCATTGAAAGATTTCGCACCCCACCGAAGAGTGCAGAGCTTTCAATAAATGGTAGCAGGGGTATGTTGTTCACCGGCAACATTTTAAACAGGAGAAGCGCAAAACTCGTCGGGAGCGGAAAAATACGACCGAGGAGCTTAACAGGACTACCGGCGATTGTCGCATGGTTAACGCCGGGGGATCGCAAGTTCTCACGTTCGGGAGCGATTCTGACGAGGAAATGGCTCTTAGCCCCCTCTTTAAAGAGTCCACCTCGGGAAAAGAAGAAGAGCCGAAGGTCTGCGAAAATATCCGGCTGCGTAATCGTATGCTACCTGAAAAGAATCTCGGACCCTCAAATAAAAAAGATAAAGGGAAGGAAAAGGTCTTTGAGGATATTGCCCTACATGACCAAGTCATGGAAGAGCTAGCCGCCAAGGACCCGCCGAAGAAAAATAAGGTGGATTACAACGTTCTAGCGCATCTGAGGAAGCTACCCTCCCAGCTCAGCATTCTTGACGCCCTTTTACTATCAAAAGAGGCAAGGGATTCATTAATCAAGGCACTACAGGAGCCGGAGCAATTCCAAGCTTTTCTCGCCGAAGAAAAGATGAAGGATGAGTTGGAAGAAGTGCACACGGCCGATGTCACTTTCGGTGATGAAGACCTTCTCTTAGGGACGTTTGAACACAATCGCCCGCTCTATGTCTCAGGGTATTGCCATGATATAAAGATAGGCAAAATCTTGGTTGACAATGGGTTTTCCGTTAATCTCCTCGACGTGCGAGTGTTAAAGGAAATCTGCATGAGCGTCCAGCACCTCGCTCGGAACAAGATCACCATCTCCGGGTTCGACTCTCAATCATCACGAACTCTTGGGTCTGTGATACTGCCGCTACGCTTTAGGCTATTCGTCACGAACATTAAATTCCACGACATAGACGCCAAGACATGCTACAATGCTCTGCTCGGCCGACCATGGTGTTGGGGTAAAAATTTACACCCCGGTTGACCAAGTCAAAATCTAAGTCAATCCCAAGCCAGGTGGGCCTAAGCCCAGGTCTCTACGGGCCCATGCCCAAGTCGAGCCTGCGGCCAGTCTCTCCGTGCCAACAACAAAATCATGTAATAAATAATTTTTATGTAATTGTTTATGCATGAATGAAAACAAAATGGGCATAAAGCCAATATTTTGTAAGCCCATGGCTCATGTGCAAAAATGAAATAGCACATGAGCCATGGGATGGCTAAAATGCCATTTTTGTAAAGTCCAAGGGGCTATATGTAAATATGTAAGCCTATATAAGGCAACATGATGAATAAAAAAAACATACACTTTTTCATTCCCCAAAAAACTAGGGTTCTTTGTGCCTCCTGCTTCTTCTCCAAGGTTCTAAACCTTCTCAATTCTTTTGAATTAAATCAAGAGTTTTACTCTTTCTTTTCCAAAACTAAGTAGTTTTCCACCATAAAACCCACAAAGGGGAACTCAGATCTCCCATCAGATCTCAAAAAGGAGTGATTTTTAAAATCTCATACTTCTTGATCTTCAAGATCCGGCCAAACAACAGAAGAAAGAAGAAGAACCCCCTTCATCAGCTTCAAAACATCCCAGGAGTTTAACTCCATACATATATACATAACAAATATTTCCTTTCTGAAGCATAGCTTCTGTTTCTTAGGCTAAAAGCCACATTTTCTCGCCGGCGCTCAAGCGCAGAGCGCCCGCGTGCCGACACGTGGCACGCTTGCGCTCAAGCGCAAGCGCCCGAGCGCAAGCGCCCGAGCGCAAGTCGCCCATGTGCCGACACGCGGCGCACTTGCGCTCAAGCGCAAGTGCCCGAGCGCAAGTCGCCCCGGTGCCGACACGTGGCGCGCTTGCGCCCAAGCGCAAGCGCCCGAGCGCAAGTCGCCCGAGCGCAAGTCGCCCCGGTGCCGACACGTGGCGCGCTTGCGCTCAAGCGCAGGAGCTCAAGCGCAAAGCGCCTACGTGCCGACACGTGGCGCGCTTGCGCTCAAGCACCCAGCGCTCAAGCGCAGAGCGCCCACGTGCCGACACGTGGCACTCTAGCGCCTGAGCGCACAGCACCTAGGCGCACAGCGCACAAGGTGCTGCCCCCACACATCCTTTGGATGCCTTTTCCCCCTTTCTTTCTTTTATATATATACATATATACATATATATATACATATGTATACATATTTTCACACCCACGTGCTCCACGACACTGTCCCTGTTAGAAAAAAATTTCTAACGGGGCGCTGCCCCGTACCCCGCAAGGGGGCTGCTAGCCCCCTTGACTCCCAGCCCGCTATCCGGATAGCGGGACCCCCGTAAAAACTCTGCGTGGCTCTCGATATATCCAAACCCTCCCTTTCAAAACACAACACACGTACACTGCACATTGAGTTCGCATGACCAGTTTAACCCGTTAATCGGAGGTTCCCTCACCCCAAAGGCGAGGGGTAATTAACGGCAGCTTAGTCCGCGGCTGCCGGAGATTCGGATCCCCACAATCAATAAACCCAGGCCTATCCTAGGCAGCGGGAATCTGTAGTACGCCTGACAAGCGCGCGCGTATTCCCATCTCAATGGGGTGACGAAAAACACCCTACAGATTCTGGCACGCCCGGTGGGACCAATCTCTCCTCCCATATTTCGGGTTAAGCGTTCATGCGAACTCAATCAATATACATACATATATTTATACTAAAAATAATGCTTTTTCATGCAGATTTTCAAGCAATCACTTTCCGACGATGTCTTCGATGATGAATTCAGCTCCCGTCTCCTACACGATGAGGATAGACTCTAGGACGGTCCTTCCGGCCAGTCTCGGGCAACAATGGGAGGAGCCGCTGCTACCATTCGGCTCTATCATGTTCATGCCACTTGGCGCCATCCCGGCTCCTCAAGCCCCGGTGGCAGACAAACCGGTCTCGAAAGGCAAGAGACCAAATGTGGTGATCTCGAGGGAGCCCCAACCCAAACGCAAGTCGGTATCTGAACGACTTTCCTTGGCCCCAACTGGGGGCAAGGCCATCAACACCGACAAAGCAACAAGGCCTCTTAAGAAAGCTCCGACGGTGCCCTTGACAACTGCTCGATCGGGTATCTTCTCTAAGCTCCCCATCACTCAGCCTATGGCGGCTTCCCGGAGAGCAAAAGCCTGCCAAGCGCTCAAGGCAGAGAAACTGAGGAAGAAGCGGCTCGGACACAGAGCCAACAAAAGGGCTAGGGCTCCGGCCATGTTAGAATTTATGAATTTCCAAAGCCCGGACCGCTCCGCGAAATCAGCCGCCAAAGATAAAGAGATGGCTGGGTACATAGTCCATACTGTCTACATGGCCGGACAAGAAGAAACGAACCCTCCTCTTCTTCACAGCCATGATGATGATATGGTTGACGCTACCCAGTATCGACTCGATCTAAATGATGAAGAGCCCGCTCACGCCGATAAGCCAGAGGAGCCCGTGGTTCCTACGGAATTGAGCTCAGGCAATAAAGATTACCCGGTTGTCATAGCCGGAACTACAGAACAAGCATTATTCCAATGGCTTCAAAGGCAATTTCAGGACAGGGATGAGAAGATGGCCGAGGTCTATTCCAAAGTCGACGAGCTGGCAAACGTCGTGGCAGATCTCGCGACCCAAATCGCCCGATTGCAATTACAGCAGAATCAAATTTTGGCTCATGAGCCAGGGATTGATACCCGGGGGCAGCCAACTGATATCCCTTTCAACCTAAAAGCGGAGCGCCTTCGCGAAAAACGGCCGCAATCAGCCTCCAGTCCCTCCGATACATACGCCGGGGGGGAATCGCCTCTGAAAGAGAAGCTGGAAAAGGTCTATTCCTTCAAGAGGGAAAAGGTCCACAAGATATTCAGGGACGCCCTAAAAAACGGTCTACAACTGCCAGAATCAAAGAGACCGCAAGAAGAGAATATGACCGACGACCCAAAATATTGCCCCTATCACAGGGTGATAGGTCATGCCATTGAGGACTGCTTTGTCTTCAAAGATTGGGTCGAAAGGCAATACAAGATGGGAGAGATAGAACTGTCTAAAGGCGTGTTAGCGAACAGTCAAGCTACGATCGCCGATTTCATGCAAATAGAGACCGAAGTCTTTCGGGAACCTAATCCTCCCAGACATGTGCCTCGAGGACCAGCATCAGCAAAGGCACCTACTCCAATGGAGAGAAAGAAGAAGGTATACTCCTTCAGGAGGGATGAAGTCCGCAAAATATTCATGGACGCCTTGAACAACGGTCTGCAACTGCCTGTTCCAAAGAGGCCACAGGAAATGAACATGACCGGCAATCCCATGTACTGCCCATATCATAGAGTGGTGGGTCATACCATCGAAGACTGCTATATTTTCAAAGATTGGGTAGAGGACCAATATAAGCTTGGAAAAACCTCACAATCCTCGGATGTATCGGCAAGCCACAGAGCTAGGTCATCAACACAGCTCCGCCAAGATCAAAGTTCAAGGAGCTGGGATAAGCAAAAAGGACCACCACGTCGTTAAACTGGGAACAGCTGACCACCACGTCATTAAACTGGGAACAATCGACCTCTAAGTCGTTAAACTGGGAATGTAAAAATATACATATATATATATATATATGTATGTAAATAAAAAAATGTGTAAATAAAAGAAAAATAGAGAAAAGACGAAATGATGGGGCAACTCGCAATAAAAATCAGCGAGTAAAAATAAAAATGAAATAAAGCCGAAATGATGGGGCAACCGCGAATAAAAGCCGAAATGATAGGGCAATCGCGATCTTCGCGATAAAAAAGCTGAAAGGATAGAGCAATCGCGGTAAAATAAAAACAAAAAAAAAAACAAACACAAACAAAAATTCAAATTTCCAAAATTCTTCCGGCCCTACGGTTAGTCCCCAAATTGACTACCGTATACAATCTACGGGCTCAAATAATTCTCATCATACCTATGCCCCTGGATAAACCTCTAAGTCTTTAAACTGGAAACAGATGACCTCCAAGTCGTTAAACTGGAAATAGATGACCTCTACGTCTTTAAACTGGAAACAGAAGACCTCTAAGTCGTTAAACTGGAAACAGATGACCTCTACGTCGTTAAACTGGAAACAGATGACCTCTACGTCGTTAAACTGGAGATAGATGACCTCCAAGTCGTTAAACTGGAAACAGATGACCTCTACGTCGTTAAACTGGAAATAGACCTCTAAGTCTTTAAACTGGAAACAGACGACCTCTACGTCATTAAACTGGAGACAGATGACCTCTACGTCTTTAAACTAGAAACAGATGACCTCTACGTCGTTAAACTGGAAATAGACCTCTAAGTCTTTAAACTGGAAACAGATGACCTCTACGTCTTTAAACTGGAAACAGATGACCGCTAAGTTGTTAAACTGGGCACAATAGACCCCTGAGTCGTCAAACTGGAAACAGATGACCTCTACGTCTTTAAACTGGAAACAGATGACCTCTACGTCGTTAAACTGGAAATAGACCTCTAAGTCTTTAAACTGGAAACAGATGACCTCTACGTCTTTAAACTGGAAACAGATGACCGCTAAGTCGTTAAACTGGGCACAATAGACCTCTAAGTCTTTAAACTGGAAACAGACGACCTCTACGTCGTTAAACTGGAGACAGATGACCTCTACGTCGTTAAACTGGAGACAGATGACCTCTACGTCTTTAAACTGGAAACAGATGACCACCACGTCGTTAAACTGGAAACAGTCGACCTCTAAGTCATTAAACTGGGAACGAGGGAAATCCACTCTTGTGTCCTCATGATACATGAGGAGAACAAACCTTTGTGGGATCCTTACGAGTCACAAAGGAAAAACACACTTAGGAGTCCTTACGACTCCTAAGGAGAAAATACACCCGCGGGATCCTTACGACTCGCAGGGAGAAAATGCTTTTATGGGACCCTCACGGCCCATAAAATTGAAAAGTCTTAGGTGACAGGGATCTAAACCTGTCTCCTACGCCATCGCTCCCCAATCCCCAAGTGGCGAATGATGAGTCGCTCCTGGTACCATATTCCAGTGCAGCGATGCAGACGCCAACCAAATTCCAAATCCCATACCCCAACGGCGAATGATGAGTCGCTCCTGATACCACATTCCAGTGCAGCGATGCAGACGCCAACAAAGTCCTGAAATTTTTCTGGCCCTACGGTCTGGATCATACATCCTGCAAAACCGTATACAATCCACGGGCGTAAAACAATCCCGATCTCTCCAAAAAAAAAAGAAAAAAAAAGAAAAAAAAGAAGAACGGTATGTCCACAAGCAAAACGGGCACAGGTGAAAACCCGAAAGGGCTCCGTGAGTAAAAACAGCAGGACTGCCGGCGAGTTTGTGAAAACCCGAAAGGGTGCAAACTCGTAAAAAAAAAGAAACGAAATGCACTCGCAAAGTCCTCTCGACTTTGTGAGGAGAAAATTCCTGCGTGAGATCCCTACGACTCACAAAGGAGCAACACACTTAGGAGTCCCCACGACTCCTAAGGAGAAAATACACTTGCGGGATCCTCATGACCCGCAGGGAGAAAATGCTTTGTGAGACCCTTATGGCTCACAAAATGGAAAAACCTTAGGTGATAGGGATCTAAACCTGTCTCCTAAGCCACCAATTCCCAAATCCTCTCGGGGCAAATGATGAGTTGTTCCTGGCATCATTCCAGTGCAGCAATGCAGATGCCGACAAAAAAAAAATCCCCAAATCCTCTCGGGGCAAATGATGAGTTGCTCCTGGCATTATTCCAGTGCAGCAATGCAGATGCCAAACAAAAAAAAAACAATTCCCACATCCTCTCAAGACAGATGATGATTCGCTCCTGGTACCATATTCTAGTGTAGCGATGCTGATGTCAACCCAAATCAAATCAAACCAACAACCTCTATGGCGGAATCATGCTCCGTCCCAGAATTTATCCCGTGTCGAAATCATGCTTCGCCTCAGGATATCTATCTTCCCTGCCGGAATTATGCTCCGCCTCGGACTCAAATCAACCCGACACTCCGCGTCGGGGAAAAGTCGATCAGCGACACTCCGTGCCGGGGAAAAGTCAACCAGCGACACTCCGTGCCGGGGAAAAGTCGATCGGCGACACTCCGTGCCGGGGAAAAGTCAACTCGACACTCCGCGCCGGGGAAAAGTCGATCAGCGACACTCCGTGCCGGGGAAAAGTCAACCCGACACTCCGCGCCGGGGAAAAGTCCATCAGCAACACTCCGTGCCGGGGAAAAGTCAACCAGCGACACTCCGCTCCGGGGAAAAGTCCATCAGCGACACTCCGTGCCGGGGAAAAGTCAACCCGACACTCCGTGCCGGGGAAAAGTCAACCCGACACTCCGCGCCGGGGAAAAGTCGATCAGCGACACTCCGTGCCAGGGAAAAGTCAACCCGACACTCCGCGCCAGGGGAAAAGTCGATCAGCGACACTCCGTGCCAGGGAAAAGTCAACCAGCGACACTCCGCGCCGGGGAAAAGTCGATCAGCGACAATCCGTGCCGGGGAAAAGTCAACCCGACACTCCGCGCCGGGGAAAAGTCGATCAGCGACACTCCGTGCCGGGGAAAAGTCAACCCGACACTCCGCGCCGGGGAAAAGTCCATCAGCGACACTCCGTGCCGGGGAAAAGTCAACCAGCGACACTCCGCGCCGGGGAAAAGTCCATCAGCGACACTCCGTGCCGGGGAAAAGTCAACCAGCGACACTCCGCGCCGGGGAAAAGTACATCAGCGACACTCGGAGCCGGGGAAAAGTCAACCCGATACTCCGCGCCGGGGAAAAGTCCATCAGCGACACTCCGTGCCGGGGAAAAGTCAACCCGACACTCCGCGCCGGGGAAAAGTCGATCAGCGACACTCCGTGCCGGGGAAAAGTCGATCAGCGACACTCCGTGCCGGGGAAAAGTCACCCCGACACTCCGCGCCGGGGAAAAGTCCATCAGCGACACTCCGTGTCGGGGAAAAGTCAACCAGCGACACTCCGCTCCGGGGAAAAGTCCATCAGCGACACTCCGTGCCGGGGAAAAGTCAACCCGACACTCCGCGCCGGGTAAAAGTCGATCAGCGACACTCCGTGCCGGGGAAAAGTCGAACAACGACACTCCGTGCCGGGGAAACGTTAAGCAGACACTCCGTGCCGGGGACACGTCAGCAAGCGACACTCTGCATCGGGGAAACGTCTAACACAGATACTCCGCATTAGGGAAACGTCCAACAACGGCACTCCGCCTCGGGGAAACGTCGACCAGCGACACTCCGTGCCGGGGACATGTCTACCAAATCGCTCCGGATCAGAGCGTCGACCGTCCATGTCGCAAAACGGGCAGTGCAGGCTCCCGCAAACTGGGAACCCAAATCGCTTCGTAACAGAGCGTCGACCGTCCATGTCGCAAAAAGGGCAGTGCAGGCTTCCTACAAAGCAGGAACCGGATCGCTCCGGGCAAGGGAAACGTCTACCACGAACACTCTGTCTCGGAAACGTGTCAAGCGTCGACCGTCCACGTCGTAAAAAGGGCAGTGCATCTCAAAAAGTGGGAACCAAAGCAAGTCGCCTCCACGTGAAAGAAGATCCATCAATTTCATGCATACGACCCACATGTACGGTGTGCATTTATTGATGGGGGGCAATTTGTTGGGGTAAAAATGTACACCCCGGTTGACCAAGTCAAAGTCTAAGTCAATCCCAAGCCAGGTGGGCCTAAGCCCAGGTCTCTACGGGCCCATGCCCAAGTCGAGCCTGCGGCCAGCCTCTCCGTGCCAACAACAAAATCATGTAATAAATTTTTTTTATGTAATTGTTTATGCATGAATGAAAACAAAATGGGCATAAAGCCAATATTTTGTAAGCCCATGGCTCATGTGCAAAAATGAAATAGCACATGAGCCATGGGATGGCTAAAATGCCATTTTTGTAAAGCCCAAGGGGCTATATGTAAATATGTAAGCCTATATAAGGCAACATGATGAATAAAAAAAACATACACTTTTTCATTCCCCCAAAAACTAGGGTTCTTTGTGCCTCCTGCTCCTTCTCCAAGGTTCTAAACCTTCTCAATTCTTTTGAATTAAATCAAGAGTTTTACTCTTTCTTTTCCAAAACTAAGTAGTTTTCCACCACAAAACCCACAAATGGGAACTCAGATCTCCCATCAGATCTCAAAAAGGAGTGATTTTTAAAATCTCATACTTCTTGATCTTCAAGATCCGGCCAAACAACAGAAGGAAGAAGAAGAACCCCCTTCATCAGCTTCAAAACATCCCAGGAGTTTAACTCCATACATATATACATAACAAATATTTCCTTTTTGAAGCATAGCTTCTGTTTCTTAGGCTAAAAGCCACTTTTTCTCGTCGGCGCTCAAGCGCAGAGTGCCCACGTGCCGACACGTGGCGCGCTTGCGCTCAAGCGCAAGCGCCCGAGCGTAAGTCACCCACGTGCCGACACGTGGCGCGCTTGTGCTCAAGCGCAAGTGCCCGAGTGCAAGTTGCCCCGGTGCCGACACGTGGCGCGCTTGCGCCCAAGCGCAAGCGCTCGAGCGCAAGTCGCCCCGGTGCCGACACGTGGCACGCTTGTGCCCAAGCGCAAGCGCTCGAGCACAAGTCTCCCCCGTGCCGACACGTGGCGCGCTTGCGCGCAAGCACAAGCGCTCGAGCGCAAGTCTCCTCCGTGCCGACACGTGGCGCGCTTGCGCTCCAGCGCAGGCGCTCGAGCGCAAGTCTCCCCCGTGCCGACACGTGGCGCGCTTGCGCTCCAGCGCAGGCGCTCAAGCGCAAAGCGCTTACGTGCCGACATGTGGCGCGCTTGCGCTCAAGCACCCAGCGCTCAAGCGCAGACCGCCCACGTGCCGACACGTGGCACTCTAGCGCCTGAGTGCACAGCACCTAGGTGCACAGCGCCCAAGGTGCTGCCCCCACACATCCTTTGGATGCTTTTTCCCCTTTCTTTCTTTTATATATATACATATATATATATATACATATGTATACATATTTGCACACACACGTGCTCTACGACACTGTCCCCCGTAAAAACTCTGCGTGGCTCCCGATATATCCAAACCCCCCTTTCAAAACACAACACACGTACACTGCACATTGAGTTTGCATGACCAGTTTAACCCGTTAATCGGAGGTTCCCTCGCCCCAAAGGCGAGGGGTAATTAACGACAGCTTAGTCCGCGCTGCCGGAGATTCGGATCCCCACAATCAATAAACCCCGGGCTACCCTAGGCAGCGGGAATCTGTAGTACGCCTGACAAGCGCGCGCGTATTCCCATCTCAATGGGGTGACGAAAAACACCCTACACATGGTTACACGAGTACAACATCATCCCTTTTACACAGCATCAGTGTATGAAATATTTTAAGGATGGTCTCGAGTATACCGTGACGGGAGAACTGAACCCGTTTTCCGTGAATGAAGTCCGCAAATATGAAGATGCCAAATACTTCTTACCGGATTTCGAAGACACAGAGAGATGTCACAAGTCGGAGAACAAAGCTAACGCCACCATCCCTGTCTTCGGGAGTGATACCGAGGAGGAGGAGGAGATAGTTTATTTGGGTACACCCCAATACAACAAGCCGGGACCATCCGCTCCTACGTTGATCTTTGGTGGTGACTCGGAAGATGAGGTCCATGCTATATTCTCTGCTCGGCCTTCAATACAAACATCCGTTGATGAAGAGCAAAGTCTGCAAGTCACTATGGTGCCGCCTAAACACCATAAAGAACTGGATGCACTCGATACCTACAGTGTAGAGGAGCTGCGGACGTTTTATGTCCCTCCCAGGCGAGAAGGCGAAAAGGCAATTCTATTCTACCGCTCTGAAGAAACCAAAGCGGAGAAAGAAATTTAGCACGGTGCGGATCCTACGCTTGACAGGCTTCAGCCCATCCGTCTGCCTAGATATTATACAGAAGGCTTGAAAAGGCTGTTGAAGCGCCAGGGGATATCCTTCAAATAGACCGCTCGAAAAGCTAAGTTCTATGACAGGGTCTAGAACGTCCCCGGAACTCATCATAAGTTGCCTAGTGGGAGGATGGAAACAATCGGGCTTGGATATATTTGGTCCAAGAAACGAGAATTACTCCGCGATTGCTACGTCGTGCATGATTTCAATGAAAAAGCGGATGCTCAATGGGAGGACGCTAATCTTGAACCAGTAAAAGTTCCTGATGCAAAAGTGCCCAGTCCGTTGTTCGAAGGACAAATGGACAGGCTTATAAGGGAAGCTGGTCAAAAAGTCCGAGACGACCACAACCGCGAAATGGCCATCTACGAGAAAGCCAAAACGCAACGCCTCCTCCAACAGGCCGTGAAAGATGAAAGTGCCACTCCCTGTCAACCTGTTATAAAAAAGGCTCGACGCAGAGGCAGAAACAAGTCGAAAAGTGAAAAAGGTGCTCGACAGCAACAAAGCGGGACTAAGAAGCCACGCAAGCGGGAATCGAGCGGTCCAGATCTGTCCCTTGTAAAGAAGATGAGTCGAGCATACTCTTTTCCTCGGGAAAAGACGAAGAAGATACTTGACCGAGCTATAAAATACCAGATGCTTACACTGCCGGAGTCTAAACACCCCGAACAAGCAGGCTAAGTCTCACACCCAAACTATTGCTCTTATCACCGAGTAATAGGGCATCCTCTCGAAGACTGCTTCACCTTCAAGAATTGGGTTAAAGATCAGTATCAGCTCGGCAAGTTCGCTCTGTCTGACAGCTGGAGGGTAACGCCGCCACAGAAGCATGAACCCAAAGCCACGAGAGCAGAATCAAACCCACATCGGTCTTGCAAACGAGCTCGTACTTGTCATATGATAACAATATCAAAAGAAGAGCCCGAGAATATGGATGACCTTCCATGGTACTTCGAAAACAGCAACGATGAGGTGATCTCAGAATTTCCACCAGCACCGAAAGAGCTGGAAGATGGAATACACACCACTGCAGATAACCTCAAGAAAATTGAGTTGGGGACGGCGAATGACCCGCGACCGACATTCGTCGGCGAGCTGCTATCTGAAGAAAGGGTGGCTGCGTTAAAAGATGTGCTTATGCAGCATAGAGATTGCTTCGCATGGAACTATTCCGAAATGCCGGGACTAGATCCAGAAATTGCTGTGCACAAATTGGCGATATCCACGGACGTCAAGCCAGTCAAACAGGCGCCGAGAAGAATGCGGCTCGAGCTTGAGATGAGTATCAACGCCGAGGTTAAGAAGTTGATCAACTCTGGCTTCATCCATGAGGTTCAGTACCCCGATTGGATTGCCAACATCGTCCCGGTGATGAAGAAAAATGGGACAGTGCGCATATGCGTGGACTTCCGGGATCTCAATAAAGCCTGCCCGAAGGACGATTTCCCAGTGCCAGTCGCCGAACTGATAATAGACAATACGTCCACTCACGAGGTTTTCTCCTTCATAGACGGCTCATCAGGGTATAATCAGATAAATATGCACCCCGAAGACCAGAAACACACCGCTTTCCGGACCCCTTTGGGTATATTCTGTTACAAGGTGATGCCCTTCGGTCTAAAGAATGCCGGTGCCACCTATCAAAGGGCCATGACGAAGATCTTCGATGACCTTATACATGAAATCGTCGAATGCTATATAGACGACCTCGTGGTGAAAAGCAAATCGTACGAGGAACATCTCGAGCATTTGAAGATCGTATTTCAACGCCTTCGACAATACAACTTGAAGATGAACCCTCTCAAGTGCGCATTCGGAGTTTCCTCGGGCAAATTCCTAGGATTCGTCGTCCGACACCGGGGTATCGAAATAGATCCGTCAAAGATTAAGGCGATCATGGAAATGCCTCCGCCAAGGACTCTTAAGCAATAGCGGTCTCTCCAAGGGAAGCTTGCGTATATCCAGCGATTTATAGCTAACCTTTCAGGCAAGTGCCGTCCTTACAGCCACCTGATGAAGAAGGGAACCCCTTTCGTTTGGGATCGCAAATGCCAAGACGCGCTAGACGAAATCAAGCAGTATCTGCAGAATTCGCCCGTGCTGGCTGCTCCAGTTAAGGGAAAACCCCTCATTCTTTATACAACTGCCCTCGAAGGTTCCTTAGACGCATTATGGGCACAAGAGAACGACCAAGGGAAGGAGAGAGCACTCTACTATTTAAGTCGAGTTCTTCTGGGGGCAGAAAGCAACTACTCCTCTATCGAAAAGCACTGCCTGGCGTTGATCTTCGCGATAACGAAACTCCGGCACTATGCGTTGGCGCATGAAGTCCGTCTTATATCGAAGGTGGACCCCCTCAAATATCTGATGTCAAAGGCCATATTGATAGGTCGGCTCGCTAAATGGGCCCTGCTCTTGATGGAGTTTTCGATAACTTATCAACTTCTTAAGGCAGTGAAAGGCCAGGCCATCGCCGACTTCCTCGCTGAGCATCCGATACCTGCCGATTCTCCTCTGAATTGCGAACTGCTAGACGAACATGCGTTTGACGCGATTGACGGTGGTGATACCCGATGGGAGCTTTATTTCGATGGAGCATCCTCCATGAAGAAGCGCAAACAAAGTACGCCCATAATCAAATCGAGGGTAGGCCTCATCTTCGTAACTCCACAAGGAGGGATAATGCGCTTTGCTTTCTCCTTAACAGAGCCGAGGACGAACAATGAAGCCGAATACGAAGCTTTGATAGCAGGCCTCGAGATTGCCATCGACATGGGAATTGAAAACCTCCTCATATACGGAAACTCCCAACTGGTCGTTAGTCAAGTAAATGGCGAATACCAAACGTGCAAACCAGAGTTGGTGAAGTACGGCGATCAGGTGCAGCAACTGTTGACCCAAATCCCCTCCCACACTTTGGAAAACATACCGCGTGCGGAAAACAGCAAAGCGGACGCATTAGCCAACGTCGATGACGTCAGAATCGTGGTATAAAGCTGTCGGGTGCTCGCCCCAGCAGAAATATCTCCGGAATCATCCGAAGAAAAGGGAGCGACTGAGCAGACGACCCTGCAAATAAAAGACCGGGAAAAGGCTGAGGATTGGAGGGAAGTTTTTATAGACTACTTCAAATACCGTCGAACGCCCGAAGATGCGTCCTCAAGACATCAGCTTATGAAACGACCTCTGTCTTTTGCCTTTATCAATGATACTCTGTACAAGAGGTCGTTTGATTCTCTGTGGTTGAGATGCCTGGGACCTGACGAGGCAAAAAGAGTCGTTCAGGAAGTTCATGATGGACTCTGCGGTTCTCACCAAGCAGGCTCGAAGATGAAGTTGAAGATTAAACGGATGGGCTACTATTGGCCCACGATGATTCAGGACTGTCTCGAATATGCGAAGCAATGCTACTCATGCCAAATACATGGGGACTTCATCCACCAGCATCCAAATCCGCTACATCCAACGGTGGCTAGCTGGCCGTTCGAAATGTGGGGAACTGACATAGTCGGCCCCATCGAACCAGCATCGTCCAGGGGACATCGTTTCATCCTGGCGACGACTGATTACTTCTCTAAATGGGCAGAAGCAGTACCGCTGAGGGAAGTGAAGACGGAGAATATTCTCTATTTCTTCAAGACACACGTCATTTATCGGTTTGGAACGCCGAGACAGATCATCTCCGATAACGGGCCAGCCTACAGGAGCCACAAGATCAGTCACTTCGCGCAACAGCATAATATAGACTGGAGATATTCCTCAGTTTATAATCCCCGAGCTAACGGTCTAGCGGAGGCTTTCAATAAGACCTTGACCAAGATCGTAAAGAAGACGGTGTCCCGAAATAAGAAGGACTGGCACGAGAGACTGCAAGAAGCTCTCTGGGCGTATCGAACTACGTTCAAAACGGCCACGAACACAACGCCGTACGCGTTGGTATTCGGTACAGAAGCAGTACTCCCCCTCGAGATAGAGTTACCCTCTTTACGAGTGGCAGTCCACTACGAGCTGACGGACGAAGAAAATGCTCACCTTCGGCTTGAGGAGCTTGATGCCCTTGATGAAACACGGCTCATAGCGCAACAAAATCTGGAGGCTTATAAAGCAAAGATAACGCGCTCATATGAAAGATTGACCCGGCTGAGGACATTCCGCCAAGGCGAACTCGTGCTAGTGGTCAAAAGACCTATGATCCCCAATCGCGCCAAGCGGGGAAAATTCGAGCCGAATTACAAAGGCCCGTACATTATAGACAAGGTCTACCAGGTGGAGCCTATCTACTCATGGATATGCACGGTGAAAGACCTTTCAGGCCAATAAACGGTCGCTTCCTGAAGAAATACTACGCTTAATGAGCCACAGCCTAGGTCAATGATAGATGACGACGACTATGTCCGCTCGCTATCTTCTTAAGCCCAAACTTTATAAGTAGTAGCCGGCCTTCCTTACAACGGACCGAAATGTCCTTAAACTAATGACGGACCGAAACGTCCTTAAACTAATGACGGACCACTACGTCCTAAAACTAGCTGTTGACCGAGATGTCGATAAATTACGGTGGATTGAAACATCACAAAGCCAATAAAAAAATAAATAATAAAAAATAAAAAAAATAAAAAAAAAAAACGGTATGTCCATAAGCAAAATGGGCACGGATGAAAACCCGAAAAGGCTCCGTGAGTAAAAATAGCAGGGCTACCGTCGAGTATTCATGAAAACCCGAAAGGGCGCGACCTCGTAAAAAAAAAAGAATAAAAAGAATAAAAAAACGGTATGTCCATAAGCAAAATGGGCACGGATGAAAACCCGAAAGGGCTCCGTGAGTAAAAACAGCAGGGCTACCGGTGAGTGTTTGTGAAAACCCGAAAGGGCGCAACCTCGTTAAAGGACACTTACAGGGTCCTCTCGACCTTGTAAGGAGAAACCACCTGTGTGAGATCCTTACGACTCACAAGGGAGCAACACACTTAGGGATCCTCACGGTTCCTAAGGAGAAAATACACTTGCGAGATCCTCACGACTCGTAAGGAGAACTCTCTTATGGGACCCTCACGGCTCATAAGATTTGAAAGTCTTAAGTTACAGAGACCTAAACCTGTGCTTAAGCAACCCCCACAACCTTCGATATTACCCTACAAGTGGCTCAGCACTGACCCTTGTATACAATCCACGGACGCGAATAAACATTTCCCTAACGACGTCCCACCTGTGACTAGGGATATGTTCGCATGATGAACAACCCTTGTAAGTCATCTCGATTTACAAGGAGAAAACCCTCTTGTAGGATCCTTATGACTTACAGAGGAACACGCACTTAGGAATCCTCACGATTCCTAAGGAGAAAATACACTTACAAGATCCTCACGATTTGTAGGGAGAAATACCTTTGTGAGACCTTTACGGCTCATGAAGTCAAAAGCCTTAGTCAACAGGACCCTAACCCTGTTCGCTGAGCCAACTTTGTTCGACATCGACAGAGGCAAATGATGATTCGCTCCTGGCAATATCCCAGTTGTAGCGGTGCTGATGCCGAAATCGGTGTCTAATTCCAGGCTTACAGCGAAAAGCCAGCAGGCCGCACATGCATACGAAATAGCCGAAATGATGGGGCAACTTGCAATAAAAAGCAGCAAGTAAAAATGTATGCATACAAAATAGCCGAAATGATTGGGCAACTCGCAATAAAAAGCAGCGAATAAAAATAAAATAAACAGCCGAAATGATTGGGCACCGCGAAAAATAGCCGAAATGATTGGGCAATCGCGACCTTCGCAATATAAAAGCTGAAATGATAGAGCATCGTGGAAATAAAACAATAATATAAAAAAACAATGATGAAACTTTTGTCCTACAGGTAAGATCACGTCGATCCCTGTATACAATCCAAGGGCACAAACAAAGAGGAAACCATACCTTCCTAACAGGCTCCGCCAGGAAGCGAAGCCAAATCTCTACGGTTCACCAACAACCTAGAGACAACCGTGGCATTCGTCTCGATACAACAGACGCAGTGCCAGCAAACGAAGCAAAGGCCAAATTCCTAGCTTCAGGGTCTTGACGGTAACTCATATAAAACCTGAAAGACCACCAGAGATCATCTCAACCCCAGGGAAATCAGTGTCCTTGGTAGCATCCTCGACTCAGGGAAACCAGTGTCCTTGACGAGAACATCCTGTTTCGCGTCGACCCGCAGAGAAACCAGTGTCTTTGCAGGAATACTTCGACTCATCTCAATCCCAGGGAAATCAGTGTCCTTGGCAGCATCCTCGATTCAGGGAAACCAGTGTCCTTGACGAGACCACCTTGATTCGCGTCGGCCCGCAGAGAAACTAGCGTCTTTGCAGGAATACCCCGATTCGTTTCAACCCCAGGGAAATCAGTGTCCTTGGCAGCATCCTCGATTCAGGGAAACCAGTGTCCTTGATGAGAGCACCTCGATTCGCGTCGACCCGCAGAGAAACCAATGTCTTTGCAGGAATACCTCGATTCGTTTCAACCCCAGGGAAATCAGCGTCCTTGGCAACTTCCTCAAGTCAGGGAAACCAGTGTCCTTGACGAGAACATCTTGATTCGCGTCGACCCACAGAGAAATCAGTGTCTTTGCAGGAATACCTCGATTCGTTTCAACCCCAGGGAAATCAGTGTCCTTGGCAACTTCCTCAAGTCAGGGAAACCAATGTCCTTGACGAGAACATCTTGATTCGCGTCGACCCGTAGAGAAATCAGTGTCTTTGCAGGAATACCTCGATCTGTTTCAACCCCAGGGAAATCAGTGTCCCTGGCAAATACCTCAATTCAGGGAAACTAGCGTCCTTGATGAGAGCTTCTTGATTCGCATCGGCCCGCAGAGAAACCAGTGTCTTTGCAGGAATACTCCGATTCGTTTCAACCTCGAGGAAACCAGTGTCCTCGGCAAATTACTTCGACTCAGGGAAACCAGTGTCCTTGACGAGAACATCTTGATTCGCGTCGACTCGCAGAGAAATCAGTGTCTTTGCAGGAATACTTCGATTCGTTTCAACTCCAGGGAAATCAGTGTCCTTGGCAACCTCCTCAACTCAGGGAAACTAGCGTCCTTGATGAGAGCTTCTTGATTCGCGTCGACCCGCAGAGAAACCAGTGTCTTTGCAGGAGCACTTCGATTCATTTCAACCTCGAGGAAACCAGTGTCCTCGGCAAAATACTTCAACTCAGGGAAATTAGTGTCCTTGACGAGAGCTGCTCGATTCGTCTCGACTCGTGAGGAAATTAGTGTCTTCGCGGGGACTTCCCGATTCGCCTCGACTTGCAAGATAAAGCCTTAGGCAGCAGAGATTAAAAAACTTGTTTCCTAAGCACTGGGACCCTGCAAGTCGGTCTAAAACGGTCTCTTGCATACTATCCATGGGGCTCACTCTCCAAAGTCGAATCTCGACAAGGAGGGAAACAACCGCTTACGGGTCCTCTCGACTCGTAAGAGGGAAAAATTCTTTTATAAGATCCTTACGACTTATAAGAGAAAACGCATTTAGAAATCTTCACGATTCTTAAGGAGAAAATCCACCTACGAGATCCTCTCGATCCGTAGGGAGAAATGTCTTTGTGAGACCCTCACGGCTCATAAAGTTGAAAAGTCTTAGGCAGCAGATCTGAACCTGCGGCCTAAGCCATCGCTATCTCTTGAAGAAGCCAAGACAGGATGCTCGCTCTATTATCTATCAACCATGTTTACTAAGATAGCATGTTGATAATAAGAGAAGGGAGAAAGCAAAGAGATGACACAAGACATTGCAAAAAAAAAATGTGTATCTTTATTCAGTAATTCAATCAAGTACAAGGTGAATAGTATAAAAGAATAAAGAATGGATACATCTTATTCGGAAATTTTTTTTTTACAAGTATACGATCGATACAAGGGCAGCTACTGGAAGGAAGCGTCTTAAATAGCTCTATCAATTGTTCGTGCACTTCCTTCCATGCCTTCTCCTGATCTGCCGCCACCGCCAATTCTGCTTCCACTTGAGCCCGCTGCTGCAAGAAGGATGAAAGCTGCTCCCCAACTGCCTGCTGAGCTGCTTCGCGGCCTTGGGCATCACGCTCGGCGGCATCGAGCTTCCGCTTCAGTGTTAGCCCATTAGAGATACTTCCCAGAAGGTCCTCGAAGATAGCCTTCACCTGGGCAGCGTTCGCCTCAACCTCAGCACGCAAATGAGACGTCTCGCTTGAGGTCTCTTGGCATTCCCTCAGCCTTAAAGCCGCTTCTTGTTCCAAGTGGCGGAAATAAGAAGCGCTTTGCTCGATCTATGCTGTTCGTTGAGTGCTTACGGCTAAGGTCTCGAGGGCAGGGCGCATAAACTCCGATTGATGCAAGCGGACCTCTATTTCCCTGCAGTGATTAACCCAAAGCTCGACGACGCCTTCATCATGAAAATTTACAAGCGCCGCCAGCATCAGGTTAACCTTCGCAGCGAAATCCGCAGCAGATGGGGAAGCGTCCGCGTCAAGCTCTTCGACGTATCCGCTCAGCATTCCCAAGCTCATTACGGCACTCTTTGAAGACGGACGTCTCAGGAAGGGGCCTGCCGGCATTATGACGCGAGACTCAAAGGGCGCCGGAATCGGAACGACAGCTGAAAAAACAAAATACGATCAGATGACTGTTCAAGAAATATGAAAAAGTCATCGATGGGATAGTTTACTATACCAGCTGCAGCAGGCGGCAAGGCCGGGAGGGCCGGTGGTGCGACCGATCTTTCATCTCCTCCTTTGATTTGCAGTACTGCAATCAGGACAAGGAAGAGTCAGAAATAATTCCATTACTGAAAAAAGAAAGGCATCAATTGGAAACTATACTCACCAGCGCCACTGGACGAAGAAGCGAGTTCAGATGGGAAAGAGAAGTGCGGGTGCAACACCTGGTAGAGGTGATCAAAAAGTACTCCTGCAAAGACGCAATAGTACGACATTAGTACATAAATTATGCGGCCAAAAGATAAAACTAATGGGTTTCAAATCCATACCTTCCAGCATCTGCGATGGTACGAGAGAAAGCTGAGAGGTGGCCACCGCTAAGGCAGTAGCTGACGGCGCTCCCTCGAGCAATGGAGCGTCAGCACTGGCCGCATCTGCATTAAAAACAAAGATACACCTGTCAGGAAGGATTGCAAGATAAAGAAAAAGGAACGGTAACTTAAAATTTACCTGATGAGCCGCCAGCCGAAACGGGGGCGTCTCCCTCCTCTATCGACATGAGTCCACCTCCCGTGGCCTCATCACCCGACTCTACGGGGGCTGTCGTCGTGCTCGCGTGGCCAGGAGACGGCGGAGGACCATAGATGGGGAGAGCAATGATTGGAGCATTGCCAGACTCTTGAGAAAGAGCGGCTGGCTTGTCCTCGGGAGTCATGCCCGTCTCACCCTCTACACCTTCGGGCTCGGCGGTCGCTCCTGTCTCGTCCGCCGTCGCCATGGGGTCGCCGGTCTCAGGCGCTCCATCCGCTGCTGCCCTAGGCTCGGTTGTATCAGTCGTCTCATTTGCCGCTACCTCGGGCTCGGCATCGACGACCTTCTCTGGCGCAGTTTCCTCAACCCCCAGCTCAGGTCCAGCAACCCCGGCGACGTCGCCCACCGTCGGCTCGGGTTCAGCCGGTGCCTCTTCCTCTGTCCCCTTAGGTTCGACAGTTTCCGCCTCCCCTTCGGTTGGACTTGGCCCTGCAGGACAAGATATATAAGAACCGACAGGTTTTACAATTCTTACAACAAAATCTTTAAAGACACGTTACCTGAGGTGGACTGATCGTTAGCCTCACGAGCTGCACGCACCGCCTGCCTGTGAGCGGTAGACAAAGCAACCGGGGGCTCTTCCGAGGGAGTATCAGTACGAGGAATGGTGCTTAGGCCCACTCCCACAGCCAAAGCAGCTCTGCGTGCCTTCGCCTCGCGCCCCAACCGCTTTCTCTCCTCCTGAGCCGTCAAGACAGACCTCTTCGAAGTTTCCTTCATCGAGGAGTCATCGTCTGTGTACAGAGATGCCTCCAAATCCTTCAAGGCATCCCTCACCGACTTTTCGAGTTGAGACTCTCACGGCAGCCCCGAAGAGACCGGGACTTCAGTAGCTGGCCCGGGGAGAGTCCCCGCATCAGCTGGCGCAGCCCCTGCAAAGAGACAAAGGAAGAAGGTTAGGTTGGCCATCAGAAAAGAGGACAAAAACTTAATGAGACGAGACGTACCAACGCCCAATAAAGCGTGCTTCTTTTCCTCCTCCTGGAAGTTTTTAGAAAGGTAGCGATAGCTTCTTCAGTAGTGACACCTGTTAAAAAAAAGGGGAAAAGCATTAGTCGAAGATAATGATAAAAATGCGATAAAATAACGAAGAGTGCAGCTAATGATTACCTGACTGAGTGAGTTTAGTCAGCATCGTTTCGAGCCTGGCTGATCGCTCAGAAGCCGCAATGGCGGCCGCCAGATCGGTGTCTGTTGGATCTACAGAGAAGCCCCTATTGCTGCCATACTCATTTATACCTTTGGTAAGAGGGGCCTGAGGCTCTAAACCGAGGATAGCATCGAGAGAGAGGAGCGGCTTCTTCTTCCTCTTCTGCCCGCCAGCCCTGGATGCACCCGAGATCGACTTGCGCTTTGCAGGCACCTTAGGGCGGCGGGTCCCGATATCCGCGCCCATGCCGGACTCTGGTGAAACAACATTTACCATCTCCACTGGAGCACGGGACGCTGGTGGTGCATCCACAGTATCACGGAGCGGCAATCTGGGCGGAGGCTTAGCACGCGTGGTGACCCAGCTCCGGCATCTTTCAGCGGAGGAACGACCGGGGTCCTTGGCTTCAGGGGAGCCTTGCGGTCGCCGCCGGGAGGCGCACCCTTATGGTCAACCAACATGCGCTTCTCCATATGGATAACTGGACCCATTGCATGCGCGTACCAAGCCACGTACGCGTGGAGGACCCGGGGAACGCAGCTTGGCTCGCTGATGAAGAAGTAGGAGCCCGTGTTCAGCCGCATGAAATGGTGCATCGCGCTTCGTATCCCCTCCCTGCTGGCCGCGGGCTCTTCCAAAAACGCCTCCAGTGGGATCCCCTGGTTATAGCTGGATTGTTGAGTGAACCAGTGGGGGTTATACCTCATGAAAAACGTCGTCTCGTTCTGCCTGAACACCAGGTAGCCCGGCCGAATGGAGTAGAGGTGAAGAATCTCCCGGGCTTTCAGTACGGAGGCCCCGTCCTTGAAGTCGTCATGCAGCGCCACCGCCGACTTGGAGGTTTCTGAGCCGATAGTTATGACTTTATCCATAAAAGTTTTTCGCTTCCGCATTTCGGCGTCGGATTGATGGCCGGGGCGCCGCCGTGCACTTACAGTGGTATCAGAGCCTCGCCATTAACCTAGTCTAGCTTTGTAAACTAGCAAATCGGCACCACCGCGCACTAAAACCCGGATCGGGCCATTAAACTAGTCATAGCTAACTAAAAGACAGGAAGAGAGATATACCGAGCGATCCGTGTCCTTCGGTCTTCTCGTCGTCGTCCCGATCTCCCGCGGAATGTCCGGTCTCCACCTCCTCGCCGGAAGGGCACCACGTCGCCGGCTTCTTTTACGGGCTCCCACCTCTGGACCGAGGCAACTCGGGCATGAAGTTGGCGAGTCGACGTGCCCAAGGGTTGCTGTAGAATGGTGTAGTGCTATATGTGTCTCTAGGGGTTGAGAGAGTTGCCATATGGTGGAGGAAAGGATATGAGCTTATGGAGATGGAACTTGTGGGATTTTACAAAGCCAAAAGAGCAAAAATCCCACACCAAAAAAATTGGACAGCCCCTTTCTTGTGGCCGGCCATATCATGGAGAGAGTGAGAGGAGAGTGTGAGGCCAAATGAATATGGGTGTTCCCCTCCGAATGGCGGCCTGGACTTTGCGTCTCGCCTGAGATTCGGGGCAGATGCTATTTAGTTTTATCCGTCTACCTCTCCGAAAATGCCAAGTTGATTTATGGCACCTTGTATCGGAGGTTTAGACGGATGCGGCCGATGTAGCAGACTTCGTCAGATTCCCCCTCGCTTGAGGGGTTTTTGATTATGGGGACGCTCTTCCCTGCAGGCACAAGCCCCTGCAGTTAATTACGCTACCGCATTGCGGTAACAACTTTCTCCTTCTCCAAAATTTTACTTCGTGTCGTGTGTGTTTGTTTTGTTTGTGGTTGCCCGTGGATTGTATACGGAGACTGAGTAATGCCGTCGCCCGTAGGACGTGGATTAGTCCAAATCCGTATTTACTTAGATTTGGGTTTGGTGTTTTTAGTTTAAGGATACGTTAGCCGTATTGCGGCTAAGATCAACTTAAACGTTCGTTAAGGATACGTTAGTCTTGTTTTAGACTAAGATCAACTTAACGTAGTGATTAATTTAATGTATGGCCATCGGGACTCGTCACCTCTCTGACGTCGTTGAAGGATTACAACGACATGTATCAGAGGAGCTCGGAGATGTACCCTCAAACCAGAGTTGATTGGGAGTTTTATAATCCATTTGAATGTTTAAGGATACGTTAGCCGTGTTTGGGGCTAAGATCAACTTAAACGGGACCGTTTAGATCCGGCAAAAGAGCGTTTGGAGGCTCTATTGTTCCAGTTTAGGGACGTAGTGGTCCGTTTTCCAGTTTAGGGACGTGGTGGTCCGATATTAGTTTAGGGACGTCTCGGTCCGATATTAGTTTAGGGACGTCTCGGTCCGATATTAGTTTAGGGACGTTTCGGTCCGAGATTGGTTTGTGGTCGTTGGGACCCGTCACCTCTTCGACGTCGTTGAGGAATTACAACGATGGATGTCAAAGGAGTTCGGAGATGTACCCTCGAACCAGACGTAGATTGATTTAGGAGAGCCATTTTGCTCAGCCAATTTAATTTAAGGACTTATGGCCACGATTGGGCTAAGTCCAAAAAAAATGTCCAACATTGCTTTTGCATTTCCTTTTATTTTTGGGCTTTGCCCAGAAAAGATGCAGGGCATCAATTTGTTTTGAACTCTGTTCTTTATGAATGATGCAGAGCATCAATTTTATTTGGGCTCAGCCCTTTTGTTGCTTTGCAATTTATTTTGGCCTGCTATGCCTTTTTGATTTGGGCCTGGCCCTTCAAGTAATGCATTGCATTTGTGCAAAGCACCAAGAATCTTTTAGATTCAAGGAAAGGAGTGCAGAGCACTTTTTAATTTCTTGATCTAAATTTAGATCAAAGAAAAGAAAAGAAAGAAATCTTTTCTTTCTTTCTGTTTAAGAGAACCAAAGGTTCATAGCAAGTGCAAGGCACTATTTTTATTATTTTTATTTATTTATTTATTCATTTATCTATTTGTTGAAGATCACTGATTTTGTTTTCTAGATCAATGATCTATTCCTAAGAGAGAATTTTCTCTTATCTCAAAGATTTTTACCTTTTTTTTGTGTTCTCCAGAAATTCTCAAGAGTTCTCTTCTCTTCTTTTTTTTTAATCCAATTCTCTATATCTTTGAAATGGGGTCTGGGGTCTTCTTTTATAGTGCTCAAAGATCAGTTAAATTTGTTAAAAAGATCTTTTCTGAGTGATTTGGGGAATTTTCCCCACCGTTGGATCTTTGATCCAAAGGCCCCTGTTTTACAGAAGAAATCTTCTTGTTTAAACAAGAACAGAAAAATATCCTTAAATCTTAATTCTGTTGTTGCGCAACTCACCAGCGTGTGACACGTGTCGCGCAGTAAGGCGCTTGCGCAGCTGTGCTTGCGCAACTGCGCAGACACGTGTCGCGCAGTGAAGCGCTTGCGCAGCAGTATTTGCGCAACTGCGCAGACACGTGTCTCGCAGTAAGGCGCTTGCGCAACTGAGCTTGCGCAACTGCGCAGACACGTGTCGCTTAACGGTGCACTTGCGCAACAGTATTTGCGCAACTGCGCAGACACGTGTCGCGCAGAAGTGCGTTTGCGCAGTTGTGCTTGCGCAACTGCGCAGACACGTGTCACGCTGCAGTGTACTTGCGCAACAGTGTTTGCGCAACTGCGCAGACACGTGTCGCACAGCGCTGCGCTTGCGCAGTTGTGCTTGCGCAACTGCGCAGACACGTTGCGCACTGTGGTGCGCTTGCGCAACAGTGTTTGCGCAACTGTACAGACACGTGTCGCGCAGAGGTGCGCTTGCGCAGTTGTGCTTGCGCAACTGCGCAGACACGTGGCGCGCTGTGGTGCACTTGCGCAACAGCGTTTGCGCAACTGCACAAACACGTGTCGCGCAGCGGTGCGCTTGCGCAGTTGAGCGTTGCTTTTGCTTTTTTTTAAAGAGCCTTGCTCTGATTGGACGCACTGTCTTGGGCGTTGTGCTGCCGTGTCAACTTCTGACACGTGGCGCGTTGCGCGCAGCGCACGGTAACTGAAGCGTTGCTTCACAATTTGAATTTTCAAAACTTAAGTAGAGCCTTGCTCTGATTGGGGGAACAAATGCCCCCCCACCGTTGCGCTCACGTGGCGCGCACGTGAGTGCAGCGGTGGCAAGACCCCAACCGTTGGATCATGGGGGTCATTTGAAGAGACGCAGGCGTCTATAAATAGGACCCTTGGTCCTTGGTAATTCTTTACCAATTTCAAGAATTTGAATTTCAGAGCCTTGCTCTTGCTTAAAAACTCTTAGAGCCTTGCTCTTGCTTCTTCCCAAGAACTTTGAAGTTCAGAACTTAGAATCACTCTTAGGTAAAAATTTAAATTAATTTAAATTAATTTTAATTAACAGAGCCTTGCTCTTGTAGATCTTTGATCTAAAGAAAACCCCTTTGGGGTTTCTTCAACAGAGCCTTGCTCTCATAGATTTTTGATCTAAAAAAAACCCCTTTGGGGTTTCATCCACAGAGCCTTGCTCTCAAAAATTTACAGAGATCTGGTTCCTGGGTTTTAACCCATGAACAGAGCCATGCTCATAGATCAAATAGAGAACTCCTAAAAGTTTTCATGGATCTTTAAGATCCCAAAAATTTTAATTCCTAGGAGTTATAATTTTTCATTACTACTACAGAGCTAGGCTCTTTTTAAGAAGTTTTATTCCTTTGAGACCAGAGTTTGACAAATGTCACTCTGTGATAGAGCTTTGCTCTAAAAAGAGGAGATTTTCTCCTTGTCTCTAGGGATCCCCCCAATAAGGGTATTCTTTTTGGGGGTCTTTTTCATTAACTGACAGTCTCATCCAATGATGGGACTGTCTTATCAAATGATGCGCCGCCATCTAGATTTTGTGGGTCCCCCTTTGGTCCCCTACTCACTGCACTGTAGTGTGATGTAGGACTTTGACATGTGAAGCATTGGAACGCTAACGATTATATTTATTATTATTTTTTTTTTTACAGGGAACATGTCTGAAGATTTGTCTTTCCCTTTTGTTCGCTCAGAAGGAGGGTTCCCACATGCACCAGTGGACCGGGTGGCGTTCGCCTTGATTAAAGATCATGATCCAGAGTACAAGAGACTCCATTTGTGGGGAAGGTGGTACAGCCAAATCATCCAAGGCCGTCGCAGCTTCAGCTCCGCTTCGCCTTCTGAGCCCATAGTTACGATCCCTTATGCGGACAAGCCCCCGGTGGAGTATGCCGTGGAGGTTAAAAATTGGAATGCCGACGACCTCCTTCAGCCTGCAATCGGTGCCATTCCGGTGTAGCCGCCGCCGGCTATAGATATCTTAGGGAGGCGAATCTGTCAGGGTGAAGCACGCCCTTGGGGACATGCTTATAATATTGGACTGATCCCGCGACCACTTGCCGGATACCTGCAATGGGCCCGGTACATCTTATCGGCGAATAGGACTCATCTAATGAAGATTGGTTTATATTCGGCCGTCTACGTTTCGCTTTTCGAGTATCCCTCTCCTCCGACGTGGTGGATAAAGGCCTTTATTGAACAATGGAATATCCCCACCCACACCTTCTTGACAGCGGATAGGGAAGTCTCCATCTCTTTGGAAGAATTTGTTGAGATTTCAGGTCTACCAGTGAGGGGAGAGCACTACGAAGAGCTGCTTCCTCCTGATGAGTACGTCTTTGCCACCAAGCAGGTTGTATTTGACTTAACTCCGGAAAATGCCATTCAGCATCAGCACCCGGGCTTGGTGAAGGTGTTGGAGATTTATGAGGAACTCCATTTGGAATCGGGCGACCGGGGCGTCAGTTTCGCGGATTTCATCACTCGTTTTATCCGCCCGGAGTTCCTATCAGAGCAGGGCGAGAAGTTTGCTCAGCTTGCTGACTCCTTTGGTTTCGGCTTGGACCGCCGACCTTCATCGGAAAATGAGCAGCGGGATTTTTATCTCCCCGGCACTGCCAGTGTCCCTTTCTCAGAGATCGCCGTTCCTGGCATGGACGAGGAGACTTTTTTCATAGGGTTCTTGGGTCTATGGCTATGCAGCTTCGCGCTTCCCATGCATCCACGCCTCATGCGGTCCTCCGTCTTTTACCCGGCACATCGAATGGCGGCTGGTTTGCAACTATCGGTAGGGATTGCTGGGCTGGCTTACCTTTATAATGGACTTAGCGTAGCGGCGGACGCTAATGAGCCTGGGGTACAGCCTGCTAACTTTCCGATGCACTACTTCACTTCTTGGATGGAGCTGCATGTGCGAGGGGTGTTTGGTGCCCATAAGACTCCTCTATTCTTTGAGAAATACGGACTCCCAAGAATCATGCGGTTGGTCGGGGCTTCAATTGTGGTTGCACCTCCGCGGGAGTCTAGGGGACTACTCCTGCGTTCACATCTAGTCGGAGCGAAGACCTCTTTTGTGGATAAGGTCATCACCATAGGCTCCGAGACTGCTAAGTCAGTGGTGTCGCTGCGTGACGACTTTAAGGGCGGGGTTTCTGTACTGAAGGCTCGGGAAATCCTTCACCTTTACTCCATTTGGCCGGGCTACCTAGTATTTAGGCAGAATAAGACGGCTCTTTTTATGAGGTATAACCCACATCGATTTGCCCGACAATCGAGTTACAATCAAGGGATCCCGATGGAGGCCTTTCTGGAAACACCCGCGGTCAGCCCAGAGGGGATAAGGAATGCGATGCATCATTTCGTCTGGCTTAATACGGGATCCTATTTTTTTATCAGTGATCCTAGCTGTGTTCCTAAAATAATCCATCCGTATGTAGCCTGGTATGCGCATGCTATGGGCCCAATCATTTTAATGGATAAACGCCTGCTGGTTGACCGTAGGGGTGCGCCTCCTGGTGGTGATCGCAAGGCTTCCTTGCAGCCAAGGATCCAGGTCATCCCCCCGATAAAAGATGCCAGGGCTGACCGACCGCGCGTGCTGAGCCCCCCGCAGGGATTGCCATTGCCTACTACGGTGGATGCACCGCCGGCGCCCCGTGCTCCCACGAAGACGGTTAATGTGGTATCACCAGGGTCTAGCGGAGGGGCAGAGATCGGGACTCGCCGCCCTAAAGTGGCTGCCAAGCGCAAATCCGCTCCGGGTGGATCTAAAGCTGGTGGACAGCAGAAAAAGAAGAAGTCTGCCCTTTCCCTCGATGCGATCCTCAGCTCAAAGCCTGGGGCTCCTCCTGCCGAGGCCATATATGAGTATGGCAGCAATGAGGGCTTTGTGGTGGACCCTGAGGACACCAATTTAGCTGCCGCCATTGCAGCTTCGGAGCGATCGGCGAGGCTTGAAGCGATGTTAAGCAAACTCGCTGAGTCCGGTAATCATCAGACGCTTTATTTGTCATTTTACTGCATTTTTATTATTATCTTTAGCTAATATTTGCTTCGTTCTTAACAGGCATTTCTACTGAAGATGCCATTGCTGCCTCTTTGAAGACCTTCCAGGAGGAGGAGAAGAAGCGTGTCCCAGCAGGCGTTGGTATGTCCTACCCTTTTCCCTTTCATAATGAAAGTTTGTCATCTTCTCTGATGGTCAACCTAACCTTCTTTTGTTTCTTTGCAGAGGTTATATCAGTTGGCGCGGGGATCCTTCCTGAGCCTGTTACTGAAGTCCCAGCTTCATCGAAGTTGCCACAAGAGCCCCGGCTTGACAAGACGATGAGGGATGCCCTGAAGAATCTAGAGGCATCCCTATATACGGACGAGGGAGCCTCACTCAAGGAAGCCCTAGTGGCATCCGTCTCAACGGCTCGAGAGGAGCGGAAGCGGTTGAGACGCGAAGCAAGGGCACGCAGAGCTGCTTTGGCCGCGGGAGCGGGCCCTAGCACTCTTCCTCGTGCCGACACTCCTTCTGAAGCAGAGGCGAGCAGAGCTGTTTTGGCCACGGGAGCGGGCCCTAGCACGGTTTCTCGTGCCGACACTCCTTCTGAAGAGGCCCCTGCCGCCCTGTCTACTGCTTATAGGCAAGTGGCGCGCGCGGCTCGGAGTGCAAACGACAAGTCCTCTTCAGGTAGTACTTCTATCAGAGCTTTGTTGTAAGAAATATAAAGCCATTGGCTCATATGCGTTTCATCTGGCAGGGCCTATTCCGACTGAGGGGGAGGCGGAGACCGTCGAACCCAGGGGAACGGCGGAAGCGGCGCCTACCGAACCTGAGCCAACTGTGAGGCGCGTCATCGGGACCACGGGATCTGTTACAGAGGTTGAGGGGTCTGCCGCCGAGAGGGTCATTGATACCGCTCCTGACGTGGCGGTAGATGAGATGATTGTCTTAACCGAGGCAAAGGCGGTAGAAGGCGAAGCGCTCAAGGCTGGAGACCTCGCGGTGACGGTGGATGAGACAACCGTGACCGCAGGATCCGTAGGAGTAGCGGCTGAGGTCGCCACGATTCCTGAGGATGAGCCAGCTGCTCTTTCTCAGGAATCTGGCAACGCTCCAATCATGACCCTCTCCGCCTATATTCCCCCGCCTTCTCTAGGGCCTGCAAGTGTAACAACGGTCCCTATTGAGTCGGGTGACGAGGCTACGGGTGGTGGCCTGATGTCAATGGAGGAAGGAGTTGCCTCAGTCTCGGCTGGCAGTTCGTCGGGTAAGTTTCGGGTTACTATCGTTTCCCCCCTTTTTATATATCTTGCGATCTCTTCTAATAAGCTTGTCTTTGCAGGTGCGGCCAGTGCCGACGCTCCATTGCTTGAAGGAGCACCGTCAACTACTGCTTTGGCGGTGGTCACTTCCCCGTCTTCCCTCGTGCCATCGCGGATGTTGGAAGGTATGGATTTGCGACTCACAAGTTAATCTTTTAAACGTGTAGTTCATGGACTAACGCTATACCACCGCATCTTTTCAGGAGTGCTCTTTGATCATCTATATCAAGTGTTGCTCCCACACTTCTCCTTCCCATTCGAACTTGCTTCTCCCTCTAGTGGCGCTGGTGAGTGTACGTTCACTACAATATCTTTGTTCATCCCCTTTTTTCTAGCAATTGAATGATTTCTGACTTTTCCCTTTCTTTATTGCAGTGCCACAAATCGAAGGAGGGGATGCAATACCTGCCGCGCTACCGGCTCTTCCGGCTTTGCCGTCTATTGCTGCTGGTATAGCAAATTCCTTTTTTGGTAACCCTTAAACATCTCTTGAACCATCGTTTAACCATGTTTTGTTTTGCAGCTATTGTTCCGGCTTCGGTCCCTTTTGAGTCTCGCGTCCTTCCACCGGCAGGCCCTTTCTTGAGACGCCCGTCTTCAAAGGGTGCTGTGATGAGTTTGGGCATGCTGAGCGGGTACATCGAAGAGCTCAACATGGACGCTCTCCCTTCTGCCGTAGATTTCGCTGTGGAGGTTAATCCAATGTTGGCGGCGCTCGTAAATTTTCATAACGAAGGCGTCGTCGGATCTTGGGTTAATCACTGCAGGGAGATCGAGGCCTGTCTATACCGGCTGGAGTCGACGCGCCCTTCTCCCGAAGTTTTAGCCCTGAGCACCCAACGCACGACTTGGCTCGAGCAAAGCACTTCGCACTCCCGCCACTTGGAGCAAGAAGAAGCTTTAAGACTAAGGGAATGCCAAAAGACCTCGAACGAAACGGCCCATCTGCGCGCTGAGGTTGAGGCAAATGCTGCCCAAGTGAAGACTATCTTTGAGGGTCTCTTGGAGCGCATCTCCCATGGGCTAAACTTGAAGCGGAAGCTTGACGTAGCTGAGCGCAATATCCCAAGTCGGGAAGCTGCCTATCAGGTCGTCAGGGAGCAGCTTGCGTCGGTCTTGCAGCAACGAGCCCAAGTGGAGGCAGAGCTGGCGGTGGTAGCTGACCAAGAGAAGGCATGGAAGGACATATGCGAGCAATTGCTACACCTATGCAAGACACTTCCTTCCCAATAATTCTCCTTGTACCATTTGTCTTTGTAAAGTATATGTATATATTTTTTATTCTTTAGCACAATGTATCCTGTACTCGCTCAATATTTATGAATAAAAGATGTACATTTTTGTAATGTCTTGTGTCATTTCTCCGTCTTTTCTTTCTTTTATTATCAGTATGCCACCTTAGTAACCATGATTGATGGATGATTAGGACGAGTATCCCTGACCTTCTCAGGAAATAGCGATGGCTTAGGCCGCAGGTTCAGGTCTACTGCCTAAGACTTTTCAATTCTATGAGCCGTGAGGGTCTCATAGAGGCTTTTCTCCCTACGGATCGAGAGGATCTCATAGGTGGATTTTCTCCTTAGGAATCGTGAGGATTCCTAAGTGTGGTTTTCTCTTATAAGTCGTAAGGATCTTATAAGAGAATTTTCCTTCTTACGAGTCGAGAGGATTCGTAAGTGGTTGTTTCCCTCCTCGTCGAAATTCGACTTCGGAGAGTGAGACCCGTGAATAGTATGCAAGAGACCAGTTTGGATTGACTTGCAGGACCCCATTGTTCAGGAAGCAAGTTCTCCTACCTCTGATGCCTGAGGCTTCATCTTGTAGATTAAGAAGCAAGTCCAATTTGTTGAAGAAATCTCTCTTCTGAAAGATTTGGCGGGATTTCCCCCACCATCGGATCTTTGATCTAGGGGCTTCTGTTTTATAGAAGATAATAACCGAAAAGATTTCTTCAGAGCCTTTTTTGTTTAGCGCGGATGCTCCAGGATATGACACGTGTCGCACAGCACACAGTGCAGCGCAACTGTGCTAGCACATCCACGCCGACACGTGTCATGCTGCGCACGACGCATATGCCGCTGAAGCGTTGCTTCCCTTGGTTTTGCTTGAAATAGAGCTTTGCTTTGGCTGGGTGCGCTGCTTTGGGGTGCTGCGCTGATGCGTTTGCGCTGGACACGTGGCGTGTAGTGCGCAGCGCAACACAACTGCGCTAGCGCTTCCGTGCTGAAGCGTCGCTTCTTCAAGATAGAGCTTTGCTCTAATCGGGGGAGGATGAAGCGTTGCTTCATCTTCTGTCTCGGAATTCGAACGGACATTCGCTCCAATTAGGGTAAACTGCCGTGACGACTCTTGGGAGCCGAAGAGGCACTTGAGGCCTATAAATAGGACCCTTGGTCCCCTCCAGATATTTATCATCTTCCAGATTTCCATTTTGAAGACTTCAGAGCTTTGTTCTTGCCTTTAAGAACTCCGGTGCCTTGCTCCTTTTTTTTTTAAAGGTTTTTTAGAAAAACTTGAGGTAAGATCGATTCTTAGATCAATCTTAAATAGCAGAGCTCTCGTCTAGTGGGTCTCATCTTTGAACACAGTTTTGCTCTCTAGGAATTTAGTCATCCATGTATATTATTGCTTTTCTATTGTTGATCTTCCTGTAATATTTTCTCCAGGCATAATGGCGGCGGTGCATCTATACAGTCTGCACGAGTTCATTACCTACGATGATATCCGCGCTCAGGGTCGTCAACAAAACCAGGAGTTTACAGATGCCGAATGTGCAGAAGTTATGGGTCGTTTGAACGCAAGCGGTGGTTGGCTGTTGCCTCGGCGTTCGGCTCTTTTGAAAGTCGTGCTGGGAGCAATATGGAAGGCACTTCCGGGTCTTCACGAGGCCCTACCACTCAATGCGCTGGATGATGCCGAGGACAAGGTGCATTCAGTGCACCTGACAGGGCTGATCTCAAAGAAGCGACGGAACGACCTCGTTGACATCCTGCATCAAGTGTTTCAGCAGACGACGATTGTCACTGCTTATCAAAGGCCAGAAGGGCTTGCCGATGATATCGACACCGAGGAGCGCGAAAGACTGCGCATAAGAATAATTAAAAAGGCCAGAAGAACTCTGGATGGCCTTACTTTTGATTTCCTCAATCCGTGCCCCGGATCCGAGGTTATACCGTTGTAATATTTTGAACAATGTTTCTTATGCATTATTCTTATGCTTGTAAAAACTTTTAGTGGTATGAATGAAAACCCTCCTCTTTTCTATTTCAGCCTGTCTTATTTCTCGTCCTGAGTCTTTTGTCGATGCATAAATGAATGCGTTACGCATGCCAGATCAAATGTAGAACGGATATTCTTTCTATGTCAGTAGGCTGTCTTAATAATCATGGTTGATGGATGTCTAAAACGAGTATTCCGACTTACTCAGGAAATAGCGATGGCTTAGGCCGCAAGTTCAGGTTTACCGCCTAAGACTTTTCAATTCTATGAGCCGTGAGGGTCTCATAGAGGCTTTTCTCCCTACGGATCGAGAGGATCTCATAGGTGGATTTTCTCCTTAGGAATCGTGAGGATTCCTAAGTGTAGTTTTCCCTTATAAGTCGTAGGGATCTTATAAGAGAATTTTCCCTCTTACGAGCCGATAGAATTCGTAAGCGGTTGTTTCCCTCCTCGTCGAAATTCGACTCCGGAGAGTGAGACCCGTGAATAGTATGCAAGAGACCATTTTGGATTGACTTGCAGGGCCTCATTGCTCAAGAAGCAAGCTTTTCAATCCTTGCTGTCTGAGACTTCTTCTTACAAATTGAGACGAATCGGGAATTTGCTCGCGGAGAGGGTGATGGCTCTGCGAGTTGACATGAGTTTAAGAGGCTCTCATCACGGAGTGTTTGTATCCGTGAGTCGAGGAGTTTGCTAAGGATTATTTGTTTCCCAAGCACCAAGGATTATTTGTTTCCTTGGGGTTTGAAACGAGTCGAGGATTCCTACGGAGGCACTGGTGGCTCTGCGGGTCGACGCGGATCAGGAGGCTCTCGTCAAGGAGTGTTTGTATCCGTGAGTCGAGGAGTTTGCTAGGGATTATTTGTTTCCCAAGCGCCAAGGATTATTTGTTTCCTTGGGGTTTGAAACGAGTCGAGGATTCCTACGGAGGCACTGGTGGCTCTGCGGGTCGACGCGGATCAGGAGGCTCTCGTCAAGGAGTGTTTGTATCCGTGAGTTGAGGAATTTTGCTAGGGATTATTTGTTTCCCAAGCGCCAAGGATTATTTGTTTCCTTGGGGTTTGAAACGAGTCGAGGGTTCCCATAGAGGCTCTGGTGGCTCTGCGGGTCGACGCGGATCAGTGCTCTCGTCAAGGAGTGTTTGTATCCGTGAGTCGAGAAATTTTGCTAGGGATTATTTGTTTCCCAAGCGCCAAGGATTATTTGTTTCCTTGGGGTTTGAAACGAGTCGAGGGTTCCCATAGAGGCTCTGGTGGCTCTGCGGGTCGACGCGGATCAGAAGGCTCTCATCAAGGAGTGTTTGTATCCGTGAGTCGAGGAATTTAATGAAGATATTGATTTCTTCGGAGTTGGACTGAACTGTCGAGATTTGGCTTCGTCTTCTGGCGGAGCCTGTTGGGAAAGTATGGTTCCCTCTTTGTTTACGCCCTTGGATTGTATACAGGGATCGATGTTATCTTAACTGTAGGGCCAAAGTTTTATCATCATCATCATCATTTTTTTTATTTTATTTCCGCGATGCTCTATCATTTCAGCTTTTATATCGCGAAGGTCGCGATTGCCCAATCATTTCGGCTATTTCTCGCGGTGCCCAATCATTTCGGCTATTTATTTCATTTTTACTCGCTGCTTTTTATTGCGAGTCGCCCAATCATTTCGGCTATTTTACATGCATACATTTTACTTCTTTTTATTGCAAGTTGCCCTATCATTTCGGCTATTTCGTATGCATGAGCGGCCTACTGGCTTTCGCCGTAAACCTGAAATTGGACACCGATTTCGGCATCAGCACCGCTGCAACTGGGATATTACCAGGAGCGAATCATCATTTGCCTCTGTCGTTGTCGAACAAAGGAGGCTTAGCGACCAGGGTTAGGGTCCTGTCGGCTAAGGCTTTTGACTTCATGAGCCGTAAGGGTCTCGTGAAGGTATTTCTCCCTACAAGTCGTGGGGATCTTGTAGGTGTATTTTCTCCTTAGGAGTCGTGAGGATCCCTAAGTGTTTGTTTCTCTGTAAGTCGTAAGGATCCTACAGGAGGGCTTTCTCCTTGTAAGTCGAGAGGATTTACAAGGGTTATGCGAACATATCCCCAGTCACGGATGGACCTTGGTTAGGGAAATGTTTATTCGCGCCCGTGGATTGTATACAAGGGTCAATGCTGAGCCACTTGTAGGGCATTATCGAAAGTTGTGGGGGCTGCTTAAGCACAGGTTTAGATCTCTATAGCTTAAGACTTTCAAATCTTATGAGCCGTGAGGGTCTCATAAGAGCGTTCTCCTTACGAGTCGTGAGGATCTCGCAAGTGTATTTTCTCCTTAGGAACCGTGAGGATCCCTAAGTGTGTTGCTCCCTTGTGAGTCGTAAGGATCTCACGCGGGTGGTTTCTCCTTACAAGGTCGAGAGGATCTTGTAAGTGTTCTTTAACGAGGTTGCGCCCTTTCAGGTTTTCACAAACACTCGCCGGTAGTCCTGCTGTTTTTACTCACGGAGCCCTTTCGGGTTTTCATCCGTGCCCCTTTTTGCTTATGGACATACCGTCTTCTTTTTTTTTATCCTTTTTATTTCCTTTTTCTCTTTTTTTTTACGAGGTCACACCCTTTCGGGTTTTCACGAACACTCGCCGGTAGTCCTGCTGTTTTTACTCACGGAGCCCTTTCGGGTTTTCATCCGTGCCCCTTTTTGCTTATGGACATACCGTTTTTATTTTATTTTATTTTCATTTTTTTTTATCTCGTCAGCCTAAGGATGCTGCGGTAGTAATTTAAAGACGTTTCAGTCTGCTATTAGTTTAAGGACATTTCGGTCCGCTGTTAGTTTAAGGACATTTCGGTCCGCTGTTGAGAAGCTGGCTACTGCTTATAAAGTTTGAGCTTAGGAAGATAGCGAGCGGACTTAGTCGTCGTCATCCATCATTGACCTAGGCTGTGACTCATTAAGCGTAATATTTCTTTAGGAAGCGACCGTTTATCGGCCTGAAAGGCCTTTCACCGTGCATGTCCATGAGTAGATAGGCCCCACCCTGGTAAACTTTATCTATGATGTACGGGCCTTCATAGTTCGGCTCGAATTTTCCCCGCTTGGCGCGATTGGGGATCATAGGCCTTTTGACCACTACCACGAGTTCGCCTTGGTGGAATGTCCTCGGTCGGGTCAATCTTTCGTATGAGCGCATCATCTTTGCTTTATAAGCTTCCAGATTTTGTTGCGCTATGAGCCTAGTTTCATCAAGGGCGTCAAGCTCCTCAAGCCGAAGGTGAGCATTTTCTTCGTCCGTTAGCTCGTGATGGACTGCCATTCGTAGAGAGGGTAACTCTACCTCGAGAGGGAGTACTGCTTCCGTACCGAACACCAACGCGTATGGCGTTGTGTTTGTAGCTGTCTTGAACGTGGTTCGATACGCCCAAAGAGCTTCTTGCAGTCTCTCATGCCAGTCTTTCTTATTTCGGGACACTGTTTTCTTTATAATTTTCGTCAAGGTCTTGTTGAAGGCCTCGGCGAGACCGTTAGCTCGTGGATTATAGACTGAGGAATATCTCCAGTCTATGTTATGCTGCTGTGCGAAGCGGCTGATTTTATGACTTCGGTAAGCTGGCCCGTTATCGGAGATGATCCGCCTCGGAGTTCCAAACCGATATATGACGTGCGTTTTGAAGAAATGGAGGATATTCTCCGTCTTCACTTCTCTCAATGGTACTGCTTCTGCCCACTTAGAGAAGTAGTCAGTCGTTGCTAGGATGAAACGATGTCCTTTAGACGATGCTGGCTCGATGGGGCCGACTATATCAGTCCCCCACATTTCGAATGGCCAGCTAGCTACCGTTGGATGCAGCGGATTTGGGTGCTGGTGGATGAAATCCCCATGAATCTGGCATGAGTGACATTGCTTCGCATATTCGATGCAGTCTTGAATCATCGTGGGCCAGTAATAGCCCATCCGTTTGATCTTCAACTTCATCTTTGGACCTGCTTGGTGAGACCCGCAGATTCCGTCATGAACTTCTTGGACGACCTTTCTCGCTTCGTCAGGTCCTAGGCATCTCAGCCACAGAGAATCGAATGACCTCTTGTATAGAGTATCGTTGACGAAGGCGAAAGACAGAGCTCGTTTCACGAGCTGATGTCTTATGGACGCTTCTTCAGGCATTCGGTGGAACTTGAAGTAATCTATGAAGACTTCTCTCCAGTCCTCAGTATTTTCCCAATCTTTTATTTGCAGGGTTGTCTCCTCAGCTGCTCCCTTTTCTTTATATGATTCTGGAGGTATTTCTGCTGGGGTTAGCACTCGACGGCTTTGTACCACGATTCTAACGTCATCGAGGTTCTCATCAGCCAGTTCTTTAGCAAGTTTGGCTAGTGCGTCCGCTTTGCTGTTTTCCGCGCGCGGTATGCTCTCCAAAGTGTAGGAGGGAATTTGGGTTAGCAGTTGTTGCACTTTTTCACCGTATTTTACTAACTCCGGTTTGCATGTTTGGTAATCGCCGTTTACTTGACTAACGACCAGTTGCGAATCTCCGTATATGAGGAGGTTTTCAATTCCCATGTCAATGGCGATCTCGAGACCTGCTATCAGAGCTTCGTATTCGGCTTCGTTGTTTGTCCTCGGTTCCGTCAGGGAGAACGCGTAGCGCATTATCCCTCCTTGTGGAGTTATAAAGATGAGTCCTACCCCCGATTTGATTATAGGGGTACTTTGTTTACGCTTCTTCACGGAAGATGCTCCGTCAAAATAAAGCTCCCATCGGGTATTATCACCATCGATCGCATCAAACGCATGTTCGTCCGGAAGATCGCAGTTTAAAGGAGAGTCGGCTGGTATCGGGTGCTCAGCAAGGAAGTCGGCAATGGCCTGGCCTTTTACTGCCCTGAGAGGTTGATATGTTATCGAAAATTCCATTAAGAGCAGGGCCCATTTAGCGAGTCGCCCTGTCAATATGGCTTTTGACATTAGATATTTGAGAGGGTCCACTTTTGAAATAAGACGGACTTCGTGCGCCAACGCATAGTGCCTAAGCTTTGTTATTGCGAAGATCAACGCCAGGCAGTGTTTTTCAATGGGAGAGTAGTTGCTTTCTGCCCCCAGCAGAACTCGACTTAAGTAGTAGATTGCTCTTTCTTTCCCTTGATCGTTCTCTTGTGCCCATAATGCGTCTAAGGAACCTTCGAGGGCGGTTGTATAAAGAATGAGGGGCTTCCCCTTAACCGGAGCAGCCAACACCGGCGGGTTCTGCAGGTATTGCTTGATCTCATCCAGTGCGCCTTGGCATTTTTGATCCCAAACGAATGGGGTTCCCTTCTTCATCAGGTGACTATAAGGACGGCACTTTCCTGAAAGGTTGGCTATAAATCGCCGTATGTATGCGAGTTTCCCTTGGAGAGACCGCAGCTGTTTGAGAGTCCTCGGCGGAGGCATTTCCATGATCGCTTTAATCTTTGACGGATCTATTTCAATACCTCGGTGTCGAACAACGAATCCCAGGAATTTGCCCGAGGAAACCCCGAACTCACATTTAAGAGGATTCATCTTCAAGTTGTATTGCCGAAGGCGTTGAAATACAGTCTTCAGATGCTCGAGATGTTCCTCGTATGATTTGCTTTTAACCACGAGATCGTCGATATAGCATTCAACGATTTCGTGTATAAGGTCGTCGAAGATCTTTGTCATGGCCCTCTGATAAGTAGCACCGGCGTTCTTCAAACCGAAGGGCATCACTTTATAACAAAATATACCAAGAGGAGTCCTGAAGGCTGTGTGCTTCTGGTCTTCTGGATGCATTTTTATCTGGTTATACCCCGATGAGCCGTCCATGAAGGAGAAAACTTCATGAGTGGATGTATTGTCTATCATCAGTTCAGTGACTGGCACTGGGAAATCATCCTTCGGGCAAGCTTTATTAAGATCCCGGAAGTCTACGCATATGCGCACTGTCCCATTTTTCTTCATCACTGGGACGATGTTGGCGATCCATTCAGGGTACTGAACTTCCTGGATGAAGCCAGAGTCGATTAACTTTTTGACTTCGGTATTTATGCTCATCTCAAGCTCGAGTCGCATTCTTCTCGGCGCCTGTTTGACTGGCTTGATGTTCAGGGATATTGCTAGTCTATGTACAGCAACTTCTGGATCTAATCCCGGCATCTCGGAATAGTTCCATGCGAAGCAATCTTTATGCTGCACAAGGACGTCTTTTAACGCAGCCACCCTCTCTTCAGACAGCAGCTCGCTGACGAATGTCGGTCGCGGATCATTTATTGTCCCCAACTCGATTTTCTGGAGGTTATCTGCAGTAGTATGGATTCCATCTTCCAGCTCTTTTGGCGCTGGTGGAAATTCTGAGATTACTTCATCGCTGCCGTTTTCAAAGCACCAGGGAAGGTCATCCACGTTCTCAGGCTCTTCCCTTGATATCATTATCACGTGACAAGTATGAATTCGCTTCCAATCCCAATGCAGAACTGGTTCTTCATTCGTGGCCTTGGGCTCGTGCTTTTGTGGTGGTGCTACCCTCCAGTTGTCAGACAACGCGAATTTGCCAAGCTGATATTGGTCCTCAACCCAATTCTTAAAGGTGAAGCAATCTTCAAGAGGATGCCCTACTACTCGATGGTAAGAGCAATAATTTGGGTTGGAGACTTCGCCCGCTTGCTCAGGGTGTTTAGACTCTGGCAGTGTAAGCATTCGATGTTTTAGAGCAAGATCAAGTATTTTCCTTGTTTTGTTCCGAGGAAATGAGTATGCTCGACCCATTTTCTTCATGAGGGCTAAGTCAATAACGCTCGACTCTCGGATGCGTGGCTTCTTAGCTCTGCTTTGTGGTTGTCGAGCGCCTTTCTTGCCTTTCGACTTGTTTTTGCTTTCGCGTTGAATCTCTTTTGTAGCAGGTTGACAAGGAGCGGCATTTTCATCCTTCACCGCCTGTTGAAGGAGGCGCTGTGTCTTGGCTTTCTCATAGATTGCCATTTCACGATTGTGATCATCTCGGGCTTTTTGACCCGCATTCCTTATAAGTTTGCCCATCTGGTCTTCAAATGATGGACTGGGCGGTTTTGCATCAGGAACTTTTGCTGGCTCAGGATTAGCGTCCTCCCATTGAGCGTCTGCCTCTTCATCGAAGTCATACATGACATAACAGCTGTTTACTAGCTCCCGTTTCTTTGACCGGATGTACCCAAGCCCTTTTGTTTCTATTCTCCCGTTAGGCAGTTTGCATTGAGTCCCGGGAATGTTCCAGACCTTGTCATAGAATTTGGCTTTTCTAACGGTCTGTGTGAAGGATATCCCCTGGCGTTTCAGCAGTTTCTTCAAACCTTCGGTATAATATCTGGGAAGACGGATAGGCTGAAGCCTGTCGAGCGTGGGATCCGCGCCATGCCAAATTTCTTTTTCCACCTTGTTTTCTTCAGAACGGTAGAATAGGATTGCCTTCTCGCCTTTTCGTCCGGGAGGGATATAGAATGTCTGCAATTCTTCTACGCTGTTGGTGTCGAGTGCATCCAGTTCTTTGTAATGTTCAAGCGGCACCATGGTTATCTGCAGACTTCGCTCTTCATCAGCGGAAACCCGTATTGAAGGCCGAGCAGGGAATACAGCATGAACTTCATCCTCTGAATCACTACCGAAGATCAATGAAGGAACGGATGGTCCTGGCCTGGTGGATTGGGATGGACCTGAATAAATTATATCCTCCTCCTCCTCGGTGTCACTGCCGAAGACAGGGATGGTGGCGTTAGTTTTGTTCTCCGGTTTGTGACACCCTTCCGTGTCTTCGAAACTTGGTAAGAAGTATTTGGCATCTTCATACTTGCGAACTTCATTTACGGAAAACGGATTCAACTCTCCCGCCACTGTGTACTCGAGGCCATCCCTAGATAACTTCATGCACTGATGCTGTGTAGAAGGGATGATATTGTACTCGTGTAGCCATGGTCGGCCGAGCAGAGCATTGTAGCACGTCTTGGCGTCTATAACATGGAATTTGATGTCTGTGACGAGCAACCCGAAGCGTAGCGTCAATATCACAGATCCAAGTGTTTTTGATGATTGAGAGTCGAATCCGGAGATAGTGATTTTGTCTCGGGCGAGGTGTTGGACACTCATGCAAATCTCCTTTAACACTCGCACATTGAGTAAATTGACAGACGATCCGTTATCGACCAAGATTTTGCCTATCTTTATGTCATGGCAGTATCCTGAGACATAAAGGGGGCGATTGTGTTCACACGTCCCGAGGAGAAGGTCTTCATCACCAAAAGCAACGTCGGCTGTGTGCACTTCCTCTAATTCGCCTTTCATCTTTTCTTCGGCTAGGAAGGCTTGGAACTGGTCCGGCTCTTGTAGGGCCTTAATTAAAGAATCCCTCGCCTCTTTTGATAGTAATAGGGCATCGAGAATGCTGAGTTGTGAGGGTAGCTTCCTCAGATGCGCTAAGACATTGTAATCTACTTTATTCCTCTTTGGGGGATTCTTGGCGGTTAACTCTTCCGCGACTCAGTCATCCAAGGAGATATCTTCAGAGACCTTCTCTTTCCCTTTGTCTTTTCTGTTCAAGGGTCTGAGGTTCTTTTCGGGTAATGTGCGATTGCGCAGCTGTATATTCTCGCAGGCCTTCGGTTCTTCTTCTTTTCCCGAAGTGGATTCTTTGAAGAGGGGGCCAAGCTCTAGCTCCTCATCGGAATCGCTCCCAAATGTAGGCACTTGTGACCCAGCAGTGTTAACCATGTGACAATTGCTGGCAGTTCTTTCAAGCTCTTTGGTCGTGTTTCTTTGCTCCCGACGAATTTTACGCTTTTCCCGTTTAAAGCGTTGTTGATTAGCGACGTATCCTTGCCACCATCTATCGAAAGCCTTGCACTCTTGAGTGGGATTCGAGACCTTCTGATGATATAAGCAATAAGAGGGGTGCATTTCTACCACACCAGTAATTTTTCCTTCAGAGGATGGTAGCTTCATGCCCATTGATATGGCCTTAGCAAACCTCTTTTTTTTATCTTGAATTGGCTTTTGTCAGCGGTGGAGGCATCTTGCTCCAGCGGGATCATCTCAGCTCTTTCATCAAGTCGCTGGCGCTTGGCCCTTTCGAATATAACCGTCTCGCGTTCTCGATCAGCTTTACTTTTCAATCGAGCTTCATTAAGAAACGCGCCAATCATCTCAACTGATAACCCTGGAGCTCTTGATTCGGCATTTGCCCCCAGCGTTTCAGTGCCAGAGGTCTCTTCATCATTCGTGACCGAATGAGAGATCATATGACAGCTCGCCACATACTCCTCGGATTCGTCCGATGAACTTTCTCCCTCATCTTCCTTTTGAAAGACGTGATCAAGGAAATCTTGGAGCGTAATGGGAGTCCGCTCCTTTTGGTTATATTCATCCAGCGCGTCGATCTGCTTTTGTAGGTCCGTGCGCTTGTCGCCAGGCTTCACGGGCTTCTTAGATTTCTTCTTCTTCTTTTTCGAAGATTTTGACGGCTGGCTATGAACGCTTGAACCACCACCATCAGTCTTCGGAGTCAGTCGTGGCTTCAACATCCCCTCAATAACCTGCGGTTCCAAGGGGTTCTTCCACTTGACCGCTGGACAGGTCTGAAGATTGTTTAGCATCCTCTCTGTCTTGACTGATAATACAACCTCCCAAGGAGCTTCCTCTATGACAGAGCATGTTGCCCCCGGCGTGTTCGTCCCTTTAGAGGTGTGGGGCTGCGGGGGATTCACCTTCCATTTGTCAGATAGCGCAAATTTGCCCTGACGGTACTGGTTCTCAAGCCAATTCTTGAAAACGTAGCAATCCTCGATGGGGTGGCCTAGCACTCTATGGTAAGGGCAGTAATTGGGCTCGTTGACGTCGTTCGGTTGCAACGGACGTTTTGGATCTGGCAGATTTATGAGTCTGTTGCGCAACGCCAGCTCGAATAGCCTCCTCGTTTTATCGCGGGGGAAGGAGTAAGGACGTCCCAACCTGTCCTCAAGGGGTACGTATGGGCGCGTATTGTTTGGACGAGCAACCGGCTTCGAGTCGCTCGGTTGTTGTTGGGCATTAGCGACAATGATCGCTTTTCCCTTTCCTTTGTCGTTTCGGGAGTCCGGCTTCGGGAGAGGGGGTTTATGGCCAATCTGGTCCATCTGCGCTAGTTTGTCGATCAAAGCCTGGAAGGTAGTCGGCTTGAAGAACATCATGAACTGCGAGATGGTTGCCTGTGGATCAAGGGTTCCAACAAACATCCCCACCGCTGGAGCTTCTTCTATGCGCTGTTCGCACTTCGACCATAGATTTCGCCACCGTATAGCGTACTGAACCCATGTCTCACCGGGTTTTACCCTGGCATTAATCAGTGCCGTCATCGGGGTACGCTCACTGGCACTTGCAAAACGTTGGGTGAAGAGCAGCTCCATCTCCGCAAAGGTTTTAATAGAGTCGTTGGGAAGCTCAGAATACCATTCAAACGCTGTATCTGATAAGCTTCCAACAAACTGGCGAAGCAAAAGTTTGTCGTCACCGCCGGTGTTACCGCAAAGAGCCCTGAACTGGGCAACATGTTGATGGGGATTGCCGGTCCCTTTGTAGACATGAAACTTGGGAATTGTGTAACCCGGCGGGTACTTGATTTGGTCATACCAGCCTGGATACGGTCGCCCCGTTTTTACGACGTGGCCGGCTGCTTCGGCCGCGTGATTAACCTTTATTTGCTGGGCTATATATTCGTCCAGATCAGTCTTAGAGATTGTATCCTCTTTAGCCGTTAATAGAGCCGGTGGCGGATTTGATGCCTCTCCCCTATCGTCTTCAAGAATGATCGGGAGATTCCAGCAGGTGGATCCTGTTGAATCATCATACCCACCTTATCCTGGAACAGGAGGGCCATCCGCTGTATGTTGGCTGCTTGTTCAGCAGCCTCTCTGTCCCTCTTTTCCAGTACTCGGCGAAGGAACTCAGCGTCGGTCTCTTCCTCCTGGCGCTCATCTAAGGACGTCTCAGGGTTCTCTTTCGGCCCAGTGAGTGCAGCCATTGTGGTCATCATCTCCTGGAGCTTTTGTTGTTGCTCCTGAGCCTTGGTCACTGATCGGGTAAGCGGTCGGTGACCCGTAGCAGTACGACTTTCTTCCTTTTCAGAAGCCATATAAACCGTATGAACAATTATGCCCCCTGACTTAGGGCGTTTAGGTTCACTGCTTTTAAACTTTGCTGGTGACGCGGGAGTTTTCTCTGGCTTCCTTCTTTTGTGGGCCAACGAGGTCAAAGGAGCCGTTGGAGTGGGCATCCTAGCAACCGTTGCCCCCTGCTGTTTAACGGGGCGGGTTTTATCCTTTTCGACCTTTGCCTTTTTCTGGCGATGAAAGTGATCTGGGTCAATCACAGAGTCTTGAACCCTCCGCCAAACCCTGTATATCTTTGACGATAGCCGTTGAGGGGGCTGTTCTTGTTTTGTTTCTGGAACTCTCTCCGCAGGTGGAGGAGATCTTTTCAAGGTAGCGGTTGGAGAGTTCTTACGCACTCTCCTCAGTAGTTCAAAGCTGTTCCCAGTTGGAACAGCAGCGTTGACTTCCACCATTGGAGCGGGTGGAGTTATCCCTGAGGGGGAGTTGCCCCCTACTTTCCTCACTCGTCGCCAATGGCGACGTCGCGCACGACGAGCCGTTGGGACTGGCTCGGAAATCGAGATGGTTTCTTGTTGCCCCCTGTTTGAGTGTGGGGTAACTGCCGATGTCAGCCTGTCGAAGACTGATGCCTTTTGACCAGCTGGGGGAGGAGTGGGAATCATCAATCTTGTGAAGACCGACTCTCTGATAGGAGAGGTCGTTTTAACGACTTCCGAAGCAGCGGCCGTTTCCCTCTTTGGGACGGCCACTTTATAGTTCTGACCTAGCCTGGTGAAAACGGAGGCTGTCGGTTTAGTAGCGGGCGACCCGTTGACAGAGGCTGTCGAAACAGTGAGCCGGTTGAAGACCGACTCTTTACCCACTTCCGGCGTAGGAATTGGTGCAGAAAAGCTTGCAGGTGGGATCATAGTCCCGAAGAACAAGCCGGTGGTGGCTTGGGTCACCTGGTCTACCGGCAGAGTAAGGAAGGAAGCCGCTTGGGGCCCATATACTACACCTCCTGGTGAGGTGGAGCGTCCGTTGCAGCGGCATTTCGAGCAGTTGGTACAGCTAGAGGCCATTGAATCTTGAATTCTGCGCCAGGTAAAAGACCAAATCTTAGTAACTTGAAATCCGAAGACAACCATTTAACGAACCGCGATTGGTTCGCGAAGACGACACACGAAGTGTGGAGTGGAAAGAGGAAGAGGTCCCACCGGGCGTGCCAGAATCTGTTCCCCTCCGAATGGCGGCCTGGACTTTGCGTCTCGCCTGAGATTCGGGGCAGATGCTATTTGGTTTTATCCGTCTACCTCTCCGAAAATGCCAAGTTGATTTATGGCACCTTGTATCGGAGGTTTAGACGGATGCGGCCGATGTAGCAGACTTCGTCAGATTCCCCCTCGCTTGAGGGGTTTTTGATTATGGGGACGCTCTTCCCTGCAGGCGCAAGCCTCTGCAGTTAATTACGCTACCGCATTGCGGTAACAACTTTCTCCTTCTCCAGAATTTCACTTCGTGTCGTGTGTGTTTGTTTTGTTTGTGGTTGCCCGTGGATTGTATACGGAGACTGAGTAATGCCGTCGCCCGTAGGACGTGGATTAGTCCAAATCCGTATTTACTTAGATTTGGGTTTGGTGTTTTTAGTTTAAGGATACGTTAGCCGTATTGCGGCTAAGATCAACTTAAACGTTCGTTAAGGATACGTTAGTCTTGTTTTAGACTAAGATCAACTTAACGTAGTGATTAATTTAATGTATGGCCATCGGGACTCGTCACCTCTCTGACGTCGTTGAAGGATTACAACGACATGTATCAGAGGAGCTCGGAGATGTACCCTCAAACCAGAGTTGATTGGGAGTTTTATAATCCATTTGAATGTTTAAGGATACGTTAGCCGTGTTTGGGGCTAAGATCAACTTAAACGGGACCGTTTAGATCCGGCAAAAGAGCGTTTGGAGGCTCTATTGTTCCAGTTTAAGGACGTAGTGGTCCGTTTTCCAGTTTAGGGACGTGGTGGTCCGATATTAGTTTAGGGACGTCTCGGTCCGATATTAGTTTAGGGACGTTTCGGTCCGATATTAGTTTAGGGACGTTTCGGTCCGAGATTGGTTTGTGGTCGTTGGGACCCGTCACCTCTTCGACGTCGTTGAGGAATTACAACGATGGATGTCAAAGGAGTTCGGAGATGTACCCTCGAACCGGACGTAGATTGATTTAGGAGAGCCATTTTGCTCAGCCAATTTAATTTAAGGACTTATGGCCACGATTGGGCTAAGTCCAAAAAAAAATGTCCAACATTGCTTTTGCATTTCCTTTTATTTTTGGGCTTTGCCCAGAAAAGATGCAGGGCATCAATTTGTTTTGAACTCTGTTCTTTATGAATGATGCAGAGCATCAATTTTATTTGGGCTCAGCCCTTTTGTTGCTTTGCAATTTATTTTGGCCTGCTAGGCCTTTTTGATTTGGGCCTGGCCCTTCAAGTAATGCATTGCATTTGTGCAAAGCACCAAGAATCTTTTAGATTCAAGGAAAGGAGTGCAGAGCACTTTTTAATTTCTTGATCTAAATTTAGATCAAAGAAAAGAAAAGAAAGAAATCTTTTCTTTCTTTCTGTTTAAGAGAACCAAAGGTTCATAGCAAGTGCAAGGCACTATTTTTATTATTTTTATTTATTTATTTATTCATTTATCTGCGCTGTGCTTGCGCAACTGCGCATACACGTGTCGCGCAGTGAAGCGCTTGCGCAGCTGAGCTTGCGCAACTGCGCAGACACGTGTCGCTCAGTGAAGCGCTTGCGCAACAATATTTGCGCAACTGCGTAGACACGTGTCTCGCAGTAAGGCGCTTGCGCAACTGAGCTTGCGCAACTGCGCAGACACGTGTCGCTCAACGGTGCACTTGCGCAACAGTATTTGCGCAACTGCGCAGACACGTGTCGCGCAGAAGTGCGTTTGCGCAGTTGTGCTTGCGCAACTGCGCAGACACGTGTCCCGCTGCAGTGTACTTGCGCAACAGTGTTTGCGCAACTACGCAGATACGTGTCGCGCAGCGCTGCGCTTGCGCAGTTGTGCTTGCGCAACTGCGCAGACACGTGGCGCGCTGTGGTGCGCTTGCGCAACAGCGTTTGCGCAACTGCGCAGACACGTGTCGCGCAGCGGTGCGCTTGCACAGTTGAGCGTTGCTTTTGCTTTTTTTTAAAGAGCCTTGCTCTGATTGGACGCACTGTCTTGGGCGTTGTGCTGCCGTGTCAACTTCTGACACGTGGCGCGTTGCGCGCAGCGCACGGTAACTGAAGCGTTGCTTCACAATTTGAATTTTCAAAACTTAAGTAGAGCCTTGCTCTGATTGGGGGAACAATGGGTGTCTCCAATAATCAAGAGAGAGAAAGGGTGATCATTGACAAAAGAAAATGATCACAAACTAATCCAAACACTCCATGAATCATAACCCTCCATCACCAAACATCATCATCAAGTATGATGATTCCAAAAGTGAACCATGATGAATAAGAAAGTCAAGCTATGATGACTAGAAGAAGTCAAATGGTGGAAGAATTATCATGAAGCAATAAAATGCAAAGACCACCCTCCACAAATGCTAATTTGCACAAATGCAAATAAGCCCTCCTCCACCAATCTTCGGCCAATGAAAGATACAAAGAAAAAATGGCCGAAATGGAAAGCAAACTGGCAACTCCAAAAAACTGATCCCGTAATAAATTACAGGAAAACCCCGCTGCTGTGTATACACACCCGCATTTGTATTCCGACTGAATACAAATGCAATGAGACAAAATCTATACTGTACTATACTAGGATCCGGCTTAAACCAAAGCCCGCTAGTATTTTCCGTCCGATCATGATCCGTGCAATACCGCACGTATCTGATCGAATCCTGCCATATCTCCATACGGCCTCTACAGCGTTTCGCCCGAAAACTTGAGCAACTGTCTGTGGGGGACTCTAAAGACTCGTCAATACTATGGCTGTGGATTTAACCACTAGCACGTCAGAGGTATTAGCCATACGTGACGGGCTACCAGCTATTGACCAAAAGGGACGTCGATGAGCGAACTCATCCTGACACCCTACTGAGCCTGTCAGTGACAATATCCGTACAGTCCGGTCCGTTCGTCTATGAGCATCGTATGGCGGGCCTAGGGGGTTGGTAAAAGTCAGACCCCCAAAAGCGGTACAAGTCGTGTAGGAGTGTAACCCAGAACACCCTGAGATACTACTGGAATATCTACCAGTAAATCTCCTGCCTTGGCCAAGGACTTCGTGTAATGGCTCTCCTAGACACAGCGCGACCTCACCCCCAATACCGGGAGAGACGAACCCCTGAAGATCCGCTCACTGCCTCCATGTGGCTCGGGACTGTACCCAACTAAAACCTGTTTGCATGTCTCCTTTGAGCGTGGTAGGGTAGTAATCAAAGTACAGTGGGAACTCAGACGAGACAAATGACGATCCTCAGGTCGATGAACTAACCTGTACACATGTCACCTGGGAACTGCTATCTGACGTCAGGTATAAGACTAACTAGCATGTTCCCGGTGCGTCCTGTCCGGTGTACTCATAACCCAATGAGCACCTGTATACATCTTAGGTGAACCAACTGACACCAGTGGCTTGTGAGACCGGCCACCGCCCCTCGTCGGGGTCTCGACTGTATATACTGGTCTACTCTGGAGTATCGATGCCCTGTCTCGAAACTCCCACGACTAGGGACCTTTTAAGGATGTGCTTATAGACTACCAGCTCCTACGTATATGATCGCCCTCATACTGCTGGCAGTCAAGCAAGAATCCTAGGGGCTCTATCAACGTGTAATAGCGACTTGTCAGGTCACCTAAAGCAGTACACGATGATAAAGGTAAACCAGATAGCATACTATCATCTTGAGTAAGACTGTCCTACCGGGATAGGTCCTCCCTCAATCATTGCAATCACGTGCCTGTGATCCAATAATTGACTCTAAGGGCACTATCTCCAACAATCTCCCACTTGCACTCAAGGCTAATTATTGCGATGTCGCATACTCACAGCCCGTGTGATACCGAACACCCAACTCCTCTACTTGTCAGTCTCACAAAGCTCGTTTGCGAAACTATTGCATTCGAGGAATAACCTCAGTGAGTGGATCCGCTTTGATGTTTCTTTCTATGTCTCTCTATATCTCAAGTTCGCGGAGAAAGCCATCTCCCGAAATAAGCAATACCTGTCTTAGAATGTGTCTGGATGTCTGATGGGACCTAGCTCATAAATGAACTCCAAATCCAAACTTCTTAGACTGTATCGTCAACTGAACTTAATCGGTATCCTGCGCCATGCCTCCCTCAGTATCCTCCTGGACCACCTGTCCATAATACCGCCCCTTGTCAGAAGGAAAACTATAACTCTGACAACCTCCTTGTCGTCCAGGTCACCTTGGAAGCCTGGAATGATAACTGTCTCCCGAATGAGGCTGTCGTTATCATATCCCTAGAACATCCACTTATGTTCTAAAACTGCTTCCGACTGTTTCTCCAGGATTGGATCAATGTCAACTTATTGTATCTAGTGCAAAAACAACATCTGGTGTGGTATTTGACATCTCATGATTGACTCAATTGCCTAAGCAAGTGATCTGCCAATCATGCACATCCCTCTCCCCTTTAGTCTGTAAGACACCTTTAGAGAGGGTGACTCTATCACTTGCAGGTACACCACCATGCCAGGAGTCGTCCATTCTAAAGCACCTCTAGAATGCAGTCTAAGTACCCTGATTGGGAAACTACCCAAATCTAGATCTAAAACCATAGATCCAGTAACCAGAATGTCTGATATAATGTCCAAGTCCCATGTGGAGAAACCACTGTGTGACGACCAAAGTATAACTGATCGTAGTATAGGAATATCACTTCCTACTCTGTGTATGTCATCCAAATACCATGACATCACACCCTACTACCTTCTCAACAGATCCATCCCCTATTCTGATGAAGTCAAACCTATGACTGTCACATCAGAAATTGATGATCTATCTCCGCTATATCTGCTTTAGTCTATAAATAGACATAAGCCACTTGTCCACCATGCTTCCGCTGCTCCCACTGACCACGAAAACCCTCTGGCAGAGTCATATAGACGTACACTTCTAAAGCTAGTTTAGAACGACGCTATACTCATCCTCCCGCCGGGTCTCACAGTCTGGAACAACATAATGGCAAGTCTGGGTAAACAAGAACTTCCCTGTCACCGTCCTTGAGGCTACCGGAGTACCTCTCGGGTGCCTGAAGTTACCCACCTTATCTGTGGAGTGGCCAATGGAATGTCAAACCAGATTGAATCTTTAGGTTCCTATCAAATCTTCAGTAATCGTTTGTGGTTCTGGAAACACTTCCAGTTCTACCATACTCCCACTACTGTTTTCTGAAAAAATACATTTTTATTAAAACTGTGGCGAGTCAAGAACAATATCACTATTGATCTTCCAGATGGTAGAAAATCAACCCTTGTCATAGCCTGGGTCAACCCACAAACAGCCATTACAGAAACGTGCCTTGAGTTATCCAGAGTCTGGTTTTAAGCATAAGCCGGACAACTCCCCGTATCTTAACATCGTTAAGATATGAACTGTTCTATATCCAATATAGGACCAGAGGCACTAATTTAATTGAACCAGATTCAAATCATCTAGCTGTTTCCAGCGCATGTCAACTAAATGGAAGGAGGCCGATCAGCGTTACTCAACATAGGAATGCTTCCAATTATGAGTAACCTGAAAGAGAAGTAAGTTCTCTTAATCATTACTATCAACTGAACACCATACACAAGTATCTACATCTTCGATCACCTTGAAGAATCTCGATACTTGCAACACCCGGTTCTCTACTTTATTCATATACCTATAACTTCTCAAAATTCGGACCTTGTGTTTCCACGAAACACCTGTCTAAAAACTAGAGAAGTCATAAGTAAACCGAATATAGTACGAGGACCAACCCCTCTGTTCTAATGGACGCTGGACAACATACAATACTCTGTACAAGTCCTTTGAGTTTAATAACTCATTCCCTGTGTGTCGTAGGTTGAAAACTGTACTTATGGTTAAGAAGAATTACACCGCTGTTTAATGTTCCTTACCTAACCATCCACTGATATAGGTAAATGTCATAAACATAATTTCAAAGAGGTATATCTCACTCTATAAAAATAGACGTACAGATATATCAATTTGAAATTGGTGCATAACGGATATTCAAAACCAAATATTTGCCGTCCGGCAAACAACCCAGGTGACTTCCTCAAATATCACCGATTACAATGAATCCCGATATAATGAGGATGATCACCCAATTCCCAATAACTTACTCCCACTCATCATCTGTAAAACTATATAGATGTGAGAATCATACCTGGTAAATACATACCCTGGAGCAAGTTTCTAATTGGGAAATCGGTTTTCTTTTAACAGTACAGGGTGAAACTGAAACATTGAAATGTTTTGATAGGGTATCCTGGCATTCCTAGTAATGCCTCTTCCATTATCCAGATTCACGACTATAACCGTATAATTCTTTGCCACCTCTCCAAATCCCTTTATATGTCTTTAGTCATTACCTTCTGCACGCCCCTTTAGGCCAAATGGTTTTCTCCCTTCCCTACCTTTCGGCACCAGCCTATGGTTTGGAAGAAGACTATCCAATAAGCATAATGGGTGTACTGTCCTAATCCTAGGAGCACTCGCAATAAGAGAAGGTGAAGATAAAAGAAAACCGAATAAACCTTATTCCTATTTCTCCTGAACCAGAATCCATCCCCGAACTGGAACAAGTTCCTTTCGAGTTCGTATATAACCATACGATGGAATATTCAATAAACTGTGGATCTTCGTAGTGATACGGAGTGTCCTGGAGAAATACAAAGGTGATGTAGGAGTGGTAATGAAATATTTGGTTTGGTCGTGAATAGCAGTCGCAATTTACTTTGCCCTCCTTCTAATCCCTTTCTTTGTCTTTACATAATACCTTCTATACACCATCGTTAGGCTAATTGGTTTTCTTCATTCCCTACCGGTCGGCACCAGCCTAAGGTTTGGAAGAAGACTATCCAATTTGCGTAATAGGTGTACTATCTCCTAAACCAAGGAGTACTCGCAACCTGAGAGAAGGTAAAAAGAAAAGACAACTGAATAGTCGTATTCGTTTTCTCCAGAACCGGAAACCATCCTCAAATAAATCCCTTCGAGTTCGTATATAACCATACGATGGTTTTGTCCAATGGAAGTGGACGTTCGTAGTAATACGGGGTGTCCTGGAGAAAAGGGTAAAAGTAGGAGTGGCAATGAGGTCTGCAACTCTGACAATCCAAAAGCCAATCTTATAAGAAGGTTCGGTCAACTTGGTTATTGAGTCATAGTCTAGGGTTGGGTCAATGGTTGCTGCCAAAAGAGAGAGAGAAAAGAAACACCCAGCGTGCACTCTAATCTAGATCAAAATGGTTACCAATTTATCTAATCTGGAAACCTCCCACTGTACCGTCAAATTCTCCTCCAAACCTAAAAGAAGAATTAGTCGGGATCACCCGAGGAGTAAACCAACTCATCAGTGGGAATCGGAATCCAACTATCATCGCATGATAACGTGACGGAATCCGCTCACGTCATCACACTCCAGAAGGTATGCGCATATCTAGCAAGTTTCAGTTTCTTTAGAAACTCCCGATGTGGATTTTTACCCCATGCTCTTATGACCTTGACGAAGGCCAACATATCATAACTCACATGTCAAGTTCTACCCGTCATTATCCAGGTTAATTTGAACCCACCCGTACATACCCTTGACGAAGGCCAAAATAGTAGTACGACTGTCCCAAACCAACGCATCTATCTATGCTGCAGAAAAGTAACAAATAGCTACCATGCACTATGCCTTGACGAAGGCCAACATACATAGCATGAATACTAAGTGCTACCTTTCTGAAATGACGGAGGGCTACGAATGGTTTTTGGCGAAAAACTTTTAACGTAATGAACTTGATATCGTTGAAGGAACTGGATAGCTTTATAAAAATATAGTGACGAAAACCTTCGCTAAAGAGGTCACTCCCGGTGAAGGGATCTCGGCTCTTTCCCAGTAGAATGAGGTGCAGGATATTCCAACTGAATACCACGATGCAAAGCAAAAGTAATCGGCTATAGTGAAGTTATTGCCCTGACGCAAACTTTTTATCCAAGGGGTCACTCCCGGTGAAGGGATCTCGGCCCTTGCCTCGTCGACTGAGGAGCAGGATATTGCAACTGAATACCACGATGCAAAACAAAAGTGAACGTCCTTACAATAACAGCTTTTTGAAAAATGTTCCAACAACATCAGATTAGCTTTGTTTTTAACTTGCATTGATCCGAATCAATGCAGTCCCATCAATTGATCACACCAATAAAGAACGAAAATATTGACGTACGTATATGCCATCCGCATTCGCCACTGGGTCCCGTCATTACCCGTTAGGTTAGTTAACTAACGACAGAGCGGGGACTGGACTAGCGCGGATGCAAAACATATACAACATCTACTAGTATATATATATATATATCAATATATAATATTTCGCTCAAGGCGTGATAAAATGCAACATCACAAAAATGTAATACAGATATCTGGGATCCCCGGGTTTCACAGAGCCGCTACTGAAACCCGGCATTCCCCTGGTCGTGTGGATAGCCTGTGCAATGAAATCCTAGACCCCTATGGGCGTGGCAAGTTACCCGCCAAAACCTGAAGCGAGGCAGCCCCCTTCAGCGACGTGAATGGACCACCCAGCACTTCACGGAATCCGGTAACTTGGGCACCCCTCCTGGGTCAACCTGTACCCCCTACGAGTGCGGCGAATAGCCCGCCAATTCTAGAGTAAAGCCCCCTCCATCTCAATGCCATGAGATGCGGGCTTGTTGCCCTCTAGAATCCGGCTATCCGTGCACCCCACCTTAGGGTAATCCTAGTACAGAAAGTAAAATATACATACAACGGGTACATCGACCGCAACCTGGTCATGCCCCAAAAGAATAATATACAAACGGGCAGTGACGGCAGTCCATATGTCGGACGCTCGCCCCGCAATATCAAATGTACATAATACAACAAAAAACTGTACTAGTATTGCATCCAGGCTATCCCCCACGACCAATCCGCAACATCACAGCAATACACAGAACATCAACGTGAATGTCACGTTCGCAAATCCGTCTAACCGGGCTATAGCAGTTAGACAGGATTTACCGATCAAGTGACATTCACGGTCGCAGATATAATGTAAATACTGTGAACTAATGTGTTTAAAAAATTCGATCGATCAAATTTACCCAAGTGGGCCCCAAGCACTACTGTAGCACATAAAGAAATTCTGGGCCCAAAAAGAATGTTCCAAAAACCCTATTTTCTACACAGGAGCTCTCTGAAAAAATTTGGTGCGCTGAACAGTTAAAACAGCGGAGGAACCGCGGCCCAAGCATGGGTTTGGCCGCGGTTCCGCGGTGGGGTAATGAGATCGCGCGATCAAATTTTTACAGGAAGCTTATAATCCCCTGCACATCATTCTAAAACAACCTGAAAAATTTTTGGACTCCAAAATATTTCGACAGAAACTGATGCTATTGTAAACGCGGGTTTTTGGAATTTTGTTCGATCGAAAGTGTAAACACATTAGACAAAGCTAGACTAGGTTAATGGCGAGGCTCTGATACCACTGTAAGTGCACGGCGGCGCCCCGGCCGTCAATCCGACGCCGGAATGCGGAAGCGAAAAACTTTGCAAACTAGCAAACCGGCACCACCGCGCAATAAAACCCGGATCGGGCCATTAAACTAGTCCTAGCTAACTAAAAGATGGGAAGAAAGATATACCGAGCGATCCGTGTCCTTCGGTCTTCTCGTCGTCGTCCCGATCTCCCGCGGAATGTCCGGTCTCCACCTCCTCGCCGGAAGGGCACCACGTCGTCGGCTTCTTTTACGGGCTCCCACCTCTGGACCGAGGCAACTCGGGCACGAAGTTGGCGAGTCGACGTGCCCAAGGGTTGCTATAGAATGGTGTAGTGCTATATGTGTCTCTAGGGGTTGAGGGAGTTGCCATATGGTGGAGGAAATGATATGAGCTTATGGAGATGGAACTTGTGGGATTTTACAAAGCCAAAAGAGCAAAAATCCCACACCAAAAAAATTGGACAGCCCCTTTCTTGTGGCCAGCCATATCATGGAGAGAGTGAGAGGAGAGTGTGAGGCCAAATGAATATGGGTGTCTCCAATAATCAAGAGAGAGAAAGGGTGATCATTGACAAAAGAAAATGATCACAAACTAATCCAAACACTCCATGAATCATAACCCTCCATCACCAAACATCATCATCAAGTATGATGATTCCAAAAGTGAACCATGATGAATAAGAAAGTCAAGCTATGATGACTAGAAGAAGTCAAATGGTGGAGGAATTATCATGAAGCAATAAAATGCAAAGACCACCCTCCACAAATGCTAATTTGCACAAATGCAAATAAGCCCTCCTCCACCAATCTTCGGCCAATGAAAGATACAAAGAAAAAATGGCCGAAACGGAAAGCAAACTGGCAACTCCAAAAAACTGATCCCGTAATAAATTACAGGAAAACCCCGCTGCTGTGTATACACACCCGCATTTGTATTCCGACTGAATACAAATGCAATGAGACAAAATCTACACTGTACTATACTAGGATCCGGCTTAAACCAAAGCCCGCTAGTATTTTCCGTCCGATCATGATCCGTGCAATACCGCACGTATCTGATCGAACCCTGCCATATCTCCATACGGCCTCTACAGCGTTTCGCCCGAAAACTTGAGCAACTGTCTGTGGGGGACTCTAAAGACTCGTCAATACTATGGCTGTGGATTTAACCACTAGCACGTCAGAGGTATTAGCCATACGTGACGGGCTACCAGCTATTGACCAAAAGGGATGAGCGAACTCATCCTGACACCCTACTGAGCCTATCAGTGACAATATCCGTACAGTCCGGTCCGTTCGTCTATGAGCATCGCATGGCGGGCCTAGGGGGTTGGTAAAAGTCAGACCCCCAAAAGCGGTACAAGTCGTGTAGGAGTGTAGCCCAGAACACCCTGAGATACTACTGGAATATCTACCAGTAAATCTTCTGCCTTGGCCAAGGACTTCGTGTAATGGCTCTCCTAGACACAGCGCGACCTCACCCCCAATACCGGGAGAGATGAACCCCTGAAGATCCGCTCACTGCCTCCATGTGGTTCGGGACTGTACCCAACTAAAACCTGTTTGCACGTCTCCTTTGAGCGTGGTAGGGTAGTAATCAAAGTATAGTGGGAACTCACACGAGACAAATGACGATCCTCAGGTCGATGAACTAACCTGTACACATGTCATCTGGGAACTGCTATCTGACGTCAGGTATAAGACCAACTAGCATGTTCCCGGCGAGTCCTGTCCGGTGTACTCATAACCTAATGAGCACCTGTATACATCTTAGGTGAACCAACTGACACCAGTGGCTTGTGAGACCGGCCACCGCCCCTCGTCGGGGTCTCGACTGTATACACTGGTCTACTCTGGAGTATCGATGCCCTGTCTCGAAACTCCCACGACTAGGGACCTTTTAAGGATGTGCTTATAGACTACCAGCTCCCACGTATATGATCGCCCTCATACTGCTGGCAGTCAAGCAAGAATCTTAGGGGCTCTATCAATGTGTAATAGCGACCTGTCAGGTCACCTAAAGCAGTACACGATGATAAAGGTAAACCAGATAGCATACTATCATCTTGCGTAAGACTGTCCTACCGGGATAGGTCCTCTCTCAATCATTGCAATCACGTGCCTGTGATCCAATAATTGACTCTGAAGGCACTATCTCCAACACGAACAAACGGGAATGACAGGTCAGCAGGCATGTCTCCTGCGGAGGGACAAAAATCAGCCGTCAGTGTTGTAATTTCAACGCTTGGCATTTTAAAATTTATACCACACTGCAATGCAGTGGGTAGGGGACCAAAGGGTGACCTACAAAATCTGGATGACAGTGCATCAGTTAATAAGACAACCCCATCATTGGATGAGACTGTCAATTAATGAGGAGATCCTCAAAAGAATATTCTCATTAATGAGAAATCCCTAGAGACAAGGAGAAAATCTCCTCTTTCAGAGCAAAGCTCTGTCACAGAGTGACACTTGTCAAACTCTGGTCTCAAGAGAATAAAATTCCTTATTAAATTAAAAGAGCTTAGCTCTGTGATAATGATGGAAAAATCCATCAGAGGGATGTTAATTCTTAAAAATTAAAAAAAATTATTAAAAATTTTGGGATCTTAAAGATCCATGAAAACTCTTAAGAGTTCTTCATTTTTAGATCAAAAAGATCTACATTTGGTCCATGAGCAAAGCTCTGTTCATGAGTTAAAACCCATAAAACAAGATCTCTTTAGATCTATGGATTCTTGAGAGCAAGGCTCTGTTGGTGAAACCCCAAAGGGGTTTTCTTTAGATCAAAGATCTATGAGAGCAAGGCTCTGTTAATTAAAATTAATTTAATTTAATTTAAATTTTACCTAAGATGTTCTAAAGTTTGAACTCTGGAGTTCTTGGAAAAATGAGAGCAAGGCTCTGAAGTTCTTAAAAACAAGAACAGGGCTCTGAAAACAAAAGTTCTGAAGATAGTAATCATCTACTGAGGACCAAGGGTCCTATTTATAGGCGCTTGCGCCCCTTCAACTCCTCAGTTGATCCAACGTCTAGGATCTTACCACCACTGCACTCACGTGTGCGCCACGTGAGCACAACGGTGGGGAGGAAGGCATTTGTTCTCCCAATTAGAGCAAAGTTCTGTTTGAATTTCAAAAATTCAAAAATTGAAGCAACGCTTCAAATTCCTTGCGCTGCGCGCAACGCGCCACGTGTCAAAAGCTGATACGTCAGCGCAGCGTCCAAGACAGCGCACCCAATCAGAGCAAGGCTCTATTTAAAACAAAATTAAAAGAAGCAATGCTTCAAATGATTTGCGCTCAGCGCTGCGCGATACGCATCAGTGTAGTTGCGCTAGCGCAGTTGCGCTGTGCCTTGCGCTGCGCGACATGTGTCGGCGCAGTTGCGCTGCGCTTTGCGCTGTGCGACACGTGTTCGCGCAGTTGCGCTGCGCTCTGCGTTGCGCGACACGTGTCAAGCGCATGTGCGTTTGCGCCAAACAGAATTAAAATTCCAGTAAGATCTTTCTGTTCTTCTTAAAACAAGAACATTGTCTTCTGTAAAACAGAAGCCCTTGGATCAAAGATCCAACGGTGGGGAAAATCCCCAAATCACTCAGAGAGAGAGATCTTTAACCAATTTAACAAATTAATTGGCACTATATAAAAGCCCCTCAACCCCAATTCTAAAACACACAGAAAAACACAGAGAAACAGAGAGAGAATTCACAGAGCCCTTAAAAAAAGTTTGAGAAGAATTCAGAAAGAGAAAAAGGTAAACCCCTTTGAATAAAAAGAAAAGTTTTCTTCTAAAAAAGATCATTGATCTAAGAACAAGATCAAAGATCTTAAATAAAAAGAATATAATAAGAAAAAAGGGCATTGCCTTTTGATGAACCACTGGTTCTGGAATCTTTAAACATTCTTTTCTTGAATCCAAAATTGGATCAAGATATTAGAACAGTGCCTTGCACTTGTAAATCTGCACTGTTGCGCTCCTGGGTCGGCGCAAGCCACCAGAGAGCGCCACGTGTCAGCTCCATAACAACTTGCGCTATGCGTTTTTAAAATAGAGTATTGCTCTCTGAAATTGGCGCAACTCACCAGAGTGCGCCACGTGTCAGCAGCGCAACAGCGCAGTGCACTGGTGCAGCGCAGCGCACTGGTGCAGCGCACTGCGCTAGCTGCGCTTGCGCTCACCAGAGCGTGACACGTGTCACCTCCACATGCGCTTGCGCTCATTAATTGGCACAGAGGGCCTGACAGGCCACATGGCCACTGTCAGATAATTAATGCACTGCATTATTGAAAAGAAGGGCTGAGCCCAATTAAAAAAGGCTTAACAGGCCTAATAAAATGCCATGCATTATTTTAAAAAAAAGGGGCAGAGCCCAAAGAAAGGTCTGTCAGACCAAAACAGATGCTTTGCATCATAAAAATAAAGGGACAGAGCCCAAATCAAATAGGCCTTACAGGCCAAAATAAAATGCAGTGCATTGTTAAACAGGGGCAAAGCCCTAGCATAGGCCTAATAGGCCAAAGACAAATGAAAATGTTGAACATCTTCAACTGGACTTAGCCCAATCATGGCCGTAAGTCCTCAAATTAAATTGATTGAGCACAACTGGTCTCTTAAATCAATTTATATCCGGTTCAAGGGTACATCTCCGAACTTCTCTGACACATATCGTTGTAATCCTTCAACGACGTCAGAGAGGTGACGGGTCTCGACAACCACACATCGATACGGACTGTGGGGTCCTTAAACTCATGGACTTAAGCGTCCTTAAACCAACAATACGGACTGTGGGGTCTTTAAACCCATGGACTTAAGCGTCCTTAAACTCATGGACTAATGCGTCCTTAAACTAATATCCGTCCCCAAAACGGGAACGATGGACCCCCACGTCTCTAAACTGGAATATGGACCCCCATGTCCCTAAACTGGAACATAGACCACTATGTCCCTAAACTGGAACAATAGAGCCCCCAAATGCTCTTTTGTCGGATCTAAACGATCCCGTTTAAGTTGATCTTAGCCTCAAATATGGCTAACGTATCCTTAAACCTTCAAACCGACTCTAGTCCCAAATTGGACTACAAATCCCCCAATCAACTTTGGTTCAAGGGTACATCTCTGAACTCCTCTGACACCAGTCGTTGTAATTCTTCAACGTCGTCAGAGAGGTGATGGGTCCCGATGGCCATATATTTAATCGACCGCAATGTCCCTAAACTAAACAATAGAACCTCTAAATGCTCTTTCCGTTAAGTTGATCTTAGTCTCAAATCAGACTAACGTATCCTTAATGAACGTTTAAGTTGATCTTAGCCTCAAACATGGCTAACGCATCCTTAAACTAAAACCCTAAACCCAAATCTAAGAAAATACGGATTTGGACTAATTCACGTCCTACGGGCGACGACATAAATTAGTCTCCGTATACAATCCACGGGCAACCACAAACAAAACAAACACACACGACACGAAGTGAAATTCTGGAGAAGTAGAAAGTTATTACCGCGATGCGGTAGCGTAATTAACTGCAGGGGCTTGCGCCTGCAGGGAAGAGCGTCCCCACAATTAAAAACCCCTCAAGTGAGGGGGAATCTGACGAAGTCTGCTACATCGGCCGCATCCGTCTAAACCTCCGATACACGGTGTCATAAATCAACTTGGCATCTTCGGAGAGGTGGACGGATAAAACCAAATAGCATCTGCCCCGAATTTCAGGCAAGAAGTTCAGTCTTGGCCGTCTTTCGGAGGGGAACACAGGGGAAGAACTAAGTTCTTGTATAAAGGGTTAAACCCTTATATCTATTATACTAGGCAAGAGGGGTACTTTTAATCTTTTCTTTTTTATTTACCTAGAGTGTTTTGAAGGAGGAAGGTCTTCTTTCTTCGAGAATTAAATTCTCTGTTCTCTCAAGAGCTCACTATATTTTGGCAGGAGCTTATAGGGTTTTTTTTTCCTATATTGAGACTTGAAGTCTCGGGTCTTTTATATAGTGGAGGCAAATTTGTTAATTAATTTTGAGAAAATCACTTATTGAGAGATTCCAATTGGTTTAATTGGACTTAAAATTGATTTGGGGACTTTTACCCACCGTTGGATCTTTAATCCAAGTGTTTCTGTCTTACAGAATATGTTTTCTTGTTTTAACAAGATTGAGGGAATATTCTCCTATATATAGAATAAAATTATATTGAACGGTGATATTTTTATCACCATTGGATTTTTAATCCAAGGGTACTCGGTTTAACAGGGCACGATCTTTCTTTATTTAGAAAGATATGGGAAATATCTTCCATCTCCTTAGATCTTTGATCCACCAACTTTCTGTTTAACAGAAAATATCCTTCCCAATAAAATTTAATTCTATACTTAATCACTATTGGATCTTTGATCCAATGGTTCCTTATTTGAGTAGAATTTAATTCTACATAAGGAGGTGCCTTCATATGTTTAACACGTGAGACTTATTTAGCTTCTCTGATTTAGCGCCCATATGCCCTCCATATGGGCGCTCACGTGTTTAACATGTGAGGCCAATTTGACCTATAGTTGTTTGACTGCAGCGCCTATATGCTTTACGTGTTTAACACGTGAGGTTTATTTAGCCTATTAGGTGTTTGATTGCATATAGGCGCTCACGTGTTTAACACGTGAGCCTTATTTAGCCTATTAGTTGTTTAATTGCAGCGCCTATATGCTCTACATATAGATGCTCACGTGTTTAACACGTGAAGTTTGAGTTGTGGGGAATTTTCTCCCCTTTTCTTTTTTATGAGAGAACACTCGTCTCTGTCGGCCGGTCGGGTGAAAAGCGGTGGAATCAACAGAGGAGCCTTGAGTTGCTCGAAGGAGACTTGACACTCCTCAGACCACTCGAACCCGGGGATCTTCTTTAAGGCTTTGAAGAAAGGTAAGCACTTTTCGCCGAATCTGGACATGAATCGACTCAGAGCTGCCACCCTGCCTGTGAGTCGCATGATTTCTACATTGCTCTTGGGTGTCTGTAACGACTCTGAAATCCCTGTACAAAATTTATTTGTTTAATGTATAGAAATAGTATTTCATCCTGATTTGGAGTTATAAATTATTTCTGTTCAGTAAAAGGAAGAAACAAGTTGTAGCTCACCGGGAAAGCCTCTACACTACTGTGACTTAGCCCGTGTGTTCGAATTCTATTAGTCCCAATTATTTTTAATATTTTTTTTAACTTTTTGGAAGTTCAAGAGTTGCACGTGCAATATATAGAGAATCGAAAAGTTTTAGAAAAATCAAACGGGATAAATGAGGAGTAAACACAGAGTTAAACACGTGGCATGAATCTCGAGACAAATTGACAAGATCCGACCACCCATTTCATCAATTTCCCCACCACCAACGGTCCAAGTAGCTCCGTTTGCCTCCGTGTTTTGCCCACCGAGACCCTTTAGCTCCACTCTACTCCCCTGCACTGTTTGATTTTCCTCCAATCAAATAGAGACCTTTCAAATCCTTAATTAACACCAATTTTAATTCTTTTACTCAAAATTTTAATTTGCATACCCCCCATCCACTGGCTCTCTCCCATTCTGAAATTTCTATCAAAATTCTCTTAAAAATCTCTAGTATAAGTGGAGTAAGACTAGTTAAAAAGGAGTTAGCAATCAAGTCTCTTTCGTTGAAGATCGGAGTTGTTTCCGGAGCTACCACAACGCCCCGGAGCTACCGCGACGCCACGGAGCCCCTTTCTCTTCCTTACTCTTTTCTCGACGTTATAAAACCGTAAGTCTCTTCCTTTTCAACTAAAATCGCATTTTTAAAACATATCGACAAAGTGGAGTTATATCCGATATACTTTTTTTCACCCTTTTCATCCACTTGATAAGAAAAAATAAATCGCAACACTATAAAACCACTCTTAACCTTATTTACATCATTTAGCTTTTTAGCGTAATGAAAATTTCCATATGAAATATTCATATAACGAACTTTTTCTTTATAAAACCATGAACTTTAATATAACCGTTATTTCGATAACTAGTATACCTACCTCTAGAATCTTCACGGGGTAACGACCTACCCCACACGCACACTATGGGTTCATAGCACGATGTCCTAAGTATATGGTTAATTCAAAGAATAGGTTTTTCTTTAAAATACCATAGTTTTATAAAAGGGTTTTCTTTTAATCGATATTTTTTTGATCCTCGACAATTGCGTCTCTACAACCCTCGTTAGGGGATCCGCTAACGAATGGTGCTGATTATCGCATATCCTTGGGATAGTAAAGCGAGATGTAGAGCTCCTTACGAAGAATTCGGTCTCGAAAGGAAATAAAAAAATACGGTTTTTAAGAAATACGAATTTTTCTAAACAAAACTGAATTTTGGAAAATTATATATAATTATGAAACCGTATTTCAGTAAAACAAATTGTGAAAATCACATTTTAAAATGAAAGGTTAAAATTAAATGAAAAATATCATCAAGTTTCCAAAAGAGCTAGTTTTCAATAAATTACCATAAACTTTTAAAAAAGCTAAGTTTTATCACCAAAATACCATTAAAATTAAAATACATGTTCATAAAAACTCTCACTATTATAAATCACTCTCGAAATTTATTTTTAAACAATATCAGTATATTTTTCATAAAACCCCCTTGAGAAATGCAAATAATATAAATACAATGTAAACAACAATAATAAATATTTAAGGATCCTAGATTAATATAAGTTTAAGCGGTATCATTTCTGCTGAGCCTTAGGGAGCCGGAGAAAGTGAGTGCTTGCCTATTCAGGTTAGAAAACTTAACGGAGTTATCAATGGCAATTGTCTTGGAAAAAACACAAATTCTGCCGTTTATGTGCAGCAGTTATCCGATTACTCCCGAACTTAAGAAATTCGAGAACTAAATCTTTTCATAAAATACTGACTCCAACCTGAATCCAAACTCATATCAGAATCCAAAACCAAATACAAGCTTGAATACTTGATCATGAACCTAAACACTCGAGTTCAAATATCAAACTCAAATTTGAATACTTGACTCGACTTGACCGAACCATGGATATAACTTGACATGAACTATATATGAATACTCGAACACATGATTATATCTTGAACATGAACCTGTACATTTTTATATTCATGGATTCGGCCAACACCTGTAAACTATACAATACAATACGCGGGGATAAAGGGGTAGATTGGTACGGAACGTATATCGTGGCACGAGAGGTCACTTAAAAGACACCTACATGAATTCATATGCCGTTGTCCCGTGAATTATGACGGGCCTTATACTATATGTTACCATAGTCCACGGGGTAAGATGGACTCTCTCGTATACATGAATACCTTCTTTATCAAATTAGAAATAACCACGTTAGAATAACTCTTTTATACCTGTGAATGATCATATACAACTTTACCCGTCCACCGTTCATTTGGTTTCTATTCACATTATATACTATCTTCTCTTACTTCTTTTAGGACTTACCGAACGCTAGTTTCCTGACGACATTCCTCTCTGTTTTCTTTCTTTGGAATGTTCGTCAGGAGGACCGGACTCTGAGGACATAGAGCCGAGCCAAGAGGACTTGGACCAGTTTGCTACTCAGCCAGACTACTAGCTTCTTCCTGCCTGTACTTATTTTCATTATGCAATTGTTTAGACATTTGTATTATTATTGTATCTTTTATTTCCAGACACTTGTATGTAAGGTTGAATGTAAATAAAGTTGCTGTTTTATTTTATTACTCTTGTCATTCTTGCACATTGTTATATTGCATAATTATGCCTAACGTATTTTCATAATAAATATGTTGCGGGCTTTCCACATCACCGTTTTCGTCTACCAGAAAGCGGGGCATGACAACATCGTCATGTCAATGATGGCATTGATCTTCTCTGAGTTTTCCCCGATTCCTCAATGGGTGACCATGAATTCGAGGAACTTTCCGCCCGTGACGCCGAAAGCACACTTAGCTGGATTTGGCTTAATTTTGTACTTTCGCAGGACCTCAAAGGTCTCGTCAAGTTCCATGGTATGTTCGGCTGACTGGGAGGATTTTACGAGCATGTCATCGACGTAGACTTCCATATTCTTCCCAATCTGTAGATTGAACAGCTTGTTGACCAGCCGTTGGTACGTTGCCCCTGCGTTTTTTAGGCCGAAGGGCATTACCTTATAGCAGTAGACCCCTTGGTCGGTGGTAAAGGCGGTGAGATCTTCGTCGGCCGGGTTCATCCGGATTTGATTATAACCAGAGAAAGCATCCATGGAGCTCTGCAGCTCATGACCGGCCGAGCTATCCACTAGCTGATCTATCTGAGAAAGAGGGTATTTGTCTTTCGGGAATGCCTTGTTTAGATCGGTAAAGTCGACGCACATACGCCACTTACCATTTTATTTCTTGACCATAAATACGTTGGCTAGCAAAGCCGAGTAGTCCAGGTTTCTGATGAAGTCTGCCGTGAGTAGTCGGTCCACTTCCTCCTCAATCGCCTTTTGTTTGACTGGCATGAAGCTTCTTTTCTTTTGTCGGACCGGCCGGGCTTTTGAGTCAACTCCGAGCTTGTGGGATATCATCTTGGGGTCGATCCCCGGCATGTCTATGGGAGTCCAACCAAACACGCCGAAGTTGGTTTAGAGGAACTGGATAAGGTTGTCCTGAGTTTCCCCGGTCAAGTGGGATCCGATCTGGACAGTTCGGCTGTTGTCTCCCTCCTTAAGGGGGACCTCGGACAAAGCCTCGACTGGGGAACCCCGGATTTCCTTTTTATCATCACATGTATCCAGCGATTCCTGAGGATCATATGGTCCCTCAGACAGATCAACTTCTTTGTCCTCGGGCACCGTCGTGGCGAGACACACCGTAGCGATTTGCTAATCTCCGTAAGCCTGGCCTATCCCCCCATCGCCCAGAGGAAACTTGAGCGCGAGGTGGTAGGTCGAGACTTGAGCTTGGAAAGCGTTTAAGGTGGGGCGACCCAAGAGGATGTTATAAGATAAAGGACCCTAGGCGACGAGAAAACTCACCAACATTGTTCGGGTTTTTCCGGCCTCCCCAATGTTGAAAGGGAGAGCGATCGTTCCCTCGGCTTGGATGGAGTGGTTAGTAAAACTGGAGAGAACGTGTGAAGTTAGTTGGAGATCGGATGGGTCTTATCTCATACGCTGAAAGCAGTCGTAGAATAGGATATCTACCGAGCTCCTCGAGTCGACGGGGATTCTCCTGACTTCGTACCATTTACCCCGGCCATGATCACCAGGGGTCATTGTGCGAGACGGATATGCCATGAAGGTATTCATCGGTGAAAGTGATGGGAGCAGCCTTCTTGCACTTCTTAGAGGGAGGAGCACTTGAGGTCATGACCGGTCAGATGCGGCGGGTGTTCTCGTCGCTCGGAGTCGAGCCAACGAAGACGACCATGATCTGTCCGACCGTAAACTCTCTGGTGGGAGGTTGGTCTGCTTGCTCCCGATCTGCTTGACGTTTGTCTCGTAGGTACTTTTCTAGGTGACCGGAGCGGATCAGCTCTTCGATATAATCGTGGAGCTATTTGCAGTTCTCGGACGGGTGTCCCTATGACCGATGAAAGGCACAGTATGGGCCATGGAGTCGCTTGCCCAGCCTTTGGATCATCAGCGGAAGTTTGAAGAATCTCTCGCTCTTTGTCTCCTCTAGCAATTCGGCTTGAGAGACATTCAGAGGAGTGTACTCGTGAAACATTAGAGAATAATGTTTGAGACGATCGGTCTTTTTCTTCTCCTCTCGGTCCCGTTTCTTTCGGTCCATCCGGTCTCCGCGGGGAAGGTTAGCGTTCACCTCAGACTCAAGTTGGATCTCCCACCCGATCCAGACTTTTACCTCGGCCATGGTCTTAGGTTGCGCCAATGCAAAAGTGCGGAGCCACTCTTTGTGCCTAAGACCGGATCTCAAGGCGGTGATGACCGTCTCGTCCTAGTGCTCGGGTATTTCCAAAAGAGCATTGTAGAACCGGGTGACGTAACCCTTGAAAGATTCCCTATCTTCGCTTTTGATGGTGAACAGGTAGTCGACCGTCCTCTTCTGTCATCGGTTGCCAATGAAATGACAGAGGAACCGAGTAGCCAGCTCGTCGAAGGTTGAGATTGAATGCCAAGTCAGGCCACAGAACCAGTCTCACCCGGCCCGGATGAGGGTGGTGGGGTAGGCTCGGCGCTGAGCCGCGTCCGAGTTATCATGGATGTTAGTAATATGTATGCCCTAGAGGCCATTATTGATAAAATAGCGGATGCTTGGACATATATATAGAGGAATTTCTTGCTCGACATGATAGTATGCTATCAGGTTACCTTTATCTTAACATGTGGACTAGTATTTATACTGTCTGTCTCATACATGTTGATAAAGCCCTTAGTATATGTACTTGACTACCAGGACTATGATGAGATCATATTAGTGGGGCCAGGGTGGTCCACAAGTACATCCTTTAATCAGTTCCTAGTCGTGGGAATATCGAGACCAGGGCATTGATATTCCAGTGTAGACCAGTGTGTACGTTTCTTGTCCCTTAGAGGGCGATGGTTGATCCCACAACCATTGGTGTGTGACATCAAAGATTGTACACAGGTGCTCATTGAAGAATCGGTATACCGAACAGGACTCGCCGAGGACTCCTATATGGTAGTATACTTATCGTCAGATAGCAGTCCTCTGGTGACACCGGTACAGGTTAGTCTGTAGACCCAAGATCGTCATAGAGTCTTGTGTGGCTCCCACTGTGCTTTGATTTCCTCCCTACCAAGGCTCAAAAGAGTCGTGCAAACAGGTGGATTTTGGGTACAGTCCCGATTCACATAGAGGCAATGAGTGATAGGAGGGGTTTCGTCTCTCCGGGTATTAGGGGTTGATGTTGCGCCATGCTCCGCAGATCTAGTTGGGTTCCTCATCCACCTGAGAGATACTACGGTTTTCTCGTAGACGGTAGGAGCGAGGATTGCATCATGGAGATGATGACCCAAATAATTTCGAGCAGACCATCATAAATGGAGACTATGTGAAATGGATGGATGCTATGAGATCTGTGATGGAATCCATGTACACCAGCAAAGTGTTGACTTTGCATGTTGCTCCTGAAGGGGTAAAACCCATCGGCAGCAAGGGGATCTTTGAGAAAGATAGTTTGGTGTAGACGGAAAAGTTGAGACTTTCAAAGCTAGACTTGTCGCTAAGCTTAAGTCCATCAGGATCCTACTTGCCATTGATGCATACAATGACTACGATATCTGGCAGACTGCACGTCAAAACCGTTTTTCTAAATGGTAATTTAGAAGAGAGCGTGTATATGACACTGCCAGAGGGCTTCGTAGACAGTGGGAGCAGCGGAAGCATGTGCAAGCTGCTTAAATCCATCTACAGGTTAAAGCAGGCATCGCGGAGATGGAACATCTGTTTTAATGGAGCTGTCAAAGAGTTTGACTTCATTAAAAAGGTAGATGAACTATGTATAAATAAGAAGGTTGTGGAGAGTATGGTTGTCTTCCTCGTATTGTACGCGGATGAGATACTCTTGATAGGAAAAGGTGTTCCTATGCTACACTCAGTCAAGCACCTCTTATCATACAAGTTCTTCATGAAAGATCTAACTGATGCCTCCTATATCCTGGGATTATAGATCTATAGAGATAGATCTAAATGGATTTGGGATTGTCCCAATCTAGGTATATAGACACCATGCTAAAATGGTTTTAGTATGGATGATTCTAAGCGTAGTATGTACCCGCTTGTTCAGGAATCACTCTCTCCAAGGAGATGTCTCTCGAGACTAATTTGGAGAGGGCTCGCATACAAGGGATACCCTATGCTTTGGCAAACGGGTCAATCATGTATGCGATATTATGTACCAGACCAGATGTAGCTTACTCACTAGGTGTAATGAATAAGTATCGAAAAGATCTTTGGGAACACCATTGGACAGCTGAAGAACATTCTTAAGTGCTTGAGAAGGACTAAAGAGACATTCTTGAAGTATGGTAACGGTGAACTCCAGATGGAGTCCTTTACCGATTCGAGCTTCCAGAGTGATAAGGATGACTGAAAGTCAGTCTTGGGTTTTGTCTTCACCCTCAGTGGAGGGACGGTATGTTGGAAGGGTTCCAAGCTATATACCGTAGCAGACTCGTTGATAGAGGCTAATTACATCGCTACCAAAGATGCGGCCAAAGAGGTTGTCTGGATGAATAGAGTTCATGAGATGAACTAGGTTCCTACCATTGGGCATCCAATACCTGTGTATTGTGATGACAATGGAGCTGTGGCTTTGGCCTAGGAACCCCGGTCCCATCAGCGATCCAGACATATTCTTAGACAGTATCACCTGATCAAAGAGATAGTTGTATCTCCGGGAGATCGAGGTTAGGAGAGTTGACACAGAGGATAACACAACGGATCCACTCACCGAGGCCATCCCCCAGATGCTATTCGAGAGTCTTTTGGGACGTTGGATATGAGATACTACAACAACTGGCCTTAGTGCAAGTGGAAGATTGTTAGTAATATGTATTCCCTAGAGGCCATTATTGATGAAATAGTGGATGCTTGGACATATATATAGAGGACTTTCTTACTCGACATGATAGTATACTATCAGGTTACCTTTATCTTAACATGTAGACTAGTATTTATACTGTCTGTCTCTTACATATTGATAAAGCCCTTTGTATATGTACTTGACTACCAAGACTATGATGAGATCATACTAGTGGGGCCAGGGTGGTCCACAAGTACATCCTTTAATCAGTTCCTAATCATGGGAATATCGAGACCAGGGCATCGATATTCCAGTGTAGACTAGTGTGTACGTTTCTTATCCCTTAGAGGGCGATGGTTGATCCCACAACCATTGGTGTGTGACATCAAAAATTATACACAGGTGCTCATTGGATAATGGGTATACCGAATAGGACTCGCCGAGGACTCCTATGTGGTAGTATACCTATCGTCATATAGCAGTCCTCTGATGACACTGGTACAGGTTAGTCTTTAGACCCGAGATCGTCATAGAGTCTTATGTGGCTCCCAATGTGCTTTGATTTCCTCCCTACCACAGCTCAAAGGAGTCGTGCAAACAGATGCATTTTGAGTACAGTCCCGAGTCACATGGAGGCAATGAGCGATAGGAGGGGTTTCGTCTCTCCCGGTATTGGGGGTTGATGTTGCGCCATACTCGATTGGCTATAACTGGAAGTCCCTGGCCAGGGCTACTGCCGAGATTTACTGATAAGTGTTATCAGTAGTTCCTCAAACCGTTATAGGCCAGACATCGGCATGACTTATCACGTTACTGGGGCCTGACGTTTACCACCCCTAGACATGATATGCGACATATCAGACGAAGAGACCGGACTGTACGGTAGTGTTACTGATAAGCCTCATGGAGAGTATGGACGAGCTTTCTTGTTGATCTTCATATCGCTTAATACCCGGGTAGCTGTTACGTCCAGCTAGTACCGCTGACGGCTTGTAGGTGATTGATGTGATCATCACCTACTGCTGGCGTATTGACGAGTCTTTAGAGTCTCACACAGAAGTTTCCTGGTTCGAGCGAAACGAAGTAGGGCACATATGTTGATATGTGCGTGGGCCTGATTAAATATGAGTATGTGATACCGTATTGTAATCTGGCAGTTATCTGTTATCGGTTCGGTTATATATGATATAACCAGATTGTCGAATCAAGTGTTGATTTGATAATGTGATATACAGATGAATGATATTAGTCGGTCATATGTGATATAACCGGATTATTAAATCAAGTGTTGATTTAATAATGTGATATATATTATATGTGATATAATTATATCTTAAATAATATCATTATATTACTAATTATTCTTCATTATATATATATATTAATATATAAGATATATATATATGGAGTGTTGCCTTCGCTAATGAGATTAGTGAAGGGTTAGCTTGAGCTAGTGGACTTCGGATGGATCATCTTTGGCGCGAAGATCACGAAGGAGGTTCGTTCAACTCGAAGAGGATCCTAGTAGAGTTGCGTGGACTTCAACCCGAAGCTATTGAAGAGAAGGACTCGAACTACAAAGGTTGTATGCTCTTTTCTTCTCTTAAGTTCATCACATCACAAAAGGAAAACCCTAATAAACTAGTAATGATCTTGTTAGTCTAACTTATCACCTAATAAAAATTAAAATTTGGCATGCTTGATGCCTCTTGAACCTCATGGTGGTGGTAAGGTCGACTTTCATTGGAAGCTCATGTCCGCCGTAAACCCGTCCAAGTGGTCTTTTGGGTCGGACATCCCGTCGAAGAGGGCCACTTGGGTGGTTTGTTCCGAGATAAGACCCGCTCGCTCATTAACTGCTCCGTGAAGGGCCTCGTAAGAGAATACGTGGAGTATTTTGCCGATCCTCTGGGAGAACGGTTGGCGAGCCGCATGTTCTCGATATTCTTCTCGAGGACCTTGATTCGCTGCTGGTACCCCGAGGATCCTCCAAAGTGCCTGTTTTCTCTGCTTCGGACTTGTGCGGTGGAGCACCTTTGACTCCGCACTATCATGTTCCTCAGATTCTTAGGGTGAACCCTTTGTGGCTCGTCCCAACATGCGCCCTGTGTGTGGCCTCGATGAGTATGGTGACGTCGGTCTTCCTTGGAATCAGGTGACCTGACTGACGTTGCCTCGGAGGGCAAGGGGGCGCAACGAGAGTTGAAGTGATAATTAGGTTGGTCCTGAGAACAAGGCGTTGGACTGTCTGGTGCCCAACGAGTTATGGAGGGGTCGCGACTGCCGGAATCGGCACGCCGATGTTGGTGCCGTGGTTGGCACGAGCGAGGCAGAGGACCTGAACATGTCCTTCTGCTGCCTCATGTATGCCGCTGCTATAAGAAGCATAGCGACAATTTGCCGGGCATGGCTGGTAGTTTGGACACGAGCGAGCGCATCTACTATCACCGTCAGTCGGTCAATCCGCGCCGATAAGGCTTCGACAATGTTGGGAGGAGTGAAACCGCCCCCGCTTCTGTTGCGGAGGATGGGGTGGTTCATGCTAGGATCCTCGTTGCGAAGATCGCTGGCCATCGAATCGAAAGCAGAAGATCAACTTTTTGGGTGGAAAATGGCTTTCCCACAGACGACGCCAATTGATGGAGGTCGAAATCTCCCTTAGATGTTGTCATCCGTCGATCTTGTAGCCGGCGGGGCCGAACGGTTGAGATTTGTGGTGAATGTTGGGTGTGGATCTCAATGGGTTGTTTATTGTTGACACCGAGCTACCTACAAAGGAAGTCTCGCTGACGATCAAGTAAGTAATTAGGCAGAGTATCGGCGTATTGGATTGAGTTCGAGTTACCCGAATCGTCTGGAGAAGGGGTTTATATACGGGTCGCATTGGAGCGAGCCGATGCGAGATTCTCGCCGTTCGTTTCGCCCCTGCGTCACGTTCACATTGATGGCGAGATACGCTCATTAATGGAGAGATACGCTAGCATGGGATGCAGGATGTGGAGCGGAGAAGATCTCGTCATGGTGAGATACACGGAGCCGTTACGGGGGCGCTCATGCTCTATGCTCCCGGCTAAATAAGGACGCTGATTAATCTCAACTATATGATAGCTCGGAGAAGAGCAAGAAAGCTAAGGAATCCCAGCTATAGGAAAGCTCAGAGATGAGTAATGGGCTGATGGTTTAGGGAGGAATGCGCCGGGCGGAGGCTCCGAGAGGCCGGAGCCTGTTCCTCGGACTGAGCTTCGGGGATGAGGTCCCGAGGAACGTTCCCTTTGCATCATGCTTATTTCGGTTCCGTAACCCTCAGGAATCTAGTGGGCTTACGTAGGTGACATGTCATCTGCTATGTGTCGTGATCTGGGTGTAGGGTGTTTTTCGCCACCCCATTGAGATTGGAAATACGCGTCGCTTGTCAGGCATATACAGATTCCCCCTGCATAGGTAGGCTGGGGTTTATTGATTATGGGGATCCGAATCTCCGGCAGCCACGAACTAAGCTGCAGCTAATTACCCATCGCCTTTGAAGTGAAGGAATCTCCGATTGGCGGGTCAAACTAGTCATGCGAACTCAATATGCAGTGTGCGTATGTGTGTCTTGAGGGGTTTTAGATATATCGGGGGCCTCGCAGAGTTTAAAGGTTTGATGGGAGATCGGAGCTCCCCTTCGTGGGTTTTATGGTGAAAAACTATTTCTTTTTTGAAAAGGAAAAGTTAAACTCTTGATTTAATTCAGAAAAGAGAAGAAGGTTTAAAACCTTGAGAAAGGAGAAGGAGGCACAGAAGTCCTAATTTTTTAGGGGAATCAATTATTGTTCTTCATTTCATTATCATGTTGTCTTATATAGGCTTACAAATTTACGTATAGTCTCTTGGGCTTTACAAAATGGCATTTTGCCCATCCCATGCCTTATGTGCTCATTTCTTTTGCACATGAGCCATGAGCTTTACAAAAATTTGGGTTTATGCCCATTTTCCTTACATTTATTCATAGAGATTACATCAAAACTATTTATTACATAATTTTCATCTTGGCGGGGGGGGGGGGGGGCGACCTCCTCGTGTTCGCGCTCAACTTGGGCATAGGCCCACTTGATTTGGATTCGGGTTTGGGCTCGGGCCCACTTTTCGGGCCTTGATTTTGACTTATTGACCTCGATCTTAGGGTGTAGTTCTTGACCCCAATATCGGAAAATTTCCACTTATGAGTATCATCAGTAGTTTATTTGTTTTAATTTTATCATTTTAATAGTAGCAAATGGAGCACAAGTTAATTGATTGATTTGACTTCTCACAAAAGGTTAGTTGTGCACATATGCGGATCCACATGGGGAGGAGTGGGTTCAATTGAACCCACTCAAAAAAAAATTCTTTTGGGATTTTCAGATTTGAATAAGGATTTTCAAGTTTGAATAAGGCTTATAAAAAGATTTGACCCTACTGAACCATACCCAATATAACCCAATGTATTTTTGATCGCAATGAACCATAATCCTGCCTTCGCCACTGACTGTGCATGATTATTTTGTTTGATCAAAACACTTGGGAGCTAAGGTTCGTCCGAGAGATTAGGTAACTCTCCTGATGTTATTAGATCTTAGTCACACATCAAAAATTAAGAAAAACACAAACACATGGTTGTCACCTAGCTAGTAGGGGTTGATAATATTAGGCATTCCGAAACCGCCTCTCGGATCCTTTAAAGAGACTCAACTTTCAAATATGTGTGTGTGTGTGTAAGTGAGACGCTTTCTTATGTGAGACAAATGAGACGCACTCTATAACATCTTACCCCCGTGTATTTCACCGTTCCAGACCGTTTACCGTGATCTGCATGTCACGCATACCCTACGTATCAATTTTCATGAGATTTCTACACCTCTAGCACATGCGATCAAGTGAATGAAAAATAAACGTCTCTCGGTAGTCTGAAAAATGATATCATCGATTGTGCGTGCTAGATGTGTATGAATCTCATGAAAATTGATACGTAGGGTATGCGTAACATGCAGATCGCGGTGGATGTCTGGATCAGTGAAATACACGGGGGTAGGGTGTTATAAAATGCGTCTCATTTGTCTTACATAAGAAAGCGTCTCACCGGATCATTACCTTATATATATATATATATATATATATATATATATATATATAAAGAAAGTATTTATGAGATGGCACCTTATTCTAAGAAATGAGGTGTCGTCTTAAATTTGACTTTACACCAAATTTTTCGATGACCGGCACCATTCAACTTGATCTCCATAATCTTGATCATAAGTATACCAAATTTCATATGTTTTCGATAATGTTTACCTCCCATCGGGTAGTTACACAATTAACGGTCTTCCGACAATATAATATTTGATAAAACTAGATCAATGAGCAAATGTTATTAAAATCACATGATACTTAGCGTACCCATGTTTTACACCACGAAAAACAAAATGAACGGTGCCGATCATTCACAAAATGGATGAATAGTCAAATTATAAGACAACACCTCATTTCTTAAAGTAAGATGCCACCTCATAAACACTAATCTCTTTTATATATATATATATATATATATATATATATATATATATATGTTATATTTCGTGATATGATGACTAATCTAACTAAAACTCAAGAAAGCTGAGTTGGCATTTTTGCCGACTTTCAGGGGAAAATGAAACAAAAGGTAGAACTCCACTTATTTTTCCCTTATTCTTTATTTGTCCTCATAAATCATAAATTGGAAAATTTTAGCATGAAGCAGAAATAGAGGAATGGACATATGGAGCTCTTCTATATCGACACCACTTTGTCACAAGGTCCTTAGGAGCTTAGGTACTCGGCATTACAACCATCGGCATGGTGCTGATTGTTGTTGCGCTGAGTCCTTGTCTTTTTGCTTGTTTTTTGTGCTTATTGTTGTATTTTGATTGTGTTACTCGTAACCAAGCTTGTTTGCTGTCGAACTTGTATTGAAATTTTTGCGTTTCATTACTGATCCTTAATGAATTCTGGTGTGGTACCATTTATTATCCAAAGAGGAAAAAGAAAACAAAAAAACCCCTAACTTTTTTTAATTTTTATTTGACCAACCTATTCTTGAAATTTATACATACAGCATACATTTCTTGTATCTATCTATTTTGTTCCCAATAAATTTAACATTTTTTGTGGTTACTTTTCACAATTCCAATATTTATTAGGTAGTTTATAGAGAAAACCCAATATAACAATTTGATACGTTCACAACTACATTACACGGATAAAATGTAAAAACAATTTTATCCCTTACGTTTAAACAAGTAAATGTAATTTCGAACCAAAAACCATAAAATTTATTTGCGCTAATACTCAAGCAACATATAACTATGTTGGGAATATATATACATAACATATAACTATGTTGGGAATATATATATATATATATATATATATATATATATATATATATATAATCATAGAATACGACCCAATCTCAAAATGCATACATTTGTATGGTGAGAAGAGACATATTTTCCATCTTATCCTTCATCTCTGGCTTCCGTTAAATCTCTTGAAAATGACTAGTATGTCCTCTGATTTAGCTTTCCCCATCAATGCACCTCTTTTCTGTTAAAACGTATTCGTTTTATATCTTAAACCAGTGATCTGCTTGTTACAATTCTCATATTATACCAACTCTTCCATCCCTTGGTGTGATAATACTAGATTTAGACACCACGTGTAACACGTGGGACCATAGACGATCTAAAATATTTATAGACGAATCTTTACATTACACATAATCACTGCTACTTAACATATAAGCAATATGGGGAAAAGAGAATGTATAAATACAACTTTTTCTAGCTCAAAATAATCTTCTTGAATTAAAATTTATATGAATTTTGATATTTCTTCATAAATACTGTAGGTTTGGAAAAATTAATAAAGTAAGCAATTATATTTAGCTTCATATATATTATAAATATATTATTATTTCTTGATGGAAAAAATAATTATTGAATTGTAATTTTCAAAAAAAATAATAATTATATACCTATATACTATGGATTATAAATAATCTAATATGATTTGAACAAAAACCCTTAAAAATGTTTGTGAATATCTATATGATAAACTTACAGTAAATCTTCTTAAATGATTCACCTTTTTTATCATTTTATATAAATGAGTCCATTAATAACTAGAAAGTCAACATTGAAGAAAATATCTATTTTTCTAAATAACATTGATAACTTTCAACTCTTACTCTTATTTAGACATGATTTTCTTCTTTATTAATTTTTAATTTTCTAAATAATTTGTCTCGTTATTTGAATGTCAAGATAGTACTTGATTTCTTTCTTTATAAGAAATATCATTGGACAACATAGATCTTTAGTTTAACATTTCACAATTAATTGCATAAAGGCTAAATTTCACTTAAATTCCAAAATCTTTTGGCATTTTTAAAATATAAATACCATAAACTTTAATGACTTGTAAGTAGATACCAAGAATAATCATGGTGTCTAATTAAATTAAATACTATGTTTTGATGTTTTTCGATTTATAATTTACAAACACAAATATCAAGTTATATCATGCATTGTTGTGGCTATGAACCAATACAAATAATAAATTATGTCAATATTTTAGCTAAATATTTTCTATTTCCATGAATTCATTGCCTGTTAATTTTTTAAAATAATGATAGTTATTTGAATCGTGAAATTTTAGCATCAAGTAACAAGCAAGCATAGTTTTTATAAGCAAATATAGAACACCTATTGTTATTTTAAACATTAATTCTTGATTTGATACGTTTGAAAAAAAGATACATGATATTAGTTGTTTTTTTTAAGATACAAATATTATTCATTCTTCTTTTTTTCTTTTTAAATTTCTAAAACCTATCAATTATTATTAGCCATGGGATCTTATGATAGATTAAGAGAATATGAATAAATCCAAAGGCAAAAATGGAAAGGCAAGAATTAATGCTTTGACTTGCAAAAGATTTTTCAACCAACCCAAGTTTATATTAGAGTATTAGATTATATAGTAGATGGATAGATAGATTGATATTGATTATGTTTCCTATCCAGATTAATACATGAATCAAAACTTATAAAATCAAGGGTCACAAGCAGTTCTTAGCATTGACAAAAAAACCCTGATCTCAAACGGTTGTCAAAAAAGCCTTGAAAAATTTTTAGTTGTCAAAAACCTCTTACCCACGGTATCTGTATAGTTGCTTGATATATCTAGTTATAATGTGATATCCATGTAGTTGCCTGTGATATCTATTACCTATTTAGATATAGCAAACAACTTCACAGATATTGCATGAAAATTTTCCACGGGGTTTTTGACTACCGTTTCGAGGCCAGGGGTTTTTTGTCAGCGGAAAAAAATGTAGGGGGGTGGGTGGGGTGGTGGGTTTGACAACTCACCCTAAAATCTAATTGCGCACATCCTACATCCAAATTACATTCGCAATAGATATGAGAAATCCATGACATGAACAGATCATACAAAGTTGTATATATAGACTTTTTCTCACTAAAACACCGGGCAACCTTCAACTTGAATCCCAGGAGCAGTAGGGCAAGTGGCCAAAGGGCAATGATCATCATTAACCAATCCCCACCATTGAATCCCATCAATATCTTTATACTGCAGAGCAAAATATGTCAATATGGCCATGAAAGCCACCCCTGCATCCAATCCTGCAGACAACACATAGTTGTGCCTTGCCCACCACCTCTTGTACCTCCTATACACCACAAAGTTGAAGAAGATCCCCACAGCAAACCACATGTTGTAATTCACCGCGTGAACCGGTGGCATGCCGCCCGCGCCGCCTAGGATCACCGGCATGTTGATGAGTTTGATCCATTTCTTCTCCGGGTATTTCAGTGATAAGAGCCAGACCGGGACCGGGGCGAGGAAGCCGAAGAGGAAGAAGTAGTTCATGGACTCGTAAAGGCCGAGTCTTCCAAACATTCGGATAGGGGCGACCACGCCCCATATGATGGACGCGCTGTAGAAGACCTTGTCACCGGGGCATGTCCATGGGCTGCCTTCTGGTAGCATTGTCGGGTCGCAGATGTGTTTGATCGATCCGAGGAGCCACCATGCAGTTCCGAATGTTACCGAAGAGGCGACTACTGTTCCGACTAGCTGCCAGAGTTGGGTATGTGTTAGAATATAGAAACTTTTATTGTTAACCTTTCGTCATAACTTTATAATTTTAGTGTAGTTTTAAAAAATAGTACAATGCTAAAGCCTTAATTTCAGCTCACAAAAAGGATACTCATAATATGTGATACTTATAATATGCTCACCTATGAAGCACGGATACTTATATATGCCTCATGAATCGTTCCCGATTGCGTATCGGAGTCCGAAACTCTCGGAATCGCTCGGACTTATAAATGTTTCATAACCTCTCTCAAATCGACGCCTTTTCTCTTTCTCTCGAAAATCAAGGCTCTCGAAAATTTGAAATTGTATTGAATATCTAAATAATGAAATTATTTGTTTATATTATTATATACTTGTATGTATATCTTAATATATATTTATATTTGTCTAATTAAAAATTGATATAAAAACGTATCATGTATCCTAGGATTTTGGAACATTGTGAATCCAAGAATCCGTATCGTGTCATATCCTATATCCGTATCCGTATCTGAACCCGTGCTACTTAGATGCTCACAAAAGATTGTATTTTGGTCCTGAAAAGAGGTTGAGGGCCTGCAGGGACCCTGCGGGCCCTAGGGTATTTTGAAATTAAAATCCTAGGGGGCCGCAGTGGCCTAGGTCAGGCCACTGCAAGGCCGGGCCTGCAGGGTCCTTGCATTCCCTTTTCGGCAATAAGAAAAAGAATGCTCGACTTGTGGGAAAGAGTTAGAATATGATTTTTTTTTTCTCAGACTCTCAATGTAACAACATCTGTGCATGTTCCATCATCGAATAGGTTATAAGCTCATCAAAATGAAACATGCATAATTGAAAGATATGAATGAATATATATACTTCACCTGAACAATGAACATGGACTTTGGTGCAATCTTCATATAATGACCCAGCTTGAAATCAGAAAGGAAAGCGAGAGCTTGAGTCATGCTTATATAACCATAAGTCTTGAAAGCCACATTCGCAAGAGGCCTCCCAGGGTACATGTAACCGATAATCATCTCCGTTATCACATTCAGCCCTGGTTGCTGAAAATCAAATTCATTAACCGAAGTCAGTACATTATTTTTTTCTAAAAGAAAAAACAAGTAAAAAAGAACCGTTTTAGAGAGTTTCGGTTTCTGCAGAATAGGAAAATTAACATACTTGATTTGTTGTAGCTGTAATGATACCAATCGGTAGAGTGAAGATAAGAGCCATTCCAGCGGCTAGTAGAACTCCCCAGTATGGAAGCTGTAATTGTTTGCCGAAGCCTTCACAGGTGAAGATCGATAGCCCGATCATCGAAACTAAAATCACTTGGAACCACCATTCAGGAACTTGCTTATAGTTTTTCTTCATTATTCTTGTGTGTACATCTCCAAATTGATCTTGAAACGCGGCCCTTGTCTGCCTCCACATTTCCCTGCAAATTCGTTATACAATCAACCCCAAATACCCGACCAATAAAGGATAAACTGCCTTAACGATCGCAATATTTCACTAAACTGCCTTGAAGTTTTTATTACAGTACAGCAGTTGAGCTTACAGTAATAAAAAGTACTTTAAGGCAGTTTAGTGAAAAACACGAAGATAAAGGTACTTTAGTGTAGTTTAACCTATAATTATTAACAAAACAAGTGAACTTACTTTCCATGGAAAAGGAAAACATGAGATAATGCAGCAGCGAGCGTTGCGAAACTCAAACCATAAGCGAGCAAAAAGAATATACTTAAATTAATCTGACCGGCTTGATCATAACCTTGTTGGCTAAACTGAAATGTCTTTGAATCTAGCACTTGATTCACATTGTATCTGCTCCCATTGCCCATAAACAACGATGAAGAATATATAGGGAACCTCTTAGCCTCAAACATATTTTTCCAGTAAGCGATTGGTATGACCACGTATACGGTCAGAACAAAACCAACCAAGATGTTCATTATGGCAAACCCTGGAGTTGCCAATGGACTTCCAAGAAACCCGGCAACAGTTGACCAATCGAGGCCGAACGATCCGACACCAAGTCCACTGTTGCCCGAACCGATTTGTTGCATCGTGACCGAGTTCTTCCAGAACCAGCAGATGAAGGAGAGGGCGGTTATCGAAGGGAAGAGGTAGTTTGGGATGATGTAGTACGCAAAGCTTGTGATGAAGACTATGAGGAAGAATTGGAGCCGCGTTAGTCCTCCCTTGGGCCTCTTCTCATCATCATGCATTGCCCTTCATGCGATAGGTGCAAACAATCACGGTTAACAATTAATTCAAAAGGTTAAATTGAAAGTTCGGGGACTCTATTTGCAATTTACAAAGTTATGGCATTTATTTCTCAGAAAAATGCTGAAGTTCATGGTATTTTAATGAAATAAAAAGAAGGCATATTATGATTTCGATTGTACCTGAAGAGTGAAACTTGTACTAGGTTGGAAGGCCACCACATATAAGGGGAATCCACTAAAAACTTTCTGAACAAACCAGCCCATCCATATCCCATCATCTATTTTATTTTTTTACAAAAACATCGCAATTATATCATTTATCCATCAATTAACACAAATTGTATGCCATGAAACAAATCGATATTTACATATCTTACCTGTGTAGTCTGCGTAAGGAGCATCGCTGCCAGCGGATTCAACTTTGGCCTTTTATAAAAAGCCTTCACAATAGTAATAATACCAACCGCATAAGCCCCATTTGAGCCAGCATTTGCGAAAATGGTGATCAAAACATGCTCTTTTAAGTTGAAAGGCCCAGGGTTGAGCGAAAAGGACCATTTTGTCCCTGGGACACGAACTTTTGTACGAGGGAGCCATGCTGCCATTGCTTTTCCAATGGGCAGAACCGCGATCTGAGCTGAGACGGAGGAAATGTAGAGCGCGTTCTGGCGATACCCGAAGAATTGGTTCAAGAAGGCAAGGAGAGCGCAGGATATGAGGCCGAGAAACCATGTTCGGAATGTTAAGGCCGGTAAAGTTGGATCGTCGGTGATTGGGACTGTCAATCTGACTTGCTCGATCGGGGAGTCATTGATCATGTCATCTGCTGGGAAAAAATATAGTTATATTATTATGAATACAACTAGGATTGAGATTTTTTTATAATTGAGACTTGATTTAATATATTTTTATTTTGATTTATGCTAATTTTCCGTGCATATATATGAGCTAATTAAAAATGATTGTTTTAATATAAGGTATTAAATAGAACTCCAGATTTTTTTTCCTTGCTGAGTGTGGTTCTGAGAATCAACTTCAGTATATTCAAATCAGAAGAAAACATGAACGGCATGCATCTTCTTGTATGTTTTTTTCCAGAAATTCATGTGTTCTCTTGGGAGAAAACAATTACAAAAAGAAAAGACAAAAAAATGAAGATAAATAATTACTTCTAACTCACTTCATAATACTAAACTGCTCCTTAAAACAAAACGGTTTCCGGTTGACGGAACGTCTTTGTAGTCGACGTTGTTTGATCTTTAGAGCGATTAAAGAAGTCAAAATCTAATTGAACGGCATAAATATATACATGTTGTCTATATAAATACACATCATGATTCAGTGAAACAAAATAGCTTAAAGGTAAAATTTGTAAATTATGTGGTATATCCATCTTAAATCCGACGGTCAGTATTTCCAAGCGGAAATGACCGATTGTAAAGTAAAATGACCGGTTGTAAAACTGAAAATATTTTTGTTGAAAGAGATATGTGTTGCGTTTCGATTGGTCCAACTCGTGGTAAAACAAATCTCCAACTTAAAAATTTCATAGATTTAACATACGTTGTTAGAATTAACTCAAATTTCGTTCATTGGATTCGTATTGAAATTCTCTTTCAAATGAGCACCAATTTGACATTTTTTGGATCCAGTCCACATCAAAAAGCCTCATTTAGAAAGTCTCGTTTACTCAACAGAAAGTCCTACTTAGTAAACAAAAAATCCAACTTAGAAAAACAAATAGTACCAGCAGAAGAAATCATTAATGAAAATTCATTCTAAATTGGTAAATCAATAATTCCACTAGGTAGATTAATAGTTCCACATGCAAAATTTATAGTTCCACCTAAGATATTTTTAGTCTCACTTGAAAACGTTACAACAATTAAGCCAAACATATGCATAAATTTAAAAGTGCTGGGATTTTGCAGAAAGAAATTAAGTATTTTTTTAACCGAAAGCTATAATCTCCACTATCATAACTCAAACTCTAGGGGTATAATGTGGTATTATGTTATTGTTTGGAAAAGAAAAACTCAAAAAAAGAACAAAAATCCTAAAAGCAAATTTGAGATGTTAGGCTATCCACCTCAGCCCATACATAAAAATATCTATTTGCTTCCCATTTCCCCGTACAAATGATTCTTTTGGGAAGTTCAAAAGACCAAATTTCAAATTTCAAATGACCTTTTAGGATCTTCTATAAATTTTTAGTTTCTAAAGTAAAAACTAAATATTCCTCCAAGAAACAATAACAGCAGAGAATATAGCAAATGAACCCATCATCTTTCTCTTTAACAAAAAGGCAAATGAAAAACGATTCAAAATTAGAAGAAAAGATAAAGTGTATGTTTATTCTCTAATCTATTTTCTTTCTCATCTCTTTATTTTTTTCTTTTCTGATGTTTGTTCAATAAAATTCCCTCTCGAAAAATTATTCATCAATCCCATTTGCTCTGATATTTTTTATTACCGAATATGATAATAATATGTAGATTGTAATTTCATGCCTTTTTAAATTTAACCACCATGTATTATTTTCCTAAATTACTCGCAAAAAATACTATTTATTTCCATATTAATAATCAGAAAATCATTCTTTTATTTAACATTTTTTTATCTGATTAGGTAAATAATGGCAATTAGAAATGACAAAATCCAGACTTTCTTTTCTTGAAACGTAAGAAAATATTTGAACATTTCCATTTTTGTTTGATACTTCTGAATGGTTAATCACCAACTAAAAGTTCTTGGCTTCTAATAAGTTTGATAATATTCTCTAATTAATTGTGATGTTTTAACAAAAATTCTAGGATAATCTATTTATGAAACTATCATGTATTTTGCTAGTTAATTATTCTTTTGGCAATACATCTTATTAGGCATCTCTAATCTCTAATATTATAATATTAACTCATTTGAGCCCCATAAAATTTACAATCTACTGTGTATCTAAGATAATGGTCTCTTTTTCCTAGAAAAAATTATTAAAAATAGGAAAAGTTCTTCGGAGTTTATTATAATTTTAGAAACCAATGTTAACTTTTTAATATTTTAAAATTTTAAATAATATTCCGTCCAAGAAAAATCTTCTCTTTCCAAATATCACCTCCACTAATAAAAACATCCTTTCGACTATGTTTTTAAATTTTAAATATAAATTCCTACATAAAAGTAATAAATTTGCAAAGTCGAAACTCAGATTTTACGTGCATCACACGTGCAAACTACTAGTTAATTTAAACACTTGATATGTTAACATCGTAAATTGTATTCGTATGGTTGTAATTTTATTTTTATTAGTAAAATTTTAATATAATTATTTATTTGAATTTAATAATTATAACGACTAAATTCTCAAGATTCGAGTTCAAAATTCAATTTCAACCTAACGAATATGTTTGACAATAAATAAATATATTACGTATAAAAAATTACCTGATTTGAAGGCCATTTATTTCTTAATCATAAATTCACAAAATTAATGCACAGAGAAAAAATAATCTTAGAAATTTATGATCGAGTCTCAGATTAACTTCAAAAAATTTGAATTTTTTTATTTATGCCATTTTATCACCATATATCAAATCGGTACAGTTCAAATTAAAAAGAAAATACATATTTATGACTCACAGTTCAACCTTAATTGGTTAGATAAAATGTAAAACTATTAAGGCTGCTATAAACTACCTAAGGTTGAACTGTGAGTCCTATATAAGTATTTAAAAAAAAAAATCAACCGTATCGATTTGATATAAGATGATAAAATAACTTATATAAAAAAATTCAAATTTTTTATAGATCATCTGGCTCTCGATCATAAGCTTTTAAGATGATTTTTACTTTGTGCATTAATTTTGTGAGTTTTTGATCAAGCAACAAATGGTCTTCAAATTATTTGTTTTTTTTTGTGTAAGGTATGTTAACATCGTAGATCGCATCTGTACGGTTGTAATTTTGTTTTGTTCGTGAATTTCTTATTATAATTATTTGAATTTAATAATTATAACGGTTAAATTCTCAAGATATGAGTATAAACATTCAATTTCAACTTTCCGGATATGTTTTAAAATACATAAATAGATTACGCATAAAAAATTATCTGATTTGAAGGCTATTTGTTTCTTGATCATAAACTCACAAAATTAATGCACGAAGAAAAAATAATCTTAGAAGCTTATAATCGAGGCTCATATGAACTTGAAAAATTTTGAATTTTTTATTTATGCTGTTTTATCATCATATATCAAATCGGTACGGTTCAAATTAAAGAGAAAATTACATATTTATGACTCACAGTTCAATCCTGATCGGTTAAATAACATGTAAAACCATTAAGGCTACTATGCACCAGTTAAGATTGAACTATGAGTTCGATATATATATTTTTAAAAAAATTCAACCATATCGAATTGTTATATGATAATAAAATAGCCTAAATAAAAAAAATTAAATTTTTTGAAGTTAATCTGGCTCTCGATCATAAGTTTTTAAGATGATTTTTACTTTGTGTATTAATTTCGTGAGTTTATGATCAAGAAACAAATAGTTTTCAAATTATTTGATTTTTTGTGTAAGCTATGTTAAAATTGTAGATTGTATCCGTACGGTTGTAATTTTGTTTTTGTTCGTAAATGTTTTATTATAATTATTTGAATTTAATAATTATAACGGCTAAATTCTCAAAATCCGAGTATAAAAATTCAATTTCAACCTTACGGATATGTTTGACAATAAATAAATAGGTTACGTACCAAAAATTACTGGATTTAAAGGTCATTTATTCCTTGATCACAAATTCACAAAATTAATGTACAAAGAAAAAATAATCTTAGAAGTTTATGATCGAGACCCAGATAAACATAAAAATTTTGAATTTTTTTATTTAGGTTATTTCTGTTAGTTATATGTATGCCCTAGAGGCCATTACTGTACATTGAATGTATATTGTAGTGGATGCTGGGTCATATATAGGTAGGACTTTCTTGCTCGACATGATAGTACGCTATCTGGTTGCTCTTTATCTTAACATGTATACTTTCTGTCTCTCTGTTACATGTTGATAAAGCCCTTAGGATGTGTACTCGACTCCCAGGACTATGATGTAGATCATACTAGTAGGAGCTGGGTAGTCCATGAGTACATCCTTTAATGTTCCTAGTCGTGGGAATATCGAGACGGGGCATCGATATTTCAGAGTAGACTAGCGTATATCTTCTCGACCCATGTGATGGGCGATGGATGATCCCATATCCATTGGTGTTTGACATCAGAGATGGTATGCGGGTGCTAAGTGGAGACTGGGTACACTGAACGGAATCGCCGAGAACTTCCAGATGGTATTATACTCCTGTTGAATTGCCCGACTTTACATTGAAAAGTGTTTTCGATAATGAGACTAAAATGTGGGGTTTATAATTGTTAGGCATGCGATGTCTAAGGAATTCATTTGATTAGGCATACGATGTCTAAAGAGGTTGCGGATTCCAACTGTTGTAGTTTTACACTTTCTTTTCTGTGACCGTAAGTGTAATATGTGATATCGCCGGTTTCGTTGCTATATGTCAACGACAATTGGGATAAGCATGTTTACTTACGTTGATGACATGTGATGTTATGTGTTGCTGGATATGTTATATTGAATCGTCGTGTTCGAATAGCCGGGGGGGGTTTTATGTGAGATGAGTGTTTTTCATTTTCATTCATGTAAAAACTTGTATGTAATATTCTTTTATTGGGGCACTTCCAGGTTGCGGATGATGTCACCATTTGTATATTATTTACTTTTCCGCATTAGGATAGACCCAAGGAGGAGGGCACAAGTAACCGGGTTCTAGGGTCCAGTGGGAGACCAACTCGAGGAGTCGAGTCCGGGTCTCCTAACCCTAGAATTGGTAGGGTTGCTTGCCGCTCTCGTAGGGGTCTAGGGGTGTGAGATTGGCTATTTATCACGACCGTGGAATCCATGTTTTATACTGGCTCGTATTGAAAACACGGACGTCCTAGTATATCCAATATTTCATATGATATTTTCTGCCGCGTTATCTGTGATGTGATCATGTGATTTGTTCAGATAGATATTATATATAGTATATATGATATATTATATATACGTTGCTTATGTTTTACACCCGTGCTAGCCCTGCCCCGCTCTGCCGTTAGTTACCTAACCTAACGGTGCAGACGGGACATCGAGGCGAATGCGGATGGCATAAGCGTACGTTATATTTATCTGTGATGTTTAGGTGGACTTAAATGATGGGATATTCATTAATGAGATTAATGAAAGAAAATAAACCTAATTGATGTTGTGGAATCGAATTTCAAAAATAAAACAGGTAGCTACAGTTCTTGCTTTGCACAGCGGTATATATGATATATCCTGCACCTTATTCGATGAGGAAAGGACCGAGATCCCTTCACCGGGAGTGACTCCTTTAGCAATAACTGGCAGATGCTACAACTCTCGGTTTGATTTTTGATTGCTTCTATAGTTTCTGCTTTGCACAGTGATATATATGATATATCCCGCACCTCATTCGACGAGAAAAGGGCCGACGATCCCTTCACCGGGAGTGACCCCTTTAGCAAAACTAGAAAAGCCTAAAAAACATTCCATTTAAAAACCATTTGATTCCGCAACGAGATCAAGTTCAAAGCGTTAAAGGTTTTCATAAAAACCATCCGCAGCCCTTCGTCATTTTAGGAAGTAGAGTACTTAGTATTCGTGCTGTGTTTGTTGACCTTAGTTAAGGCACAGTGTACGGTAGCTAAGTGATGTCTTCCTACACCGCATATGATGCGATTAGTTAGGACAGTCGCGTTACTTTGTTGACCTTAGTTAAGGGTCATGTGCGTGGGTCTAATTAATCACGAAATGACGGGTAGAACTTGACCAGTGCTTATGATTTGTTGACCATAGTTAAGGTCATAAGCGCTAGGGTTAAAAACCTTTATCGGGAGTTTTAAGTGTTGAAATTTGCAATGAGATTGCATACCTTCTATGTAATAGTTGGATCCCGATACCCACTGCGAGTAATTGTTACTCCTGGGAGGTTTTGCACTTTGCAATTAGCCGATCAAGTAGATGTCTAGAAAGGTGTCAACGGGGTTACGCCTCTGGGAAAATGAGGTTAACTGTAATTAGGTCCGTGCGAAAGCACGGGGAACCTCCCTCAAAGTACCGACACTGGCCTGGCTGAAAGATTGGCGAACTTGTAGAGTGTAATTAATCCCGGCTAGTCTTTCCTTTTAACGTTTGAAGGAAAATTAGATAAAAACAGTGGGAGCCATCCTGATTAGATAAAATAAATAACCAATCTAATCTTGCAAGAGCGCACGCAGAGTGTTTTCTTCTCTCTCTCTCCAGGTAGCGACCATATCACGCCTTAATCAAGATAATAATATGGATGTATTGACCGAATCCGCTTGTTATACTGAGCTGGGGAATGTTGGTCCCGCTCCAACTTATAATTGTTATAAGACAGAGCAGGAAATAGGGAAATACCAGAATTCCTATGCCACCCAAACGAAGAAAGTGCATATGATGCATCTCCTTCGGGTGTGTTCATTATAAAGAACTGTTTCTCAGTATCCTCTGCATCCTGTGTATTTGATACCGGATCAGGATCCCAGATATGTAATATGTTACATAGGGCTACAAAAAGGTAGAAAAACTGAGAACGGGTGATAAGTTTCATGAAACAGAAAATGGGGCAAGTGTTGCAGCCAAGTCTATTGGTCACTGTCACCCTGTATGACCAGTACATTGATTCTGAACGAATGTTATTAGATACCGAACCTGATATACAAAAGCATATCAGTCTTTTTATTAGAAAAGAAAGGATATAATTTTGTATTGATGGATAATGTTTTGAACATTTCCTATATCAAAAGTTGATCGGTTCAGGCACATTATCTAAAAGCATTGATGTTCTAAATCAAACTACAGTTCCTAGTATACAGAACACACACAAGAAGAAGAGTTCAGAAATGAACGAATTCTTCTTGAGGCATTGTAGACTAGGTCATATCAATGCGACCCGACTAGCTGAAGTTACATTTTAGATGCATATTTAAATCAGTTTGAATTTACATCTTGTGAAACTTGCTAGTCATGTCACAAAATTAAGATGACCATAGCTCTGTTTATTGGAAACAGAGAAAGAGTTAGTAAACTCTTGGGACTGATACATGATGATATATGTAAGGTCTCCTGTCTACACATGCCAGGACAGGTTCTTTGTACTTCATTACGTTCTCTGATGATCTCTCAAAATTCAGACATATGTTCCTGTTGGCCCGAAGCTTTTGAGATATTCACAGAATATAAGTTAGAAGTAGAGAACCAATAACCGGGTATAAGTATTATGTCCTATGATGAGATCTGGGAGGAGAATACTTGTGCATGGAATTCCTGGACTATTCTAAAGGAGAATGAGATTCTCTCTCAGCATTACTCCTCCGTATACACCATAGCACGATGGTATATCGGAGCGGAGCAATCACACCCTATATGATATGGTGCGCTCTATGATGAGTTCTACTGAGTTTCCTATTTCCTTTTAGGGAGTTATGCACTTATGAAGTTGCGTACCTATTGAATAGGGTTCGATTCAAATCAGTGCCTACCACTCCATATAAGATATGGTATGGGAAGAGCCTATCTCTTAAGTAAATTAAGATTTGGGATTGTCCGGCCTGTGTCAAAAGCAAAATCCGGACAAGATCGAGGCAATGTCAGTTCTGTAGAACTGGAAAGGTTCCAGCTATACAAAACTGCAGCTGATGATTTGACAGAACCAAAGGATTTAATAGTTCCCGACGAATCTCAGCCTCTCCGCCGATCTGGTAAGGTTTCTCATCCGCTTGAGAGATACTTCGGTTTCTCGATGACAGTGGGAGCGAGGATTGCATCATGAGATGATGATCCAACTAGATTCGAGCAGGTCATCGAGAGTAGGGACTCTGTAAGAATGGCTGGATGCTAGCGATCTGAGATGGAATCCATGTACACCAGCAAAGTATGGACTTTAGCTGCTATATCTGAAGGGTTAAATCCCCATCAGGAGCAAGTATATCTTGAGAAGATTATTTGGTGTAGATGGAAAAGTTGAGACTTCCAAAGCTAGACTTGTTAAAGGTTTTAATCATCAACCAGGTGTGGATAATGATGAAATCTTTTCTAGGGACTATGCTCAAGTCCATCCAGATCCTACTTGCTATTGCTACATACCATGACTACGATATCTGGTGGTTGGGTGCCATGACTGCTTTTCTAAATAGTGATTTAGAAGAGAACGTCTATAAGAACACGGCCAGAGGGTTTCGTAAACAGTGGGAGCAGCGGAAACGTGTGCAAGTTGCTTTACAGAATAAAGCAGGCATCGCAGAGTTGGAACGTCTGTTTTGATGTGATAGTCAAAGTGTTTGACTTCATCAAAATGGTAGACGAACCTTGTATATACAAAAAGGCAGTAGAGAGTAAGGTGGTCATCCTTGTATTGTACGTAGACAACATACTCTTGATAGGAAAAGAGTTTCCTATGCTACGCACGGTCAATCTCCTCTTATCACATGGATTCTCCATATAGGATCAAAGTGATACCTCCTAAATCCTGGGTTTTGGATCTATGAGATAGATCTAGATGGATGTTAGGATTCTCACTAGTTGTAGTGAGATGGTATCAATCGATCCTGGGGAGAATCACTGGAAAGGTTCCAGGGTGATAAGGATGACTGAATGTCAGTCGCAGGCATTGTCTTTAACCTCAGTGGAAGAACGGTATGTTGGAAGAGTTCCAAGCTAAATACCGTGACAAATTAGACGATAAAGGCTGGTAACATCGCTACTAAAGATACTACCAAAGAGAAAGTTTGGGTGTATATTGGTTCATGAGATGAACTAGGTTCCTATCATTGTATGACAATGAAAGTGTGGCTTTGGCCTAGGAACCCTGGTCCCATCAGTGACCCAGACATATTCTGAGGCAGCATCACCTGATCATGGAGATAGTTGATCTCCAGGGTGATCGAGATTAGGAGAGTAGACTCAGAGGATAACACGGCGGATCCACTCACAAAGGTTTTTTCCCAGAGAGAGACTTATATGAGATGGTTGAGTATGTGATACTGCAACCACTGCTACAGATGGCCCTAGTGCAAGTGGGAGATTGTTAGTTATATGTATGCCTTAGAGGCCGTTACTGTACATTGGATGTATATTGTAGTGGATGCTGTGTCATATATAGGTAGGACTTTCATGCTTGACATGATAGTACGCTATCTGGTTGCTCTTTATCTTAACATGTATACTTTCTGTCTCTCTGTTACATGTTGATAAAGCCCTTAGGATGTGTACTCGACTCCCAGGACTATGATGTAGATCATACTAATGGGGCCTGGGTAGTCCATAAGTACATCCTTCAATTTTTCTAGTCGTGGGAATATCGAGACGGGGCATCGATATTCCAGAGTAGACTAGCGTATATCTTCTCGACCCATGTGATGGGCGATGGATGATCCCATATCCATTGGTGTTTGACATCAGAGATGGTATGCGGGTGCTCAGTGGAGACTGGGTACACTGAACGGACTCGCCGAGAACTCCCAGATGGTATTATACCTCACGTCAGATGGCAGTTCTCTGGTGACACTGGTACAACTTAGTCTGTTGATTCGAGATCGTCATAGAGTCTTGTGTGTCTCCCACCGTACTTTGATTTCCACCCTACCACGGCTCTAATGAGTCGTTCAAACAGGTGGTTTTTGGGTACAGTCCCGATTCACATGGAGGTAAAGAGCGATAGGAGGGGATTCGTCTCTCCCGGTATTGGGGGTTGATGTTGCGCTATGCACGACTGGCCATAACAGGAAATCGCTGACCAGGGTTGCAGTGATATACTGGTAAGAGTTATCAGTAGTTTCACGATTGTTATGTACCTCACGTCGGCATGACTTATCAAGCTATTGGGGTCTGACGTTTACCACCCCTACGCGAGATATGCGATATATCAGACGAACAGACCGGACTGTACGGTAAGTGTTACTGGTTGGATTCACAGGAGTGTGAGCGGGCTTGCTCGTCGATCTTCTGATCGCTCAATACCCGGGTGGCCGTTACGTTTAGCAGACCGCTTGCGGCTTGTGGGTGTTTGATATGATCATCATCTGCTGCTGGCGTATTGACGAGTCTTTAGAGTCCTACACAGAGGTTTCCTGGCTCAAGCGAAACGAAATAGGAGCGCATATGAGATATGTGCGGGACCGAGAATAATGCGTATATGTGATACCGTATTTTATTATCGCGATGAATTTATCGATTGGTTGTATGCGATATAACCTAGTTATCGAATCGAGGATTGATTCAATAAGCTGATACATTGGATATTAGTCGGTCACATGCGATATGACCGGATCGTTAAATCAAGTGTTGATTTAATGATTTAATGTATAATTATATATTTGATATATTACTTTACATTAACTAGTATTTGTTCACTTTAAATGGATTTTCTCACTTGAAATACACAAGTTGTATATGTGATATACTTTTGTGCACTTGTTTGTATCATGTTTGATGATACATGCAAACTTGGGTTTGTGTAAAGAATTAAACCATGGTTATGTTAATGGTTAGGGTTTTGATTTACTTACTTATTCATTTATTTATTTATTCATTAATTCATTTTGGGCAAAAATGAAATGGTGGCTTAGTTTGTTTTGTTGTTGAAGCTTCATAAAGCTTTGACTAAGTGACCATTTTGTCTTCATGTCCTAACCCTAACCATTCAACCTAACCTTAGTTAATTCTCTACACCTAACTATGGTTGAGATTATGATAAGTATCATTTTGTTTTCTATTTTATATATACTTATCATATTCTCTCTTCTTCTTCTTCTTCTTCAACAAAGAAGAAACCCTGCCTCCATTAATGGCAACTTGAGAAAAAGAGTGAGAAATCCAATTCTAAAGTGAACCTACTTCCTATTTCTTCATCCTCTACCACTTGCCAAGTAGTATAGGGTGTTTTCTTCACAAGTTTCATGACTTGGTGAAGTTGGAGTTTGATCTTGACTTGCCTCGACGTAGATCATCTTCGGCATCAAAGTCGACGACCTAGCCCGATCTTTTATCCGATGAGACCATCGCGAGAGTCTAGGATTCTGATGGGTACAGCGGAGGGACGTCATCACGGAGCTAGAGAGATGGAGGACCAGATCTACAAAGGTTGTAGCCCCTTTCCTTTAAGTTAAAGTTGTTTACTTGCATTGCATCGCCTATACATCTAGTTAACGATCCGTATTAGGATTTGTAAGCACATAAAAAATTTGAATTGGCCATGTTTGTTCACTTGTAGAACCTCTTGGGTGTGCCTAGGAACCCTACAGTGGTATCAGAGCTAGGTTAGAGCCTTAGACGATGCGTATACGGAGTTAGAAGTCCGATCGAACTGAAACCCTAATTCAAAATTGCTCTCTGTACATTTTTTGAAATCGGGGATTTTTCAGAATTAAAAATATGCAGAAAAATCAGCAGGAATTTCTAAGAATTACTGTGAAGCACGATCACCTGATTCAGTCAAAGCGCGGCGGAACCGCGGCATTAGCATGGCTAATGCGGTGCGGTTCCGCGGCCACTTAGTCTCTTCAGTCAGTTTTTTTTGCACAGTAACTTCTTTCATTCATTGCTGAGTTTTCTGGGAATTTTTAAAGTTTATTCAAGAGTTGAATATTCTGGGTTGTATTGGGAGTTCGTAAATTTGATCGGATTATCAAACTTTGTCTATGTGTTTTTCCGGGTAATTTTAGAATATGTTAAAAGTTCGACCAGATATAAATTCCCACTTTTTCCCCTGCCGGGAAATTTCCAATTGTTGGATATTTCCGTAGTTTAATCACGTTCTAAGTAGTGCAAGTAATGCGATGGTCCCTCTAGAAGACAATAAACCTTAACTCGATTATGTGACCGTCTTGAACTGCCCTTTGAACCTTAAGGTTTGGGGCAGTACGGCGTGCCACATATGAGGCGTTGGCTTGACCCTTCTACGGCTGGACCGTTGGTACTGAGGCACGAAGTGAATGTTTTTAAACTTATTTCATGTGTTGAGCTGTTTCGGGAAAACTTGGGTATTCGATTGTTCGATCAGAAAGTTTAACATATTCTATTTATCTGGAATGTGATACAATAATTGGAATTCACAAGTAGTTTTGAGATAACTGAATGAATGTTATAAACATAGCACTTTAGTCTCACTTGATCGGTTGCCACGGAATTTTGATGCGGTCAAAAGTCCGTCGCAATCACGTAGCGTACGCGGATACTCGCCGGGTAAACTTAATAGACAGTATCGCCCCATAGCCCCGACCAAGTGACTGTAGGAGAACCCCGTCGCCGAAAGCATCCGTTCGGGTGCTCGCGGCAGAGGTGTTCCGCCTTGGTGCACTTCGTTGACGGCATCGGGGGTGCAGCTGCCTACTAAAGTTTGCGACGAGCATTCGGTCAGGATGTCGGGAATCCTGTTGAATTGCCTGACTTTACATTGAAAAGTGTTTTCGATAATGAGACTAAAATGCGGGGTTTATAATTGTTAGGCATGCGATGTCTAAGAAATTCATTTGATTATGCATGCGATGTCTAAAGAGGTTGCGGATTCCAACCGTTGTAGTTTTACACTTTCTTTTCTGTGACCGTAAGTGTAATATGTGATATCGCCGGTTTCGTTACTATATGTCAACGACAATTGGGATACGCATGTTTACTTACGTTGATGACATATGATATTATGTGTTGATGGATATGTTATATTGGATCGTCGTGTTCGAATAGCCGGGGGGTTTTTATGTGAGATGAGTGTTTTTCATTTTCATTCATGTAAAAACTTGTATGTAATATTCTTTTATTGGGGCACTTCCAGGTTGCGGATGATTTCACCATTTGTATATTATTTACTTTTCCGCATTAGGATAGACCCAAGGAGGAGGGCACAAGTAACCGGGTTTTAGGGTCCAGTGGGAGACCAACTCGAGGAGTCGAGTCCTGGTTTCCTAACCCTAGAATTGGTAGGGTTGCTTGCCGTTCTCGTAGGGGTCTAGGGGTGTGAGATTAGCTATTTATCACGACAGTGGAATCCGTGTTTTATACTGGCTCGTATTGAAAACACGGATGTCCTAGTATATCCAATATTTCATATGATATTTTATGCTGTGTTATCTGTGATGTGATCATGTGATTTGTTCAGATAGATATTATATATAGTATATATGATATATTATATATACGTTGCTTATGTTTTACACCTGCGCTAGCCCTGCCCCGCTCTGCCGTTAGTTACCTAACCTAACGGTGCAGACGGGACATCGAGGCGAATGCCGATGGCATAAGCGTACGTTATATTTATCTGTGATGTTTAGGTGGACTTAAATGATGGGATATTCATTAATGAGATTAATGAAAGAAAATAAACCTAATTGATGTTGTGGAATCGAATTTCAAAAATAAAACAGGTAGCTACAGTTCTTGCTTTGCACAGCGGTATATATGATATATCCTGTACCTTATTCGATGAGGAAAGGACCGAGATCCCTTCACTGGGAGTGACTCCTTTAGCAATAACTGGCAGATACTACAACTCTCGGTTTGTTTTTTGATTGCTTCTATAGTTTCTGCTTTGCACAGTGATATATATGATATATCCCGCACCTCATTCGACGAGAAAAGGGCCGACGTTCCCCTCACCGGGAGTGACCCCTTTAGCAAAACTAGAAAAGCCTCAAAAACATTCCATTTAAAAACCATTTGATTCCGCAACGAGATCAAGTTCAAAGCATTAAAGGTTTTCATAAAAACCATCCGCAACCCTCCGTCATTTTAGGAAGTAGAGTACTTAGTATTCGTGCTGTGTTTGTTGACCTTAGTTAAGGCACAGTGTACGGTAGCTAAGTGATGTCTTCCTACACCGCATATAATGCGATTAGTTAGGACAGTCGCGTGACTTTGTTGACCTTAGTTAAGGGTCATGTGGGTGGGTCTAATTAATCAAGAAATGACGGGTAGAACTTGACCAGTGCTTATGATTTTTTGACCATAGTTAAGGTCATAAGCGCTAGGGGTAAAAACCTTTATCGGGAGTTTCAAGTGTTGAAATTTGCAATGAGATTGCATGCCTTCTATGTGATAGTTGGATCCCGATACCCACTGCGAGTAATTGTTACTCCTGGGAGAGTTTTGCACTTTGCAATTAGCCGATCAAGTAGGTGTCTAGAAAGGTGTCAACGGGGTTACGCCTTTGGGAAAATGAGGTTTACTGTAATTAGGTCCGTGCGAAAGCACGGGGAACCTCCCTCAAAGTACCGACACTGGCCTGGCTGAAAGATTGGCGAACTTGTAGAGTGTAATTAATCCCGGCTAGTCTTTCCTTTTAAGGTTTGAAGGAAGATTAAATAAAAACAGTGGGAGCCATCCTGATTAGATAAAATAAATAACCAATCTAATCTTGCAAGAGCGCACGCAGAGTGTTTTCTTCTCTCTCTCTCCAGGTAGCGACCATATCATGCCTTAATCAAGATAATACTATGGATGTATTGACCGAACCCGCTTGTTATACTGAGCTGGGGAACGTTGGTCCCGCTCCAACTTATAATTGTTATAAGACAGAGCAGGAAATAGGGAAATACCAGAATTCCTATGCCACCCAAACGAAGAAAGTGCATATGATGCCTCCTTCGGGTGTGTTCATTACAAAGAACTGTTTCTCAGTATCCTCTGCATCCTGGGTATTTGATACCGGATCAGGATCCCAGATATGTAATCTGTTACATAGGGCTACAAAAAGGTAGAAAAACTGAGAACGGGTGATAAGTTTCATGAAACAGAAAACGGGGCAAGTGTTGCAGCCAAGTCTATTGGTCACTGTCACCCTGTATGACCAGTACATTGATTCTGAACGAATGTTATTAGATACCGAACCTGATATACAAAAGCATATCAGTCTCTTTATTAGTAAAGAAAGGATATAATTTTGTATTGATAGATAATGTTTTGAACATTTCCTATATCAAAAGTTGATCGGTTCAGGCACGTTATCTAAAAGTATTGACGTTCTAAATCAAACTACAGTTCCTAGTATACAGAACACACACAAGAGGAAGAGTTCAGAAATGAACGAATCCTTCTTGAGGCATTGTAGACTAGGTCATATCAATGCGACCCGACTAGCTGAAGTTACATTTTAGATGCATATTTAAATCAATTTGAATTTACATCTTGTGAAACTTACTAGTCATGTCACAAAATTAAGATGACCATAGCTCTGTTTATTGGAAACATAGAAAGAGTTAGTAAACTCTTGGGACTGATACATGATGATGTATGTAAGGTCTCCTGTCTACACATGCCAGGACAGGTTCTTTATACTTCATTACGTTCTCTGATGATCTCTCAAGATTCAGACATATGTTCCTGTTGAAACATAGGCCCGAAGCTTTTGAGATATTCACAGAATATAAGTTAGAAGTAGAGAACCAATAACCGGGTATAAGTATTATGTCCTATGATGAGTTCAGGGAGGAGAATACTTGTGCATGGAATTCCTGGACTATTCTAAAGGAGAATGAGATTCTCTCTCAGCATTACTCCTCCGTATACACCATAGCACGATGGTATATCGGGGTGGAGCAATCACACCCTATATGATATGGTGCGCTCTATGATGAGTTCTACTGAGTTTCCTATTTCCTTTTAGGGAGTTATGCACTTATGAAGTTGCTTACCTATTGAATAGGGTTCGATTCAAATCAGTGCCTACCACTCCATATAAGATATGGTATGGGAAGAGCCTATCTCTTAAGTAAGTTAAGATTTGGGATTGTCCGGCCTGTGTCAAAAGCAAAATCCGGAAAAGATCGAGGCAATGTCAGTTCTGTAGAACTGGAAAGGTTCCAGCTATACAAAACTGCAGATGATGATTTGACAGAACCAAAGGATTCAATAGTTCCCGACGAATCTCAGCTTCTCCGCCGATCTGGTAAGGTTTCTCATCCGCTTGAGAGATACTTCGGTTTCTCGATGACAGTGGGAGCGAGGATTGCATCATGAGATGATGACCCAACTAGATTCGAGCAGGTTATCGAGAGTAGGGACTCTGTAAGAATGGCTGGATGCTTAGCGATCTGAGATGGAATCCATGTACACCAGCAAAGTATGGACTTTAGCCGCTATATCTGAAGGGTTAAATCCTCATCAGGAGCAAGTATATCTTGAGAAGATTACTTGGTGTAGATGGAAAAGTTGAGACTTTCAAAGCTAGACTTGTTAAAGGTTTTAATCATCAACCAGGTGTGGATAATGATGAAACCTTTTCTAGGGACTATGCTCAATTCCATCCAGATCCTACTTGCCATTGCTACATACCATGACTACGATATCTGGTGGTTGGGTGCCATGACTACTTTTCTAAATAGTGATTTAGAAGAGAAAGTCTATAAGAACACAGCCAGAGGGCTTCGTAAACAGTGGGAGCAGCGGAAACGTGTGAAAGTTGCTTTACAGAATAAAGCAGGCATCGCAGAGTTGGAACGTCTGTTTTGATGTGATAGTCAAAGTGTTTGACTTCATCAAAATGGTAGACGAACCTTGTATATACAAAAAGGCAGTAGAGAGTAAGGTGGTCATCCTCGTATTGTACGTAGACAACATACTCTTGATAGGAAAAGAGTTTCCTATGCTACGCACGGTCAATCTCCTCTTATCACATGGATTCTCCATATAGGATCAAAGTGATACCTCCTATATCCTGGGTTTTGGATCTATGAGATAGATCTAGATAGATGTTAGGATTCTCACTAGTTGTAGTGAGATGGTATCAATCGATCCTGGGGAGAATCACTGGAAAGGTTCCAGGGTGATAAGGATGACTGAATGTCAGTCGCAGGCATTGTCTTTACCCTCAGTGGAGGAACGGTATGTTGGAAGAGTTCCAAGCTAAATACCGTGACAAACTAGACGATAAAGGCCGGTAACATCGCTATTAAAGATACTACCAAAGAGGAAGTTTGGGTGTATATTGGTTCATGAGATGAACTAGGTTCCTATCATTGTATGACAATGAAAGTGTGGCTTTGACCTAGGAACCCTGGTCCCATCAGTGACCCAGATATATTCTGAGGCAGCATCACCTGATCATGGAGATAGTTGATATCCAGGGTGATCGAGGTTAGGAGAGTAGACTCAGAGGATAACACGGCGGATCCACTCACAAAGGCTTTTTCCCAGAGAGAGACTTATATGGGATGGTTGAGTATGTGATACTGCAACCACTGCTACAGATGGCCCTAGTACAAGTGGGAGATTGTTAGTTATATGTATGCCCTAGAGGCCGTTACTGTACATTGGATGTATATTGTAGTGGATGCTGGGTCATATATAGGTAGGACTTTCTTGCTCGACATGATAGTACGCTATCTGGTTGCTCTTTATCTTAACATGTATACTTTCTGTCTCTCTGTTACATGTTGATAAAGCCCTTAGGATGTGTACTCGACTCCCAGGACTATGATGTAGATCATACTAGTGGGGCATGGGTAGTCCATGAGTACATCCTTCAATGTTCCTAGTCATGGGAATATCGAGACGGGGTATCGATATTCCAGAATAGACTAGCGTATATCTTCTCGACCCATGTGATGGGCGATGGATGATCCCATATCCATTGGTGTTTGACATCAGAGATGGTATGCGGGTGCTCAGTGGAGACTGGGTACACTGAACGGACTCGCCGAGAACTCCCAGATGGTATTATACCTCATGTCAGATGGCAGTTCTCTGGTGACACTGGTACAGCTTAGTCTGTTGACCCGAGATCGTCATAGAGTCTTGTGTGTCTCCCACTGTGCTTTGATTTCCACCCTACCACGGCTCTACTGAGTCGTGTAAACAGGTGGTTTTTGGGTACAGTCCCGATTCACATGGAGGCAAAGAGCGATAGGAGGGGATTCGTCTCTCTCGGTATTGGGGGTTGATGTTGCGCTATGCACGACTGGCCATAACAGGAAATCCCTGGCCAGGGTTGCAGTGATATACTGGTAAGAGTTAACAGTAGTTTCACGATTGTTATGGACCTCACGTCGGCATGACTTATCAAGCTATTGGGGTCTGACGTTTACCACCCCTAGGCGAGATATGCGACATATCAGACGAACAGACCGGACTGTACGGTAAGAGTTACTGGTTGGATTCACAGGAGTGTGAGTGGGCTTGCTCGTCGATCTTCTGATCGCTCAATACCCGGGTGGCCGTTACGTTTAGCAGACCGCTTGCGGCTTGTGGGTGTTTGATATGATCATCACTTGCTGCTGGCGTATTGACGAGTCTTTAGAGTCCTACACAGAGGTTTCCTGGCTCAAGCGAAATAAAATAGGAGCGCATATGAAATATGTGCGGGACCGAGAATAATGCGTGTATGTGATACCGTATTCTATTCTCGCGATGAATGTATCGATTGGTTGTATGCGATATAACCTAGTTATCGAATCGAGGATTGATTCAATAAGCCGATACATTGGATATTAGTCGGTCACATGCGATATGACCGGATCGTTAAATCAAGTGTTGATTTAATGATTTAATGTATAATTATATATTTGATATATTACTTTACATTAACTAGTATTTGTTCACTTTAAATGGATTTTCTCACTTGAAATACACAAGTTGTATATGTGATATACTTTTGTGCACTTGTTTGTATCATGTTTGATGATACATGCAAACTTGGGTTTGTGTAAAGAATTAAACCATGGTTATGTTAATGGTTAGGGTTTTGATTTACTTACTTATTCATTCATTTATTTATTCATTAATTCATTTTGGGCAAAAATGAAATGGTGGCTTAGTTTGTTTTGTTGTTGAAGCTTCATGAAGGTTTGACTAAGTGACCATTTTGTCTTCATGTCCTAACCTTAACCATTCAACCTAACCTTAGTTAATTCTCTACACCTAACTATGGTTGAGATTATGATAAGTATCATTTTGTTTTCTATTTTATTTATACTTATCATATTCTTTCTTCTTCTTCTTCTTCTTCAACAAAGAAGAAACCCTGCCTCCATTAATGGCAACTTAAGAAAAAGAGTGAGAAATCCAATTCTAAAGTGAACCCACTTCCTATTTCTTCATCCTCTACCACTTGCCAAGTAGTATAGGGTGTTTTCTTCATAAGTTTCATGACTTGGTGAAGTTGGAGTTTGATCTTGAGTTGCCTCGACGTAGATCATTTTCGGCATCGAAATCGACGACCTAGCTCGATCTTTTATCCGATGAGACCACCGCGTGAGTCTAGGATTCCGATGGGTACAGCGGAGGGACATCATCACGGAGCTAGAGAGGTGGAGGACCGGATCTACAAAGGTTGTAGCCTCTTTCCTTTAAGTTAAAGTTGTTTACTTGCATTGCATCGCCTATACATCTAGTTAACGATCCGTATTAGGGTTTGTAGGCACATAAAAAATTTGAATTGGCCATGTTTGATCACTTGTAGAACTTCATGGGTGTGCCTAGGAATCCTACAATTTCAGTTTTCAAAACAGCGATAGCATGTAGCATAGCGTTCTACTACTAAATAGCGAAAAGCGCAAATGGGTTGTGCATAGCGTAAGCTACATGAATTATTAATTATTATTATGATCATCTCATTTACAATAAATTATATTATTCTAATTAATAAAATTAGCTTGAGAATATAGAACAATAAGTAATATAACAATATATTTTGTGGTTGCAATTTCTCTGCTCCCCAAAATTCCAAAAAGAAATTCAAAATTTTCAATCCTTGAGTTCATATATATGATTTATACTTGTATTAAACCCATCAAAAATCAATTAAATAATCTCTATTTGAGAAACATGGTTATTAAATATGATTTCAAATTGAGGGGTTTGAATTTTAATGAGACCGTTTTCATATAGTTTAGGATTAGATGCTGAAATTTTAAGAATTTCAATAGAAAATCTTATATGAAAATAACGTACGTATAGCGTAGCGTATACTATTTGTTAAAAGCGTAAGTTATTTGAAGAAAAAAACGTAAACTACTTTATATTTATACTTTTCTCCAAAGTTATGTAGTGAGTAAACTAAGTTACGCTGCATAGCGTAAAATAACGAGAAACGTAGCGAGTTATTTTAAATATTAGGCTATTTTATCACCATATATCAAATTGGTATGGTTCAAATTAAAAAGAAAAGTCTATATTTACGGCTCACAGTTCAATCTTAATTGGTTAGATAACATGTAAAGCTATTAAAGCACCAGTTAAGGTTGAATTGTGAGTCGTATATAGGTATTTTAAAAAAAAAAATCAACCATACCGATTTTACATATGAAGATAAAATAGATTAAATAAAAAAATTCAAAATTTTTTAAGTTTAACCGGGCCTCTATCATAAACTTTTAAGATGAATTTTTCTTCGTGCATTAATTTTGTGAGTTTATGATCAAGAAACAAATGGTCTTCATACTATTTGATTTTTCTGTATAAGCTATGTTAATATCGTAGATCGCATTCATACGGTTGTAATTTTGTTTTTATTCGTAAATTTTTATTATAATTATTTGAATTTAATAATTATAATGACTAAATTCTCAAGATCCGAATACAAAAATTCAATGTCAACCTTACAGATATATTTTACAATATATAAATAGGTTACGAACAAAAAAATACCTGATTTGAAGACCATTACTTACTTGATCATAAACTAACAAAATTAATATATAAAGAAAAAATAATGTTAGAAGCTTATGATCGAGCCATAGATGAACTTCAAAAAATTTGAATTTTTTATTTAGAATATTTTATCACCATATATCAAATCGGTATGGTTCAAAGTAAAAAGAAAAATACATATTTATTACTCACTGTTTAACCTTGATTAGTTTGATAACATGTAAAACTATTAAGGCTGTCATGCACTTGTTAAGGTTGAACTGTGAGTCCTATATAAATATTTTTTAAAAAAAATTCAACCGTACCGATTATATATATGATGATAAAATAGCTTAAATAAAAAAATTCAAAAAGAAAAATACATATTTATTACTCACAGCTCAATCTTGATTGGTTAGAAAACATGTAAAACCATTAAGGCTGCTATGAACTGGTTAAGCTTGAACTGTGAGTCCTATATAGACATTTTTTTATTAAAAAAAAATCAATCGTACCGATTTGATATATGATGATAAAATAGCTTAAATAAAAAAATTAAAATTTTTTATTTAAATTCATCTTGCCCTCGATCATAAGCTTTTAAGATGATTTTTATTTGTGCATTAATTTTGTGAGTTTATGATCAAGAAACAAATGGTTTTCAAATTATTTGATTTTTTTTGGTTTTCAAATTATTTGATTTTTTTTGTGTAAACTATGTTAACATCGTAGATTGCATATGTACGGTTGTAATTTTGTTTTTGTTCGTAAATATTTTAATATAATTACTAGAATTTAATAATTAGAACGGCTTAATTCTTAAGATCCGAATACAAAAATTCAATTTTAACCTTACGGATATGTTTGAAAATACATAAATAGGTTACGTACCAAAAATTGCCCAATTTGAAGGTCATTTGTTTCTTGATCATAAACTCACAAAATAAATGAACAAAAAAAAATAATCTTAGAAACTTATGATCGAGACCCAGATGAACTTAAAAAAATTTGAATTTTTTTACTTAGGCTATTTTATCACCATATATCAAATCGGTACGGTTCAAATTAAAAAGAAAAATATATATTTATAACTCACAGTTCAAGCTTGATTGGTTAGATAACATGTAAAATTACTATGGTTGTTATGCATTAGTTAAGGTTAAACCGTGAGTCCTATATAGGTATTTTTAAAAAAAAAAAATCAACCATACCGATTTGATAAATGATAATAAAATATCTTAAATAAAAAAGTTCAAATTTTTTGAAGTTTATCTGGACCTCGATCATAAGCTTTTAAGATAAATTTTTTTTTTGTGAATTAATTTTGTGAGTTTATGATCAAGAAACAAATGGTTTTCAAATTATTTGATTTTTTTGTATAAGCTATGTTAACACCATAGATCGCATCCGTACAGTTGTAATTTTGTTTTTGTTCGTAAAATTTTTATTATAATTATTTGAATTTAATAATTATAACAGCTAAATTCTTAAGTTCCGAGTATAAAAATCCAATTTCAATTTTACAGATATATTTTACAATAAATAAATCGGTTACGTACCAAAAATTACTTGATTTGAAGGTCATTTGTTTCTTGATCATAAACTCACAAAATTAATGCACAAAGAAACAATAATATCAGAAGCTTATGATCGAGCCCCATATGAACTTTAAAAATTTTGAATTTTTTTATTTAGGCTATTTTATCATCATATATCAAATCGGTATGATATAATTTTTTTTAAAAATAATTATATAAGACCCACCAAATGATTTACTCAAGTTTTCCAAAACCACACTATAGTCTAAACTCATCATGAATACCCCACGAATTATATTCCGTTTCAAAGACACCCCTTGCGGTTATTTATTACAAAAATTGAGTAAATTAAACGTTTCTTTTAATAAAAATACGGATCCTCTAGATGAACTGAAAGTAAAACATACTCGTCGTGTTGTTTAGTAGGCAATTTGCCCTAATTTCGAGAAGACTTCAGATTTGAGGATTCGGAAAAGAAGCCTCAATTTGAAACTAAATCGAAATTTAGAGAAAAAAGAGCTGATATGATGAGATTAAGATGGTTAATTTCGGATAAAACTACAAAAATTGGTCAAATATGGTGTGGCCTGTTTATCGTCAAAAAACTTTACAAATCAAACCACATGTTTTTTTTTTTTATATAATGAACTAAAAGTCCAGGAGATTTCGTGATGAGTTTGAAATATATGGTTGCTTTGGAAAACTCGAGTGCACATTCAAATAAGCCATATAACTATTCAACTGATAAGTTCCTTACACCCCCCTGCATCAACAACCAAGGTATCACCACTATAAAGAGAATACTCAAGCATACATATTCCTCAAAGTATAATGAACAAAATGCATGTAAATTAAAGCCAAAACTTTAGGAATTCACCTGAACTCTCAACTTCGAGTTTCTTCTCGATCTCCATCTCTTTCTTTTGCCCATTAGAATCCATGCCTAGCTCAGCGAAATCCTAAGACTCTCATGCTCCTTTTATCTCAAGTCTGTGAGAAAATTCAATCCTCCAAGTCTCGAATGCAGCTTTCTTAGCAGAAATATTGGAAAGAATATCATCGGTGGGACAGCATTAAAGGACACCAACTTGCGCAGGCCTACAGTTGCGTTCACAAGCTGATGGCTCTTTACGTTAAGCTATCCTTTTTTTCTGAAGACAATTATTGGTAATGGTACAATGTCTATCGATGAGTGCATACCAAAAAGATAAGAGGCTTCAGACAAGCAAACAAACAAGATGGATGGTTCAATTATTTAATTTTTTCTGGAGGCATTCTTTTGTAATTTCTGAGTAGTATCCCAGTTCAACTATGGGACCAAATTGGAATCTTAATTTGTATCACATTAACTCCACAAATATCCGAGCATGCCCATTCCGGATAAGTCCCAGCCAACAATTTTGTTTCATTTTGATTAATAATAGTCTATTTTTTAAAAACTGGTTGGCTAATGATAGTTTTTCGATAATAATTATCTTTTAATCTTTTCTCTACGAGCAAAGTGCTCGAGATGGATGTTCCTGCATGACGGCGAAGCTGTCTTCGGTCTTTTACATCTTGAGGAGATATGACTGACAAGAACTGGTGCCCAATCACAGCGAAATGAATGAATTGTATACATTTTATACTCTAAGGGGTAGATTCTATTCTTAAGATAATCAGCTACGCAACCCTGTAGGTAAACTCTGTTAGGATCTTCTCAACTTTATGTTCGGTCTACGATGTAGCCGAATGTGTTTGGAGGAGAGAATGGATAGAGAATGGAGAAAGTATCAATAAACTATTCTTATATTTTCCTTGCTCTATTAAAAACTTTACAAAACATCTCCTTATATAGGAGTTTACATCCCGCTTCATTATGACTCTTCATAATACCAATTGATTACAATAACCGTTACATATCCTTTCATTAAACCTATTCATGAATTGGTATCCCTTCCTTTTATAACCGATGTCTCTTCAATTCTTTGTAACCGAAAACAAGTTTAATTTCTAACATGCTCCTTTAAACTTGTTTTACCATGCCGATCTTTCCTCGCAATTTTGCGAACACTTCAAATTTTAGGGGCTTTGTAAAAATGTCGGCCAGTTGATCTTGTGATTTGACATGAACGAGTTCGACCTCTTTCTTCCTCACATGTTCTCTGATAGAGTGATACCGAGTATCAATCTGCTATAGCATTGGCGAAGAATCCAGTATCAATCTGCTATCCCACTTCTGACACCAGTCGATCGTCCTCGGCCTCGACCTCGGCCGAAATTTTGGCTTTGGCTTCTATCGTCATTGTTTTGACCTCCTCGACCACCTTGTCCTCGACCGAATTGACCTCGGCCACGGCCTCTTCCTCGGCCGCGTGCATTTCCTCGATTTCGGTCATTTTGACCATTTTCAACCGAATCACCTTTCAAATTAACTTGTGTTTGTAGTAATTTTTCAATCGGTTCTTGCTTTTTCACGAACCGTTCTTCGTGGGCTTTTAGTGAACCCATCAACTCATCTATCGTCATTTCTTCAAGATTCTTTGACTCTTCAATTGAACACACAATGAAGTCAAACCTCGGTGGTAGTGACCGAAGAATTTTCTCCATCACCCTTACATCCTCCATTTTTTCTCCGTTCCTCTTCATTTGGTTGACCACCGTAAGCACTCGGGCATTATAGTCAGTCACCGATTCATTCTCCTCCATTTTTAACAATTCAAACTCCCTCCTTAGTGATTGTAAGCGTACCTTTTTAACCTTCTTGACTCCTTGGAAGGTTTTCTCAAGTATCTCCCACTGTTGCTTTGCATTAGTGGCAGCCGAAATCTTCTCGAAAGTCGAATCTTCGACACCTTGCTCTATAAAGTATCTTGCGGTACAATCTTTCTCGAATAATTTTTCGTGGGTCGTTCTCTGAGCTGCCGTCAGTGCAGCTTCATCTTGAGGCCGATCATAGCCTCGGATCACCACATCCCAAGCGCCTACTGCTCCCAAAACAGTCTTCATTTTGATGCTCCAATTTTCATAGTTATCTTTGGTGAGGCGTGGGGCGTTGTACGAGAGTGTTGTCTTCGACATTTTCTTCGAACCTTGCTCTGATACTACTTTGTCTTCAAAATATAATTGAAATTATAACTTTGAAGGGAAATTGGAAAAGGATATAAAGGAGAAAAATATACTTTGTATTGATTTAATCTTTTTGGCACCATCCCGTTAGTCATCATTTTCGCTATCTCTGATACCACTTTGTTAGGATCTTCTCAACTTTATGTTCGGTCTACGATATAGCCGAATGTGTTTGGAGGAGAGAATGGATAGAGAATAGAGAAAGTATCAATAAACTATTCTTATATTTTCCTTACTCTATTAAAAACTTTACAAAACATCTCCTTATATAGGAGTTTACATGCCCCTTCATTATGACTCTTCATAATACCAATTGATTACAATAACCGTTACATATCCTTTCATTAAACCTATTCATGAATTGGTATCCCTTCCTTTTATAACCGATGTCTCTTCAATTCTTTGTAACCGAAAACAAGTTTAATTTCAAACAAACTCCAGTTAATCCTTTCTAATTTTCCAACAACAGTACAAGGAGCTGGTTCCATATATGAAAGTAGCGTCCAAATCAGCTTCACGAAGAGACGGTCCATGAAGATTTAAATCATTTTTTCTTCTAGATCGTGGAATGCACTGCCAGCCCTAATGAAAACGCCACCCTAACCTGCAGCACCACAGATGGCAATGGCGCAAACAAGTTGCTCTTATAACTTTTCAATAACTAAGATATGTAGAAAAAAAATATAATGCAAGTTCCAACTGATGCGAATTGAAGCTAGCAAGTTCATTGTCTGAAGAAAGTAACAGGAAGACTTGGACTCTTATAAAAAATAATGACCATATATTTTAGATTCTTCGATCATAGAATATTCAGCATGATCACAACAAATTAAATATCAGATGGCGATACAAAATGCTACTGATGGGAACAAGTTTAAACTCATTTATGTCGAATAAGAATGAAAGAATTGTCCATGAGCGAAAATTGACTTGACTTGCATTAGACGATGATATCTCCCAAATGCACAAAGAAGCGGCTATTGAGGGGCCACGTCTACTTGATTAATTAGAAGATAATAAAATGATAAGCATGTTGAACACAGTGGAAGGGGTCTAAGTACTGGTTTTATTTGAGAACTACAAGTTCAAAACGCACAATAAGCTAAAAAAATTAATTGATTAGGGAAACAACTGAATCCAGTATATATATCTTTGGTAATCAACCAGCTACCTCTCACTTTGGATATGAAAGTTTTACTAGAGGAGCTATGCTTCTTTGGTATAGCTTTATAACTAAATAGACTTAATTCCCAAAAAGCTACCAAAAAATTAAGAGCTGTAGCAGGCAACTACCAAATTCTTTAAAATTTACAGAAAAATACCAAAATGTTCGGACATCCTTAAACTTTCTAAAACCAGTTTGGTAACTTATTGAATATTTAGTCAGGTAGTTTATTATTTATTAATTTTACAAATGGTAATTTTAATCCCAGAAATTTTTTCCAGAAACATACATTAGACAAGGGTGGTCCAAATGGTAATTTTAATCCCAGAAAATTTTCCAAATACCTTCAGAATTAGGAAAAAGGGGTTCTCAGTCTCCTCTTCATTTCACTAACATGTTCCTTTTCTACACGGATTTCCCATATCATTTTTCATCCAAGTTTGTAACAAATGAGATAGTAGCAGTCATATCTTACTCATATCTAACTGATGGAAACGACGTGGAGATGGTATCTACAATGTAAATCGATCATCACAATCTATGTCGTACCTTGTAATGTGAAAGCGTTCTCGAAACCTTGAATTCAACACAACCTTTGCGATCAATCGTACAAGCGGACCGCAAAATACGCACATTCATGGAACAAAATACGCAGCCTTGAATTCATCACAAGAGTCTGCTTAATCGCATTGTTGAAACAAAATACTACAATTCCACAGCAATCTAAAACAGCAACACATAAACTACATAACACCCTAATTAGCCAAAGGACACTGCTTGTCCAAACCCAAATCCCCACCGATTAATCCCATTGATATCCTTAATCCCCAAAGCAAAATGTGCAACTATAGCCATGAAAGCCACTCCAGCATCGAAAGCAGCAGCAAACAACATATAGTTATGCCTTGCGCACCACCCTTTGTACCTCATATACACCGCAACATTGAACAGGATTCCGACAACGAACCACATTATAAAGTTCGCTGATCTTGCCGGTGGCATTGCCCCCGATGCCCCTAATATAATCGGCATGCTGGCTAGTTTAATCCATTTCTTTTCCGGGAACATGTGTGATAGGAACCATATGGGCACGGGCGCTAAGAAGCCAATGAGGAAGAAGCAGTTCATTTTCTCGTAGAGGCCGAGGGTTCCGAACATGCAGAGGGGCCCCACCACGCCCCATGATGGATGTGCTGTAGTAGGCGGAATCGCCCGGGCATGTCCATGGGTTTCCCTCCGGGAGATTGGCCGGGTCGCAGATGTGAGGCACGGTCTCGAGGAGCCACCATGATGTGCCGAAGGTGACGGTGGCAGAGATTATTGTTCCGATTAGCTGGAAGAATATGTTGTGACGGAGCCAGAATTTTGTGTCAGATTTAGCAAATTTTCCGATGCACAATACCGCCATGAAGTTTACCCCATATAGCACTTATAACCCTTCAAATGATTTATTAGTGCAAATCCTTTCTGATCATTGACCAGAACCTTAAATGATTGGCTATTTTAATTGTAGAGCTTGTTTGTATCGTTTATAGTAGAATTTGAGTGCATTTGAGAATTTTAGTCAATGAACAAAGACGGGTATTCGTGCCAGTAAATTAATCGAGGGGGAAAGTGCTATATGGGGTAAACCTAAAAATGTGAAAAAGACGATTCAAACACCCAGAACAAATTTTCTCTTTGTTGAAACAAACTTTGGTCCTGCAACTACTTGGCTAACTTCAACTATTATTTAACTGCAAATTTTTTGTGGCAATCATTTTTGTTGGACATTGTCGCAGACTTTGGCCAAAAAAAGAAACGAAAAATGCATTTTGTAACATTTATTGAGGCCATGCAGCTATTCAAATATTGAAAATTGAGTGTCGACCGCAGCATTTGTGGTTGCAGCTTCATTTCCAAAGAACTAAAAAAACACAATAATTGTTCTCGAGGAGAAAATTGTTTGAATCCCAAAGGTTTTATTACCATTTGAATTACCCTTATTTGTTATCCTCCTATACCATGAAGAAATCTTAATCAATTCATATCCTCATATTCCATGAATAATCTATAGTAGATATCAGGATCCAAGGTTTGCAACTTATCTTTGAAAATGAACTTTTCTAGTAGATAATTTATGTCTTGTTAAATAGTAAGATTTGTTAGGCCTAACAATACATATCTTACCATCAGGCATTAAAACCCTGCCTCCTTGGATTGTGGTTGGACCTACAACAAACAACTAACACCTATCCTGCCAGTCCAGTCTTGAGTCTTCTCTGGTGAGCTATCAAATAATATTGCTGCCTTATAATTTATATAATGGAATAAGTTAACCAAATTACTTGAATTTCTAAGACCAAACCCAAGATTGTGTAGTTAGAAAATTTAGTTTTTCTCCCCGATAATTGATAGATATGAACTCGAGAAACTTTCATCCGTTGTATACTTAATAATTTATCCATGAGTCTTATTGTTAATACAGTCAAATTTGTGGGGTATCTCATTACATCATAAATAAGCTGGTTACTGCACCTACTAACCGATCTGTTCATGCCATGGTTTGTTCTCCCTGAAAGACAGGTAAGCTAAGATTTTGGTAACACCTCTTGATGATTTGTTCTTTCTTTTTGTGGGTGATGTGACCCCCTTCAGGAAGTGAACCGACGATCTCTCATTTTGGAAAGAATAAATATACTACATCAGCTATGCCCAATTGGTCTCATGAAGATTGTGAGCCATAAGAAAATACTCACGCCATGTTCGGGTATGGGGTTAATTAGGATAAGCCGAGTTTATTTTTAAGTGGAGATAGAAGGATGCAAACTATGGTTTGCAAGCCCCAAACTCCATATTAAAAACTTAATTTTGATGGGTGTTTCGCTTCGGAGCATTCTAAACTCCAAAATGAGTGTTTTCTCCATAAACTTTGGAATTTAGAAAATTTTGGTTGGATTGGAGTTTTGTAAACTCCGGTCATCTCAATTTTAGGCCCTGTTTGGATACAGTGTTAGGATAACTGTAGTTTACAGTTTGTAAGCCCTAAACTCCCAACTCCTAAAATGGAGAGCTTAGTTCAGATTGAAGTTGAGATGTCTCAACTTTAAAGCTGAGATAATTGTAGTTATCTCAACTCTTGCTAAACATGATAAAGTTAATATTGCATAGTTAAGTTTTTCTATCTTTACGAAACTTCAGATCAGAAAACCTAACTCCTTTCTCAAACAAGGAATTATGCCCTGTTTGGATATGGAGTTACACTACTGCAAATAGGGGTTGTCCCTATGGATAAATCCGTAGGAGTAAACCACTGCCCCTACGGCTATAGCCGTAGGGGCTTGAAATTACGCCGTAGGTGCAAACGCCGCAGGTGCAAATCTTAGCCTTAAACATACTCCTACGGTTAAATACTTGCTCCTACGGCTTAATGCATAGGTCCATATGTCCTTACGGATTAGACTGTAGAGACAAAAAGGTTATTTAATTTATCGGTTTATAAAATAAAATAGTTGTCCCTACGGATAATTCCGTAGGGCCAAATTGCTGCCCCTACGGATACCTATGTAGGGGCATGTTTAAGCCCCTACGGTCCAATCCGTAGGGACAAGTATAACCCCTCTTACTGAGATAATAGGGGCAAAATATCAGGTATCCTGATATTTTGCCCCTACGGATAAATGTGTAGGGGCAAAGTATGACCCTACAGATTAATCTGTAGGTGCAACCTTTGGCCCTACGGTTTAATCCGTTGGGACATATTGTCAGTTTTTTTAAAAAAAAATTGCTGTCTGTTTTTTCCTCGCCCTGTGCACAATAATATATACATCATATATAAAATTAATCAACATGCAAAATATATACCGCAATATTCATAATCAGCATCTCACGCATAATATATAAAAGAAATCAACAAGCAGAATACGATATCAATCTAAATCAATATGAATACGCAAACACCATCAACATCAATATCGTGCAAAATATATACAATATATATCATATAAGTAAATACATGTTTAAAATATAAGAATAAAAAAGCTACCCTAGTTCGGTCCAGCTCCACCTCTGATAAACGCCGTAACGCACCTGCTTCTTGGATATACCCTGAGTCAATATCTCGAGCAATGCGGAGTGTGCGGGAGTCTGAGCGGGCTGTAGAGCTGTAGGAGTGGTATGCGCAACCGCCGCCGAGATAGTGGTTTGCGAAGCCGCAACTGCGGGAGTCTGAGCGGGGTATGGAGCTATAGGAGTTGTCTGCGCAACCGCAGCCGAGGTAGTGGCTTGCGGAGCCGCAGCCAAAGGAGATGCATGTGAAGGCTTAGCCGATGTACCCTGTCGCGTCTGTTCAATTTTGTGTGTAATAAACGAGTAAGAACTGTGTATTAGTCGAATTCGTATCATTATCAGGTTATTACGAAACCCCAATCTATGTATACTTAGGGACTTAGGCCTCGTTTGGATATCTAGTTTGGAAAACTGTAGTTTATTTTAATTAGACAGTTCTATATATGTATGATTAATCAAAGCTAAGTCTACAACCAAATAAGCTCAGGCTACGTACTAATATTGGATATGTTGCTATATATAATATAACATAATATTTTACTATTAAGTAGTATACATACCAACATCTCTTTCAACTCCTGAACGGTAGCCTTCAAGGTGTCCAGTTCTTGTTCGAAACGTCGCTCACGGGAGATAGAGGAAGTAACTACCGGAGTGGAGTCCAACCTCATATGGGCTCTGCTAGGACCTAGTCCCCGGCCTCTCTCCCAACCTCCGTGGTGCCCTCTGTGTGCTGCGTTTAGGACTGGGGTCAGCAACATCGGATCGTTCTGTCCAGTAAAATCGATCCCTGATGCCTCCGCCTGCTCAACCACCCGCTCTTACACCCACATTAACCAGTAAAATATAAGTATATCATTTAAATTTGAACCTTTCAAAACAAAAATTTCAAATAGAAGTTGACTAAATATCAACACTTACGCAATACTCCTGGGTAGCGGTGTCGGGGTATCAAAGCTCGCCCGTGGCGGGATCTGTCGAGGTGCCATGGACGGCAAGATACGCGGACAGCACGCTTGGTGTACCACCCTGCGCCAGGGTCTGAGCTCTCTGCAATTCACCAAAAATTTACATATATTAGAAAATAACTCTTAATATTACATTATATCACAAAGGCCGGTCTATTGTAATTTACCGATAACTCCATAGCACGAGTAATATTTCTCGAGCCACCTGTATAAGTGGGGCGACCCTTCTTCGCCGACTTCCTATTCTCTTTATTTTGATCGGCCTGTTTCTGCACAACACATTCAGATTTAGTTTTCTAATTAAGCAATACAAAAAAATAAATTATATAATAAACAATGAATTATATTTAAAATACATACCTGTTTGCGCTGAGAGTCGAAATATTGGCACAATAGAGGCCATGTATCTACGTTGATTCTCGCAAAGGCCGGAGTATGTAGAAGGGCCGCTCTCTACCTCGGGGGTCGCCATCCACAGGGAATAGCAGTCGATCTTCAGCTCATTCCTATTGTATCGGACCTTCGATTGCATGTTCTTCATCAGGGCATGGTACAGAGCGTGAAGATCGAACACCCTCCCAGAATGATCAAGGTCCGGTACAGGCTGAAAATCGTAATCCAACTGAAAATACAAAAAAAACAATGTTATTAAATTGCAAGTGTTAATAATAAATATATTAGATAAATCAAATGAAAATATATATTAATACCCGAGCCTGATCTCAGAAGAAGGCGAATGAGCGCCGGTGCTGGTCGTCCCACTCAACGTGAAGTGGATAGTTCTTCACAAGGCGCCAGTCCTGTAGATCCATCCGAGCATTGAGCTTGTCTTTCGATTTCCCGTCTTTACAAAGAAACAAGTTGAGTATGTGCTCGGATACTCACTTCTCTATATGCATGACGTCCAGGTAATGACGTACTAAATTTGTTGACCAGTACGGAAGCTCGAAAAAAATGCTTAACTTGTTCCAGAATGATGGTTTGACCTGTTTTGTCGGATCCATCCCGAAGGTCACATTATTGTAACCATCCCATTGAGCAGTCACGTCCTCTCCGGACAATGGGGCTAGAGATCCAAGAAGCTCCTGATGACCATCAAAGTGAACAACGTCTAACTTGTAGGGGTGGTCTAGAGGCAAGAAACGTCGATGGACGCAATAACAAACTTTCCTGCTAAAATTCAAGAAGTTCGATGTTGTATGTTGATGGCAATGAGGACATGCTTTGTGACCAGGTATGGATTAACCTGACAGCATTCCATACATAGGAAAGTCATTAATTGTCCATATTAAAGCCGCACGCAGTATGAAGGTTGTATTTGTGTTTGCATCGTAAGTCTCTACACCATCAATGAACAAAGATTTTAACTCCTCGATCAGAGGTCGGAGATAGACGCCAATATTGTTTCCCGGTGAGTTTGGTCCGTCGATAAGAAGAGGGATCATAAAGTATGATTGGTTCATAGCTAACCAAGACGACAGATTATAAATTATCATTACAACGGGTCATGTGATGTGGCTTCCAGCCATATAGTTGAATGTGCAGAAGCCATCACTAGCCAGTCCGAGACTGACATTGCGAGGACGCTACTGAATATTGCGTGCCTCCTATCGAAATCCTTCCATGCCGGTGAATCTCTTTGATGATTCATTTTTCCATCTTCACTTGGAGGAGCACGGTGATGCCAAATCATTGCCTCGGCTGTTTTCTTGCACCTGAGCAGCCTCTGCAGCCTCTGTGTTATGGTAAAGTATCGTGTTATCTTGACAGGTATATCGGGCTTCTTATCAGAATCTTTCGGCTTATACCTGACCTCTCCGCATGCTGGACACTCTTTCAAATCTGAATTCTCTTTCCGGTACAACACGAATTTTTAGGACATACTTGAATCTTTTCACACTTCAGACCCAAATCAGACATCATCTTCTGGGCTCCGTACCAGCTATCGGGCACGTTATTTCCCGGGGGTATAGAATCTTTTAAGAACGAAAGAAGCATTGTGAATGACTTGTTGCTCCATCCATTTAGGCACTTAATCTGGAAAAGTTGGACGAACCGTGAGAGGGTGGAATACTTTGCATTCTCATAAATTGGTTTCCTAGCATCATTCATGAAATTTTCGTATTTATCTGCATGCGGTCCTTAACTGGAAGGAATGTCATCTTCGGTACAAATAGATTCACCTAGAGCAGCCTCTACCTTATCCTCCATTTCTTTTGATGGAAAGAAATTACCGTCTTCTTCTTCTGTCACATTACCGTATTCTCCATCTTCTTCTGCCGCATTATCGTCTTCTCCTTTTTCTTCTGCTGCATTACTGTGTTCTTCTCCTTCCCCGTGATATAGCCAAGTTGTATAAAGTCTAGTAAAACCATTTTTTACGATATGAAGCTCTGCCAATTCTACCTTCTGCCAGTACTTATTCCCACATCTATTGCACGGGAAAAGAATCTTCTCTATCACGATCTTATTATGTGCGCGTGCAAATTCAATAAAAGCTGCAACTCCTGCGACAAACTTAGGTTGCATACGTTTTTGCCAATCCACATACATCCAGTCCTTAACTCTGATGTACTCATGGGCCATGTTAGACTGTATAACATATAAATTGTAGGTTATGATGACTATATTGAGAAATCTAAGAACGTAATGGTTACTGACAAAGGAGAAAATCCGTGTATATGCTTTGTGTGTGCGTTTGTCATTGAAAAGAATAAATTATCGATAATCAAAGTTAGATTTGAGGATACTTATGTATGAGTTGTATTCTATATATGTATGTTTCAATTTATGATTTCGCTTAAGTGTAGGGTTGTTAGTGTGTATGTGCTGTATGTGCGTTTGTTGTGTATTCGTGTTGTATGTGTGTGTTTCGGCTATCAGGGGTAAGGCTTCTATCCCATTAAGAATGTATAGAGCGGACACCCATTCGTTTGTTCTTTTAACCGTTTCGAGTAAATTTCGGCAGCACCTCCCCGCTGTTAGTTGTATGTATGCCCTAGAGGCCAGTATTGTACAGATGATGTATATTATATTGGATGCTTGGACATATATAGAGAGGACTTACTTGCTCGATATGATAGTATGCTATCTGGTTGCTCCTTATCTTAACATGTATACTTGTCTCTTCATACTGTCTTATAGTTACATGTTGGTAAAGCCCTTAGGATGTGTACTTGACTACCTGGACTATGATGCGGATCATACTAGTGGGGACATGGTAGTCTATAAGTACATCCTTCAAGGTCCCTAGTCGTGGGTGTATTGAGACAGGACATCGATATACCAGTGTAGACTAGCGTATACGCTTCTCGACCCATGAGATGGGCGATGGATGATCCCATATCCATTGGTGTTTGACATCGGAGATGGTTTATGGGTGCTCAGTGGAGACTGGGTACACTGGACGGACTCGCCGAGAACTCCCAGATAGTATTATACCTTACGTCAGATGGCAGTTTTCTAGTGACACTTGTGCAGGTTAGTCTGTAGACCCGAGATCGTCATAGAGTCTTGTGTGATTCCCACTGTGCTTTGATTTCCATCTTACCACGTCCATGAGGGCGTGCAAAACAGTGGTTTTTGGGTACAGTCCCGAGTCACATGGAGGCAATGAGCGATAGGAGGGGTGTCGTCTCTCCCGGTATTGGGGGTTGATGTTGCGCTGTGCTTGATTGGCCGTAACAGGGAAGTCCCTGGCCAGAGATGATTAGAGATTTACTGGTAAGTGTTACCAGTAGTTTCTCGACCCATTAAGAACTTCACATCGGCACGACTTATCGGTTACTGGGGTCTGACGTTTACCACCCCTAGACTTGATATGCGACATATCAGACGAGGAGACCGGACTGTACGGGAAGTGTTACCGGCTGGCTTTTACAGGAGTTGGAGCAGGCTTGCTTGCTGATCTTCTGATCGCTCAATACCCGGGTAGCCGTTACGTCCATCTAGTACCGCTGACGGCTTGTGGGTGCGTGATGTGATCATCACCTACTGCCGGCGTATTGACGAATCTTTAGAGTCCTACACAGAGGTTTTACTGGCTCAGGCAAAACGAAATAGGAGCACGTATGTGATATGTACGAGACCGAGAATAAATGTGTGTATGTGATACCATATTCTATTCTCGCGACTATTTGTATCAGTCAGTTATATATGATATGGCCGGGTTATCGAATCAAGTGTTGATTCGATAAGTCGATATAATGGATGTTAGCCGGTTATATGAGATATGACCGGATTATTAAGTCAAGTGTTGATTTAATAATTAAGTGTATAATTGTATATTAGATATACTAGTTTACATTTACTAACACTTGTTCACTTTAGGGTTTTTCTCACTTGTACACTACTTTAACATATATATGATATATGTTTAAAATGTGTTATCATATTGTATCATGGTTGATGATACACAATCCATGGGTGTATGAGACTTATACTATGCTAATGTTTATTTTGGGTTTTTAATATTTAAAGTAATTGCAAAATCAAGTGGAGGATTTGAAAATACATGAAGCTTGTGGAAGCTTGTGGATGCATTGACTAATCTAACTTGATTTTGTTTTTACTATGGATTTTTATTAACCCAACCATAACCATTAGCTTAGGGTTAAGTCTCTACAAGGGTTAGTATATGATACTCACTCACCATGGTTACTCTTCTCACTTGATCATTATCCTCATCTCTTTCTTTTTTTCTTCTTCATTTTGCAAAGAAAGAAAAAGCTTGCTAGGGTTTGATCCAAAGTGAGAAAGAGTATGAGAAATCAAATTCTAAAGAGAACCCACTTCCTATTTCTCCATTCTCTACTAGATTAGCACTTTAGTATAGGGTGTTTGCTTCACTAATTCTCAAGTTAGTGAAGTAGAAGCTTGAGTCGGAATTCCCTCGACGTAGATCATCTTCGGCCTCGGAGACTTCAAGCAAAGGTCGCACCTTTCACCTCGTGAAGCCATGCAAGAGTCCGGGAGAATCTTGATCGCAGCGAAGGGACTTCATCAAGGAGCTTTAGAAGTGAAGGACCGATCTACAAAAGTTGCATTTCGTATTCCCTTTAGAGTAAAGTTGTTTACTTGCTAATTGTTTCGCCTAAACTCTAGTATACGATCTTGCTTAGTGTTATTCGGCACATAAAAATGTAATTTTGGCATGGTCGATACCTTGTAGAGCCTTATTAGTGTGCCTAGTAACCCTACAGTGGTATCAGAGCCTAGTTAGAGCATTAGGCGATGTGTTTACGATGTTAAAACTCCGAACGAACCCGAACACGTCGAAATTAAACCCTCTATGTACAATTTTTAAAATCTGGGACTTTTCCAAATTAAAAATGCTTAAAAAAATCAGCAAGAAAATATAAGGAATACTGTGCAAAACGACAAAGAGTGGCGCCCAAAGCGCCGCGGAACCGCGGCACGAGCATGGCTCGTGCGGCGATTCCGCGGCCATATGGTGACATCACCCTTGTCGTTTTGCGCAGTAAAGTTCCTAATTGTTTACTGATTTTTCTGGGTATTTTATATCTGACTCAAGTGTTGAGTAATTTTGGGGTTTATTTTGAAATCGTCGATTCGATCGGAGAATTTAATTTTGTTCTGTTATTCTGGATAATTTAGAAAGTATTAAAATATTCGAACGGATATCATTAACTCAATTTTTCCCGGCACGAAAAATATTCAAGTGTTGAATTTTTCTCGGGTTTAAATCTTTCGAAAAAACGTGCAAGAAATGTGACGGACCCTCTAGAAGACAACAAATCTTAACTCGATTATGTGACCGTCTTGAACTGCCCTTTGAACCTTAGGGTTTGGGGCAGTACGGCGTGCCACATGTGAGGCATTGGCTTGACCCTTCTACGGCTGGACCGTTGCCACTGTGACGTATTCTGGAATTTTTGAACTCCGCTCAAGTGTTGAGCTATTTAGGAAATCTTGAGTATTTGATTATTCGATCGGAAAGTTTAATACTGTCTATTTATCTGGAATGTGATACAATATGTGGAATTCATACAAGTTAGGCATGAAATGCGAAATATGTGATATTTCGGATTTACGATGTCTAAAGAGATTGTGGATTCCAAATGTTATAGTTTTACACTTTCTTTTCTGCGACCGTAAGTGTAATATGTGATCGACAGTTTCGTTGCTATATGTCAACGACAATTGGGATGCGCATATTTACTTACGCTGATGACATGTGATGTTCTGTGTTGCTGAATATGTTATGTTGGATCGTCGCGTTCTGAATAGCCGGGGGTTTTATGTGAGATAAGAGTTTTTATTTTCATTCATGTAAAATTTAAATGTATGTAATATTCTTTTATTGGGGCACTTCCGGGTCGAGGTTGATGTCACCTTTTGTATATTATTTACTTTTCCGTTATTTACTTTTCCGCCCTAGGATAGACCCAAAGAGGGGAGCATAAGTAACCGGGTTCTAGGGTCTAGTGGGAGACCAACTCGAGGAGTCGAGTCCGGGTCTCCTAACTCTAGAATTGGTAGGGTTGCTTGCCGCTCTCGTAGGGGTCTAGGGGTGTGGGTTTGGCTATTCATCGCGACCATGGAATCCGTGTTTTTATAGAGGCTCAAAATAAAACACGGACGTCCTAGTATATCCAATATTTCATATGTTTATTCTGCTGCGATATCTGTGATGTGATCATGTGATGAGATGTGATAGATACTATATATAGTATATATGATATATTATATAGACGTTACTTATGTTTTACACCCGCGCTAGCCCTGCCCTGCTCTGCTGTTAGTTACCTAACCTAACGGTGCACGAGGGGACATCGAGGTGAATGCGGATGGCATAAGTGTACGTCGTATTTATCTGTGATGTTTAGGTGACTTAAATGATGGGACTTCATTAATGTGATTAATGAAAGAAAAGAAACCTAAAAGATGTTGTAGAATCAAAACTTTATAAAAATGGTAGCTACAGTTTTGCTTTGCATAGCGGTATATATGATATACCCTGCACCTTATTCGATGAGGAAAGAGCCGAGATCCCTTCACCGGAAGTGACCTCTTTAGCGAAATTGGCAGATGCTATAAAACTCGGTTTGTCTTTTGATTGCTTTTAGAGTTTTGCTTTGCATAGTGATATATATGATATGTCCTGCACCTTATTCGATGAGGAAAGAGCCGAGATCCCTTCACCGGGAGTGACCTCTTTAGCAAAACTAATGAAAGCCTTAAAAACATTCCATTTCAAAATTTCACATGATTCTACGACGATATCAAGTTCATTACGCTCATGGTTTTCTGAAAAACCTGCGTAGCTCTCCGTCAATTCAGATAAGTAATATTTAGTATTCGTGCTGCGGTTGTTTGGCATGCGTCAAGGCGTAGTGTACGGTAGCTGATTATTACTTATCTGTAGCATGAGATGCGATTGGATTAGGGTATTCATACGGCGTTGTTTGGCATGCGTCAAGGGTCGTACGGGTGGGTTTAATTCAATCACGAATTGTATGGGTTGAACTTGACTAGCGGACTATGGGTTGTTTGGCATGCGTCAAGGTCATAGCACGCTAGGGGCAAAAGCATTATCGGGAATTTCAAGTGTTGAAATTTGCAATGAGATTGCATACCTTCTATAAGATAGTTAGATCCCGATACCTACTGTGAATAATTGTTACTCCTGGGAGAGTTTTACACAGGACAATTAGCCGATCAAGTAGGTGTCTAGAAAGGTGTCAACGGGGTTACACCTCTGGGAAAATGAGGTTTACTTTAATTAGGTCCGTGCGAAAGCACAGGGAACCTCCCTCAAAGTACCGACACTGGCCTGGCTGAAAAATTGGCGAAGTTGTAGAGTGTAATTAATCCCGGCTAGTCTTTCCTTTTAGGATTTGAAGGAAGATTTGATAAAAACAGTGGGAGCCATCCTGATTAGATAAGATAAATAACCAATTTGATCTTGCAAGAGCATACACTAAAGTGTTTTCTTCTCTCTCTCTCCAGGTAGCGACCATATCATGCCTTAATAAAGATAATAATATGGATGTATTGACCGAACCCGCATATTATACTGTGCAGGGGAACGTTGGACCCGTTCTATCTTATAAGTATTATAAGACTGAACAGGAATCAGGAGAATATCTGGATTCTCACGCCGCCCAAACGAAGAACATGCATGTTGATGCACCTTCTTCGGGTGTGTTAGTCATTGAGAATTGTTTTTTAGTTCACCCTACATCCTGGGTATTAGATACCGGATCAGGATCCTACATATGTAAACAGTTACATGGGCTACGAAAAGGTAGAGAACTGGGAAAAGGTGATCATTCCGTTCAAGTAGGGAATGGTGCAAGTATTGCAGCCAAAACAGTTGGCGAATATCACCTTGTATTACCAAATCATAATACACTGATTCTGAATGAGTGCTATTATATACCGAACATGATGTGCAATATTATATCAGTTTCTTTACTGAGTAAAGAAGGATATAATTTTGTAGTACAGGATAATGTTATGAACATCTTCCTAGATCAAAAGTTGATTGCATTAGGCTCGTTACATAATGGCATATTTATTCTCAATCAAAATACAGTCCTCAATTTACAAAACACACACAAGAGGAAGAGTTCAGAACTGAACGAATCCTTCGTGTGGTATTGTAGACTGGGTCACATCAATACGACACGACTAGCTAAGTTGCATAAGGATGGATATTTGAATTCATTTGAATTTTCATCTTATGACACTTGCCAGTCATGTCTCAAAGGCAAGATGATCAAAACTCCGTTTACGGGACACGGAGAAAGAGTTGCCAAACTCTTAGGGCTGATATATAGTGATGTATGCGGTCCCATGTCTACACATACCAGGAACGGTTCTTCCTACTTCATTACATTCACTGACGATCTCTCAAGATTCGGACATGTGTTCCTGATGAAACACAAGTCTGAAGTTTTTGAGAAATTCAGAGAATTTAAGCACGAAGTAGAGAACCAAACGGGCAAAAGTATTAAGATCCTTCGATCTGATCGAGGAGGAGAATACTTGAGCAATGATTTTCTGGTTTATCTAAAAGAGAATGGGATTCTCTCTCAGCTTACTCCTCCTTATACACCACAGCACAACGGTGTGTCGGAACGGAGGAATCGTACCCTATTAGATATGGTACGCTCAATGATGAGTACAGCTGAGTTACCTATTTCCTTCTGGGGGTATGCGCTTGAGACAGCCATAGACCTATTGAATAGAGTTCCTACCAAATCTGTGCCTACCACTCCATATGAGATATGGAAAGGGAAGAGACCACATCTTAATAACATTAAGATATGGGGTTGTCCGGCCTATGTCAAAAGACAATCCAGACAAACTCGAGGCAAGATCTGTCTTATGTAAGTTTATAGGATATCCCAAAAATTCACAAGGGTATATCTTCTACCACCCCAAGGAACAAAAGGTGTTTGTTTCTCGACATGCCACTTTCTTAGAAAAAAGTTTTCTTATGAAGCAGATTAGTGGCATTGAGGTAGAACTGGAAGAGGTTCCAGCGACACAAACTATAACAGAAGACTTGGTAGAACCAGAGGATTCAGTAGTACCTGACGAACCCCAGCCTCTCCGCCGATCTAGTAGGGTTTCTCATCCACCTGAGAGATACTATGGTTTTCTCATTGATGGTGGAAGCGAGGATTGCATCATGGTTGATGATGACCCAACTAGCTTCGAGCAGGCCATCACGAGTGGGGACTCAGTGAAATGACTGGATGCAATGCGGTCCGAGATGGAATCCATGTATACCAACAAAGTACGGACTTTGGAAGTTGCTCCTGAAGGGGTAAAACCCATTAGGAGCAAGTGGATCTTCAAGAAAAAACTTGGTGTAGATGGGAAAGTGGAGACTTTCAAAGCTAGACTTGTTGCAAAGGGTTTTCGTCAAAGACCAGGTGTGGACTATGACGAAACCTTTTCTCCAGTGGCTATGCTTAAATCCATCCAGATCATGCTTGCCATCACTGCATATCATGACTACGAAATCTGGCAAATGGATGTTAAGACCGCCTTTCTAAACGGTGATTTAGAAGAGTGCGTGTACATGACTCAGCCAGAGGGCTTCGTAGATAGTGGGAGCAGCGGGAAGGTGTGCAAGCTGCTTAAATCCATTTATGGATTAAAGTAAGCATCGCGGAGTTGGAACATCTGCTTTGACGTCGTTATCAAAGAGTTTGATTTCGTCAAAAATGTAGATGAACCTTGTATCTACAAGAAGGTGGCAGAGAGTAAGGTTGTCTTCCTCGTATTGTACGTGGACGACATACTCTTGATAGGAAATGATATTCCTATACTGCAATCGGTCAAGCTCTTCTTATCACAAAGATTCTCAATGAAAGATCTTGGTGATGCCTCCTGCATATTGCGGATTAGGATCTATAGAGATAGATCTAAAAGGATATTGGGATTGTCCCAGTCCATGTATATTGACACCATACTAAAGAGATTTGTATGGAAGAGTCCAAACGTGGGTTTTTACCCACGATCTCAGGGCTCACTCTCTCCAAAGAGATGTCTCCCAAGACTGATTTGGAGAGAGCTCGCATGCAAGGGATACCCTATGCTTCGGCTGTAGGCTCTATCATGTATGCGATGCTATGTACCAGACCCGATGTAGCATACTCACTAAGTGTAGTGAGTAGGTATCAAGCTGATCCTGGAGAGAGTCACTGGACAGCTGTGAAGAGCATTCTCAAGTACTTATGAAGGACTAAAGAGATGCTCTTGGTGTATGGTAACGGAGAACTCCAAGCGGAGTCCTTTACCGATTCGAGCTTCCAGAGTGATAAGGAAGTCGGGATTTGTCTTTACCCTTTACGGAGGGGCAGTTAGCTGGAAGAGTTCCAAGCAGGAAACCGTGGCAGACTCGACGATGGAGGCTGAATACATCGCTGCCAACGATGCTGCCAAAGAGGCTGTCTGGATCAAGAAGTTCATTACCGAACTTGGAGTGGTTCCATCCATTGAGCATCCAATACCTTTGTATTGCGATAACAATGGAGCGGTGGCTTTGGCCAAGGAACCCAGGTCCCATCAGTGATCCAGGCATATTCTGAGGCGGTATCACCTGATCCGGGAGATAGTTGATCGCCGGGAGATCGAGGTCAGGAGGGTTGACACGAAGAATAACATAGCGGATCCACTCACGAAGGCCATTCCCCAGATACAGTTTGAGAGACTCTTCGGGATGCTCGGTATGCGATACTACAACAGCTGGCCCTAGTGCAAGTGGGAGATTGTTAGTTGTATGTATGCCCTAGAGGACAGTATTGTACAGATGATGTATATTATATTGGATGCTTGGACATATATAGAGAGGACATTCTTGCTCGATATGATAGTATGCTATCTGGTTGCTCTTTATCTTAACATATATACTTGTCTCTTTATACTGTCTTATAGTTACATGTTGGTAAAGCCCTTAGGATGTGTACTTGACTACCTGGACTATGATGCGGATCATACTAGTGGGAACATGATAGTCCATAAGTACATCCTTCAAGGTCCCTAGTCGTGGGTGTATCGAGACGGGGCATCGATATACCAGTGTAGACCAGCGTATACGCTTCTCGACCCATGAGATGGGTGATGGATGATCCCATATCCATTGGTGTTTGACATCGGAGATGGTATACGGGTGCTCAGTGGAGACTGGGTACACTGGACGGACTCATCGAGAACTCCCAGATGGTATTATACCTTACGTCAGATGGCAGTTCTCTAATGACACTTGTGCAGGTTAGTCTGTAGACCCGAGATCGTCATAGAGTCTTGTGTGATTCCCACTGTGCTTTGATTTCCACCTTACCACGTCCATGAGGGCGTGCAAAACGGTGGTTTTTGGGTACAGTCCCGAGTCACATGGAGGCAATGAGCGATAGGAGGGGTTTCGTCTCTCCCGGTATTTGGGGTTGATGTTGCGCTGTGCTTGATTGGCCGTAACAGGGAAGTCCCTGGCCAGGGCTGATTAGAGATTTACTGGTAAGTGTTACCAGTAGATTCTCGACCCGTTATGAGCCTCACATCGGCACGACTTATCGGTTACTGGGGTCTGACGTTTACCACCCCTAGACTTGATATGCGACATATCAGACGAGGAGACCGGACTGTACGGGAAGTGTTACCGGCTGGCTTTTACAGGAGTTGGAGAAGGCTTGCTTGCTGATCTTCTGATCGCTCAATACCTGGGTAGCCGTTACGTCCATCTAGTACCGCTGAAGGCTTGTGGGTGCGTGATGTGATTATCACCTACTGCCGGCGTATTGACGAGTCTTTAGAGTCCTACACAGAGGTTTTACTGGCTCAGGCAAAACGAAATAGGAGCACGTATGTGATATGTGCGAGACCGAGAATAAATGCGTGTATGTGATACCGTATTCTATTCTCGCGACTATTTACGGTCGGTTATATATGATATGGCCGGATTATCGAATCAAGTGTTGATTCGATAAGTCGATATAATGGATGTTAGCCGGTTATATGAGATATGACCGGATTATTAAGTCAAGTGTTGATTAATAATTAAGTGTATAATTGTATATTAGATATACTAGTTTACATTTACTAACACTTGTTCACTTTAGGGTTTTTCTCACTTGTACAGTACTTTAACATATATATGATATATGTTTAAAATGTGTTATCATATTGTATCATGGTTGATGATACACAATCCATGGGTGTATGAGACTTATACTATACTAATGTTTATTTTGGGTTTTTAATATTTAAAGTAATTGCAAAATTAAGTGGAGGATTTGAAAATATATGAAGCTTGTGGAAGCTTGTGGATGCATTGACTAATCCAACTTGATTATGTTTTTACTATGGATTTTATTAACCCAACCATAACCATTAGCCTAGGGTTAAGTCTCTACAAGGGTTAGTATATGATACTCACTCACCATGGTTACTCTTCTCACTTGATCATTATCCTTATCTCTTTCTTTTCTTCTTCTTCTTCATTTTGCAAAGAAAGAAAAAGCTTGCTAGGGTTTGATCCAAAGTGAGAAAGAGTGTGAGAAATAAAATTCTAAAGAGAACCCACTTCCTATTTCTTCATCCTCTACTAGATTAGCACTTTAGTATAGGGTGTTTGCTTCACTAATTCTCAAGTTAGTGAAGTAGAAGCTTGAGTCGGAATTCCCTCGACGTAGATCATCTTCGGCCTCGGAGACTTCAAGCAAAGGTCGCACCTTTCACCTCGTGAAGCCATGCAAGAGTCCGGGAGAATCTTGATCGCAGCGAAAGGACTTCATCAAGGAGCTTTAGAAGTGAAGGACCGATCTACAAAGGTTGTATTTCGTATTCCCTTTAGAGTAAAGTAGTTTACTTGCTAATTGTTTCGCCTAAACTCTAGTATACGATCTTTCTTAGTGTTATTCGGCACATAAAAATTTAATTTTAGCATGGTCGATGTCTTGTAGAGCCTTGTTAGTGTGCCTAGTAACCCTACACCCGCTGTTCTCCGAGTACACTGTAATAGAATAGATAATTATTTTAAAGCCGTGAAACAACATTGAAATGAACATCTAATCTATTTTTGTATACGGAGAACCAGCGGAAAAGTACCGACGAAATATCTCGAAACAGATGAAAACACAAGTGAATGAAGGTCTTTGCTTTATACATTCCTAACTGTCCACACGGGACAAATCTATCGGTTATCATACGATTGAATCTTCTCGCCACATAGACTACACGACAGTTGTTAGTACCGAGCTATACCGTCCTATATTTAACAACCTTCGTATAGTTCTATGTCACGACGAATATCGAACGTATGTTAACCGATCGACGGGGACAAAATGGCGCTTTGAGTTTCATATATGAGTATCGATGAGAATATGAAAGTTTCATATTATCATCGAGTATCATATATTGGTTTTAACTTGAACATCTTGAATCACTCTCTAATGATGCGTTTGTTGTGTATTCGTGTTGTACGTGTGTGTTTCGGCTGTCGGGGGTAAGCCTTCTATCCCATTAAGAGTGTATAGAGCGGACACCCATTCGCTTGTGTTTTCAACCGTTTCGAGTAAATTTCGGCAGCATCTCCCCGCTGTTCTCCGAGTACACTGTAATAGAATAGATAATCATTTCAAAGCTGTGAAACAACATTGAAATGAATATATAATCTATCTTTGTACACGGAGAACCGGCGGAAAAGTACCGACGAAATATCTCGAAATGGATGAAAACACAAGTGAATGCAGGTGTTTGCTTTATACATTCTTAACTTGTCCATGTTTTCCCCAATCAGAGCAAAGCTCTGTTCAAATTCCAAGGCGGGAAAAGAAGCATGCTTCTGTTTCCCCCAATCAGAGCAAGGCTTCGTTCTGAAAATTAAAATGAAAATTAAAAAAATTAAAGGAAGCAACGCTTCAGTTGCGCAAGCGCTGCGCTGCGCGACACGTGTCAGCGTAGTTGCGCAAGCGCGGTTGCGCAAGCGCTGCGCGACACGTGTCAGCGCAAACGCAGTTGCGCTGCGCTGTGCGCTGCGCGACACGTGTCAGCGCAGTTGCGCTGCGCGACACGTATCATGCGCTGGGGCGTTTGCGCCAAACAGAATTAAAATTCTAGTAAGATCTTTCTGTTCTTGTTAAAACAAGAAGACTGTCTTCTGTAAAACAGAAGCCCTTGGATCAAAGATCCAACGGTGGGGAAAATTCCCCAAATCACTCAGAGAATGATCTCTTTAACAAACTTAACAAATCTATGAGCACTATATAAAGACCCCTAGACCCCAACTCAAAAGAGGATCAACATTGTGAGAGATTAAGAACTTCAAAACAGAGAGAACTCTGAAGAAAATTCAAGAAAAAGGTAAAAACCTTTATAAAATAGAAGAATTTCTTCTGAATAGATCATTGATCTAAGAATAAGATCAATGATCTTCAATAAAAAACAAATAATAATAGTGCCTTGCACTTTTTATGAACCATTGGTTCTGGAATCTTAAAGATTCTTTTCTTGAATCCAAAATTGGATCAAGTTATTGAAACAGTGCCTTGCACTCGCAAAACTGCACTGTTGCGCTCCTGGGTTGGCGCAAGCCACCAGAGAGCGCCACGTGTCAGCACCAGAACCACTTGCGCTATGCGCTTTTAAGATAGAGCATTGCTCTCTGAAATTGGCGCAACTCAACAGAGCGCGCCACGTGTCAGCAGCGCAACAGCGCAGCGCACTGGCGCAACGCACTGCTCTTGCATCACACGTGTCACCACCACAAGCGCTTGTGCTCAATGATTGGCGCAAAGCGCCTGACAAATGTACTGCATTGTTTACTGAAGGGTCAGGCCCAAATCAAAAAGGCCTAGTAGGCCAAAATAAAATGCAATGCATTAAAAGGGCAGAGCCCAAACAATATAGATGCTCTGCATCATTTATAAAAGGGCAGAGCCCAAACAAAATAAAAATGCAATGCATTGAAAGGGCAGAGCCAAAACAAGATAGATGCTCTGCATTATTTATAAAAAGGGCAGAGCCCAAACAAAATAGATGCTCTGCATCATTTATAAAAGGGCAGAGCCTTTACAAAACAAAAAATGCAGTGCATTATTAAAAATGGGCAAAGCCCTAGCACAGGCTTAATAGGCCAAAGACAAATAAAAATGTTGAACATTTTTCAACTGGACTTAGCCCAATCATGGCCGTAAGTTTTCAAATTAAACTGACTGAGCACGGCTGCTCTCTTAAACCAATTTACATCCGATTCAAGGGTACATCTCCGAACTCCTCTGACACCTATCGTTGTAATCCTTCAACGATGTCAGAGAGGTGACGGGTCCCGACGGCCACAAATAAAATGGACCCCTATGTCCCTAAACTGGAAATGGACCACTATGTCCCTAAACTGGCGATGGACCACTACGTCCCTAAACTGGAACAATAGAGCCCTCAAATGCTCTTTTTTCGGATCTAAACGGTCCCGTTTAAGTTGATCTTAGCCTCAAATATGGCTAACGTATCCTTAAATATTCAAACAGACTTTAGTCCCAAATTGGACTATAAGACCCTCAATCAACTTTGGTTCAAGGGTACATCTCCGAACTCCTCTTACACCTGTCGTTGTAATCCTTCAACGTCGTCAGAGAGGTGACGGGTTCCGACGGCCATATATTAAATGGACCACTACGTCCCTAAACTGGAACAATAGAGCCCAAATGCTCTTTTGCCGGATCCAAACGATCCCGTTAAGTTGATCTTAGTCTCAAATCAGACTAATGTATCCTTAACAAACGTTTAAGTTGATCTTAGCCTAAAAAATGGCTAACGTATCCTTAAACCAAAACCCAAAACCCAAATCTAAGAAAATACGGATTTGGACTAATCCACGTCCTACAGGCGACGAAATAAATAGTCTCCGTATACAATCTACGGGCAACCACAAACAAAATAAATACACACGACACGAAGTGAAATTCTGGAGAAGGAGAAAGTGGTTACCACGATGCGGTAGCGTAATTAACTGCAGGGGCTTGCGCCTGCAGGGAAGAGCGTCCCCACAATCAAAAATCCCTCAAGCGAGGGGGAATCTGACAAAGTTTGCTATATCGGCCGCATCCGTCTAAACCTCCGATACACGGTGCCATAAATCAACTTGGCATCTTCGGAGAGGTGGACGGATAAAACCAAATAGCATCTGCCCCGAAATTCAGGCCAGACGTTCACCGCGTCTCCGCCACGTATTTCGGAGGGGAACAGATTCTGGCACGCCCGGTGGGACCTTTTCCTCTTTCCACTCCACACTTCGTGTGTCGTGTTCGCGAACAAATCGCGGTTTGCTGTGGTTGCCTGTGGATTCGAGGTACTAAGATTTGGTGTCTTTCTTCATGCAGAAAACTGAAGGTCAATGGCTTCAAACTGCACTGCCTGCAACTGCAACTCTCGCTCCGTCCCTGCTAGAGGAGTGACTTATGGGCCCTGAGTGGCCTCCCTTTTCAAGATACCAGTGGAGCAGGTAACTCAAACCACCATTGGACTATTCTTCGGGACCATGCTCCCATTGATGAGCTTCAATGCCCTAATGACGCTGCAAGAAGCCCCAAAGAAGTCAGTCTTTGATCGACTTACCACTGCCGCGGCCCCTCTCAACGGGTCGCCCAACTCCACTGCCTCAGTTTTTAACAGGCTAGGTCAGAGCTCCAACGGGCCCATGAAAAAGCCAGCAATACCAGAAGATGTTATCCCGAAGAGGATAGGTATCCCTACTCCAGTTTCAGGCGACATCACCAAGGTTGCTTCCCCTGCTCGGAAGTCTGCTTTTGACAGGTTGGCCGTCCCCATTCAACGGACGTCGGTCTTTAAAAGGCTGATACCAGTAGATTCTGACCAACACAGGGGGCATGAGGATGTCACCCCTACGGTTAGAACAACTCCATCCGCACGACACGCTCGACGCCGCCACTGGCACCGAGTAAGGAAGGCTAGGGGCAATTCCCCCTCTGGGATAACTCCGCCAGCTCCAACGGTGGGGATTGATGCTGCTGTTCCAACCGGAAACAACTTTGAATTGCTCAACACAGTGCGCAGAAACTCTCCTACTGCGGTGTTGAAACGAACTCCTTCATCTGTGAAGAATACTCCGGAGAAGAAGCTAGAACAGCCTCCTCAACGGATGTCCTCTAAAATTTACAAGGTCTGGCGATAGGTCCAGGAGTCGGTGATTGATGAAAACTATCTCCGCCGACAGAAAAAGATGAAGGTTCGGAAAGAGAAGGATTACTCCGTCAAGCCACAAAAAGCAACAGCTACTTGGGTGCCCACTGCAACGGCCCCCTCGACTTCAACTGCTCAAAAGAAAAGGAGGCCGCAAAAAGCCCCAGTGAACATGGCGAAGCGTAAAAGCGCTGAACACAAACGCTCTAAGTCTGGGGGCATGGTACTGCACACCGTTTATATAGCTTCCGGAAAGGAGGAAAGCCGTGCTTCGACGGGTCACCGACCGCTCACCCGATACGTGACAAAAGCCCAGGAGCAGCAACAGAAGCTTCAGGAAATGATGGCTGTGATGGCTGCACTTACCGAACCGAAAGAAAGTTCGGAAGTATCAGCAGAGCAGTATCATGAACAAGAAACTGACGCTGACTACCTTCGTAGAATGCTTGAAAGGAAGGACAAGGAGGCTGCAGAGCAAGCGGCCAATATAAAGCAGATGGCTCTCCTATTTCAAGACATGGTCGGGATGATGATCCAGCCAGATCCCTCAGCTAAAGATCCTCCGATTATCCTTGAAGATGACAGAGGAGAAACGTCAAATCCACCGCTGGTTCTTTCAGCGGCCAAAGATGAAATCATTTCCAAGGCCGCACTGGACGACTATATAGCTCAGCAAATACGAGGTCATTAAGCGAATGAAGCGGCTGTGCAAATTGTTAGAACCGGACGACCCTATCCAAGCTGGTATGACCAAATCAGTTACCCGCCGCGATACACAATCCCTAAATTCCACGTATATAAATGGATAGGGAATCCGCATCAACATGTCGCTCAATTCAGGGCCTTGTGCGGCAATACTGGAGGCGATGACAAATTGTTGCTTCGCCAATTCGTTGGCAGCTTAGTAGAAACAGCCTTTGAATGGTATTCGGAGCTACCTAACGACTCTGTCAAAACATTTGCGGAGATGGAGCTACTGTTTACACAAAGATTCGTGAGTGCTAGTGAACGCACCCCGATAACAGCACTGATAAATGCCAGGATAAGGCCGGGAGAAACATGGGTCCAATACGCAACATGATGGCGGAACCTATGGTCGAAATGCGAACAACGCATAGAAGAGGCACCTGCGGTAGGCATGTTCGTGGGCACTCTTGATCCGCAAGCGACCATCTCGCAATTCATGATGTTCTTCAGGCCGACCACCTTCCAGGCCTTGATCGACAAATTAGCCCAAATGGACCAGATGGGCCATGGACCGTCTCCTCCAAAACCAGACTCTCGAAATGAGAAAGGAAAAGGGAAAGCGACTGTCATTGCCAATGCTCAACAACAGCCGAGTAACTCAAACCCGGTCGTTCGCCAAAATAACACGCATCCACGCCCATCCCTCGAGGAGAGACTAGGACGTCCTTACTCGTTTCTTCAGAATAAAACGAGAAGACTGTTCGAACTGGCAGTGCGCAACAGACTCATCAATCTGCCGAATCCAAAACGTCCGTTGCAGCCAGGCGATCTCAATAATCCCGATTATTGCCCTTACCACCAAACGGTAAGTCACCCGATCGAGGATTGTTTCGTCTTTAAGGGATGGATCGAGGATTAGTACCTACAAGGCAAGTTTGCGCTGTCTGAAAACTGGAAGGTAAACCCACCACAGTCGCACATTCCAAAGAAGACGGACATGATGGGGGCAGCTTGTTCTTTTATTGAGGAAGAAAACGATGGAGAAGACTCATCAGATGAATCCGAAGACTATGTAGGGACTTGTCATGTGATCTCTCACTCATTGGCGGATGATAAAGAGACTCCTTGCGCCGAGAAACCGAGGGCGAACCCTGAACCAGAAACTCTGCGGCCGTCAGACGAGTTGATCGATGCCTTCCTGAATGAGATTCGTCTGAAAGTTAAAGGCAATCAAGAGCGTGCGATGGCCATACTGGAAGGAGCCAAACACCAACTATTGAACCAAAGAGTCGAGGCACTTTCGTCAAATCAAAAGTCATCCGCTGCGGATAAAAACAAATTCAAGACGAGGAAAAGGTTCGCCAAAGCCCTATAAGTGGGAATGAAGCTACCGCCCTCTGAAGAAAATACTCTCGGAGGAGTAGAGATGCATCCTAACTTCTGCTAATATCATCAGAAGATCATACATCCTACCGAAGATTGCGACTCCTTTAAGTGTTGGTGGCAAGGATATGTCACTCAAAAGCAACACTTCAACAGGACAAAGTGTGAAGCTCGTAGACATCAGAAAAATGCGATAGATGAGCGCAAAAGAGCCGCCGATGACTGTTATATAGCCGACTCCAAGGGATCACAAATTATCACCTTTGGGAGCGACTCTGACGAAGAAGTTGCCCTTAACCCTCTCCTCAAGGAATCCATTTCAAAAATGAAAGAATTGAGGAGTTGCTTCAGCCATGCAATCGCCCGCTACTCGAAAAAAATCTCGGCCCCGCAAACAAAGGATCGAGCAAAAAGGATAAAGGAAAGGGGAAAATGACCTTCGTCACCAACACTCAACAACAGTCGAGTGGCCTTAGACCGGTTGTTCGTCAAAACAATATGCGTCTACGCATATCCCTCGAGGAGAGGCTAAGACGTCCTTACTCATTTCCCCATGATGAAACAAGGAGGCTGTTCGAAGTGGCAGTGCATAACAGGCTTATCACTTTACCGGAGCCGAAACACCAACTACAACTGGATGGTGTCAACAGTTCTAATTATTGCCCTTACCACTAAGTATTGGGCCATCCGATCGAAAACTGTTACGTCTTTAAGAACTTGGTTGAAGACCAATACTAACAGGGCAAGTTCGTCATCTCCGAAAACTGGAAGGTGAGCCAGCCACAACCGCACGCTCTGAGAAAGATGGATATACCGGGGGCATCATGCTCAGTCACAGAGAAAGCCCCATAGACCGAAAAGTTAGTAAACTAGAGATTCGCCTCAAATACGGCGATGACGGACCGAAATGTCCTTAAACTAATAATGGACCGCAATGTCCTAAAACTTGCAAATGACCGAAACGTCTTTAAACTACTACCGCAGCATCCTCAGGCGGACGAGATAAAAAAAAGAATAAAGAATTAAAAAAAAAAAAAAAAATAGAAAAACGGTATGTCCATAAGCAAAACGGGCACGGATGAAAACCCGAAAGGGCTCCGTGAGTAAAAATAGCAGGGCTACCGACAAGTGTTTGTGAAAACCCGAAAGGGCGTAACCTCGTTAAAAGACACTTACAGGGTCTTCTCGACCTTGTAAGGAGAAATCGCCCGCGTGAGATCCTTACGACTCACAAGGGAGCAACACACTTAGGGATCCTCACGATCCCCAAGAAGAAACTACACTTGCGAGATCCTCACGACTCGTAAGGAGAACTCTCTTATGGGACCCTCCCGGCTCATAGGATTTGAAAGTCTTAAGTTACAGAGACCCGAACCTGTTCTTAAGCAATTCCCACAACCTTCGATATGGCCCTACAAGTGGCTCAATACTGACCCTTGTATACAATCCACGGGCGCGAATAAGCATTTCCCTCAGCAAAGTCCCACCCGTGACTAGGGATATGTTCGTACGGTGAACAACCCTTGTAAGTCCTCTCGACTTATAAGGAGAAAGCACTCTTGTAGGATCCTTACGACTTATAAGAGAACATACACTTAGGAATCCCCACGATTCCTAAGGAGAAAACACACCTAGGAGATCATCACGACTTGTAGGGAGAAATACCTTTGTGAGACCCTTATGGCTCATGAAGTCAAAAGCCTCAGTCGACAGGATCCTAACCCTGTTTATTGAGCCACCTTTGTTCCACATCGATAAAGGCAGATGATGATTCGCTCCTGGCAATATTCCAATTGTAGCGATACTGATGCCTAAACCGGTATCGAATTCCAGGCCCTTTCATAGCAAATAATGATTCGCTCCTGGAAACATTCCAATTGTAGCGATGCTGATGCCTAAACTGGTATCGAATTCCAGGCCCTTTCATGGCAAATGATGATTCGCTCCTGGCAATATTCCAGTTGTAGCGATGCTGATGCTAAGATTGGCGTCAGATTCCAAGTTCCACACTCGCGATAAAAAAAATCAGCGAGCCATACATGCATATGAAATAGCCGAAATGATGGGGCAACTTGCAATAAAAAGCAGCAAGTGAAAATGTATGCATGCAAAATAGCCGAAATGATTGGGCAACTCGCAATAAAAAGCAGCGAGTAAAAATAAAATAAATAGCCGAAACGATTGGACACCGCGAAAAATAGCTGAAATGATTGGGCAATCGCAACTTTCGCGATATAAAAGCTGAAATGATAAAGCATCGCGGAAAAGAAATAAAGAAAAATGAAATTTATGCCCTACAGGTGAGATCATATCGATCCCTGTATACAATCCAGGGGCACAAACAAAGAGGGAACCATAGCTTCCCAACAGGCTCCATCAAAAAGCGAAGCCAAATCTCGACGGTTCACAGACAACCTAGAGACCATCTCAACAATCGTCTCGATACAGCAGACGAGATGTTAACAACGGCGTTCCTTCGCAGTCCATCAAGATGCAGATACAACGCCAACAAAAGACCCCACGGTCGAAACAAAGCGAAGCGACGGCAAAATCCCAGCTTCATCTCAACAATCGTCTCGATATAGCAGGCGAGATGTTAACAGCGGCGTTCCTTCGCAGTCTATCAAGATGCAGATACAACGCTGACGAAAGACCCCATGGTGAAACAAGCGGAGTAACGGAAAAATCCCACCTCCACCTCAACAATCGTCCGATATAGCAGACGAGATGTTAACAACGACGTTCCTTCGCAGTCCATCAAGATGCAGATACAACGCCAACAAAAGACCCTACGGTCGAAACAAAGCGAAGTGACGGCAAAATCCCAGCTTCATCTCAACAATCGTCTCGATACAGCAGGCGAGATGTTAACAACGGCGTTCCTTCGCAGTCCATCAAGATGCAGATACAACGCCGACGAAAGACCCCATGGTCAAACAAGCGGAGTAACGGCAAAATCCCAGCTCCACCTCGGCATTCGTCTCGATATAGCAGATGAGATGTCACGACAGCGTTCTTCCCCCAACAGGGTTCGGACGTGACAAAGCAAACGAAGCGAAGGCCAAATTCCTAGCTTCAAAGTCTTAACGGCGAGTCATATAAAGCCTGAAAGACAACTGGAGATCATCTCACACCAGTGCGGAATGGTCACCACTTCGACGTTTGTCTCGACACAGTAGACGCAACATCATCAAACAAATGGAGCCACGTCAAAATTCCTAGTTCCAAACCTCGACGGTTCACCAGCAACCTAGAGACAACCTCGACGTTCGTCTCGATACAGCAGACGAGATGTCACCCCAGCGTTCTTCTTCCAGCAGGGTTCAGACGCGACAATCAAACAAAGGGAGCCACGGAAAAATCCCTAGTTCCAAACCTCGACGGTTCACCAGCAACCTAGAGACAACCTCGACGTTCGTCTCGATACAGAAGACGAGATGTCACCCCAGCATTCTTCCTCCAGCAGGGTTCAGACGCGACAATCAAACAAACGGAGCCACGGCAAAATTTCTAGTTCCAAACCTCGACGGTTCACCAACAACCTAGAGATAACCATGACGTTCGTCTCGATACAGCAGACGAGATGTCACCCCAGCGTTCTTCCTCCAACAGGGTTCAGACGCGACAATCAAACAAACGGAGCCACGACAAAATCCCTAGTTCCAAACCTCGATGGTTCACCAGCAACCTAGAGACAACCGCGACGTTCGTCTCGATACAGCAGACGAGATGTCACCCCAGCGTTCTTCCTCCAGCAGGGTTCAGACGCGATAATCAAACAAACGGAGCCACGACAAAATCCCTAGTTCCCACCACGACATTCGTCTCGATACAGCAGACGTGATGACAAAGCAAATGAAGCGAAGGCCAAATTCCTAGCTTCAGGGTCTTGACGGCAACTCACATAAAACCTGAAAGACTATCGGAGATCATCCCACACCAGCGCGGAGTGGTTATGACTCATCGGGGCTCCCTAAAATGAGCCTAACCTCAAGTAAAAAGCGGCATGGCAAAATTCCTAACGCTTGCTCTTCCGACGGTCAAACTTGTAAGGAGGATTGCTTGAAGACGTCTTGTCCAGCCCCCGAAGGGATCAGAGACACGGCAGTCGCAGGGCTACTCGAATAACACGATTGCCTATTGAGGAATATATCAGCTGATGCGACGGTACGACGGCCAAAACCCTAAGTACCACAGACCCTAACAGACTTCTATCGTAAAGAGCAGAGGTTAACTGTGACGTTAGGATATTCTTGTGAGAAATACTCGATTCGTCTCGACTTGTGAAGAAATTGATGTCTTTGCGAGAACTTCTCGATGCGGCTCGACTCGTAAGATAAAGCCTTAGGCAGTAAGGATTAAAAAACTTGTTCCCTAAGCACTGGGACCCTGCAGGTTGGCCCAAAACAGTCTCTTGCATACTATCCACGGGTCTCACTCTCCAAACTCGAATCTCGACAAGGAGGGAAACAACCGCTTACGGGTCCTCTCGACTCGTAAGAGAGAAAATTCTCTTATAAGATCCTTACGACTTATAAGAGAAAACGCACTTAGGAATCCTCACGATTCCTAAAGAGAAAACACACCTATGAGATCCTCTCGATCCGTAGGGAGAAAAGTCTTTATGAGACCCTCACGGCTCATAAAGTTGAAGAGTCTTAGGCAGCAGATCTGAACCTGCGGCCTAAGCCATCGCTGCCTTTTGAAGAAGCCAATACTGCATGCTCGCTCTATTACCTGTCAACCATGTTTACGAAAGCAGTATACTGATAATAAAAGAAAGAGGGAAGTGACAGAAAGGACATTCGATTTGCATTTGATCAAGCGTTCGAGACACATCCATTCATACATGTGCAAAAGACTCAGAATGAGAAATAAGACAAGCTGAAATAAAATTTTTCCATTCATATGTCAAAGGGCTTTTACAATCATAAAGAGATAAATGACAACATTATTGGAATTTTTATAATGGTATAACCTCGGACCCAGGACATGGATTAAGGAACTCGAAAGTAACCTTATCTAAGATTTTCCAAGCCTGGCGAACCATCCTAGTATGCTTTCTTTCATGAGCACAAGCGTCGGGGTCCCCACGAATGTCCTCCTCCCTCCAATAAGCAGCGAGTATGGCGGACTGTTGGAAGGCCTGGTGCAGGAGATCGACAAGATTGTCTCGCCGTCTCTTCGGGATTAAGTTCATCAGGTACACCGAGTGCACCTTATCCTCGGCAGCATCCAACGCCCTAAGCGGCACACCGGAACAGAATAGAGGAAGCGCTTCCCAGATGGCTCCCACGATAAGTTTCAGGAGGGAGGAACGTCGGGGAAGTAGTTGACCGTTATATGCGGCGAAGCGGCTCATGATTTCAGCACACTCCGTGTTTGTGAACTCTTAATTTTGAGAACGGCCAAGTCGGCGGATGTCCCCGTAAGAGATGATCTCGTCAAGATCGTACATGTGGGCGTCCATTGTTTCTGTGAAAGAAAATCAACAAAATTATTAGAAAGACTGATTAAGCAAAACGATATAATGCACCGAGGAATAAAATGCCATCTTTAAACTCCAAGATCAATGAAAAACTCCTAAGAGTTCTTTTGTATGATTTGGAAGGAGCAAAGCTCCATTAATGAAATGAGAAAATACAAAGAAAATCTTTTAGAGAGCAGAGCTCTATTAATGGAACTCTAATAGGGTTCTCTTTTGTTCTCTTTAGACCCCCTTAGAGCAAAGCTCTGCTAAGTGAAACCCTAAATGGGTTTTCTTTAGATCAGGAATCTATTGAGAGCAAGGCTCTGTCAATGAAAATTAATTTAATTTAATTTGATTTAAATTAAAAATTTTACCTAAAAGGTTTTAAGAGTTTAACTCTTGGAGTTCTTAAAAGTAAAGAGCAGGGCTCTGAGATTCTGAAAGTAAAAATTTTGGAGATGAAAAATGTCTAAGGGACCAAAGGTCCTATTTATAGGTATCAAATGCCCTTTCAACTTCCAAAAGTAGCCGCGACGGTTGGAATTCTGTCACCGCTGCGCTCACGTTTGGAGGGCCACGTAAGCGCAACGGTGGGGGGCATTTGTTTACTCCAATCAGAGCAAAGCTCTGTTCAAATTCCAAGGCGCGAAACGAAGCATCGCTTTTGTTTCCCCCAATCAGAGCAAGGCTCCGTTCTGAAAATTAAAATGAAAATTAAAAAATTAAAGGAAGCAACGCTTCAGGTGCCCAGGCGCTGCGCTGCGCGACACGTGTCAGCGCAGTTGTGCAAGCGCGGTTGCGCAAGCGCTGCGCTGCGCGACACGTGTCAGCGCAAGCGCGGTTGCGCTGCGCTGTGCGTAGTGCGACAAGTGTCAGCGCAGTTGCGCAAGCGCAGTTGCGCTGCGCGACACGCAGTTGCGTAAGCACAGTTGTGCTGCGCTCTGTGCTGCGTGACACCTGTCACGCACTGGGGCGTTTGCGTCAAACAGAGTTAAAATTCTAGTAAGATCTTTCTGTTCTTGTTAAAACAAGAAGATTGTTTTCTGTAAAACAGAAGCCCTTGGATCAAAGATCCAACGGTAGGGAAAATTCCCCAAATTACTCAGAGAATGATCTCTTTAACAAACTTAACAAATCTATGGGCACTATATAAAGACCCCTAAACCCCAACTCAAAAGAGGATCAACATTGTGAGAGATCAAGAACTTCAAAACAGAGAGAACTCTGAAGAAAATTCAAGAAAAATGTAAAAACCTTTATAACATAGAAGAATTTCTTCTGAATAGATCATTGATCTAAGAACAAGATCAGTGATCTTCAATAAAAAACAAATAATAATAGTGCCTTGCACTTTTTATGAACCATTAGTTCTGGAATCTTAAAGATTCTTTTCTTGAATCCAAAATTGGATCAAGTTATTGAAACGGTGCCTTGCACTCGCAAAACTGCACTGTTGCGCTCCTGGGTTGGCGCAAGCCATCAGAGAGCGCCACGTGTCAGCACCAGAACCACTTGCGCTATGCGCTTTTAAGATAGAGCATTGCTCTCTGAAATTGGCGCAACTCATCAGAGCGCGCCACGTGTCAGCAGCGCAACAGCGCAGCGCACTGCGCTTGCATGACACGTGTCACCACCACAAGCGCTTGCGCTCAATGATTGGTGCAAAGCGCCTGATAAATGCACTGCATTGTTTACTGAAGGGCCAGGCCCAAATCAAAAAGGCCTAGCAGGACAAAATAAAATGCAATGCATTAAAATGGCAGAGCCCAAACAATATAGATGCTCTGCATCATTTATAAAAGGGCAGAGCCCAAACAAAATAAAAATGCAATGCATTAAAAGGGCAGAGCCCAAACAAGATAGATGCTCTGCATCATTTATAAAAAAGGCAAAGCCCAAACAAAATAGATGCTCTGCATCATTTATAAAAGGGCAGAGCCCATACAAAACAAAAAATGCAGTGCATTATTAAAAAGGGGCAAAGCCCTAGCACAGGCCTAATAGGCCAAAGACAAATAAAAATGTTGAACATTTTTCAACTGGACTTAGCCCAATCATGGCCGTAAGTCCTCAAATTAAACTGACTGAGCACGGCTGCTCTCTTAAACCAATTTACATCCGGTTCAAGGGTACATCTCTGAACTTCTCTGACACCTATCGTTGTAATCCTTCAACGACGTCAGAGAGGTGACAGGTCCCGACGGCCACAAATAAAATGGGCCCCTATGTCCCTAAACTGGAAATGGACCCCTATGTCCCTAAACTGGAAATGGACCACTATGTCCCTAAACTGGCGATGGACCACTACGTCCCTAAACTAGAACAATAGAGCCCTCAAATGCTCTTTTGTCGGATCTAAACAGTCCCATTTAAGTTGATCTTAGCCTCAAATATGGCTAACGTATCCTTAAACATTCAAACAGACTTTAGTCCTAAATTGGACTATAAGATCCCTAATTAACTTTGGTTCAAGGGTACATCTCCGAACTCCTCTGACACCTGTCGTTTTAATCCTTCAACGTCGTCAGAGAGGTGATGAGTCCCGACGGCCATATATTAAATGGACCACTACGTCCCTAAACTGGAACAATAGAGCCCAAATGCTCTTTTGCCGGATCCAAACGATCCCGTTAAGTTGATCTTAGTCTCAAATCAGACTAACGTATCCTTAACAAATGTTTAAGTTGATCTTAGCCTCAAAAATGGCTAACGTATCCTTAAACCAAAACCCAAAACCCAAATCTAAGAAAATACTGATTTGGACTAATCCACGTCCTACGGGCGACGAAATAAATAGTCTCCGTATACAATCCATGGGCAACCACAAACAAAACAAACACACACGACACGAAGTAAAATTCTGGAGATGGAGAAAGTGGTTACCGCGATGCGGTAGCGTAATTAACTGCAGGGGCTTGCGCCTGCAGGGAAGAGCGTCCCCACAATCAAAACCCCCTCAAGCGAGGGGGAATCTGACGAAGTCTGCTACATCGGCCGCATTCGTCTAAACCTCCGATACACGGTGCCATAAATCAACTTGGCATCTTCGGAGAAGTGGATGGATAAAACCAAATAGCATCTGCCCCGAAATTCAGGCCAGACGTTCACCGCGTCTCCACCGCGTCTTTCGGAGGGGAACAGTCCACACAGGACAAATCTATCGGTTATTATACGATTGAATCTTCTCGTCACATAGACTACATGACAGTTGTCAGTACCGAGCTATACCGTCCGATATTTAACAACCTTCGTATAGTTCCATGTCACGACGAACATCGAACGTATGTTAACCGATAGACGGGGACTAAGTGGCACTTTGAGTTTCATATATGAGTATCGATGAGAATATGAAAGTTTCATATTATCATCGAGTATCATATATTGGTTTTAACTTGAACATTTAACATGAATAAGTTTTACGTTTACGTTTCGTTATTAAGGGTTCGAAATTCAAGTTTAGGGTAAATTTTTCTTGCGTTTACGGTAATGTTGTATATTTATGTTATCATCGAGTATCCTACTTGTTCTCCGCCGAAATACACGAGACGGAACCGAGTAGGCTCGTCTTGCCTGAATTTGGGGGTAGATACTATTTGGTTTTATCCGTCCACCTCTCCGAAGATGCCAAGTTGATTTATAGCACCGTGCATCGGAGGTTTAGACGGATGCGGCCGTTGTAGAATACTTCGTCAGATTCCCCCTCGTTTAAAGGGTTTTTGATTGTGGGGACGCTCTTCCCTGTAGGCGCAATCCCCTGCAGTTAATTACGCTACCGTATCGCAGTAACCACATTCTCCTTCTTCAGATGGTCACTTCATGTCGTGTATGTTTGTTTTGTTCTTTTTGGTTGCCCGTGGATTATATACGGAGACTAATGTATGTTGTCTCCCGTAGAGCGTGGATTAGTCCAAATCTGTATTTTCTTAGATTTAGGGTTGGGGTTGGGTTTAAGGATGCGTTGGTCTCATTTGAGACTAAGATTAACTTAAACGTTTGTTAAGGATACGTTAGTCTAATTTTAGACTAAGATCAACTTAACGGGATCGTTTAGATCCAACAAAAGAGCATTTGGGCTCTATTGTTTTAGTTTAGGGACTTTGCGGTCCAGTTTAAAGACATCTTAGTCTGTAAAGTTTAAGAACATCATAGTCCATGAGTTTAAGGACCCCATAGTCCGTGGTAGTTTAGAGACGTCATAGTCTGTAAAGTTTAAGGATATCATAGTCCATGAGTTTAAGGACCCCACAGTCCGTAAAATATCTGGTTGTCGGGATCCGTCACCTCTCTGAAGACGTTGAAGGATTATAACGACACATATCAGAGGAGTGAATGTTTCCTGATTAAAAATCAGGAATTACCTCAATGAGGTACACGTGTTCACACGTGACCAATGGTCACGTGTTGACACGTGATGGTTAAATTCTCATCAAACAGAAATGAAAACAAACGGCTGAAAGAAGACCCAATTGGGGGTCACGTGCTCTCACGTGACCAAGGGTCACGTGCCAGCACGTGACAGGCTTTAAAAGCCTTACAGCTTAATAGAATTTAATTCTAAAAATCAAGAATTACCGCAATGAGGTATCTGCTCACATGTGACCAATGGTCACGTGTTGACACGTGATGGTTAAAATTGAAGCGTAAATAAACGCTGAGAAAAGGAATCAATTGGGAGTCACGTGCTCACACGTGACCAAGGGTCACGTGTCAGCCCGTGACTGGCTTCGAAAGCCTTACAATTTAATAGAATTAAATTCTAAAAGCTTCTAAATCTTTCCAAATAGAAAAGGATTATGGGGACCATTGGATTAAAGATCCAAGGGTAATTAAAAATCACCAATTTATGGAAAAAAAATCTTAGACAAGAAAAGATTTTCCCTAAATCTCACCGGAAATAATAAACAGAATATCTTTGGATCGAAAATCCAACGGTGAATAAAATTCACTGAATGATCTAAAGGCTCATATTAATTATGAAAACAAACAAAATCTTTCAATGAAAGATTCATTAAACAAATTGATTCTTTTCCTTCTCCTATAAATAGGAGCTGAGAATAAAAGAAGAAAGGAGTTTTTTTTGGGGAGATATAGAGTTTTGGAATCTTAAAATTTCAGAGAGAAAAGAAAGGAGAATTTAATTCTCGACAAAGAAAACCCTAGATGAGAAAAGAAAGGGGATCAAAACTTCAAACAGAGAATTTAATTCTCAAATCTAAGAGTTTAACTCTTCTGCATAAAAGAACTTAGTTCTTCCTCTCGTTGATGATTTGTAGAAGCACATCTCCCCATAAGTTGAGAATTTAATTCTCATCGGGTTGAGATCCTGACATGCAGATCCAAAACTTAGAGGGGGAATTGAGTTTAGAGAATTTAATTCTCCCAAAACAAAATTAGGGTTTAACCCTATATGAGAATTTAATTCTCTTAAATTTATAGGAATTTAATTCCTCCAAGATAAATTAGGGTTTAACCCTATATGAGAATTTAATTCTCTCAAAACTCATAGGAATTCAATTCCTTCATGACAAAACTAGGGTTTAACCCTAAATGAGAATTTAATTCTCCTAAAATTATAGGAATTTAATTCCTTCAAGATGGACAGAACTAGGGTTTAACCCTAATTGAGAATTTAATTCTCTCAAATTCATGGGAATTTAATTCCTCTAAAAGAAATTAGGGTTTAACCCTACATAAGAATTTAATTCTTCATATATAGGAATTTAATTCCTCCAAAATCATGATTAGGGTTTAACCCTATAAAAGAATTCAATTCTTAAAAATAAACAGACTTAGGAGATCTCTGTGCATGAAAAGAATCAAAGTCACGTGGTCTCACGTGACCCCTGAAGAGATCCCCAAAAATGAGAAGGAAAAAGCTCTGAGGCAACACCTCACGTGCTTCCACGTGGTTTCCAAAACACAGAAAGAAAAAGCAAAGGGATCTGGTCCCACCTTTGGGCGCTCTCACGTGTCCACACGTGACCCCTTTTTCTTTAGTGTTTAACACTAATTTGGGGATTATATTTCCAGTGTTTAACACTGATTGTTTTCTAGTGTTTAACACTAAATTGAAGATTATATTTCCAGTGTTTAACAATGATTGTCTTTTAGTGTTTAACACTAATTTGAGAGTTCTATCTCCAGTGTTTAACACTGTTGTTCTCTAGTGTTTAACACTACTTTTAGCCAAATTGGCTAATTTTCCAGAGGCAAAAGACTCCCCCTTAACTGAATCTCAAAATTGAGTCAATCAAATATAAAAATATTACCAAAGCCCTCAAACTCTTATTTAGCATTGCTAAATAATGTGGGCTAAAACCAGATAAATGTCTAATGGTCCAACAAAGGGCCAACATTTTGAATCCAATTGGACTTAGCCCAAGTTAGCCATAAGTCCTCAATTCAGACTTAACTGAGCCATTGTGCTCATAATATAATTAATTGATCTTAGCTCTAAATCGGACTACAGATCACTTAATCTACCTTGGTTCAAGGGTACATCTCTTCACTCCTTTGATATTTGTCGTTGTAATTCCTCAACGTCTTCAAAGAGGTGATGGGTCCCGACGACTACACATTTCATAGACTATGACGTCTTTAAACATTGGACTGTGGGGTCCTTAAACTCATGGACTATGATGTCCTTAATCTCGACCATGATGTCTTTAAACTAACATTGGACTGTGGGGTCCTTAAACCCATGGACTATGATGTCCTTAACCTCGACCGCGATGTCTTTAAACTAACATTAGACTGTGGGGTCCTTAAACCCATGGACTATGATGTCCTTAACCTCGACCGCGATGTCTTTAAACTAACACCGGACTGTGGGGTCCTTAAACTCACGGACTATGATCTCCTTAACCTCGATCGTGATGTCTTTAAACTAACATTGGACTGTGGGGTCCTTAAACCCACGGACTATGATGTCCTTAACCTCGACCGTGATGTCTTAAAACTAACAACGGACTGTGGAGTCCTTAAACCCACGGACTATGATGTCCTTAATCTTGACCGCGATGTCTTTAAACTAACATTGGACCGTAATGTCCCTAAATTAATTATCGACCGCAATGTCACTAAACTAAATAATAGAGCCCAATTGCTTTCTTGTCGGATCTAATCGATCCCGTTAAGTTGATCTTAGTCTAAAATTAGACTAACATATCCTTGACAAACGTTTAAGTCGATCTTAGTCTCAAATGAGACTAACGTATCCTTAAACCCAAACCCCCCAAACCCAAATCTAAGAAAGATACGGATTTGGACTAGTCCACGCCCTACGGTCGATAATATAACATAGTCTCCGTATACAATCCACGGGCAACCAAACACAAAACAAACACCCACGACGCGAAGTGACCATCTAGAGAAGGAGAAAGTTGTTACCACGATGCGGTAGCGTAATTAACTGCAGGGGTTTGCGCCTGCAGGGAAGAGCGTCCCCATAATCAAAAACCTCTCAAACGAGGGGGAATCTGACGAAGTCTGCTACATCGGCCGCATCCGTTTAAACTTTCGATACATGGTGCCATAAATCAACTTGGCATCTTCGGAGAGGTGGACGGATATCACCAATTAGCATCTGCCCCGAAATTCAGGCTAGACGTTCGCCGCGTCTCTATCGCGTCTTTCAGAGGGGAACAGATTTTGGCACGCCCGGTGGGACCTTTCCCTCTTTCCACTCCACATTTCGTGTGTCGTGTTCGTGAACGAATCGCGGTTTACTAATGGTTGCCCTTGGGTTCGAGATACTGAGATTTGGCGTTTTGCTTGGTGCAGAAAGCAAAGATCAATAGCGTTCACTTGCTCGAAGTGTTCCACATGCAACTACAACCCACGTTCTGCCTCAACCGGGGGCATAGCTTACGGGCCCCAGGCGACTTCCCTGTTCACGATGCCGGTGGAACAGGTCACCCAAGCCACCACAGGGTAGTTTTTCGGGACCATGCTCCCGCCAACGAGCTTCACCGCTCCTGTGCCAACACCGGAAGCTCCCAAGAAGTCGGTCTTTGATCGGCTTACAGCTACTGCGGCCCCTCTCAACGGGTCGTCCAGCACCGGCGCCTCGGTCTTCTCCAGATTGGGCCAAAGTTCAGGTGGGCCCCTGATGAAGCCTGCACCTCAAGAAAAAGTTATTCCGAAAAGAGTGACCAACCCTGCTCCCGAAGTCGTCAAGGAGGCTTCTCCAACCAAAGGGTCAATTTTTACAAGACTGGCTGTTCCGGTTTCCATTACGGATCCTGTCCCTGCTCAGAAGTCTGTTTTCGATCGATTGAATACTGCGCCTCGATGGACATCAGTCTTCAACAGGCTGACGCCAGCAACAACCCCCTACCCGGGTAAGGGGCAAGACAAAGCCATTCCCATCGCTGAACCAACACCAACGGCTCGACACGCTCGACGTCGCCATTGGCGCCGAGTGAGGAAGGCTGGGGGAAACTCCCCCTCTGGGCTAACTCCACCAGCTCTAACGGTGGAAGTTAATGCTGCTGTTCCAACTGGGAACAGTTTTGAGCTGCTGAACAAGGTGCGTAGGAACTCACCTACCGCGGTATTGAAAAGATCTCCTCTACCGGTGGAGAATGTTGCAGAAATAAAGCCAGATCAGCCCCCTCAACGGCTGTCCTCCAAAGTTTACAAAGTCTGGCGGCGGATCCGAGAGTCGGCGATTGATTAGGACTATCCCCGTCGACAGAAGAAGCTGAAGGTCCAGCAGGAAGAGAACCGTCCTGGCAAGCCACAAAGGACGACAACCACTTGGGTGCCCACTGCAACGGCCCCCTCAATTTCGACCGTCCATAAGAGGAGAAGGCCGAAGAAAATCCCCATGCCTGCGACAAATGTCAAAGGCACTGAGCCAAAACGCCCTAAGTCTGGGGGCATGGTGGTGCATACCATCTACATGGCATCCAGAAAAGAGGTAGCCATGCTTCTACGGGCCACCGACCACTCACCCGATCCATCACAAGAGCTCAGGAACAACAACAGCAGAAGCTTTAGGAGATGCCGACTGCAATGGCCGCACTTACCGGGCCAAAAGAAAGCCCGGAGACGTCATCGGAACAACGTCACGAACACGAGACTGATGTTGAATTCCTTCGGAGAATGCTTGAAAAGAAAGACAAAGAGGCCGCGGAACAAGCGGCCAATATAAAGCAAATGGCCCTTCTATTCCAGGATATGGTGGGCATGATGATCTAGCCGGACTCTCCAGCCGAAGATCCCCCGATGATAATTGAAGATGATAGAGGAGAAAAATCAAACCCTCTGCCGGCTCTGTTGACAACCAAAGAAGAGACAATCTCCAAAGCTGCACTGGATGACTATATTGTTTAGCAAATAAGAGTTCACCAGGCAAATGAAGCGGCCGGCCAAGTTGTTAGAACTGGACGACCGTATCCAGGTTGGTATGATCAGATAAAGTACCTGCCGGGCTATACGATCCTGAAATTCCACGTGTACAAGGGGACAGGCAATCCCCATCAACATGTCGCTTAGTTCAGGGCTCTCTGTGGCAATACTGGTGGCGATGATAAGCTCTTGGTTCGCCAATTCGTCGGCAGTTTATCGGAGACGGCATTTGAGTGGTATTCCGAACTTCCAAATGACTCCGTCAAAACCTTCGCAGAGATGGAGTTTTTGTTCACCCAGCGATTTGCAAGTGCCAGTGAACGCACCCCAATAACGACATTGATCAATGCCAGGGTGAAGCCAGGAGAGACGTGGGTTCAGTATGCAATCCGATAGCGGAATCTGTGGTCGAAGTGCGAACAGCGCATCGAAGAAGCACCAGCGGTGGGCATGTTTGTGGGCACTCTAGACTCTCATGCAACTATTTCACAGTTCATGATGTTCTTCAAACCGACCACATTCCAGGATCTAATCGACAAGCTGGCCCAGATGGACTAGATGGGTCATAGACCATCTCCCCCGAAGTCGGAACCGCGGATGAAAAGGGTAAAGGGAAGGCAACCTTTGTTGCGAATACCCAACAGCAACCCAGTGCCCCAAAACTGACGGATCAACTGGAAGAGAGACGGCGCTATTATAATGAGAAAATGAAGCGTCCTTACTCGTTCCCATGGGACAAAACGAAAAGACTCTTCGAGCTGGCGATGCGTAACCGGCTTATCAATCTGCCGAATCCAAGGCGGCCGTGCAACCCGGCGAAGCAAATAATCCCAATTATTGCCCTTACCACCAAACGGTAAGCCATCCAATCGAAGATTGCTTCGTCTTTAAGGGATGTATTGAGGATCAATACCAACAAGTCAAGTTTGCGTTGTCTGAGAAGTGGAAAGTAAGCCCACCACAACCGCACACTCCTGAGAAGACGGACACACCGGGGGCAACGTGCTCTTTTGTTGAAGAAGCTCCATGGGAGGTCGTTTTTTCGGCCAAAACCAAAAGGATGCTGAATGATCTCCAGACATGCCCGGTGATCAGGTGGAAGAATTCGCTGGAGCCCCAGATCATCGAAGGGATGCTAAAGCCGCGCCCAACTTAAAAGATTGGTGGTGATAGACAAAGTGTTCTCACCCAGCCGTCAAAATTTTCAAAAAGGAAGAAGAAATCCAAAAAGTCCGTGAAGCATGGAGACAAGCGCACGGACCTGCAGAAACAGATCGACGCGCTGGAAGAGTATAACCAGAAGGCGCGGACTCCAATCACGCTCCAGGAATTTCTCGTCCACGTCCTTGATGACGGAAATGATGGAGAAGACTCATCAGATGAATCTGAGGATTACATAGAAAGTTGCCATATGATCTCTCATTCGTCGACAGACGATGAAGAAGCTCCTTGCACTGAGAAACTGGGGGCAGGTCCTGAGCTGGAACTTCTATGGCCGTCAGACGAAATGATCAATGCATTCCTAAACGAAGCTCTTCTGAAGAGTAAAGCTGATCAGGAGCGTGAGATGGCCATATTTGAAAAGGCCGAACGAAAGAGTCGAGACAATCCCGCCAAACAAAAGACATCTGTCGCAGATAAAAACAAGTTCAAGATGAGGAAAAGGTTTGCAAAAGACATATCAGTAGGAATGAAGTTACCACCTTCCGAAGGAAACACTCTTGGTGAAACAGAAATGCACCCTAGCTACTGCTTATATCATCAAAAGATTGCGCACCCCACAGAAGAGTGCAACGCTTTTAAAAGATGGTGGCAGGGATATGTTGTACACCGACAACATTTTAAGCGGATGAAACGCAAAACTCGTCGGGAGCAGAGAAGTACGACCAAGGATTATAAAAGAATTACCGGCAACTGTCGCACGGTCAACGCCGGGGTGTCGCAAGTCCTCACCTTCGGAAGTGACTCTGACGAAGAGATGAATCTTTGCCCTCTTTTCAAAGAATCTACCTCGGGGAAAGAAGAAGAACTGAAGACCTGCGAAAATATCCAGCTGCGCAATCGTACGCTGCCCGAAAAGAATCTCGGACCCGCGAACAGAAAAGTTAAGGGAAAAGAGAAGGTCTCTAAAGATATTGCCCTAGATGACCAAGTCATGAAAGAGCTGACCACCAAGGACCCGCCAAAGAAAAGTAAGCCGGACTACAACGTTCTGGCGCACTTGAGGAAGTTACCTTCGCAGCTAAGCATTCTCGATGCCCTCTTGTTATCAAAAGAAGCAAGAGATGCATTGATCAAGGCGCTACAAGAGCCAGAGCAATTTCAAGCTTTCCTCGCCGAAGAAAGGATGAAGGACGAGCTAGAAGAAGTGCACACAGCCGATATCACCTTCGGCGACGAAGATCTCCTACTTGGGACATGTGAACACAATCGTTCCCTATATGTCTCAGGATACTATCACGATATAAAGATAGGGAAAATCCTGGTTGACAATGGGTCTTCCGTCAATCTCCTCAACGTGCGAGTGTTGAAGGAAATTACCATCTCCGGTTTCGACTCCCAGTCATCATGGACTTTCGGGTCTATGATACTGACGCTGCGCTTCGGGCTACTCATCACGGATATTAAATTTCACGTCATTGACGCTAAGACTTGCTACAATACTTTGCTCGGCCGGCCTTGGTTACATGAGTACAACATCATCCCTTCTACACAACATCAGTGTATAAAATACTTCAAGGATGGCCTCGAGTATACCGTAACAGGAGTGCTGAACCCATTCTCCGTGAATGAGGTCCGAAAGTACGAAAATGCAAAATACTTCTTATCAGATTTCGAGGACACGGAGAGGGGTCTTAAACCAAAAGAAAAAGCTATCACCACTATTCCAGTCTTCGGGAGTGATACCGAGGAGGAGGAAGAGATAGTTTATTCAGGGCCGCCTCAACGCAACAACCCGGGACCGTCTGCCCCCATGTTGATCTTCAGCATTGACTCGAAAGATGAGGCTAACGCTATATTTACCGCTCGGCCATCAATACAAGCTTTCGCTGGCGATAATCAGAGTCTACAAATCACCATAGTTCCACAAGAGCACTACAAAGATCTCGACGCACTGGAAGCTTATAACGTGCAAGAGCTACAGACATTTTACGTCCTTCCCAAGCGAAAAGGTGAACAGGCAATCCTATTCTACCGATCCACGGAAACTAGAGCGGAGAAAGAAGTTTGGCATGGTGTCGATTCTACACTCGACAGGCTCCATCCCATCCGCCTGCCTAGATATTACACAGAAGGCTTGAAAAGGCTATTGAAGCGCCAAGGGGTATCCTTCAAACAGACCATTCGACAAGCTCGGTTCTACAACAGGATTTGGGATGTCCCTGGAACTCAACGCAAGCTGCCCAACGGGAGAATAGAAACGGTCGGGCTCGGATACGTCCAATCCCGGAAACGGGAACGAATCCATGGTAGCTACGTCATATATGACTTCGACGAAGAAGAGGACGCCATGTTAAAAGATGCTGATCCTGAAACAAAACAAGGTCCGGTCATCAAAGCTCTGAGTCCGTCATTTGAAGAACGAATGGACGGGCTAGTAAGGGAAGCGGGTCGAAAGGTCCGGGATGACCATAGCGGCGTGATGGCCATTTACAAAAAAGCCAGGACGTAACGCCTCCTTCGACAGGCCGCCGAGACTGACAATGCTCTTCCTTATTAACCAGTCATACAAAAGGCCCGACGCAGAGGCAAAATTAAATCAAGGAGCATGAAAGGCGTCCAACAGCGACAAAGCGCGAGCAAGAAGCCACGCGATCGGGAATTGAGCAATCCGGATTTGTCTCTTATAAAGAAGATGGGTCGAGCATACTCTTTTCCCCAGAACAAAACACGGAAGATACTTGATCTTGCAATAAAAAATCAAATGATTACACTTCCGGAGTCCAAACACCCTGAGCAAGCAGGCGAACACTCTCACCCAGACTATTGCTCCTATCATTGAGCGATAGGACACCCCCTCGAAGACTGCTTCACCTTCAAGAATTGGGTCGAAGACCAATACCAGCTCGACAAGTTTGCTCTATCCAGCAGTTGGAGAGTAACTCCACCACGGAAGCATGAACCGAAAGTCACGCATACAGCGAGAGTGGAACCAGATCAACATCGGTCTTGGAAGCGAGCTCGTACCTGTCATATGATAACGCAATCAAAAGGAGAGCCCGAGAATATGGATGACCTTTCCTGGTGCTTCGAAAGTAATGATGACGAAGTGATCTCAGAGTTTCCTCTGGCGCCGAAAGAGCTGGAAGATGGAATACACACTACTGCAGATAACCTCAGGAAAATTGATTTGGGGACTGCAAGTGACCTACGACCGACGTTCGTCAGTGAGCTGTTGTCTGAAGAAAGGGTGGCTATGCTGAAGGACGTGCTTATGCAGCATAAAGATTGCTTTGCATGGAACTATTCCGAGATGCCAGGACTAGATCCAGAAATTGTTGTCCACAAATTGGCAATATCTCCGGACGTCAAGCCAATCAAACAAGCGCCGAGAAGAATGCGGCTCGAGCTTGAGATGAGCATCAACGCCGAAGTCAAGAAGCTAATCGAATCTGGTTTTATCCAAGAGGTGCAGTATCCTGACTGGATTGCTAACATTGTCCCAGTGATGAAGAAAAACGGGACAGTACGCATATGTGTGGATTTTCGGGATCTCAATAAAGCCTGCCCGAAAGACAAATTTCCAGTACTGGTCACCGAGCTAATGATAGATAATACATCCACTCACGAAGTCTCTCCTTCATGGATGGCTCGTCAGGATACAATTAGATAAAGATGCACCCCGAAGACCAGAAGCATACCGCTTTCCGGATCTCTTTTGGTATATTCTGCTAGAAGGTGATGCCCTTCGGTCTAAAGAACGCTGGTGCTACCTATCAGAGGGCCATGACGAAGATCTTTGATGATCTCATGCATGAAATCGTCGAATGCTATATCGACGACCTCGTGGTGGAAAGCAAATCATACGAGGAGCATTTAGAGCACCTGAAAATCGTGTTTCAACGCCTCCGGCAATACAACTTGAAGATGAACCCTCTCAAATGCGCGTTCGGAGTTTTCTCGGGCAAATTCCTAGGATTCATTGTCCGACACCGAGGCATCGAGATAGATCCGTCAAAGATTAAAGCAATTATGGAGATGCCCTCGCCAAGGACTCTCAAGAAATTGCGGTCTCTCCAAGGGAAGCTCGCGTATATCCGGCGATTTATAGCCAATCTTTCAGGCAAGTGCCGTCCTTACAGTCACCTGATGAAGAAGGGAACCCCATTTGTCTGGGATCACAAATGCCAAAGCGCGCTGGACGAGATCAAAAAATACCTGCAGAATCCGCCAGTGCTGGCTGCTCCGGTTAAGGGAAAACCCCTCATTCTGTATACAACAGCCCTTGAAGGTTCCTTAGGTGCATTATAGGCATAAGAGAATGACCAAGGGAAGGAGAGAGCGCTCTACTATTTGAGTCGAGTTCTACTGGGGGCAGAAAGCGATTATTCTCCCATAGAAAAACACTGCTTGGCATTGATCTTCGCGACAACGAAGTTCAGGCACTATGCGTTGGCGCATGAAGTCCGTCTCATATCGAAGGTGGATCCTCTCAAATATTTGATGTCAAAGGCCATATTGACAGGGTAGCTCGCTAAATGGGCCTTGCTCTTGATGGAGTTCTCAATAACTTATCAGCCTCTTAAGGCAGTGAAAGGCCAAGCCATCGCTGACTTCCTCGCTGAGCATCCAATACCTGCCGATTCTCCTTTGAATTGCGAATTGCCAGACGAGCATGCGTTTGACACGATCGACGGTAATGGCACCCGATAGGAACTTTACTTCGATGGAGCATCCTCCATGAAGAAGCGCAAACAAAGCACCCCTATAATCAAATCGGGGGTAGGACTCATCTTCATAACTCCACAAGGGGGAATAATGCGCTTTGCCTTCTCCTTAACAGAGCCGAGGACAAACAATGAAGCCGAGTATGAAGCTTTGATAGCAGGTCTCGAGATCGCCATCAACATGGGAATTGAAAACCTCCTCATATATGGATATTCCCAACTGGTCGTTAGCCAAGTAAATGGCGATTACCAAACGTGCAAGCCAGAGTTGGTAAAGTACGGCGAGAGGGTGCAGCAACTGCTGACCCAAATACCTTCATACACCTTGGAAAGCATACCGCGTGCGGAAAATAGCAAAGCAGATGCGTTAGCCAAGCTTGCTAAAGAACTGGCTGACGAAAACCTCGATGACGTAAGAATCATGGTACAAAGCCGTCGGGTTCTCGCACCGACAGAATTATCTCCAGAGTCGTCCGAGGAAAAGGGAGCAACCGAGCAAACAGCCCTACAAGTGAAAGATCAGGAAAAGGCTGAGGATTGGAGAGAAGTCTTTATAGACTACTTTAAATCCCGTCGAACGCCCGAAGATGCGTCCTCAAGACATCAGCTTATGAAACGAGCTCTGTCTTTTGCCTTCGTCAATGATACTCTGTACAAGAGGTCATTCGATTCTCTGTGGTTAAGATGCCTGGGACCTAAAGAAGCAAAGAGAGTCGTTTAAGAAACTCACGACGGACTCTGTGGTTCTCACCAAGCCGGGCCGAAGATGAAGCTGAAAATCAAACGGATGGCTTATTATTGGCCCACGATGATTCAGGACTGCATTGAGTATGCGAAGCAATACCACTCGTGCCAGATCCATGGGGACTTTATCTACCAGCATCCGAATCCATTACATCCGACAGTGGCTAGCTGGCCGTTCGAAATGTGGGGGACTGACATAATCGGCCCCATCTAACCGGCGTCGTCCTGAGGACATCGGTTCATTTTGGCGACAACCGATTACTTCTCCAAATATGCAGAAGCAGTACCGCTGAGGGAGGTGAAGACGGAGAATATCCTCCATTTTTTTAAGACACACATCATTTATCGGTTCGGCACTCCGCGACGGATCATCTCCGATAATGGGCCAGCCTACAGAAGCCACAAGATCAGCCGCTTCGCACAACAGCATAACATAGACTGGAGATACTCCTCGGTTTATAATCCCTGAGGTAACGGTCTAGCCGAGGCTTTTAATAAGACCTTAACGAAGATCGTGAAAAAGACGGTGTCTCAAAATAAAAAGGACTGGCATGAGAGACTGCATGAAGCTCTCTGGGCGTATCGGACCACGTTCAAGATGGCCACGAACACAACGCCGTACGCATTGGTATTCGGTACAGAAGCAGTACTCCCCCTCGAGATAGAGCTACCCTCTCTACGAGTGGAAGCTCATTACGAGCTAACGGACGGAGAGAATGCTCACCTTCGGCTTGAGGAGCTCGATGCCCTCGATGAAACCCGGCTCGTAGCGCAACAAAATCTGGAAGCTTATAAAGCAAAGATGACAAGCTCTTAAGAAAGATTGACTAGGCAGAGGACATTCCGCCAAGGCGAACTCGTGCTAGTGGTCAAAAGGCCTATGATCCCTAACCGCGCTAAGCGTGGGAAATTCGAGCCGAACTATGAAGGCCCATATATCACAGACAAGGTCTACCAAGGTGGGGCCTACCTACTTATGGACATGCATGGTGAAAGACCCTTCAGGCCAATAAACAGTCGCTTCCTGAAGAAATACTACGCTTGACGAGTCATGGCTTAGGTCAATAATAGATGACGACGCCTATATCCGCTCGCTGTCTTCCTAAGCCCAAACTCTATAAGTAGTAACCGGCCACGGACCGAAACGTCCGTAAACTAACAACGGACCGAAACGTCCTTAAACTAACAACGGACTGAAATGTACTTAAACTAACGATGGACCACTATGTCCTAAAGCTGGTTGTTGACCGAGACGTCGATAAACTACGGTGAATTGCAGCATCCCAAAGCTGATACAACAAAAAAAAAAGAAAAAGAAAAAAGAAAAACGATATGTCCATAAGAAAAAAGGGCACGGATGAAAACCCGAAAGGGCTTCGTGAGTAAAAACAGCAGGGCTACCGGCGAGTTTTGTGAAAACCCGAAAGGGCGCAACCTCGTTAGAATAAAAAAAAGAAGAACAAGAGAGACGGTATGTTCATAAGCAAAATGGGCACGGATGAAAACCCGAAAGGGCTCCGTGAGTAAAAACAGCAGAGCTACCGGCTAGTTTTGTGAAAACCCGAAAGGGCGAAATCTCGTTAAAAGACACTTGCAAGGTCCTCTCGACTTTGTAAGGAGAAACCACCTGCATGAGATCCTTACGACTCACAAGGGAGCAACACACTTAGGGATCCCCACGACTCCTAAGGAGAAATTACACTTGCGAGATCCTCACGACTCGTAAAGAGAATCCTCTTATGGGACCCTCACGACTCATAAGATTCAAAAGTCTTAAGCTACAGGGATCTGAACCTGTTCTTAAGCAGCCCCTACAACCTCCAATACTGCCCTACAAGCAGCTCAAAACTGACCCTTGTATACAATCCACGGGCGTGAATAAACATTTCCCTAACAAAGTCCCACCCGTGACTAGGGATATGTTCACACGGTGAACAACCCTTGTGAGTCCTTTCGACTTATAAGGAGAAAACACTCTTGTAAGATACTTACGATTTATAAGAGAACATACACTTAGGAGTCCTCACGATTCCTAAGGAGAGAACGCGCCTATGAGATCCTTACGACTCGCAGGGAGAAATACCTTTATGAGACCTTTACGGCTCATGAAGTCAAAAGCCTTAGTCGACAGGATCTTAACCCTGTTTGCTAAGCCACCTTTGTTCGATATCGACAGAGGCAAATGATGATTCGCTTCTGGCAATATCCCAGTTGTAGCGGTGCTGATGCCGAAATCGGTTTCTAATCTCAAGTTTGCAGCGAAGAGCTAGCAAGCCACACATACATACGAAATAGCCGAAATGATGGGGCAACTTGCAACAGAAGTAGCAAGTAAAAAAAAATGTATGCATGCAAAAGAACCAAAATGATTGGGCAACTCGCAATAAAAAGCAGCGAGTAAAAATAAAACAAATAGCCGAAATGATTGGGCACCGCGAAAAATAGCCGAAATGATTGGGCAATCGCAACCTTCGCGATATAAAAAGCTGAAATGATAGAGCATAGCGGAATAAAATAAAAAAATATGAATGAAATTTTTGCCCTACAGACGATATCACAGCGGTCTCTGTATACAATCCAGGGGCGCAAACAAAGAAGGAATCACACCCTCCCTTCCTAAGCTTCATCAGAAGGAGAAGCTAAATCTCAATGGTTCACAGACAGCCTAGAGATCATCTCAACATTCGTCTTATTACAACGGACACAACATCAAGCAATGTGGAACAGTGACAACTCCCAGTTCCATGATTCGGCAGTACACAAACGACTGAAAGTCAAACCCCAATTCCGTGAAATGCGGATATAATCAAAAAAATTCCTGGCTACGTGGAACGCGGATTATGTCACTTCTGACCCTGTGGAAAACGTCCAGAGCGGATCCTGGTTCTCGCAGAGCACGGCAGTGAACCCGTGTAAAGCATCCAGAGTGGAGCCTGGTCCTCGCCGAATATGGCAGTGAACCCATAGGAAGCATCCAGAGTAAAATTTCTGGCTACGTGGAACGCGACTTATGTCAATCCCGACCCCGTGAGAAATGTCTAGAGTGGATCCTGGTCCTCGCAGAGCACGGCAGTGAACCCGTGTGAAGCATCCAGAGCGGAGCCTGGTCCTCGCAGAACATGGCAGTGAACCCGTGGGAAGCATCCAGAGCAAACATTGGACTGTGAGGTCCTTAAACTCATGGACTATGATGTCCTTAACCTTGACCGTGATGTCTTAAAACTAACATTGAACTGTGAGGTCCTTAAACTCATGGACTATGATGTCCTTAACCTCGACCATGATGTATTAAAACTAACAATGGACTGTGAGGTCCTTAAACTCATGGACTATGATGTCCTTAACCTTGACCGTGATGTCTTAAAACTAACATCGGACTGTGGGGTCCTTAAACTCATGGACTATGATGTCCTTAATCTCGACCGTGATGTCTTAAAAACTAACAACGGACTGTGGAGTCCTTAAATCCACAGACTATGATGTCCTTAACCTCAACCGCGATGTCTTTAAACTACGGTATTCTGGAAAACGTCCAGAGCGGAGCCTGGTCCTCGCAGAACACGGCAATGAACCCGTGGGAAGCATCCAGAGCAACCCCTAACTCTGTGAAATGCGGATAAGGGCAACTTCACCCATCACTTGCGGGTCCTCACGACGCGTAAGGGAGTAAATTCTCTTGTGAGATCCTTACGACTTTCAAGAGAAAACATGCACTTAGGAATCCTCACGATTCTTGAGGAGAAATCACACCTACGGTATCCTCTCGACCGGTAGGGAGAAAATTCTTTATGAGACCCTCATGGCTCATAATGTTGAAAAGTCTTAGGAGACAGACCTTAACCCTGAATCCTAAGACATCGTTGTCCTGCAGAGAAATTGAGATAGACTATCCACAGAATACATTCAGTCAAAGAGATACACCATCGTGAAAAAGAAATATGTGTTTTATTCATGAACCAAGATGAATACAAAGTACAATTCGTGGAAGAAACAAAAAAAATATACTCTTATTCAGGAGTATGTACAAAGGAAATAAAAATATATATCTACAATTCTTCAAGTAGGCGGGCGGTTTAGAAGATTTTCCAGTTCATCCCTCTTTCGCTGCGCCTCGCCTTCATGATTCAATATCGCTAAAAGACGGGCCTCCGCCTGAGCCTGCCGGGCCTGATATGAGGCAAGCCGACCTTCGAGCTCTTTCTCGGTAGCCTTGTGAGCCTTAACCCTTTCACGAGTGAACACCGCGGCTTTATCGATGGCCATTACCTCCTTGATGGCCTCTTGAAGTACCCGCCAGAGTTCATACGCTTTGTTGGTTTTGGCTGTAAGGTTGGCTTGGAGCTCGTTCAGCGCCTTCGAAGCCAACTCCCTCTCTGAGAATTTGCGGCCGAGTCTTTTCTCGCACGACACCATGTTCGCCGCGCACCGCTCTATCAGACCCTGTAAGCCCGCCTTCACAGCCATGGCGTCCGAAGAAAGGCGGGTACACTCGAGCACGTGCAAGCAAGCCTCTAGCTGCCGACAGAACTCAACCCAGACTTGCACCACTGCTTCGCTATGATAGGTGGCAAGAAAGGGAAGAGAGCCGTTAGATTCGTCAGAAAATGCTTCGGCCGTAATTGCGTTGCCAGCGCGAAGTTCCTCGATCAAAGATGACAGAGAAGCGAGGCTTAGCTTGGCCATCCGTTCCGAAGCACGCAGGATATAGGGGCCGGGTGGCATTGTGACGCACGACTCCAACGCAGTAGGGACTGGCAGAGCTATTCAGATTTATAAACAGTTAGCAAAACTTGTAAATCAAGAACAAAAGGAACAATGTGGGGGCTTTACTTACCCACAGTCATGCAGGAAGGAGCTGAAGGCTCCCTTGGCCCTTCAAGAACCTCAACATCGTCGTCGGCCTCCAGAACTGTAAAGGACATCAACGTCATTTTACGAAACAACAACGCTGTGAAAAGATGGTGAACAACACTAACCTTGCCCAGACGAGAGGACGATGCGTTGAGGAGATATCGCTTGTGGAGCAGCCATCTCCAGTAGACGCTGAAAGGATTGCCGGGGAGACAAATCGGCAATAGAGGCAGCCAGTCCGCGCAATTCTGAAAAGATAAAAAGAGTTCAGACAATAGAAAGATTATTAATTTAAGATGTAGAAGGTTACCTTCGATGCTCCTCCCATTCTGAGCAGGAGGGATAGCAGCTTCAACGTCCTCCGCTGCGACCTCGGGCTCCAACAAAAGGGGGTAGCCTCGACTACCTCCAGCCTAGCCTCTGGGCCGCCCCCAGGGAGATCCATTGGAACGGCAACCATCAAAGGTGCCTCCCCTGAGGGAGCAAGTGCTTCGGGAGCAGGAACCACCGCAGGAAACTCTATCGCAGGAGGAACAGTTTCATCAACCCCCTCCACACTGAGCAGTGTTTCACTAGGGGTATCAGCAGGCTCTACAGTCAGTAAACCTGTGGGAACCTCCCCCATCGCCGAAGTCTCTGCACAGTTCACACAAGGATAAGAATACATATATATAAGTGCAGACAATATGAAGTATTACAAAGAAATACAGGAACATACCAATGCGTAAGGAAGCTTTCAATATGGCTTGTTCAAGCCGATGCTCCTTCTCGAAAAGGTGTGCTCGCTGAGGTTCAAGGGTGGACTCATGGCCGCCAGTCCACAATGAAAGCGCATTCTCAGCATCCTCTGAAGCAGCCTGTTTAAGAGCCCTTTCGTCCCATTTCTCCAAAGGGCCGATGAATCGCCGCCGGATCCACGAAGGGTCTTCATAAAAAATGATGGCTGGGTAGGGCTTCTTCGGAATTCTTACGTTCTCTGACTCGTCTTAAGAACGTCTTATAGCCTCAGCCAATTGTGCGGCTTCCTCGGCAGTTGAATTTGGAAAAAGAAGGCCAGCGTCCGACTCCTGCAGGGCCAATGGTTCGTCCTGAAAAATGGGCTCAGACTCTACTAAAGAATCGAGTAAGTTGGTAGCCACTTTCCTCCGCCGCTTGGATCCAGAGCCGACCGCCGAGGACGACCGTTTCTTCCCTCATGGAGCCTTGGCACGACGCTGACCCACCGCACCTTCAACACCCTCGTTCCCATCACCCTCGCTTGGCGCTGCGATAGAGGATGACACAGCCATTGCCGACGCCACAGGTGGTGGTACTGCTACCGGAGCCCTTTTACCCATCGACCGAGCCCAGGTATCCAATGGCATACTAATTGTGGGAGTGAGGTCCACCTCCGACTCCCCCGGAATGAGCGCGACACCGGTATCCCTCAGGGGAAAGCGGACCGGTGCACGCGATCACGGCGGAACTCCCATGGCCTGAACCTGAGCAGGAGTACCATATCCAAGGAGCACCTTCTTCTCTTCAGCAATAATCGGGCTGACCCGATGAAAGTACCAGCCCGTAAAGGACCCCACGCATCGGGGAATATCGTCATCTTCGGGGATCATGAAGTAAGAACCAGTGTTCAGCCTTACGAATTGATGAGCAGCATCACGAACAGCTTTGGGTGAAGGGACCGGCGCAACTGTAAAAGCCTCAAAGGGAACGCCCTGATCATATCCAACCTGTCGGGCGAAGCGATGCGGATTGTACCGCATAAAAAGAGCCGCACTGTTCTGACGGAATACCAGATAACCTGGTCTGATCGTGTACAAGTGCGTGGCCTCCCGGGGCTTCAGAGAAGGCACCTCACCTTTCGAATGGTCGTAGAGTTTTTGAATCGGACCTGAAGGAGCAGATAGAACCCGATCAACAAATACCAGTCCGCTCGCGCTAGTATAGGGAGCAATAAACACGTGAATAGCCCCGAACTGAGTAGGGTCAGGAGCAGAAGCGTCCACCAGCTGCATGAGTCGTGGAAAAGTGTAAGCGTCATAAAATGCGGGTCTCTGATGCGCAGCAAAAGCCCCCAACACGTGCATCTAAATCCAAGATGTGAAGTAACGAAGGGAGAAGTTTACTACATCCACACCGGGAGTTGAGGTATTGGCCGCGGCGCCTAATCCATGATAGAGATGCGCTAGCGCCGGGATGCCTACGACCAGCCGTGTCCCCTCAGCGATACGATGAGATGGATAGATAACCGAGACTCTCATGAAACGGCGATGCATGGGGATGAAGAACCAGCTAAGCCAGACACTGATAAAACCCATAAAGAATGTCTTCTCATCCATGCTGGGAGCTGCAATCGATTCGAAAGATACCGGTGGTATAATGGGAATATAATACTGCGGTAAATCCGATTCCTTAGTCGGCCGCCTGTTCAAACCAAACCCAAATAGATCATTGATGTTTGCAAAGTTTGGAGCCTTCTTCGATAGGATGCCCTCGCGAAGGAAGCAACCGATGAAGCTCTTAAAGGTGACGCTCTGTTCCTCCGACTCTGTGAACAGTTTATCAAAGATGCCCAGGGCCTTGATCAAACTCGGGCGCTTGTGGCGGACGACATTCTCAGTGGACAAGCCGTCGAGCATTGCCAGCTCAGTCTTAAAGACATACTCGTCAGAAGGCAGCAATTCCTCATAAAATGTCCCTCTGATTGGCAGCCCCGAGATCTGCGGAATTCTTCCAAGGAAATCGAAACTCGCGGTCCCCTAGGAGGTAAGTGTTGGTGGGGAGATTCCACTGGTTCAGGAAGGCTTTAACCCACCAGACATGAGGAGACGGGTAGTGGAAGAGGGACGTATAGATCGCCTGATAAAGCCCAACCTTCTGCAGTCGAGCGCGATGGGCGGACATGATGTAGTGAGCCCAAAGAAGGTAGCCCGTGGGGTGTCGAGGGGTGAGCCTTATTTTGTAGATCTGCCTCCACGGTTGGGCCTCGCCCTGACAAATACGGCGTCCCAGAATATCTATGGCCGGGATAGGATGATTCGGGATGCCCATCGTCGAAAGCTCAAGTCGTCCCATCGGAGTCCAATTAGGCATCTCTACAGCAAGTCCCTGGAGGATCCATCGGCAGGAACGGAAAGGTAGGCTCCGCCGGTACTTCGCAAAGAAAACTCCGTCGACCCCGGATGGTGTGACTGTACCAGGTCCCCCACAGGAGTAGATTGGTGCAATTCGGGTCATGAGCTCTGATCATTGCCATCACTTCCTCGTTAGATGGCGATTGGGGAAAAGCGGCTTTCGAACGAGTGAAAGGGAAATACGGAACATACGTCATTGTACTTGAAATAAAGATAGGGAAAACTGTTAAAGAGAAGCCAACAGTGATTACAAATATATATATATATATATATATATATATATATATATATATATATATATATATAAAGACAGCGACATAGGACTCATTTTATGGGACCATTGGTTACAAAACACATGGATCCCACAAAATCAAGATGTCGGCTGTCTAATGATGAGGCAAAGCAATTATAATGAAACAAAAGGAAGATTCTCATTAAATAAGTAGTGGATTTCAAATGACCCTACACATTTCCCTAAAAGAAATCCATCTTGGACTCTGTGACAAATCAAACAGAATCAAAGGAATTAAATTCCCAGAAAGCGATACTGCAGGCCTCTTCTTCTTGGTTGCAAAGAGACAACTCAGGGCAAGAAAACCCCAAGAAGCTCTCTGGGAAGAACTAAGTTCTTCATAGGAATTAAATTCCTTTTGGTAAAGGGGAATTAAATTCCCAGAGACTCTTTTTGAGATGGAATTAAATTCCATGAAAAAGGCAAACACCACCATTAACCCCTGAAAATCAGAGAAACCCTAAAGGGCCCGTTGATTAAAGAATGAGTGGTTTTCTTCTTAAAGAACTTTAAAAAATGGGTTCTTGTTAAAAGGGAAAACCCTTGGTGTGGATTTAAAATCCAAAGAGTTTTATATGTATGAAAGTTCTTCAATCATCCAAAGCCATTACCTGAAGAGATGGGTCATTCTTAAACAGAGTTAAACTCTGAAGATTTCGGAACAGAGAACTAAGCTCTGAGAACGAGAATTAAATTCTCAAAAGAAAAGTTTGCAAGGAGGAAGATGAAAGAGTGGAGGTGCTTCTGAAGAGACCCCTGCATTTATAGGATGTGATGGAAACGCTTCATCTCCCCGATTCCTTAGACAGATCCAACGGTCACAAAAGCGACAGCGTTGCACTCACGTGCAGACACGTGAGAGCAATGCTGTGGGGGCATTTGTTTCCTGATTAAAAATCAGGAATTACCTCAATGAGGTATCACGTGTTCACACGTGACCAATGGTCACGTGTTGACACGTGATGGTTAAATTCTCATCAAACAGAAATGAAAACAAACGGCTGAAAGAAGACCCAATTGCGGGTCACGTGCTCACACGTGACCAAGTGTCACATGCCAGCACGTGACAGGCTTTAAAAGCCTTACAGCTTAATAGAATTTAATTCTAAAAATCAGGAATTACCTCAATGAGGTATCACGTGCTCACACGTAACCAATGGTCACGTGTTGACACATGATGGTTAAAACTGAAGCGTAAATAAACGCTGAGAAAATGACTCAATTGGGAGTCACGTGCTCACACGTGAGCAAGCGTCACGTGTCAGCACATGACTGGCTTCGAAAGCCTTACAGTTCAATAGAATTAAATTCTAAAAGCTTCTAAATCTTTCCAAATGGAAAAGGATTATGAGGACCATTGGATTAAAGATCCAAGGGTGATTAAAAATCACCAATTTATGGAAAAAAATCTTAGACAAGGAAAGATTTCCCCTAAATCTCACCGGAAATAACAAACAGAATATCTTTGGATCGAAAATCCATCGGTGAATAAAATTCACTGAATGATCTAAATGCTCATATTAATTATGAAAACAAACAAAATCTTTCAATGAAAGATTCATTAAACAAATTGATTCTTTTCCTTCTCCTATAAATAGGAGCTGAGAATAAAAGAAGAAAGGAGTTTTTTTGGGAGATATAGAGTTTTGGAATCTTGAAATTTCAGAGAGAAAAGAAAGGAGAATTTAATTCTCAACAAAGAAAACCCTAGATGAGAAAAGAAAGGGGATTAAAACTTCAAACAGAGAATTTAATTCTCAAATCTAAGAGTTTAACTCTTCTGCATAAAAGAACTTAGTTCTTCCTCTCGTTGAAGATTTGTAGAAGCACATCTCCTCATAAGTTGAGAATTTAATTCTCATCGGGTTGAGATCCTGCCATGCAGATCCAAAACATAGAGGGGGAATTGAGTTTAGAGAATTTAATTCTCCCAAAACAAAATTAGGGTTTAACCCTATATGAGAATTTAATTCTCCCAAATTTATAGGAATTTAATTCCTCCAAGATAAATTAGGGTTTAACCCTATATGACAATTTAATTCTCTCAAAACTCACAGGAATTCAATTCCTTCATGACAAAACTAGGGTTTAACCCTAAATGAGAATTTAATTCTCCTAAAATTATAGGAATTTAATTCCTTCAAGATGGACAGAGCTAGGGTTTAACCCTAATTGAGAATTTAATTCTCTCAAATTCATGGGAATTTAATTCCTCTAAAAGAAATTAGGGTTTAACCCTACATAAGAATTTAATTCTTCATATATAGGAATTTATTTCCTCCAAAATCATGATTAGGATTTAACCCTATAAAAGAATTCAATTCTTAAAAATAAAGAGACTTAGGAGATCTCTGTGCATGAAAAGAATCAAGGTTATGTGGCCTCACGTGACCCCTGAAGAGATCCCCAAAAATGAGAAGGAAAAAGCACTGAGGCAACGCCTCACGTGCTTCCACGTGACTTCTAAAACACAGAAAGAAAAAGGAAAGGGATCTGGTCCCACCTTTGGGTGCCCTCACGTGTCCACACGTGACCCCTCTTTCGTTAGTGTTTAACACTAATTTGGGGATTATATTTCCCGTGTTTAACACTGATTGTTTTCTAGTGTTTAACACTAAATTGAAGATTATATTTCCAGTCTTTAACACTGATTGTCTTTTAGTGTTTAACACTAATTTGAGAGTTCTATCTTCAGTGTTTAACACTGTTGTTCTCTAGTGTTTAACACTAGTTTTAGCCAAATTGGCTAATTTTCCAAAGGCAAAAGACTCCCCCTTAACTGAATCTCAAAATTGAGTCAATCAAAGATAAAAATATTACCAAAGCTCTTAAACTCTTGTTTAGCATTGCTAAATAATGTGGGCCGAAACCAGACAAATGTCTAATGGTCCAACAAAGGGCCAACATTTTGAATCCAATTGGACTTAGCCCAAGTTGGCCATAAGTCCTCAATTCAGACTTAACTGAGCCATTATGCTCATAATATAATTAATTGATCCTAGCTCCAAATCGGACTACAGAGCACTTAATCCACCTTGGTTCAAGGGTACATCTCTTCACTCTTTTGATATTTGTCGTTGTAATTCCTCAACGTCTTCAAAGAGGTGACGGCTCCCGACGACCACACATTTCATAGACTATGACGTCTTTAAACATTGGACTGTGGGGTCCTTAAACTCATGGACTATGATGTCCTTAACCTCGACCGTGATGTCTTTAAACTAACATTGGACTGTGGGGTCCTTAAACCCATGGACTATGATGTCCTTAACCTCGACCGCGATGTCTTTAAACTAACATTGGACTGTGGGGTCCTTAAACCCATGGACTATGATGTCCTTAACCTCGACCGCGATATTTTTAAACTAACACCGGACTGTAGGGTCCTTAAACTCACGGAATATGATGTCCATAACCTCGACCGTGATGTCTTTAAACTAACAGTGGACTGTGGAGTCCTTAAACCCACGGACTATGATGTCCTTAACCTCGACCGTGACGTCTTAAAACTAACAACGAACTGTAGAGTCCTTAAACCCATGGACTATGATGTCCTTAACCTCGACCGCGATGTTTTTAAACTAACATTGGACCGTAATGTCCCTAAACTAATTATCGACCGCAATGTCACTAAACTAAACAATAGAGTCCAATTGCTCTTTTGTCGGATCTAAACAATCCCGTTAAGTTGATCTTAGTCTAAAATTAGACTAACGTATCCTTGAAAAACGTTTAAGTTGATCTTAGTCTCAAATGAGACTAACGTATCCTTAAACCCAAACCCCCCAAACCCAAATCTAAGAAAGATACGGATTTGGACTAGTCCACGCCCTACGGACGACAACATAACATAGTCTCCGTATACAATCCACGGTCAACCAAACACAAAACAAACACCCACGACGCGAAGTGACCATCTGGAGAAGGAGAAAGTTGTTACCGCGATGCGGTAGCGTAATTAACTGCAGGGGCTTCCGCCTGCAGGGAAGAGCGTCCCCACAATCAAAAACCCTTCAAACGAGGGGGAATCTGACGAAGTCTGTTATATCGGTCGCATCCGTTTAAACCTTCGATACATGGTGCCATAAATCAACTTGGCATCTTCGGAGAGGTGGACGGATAGCACCAATTAGCATCTGCCCTGAAATTCAGGCTAGACGTTCGCCGCGTCTCTGTCGCGTCTTTCGGAGGGGAACAATGAAGAGATGTACCCTTGAACCAATATTGGTTGGGAGATCTGTAGTCCAATTTGGGAATAAGTTCAAACATTTATGAGCATATGGGCTCAATTAATCTGAATGAGAGTTCTGTGGCCACTTTGGGCTCAGCCCACTCAGTTAAAATGTTGAACATTTAGCAATGCTGAGCATTGGTTTGGATTCTGACAGCCTTTTTTTGTCTTTTATTGAGTGTTGAACACTCATTATAGCTCTGGGGCCTTTTTTATAGAACAGTTTATGTTCATTTAGCGCACACATGAGAAGCACGTTGCGCGCTTGGTGCTGTGCGCCAGACAATGAGCGCATTGCGCTTATGGTGAAGTAGCGCACACGTAAGGAGCACGTGGCGCGCTTGGCGCTGAGCGTCAGTCAATGAGCGCATTGCGCTTCTGGTGAAGTAGCGCACACGTGAGGAGCACGTGGCGCGCTTGGCGCTGAGCGCCAGTCAATGAGCGCATTGCGCTTTAGGTGAAGTAGCGCACACGCGAGGAGCACGTGGCACGCTTGGCGCTGAGCCCCAGACAATGAGCGCATTGCGCTTCTGGTGAAGTAGCGCACACGTGAGGAGCACGTGGTGCGCTTGGCGCTGAGCACCAGACAATGAGCGCATTGCGCTTCTGGTGAAGTAGCGCACACGTGAGGAGCACGTGGCGCGCTTTGCATTGAGCGCCAGACAATGATAGCATTGCGCTTCTGGTGGAGTTTGGAGCGCTAAGGGTCTGCAACGCTATGCATTAATTTTGGAGCGCTGAAGTGCTTCTTTTGATTGGAGCGCTATGGCTTTTTTTAGGCAACTTTGCGCTCTAAGAATTAAATTCTCTTTCTTATAAGAGACTTTGTCTCATGGATCTAAGAACAAAGTTCTTATTATTTTTTTTATAGAAGATGTTTCAATCTCTTATGTTTTTTGATGAAAGGCTCTGCCTTTATGGATCTAGGATCCTAATTGAATTTTTCTCCCCCTTTTATAATGAGATATTATAATCATTAAAAGACAATTTGTCTTATAGATCTATGATCTGAAGAAGATTAAGTTCTTCCCCTTTTTTTTATGATGAGATACTTTGATCTTTGTTGTGAAAGATCTTGGTCTTATAGATCTATGATCTTAGAAAAAGAAGTAAATTCTTCTTTTTATGTGAGATAATTTCATCTCTCTGTTCTTTTTTTTTTACCTTGAAGAAAATTTTCTTCTTCTGAGAGCTTGCTCTTTGTCTCCGAAATTTCTCAAAGTTTATGGTCTGGGTGTGTGTGTGGGGGGGGGGTTCCTCTATATGAGACTTGAAGTCTTGGGGCCTTTATATAGTGAAGCTGATTTGTTGAATCAGTTGAAAAGATCTTTTCTCTAATTGATTTGGGGATTTTCCCACCTTTGGATCTTTGATCCTAAGGCTTCTGTTTCACAGAAAGTAATCTTCTTGTTTTTAACAAGATTGGGAAATCTTTTCCCACACAGAATTTACTCTGTATTTTGGTGATTTTTAGTCACCCTTGGATCATTGATCCAACGGTGCTCTGATTTTCAGAGCACATTCTTTCTTGTTTGGAAAGATTGTGAGGAATGTTTCCTTAACAGAATTTTAATCTGGTTAATTGATGATTTTTAATCATGTTCGTTGGATCTTTGATCCAATGTTTGGGAACATTTAGTTCCAGCGCTAGCGCTATCGTGCTTTGCACGTGATGCGCTGCTTAGAATGCAGCGCACTTAGCGCTAGCGCTTACACGCTTTGCACGTGGCGTGCTGCTTAGAGTGCAGCGCTCTTAGCGCTAGCGCTCACGTGCTTTGCACATGGTGCGCTGCTTAGAGTGCAGCGCTATTAGCGCTAGCGCTCATGTGCTTTGCACGTGAGCGCTGTCTCAGATTCTTTGACTCTCTCAGCGCCGGCGCTGCTATGAAGCACTGCTTCATTTCAAAATTTGAAATTTGAACAGAGCTTTGCTCTGATTGGAGGAAACAAATGCCCCCCACCGTTACGGTCATGTGGCCCACACATGAGTGCAGCGGTGGTGGCATCTCTGCCATTGGATCAACTTAGGAGTTGAAATGGCTCTTAGTGCCTATAAATAGGACCCTTGGCCCTTCAGATGACCTCTGTTCATCTTCTCACTTTTTTTCTAGAGAATTATTTCTCCTTCAGAGCATATCTCTTCATCTTAAGAATTTTCTTAGGGACAAAACTCTGTCAAAAATTTAGGTAAAGATTAAATCTTTGAAGGGATTAGTTAATAATCTAGGGTTTCACCCATTAACAGAGTTTTGCTCTTTTCAAATCATATAGATTTTTAGGGTTTCTTAATAGAGCTTTGCTCTTCATAGATCTAAAGAGATCTTTCTTTGGGTTTCTTAACCAATTAACAGAGCTTTGCTCTTTTCAAATCATATAGATTTGTTAATCTTTCATGAAAAACTCTTAGAGTTTGTTCATAGATCTTGAAATTCTCGAAATTTCTGATTCATTAAAAAAGCTTTGCTTTAAATTTTCTGATGGGTTATTCCATCATTTTACAGAGCATGGCTCATAGAATTCTCGGGGAATTTTCTTTTATTCCCCTCATAATTGATTTTGAAAGGTGTCACTCCTGTCTGCAGAGCATTGCTGTCGAGGAGTTTAACTCCTCGGCTCGAGGAGCCTCTCATTAAATGAGAAATCCTTTTAGGATTCCCTCCTTAATTATACAAAATTAAATTCGTTGGGTGTTTTAATCAGTACTTGTTTTCTTCGTGAGGATTTTAAGGGTTGTTTAAATCCCCGTGTTTGTTTCAATAAGCTTTTTCAGTCTGTCCACTAACTCTCTCTGATTTTCTTTTCCAGATGTTATAGCCGCTCATCTGTATGATCTCGATGAGATTATTTCTTACGGAGACATCCGCTCACTAGGCCGCTGCCAGAACCAAGAGTTCACAAACGCTCAGTGCGCTAAAATCATGCGTCGCTTTGATAAATACAATGGTCGACTGCTTCCTCGTCGTTCTGCTCTTTTAAAGCTCATTGTGAGAGCGATCTAGGGAGCACTTCCTTTATTTTATCAAGGCATGCCGCTTAAGGCATTGGATGATACCGAAGACAAGGTGCACTCGGTGTATCTGATGGGCCTAATTTCAAAGAAAAGGCGAGACAATCTTGTTGATATTCTGCATCAAACTTTTCAACAGACGACGATAATCGATGCCTATCAAAGGGTGGAGGACATCAGCGAGGACCCTGACGCTTGTGATCGTGAGAGGAAGCACACGAGAATGGTCCGAGAGGCCCGAAATATTTTAGATGGCCTTACTTTTGAATTTCTCAATCCATGTCCTAGATTTGATTTCTTTCCATTGTAATCATTTTAATGATGTTTTTGTTTACTATTTTCATCGCTGTAAGAACCTTTTGAAGTATGAAAATTCCTTGTTTCCGTGTGTTTATTTTACACACTAAATCTTTTGCACATGGGTATGCTTCGAACGCTTAACTGGATGCGAATCAAATATTCTTCTTACTGTCTTGCATAATATGTGATTGACGTCTGTAGGTTATGCCTTTATGTTTTGGCTTGGCGCAGAGCAGTTGACGTACTCTTGAGCAGCATCTCGATTTCGACGGCCTGTAATTTTGGCAAGTGTGGCTTGTAGATAGTATGCAGCTGTCCATCTTGGACTCCTTGCAGGGTAGTGATGGTTTAGGAGACAGGGTTAGAATCTGCCACCTAAGAATTTTCAACTTTATGAGCCGTGAGGGTCTCACAAAGACTTTTCTCCCTACGAGTCGTGGGGATCTCGTAGGTGTATTTTCTCCTTAAAAATCGTGAGGATTCCTAAGTGTGTTTTCTCTTGAGAGTCGTAAGGATCTCACAAGTGAATTTTCTCCCTTACAAGTCGAGAGGACTCATTAGTGATTGTTTCCTTCCTTGCCGATGTTCGACTTCCGAGAATATTGCCCATAGATAGTCTATCTTGACCTCCCGGCAGGGCAATGATGGCTTAAGAGACAGGGTTAGGATCTGCCACCTAAGACTTTTTAACTTTATGAGCCGTGAGGGTCTCATAAAGATTTTTCTCCTTACGAGTCAAGAGGATCTCATAGGTGTATTTTATCCTTAGGAAACGTGAGGATTCCTAAGTGTGTTTTTCTCTTGAGAGTCGTAAGGTTCTCATAAGAGAATTTTCTTCCTTACAAGTCGAGAGGACTCGTAAGTGATTGATGAGTTGACCTGCTCCCGAATCAAAGCGTTGCTTTGACGGGGAGGTCGAGGGTTTACTTTGGCCGTTTTCTAAGGGGTCAGGATTGACTTTAGCCGTGTTCCGCGGGGTCAAGGGGTTGACTTTAGCCATACGGGTCAGGATTGACATTGGTCGTACGGGGTCAGGGGTTGACTTTAGCCATACGGGGTCAGGATTGACTTTGGCCGTACGGGGTCAGGGGATTGACTTTGGCCGTACAGGGTCAGGGGTTAACTTTAGCCATACGGGGTCAGGATTGACTTTGGCCGTGCGGGGTCAGAGGTTGACTCTCGGTTGTCTTTGCACCACTGAGTTCTGGAACTGGGAACTTTGTCGCGGCTCCGCTTTGCTGACTTTGCGTCTGTTGTAACGAGACGAATTTCAAAGTAGTCTCTAGGTTATCTGTGAACCATCGAGATCTGAAACTAGGGACTTTACTATGGCTCCGTTAGTTGATGTCGCGTCCGTATCCTGCTGGAATGAGGAGGAACGCTGTTGTGAGTCACCAGGCTGTAGATGTGGCCGTCGAAACTTAGAACTAGGGACTCTGCCGTGGCTCCGAGATTGATTGTCATGTCTGAATCCTGCTGGAATGAGGAGGAACGCTGTTGTTGTCACGCCCCGCTTCCCAATGTACGGCGAAGGGGACGCGACGAGGTCCGCTATGTATATACTTAGAAGTACATACGCTAAGCGTATCTAAGCAATATAAAAGTAAGTCATAAGAGATAAGAGATATAGAAAAACAACAACTTTATTAATAACATTCTTTTGTACAATGCATGAAAAGTAAATACAACTGGAATGAAAAGCGATGCCTAAACAATGGCATAACAGGAAATGAAAATACTGAACAGAATAAGGTACAATGTCTAAAGATCGGGGTCTTCGTGAAACTGCTCCAAGTCTTCACTGGTGGGCTCGATCTCTGCTGTGTCCAAAGCACCTGACGACATTCAAAAAAGAAAGAAATAGAATGTCGTCAGCGAACGGGTCGCTCGGTAGGTCCCAAAGATAAGGGAGAAATAGACAAAGAGTAGGAGAGAGAGAGAGTAGCTTTTAATGTTGTATTATAATATTGTATTAACGCTGTTGTTTGTATCCTGGTACATAAGATGCGAGTGTATACGAGGGGAGTCCCACTTACACCGGGGACCTTGGTAACCTGTAGTACAAGGCTCTGTCGATAATACCATAGAACAATGGTATGGATGTAATTACGTCTTAAGTGACCACCTCGTGCCACCTTTAATATATTCCATACCAGTCAACCCCTTAAACCCCGTAGTGTTATGATTGTATTGTTGTATTGTATTGTATAAGTTGGATGACTGACCAAAACCATGATATCAGTAAACAGATTGTAACTGCATAATCAGGTAAATGGAATAACGGAATAATGGATGTATATCCATGGTTTGATTCAGTCAAGTTGTATAGATTGTTAACTGAATTTTTGGATTCATGTGTTCATATTGAGTTGGAATATAAAAGAATATAGATTGACTTGAATCATATTCAAGTCAGAAATAATCAGACTCAACCCCGAGTCAGACTAAAAGAAATGTAAGTCGAAGTTCTATATTTGTTAGGGTCCTTATTGTAATTTATAAAACTTGAGGGGGTTTTATGTAAAAATTCTTTAGTATAGTTTTCAAGATACACCTCAAGTATTTATTATTCGTCTTTATAGTTATAATGAGTGTGATTTATTTTGTGATATTTCTAATGAAAATATCCTAATTACATAATTAAAGGTATTAATTTATAATATTGATTTATTTGAAATTTATGGTATTTTAATGTAACTTTTAATCTTGTAATTTTTTAGGAAAAGTGAAAACTTTATCTTATAATAAAATAGGTGTTTAAATGATAAATATACATATGTTTATACAAAAATAATTTTTAATAAATATTTTATTTTCCCGAAATCTCATTTTTCTTAAATGTCGTATTTTAAACCTTTCGAGACCGAATGCTCCTTGCGGAGGTCTTAATCTCATACTACTAAGCCCGAGGGTGCACGATAAACCGTACTATCCCTAACGAGTTCCATAAAGGTGGGTTGTAGTGGCGCTTTGCAAAAATTTAATAAATACTAGTCATTTAGAAAACGGTTTTTATAAAGATAAGGTATTTATTTGAAAAAGGGTGTAAATTTCCGTATTTTAGATTCTAGGGTTTCCTAAGCCAACTAACCTATTTCTAAATGGTCTAAACGATAAATCATAGAAGCCTCAAATCGCCTCTTCACCGCCAATTGCGGCCAGGTAAGTGTCAGGTGAGTGGGAGGCTCTCCACTACAAGTAGTGGTCCTAATTAAGTAACCATCCGTCTTAGACACATTTGCCTAGACACCACAAAGTCAGGTTTAGATAAACGATCGATGTCCATGACATATCGTATTTTCCTATTAAAAGATTTTGTTTTAAAAAATTGTATACAACTTAGAACTTTTAGAAAAGGTTTATAAAGAAAATGGTATTTTAATGTAAAATCTTGTATTATCGTATTCTAAGTTTTGATGATATCAATTAGGGTTGTATTTTCTTGTGTGTAGAGGTAGGTCATTACCTCGTGATCTACTTTAAGGTATAGCAATGTTAAAGCGTTAAATGTGATAAACCAAACATGGTGGTATTTATGTGAAAGAATACGATATATTGCAAAATATATCATTTCATATGAGAAACTTTATCCAAATTAGTTGTTATGTGATTAGTAGTCAACATGAATATGTTTAAGCATTATGAATTAGTGATAAGTGAGTTTTGATAGAATACCGAATCGGAAATTGGTTTGTTCCAATTTCCGTCGGGTTTACAAAGTGGTATTTTTATGAAAGAATAGAAAGGTAGAAATGTGGGACTTACGGGTTTGGACAACGCTAGAGAGTGAGAGGAAGTTAGAGGGTTTACCGGTATGTCGAATCATCGTTGAGAGGTCCTAGCACGATCGCCGGGATTTCGCCGTCGATTTCGTCAGCGCTTCGTCTTTCGCTCGTTTTCTAACATACCAAGTTCTCTTGAGATTTTGAGAGAGTAGACTTAGAAAAAGTGATGAGAAGGTAGAGAGTAGGGGTGTTTATATAGAGTTAGGCTAGGGTTAGGGTTTTAATTAAAAAAATATATAAAAATATATAAAATCATTAAACCTAGGAGTAAAAGAGATTTATTGGGCAATTGGTAACCGATCTAAGCATTTAGAGTATGCAAGACGGTGGACCAGGTCAAGAGACAACTTTTCTCTGTTGGTGACTCGGCCGTCCGGCCAAGTCCGGCCGGCGGCTCCGGACCAAGTCGGCCGAGTCGCCGGCCGGTGGCGCCGAGTCGGGCCGAGTCAGGGTTCCAATGGCTGGGGATTCTTTGGGGGTACAATTTGGTATATTTACTTTTTATTGTCCAGTACATATTTTGGGAGTTATGGCCTTTTGACCGTTGACTTCCAAAAGAAATTAAAACAAAATAAATACAAAAATAATATGGGGCATGGGATTTGAACTATGGTGGCTTAGTTCAGCAGTGCAAGGTGTTACCAATGAGCTACAAGCTCCTTCTTGTAATTATTGTGGGAAAATAACTACTTAAAGTGGTAACAACACTAAATACCCCAAGTACACTTTAATTTTTAAACAATTTTATGTACACTAAAAATGGAATTATTTAAAAACAAAATAATTACTTTTATATATATATATATATATATATATATTGTGCTCAGGTTAAAATACTCCTTTATGGATTTTTAAAAAATTAAAAAGGTTTGTATAGAAAAGTGTATAGGAAAATTAGGGTTGTTACAGTTGTAGGTCTCCAGGCTGTAGATATGGCCGTTAAGACTTGGAACCAGGGACTCTGCCGTGGCTCCGAGATTGATTGTCGTGTCTGAATCCTGCTGGAATGAGGAGGAACACTGTTGATGATCTCTAGGCTGTAGATGCTGTCGTGGAAATCTGTATCTTCGTTTGAAAGAGCTTGGTGGGATGATATGATTCCCTCTTTGTTTGTGCCCCTGGATTGTATACAGGGATCGATGTGATCTCATCTGTAGGGCAAAAATTTTCATTTTATTTTCTTTATTTCTTTCCGCGATGCTCTATCATTTCAGCTTTTTATATCGCGAAAGTCACGATTGCCCCATCATTTTGGCTATTTTGCGTGGTGCCCAATCATTTCAACTATTTTTTTTGATTTTACTTGCTGCTTTTTATTGCGAGTTGCCCAATCATTTCGGTTATTTCTATATGCATATATTTTACTTGCTGATTTTGTTGCAAGTTGCCCTACCAATTCGGCTATTTCATATGCATTTTTGGCTCTCTGATTTTTATCGCGAGTGTGGAATTTGGAATCTGGTGCCAGTCTTAGCATCAGCATCGCTGCGACTGGAATATTGCCATGAGCGAATCATCATTTGCCGTGAAAGGACTTGGAATTTGATTCCGATTCAGGCATCAGTATCGCTACAACTGGGACATTGCCATGAGCGAATCATCATTTGCTTTTTTCTATTCGAACAAAGGTAGCTTAGCAAACAGGGTTAGGATCCTGACGACTAAGGCTTTTGACTTAATAAGCCGTAAGGGTCTCATAATGATTTTTCTCCCTACGAGTCGTGAGGATCTCGTAGGTGCATTTTCTCCTTAGGAATCGTGAGGATTCCTAAGTGTATGTTCTTTTATAAGTCGTAAGGATCTTACAAGAGTGTTTTCTCCTTGCAAGTCGAGAGGACCTACAAGTGTTTGTTCACCGTGTGAGCATATACCTAGTCGCTGGTGGGACTCTGTTAGGGAAATGTTTATTCGTGCCCGTGGATTGTATACAAGGGTCAATATTGAAACGCTTATAGGGCAAAATCGGGATGTATGACGGCTTAAGAATAGGTTCAGATCCCTGTAATTTAAGGCTTTTGAATCTTATGAGCCGTGAAGGTCTCAAAGGGGAATTCTTCTTATGAGTCGTGAGGATCTCGTAAGTGTGTCTTCTCCTTAGGAATCATAGGGATTCCTAAGTGTGTTGCTCCTTTGTGAGTTATAAGGATCTCACGCACGTATTTTCTCCTTACATGGTCGAGAGGACCTTGCAAGTGTCTTTTAACGAGATTGCGTCCTTTCGGGTTTTCATAAACTCACCGGTAGCCCTGCTGTTTTTACTCACGGAGCCCTTTCGGGTTTTCATCCGTGCCCATCTCGCTTATGGACGTACCCTTTTTTTTATTTTTGTGTCAGCCTTGGGATGCTGCGGTCTGTATTAGTTTATAGACGTCTCGGTCAGTTGCAAATTTTAGGATATTGCGGTCCATCGTTAGTTTAAGGACGTTTCGGTCCGTTGTTGCAATGGTTTCGTTGGCTACCACTTATAAATTTGGGCTTAGGAAGATAGCGAGCGGACTTAGGCATCGTCATCTATCATTACCCTGGGCCGTAACTCGTCAGGCATAGTATTTCTTTAGGAACTGACCGTTTATCGGCCTGAAGGGTCTTTCGCCATGCATATCCATGAGCAAGTAAGCCCCACCTTGGTAGACTTTGTCTATGATGTACGGGCCCCCATAATTTGGCTCGAACTTCCCCCATTTGGCACGATTGGGGATCATAGGTCTCTTGACCACTAGCACGAGTTCGCCTTGGCGGAATGTTCTCGGCTTAGTCAATTTCTCGTACGAGCGCGTCATTTTTGCTTTGTAAGCTTCTATGTTTTGCTGCGCCATGAGCCGAGTTTCGTCGAGGGTATCAAGCTCCTTAAGCCGAAGATAAGCATTCTCTTCGTCCGTTAGCTCGTAATGAACTGCTACTCGTAAGGAAGGTAACTATATCTCCAAAGGGAGTACTGCTTCAGTGCCGAATACCAATGCATACGACGTTGTGTTTGTGGCCATTTTGAACGTGGTTCGATACGCCCAGAGAGCTTCATGCAGTCTCTCGTGCCAGTCCTTCTTATTTTTGGACACCGTATTTTTCACGATCCTCGTTAGGGTCTTGTTGAAAGATTCAGCCAGACCATTAGTTCGAGGATTATAGACCGAAGAGTATCTCCAGTCTATATTATGTTGCTGTGCGAAGCGGTTGATTTTATGACTTCTGTAGGCCGGCCCGTTATCGGAGATAATTCGTCGCGGAGTGCCGAATCGATAGATGACATGTTTCTTGAAGAAATGGAGGATATTCTCCGTCTTCACTTCTCTTAGTGGCACTACTTCTGCCTACTTGGAGAAGTAATCCATTGTCGCCAATATGAATCGATGTTCTCTGGACGATGCTGGTTCAATGTGCCCGATTATGTCAGTTTCCCATATTTCGAACGGCCGGCTCGCCACTATTGGGTGTAGCGGGTTTGGATGCTGTTGAATGAAGTCTCCATGAATCTGGCACGAATGGCATTGCTTCGCTTATTCAAGGCAGTCCTGAATCATCATGGGCCAATAATAACCCATTCTTTTAATTTTCAGCTTCATCTTTGGCCCGGCTTGATGAGAACCGCAGAGTCCGTCATGAGTTTCTTGGATGACTCTCCTTGATTCTTCAGGTCCCAGGAATCTTAGCCATAGGGAACCAAATGATCTCTTATATAAAGTTTCATTGACGAAGGCGAAGGATACAGCTCGTTTCATGAGCTGATGTCTTGAGGACGCATCTTCAGGTGTTCGATGGGATTTGAAGTAGTCTATAAAGACTTCTCTCCAATCCTTAGCCTTTTCCTGGTCTTTTATTTATAGGGTTGTCGGCTTGGTCGCTCCCTTTTCTTCGGACGACTCCGAAGATATTTCGGCCGGTGTAAGAACCCGACGGCTTTGCATGACGATCCTCACGTCATCGACGTTTTCTTCGGCTAGTTCTTTAGCGAGCTTAGCTAATGCATCCGCCTTGCTATTTTCCGTGCGCGGTATGCTTTTCAGGGCGTAGGCAGGGATTTGAGTCAGCAATTGTTGTACTCTCTTGCCGTACTTTACCAACTCCGGTTTGCACGTCTGATAGTCGCCGTTCACTTGGCTAACGACCAGTTGGGAGTCTCCGTATATGAGGAGGTTTTCAATTCTTATGTCGACAGCGATCTCAAGACCTGCCATCAAAGCTTTATATTCGGCTTCATTGTTCGTCTTCAGCTCTGTTAAGGAAAAAGCAAAGCGCATTATCCCTCCTTGTGGAGTCACGAAGATAAGGCCTACCCCAGATTTGATTATGGGGGAGTTGTGCTTTCGCTTCTTCATAGAAGATGCTCCGTCGAAATAGAGTTCCCATCGGGTATCACTCCCTCCTTTCTCCCCATCGATCGTGTCAAACGAGTGCTCTTCTGGCAATTCGCAGTTCAGGAGAGAGTCGGCAGGTATTGGATGCTCAGCGAGAAAGTTGAAGATGGCCTGGCCTTTCACTGCCTTAAGAGATTGGTATGTCACCGAGAATTCCATTAAGAGTAGGGCCTATTAACAAACCGTCCTGTTAGTATGGTTTTTGACATCAAATACTTGAGAGGATCCACCTTTGATATGAGATGGACCTCATGTGCCAACGTATAGTGCCTGAGCTTCGTTATTGCGAAGATCAACGCCAGGTAGTGTTTTTCAATGGGAGAGTAATTGTTTTCTTCCCCCGGAAGAACTCGACTCAAATAGTAGAGGGCTCTCTCCTTCCCTTGGTCATTCTCTTGTGCCCATAATGCACCCAGAGAACTCTCAAGGGTGGTTGTGTACAGAATGAGGGGCTTTCCCTTGACTGGAGCGGTTAGTACCGGCGGGTTCTACAGGTATTGCTTAATTTCGACGAGTGCACTTTGGCATTTGCGATCCCAGACGAACAGGGTTCCCTTCTTCATCAGGTGACTGTAGGGACGACATTTGCCGGATAGGTTAGCTATGAACCATCGGATATACGCGAGCTTTCCTTGGAGAGACTGCAGTTGTTTGAGAGTTCTTGGCGGGGGCATTTCCATGATCGCCTTGATCTTCGATGGATCTATTTCGATGTCTCGATGTCGTACGATGAATCCTAGGAATTTTCCCGAGGAAACTCCGATTGCGCATTTCAGAGGGTTCATCTTCAAGTTGTATTTCCGAAGGCGCTGAAACACGATCTTCAGATGCTCCCAATTCTCTTCGTGCGATTTTCTTTTCACCACAAGGTCGTCGATATAGCATTCGACGACTTCATGTATGAGGTCATCGAAAATCTTCGTCATGGCCCTCTGATAGGTAGCGTCGGCGTTCTTCAGACCGAACGGCATCACTTTGTAGCAGAATATGCCCAAAGGGGTCTGGAAAGCGGTATGCTTCTGGTCTTCGGGATGCATCTTTATTTGATTGTACCCTGATGAGCAGTCCATGAAGGAGAAAACTTCGTGAGTGGACGTGTAGTCTATCATCAGCTCGGTAACCGGTACAGGAAAATCATCTTTTGGGCAAGCATTGTTGAGGTCTTGAAAGTCCACGCAGATATGCACTGTCCCATTTTTCTTCATCACTGGGACGATGTTGGCAATCCAGTCAGGGTACTGAACTTCTTGGATGAAGCCGGAGTCGATTATCTTCTTGACCTCGGCGTTGATGCTCATTTCAAGTTTGAGCCGCATTCTTCTTAGTGCTTGTTTGACTGGCTTGATGTCCGAAGATATTGCCAATCTGTGCACTGCTATCTCTGGATCTAGTCCAGGAATCTCGAAGAAGTTCCATGCGAAACAGTCTTTATACTACATGAGCACGTCTTTTAGCGTAGCCACCCGTTCTTTAGACAACAGCTCACTGACGAACGTTGGCCGTGGGTCGTTTGCCGTTCCCAAGTCAATTTTTCTAAGGTTATCTGCAGTAGTATGTATCCCATCTTTCAATTCTTTTGGTGCTGGTGGAAACTCTGAGATCACCTCGTCATCATCATTTTCGAAGCACCAGGGGAGGTCATCCATATTCTCGTGTACTCCTTCTTCTGCCAACGTTATTATGTGACAGGTATGAGATCGTTTCCAAGACCGATGTTGATCTTGTTCTACTCTCGCTGCATACATGGCTTTCGGTTCATGCTCCTGTGGTGGGGTTACCCTCCAACTGCTAGATAAAGCGAACCTTCCTTGCTGATACTGGTCTTCTACCCAGTCTTTGAATATGAAGCAGTCTTTGAGAGGATGTCCTATCGCTTGGTGATAGGAGCAATAATCCGGGTGATGGACCTCGCATGCTTGCTCGGGGTGTTTGGATTCCGGGAGTGTCATCATCTGATGTTTTATGACAAGATCGAATATCTTCCTTATCTTGTCTTAGAGAAAAGAGTATGCTCGACCCATCTTCTTTACAAGAGACGAATCCAGGCTGCCCAATTCTCGATCGCGTGGTTTCTTAGACCCGCTTGACCGCTGTCGGACATTTTTTCCATTCTTTAGTTTGTTTTTGCCTCCGCGTCGGGTCTTTTTGTATGGCAGGCTGGCGACGAAGGGCATCGTCATTCTCCGTAGCCTGCTGAAGGAGGCGCTGCGTCCTGGCTTTCTCATAAATGGCCATTTCGCGGCTATGGTCATCCCGGGCCATTTGACCCGCTTCCCTTATTAGCTTATCCATCTGTTCTTCGAACGACGGACCTGGCACTTTCATGGTGAGACCTTATTTTGGTTCAGGGTTAGCGTCTTCTATTAGAGCATCTCCTTCTTCATCAAAGTCATGTATAACGTAGCAGCCATAGAATCGCACCCATATCTTGGATTGAATATATCCAAGCTCGATCGTTTCCATTCTCCCATTGGGCAATTTTCGCTGCGTTCCGGGGACGTTCCAGATCCTGTTGTAGAACTGAGCTTGTCGCGCGGTCTGTTTAAAGGGTACGCCTTAGCATCTTAACAGCCTTTTTAATCCTTCTGTGTAGTATCTAGGCAGACGGATGGGCTGGAGCCTGTCAAGTGTAGAATCGGCACCATGCCATATTTCTTCTCCATTTTGGTTTCCGCGGATCGATAAAAGAGGATTGCTTTTTCATCTTTTCGCCTGGGAGGGACGTAGAACGTCTGCAGTTCCTGCACACTATAGGTATCAAGTGTGTCGAGCTCTTTGTAATGCTCTTGCGGAACCATAGAAGGCTTGTATTGATGGCCGAATAGAACATATTGTATTAACCTCATCTTCAGAGTTGCTGCCGAAGACCAGAATAGGGGTGGACGATCCCGGCTTGTTGCATTGGGGCAGTCTTGAATAGACTATCTCTTCTTCCTCTTCGGTATCGCTCCCAAAGACCGGAATAGTGGTGATAGCTTTCTGCTTATTCTCCGGCTTATGGCACCTTTCCGTGTTTTCGAAGTTTGGCAAGAAATATTTTGCATCTTCGTATTTTCGGACTTCATTTACGGAGAATGGGTTCAGCTCCCCTGTCACAGTATACTCAAGACCATCCTTGAAATACTTCATATACTGATGTTGTGTAGAAGGGATGATGTTGTGCTTGTGAAACCAAGGCCTGCCGAGCAAAGCGTTGTAGCAAGTCTTGGCGTCAATGACGTGAAACTTGATGTCCGTGACAAGCAGCCCAAAGCGCAACGTCAGTATCATAAACCCGAGCGTTCGTGATGACTGGGAGTCGAAACCGGAGATGGTGATCTTATCCCGAGCGAGGTGTTGAACACTCATGCAAATCTCTTTCAACATTCTCACATTGAGAAGGTTGACGGAGGATCCATTTTCAACCAGGATTTTACCTATCTTGATGTCATGACAGTATCCGGTGACATATAAAGGACGGTTGTGCTCGCACGTCCCGAGGAGGAGGTCTTCATCGCCGAAAGTGATGTCAGCAGTGTGAACTTCTTCCAGCTCGTCCTTCATCTTTTCTTCGGCAAGAAAAGCTTGAAAATGGTCAGGTTCTTATAGTGCCTCAATCAGAGAATCTCTCGCCTCTTTAGATAGCAGAAGGGCATCGAGAATGCTTAGTTGCGAGGGTATTTTCCTCAGGTGTGCCAGAACATTGTAATCCACCTTGTTTTTCTTTGGCGGGTCCTTGACTGACAGCACTTTGACAACTTGATCATCGAGGGCGATATCTTCAGCACTCCGAATGGCGGCCAAGACATGGACTGTCTTGCCTGAGATTCGGGGCAGATGCTAATTGGTGCTATCCGTCCACCTCTCCGAAGATGCCAAGTTGATTTATGACACCATATATCGAAGGTTTAAACGGATGCGGCCGATGTAGTAGACTTCGTCAGATTCCCCCTCGTTGAGGGGTTTTTGATTGTGGGGATGCTCTTCCCTGCAGGCGTAAGCCCCTGCAGTTAATTACGCTACCGCGTCGCGGTAACCACTTTCTCCTTCTCTAGATGGTCACTTCGTGTCGTGAGTGTTTGTTTTGTTTGTGGTTGCCCGTGGATTGTATATGGAGACTAGTTTATGTCGTCGCCCGTAGGACGTGGATTAGTCCAAATCCGTATTTTCTTAGATTTGGGTTTGGGGTTTTGGTTTGAGGATACGTTAGCCATATTTGAGACTAAGATCAACTCAAACGTTTGTTAAGGATACGTTAGTCTAATTTGAGACTAAGATCAACTTAATAGGATCGTTTAGATCCGACAAAGGAGCATTTGGGCTATATTGTTCCAGTTTAGGGACATAGTGGTCCATTGAATGTATGGCCGTCGGGACCCGTCACCTCTCTGACGACGTTGAAGGATTACAACGACAGATATCAGAGGAGTTCAAAGATGTACCCTTGAAACAAAGTTGGTTGGGAGACCTGTAGTCCAATTTGGGACTAAAGTCTGTTTGAGGATTTAAGGATACGTTAGCCGTATTTGAGGCTAAGATCAACTTAAACGTTTGTTAAGGATACGTTAGTCTAGTTTGTGACTAAGATCAACTTAACGGGATCGTTTAGATCCGACAAAAGAGCGTTTGGGCTCTATTGTTCCAGTTTAGGGACATAGTGGTCCATTTCCAGTTTAGGGACATAGTAGTCCAATACCAGTTTAAGGACATAGTGGCCCATTGCCAGTTTAGGGACATGGTGGTCCATCATTCCCGTTTTGGGGACAAATGTTAGTTTAAGGACGCATTAGTCCATGAGTTTAAGGACCCCACAGTCTGTATTAATGTGTGGTTGTCGGGACCCGTCACCTCTCTGACGATGTTGAAGGATTACAACGACATATACGAAAGGAGTTCAGAGATGTATCCTCGAACCGGATGTAAATTGATTTGGGAGAGCAGTTGTGCTCGATTCAATTTAATTTGAGGACTTATGGCCAGAATTGGGTTAAGTCCAGTTATGTTTGAAATATTGGCCCTTTGGACCATTAGACATTTCTCTAGGTTCAGCCCCTCATCACTCAGCAGTGCTAAACAGAGGTTTGGGGGGGCTCTGATAACATTTTGTCTTTGATTGCCTCAAGTTTGAGATTCATTTGGAGGAGGGCCTTTTGCCTCTGGAAAATTAGCCAATTTGGCTAAAAGTAGTGTTAAACACTAGAGAACAATAGTTTTAAACACTAGAGGTAGAACTCTCAAATTAGTGTTAAACACTATAAAGCAACAGTGTTAAACACCGGAAATGGGGTTCTCAAGTTAGTGGTTAAACACTAAGAGTAAAGTTCTCGAATTAGTGTTAAACACTAAAGAAACAAGGGGTCACGTGGGGACACGTGAGGGCGCCTAGAGGTGGAACCAGATCTCTTTTCTTCGTTCTGCCATTAAGTGTTAAACACTTTAATATTTTCTATCACGTGCTGACACGTGATGAGGATTTATGTATCGATAATCAAAGCACTTGCCGAGGTGTCACATGGGGACACGTGAGAGCGCCCAAAGCTTCTTTTCTTCTTCTTTTTCTTCCTGTGCTTTTGGAGGTTACGTGGGAGCACATGAGGCATTGCCTCAAAGCTGTTTCCTTTTTATTTTTGGGGATCTTTTTAGGGGTCACGTGACCCTGGTCTTTTGCATGCATGGAGATCTTTCAATTCTCTTTTTTAAGAATTAAATTCTCTGTAGGGTTAAACCATAATTTTGTTTTGGAGGAATTAAATTCCTATTATGAAGAATTAAATTCTTATTTAGGGTAAAACCCTAATTTATTTTTTAAAGGAATTAAATTCCCAGATATGTAAAAGAATTAAATTCTTGATTAGGGTTAAACCCTAGTTTTGTTTTAGGAGAATTAAATTCTCAAAACTCAATTCCCCTTCTAAGTTTAGGGTCTGCATGGCAGGATCTCGACCTGATGAGAATTAAATTCTCAACTTATGGGGAGATGTGCTCTGTGCAGATCTTCAACCAGAACAAGAACTAAGTTCTTTTTTGTATAAGAGTTAAACTCTTGGATTGAGAATTAAATTCTATGTTTAAAGTTTTGATTCCTTTTCTTTTCTCACCTAGGGTTTTCTTTGTTGAGAATTAAATTCTCCTCTCTCTGTTCTTCTCTCCAAAAAAGTAGATCCCATCTTCTCTTTTCTTGGCTCCTATTTATAGGAGAAGGAAAAGAATCAATTTGTTCAGCAAATCTCTCATTGAAAGATTTGATTTGTTTTCATATTTAATATGTGCCTTTAGATCATTCAGTGAATTTTATTCACCGTTGGATTTTAAATCCAAACATATTCTGTTTGTTATTTTCGGTGAGATTTAGGGGAAATCTTTCCTTGTCTAAGATTTTTCCATAAATTGGTGATTTTTAATTACCCTTGGATCTTTAATCCAACGGTCCCCATAATCCTTTTCCATTTGGAAAGATTTAGAAGCTTTTAGAATTTAATTTTATTAAACTGTAAGGCTTTCGAAGCCAGTCACATGCTGACACGTGACCCTTGGTCACATGTGAGCACGTGACCCCCAATTGAGTCCTTTTCTCAGTATTTATTTACGCTTCAGTTTTAACAATCACGTGTCAACACGTGACCATTGGTCACGTGTGAGCACGTGATACCTCATTGAGCTATTTTCTTCAGACATTTGTTATTTTATTTCTGTTTTAACTATCACGTGTCAACACGTGACCATTGGTCACGTGTGAGCACGTGATACCTCATTGAGGTAATTCCTGATTTTTAATCAGGGAACAGTGCACAACATATTTGATCATAACTTTTGATCCCGGATGAATTATGAAGCCCATAATATATCAAATTGAAGGGTTTTTCGAGATGCTTCCAATATCACTAGAATTTAGCTGTTCCTCCTTCGGGTTTTATCAAAATACAGGCCGGAAGATACTGGTTCGCATTTCCTTAAGCGTATCGCTGCCATTTGATACCTTGGGCTCTTTTGCGCAAAAATTTTTGGCGGGAACAAATGCCCCCCACTAGTTTACCCACGTAAGTATGTACGTGGGTGAAGTAGTGCAAAGTTATGCATGGTCACCGAATTGAGGACTTAGGAGACAAGTTTAGGGTCTTTGTAGCCTAAGACTTTTCAACTTTATGAGCCGTGAGGGTCTCACAAAGACTTTTCTCTCTACGGATCGAGAGGATCTTGTAGGTGTATTTTCTCCTTAGGGGTCGTGAGGACTCCTAAGTGTGTTTTCTCCCATAAGTCGTAAGGATCTTATAAGAGAATTTTCCCTCTTACGAGTCGAGAGGACCCGTAAGCGGTTGTTTCCCTCCTTGTCGAGATTCGACTTTAGAGAGTGTGACCCGTGTATAGTATGCAAGAGACCGTTTTGGATCGCCTTGCAGGGCCCCAGTGCTTAGGAAACAGGTTTTTTTTAATCCCCGCTGCCTAAGGCTTTTCCTCATGAGTCGAGACGAATCGAGCATTTCTCGCAAGAATATCCTAAGGTCACAGTTAACCTCTGCTCTTTACGAAAAAGGTCCGTTAGGGTCTGTGGTACTAGGGTTTTGCCCGTCGTACCGTCGCGTTGGCTGATGTATCCCTCGATAGGCAATCTTGCTATTCGAGTAGCCTTGCGACATGTCGTGTCTCTGATCCCTTCGGGGGCTAGACAAGACGTCTTCAAGCAATCCTTTTAGGCAGTTTGACCGTCGGAAGAGCAAGCGTTAGGAATTTTTCCATGCCGCTTTTTTACTTGAGGTTAGGCCCATTTTGGAGAGCCCCGATGAGTCATAACCACTCCGCGCTGGTGTGGGATGGTCTCCGATAGTCTTTCAGGCTTTATATGACTTGTCGTTAAGATCCTGAAGCTAGGAATTTGGCCTTTGCTTCGTTTGCTGGCATCGCGTCTGCTGTATCGAGACGAATGTCACGGTTGTCTCTAGGTTGCTGGTGAACCGTCGAGGTTTGGAACCAGGGATTTTGCCGTGACTCCTTTTGGTGATGTTGCATCTGCTGTGTCGAGACAAACGTCGAGGTGGTGACCACTCCGCATTAGTGCGAGATAATCTCTGATTGTCTTTCAGGCTTTATATGACTTGCTGTTAAGACGCATGAAGCTAGGAATTTGGCCTTCTCTTTGTTTGCTTTGGCGCGTCCGAATCCTGTTGGGGGAAATTTCATCTGCTGTATCGAGACGATCGTCGAGGTGGTGATAACTCCGTGCTGGTGCGAGATGATCTCCAAATGTCTTTCAGGCTTTATATGACTTGCCGTCAAGTCCCTGAAGCTAGGAATTTGGCCTTTGCTTCATTTGCTTTGGCGCGTCCGAGTCCTGCTGGGGGAAGAACGCTGGGGCGACATTTCATCTGTTGTATCGAGACGATCGTCGAGGTGGTGACCACTCCGCGCTGGTGCGAGATGATCTCCGAATGTCTTTCAGGCTTTATATGACTTGCCGTCAAGACCCTGAAGCTAGGAATTTGGCCTTTGCTTCATTTGCTTTGGCGCGTCCGAATCCTGCTGGGGGAAGAACGCTGGGGCGACATTTCATCTGCTGTATCGAGATGATCGTCGAGGTGGTGACCACTCCGCACTGGTGTGAGATGATCTCCGGTTGTCTTTCAGGCTTTATATGACTTGCCGTCAAGACCTTGAAGCTAGGAATTTGGCCTTTGCTTCATTTGCTTTGTCACGTCCGAGTCCTGTTGGAGGAAGAACGCTGGGGTGACATCTCGTCTGCTGTATCGAGACGAACGTCGAGGTGGTGACCACTCCGCACTGGTGCAAGATGATCTTCGATTGTCTTTCAGGCTTTATATGACTTGCCGTTAAGACCTTGAAGCTAGGAATTTGGCCTTCGCTTCATTGCTGGTATCGCGTCTGCTGTATCGAGACGAATGTCGCGGTTGTCTCTAGGTTGTTGGTGAACCGTCGAGGTTTGGAACTGGGACTTTGCCGTGGCTCCGCTGTTTGATGATGTTGCGTCTGCTGTGTCGAGACGAATGTCGAGGAGGTGACCATTCCGCACTGGTGTGAGATGATCTCCGGTTGTCTTTCAGGCTTTATATGACTTGCCGTTAAGACCTTGAAGCTAGGAATTTGGCCTTTGCTTCTTTTGCTTTTTCACGTCCGAGTCCTGTTGGAGAAAGAACGTTGTGGTGACATCGTGTCTACTGTATCGAGACGAACGTCGAGGTGGAGCTGGGATTTTTCCGTCACTCCGCTTTATTTTGACCATGGGGTCTTTCGCTGACGTTGCATCTGCATCGTGCTGTATTGCGAGTGAATGCCGTTGTTGACATCGTGTCCGCTGTAACGAGACGAATGCTGAGGTGGAGTTGGGATTTTGCCGTCACTCCGCTTTATTTCGACCATGGGGTCTTTCGCTGACGTTGCATCTGCATCGTGTTGTATTGCGAGGGAACGCCATTGTTGACATCTCATCTGCTATATCGAGACGAATGCTGAGGTGGAGTTAGGATTTTGCCGTCTCTCCGCTTTGTTTCGACCGTGAGGTCTTTTGTTGACGTTGCATCGGCATCCTGATGGACCGCGAAGGAACGCCTTTGTTGACATCGCATCCGCTGTAACGAGACGAATGCTGAGGTGGAGCTGGGATTTTGCCGTCATTCCGCTTTGTTTCTACCATGAGGTCTTTTGTTGACGTTGCATCTGCATCCTGCTGGACTGTGAAGGAACGCCATTGTTGACATCTCGTCTGCTGTATCGAGATGAATGCTGAGATGGAACTGGGATTTTGCCATGGCTCCGTTTGATGGTGTAACATCTGTTTCATGCTGGAATGAGAAGGCCCACCGTCGTCGGTCTCCAGGCTGCAGATGTGTCCATTGAGATTTGGAACTAGGGACTTTGCTATGGTTCCGTTTCGTTGCGACTCTGAGGTTGATTGTTGACGTCACGTCTGCATCTAGTTGGAGTGAGGAGAAACGCCGTTGGTAATCTCTAAGTTGTTGATATTAACGTCGAGACCCTGAAGCTAGGGATCTTCCTTTGCTTCATTTGTTGGCATTGTGTTTGCAATATTGCGACAAATGTCGAGGTTGTTTCTAGGTTGTCTATGAACCATCGAGATTTGGCTTCGCTTTCTGATGGAGCCTGTTGGGAAGGTATGGTTCCCTCTTTGTTTGTGCCCCTGGATTATATACAGGGATCGATGTGATCTCACCTGGAGGGCAAAAAGTTTCATTTCATTTCATTTTTTATTTCTTTTTTTATTTCATTCCGCGATGCTCTATCATTTCAGCTTTTATATCGCGAAAGTCGCGATTGCCCAATCATTTCGGCTATTTTCACGGTGCCCAATCATTTCGGTTATTTTTTATTTTCGCTCGCTGCTTTTTATTGCGAGTTGCCCAATCATTTCGGCTGTTTTTCTATGCATATATTTTTACTTGCTGATTTTGTTGCAAGTTGCCCCCATCATTTCGGCTATTTCATATGCATTTTTGGCTCGTTGATTTTTTTTTATCGCGAGTGTGGAACTTGGAATCTGGTGCCAATCTCAGCATCAGCATCGCTGCGACTGGAATATTTCCAGGAGCGAATCATCATTTGCCATGAAAGGGCTTGGGATTTGATACCGGTTTAAGCATCATCATCGCTACAACTGGGATATTGCCAGGACCGAATCATCATTTGCCTTTGTCGATGTCGAACAAATGTGGCTTAGCGAACAGGGTTAGGATCCCGTCGACTAAGGCTTTTGACTTCATGAGCCGTAAGGGTCTCACAAAGGTATTTCTCCCTACAAGTCATGAGGATTTCATAGGTGTGTTTTCTCCTTAGGGATCGTGAGGATTCCTAAGTGTATGTTCTCTTACAAGTCGTAAGGATCTTACAAGAGTGTTTTCTCCTTGCAAGTCGAGAGGACCTACAAGTGTTTGTTCACGGTGTGAGCATATCCCTAGTCGTTGGTGGGACTTTGTTAGGGAAATGTTTATTCGTGCCCATAGATTGTATACAAGGGTCAGCATTGAACCGCTTGTAGGGAAATATCGAAGGTTGTGGGGGTTGCTTAAGAACAGGTTAAGGTTTTTGTAACTTAAGACTTTCAAATCTTATGAGCCGTGAGGGTCCCATAAGAGAGTTCTCCTTACGAGTTGTGAGGATCTCGCAAGTGTATTTTCTCCTTAGGAATCATGAGGATCCCTAAGTGTGTTTCTCCCTTGTGAGTCGTAAGGATCTCACGCGGGTGGTTTCTCCTTACAAGGTCGAGAAGACCCTGTAAGTGTCTTTTAACGAGATTGCGCCCTTTCGGGTTTTCACAAACACTCGCCGGTAGCCCTGCTGTTTTTACTCACGGAGCCCTTTCGGGTTTTCATCCGTGCCCATTTTTCTTATGGACATACCATTTTTTAATTCTTTTAATTCTTTTTTCTAACGAGGTTGGCCCTTTCTGGTTTTCACAAACACTCACCGGTAGCCCTGCTGTTTTTACTCATGGAGCCCTTTCGGGTTTTCATCCGTGCCCATTTTGCTTATGGACATACCGTTTTTTTTACCACGTCATCTTGGGGATGCCACGGGTTAGGAGTAGTTTAACGACGTTTCGGTCATCAGCTAGTTTTAGGACGTAGTGGTCCGTCGTTAGTTTAAGGACGTTTTGGTCTGTTGTTAGTTTAAGGACGTTTCGGTCCGCTGTTGCCGTATTTGAGGCAAATCTCTAGTTTACCGACTTTTCGGTCTATGGGGCTTTCTCTATGAAAGAGCACGATGCCCCCGGCATGTCCATCTTTTTCGGAGCATGTGGTTGTGGTGGGTTCACCTTCCATTTTTCGGGCAGCGCGAACTTGCCCTGTTGGTATTGGTCTTCAACCCAGTTTTTGAAGACATAGCAATTTTTGAGTGGGTGACCCATTACTCTGTGGTAGGGACAATAGTTAGGATTGTTAACGTCACCTGGCTGCAACGGACGTTTTGGATCTGGCAGAGTGATGAGCCCGCTGCGCACTGCTAGCTCGAACAATCTCTTTGTTTTATCTTTGGGAAACGAGTAAGGACGTTTCAATTTCTCATTGAGGTATCGCGGCTTATTGTTTTGACGACAAAACGGTCTCGGGTTACTCGGCTGTTGTTGAGCGTTAGCGACGAAGGTCGCTTTTTCATTCCCCTTATCCATTTTGTTCGATCCCTTGTTTGCGGGTCCGAGATTCTTTCCGGGTAGCGTGCAATTGCACGGCTGAATGTTCTCACAGCTCCTCAATTCTTTCGTTTCAGAGATGGATTCCTTGAAGAGAGGACCGAGGGCTACTTTTTTTTCGGAGTCGCTCCCGAAGGTGAGAACTCACAATCCTCCGGGATCAACCCTATGACAATTGCCAGCAATTCTTTTACGCTCATTTGTCGCATTTTTTCGTTGTTTACGAGCTTCACGCTTTGTCTTGTTGAAGTGTTGCCTGTGAGCAACATATCCTTGCCACCAACGCTTAAAGGAGTTGTAGTCTTTAGTAGGATATGCGATCTTCTGATGATATAAGCAGAAGTTAGGATGTACGCCCACTTCATCAAGATGTATACCGCCAGGAGAATTTTCTCTGAAATAGGGCATCTTCATCCCTATCGATATGGCTTTGGCGAATCGTTTCCTTGTCTTGATCCTGCTTTCATTTGCATCGGATGTACTTTGATCCGGTGGGAGTGTTTCGACCCTTTCATCTAGTCGCCGGCGTTTGGCTTTCTCGAATATGCCCATCTCGCGCTTTCAATCAGCTTTGCTTTTAAGACGGGCTTCGTTCAGGAATGCATCAATCATTTCGTCTGATGGTCCTAAAAGTTCTGGCTAATGATTTGCCCCCAGATTCTCTGTGTAAGGAGCTTCTTCGTCATTTATTGACGAGTGAGAGATCACATGGCAGCTTGCCACATAATCTTCAGATTTATCCGATGAGTCTTCTCCATTGTCATCATCTCCGTCCTCAAGAACGTGGCTGAGAAATTCTTGGAGTGTGACTGGGGTCCGCACCTTTTGATTATATTCTTCCAACGCGTCAATCTGTTTTTGAAGGTCCGTGCGCTTGTCACCAGGCTGCACGGGCTTTTTGGTCTTCTTCTTCTTCTTCGAAGACTTTGACGGCTGGGTATGAGTGCTCTGACCATCACCACCCGTTTTTGGAGTTGGGCGCGGTTTCAGCATTCCCTCGATGATCTCGGGTTCCAGTGGATTTTTCCACCTGATTGCCGGGCATGTTTGGAGATCCTTCAGCATTCTTTTAGTTTTGGTCGAAAGAGCCACCTCCCATGGAGCTTCCTCAACAAAAGTGCACGTTGCCCCCGGTGTGTTTGTCTTCTTAGGAGTGTGAGGCTGTGGCGGGTTCACCTTCCAGTTTTCGGATAATGCGAACTTGCCTTGTTGGTACTGATCCTCGATCCATCCCTTAAAGACAAAACAATCTTCAATTGGATAGCTTACCGCTTGGTGGTAAGGGCAGTAATTTGGATCATTGACATCGTCTGGCTGCAACGGACGTTTCGGACTCGGCAGGTTGATGAGTCTGTTGCGCACTGCCAGCTTGAATAGTTTCCTTGTTTTATTCTGAGGGAACGAGTAAGGACGTCTTAGTCTTTCCTCAAGGGATGGTTGTGGATGCATATTGCTTCGAAGGACAACCGGCTTTAAGTTGCTCGGCTGTTGTTGAGTATTAGCAACGAAAGTTGCTTTTCCTTTCCCCTTTTCATTCCAAGGATCCGTCTTTGAAGGAGATGGTCTATGGACCATCTGATCCATTTGGGCCAATTTGTCGATCAAGGCCTGGAAGGTGGTCGGCCTGAAGAACATCATGAATTGGGATATGGTCGCCTGCGGATCGAGGGTTCCCACGAACATGCCTACTGCAGGAGCCTCTTCTATGCGTTGTTCGCATTTTGACCATAGGTTCTGCCATCGTGTTGCGTATTGGACCCACGTTTCGCCTGGCCTTATCCTAGCGTTGATCAGTGCTGTTATTGGGGTGCGTTCACTAGCACTCTCGAATCTTTGTGTAAACAATAACTCCATCTCCGCAAATGTTTTGACAGAGTCGTTAGGTAGCTCTGAATACCATTCAAAGGCCGTTTCTGCTAAGCTGCTAACGAATTGGCGAAGCAACAGTTTGTCGTCGCCTCCAGTGTTGCCGCATAAGGCCCTGAATTGAGCGACATGCTGATGTGGATTCCCTGTCCCTTTATATACGTAGAACTTAGGGATCGTATATCCCGGCGGGTAACTGATTTGGTTATACTAGCTTGGATAGGGTCGTCCGGTCCTAACAATTTGCGCAGCCGCTTCATTCGCCTGATGAGCCCGTATTTGCTGAGCTATATAGTCGTCTAGTGCAGCTTTGGAAATGGTTTCCTCCTTGGCTGCTGAATGAGCCGGAGGAGGATTTGATGTCTCCCCTCTATCGTCTTCAACAATGATTGGAGGGTCTTCAGCTGGAGGGTCCGGCTGTAAAATCATCCCTACAATATCTTGGAAGAGAAGCGCCATTTGTTTTATGTTAGCCGCTTGCTCTGCGGCTTCTTTGTCCTTCTTTTCGAGGACTCTGCGTAGGAAATCAGCATCGGTTTCTTGTTCGTGACGCTGTTCTGATGATGCCTCCGAGCCTTCTTTTGGCCTGGTAAGTACGGCCATTGCAGTCATCATTTCCTGAAGCTTCTGTTGTTGCTCTTGGGCTTTTGTCACAGATCGAGTGAGCGGTCGGTGACCCATCGAAGCACGGCCTTCCTCCTTTCCGGAAGCCATATAAACAGTGTACACCACCATGCCCCCAGACTTGGGGCGTTTATGTTCAGCGCTTTCACGGTTCGCCATGTTCACAGGGGCTTTTTGCGGCCTCCTTTTCTTTTGAGTGATTGACGTTGAGGGAGCCGTTGCAGCGGGCACCCAGCCAGCTGTCACTTTTTGTGGTTTTGAGTAGTCCTTCTCCTGCTGAACCTTCATCTTTTTCTGTCGGCGAAGATAGTCTTGATCGATCACTGACTCGTGAACACGTCGCCAAACTTTGTAAATTTCAGAGGATAGTCGTTGAGGAGGTTGCTCCGGCTTCTTCTCTGGAGCATTCTCCACAGGTGGAGGAGATCTCTTGAGCACCGCAGTAGGAGAGTTTCTGTACACCTTGTTGAGCAGTTCAAAGCTATTCTCGGTTGGAACAGCAGCATCGATCCCTACCGTTGGAGCTGGTGGAGTTATTCCAGAGGGGGAGTTGCCCCCAGCCTTCCTCACTCGGCGCCAGTGGCGACGTCGAGCATGTCTTGCGGATGGAGTCACCTCCATTGTTGGATAAGCTTCTTCATGCCCCTGCTCTGGGTAGGGAAAGCAGCTTTGAGGACCTCGCCTGGAGTAGCAACCGGAATGGCCAGCCTTGTGAAAACTGACTTCTTAGAAGGAGGAGCCTTTCCAATTATTTCGTCCGTTTGAGCCGGGATGGCTATCCGCTTTGGGATGGCTGCTTCGGGTATCGCGAGCTTGTAGACTTTCTGGCCCAGTCTGTTGAAAACTGAAGTATTGGAGCTGGGCGACCCGTTGAGAGGGGCCGCGGCAGTGGTAAGTCGATCAAAGACCGACTTCTTTGGGGCTTCTTGCAACGTCATCGGGGCATTGAAGCTCATTGGTGGGAGCAGGGTCCTGAAGAATAGTCCAGCGGTGGCTTGAGTTACCTGCTCCACTGGCATCTTGAAAAGGGAGACCGCTTGGGGCCCATAAGTCACTCCTCCAGCAGGGATGGAGCGAGAGTTGCAGTTGCAGGTAGTGCAGTTTGAAGCCATCGATCTTCTGTTTTCTGCACGGAGCAAGACACCAAATCTTAGTATCTCGAATCCATAGGCAACCACAGCAAACTACGATTTGTTCGCGAACACGACACACGAAGTGTGGAGTGGAAAGAAGAAAAGGTCCCACCGAGCATGCCAGAATCTGTTCCCCTCCGAATGGCGGCCAAGACATGGACTGTCTTGCCTGAGATTCGGGGCAGACGCTAATTGGTGCTATCCGTCCACCTCTCCGAAGATACCAAGTTGATTTATGATACCATGTATCGAAGGTTTAAACGGATGCGGCCGATATAGCAGACTTCGTCAGATTCCCCCTCGTTGAGGGGTTTTTGATTGTGGGGACGCTCTTCCCTGCAGGCGCAAGCCCCTGCAGTTAATTATGCTACCGCGTCGCGGTAACCACTTTCTCCTTCTCCAGATGGTCACTTCGTGTCGTGGGTGTTTGTTTTGTTTGTGGTTGCCCGTGGATTGTATACAGAAACTAATTTATCTCGTCGCCCGTAGGACGTGGATTAGTCCAAATCCGTATTTTCTTAGATTTGGATTTAGGGTTTTGGTTTGAGGATACATTAGCCATATTTGAGACTAAGATCAACTCAAACGTTTGTTAAGGATACGTTTGTCTAATTTGAGACTAAGATCAACTTAACAGGATCGTTTAGATCCGACAAAAGAGCATTTGGGCTCTATTATTCCAGTTTAGAGACATAGTGGTCCATTGAATGTATGGCCGTCGGGACCCGTCACCTCTCTGACGACGTTGAAGGAATACAATGATAGATATCAGAGGAGTTCAGAGATGTACCCTTGAACCAAAGTTGGTTGGGAGACCTGTAGTCCAATTTCGGACAAAAGTCTGTTTGAGGGTTTAAGGATACGTTAGCCGTATTTGAGGCTAAGATCAACTTAAACGTTTGTTAAGGATACGTTAGTCCAGTTTGAGACTAAGATCAACTTAACGGGATCGTTTAGATTCGACAAAAGAACGTTTGGGCTCTATTGTTCCAGTTTAGGGACATAGTGGTCCATTTCCAGTTTAGGGACATAGTGGTCCAATACCAGTTTAAGGACATAGTGGTCCATTACCAATTTAGGGACATGGTGGTCCATTGCTAGTTTAGGGACATGGTGGTCCATCATTCCCGTTTTGGGGACAAATGTTAGTTTAAGGACGCATTAGTCTATGAGGTTAAGGACCCCACAGTCCGTATTAATGTGTGGTTGTCGGGACCCGTCACCTCTCTGACGACGTTGAAGGATTACAATGACATATACCAGAGGAGTTCAGAGATGTACCCTCGAACCGGATGTAAATTGATTTGGGAAAGCGGTTGGGCTCGATTCAATTTAATTTGAGGACTTATGGCCAGAATTGGGTTAAGTCCAGTTATGTTTGAAATATTGGCCCTTTGGACCATTAGACATTTGTCTAGGTTCAGCCCCTCATCATTCAGCAGTGCTAAACAGATGTTTGGGAGGGCTCTGACAATATTTTGTCTTTGATTTTCTCAAGTTTGAGATTCATTTGGAGGAGGGCCTTTTGCCTTTGGAAAATTAGCCAATTTGGCTAAAAGTAGTGTTAAACACTAGAGAACAACAGATTTAAATACTGGATGTAGAACTCTCAAATTAGTGTTAAACACTAAAAAGCAATAGTGTTAAACACCGGAAATGGGGTTCTCAAGTTAGTGGTTAAACACTAAGAGTAAAGTTCTCGAATTAGTGTTAAACACTAAAGAAACAAGGGGTCACGTGGGGACACATGAGGGCGCCCAGAGGTGGAACCAGATCTCTTTTCTTCGTTTTGCCATTAAGTGTTAAACACTTTTATATTTTCTATCACGTGCTGACACATGATGATGATTTATGCATTGATAATTAAAGCACTTGTCGAGGGGTCATTTGGGGACACGTGAGAGCGCCCAAAGATTCTTTTCTTCTGCTTTTTCTTCCTGTGCTTTTGGAGGTCACGTGGGAGCACGTGTGGCATTGCCTTAAAGCTGTTTCCTTTTTATTTTTGGGGATCTTTTTAGGGGTCACGTGACCCTGGTCTTTTGCATGCATGGAGATCTTTCAGGTCTCTTTTTTAAGAATTAAATTCTCTGTAGGGTTAAACCCTAATTTTGTTTTGGAGGAATTAAATTCTTATTGTGAAAGAATTAAATTCTTATTTAGGGTAAAACTCTAATTTCTTTTTTAAAGGAATTAAATTCCCAGATATGTAAAAGAATTAAATTCTTGATTAGGGTTAAACCCTAGTTTTGTTTTAGGAGAATTAAATTCTCAAAACTCAATTCCCCTTCTAAGTTTAGGATCTGCATGGCAGGATCTCGACCCGATGAGAATTAAATTCTCAACTTATGGGGAGATGTGCTCTGTGCAGATCTTCAACCAGAACAAGAACTAAGTTCTTTTTTGTATAAGAGTTAAACTCTTGGATTGAAAATTAAATTCTATGTTTAAAGTTTTGATTCCCTTTCTTTTCTCACCTAGGGTTTTCTTTGTTGAGAATTAAATTCTCCTCTCTTTATTCTTCTCTCCAAAAAAGTAGATCCCTTCTCTTCTTTTCTTAGCTCCTATTTATAAAAGAAGGAAAAGAATCAATTTGTTCAGCAAATCTCTCATTGAAAGATTTGATTTGTTTTCATATTTAATATGAGCCTTTAGATCATTCAGTGAATTTTATTCACCGTTGGATTTTAAATCCAAAGATATTCTGTTTGTTATTTTCGGTGAGATTTAGGGGAAATCTTTCCTTGTCTAAGATTTTTCCATAAATTGGTGATTTTTAATCACCCTTGGATCTTTAATCCAACGGTCCCCATAATTTTTTTCCATTTGGAAAGATTTAGAAGCTTTTAGAATTTAATTTTATTAAACTGTAAGGCTTTCGAAGCCAGTCACGTGCTGACACGTGACCCCCAAATCAGTCATTTTCTCAGTGTTTATTTACGCTTCAGTTTTAACCATCACGTGTCAACACGTGACCATTGGTCACGTGTGAGCACGTGATACCTCATTGAGCTATTTTCTTCAGACATTTGTTATTTTATTTCTGTTTTAACTATCACGTGTCAACACGTGACCATTGGTCACGTGTGAGCACGTGATACCTCATTGAGGTAATTCCTGATTTTTAATTAGGGAACAGTGCACGACATATTTGCTCATAACTTTTTATCCCGGATGAATTATGAAGCCCATAATATATCAAATCGAAGGGTTTTTCAAGATGCTTCCAATATCATTAGAATTTAGCTGTTCCTGCTTCGGGAGTTTATCAAAATACAAGCCGGAAGATACTGGTTCACATTTCCTTAAGCATATCGCTGCCATTTGATACCTTGGGCTCTTTTGCGCAGCAATTTTTGGCGGGAACAGAATTTTTCCTTCCCTTTATCTTTTTTATTCGACCCTTTGTTTGTGGGTCCGAGATTCTTCTCGGGTAACGTGCGATTGCGTAGCTGAATGTTCTCATAGGTCTTTGTCTTTTCTGTTTCATAGATGGATTCCTTGAAGAGAGGGCCGAGGGCTATTTCTTCATCAGAATCACTCCCGAAGGTGAGAACTTGCGATCCTCCGGAATTAACCTTGTGATATTCACCGGCTATTCTTTTATGCTCATCTGTCATGCCCTTCTGCTCTCGACGCGTTTTGTGCTTCATCCGCTTGAAATACTGTCGGTGAGCAACGTATCCTTGCCACCAATTTTTAAAGGCGTTGCATTCTTCAGTAGGGTGTGTGGTCCTCCGATGGTAGAAGCAGTAGTTTGGATGTGCATTCTCTTCATCAAGGTGTATCTTGCTGGGAGTGTTCCCTTTGGAGGGTGGTAGCTTCATTCCCATTGACAGGGCTTTAGCGAATCGCTTCCTTGTCTTGAACCTGTTTTTGCTGGCGGCGGATGTGGTTTGATCTAGTGGGAGTGTTTTTACCCTTTTGTCCAGTCACCGGCGTTTGGTTTTTTCGAATATGGTTAGTTCGCGCTCTCGATCATCTTTCCTTTTCTGACGGGACTCATTCAGGAATACGTAAATCACCTCATCGAATGGTTCTAGGAATTCTGGCTCGGGATCTGTCCCCAGTTTCTCTGCATCCGGAGCTTCTTCGCTGTTTATTAATGAGTGAGAGATCACGTGGCAGCTTGCCACATAATCCTCAGGTTCATCTGATGAGTCTTTTCCCTCATCTTTGTCGCCATCTCCATCTTCAAGGATGTGGTTGAGAAACTCTTGAAGCGTGACCAGGGTTCGCGCCTTCTGGTTATATTCTTCCAACGCGTCAATATATTTTTGCAGGTCCGTGCGCTTGTCACCATGCTTCACGGGCTTTTTGGTCTTCTTCTTCTTCGAAGACTTTGACGGCTGGGCATGGGCATTTTGGTTATCGCTACCAATCCTTGGTGTCGGGCATGGCTTCAGCATTCCCTCGATGATCTCGGGTTCCAGCGGATTTTTTCACCTGATCGCCGGGCATGTTTGTATATCCTACAGTATTCTTTTCGTCTTGGCTGAAAGAGCGACCTCCCATGGAGCTTCTTCTATAAAAGAGCATGATGCCCCCGGTGTGTCCCCCCTTTTAAGAGCGTGCGGCTGAGGCAGGCTTACTTTTCGATTCTTGGACAATGTGAATTTGCCCTGCTGGTATTGGTCCTCAATCCAGCCTTTGAAGACGAAGCAATCTTCGATTGGATGGCCTACCACTTGGTGATAGGGGCAATAATTGGGATTACTAGCCTCACCGGGTTGCAATGGGCATTTTGGATCCGACAAGGTGATGAGCCTGTTGCGCACCACCATCTCGAACGGTCTCCTCGTTTTATCCCGGGGAAACGAATAAGGGCGCTTCAGTTTCTCATTGAAGAATTGCAGTCTTTCATCTTGGCGATCAGTTGGCTTTGAACCACTAGGTCGCTGCTGAGTATTGGCGATGAAGGTCGCTTTTCCTTTCCCTTTCTCGTTCGGAGATTCCAACTTCGAAGAAGAGGGTCTATGACCCATCTGATCCATTTGTGACAGTTTTTCAATTAAGGCCTGGAAAGTAGTTGGCTTGAAGAACATCATGAATTATGAAAATGTCGCCTGAGGGTCGGGGTCCCTACGAACATGCCTACTGCAGGCGCTTCTTTGATGCGCTGCTCACACTTCGACCATAAATTCCGCCACCGTATCACATACTACACCCATGTTTCGCTTGGCTTCACTCTGGCGTTAATTAGTGCGGTGATCGGGGTGCGCTTGCTAGCGCTTGCGAACCTCTGTGTAAATAGTAATTCCATCTCCGTAAAAGTTTTGATGGAGTCATTGGGAAGCTCTGAGTACCATTCGAACGCTGTCTTCGCCAAGCTGCCGACGAACCGGCGGAGCAGTAGCTTATCATCCCCTCCAGTGTTGCCGCAGAGAGCCCTGAACTGAGCGACATGTTGATGGGGATTGCCTGTCCTCTTGTACACACGGAATTTAGGAATTGTGTATCCTGGCGGGTACTTTATCTGATCGTACCATCCTGGATATGGTTGCCCGGCTCTGAAGACTTGGCTGGTTGCTTCATTCGCTTGATGCGCTCGTATTTGCTGAGCTATATAATCATCGAGCATGGCTTTGGAGATGGTCTCCTCCTTGGCTGCTGACAGAGCCGGCAGAGGATTTGATGTCTCTCCTCTATCATCTTCAATTATTACTGGAGGATCTTCGGCTGGAGGGTCCGGCTGGATCATCAGGCCTACCATATCTTGGAATAAAAGGGCCATTTGTTTTATGTTGGCCGCTTGTTCCGCAGCCTCTTTGTCCTTCTTCTCAAGCATTCTCCGAAGGAATTCGGCATCCGTTTCCTGCTCATGACGCTGCTCCGAAGATGTCTCCAGGCCTTCTTTTAGTCCAGTGAGTGCAGCCATGGCTGTCAGCATTTCTTGGAGATTTTGTTGTTGTTGCTCCCGAGCCTTAGTCACAGACCGTGTAAGTGGTCGGTGACCCATAGAGATACGGCTATCCTCTTTTTCGGAAGCCATATAAACAGTATGCACCACTATGCCCCCAGACTTGGGGTGTTTAGATTCAGCGTCCTTGCGATTTGCCAAAGACGCAGGGGTCTTCTCCACCCTCCTTCTTTTGTGGGTAGTTGAAGTTGAGAGAGCCGTTGCAGCGGGCACCCAAACAGATGACACCTTCTGTGGCTTGACAGGGTGGTCCTTCTCTTGCCGAGATTTCATCTTCTTTGGTTGGTGTAACACCCGAGCCTAATGCTACTATTTTCAGTTACTGTTTGAGCATAATGTGGTACTCATTTCATTTAACTTGCTTGTTTGTTGCTTACTGTAAAATTTACCCGGCAAAGTCATTTCTACATATAACAAATTTTGGCATCTAAAATAAAATTGAAAATATTCATCTTGGCCTACTTGACACCCTTAGCCTCATGGTAGCGTCCGTGCATTGTGTTCTCGTCCCGTTCCGTGAAACGGGCGAGTTTGGACGGCTACGTGCACGTACGTGTGTCCGTTTTGGGGGTATGCTTTTTGATCATAAAACACTTAATTTTAAAATTTGGATCCCGCTTAAAATCCTATTATTTCAATTTCAAATTTTTGGACCCGACCCGGGCGCGATTTGGAAATGTTTTATTTGGCGCCAAAATCCCAAATTTTAATATTATTAAAACCATCGCATATATTTTTCTAACTAACCTGATATCTTACTGTTCATTACCTATCTTTTAAATCTTTAAATTAACCTATATATATATCCTACTGTTCTTTAAAATGTTTTGAATCTTTAATTAATATTTATCCCTAACTAACGATTCCCCTTTAACCAATCGCGTTCCTTTTAATTCCGTAGGCCCCCACCTGCAGCTCTCTCTCTCTCTCTCTCCACTTTCTCTCTCTCTCTCTATCATACTTCTCTTTATCATTCTTTCTCTTCTTGCTTCATGTCTCGTTTCTTATTTTTTTAACTGTTCTTTTGTTGCCGGAATTCCGTCGTGCCGGTGACGCTTCTCGACGTTCCAGCGAGGTACCCTGACCCGTGTGGTTCCTTTGTTCGTCGTTTGGGTTCATTCCGTGAACCGTGCGCCCGTCGCGAGTTTTCCCCGCCGACGGTTAACGTTCCGTTTTCCCGATTCGCGACCCATCGAGGCAAGTTAATCTTGCTACATGCTATATAATTAATTTTATACCTATTTAAATAAATACCATACCTATAGTTTAAATCTAGTGCCCCATGTTTAATTTTATAACGTTTCGATGTTCCGTTTATATCCGTTTATATCATATTAAATCTAGATCATGAAAACTCATCTTGTGGCATACTAGATTATATTATACTGCAACCATATCATTTAAAATATATATCGTCGTAATATTTATTATTATTATTATCTTTAATTAGTTTATAATCTTCATTTTATAATGTTATACATTTGAAAATCTTATAGTTTACATATGAAACGTCGTTGAAAAATCGGATATGACAAATCTGAAATTTACTGTACACCTTATCTTATAAAATTCATTATAAATCATAGAAAAATCATTAGTATACGTTCTTTAGTTCGTTATGAAGATAACTCAGAATAATATAACTCTATGAAATATTTACTTGCAAAATAAATTGTTTAAATAACTTAAAATGCAAATGAAAATGTCTCCAAACTGCTGTCCAGGGAAATTCCAGCAGCAAACTTTCAACTTCGAATATTTATAACTTTTTGTAGGGACAACCTTAGATGCTTATACTTATAAAACTGAAAACCTTATTGAATTATCTTTGTTTTGGTATAAGACACTTCCCTTTTGGAGAACGTTTGTTATTTTTAAGCTATTTTACAAATTAGGGTGATGCTGAATTTTTGAACGGAACTTTTTTGTGCATGGTTAATCAATACCACTTTTATAGTTATTAATCGCTTTGAATATGCTATCCATATTAATATTATTATATCAATATTTATATCACATATTGCTTAGTTGTACATCCCACATTACCATTTTATAGTTTTATAACTTTTCGGATACCCGTTTGCATCCATCGCATTTAAGATACATATAATTGCATCCATAGATCACATTACTACATAATAGTGTGATATTAACACTCCATGTTTAATAAATTGCATCCTAATTAATATTGGAACTATAAATGTAACCCTAATCGATAACTGTGCATCCATATCCTTGAAATTATATCTATTTGCATATCATATTACATGTTCCAGTTTATTGTTCTGATAGTACTCATGCTTGTTTATTTATATACATGCTTATGTTAGTTGATTATGAGCACCCACATGACATTTTGTGCTTCCTGACATGACCTGTTACACTTCCTACTTGACATGACATGGTACCGTACACTCTTGACATGACATAACACCTTTATACATTACCTGGCTTGACCTGATGTACCATGGCTTTACCTGTTACCTGATCTTGTGTCTAATGCCAACAAACATAACATGTAGTCCTCATGGACCGTTTCTGTTGTCTATCCAGACAAACCTGTTTACCTGATCCTGTGTTGGCATTAGTTTCTTGATTACTGAATACCTGACCTGACATATATAACTTGGGGGTATGGGGAAATCAAAAGTGTAAACTAAAGTGTAACTTAAAAGAGTATTACTTGATCCGTGGTCCCGGGGGGTAACGGGACAGAGCCATTCGTGACTCCTACATTTTCTTGATCCGTGGTCCCGGGGGGTAACGGGACAGAGCCATTCGTGACTCTTACATTTTCCTGATCCGTGGTCCCGGGGGGTAACGGGACAGAACCACTATTGGTTCACATATTCCTGATCCGTGGTCCCGGGAGGTAACGGGACATATCCTTTGAGTTACATGGAGGATTACTCAATTTGATTTCAAAGACTTTAGAATAGAAAACCTGATAGAACAGTTTAGTTACCCACTGCACATTACCCTGTACTGCTTGTTTCACATTATTGCTTTATTCATGCTTATTTTGCATTGCCTGTTACATTTTCATATTATATTACTGGTTGACATGACGCGCTGACGTCTGGGTTTTGCATGGCCCAGATTCTGTACCACTTTCGCAGTCCGAGCAGGAGTACTTCAGCCTGCAGGCTTAGTTTGAGTCCTGTAGTGGTTAGTTTTATTTCCTGCATTTATTTCCAGATTTGAGCCCGCATTATGAGACTTACTTTTCAGTTATTGTATTGGATCATTTGCTTCCGCATTCATTTATCATTGACTCCTGTTATTCTGGATTATGGACATGTTTTTAGATAGTTTTATCTTGTTCTTGATATTTCTACAGCCGTAATGTGACTGTAGATGGATACTTCCTACCCACACGTAGCATGGTTGGCTATGTCACGTGCCCAATCTAGCATACTCTGGGAAGCGGGGCGTGACATTTGGCGAGAGTAGTCTTGATTGATCACCGAGTTTTGGACATGTCGCCAAACTTTATGAATTTTAGAGGACAACCGTTGAGGGGGCTGCTCAGGTTTCACCTTTGTAACGTTCTCCATAGGTGGAGGAGATCTTTTCAGTACGGCCGTCGGAGAGTTCTTGTGCACCATCCTGAGTGGTTCAAAGCTGTTCCTAGTTGAAACAGTAGCGTCGACTTCCACCATTGGAGCTGGCGGAGTCAATCTAGAAGGGGAACTGCCCCCAGCTTTCCTTACTCGGCGCCAGTGACGACGGCGAGCATGTCGGGCAGACGGTATTGATTCAGCTATGGGGGTGGTTTCATCATGCCCCCTTCTCTGATGGAGGGTTGCTGCCGGCGTTAGCCTCTTGAAAACCGACGTCCGTTGAGTGGGGATAGACAATCTATCGAAGGCAGACTTTCACGCAGGGGGAGCAGTTTTGATGACTTTGCCTGGAACGGAAGCTGAAACAGTCAGTCTTGCAAAGACCGACTCCTTAGAAGGGGAAGTCGCTCTGATGACTTCAGGAACAGGAATGATTATCCGCTTTGGGATGGCCGCTTCAGGTATCGCGGGATTTTTCACGGGCCCACTTGAGCTTTAGCCCAGTCGGTTGAAAACCGAGACACTGGACTTGGGCGACCCGTTGAGAGGGGCCACGGTAGTTGTAAACCGATCAAAGATCGACTTCTTCGGAGCTTTTTGCGACGACAATGGGGCGTTGAAGCTCATTGGTGGGAGCTTGGTCCCAAAGAATAGCCCTGTGGTGGCTTGCATCACCTTTTCCACTGGCATCTTGAAAACAGAGGCTGCCTGAGGCCCGTAAGTCACTCCTCCAGCGAGGACAGAGTGAGAGTTGTTGCAATTGTTGCAGTTTGTGCAATTGGAGGCCATTGATCTTATGTTTTCTGCACGGAGCAAGACACCAAATCTTAGTACCTCGAATCCAAGGGCAACCATAGCAAACCACGATTCGTTAGCGAAACACGACACACGAAGTGTGGAATGAAAAGAGGAAAAGGTCCCATCGGGCGTGCCAGAATCTGTTCTCCACCGAAATATGCGAGACGGAACCGAGTAGGCTCGTCTTTCTTGAATTTGGGGGCAGATGCTAATTGGTTTTATCCGTCCACCTCTTCGAAGATGCCAAGTTTATTTATGGCACCATGCATCGGAGGTTTAGACGGAAGCGGCCGTTGTAGCAGACTTCGTCAGATTCCACCTCGTTTGAGGGTTTTTTGATTGTGGGGACGCTCTTCCCTACAGGCGCAAGCCCCTGCAGTTAATTACGCTACCTTATCGCGGTAACCACTTTCTCCTTCTCCAGATAGTCACTTCGTGTCGTGTATGTTTGTTTTGTACTTTTTGGTTGCCCGTGGATTGTATACGGAGACTAATGTATGTTGTCGCCTGTAGAGTGTGGATTAGTCCAAATCCATATTTTCTTAGATTTGGATTTGAGGTTGGGTTTTGTAACACCCTAATTCATTTATACCATTTCCAGTTCACGTATTTCTTTATTATGGTATTTTTCTAATTTACTGTGTTTTGGGTGCGAATAGTGTTTTGACATCTGTATTTGCATCCAACCCAACCCGCTTGCTTGAAACCTATCTTGATTCAGGTTTATGTTCTATCCTGACTTATTACGTAGACTCGTGCACTTTCATTCTAATTTATACATCCTGCATACTGGCATTATATCTGGCATCTGCATTTTTTTTAAATATAAAATTTTAAGTCACATAAAATATTTTAAAAATACATTGCATGGCCTGCATGATACCCCTAACCCTGTGGTAGCATCCGCGCATCTTGTTCTCGTCCCGTTCAGTGAAACAGACTTGTTTGGATGGCTACGTGCACGTACGTGCATCCGTTCTTGGGGGTATGTATTTTCGTTACCCGGACATTCATTTTTAATTTTGGTCATCACATATATTTTTCGTATTTTAAAACTGAATTTCAGACCCGACCTGAGCTTGTTTTGGACTAAATTTGTATTTATCAGGAAAATCTAATTTTGTTTAATATAATGTTTTTTTATTAAAATTTAGATAACAATTTAAAAAAAATTTATAACTAACCAATCTTTTAAAATTTAAAATCTTTTCTTAACAAACTCACTTTCTCATTCTCTTTCTTCCCTCTCTGGCCCCCACCACTCAGAGCTTCTCTCTCTCTCGCTGTCTCTTTCCTCTCTCCTCTTTCTTTCTCTTTCTCTCTCCCCATCACTGTCTCTCTCTCTTCTTTCTCTCTCCTCTCGCGCCTCTCTCTCTCCCCTCACGATTACTGTGCACTCCTCGAGTGCAGTCACCGCCCGACGCTTAGTGTCACCTCCCTCCTTTATTCTCTTTTCTTTTCTTCTTCTTCCTCTATAAAACCCCCCGAGGAAAACCTACAACTCCATGAAACCCTAACCCTAAAACTTCATCACCTCTCTTCCCTCGACCTCGCCTCCACCCTCATCTCCATCATCTCCTTCCTTCTTCTTTCTTCTTCTTCCTCCTTCCCGAGCTCACTCTGCACCCTCAACCCAACAGAACCCATCGTCGCCACCCTCACCTCATCGCCGACGATCACCTCACCTCGCCATCACCACCACCATCTCCTCTTCTCCTTCTTCTTCTTCTCTCTTCTCCCTCCTACACCAAGAACCCTGCATACTCCACAACAACCGCAACCCTAACCCCGAACCCTCATTTCACCGCACACCTCGCCGGCACCTCACCGCCGGTGACCCCGACACCACCATCTCATCTCTAAAACCCTAGCACCAACCCCAGACCACCTTCTTCTTCTTTACCCTTTTCTTTTCTCTTTCTTCTTCTTCTTCTTCTTCTTTATTTTTCTCTTTCTTTCTTAATTTGCCCTCCGGTCACCCGGCGGAGCCGTGACCGTCGCTGCCGATCCAGACGATCCAGTGAACGTCCTTTGCTCGCGTGATCACCCTCTTGCCTTGCTTGGACCTATCCCGCGTGTCGTGCGTGCGTTGCGACGTTTTACCGACGTCGTACGTGCCGTGTGTATCCGTATCGCGATTCATCGAGGCAAGTTTATCTTGCTACATGCTATGTTACTCTATTTACATCCATTTGAATAAATATAATACAAGTATTTTAAATTATGCATCCCATGTTATAGTTTTATAGTTTTACGACATCCGTTTGCATCCATATCGTTATTTACATATTTAGTCGCATGCTAATTCATCCCGCTTCATGCTAGGTATAGTATTGTGCATCCATATGAGTAAAATGTTACCCGTTTATCACATTGTGCATCCATTTTACAGTTTTACTGTTTTCGGATACCCGTTTGCATCCATATCATTTAAAATGTATATAACTGCATTTATAGATCAAATTAATTCATGTTATTGTTATAGTGACACCCCATGCTAGATAATGTGCATCCTACTTAGTAATGGAGCTATAGTTGCAATCCCTAATAGTTAGTTATGCATCCATATTTATTTGTGTATCCATACCATTAATTTTGTATACCTAGTTACACCTCATATTACATTAACTTATATTATTGTTATATTAATACCTCATGCTTGATAATGTGCATCCTACATAGTCATGATGTAACCCCTGATAGATATTTGTGCATCCATGCTTTTATTTGTGCATGCGTACTTTCTACAGTTTTTTTATGAGCATCCACTTGACACATGTGCACTACTTGACATGACCTGATATACCACTGCTTGACTTGATACCTGATCTTGTTACTAATGCCGACAATCTTGACCTGTTGTCCCTACGGACATATCATGTTGTCTATTTAGAAAAACCTGTACTTGCTTGATCCTGTGTTGACATTAGCTCAAAATTTATCAATACCTGACTTGAACACATAACTTTGGGGGTATGGGGAAATCAAAAGTGTAAACTAAAGTGTAACTTAAAAGGGTATTACTTGATCCGTGGTCCCTGGGGGTAACGGGACAGAGCTATTCGTGACTCTTACATCTTGATCCGTGGTCCCGGGGGGTAACGGGACAGAACCACTCTTGGTTCACATATTCTGATCCGTGGTCCCGGGGGGTAACGGGACATATCCTTTGAGTTACATGGAGGATTACATTAATTGATTTCGAACAACTTTAGAATAGATAACCAAGTAGCACAATTTAGATTGATCACTGCACGTCACATATATTGATACACTTCACTGTTCTATATCCGTGTTTACTTATTACATTCATGTTACTATTTATGATTCCTGCCTGCATATCTCGTCTACCCTGTTCATTTATTATTGGTTGATACGCATTATCAAGCATTCAATTGGTAACTATGCCCGTGAATGGTAGCTTGTGGAAGAGACCCGCTTGCCCAAGCTGATCAGTTGGGCAGATTTTTCGAAGAGTTTCTTGGAGAGGTTCTTCCCGCAGACTGCACGGGAGGAAATGGAAGAAAAGTTTGTCAGTTTGAAGCAGATTGGCGGATCCGTGGATGCGCATACGGCTGAGTGGACACGGTTCAGTCGATTCGCTGGACCTTTGGTGGCCAAAGAAGCTGATAGGGCACGAAGGTTTATGCACGGTTTGGATATGGACATCCAGAGGCACATTATATCTCTGGGTTTGACCACCTTCTCGCAAGTGCTTAAAGCGGCCACAGAGCAGCAGAGCTTATCAGTGAAGACTGGGAATGCGCAGCAGCAGGCAGTTGTGGTGCGAAAGCCGGCGTTTGCGCCGAATCGAGCGCCTATACGCAGAGGTATTCCGGTGAACCGACGTGGCGTAGTACCGATGAAGAAGCCCGTCGTACCTGAGCAGAGAGGAAGATTGATGTGTGACTTTTGCCATCTACCCGGACATCAACAGAAGGATTGTTGGAGGAAGCTTGGACTTTGTTTGGTTTGCGGATCAGCTGATCATACTATCAGTGTTTGCCCATCCAAGCTTCGTTTGAAGGATGATGTTCAGAGGCCACCGCAGAAGCAGTTTCAGGGGCAAAATCAGTTGACTCAGGGACCCAATCAAGCTCGAGCCTTTACCCTGACGGCTGAAGAGGCCAAGGCTTCAGAGGAAGTTGTTTCAGATATCCTACTTGTTCATGATTTTCCCGTATTAGCATTATTCGATTTTGGTGCATCCCATTGTTTTATGTCGTCCAAGTTTATTGCTGCACACACGATTTCTTGCACGACCCTGTCTAGTTATTGTGACATACACACTGGGAATGGGAAGATCATAACTAGTAGAGAATGTAAGGGTTGTTCAGTTGTTATTTGTGGACGGGAGTTATTTGCAGATTTCTTGGTGATCGATATTGGCAGCTATGATGTTGTTTTGGGAATGGATTTTCTTGGCACTTTCCACACTTACATAGATTCTAGAGCAAAGAAAGTGATTTTCCAGATTCCCGAACATCCGGAGTTTGTTTTCACTGGAGGAAGCAGTTCTGTCGGGCTAGTCGAGTTTAGGGCTAGGCCGACAAGCAATGTTCTTTTCATAATGGAAGTTGATAATGAGGAAGAGCCAGCTGTTGTTCGAGAGTTCATGGACGTGTTCGAGGACATCTCAGGTTTACCTCCAAAACGAGATGTGGAGTTCCCAATCGATCTTGTTCCTGGCGCAGCGCCAATCGATCTTGTTCCTGGCCAATAGCACCAGTGGAGTTGGAAGAAGTCAAGAAGCAGCTTATCGAATTACTTGAGAAGGGTTGGATTCGCAGCAGTAATTCACCTTGGGGAGCTCCAGTTCTTTTAGTAAAGAAGAAAGATGGCACAAGGAGGATGTGCATCGATTATCGAGAATTAAACCGGGTGACTATTAAGAACAAGTACCATATCCCTCGCATTGGCGAATTATTCAAGCAACTTAATGGCGCGAGGGTATTCTCGAAGCTGGATTTGCGATCCGGATATCATTAGGTCCGAGTTAAATCAGAAGATATTTGCAAGACTGCGTTTCGAACTCGGTATGGACATTACGAGTATTTAGTGATGCCATTCGGAGTCACGAATGCACCGGCGATATTTATGGACTTGATGGACCGAATCTTTTCACCATTCTTAGACCGGTTTATAGTGGTGTTCATCGATGATATTCTGGTCTATTCGAGGAGCTTAGAAGAGCATGCAGAACACTTGAAGATTGCACTGCAGACATTGAGGCAAGAAAGATTGTATGCAAAGATGAGCAAGTGCGAGTTTTGGGTTGAAGAAGTGAAGTTTTTGGGGCATATAGTATCCGGAAATGGAATCGCTGTTGATCCCAAGAAGATTGCAGCAGTTCGAGATTGGCCGATTTCGAAGAACGTAGTAGAGATCAGAAGATTTCTCGGACTTGCCGGGTATTACAGAAGATTTGTGGAGAATTTTGCTCGTTTGGCTGAGCCTTTGACCAAGCTTATGCATAAAGAAGTACCATTCGTATGGACGGATAAATATGCGTCAGCTTTTGAGGCGTTGAAGCAGAGATTGATAATCGCTCTTATTTTAACCGTACCAGACAGTTCCAGAGGATTGGTGATTCACAGCGACGCATCTGGGAAAGGTTTGGGATGTGTTTTGATGCAGCATGGGAAAGTTATAGCCTATGCATCGCGGCATTTGAAGACCCATGAGAAGAATTACCCAACTCATGATTTGGAGCTTGCAGCAGTAATTTTCGCTTCGAAAATTTGGAGACACTACTTATTGGGCGAAAGGGTTGAAGTATTCACCGATCACAAAAGTCTAAAATACGTGTTCACACAGAAAGAGCTTAACATAAGGCAGCGTAGATGGTTGGAGCTGATGGCTGACTATGATCTTGATCTTAAGTACCATCCGGGGAAAGTTAATGTTGTGCCGGATGCGCTTAGTCGGTTTTCAGCAATTCGGATGTTGACTGCACAAAAGGAGCTTCTCGAAGATTTTCGGAGATTCGAGTTGGAGATCGTGCTACCGCATTCTTCGGGATAATTGATGCAGCTGCAAGTACAGTCTTCGTTGATGAATAATATTAAAGCAGTGCAGTCACAGGACCCAAGATTGTAGAAGTTTTGAGAATAGGTTGAAACCGGACTTCGAACAGACTTGTTGATTCATGAAGATGGTTCGTTGCGATATGGTAGCCGTTTATGTGTGCCAAAAGGAGATATTCGCAAAGAAGTTATGAAGGAGACACACAGTTCCGCGTATTCCGTACATCCAGGAGGCACGAAGATGTACCGTGATCTAAGACAGCATTTCTGGTGGGAAGGCATGAAAAGGGAGATTGCTCGATTTGTAGCGAAGTGCTTGGTGTGTCAGCAAATTAAGGCTGAACATCAAAGGGTTGCTGGTTTATTGCAACCACTTCCGATTCCTCAATGGAAGTGGGAATATATAACCATGGATTTTGTGACAGCTTTACCGCGGAGTCCAAAGGGAAATAATGCAGTTTGGGTGATTGTCGATCGATTGACCAATGCATCTCATTTCATACCATTTCGAGTTGGTCAATCAATGGAAGCGTTGGCAGAACGGTACATGTAGGAGATTGTGAGATTGCATGGAGTACCTGTGAGCATCGTGTCCGACCGTGACACCCGATTCTTATCGCACTTCTGGAGGAGTTTACAGGAAAGTTTGGGGCCGCGATTGAAGTTTAGCACAACTTATCATCCTCTGATAGATGGCCAGTCGGAGAGAACGATCCAAACTCTTAAAGATATGTTGAGAGCTTGTATGTTGGACTTCAAGGGTTCGTAGGAAGATCATCCACACTTGGTAGAGTTTTCGTACAACAATAGTTTTCAGGCGACTATTCAGATGGCTCCATTCGAAGCATTGTATGGTCGCAAGTGTCTCTCACCTGTTTGTTGGGACGATATTGGAGAACGAAGATCGTTGGGACCGGATTTGGTCGTGCAAACAGTAGAGAAAGTTAACACTATCCGAAATCACATGAAGGCAGCATAAGATCGGCAGAAGAGTTGGGCCGACACATCGAGAAGACCTCTAGAGTTCGCTGTTGGTGATCTGGTATTCTTGAAAATATCACCGACTAGAGGAGTGATTCGTTTTGGGATTCAAGGCAAGCTTAGTCCTCGATTCGTAGGGCCTTTCGAGATTTTGGAGCGTGTTGGAGAAGTGGCTTATCGATTGGCTTTACTACAATCTTTGGCGAATGTTCATGACGTGTTTCATGTATCTCAACTCCATAAGTATGTTCGAGATGAAACACACGTGCTGGATCATTCGGAGCTGACTGTAAGAGAGGATTTGACCTTTGAGGAACGACCGATGTCAATTGTTGATCGAAGAGAAAAGGTTCTTAAGAACAAGGTTATCCCTTTCGTACTTGTTTCTTGGGGAAATCGCTCGCATGGAGAATCGACTTGGGAACGAGAAGACGAAATTCGACAGAAGTTTCCATACCTATTCTTGTAGATTCTTGATTGTTTATCTTTTCTTGTTTGGGAATTTCGAGAACGAAATTCTTTTTATAGTTGGGTATAATGTAACACCCTAGTTCATTTATACTAGTTCTAGTTTACGTATTTCATTATTATGGTATTTTCCTGATTTACTGTGTTTTGGGTGCGAATAGTGTTTTGACATCTGTATTTGCATCCGATCCGACCCGCTTGCTTGAAACCTGTCTTGATTCATCTTTATGTTCTATCCTGACTTGTTACGTAGACTCGTGCACTTTCATTCTAATTTATACATCCTGCATACTGGCATTATATCTAGCATCTGCATTTTTTTAATATAACATTTTAATTCACATAAAATATTTTAAAAATACATTGCATGGCCTGCATGATACCCCTAACCCTGTGGTAGCATCCGTGCATCTTGTTCTCGTCCCGTTCAATGAAACACATTTGTTTGGATGGCTACACGGACGTACGTGCATCCGTTCTTGGGGGTATGCATTTTCTTTACCCGGACATTCATTTTTAATTTTGGTCGCCGCATATATTTTTCGTATTTTAAAACTGAATTTTAGACCCGACCCGGTCATGTTTTGGACTAAATTTGTATTTATCGGGAAAATCTAATTTTGTTTAATATAATGTTTTTTTATTAAAATTTAGATAACAGTTTAACAAAATTTTATAACTAACCAATCTTTTAAAATTTAAAATCTTTTCTTAACAAACTCACTCTCTCTTTCACTTTCTTCCCTCTCTGGCCCCCACCACTCAGAGCGTCTCTCTCTCTCTCTCGCTGTCTCTCTCCTCTTTCTCTCTCTCTCTCTCTCTCTCTTTCTCTCTCCCCCTCGCTGTCTCTCTCTCTCTCTCTCTCTCTCTCTCTTCTTTTTCTCTTCTCTCGCGCCTCTCCCTCCCCTCTCGCGGTTACTGTGCACTCTTCGAGTGCAGTCACCTCCATCCTTCATTCTCTTTTCTTTTCTTCTTCTTCCTCTATAAAACCCCCCGAGGAAAACCCACAGCTCCACGAAACCCAAACCCTAAAACTCCATCACCTCTCTTCCCCCGACCTCGCCTCCACCCTCATCTCTCTCATCTCCTTCCTTCTTCTTTCTTCTTCCTCCTTCCCGAGCTCACCCTGCACCCTCAACTCAACAGAACCCATCGTCGCCACCCTCACCTCATCGCCGACGATCACCTCACCTCACCGTCACCACCACCATCTCCTCCTCTACTTCTCCTTCTTCTCTCTTCTCCCTCCTACACCAAGAACCCTGCACACTCCAAAACATCCGCAACCCCAACCCCGAACCCTCATTTCACCGCACACCTCGCCGGCACCTCACTGCCGGTGACCCCGACACCACCATCTCATCTCCGAAACCCCAGCACCAACCCCAGACCACCTTCTTCTTCACCCTTTTCTTTTCTCTTTATTATTCTTCTTCTTTCTTTTTCTCTTTCTTTCTTGATCTACCCTCCGGTCACCCGCCGGAGCCATGACCGTCGCTGCCGATCCAGACGATCCAGTGAATGTCCTTTGCTCGCGTGATCACCTTCTTGCCTTACTTAGACCCGTCCCGCGTGTCGTTTGTGCGTTGCGACATTTTACCGACATCGGACGTGCCGTGCGTATCCGTATCACGATTCATCGAGGCAAGTTTAACTTGCTACATGCTATGTTACTCTATTTACATCCATTTGAATAAATATAATACAAGTATTTTAAATTATGCATCCCATGTTATAGTTTTATAGTTTTACGACGTCCGTTTGCATCCATATCGTTATTTACATATTTAGTCGCATGCTAATTCATCCCGCTTCATGCTAGGTATAGTATTGTGCATCCATATGAGTAAAATGTTACCCGTTTATCACATTGTGCATCCATTTTACAGTTTTACTGTTTTCGGATACACGTTTGCATCCATATTATTTAAAATATATATAACTGCATCTATAGATCATATTAATTCATGTTATTATTATAGTGACACCCCATGCCAGATAATGTGCATCCTACTTAGTAATGGAGCTATAGTTGCAATCCCTAATAGTTAGTTATGCATCCATGTTTATTTGTGTATCCATACCATTAATTCTTTATACCTAATTACACCTCATATTACATTAGCTCATATTATTGTTACATTAATACCTCATACTTGATAATGTGCATTCTACATAGTCATGATATAACCCTTGATAAATATTTGTGCATCCATACTTTTATTTGTGCATGCGTACTTGCTACAGTTTTATTATGAGCATCCGCTTGACACATGTGCACTACCTGTCATGACCTGATGTACCACTGCTTGACTTGATACCTGATCTTGTTACTAATGCCGTCAATCTTGTCCTGTTGTCTCTATGGACATATCCTGTTGTCTATTTAGACAAACCTGTACCTGCTTGTTCCTGTGTTGGTATTAGCTCTAGATTTATCAATACCTGACTTGAACACATAACTTTGGGGGTATGGGGAAATCAAAAGTGTAAATTAAAGTGTAACTTAAAAGGGTATTACTTGATCCGTGGTCCCGGGGGATAACGGGACAGAGCCATTCGTGACTCTTACATCTTGATCCGTGGTCCCGGGGGGTAATGGGACAGAACCACTCTTGGTTCACATATTCCTGATCTGTGGTCCCGGGGGGTAACGGGACATATCTTTTGAGTTACATGGAGGATTACATTAATTGATTTCGAACAACTTTAGAATAGATAACCCAGTAGCACAATTTAGATTGATCACTGCACGTCACATATATTGATACACTTCACTGTTCTATATCCGTGTTTACTTATTACATTCATGTTACTGTTTATGATTCCTGCCTGCATATCTCGTGTACCCTGTTCTTTTATTATTGGTTGATATCATGACGCACCGACGTCTGGGTTTTGCATGGTCCAGATCCTCTATCTCTGTCGCAGGCAGTTTAGGAGTATTTTGACTAACAAGTAAAGCAGTGAAGATCATGTTAGTAGCTAGTTAGTTTAGTTTTATTTCGTATTTTCATTCCTGATGTGAGCCCGTATTATGGGACGTACTTTCCAGATTGTCATTGTTACTTGAATTTATTGCTTCTGCATATTATTTCTTGACTCGTTTATTCTGGCTCATGGACATGTACTAGATAGTTTATTTTATTTCTTCTGTTCTTGATATCTCTAGACAGTCGTAATGTGACTATGGAGGGATGTTTCCTATCCACAGGTAGCATGGTTGGCTCTGTCACGTGCCTATCTTAGCGCACTCTGGGAAGCGGGGCATGACAGTTTTAAGGATGCGTTAGTCTCATTAGAGACTAAGATCAACTTAAACGTTTGTTAATGATACGTTAGTCTAATTTTAGACTAAGATCAACTTAACGGGATCGTTTAGATCCAACAAAAGAGCATTTGGGCTCTATTGTTTTAGTTTAGGGAATTTGCGGTCCAGTTTAAAGACATCTTAGTTTGTAAAGTTTAAGGACATCATAATTCATGAGTTTAAGGACCCTATAGTCCGTGGTAGTTTAGAGACGTCATAGTCTGTAAAGTTTAAGGACATCATAATCCATGAGTTTAAGGACCCCACAGTCCATAGAATGTCTGGTTGTCGAGACCCGTCACCTCTCTGAAGACGTTGAAGGATTACAACGACACATATCAGAGGAGTGAAGAGATGTACCCTTGAACCAATATTGGTTGGGAGATCTGTAGTCCAATTTGGGACTAAGATCAAAGATTTATGAGCATATGGGCTCAATTAATCTGAATGAGGGTTCTGTGGCCACTTTGGGCTCGGCCCACTCAGTTAAAATGTTGAACATTTAGCAACGCTGAGCATTGGTTTGGATTCTGACAGCCTTTTTGTCTTTTATTGAGTGCTGAACACTCATTATAGCTCTGGGGCCTTTTTTATAGAACAGTTTATGTTCATTTAGCGCACATATGAGAAGCACGTGGCGCGCTTGGCGCTGTGCGCCAGACAATGAGCGCATTGCGCTTCTGATGAAGTAGCGCACAAGTAAGGAGCACGTGGCGCGCTTGGCGCTGAGCGCCAGTCAATGAGCGCATTGCGCTTCTGGTGAAGTAGCGCACACGTGAGGAGCACGTGGCGCGCTTGGCGCTGAGCGCCAGTTAATTAGCGCATTGCGCTTTTGGTGAAGTAGCGCACACATGAGAAGCACGTGGCGCGCTTGGTGCTGAGTGCTAGACAATGAGCGCATTGCGCTTCTGGTGAAGTAGCGCACACATGAGGAGAACGTGGCGCGCTTGGCGCTGAGTGCTAGAAAATGAGCGCATTGCGCTTCTGGTGAAGTAGCGCACACGTGAGGAGCACGTAGCGCGCTTGGTGCTGAGTGCCAATCAATGAGCGCATTGCGCTTCTGGTGAAGTAGCGCACACGTGAAGAGCACGTGGCGCGTTTGGGACTGAGCGCCAGACAATGAGCGCATTGCGCTTCTGGTGAAGTTTGGAGCGCTAAGGCTCTGCAACGCTATGCGTTAATTTTGGAGCGCTGAAGCGGTTCTTTTGATTGGAGCGCTATGGCTCTTTTTAGGCAGCTTTGCGCCCTGAGAATTAAATTCTCTTTCTTATAAGAGATTTTGTTTCATGGATCTAAGAACAAAGTTCTTATTATTTTTTTTATAGGAGATGCTTCAATCTCTTATGTTTTTTGATGAAAGGCTCAGCCTTTATGGATCTAGGATCCTAAAAGAATTGATTTATTCTCCCCCTTTTATAATAGGATATTATAATCTCTGAAAGTCAATTTGTCTTTTAGATCTATGATCTAAAGAAGATTAAGTTCTTCCCTTTTTTTTTATGATGAGATAGTTTGATCTTTGTTGTGAAAGACCTTAGTCTTTATAGATCTATGATCTTAGAAAAAGAAGTAAATTCTTCTTTTTATGTGAGATAATTTCATCTCTCTGTTCTTCATTTTGTTACCTTGAAGAAATTTTTCTTCTTCTGAGAGTTTTCTCTTTGTCTTCGAAATTTCTCAAAGTTTAGGGGGGGTTCCTCTATACGAGACTTGAAGTCTTGGGGCCTTTATATAGTGAAGCTGATTTGTTGAATCAGTCGAAGAGATCTTTTCTCTAATTGATTTGGGGATTTCCCCACCGTTGGATTTTTGATCCTAAGTCTTCTATTTCACAGAAGGTAATCTTCTTGTTTTTAAAAAGATTGGGAAATCTTTCCCCACACAGAATTTATTCTGTATTTTGGTGATTTTTAGTCACCATTAGATCATTGATCTAACGGTGCTCTGATTTTCAGAGCACAATATTTCTTATTTGGAAAGATTGTGAGGAATGTTTCCTTAACAGAATTTTACTCTGATTAATTGATGATTTTTAATCATGTTCATTGGATCTTTGATCCAACGTTTGGGAACATTTAGTTCCAACGCTAGCGCTCTCGTGCTTTACACGTGATGCACTGCTTAAAGTGCAGCGCACTTAGCATTAGCGCTTACGCGCTTTGCACGTGGTGCGCTGCTTAGAGTGCAGTGCTCTTAGCGCTAGCGCTCACGTGCTTTGCACGTGGTGCGCTGCTTAGAGTGCAGCGCTATTAGCGCTATCGCTCATGTGCTTTGCACATGAGCGCTATCTCAGAGTCTTTGACTCTCTCAGCGCTGGCGCTGCTATGAAGCACTGCTTCATTTCAAAATTTAAAATTTGAACAGAGCTTTACTCTGATTGGGGGAAACACTACTGCAATGAACTAGTGTATCCTACTAAATAAACTAGTGCACCATAAACCTAAATAACCCAAATCAACCTAATTAACCACAATTAACCATAATCGTTACCCTAACACAAATTAGCCCTAATTAACCCAAACTTAACCCAATTTACCCAAATTAACCTAATTAATCCTAATCAACCCAAACTTAACCAAATTTACCCAAATTAACCATAATCAACACCCAAACCCTTTTAAATTATCACTAATTAACCCAAATTAACCCTACCCTCTAATTAACACAAATTAACCCTAGCCTCTAACCCTAAACCTGGCCCTAACCTTAACCCTAACCCTAATTACCATAACCCTAAGCCCAACTAATTAACCCTAACCCTAACCCCAACCCCAACCGAACCCCAACCCCAACCCCAACCGAACCCTAACCCTAACCCCAACCCCAACCCCAACTCCAACCCCAAACCCAACCGAACCTTAACCGTAACCCCAACCCCAAACCCAACCGAACCCTAACACTAACCCTAACCCCAACCCCAACCCTAACCCCAACCGAACCCTAACCCTAACCTTAACCCTAACCTAAACTGACCCGATGCCTAACCCCAACCCTCACCCCTACCCGAACCCTGAACTCTGAACCCTAGCCCTAACATCATCAAAAGATGGAAATAAAAGCATTAAATTAGAAGTAAAAATTAGAGATTTACTGACCTGTAGGGCGGTGGAGGAGCCGACGGAGGAGGCCGGTAGTCGAAGACGCAATCGACGACGAGTCAAGCACGGTGGCGACGAGGAAGTCGACGAGGAAGTTATGATCTACGATCGAGGGCGGTGGCGGGCGAATGAGGACGCAATCGGCGACGAGGCTCGGGATCGAGGTGCGGGAACGATCGATCGCGAGGCGCGGGAGAATAAGAGAAAGAATTTTTGGGAACGGTGAGGGCTTTTCTGTGCCTTTTTTTATTAACCTATATACATGCCCTTACGGACTTCCCCGTAGGTCCTTTGTTTGCGGCTCCGTAGGGCCAAACATTAAATTACAATTAAATATTTTTAAATTAAAACGTAGAGAACCGTAGGGACAAGCATGGGGACCTACGGATTAATCTGTAGGGGCAATAAAAAGTTGCCCCTACGGATTTCTTTATCCGTAGGGGCAACCCCATATTGTAGTAGTGTTAGAATAACCGTGGTTTATTTTTATGTGGAGGTAGAGAGAGTGCAAACTGTGGTTTCCAAGCCTCAAACTTCAAAAATGGAGTTTACAAAACTTTGGTTAGATTGGAGTTGAGATAACTGCGGTTATTTTAAGTTTTGAGCTAAGATAACCGTAGTTACCTCAGCTCCAAAATGGCTACCAAACAAGCCAAAATTAGCATTTTGGAGTTAACCATGTGAAGCTTTATGAAACAGCGGTTTAGAAAACTTAACTCCATTCCCAAACTGGGCCTTAGAGTTTAGATAACCGGAGTTTTCTAAATTCCAAAATCTATGCCTACATGGCATAATTTGGATTTTGCGGTTAAGTTTAGATAACTTTATGAAACTCCGGTGATCTAAACTAAACTTCATTCCCAAACTGGGCCAATTTTTGGGAGCACATTTTTCAGTAATTGATGTACCTAACTAGGCTTGGGTACCAAAAGTAGGAAGAAAAAGTTGTGTTATGAAAATATGAAGAAAAATATGTCCTTTTACCAACCAATAAACATAAATAGGTTTAGCAAATCTATTACATGAACAACCTCTAAAACCTTAGAAAGTGAACAACCCACTGATTGAAGCCCACCAAGCTCCCATCCCTATCCATCACTGTAACATTTTAAAATAATAAAATATTATTTTTTTGAATTTTTATAATTTAATATTATTTTAATGAATATTTTAATTTTTCGGTATAATTAAATACAAATAAATGGGGAAAATTTTGGAAAAATTATGGAAAATTCCAAAATAGGGTATTTTATGGGATTAAGCATTTTTTAAGTTTTTTTGATTAATTATATGCTTATTTAGTGCTAATCGCGATTAAAAATCGCTAATTGGATTTTGGGGGCGTTTTGTGCAAAACATGCACATATCATTTTTCCTACACTTATGTTTTATTTTCTACCATGTTGTTTAGGTTTACTATTTGAGTGAGAAAGGATTTAGAGGGAAAAGAAAAGAAAAGAAAAAGAAAAGGGAATATGGTAGTAGGTATGGGTGAGAGAGAAAAGAGAAGGTTTAGTGTTGACTTAGCCATTTCCTTCACCATTTGTTCTCCCTCCTCCTCTTCTCCTTCAGCTGCTGCTTCTCCCTCTTCTCCCTCCCCTTTTCAAGTCCCAAACCACCTCAAAAACAAACTCAAAACCCCACTCCCTTTTCACAAAAAATGTGCACAAGCTCAAGATCAACACATCGGACCAAGAAAGCGAGGATTTTGACCACTAGGGGCAACTCAAGAAAATTCTTGAGTTGCCAAATGAGGTATTTTTCTGGACCATTAGCTTAGTTTTTGTATTAATTATACCCCCATGCTAGATTAGAATCGATATCGTGTGATTTTGTGGATTTAAGAAAAACCTAGTTAGGGTTATGAGAATTTGAGAGTTGTAATGTGAAATTGAGCTCATTAGAGGCTGAACAAACACCCTAGTGCTTAAATTAAGACCCAAACCTGAGACTTGAAACCCCAAAACACGGATTTAGAAACCCCGACATCGGATAAATGTGTGATTTGTGAGGGTATTTTGGAATCTGGAGCAACCCGGGGCTACTAGAATTGATTTTGGGATTACTGGGAGTCGTGCAGGCATCTAGGAAACTACCACAGAGACCCGAGCCCCTAACTCCAACCCCAGGCCGCAGATATATTCATTCTGGCCGCAATTTGCGGCCAGATCAGGGAAATTGGGTCCTAGATTTGGTTCATGGCTCCTTTTGCACTAAAATAGACCCCTCCTATATGCAGTTTTGGCTAATTGTCACCTGGGGAAAATCTGGGAGCATTTTGGTGTTTTGAAGCTATATTTTCTGTATTTTAAAATGCACTTTCTTGATATTTGGATTTGTATTTGGTTGTCGGGTGTTCATACATCGACAACAGGGATTGTTTGATTGATTTGCATATTTAGGCCATAGGTTCCAACATATGAGCACATTGTGCGCTGTATTGGTTTTCTGCCTCGATTCTAATACGTATTGCGACTGTTTATTATTATAGGTACCCTCTCAAGGATTCCGAGGCGAAGAAGCGCAGCGTCATCGATTTCGGCGAGCGAAGACCAAGTGAGTAGATTATATCTACGGGGGAAATCAGGTGGATGGCGTATAGCACTCCCGCATTTCGATGTCTAGTATACTATATATACTATATATGATAGCTTATTTAGTGACATGGAGATCATAGATGTGTTTGGTGTACTATGGATATTTAGGGTTAGAAGTGAACTAGTGTATTTTCCTAGTTGCGAACCCTAGCATAGGTTTACACCCACACGCACACACATGCTTATTGCTACACTTATATCATGATGATGAGGATAGTGTATGATACTGAAGATGGGTCAATGAGTTTTGGGCATGGTGCCGTGAGATCGGCGATATGATGTGATTCGTTTTTGGGATACGATACGAGATTTTAGCTGGCCTTTGGATGTGTGTTATACACACGCGCTTATATTTGTTTAGATGGTATCGATTGTACTAGACTTAGATCAGTACCCCAGATCACGTGATATGATGATAAGGATACCAGATATTGATGAGATTAATGTGAGATTGACCCGTACCCAGCTATTGGGATGCCATACGACGATTTACCGTACGAGCTTTATATTGATGATAGATCTGCACTCATGACTCGAGGATATTATACGATGTAGATTGTATCGTATGTAATACTATTGAGGCGGGATCACCGACTATTATATTTATATACATACATCGACTCAGATGTAGGTGGTTTCCATACCCCTCCCGATTGACTTGATAGTTGGATGTAGATTACTTAGTGGACATGAGACTAGACCCGAGTCATAGCTATTTCAAAACTAACGAATCGGGGATATTTTAAAGATAGGCAAAAGGGATTCTACGGATATTTCCCGACCGACGCATCTTTTCTTAAAACACCGTAGCCCTTATTTTACCAAAAACCCCGATTTGTCTTATTTCAGATGGCAAAGCTGCATGATATATTTATTGAGGTAGATTTCTTCACTGTTGCGTTGATTATTCGATTCCGCATATTCATGCTATTTGCATTGCATTGCTTGTGTTTATTGATATATTACTATCATGTAGCTAGGACACCAGCACCATTATCGATGATGCATATGTTCCACGTACACTGCTCGCCGGCTCACACATTTCATCATCGCTAATTGCCATGTCACTACACTGTAGTACTGTTGCATTCAGGATATGACTCTTGCATGGCATACTTGTGTACCTATACACCGTGCACCCATACGTGCATACATACGTATTTGCACTTACATTGATGGTTCAGGCTTGATGAGAGATTTGGGAACCGCAAAATACCTTTAAAAGCTGATTCATTTTAAAGAAGCGGTCTTCCCTACATATGTGCATATTACTATTCCATGTTGCATGACATACTGATATGTTTACAGTTCTTTTACATGTCGTATACATCATGCTTTCTGATTATACGCATTAAGATATGTTGTTTGCATGATATTTCTGGATTTGGGAACCGTGGGTATTTCAAAAGAGAATATGTAATTGTTTTATAAACCTGGTTGCCCTTGATATGAAATTTCAGTGCGTCCACCATGTGTTTTCTCGGTGCTAGAGTGATATATATGAGAGAGAGAGGGGCTGATCCGGACTGACGGATGCCCGATATATGAGAGAGAGGGGGCTGACCCGGACTGACGAATGCTCGATATATAAGAGAGGGGGGTTGACCCGGACTGACGGATGCCCGATATATGAGAGAGAGGGGGCTGACCCGGACTGACGGATGCCCGATATATGAGGATTTACGTGCCGATGCTGGGCACAGCTTTCATGATGTTTTCGAGTGTCGATGCTGGACACTTCGGTTCCATGATTTTGACGTGTCGCGAGGGACACAGATGGGTTATATGCTCATATTTCCATGCATATGCTTCATGATATTTACATGCATGATGGTTATTGTCATTGGGTGATGAGTGGACGGGATCCACATATTTACAAATTTGATTACATTGATCATACCTCATATTTATGATATATTATTACCTGAGGCACTGGCACGAGCACGTGGCACTACACTCATGTATAGAGGTTATACTGCCACTTTAGCATGCTTCAGACTTATTCATATTGAGGTTATATATCTGATCATATTGACCTAGGATGAGTCATACATACGATTTCTGCTTGTAGATATTTTCTATTCACGAGTTGGCAACTCACCCCGGTTGTGCAACAGTTCTTGCAGGTTTTGCCGTACAGGTTTCATTGCGGCTTTTCTGGCACATTGCTTCCATTACGGGTGACTTGCTTTGGTAGGTGGGTTGTTTTGCATCAGAACCACCATTGTGCACGTATTATTCATTGTATCTAGAAATTCTATCAACCAAAACTTGTGTATTATTTCGACCTTAGAGTCGCGCGTATCAGTATTATAGTTTTCATATTGATTTTGAGTTTCTTTCTGAGTTTTGATCCTCGCCTTTCGGCGTTGTATATTATATTGCTTGCGTGGTTGTGACCGTCAATTGACGAAGAGGTAGCTCCCGCTTGGGGATGCGTTTTATCATTGCTTATATATTATCCTTGTTGTACCCTGTTCGGGGCCAGTTTTTACAAAGGAAACTTTGCCGAAATTTTCAGAAAAGACTATACATTTTAAAAATGTATATTCAACTTAGTTATTTAAAAACCATGATTTAAAACATGTTCTCTTCATTCCTTTAAACTAGTTTTCTTTATTTACTCCCTAAAATGGTTTTAGATTTCTGGGCTTTTGGCTTACTTGGATTAGATGTGGTCCTATAGACTTCAGTGCCAGTCACGGGCTATTTCGGGTCGTGACAATCACATTGTTGTTCATGCTTAAAATTATCAAAGAAATTGAGATCCAACAACATCAACTTAAAATCAATAAAGAGAACACGTTACCAGAATCTCTCGCCATCTCAACCACCAACATCAAGAGAAAAGGACGTGATGGATGTCATAATCTCTCTCAGATGTTATCCTCCATCGATTTTGCTGCCAGCGGTGCTGAACAGTTGAGATTTTCTGTAAGGGCTGAGTGTGTGGATCTCAATGGGTTGTTGGTTGCCGTTGACACCGAGCTACCTGCAAGGGAAGTCCCAGGGTAGGAAACCACCGTAGGACCCTCCGACGATCAAGTAGGTACCAAGGAATAATGGCAGGGTAGCGGCGTATTGGAGTGGATTCGAGTTACCTGAGTCATCTGGAAGAGAGGATTTATATAGCGGTCGCTTGGAGTGAACCGGCGTGAGATTCTCGCCGTCCGTTACGCCCCTGCGTCATGTTCGCGTTGATGGAGGGTACGTCTATTAATAGCGGGATATACTCATTAATGGAGAGATGCGCCAGTGTGGGACGCGGGACGTAGAGCGTCGGAGATCTCATTTTGGCGAGATATACGGAGACGTTACGGGGGAGCTTGGATTCCGTGCTCTCGGTTGAACAGGGAAGCCAAGGAACCCTAGCTCGGTGGATAGCTCGGAGGTGAGCGAGAAGGCCGAAAAAGATCAGCTCTGTAACAGCTCGGAGATGAGCAAGGATGCTGTGAAAGCTCGGCTGTAGGATTGTTCGGGGGCGAGTTGTTGGCTGGTCACTAGGCACATAGGGAAGGTATACTCTGGGGAGGTCTCCAAAAGGTCGGATACAGCCTCGGAGACGAGGTCCTGAGAAAAGTCCCCAATGTATCATACTTATTCCAGCTCCATAATCCCTAAGGAATCTAGCGGGCCTACGTGGACGACACGTCATCTTCTACTTGTCGTGATTTGGGAAATTCCTACTTATGAGCCTCATCACAAACCCCCCCACTCTCGCTCTGACCTATTTATGGGTCGGGTCGAGAGTGGCCTGCCAGTTTTTAATGATTCAGCCGAGAATTCTCCGTAATGGGTTGTTCGAGGATGATGCGACGTTTGGTGGCTATGCCTCTTGGATCCACGTAGCGATTCACGAAGCGCCTTCCTTCCCGCGTGTATCTTTGGTGACGTCAGTGGATCAGTGAAATGATTACGCTTTAAAGGGGACGCCGCTTCGCTCGCTCGGTCTGTTGGCCTTCATACCACTGGTCCGCCACAGGGTGGCGGGATGCGAGGGGTTGTTATTCGAATCTAAGTGAGGGGGGAAGTGGACAATGGCCGATCGCCATGCGAAGTCCCTGTGGCCACTGGGTGCGACGCTTTGTTTCGGCGGGAACGGATTTGGGCCATTGGATGCTTTCTTGCCGAGTGTATAAATAGGGGAGGCCATCCCATGGCAGATACTTTGCCCTAGTCGTCTCTTGCCGTCTGAAGACTGCCCGGTGCACCTCTGCTTAGGTCAGAACTTCAGCTTAAAAAAAATATTCTTCGGCCAATCCTTCCTTGAATCGGATTATATGTCTTCTTTCGAAATATCTATTGATGTAGTTGGGGTCAAATCGAGTGATAAGGCTTCAGCTTCTAAAGCTGAGTCCAATGAGTCTTCCTCCTCCTCGGATTCCGATAGCCAAGAGAGTTCTTCTTCCTCTTCATTTTCGTCTTCTACGTCAGGCTCGCCCCTAGGGGTAACGATGCCCTTTTCCTTCGTCGTCGGAGGGTGAAAAGGGCCCCCAAGACGCGCATCGGACAAGCTTTCCGATATCCGGGGTTGTTTCCACATTTCTTCTGGCTATTCACTTCGTCTGGCCAGGGAGGGCGAGTAGGAAGACCAGGTGCAGGGCAATGAGATTGCTTTGTACTTGGAAGCATTCCGGACAGGGATGTGTCTACTCTTCTTGCCTGAAGTTTGCGTCGTGCTCCATTTTTTCGTCTCGCTCTGGGCCAGCTAGCCCCGAATTCGTGGAGAATCCTCCCAGGATTTCTAGTCTGGTTGAAGATTGATCGGATCCCTTTCTACTTGAGCATTCTCCTCTTCTTTCTTTGTAATAAAAATTACCCAGTACCAGAAAGGATGAACTAAGCTGGGTGTACCTTTCTTTCAAAAAACATAAGGGTATGGCGGCCGGGTCTAGAGTAGTGGTCGTCGCTTCTTCCATCCACGAAAAGAAGGAGAAGTTTTTCTTCAACTGGCCTCTAGAGGGTAAGGATTGTTCTGTTCACATCAAGTGGCATATGGTCGATTACCCTAGGGTTAGACAGTCGAATGCCCCACAGACGAGGGCGGTGTTGCAGTGGGAACCGATCTAGCGGGTGTTAGGAATACGTATGCCCTAGAGGCCTTTATTGTATATTATAGTGGATGCTTGGACATATATATAGAGGACTTTCTTGCTCGACATGATAATATACTATCTGGTTGCTCTTTATCTTAACATGTACACTGGTATTATTATACTGTCTCTCTTATACATGTTGATAAAGTCCTTATGATGTTAGCTTGATGATTGATACGAAAAAGTGTGTGTTTGTAGTTAACCGCAATCAATAACGGTGTCGCACGTAGCTAGACCGAGATGAGTACGGGTCGTCCTCTGGGAAACGTGGAACCTTTTACTTTTACTTTAGATGTGTTGAGAAAGAGAGGAGGAATAAAGAATTTTATAGAATGGTTTCTAGATCTACGTTAAACAAGAATGTAAAATATAGATATAGATTATTTTAAAAATGTAATTAATATAATAAGAGGACTTGTAGGGTTCGTTAGGATTTAGTAGTCATGGATGATTAATTAAAAGTTACCATTTTTATCCATTAATAGATTTGAAACTAGAACGACGGTGATGCGTGTAGATTAGGGTTTCTGGAGGGAAAAGGAATCCCACTCTTAACCCTTATCTTGACACGGAACTCCGTTCATATCTAGCCCTTACCAAAACAATCATTAATCTAATCTCTAATCGCGGTCGGAACTAGCAAAGAATTGTTAGCGTGCCCGATTAGGATGTTAATAATTCTTTTGATAAAGTTCATAAACTTTATAGGACTTAAAAAAGGTTTAGAGATGTTCATCATCCATTAGCCTACCCTAATCCTACGAACCCTAACAAGCGGAGAATTACTCACGCATGTTGGGAGAAAAAGAGATGGAAAGAAATTGCATCATTAAACTACGAAGAAATAGAATAAGAAGAAGAAAGCTACCTTTATTAATCAACAATATCAAGTACACTTTGATTCCTTAGAAAAGGATTACAAAAACCTAGTTTGCTTCTCGATCTCTTCTAAGGAGGTAGATGAACCGTTGATGATCAGCCTGGATGCATGAGCCGTCTTGGACTTCGTGATCTCTTCGGCTTGATAGCTTTTCCAAGAGGCTCTCGGTGCCTTTTTATAGTGCAAAGCCAGAATCTTTTTCTTCAAAAGTTGGTAAAATATAGTAGAGAATCATGCCCCAAAATCTTTCCTTCCAACTCCATAATATTGCGGCGGATCCGCGGCCAAAGGGGGGGTATGGCCGCGGATCCGCGGCCAATGGATGAGATCTCTTGATCAATTTTTTTGTGCTTGCATCTTGTGACATGTGGCAATCCTAGGCACCTTCAGAATTCAAAAATCTTTTCTCGGTTGCTTCCAGACTTGGTCTCCAAGTTTTGCTTCTTAATTTGGCAAGATTTCTTCAACAACTTGATTTGTTTGATAAATTCTGGATAACAACTTGGAAAATTCTGCACAATAATCTTAAATAATATTTAGTAGCCTTAATTCTACTAGGATTTAGTCAATAGATTTATTTGCATACATTTTCCTACCAAATGATAATTAAAATATATTAACACATGGAAAATGGTGTTTTAACACATAAACCCTCATATTATAATATATTAAAATAAAGTCCTTTTTTAATATAAAAATAGTAGGAAAAATGTAATACAAATGTGCAGTTTTATCAACTGAACAAATACGCCCAAACTTATCTTTGATCGTCCCGAGCAAACTAGTTTATTTAAGAGGAGAAAAAAGAAAGGAGAAAACTAAGCACACTTTCGTAGGCAGACACGATTGCACTGAGCACGTGCAACAAGCCGTTAAACCTCTAGGTGTCTCTAGTAGGAGGAGTGTTGTCTCCTGAGGGTTTTCAGCGGATTACACCCACAAAATCCTATAACAAAAGAAAGATGGTGAAATTTACATATAAAGACAAGAACCATAAAAGAAATACTTTGAAAAGACGAGTTTCCAACTATGCTAGCTTTTCAGTTGTCATGAGCCCTATCTTAATAGTCATGAAAAAATATTAGAAATCACATTACCCCTCAATAAAACATCGTCTTTATTCTTCATTCCTACCTTTCTTCCAAACATTGATCATATAACCCCACGTGTGTGAAATGGACATCCCTACACTCGGAGAATTCAATTCAAGCTATCATACTCTTGTCCATCTACCTTAGTACTTTTTTAATTTAATGAATGTTAAAGATTTGCTCACACATTTTCATGCGACCGTTAATACTTCTTGAGGTACTAACCAACCGATTACTCATGTGCTTGCTAATTAGGTGATAATATTTTCCTCGTCTTGCACCACCTAAGGCTTAGCAGTGACTCCCAGACCAGTTGGCCTTAGGGCACTAGGTGAAGAGGCACCCTCGCTATATTTTTTTTATTGCTGCCTTGGCGATAACAAAACCAGTGTTCATTTTTTTCTTTTCACCATTTTTATATTTTCTTCATTTTTTTTTTAATTTCCTTCATACTTTGGCTTTTAGACAAGAGCATTTCAAGGTATTCTCTACTATCCCGAGTTTCAAGACATGTGTAAGTGCATATAGTAGGGTATCAACATTTAAATGTTTGGCTTCCAGAATAGAAACTATTTTTCAGACTTATATCCTCAGATTAGTGACTTCCTTCATTTTACTAACCCTTGGGACAACAGCTCATAACTACTTATTACTAGTTCGTGTAAGAAAACTTCTAATTTTCTTGGTTTTCTTAAACTATTCCAATCTTTTGGATGTAATTTTTCACTTTCTACTCTTTTGTTATATAAAAAAAAAAAATTTAATGCCCGGTGTCAAAGATAATTCAGTGAATACAAACCTCCCCCCCAAACCTGTTTTCAGCAGTGTCCTCACTGATGTAGCCTTTTGAGAACAAGGACCTGTATACTAAGGGAGAGATACAAGGGGTAAAATAATAGTTAAATGAAAAATTCCCCCAAACTTATTCTTTGACACGCACAGATATTCAATCAAATCCATTTTTTACTCACCTCCATTTCTTAAAATGAGAAAATGTTACAAAAACATGGAGGTGAGGCGGAGGAAATTTAGTTTTGATAAAGTGGCTCCTGTAAAAACAGGAGCTCCTCCGCGGGGTCAGCAGAAAAATACGGTTTTAATCTATGCCCATTCACTTTAAAAATCGAACCGTTTTTCAAATTTTCGATTTCAACTGCTCCGTGCGGGTGTACATACCGCACCACAAAAGGTCCTTTCCAACGAGATTTAAGCTTACCCGGATGAAGATGGAGACGGGAATCGTAAAGAAGGACTTGTTGCCCCGATGTGAAGGTTTTTCTAAAAAGATTTTTATCGTGGAACACTTTAGTCCTATTCTTTACTATCACCGCATTATCGTAAGCTTCATCGCGGAGTTCGCTTAGCTCATTCAATTGCAGCTTCCGATAGCTGCCTGCATGATCAAGATCAAAATTAAGCTCTTTAATAGCCCACATTGCCTTATGTTCAATCTCGACAGGGAGGTGGCATGCCTTCCCAAACACAAGACGGTATGGAGACATACCAAGATCGGTCTTATAAGCGGTGCGGAATGCCCAAAGAGCATCCGTCAATTTGGTTGACCAATCCTTACGGTTTTTCGAAACCGTCTTCTCCAATATCTGTTTGATCTGCCTATTTGAGATCTCAGCCTGCCCGCTTGTTTGGGGGTGATAGGGCGTAGAAAGCTTGTGAGTGATTGAATATTTCCGCATCAAGGCCTCGAAAGACCTATTGCAGAAATGCGTCCCGTTGTCGCTAATGATAGCGCGAGGGTGTCCGAATCGCGAAAAGATATTTTCTTTAAGGAACTTAATGAAAACTTTGTTGTCATTAGTGCGTCACGGTACAGCTTCCACCCACTTCGAGACATAATCAACCGCTAACAAGATATATAGATTCCCAAAAGAGTTGGGAAAAGGGCCCATAAAATCAATACCCCAAACATCAAATATTTCCACAACCAATATAGGTTGGAGCGGCATCTCATTCCTTCGTGAAATCCGACCCAAATGCTGACATTGCGGACAAGTTTTGCAATGTTCAAATGCATCTTTAAATAATGCTGGCCAATAAAAGCCACATTGCAAAACTTTCTCCGCCGTTTTTCGAGGTCTAAAGTGACCGCCGCATGCCTGATCATGACAAAATGATAACACGCTCTTGAATTCATCGTTAGGGACACACCTGCGAATGATTTGATCGGAACAATACTTGAATATATATCGTTCATCCCAGTAAAAATATTTTACTTGGGATAAAAATCGAAGTTTGTCTTGTTTCGACCAATCGCTAGGTATAAGTCCCATCGCAAGATAGTTCACGATATCCACGAACCAAGGTTCGTAAGATACATTCAAGAGCTGTTCGTCGGGAAACGAGTCATTTATCGTCACGGTCACAGTTGGTGAAGAAGTGATGCGTGAAAGATGGTCGGCTACAACGTTTTCATATCCACTCTTGTCTTTGATGACAAGATCAAATTCTTGTAACAATAGGATCCAACGTATTAGCCTGGCCTTCGCATCCTTCTTCGATAAAAGATGTCGTAGGGCGGAGTGATATGTGTAAACCACAATAGGCGAGCCAATCAAGTAGGGCCTGAATTTCTCCAATGCAAAGACAACTGCCAAGAGTTCTTTCTCGGTAGTTGTGTAATTTATTTGTGCATCATTCAAGGTCTTACTTGCATAGTAAATTACATGTGGCATCTTATCAATGTGTTGTCCTAAGACCGCACCAATAGCAAAATCTGATGCATCACACATAAGCTCGAATGGGTGGTTCCAATCCGGAGATGATAAAACGGGGGCTGTAGTGAGTGATTCTTTAAGCGATTCAAAAGCAGCCTCACAATCCGAATCGAAGTGAAAATTAGTGTCTTTGGCCAATAGAAGGGTTAAGGGTTTAGCAATTTTGCTAAAGTCCTTAATAAATCACCTATAAAATCCTGCATGACCAAGGAAGGATCGTATATCTTTGACGCAATTGGGACGAGGGAGGTTTTGAATGACATCTATTTTAGCTCTGTCAACCTCAATGCCTTTATGTGAAATTATATGTCCAAGTACAATACCTTCTTGGACCATAAAATGACATTTTCCCAATTCAAAGTCAAGTTCTTATCCTTACAGCGGGTAAGAACAGCGTCAAGATTACGAAGGCAGTCCTCAAAGGAGTCTCCAAAAATGGAGAAATCGTCCATAAAAATTTCCAGAAAATTTTCCACCATATCTGAAAATATCCCCATCATGCACCGCTGAAATGTAGCGGGAGCATTGCATAACCCAAAGGGCATGCGTCTATAAGCAAAAGTTCCGAAAGGACAAGTAAAAGTGGTTTTATCTTGATCCTTTTCGGCGATGGGGACCTGGTTATAGCCAGAGTATCCGTCCAAGAAACAGTAGTATTCGTGTCCCGCCAATCGTTCTAACATCTGGTCAATGAAAGGTAGAGGGAAGTGATCTTTCCTCGTCGCGGCATTGAGTTTCCTGTAATCGATACATACGCGCCACCCAGTTTGGGTGCGTATTTGGATTAACTCATTAGCTTCATTAGTGATGACCGTGATGACAGACTTTTTAGGGACCACATGAATTGGACTTACCCATTGGCTATCAGATATGGGGTAAATTATTCCACTATCAAGGCACTTGACGATTTCTTTCTTTACCGCCTCCTTCATAACGGGATTTAACCGTCTTTGTGGGTCTCGGGTTGGTTTGGCTTCATCCATCAGATGTATGTAATGTTCAACAATTAAGGGACTAATCCCTTTGATGTCAGCCATAGTCCAACCAAATGCTTCCCGATTCGATCTCAACACTGCCAAAAGTGCATTCTCTTGCTCTAAAGCTAGAGAAGCGGAAATAATCACTGGCAAAGTCTCATTCTCTCCTAAATATGCATATTTAAGATGAGAAGGTAGCGGTTTGAGATCAAGAATTGGCGGAGAGACAATAGAAGGTGGGGTAAGCGAATGATATTCGGACTCCCGAAGAGGTTCAAAACTTGCATAAGATATTGACTCGGAAAGTGCTGCTGACTTTTGCAACGAGTCAACGGGTTCAATCTCAAGGTCGGACTCATTGAACATATCCTCACTGTAAAGTGGTGCAAGATCAAACGATGTCTCAATGTTGTCGAGAACATCAAAGCAAAGCTCCTCATCCATGCAGCTTTCGGAAGCTATCTCGTGGATGGAACAAACATCCAGCAATTGAGCAGAAGGTTCTGATGGCTGACTTCCTAGCTTGTAAATATTAAGCTCAATTGTCATTTTCCCGAAGGATAAGTTCATAGAACCGTTACGACAATTAATTACAGCATTAGAAGTTGCTAGAAAGGGTCGACCAAGTATTACCGGGATTTGATTGCGTGGGTTTGCCACAGGTTGTGTATCTAAAACAATAAAGTCCACGGGAAATATGTATTCCCCAACTTTAATTAACACATCCTCTAGTTCGCCCCGAGGTTTGGTGATAGATCGGTCTGCCATTTGGAGAGTACAATGGGCGGGTTTTAACTCTCCAATTCCTAACTGCTCGTATACTGAATAAGGAAGCAAGTTGACGCTAGCGCCTAGATCGAGTAAAGCACGATTTATATTTTTACCCCCAATAGAAATAGAGATTGTAGGACAACCGGGGTCCTTACGTTTCTTTGGTATTTGTTGGGTAAAAGCTGTGCTAACATTACTCGTCATGAAAACATTTTTAGGCACTTGAGTTTTTCTCTTCCTAGTGCACAAGTCTTTAAGGATTCTTGCATAAGATGGGACTTGTTGAATGGCATCTAGGAGAGAAATATTCACGCTAACTTGCTTAAACATTTCCACAATCTTCTCCATTTGCGGGTTAGGTCGGTTTGCCCTTAATCGGTTTGGAAATGGAGCTCGATCAATAAGTTTTGGGTCCAACGTTTGTGGAGAAGACTGTGGCGACGGATTCGATCCCAAAATTGGAGTGGGAATCGACTTAGATAGATTTGGTGAAATGTTTGAGCCTTGGGGAAAATGGAGAATAGGCTCGGACGAAGGTGGAAGACTAGACGAGTTAGGGGAAGAAGAAGAAGAAGGGGTATCAAATGTGTCACTATCATCAACTTGCTCACCCACTTGGTTGTTCAGCACTCTTCCCGATCTCAACGTAGCGACGGCATTCACATTATGACTTTGTGAATGGCCAGGATTCGGTAGGGGTTGAGATGGGAGTTTCCCTTTCTCTCTCGCACTCATTGCGGCGTTTAACTGTGCGATTTGGTTTTCTATTGATTTGATACTCTCACCATGGGAGGAGGAGTTTTTCGTTAGGGCATCAATAGAAGACCTCATCTCATCCGAATTTTGCATAGATTGTTTCATGAACATATCCAAAGTTTGTGCAAGTGAGTTGTCAATACCGGCCACTTCTGGTGTGGAAATGTTGGCCGGATTTTGGAAATTCTGTGACTGAAAGGGGGGCTGATTCTGTGGTTGTGGTTGCTGTGGAGGAGGTCTTTGATAATTGCTTTGTTGGTTTTGATTCCAAGCAAAGTTAGGATGATTCCTCCATCCTTGATTGTATGTGGAAGAATAAGGGTCGTTTCTAGGTCGCTGCTGAAAAGCAGCATTAGCTTGAAACGATGCATTCATAGGACATTCTTCCGTTAAGTGTGAAGGATCCGAACAGCAACCACAGACGGTCTTAGGAAGCGTGACCTGATTTAGGGAGAAAGATGAGAACTTGTTTTCAATAGCGTCGAGTTTCTTTTGTATCGCTGCCATTTCGGCTTTCACTGCGATGGAAACGTCGAGCTGGTGAATACCTCCCTTAGTTGTAGGTGGTCTTACGCTTTCCCACTGCAACGTGTGTTCAGCGAGATCTTCCAGATATTTTCATGCTTCACCATCATCTTTAGACATGAAATTGCATTGACACATTGTTTCAAGCATCTGCTTTGTCGCTGGATTAATGCCCTCATATATAATCCGACATAAATCCCATCTTTGTATTCCGTGATGGGGGCATTGGACAAGCAGATCTTTGAAACGTTCAAAGCACTTCCAAAATGGTTCATTGGGAAGCTGGGTGAACTGGTTGATCTCGCTCCTAATATGTGCAGTCTTATGATTTGGGTAAAACTTCTTAAGAAATGCTACGATGAATTCATCCCAATTAGTGATAGAGTGTGCGGCAGTATTATAAAGCCATTTTTCTGCCAAGTCGCACAGTGTGAATGGGAGAAGACGTAAGCGCATAGCATCTAAAGTCAATTGTGAAGTACCCATCATTGCGCATACATTTTCGAATTTGGTGATGAAAACGTACGCGTCTTCCGACTCAAGCCCGTGAAATTTGGGCAGCAGGTTGATGTAGTGGGGTTTAATTTCGAAATTATCCCCATTAGGTGGTGGAAGAGAGAAACAAGTAGGAAGAGGACCAAGAATAGGATAGCATCTCTCTTGGAGAGAGATGCGCGGTGGATTCTGCGCACCTTCGGGCGGTGGCAGCGTGGTGTTATAATTAAATGGAGTGCCGTCCATCACGGTCGATGTGGTGTGTGGTGGGGGAAAAGAAGATGAAGAAGTACCGACTTCGGCGTCGATAGTAGGAACGCGGACAAGACGGGCACTAGGATCCCGTGTCCAGCCGAGCATGCACTAAGCGGGTTTAGTGCAACTGGCAGCGTGTGTGTGATTTGAAATTGGCTTGTTTTGAAAAATGTGGGACTCAAGACAAATCTCCCTAAGATGCACAAGCAACCCTAGAACTAAGGTCACCTAGGTCCAGTCTCTAGACCGCTCCTAGACTTCCAAAGGACAAGCCGCAGGATCAATCCTCTACCGCCTCCGTACTACCCTTATAGCCAGATAAGTGCCAGGTAAGTGGGAAGGAACCACGTCGTGGGCCTAATTAAAAACCACTAGCCTTTGTCACACTTGCCTAGGCACTACAAAAGTAATGCGGATAAACGATAAATTACCCACGACCTTCCTCTGTCCTTATTGAGCGCGACAGTCCTTAGAGTCTGGTCTAGATATTTTTTAAATTAATGAAGGGTTGATCTATATGCTCAGTTTGTGATTTGTGGGGCTTAGGAAGGGTGATGAAATCCCCACCTAATCTTGATTTGGTCTTTGCCCCTTAAAGTCCGTATTAAATATGCAAAACAAAACCAATCACAAAACTTTTGCAAAAAGATTTTTGAGCGGCGCAATTTTGCAAAGAATCCTGCAGAAAATAGATTTTATTGGATTTGAGGAGAGAGAGAAGGAGTTGAGAAAGATACCAGAGAAGAATGATTCCCTAATTCCTCCAAATTGTCGCGATTCTGCCACAGAAGGGGTGCTTTTGCCGCGGTTCCTCTGCGTGGCAGAAGGAACAGTTGATGAAATTTTTTGTATAGCCTTCTGTGCTCCTCTGGATCTCTAAAAATGTCTCTGTTTCCTGTTCGCCTTAATTCTGTGACTCCAGATCTCCTTGCAAAAATTCACGCACAAATCGTTAAATATGCAATTTGCAGTTTTGTTTTAATAATGATATGGCTCGTCTAAGAATTCAACACAAATAGTAAAAATAAAAATTACGCACGTATCCCTGGCAACGGCGCCATTTCATTGATACGAAAGAGTGTGCGTTTGTAGTTAACCGCAATCAATAACGGTGTCGCACGTAGCTAGACCGAGATGAGTACGGGTCGTCCTCTGGGAAATGTGGAACCTTTTACTTTTACTTTAGATGTGTTGAGAAAGAGAGGAGGAATAAAGAATTTTATAGAATGGTTTCTAGATCTACGTTAAACAAGAATGTAAAATATAGATCTAGATTATTTTTAAAATGTAATTAATATAATAAGAGGGCTTGTAGGGTTCGTTAGGATTTAGTAGTCATGGATGATTAATTAAAAGTTACCATTTTTATCCATTAATAGATTTAAAACTAGAACGACGGTGATGCGTGTAGATTAGGGTTTCTGGAGGGAAAAGGAATCCCACTCTTAACCCTTATCTCGACACGGAACTCCGTTCATATCTAGCATTTACCAAAACAATCATTAATCTAATCTCTAATCGCGGTCGGAACTAGCAAAGAATTGTTAGCGCGCCCGATTAGGATGTTAATAATTCTTTTGATAAAGTTCATAAACTTTATAGGACTTAAAAAAAGGTTTAGAGATGTTCATCATCCATTAGCCTACCCTAATCCTACGAACCCTAACAAGCGGAGAATTACTCGCGCATGTTGGGAGAAAAAGAGATGGAAAGAAATTGCATCATTAAACTACGAAGAAATAGAATAAGAAGAAGAAAGCTACCTTTATTAATCAACAATATCAAGTACACTTTGATTCCTTAGAAAATGATTACAAAAACCTAGTTTGCTTCTCGATCTCTTCTAAGGAGGTAGATGAACCGTTGATGATCAGCCTGGATGCGTGAGCCGTCTTGGACTTCATGATCTCTTCGGCTTGATAGCTTTTCCAAGAGGCTCTCGGTGCCTTTTTATAGTGCAAAGCCAGAATCTTTTGCTTCAAAAGTTGGTAAAATATAGTAGAGAATCATGCCCCAAAATCTTTCCTTCCAACTCCATAATATTGCGGCGGATCCGCAGCCAAAGGGGGGGTATGGCCGCGGATCCGCGGCCAATGGGTGAGATCTCTTGATCAATTTTCTTGTGCTTGCATCTTGTGACATGTGGCAATCCTAGGCACCTTCAGAAATCAAAAATCTTTTCTCGGTTGCTTCCAGACTTGGTCTCCAAGTTTTGCTTCTTAATTTGGCAAGATTTCTTCAACAACTTGATTTATTTGATAAATTCTGCATAACAACTTGGAAAATTCTGCACAATAATCTCAAATAATATTTAGTAGCCTTAATTCTACTAGGATTTAGTCAATAGATTTATTTGCATACATTTTCCTACCAAATGATAATTAAAATATATTAACACATGGAAAATGGTGTTTTAACACATAAACCCTCATATGTATAATATATTAAAATAAAGTCCTTTTTTAATATAAAAATAGTAGGAAAAATGTAATACAAATGTGCAGTTTTATCAACTGAACACTTGACTACCAGGACTATGATGCAGATCATACTACTGGGACCTGGGTAGTCCACAAGCACATCCTTTAATAGTTCATAGTCGAGAGAATATCGAGACAGGGTATCGATATTCCAAAGTAGACTAGTGTGTACGTTTCTTGACCCTGTATGGGAGCGATGGTTGATCTCATAACCATTGATGTTTGACATCGAGAGAATATCGAGACATTGAGAGAATAGGTTCCTTAGCACTCTCACTAGGTTTTATAAGGCATCGGGTATGCAATTTTAAAAATTCTAGAGAGCAAAGCAACCCAAACCAAGGATCTAACTAAAGAATTAGGGTTTAACTAAGCAAGAAAACAACTTTACTCTAAGTGAACAAGGAATACAACCTTTGTAGACCGGCCCTTCACTTCTAAAGCTCCGTGTAGTAGTCCCTTAGGTCCAAGTGGTGGTCTCCCAGACTCTCGTTAGGCTCCACTAGGCGAAAGGAACAAGCTTGCTTGAAGATCTTCGAGGCCGAAAATGATCTACATCGAGAAATCTCCAACTCAAGCTACCTCTTCACTAATTGAGAATTAGTGAAGCAAACAACCTATATTAAATGGCTAGTTTGGTATAGATTGATGAAGTAGGAATTTTTCTCACTTTAGAATTATTTTTCTCTCTCTCTTTCTTCACCTCAAGAAAACCTAGAAAGCTAAATTGAGATGAAGAGGAAGATGAAGTGGTGAATAATGGCAACCATGGGTGAGAAAATATCATAGATGATATTTGTAGAGACTTAACCATGGCTAAAAATAATGGTTTGGTTAATAAATATTTAGAGTAAAACAAAATTAGTAGACTAATTCAATGGTTTCCACAAGCTTCTACAAGCCTACAACCCATGACAATTTCCACCTAATTTTGTTTATTCCCTAAATAAATAATCACCCTTATTATCAAGTATGGTATGAGTCTCATATACCCATGTACAATGTATCATCAAGTATGATACAAAAAAGAATACATTAACATATATCACATATATATTAAATGTATAAGTAGAAAAGAAATTCTTAAGTGAGCTAATATTAGTTAATATATATTAATATATCAAATATATAATTATATATTAAATTATTAAATCAACACTTGATTTAATAATCCGGCTATATCATATATAACCGACTAATATCATTTATATTAACTTATCGAATCAACACTTGATTCAATAACCCGGCTATATCTCATATAACCGACCGATATCATATATCGCGAGATTAGAATACGGTATCTCATACACAAAATAATCTCGGTCCCGCTCATATCACATATGTGCCCTATTTCGTTTCGCTTGAGCCATGAAACCTCTGTGTAGGACTCTAAAAACTCGTCAATATGCCGGCAGTAGGTAACGATCATATCAGTTACCCACAAGCCGTCAGCGGTACTAGCTGGACGTAACGGCTACCTAGGTATTGAGCGATCAGAAAATTAACAAGCAAACTTGACCATACTCCCGTGAATCCAATAAGCAACACTACCGTACAGTTCAGTCTCTTCGTCTGATATGTCGCATATCTAGCCTGGGGGTGGTAAACCTCAGACCCCAATAGCTTGATAAGTCATGCCGATGTGAGGTGTTCCTGCCAAAATTTTCGGCCAAGAGCTACTTGTTCCCTTATAAAAAAGGGGAGAGTCCTTAAAATTAGGCCTCACGTGTAAAACACGTGAGCGCTCATATGCAGAGCGTATGAGCACTGAATAAAACAATTAAGGGCCAAACATGTATCATGTGTTAAACACGTGAGCGCTCATATACAAAACATATAAGCGCTGAATAAAATAAACTTAAAAGGCCAAACAGGTCTCACGTGTAAAACACGTGAGCGCTCATATGCAAAGCATATAAGCGCTGAATATAAATCACCAATGGCCAAACAGGCTTCACGTTAAAACACGTGAGCGCTCATATGCAAAGCATATAAGCTCTGAACATAAACAGGCTAAAACCCACAGCAGGGGTCACGTGTTAAACACATGAGTTCTCTTGCCTCTCACATGCAAAGCATGTAAGCTCCCTAATTTAAAATGCTCCTATCAAATTCTAGAATTAAATTCTATATTGGGAAATATTTTCCTGATCTTTTTCAAACTAAAAAGATCTTCACTGTTAAACAAAGGACTTTTGGATCAAATATCCAACGATGATCAACTGGTAGAATAAAGTTCTATCATAGGAAGATATTTTCCTAATCTTATTAAATTAACAAAATATTCATAAAATCAGAATTCTATGTTAGAATAAAATTCTAATCTCATTAAACTGACGAGATATCTATATGATAGAATTAAATTCTATATTAAGAAAATATATTTCTGATCTTGTTAAACTAAAAATATATGATAAAATAAAATTCTAATCTTGTCAAAACTAACAAGATATTCATAATCTTATTAAACAAATAAGAAATCTTCTATGTTAAACAAAGGGCTTTTGGATTAAAAATCCAACGGTGAATAAAATTCACTGATTGATTTAAAAGATCATGAAATCAATCATGATCTCTCAATGAAGGATTCCCTTAACAAATTGATTCTTTTTCTTCTCATATAAATAGGAGCAATGGGAGGAGGAAAAGGACACACAGAGGGAGAGGGGAAGAAAAATAGAGAGAGAATTCAATTCTCTAAACAAGAGGGACCCCTCCTAAAAGCCCCCACAAAAAAGAGAATTTAATTCTCAAACCAAGAGTTTAACTCTTCTCAAAGAACTTAGTTCTTTCTCTGCTTATGATCTGCAGAAGCAGGTCTTCCCACAAGTTGAGAATTTAATTCTCATCGGGGAGATTTTGTCATGCAGATTCAAAACCTAGGGGAAAGAACTGAATCCAAAAGAGTTTAACTCTTACAAAACATATGGGAATTTAATTCCTCTGAAACTAGGGTTTAACCCTTTAAAAAGAATTTAATCTCTACAACGAACAAAAGGAGAATTTGATTTCTCAGAACCATAGAAGAATTGCCTGGTGATTCATTAACGTTCAACGCTACACAATAAAAGCTCACGTGTTCCCATGTGAGCACCTTTGAGGAACGAAAAAGGAAAGACTGGGATCTAGCCACGTGACCCCACGTAGCCCCTAAGAAGTGCTCAGCACTTATAAAGGAGAAAAGGGAATAAACCTTATTTTTGGGGCGCCTCACGTGATTCCACGTGACCCCGTAACAGTGCTCAGCACTAGAAGAAGAGAATAAAAGAGGCAGCACCCAACTCTAAGCGTCTCACGTGCTACACATGAGCGCCCCAACTTTCAGTATTTAACACTGCTATGGCGCCTCACGTGCCACATGTGAGCATCTCAGATCTCAGTGTTTAACACTGCCTTAGAATATCACGTGGGAGCACATGGGCACTGAGCATACACTATAGTTTAACATTATAAGAGGCCAATTTCAACCCCAGATTGGCTACGTCTCTCCTGAGATTAAATCTCTAAATAAACTGAGCCTCCATGCTTATGACTAATGATTCCTCAATTTGGAATTTAGTTCTAGGGTACATCTCTCCACACCTCTGATACATGTTGTAATTATTCAACGTCTTCAGAGAGGTGGTGGACCCCGACAACCAACAAGCTATGGACCGTAATTTCCTTAAACTAACTATGGACCGTAATGTCCTTAAACTAAACCCTCACCTCAAAAATGGTGATCTGCGGACCACAACGTCCCTAAACTAAATTTTATGGACTATGATGTCCTTAAACCCTCTGGACCGCAACGTCCCTAAACTAAACTTTATGGACTATGAGGTCCTTAAACTCATAGACTATGATGTCCTTAAACCCAATGGATCACAACGTCCCTAAACTAAACTCTATTGACTATGATGTCCTTAAACTTCATGGACTATGACGTCCTTAAACCCAATGGACCTCAACGTCCCTAAACTAAACTCTATGGACTATGATGTCCTTAAACATGGACTATGATGTCCTTAAACCCAATGGACCATAACGTCCTTAAACTAAAACGATAGAGCCCAAATACTCTTTCATTGGATCTAAATGATCCTGAAACCCTGTTGAGTATATCTTAGTCTAAAATTAGATTAACGTATCCTTAATAACCATTTAAGTTGATCTTAATCTCAAACGAGATTAACGAGCCTTAAATCCAACAAACCCAAATCTAAGAAAATACGGATTTGGACTAATCCCCGCCCTACGGACGACAACATAAATTAGTCTCCGTATGCAATCCACGGGCAACCTAAAACAAAACAAACACACACGACACGAAGTGAATATCTGGAGAAGGAGAAAGTGCTTATCGCGATGCGGTCGTGTAATTAACTGCAGAGGCTTGTGCCTCCAGGGAAGAGCGTCTCAACAATCAAAAACCCCTCACAAACGAGGGGGAATCTTACGAAGTCTGCTACAACGGCCGCATCTGTTTAAACCTTCGATACACGGTGCCATAAATTAACTTGGCATCATCGGAGAGGTAGACGGATAAAACCAAATAGCATCTTCCCCCTAAAATTCAGGCCAGATATCCTAGCGTTCCGGTCGCGTCTTTCAGCAGCGAACAGATTCTGGCACACCCGGTAGGACTTTTTCCTCTTTCCACTCCACACTTCGTGTGTCATGTTTTTCCGCGATCAAATAATCGCGGTACATATGTTTGTGGTTGCCCTTGGGTGATGGGATACTGAAGCCGGCGTTTCTTCTCTATGAAAAATGGTGTTTGCTTCCACCCTAGCAACTCTGGCTCTGTCATATCTGGTGGAGTCAAGTATGGGCCACTTGCAACCTCAAATCTTTGCAATCCGGCTCTTCAAGAAATCAACGGGCTTCTCTTTGGGTCGATACTCCCACCTCCCAGCCTCGGTGGCTCAGCGCCGATGGATGAAGTCAAGAGGAAGTCTGTCTTCCACAGGCTGGCTCCTCAAGATGCAGCTTTGCCGATGGAATCAGTCCTTAAACAACTGGCACCTGCCAAGGACCATGGTCGACGTAGGGGGCGGAATATTCAAACACTTAAAAGAAACAGGCGGCAGGCTCAGTAAAATCCTGAAGCTAATCAAATCCCAACCGTAAGAAACGGTCGATGTCGATATCAGCATCATACAAATTTGGATGGGGGCAGTTCCCCGTATGGTCCTGTTTCAACCCCAGTGGTGAATGTTGTTGTTCCAACTGGGAACAGCTTCAAACTGTTGCGAAGGGTCAGACAAAATTCTCCTACCGCAATATTGAAGAAGTTTCCGTAGCCCATGGAGATCCCACGAGAGCAGAAACCAGTTCGCTCCGTGAGACAACTTTCCTCATCTATATATAAGGTGTGGAAGCAGGTGAATGGGGACTCATCCTAAGACGGAGCCTGATACAGTGGTTCCTCCCAAAACCAAAGCAGATTTTCACAAAAAAGAGAGACCCAATAAAGCTCAAGTGCCCGAAGAAAACTCCAAAGGCCAAGATTCCAAACACCCCAAGCCTGGGGGCATGGTAGTTCACATAGTCTATGTGGTGAATCCTAAAGATGAAGTTCGAGCTTCTACTAGTCACCGACCTCAAACTCGGTCCCTGACAAAAGTTCAACTGCAATATGAAAAGCTGCAGCAGATGCTCGCTCAGGTGGCAGCAAACGCTAATCCATCGCCTAAGGAAAATCCTGAAGTTGCACACGAAGAAAGAGTAGAGAAAGATTCAGATATTGATTTCCTAAAGCGCGCTCTGAAAAAGAGAGATGAAGAAGAGGCAGAAATGTCCACTAAAATGAACCAGATGGCCCTTCTGATTCAGAATATGGCTGGAATGATGGTTCAATCGGAACCACTGGCAGATGAACCGACGGTAGTCGGTCTTAAAGATAAGGATGGCATTTCAAATTCTCTGGAAACCTCATCAACGGCTGAGGAGGAAATGATTCCTAAAAGAAAAACTGGACACATATATCGCTCAGCAAGTCAAAACTCACTATGCCAGTAAAGCATCAAACATGCCAATCAAGGCTGATCGACCGTATCCGATATGGTACGATCAAATACAGTACCCGCCAGAGTACACACTTCCAACGTTCCACAAGTACAAAGGAACTAGGAATTCTCGCCAGCACATTGCACGATTTAAATCCATATGCGGAAATACTTGAGGAAATGACATATTACTCCTCTGACAGTTCATCTGCGATTTGGCGGGCATCACATTCGAATGGTATGCGGAGCTCCCAAATGATTTCGTGAAGAGCTTCGACGAAATGGATATGTTCTTCTGTCGGGGATTCGCTAATGAGAATGAACATACTGCCGTGACGGCGCTGGTCAACGAAAGGGTTAGACCGAATGAGACTTGGGTTCAATATGTTACACGATGGCGAAATCTCTGGTCAAATACGAGCAACGCATCGATGAAGTTGCAGCCATAGAAATGCTCATAGCCACACTTGACCCAAATTCAAAGGCGTCCCCGACCTTCCAAAAACTCATGGATAAAATGGCTCGATTAGATCAAATGGGTCAAGAATCTTTCTCATCCGATGATGACGAGTGAAAAGCGGAGGTATGATATAAGCGGCTCTGAAGCAACCTGTCGCCAAAATAGCGACGGTGTGGATACTTGTTCCCCCCGAGATATACACAGGGGGTATATTTCTCACTGGCGAAAGAATCTCTATGTAGAATGGTCCTTTCTTCTCAAAGGAAAAAAAGGATATTAAGGGGCCTACAAACAGGTTCTACAATCTAGTGGAATGCTCCGCTAAAAAAAAGGGTATATCCACAAGCGAAATGGGCACGGATGAAAACCCGAAAGGGCACAGTGAGTAAAAACAGCAGGATTGCCGATGAGTTTATGAAAACCTGGAAGGGCGCAATCACGTTAAAAAAACGGTATGTCCACAAGAAAAATGGACATGGATGAAAACCCAAAAGGATGCCATGAGTAAAAACAGCAGGGCTACCGGCGAGTTTGTGAAAACCCAAAAAGGGCGCAATTTCGTTAAATACACTTACAAGATCTTCATGGCTCGTGAGGAGAATCCCCCTGTGAGACCCTCACGGTTCATAGGATTCAAAAGTCTTAAGTTATGGGGAACTAGATATGTTCTTAAGCCGTCATATCTCTTAAATTGCCCTACAGGCGGTCCATATTGACCCTTGTATACAATCCAGGGGCACGAATAAATATTTCTTTGCCAAGTTCTGCAAATGCCAAGAAATATCCCCATATGATGAATAACACTTGTAGGTCCTCTCGACTTATAAGGAGAAAACACTCTTGGAAGAGCCTTATGACTTACAAGAGAAGACATCACTTAGGAATCCTCACGTTTCCTAAGGAGAAAATGCACCTACGAGATCTTCACGACTCGTAGAGAGAAACACCTTTATGAGACCCTAACGGATCATGAAGTCAAAAGTCTTAGTCGACAGGATCCTAACCCTGTTTGCTAAGCCACCTTTGTTCGAATCGACAAAGGCAAATGATGATTCGCTCCTGGCGATATCCCAGTTGTAGCGATGCAGATGCCTAAACAGGCGTCAAACTCCAAGCCAACCACTCTGGAAAATACCGTCCCTACAGTCACCTGATGAAGAAGGGAACCCCGTTCGTTTGAGATTGTAAATGCCAGAGTGCACTGGACGAAATCCAGCAATACCTGCAGAATCTGTCGGTACTGACCGCTCAGGTCAAGGAAAAGCCCATCATTCTGTACACAACAGCCCTTGAGAATGACCAAGGGATAGAGAGAGCCCTATACTGTTTGAGTCGAGTTCTCCTGGGGGCAGAAAACAACTACTCCCCTATCGAAAAACCCTGCCTGGTGTTAATCTTCGCTATAACGAAGCTTCAGCATTATGCTTTGGCGCATGAGGTTCACCTCATATCAAAAGTGGATCCTCTTAAATATTTGATGTCAAAAGCCATTCTAACGGGACGGCTTGCTAAATGGGCCCTACTCTTAATGGAATTCTCGATAACATACCGACCTCTCAAGGCAGTGAAAGGCCAGACCAACGCCGACTTTCTTGCTGAGCATCCGATACCTGCCGACTCTCCCTTGAACTACGAGTTGTCGGATGAACACGCGTTTGACGCAATTGACAGGGAGAAAGAATGGAACAATACCCGATGGGAACTTTACCTCGATGGGGCATCTTCCATGAAGAAGCGAAAGCACAACTTCCCCATAATCAAATATGGGGTAGGCCTCATCTTTGTGACCCCACAAGGAGGGATAATGCGCTTTGCCTTTTCCTTAACAGAACCAAGGACAAACAATGAAGCGGAATATGAGGCTTTGATAGCAGGTCTTAAGATCGCTGTCGACATGGGAATCGAAAACCTCCTTATATACGGAGACTCCCAGCTGATCGTTAGTCAAGTAAATGGCGACTATCAAACGTGCAAACCAGAGTTGGTAAAATACGGCGAGAGAGAGCAACAGTTACTAACTCAGATTCTCTCTTACATCCTGGAAAGCATACCGCATGCGAAAAATAGCAAGGCGGAAGCATCGGCCAAACTCGCTAAAGAACTGGCTGACGAAAACCTTGATGACGTATGGGCCGTCGGGTTCTCACACCAGCAGAGATATCACCGGATTTTTCTAAAGAAAATGAAGCGACCAAGCAAACGTCTTTACAAATAGAGGACCAAGGAAGGGCTAAAGATTGGAGAGAAGTCTTTATAGGCTACTTCAAATCCCGTCGAACACCTGAAGATGCATCCTCATGACATCAGCTCATGAAATGAGCTCTGTCTTTCACCTTCGTCAATGATACTCTGTATAAGAGATCGTTTGACTCTCTATGGCTAAGATGCCTGGGACCGGAAGAAGCAAGGAAAGTCATTCAAGAAACTCACGACGGGCTCTGCGGTTCTCATCAAGCTGGGCCAAAGATGAAGCTGAAGATCAAAAGAATGGGCTACTATTGGCCCACGATGATTCAGGACCGCCTCGAATACGCGAAGACGTGCCATTCGTGCCAAATTCATGGAGACTTCATCCACCAGCATCCAAACCCGCTAAACCCAACAGTGGCTAGCTGGCCGTTCGAAATGTGGGGAACCAATATAATTGGGCCCATCGAGCCAGCATCGTCTAGGAGACATCGGTTCATATTGGCGATGACTGATTATTTCTCTAAGTGGGTAGAAGCAGTACCACTAAGAGAAGTGAAGACGGAGAACATCCTCTATTTCTTCAAGACACACGTCCTCTACCGGTTCGGCACTCCGCGACGGATTATCTCCGATAATAGGCTAGCCTACAGAAGCCATAAGATCAGCCGCTTCGCACAACAGCATAATATAGACTGGAGATACTCTTCGGTCTATAATCCCCGAGCTAACGGTCTAGCTGAGGATTTCAACAAGACTTTGACAAAAATCATAAAGAAGACGGTGTCCAAAAATAAAAAGGAATGGCACGAGAGACTGCATGAAGCTCTCTGGGCATACCGAACTACGTTCAAAACGACCACAAACACAACGCCGTATACATTGGTATTCGGCGCTGAAGCAGTACTCCCCTTGGAGATAGAGCTACCCTCTTTACGAGTGGTGGTTCATTACAAACTAACAGATGAAGAGAATGCTCATCTTTGGCTTGAGGAGCTCGACGCCCTCGATGAAACTCGTCTCATGGGGCAGTAAAACTTAGAAGCTTACAAAGCATGGATGGCGCGCTCATACGAAAGGTTGAATAAACCGAGAACATTCCGCCAAGGCGAACTCGTACTAGTCGTAAAGAGACCTATGATCCCCAATCGTGCCAAATGGGGGAAATTCGAGCAAAAATATGAAGGCCCGTACATCCTAGACAAAGTCTACCAAGGTGGGGCTTACTTTCTCATAGATATGCATGGCGAAAGACCCTTCCGGCCAATAAACGTCCGGTTCCTTAAGAAATACTACGCCTGATGAGTCATGACTCAAGTCAATGATAGATGACGATGCTTATGTCCGCTCGCTATCTTCCTAAGTCCAAACTCTATAAGTAGTATCCAGCGAAACTTCGCCTCAAAATCCCCTACGGACCGAAACGTCCTTAAACTAACAACGGACCGTAATGTTCTTAAACAAACCACGGACCGTAACATCCTTAAACTATGATGAATCGCAGCATCCTCAGGCTAAGGCGGCAATAAATAATAATAATAATAAAATATAAAAAAAAGAGAGGAACGGTATGTCCATAAGCGAAGTGGGCATGGATGAAAACCCGAAAGAGCTCCATGAGTAAAAACAGTAGGGCTACCGGCGAGTTTGTGAAAACTCGAAAGGGCGCAGACTCGTAAAAAATTCATGCACACTTGCAGGGTTCTCTCGATATTGTAAAGAGAAAATACCTGCGTGAGATCCTTACGACTCACAAGGGAGCAACACACTTAGGGATCCCCACGATTCCTAAGGAGAAATTACACTTGCGAGATCCCCACGACTCATAAGGAGAATCGTCTTATGAGACCCTCACGGCTCATAGGATTCAAAAGCCTTAAGCTACAAGGATCTGAACGTGTTATTAAGCCATCACATCTCCCAGTTTGCCCTACAAGCGGTTCAATATTAACCCTTGTATACAATCCACGGACACAAATAAATGTTCCCTTACCAAGTTCCACCAATGGTGCGAAATGCCCTCATGTGGTGAACGACACTTGTAAGTCCTTTCGACTTATGAGGAGAAAACACTCTTGTAGGACCCTTACGACTTATAAGAGAACATACACTTAGGAATCCTCACTACTCCTAAGGAGAAGACACACCTACGAGATCCTCACGACTCGTTGGGAGAAACATCTTTATGAGACCCTTACGGCTCACGAAGTTAAAAGCCTTAGTAGTCAGGTCCCTAACCCTGCCAAATAAGCCACCTTTGTTCGAATCGACAAAGGCAAATGATGATTCGCTCCTGGCAATATCCCAGTTGTAGCGATGCTGATGCCTAAATCAGTATCAAATTCAAAGTCCTTTCACGGCAAATGATGATTCGCTCCTGGCAATATTTCAGTCACAGTGATGCTGATGCTAAGATTGGTATCAGAACCCAAGTCCCATACTCGCAGCAAAAAGTCAGCGAGCTATAAATGCATATGAAATAGCCGAAATGATAAGGCAACTTGCAACAAAATCAGCAAGTAAAAGATATGCATACAAAAATAGCCGAAATGATTGGGCAACTCGAAATAAAAAGCAGCGAGTAAAAAGAAAAATAGCTGAAATGATTGGGCACCACGAAAAATAGCCGAAATTCTTGGGCAATCACGACTTTCGTGATATAAAAAGCTGAAATGATAGAGCATTGCGGAAGGGAATAAAAAATATATGAAACTTTTTCCCTACATGCGAGTCCATGCTGACCCCTGTATACAATCCACAGGCATAAACGAAAAGGGAACCACATTTCCTGACAGACTCTTTCAAAGAGAGAGTCAGGTCTCAACGGCAACATCTGCATCCTTGGAGATCCACAACAGCGTTCATCTTCATTCCAGCAGGATACGGACGCGACACCACCAATCGGAGCCACGACAAAGTCCCTAGTTCTAAGACTCCACGGTTCACAGACAACCTAAAGTCAACCCTGACACTGCAGAAAGCGGAGAAAGTCAACCCCGACACCACAGAAAGTAGAAAAAGTCAACCTTGACACTACAAATGTGGAGAAAGTCAACCCTGACACTGCGAATGTGGAGAAAGTCAACCCTGACACCACAGAAAGCGGTGAAAGTCAACCTCGATACCACAAATGCAGAGAAAGTCAATCTCGACACCGCAAAAGTGGAGAAAGTCAACCCTGACACTGTAGAAAATGGAGTACGTCAACCCTGACACTGTAGAAAATGGAGTACGTCAACCCTAACACCGCAGAAAATGGAGTACGTCAACCTTGACACTGCACAAAATGGAGTACGTCAACTCTGACACCGTAGAAAGCGGAGTACGTCAACCCTGACACCGTAGAAAGCGGAGTACGTCAACCTTGACACCATAAAAAGTGGAGTAAGTCAACCCTGACACCGTAGAAAGCGGAGTACGTCAAACCCGACACCGCAGAAAGCGAAGCAAGTCAACTAATGACTTCCTCGCCGGAACAACGCTCCGCCTCGGAAACAAGTCAGCCAAAACCACTCGATTCAGAGAAATCAGCGTCCTTGGCGAGAACCTCTTGATTCGTGTCGACCCGCCGGGAAATCAGTGTCTTTGCAGGAATCTCTCGATTCGTCTCAACCCCAGGGAAATCAGTATCCTTGGCTAAACTTCTCGATTCAGGGAAATCAGCATCCTTGGCGAGAACCTCTTGATTCGCGTCGACTCGCTGGGAAATCAGTGTCTTTGCAGGAATCTCTCGATTCGTCTCAACCTCAGGGAAATCAGTGTCCTTAACTAAACCTCTCGATTCAGGGAAATCAGCATCCTTGGTGAGAACCTCTTGATTCGCGTCGACCCGCAGAGAAATCAGTGTCTTTGCAGGAATCTCTCGATTCGCCTCAACCCTAGGGAAACCAATGTCCTTGGCTAAACCTCTCGATTCAGGGAAATCATCGTCCTTGGCGAGAACCTCTCGATTTGCGTCGACCCGCAAGGAAATCAGTGTCTTTGCAGGAATCTCTCGATTCATCTCGACCCCAGGGAAATCAGTGTCCTTGGAAAAATTTATCGATTCAGGAAAATTAGCGTCCTTGGCGAGAACCTCTTGATTCGTGTCAACCCACAAGGAAATCAGTGTCTTTGCAGGAATATCTCGATTAGTCTCAACCCCAGGGAAATCAGTGTCCTTGGCTAAACCTCTCGATTCAGGGAAATCAGCGTCCTTGGCGAGAACCTCTTGATTCGCGTCAACCCACAGGAAAATCAGTGTCTTTGCAGGAATCTCTCGATTCGTCTCAACCTCAGGGAAATCAGCATTCTTGGCTAAACCTCTTGATTCAGGGAAATCAGCGTCCTTGGCGAGAACTTCTCGATTCACGTCGACCCGCAAGGAAATCAGTATCTTTGCAGGAATCTCTCGATTCGTCTCAACCCCAGGGAAATCAGTGTCCTTGGCTAAACCTCTCGATTCAGGGAAATCAGCGTACTTGGCGAGAACCTCTCGATTAACGTCGATTCGCAAGGAAACTAGTGTCTTTGCAGGAATCTCTTGATTCGTCTCGACCCCGGGGAATCAGTGCCCTTGGCAAAACTTCTCGATTCAGGGAAATCAGCGTCCTTGGCGAGAACCTCTCGATTCGCGTCGACCCACAAGGAAATCAGTGTCTTTGCAGTGTAACAACTCCATTTCTAATGTACAAAGAATTGATTTAAATTCAATGTATACTTGGAGTATTTATTGTTGCTATATCTCTTTAAGTATTTATTTCACTCCATAATTACAAGAAGGAGCTTATAGCTCATTGGTAATACCTTGCTGTTAGTTATATGTATGCCCTAGAGGCCATTACTGTATATTGGATGTATATTGTAGTGGATGCTGGGACATATATAGGGAGGACTTTCTTGCTTGACATGATAGTATGCTATCTGGTTGCTCTTTACCTTAACGTGTACACTGTTTGTCTCTCTGTTACTGTTACATGTTGGTAAAGCCCTTAGGATGTGTTCTTGACTACCTGGACTATGATGCGGATCATTCTAGTGGGGACATGGTAGTCCATAAGTACATCCTTGAAAGTCCCTAGTCGTGGGTGTATCGAGATGGGGCATCGATATACCAGAGTAGAATAGCGTATACCTTCTCGATCCATACAGATGGGCGATGGATGATCCCATATCCATTAGTGTTTGACATCAGAGATGATATACGGGTGCTCAGTAGAGACTGGGTATACTGGACGGACTTGCCGAGAACTCCCAGATGGTATTATACCTCACGTCAGATGGCAGTTCTCTGGTGACACTGGTACAGAGTAGTCTGTTGACCCGAGATCGTCATAGAGTCTTGTGTGGTTCCCACTGTGCTTTGATTTCCATCTTACCACGTCCAAGAGGGCGTGCAAAACGGTGGTTTTTGGGTACAGTCCCGAGTCACATGGAGGCAATGAGCGATAGGAGGGGATTCGTCTCTCCCGGTATAGGGAGTTGATGTTGCGCTGTGTTCGATTGGCTATAACAGGAAATCCCTGGCCAGGGTTGCTGAGATTTACTGGTAAGTGTTACCAGTAGTTTCTCGAACAGTTATAGACCTCATATCGACACGACTTATCGAGCTATTGGGGTCTGACGTTTACCACCCCTAGGCGAGATATGCGACATATCAGACGATCAGACCGGACTGTACGGTAGTGTTACTGGTTGGATTCACTAGAGTGTGAGCGGGCTTGCTCGTCGATCTTCAGATCGCTCAATACCCGGGTGGCCGTTACGTTTAGCAGACCGCTTGCGGCTTCTGGATGTTTGATATGATCATCATCCGCTGCCGGCGTATTGACGAGTCTTTAGAGTCCTACACAGAGGTTTCCTGGCTCAAGCGAAACGAAATAGGAGCGCATATGAGATATGTGCGGGACCGAGAATAATACGTGTATGTGATACCGTATTCTATTCTCGCGATGAATGTATCGATTGGTTGTATGCGATATAACCTAGTTATCGAATCAAGGGTTGATTCGATAAGCCGATACATTGGATACTAGTCGGTTATATGCGATATAACCGGATCGTTAAATCAAGTGTTGATTTAATGATTTAATGTATAATTATATATTTGATATATTACTTTGCATTAACTAGTATCGGTTCACTTTTAAATGGATTTTCTCACTCGGTTTGTGCACATTGTATATGTGATATACTTTTGTACACATGAATGTATCATGTTTGATGATACATGCTTCTTGGTTAAGTGTAAAGAATTAAACCAAGGTTAAGTTGTGGATTAGGGTTTTACTTATTCATTTATCTTATTTATTTATTCATTTTGAATAAATTGAAAGATAAATGAATGGTGGCTTCATTTGTTTTTAGTTGAAGCTTCATGAAGCTTTGACTTGATGACCTTTTTGTTCTCATCCTTAACCCTAACCAATCAACCCAACCTTAGTCAATTCTCTACACTTAACTAAGGTTAAGATTATGATAAGTATTCTTTTATTTTCTATTTTCTAATAACTTATCATAATACTAGCTTCTTCTTCTTCATTTCTTCAAGTGAAGAAAGCTTGCCTCCATCAATGGCAAGTGATGAAAAAGAGTGTGAAATCCAAATCTAAAGTCTACCCACTTCCTATTTCTTCATCCTCTACCTCTTGCCAAGTAGTAGAGTGTGTTTTCTTCACAAGTTTCATGACTTGGTGAATTGAGAGCTTGATCTTGCGATGCTTCGACGTAGATCATCTTCGGCACGTTGTCGACGACCTAGCCCGGTCTTTTCTCCGATGAAACCACCGTGAGAGTCATGGTTCGATTTGGACAGCGGAGAGGAGTTCGTTGCGGAGCCGTGGAGGTGGAGCATCGGATCTACAAAGGTTGTATTTCCGTATTCTTAGTTAAGTGTTAACTAATTTTGTTTCGCCTAGACATCTAGCCGACGATCCGTAGTCGGGTTTCTCGGCACCTAGATTTTTTGAAATTGGCATGTTCGATACCTTGCGAGACCTCATTAGGGTGCCTAGGAACCCTACACTTGCATTGCTGAATCAAGCCACCAGAGTTCAAATCCCATGCCCCACATTATTTTTAATATTATTTTGTTTTTAATTTTTTAGAATACCAACCGTTACACGTGCGTTTCTTACAAAATTCCTTCTACACATAAAAAGTTAGATGCACCATAAATCCCCCCAGGAGACCCCCCACCCCCTGAGCCTCTGAGTCGGCCGAGTCGGCCGGCGGACCGGCCGACTCGGGCCGGCGCCGCCGGCCGGACTTGGCTGGACGGTCGAGTCGTCAACATCGAAGTAGAGCATCTTGACTTGGTCAACCCCCCTGCACACACTAAATTTCTAGATCGGTTACAGAGAGCACATTAAACCTCTTTTACTCCAAATTTTAATGATTTTTATATAATTTTTACATTTTTTTTATTAAAAACCCTAACCCTAGCCTAACCCTATAAATACACCCTCTACCCTCTACCCACTCATCCTAAATTTCTGAGTCCACTCTCTCAAAATTCCAAGAGAACTTTGGTACGTTGGAAACGAGCGAAAGGCGAAGCGCTGACGAAATCGACGGCGAAATTCTGGTGATCATGCTAGGAGCTCTCAACGACGATTCGACACACCGGCAAACCCTCTACTTCCCTCTCACTCTCTAGTGTTGTCCAAACCCGTAAGTCCTCCTTTCTATCTTTCTTTTCTCTTATAAAAATACAAATTTACAAACCCGACGGAATCGGAACAAATCCGATTTCCGATTCGGTTTTCTATAAAATCTCACTTATCACCAATTCCATAATGCTTAAACATCTTTTTATTGACTATTAGTTATTTAACAAACAATTTGAACAAGTTTTATCACATGAAATGATAACGTTTCCATTTATCGTATTTTTTTTCACTTAAATACCACAACGTTTCGTTTTCACATTTAACCTCCTTAACATTGCTATACCTTAAAGTAGATCACGAGGTAATGACCTACCTCCACACACACACAAATACAATCCTAAATGATATCATCAACACTTAGAGTACGATAATACAAGATTTTACATTTAAGTACCATTTTCTTAATAAAACCTTTTCTAAAAGTTTTAGGTTGCTACACTTTTAAAACAAATATCTTTTATTAGGAAAATACGATAAGTTATGGACATCGATCGTTTATCTAAACCTGACTTTGTGGTGTCTAGGCTAGGCAAGTGAGCAAAGATAACTTTAAAAGGCCCGTCTCACGATTCGTGAGCGGATCCCTCCTTCCTCACTTGTACTTACCTGGCCACAATTGGCGGTGAAGAGGCGATTTGAGACTTCTAACAACTTGTTGTTTAGATTATTTAGAATTAGTCTAGTTGAAATAGAAAACCCTAAAACCTAAAATACGGAAAATCGACTTTTGCAAATAAATACCTTTTACTTTAATAAAACCGTATTCTAAAGGATTAGTATTTATAAAATCTTTGCAAAGCGCCACTACGACCCACCTTTGGGGAACCCGTTAGGGATAGTAGGTTTATCGTGCACCCACGGGCTTAGTAGTGCGAGATTCAGACCTCCGCAAGGAGCATTCGGTCTCGAAAGGTTTAAAATACGACATCTTAAGAAAATGAGACTTTTAAAATATAAAATATTTATTGAAATTATTTTTGTATAAATATATGTATATTTATCATTAAAATATCTATTTTATTATAATATAAAAATCCCACTTTTTCTAAAAATCACAAGACTAAATTTTACATTAAAATACCATGAATTTCAAATAAATCAATATTACCGATAAATACTTTTATTTATGTAATTAGGATATTTTCACTAGAAATATCACAAAATAAAATTACACTCATTATAACTATAAAGACGAATAATAAATACTTGGGGTGTATCTTGAAAACTATACAAAAGTATTTTTACATAAAACCCCTCAAGTTTTATAAATTACAATAAGGACCCTAGAAAATAATAGGACTTCGATTTACGTTTCTTCTGTCCGGCTCGGGTTTGAGTCTGATCATAATCCGATTTGAATATGATTCAAGTACTATATAAATCTATAATATTCCAACTCAATATGAACACATGAATCCCAGAATCCAGTTAGCAATCTATACAACTTGACTGAATCAAACCATGGATATACATCCACTATCCCGTTATTCCATTTACCTGATTATGCAGTTACAATCTGTTTACTGATATCATGGTTTTGGTCAGTCATCCAACTTATACAATACAATACAACAATACAATCAAAACACTACGGGGTTTAAGAGGTAGATTGGTGCGGAAGGTGTTAGAAGTGGCACGAGACGGTAAGATTAAGACACTTAACCTATATTCCGTTGCTGTTGTACCGTGGCTTAACGGTTCCTTGTACATTCCGTTTGCCCTGGTCTCTAGCATACCGAGACCCCTCTCGTATACACTGGCATCCTTCCGTACCAAGCTTCAAACAACAGCGTAAACACAATATTCTACAATATTATTCAACTTTAGAAGTTATTTCTTATTCTGTCTTTTTCTAATCTTTGGGACTTACCGAGCGATCTGTTCGCTGACGATATTCAATTTCTTTCTTCTTTGAATTTCGTAAGGTGTTTTGGACCCGTCAGAGATCGAGCCCACCGGTGAAGACTTGGATCAGTTTCACGAAGACCCCGAACTCTAGACATTGTACCTTGTTCTATTCAGTATTTTCATTTCCTGTTATGCCATTGTTTAGGCATCGCTTTTATTTTAGATGTATTTACTTTTCATGCATTGTACAAAAGAATGTTATTAATAAAGTTGCTGTTATTTTTATATCTCTTGTCTCTTGTGATTTACCTTTATATCGCTTAGATACGCTTAGCGTATTTACTTCACAGTAAATACGTAGTGGACCTCGTCGCGTCCCTTCGCCGTATACCGGGAAGGTCAGAGCTGTATAGAACCATACTATACAGTTCTGTTCTGCGTGAACAACCTGAGCAATATAACACAAGAACCAGCAACTAAAACATTCTTTACAATTCATGTTTCTTGAATCTTACAAATTTCTATTTCTTGAATCTTATCATTTCATGTATTTGAATCTGTCCTAACCCAAATTTTTCTTCAAGGTTATGGATTCCCCGAACAACACCAGTACCAATGTCAACAACACACCACCAGCACTACCTCTCATACCAGCTGTTCCTGCGCCACCCACCGAGCAAACAGTGCTACTTGAGGCGATCTGCAGCCTTCTCGAGGGACAGCAACAACTCCTGAACCGTCCTGAGACCGACGCACCGGGAATAAAGCAATTCAGGGCTTTACATCCCAATCAGTTCTCTGGAAAAGGAAGCCCTCTTGAAGCGGAAGAATGGGCACAAAGCATAGACGACGATCTGGCAGCAGCTCAAGTGCCAGACATCGCTTGGGTCCGTATGGAGAAAGTACAGCTCACGGACAATGCTCGCAACTGGAGGAAGGCGGAAGAAAGCCGTCTGGTACAACCTATTGAATGGAAGACCTTTCGCGAGAAGTTTGACGCGAAATACTTCCCTGTGACTGCAAGGTTTGCAATGGAGCAACATTTCATTCATCTACAACAGGGTTCGATGTGGGACAAATCAGTAGATGAGTACGACGCTGAATTCACCATGCTAAGCCGGTAAGATATGTCACAACAGTTCAATTTTTAAATCTCACATACTACACAGCTAACACAATTCTTAAACAGATTCGCGGCACATTTGATACCGACGGACGAGATCAGAGCCCGTCGCTTTCAACAAGGACTGGACACGGAGATTCAGGCTGCTTTAGCCACAGGAAAATTTCTGACTCATGAGGATGCTCTGGAAACTGCCCGCAGTTATGAGGCAGTGATAAAAGCAAGGGGCAGACCTCAGTTTGCAGGAGTAAAGCGCCCTGCCAACCAGATGGCAGGTGGAGCCTCGTCCAGGCCACCTTTCGTGCCAAGGCGACCCGGAGTACTGAACCATCGTCCCAGCCCAGCCTTTTACACTTACTGCAAGAGAACTGGACTTATGATGAAAGACTGCCGTCGAGCCAACCGTCTTTGCTTAGTCTAGGGCTCAGCTACTCATGATATTGGATCTTGTCCCCAAAGACAAAACCCAGTTGCTGTATCCAGGCCAGCAATTACCTATCCGTAGCGACCAGCTCTTTAGGCACCTGCTCCAAGACCTGCACTACCTGCACCACCCAGAGGACCACAAGCTGCACTACCTCCTCGTCAGTTCCATCAAATTCAAAGGAACGTTCCGAGGAATGCTCCTCAGGCCAGGAGGAATGTACCAAGGCGCCAGGCTTTCACTATATCAGTGGAAGAAGCTGAGGCCACTGGCCAAGTCATCACCGGTAAACTTTTCTTTTCAAACTTTGCTTTTCTATCCTGCTACTTAGCTACGTATTTTTCTATACCTAAAACATATCCCACATACCTTATGTACAATCTTAGTATCCTCAATCCCCGCACTAGCACTGTTTGATACTGGAGCATCACACTGCTTTATGTCGCAACGGTTTGTTCGAACACATGCGATTCCAATCTCACCGCTTGTATCCAGCTGGAATGTCAGTTCAGGAAATGGCGTTCTAAAGGCAACTATGGGATACAGCTTGTGTCCAGTCGTCGTCTGCAGCAGAGAGTTTTATGCTGACTTCAAAGTGCTGGACATACCGAATTTCGATGTGGTTCTAGGAATGGATTGGCTTGGAATTTTTTATGCTACCATCGACTGTCGTCAAAGGAGGGTAGTATTCGAGATTCCAGACCATCCAGTCTTCTATTTCAAAAGCGAAGACCGTACACTAGAGCCAAGTACCTACAAAGCAAAGCCAAGAGAAGCAGTAGTTGCAGCAGCTCAAGCAGAGGAAGAATCAAGGCCATATGTGGTTTGAGAGTTCGACGATGTATTTCCTGACGATATATCAGGTTTTCCTCCCGATCGAGCTCTTGAATTCAGTATTGATTTAGTACCATGAGCACAACCAGTGATCAAAGCACCCTATCGTTTAAGTCCGGAAGGTTTGAAGGAAGTCCGAACACAGTTGGACGAATTACTGGCGAAAGGATGGATTCATCTCAGCACTTCAAGTTGGGGATCACCTGTACTACTTGTGAAGAAGAAGGAAGGTTCATACAGAATGTGCATCGATTACAGAGCCTTGAATGAAGTCACTTTAAAGAACAAGTATCCACTTCCGCGCATCGACGATTTATTCGATTAGCTAAGTGGATCTTGTGTTTTCTTTAAATTGGATCTTTGTTCAGGTTATTATCAAGTGAAGGTCAAGAAAGCTGATATTCACAAAACAGCTTTCAGAACTCGTTATAGACATTACGAATTTCTAGTGATGCCATTTGGAGTGACCAATGCACCCGCAATATTCATGAACCTAATGAATCAAGTTTTCCGGGAGTACTTAGACAGGTTTGTTATCATCTTCATCGACGACATCCTGGTGTATTCTAAGAGTCGGAAAGAACATGCAGAGCACCTACGAATTGTCCTAGAAACTCTTCGACAACATCAGCTTTATGCCAAGTACAGCAAGTGCGAGTTTTGGTTAAAGCAAGTTGGTTTTCTTGGACATATCGTATCAGGAGAACGAATCTCTGTGGATCCATCGAAAGTTTCAGCAGTTAGCGAATGGCCTACACCAAAGTCAGTGAAGGATATTCGAAGTTTCTTGGGTTTAGCTGGATATTACAGAAGGTTTATTGAAGGCTTTTCAAAGATAGCAACGCCCCTGACCAAGCTTACACGTAAAGATGGAGAATTTGTGTGGTCAGAAGCATGCAAACAAGCTTTCGTAGAACTCAAGTCAAGGTTGACATCATCACCTATTCTCGTCATACCGGATCAATCTGGAGGATTCGAAGTGCATTGCGATGCATCCGGTAAGGGATTAGGATGTGTTCTACATCAGCACGGTAAGGTTGTGGCTTATTCTTCAAGACAGCTGAAGATTCATGAGCGCAATTATCCGACGCATGATCTGGAGTTGGCAGCCGTCATCTTTGCTCTCAAGATTTGGCACCATTATCTACTTGGTGAACGAGTGAACATTTACACAGATCATAAGAGCCTGAAGTACGTGTTTACTCAGAAGGAGTTGAATATGTAGCAGAGAAGATGGTTAGAACTCATGGCGGACTTTGACATCAACTTGCAATATCACCCAGGGAAGGTAAATGTGGTACCTGATGTACTTAGTCGCCAACCATTATCGATGAATCTTACCGCTCAGTGGAAGCTTCAACAAGATTTGCATCAGATGGAGATTGAAGTAATCATGTCAGGTAATGCTTCAAGTTTGATGAATTTACAAGTTCAATCAACCATTGTCAATCAGATCAAAGCAGCTCAAGAAAGCGATGCTAAGTTGCAAAAGATCAGAGAACAAATGGAGAAAGGACTCAGAACAGACTTCATCATCCATGAAGACGGATCTTTGAGATACGGCAGCAGATTGTGTGAACCAAAAGGTCCTGTTCGGGAAGAGTTAATGAAAGAAGCTCACAGCTCTCCCTATTCAGTACACCCTGGAGGCACCAAAATGTACAAAGATCTACGTCAAAATTATTGGTGGCATGGAATGAAGCGTGAAGTAGCCAGAAGCGTCGCAAAAGGCTTGGTGTGTCAGCAAGTAAAGGCTGAACATCACAGGACTGCTGGATTACTTCAACCGTTACCAATTCCAGAATGGAAGTGGCAACACATCACGATGGATTTTGTGACTGCTCTTCCTCGCAGCACAAAGGGTAACGATGCTGTATGGGTCATTTTGGATCGACTCACAAAGTCGGCTCACTTCATCCCATTTCGAGTTGGACAATCTACTGAGACACTAGCAAAGAAGTACATGGAGGTAATAATCTAATTAAGACTTAAACTTTTCATAATGTACTATCTCTGATACCCATGAACTCATACAGGAAATTGTGAGACTTCATAGAGTACCGGTCTGCATTGTCTCCGATCGTGACACCCGGTTCCGATCGCAATTTTGGCAGAGTCTGCAAGCAAGCTTGGGAACAAGTCTGAACTTCAGCACGGCTTATCATCCACAAACAGATGGTCAATCGGAACGAACTATTCAGATCTTGGAGGATATGCTCAGAGTGTGTATGTTAGACTTCAAAGGATCGTGGGAAGATCACCTACACCTTCTGGAGTTTTCGTACAACAACAGCTACCAAGCAAGCATAGGAATGGCACCTTTTGCAGCACTGTATGGAAGGAAGTATCGATCGCCATTAAGTTGGGATGACATCGGAGATAGGGAACTTCTTAGACCAGAGATGATGGTAGCGATTGTTGATGTGGTTCGTACTATCAGGGAAAGGATGCGCATAGCCCAAGATCGACAGAAGCACTGGACTGATACAAAGAGACGACACTTGGAGTTCTAGCTAGGAGATCATGTGTTCTTGAAAATATCTCCGAACCAAGGAGTGATCCGATTTAGAAGACGGGGTAAGCTAAGTCGGAGATATATTGGACCGTTCGACATACTCGAACGAGTCGGTGAAGTGGCATACCGCTTAGCGCTTCCACCTTTATTGGAAGGAGTGCATAATGTGTTCCACATATCCCAACTCAGAAGGTATGTGAGTGACCCCAGTCATGTTCTCGATCATTCCGAGCTCACGATACAGCCCGATTTGTCTTGTGAGCAACAGCCTGTAGAGATCCTGGACAGAAAAGTGAAGACACTTCGGAACAAGGAAGTTGACTTGGTTCGAGTGATGTGGAGGAAAGACACTCCAGGAGAGTCTACTTGGGAAAGAGAGGATGAAATGCGTACTAGATAACCACACCTCTTTGTAAACTAGTCCTCAAATAAAAGTTGTAAATTTCGAGGAAAAATTTTTTTTAAGGAGGGTAGACTGTAACAACTCCATTTCTAATGTACAAAGAATTGATTTAAATTCAATGTATACTTGGAGTATTTATTGTTGCTGATATCTCTTTAAGTATTTATTTCACTCCATAATTACAAGAAGGAGCTTGTAGCTCATTGGTAATACTTTGCACTGCTGAACCAAGCCACTAGAGTTCAAATCCCATGCCCCACATTATTTTTAATATTATTTTGTTTTTGATTTTTTAGAATACCAACCATTACACGTGCGTTTCTCAAAAAATTCCTTCTACACATAAAAAGTTAGATGCACCATAAATCCCCTAGGAGACCCCCACCCCCCGAGCCTCCGACTCGGCCCGACTCGGTAGAGTCGACCGGGGGACCGGCCGACTCGGGCCGGCGCCGCCGGCCGGACTTGGCCGGACGACCGAGTCGTCAACATCAAAGTTGAGCATCTTGACTTGGTCAACCCCCCTGTACACACTAAATTTCTAGATCGGTTACAGAGAGCACATTAAAGCTCTTTTACTCCAAATTTTAATGATTTTTATATAATTTTTATATTATTTTATTAAAAACCCTTACCCTATAAATACACCCCTACCCTCTACCCTCTCATCCTAAATTTCTAAGTCCACTCTCTCAAAATTCCAAGAGAACTTTGGTACGTTGGAAACGAGCGAAAAGCGAAGCACTGACGAAATCGACGGCAAAATTCCGGTGATCGTGCTAGGTGATCTCACCGACGATTCGACGCACCGGCAAACCCTCTACTTCCCTCTCACTCTCTAGTGTTGTCCAAACCCGTAAGTCCCCATTTCTATCTTTCTTTTCTCTCATAAAAATACGAATTTACAAACCCGATGGAATCGGAACAAATCCGATTTCCGATTCGGTTTTCTATAAAATCTCACTTATCACCAATTCCATAATGCTTAAACATATTTATGTTGACTATTAATTATTTAACAAACAATTTGAATAAGTTTTATCACATGAAATGATAACGTTTCCATTTATCATATTTTTTTCACTTAAATAGCACAGCGTTTCGTTTTCACATTTAACCCCCTTAATATTGCTATACCTTAAAGTAGATCACGAGGTAATGACCTACCTCCACACACACGCAAATACAACCCTAAATGATATCATCAACACTTAGAATACGATAATACAAGATTTTACATTTAAGTACCATTTTCTTAATAAAACCTTTTCTAAAAGTTTTAGGTTGCTACACTTTTAAAACAAATATCTTTTATTAGGAAAATACGATAAGTTGTGGACATCAATCGTTTATCTAAACCTGACTTTGTGGTGTCTAGGCTAGGCAAGTGAGCAAAGGTAACTTTAAAAGGCCCGTCTCACGATTCGTGAGTGGATCTCTCCTTCCTCACTTGTACTTACCTGGCCACAATTGGCGGTGAAGAGGCGATTTGAGACTTCTAACAACTTGTTGTTTAGATTATTTAGAATTAGTATTTATGAAATTTTTGCAAAGCGCCACTACAACCCACCTTTGGGGAGCCCGTTAGGGATAGTACGGTTTATCGTGCACCCTAGGGCTTAATAGTGCAAGATTCAGACCTCCGCAAGGAGCATTCGGTCTCGAAAGGTTTAAAATACGACATCTTAAGAAAATGAGACTTTTAAAATATAAAATATTTATTGAAATTATTTTTTGTATAAATATATATATATATATTTATCATTAAAATATCTATTTTTTTATAATATAAAAATCCCACATTTTCTAAAAATCACAAGACTAAATTTTACATTAAAATACCATGAATTTCAAATAAATCAATATTACCGATAAATACTTTTATTTATGTAATTAGGATATTTTCACTAGAAATATCACAAAATAAAATTACACTCATTATAACTATAAACACGAATAATAAATACTTGGGGTGTATCTTGAAAACTATACAAAAGTATTTTTATATAAAAACCCCTCAAGTTTTATAAATTACAATAAGGACCCTAGAAAATAATAGGACTTTGATTTACATTTCTTCTGTCCGACTCGGGTTTGAGTCTGATCATAATCCGACTTGAATACGATTCAAGTACTATATAAATCTATAATATTCCAACTCAATATGAACACATGAATCCCAGAATCCAGTTAGCAATCTTTACAACTTGACTGAATCAAACCATGGATATACATCCATTATCCCGTTATTCCATTTACCTGATTATACAGTTACAATCTGTTTACTGATATCATGGTTTTGGTCAGTCGTCCAACTTATACAATACAATACAACAATACAATTAAAACACTACGGGGTTTAAGGGGTAGATTGGTGCGGAAGGTGTTAGAAGTGGCACGAGACGGTAAGATTAAGACACCTAACCTATATTCCGTTGCTGTTGTACCGTGGCTTAACGGTTCCTTGTACATTCCGTTTGCTCTGGTCTCTAGCATACTGAGACCCATCTCGTATACACTGGCATCCTTCCGTACCAAGCTACAAACAACAGCGTAAACACAATATTCTACAATATTATACAACTTTAGAAGTTACTTCTTATTCTGTCTTTTTCTAATCTTTGGGACTTACCGAGCGATTTGTTCGCTGACGACATTCTATTTCTTCCTTCTTTGAATGTCGTCAGGTGTTTTGGACCGGTCAGAGATCGAGCCCACCGGTGAAGACTTGGATCAGTTTCACCAAGACCCCGAGCTCTAGACATTGTATCTTGTTCTATTCAGTATTTTCATTTCCTGTTATGCCATTGTTTAGGCATCGCTTTTAATTCAGATGTATTTACTTTTCATGCATTGTACAAAAGAATGTTATTAATAAAGTTTCTGTTATTTTTATACCTCTTGTCTCTTGTAATTTACCTTTATATTGCTTAGATATGCTTAGCGTATTTACTTCACAGTAAATACGTAGCGGACCTCGTCGCGTCCCTTCGCCGTATACCGGGAAGCGGTGCGTAAGGGAATCTCTCGATTCGTCTAGATCCCAGAGAAATTAGTGTCCCTGGCAAAACCTCTCGATTCAGGGAAATCAGCGTCCTTGGCGAGAAACTCTCGATTCATGTCGACCCGCAAGAAAATCAGTGTCTTTGCAGGAATCTCTCCATTCGTCTCGACCCCTAGGAAATCAGTGCCTTGGTAAAACTTCTCGATTCAGGAAAATCAGCGTCCTTCACGAGAACCTCTCAATTCGTGTTGACCCGTAAGGAAATCGGTGTCTTTGCAGGAATCTCTCGACTCATCTCGACCCCAAGAAAATCATTGTCCTTGGCCAAACCTCTCGATCCGGGGAAATCAACGTCCTTGGCGAGAACCTCTCGATTCGTTTCGGCCCGCAAGGAAATCGGTGTCTTTGCAGTAAACTCATGATTCGTCTCGACTTGCGTGGAAATTAGTGTCCCTGCGCATAAATAAAATTCTTTTGTGGGATCCTTACGACTTTCAAGAGAAAACACACTTAGGAGTCCTCACGACCCCTAAGGAGAAATTACACCTACGGGATCCTCTCGACTCGTAGGGAAAAAAGTCTTTATGAGACCCTTACGGCTCATAAAGTTGAAAAGTCTTAGGCTGCAGATCTGAACCTGTTTCCTAAGCCATCGCTGCTCTACAAGGAGGTCAAGATGGACTATGTGCGGGCCACAATTTCCAAAGCCACATTCGCCAATGAAATAAAGAAGCTACTTACGGGTCCTCACGATTCGTAAGGAAAAATACCTGAGTGAGATCCTTACGACTCACGGAGGCGATGAACACTTAGAATCCTCACGATTTCTAGGGAGAATTTGCACCTACGAGATCCTCTCGACTTGTAGAGAAAAAAAACCTTCTTGAGACTCTTACGGCTCTTGAAGATGAAAAAAGTTTTAGCCTATAAGGACTCTAAACTTGTCCCTTAAGCCCTCAATTCTATTGCCATGCATAACTCGGCACTACTTCACCCACGTACATGCTTACATGGGCAAACTAGTGGGGGGCATTTGTTCCTGCCAAAATTTTCGGCCAAGAGCTACTTATTCCATTATAAAAAGTGGGAGAGTCCTCAAAATTTGGCCTCACGTGTAAAACACGTGAGCGCTCATATGCAAAGCGTATGAGAGCTGAATAAAACAATTAAGGGCCAAACAGGTATCACGCGTTAAACACGTGAGCACTCATATACAAAGCATATGAGCGCTGAATAAAATAAACTGAAAGGGCCAAACAGACCTCACGTGTAAAACACGTGAGCGCTCATATGCAAAGCATATAAGCGCTGAACATAAATCACCAATAGCCAAACATGCCTCACGTGTAAAATACGTGAGCGCTCATATGCAAAGCATATGAGCGCTAAACATAAGCAGGCTAAAACCCACATCAAGGGTCACGTGTTAAATACATGAGTTCTCTTGCTTGAGAGGACCTTTGGATAAAGATCCAACGGTGATCAATTGGTAAAATAAAGTTCTATCATAGGAAAATATTTTCCTAATCTTATTAAATTAACAAGATATTCATATGATCAGAATTCTATGTTAGAATAAAATTCAAGTCTTATTAAACTGACGTGATATCTATATGATAGAATTAAATTCTATATTAAGAAAATATATTTATGATCTTGTTAAACTAAAAAGATATGATAAAATAAAATTCTAGTCTTGTCAAAACTAACAAGATATTCATAATCTTGTTAAACAAACAAGAAATTTTCTTTGTTAAACAAAGGGTCTTTGGATTAAAAATCCAACAGTGAATAAAATTCACTGATTGATCTAAAAGATCATGAAATCAATCATGATCTCTCAATGAGGGATTCCCTTAACAAATTGATTCTTTTTCTTCTCATATAAATAGGAGCAATGGGAGGAGGAAAAGAACACACAGAGAGAGAGGGGAAGAAAAATAGAGAGAGAATTTAATTCTCTAAAGAAGAGGAACCCCTCCCAAAAGCTCCCACAAAAAGAGAATTTAATTCTCAAACCAAGAGTTTAACTCTTATCAATGAACTTAGTTCTTCCTCTATTTTAGATCTGCAAAAGCAGACTCTCCACAAGTTGAGAATTTAATTCTCATCGGGGAGATTCTGTTATGCAGATTCAAAACCTAGGGGAAAGATCTGAATCCAAAAGAGTTTAACTCTTACAAAACATATGGGAATTTAATTCCTCTGAAACTAGGGTTTAACCCGTTAAAAATAATTTAATCTCTACAAAGAACAAAAGGAGAACTTGATTCCTCAGAACCATAGAAGAACAGTCTGGTGATTCATTAGAGTTCAACACTATACAATAAAAGCTCATGTGTTCCCACGTGAGCACCTTTAAGGAACGAAAAAGGAAAGATTGAGATTTAGCCACGTGACCCCACGTAACCCCTGACAAGTGCTCAACACTTATAAAAGAGAGAAAGGAATAAACCCTATTTTTGGGGCGCCTCACGTGATTCCATGTGACCCCTAACAGTGCTCACCACTAGAATAAGAGAATAAAATAGGCAGCACCCAACTCTAAGCGTCTCACGTGAGCGCCCAAACTTTCAGTGTTTAACACTGCTATGGCACCTCACGTGCCACACATGAGCATCTCAGATCTCGGTGTTTAACACTGCCTTAGAATATCACGTGGGAGCATATGGGCACTGAGCATACACTAGCATTGAGCATTATAAGAGGCCAATTTCAACCCCAGATTGGCTAAGTCTTTCCTGAGATTCAATCTCTAGATAAACTGAGCCTCCATGCTCATGACTGATGATTCCTCTGTTTGGAATTTGGTTCAAGGGTACATCTCTCCACACCTCTTATACATGTCGTTGTAATTATTCAACGCCTTCAGAGAGGTGGTGGGTCCCAAAAACCAAAAAGTTTTGGACCGTAATGCCCTTAAACTAATTATAGACCGTAATGCCCTTAAACTAAGTATAGACCGTAATGTCCTTAAACTAAACCCAATCCTCAAAAATGGTGATCTGCGGACCGCAACGTCCCAAAAATAAATTCTATAGACTATGAAGTCCTTAAACCCTCTGGACCGCAACGTCCCTAAACTAAACTCTATGGACTATGAGGTCCTTAAACTCATGTACTATGATGTCCTTAAACCCAATTGACCGCAACGTCCCTAAACTAAACTCTATAGACTATGATGTTCTTAAACTCCATGGACTATGACGTCCTTAAACCCAATGGACCGCAACGTCCTTAAACTAAACTCTATGGACTATGATGTCCTTAAACATGGAATATGATGTCCTTAAACCCAATGGACCGTAACGTCCTTAAACTAAAATGATAGCGCCCAAATGCTCTTTCATTGGATCTAAATGATCCTGAATCCTCATTGAGTAGATCTTAGTCTAAAATTAGACTAACGTATTCTCAACAACCATTTAAGTTGATCTTAATATCAAACGAGGTTAACGAGTCTTAAATCCAACAAACCCAAATATAAGAAAATACAAATTTGGACTAATCCCCGCCCTACGGATGACAACATAAATTAGTCTCCGTATATAATCCACGAGCAACCTAAAACAAAACAAACACACACGACACGAAGTGAACATCTGGAGAAGGAGAAAGTGGTTATCGCGATGCGGTAGTGTAATTAACTGCTGAGGCTTGCGCCTGCAGGGAAGAGCGCCCCCACAATCAAAACCCCCTCACAAACAAGGGGGAATCTGACGAAGTCTGTTACAACGGCCGCATCTGTTTAAACCTTCGATACACGGTGCCATAAATTAACTTGACATCTTCGGAGATGTAGACGGATAAAACCAAATAGCACCTGCCCTCCAAAATTCAGGCCAGACGTCCTAACGTCCCGGTCGCGTCTTTCGGTGGTGAACATGAGGATCATAATGATTCGAGAAACTACTGATAACACTGACAAGTAAATCTCAGCAACCCTGGCCAGGGATTTTCTGTTATGGCCAAACGAGCACAGTGCAACATCAACCCCCAATACCGGGAGAGACGAAACCCCTCCTATCGCTCATTGACTCCATGTGACTCGGGACTGTACCCAAAAACCACCTGTTTGCACGCTCTTTTGAACGTGGTAGGGTGGAAATCAAAGCATAGTGGGAATCATACAAGACTCTATGACGATCTCAAGTCTACAGACTAACCTGTACCAGTGTCACCATAGAACTGCTATCTGACGATAGGTATAATACCATCTAGGAGTTCTCGGAGAGTCCTGTTCGGTGTATCCAGTCTCCACTGAGCACCCGTATACAATATTTGATGTCAAACACCATTGGATGTGGGATCATCCATTGCCCATCAAATGGGTCAAGAAACGTATACGCTAGTCTACTCTGGAATATCGATGCCCTGTCTCGATACTCCCACGACTAGGAACAATTAAAGGATGGACTTATGGACTACCTTGACCCTACTAGTATGATCTCCATCATAGTCCTGTTAGTCAAGTACACATCCTAAGGGCTTTATCAACATGTAAGAGAGAGACAGTATAAAGATACAAGTATACATTTTAAGATAAAGAGCAACCAGATAGCATACTATCATGTCGAGCAAGAAAGTCCTCTCTGTATATGACCAAGCATCCACTATAATATACAATCATGTACAATAATGGCCTCTAGGGCATACATACAACTAACAATCTCCCACTTGCACTAAGGCCAGTTGTTGTAGTATCTCATACCTAACATCCCGAAGAGTCTCTCAAACTGTATCTGGGGTATGTCCTTCGTGAGTGGATCCGCCGTGTTATTCTTTGTGTCAACTCTCCTGACCTTGATCTCCCGACGATCAACTATCTTCCGAATCAGGTGATACCGCCTAAGAATATGTCTGGATCGCTGATGGGATCTGGGTTCCTTAGAAAAAGCCACTGCTCTGTTGTTATCAAAATACAAAGGTATTGGATGCTCGATAGACGCAACCACACCAAGTTCGGTTATGAACTTCTTCATCCAGACAGCATCGTTGGCAGCGATGTATTCAGCCTCCATCGTCGAGTCTGCCATGGTATCTTGCTTGGATCTCTTCCAACATACCTCCCTCTATTGTGGGTGAAGACAAAACCCGAGACTGACCTAGAGTCGTCCTTATCACTCTGGAAGCTCGAATCAGTAAAGGACTCTACTTGGAGTTCATCGTTACCATACACTAAGAACATTTCTTTAGTCCTTCTCAAGTACTTAAGAATGTTCTTCACAGCTGTCCAGTGATTCTCCCCAGTATCCGATTGATACCTGCTTACAACACTAAGTGTGTACGCTACATCCGGTCAGGTACATAACCTCGCATACATGATAGACCCGACTGCCGAAGCATAGGGTATCCTTGCATTCGAGCCCTCTCCAAATCAGTCTTGGGGGACATCTCTTTGGAGAGAGTGATTCTTGATATCGTGGGTAAATTCCCATGCTTGGAATCTTCCATACTAAAGCTCTTTAGTATGGTGTCAATGTACCAGGATTGGGACAATCCCAACATCCGTTTAGATCTATCTCTATAGATCTTAATCCTTAGGATGTAGGAGGCATCACCTAGATCCTTCATGAAGAATCTTTGTGATAAGAAGAGCTTGACCGAGTGCAGCATAGGAACATCATTTCCTATCAAGAGTATGTCATCCACGTAAAATACGATGAAGACAACCTTACTCTCTGCAACCTTTTTTTTATATACACGGATCATCTACGTTTTTGATGAAGTCAAACTCTTTGATTGCCACATCAAAACAGATGTTCCAACTACGCGATGCCTGCTTTAACTCGTAGATTGATTTAAGCAGTTTGCACACATTTCCACTGCTCCCACTATCTATGAAGCTCTCTGGCTGAGTCATGTACACGCTCTCTTCTAAATCACCATTTAGAAAAGCTGTCTTGACGTCCATCTGCCAGATTTCGTAATCATGGTATGCAGTGATGGTAAGTAGGATCCGGATGGATTTAAGCATAGCCATTGGAGAAAAGGTTTCATCATAATCCACAGCTGGTCGTTGACGAAAACCTTTTGCTACAAGTCTAGCTTTGAAAGTCTCAACTTTTCTATCTATACCAAGTTTCTTCTTAAAGATTCACTTGCTTCCAATGGGTTTTACCCTTCAGGAGCAACTTCCAAAGTCCATATTTTGTTGGTGTACATGGATTCCATCTCACATCGCATTGCATCCAGCCATTTCATAGAGTCCCTACTCATGATGGCCTGCTAGAAACTAGTTGGATCATCATCTTCCATGATACAATCCTTGCTCCCACCGTCAATGAGAAAACCGTAGTATCTCTCAGATGGATGATGAACCCTACTAGATCTGCGGAGTGGCTGGGGTTCATTGGGTACTATTGGATCCTCTGGTTCTATCAAATCATCAGTTGTTGTTTGTGTGGCTGGAACTTCTTCCAATTCTACCTCTTTGCCACTAATTCCTTTTACAAGAAATTCCTTTTCTAAAAAGGTGGCATATTGAGAAACAAACACCTTTTGTTCCTCGGCGTTGTAGAAAATATATCCTTGTGAATTCTTTGGATATCCCACAAACTTACAAAGAACTGATCGTGCCCCGAGTTTGTCCGGATTTTTCCGTTTGACATAGGCTGGAGAACCCCATATCTTAACCCGTTTAAGATATGGTCTCTTTCCATTCCATATCTCATATGGTGTTTTAGGCACCGATTTTGATGGAACTTGATTCAATAGGTATGCGGCTGTCTCCAGCGCATAACCCCAAAAGGAAATAGGTAACTCAATAGTACTCATTATAGAGCACACTATATCTAATAGGGTGCGATTCCTCCGCTCCGATACACCGTTGTGCTGTGGTGTATACGGAGGAGTAAGCTGAGAGAGAATCCCATTCTCTTTTAGATAATCCAGGAACTCTCTCAAGTATTCTCCTCTTCAATCAGATCGAAGGATTTTAATACTTTTACCCGTCTGGTTCTCAACTTCATACTTATATTCTTTGAATTTCTCAAAAGCTTCAGACTTGTGTTTCAAAAAGAACATATGTCCGAATCTTGAGAGATCGTCAGTGAATGTAATAAAGTACGAAGAATCATTCCTGGCATGTGTAGACATAGGACCGCATACATCACTATGTATCAGTCCCAAGAGTTCAGTAGCTCTTTCTCCGTGTCCAGTAAACAGAGTTTTGGTCATTTTGCCTTTAAGACATGACTGACAAGTTTCATAAGATGTCAATTCAAATGGATTCAAATATCCATCCTTATATAACTTAGCTAGTCGTGTCGCATTGATATGACCTAGTCTACAATACCACAAGAAGGATTCGTTCATTTCTGAACTTTTTCTCTTGTGTGTGTTATGTACGTTAAGAACTGTGGTTTGATTTAGAACGTATATGACATTACTTAACGAGCCTGATCCAATCAACTTTTGATTTAGTAAAATGTTCATAACATTATCCTACAATACAAAATTATATCCTTTTTACTTAATAAAGAAATTGATATAATATTGCATATCAAGTTCGGTATGTAATAACATTTGTTCAGAATCGATGTATTACAAGTTGGTAATACAAGGTGATATTCGCCAACTGCTTTGGCTGCAACATTTGCACCATTCCCTACTCTTACAGAATGACCACCTATTCCCAGTTTTCTAACTTTTTTTAGCCCATGTAACATATTACATATTTGGGATCCCGAACAGGTATCTAATAGGACATAGAGTGTACTGAGAAACAGTTTTCGGTAACTAACACACCCGAAGAAGATACATCAACATGCTCATTCCTCGTTTGAGTGGCGTGAGAATCCGGATATTCCCCTATTTCCTGCTCGGACTTATAACAATTATAAGATAGAGCGGAACCAACGTTCTCCAGTCCAGTATAGCAAGCAGGTTCGGTCAATACATCCATATTATTACCTTGATTAAGGCATGTCATGGTCTCTACCTGGAGAGAGAGAGAGAGAAGAAAACACTTAGCGTATGCTCTTGCAAGATTAGATTGGTTATTATTTTATCTAATCAGGATGGCTCCCACTGTTTTTATCAAATCTTCCTTCAAAGTCTAAAAGGTAAGACTAGCCGGGATTAATTACACTTTATAAGTTCGCTAACCGGTCAGCCATGCCAGTGTCGGTACTTTGAGGGAGCTTCCCCATGCTTTCGCACGGACCTAATTAAAGTAAATCTCGTTTTCCCAAAGGCATAACCCCATTGACACCTTTCTAGATACCTAATGGGTTAGCTAATTGTAAAGTGCAAAACTCTCCCAGGAGTAACACTTACCCGCAGTGGGTATCGGGATCCAATTATCTCATAAAAGGTATGCAATCTCATTGCAAATTTCAAAACTTGAAATTCCCAATAATATTTTCCCCCTACTAACTTATGACCTTAACATAGTCAACAAATTATAAGCGCTAGCCAAGTTCAACCCATCATTTCCTGATTGAATTAAACCCACCCATACGACTCTTAACATAGTCAACAAAGCTGTACGACTACCCTAATCCAATCGCATCATATGGTTGCAGATAAGCACTAGTTAGCTACCGCACACTACGCCTTAACATAGTCAACAAACGTAGCACGAATACTAAGTAGAACTTATCTGAAATGACGGAGGGCTACGAAAGGTTTTTAAGAAAACATTTTGCGTAATGAACTTGCTATCGTTGTAGAATCAACGGATTTGAAAAGGAGTAGTTTAAGCTCCGCTTTTAAAATCGAATAGTTTTCAAAACAAACCGAATGGGCTGTAGCATTTGCTACCTTTCTTTAAAGAGGTCATTCCCGGTGAAGGGATCTCGGCTCTTTCCTCATCGAATGAGGTGCTGCATATTCATCACGGAACACCGCTATGCAAAGCAAGAACTAGAGCCACCTTTTTGAAAATTTGATTCTACAATATCTTTAGGTTTCTTTACTTTCATTAATCTCATTAATGAAGTCCCATCATTTATGCTTCCTAAGCATCACAGAAGAAACGAAAATACAACGTACGCTTATGCCATCCGCATTCTCCTCGGGGTCCTGTCATGCACCGTTAGGTTAGTTAACTAACGGCGGGGCGGGAGCAGGACTAGTGCGGATGCAAAACATAAGCAACGATTATTATATATCATATATAAAATATTGAGCATTCGTCTCACGCAGTTATATGATCTCATCACAGAACATTACAGTAGAAGTCAACATATGAAATATTGGATATACTAGGAGTTTCGCGTTTTAAATTAAGCCATTAAAAAACACGGATTCCGCGGTCGTAGTGAATAGCCAAACCCACATCTCTAGACCCCTACGGGAGCTGCAAGCAACCCTGCCAATTTTAGAGTTAGGAGACATGGTCTCGACTCCTCGAGATGGTCTCCCACTGGACTCTAAAACCCGGTTATTTTTGCTCCCCACCTTGGGTCTATCCTAATGCGGAAAAGTAAACAATATACATCAATGGTGACATCATGCTCAACCCGGAAGTGTCCCAATAAAAGAATATTACATACAAGCTTTTACATGAATGAAAATGAAAAACTCTCATCTCACGCAAAAACCCCCGGCTATTCAAAACACGACGATCCAATATAACATATCACAGCAACACATAACATCATATGTCATCAACGTAAGTAAATATGCGTATCACAATTGTCATCGATGTATAGCAACGAAACTGGCGATACACCACATATTACACTTACGGTCGCAGAAAAGAAAGTGAAAACTACAACAATTAGAATTCACAACATCCTTAGACATCATAAACCCAAAATATCACATACTTCGGATTTCATGCCTAACCATATGAATTCTTTAGACATCATAAACCCGGAATATCTCATATTTCGAATTTCATGTCTAACCTTATACACCCCGCATTTTAGTCTCAATATTGAAAACACTTTTCAATAACTAGTTGGGTAATTGAAAAAGATTCCCAACAACCTTATCGAATGCTTGTCGTAAACTTTAGTAGACGGCCGCACCCCCGATGCCGTCGACGAAGTGCACTTAGGCGGAACACCGCGGCCGCGAGCATCCGAGAGATGTTTTTGGCAACGGGGTTCTCTTATAGTCACTTGGTCAGGGCTATAGGGCGTGGATATCTAGTAATGTTACCCGGCGAGTATCCGCGTAGACTACGTGATTGCGACGGAGTTTTGATCCATATCAAAACCCCGTGGCAACCGATCCAAAGATATTAAATTGAAAGATTTATAAAATTCTAACTAGTTTTCATAAAACCAATTATTGGGGATTCCAAATATTGTATCACAAATCACAGATATCTAGACAATGTTAAACATTTCGATCGAATCAACAAACTCCCAAATTTCGCAGAGACCTCAACACTTGAGTCACAGTTAAAAATATCCAGACAGTGCCCCAAGCACCTACGGACCTACACAAGAAGCCACGCTCCCTGCCTCACCAACGGTGCCGCGGAACCGCCGCCAAAGGCATGCTTTGGCCGAGCTTCCGCGGCCATTTAGTCTAGTTAGGCCATCGTTTTTCTTGTGGGTCCATAGAATACCCTGCACAATTTTTTGAATATTTTTAACGTGGAAAATTCCAGCATTTCAAAAAAATTCCAGAGAGCATGGGAAATATGGAGTTTTGATGTTCGATTAAATTCTTTAACGTCGTCTAAGTTACCCTAAAGCTCTAGCAAGGCTCTGATACCACTGTTAGCTTTCTTAGCACTCTCACTAGGTTTTATAAGGCATCGGGTATGGAATTTTAAAAATTCTGGGGAGCAAAGCAACCCAAACCAAGGATCTAACTAAAGAATTAGGGTTTAACTAAGCAAGTAAACAACTTTACACTAAGTGAACAAGGAATACAACCTTTATAGACCGGTCCTTCACTTCTAAAGCTCCGTATAGTAGTCCTTTAACTCCAAGTGGCGGTCTCCCGGACTCTCGTTAGGCTTCACTAGGCGAAAAGAACAAGCTTGCTTAAAGATCTTCGAGGCCGAAGATGATCTACGTCGAGGAATCTCCAACTCAAGCTACTTCTTCACTAATTGAGAATTAGTGAAGCAAACAACCTATACTAAATGGCTAGTTTGGTATAGATTGATGAAGTAGGAATTTTGCCCACTTTAGAATTATTTTTCTCTCTCTCTTTCTTCACCTCAAGAAAACCTAGAGAGCTAAATTGAGATGAAGTGGTGAATAATGGCAACCATGGGTAAGAAAATATCATAGATGATATTTGTACAGATTTAAGCATGGCTAAAAATAATGGCTGGGTTAATAAATATCTAGAGTAAAACAAAATTAGTGGACTAAGTCAATGGTTTCCACAAGCATCTACAAGCCTCCAACCCATGACAATTTCCACCTAATATTTTTTATTCCCTAAATAAATAATCACCCTTATTATCTTAAGTATGATATGAGTCTCATACACCCATGTACAATGTATCATCAAGCATGACACAAAAAAAAATACATTAACATATATCACATATATATTAAATGTATAAGTAGAAAAGAAATTCTTAAGTGAGCTAATATTAGTTAATATATATTAATATATCAAATATATAATTATATATTAAATTATTAAATCAACATTTGATTTAATAATCCGGCTATATCACATATAACCGACTAATATGATTTATATTAACTTATTGAATCAACACTTGATTCAATAACCCGGCTATATCTCATATAACCGACCGATATCATATATTGCGAGATTAGATTACGGTATCTCATACACATATTAATCTCGGTCCCGCACATATCACATATGTGCCCTACTTCATTTAGCATGAGCCAGGAAAGCTCTGTGTAGGACTCTAAAGACTCGTCAATACGCCAGCAGTAGGTAACGATCATATCAGTTACCCACAAGCTGTCAGCGGTACTACCTGGACGTAACAGCTACCCGGGTATTGAGCGATCGGAAAATCAACAAGCAAGCTTTTCCATACTCCCGTGAATCCAATAAGCAACACTACCGTAAAGTCCAGTCTTTTCGTCTGATATGTCGCATATCTAGCCTAGGGGTGGTAAACGTTAGACCCCAATAGCTTGATAAGTCATTCCGATGTGAGGCTCTTAACGGTTCGAGAAACTACTGATAACACTTACCAGTAAATCTCAGCAAACCTGGCCAGGGATTTTCTGCTATGGCCAATCTAGCACAGTGCAACATCAACCTCCAATACTGGGTGACATGAAACCCCTCCTATCGCTCATTGCCTCCATGTGATTCAGGACTGTACCTAAAAACCACCCGTTTGCACGCTCTTTTGAACATGGTAGGGTGGAAATCAAAGCACGGTGGGAATCACACAAGACTCTATGACGATCTCGAGTCTACAGACTAATCTGTACCAGTGTCACCAGAGAACTGCTATCCGACGATAGGTATAATACCATCTAGGAGTTCTCGACGAGTCATGTTCGGTGTACCCACTCTCCACTGAGCACCCGTATACAATCTTTGATGTCAAACACCAATGGATGTGGGATCATTCATCGCCCGTCAAATGGGTCAAGAAATGTATACGCTAGTCTACTCTGGAATATCGATGCCCTGTCTCGATACTCCCATGACTAGGAACAATTAAAGGATAGACTTATGAACTGCCCTGGCCCTACTAGTATAATCTCCATCATAGTCCTGGTAGTTAAGTACACATTCTAAGGGCTTTATCAACATGTAAGAGAGAGACAGTGTAAAGATACAAGTATACATGTTAAGATAAAGAGTAACCAGATAGCATACTATTATGTCGAGTAAGAAAGTCCTCTCTATATATGTCCAAGCATCCACTATAATATACAATCATGTACAATAATGGCCTCTAGGGCATACATACAACTAACATTTCCCACCACCATCATCCGGGTTAGGCGAGATTGGTTCCATAGCCTTGCTCCGCGTTCAATCTCAACCTATACGAGCTGGCTACTCAGTTCCTCGGTCATTTCGTCGGCAACCGATGGCAGAAAAGGATGGCCGACTAGCTGTTCACTATCAAGAGTGATGACAAAGAATCTTTCAAAGGTTACGTCACCCGGTTCTATAATGCCCTTCTGGAAGTACCTGAGCACCGTGACGAAACAATCATCACTGCCTTGAGATCGAGTCTTAGGCACAAAGAGTGGCTCCGCTCTTTTGCATTAGCGCAACCCAAGACCATGGCCAAAGTAAAAGTCTGGACCGAGTGGGAGATCCAACTCGAATATGAAGTGAACGCCAACTTACCCCGCGAGGACTGAACAGACCGAAAAAAGGGACCGTGAGGAGAAGAAAATGACCGATCGTCCGAAACCTTATTCTCCGAGGTTTCACGAGTACACTCCTCTGATAGTCTCCCAGAACGAGCTGCTAGAGGAAGCAAAGAACGATAGATTCTTCAAGATCCCGCTGATGAACCAAAGGCCGGTAAGAGACTCCGTGGCCCATACTGTGCCTTTCATCAGTCACAGGGGCATCCACCGAGAACTGCAAACAACTCCGTGATTATATCGAAGAGCCGATCCGCTTCGGTCACCTAGCAAAATACCTACGGGACAAACTTCTAGCAGATCGGCAGACAAACCTCCACTCGGAGAGTTGCCCATCGGGCAGATTATGGTCGTCTCTGTTGACTCGTCTTTGTTGAATGGTCCTCTTTCCAAGAAGTGCAAGAAGGTTGTTCCCATTATCTTCACCGATGAAGATCTTCATGGCGTATCCCTCCCGCACAATGATCCTCTAGTGATCACAGCCCGGGTAAATCAGTGCAAAGTTCGGAGAATTCTAGTTGACTCGGGAAGCTCGGCGGATATCCTATTTTACGACTGTTTCCAGCGTATGGGATTGAACCCGTCCAATCTCTAACCGTTCTCACACGTCCTCTCCGAGTTTACAAACCATTCCGTCCAAGCCGAGAGAACGATCACCCTACTTTTCAACATTAGGGAGGCTGGAGGAACTCGAACCATGTCGGTGAGTTTTCTCGTCGTCCGGGTTCCTTCGTCTTACAACATACTCTTAGGTCGCCCCACTTTGAACGAACTCCAAGCTTAGATCTCAACCTACCACCTCACGCTCAAGTTCCCTCTGGGCGATGGGAGAATAGGTCGGGCCTACGGAGATCAACAAACCGTTAGGGTTTGTCTCGCCTCGACGGTCCCTGATGACAAAGGAGTTGATTTATTCACGGAACTGTGCGATCCTCGGGAATCTTTGGATACATGTGATGACAAAAATGAGATTCGTGGTTCCCGGGTGGAGGCTTTGTCTGAGGTTCCTCTCAAGGAATGAGATAACAGCCGAACTGTCCAAATCGGTTCTCTCTTGACCAGGGAAACTCGGGACAACCTTATCTGGTTCCTCCGACGTATTCGCTTGGACTCCCGAGGACATGTCGGGGATTGACCCTGTAACAACTCCAATTTCAGTGTACAGAAAATTGTTTAAAAATTAATGTACAAATGGAGTATTTGCAATCCTGTGTATGCTATAAGTATTTGATTTGCTTTTGAACAGCAAGACAACACTTGTAGCTCATTGGTAAAGCCTTGCAGTGCTGCAACGTAGCCCCTGTGATCGAATTCCCCCAGCCACATTATCTTTTTATTGATTTTTCTTTTAATCTTTTAGAAGCCCAAAGGTTTACACGTGCACAAGACGTAAAATGAAGAGTTACATATTAAACAAACACGTGCACTGGAGTATTCCAAGCGACAGGGACACATAACCAAGATCTCACCACCCACTCCGAAATTTGGCCGGCGAGATCCTTGACAAGACCGGCACCGCCGGACCCCCCGTAGGGGATACTCTCCAAAATTTAACTCCACGCCCCTTGGACTCCCCCTTAACCCCTGTACTATTTGTTTTTATTAAAAATAAACAGAGAATTAAAAAGTAGCATTAAAAGTAGCATTAAACCAAATTTTAATGTAAATTTTAATTCTCAAATTCATTACACTAAACCCTAATTTTCCCTATAAATACCACACCATATTTCACCCCTCCTCATTCAAAATTGTATTACAAAAACTCTCTAAAATTTCCAAGTCCTAAGTTGTGCAAGTGGAGTTAGTAAAGGGTGAAGTTCCGCGACGTTTTGAGGAGATTCCGGCGACGAAACGACGCCTCGACGGTTCAAAAATCTTTCCCTACCTTCCCTCTTTCTTCGTATTCTTTAAGTCCCCTCTTCCCTTCTTAATCTCTAGTCTAACACTTTCACTTTTCAAAACTCGTCAGAAGCGGAGATATTCCGACTTCCAATTCTCTTTTCTTTAAAAATCTAATTTTTCTTAATAACAAACCTAAATTTTTTTAATAGATTGTTTAGAAATCACAAACAAACACATTAGAACAAGTTTCATCTTAAAATAATCTATTATGCAACTTTTATCGCATTTTTACGGTAAAATACCACACTTTACTTTCGACATAACTCAACATATTTCCTTGTATTACCTTTAGATAACTCATGAGGTAATGACCTACCTCATCACAACACTCATCCTTGACATAGCACGATGGTTTGTAAAATATTCTTTTAGGACAAAATACGACATTACATACTCTAAACTTACAAAACCGTTTTCTTTAAAAAGTGTATTAATTAAATTCCTTACAGTTATGCCTCTACAACCTATTTTGGAGAACCCCGATCAGGATGGTGCGGGTTATCGTATATCCTAGGGCCTAGTAGAGCGAGATGCAAACCTCCGCAAGGAGCGTTCGAGCTCGATGGAATTTCTAATGCAATTTTTAAGAAAATGAGATTTATACAAAATAAATAAAATTTATTTTTATTATATATATATATATATATATATATATATATATATGAATATTATCAAAAGATCTATTTTAAATATATTATATAAATATTCCATGTTTTCTAAGGCAAAGGAATCACAATTACATGAAACTACAATTTCAATTCAATACAATTCCAATATTTCATTAAAATACCATATACAATGAAAACTAGGTTCTACTCATTAGAAGATTTCACTTTTATAAAATATACATCTATAAAAACCTTAAAGACGATAATTAAATACTTGAGGTGTATTTTGAAATTATATCAAAACTATTTTTACATAAAACCCCATCAAGTTATACTAAATTACAATAAGAACCCTAGTAAATATAGGTTTAAGCAGGACCAGTTCTCTTGAGCCTTAGGAAGCCGGAGAATATGGGTGCTTGCCTATCTAAGGTATATAATCTAACAACGGTGTTATCAACACAGTAATTGTCTTGGAAAATGACACAAATCCTGTCATTCATGTGCAACAGTTATTAACATCCAAAAAAGTAATTCAGAACTTCAATTTTTTTTAAAAGTCTGACTCAGTTCGAGTCATGGTCAAATATGAAATCAATCTGACTTGAATATGATTCAAGTATAACTGCAATTCAACATGAATTCGTCTATACCAGAACTCAATCTATATCAATCTGTCTCGACCGAACCGAACCATGGATATACTCCGTTTACATGTTTATCCATTATATCCATTCCATTTATATGATATCATGGTTTCGGCAAGTCGAACAATCTATTACACAAAACAATACAAAACAATACAAAATACATTACGGGGTTTATAAAGGGGTACATTACGGGGTTTATAAAGGGGTATACTGGTACGGAATGTGTTAGAAGTGGCACGAGACGGTCACTTTAATACACCTAATCTGAATATCCATTGCTGTTGTACCGTGGCTGAATGGTTCCTTCTGCTCCGTATACCTTAGTCTCCGGAATAGTGAGACTCCTTTCGTATACACTGGCATATTCCGTACCAAGCTACAAACAACTGCATTAACTTTATAATCAAACATTATTAGTTATATTCTCTTTCTGTCTACTCTATCTCTATCTATATTTGGGACTTACCGAGCGATTGTTCGCTGACAACATTCCTTTTCTTCTTTCTTTGGAATGTTGTCAGGTGGATCGGACTCACTGGAGATCGAGCCCAGTGCTGAGGACTTGGAGCAGTTTGCTATCGACCCAAAGCTGTAGTCACTTCTATTTACTTTTCATTTCAGTTATGCCATTGTTTATGCATTGCTTTCTATTCATATATTTACATTTCCAGTTGTACTTGTAAAGAATTGTTAAATAAATAAAATTTGCTGTTCCTTTCCATTCATGTCTCTTATGTACATTTTACTATATATTACTTAGATACGCTTAGCGTGTTTACTTCTGAGTAAATACGTAGCGGGCCTCGTCGTGTTCCCTTACTCGTACACTAGAAAGCGGGGCGTGACAGACCCTAAGGTGATCTCCCATAAGCTCGGTGTTGACTCAAAGGCCCGGTTTGTTCGACAAAAGAAAATAAGTTTCGCACCTGTTAAACAAAAGGCGATTGAGGAGGAAGTATACCGACTACTCACGGCTGGCTTCATTAGGAACCTGGACTATTCGGCTTGGCTAGCCAATGTAGTCATGGTTAAGAAAGCAAATGGGAAGTGGCGCATGTGCTTCGATTTTACCGACCAGAACAAGGCTTTCCCTAAAGATAACTACCCGCTCCCGCGGATAGATCAGTTAGTTGATAGCTCGGCCGGTCACGAGCTGCTGAGCTTCATGAACTCTTTCTCCGGTTATAATCAAATCTGGATGGACCCGGCCGATGAAGAGCTTACTGCCTTCACCACCGATCGAGGAGTATACTGCAACAAGGTGTTTGGATCCGGTGCCCGCACCGCGGAGATCGCGGGCGAGGCGGAAGAGAAAACAAAAACTTTTTGCGGGCATCTGACGCTCACACCCGAGGATTCGAACTAAACAACCTAAACCAGCTAATCTTAAACATGCAAGGTTGAGAAATACAACCTTTGTTGCATGTCCACCCAAGTGTGGAAGACCCCTCCAAACTCGTAGCCGCCGGGAACGAGCTTGAGCATCGATCACCCTTGCCGAAGACGATCCACTTGAGGGAACGCGGAGGAGGCTCAAACCGACGGTCTAAAGTTGCTATTTTGGATGGCCGATGATGCAGGAATACTTCACTATATTTTTCTCTCTAGAATCTTCCTCTAAAATGGAAGCAAGAAGAAGAAGGAGATGGAGATGATGAAGCAAGCATGAGCCATGGAGGAGATGAAGAAAAATCTCATCAAGTCAACAAGTATAGAAAAAGAATGGCTACTAATATCAACCATGATGCAATAGTGCATCAAATGAAATAACATATAAAAAAACCTAGCCATACCTCTCTATATTGTTCACACCATGCTTCATAAGTCCAAATGCTACCTCATTTCCCATTTAATTTTCCAAAAAGGAAAATCAAATATGAGGTGTCCTTCTAGAAGCATTCCCGTATAAATACGGAATACTTCATCTAGTATATGTATCGCTGCGCATATGCGTAATCGTATAAAAATACGGATAGCACCAAAGAGAGAAAATGACTAGTGAACAATAATACTAAAATATATGTATCAAAATACATATCTAAATTATTAAATAAAAACCTGATTTAATAATCCAGCTTAATCATAAGCCGGCTAGTATTATCAACTGTCTGATTAAAGTCCGTATATCGCGTACATGTATTTAATAGGACCCCTGCTCATACCACCGTACAGCTCCTACATCTGTCAGCAGAACCGAGAAAACCCTATGTGTGGGACTCTAAAGACTCGACAATATGCTGGCAGTGGGTTTAACCACAAGCACGTCAGCGGCACAAGATGTGCGTAACGGCTACCTCGGTACTTGTCGAAAGGGGGTCGACAATCAAGTGCGTCCTTGTTTACCGCCGAAAACACAACCGGGACGTTAGGACGTATGGCCTGAATTTTGGGGGCAGATACTATTTAGATTTATCCGTCCACCTCTCCGAAGATGCCAAGTTGATTTATGGCACCGCGTATCGGAGATTTGGAGGGATGCGGCCGTTGTAGCAGATTTCGTCAGATTCCCCCTCGTTGTGAGGGGTTTTTGATTGTGGGGACGCTCTTCCCTACAGGCGCAAGCCCCTGCAGTTAATTACGTTACCGCATAGCAGAAACCACTTTCTCCTGCTCCAGAAGGTCATTTCGTGTCGTGTGTGTTTGTTTTATTTTTTTGGTTGCCCGTGGATTGTATACGGAGACTAATTTGTGTTGTCACCCGTAGGGCGTGGATTAGTCCAAATCCGTATTTTCTTAGATTTGGGTTTGTTTTGATTTAAGGATCGTTAATCTCGTTTGAGATTAAGATCAACTTAAATGTTTGTTAAGGATACGTTAGTCTAATTTTTAGACTAAGATCTACTTAGAAAGGTTTTAGGATCGTTTAGGTCCAACGAAAGAGCATTGGGCTCTATCATTTTTGTTTAGGGACGTTGCGGTCCATTGGGTTTAAGGACATCATAGTCCATGGAGTTTAGTTTTAGGGACGTTGCAGTCCATTGGGTTTAAGGACATCATAGTCCATGTTTAAGTTCATCATAGTCCATAGAGTTTAGTTTTAGGGACGTGGAGGTCCATTATTAGTTTAAGGACATTGCGGTCCATTAGGTTTAAGGACATCATAGTCCATGTTTAAGGACATCATAGTCCATAGAGTTTAGTTTCAGGGACGTTGCGGTCCATTAGGTTTAAGGACATCATAGTCCATGTTGAAGGACATCATAGTCCATAGAGTTTAGTTTTAGGAACGTTGCGGTCAATTATTAGTTTAAGGACGTTATGGTCCATTGGGTTTAAGGATATCATAGTCCGGGTTTAAGGACACCATAGTCCACAGAGTTTAGTTTTAGGGACATTGCGGTCCATTGGGTTTGTTGATTGTCGGGACCCGCTACCTCTCCGAAGATGTTGAAGAATTACAACGACATATATCAGAGGTGTGGGGAGATGTACACTTGAACCAATGTCAGTTGAGAGATCTGTAATTAGATTTAGAACTAAGATCAAATTTAGAAAAATTGTAAGCCTATGGGCTCGGTTGATCTAAAGTAGGGACTTTTGGTCAGCTTGGACTCAGCTCGTACAATTTTTGAATAAAATGTTAAACACTTGTTTGGGCTCGGTCCGTTTTGTTCAACAATGCTGAGTATTGATATAGGCTTTGATGCTCACCCTTTGTTTGTCTTTTATTGAGTGTTAAACACTCTTTATGGCGCTGGGCTCTATTTACAGAGCGCTTTATGTTAAACAGCACCCACGCGAGAAGCACTTGGAGCGCTCGGCACTGGGCGCCAACCATTGAGTGCAGAGCACTCTTTATTTTATCAGCGCCCACGTGAGGGGAACGTGGAGCGCTTGGCGCTGAGCGCCAACCACTGAGTGCTAAGCACTCTTTATTTTATTAGCGCCCATGTGAGGGACACGTGGAGCGCTTGGCGCTGGGCGCCAACCACTTAGTGCTGAGCACTTTTTATTTTAGCAGCGCTCATATGAGTGACACGCCGTGCGCTCGGCTCTGTTTCCTTCTTTGTGCATTTTTCTTAAGAGTTCAATCCTTTGTTCTCCCCTGGATCTTCAATCCCCTAGAACAAAGTCATCCCTACGAGAATTAGATTCTCATTTATGGGAGATTTGTCTCATGGATCTCAGATCCAGGGAAAGAACTATGTTCTTTTTTTAGGGTTAAACTCTTGGGTGTGCAGATGAGATATTATGATCTCTATTTACCTTGAAGAAAGTTCTTCTTCTTTCCTCTCTGTTTTTATAGCTCTTTTTGCTTGCTCTTCTTTTTTTGAACTTAAAGTTTATGGGGGGGTTCCTCTGTACAAGACTTGAAGTCTTGGGTCCTTTATATAAGGGAGGCTGATTTGTTGATTCAGTTAAGGAAATCTCTCATTGAGAGATCTCTAATTGATTTGTGGATCTTATCCACCGTTGGATCTTTGATCCTAGGCTTTCTATTTTACAGAAGATATTTTTCTTGTTAGCAACAAGATTGGGAAGATATTTTCCCATACAGAGCCTATTCTGTATCTTGGTGATTCTTAATCACCATTGGATCTTTGATCCAATGGTGCTCTGTTTTATAGAGCGTAATCTTTCTTGTTTAGAAAGATTTGAGGAGTATTTCCTCAATAGAATTTAATTATCTTTTGATGATTTATCATCTCCATTGGATCTTTGATCCAACGGCATAGAACTTTTAGTTCTGGCGCCGGTGCTCTCGTGCGGGGCACGTGAGCCACTGCCTTAGTGTTTTTAACTCTTGGGCATTGGCACCCTCGTGCAAGACACGTGATGCGCTGTATCCTAAGAGTTTAACTCTTATTTAGTAGATTTCTTTTTGTGCTTTGCACATTGTCTCCCGCGTGAGGAGCACGTGAGGCACCATCATAGGATTTATTTTTATCCGAGGCAGTACCTACATGCTTTGCATATGGAGTTTTTCCTTTATTTTTATTTTTATTTTATAGCTATTATTTTATAAGGGAGCAAGTTTTGAGCCAAAATTTTGGCGGGAACAATTGCCCCCCACTACTTTACCCACATAAGTATGTACGTGGGTGAAATAGTGAAGAGTTATGCATGGCCTTAGAATTGAGGGCTTAGGGGACAAGTTTAGAGTCCTTTTAGCCTAAGATTTTTTGTCGAGACGAGTCGAGAAGTTCTCGCAGGAACGTTATTTTCCCTACGAGTCGAGACGAATCGAGAATTTCTCGCAAGGACATTAATTTCCTTACGAGTCGAAACGAATCGAGAAGCGATGGCTTAAGAAACAGGTTCAGATCTGTCACCTCAGACTTTTCAAATTTACGAGCTGTGAGAGTCTCATAAAGGGTTTTCTCCCTACGAGTGGAGAGGATCCCGTAGGCGTATTTTCTCCTTAGGAGTTGTGAGGACTCCAAAGTGCGTTTTCTCTTGAGAGTCGTAAGGATCTCACAGGAGAATTTTCCCGCTCTACAAGTCGAGAGGATTCATAAGTGGGTTTTTTTCCGGTATTCGACTTTGGAGAGTGTGGCCCGTAGATAGTCCATCTTGATCTCCTTGTAGGACAGCGATGACTTAGAAGACAGGTTTAGATCTTCTGCCTGAGACTTTTAAACTTATGAGCCGTGAGGGTCTCATAAAGACTTTTCTCCCTACGAGTCGAGAGGATCTCGTAGGTATTTTTTCTCCTTAGGAGTCGTGAGGACTCTTAAGTGTGTATTTTCTCTCGAGAGTCGTAAGGATCTCACAAGAGAAATTTTCCCCTTTACAAGTTGAGAGGACTCGTAAGTGGTTGTTTCTCTCCTTGTCGAGATTTGATTTTGGAGAGTGTGGCCCATGAATAGTATGCAATGGCCCATCTTGGACCGACTTGCAGTGCCCCAGTGCTTAGGAAACGGGTTCTTATCCCCATTGCCTAAGGCTTTCCCCTACGAGTCGAGACGAATCGAGGGATTATTGGTTTACTTGTTTTCGAGACGGAGCGTTGTTCTAGCGGGGAGGTCATCGGCAGACTTGTTTCCGAGACGGAGCGTTGTTCTGGTAGGGAGGTCATCAGCTGACTTGTTTCCGAGACGGAGCGTTGTTCCGGCGAGGAGGTCATTGGTTGACTTGTTTCTGGGTCGAAGTATTGTTCCGATGGGAAGGTCATTGGTTGACTTATTTCCGGGTCGAAGCGTTGTTCCGACGGGGAGGTCATTGGTTGACTTGTTTCTGAGATGGAGCATTGTTCCGGCGGGGAGGTCATTGGTTGACTTGTTTCTGAGACGGAGCGTTGTTCCGGCAGGGAGGTCATTGGTTGACTTGTTTCCGAAATGGAGCGTTGTTCCGGCGGGGAGGTCATTGGCTGACTTGTTTCTGGGTCGAAGCATTGTTCCGACGGGGAGGTCATTGGTTGACTTGTTTCCGGGTTGAAACATTGTTCCGATGGGGAGGTCATTGGTTGACTTGTTTCCGGGTCGAAGCGTTGTTCCGACGTGGAGGTCATTGGTTGACTTGTTTCTAAGACAGAGCGTTGTTCCGGCGGGGAGGTCATTGGTTGACTTATTTCCTCTTTCTGCGGTGTCGGCAAGGAACGCCGTGTTGAACTTCTTGGATGCTGATGTTGCCGTCGAGATCTGACTTTCCCTTTGACAGTGTTCGTTGGGACATGTGGTTCCCTTTTCGTTTATGCCCATAGATTGTATACAGGGGTCAGCATGGACTCGCCTGTAGGGCAAAAGTTTCATTCTTCCATCATTTTTTTATTTACTTCCGTGATGCTCTATCATTTCAGCCTTTTATATCGCAAAAGTCGCTATTGCCCAATCATTTCGGCCATTTTTCGTGGTGCCCCAATCATTTCGGCTATTTTTTCTTTTTACTCGCTGCTTTTTATTGCGAGTTGCCCGATCATTTTGGGTATTTTTATATGCATATATTTTACTAGCTGATTTTTATTGCGAGTTGCCCCATCATTTCGGCTATTTCATATGCATTTTTGGCTTGCTGATTTTTATCACGAGTTTGGAACTTGAGATCTGATACCAATCTTAGCATCAGTATCGCTGCGACTGGATTACCAGGAGTGAATCATCACTTGCTGTGAAAGGACTTGAAATTTGTTACCGATTTAGGCATCAGCATCGCTACAACTGGAATATTGCCAGCAGCGAATCATCATTTGCCTTTGTCGATTCGAACAAAGGTGGCTTAGAAAACAGGGTTAGGATCCTGTCGACTAAGGCTTTTGACTTCATGAGCCGTAAGGGTCTCATAAAGGTGTTTCTCCCTACGAGTCGTGAGGATCTTGTAGGTGCGTTTTCTCATTAGGAATCGTGAGGATTCTTAAGTGCGTGTTCTCTTATAAGTTATAAGGATCTTACAAGATCGTTTTCTCCTTATAAGTCGAGAGGACTTACAAGTGTCGTTTACCACATGTGGGCATTTCGCACCATTGGTGGAACTTGGTGGGGGAGACGTTTATTTGTGCCCGTGGATTGTATACAAGGGTCAATATTGAACCGTTTGTAGGGCAATCTAGGGAATGTGATGGCTTAAGAACAGGTTCAGATCCCTGTAGCTTAAGGCTTTTGAATCCTATGAGCCATGAGGGTCCTATAAGAGAATTCTCCTTACGACGTGAGGATCTCGTAAGTGTAATTTCTCCTTAAGAATCGTGGGGATCCCTAGGTGTGTTGCTCCCTTGTGAGTCGTAAGGATCTCACGCAGATATTTTTTCCTTACAAGGTCGAGAGGACCTTGCATGTGTGCATGAATTTTTTTACGAGTCTACGTCCTTTCAGGTTTTCACAAACTCGCCGGTAGCCCTGTTGTTTTTACTCAGGAGCCCTTTCGGGTTTCATCCGTGCCCATTTCGCTTATGGATGTACCTTTTTTTTATGCCGCGTTAGCCTAAGGATGCTGCGGTTCGTAGTAGTTTAAGGATGTTTCGGTCCGTAGCTAGTTTCAGGACATTGCGGTCCATTGTTAGTTTAGAGACGTTTCGGTCCGTAGCTAGTTTCAGGACATTGCGGTCTTTTGTTAATTTAGGGACGTTTCGGTCCGTAGCTAGTTTTCTGCGGTGAAGTTTTGCCGGATAGCACTTACAGAGTTTGGTACTCAGGAAGACAGCGAGCGGACACAAGCGTCGTCATCTATCATTAATCTAGACCGTGACTCATCAGGCGTAGTATTTCTTAAGGAATCGGCCATTTATTGGCCGGAAGGGTCTTTCGCCATGCATATCCATGTGCAAATAAGCCCCACCTTGGTAAACTTTGTTTATGATGTATGGGCCCTCATAGTTTGGCTCGAATTTCCCCCGTTTGGCACGATTAGGGATCATAGGTCTTTTGACAACTAGCATGAGTTCGCCTTGGCGGAATGTTCTCGTCCTAGTTAGTCTTTCATGTGAGCGCGTCATCCTCGCTTTGTAAGGTTCTAAGTTTTGTTGCGTTATAAGAAGAGTTTCATCGAGGGCGTCGAGCTCCTCAAATCGAAGATGAGCATTCTCTTCATCTATTAGTTCGTAATGAAACGCCACTTGTAGAGAGGGTAACTCTATCTCGAGAGGGAGTACAGCGTCTGTGCCGAATACCAACGCGAATGGCGTTGTATTTGTGGCTGTTTTGAACGTGGTCCGGTAAGCCCAGAGAGCTTCATGCAGTCTCTCATGCCAGTCCATTTTATTTTTGGACACCGTCTTCTTTATGATCTTTGTCAAGGTTTTGTTGAAAGCCTCAGTTAGACCGTTAGCTCAGGGATTATAGACCAAAGAGTATCTCCAGTCTATGTTATGCTGCTGTGCGAAACGGCTGATTCTGTGACTTCTGTAGGCCGGCCCGTTATCGGAGATAATCTGTCGCGGAGTGCTGAACCGATAGATGACGTGTGTCTTGAAGAAATGGAGGATGTTGTCTGTCTTCACTTCTCTTAGCTGTATGGATTCTGCCCACTTAAAGAAGTAATCAGTTGTCGCCAATATGAACCGATGTCCCTTGGATGACGCTGGTTCGATAGGCCCAATTATGTCGGTTCCCCACATTTCGAACGGCCAACTTGCCACTGTTGGGTGTAGCGGGTTTGGATGCTGCTGGATGAATTCTCCATGAATTTGGCACGAGTGGCACCGCTTCGCGTATTCGAAGCAGTCCTGAATCATCGTGGGCCAATAGTAGCCCATCCTTTTGATCTTTAGCTTCATCTTTGGCCCGTCTTGATGAGAACCGCAGACTCCGTCGTGAGTTTCTTGGACGACTCTCCTTGCTTCTTCCGGTCCTAGGAATCTCAGCCATAGAGAGTCGAACGATCTGTTATATAGAGTATCATTGACGAAGGAGAAAGACAGAGCTCGTTTCATGAGCTTATGTCTTGAGGATGCATCTTCAGGTGTTCGACAGGATTTGAAGTAGTCTACGAAGACTTCTCTCCAATCCTTAGCTTTTTCTTGATCCTCTATTTGCAGGGTTGTTTTCTTGGTCGCTTCCTTTTCTTCAGACGACTCCGGAGATATTTCTTTTGGTGCAAGAACCCGACGGCTTTGTACAATGACCCTCACGTCAACGAGGTCTTCGTCAGCCAGTTCTTTAGCGAGTTTGGCTAATGCGTCCGCTTTGCTATTTTCTGCACGCAGTATGCTTTCCAGGACATAGGAGGAAATTTGAGTTAGCAACTGCTGCACTCTTTTGCCATATTTTACCAACTCTGGCTTGCACGTCTGATAGTCACCGTTTACTTAGATAACGACTAGCCGGGAGTCTCCGTATATGAGGAGGTGTTCGATTCCCATATCGACAGCTATCTCAAGACCTTCTATCAAGGCCTTATATTCCGCTTCATTGTTTGTTCTTGGCTCCATTAAGGAAAAGGCAAAGCGCATTATCCTTCCTTGTGGAGTCACGAAGATGAGGCCTACCCTGATTTGATTATGGGGGAGCTGTACTTTTGCTTCTTCATGGAAGATGCCCCATCGAAGTAGAGTTCCCATCGGGTATCACTCCCTCCTCTCCCCCCGTCGATCGTGTCAAACACGAGCTCGTCTGGCAATTCGCAATTCAGGGGAGAATCGGCAGGTATCAGATGCTCAACAAGGAAGCGGCGATGGCCTGGCCTTTCAATGCTTTGAGAGGTCGATATATTATCGAGAATTCCATTAAGAGTAAGGCCCATTTAGCGAGCCGTCCCATTAGTATGGCTCTTGACATCAAATATTTGAGAGGGTCCACTTTTGATATGAGATGGACCTCATGTGCTAAAGCATAATGTTGAAGCTTCGTTATAGTGAAGATTAACGCCATGCAGTGTTTTTCGATAGCGGAGTAGTTGTTTTCTGCCCCCAGGAGAACTCGACTCAAATAGTAGCGGGCTCTCTCCTTCCCTTGGTCGTTCTCCTGTGCCCATAGCGCTCCTAAAGAATCTTCAAGGGCTGTTGTGTACAGGATGAGGGGCTTTCTTTTGACTGGAGCGGTTAGTACCGGTGGGTTCTGCAGATATTGCTTGATTTCTTCCAGTGCACTCTGGCATGTACGATCCCAAACGAACGGGGTTCCCTTCTTCATCAGGTGAATGTAGGGATGGTATTTTCCAGAGAGGTTGGCTATGAATCGTCGGATATACGCGAGCTTCCCTAGTAGAGACAGCAATTGTTTTAAAGTTCTTGGAGTGAGCATTTCCATAATCGCCTTGATCTTCGATGGATCTATTTCGATGCCGCGATGTCGTAAGATGAACCCTAGAAATTTTCCCAAGGAGACTCCAAATGTGCATTTCAGAGGGTTCATTTTCAGGTTATACTTACGAAGACGTTGGAACACTGTTTTCAAATGCTCCCAGTGTCCCTCGTACGATTTGCTTTTCACCAAGAGGTCATCGATATAGCATTCGACGATTTCATGTATGAGGTCATCAAAAATCTTCGTCATGGCCCTCTGGTAGGTAGCGCCGGCGTTCTTCAGACCGAAAGGCATCACTTTATAGCAGAATATGCCCAGAGGAGTCCGGAAATGTTAGTGATATGTATTCCCTAGAGGCCATTACTGTACATACGATGTATATTGTAGTGGATGCTTGGACATATATAGGGAGGACTTTCTTGCTCGACATGATAGTATGCTATCTGGTTGCACTTTATCTTAACATGTACTCTGATTGTCTTTATGTTACATGTTGATAAAGCCCTTAGGATGAATACTTGACTACCAGGACTATGATGCAGATCATACTAGTGGGGACAGAGTAGTCGCTAAGTATATCCTTCAAATGTTCCTAGTCGTGGGAGTACCGAGACAGGGCATCGATACTCCAGAGTAGACTAGCGTATGCGCATCTTGACCCATATGATGGGCGATGGATGATCCCATATCCATTGGTGTTTGACATCAGAGAAGGTATACGGGTGCTCAGTGGAGACTGGGTATACTGGACGGACTCGCCGAGAACTCCTAGATGGTATTATACCTCACGTCAGATTGTAGTTCTCTGGTGACACTGGTACAGGTTAGTCTGTAGACCCGAGACCGTCATAGAGTCTTGTATGATTCTCACTGTGCTTTGATTTCCACCTCATTACGTCCAAGGGGGCGTGCAAAACGGTGGCTTTTAAGTACAGTCCCGAATCACTTGGAGGCAATGAGCGATAGGAGGGGTTTCGTCTCTCCCGGTATAGGGAGTTGATGTTGCGCTGTGTTCGATTGGCTATAACTGGAAATCCCTGGTCAGGGTTGCTGAGATTTACTGGTAAGTGTTATCAGTAGTTTCTCGAACTGTTATGGACCTCATATTGACACGACTTATCAAGCTACTAGGGTCTGACGTTTACCACCCCAGGCGAGATATGCGACATATCAGACGAAGAGATCGGACTGTACGGGAGTGTTACTGATTGGATTCGCAGGAGAATGTACAGGCTTGCTTGTTAATCTTCTGATCGCTCAATACCTGGATGGCTGTTACGTTTAGCTGACCGCTTGCAGCTTGTGGGTTTTTTGATATGATCATCACCTACTGCCGGCGTATTGACGATTCTTTAGAGTCCTACACAGAGGTTTCCTGGCTCAGGCAAAAAGGAGTAGGAGCACATATGTGATATGTGTAGGACCGAGAACAATACGTGTATGTGATACCGTATAAGATTCTCACAATATGTGATATCGGCCGGGTTTATGAGATATAGCCGGGTCATCGGATCAGGTGTTGATTCGATGAACTGATACTTGTTATATTAGTCGGTTAATTATGAAATAGCCGGATTATTGGATCAAGTGTTGATTCGATAATTTAATGTATAATTATATATTTGATATATTAAATTACATTAACTAATATAAGCTCGCTTTATTGATTCATTTTCTCACCGGATAATACATTGATATATATGCGATATATGTTAATTGTATTATTTTCTTTTGTTACAAAAATATATTATATATATGATATATAATATTGTAACAAGTTAGGGTTACAAATATAACATGATTTATGGAGATTAAACATATTAGGGTTTGATTTGGGTTAGCTTTTTCATGAAGCTTCTAGAAGCCTTATTTTGTTTTAAACTTAGATATTTTATGTTGATATTTTGTGAAGATATTTCTTAACCCAACCCAAAACCTTTACCATAGTTAACTCTCTACAAGGGTTAAGCTTTCATGATTGACCCATGGTTAATTTGTAACAAGAACAATAATTCATTATTCATCACAAAAGCTTTTCTTCTTCTTCTTCCTCCTTGAAAAAGCTTTCTAGCATTTTGAAAAGTGATGATAATGAGTGAGAAAATGAAAAAAAAAGAGAGTAAAATTATTACTTTATCATCCTCATCTTTTCTAGCCACTTAGATTAGGATGTTCACTTCATTAATACTTGATTAGAGAAGTGGGAGCTTGAGTTTGAGATTCTTCAAGGTAGATCATCTTCGAAAAGGAAGACTTCAAGCAAGCATGGATCATTCGGCTTGTGGAGCCTCTCCAGAGTCCAGAAGTTCATGGATCGCGGCGAAGGGACTACTACTCGGAGCTTATGAAGCAAAGGAACGGACTACAAAGGTTGTAATCCCAAACTCTTAGAAGTAAAGTTTTTTACTTGCTATTTGTTTTGCCTAATCTCTAGTCTAAGATCTTGGTTAGGCTTTTTCGGCACTTGAAAAATTTGATTTTGGCATGGTAGATGCCTTGTAGAACCTTGTGATAGTGCCTAGTAATCCTACAGTGGTATCAGAGCCAAGCTCGAGCTTTAGGCGTTGTCTAGACGAAGTTAAAAGTCCGATCGAACCCCGAAACATCGATTTTGACCCCCTCTCTGGAAATTTTCTAAAACGTTGGTTTTTTCCGTATTAAAAATACTCAGAAAATTAAACAGGGAATTCTAAGGATTACTGTGAAATACGAACTCCCAATTCCCTCAAGTCGCTGCGGAATCGCGGCAATACCATGCTTTGCGCGGCGGTTCCCCGGCTGTACATGGGTATTAGGGATAGCTGTTTCTAGGTAATATCCGTAGGTATTACTACATGCTTCTGGGAATTTTTAATATTACTCAAGTATTGAGTGTTCTGGAGATCTTTAGAATTCGTTGATTCGATTGCGAAGTTTAACATCGTTTAGTTTTTCGGGTAATTTAGAACGTGTTAAAAAGTTCGAATGGATATCAAAAACTCACTTTTCCCCTGACGGAAAATTTTCAAGTGTTGGATTTTTTCACGAGTTTAAAACTTTCGGGAAATCATACAAGCGTATCTGTGGACCCTCCAGAAGAACGTAACCTTAACTCGATTATGTGACCGTCAAAACTGCCACTGAACCCTAGGGTTTGTGGTAGTTTAGCATTGCCACATGTGAGGTGTCATGCCCCGCTTCCCAGAGTACGCTAGATTGGGCACGTGACATAGCCAACCATGCTACCTGTGGGTGGGAAGTATCCATCCGCAGTCACATTACGGCTGTAGAGATATCAAGAACAAGATAAAACTATCTAAAACATGTCCATAATTCAGAATAGCAGGAGTCAATAATAAATAAATGCGGAAGCAAATGATCCAATACAAATAACTGAAAAGTGTGTCCCATAATGCGAGCTCACATCAGGAAATAAATGCAGGAAATAAAACTAACTACTACTGAACTAACAGCTCAGCCTGCTGGCTGAAGTACTCCTGCTCGGACTGCAACAACGGTACAGAATCTGGGCCATGCAAAACCCAGACGTCAGCGCGTCATGTCATCAAGTAATATAATATGAACAGTGTAGCAGGTAATGTAATATAAACAAGAATACATCAAGAATAACAATAATATGAATCATACCAGTAAAGGGTAGCATGAAGTGGGTAAACTAAACTGTTCTATCAGGTTTTCTATTATAAAGTCTTTGAAATCAATTGACGAATCATCGATGTAACTCAATAGTATCCCGTGTATGCCCAGGACCACGGTCAAGACCCTCGGGGCTGAATCCGAGACGTGCCGCTAGGCAGTAACAGGTAGCAGGATGGGCGAGTGATGTCAGCATCATCACTCCGGGGTTGGCCTAGCCCGTAAGACTGATCAGAACAGGTATCGAACTGTTGAGTTACAAGTCAGGTTTCACCTTTGATTTCCCCATACCCCCAAGTTATGTATGTCAAGTCAGGTATTCAGTAGTCAAGAACTAATGCCAACACAGGATCAGGTAAAAGCAGGTTTGTCTGGATAGACAACAGGAACGGTCCATGAGGACTACATGTTATGTTTGTTGGTATTAGACACAAGATCAGGTAACAGGTAAAGCCATGGTACATCAGGTCCAGCCAGGTAATGTATAAAGGTGTCATGTCATGTCAAGAGTGTACGGTACCATGTCATGTCAAGTAGGAAGTGTAACAGATCATGTCAGGAAGCACAAGATGTCATGTGGGTGCTCATAATCAAACTAACATAAGCATGTGTATAAATAAACAAGCATGAGTACTATCAGAACAATAAACTGGAACATGTAATATGATATGCAAATAGATATAATTTCAAGGATATGGATGCACAGTTATCGATTAGGGTTACATTTATAGTTCCAATATTAATTAGGATGCAATTTATTAAACATGGAGTGTTAATATCACATTATTATGTAGTAATGTGATCTATGGATGCAATTATATGTATCTTAAATGCGATGGATGCAAACGGGTATCCGAAAAGTTATAAAACTATAAAATGGTAATGTGTGATGTACAACTAAGCAATATGTGATATAAATATTGATATAATAATATTAATATGGATAGCATATTCAAAGCGATTAATAGCTATAAAAGTGGTATTGATTAACCATGCACAAGAAGGTTCCGTTCAGAAATTCAGCGTCACCCTAATTTGTAAAATAGTTTAAAAATAACAAACGTTCTCCAAAAGGGACGTGTCTTATACCAAAACAAAGATAATTCAATAAGGTTTTCAGTTTTATAAGTATAAGCATCCCAGGTTATCCCTACAAAAAGTTATGAATATTCGAAATTGAGAGTTTGCTGCTGGAATTTCCCTGGACAGCAGTTTGGAGACATTTTCATTTGCATTTTATGTTATTTAAACAGTTTATTTTGCAAGTAAATATTTCATAGAGTTATAGTATTCTGAGTTAGCTTCGTACCGAACTAAAGAACGTTTACTAATGATTTTTCTATGATTTATAATGAATTTTATAAGATAAGGTGTACAGTAAATTTCAGATTTGTCATATCAGATTTTTCAACGACGTTTCATATGTAAATTATAATATTTTCAAATGTATAACATTATAAAATGAAGATTATAAACTAATTAAAGATAATAATAATAAATATTACGACGATATATATTTTAATGATATGGTTGCAGTATAATGTAATCTAGTATGTCACAAGATAAGTTTTCATGATCTAGATTTAATATGATATAAACGGATGCAAACGGAACATCGAAACGTTATAAAATTAAACATGGGGCACTAGATTTAAACTATAGGTTTGGTATTTATTTAAATAGGTATAAAATGAATTATATAGCATGTAGCAAGATTAACTTGCCTCGATGGGTCGCGAATCGGGAAAACGGAACGTTAACCGTCGGCGGGGAAAACTCGCGACGGGCGCACGGTTCACGGAATGAACCCAAACGACGAACAAAGGAACCACACGGGTCGGGGTACCTCGCTGGAACATCGAGAAGCGTCACCGGCATGACGGAATTCCGGCAACAAATGAACAGTTAAAAAAATGAGAAACGAGATATGAGCAAGAAGAGAAAGAATGATAAAGAGAAGTACGAGAGAATATATGAGAGAGAGAGAGAGAAAAAGTGGAGAGAGAGAGAGGGCGGGAGCTGCAGGTGAGGGCCCACAGAATTAAAAGGAACACGATTGGCTAAAGGGGAATCGTTAGTTAAGGATAAATATTAATTAAAGATTCAAAACATTTAAGGAACAGTAGGATATATATATAGGTTAATTTAAAAATTTAAAAGATAGGTAATGAACAGTAAGATATCAGGTTAGTTAGAAAAATATATGCGATGGTTTTAATAATATTAAAATTTGGGATTTTGGCGCCAAATAAAACATTTCCAAATCGCGTCCGGGTCGAGTCCAAAAATTTGAAATTGAAATAATAGGATTTTAAGCAGGATCCAAATTTTAAAATTAAGTGTTTTATGATTAAAAAGCATACCCCCAAAACGGACACATGTACGTGCGCGTAGCCGTCCAAACTCCCCCGTTTCACTGAATGGGATGAGAACACAATGCACGGATGCTACCACGAGGCTAGGGGTGTCAAGTAGGCCAAGATGAATATTTTCAATTTTATTTTAGATGCCAAAATTTGTTATATGTAGAAATGACTTTGCCGGCTAAATTTTACAGTAAGCAAAAAACAAGCAAGTTAAATGAAATGAGTACCACAATATGCTCAAACAGTAACTGAAAATAGTAGCATTGGGCTCGGGTGTTACATTATACCCAACTACAAAAAGAATTTCGTCCTCGAAATTCCAAGAATACAAAGATAGATAACTACAAGAAAAGGTGAGGAAACTTCTGCCGGATTTCATCTTCTCGTTCCCAAGTAGACTCTCCATGCGAGCGATTACCCCAAGAAACAAGCACAAGGGGGATAACCTTGTTCTTAAGAACCTTTTCCCTTCGATCCACGATTTCAATCGGTCGCTCCTCAAAAGTCAAGTCTTCTCGTACTGTTAGCTCCGAATGATCCAAAACGTGTGTTTCATCTCGAACATACTTACGGAGTTGAGATACGTAAAACACATCGTGCACATTCGCCAAGGACTGCGGTAACGCCAAACGATACGCTACCTCACCAACACGCTCCAAGATCTCAAAGGTTCCAACGAATCGAGGACTAAGATTTCCTCGACTTCCCAAAAGAATCACCCCTCTAGTCGGTGATATCTTCAAGAATACCAAATCACCCACGGCGAACTCTAGAGGTCTTCTTGACGTATCTGCCCAACTCTTCTGTCGGTCCTGTGCTGCCTTCATATGATTTCTGATAGGGTTAACCTTCTCAACTGTCTACACAACCAAATCTGGTCCCAATAATCTTCATTCACCGATATCGTCCCAACAAACAGGTGAACGGTATTTACGACCATACAAAGCTTCAAATGGAGCCATCTGAATAATTGCCTGAAAACTGTTGTTGTAAGACAACTCCACCAAAAGTAAATGATCCTCCCAAGACCCCTTGAAGTCCAACCTGCATGCTCTCAACGTATCCTCAAGAGTTTGGATCGTTCTCTCCGACTGACCATCAGTTTGAGGATGATAAGCTGTGCTAAACTTCAATCGAGTCTCCAAACTTTCCTGTAGACTCCGCCAAAAGTGTGATAAGAACCGAGTGTCCCGATAGGACACGATGCTCACCGGTACTCCATGCAATCTTACAATCTCCTGCATGTACCGCTCTGCCAAAGTCTCTGTTGATTGACCAACCCGAAAAGGAATAAAGTGAGCTGCCTTGGTCAATCGGTCAACAATTACCCATACTGCATTGTTGCCTTTTGGACTCCGCGGTAAACCCGTCACGAAATCCATGGTTATATGTTCCCACTTCCACTGAGGAATCGGAAGTGGTTACAATAAACCAGCAACCCTTTGATGTTCAGCCTTAACTTGCTGACACACCAAGCACTTCGCCACAAAGCGAGCAATCTCCCGCTTCATGCCCTCCCACCAGAAATGCTGTCGAATATCTCGGTACATCTTTGTGCCTCCTGGATGTACAGAATAAGCTGAACTGTGTGCCTCCTTCATAAGCTCTTCACGAACATCACCCTTTGGCACACACAAACGGCTACCATACCTCAACGAACCATCTTCGTGGATCAATAAATCTGTTCATAGCCCGGCTTCAACCTGCTCTCGAAACTTTTGCAGTCTAGGATCCTGCGATTGAGCTGCTTTAATATTCTCGATCAAAGACGAATGTACTTGCAGCTGCAACAACTGTCCCGTAGAACGCGGTACCACAACCTCCAAGTCAAATCTTCGAAAATCTGCGACGATCTCCTTCTGCGTAGTTAACACCTGAATTACTGGTAACCGACTAAGCGCATCCGGCACAACATTAACCTTCCCCGGATGTACTTAAGATCAAGATCGTAGTCAGTCATCAGCTCCAACCATCTACGCTGCCTCATATTAAGCTCCTTCTGTGTGAACACATACTTCAAGCTCTTATGATCTGTAAAAACTTCGACTCTTTCGCCCAAAAGGTAGTGTCTCCAAATCTTCAAAGCGAAAATCACAGCCGTAAGTTCTAAGTCATGAGTTGGATAATTCTTCTCATGGGTCTTCAACTGTCTCGATGCGTATGCTACAACCTTCCCATGCTGCATCAAAACACATCCCAATCATTTCCCAGATGCGTCGCTGTGAATCACCAATCCTCCGGAATTGTCTGGCACGGTCAGAATAGGGGCGGTTATCAACTTCTGCTTCAACGTCTCGAAAGCTAACGCACACTTATCCGCCCATACAAAAGGTACCTCCTTGCGCGTAAGCTTGGTCAACAGCTCTGCCAGACGAGCAAAGTTCTCCACAAATCTCCTGTAGTAACCGGCTAATCCAAGGAAACTTCTTATCTCAGCAACAATCTTTGGAATAGGCCAATCTCGAACTGCTGCAATCTTTTCTGGATCGACGGCAATGCCATCGCCAGACACAACATGCCCCAAAAACCTTACTTCCTCCAGCCAAAACTCGCACTTACTCATCTTCGCATATAACTTCTCATGTCTCAACGTCTGCAGTGCGATCTTCAAATGCTCAGCATGCTCTTCAAAACTCTTCGAGTAAACCAGAATATCGTCAATGAATACCACAATGAACTGATCCAAGAACGGTGAAAAGATTCGGTTCATCAAGTCCATGAATACTGCCGGCGCATTCGTTACTCCGAAGGGCATCACTAAGTACTCGTAATGTCCATACCGAGTTCGGAACGCCGTCTTGCAAATATCTTCTGTTTTCACTCGGACCTGATGATATCGGGATCGTAAATCCAACTTCGAGAATACCCTCGCGCCACTAAGCTGCTCAAAAACTTCTCCAATGCGAGGGATCGGGTACTTATTCTTGATAGCCACCCGGTTTAATTCTCGATAGTCGATGCACATCCTTCTTGTGCCATCCTTCTTTTTTACTAGAAGAACTGGAGCTCCCCAAGGCGAGTTACTGCTTCGAATCCAACCCTTTTCAAGCAATTCAGCAACCTGTTTCTTTACTTCTTCCAACTCTACTGACGCCATTGGATAATACGCTTTAGATACTGGTGCTGCACCAGTAATAAGATCAATTGCGAACTCCACGTCTTTCCTCGGCGGTAAACCCGATATATCTTCAAACACGTCCATAGAATCACGAACAACAGCCGGCTCTTTACTTTCATCACTTCCATTGATGCAAGAATATTGTTTGTCGGCCTAGCCCTAAACTTGACCGGCCCGACCGAAATGCTTCCTTAACGCAACTGCTGTCTGCTGCAAACTCCCGTTCATCCCAGATAAACTCTTCTGCTCTTGACTACTGCAAGTATTTGTGAGAAAGTGGTCAAACCCAGGGAGACAATCTGCCTCTGGATGTCCACGTCCAGTCTGCGCATGAACCTCCGTGCCCTATCTGCATCGTTGGCAACTAAAGGTCCAGCGAAACTACTGAGTCTCGTCCATTCTTCTACATGCACATCTACGGGTGCTCCCTTCTGCTTTAGTCCGATGAAATTCTCTTCCATTTCCTCCCGTGCAGTCCGCGGGAAGAACTTCTCCAGGAAACTCTTAGAAAAATCCACCCACTTGATCGGCTTGGGCAAGCGGGTCTCCTCAACAAGCCACCATTCTCGATCGTAGTCCACTAGCTGAATGCGTACCACAACAACTTTTTTTGTCATCTGGAATCTGTGCCGCAAAAAGCAAGTTCTCTGTGTCAACTAGCCACTGCTCCACTGGCAACGGTTCCTTTAAACCAGTAAATGTATACGGACCCAACCGCCTGAAATCTGCTACGGTCCCTACTCGGTCAACTGGTCTAGCTCCAATATTGTTCACAGACTGCTGAACGATCTGCAAACCTTCCCGAAACGAGTCCGCTTACTGCTGGATCAGCTCGGTCTGTTTCTTTGATTCTCCAGCATTCCTCTTATCACTCCAAGCATGGCGGCTTCATCCACACGCCTCTGGTATGTCTTCAATTTCTTACCGGCCATAATCCTGAACTCAAAATACCCAACATTAGCATGATGATAGATTTTGAATATAGATCAAGGCTAGAACTCCAAGATACTTAAATAGAGTACCGCATTGTAACTATGCCGCGGTATCATAGCCATAATTACATAACTCCATCCAAGTCGCCTAAGTCCTAGAGATAACAAGGAATCAGGTTTTCGAATCGATATGCAAAGGAAGTTTGCACATCGTAAAAGATATAATCAGGAAGAATGTGATTCAAGAATGGTAAAAAGGTCAAGGTGGCAGGACATGTTTCCTAAACACGGGTATTCTGATTCGTGTATTGGGTACAATACCCAACTACAAAAGAATCAACCCGACTATCCTATATTCTGATACCAAAATAACCATGTCACGCCCCACTTCCCAGAGTGCGCTAGATTGGGCACGTGACATAGCCAACCATGCTACCTGTGGGTAGGAAGTATCCATCTACAGTCACATTACGGCTGTAGAGATATCAAGAACAAGATCAAACTATCTAAAACATGTCCATAATCCAGAATAGCAGGAGTCAATAATAAATAAATGCGGAAGCAAATGATCCAATCAAATAACTGAAAAGTGTGTCCCATAATACGAGCTCACATCAGGAAATAAATGCAGGAAATAAAACTAACTACTACAGAACTCACAGCTCAGCCTGCTGGCTGAAGTACTCCTGCTCGGACTGCAACAGCGGTACAGAATCTGGGCCATGCAAAACCCAGACGTCAGCGCGTCATGTCATCAAGTAATATAATATGAACAGTGTAGCAAGCAATGTAATATAAACATGAATACATCAAGAATAACAATAATATGAATCATACCAGTAAAGGGTAGCATGCAGTGGGTAAACTAAACTGTTCTATCAGGTTTTCTATTCTAAAGTCTTTGAAATCAATTGATGAATCATCGATATAACTCAATAGTATCCCGTGCATGCCCGGGACCACGGTCAAGACCCTCGGGGCTGAATCCGAGACGTGCCGCTAGGCAGTAACAGGTAGCAGGATGGGCGAGTGATGTCAGCATCATCACTCCGGGGCTGGCCTAGCCCGTAAGACTGATCAGAACAGGTATCGAACTGTTGAGTTACAAGTCAGATTTCACCTTTGATTTTCCCATACCCCCAAGTTATGTATGTCAAGTCGGTATTCAGTAGTCAAGAACTAATGCCAACACAGGATCAGGTAAAAGCAGGTTTGTCTGGATAGACAACAGAAACGGTCCATGAGGACCACATGTTATGTTTGTTGGTATTAGACACAAGATCAGGTAACAGGTAAAGCCATGGTACATCAGGTCTAGCCAGGTAATGTATAAAGGTGTCATGTCATGTCAAGAGTGTACGGTACCATGTAATGTCAAGTAGGAAGTGTAACAGGTCATGTCAGGAAGCACAAGATGTCATGTGGGTGCTCATAATCAAACTAACATAAGCATGTGTATAAATAAACAAGCATGAGTACTATCAGAACAATAAACTGGAACATGTAATATGATATGCAAATAGATATAATTTTAAGGATATGGATGCACAGTTATCGATTAGGGTTACATTTATAGTTCCAATATTAATTAGGATGCAATTTATTAAACATGGAGTGTTAATATCACATTATTATATAGTAATGTGATCTATGGATGCAATTATATGTATCTTAAATGCGATAGATGCAAACGGGTATCCGAAAAGTTATAAAACTATAAAATAGTAATGTGGGATGTACAACTAAGCAATATGTGATATAAATATTGATATAATAATATTAATATGGATAGCATATTCAAAGCGATTAATAACTATAAAAGTGGTATTGATTAACCATGCACAAGAAGGTTCCGTTCAGAAATTCAGCGTCACCCTAATTTGTAAAATAGTTTAAAAATAACAAATGTTCTCCAAAAGGGACGTGTCTTATACCAAAACAAAGATAATTCAATAAGGTTTTCAGTTTTATAAGTATAAGCATCCCAGGTTATCCCTACAAAAAGTTATGAATATTCGAAATTGAGAGTTTGCTGCTGGAATTTCCCTGGACAGCAGTTTGGAGACATTTTCATTTGCATTTTAAATTATTTAACAATTTATTTTGCAAGTAAATATTTCATAGAGTTATAGTATTCTGAGTTATCTTCATAACGAACTAAAGAACGTATACTAATGATTTTTCTATGATTTATAATGAATTTTATAAGATAAGGTGTACAGTAAATTTCAGATTTATCATATCCGATTTTTCAACGACGTTTCATGTGTAAATTATAATATTTTCAAATGTATAACATTATAAAATGAAGATTATAAACTAATTAAAGATAATAATAATAATAAATATTACGACGATATATATTTTAAATGATATGGTTGCAGTATAATGTAATCTAGTATGTCACAAGATAAGTTTTCATGATCTAGATTTTATATGATATAAACGGATGCAAACGGAACATCGAAACGTTATAAAATTAAACATGGGGCACTAGATTTAAACTATAGGTATGGTATTTATTTAAATAGGTATAAAATGAATTATATAGCATGTAGCAAGATTAACTTGCCTCGATGGGTCGCGAATCGGGAAAACGGAACGCTAACCATCGGCGGGAAAAACTCGCGACGGGCGCACGGTTCACGGAATGAACCCAAACGACAAACAAAGGAACCACACGGGTCGGGGTATCTCGCTGGAACGTCGAGAAGCGTCACCGGCATGACGGAATTCTGCCAACAAATGAACAGTTAAAAAAAATGAGAAACGAGATATGAAGTAAGAAGAGAAAGAATGATAAAGAGAAGTACGAGAGAATATATGAGAGAGAGAGAGAGAGAAAGTGGAGAGAGAGAGTGGGGGGAGCTGCAGGTGAGGACCCACGGAATTAAAAGGAACTCGATTGGCTAAAGGGGAATCGTTAGTTAGGGATAAATATTAATTAAAGATTCAAAACATTTAAGGAACAGTAGGATATATATATATAGGTTAATTTAAAATTTTAAAAGATAGGTAATGAACAGTAAGATATCGGGTTAGTTAGAAAAATATATGCGATGGTTTTAATAATATTAAAATTTAGGATTTTCCCGCCAAATAAAACATTTCCAAATCGCGTCCGGGTCGAGTCCAAAAATTTGAAATTGAAATAATAGGATTTTAAGCGGGATCCAAATTTTAAAATTAAGTGTTTTATGATTAAAAAGCATACCCCCAAAACGGACACATGTACGTGCGCGTAGCCGTCCAAACTCGCCCGTTTCACTGAATGGGATGAGAACACAATGCACGGACGCTACCACGAGGCTATGGGTGTCAAGTAGGCCAAGATGAATATTTTCAATTTTATTTTAGATGCCAAAATTTGTTATATGTAGAAATGACTTTGCCGGCTAAATTTTACAGTAAGCAAAAAACAAGCAAGTTAAATGAAATGAGTACCACAATATGCTCAAACAGTAACTGAAAATAGTAGCATTGGGCTCGGGTGTTACATGGGGCGTTGGTTTGACCCTTCTACGGCTGGTTCATTAGGGCTGTGACATGTTCTGGGATTTTTGAACTCCGCTCAAGTGTTGAGCTACTTGGGAAATCTTGGGTGTTTGATTATTCGATCGAAAAGTTTAACATTGTCTATTTATCTGGAATATGATACAATATTTGGAATCCACAAGTATTTATGAGGTAACTAATTTGAATGTTATAAATTTAGCACTTTGGTCTCAATTGATCGGTTGCCACGGGATTTTGATGCGATCAAAAGTCCATTGCAATCACGTAGCGTACGCGGATACTCGCCGGGTAAACTTAATAGATAGCCACGCCCCATAGCCCTAACCAAGTGACTGTATGTAACACCCGATCCCAATAGTACTATTTCTGTTACTAGTTGAGTGTTTGGCATTGCTCATTTCATTTATCTTGCTTGTTTGGTTTTTGTTGCAAAATTCTAACCGGCTAAGTCATTTTTGCATGTAACAAATTTTAACACCTAAAATGAAATTAAAAATATCCTTATTGGCCTACTCGTCACCCCTAGCCGCGTGGTAGCGTCCGCGCGTCGAGTTTTCATCCCGTTCGGTGAAACGGGCGAGTTTGGACGGCTACGCGCGCGTGCAAGTGTCCGACTTGGGGGCAAGCTTTTTAATCATAAGACATCTCATTTTAAAATTTGGAACCCGCTTAAAATCCTATTATTTGAATTTCAAATTTTTGGGCGCAACCCGGGCGCGATTTGGAAATGTTTCATTTAGCGCCAAAATACCCATTTAATTAAATATACTAAAACTATAATATATATTTCCAAACTATAATCTGTTACGTATTTAACTAATTATATATTTAGAAAATCCTTTTTTATTTTCTCTGTCCTCGCCTCAGCCAATCACGAGAGGTTTAATCCCTCGTGGGCCCGCCTCCCACTCTCTCTCTGTCTCTCTATCTCTCCTCTCTCTTTCCCTCTCCCTATCTCTCTCTACCTTTATCTCTCTCTCTTCCTATAATCTCTCTCTCTCTCTATCCTTATATTTTTCCCTCGTCCTTCGTCTTCACAGAAAACCCATGCGAGAAACCCCCACGAACCCACGCAGAACCTTAGCCGCCACCGTGCCCGTCGCCGCCGCAGCTCCCGTGCCGATGCCACCACCACCATCACCCTTGCCTCCGCAGCCTCGACCGCACCTCCTTCCTCCTTTCTCCCCTTCTTCTAGCGCCTGCAGCCAGCGCCGTAGCCACCTGCACCGTCTCCGCTTGCCGTCGCCGCCGCATTTCGTCGCCGACGACGCCAGCTTCTCCCCTTCGCCCTCTTCCCGACCTCGCCACCTTCCTCCTCCTTCCCGTACGCCGGCGCCGCAACAGAACCCAAGCTACAACCCTACCACCTCCTCTGGTTCGCTGGAAAACGCCGCCGTCGACTCTCGTCGTCGTCACCCGCGCCACCGCCGACCACCTCCTCTTCCCCTGCAATCCAAACCCGGCCATTACCTCCCCTCATCGCAGCACCACCTGATCCAGCAACCTTTAGCCGGATCTGCTGCATTCACTGCTCCTCACCGGCGCCCCATCGCCGTCGACCCCATCGCGGTTGCCACCCTTGCTATCCCTGTAAGCTTCTCTTTACCTTCTCCCTTCGTTTTACCCCCTCGCTGGTTGATCGTTGTCCATGCATCGTATTTTGCTAACTTTGTCTCTGTTTTGACATTTCGCCGGAATCCGGCCGTGCCGACGACTTGACCCGACATTCCAGCAAGGTACTCCGGTCCGTGTGGTCCCTCTGTTCGTCGTTTGGACTCGATCCGTGAACCGTGCGTCCGTCGCGTGTTTTTCCACCGACGTTACGTTCGTTTTTCCCGGTTCGCGAAACCGTCGAGGCAAGTATTACTTGCTACATGCTATGTTATACAAATTGAATGTGTTTGACTCATTAAACTTGCAAAACTTAAATAAGTAGAGCTATTTTATAATTTGGACGCATTATGACATATATCATGATACTGTAACCTCGAATCACAATTGCCGCGTTAACCCTAATAATGAAACTACCGGTTAATCATTTTGCTGTTTAAAGGACGATAGCCGTACACATGTAGCTTTATTACTTTCTGTTATTGATATTGCACTACCTTGTGATTATTGCACCCCAAGGGTGCTCGAACCTGTGAATATGAGAATACAACTGTACTATATCAATGCACCATTGTGATTAAATGAACTGTTATTGTTGTTTACTTTATTCCTGCTGTTATTCCTTATTCGATTTTATACCTGTTGTGAGCACACCCTCGATTGCGTTACATATTGACCTGACCTTGATACACATGACATATACATATACCGATGCACCGGACATGGTACCCTTTACTATCGACTCAACCTGTTGTACCATGACCTGACCTGTTACCTGATCTCATGCCTAATGCCAACAAACCTGACTTGGGGTCCTCATGGACCAATCCTGTTGTCTATCCAGACAAACCTGCTTTTACCTGATCCTGTGTTGGCATTAGTTCTTGATTACTGATTACCTGACTCGACATACATAACCTGGGGGTATGGGGAAATCAACGGTGAAACCGACTTGTAACTCAACAGTTCGATACCTATTCTGATCAGTCTTACGGGCTAGGCCAGCCCCGGAGTGATGATGCTGACATCACTCACCCATCCTGCTACTTGTTACTGCCTAGCGGCACGTCTCGGATTCAGCCCCGAGAATCTTGACCGTGGTCCCGGGCACGCACGGGATACTATTGAGTTACATCGACGAGTCATCAATTGATTTCAAAGACTTTAGAATAGAAACCCGATAGAACAGTTTCGTTACCCACTGCACACTACCCTGCACTGTTGTTTCATATTATTGCTTATTCATGTTTATTTCTGCATTGCTTATTACCATGTTCATATTATATTATTGGTTGACATGACGTGCTGACGTCTGGGTTTGGCATGGCCCAGATTCTTTACCACTGTCGCCGACCGAGCAGGAGTACTTCAGCCAGCAGGCTGATTTGTGAGTTCTGTAGTTATTAGTTATTTTTTGCATTTTATTTCCAGTTGTGAGCCCGCATTATGGGACGTACCTTTCTATTATTGTATTGGATCATTTGCTTCCGCACTTATTTATCATTGACTCTTGTTATTATGGATTTGGACATGTGTTAGATAGTTTATTTATCTCGTTCTTGATATCTCTACAGCCGTAATGTGACTGTGGATGGATACTTCCTACCCACAGGTATCATGGTTGGCTATGTCACGTGCCCAATCTTGCGTACTCTGGGAAGCGGGGCGTGACATGGTTCTTTTGGTATCAGAGCCATAGGTTAGTCGGGTTGATTCTTTTGTAGTTGGGTATTGTACCCAATACACGAATCAGAATACCCGTGTTTAGGAAACATGTCCTGCCACCTTGACCGTTTTACCATTCTTGAATCACATTCTTCCTGATTATATCTTTTACGATGTGCAAACTTTTTTTGCATATCGATTCGAAAACCTGATTCCTTATTATCTCTAGGACTTAAGTGACTTGGATGGAGTTATGTAATTGTGGCTATGAAACCGCGGCATAGTTACAATGCGGTACTCTATTTAAGTATCTTGGAGTTCTAGCCTTGACCTTTATTTTGAATCTATCATCATGCTAATGTTGGGTGTTTTGTTATGGCCGATAAGAATTTGAAGATGTACCAGAGGCGTGTGGACGAAGCCTCCATGCTTGGAGTGATAAGAGGAATGCTGGAGAATCAAAAGAGACAGACTGAGCTGATCCAGCAATAGCAGATTCGTTTCAGGAAGGTTTGCAGATAGTTCAGCAGTCTGTAAACAACGCTGGAGCTAAACCAGTTAACCGAGTAGGGACCGTGGCAGATTTCAGACGTTTGGGGTCCGTCTACATTCACTGGTTTGGAGGAGCCATTGTCAGCCAAGCAGTGGTTAGTTGACACGGAGAATTTACTGATTGCGGCACAGATTCCAGTTGACAAAAGAGTTGATGTGGTGCGCATTCAGCTAGTGGATTACTCCCGAGAGTGGTGGCTTGTGGAAGAGACCCGCTTGCCCAAGCCAATCAGTTGGGCGGATTTATCTAAGTGCTTCCTGGAGAAATTCTTCCCGCAGACTGCACGGGAGGAAATGGAAGAGAAGTTCATCGGACTAAGGCGGAATGGAGCACCCGTGGATGTGCATGCAGCAGCATGGACGAGACTCAGTAGTTTCGCTGGACCTTTAGCTGTCAATAATGCAGACAGCAGTTGCGGGAAGGAAGCAGTTCTGTCGGGCCAGTCGAGTTTAGGGCTAGGGCGACAAACAGTGTTCTTGCAGCTATGGAAGTTGATAGTAATGAAGAGCCGGCGGTTGTTCGCGATTTTATGGACGTATTTGAAGATATACCGGGTTTCCCGCCGAAGCAAGACGTGGAGTTCGCAATTGACCTTATTCCTGGTGCAGCGCCAGTATCTAAAGCGTATTGTCCAGTGGCGCTAGTAGAGTTGGAAGAAGTAAAGAAACAGGTTGCTGAATTGCTTGAAAAGGGTTGGATTCGAAGCAGTAACTCTCCTTGGGGAGCTCCAGTTCTTCTAGTAAAGAAGAAGGATGGCACAAGAAGGATGTGCATCGATTATCGAGAATTAAACCGGGTGACTATTAAGAACAAGTACCCGATCCCTCGCATTGGAGAACTTTTGAGCAGCTTAGTGACGCGAGAGTATTCTCGAAACTGGATTTGCGATCCGGATATCATCAGGTCCGAGTGAAAGCAGAAGATATTTGCAAGACGGCGTTTCGAACTCGGTATGGACATTTCGAGTATCTAATGATGCCCTTCGGGGTAACGAATGCGCCGGCAATATTCATGGATTTGATGAACAGATTCTTTTCACCATTCTTGGACCAGTTTATTGTGGTATTCATTGACGACATTCTGGTTTACTCGAAGAGTCCGGAGGAGCATGCTGAGCGTTTGAAGATCGCACTGCAGACGCTGAGACAGGAGAAACTGTATGCGAAGATGAGTAAGTGCGAATTCTGGCTGGAAGAAGTGAAGTTTCTGGGGCATGTTGTGTCGGGCGATGGAATCGCCGTCGATCCCGAAAAGATTGCAGCAGTTCGAGATTGGCCTATTCTAAGAAATGTGGCTAAGATAAGGAGTTTCCTTGGTTTGACCGGATACTACAGGAGATTTGTGGAGAACTTCGCTCGTTTGGCAGAACCGTGGACCAAGCTTACGCGCAAGGAAGTACCTTTTATTTGGGCGGATGGATGTGCATTGGCCTTCGAGACGTTGAAGCAGAAGTTGATAACCACCCCTATCCTGACCATGCCAGACAATTCCGGAGGACTGGTGATTCACAGCGACGCATCTGGAAAAGGATTGGGATGTGTTTGATGCAGAATGGGAAGGTCGTAGCTTACGCATCAAGACAACTTAAGACCCATGAGAAGAACTATCCGACTCATGATTTAGAGCTTGCGGCTGTGATCTTCGCCTTGAAAATTTGGAGACACTACCTTTTGGGCGAGAGAGTCGAAGTTTTTACAGATCACAAGAGTTTGAAATATGTGTTCACTCAGAAGGAGTTGAACATGAGGCAACGCAGATGGTTGGAGCCGATGGCCGACTACGACCTTGATCTTAAGTACCATCCGGGAAAAGTTAACGTCGTGCCGGATGCGCTTAGTCGGTTACCAGCGATTCAGGTATTGACTACACAGAGGGAGATCATTGCGGATTTTCGAAGATTTGACTTGGAGGTTGTGCTACCACATTCTACGGGACAGTTGATGCAGTTGCAAGTACAGTCGTCCTTAGTTGAGAAGATTAAAGCGGCACAATCGCAGACTGCAAAGGTTTCGAGAGCAGGTTGAAGCCGAACTACGAACAGATTTACTGGTCCACGAAGACGGTTCGTTGAGATATGGTAGCCGTGTGTGTGCGCCAAAGGGGGATGTGCGTGAAGAGCTTATGAAGGAGGCACACAGTTCAGCTTACTCTGTACATCCGGGAGGTACAAAGATGTACCGAGATATTCGACAGCATTTCTGGTAGGAAGGCATGAAACGGGAGATTGCTCGCTTCGTGGCTAAGTGCTTGGTATGTCAGCAAATCAAGGCTAAACACCAAAGGGTTGCTGGTTGTTGCAACCACTTCCGATTCCTCAGTGGAAGTGGGAACATATAACCATGGATTTCGTGACGGCTTTACCGCGGAGTCCAAAGGGCAACAATGCAGTATGGGTGATTGTCGATCGGTTGACCAAGGCAGCTCACTTATTCCTTTTCGGGTTAGTCAATCAATGGAGACTTTGGCAGAGCGGTACATGCAAGAGATTGTAAGATTGCATGGAGTACCGGTGAGCATCGTGTCCGATCGGGATACTCGGTTCTTGTCACACTTCTGGAGGGGTTTACAGGAAAGTTTGGGGACTCAATTGAAGTTTAGCACAGCTTATCATCCTCAAACTGATTGTCAGTCGGAGAGAACGATCCAAACTCTTGAAGATATGTTGAGAGCGTGCATGTTGGACTTCAAAGGTTCTTGGGAGGATCACCTACACTTGGTGGAGTTTTCTTACAACAATAGCTTCCAAGCAACTATTCAGATGGCTCCGTTTGAAGCGTTGTATGGTCGTAAGTGCCGTTCACCTGTTTGTTGGGATGATGTTGGTGAACGAAGGTTACTAGGACCAGATTTGGTGGTACAGACAGTGGAGAAGGTGAATGCAATCAGGAAGCATATGAAGGCAGCTCAAGACAGACAGAAAAGTTGGGCTGACACGTCAAGAAGACCTCTAGAGTTCGCCGTGGGTGATTTGGTATTCTTGAAGATATCACCGACTAGAGGAGTGATTCGTTTGGGAGTCGGGGAAAGCTTAGTCCTCGATTCGTTGGACCCTTCGAAATATTGGAGCGTGTTGGAGAGGTAGCGTACCGTTTGGCGTTACCACAGTCCTTGGCTGGTGTGCACGATGTGTTTCATGTATCTCAACTACGGAGGTATGTTCGAGATGAAACCCACGTCTTGGATCATTCGGAGTTAACTGTACGGGAGGACCTAACTTTTGAGGAGCGACCGGTTGAAATCAAGGATCGAAGGAAAGGGTTCTTAAGAACAAGGTTATCCCCCTTGTGCTAGTTTCTTGGGGTAATCGATCGCATGGAGAGTCCACGTGGAGCGAGAAGACGAGATCCGACAGAAGTTTCCTCACCTTTTCCTATAGTTTTCTATCTTGTATTCTTGGAATTTCGAGGACGAAATTCTTTTTGTAGTTGGGTATGATGTAACACCCGAGCCCAATAGTACTATTTCTGTTACTGGTTGAGTGTTTGACATTGCTCATTTCATTTATCTTGCTTGTTTGGTTCTTGTTGCAAAATTCTAACCGGCTAAGTCATTTTTGCATGTAACAAATTTTAACACCTAAAATGAAATTAAAAATATCCTTATTGGCCTACTCGTCACCCCTAGCCGCGTGGTAGCGTCCGCGCGTCGAGTTTTCATCCCGTTCGGTGAAACGGGCGAGTTTGGACTGCTACGCGCGCGTGCAAGTGTCCGACTTGGGGGCAAGCTTTTTAATCATAAGACATCTCATTTTAAAATTTGGAACCCGCTTAAAATCCTATTATTTGAATTTCAAATTTTTGGGCGCAACCCGGACACGATTTGGAAATGTTTCATTTAGCGCCAAAATACCCATTTAATTAAATATACTAAAACTATAATATATATTTCCAAACTATAATCTGTTACGTATTTAACCAATTATATATTTAGAAAATCCTTTTTTATTTTCTCTGTCCTCGCCTCAGCCAATCATGAGGGGTTTAATCCCTCGTGGGCCTGCCTCCCACTCTCTCTCTGTCTCTCTATCTCTCCTCTCTCTTTCCCTCTCCCTATCTCTCTCTACCTTTATCTCTCTCTCTTCCTATAATCTCTCTCTCTCTCTCTCTTCCTATAATCTCTCTCTCTCTCTCTATCCTTATATTTTTCCCTCGTCCTTCGTCTTCACAGAAAACCCACGCGAGAAACCCCCACGAACCCACGCAGAACCCTAGCCGCCACCGTGCCCGTCGCCGCCGCAGCCCCCACGCCGACGCCGCCACCACCATCACCCTTGCCTCCGCAGCCTCGACCGCACCTCCTTCCTCCTTTCTCCCTTTCTTCCAGCGCCTGCAGCCAGCGCCGTAGCCACCTGCACCGTCTCCGCTTGCCGTCGCCGCCGCATCTCGTCGCCGACGACGCCAGCTTCTCCCCTTCGCCCTCTTCCCGACCTCGCCACCTTCCTCCTCCTTCCCGTATGGCGGCGCCGCAACAGAACCCAAGCTGCAACCCTACCACCACCTCTGGTTCGCTGGAAAACGCCGCCGTCGACTCTCGTCGTCGTCACCCGCGCCACTGCCGACCACCTCCTCTTCCCCTGCAACCCAAACTCGGCCATTACCTCCCCTCATCGCAGCACCACCTGATCCAGCAACCTTTAGCCGGATCTGTCGCGTTCACTGCTCCTCGCCGGCGCCCCATCGCCGTCGACCCCGTCGCGGTTGCCACCCTTGCTATCCCTGTAAGCTTCTCTTTACCTTCTCCCTTCGTTTTACCCCCTCGCTGGTCGATCGTTGTCCATGCATCATATTTTGCTAACTTTGTCGCTGTTTTTACATTTCGCCGGAATCCGGCCGTGCCGACGACTTGACCCGACATTCCAGCAAGGTACTCCGGTCCGTGTGGTCCCTCTGTTCGTCGTTTGGACTCGATCCGTGAACCGTGCGTCCGTTGCGTGTTTTTCCACCGACGTTACGTTCGTTTTTCCCGGTTCGCGAAACCGTCGAGGCAAGTATTACTTGCTACATGCTATGTTATACAAATTGAATGTGTTTGACTCATTAAACTTGCAAAACTTAAATAAGTAGAGCTATTTTATAATTTGGACGCATTATGACATATATCATGATACTGTAACCTCGAATCACAATTGCCGCGTTAACCCTAATAATGAAACTACCGGTTAATCATTTTGCTGTTTAAAGGACGATAGCCGTACACATGTAGCTTTATTACTTTCTGTTATTGATATTGCACTACCTTGTGATTATTGCACCCCAAGGGTGCTCGAACCTGTGAATATGAGAATACAACTGCACTATATCAATGCACCATTTTGATTAAATGAACTGTTATTGTTGTTTACTTTATTCCTGCTGTTATTCCTTATTCGATTTTATACCTGTTGTGAGCACACCCTCGATTGCGTTACATATTGACCTGACCTTGATACACATGACATATACATATACCGATGCACCGGACATGGTACCCTTTACTATCGACTCAACCTGTTGTACCATGACCTGACCTGTTACCTGATCTCATTCCTAATGCCAACAAACCTGACTTGGGGTCCTCATGGACCAATCCTGTTGTCTATCCAGACAAACCTGCTTTTACCTGATCCTGTGTTGGCATTAGTTCTTGATTACTGAATACCTGACTTGACATACATAACCTGGGGGTATGGGAAAATCAAAGGTGAAACCGACTTGTAACTCAACAGTTTGATACCTGTTCTGATCAGTCTTACGGGCTAGGCCAGCCCCGGAGTGATGATGCTGACATCACTCACCCATCCTGCTACTTGTTACTGTCTAGCGGCACGTCTCGGATTCAGCCCCGAGAATCTTGACCGTGGTCCCGGGCACGCACGGGATACTATTGAGTTACATCGACGAGTCATCAATTGATTTCAAAGACTTTAGATGTCACGACCCGAAAGTACGGAACATGACCGGCACTTAAACTACGAACGTCTCGAGGCGTACGTAATCTAAGTAAACCGAAAACCCAGAAATCCAAACCAAGAAAAGTAGTAGAGTGAAGGAAAAACCAAATTAAAGCAAGTAGTTTCAATAGCATAAGCCGAATTATGCGGTTTTTAAAAGCATCAAAATTTTACTGAAAATTTCGGCAGAGTCTCCTTTGTAAATACTGGCTCCCAAACGGGATACAACATGAATAGTATACGAAATCAATAAAAGGCATCCCCAAGCGGGAGCTAGCTCTTCGTCAATCGACGGTCACAATCACACAAGCAATATAATATACAACGCCAACGGCGAGGATCAAAAACTCAAAAGTAAACTCAAAACCACCAGAAAAATGATGAGCGACTCTAAGGTCGAAAGAATAACCAACACTGGTCTCTATATCAAAAAAAATACATGTTTGGTTGATGGAACTTCTAGATACAACAGAATAATGATATACAAAGTATATAATGTGGGTATGATACAAGTAAACCCACCTACTAGCAAATCACCCGAATGAAACTGAGCCCGCAAGCCGTAATGAAACCTGTACGGCAAATCTGCAAGAAACTGGGACACAACGGGGGTGAGTTGCCAACTCGTGAATAGAAAAACATCTACGCACAGAAATCGCATAAATAACGCAATCTTAGGTCAATGATCATAATATATCCTCAAAATAAGTATATAACATGCAGCCTATAACAAGGCTAGGGTAAATATCTAACCCGAGTGTAATCTCATATGCCCGTGTCAGTGCCTCAAGTAGCAATATATCATATGAATGAGGTATGAATGCATGAAACAGAATACATGTAAATGAAGAAACTGTTTTCATAAATTAGTAAGATTTCCTTCGTATTTTTAAACTGAGGTATCATAAATGAAATCAGCATCAATAGTGTCTAGCATCGACACAAAACATAAATCTCACTGTCTCGAAATATCAATGTCCCAATCTCAATATCTAGGGCGCCGTCAATCCGGACCGGCCCCTACCATAAATCTCAAGACCACGACGGTATCCTCCGGATATCCGACGCGTCGGGTAAAATCACCGGTAGGTAGTACTCCCCTGCCAGGCTCAACGTCATCACCACATTCCTCTTGCCCCGGGGTACCGCACCGGGTCCACCATGTACCCGAAACGGTTCATCCGTCTCCTCGAATCGGGTTTCCAAATCCATCAGCAAACTCATGGTGGACGACTCATACATCATGGGAAAAACCGCACTTTTTATTTTAAAAGAGAGAATATGTTTATTTGTGTTTTTGCGGTTTTCCTCCAAATCCAGAAAATCTCATAGAAATCCAAATCCAAACCTCAATAGCATGCAAAATAGTGAATATATGCATGAGAATCCATGAATGCGGCATAACAATGAATAACAGTATGCATGAAGTAGCAGGTAATAACTACAATGTCTAAACTATTCGCAAATAGGCTATGTCAAGCAATAATATATTTTCTAAGGTGTACGTGACATGGCAATTACCGATGAAGATGTGTGTGAGCCGGCAAGTAGGTGTACGTGGTACATACGCATCATCGGTAATGGTGCTGGTGTCCTAACAACATGATATCAATAATGGAATATGCAGCAAAATAAATATGCGAGGCAGAGCGAACAACAATAATGTGCGGGAGCTGAATACTAGACACAACGATAACTAATCTGCAATAATCTAATATAAGTCCTACGAATGGTGCCTTTTGAAATAACACGAATCATGGGGTTTTGAAAATAGGGGCTACGGTGTTTTTATGAAAAGATACGTCGTTTTTGAAATATCCGTAGATTCCCTTGAGCTGTCTTTAAAAATGCCCACGATTCGTTAGTTTTTGAAATAGGTAAGAAGTCTAATCTAATCTAACAACTACACTAGACTATACGGCTGAACTAACAAGCTGAACTACAGGTAAGGGAACCGCCTAACATCTGAGTCGATATATAAATATATATAAGTCGGTGATCCCGCCTCAATAGTATCGCGTACGATACAGTATATCATCTGACATCCTCGAGTCATGAGCGCGGATCTATCATCAATATAGGCTCGTACGGTAAATCGTCGTACGGCATCCCAAAAGCTGGGTATGGTTCAATATCACACTATCTCATCACATTTCAGATATCACTTATCATATCATAATCTGGGGTACTGATCTAAGTCTAGTACAACTGATATCATTTTCAAAGTAGAATGCGGGGGTAAACACACATCCCGAACCCGCAAGAATCACATTTCGTATCCCAAATACGAATCATATCAAATCACCGATCTCGCGGTACAAAGCCCACATCATCGACTCAACTCCAAAGTCATCCCATATTATCAAACACCGTGCAAGTATAAGAAAAATACAAGTGTATGCGTGTGGGTGCAAATCTATCCTATGGTTCGCAACTAGGAACTACGCTAGTTATTTCTACCCCTAACTAACCATAACACACTATCACACATAAAAATATACTACATAGTACTAATTACGGACTGCGGGGGTGCTATACGCCATCCACCCGACTTCTCCCCGTAGATATAAATCTACTCACCTGGTCTTCGCTAGCCGGTGCCGACGTTGCCACGCGCTTGCTTATCGTCTCGAAGTCCATATGGGGGTACCTACATATCATAACGCACCATATCTCATTAAAATCCGACCCATGATCAAAACGACGCACGAATCCCACATAGGTCAAAACCTATGGTTGCTTTCACAAATCGACCCAAAAACCCTCAACGTCGGCGTACAAACGCCAGACCATCGAGAAAAACCCAAATACACTCATTTGCACATTCACGAACACTAATTTTAATATAGAATAGGTTAAAACTCACGAAAACCCCAAATTCACTCTAAAAGCCGTTTTTCCGAAAAACTAGCAAGCAAAATTACCCGTTTTAGTACAAAACTCGATGTTTAAATGAATTTAGCGGCCAATATATTTATTATATATCTTAAATAAGTCAATAAAACCATTTCCATAATTTAATCACATAAATTTGCATAATTTCCGAAATCCTAGTTTGCAAAAATATCAATTTTTAACACATTTTAAAGCAAAATTCACAATTCATCAATTAATCTTGGTTTTTCATGAACTAAAGTATTAAACTACACTTTAAAATGTTAATAATGCTATGAATACCCTAATTAGGTTTTTAAACCTAATTATTAGACAAATTATAAAACCTAGTTAGCAATTAGCAAAGTTATCACAATTTTAAATTAACAAATTAGCAAATAGCAACTAACTTAGATTTTGCATACAACTACATGCTAATCTCCTCATTACAACCATAAGCAATTGATAAAAACCTCACTTGATCACAAACCCTAGTCATTAATTCAAAACCCTTCTCTTGAATTTTAATTCAAGCACCTAGAACTAATTAAAAAAACCTAATTAAGCTAACATGAAACAATTAGCACAATTTAAGAAAAGGTTAGAATTATACCTCATGATCAAGAGATCAATTATGAAAATCAAGCCACTAAAATGCCAACTTGCTCCCTAGATCCATGCAAGAATAGCAAATGAAAAATGGGTAGGAGTTAGATTTGAGTTTTAGTTTAATTTTGATGGAAATTTGATGGATTTTTGAAGACTTTTGATGAGGAAAAGAGAGGAGAAGAATGAAGAGGGGCTGCTGTTGAGTTCTGGCCGAAAATGAGAGGGGTGAGGGTGTGTGGGTGTGGGAGTGAGAGTGGGTAGAGAGGTCTAAGTCAAAGGGAGTCCAAGTCAACCCAACCAATACTTATATCTATATACCCTTTCTTCTCATTTCTTTTCATCTTAACATAGAAATTCAAGTGGAGAAAATGGGTGGGGCTGCTGAATTCAGCCATGGGGATGAGTGAATGAGGGTGTGTGGGTGTGGGTACGGGTGTGGGGTGATGAAAAATGATAAATACAATACCCCAAACATCCATTTACGCTAAAAAAAAGCCTTTTTACTTCAATAATTTCTAAACCGTTTTGGCAAATGATTTCGTTCCAAAAACCACATGATAAATTTTTATTTAATGTTTTATGATGCACAAAATTTGTTTCAACTCATTCCAATTTGTAATTTTCCCTAATTAAATGTATTAGTGACGGCTTAAAATAATAATAAAATAATATTTTTTTCAGAAAATTTGAAATTTCACCAGCGGCTCAATAAACACCAAATAATAGCAATTACATAGCTAGAATATGTATATTTAATTTTTATAATAAGATATTTGTATTTTGACTTTTTACAGAAAACCCCCTCATTTTACCGATTTTCCGAAATTTCACCGAAACGATTTTCAAAACGCTACAATCTTCCCCCCTTAAAGAAATTCGGTCCCCGAATTTAAATTCAAACTCCCCCAAATACTAAAACATCTAAGAAAACCCATCAAGTCGTCGGGGCTCCGAAATCATGAATACATAAAACAAGTCGTAGCGCAGCGCATGCGCTTGAAAAATGAATATATAACTCAAATCAAAACTCCTCCAAGCATCCCGCGATCATCGGAGTCGTGGAGAAGACATCAATGCCAAATCCAAATCAAAACCAATATGATATAACTCAAAACTATAAATGTAAATATCGAATCTATATCTGTAAGCATCTGAAGGAAATGCATGCCAAATCTCTTTAAGTCGCTGTGCAACGCGTATAACACTGCACAGTGGCGGACGTCTACCATAAGAAAATAACTATATACATATATACTTTTGTTTGAATTGTACGTTCCGCCGTTTTGGAAACAATTTAGAAGGGTCTTCTTGTTTTAAACATTTCGTGTCATATCAGACATGTAGGTAAATACTGAGGCTATAGCTCGCTTTTGGAAATCCCTTCAATAACTATCAATGCATGCAAAATATATTCAGGTACTGTCCTCTGACTAGTCCTGCTCAGTACGAAAACACATAGCAATATCATAAAAACGTACTACTCTATAAGAAATCAATCCCAAAATATGCACATGAATACTACGTGCGTCTGGTGCGCACGGAAATCAAATCCATGAATATGCTATACATGTGCACAGAAACAACATCTAAGTGCATCGGGTGTGCACGAAACATCTGTCGTAGGCAACATGTGTGCCTGACAGCAAAATCAGGTGCATCTAACATGCACGAAAAAAATCTCGAATTAGTGCATCTGGTGTGCGCCAAATCGCATCTCGTAACAGGCGCCCAACAGGCGCTAAAAATCCAAATCAGGTGTATCCATCATGCACGAAATCATGAAATCCAATATCAAGCGCCGAACGTGCGCAAAATCAATCAGGTGCACAAGGTGCACAAAACAAATATCGAGTATCACCATCGAAATCGAAGTCCAGTGCATCTAAGTGCACGAGAGGCGTATCACTGCACTGCAAGCATATATCAACTATACAGAGTGCAGGAACCAAATCGTGTGCGTGCATATGCACAAAATCAACTCAAATGTCTAAAACCGTAAAATCACAAACATGTGAACTAAAGAACGAAAACGATATCAAGTGCAACACTGTGCAAAATCGTAAATACTCAGTAGGTGCAACCATGGTCCATGAAAACAATTATCATGAAACTCAATCATCAAAATCAATCCTGCGAATAGATCGCCCAAAATACCCAAAATCAATAATGGCGGAATAGTACCGCTCCAGCGCATCCTCTAAGAATCTCGGCCAACTGTCGCGGTCACTAGTGGGACGTCTCGTCGATGATCATGAACTCTGTCCTGCTGGGGTGCGTAACCATGACCACTCCTGGGTCAAAGTTTTCACTGTGAATTACCAATCTTTCGGTCCATCGGCTCATCGGCCCTGTCAGGTGTGCTAACGGGGACGATTCCGTTCTGGCACTTCTCTAGTCATCTCTTGGTCAATCATCGCGACCACTCGTAAGACAGCATATCACTGGCGTCGGCCTCTGGCTCTCTGAATGTACGTGACACATCTGATCCTGGGTGCAAGTATCATTGCAGCAGTGTCCTGGAAGGAATCCTGCTCACGGTCTCTTCCATGTCTCGTCTCTGCCAACTGTCCGGAAGTCATCGTCCTTTCCTATATCTGCATCTTGCTCTGGAACGGCTGCATACCCATCGCGACTCCTTCTGGAAGGTAAGTCCAAGTACCATGCCTCGGCATGCGCATAGCATCTCTAATGTCGGCGGAGTGGAACGTCATCTCATCTAGATCTGGTGCGAACCTCTTACTCCACTTTTCTCTAATGTCGTCTGCTTTGGACTCGTCTCGTCGCGGCTGCATGGACTGAGCTCCAACGGCTATCCTCGTATCGGGAGTCTCCCAAGAAATGCATCTCACCACCTAGCATCCGAATTAAGTCGAGCCATCCGATCGAGTCGTCAAAACCTCATAATCCCCCAAGAGCTCAACATCTTGGGCACAGTTTAATAGTATCGAGTACATACCACAGCATCGGTGGTCCAGCCGTAGAAGGGCAAACCCAAGCCTCACTAATGGCGCCGCAGAACTGCCGCAAACCCGAAGGTTCAAAGGCTTTCACACGGTCATTAAGTCGAGTTAGGGTTTCATTCTTCTAGAGGGACCATAGAATTGCCTGCATGTCTTTCCGACTACTTTAAACTTGGATAAATAGGTTTCTGACATTCGATCGTCTCTGTCGACTCCCAACGTCTCCGCGTAAAGTCGTCTCTAGCTGGAATCAATCTGTCTGATGACCTCGCATCGGGGTAGCGAACGAACCACATGTCTTAGTCATTCATCCTCGGTGACTAGCGACCTTCAATCATCTCTTAGTACAACTCGTACTGCAATAGCTCCAACATCTGGGGCGATATCTCGTCGTTCGCAGCAATAACGGGCTCACTCATCTGCACGCTGAACCGTGCCTCAATCATCATGAATAAGCAACACACCAACGGTCATCAAGATTTGGCTGGCCTCTATCATTGGCTCAATCCTCTGATACTGATCGGCACGTCCGAGAAGTCTCATAAAGACGATCCACCAAACGCTCATGGCGCGGAAACACAGTAAAAAGACACATCTATGCAATCGTGTGTCGCCGGAATCACGCCATGGTCAGTCCTCGTTCATAACGAGCTCATGCTGACCACAACTCTAGCCGTAGCTCTCCCTGCCGTAACCGTAGCAGCAAAACCAAACTGGTACCGATGAGGGTAGATCAGGAAGGAATATAATACTGAACAAGGAAATGTACATCCTAAGGCTTCATAAGTGGAGTGGCGTGTCGTAAATATGCCGCGGAACATATCAACGGTACGTCACTCTACTTTAGTCACCTATTCCATCAACCAAGGGTCATCCTACGCTCCGAAGGTAAAACCTAACGCTCTGATACCAACTTGTCACGACCCGAAAGTACGGAACATGACCGGCACTTAAACTACGAACGTCTCGAGGCGTACGTAATCTAAGTAAACCGAAAACCCAGAAATCCAAACCAAGAAAAGTAGTAGAGTGAAGGAAAAACCAAATTAAAGCAAGTAGTTTCAATAGCATAAGCCGAATTATGCGGTTTTTAAAAGCATCAAAATTTTACTGAAAATTTCGGCAGAGTCTCCTTTGTAAATACTGGCTCCCAAACGGGATACAACATGAATAGTATACGAAATCAATAAAAGGCATCCCCAAGCGGGAGCTAGCTCTTCGTCAATCGACGGTCACAATCACACAAGCAATATAATATACAACGCCAACGGCGAGGATCAAAAACTCAAAAGTAAACTCAAAACCACCAGAAAAATGACGAGCGACTCTAAGGTCGAAAGAATAACCAACACTGGTCTCTATATCAAAAAAAATACATGTTTGGTTGATGGAACTTCTAGATACAACAGAATAATGATATACAAAGTATATAATGTGGGTATGATACAAGTAAACCCACCTACTAGCAAATCACCCGAATGAAACTGAGCCCGCAAGCCGTAATGAAACCTGTACGGCAAATCTGCAAGAAACTGGGGCACAACGGGGGTGAGTTGCCAACTCGTGAATAGAAAAACATCTACGCACAGAAATCACATAAATAACGCAATCTTAGGTCAATGATCATAATATATCCTCAAAATAAGTATATAACATGCAGCCTATAACAAGGCTAGGGTAAATATCTAACCCGAGTGTAATCTTATATGCCCGTGTCAGTGCCTCAAGTAGCAATATATCATATGAATGAGGTATGAATGCATGAAACAGAATACATGTAAATGAAGAAACTGTTTTCATAAATTAGTAAGATTTCCTTCGTATTTTTAAACTGAGGTATCATAAATGAAATCAGCATCAATAGTGTCTAGCATCGACACAAAACATAAATCTCACTGTCTCGAAATATCAATGTCCCAATCTCAATATCTAGGGCGCCGTCAATCCGGACCGGCCCCTACCATAAATCTCAAGACCACGACGGTATCCTCCGGATATCCGACGCGTCGGGTAAAATCACCGGTAGGTAGTACTCCCCTGCCAGGCTCAACGTCATCACCACATTCCTCTTGCCCCGGGGTACCGCACCGGGTCCACCATGTACCCGAAACGGTTCATCCGTCTCCTCGAATCGGGTTTCCAAATCCATCAGCAAACTCATGGTGGACGACTCATACATCATGGGAAAAACCGCACTTTTTATTTTAAAAGAGAGAATATGTTTATTTGTGTTTTTGCGGTTTTCCTCCAAATCCAGAAAATCTCATAGAAATCCAAATCCAAACCTCAATAGCATGCAAAATAGTGAATATATGCATGAGAATCCATGAATGCGGCATAACAATGAATAACAGTATGCATGAAGTAGCAGGTAATAACTACAATGTCTAAACTATTCGCAAATAGGCTATGTCAAGCAATAATATATTTTCTAAGGTGTACGTGACATGGCAATTACCGATGAAGATGTGTGTGAGCCGGCAAGTAGGTGTACGTGGTACATACGCATCATCGGTAATGGTGCTGGTGTCCTAACAACATGATATCAATAATGGAATATGCAGCAAAATAAATATGCGAGGCAGAGCGAACAACAATAATGTGCGGGAGCTGAATACTAGACACAACGATAACTAATCTGCAATAATCTAATATAAGTCCTACGAATGGTGCCTTTTGAAATAACACGAATCATGGGGTTTTGAAAATAGGGGCTACGGTGTTTTTATGAAAAGATACGTCGTTTTTGAAATATCCGTAGATTCCCTTGAGCTGTCTTTAAAAATGCCCACGATTCGTTAGTTTTTGAAATAGGTAAGAAGTCTAATCTAATCTAACAACTACACTAGACTATACGGCTGAACTAACAAGCTGAACTACAGGTAAGGGAACCGCCTAACATCTGAGTCAATATATAAATATATATAAGTCGGTGATCCCGCCTCAATAGTATCGCGTACGATACAGTATATCATCTGACATCCTCGAGTCATGAGCGCGGATCTATCATCAATATAGGCTCGTACGGTAAATCGTCGTACGGCATCCCAAAAGCTGGGTATGGTTCAATATCACACTATCTCATCACATTTCAGATATCACTTATCATATCATAATCTGGGGTACTGATCTAAGTCTAGTACAACTGATATCATTTTCAAAGTAGAATGCGGGGGTAAACACACATCCCGAACCCGCAAGAATCACATTTCGTATCCCAAATACGAATCATATCAAATCACCGATCTCGCGGTACAAAGCCCACATCATCGACTCAACTCCAAAGTCATCCCATATTATCAAACACCGTGCAAGTATAAGAAACATACAAGTGTATGCGTGTGGGTGCAAATCTATCCTATGGTTCGCAACTAGGAACTACGCTAGTTATTTCTACCCCTAACTAACCATAACACACTATCACACATAAAAATATACTACATAGTACTAATTACGGACTGCGGGGGTGCTATACGCCATCCACCCGACTTCTCCCCGTAGATATAAATCTACTCACCTGGTCTTCGCTAGCCGGTGCCGACGTTGCCACGCGCTTGCTTATCGTCTCGAAGTCCATATGGGGGTACCTACATATCATAACGCACCATATCTCATTAAAATCCGACCCATGATCAAAACGACGCACGAATCCCACATAGGTCAAAACCTATGGTTGCTTTCACAAATCGACCCAAAAACCCTCAACGTCGGCGTACAAACGCCAGACCATCGAGAAAAACCCAAATACACTCATTTGCACATTCACGAACACTAATTTTAATATAGAATAGGTTAAAACTCACGAAAACCCCAAATTCACTCTAAAAGCCGTTTTTCCGAAAAACTAGCAAGCAAAATTACCCGTTTTAGTACAAAACTCGATGTTTAAATGAATTTAGCGGCCAATATATTTATTATATATCTTAAATAAGTCAATAAAACCATTTCCATAATTTAATCACATAAATTTGCATAATTTCCAAAATCCTAGTTTGCAAAAATATCAATTTTTAACACATTTTAAAGCAAAATTCACAATTCATCAATTAATCTTGGTTTTTCATGAACTAAAGTATTAAACTACACTTTAAAATGTTAATAATGCTATGAATACCCTAATTAGGTTTTTAAACCTAATTATTAGACAAATTATAAAACCTAGTTAGCAATTAGCAAAGTTATCACAATTTTAAATTAACAAATTAGCAAATAGCAACTAACTTAGATTTTGCATACAACTACATGCTAATCTCCTCATTACAACCATAAGCAATTGATAAAAACCTCACTTGATCACAAACCCTAGTCATTAATTCAAAACCCTTCTCTTGAATTTTAATTCAAGCACCTAGAACTAATTAAAAAAACCTAATTAAGCTAACATGAAACAATTAGCACAATTTAAGAAAAGGTTAGAATTATACCTCATGATCAAGAGATCAATTATGAAAATCAAGCCACTAAAATGCCAACTTGCTCCCTAGATCCATGCAAGAATAGCAAATGAAAAATGGGTAGGTGTTAGATTTGAGTTTTAGTTTAATTTTGATGGAAATTTGATGGATTTTTGAAGACTTTTGATGAGGAAAAGAGAGGAGAAGAATGAAGAGGGGCTGCTGTTGAGTTCTGGCCGAAAATGAGAGGGGTGAGGGTGTGTGGGTGTGGGAGTGAGAGTGGGTAGAGAGGTCTAAGTCAAAGGGAGTCCAAGTCAACCCAACCAATACTTATATCTATATACCCTTTCTTCTCATTTCTTTTCATCTTAACATAGAAATTCAAGTGGAGAAAATGGGTGGGGCTGCTGAATTCAGCCATGGGGATGAGTGAATGAGGGTGTGTGGGTGTGGGTACGGGTGTGGGGTGATGAAAAATGATAAATACAATACCCCAAACATCCATTTACGCTAAAAAAAAGCCTTTTTACTTCAATAATTTCTAAACCGTTTTGGCAAATGATTTCGTTCCAAAAACCACATGATAAATTTTTATTTAATGTTTTATGATGCACAAAATTTGTTTCAACTCATTCCAATTTGTAATTTTCCCTAATTAAATGTATTAGTGACGGCTTAAAATAATAATAAAATAATATTTTTTTCAGAAAATTTGAAATTTCACCAGCGGCTCAATAAACACCAAATAATAGCAATTACATAGCTAGAATATGTATATTTAATTTTTATAATAAGATATTTGTATTTTGACTTTTTACAGAAAACCCCCTCATTTTACCGATTTTCCGAAATTTCACCGAAACGATTTTCAAAACGCTACATTAGAATAGAAACCCGATAGAACAGTTTCGTTACCCACTGCACACTACCCTGCACTGTTGTTTCATATTATTGCTTATTCATGTTTATTTCTGCATTGCTTATTACCATGTTCATATTATATTATTGGTTGACATGACGCGCTGACGTCTGGGTTTTGCATGGCCCAGATTCTTTACCACTGTCGCCGACCGAGCAGGAGTACTTCAGCCAGCAGGCTGATTTGTGAGTTCTGTAGTAATTAGTTATTTTTTGCATTTTATTTCCAGTTGTGAGCCCGCATTATGGGACGTACCTTTCTATTATTGTATTGGATCATTTGCTTCCGCACTTATTTATCATTGACTCTTGTTATTATGGATTTGGACATGTGTTAGATAGTTTATTTATCTCGTTCTTGATATCTCTACAGCCGTAATGTGACTGTGGATGGATACTTCCTACCCACAGGTAGCATGGTTGGCTATGTCACGTGCCCAATCTTGCGTACTCTGGGAAGCGGGGCGTGACACTGTAGGAGAACCCCGTCGCCAAAAGCTTCCGTTCGGGTGCTCGCGGCAGCGGTGTTCCGCCTTAGTGCACTTCGTCGATGGCATCGGGGGTGCGGCCGTCTACTAAAGTTTTCGAAAAGTATTCGATCAGGATGTCGAGAATGTTGTTGAATTGCCCGACTAGATATTGAAAAGTGTTTTCGAGATCGAGACTAAAATACGGGGTTTATAATTGTTAGGCATGCGATGTCTAAGGAATTCATCTGGTTAGGCATGCGATGTCTAAGTAGGTGGCGGATTCCAACTGTTGTAGTTTTACACTTTCTTTTCTGCGACCGTAAGTGTAATATGTGGTGTATCGCCAGTTTCGTTGCTATACATCAACGAAAATTGGGATACGCATATTTACTTATGTTGATGACATGTGATGTTATGTGTTGCAGTGATATGTTATATTGGATCGTCGTGTTTTGAATAGCCGGAATTTTATGTGAGATGATAGTTTTTTCTTTTTCATTCATGTAAAATTCTATTGTATGTAATATTCTTTTATTGGGGCACTTCCGGGTTGAGGATGATGTCACCATTGTATATTATTTACTTTTTCGCATTAGGATAGACCCAAGGCGGGGAGCACAAGTAACCGGGTTCTAGGGTCCAGTGGGAGACCATCTCGAGGAGTCGAGACCGGGTCTCCTAACTCTAGAACTGGCAGGGTTACTTGCCGCTCTCGTAGGGGTCTTGGGATGTGGGTTTGGCTATTCATCGCGACCGTGGAATCCTTGTTTTATACAGGCTCGATATAAAAACACGGACGTCCTAGTATATCCAATATTTCATATATGTTCTTCTGCCGCAATGTTCTGTGATGAGATCATATTACTGCATGAGACGATTGTTTATATTATATATATATGTGATATATATTATATATTGTTGATTTCGTTTCATATTTGATGCTTGGGACTCATAATAAAATGGGACTTCATTAATGAGATTAATGAAATAAAAGAAACCTAAAGATATTGTGGAATCGAATTTTCAAAAACAGGTAGCTCTAGTTCTTGCTTTGCATAGCGGTGTTCCTTGTAGAACATCCAACACCTTATTCGATAAGGAAAGAGCCGGGATCCCTTCACCGGGAGTGACCTCTTTAGCAATAACTGGCAGTTGCTACAACTCTCGGTTTGTCTTTTGATTGCTTTTTATAGTTCTTGCTTTGCACAGCGGTATTCCTTGTAGAATATCCAGCACCTTATTCGATAAGTAAAGAGCCGAGATCCCTTCACCGGGAGTGACCTCTTTAGCAAAACTAGTAAAAGCCTAAAAAACACTCCTTTTCAAAAATCACTCGATTCTACAACGATATCAAGTTCATTACGCAAAAGGTTTTCTTAAAAACCTGTTGTAGCCCTCTGTCATTTTAGGAAGTAGAGTACTTAGTATTCGTGCTGCGTATGTCGACTATAGTTGAGATGTAGTGTACGGTAGTTAAGTGATGTCTTCCTACACAGCATATAATGCGATTAATTAGGACAGTCATGTGATTATGTCGACCATAGTTGAGGGTCATGTGGGTGGGTCTAATTAATCATGAAATGACGGGTAGAACTTGACTAGTGCTTATGATATGTTGACCATAGTTAAGGTCATAAGCACTCGGGGCAAAATATTATCGGGAATTTCAAGTGTTGAAATTTGCAATGAGATTGCATACATTCTATGAGATAGTTGGATCCCGATACCCACTGCGAGTAAGAGTTACTCCTGAGAGAGTATTACACATTACAATTAGCCAATCGAGTAGGTGTCTAGAAAGGTGTTAACGGGGTTACGCCCCTGGGAAAACGAGGTTTATTTTAATTAGGTCCGTGCGAAAGCACGGGGAACCTCCCTCAAAGTACCGACACTGGCCTGGCTGAAAGATTGGCGAACTTGTAGAATGTAATTAATCTCGGCTAGTCTTTCCTTTTAGGGTTTGAAGGAAGATTTGACTAAAACAGTGGGAGACATCCTGATTAGATATAATAATAACCAATCTAATCTTGCAAGAGCATACGCTGAGTGTTTTCTTCTCTCTCTCTCTCCTGGTAGCGACCATGTCACGTCTTAATCAAGATAAAAATATGGATGTATTGACCGAACCCGTTTGTTATACTGCGCTAGGGAACGTTGGTCCCGCTCCAACTTATAATTGTTATAAGACCGAGCAGGAAATAGGGGATTACTAGAATTCCCGTACCGCCCAAATGAAGAAAGTGCATGCTGATACATCTTCTTCGGGTGTGTTCATTACAGAGAATTGTTTCTCAGTATCCTTTACGTCCTGGGTATGAGATACCGATCAAGATCCCGCATATGTAATCTGTTACATGGGTTACAGATATGTAGAGAACTGAGAACGGCTGATAAGTTTCAAAAGTTGGAAACGGTGCAATTGTTGCAAGCCAAGCAGTTGGCAGTTATCACCTTGTATTACTGAATACATTGATTCTGAACGAATGTTATTAGATACCGAACCTGATATACAACATCATATCAGTCTCTTTATTAGTAAAGTAGGATATAATTTTGTATTGATGGATAATGTTTTGAACATTTCCTATATCAAGAGTTGATCGGTTCAGGCACGTTATCTAAAAGTATAGACGTTCTAAATCAAACCACAGTTCTTAATGTACAGAACACTCACAAGAGGAAGAGTTCAGAATGAACGAATCCTTCTTGAGGCATTGTAGACTAGGTCATATCAATGCGACCCGACTAGCTGAAGTTACATAAAGAAGCATATTTAAATTAGTTTAGATTTACATCTTGTAAAACTTGCCAGTCATGTCACAAAGATAAGATGACCACAGCTCCGTTTATTAGAAACAGAGAAAGAGTTACTGAACTCTTGGGATTGATACATGCTGATGTATGAAAGTCCCTTGTCTACATATGCCATGACCGGTTCTTTGTACTTCATTACATTCACTGATGATCTCTCAAGATTCAAACATATGTTCCTATTGAAACACAAGTCCGAAACTTTTGAGATATTCATAGAATATAAGTTAGAAGTAGAGAACCAAAAACGGGTATAAGTATTATGTCCTTTGATGTGATCAAGGAGGAGAATACTTAAGCACGGAATTCCTGGACTATTCTAAAGGAGAATGAGATTTTCTCTCAGCATTACTCCTCTGTATACACCACAGCACGTCGGTGTATCGGGATGGAGCAATCGCACCCTATGTGATATGGTGTGCTCTATGATGAGTACTACTGAGTTGCCTATTTTCTTTTGGGGTTATGCACTTGAGAAGTTGCATACCTATTGAATAAGGTTCCAACCAAATCAGATGCCTACCACTCCATATGTGATATGGTATGGAAAGAGCCCATCTCTTAAGGATGTTAAGATTTGGGGTTGTCCGGCCTATGTCAAAAGCAAAATCCGGACAAACTCGAGGCAAGGTCAGTTCTATAGAAGTTTGTTAGATATCCTAAAAGCATTCGCAAGGGAATATCTTCTACCAAACTGAGGAACAAAAGATGTTTTTGTTTTCTCAGCATTCCACCTTTTGGAAAGGGGATTTCTTGTGAAGAAATTAGTGGTCATAAGGTAGAAATGAAAACAGTTCCAGCTATACAAAATGCAGCTGATGATTTGGTTGAACCGGAGGATTCAATAGTCTCCAACGAAGCTCAGCCTCTCCGCCGATCTGGTAGGGTTCCTCACCCACCTGAGAGATACTTCAGTTTTCTCTTTGACAGTGGGAGCGAGGATTGCATCATAAGATGATGACCCAACTAGTTTCGAGCAGGCCATCAGGAGTGGGGACTCTATGAGAATGGCTGGATGCTTAGCGATCTGAGATGGAATCCTTATACACCAATAAGGTATGGACTTTGGTTGCTTAATCTGAAGGGTTAAATCCCCATCAGGAGCAAGTATATCTTGAGAAAATTACTTGGTGTACATGGAAAGGTTGAGACTTTCAAAGCTATGCTTAAGTCCATCCAGATCCTACTTGCTATTGCTACATACCATGACTACGATATCTGGCGGTTGGGTGTCATGACTGATCTAAATAGTGATTTGGAAGAGAGCGTCTATAAGTACATAGCCAGAGGGCTTCGTAGACAGTGGGAGTAGCGGAAACGTGTGCAAGATATTTTATGGGATAAATCAGGCATCGCGGAGTTGGAACGTCTGTTTTGATGTAGTAGTCAAAAAGTTTGACTTCATCAAAATAGTAAATGAACCGAGTATATACAAAAAGGTAGTAGGGAGTGTGGTGGTGATCCTCATATAGTACGTAGATAACATACTCTTGATAGGGAAGGAGTTTCATATGCTACGCTCGGTCAATCTCCTCTTATCACAATGATTCTCCATAAAGGATCAAGTTGATACTTTCTAAATCCTGGATTTTGGATCTATGAGATAGATCTAATTGGATGTTAGGATTCTCACTAAGTATAGTGAGATGGTATCAATCGATCCTGGGACAAATCACTGGAAAGGTTCCAGGGTAATAAAGATGACTGAATGTCAGTCATAGGCATTGTCTTTACCCTCGGTGTAGGGACGGTATGTTGGAAGAGTTCCAAGCTAGAAACTGTGACATACTAGACAATTAAAGGAAAGATACATCGTTACCAAGGATGATACCAAAGAGACAGTCTGGACATATATAAGTTAATGAGATGATCTTCGTTCCTACCATTGCGTGACATTGGAGTTGTGGCTTAGGCTTAGGAACCCCGGTCCTATCTGTGATCCAGACATATTCTAAGGAAGTATCACTTGATCATGGAGATGGTTGATCTCCAGGGAGATCGAGCTTAGGAGAGTAGACAAAGAGGACATTAGCGTGGATCCACTCACAAAGGCCTATTTCCCAGTAGAGACTTTTATAGGATGGTTGAGTATGAGATACTTCAACCACAGCTGATTGTTGGGTATGTGATACCACAACAGAAGGCCCTAGTGCAAGTGGGAGATTATTAGTGATATGTATGCCCTAGAGGCCATTAATGTATATACGATGTATATTGTGGTGGATGCTTGGACATATATAGGGAGGACTTTCTTGCTCGATATGATAGTATGCTATCTGGTTGCACTTTATCTTAAAATGTACTCTGACTGTCTTTATGTTACATGTTGATAAAGCCCTTAAGATGAGTACTTGACTACCAGGACTATGATGCAGATCATACTAGTGGGGACAAAGTAGTCGCTAAGTATATCCTTCAAATGTTCCTAGTCGTGGGAGTACCGAGACAGGGCATCGATACTCCAGAGTAGACTAGCGTATACGCTTCTTGACCCATATGATTGGCAATGGATGATCCCATATCCATTGGTGTTTGACATCAGAGAAGGTATAAGGTGCTCAGTGGAGACTGGGTACACTGGACGGACTCGCCGAGAACTCCTAGATGGTATTATACCTCACATCAGATGGCAGTTCTCTGGTGACACTGGTACATGTTAGTCTGTAGACCCGAGATCGTCATAGAGTCTTGTGTGATTCCCACTGTGCTTTGATTTCCACCTCATCACGTCCAAGGGGGCATGCAAAACGGTGGCTTTTGGGTACAGTCCCGAATCACATGGAGGCAATGAGCGATAGGAGGGGTTTCGTCTCTCCCGGTATAGGGAGTTGATATTGCGCTGTGTTCGATTGGCTATAACTTGAAATCCCTAGACAGGATTGCTGAGATTTACTGGTAAGTGTTATCAGTAGTTTCTCGAACTGTTATGGACCTCATATCGATACAACTTATCAAGCTACTGGGGTCTGATATTTACCACCCCTAGGCGCGATATGCGAGATATCAGATGAAGAGACCGGACTGTACGACAGTGTTACTGATTGGATTCGCAGGAGGATATACAGGCTTGCTTGTTGATCTTCTGATCGCTCAATACCTGGGTGGCTGTTACGTTTAGCTGACTGCTTGCAACTTATGGGTGTTTTGATATGATCATCACCTACCGCCGGCGTATTGACGATTCTTTAGAGTCCTACACAGAGGTTTCCTGGCTCTGGCAAAAAGGAGTAGGAGCACATATATGATATGTGCGGGACCGAGAACAATACGTGTATGTGATACCGTATAAGATTCTCACGATATGAGATATTAGCCGGGTATATGAGATATAGTCGGGTCATCGGATCAGGTGTTGATTCGATGAACTGATACTTGTTATATTAGTCGGTTATTTGTGAAATAGCTGGATTATCGGATCAAGTGTTGATTCGATAATTTAATGTATAATTATATATTTGATATATAAAATTATATTAACTAATATAAGCTCGCTTTATTGATTCATTTTCTCATCGGATAATACATTGATATATATATGCGATATATGTTAATTTTTCTTTTGTTACAAAAATATATATATATATATGTGATATATAATATTGTAACAAGTTAGGGTTACAAATACAACATGATTTGTGGAGATTAAACATGTTAGGGTTTGATTTGGGTTAGCTTTTTCATCAAGCTTCTAGAAGCTTTATTTTGTTTTAAGCTTAGATATTTTATGTTGATATTTTGTGAAGATATTTCTTAACCCAACCCAAACCCTTTAACTTCGTTAACTCTCTACAAGGGTTAAGCCTTCATGATTGACCCATGGTTGATTTGTAACAAGAACAATAATTCATTATTCATCACAAAAGCTTTTCTTCTTCTTCTTCCTCCTTGAAAAATCTTTTTAGCTTTTTGAAAAGTGATGATAATGAGTGAGAAAATGAAAACAAAAGAGAGTAAAATTCCTACTTCATCATTCTCATCTATTCTAGCCACTTAGATTAGGATGTTCACTTCATTAATACTTGATTAGAGAAGTGATAGCTTGAGTTTGAGATTCTTCAATGTAGATCATCTTCGAAAAGGAAGACTTCAAGCAAGCATGGATCATTCGGCTTGTGGAGCCTCTCTAGAGTCCGGAAGTTCATGGATCGCGGTGAAGGGACTACTACTCGGAGCTTATGAAGCGAAGGAACGGACTACAAAGGTTGGAATCTCAAACTCTTAGAAGTAAAGTTGTTTACTTGCTATTTGTTTTGCCTAATCTTTAGTCTAAGATCTTGGTTAGGGTTTTTCGGCACTTGAAAATTTTGATTTTGGCATGGTAGATGCCTTGTAGAAGCTTGTGATAGTGCCTAGGAACCCTACAGGAAAGTTGTATGCTTCTGGTCTTCGGAATGCATCTTTATTTGATTGTACCCCGATGATCCGTCCATGAAGAAGAAGACTTCGTGAGTGGACATGTTATCTATCATGAATTCAGTAACCGGTACGGGAAAATCAACCTTCGGGAAAGCTTTATTGAGGTCTCGGAAATCCACGTAAATGCGCACCATCCCATATTTCTTCATCACAGGGACAATGTTGGCGATCCAGTCGGGGTATTGAACTTCCTGGATGAAGCCGGAGTCAATTAGCTTCTTGACTTCGGCGTTGATACTCATTTCAAGTTCGAGCCGCATTCATCTTGGTGCTTGTTTGACTGGGTTGACGTCCGGAGATATCGCCAATTTATGCATGGCTATTTCTGGATCTAGCCCCGGCATATCGGAATAGTTCCATGCAAAGCAATTTTTATACTGCATGAGCACATCTTTTAGCATAGCCACCCGCTCTTTAGACAGCAGCTCACTAACGAACATTGGCCGTGAGTCGTTTGCCGTCCCCAAGTCGATTTTTTTAGGTTGTCCGCCATGGTGTGTATCTCATCTTCCAATTTTTTTGGCGCCGGTGGAAATTCTGAGATCACCTCATCTTCATCCTCATTTTCGAAGCACCAGGGAAGGTCATCCATATTCTTGCACTCTCCTTCTTCCGACAGCGTTATCACGTAACATGTACAAGATCGTTTCCAAGACCGACGTTGATCTGGTTCTACTCTTGCTATATACGTTGCTTTTGGCACATGCTTTTGTGGTGGGTCTACCCTCCAATTGTTGGATAAAGCGAATCTGCCGAGTTGATATTGGTCTTCAACCCAGTTTTTGAAGGTGAAGCGGTCTTCAAGGGGATATCATATCGCTTGGTGATAGGAACAATAATCCGGGTGATGAACCTCGTTTTCTTGATCGGGGTACCGAGACTCCGGGAGTTTCATCATCTGATGCTTCATGACAAGGTCAAAGATTCTCCGTGTCTTGTCTCTAGGGAAAGAATATCCTCGACCCATCTTTTTCATAAGAGATGGATTTCGGCTGACCCTTTCTCGATCACATGGCCTTTTGGATCCGTTTTGCCGCTGTTGAACGTTTGTTCCGTTCTTTAACTTGTTTTTGCCTCCGCTTCGGGCCTTTTTCTTGTCTTGGGAATGCATGGCGGGATGACGGTGGAGGGCATTGTCATCCTCCGTAGCCTGCTGAAGAAGGCGTTGCGTCTTGGCTTTCTCGTAAATGGCCATTTCATGGCTATGGTCGTTCCGAACCTTTTGACTCTCTTCCCTCACTAGCTTGTCCATCTGTTCTTCAAATGACGGGCTCGGCATTTTTATGACAGGACCTCGTTCAGGTTCAGCGTCAGCGTCTTTTAACAGAGCACCCCCTTCTTCATCGGGGTCATTTATGACATGGCAGCCATGGAATTGCTCCCGTTTCTTGGACTGGACATATCCAAGCCCAATCGTTTCCATTTTTTCGTTGGGCAATTTTCGCTGAGTTCCGGGGACATTCTAAATCCTGTCGTAGAACTGAGCTTGTCGGGGAGTCCGTTTGAATGGTACGCCTTGGTATCTTAATAACCTTCTCAATCCCTCCGTGTAGTATCTGAGCAGACGGATGGGTTGGAGCCTGTCAAACGCAAAATCGGCACCATGCCAAACTTTTCTTTCGACTTTAGTCTCTGTGGATCGATAGAACAGGATCGCCTTTTCACCTCTTCGCCTGGGAGGGACATAGAATGTCTACAGCTCTTGCACACTATATGTCTCAAGCGCATCAAGCTCTTTGTAGTGCTGCTACAGAACCATGGAGATTTACAAACTTTGATCATCTTCAGCGAGGGCCTGCACTGATGGACGGACCGAGAACACTGTATTGACTTCGTCTTCAGAGTCACTGCCAAAGACAAGAATAGAGGTAGATGGTCCCGACCTGTTGCATTGGGGCGGCCTCGATTAGACTATCTCTTCTTCCTCCTCAGTATCGCTCCTGAAGTCCGGAATAGTGGTGATAGCTTTTTGCTTATTCTCCGGTTTATGGCATCTTTCCGTGTCTTCAAAGTCCGGTAGGAAATACTTTGCATCCTCGTACTTTCGGACTTCATTTACGGAGAATGGGTTTAGTTCCCCCGTCACGGTATACTCGGGACCATCTTTGAAATATTTCATACACTAATGTTGTGTAGAAGGGATGATATTGTACTCATGTAACCAAGGCTTGCCGAGGAAAGCGTTGTAGCAGGTCTTGGCGTCAATGACATGAAATTTGATGTCAGTGATGAGCAGCCCAAAGCGTAACATCAGTATTATAGACCCGAGCGTCCGTGATGACTGGGAGTCGAACCCGGAGATGGTGATTTTATCCCGAGCGAGGTGCTGTACGGTTATACAGATTTATTTTAGCACCCTCACATTTAGGAGGTTGACAGAGGACCCGTTGTCAAATAAGATTTTCCCTATCTTGATGTCATGGCAGTACCCGGTGACATACAGGGGACGGTTGTGCTCGCACGTTCTGAGGAGAAGATCTTCATCGCCGAAAGTGATGTCAGCTGTGTGCACTTCTTCCAACTCGTCTTTCATCTTTTCTTCGGTAAGGAAAGCTTGAAACTGCTCGGGCTCTTGTAATGCCCAGATCATAGAATCTCGTGCCTCTTTAGACAACAGAAAGGCATCCAAAATGCTTAGCTGTGAGGGTATCTTCCTCAGGTGTGCAAGGACATTGTAATCCACTTTTTTTTCTTAGGCAGGTCCTTGGCTGCCAGCTCTTCGACGACTCGATCATTGAGGGAGATATCCTCAGGGACTTTTTCCTTCCCCTTATCTTTTTTGTTCGATCCCTTGTTTGTAGGTCCGAGATTCTTTTCGGGAAACGTACGACTACGTAGCTGAATGTTTTCATAGTTCTTTATCTCTTCCTCTTTTCCTGAGGTGGATTCCTTGAAGAGAGGGCCGAGGGCTACTTCTTCATCAGAATCGCTTCTGAAGGTGAGAACTTGCGATCCCCTGATATCGACCATATGACAGTTGTCGGCAGTTCTTTTGTGCTCATATGTCTTGCTTCTCTGCTCCTGACGAGTTTTGCGCTTCATCCGCTTGAAATGTTGACGGTGAGCAACGTATATCACCACTTTTTAAAGGCCATGCATTTTTCGGTAGGATGTGCAATCCTCTGATGGTATAAGCAGTAGTTAGGATGTATATCTGCTTTGTCAAGGTGTATACCGCCAGGAGTATCTCCTTTTAAAGATGGCAGCTTCATTCCCATTGACAGGGCTTTAGCGAACCGTTTCCTTGTCTTAAGCCTGTTTTTTGTCTTCCACGGGCGTGCTTCGATCTGGTTGGAGTGCTTTGCAACTCATCCTTACCATGACTTCTTCAACTTGATGCCGACGCCTAGCCCTTTCGAATATGGTCATTTCACGCTCTTGATCAGCTTTGCTCTTCTGACGGGCTTCGTTTAGCAGCATGTCAATCATTTCGTCTGACGGTTCCAAGGATTTTGGTACCGATTCTGCCCCCATCTCCTTTATATTATCTTCTGATGCCGAGTGAGCCTCTTTGTCATTTATTGGTAAATGAGAGATCATGTGACAACTTACTACATAATCCTCGTGTTCTTCTGACGAGTCTTCTCCCTCATCATTGTCATATCTCCGCTCTCAAGGATTGGTTGAGAAACTCATGGAGTGTGACCGGGGTTCGCACCTTCTGATTATATTCCTCCAGTGCGTCAATATTCCTTTGTAAATCCGTGCGTTTGTCATCAGACGGCGCGAGCTTTTTGGTCTTCTTCTTCTTCTTCTTCGAAGGCTTCGACAGCTGGGCCTAGGTGTTTTGCCCATCGCTACCAACTCTCGGTGTTGGGCGCGGTTTCAGCATCCCCTCAATGATCTCAGGCTCTAGCGGGCTTTTCCACCTGATTGCCGGGAATGCTTGGAGATCCTTCAACATTATTTTGGTCTTAGCCGAAAGAACAACTTCTCATGGAGTTTCCTCTATAAATGAGAATGATTCCCCCGGCGTGTTCATCTTTTTAGGAGCGTGCGGTTGTGGCGGGTTTACCCTCTAGTTTTCAAACAACGCGAATTTGCCCTGTTGGTACTATTCCTCAATCCAGTTTTTGAAGGCGAAGCAATCTTCGATTGGGTGGCCCATTATTCGATAGTAGGGGCAGTAATTGGGATTGTTGACGTCGCCCGGCTGCAGTAGGCGTCTTGGATCCGGCAGAGTGATGAGCCTGTTGCGCAATGCCGGTTCGAACATCCTTCTCGTTTTATCCCGGGGGAATGAGTAAGGACGTCTCAACTTTTCTCCGAGTGATTCATGTTTATCGTTTTGGCGAGCAGCTGGTTTCGGATCACTCAGCTATTGCTGAGCGTTGGCGATGAAGGTAGCTTTCCTTTTGCCCTTTTCATTTCGAAGCTTCGTTTTGAGGAGGACGGTCTATGGACCATCTAGTCTATTTGGGCCAGCTTGTCGATCAAAGCTTGGAAAGTGGTCGGCTTGAAGAACATCATAAATTAGGATATAGTTTCCTGCGGATCAAGGGTCCCTACGAACATGCCCACGGCAGGAGCTTCTTCTCGTGTTGTTCGCATCTCAACCATAGGTTCCGCCACCGAATTGCATACTGAACCCAAGTCTCTCTTGGCTTCACCCTGGCATTGATCAATGTCGTGATCGGGGTGCATTCGCTGGCGCTTGCGAAACGCTGGGTGAATAATAACTCCATTTCTTTGAAGGTTTTGATGGAGTCATTCGGAAGATTTTTCGTAGACACGGGGATCTTCTCCGGCCTTCTCCTTTTATGAGCGGTCGAAGTTGAGGTGGCTGTTGCAGACGATACTTTCCGTGGTACGACGGCGGGATGACCCTCCTCTTGCCGGACCTTCATTTTCTTCTGTCGGCGGGAGTAATCTTTGTCGATTACAGAGTCTTGGACTCTTCTCCAGACTCTGTGGATTTTGGAGGATAGCCGCTGAGAAGGCTATTCTAGGTTTGCCTTTGTAACGTTCTCCACAGGAGGAGGAGACTTTTTCAACACGGCAGTTGGAGAGTTCTTGCGCACCATCCTGAGAGGTTTAAAACTGTTCCCAGTTGGAACAACAATATTAACTTCCACCATTGGAGTTGGTGGGGTAAGTCCAAAAGGGGAACTGCCCCCAGCTTTCCTCACTCGGCTCCAGTGACAACGTCGATTATGTCGTGTAGCCGGGATCACCTCTATCGTCGGAGTAGCTTCTTCATGCCCCCTGCTTTGAGGAGAGGCTGTTATTGGCGCCAGCCTTTCAAAGACTGACATCCGCTGGGAAAGAATGGTCAACCTGTCGAAAGCCGACTTTCGAGTAGGGGAAGTAGTTTGGACAACTTCACCTACAACTTTCACCTACAACAGGAGTTGGGATAGTATTCTCTGATATTGTGAGCCTCTTCGTGGGCCCATTTGAGCTTAGGCTCAGCCTGTCGAAGACTGAGGCAGTATACTTGGACAACCCGTTGAGAGGGGCTGCGGTAGTTGCAAGCCGATCGAAGACCGACTTCTTTGGAGCTTCTTATGAAGACACTGGAGCGTTGAAGCTCATTCGCGGGAGCATGGTCCCGAAGAACAATCCAGTGGGGGTCTGTGTCACCAGTTCCACCGGCATTGCGTAGATGGAAGGCGCTTGGGGCCCGTAAGTTACTCCTCCAGACGGGACGGAGCGGGAGTTGTTGTTGCAGTTGGTGCAGCTGGAAGCCATTGATCTTCTTTTTTCTTTACAGGAGCAAGACACAAAATCTTAGTACCATGAATCCATAGGCAAGCATTGCGGACCGCGATTTGTTCGCGAACACGACACACGAAGTGTGGAGTGGAAAGAAGAAAAGGTCCTACCGGGCGTGCCAGAATCTGTTTATCGCCGAAAGACGCGACCGGGACTTTAGGACATCTAGCCTGAATTTTGGGGGCAGATGCTATTTGGATTTATCCATCCACCTCTCCGAAGATGCTAAGTTGATTTATGGCACCGCGTATCGGAGGTTTGGACGGATGCGGACGTTGTAGCAGACTTCGTCAAATTCCCCCTCGTTGTGAGGGTTTTTGATTGTGGGGACGCTCTTCCCTGCAGGCGCAAGCCCCTGCAGTTAATTATACGACACGAAGTGACCTTCTGGAACAGGAGAAAGTGGTTACCGCATCGCGGCAACCACTTTCTCCTGTTCCAGAAGGTCACTTCGTGTCGTATGTGTTTGTTTTATTTTTTTGTTTGCCCGTGGATTGTATACGGAGACTAATTTGTGTTGTCGCCCGTAGGGCGGGGATTAGTCTAAATCCGTATTTTCTTAGATTTGAGTTTGTTTGATTTAAGGATCGTTAATCTCGTTTGAGATTAAGATCAACTTAAATATTTGTTAAGGATACGTTAGTCTAATTTTTATACTAAGATCTACTTAACAAGATTTTAGGATCATTTAGGTCCAACGAAAGAGCATTTGGGCTCTATCGTTTTAGTTTAGGGATGTTACGGTCCATTGGGTTTAAGGACATCATAGTCCATGGAGTTTAATTTTAGGGACGTTGCGGTCCATTGGGTTTAAGGACATCATAGTCCATGTTTAAGAACATCATAATCCATAGAGTGTAATTTTAGGGATGTTGCGGTCCATTATTAGTTTAAAGACGTTGCGGTCTATTGGGTGTAAAGACATCATAGTCCATGTTTAAGGAAATCATAGTCCATAGAGTTTAGTTTTAGGGACGTTGCGGTCTATTGGGTTTAAGGACTTCATAATCCATGTTTAAGAACATCATAGTTCATAGAGTTTAGTTTTAGGGACGTTGCGGTCCATTATTAGTGTAAGGGCGTTACAGTCTATTGGGTTTAAGGACATCATAGTCCATAGAGTTTAGTTTTAGGGACGTTGCGGTCCATTGGATTTGTTGATTGTCGGGACCCGCCACCTCTCCGAAGACATTGAAGAGTTACAACGACATATATCAGAGGTATGGGGAGATGTACCCTTGAACCAATGTCAGTTGAGAGATCTGTAATTGGGTTTAAAACTAAGCGGTTGATCTGAAATAGGGACTTTTGGTCAGCTTGGACTCGGCCCGCTTAATTTTTGAATAAAGTGTTAAACACTTGTTTGGGCTCGGTCCCTTTTGTTCAACAATGCTGAGCATTGATATGGGCTTTGATGCTCACCTTTTTTTTGTCTTTTATTGAGTGTTAAACACTATTTATGGCGCTGGGCTCTATTTACAGAGCGCTTTATGTTAAACAGCGTCCACGTGAGAAGCACGTGGAGCGCTCGGCGCTGGGCGCCAACCATTGAGTGCAGAGCACTCTTTATTTTATCAGCGCCCATGTGAGGGGCATGTGGAGCGCTTGGCGCTGGGCGCCAACCACTGAGTGCTAAGCACTCTTTATTTTATTAGCACCCATGTGAGGGGCACATGGAGCGTTTGGCGCTGGACGCCAACCACTGAGTGCTGAGCACTCTTTATTTTAGCAGCGCTCACGTGAGTGACACGCGGGGCGCTCGACGTTGTTTCCTTCTTTTTTCATTTTTCTTAAGAGTTCAATCCTTTGTTCTCCCCTGGATCTTCAATCCCTAAGAACAAAGTCATCCCTATGAGAATTAGATTCTCATTTGTGGAAGATTTGTCTCATGGATCTCAAATTCAGGGAAAGAACTATGTTCTTTTTTTATGGTTAAACCCTTAGATGTGTAGATGAGATACTATGATCTTTATTTACCTTGAAGAAAGTTCTTCTTCCTTCCTCTCTGTTTTTAAAGCTCTTTTAGCTTGCTCTTCATTTTTTGAACTTAAAGTTTATGGGGGGAGTTCCTTTGTACAAGACTTGAAGTCTTTGTTGATTCAGTTAAGAAAATCTCTCATTGAGAGATCTCTAATTGATTTGGGGATTTTATCTACCGTTGGATCTTTGATCCTAGGCTTTTTTTTTACAGAAGATATTTTTCTTGTTATCAACAAGATTGGGAAGATATTTTCCCATACAGAGCCTATTCTGTATCTTGGTGATTCTTAATCACCATTGGATCTTTGATCCAACGGTGCTCTGTTTTACAGAGCGTAATCTTTCTTGTTTAGAATGATTTGAGGAGTATTTCCTCAATAGAATTTAATTCTGTTTTGATGATTTATCATCTCCGTTGGATCTTTGATCCAACGGCATAGAACTTTTGGTTCTGGCGCTGGCGCTCTTATGCGGGGCACGTAAGGCACTGCCTCAGAGTTTTTAACACTTGGGCGTTGGCACCCTCGTGCAAGGCACATGAGGCGCTGTCTTCTAAGAGTTTAACTATTATTTAATATATTTCTTTTTGCGCTTTGCACATTGGCGCCCACGTGAGGAGCACGTGAGGCGCCATCATAGGATTTAATTCTATCCGAGACAGTACCTACATGCTTTGCATATGGAGCTTTTCCTTTATTTTTATTTTTATTTTATTGCTATTATTTTATAAGGGAACAAGTTTTAAGCCAAAATTTTGGCGGGAACAGTCCTTACCCTACTGAGTCTGAATGTGACAATCTCCGTATAGTCTGGTCTCTTTGTCAAAGAGTTTCACATATCGATTCCAGGAGGTGGATAACGTCAGACCCCTACTAACCCGATAAGTCGTGTCTGAATCTAGCTCATCACCAACTGAGATACTACTGATCAACTATCACTAAATCTCCCCCACCGTGGCTACGGATTTCTTGTAATAGCCAACCGAATACAGCACGACATCGACTTCTAATACTAAGAGAGACAAATCCCTAACAGTCGACCACTACCTCCATGTGGCTTGGGTCTGTACCCAACTAAAACCTGTTTGCACGACTCCTTTGAGCCATGGCAGGGTAGTAATCAAAGTGCAGTGGGAACTCACACGAGACAAATGATGACTTCACGTCAAAGGACTAACCTGTACTCATGCTATCTGAGAAATTCCATCTAACGATAGGTATAATACCATCTAGAAGTTCTCGGCGAGTCCGTCCAGTGTACTCACCTTCAGTAAGTACCAGTATACTATCTTAGGTGACACAACACCAATGACTTGTGAGACCGGAGACCGCCCCTCGTCGGGGTCTCGAAGCGGTATACACTAGTCTACTCCGGAATATCGATGCCCAGTCTCGATACTCTCACGACTAGGGACATTTAAGGATGTGCTTATAGGCTACCCAGCTCTCACGTATATGATCGTCATCATAATGCTGGTAGTCAAGCAAGAATCATATGGGCTCTATCAACATGTAATAGTGATCCGCAATACCACATAATACATGTACATGATGATAAAGACAAACCAGATAGCATATTATCATTTTGAGTAAGACTGTCCTACCCGTATCAATCCTCCCACAATTATCACAATCGTGTGCCTACAATTACAATAATTTCCTTTATGGCACTATATCCAACATAAGGTAATCCCCTTCGGCCTCAAAAAACGCTGGGCCAACGTACCAACGGCTGGTCAACAAGCTGTTCAAGCCACAAATCGGGAGAAATATGGAAGTCTATGTCGATGACTTGCTCGTGAAATCCACTCTGTCAGCCGGGCATATCACAGATCTTGGCGAGACCTTTAAGGTCCTGCGAAAGTACAAAATGAAGCTGAATCCAGCCATGTGTGCTTTCGGTGTCATGGGTGGATAGTTTCTTGGATTCATGGTCACACATCGAGGAATTGAAGAAAACCCGAAGAAGATCAGGGCCGTCATTGACATGGCAACGCCTAAGAGCAACATTAAAATCATGTGGCCTATGGGTAGGGTGGCCTCTTTGAGTCGATTCATGTCTAGATCTGGCGAAAAGTGCATGCCTTTTTTAAAAGCCTTGAGAAAAATCCTCGGGTTTGAACATTCCGAGGAATGTCAAGTAGCCTTCGAGCAGCTCAAGACTCTTCTGACGACGCCACCACTTCTCACCCGACCCGTTGTAAGAGACAAGCTGTTACTGTACCTGGCCATCTCCGACCAGGCTGCCAGCTCCGTGCTCATCAGAGAATCCGAGGGGATACAAAGACATGTCTACTATGTTAGCCACGTTTTCAAAGATGAGGAGACCAGGTACTCAGCCATTGAAAAGATAGTCCTGGCGCTCGTCGTCACATCCCAAAAACTTCGGCATTATTTCCCAGGCTTATGCCATCATTGTTCTCACCAACCAACCCCTGGGAAACATCCTTGGTTCCCCTGAGTCGTCGGGCCGCTTGGAGAAGTGGAGATAGGAGTCCTCACAGTTTGACATCCAGTGCCGACTGAGGCAAGCCATCAAAGCCTAAGCCCTCGCCGATTTCATGGTTGAATACACCATTCCCAATAAAGAGGAAGCGCCGACATGAGATCCAAACCCACAACACTCTATCGAAGAAAAGCTCGGTCCGATTCCGGGCAGGGTACTCTATGTGGACGGTTCCTTCACAGAGGAAGGGGGTGGAGCTTGGCCGGTCATCCGCGGCCCCAATGGAGCCGAGATATAATACTCTGTGTGGCTCGACTTCAAAGCCTCCAACAAACGCTGCAGAATATGAAGCCTTATTGGCCGGTCCTACGAATCTCCTCGGGGGGTGGGGCTAAAGAGAATTAGAATTCGCAGTGACTCCGCGTTGGTCATCGGGCAGGTGATCGGACGATTTGAAGCCTGGGAAACCCCTGATGATGAAATACCTAGCCGAGGTAAAAAAGGCTCCGGAGAAATTTCGACAATGTCCACGTGGAACAGGTTTCTCCCGGAGCATGAACGTCGAAGCAGACGTGTTTGAGCAAACCCGCCTCCTCCTCTTCGGCCAATCATAAGAGGAACATCCTTTTCGAAATCCTACCCGCGGGCCCAGCAACGAAGATAAAGAAGTGATACACCAGGGTCTACACCACTCAGGGGAGTGTCTCAGATTGGAGAAAACATATAGTGGAGTTCCTCAAGGATAGAGTGCTCCCCGAGGGACCGAACCGAGGCGTGCCGACTCAGCATGAAATCTCGCCACTTTCGTGTGGAGAAAAAAGGAACTTGTACAAGAAGTTGTACACCTAGGCCCCTACTCAGATGCATCGATTCCGACAAAGTAGAGTATGTTTCTTCATGAGATACACGAGGGCATTGGCAGCGCACATCAGGGGGCCCAGCAGCCTAGTTCAAAAGACACTGGTGCAGGGATATTATTAGCCGACCATCCACGGCCGATGCGGAAAAGCTCTTACGAAGGTGCAAGACATGATAGCACTCATTGGCTACCATCACTGAGTTAAACACCACTAAGCTCCCATTTGTCGTTCACACAATAGGAAATGGACATGATTGGCCAACTTCCTACCGGCACTAGTGGGCACAAATACATCCTTTTTCGCCTTGGACTATTTTACGAAATGGGGTCAAAAACCGCACCAATTAGGAAATCGGATGCCACCCCTTCCCTCGATTTAGAATTTTGAAGTTCATAATCACCGACCATGGAACCAACTTTAAAAATGACAAAGTCAGAGAATTCTTCAGCGACTATCACATATTGATGAAGTTCTCCACGGTCGCACATCTCCAGTGCAACAGGCAAGCCGAGCTAACAAACTGAAGTGTCATCCGGGGCCTTAGAGCTCGCTTGGAAGGAAGACAGGGCGGATAGGTCGAGGAAACTGCCACGTGTACCGTGAGCATTGCGAACGTCCAAAAAGGACACCCACGAGGGAAAACCCCATTCAGTCTCTGTTATGGTATCGAGGCAATGGTCCCCCACAGAAATCGGCCTACCCAGTTATCAAGTCGAGCACCTTGACGATGAGACCAACGTCTTGGCCCCTTCGAAGCAACTTAGACATCCTATTATAAAAGAGGGACCGGACGCAAATAAGGATGGCCGCAAATCAGCAATAGACCACCCGATATTACAATTCCCAGGTCAAACACCTAGCATTTAAGACGGGAGACTTAGTCCTATGATGAAATGAGTTTGAGGACCAAGGGAAGCTGCACAAGTTCTCCCCGAAGTGGGACGGTCTCTTCCTTGTGACCGAGGCGTTGCCCGAGGAGCCTACCGCCTCCAAAATTCCTTGGGGCGCAACTTTCCACGGTCGTACAACGCCGAAAAACTTAAATTGTATACATGAAGTTGTACTCTCTTGAATAATGAGACTCCTCTTTTTTCTGTCATCAAGCTTGTTTTAGTTTCCGAGTTAAGCCCTTACACGAGTAGGTTCCTGCTCGGTTTCAAGGTCGGTGGTCAGCCTCCTTTTCATCGTAACCGGGTAGCTTTCTACCGGGCCTATTCGTGGCGAGTAGCTTCCTGCCTAACGACACCGTAGATCCAAAAGCCCCTTCCACGGGGCAGTCGGGTAGCTTCCTGCCCGGCTTACCAACAGCAGGCAACTTCCAGCCCGGCCAAACCCATGAATCATTAGCCGGCGAGCTACCTCACCCGTATGACTAAAACGTGGGCTCACCTATAGGTTGTCGACCTAAGTACCACTCCGCCCGCCTTACCTCGACTCCGGGGGAATGAGGGAGTGAGAAGCACCGCTCTACATCTTCTTGGAAAAACAAAAACAAAAACAAAAATTTTCAATGATAGACACTTTGAGCGAAGAGAAACTCGTAACCAAAAGACAAAATTTTATTGATAAAAGGTTTTCTCAGCTCCTCAGCCTTACAAAAATGTCCGGGGGCTCCCAAAATAAAAACATTACAGCAAAGGGGAAGAGAGTCCAGAGAGCATTGACCATGATACTCTAAACTGAGATCCAACAGCCAAACCCAGACAGCATCGAATCGCTCCCTCTGCCTATACCTATGGACCCGAGCGGCTATGGTTCCACCGAGGACTTCCACTGCCGAGAATGACGCTGTGATTAGCCTCTGTTGAAAAGCTCGGCGAAGGATATCTATCGAGCGGACCTATCTGCTCTTCGAGATCAGGCCCAACTCATGGGCCGTACGCATCTTGTCGATGATCTCCTCCAGCGCTTGTTGGGACAAAGCCGTGAAAAGGCCCGAGGAGGACCTCCAGATCGTGTAGATGAGCACTTGTAGAAGAGAAGATCGGCACAGGAGTAAACGTCCGCAATGAATCTCTATGCGACCCATCACGATCTCGTATGTCGCCTCAGAACCGTCAAAATCGTAATGGTAGAGGTCGTGGTGTGTCATGATGTCTCGGATGTTGTACGTATTGCCGGCTATTAGGAAACAACGAACTAAGGAGATCAATTAAAGAAAAAGGGGTGAAGACGGCTAGAGGCAAATCAACGAGAGTGCCTAAGAGGGGGGTCAAGCATCCCCTATTTATAGCCTAAACAAAAATTCCTAAACGGTCGAGATCCTCTTCCACCAAGGCACGAATCATGGAGTATCATCATATGCATCATACCATTCAATACGGCGCTGCTACGCGGTGCTCGGCTATTGGCCCCCTCCCTTTCACTCGGATCAGGAAAGTTTGAACGACATCTTCAGGAGATCCATGCGTATCTCGAGATACCCGCCATATGCCACGTAGTACCGGGAATCAAGGAGGCACAAACATTGAAGTCATGGCGATACAACTGCCCGTCGCACACAAGTGGATTCCTGATCTAAAGTCCTCATCGCGAGGCGGCCGGGCAGCTTCCTGCTTGGCCCAGATTCCTGGTCTAAAAGCCCTCATCACGAGGCCGCCGGGCAGCTTCCTGCCCGGCCTATCCATGCCGGTTAGCTTCCTGCCCAACAGCGCTATGGATCAAAAGTCCTCATCGCGAAATGGCCGAGCAGCTTCCTGCTCGGCTCGGATTCCTGATCTAAAAGCCCTCATCATAAGGCCGCCAGGCAGCTTCCTACTCAGCCTATCCACGGCGAGTAGCTTCCTTCCCAATATCACTGTGGATCTAAAGTGCTCATCATAAAGCGGCTGGACAACTTCCTGCTTGGCCCAGATTCCTGATCTAAAAGCCCTCATCACGAAGCCACGGGGCAGCTTCCTGCTCGGCCCATCTGCGGTAGGTAGCTTCCTTCCCAACAGCGATGTGGATCCAAAGTCTTCATCGTGAGGCGGCTGGGCAGCTTCCTGCTCGGCTCATATTCTTGATCTAAAAGACCTCATCATGAGGCCGCCGGGCAGCTTCCTGCTTGGCCCATCCGCGGCGGGTAGCTTCCTATCCAATAACGCTGTGGATCCAAAGTCCTCATCACGAGGCCGTCGCATAGCTTACTGCTCAGCCTTAAATGGCTGACCCAACTCCAACCCCGAAGGAGTAGTAGCACCGGTCTACCTATACTTGGTGTTCGCTCTTCTCACATTACCCCGACTCCGGGACGATGAGGGGACATCGGTCTACCTATGCTTGGTGTTCGGTAGGAAGGGGACACCGGTCTACCTATACTTGGTGTTTGCTCGTCTCACGTTACCCAGACTCCGGGATGAGGAGGGGACACCGGTCTACCTATGATTGGTGTTTACTCATCTCATGTCACCCCGACTGCGGGGCGAAGAGGGGACACCGGTCTGCCTATAATTGGTGTTCGCCCGTCTTACGTTACCCCGACTCCGGGGAGAGGAGGGGACACCGATCTACCTATGTTTGGTGCTCGCTCGTCTCACGTTACCCTGACTCCGGGGCGAGGAGGGGACACCGGTCTACCTATACTTAGTGTTTGCTCGTCTTACGTTACCCCAACTCCGAGGTAAGGAATGGACACCGGTCTACCTACGCTGGGTGTTCGCTCGTCTCGCATCACCTTGAAGAGGGGCACCGATCAATCCACACTTGGGAAATAAAGAAGAACAAAAACATTACAGTCAAGCTCATCAAGGACGAGCTAAAAATGTTAGTTGTATATATGCCCTAAAGGCCATTATTGTACATGAGATGTATATAATAGTGGATGCTGGGACATATATAGGGAGGACTTTCTTGCTCGACATGATAGTATGCTATCTAGTTGCTTCCAGGATTACGATGCAGATCATACTAGTGGGGCCTGGGTAGTCCATGAGTACATCCTTCAATATTCCTAGTCGTGGGAATATCGAGACGGGGCATCGATATTCCAGAGTAGACTAGCGTATATCTTCTCGACCCATGTGATAGGCGATGGATGATCCTATATCCATTGGTGTTTGACATCAGAGATGGTATACGGGTGCTCAATGGAGACTGGGTATACTGAACGGACTCGCCGAGAACTCCCATATGGTATTATACCTCATGCCAGATGGCAGTTCTCTGGTGACACTGGTATAGCTTAGTCTGTCTACCCGAGATCGTCATAGAGTCTTGTGTGTCTCCCACTGTGCTTTGATTTCCACCCTACCACGGCTCTACTGAGTCATGCAAACAGGTGGTTTTTGGGTACAGTCCCGAGTCACATGGAGGCAATGAGCGATAGGAGTGGATTCGTCTCACCAGGTATTAGGGGTTGATGTTGCGCTATGCTCGACTGGCCATAACTGGAAATCCCTGGTTAGGGTTGCTGTGATTTACTGGTAAGTGTTATCAGTAGTTTTACGCTCGTTATGGACCTTACATCGGCATGACTTATCAAGCTACTGGGGTCTGACGTTTACCACCCCTAGGCGAGATATGCGACATATCAGACGAACAGACCGGACTGTGCGGTAATTGTTACTGATTGGATTCACAGGAGTGTGAGCAGGCTTGCTCTTTGATCTTCTGATCGCTCAATACCCGGGTGGCCGTTACGTTTTGCAGACCGCTTGCGGCTTTTGGGTGACAGATATGATCACCGCCTACTGCCGGCGTATTGACGAGTCTTTAGAGTCCTACACAGAGGTTTCCTGGCTCAGGCGAAACGAAATAGGAGCACGTATATGATATGTGCGGAACCGAGAATAATACGAGTATGTGATACTGTATTCTATTCTCGCGATTTGTATCATCGGTCGGTTATATGCGATATAGCCGGGTTACCGAATCAAGTGTTGATTCGATATATTGATACACTAGATATTAGTCGGTTATATGCGATATGACCGGATCATTAAAGCAAGTGTTGATTTAATGATTTAATGTATAATTATATATTTGATATATTACTTTACATTAACTAGTATTGGTTCACTTAAGATTGCTTTTCTCACTTGATGTGCACAAAGTGTATATGTGATATATAATTGTGTACATGTTTGTATCATGATTGATGATACATGCAAACATGGGTGGGTGGGTGACATACACCATACTAATTATAATTTAGGTTTTTATTTATCTTAATTATTCAAAATGGAGGCATCTTTTGTCATGACTTGAAACTTCATGAAGCTTGAAGCATCTTTGACAAAGTCCACTTATTTTGTCTCAATTAAGATATTTATTAACCAAACCATTATAATTAGCCATGGTTATGTCTCTACAATAGATAGTGGATGATACTAACTTACCCATGGTTGCATAATGATCATAATTCTCTTCACTTGAGTTTCTATTCTTCTTCTTCTTTTTCATCCAAAAGAAAAACCTTGCTAGATTTTTCTAAGTGAAGAAATCAAGTGAGAAACCAAAATCGAAAGTGAACCCACTTGCTATTTCATCATTCTCTACTACTTGCCATATAGTTTAGGGTGTTCTCTTCATAAAGTTCTTGATCTAGTGAAGTGGTAGCTTGAGTTTGAGTCTTCTCGACATAGATCATCTTCGGCCTCGACGACTACGAGCAATCTTGTTCATTTCTCTGGGGAAATCTATACTAGAGTCTGGGAGTTCGATGATCGCAGCGAAGGGACGTCAACACAGAGCTTTAGAAGTGAAGGACGGGATCTACAATGGTTGTATTTTTGTTCACTTCTCTTTGCGATGATAGATTACATATTTTGTTACCCTTTTTTCTAGCATGATTCTTAGTTTGATTGCTTAGCACTCTCTTGAATTTTTGTTGTGGCATTTGTGATGCTTGCAAACTCTAGGCTAGGTGCTAAGGAATCCCAACATGGTATCAGAGCCTAACTAGAAACTTAGACAATGTTAGATGTAATACGAAAACGAAACAAATCCGTAAACATACAATTTCTGGAACCCTGCAGTTCATGCTCTATGTTGTTTTTCAAAAGGTCTGTAAAAATTTTGCAAACAAGTGCAGAGTCATCTATATGGTACCTATAGTGCACAGAACAAAAACGAGACCCATTGCTCGGATTTCAACCGAGCAATTTCCCACTAAAACCGGGGAGGCCGGCCCTAATTGCTCCAATTTGTGTCGTTTTTGTTTTGTGCTCTGGTGTGCTCATTTTGGGGTTTTAGGTATTGTTTGCTTGATCCAAATTTTCATGTGATGTAAATTTTTCTATAGGACCAAAATGGAGTGTTTCGTAGTCGTATAATTTAACATTGTGATGGTAACCTAGGCTATGTTTGACAGTTCGAACGATATTCAAACATCACCCCATGACCCCCTCAGAAATTTCCAAGTGTTGGGAATTTTTTTAAGTTAATTATATCCGATGATCATGCAAGTAACTATATGGGCCCTCTAGAAGAACAAAAACCTTAACTCGATTCTATACCCTCGGAACCGCGGCTTGAACCCTAGGGTTCGCCGTAGTTCCGCGGTGTCATAGGTGAGGCATTGGTTTGACCCTTCTACGGCTGGATCATAGGTACTGTGGCACGTTTTGGGTACTTTAACTTCGCTCAAATGTTGAGCTCAATGGGAGTTGTGGGGATTTGTTGATTCGATCGAAACATTTAACATCGTCTAGTATATTGTGATACAATACTTGGAATAAAAAACATTTGAATTTTATAAGTCTAGCAATTTAGTCTTATTTGATTGGTTGCCACGGGATTTTGATGCGATCAAAAGTCCGTCGCAATCACTTTGTGTATTCGGATACTCGCCGGGTAACATTACTAGATAGCCACGCCCCCATAACCCCGACCAAGTGAGAACTCCGTTGCTAAAAAGCATCCGTCCGGGTGCTCGCGGCAACGGTGTTCCGCCTAAGTGCACTTCGTCGTCGGTATCAGGGGGTGTGGCCGTCTACTAAAGTTTCCAACGAGCATTCAATCGGGATGTCGGGAATCTTATTGAATTGCCCGACTGATTATTGGAAAGTGTTTTCAATATAGAGACTAAAATGCGGGGTTTATAATTGTTAGGCATGCGATGTCTAAGGAATTCATATTGTTAGGCATGAAATCCGCAATATGGGATATTACGGGTTTACGATATCTAAGGTGGTTGCGGATTCCAATTGTTGTAGTTTTTCACTTTCTTTTCTGCAACCATAAGTGTAATATGTGGAGTATCGCCGGTTTCGTTGCTATACGTCAACGATAATTGGGATACGCATATTTACTTACGTTGATGACATGTGATGTTATGTGTTGCTGGATACGTTATATTGGATCATACTGTTTGAATAGCCGGGGGTTTTATGTGAGATGAGAGGTTTTCATTTTCATTCATGTAAAACCTTGTATGTAATATTCTTTTATTGGGGCACTTCCGGGTTTAGGAAGATGTCACCGTTGCTATATATTATTTACTTTTCCGCATTAGGATATACCCAAGGAGGGGAGCACAAGTAACCGGGTTGTAGAGTCCAGTGGGAGATCATCTCGAAGAGTCGAGTCCGGGTTTCCTAACTCTAGAATTGGTAGCGTTGCTTGCTGCTCTCGTAGAGGTCTAGGGGTGTGGGATTGGCTATTCATCACGACCGTTGAATCCGTGTTTTATACAGGCTCAAAATAAAACACAGACATCCTAATATATCCAATATTTCATATGTTGTTTCTGTTGCGATATCTGTGATGTGATCGTTTGATATGTTGAGATAGATACTGTATATAGTGTATATGATATATTATATGGACGTTACTTATGTTTTACATACGTGCTAGCCCTGCCCCGCTCTGCCGTTAGTTACCTAACCTAACGGTGCATGATGGGACATCGAGGCGAATGCGGATGGCATAAGCGTACGTTGTATTTATCTGTGATGTTTAGGTAAACTTAAATGATGGGACATTCATTAATGAGATTAATGAAAGAAAATAAACCTAAAAGATGTTGTGGAATCGAATTTTAAAAATTAGGTAGCTCTAGTTGTTACTTTGCATAGCGGTATTCCTTGTAGAATTTCCAGCACCTCATTCGATGAGGAAAGAGCCGAGATCCCTTCACCGTGAGTGACCTCTTTAGCAATAATTAGCAGATGCTACAACCGTCGGTTTTTTCTTTTGATTGCTTTTCTAGTTCTTGCTTTGCATAGTGGTATTGTGAATATCCTGCATCTCATTCGACGAGGAAAGAGCCGAGATCCCTTCATCGGGAGTGACCTCTTTAGCGAAATTAGCAAAAGCCTAAAAAACACTCCATTTAAAACCATTTGATTCTACAACGATATCAAGTTCAAAGCGTTAAAGGCTTTCTTAAAAACCATCCGCAACCCTCCGTCATTTTAGGAAGTAGAGTACTTAGTATTCGTGCTACGTATGTTGATCATAGTCAAGACACAGTGTACGGTAGCTAAGTGATGTCTTTCTACACAGCATATGATGCGATTGTTAGGACAGTCATATGATATGTTGATCATAGTCAAGGTCATGTGGGTGGGTCTAATTAATCACGAAATGACGGGTAGAACTTGACTAGTGCTTATGATATGTTGATCATAGTCAAGGTCATAAGTGCTAAGGGTAAAAACCATTATCGGGAGTTTCAAGTGTTGAAATTTGCAATGAGATTGCATACCTTCTATGAGATAGTTGGATCCTGATACCCACTGCGAGTAATTGTTACTCCTGGGAGAGTTTTGCTCTTTACAATTAGCCGATCAAGTAGGTGTCTAAAAAGGTGTCAACGGGGTTATGCCCCTGGGAAAATGAGGTTTATTTTAATTAGGTCCGTACGAAAACACGGGGAACCTCCCTCAAAGTACCGGCACTGGCCTGGCTGAAAGATTTGAGAACTTGTAAAGTGTAATTAATCCTGGCTAGTCTTTCCTTTTAGGGTTTGAAGGAAGATTTGATAAAAACAGTGGGAGCCATCCTGATTAGATAAAATATATAACCAATCTAATCTTGCAAGAGCGGACGCATAGTGTTTTCTTCTCTCTCTCCAGGTAGCGACCATGTCACGCCTTAATCAAGATAATAATATGTATGTATTGACCGAACCCGCTTGTTATACTGAGCTAGGGAACGTTAGTCCCGCTCCAACTTATAATTGTTATAAGACCAAGCAGGAAATAGGGGAATACCAGGATTCCCATGCCGCCCAAACGAAGAAAGTGCATGATGATGCATCTTCTTCGGGTGTGTTCATTATATAGAACTGTTTCTCAATATCCTCTACGTCCTGGGTATTTGATACCGGATCAGGTTCCCGGATATGTAATCTGTTACATGAGCTACAGATAGGTAGAGAACTGAGAACGGGTGATAAGTTTCAAGAGTTGGAAACGGTGCAATTGTTGCAGCCAAGGTGTTGGCAGTTATCATCCTGTATTACCAAAATACATTGATTCTGAACGAATGTTATTAGATACCGAACCTGATATACAACATCATATCAGTCTCTTTATTTAGTAAAGAAGGATATAAATTTGTATTGTTGGATAATGTTTTGAACATTTCCTATATCAAGAGTTGATCGGTTTTAGGCACATTATCTAAAAGTATATACGTTCTAAATCAAACCACAGTTCTTAACGTACAGAACATACACAAGAGGAAGAGTTCAGAAATGAACGAATCCTTCTTAAGGCATTGTAGACTAGGTCATATCAATGCGACCTGACTAGATAAGTTACATTAAGATGCATATATAAATCAATTTGAATTTACATCTTGTGAAACTTACCAGTCAAGTCACAAAGATAAGATGACCATAGCTCCGTTTACTTGAAACAGAGAAAGGGTTATTGAACTCTTGGGACTGATACATAATGATGTAGTAAGTACCCTGTCTACAATTGCCAGGACTGGTTCTTTATACTTCTTTATATTCACTAATGATCTCTCAAGATTCGGACGTATGTTCCTGTTGAAACACATGTCTGAAGCTTCTGAGAAGTTCAAAGAATATAAGATAGAAGTAGAGAACCAATACAGGAATAAGTATTAGGTCCTACGATGTGATCAGGGAGGAGAATAGTTAGGCATAGAGATCCTGGACTATTCTAAAGAATAAGATTCTCTCTCAGCATTACTCCTCCGTATACACCACAGCACAACGGTGTATCGGGGAAGAGCAATCGCACCCTATTAGATATGGTGCGCTCTATGATGAGTACTACTGAGTTACCTGTTTCCTTTTGGGGGGTTATGCACTTATGAAGCTGCATACCTATTGAATAAGGATTCAATAGTTCTCGACGAACCCCAACCTCTCCACCGATCTGGTAGGGTTCCTCATCCGCCTGAGAGATACTTCAGTTTCTCGATGAAAGTAGGAGCGAAGATTGCATCATGAGATGATGACCCAACTAGCTTCGAGCAGGCCATCAAGAGTAGGGACTCTGTAAGAATGGCTGGATGCTAAACGATCTGAGATGGAATCCATGTACACCAACAAAGTATAGACTTTGGTTGCTATATCTGAAGGGTTAAAACCCCATCAGGAGAAAGTATATCTTGAGAAGATTACTTGGTGTAGATGGAAAAGTTGAGACTTTCAAAGCTAGACTTGTTGCAAAAAGTTTTCGTCATTAACCAAGCTTGGATAATGATGAAACCTTTTCTCCAATAGCTATGCTTAAGTCCGTCCGGATCCTTCTTGCCACTGCTACATACCATAACTACGATATCTGGCGGTTGGGTGTCATGATTGCTTTTCTAAATGTTAATTTAGAAGAGAGCGTCTTTAAGTACATAGCTAGAGGGCTTTATAGACAGTGGGAGCAGCGGAAATTTGTGCAAGATGCTTTATGGGATAAAGCAGGTATCGCGGAGTTGGAACATCTGTTTTGATGTGGTAGTCAAAGAGTTTGACTTCACCAAAATGGTAGATGAACCTTGTATATACAAAAAGGTAGTAGAGAGTATGGCGATATTCCTCGTACTGTATGTGGATGACATACTCTTGATAGGAAAAGAGTTTCCTATGCTACGCACGGTCAATCTCCTCTTATCACAAGAATTATCTGTATAAGATCAAGGTGATACCTCCTAAATCCTGGGTTTTTAGATCTATGAGATAGATCCAAGTGAATGTTAGGATTCTCACTAGGTGTAGTGAGATGGTATCAATCGATCCTGGGGAGAATCACTGGATAGCTCCAGGGCGGTAAGGACGACTGAATTTCAATCACATGCATTGTCTTTACCCTTAGTGGAGTAACGGTATGTTGGAAGAGTTCCAAGCTAGATACCATGGCAGACTAGACAATAAAGGCTGGATACATCGCTACCAAAGATGCTACCAAAGAGAAAGTCTGGGTGTATATTAGTTCATGAGATGAACTAGGTTCCTTCCATTATGAGACAATGGAGGTGTGGCTTTGGCCTAGGAACCCCGGTCCTATCAGTGACCCAGACATATTCTAAGGCAGTATCACCTGATCATGGAGATGGCTGATCTTCAGGGAGATCGAGATTAGGAGAGTAGAATCAGAGGACAACACGGCGGATCTACTCATAAAGGCATTTCCCCAGAGAAAGGCTTTTATGGGATGGTTGAGTATGAGATACTACAACCACTGCTATATGATGGCCCTAGTGCAAGTGGGAGATTGTTAGTTGTATGTATGCCCTGGAGGCCATTATTGTACATGAGATGTATATAATAATGGATGCTGGGACATATATAGGGAGGAATTTCTTGCTCGACATGATAGTACGCTATCTGGTTGCTCTTTATCTTAACATGTACACTTATTGTCTCTCTGTTACATGTTGATAAAGCCCTTAGGATGTGTACTCGACTTCCAGGATTACGATGCAGATCATACTAGTGGGGCCTGGGTAGTCCATGAGTACATCCTTCAATGTTCCTAGTCGTGGGAATATCGAGACGGGGCATCGATATTCCAGAGTAGACTAGCGTATATCTTCTCGACCCATATGATGGGAAATGAATGATCCTATATCCATTGATGTTTGACATCAGAGATGGTATGCGGGTGCTCAGTGGAGACTGGGTACACTGAACGGACTCGCCGAGAACTCCCAGATGGTATTATACCTCACGCCAGATGGCAGTTCTCTGGTGACACTGGTACAGCTTAGTCTGTCGACCCGAGATCGTCATAGAGTCTTGTGTGTCTCCCACTGTGCTTTGATTTCCACCCTACCACGGCTCTACTGAGTCGTTCAAATAGGTAGTTTTTAGGTACAGTCCCGAGTCACATGGAGGCAATGAACGATAGGAGGGGATTCGTTTCTCCAGGCATTAGGGGTTGATGTTGCATTGTGCTCGACTGGCCATAACTTGAAATCCCTGGCCAGGGTTGCTGTGATTTACTGGTAAGTGTTATCTGTAGTTTCACGTTCGTTATAGAACATACATCGGCATGACTTATCAAGCTACTGGGGTCTGACGTTTACCACCCTAGGCGAGATATGCGACATATCAGACGAACAGACCGGACTGTGCGGTAAGTGTTACTGATTCGTAGGAGTGTGAGCAGGCTTGCTCTTTGATCTTATGATTGCTCAGTACCCATGTGGCCGTTACATTTAGCAGACCGCTTGCGGCTTGTGGGTGACTGATATGATCACTACCTACTGCCGGCGTATTGACGAGTCTTTAGAGTCCTACACAGAGGTTTCCTGGCTCAGGCAAAAAGAAAAAGGAGCACGTATATGATATGTGCGGGACCTAGAATAATACGAGTATGTGATACCGTATTCTATTCTCGCAATTTGTGTCATCGGTTGGTTATATGCGATATAGCCGGGTTACCGAATCAAGTGTTGATTCGATATATTGATATACTAGATATTAGTCGGCTATATGCGATATGACCGGATCATTAAAGTAAGTGTTGATTTAATGATTTAATATATAATTATATATTTGATATATTACCTTACATTAACTAGTATCGATTCATTTAAGATTGCTTTTCTCACTTGATGTGCACAAAGTGTATATGCGATATATAATTGTGTACATGTTTGTATCATGATTGATGATACATGCAAACATGGGTGGGTGTATGACATACACCATACTAATTATAATTTAGGTTTTTATTTATCTTAATTATTCAAAATGGTGGCATCTTTTGTATTGACTTGAAGCTTGAAGCATCTTTGACAAAGTCCACTTATTTTGTCTCAATTAAGATATTTATTAACCAAACCATTATAATTAGCCATGGTTATGTCTCTACAATAGTTAGTGTATGATACTAACTCACCCATGGTTGCATAATGATCATAATTCTCATCACTTGAGTTTCTCTTCTTCTTCTTCTTCTTCTTCTTCTTCATCCAAAAGAAAAACCTTTCTAGATTTTTCTAAATGAAGAAATCAAGTGAGAAACCAAAATATAAAGTGAACCCACTTCCTATTTCATCATCCTATACTACTTGCCATTTAGTTTAGGGTGTTTTTTTCACAAAGATCTTGACTTAGTGAAGTGGTATCTTGAGTTTGAGTCTCCTCGACATAGATCATCTTCGGCCTTGAAGACTACGAGCAATCTTGTTCATTTCTCCGGAGAATTCCATACTAGAGTCCGGGAGTTTGATGATCGCAACGAAGGGACGTCAACACGGAGCTTTAGAAGTAAAGTACCGGATCTACAAAGGTTGTATTTTTATTCGCTTCTCTTTGTGATGATAGATTACATGTTTTGTTACCCTATATTTTAGCATGATTCATAGTTTGATTGCTTAGCACCCCCTTGAATTTTTGTTGTGGTATTTGTGATGCTTGAAAACCCTAGGCTAGGTGCTAAGGAATCCCAACAAAAAATACTTTATTAATATTCCAAGTTATATACAAGGTATTCTAAGCTCATCAGCTTTACAAAATGCCCGAAGGCTTACAAAAATAAAACAAAAACAAAAGGAGAGCTGGAAGAACGACGGCTTCAAACCGCCTTCTCGACCAAGGCCTCCAAGTCGTCCGCCCTCCTGGCACCTCTGCCGGCTACCTCGCCTCCACCTGCCTGCTCAGCACCTATGCCAGCAGCTTTGCCTCCACCCGCCGGCTCGATGCCACTGCCTTGGGGCCCCTCCTCCGCAAGAGGATACCTCGCACGAAGCTCTCGGTCGTCTAACCCGGGCGCCTTCTCCTTGACGGCGTCGAGATCGTTGTGCCACTCGACGGACGTAGAATTTGCAAGGCCGACGTAAAATTGGTCTGACGCCTTATAGTATTCTACAGCCTTCTCCGTCCTATCCTCGGTCCGCTTTGCCGCCTCATGGGCCACCCAGGAATCCCCTTGCATAAGTCTCTCTGCTTCCTCATGGCCTTGAAAACCTCATTAACCTCGCCGACCCGGGCTTGAAGAGCCCGGTTAGATTCGGTCAATGCCCGGTGAGACTCTATCAGCCTCGTGGCCTTCAAGCCTTCCGATACTAGCCTCGACACAAAGGAGGAAGCATTTCCCAGGCCTCCTTTACTTTAGTAAGGAGCTCTTCCTCAAGAGAGGATGACTCTCTGGCCATTTTCATCGCCGGGGCAACCTCCTCGGCCTCCATGGCAGCTAGGATGGCATAATGTTGAAGGACCTGCAGAAAAACATGAACAACATTTGTCAGAAACTAAACAGAGGAAAAATCACTTGGAAATTTTTATTTTTCTTGAGGATTACCAATCTGGACAGCCTCCTGAGCTATCGCCGTGACTTGGGCCTTCATGGTACCTTGAGGAATATCAGTCGCCACCTTATCTATGTCCGCCGGCAAGCTATCGGCCACAGAAAGCACCGACGGCAGCTCAATATAGAAGTCACCTTCATGCATCTGTATCCAGGCCAGGGGCGGCCGGAAAACCACTTTCTTAAGTCTCTTGGCCAGAGACTCAGCGGAGGAGGGAGCTTCCGGTCTAGCCTGAGGAGCCTGTTCCCGGGCATGTTTCTGCCCTCCACTCCGGTGCTCCTCCAGGACAGGAGGAACGAAAATGTCCTTAGCGGGAGGACCCTGCCGGGGCTCCGCACCCGGCATGGGCTTGGACGAACTAGCCGCTGCCCTTCTTTCCCTGCACTTTGGCGGTCAGGGCGGCCATGATCTTTGATCGGTCTATGGGCTCTGCGAAATAAAATAAAAGGAATGATCGGCAACAAGAACGACAAACTACGCTAAGTCTAAATTAATCTGCAAGGTCCTAACTTACCCTCGAAGCACGCGAGACTGAGTCCCATCTAGCTCAGAGCCTGCTCGGAAAGCAAGGCATCGGCCCGCTGGATTAGCTCCCACCGAGACACGACCCCTGCCTCCGGGGCGCTTGACTGCTTGGCCCTTGGGCAATCCGCCCTATGCCACGTGATGGGAACTGGCCATTCCTCTCCCCTCAGAGGGCCAACGAACACGAACTTCTCCTTCCACTCGTGGATAGAAGAAGGAATGACTACAACCTTTGACCCGGCCATCCTACCCTTATGCTTTTTAAAATAAAGTTAAACCTAGCTCGGATCGTCCTTACGAGTACCAGGGTGATTTTTATAGCAAAGGAAGGAGAGGAGAAGATTTAAGTTGAAGGGGATCCGATCAAATTTCAGCCGGTCCAGGAACCCGAGGAGAATTCTCCATGAGTTTAGCGCTAGCTGGCCCGGGGCAAGTTGAAAGCAATGGAAGACAACACAAATCTCGGATAAGAAGGGTAGATGCATCCCTGCTCGGAACGCTTCCAAGTACAGGGCAATCTCAACACCATGTACCTGATCTGCCCGCTCACCCTCCCTGGCCACGCGAAATGAGTAGCCATGGGATATGGAAACAAGCCCGGATATCGGAAAGCTCGTCCGACCGACTCAACATCGAGGGCACATCGTGAGTATTCTCGATGTGCGCCTTGGGGGCTCATTTTGCAGCCCGACGACGAAGAAGAAGGGCATCACCACCCTTTAAGGGCGAGCCTGACGCAGAGGAAGAAGAAGAACTTCCTCGACTATCGGAAGCCGAGGAAGATGAAGATGACCCACTGGGCTCGGCATCGCCCGACTCGACCCTAACTACATCAACAGAAGTATCAGAGGAAGAAATCTAACCTGATTCAAGGAAAAAGTGGCTGGGGATGGATTTGAGCTGAGGATCCGACCTAATAGATCAAGCGCCGAGCAATCCTCAGATGACAGGAGGCAAGTGAAGTAAAGGTGCTTCCTACCAAAGGGTCTCCCCTATTTATACAATCAGCGAAAGCTATCCGACAGCCCAAATCCGCCCCCGTCAAAACGAAGCATTGCGTCCCATGGCCCTGTTTCCCCCAATAAGAGAGCAAGGCTCTGTTCAAAATTTGAATTGAGGCAGCACCTCACATGCAAAGCATGAGAGCGTCCAGAGTTACAAACTCTGAGGCAGCGCCAAGAGTTAAAAAATCTAAGGCAGTGTCTCACATACAAAGCACGAGAGCGCCAGAACTAAAAGTTCTCCATCCTTGGATCAAAGATCCAACGAAGATGATAAATCATCAAATTACAAAATTAAATTCTGTTGAGGAAATACACCTTAAATCTTTCTAAATAAGAAAGATTGTGAGCACCGTTGGATTAAAGATCTAATGGTGATTAAAAATCACCAAGATACAGAATTAAATTCTGATTGAGGATACTCCTCAAATCTTTCTAAACAAGAAAGATTGTGCTCTGTAAATCAGAGCACCGTTGGATCAAAGATCCAATGGTGATTAAAAATCACCAAGATACAGAATTAAATTCTGATTGAGGAAGTACTCCTCAAATCTTTCTAAACAGGAAAGATTGTGCTCTGTAAATCAGAGCACCGTTGGATCAAAGATTCAATGGTGATTAAAAATCACCAAGGTACAGAATGAAATTCTGATTGAGGAAATACTCCTCCAATCTTTCTAAACAAGAAAGATTATGCTCTGTAAATCAGAGCACCGTCGGATCAATGATCCAATGGTGATTAAAAATCACCAAGATACAGAATAAGCTTTGTATGGGAAAGTATTTTCCCAATCTTGTTAAAAGCAAGAGAAATGTCTTTTGTAAAACAGAAATCCTTGGATCAAAGATCCAACGGTGGATAAATTCCCCAAATCAATTAAAAAATCTCTCAATGAGAGATTTCCTTAACTGAATCAACAAATCAGCATCCCCTATATAAAGGACCCAAGACTTTAAGTCTTATAGAGAGGAACCCCCCCCCCCCACATAAACTTCAAATTTCAAAGACGATAGCAATTTCTTCTCAAGGTAAATAAAATAATTGAGATCACAGCATCTCCTCCATGCTTGAGAGTTTAACTCTCACATAAAATGAACTTAGTCCTTTTTCCAGATCTCAGATCTATAAGACAAAGGCTTTCATAAGTGAGAATCTAATTCTCAGAGAATTGAATTAAGCATAATAGAAAACTTGGTGCTTGAGAGTTTAACACTAACATAAAAAGAACATAGTTCTATTTCCAGATCTCAGATCTATTAGACAAAGTCTTTCATAAGTGAGAATCTAATTCTCGGAGAATTGAATTGAGTAGAACAGAAAATTCAGTGCTTAGCACTCAAAATCTGGCGCTCCAAGTGGTCCTCACATGGACGCTATTTTATAAAAAGCGCTTAGCACTCAAGGTATGGCGCTCCACGTGCTCTTCACGTGGGCGCTATTTTATAAAAAAGAGCTTAGCATTCAAAGTCTGGCGCTCAGCGCCGAGCGCTCCACACGCTTCTCATGTGGATGCTAATAAAATAAGGAGTGCTTAGCACTCAGTGGTTGGCGCCCAGCGCCGAGCGCTCAACGTGCCCCTCACATGGGCATTGATAAAATAAACCATAAAGAGTGTTCAACACCCAATAAAAAAAGGGGTGAGCATCAAAGCTCATGTCAATGCTCAGCATTGTTGAACAAAAGGGGATCAAACCCAAATAAGTCATCTGAACCCAAGGTTGGTCAAACCCCAAATCAACCGAGCCCATAGGTCTTCTTCTAAGTTGGTCTTAGTGCCAAACAAAACTACCAAGTCCCTGATGAACATTCTTTGGTTCAAGGGTACATCTCTCCACACCTATGATACATATTGTAATTCTTCAACATCTTCAGAGAGGTGAAGGGTCTCAATAACCAATAACTCTTGGCGCACCCCCCAAACCAATGAGCCAAAAATCCATGGACTATGATGTCCTTAAACCCAATGGACCGCAATGTCCCTAAACTGAACTCCATGGACTATGATGTCCTTAATCATGAACTATTATGTCCTTAAACCTAATGGACCGCAACGTCTCTAAACTAAACTCTATGGACTATGATGTCCTTAAACCCAATGGACCGCAACGTCCCTAAACTAAACTCCATGGACTGTGATGTCCTTAAACACGGACTATGATGTCCTTAAACCCAATGGACCGTAATGTCCCTAAACTAAAGCAATAGAGCCCAAATGCTCTTTTGTTGGATCTAAATGATCCTAAAATCCTGATGAGTAGATCTTAGTCTAAAATTAGACTAATGTATCCTCAACAACCATTTAAGTTTGATCTTAATCTCAAACGAGATTAACGATCATTAAATCAAACAAACCCAAATCTAAGAAAATACGAATTTGGACTAATCCCCGCCCTACGGGTGACAACATAAATTAGTCTCCGTGTACAATCCACAGGCAACCTAAAACAAAACAAACACACACGACACGAAGTGAACAGTTGGAGAAGGAGAAAGTGGTTATCGCTAGGCGGTAACGTAATTAACTGCAGGGGCTTGCGTCTGCATGGAAGAGCATCCCCACAATCAAAAACCCCTCATAATGAGGGGGAATCTGACGAAGTCTGGTACAGCGGACGCATCTATTTAAACCTTCGATACATGGTGCCATAAATTAACTTGGTATCTTCGGAGAGGTAGACAGATAAAACCAAATAACATTTGCCCCCAAAATTCAGGCCAGACGTCCCTAACGCCCGGTCGCGTCTTTCGGCGGTAAACAGATTCTGGCACACCCGGTAGGACCTTTTCCTCTTTCCACTCCACACTTCGTGTGTCGTGTTTTGCGAACAAATCGCGGTCTGCTTTGGTTGCCTGTGGATTCGAGGTACTAAGATTTGGTGTCTTGCTCCCGTGCAGAGAAAAGAAGATTAATAGCTACCAGCTGCATCAACTGCAACAACAACTCCTGTTCCGTCCCGTCTGGAGGAGTAACTTACGGGCCCCAAGCGGTCTCCATCTTCGCAATGCCAGTGGAACAGGTGACACAGGCCACCACTGGATTTTTCTTCGGGATCATGATCCCGCCAACAAGCTTCAGCGCCCCGGTGCCATCACCGGAAGCTCCGAAGAAGTCGGTCTTCGATCGGCTTGCAACTACCGTGACCCCTCTCAGCGGGTCGTCCAAGTCTACTGCCTCAGTTTTCGACAGGCTAAGCCTAAGCTAAAATGGGCCCGTGAAGAGGCTCACAATACAGGAGAAGACTATCCCAACTCCTGCTGCAGGTGAAGTCGTCCAAACAACTTTTCCTACTCGAAAGTCGGCCTTCGACAGGTTGACCATTCTTTCCTAGCGGATGTCGGTCTTTGACAGGCTATCTCCAATAACAGCCTCTCCTCGAAGCAGGGGGCATAACGAAACTACTCCGACGATAGAGGTGATCCCGGCTACACGACATGCTCGACGTCTTCACTGGCGCCGAGTGAGGAAAGCTGGGGGCGGTTCCCCTTCTAGACTTACCCCAACAGCTCTAATGGTGGAAGTCGATGCTGCTGTTCCAACTGGGACCAGGTTTGAGCCGTTCAGGAGGGTACGCAAGAACTCTCCAACTGCCGTGTTGAAAGATTCTCTTCCACCTGTGGAAAACATTACAAAAGCAAACCCGGAATGACCCTCTCAGCGGCTGTCCTCCAAAATCTATAGGATCTGGCAAAGAGTCCAAGACTCTGAAATCAACAAAGACTACTCCCGCAGATCGAAGAAAATGAAGGTCCAGCAAGAGGAAGGGCATCCCGCCGTCATACCACGGAAAGTATCGTCTGCAACAGCCCCTTCAACTTCGACCGCCCATAAAAGGAGAAGGCCGGAGAAGATCTCCGTGTCTACAAAAAATCTCAAGGGAACTGAGCCTAAACGCCCCAAGTCTGGGGGTATGATAGTGTACACCATTTACATGGCTTCCGGAAAAGAGGAAAGCCGTGCTTCTGGGGGTCATCGACCACTTACACGATCAGTAACTAAGGCTCAAGAGCAACAGCAGAAACTCCAGGAGATGCTGACAAAGATGGCCGCACTTACTGGGCAGAAAGAAAGTCCGGAAGTGTCATCGGATCAATGCCAGGAGCAGGAAACCGATGCCGAATTCCTCCGAAGGATGCTCGAGAAAAATATAAATAAGCCGAGGAACAAGCGGCTGATATAAAACAAATGGCGCTCCTGTTCCAAGAAATGGTGGGGATGATGATCCAGCCGGACCCTCCAGCCGAAGATCCCCCAATAATCATTGAAGATGACAGAAAGGAGACATCAAACCCTCTTCCGGCTTTATCAGCATCCAGGGAGGAGACGATCTCGAAAGCTGCGCTTGATGACTACATAGCTCAACAGATACGAACTCATGAGGCAAGCGAAGCCGCTGGCAAATTCGTCAGAACTGGGCGACCCTATCCAAGCTGGTACGATCAAATTAAGTACCCTCCAGGATACACAATCCCTAAATTTCACATGTATAAGGGGACAGGCAATCCCCATTAGCACGTCGCTCAGTTCAGGGCTCTCTGTGGAAATACTGGAGGTGATGACAAACTGCTGCTTCGCCAGTTTGTCGGCAGCTTAGCGGAGACGGTATTTGAATGGTACTCGGAGCTTCCGAATGACTCCATCAAAACATTCACAGAAATGGAGATGCTATTCACCTAGCGTTTCGCAAGCGCCAGCGAACGCATCCCAATCACAGCATTGATCAATGCCAGGGTGAAGCCATAAGAGGCTTGGGTTCAGTATGCAATTCAGTGGTGGAACCTCTGGGCGAAATGCGAACAACGCATAGAAGAACCTCCTGCTGTGGGCATGTTCATAGGGAGCCTTGACCCACAAGAGACTATATCCCAGTTCATAATGTTCTTCAAGACGACCACTTTCCAAGGGTTGATCGACAAGTTGGCCCAAATGGGCCATAGACCGCCCTCCTCGAAAACGGAGCTTCGAAATGAAAAGGGCAAAGGGAAAGCGACCTTCGTCGCCAACGCTCAGCAACAGCCGAGTGATCCGAAACCAGCTGCTCACCAAAACGATAAACAGCAATCACTCGAAGAAAAGCCGAGACGTCCTTATTCATTCCCTCGGGATAAAATGAGAAGACTGTTCGAACTGGCGGTGCGCAACAGGCTTATCATTCTACCAAATCTGAGACGCCCACTACAACCAGGCGACGTCAATAATCCCAATTACTGCCCCTACCACCGAATATTGGGCCACCCAATTGAAAATTTCTTCTTCTTAAAAAACTGGATTGAGGACCAGTATCAACAAGGAAAATTCGCGCTGTCTGAAAACTGGAGGGTAAACCCGCCACAACCGCACGCTCCTAAAAAGATGGACACGCCGGGGGCATCATGCTTATTTATAGAGGAAGCTCCATGGGAAGTTGTTCTTTCGACAAAAACTAAAAGATGCTGAAAGATCTTCCAGCATGTCCAGCGAATAAATGGAAAAGCCAGCTAGAGCCAGAAATCATTGAGGGGATGCTGAAACCACGCCCAACACCGAGAGTTGGTAGCGATAGGAAAAATACCCAGGTACAACAGTCAAAGTCTTCGAAGAAGAAGAAGAAGACCAAAAAGCCCGCATAGTATGATGACAAACGCATGGATTTGCAAAGGCATATTGACGCACTAGAGGAATATAACCAGAAGGTGCGAACTCCGGTCACACTCCAAGAGTTTCTCAACCATATCCTTGAAAGCGGAGATATGACAATGATGAGGGAGAAGACTCATCAGAAGAACCTGAGGATTATGTGGCAAGTTGTCACATGATCTCTCATTCACCAATAAATGACGAAGAAGCTCACTCGGCATTAGAAGATAATGTAAAGGAGCTTGGGGCAGGATCGGTGCCAAAATCCTTGGAACCGTCAGACGAGATGATTGACATGCTGCTGAACGAAGCCCGTCAGAAGAGCAAAGCTGATCAAGAGCGTGAAATGGCCATATTCGAAAGGGCCAGGCGTCGACATTAAGTTGAAGAAGTCATGGTAGGGATGAGTCGCAAAGCGCTCCAACCAAATAAAAGCACGCCTGCAGTAGACAAAAATAGGCTTAAAACAAGAAAACGGTTCGCTAGAGCCCTGTCAATGGGAATGAAGCTGCCATCTTTCAAAGGAAATACTCCTGGCGGTATACACCTTGACGAAGCGGATGTACGTCCTAACTACTGCTTATACTATCAGAGGATTGCACACCCTACCGAAGAATGCATGGCTTTTAAAAAGTGGTGGCAGGGATACGTTGCTCACCGACAACATTTCAATCGGATGAAGCGCAAAACTCGTCAGGAGAAAAGAAGCACGACAGATGAGCACAAAAGAACTGCCGGAAATTGTAACATGGTTGATACCAGGGGATCACATGTTCTCACCTTCGGAAGCGATTCTGATGAAGAAGTAGCTCTCGGCCCTCTCTTTAAGGAATCCGCCTCAGGAGAAGAGGAAGAGATGAAGAGCTGTGAAAACATTCAGCTGTGTAATCTATGTTGCCTGAAAAGAATCTCGGACCCATAAATAAGAGGTCGAACAAAAAAGATAAGGGGAAGGAAAAAGTCCCTGAGAATATCGCCCTCAATGATCAAGTCGTCGAAGAGCTGGCAGCCAAGGACCCGCCCAAGAAAAGAAAGGTGGATTAAAATATCCTAGCACACCTGAGAAAGATACCCTCACAGCTAAGCATCTTGGATGTCCTTATGTTGTCTAAAGAGGCATGAGATTCTATGATCAGGGAATTACAAGTGCCCGAGCAGCTTCAAGCTTTCCTTGCAGAAGAAAAGATGAAGGATGAGTTGGAAGAAGTGCACACGGCTGACATCACTTTCGGCGATGAAGATCTCCTCCTCGGAACGTGCGAGCACAACCATCCCCTGTATGTCACCGGGTACTGTCATGACATCAAGATAAAGAAGATCCGAGTTGACAACGGGTCCTCTGTCAACCTTCTAAATGTGAGGGTGCTAAAAGAAATCTGCATGAGCGTTCAACACCTCGCTCGGGATAAAATCACCATCTCCGAGTTCGACTCCCAGTCATCACAGACGCCCAGGTCTGTAATACTGACGTTGCGCTTTGGGCTGCTCGTCATTGACATAAAATTTCATGTCATTGACGTCAAGCCCTGCTACTGTAGGGTTCCTAGGCACCCTAATGAGTTCTCACAAGGCATCGAACATGCCAATATAAAATTTTACGGGTGCCGAGAGACCCGACTACGGATCGTTTGCTAGAAAACTAGGCGAAAAAGCTAACTAGTTAACACTTAACTACAAGATACGGAAATACAACCTTTGTAGATCCGGTGCTCCACCTCCATAGCTCCGCAACGAGGTCCTCTCCGCTGTCCAAATCAAATCCGGGCTCAAGCGTCGGCATCGTCGGAGAATGGGCAAGCTAGGTCGTCGATGTCCATGCCGAAGATGATCTACGTCGAGGCATCGCTAAATCAAGCTCCACCTTCACCAAGCCCTAAAAACTTGTGAAGGAAACACACTCTACTACTTGGCAAGAGGTAGAGGATGAAGAAATAGGAAGTGGGTAGACTTTAGAATTGGATTTCTCACTCATTTCATCAATCTACCATTGATGAAGTGAAGGTTTTTCTTCTTGAGTTGAAGGAAGAAGAAGAAGAATATTATGATAAGATTAATTAGAATAATAGAAAAAGAATTATCCTTATCATAACATGAACCATGGTTTGATGTAGAGAGTTAATTCAAGTTAGATGAATGGTTAGGGTTGGAAGAAGAAGACAAAAAGGTTATCATGAGTCAAAGTTGCATGAAGCTTCATGAAGCTTCATGTAAGAAAGCAACCCTTTTTATTTTCTTTTCCCTTTATCTTTTAATCCAAATTAAAAGATAAAAGAATAAATGAATAAGAAAATAGTAAACCCTAACCATTTCATTAACCAAGGTTTAATTCTTTACACTTAACCTAGTACTCTTGCATCATCAAACATGATACAAACAAGTGTACAAAAAATATATCACATATACAATGTGCACACCCGAGTGAGAAAATCCATTTAAAGTGAACCGATACTAGTTAATGCAAAGTAATATATCAAATATATAATTATACATTAAATCATTAAATCAACACTTGATTCAATGATCCGGTCATGTCGCACACAACCGACTAGTATACAATGTATCGGCTTATCGAATCAACGCTTGAATCGATAACTAGGTTATATCGCATACAACCATTCGATACATTCATCGCGAGAATGGAATACGGTATCACATACTGGTATCATTCTCGGTCCCGCACATATCTCATATGCACTCCTATTTCGTTTCGCTTGAGCCAGGAAACCTCTGTGTAGGACTCTAAAGACTCGTCAATACGCCGGCAGCGGATGATGATCATATCAAACACCCACAAGCCGCAAGCGGTCTGCTAAACGTAACGGCCACCCGGGTATTGAGCGATCTGAAGATCGACGAGCAAGCCTGCTCACACTCCAGTGAATCCGACCAGTAACACTACCGTACAGTCCGGTCTGATCGTCTGATATGTCGCATATCTCGCCTAGGGGTGGTAAACGTCAGACCCCAATAGCTCGATAAGTCGTGTCGATATGAGGTCTATAACTATTCGAGAAACTACTGGTAACACTTACCAGTAAATCTCAGCAACCCTGGCCAGGGATTTCCTGTTATAGCCAATCGAACACAGCGCAACATCAACCCCCTATACCGGGAGAGACGAATCCCCTCCTATCGCTCATTGCCTCCATGTGACTCGTGACTGTACCCAAAAACCACCGTTTTGCACGCCCTCTTGGACGTGGTAAGATGGAAATCAAAGCACAGTAGGAACCACACAAGACTCTATGACGATCTCGGGTCAACAGACTACTCTGTACCAGTGTCACCAGAGAACTGCCATCTGACGTGAGGTATAATACCATCTGGGAGTTCTCGGCGAGTCCGTCCAGTGTACCCAGTCTCTACTGAGCACCCGTATATCATCTCTGATGTCAAACACCAATGGATATGGGATCATCCATCGCCCATCTGTATGGGTCGAGAAGGTATACGCTAGTCTACTCTGGTATATCGATGCCCCGTCTCGATACACCCACGACTAGGGACTTTGAAGGATGTACTTATGGACTACCATGTCCCCACTAGTATGATCCGCATCATAGTCCAGGTGGTCAAGTACAGATCCTAAGGGCTTTACCAACATGTAACAGAGAGACAATCAGTGTACAAGTTAAGGTAAAGAGTAACCAGATAGCATACTATCATGTCGAGCGAGAAAGTCCTCCCTATATATGTCCCAGCATCCACTACAATATACATCCAATGTACAGTAATGGCCTCTAGGGCATACATATAACTAACAATCTCCCACTTGCACTAGGGCCATCTGTAGCTGTGGTTGCAGTATCTCATACTCAACCATCCCATAAAAGTCTCTCTCTGGGAACAGGCCTTTGTGAGTGGATCCGCTGTGTTGTCCTCTGAATCTACTCTCCTAACCTCGATCACCCTGGAGATCAACTATCTCCATGATCAAGTGACACTGTCTTAGAATATGTCTGGATCACTGATGGGACCGGCGTTCCTTGGTATAAGCCACAACTCCATTGTCTCACAATGGTAGGAACGTAGTTCATCTCATGAACCAATATACACCCAAACAGCCTCTTAGGTAGCATCTTAAGTAGCGATGTATCCTGCCTTTATCGTCTAGTATGCCACGGTATCTAGCTTGGAACTCTTCTAACATACCGTCCCTTTACTGAGGGTAAAGATAATGCCTGCGACTGACATTCAGTCGTCTTTATCACCCTGGAACCCTTCCAGTGATTCTCTCCAGGATCGATTGATATTATCTCACTACAATTAGTGAGAATCCTAACATCCAATTAAATCTATCTCATAGATCCAAAACTCAGGATTTAGGAGGTATCATTTTGATCCTATTGGAGAATCATAGTGATAAGCGGAGATTGATCGAGCGTAGCATAGGAAACTTCTTCCCTATCGAAAGTATGTCATCCACGTACTCTACGAGGATCGTCACCATACTCCCTACTACCTTTTTGTATATACAAGGTTCATCTACCATTTTGATGATGTCAAACTCTTTGACTAATCCATCAAAACAGATGTTCCAACTCCGCGATGCCTGCTTTATCCTATAAAACATCTTGTACACGTTTCCGCTGCTCCCACTGTCTACGAAGCCCTCTGGCTGTGTACTTATAGACGTACTCTTCTAAAACATCATTTAGAAAAGCAGTCATGACACCCAACCACCAGATATCGTAGTCATGGTATGTAGCCGTGACAAGTAGGATCTGGATGGACTTAAGCATAGCTACTTGAAAAGGTTTCATCATTATCCACGCCTGGTCGATGATGAAAAGCTTTAACAAGTCTAGCTTTGAAAGTCTCAACTTTTCCATCTACACCAAGTAATCTTCTCAAGATATACTTGCTCCTGATGGGATTTAACCCTTCAGATATAGCAACCAAAGTCCATACTTTGTTGGTGTATAAGGATTCCATCTCAGATCGATAAACATCCAGCCATTCTTACAGAGTCCTACTCCTGATGGCCAGCTCGAAACTAGTTGGGTCATCATCTCATGATGCAGTCCTCGCTCCCATTGTCATAGAGAAACCGAAGTATCTCTCAGGTGGGTGAGGAACCCTACTAGATCGGCGGAGAGGTTGAGGTTCGTTGGTAACTATTGAATCCTTTGGTTCTTTCAAATCATCTGCTGTAGTTTGTATAGCTGGAACATTTCTAGTTCTACATAACAGACCTTGCTTCGAGCTTGTCCGGATTTTGCTTTTAGACATAGGCCGGAAAACCCCAAATCTTAACTGACTTAAGACATGGGCTCTTCCCATGCCATATCTCATATGGAGTGGTAGGCAACTGATTTGATTCGAGCCGAATTCAATAGGTATGCAGCTTCTCAAGCGCATAACTCCCAAAAGGAAATAGGTAACTCAGTAGTACTCATCATAGAGCACACCTTATCATATAGGGTGTGATTGCTCTGCCCTGATATACCTTCGTGCTATGGTGTATACAGAGGAGTAATGCTGAGAGAGAATCTCATTCTCCTTTAAAATAGTCCAGGATTTCCGTGCTCAAGTATTCTTCTCCTTGATCACATCAAAGGACATAATACTTATACCCGTATTTTGGTTCTCTACTTCTAACTTATATTCTGTGAATATCTCAAAAGGTTCGGACTCATGTTTCAACAGGAACATATGTCTGAATCTTGAGAGATTATCAGAGAATGTAATGAAGTTCAAAGAACCAGTCCTGGCATGTGTAGACAGGGGACCTTACATACATCATCATGTATCATCCCAAGAGTTCATTAACTCTTTCTCTGTTTCCAATAAACGGAGCTATGGTCATCTTATCTTTGTGACATGACTGGCGAGTTTCACAAGATGTAAATTCAAACTGATTTAAATATACATCTATATGTAACTCTAGCCAGTCGGGTCGTATTGATCTGACCTAGTCTACAATACCTCAAGAAGGATTCGTTCATTTCTGAACTCTTCCTCTTGTGTGTGTTCCGTATACTAAGAACTGTAGTTTGATTTAGAACATCATTGCTTTTAGATAACGTGCCTGAACCGATCAACTTTTGATATAGGAAATGTTCAAAACATTATCCAACAATACAAAATTTTATCATTTCTTTACTAATAAAGAGATAGATACGATTTTGTATATCAGGTTCGGTATCTAATAACATTCGTTCAGAATCAATGTGTTTGTAATACAGGGTGACAGTGACCGACAGACTTGGCTGCAACACTTGCCCCGTTCTCTGCCTCATGAAACTTATCACCCGTTCTCAGTTCTCTACCTTTCTGTAGCCCTATGTAACAGATTACATATCTGGGATCCTGATCTGGTATCACATACCCAGGATGTAAAGGATACTGAGAAACAGTTCTCTATAATGAACACACCCGAAGATGATGCATCAGCATGCACTCTCTTCGTTTGGGCGGCACGGGAATTCTGGTAATCCCCAATTTCCTCCTCTGTCTTATAACAATTATAAGGTGGAGCGGGACCAACGTTCCCCAGCTCAGTATAACAAGCGGGTTCGGTCAATAATCCGTATTATTATCTTGATTAAGGCGTGATATGGTCGCTACCTGGAGAGAGAGAGAAGAAAACACTCAGCGTGCGCTCTTGCAAGAATAGATTGGTTATTATTTTATCTAATCAGGATGGCTCCCACTGCTTTTTATCAAATCTTCCTTCAAACCCTAAAAGGAAAGACTAGCCGGGATTAATTACACACTACAAGTTCGCCAATCTTTCAGCCAGGCCAGTGTCGGTACTTTGAGGGAGGTCCCCCGTGATTTCGCACGAACCTAATTAATGTAAACCTCGTTTTCCCAGAGGCGTAACCTCGTTAACACCTTTCTAGACACCTACTTGATCAGCTAATTGTAATATATAAAACTCTCCCAGGAGTAACTCTTACTCGCAGCGGGTATCGGGATCCAACTATCTCATAGAAGGTATGCAATCTCATTGCAAATTTCAACACTTGAAATTCCCGATAATATTTTGCCCCTAACCTCCTATGACCTTGACAAAGGCCAACAAACCATAGGATGCTAGTCAAGTTCAACCCGTCATTTCCTGATTGAATTAAACCCACCCGCACGGCCCTTGACAAAGGCCAACAAGGTCGCACGACTACCCTAACTCAATCTGCATCATATGCATAAGCAGATAAGCACCAGTTAGCTACCGCACACTGCGCCTTGACAAAGGCCAACAAACGCAGCACGAATACTAACTACTACTTATCTGAAATGACGGAGGGCTACGACAGGTTTTTCTGAAAACCTATTGCGTAATGAACTTGATATCGTTGTAGGATCGAATGAATTTTGAAATAGAGTGTTTTTGAGGCTTTTATAGTTTTGCTAAAGGAGTCACTCCCGGTGAAGGGATCGTCGGTCCTTTCCTCGTCGAATGAGGTGCGGGATATATCATATATATCACTGTGCAAAGCAAAAACTCTTAAAAGCAATCAAAAGACAAACCGAGTGTGTAGCATCTGCCAGTTATTGCTAAAGGAGTCACTCCCGGTGAAGGGATCTCGGTCCTTTCCTTATCGAATAAGGTGCAGGATATATCATATATACCGCTGTGCAAAGCAAGAACTGTAGCTACCTGTTTTATTTTGAAATTCGATTCTACAACATCTTAGGTTTCTTTTATTTCATTAATCACATTAATGAAGTCCCATCATTTAAGTACCTAAACATCACAGATAGATATGACGTACACTTATGCCATCCGCATTCGCCTCGATGTCCCCTCGTGCACCGTTAGGTTAGGAACTAACGACAGGGCAGGGCAGGGCTAGCGTGGGTCTAAAACATAAGTAACGTCTATATAATATATCATATATACTATATATTATATCCATCACAGAATCACAACACAGAATCGCAGCAGAAGAATATCATATGAAATATTGGATATACTAGGACGTCCGTGTTTTCAATACGAGCCAGTATAAAACACGGATTCCACGGTCGTGATGAATAGCCAAACCCACACCCCTAGACCCCTACGAGAGCGGCAAGCAACCCTACAAATTCTAGAGTTAGGAGACCCGGACTCGACTCCTCGAGTTGGTCTCCCACTGGACTCCAGAACCCGGTTACTTGTGCCCTCCTCCTTGGGTCTATCCTAGTGCAGAAAAGTAAATAATATACAACGGGTGACGACTTCCGCAACCTGGAAGTGTCCCAATAAAAGAATATTACATACAAGTTTTTACATGAATGAAAATGAAAAACACTCATCTCACATAAAAAAACCCCCCGGCTATTCAAACACGACGATCCAATATAACATATTCAGCAACACATAACATCACATGTCATCAACGTAAGTAAATATGCGCATCCCAATTGTCGTTGACATATAGCAACGAAACCGGCGATATCACATATTACACTTACGGTCACAGAAAAGAAAGTGTAAAACTACAACAGTTGGAATCCGCAACCACCTCAGACATCGCATGCCTGACCAAATGAATTACTTAGACATCGCATGCCTAACAATTATAAACCCCGCATTTTAGTCTCAAAATCGAAAACTCTTTTCAATATCAAGTCGGGGAATTCAACAAGATTCCCGACATCCTGATCGAATGCTCGTCGCAAACTTTAGTAGACGGCCGCACCCCCGATACCGTCGACGAAGTGCACCAAGGCGGAACACCGCTGCCGCGAGCACCCGAACGGATGCTTTCGGCGACGGGGTTCTCCTACAGTCACTTGGTCGGGGCTATGGAGTGAGGCTGTCTATTAAGTTTACCCAGCGAGTATCCGCGTACGCTACGTGATTGCGACGGACTTTTGATCACATCAAAATTCCGTGGCAACCGATCAAGTGAGACTAAATTGCTAGATTTATAACATTCATTCAGTTATCACATAACTTTTGTGAATTCCAATTATTGTATCCCATTCCGGATAAATAGAAAATGTCAAACTTTCCGATTGAACAATCGAACACCCAAGTTTTCCCGATACAATCCAACACATGAAATAAGTCTAACAACATTCAGTTCGTGCCTCAGTACCAACGGTCCAGCCGTAGAAGGGTCAAGCCAACGCCTCACATGTGGCATGCCGTACTGCCCCAAACCCGAAGGTTCAAAGGGCAGTTCAAGACGGTCACATAATCGAGTTAAGATTTGTTGTCTTCTAGAGGGTCCATCGCGTTACTTGCACTACTTCGAACGTCGTTAAACTACGGAAAAATCCAACACTTGGAAATTTCCCGACAGGGGAAAAATTGGGTATTTATATCCGGTCGAACTTTTTAACATATTCTAAAAATTATCCGGAAATACACAAAGACGAAATTTGATACCCCGATCGAAACACCGAATCCCCAAAACAACTCCAGAAAAATTCAACTCTTGAAAAAATATTAAAAATACCCACGAAAACCAGCACTGATAAATAGGAGTTACTGTGCCAACATCACATCATAAAACGACAAAGAGGCCGCGTTTCCGCCGCACGAGCCATGCTCGTGCCGCGGAAACGCGGCTCTTTAAAGGAATTAGCTCGTCGAAATTTACAGTAACTCTTGTATATTCCTGCTGATATTTCTACATATTTTTAATACTGAAAAAGACCTATTTTTAGAAAAAGTCCAGAGAGCCATTTTGATATGTGGTTTCGGGTTCGTTCGGGTTTCAAATTCCGTCTAGACTTCGCCTAAGGCTCTAGCTAGGCTCTGATACCACTGTAGGGTTCCTAGGCACCCTAATGAGTTCTCACAAGGCATCGAACATGCCAATATAAAATTTTACGGGTGCCGAGAGACCCGACTACGGATCGTTTGCTAGAAAACTAGGCGAAAAAGCTAACTAGTTAACACTTAACTACAAGATACGGAAATACAACCTTTGTAGATCCGGTGCTCCACCTCCATAGCTCCGCAACGAGGTCCTCTCCGCTGTCCAAATCAAATCCGGGCTCAAGCGTCGGCATCGTCGGAGAATGGGCAAGCTAGGTCGTCGATGTCCATGCCGAAGATGATCTACGTCGAGGCATCGCTAAATCAAGCTCCACCTTCACCAAGCCCTAAAAACTTGTGAAGGAAACACACTCTACTACTTGGCAAGAGGTAGAGGATGAAGAAATAGGAAGTGGGTAGACTTTAGAATTGGATTTCTCACTCATTTCATCAATCTACCATTGATGAAGTGAAGGTTTTTCTTCTTGAGTTGAAGGAAGAAGAAGAAGAATATTATGATAAGATTAATTAGAATAATAGAAAAAGAATTATCCTTATCATAACATGAACCATGGTTTGATGTAGAGAGTTAATTCAAGTTAGATGAATGGTTAGGGTTGGAAGAAGAAGACAAAAAGGTTATCATGAGTCAAAGTTGCATGAAGCTTCATGAAGCTTCATGTAAGAAAGCAACCCTTTTTATTTTCTTTTCCCTTTATCTTTTAATCCAAATTAAAAGATAAAAGAATAAATGAATAAGGAAATAGTAAACCATAACCATTTCATTAACCAAGGTTTAATTCTTTACACTTAACCTAGTACTCTTGCATCATCAAACATGATACAAACAAGTGTACAAAAAATATATCACATATACAATGTGCACACTCGAGTGAGAAAATCCATTTAAAGTGAACCGATACTAGTTAATGCAAAGTAATATATCAAATATATAATTATACATTAAATCATTAAATCAACACTTGATTCAATGATCCGGTCATGTCGCACACAACCGACTAGTATACAATGTATCGGCTTATCGAATCAACGCTTGAATCGATAACTAGGTTATATCGCATACAACCATTCGATACATTCATCGCGAGAATGGAATACGGTATCACATACTGGTATCATTCTCGGTCCCGCACATATCTCATATGCACTCCTATTTCGTTTCGCTTGAGCCAGGAAACCTCTGTGTAGGACTCTAAAGACTCGTCAATATGCCGGCAGCGGATGATGATCATATCAAATACCCACAAGCCGCAAGCGGTCTGCTAAACATAACGGCCACCCGGGTATTGAGCGATCTGAAGATCGACGAGCAAGCCCGCTCACACTCCATTGAATCCGACCAGTAACACTACCGTACAGTCCGGTCTGATCGTCTGATATGTCGCATATCTCGCCTAGGGGTGGTAAACGTCAGACCCCAATAGCTCGATAAGTCGTGTCGATATGAGGTCTATAACTATTCGAGAAACTACTGGTAACACTTACCAGTAAATCTCAGCAACCCTGGCCAGGGATTTCCTGTTATAGCCAATCGAACACAGCGCAACATCAACCCCCTATACCGGGAGAGACGAATCCCCTCCTATCGCTCATTGCCTCCATGTGACTCGGGACTGTACCCAAAAACCACCGTTTTGCACGCCCTCTTGGACATGGTAAGATGGAAATCAAAGCACAGTGGGAACCACACAAGACTCTATGACGATCTCGGGTCAACAGACTACTCTGTACCAGTGTCACCAGAGAACTGCCATCTGACGTGAGGTATAATACCATCTGGGAGTTCTCGGCGAGTCCGTCCAATGTACCCAGTCTCTACTGAGCACCCGTATATCATCTCTGATGTCAAACACCAATGGATATGGGATCATCCATCGCCCATCTGTATGGGTCGAGAAGGTATACGCTAGTCTACTCTGGTATATCGATGCCCCGTCTCGATACACCCACGACTAGGGACTTTGAAGGATGTACTTATGGACTACCATGTCCCCACTAGTATGATCCGCATCATAGTCCAGGTAGTCAAGTACAGATCCTAAGGGCTTTACCAACATGTAACAGAGAGACAATCAGTGTACAAGTTAAGGTAAAGAGTAACCAGATAGCATACTATCATGTCGAGCGAGAAAGTCCTCCCTATATATGTCCCAGCATCCACTACAATATACATCCAATGTACAGTAATGGCCTCTAGGGCATACATATAACTAACAGCTACAACGCTTTGCTCGGCAGGCCTTGGTTACACGAGTACAACATCATCCCTTCTATACAACATCTGTGTATGAAATATTTCAAAGATGGTCTCGAGTATACCGTGACGGGGGAACTAAACCCATTCTCCGTAAATGAAGTCCGAAAGTACGAAGATGAAAAGTATTTCCTACCAGAATTTGAAGACACCAAAAGATGCCACAAACCGGAGAATAAGCAAAAAGCTATCACCGCTATTCCGGATTTCGGGAGCGATACCGAGGAGGAAGAAGAGATAGTCTATCCAAGGCTGCCCCAATGCAACAAGCAGGGACCATCTACCTATATTCTGGTATTTGGCGGTGACTTTGAAAACGAAGTCAACGCGGTGTTTTCGGTCCGCCCATCAATGCAGGCCCTTACTGGAGGTGATCAGAGTTTGCAGATCGCCATAGTTCCGTGGAAACATTACAGAGAGTTTGATGTGCTTGAGACATATAGCGTGCAAGAGCTGCAGACATTCTACGTCTCTCCTAGGCGAAGAGGTGAAAAGGCGATCCTATTCTATCGATCCGGGGAAACCAAAGTCGAGAGAGAAGTCTGGCGCGGTGTCGAACCTGCGCTTGACAGACTCCAACCTATCCGTCTGGCCAGATACTACGCAGAGGGATTGAAAAGGTTATTGAGATGCCAAGATGTACCTTTTAAGCAAACCGTGGGACAGGCCCAATTCTACAACAGGATCTAGAACATCCCCGGAACTCAGCGAAAATTACCCAACGGAAAAATGGAAACGGTTGGACTTGGATATATCCAGTCCAAGAAACGGGAGCAATTCCATGGCTGCCATGTCATAAATGACCTCGATGAAGAAGACAATGCTCTTTTAAAAGATGCTGACGTTGAACCAGAACGAGGTCCTGCCATAAAAATTCCGAGTCCGTCGTTTAAAGAACAGATGGACAAGCTAGTAAGGGAAGCGAGTCAAAAGGTTCGGAACGACCACAGCTGTGAAATGGCCATTTATGAGAAAGCAGGACGCAACGTATCATTCAGCAGGCTACGGAGGATGACAATCCCTTTCAACCCCAACCCGCTGTGCGCTCTCGTGGAAATAAGAAAGCCCGGTGCAGAAACAATGATAAGATCAAGAACGAAGACGGCATTCAAAAACAGCGAAGCGGATCCAAGAAGCCACGCGATCGAAAAAGGGTCAGCCGGAATCCGTCTCTTAAGAAAAAGATGGGTCGAGCATATTCATTCCCTCGAGACAAGACAAGAAGAATTTTCGGCCTTGTCATGAAACATCAAATAATAACACTCCCGGGGTCTCGGCACCCCGATCAAGCAAACGAGGTTCATCACCCGGATTATTGCTCCTACCACCAAGCGATAGGACATCCTCTTGAAGACTACTTCACCTTCAAAAACTGGGTCGAAGACCAATATCAACTCGGCAAGTTCGCTCTATCCAACAGTTGGAGAGTATCCCCACCGCAAAAGCATGTGCCAAAAGCAACGTATATAGCAAGAGTAGAACCAGATCAACATCGGTCTTGGAAGCAATCTCGTTCCTGTCACGTGATAACGCTGTCAAAAGAAGGAGTGCTCGAAGATATCGATGACCTCTCCTGGTGCTTCGAAAATGAAGATGAAGATGAGTTGATCTCAGAATTTCCACCAGCTCCAAAAGAGTTGGAAGATGGAATACATACTACTGCGGACAACCTAAGGAAAATCGACTTGGGGACAGCAAACGATACGAGGCTAACGTTCGTCGGTGAGTTGCTGTCTAAAAAGCAGGTGGCTACGCTAAAAAACGTGCTCATGCAGTATAAAGACTGCTTCGCATGGAACTATTCCGAGATGCCGGGGTTAGATCCAAAAATAGCTGTGCATAAATTGGCAATATCTCCGGACGTCAAGACGGTCAAACAAGCACCAAGAAGAATGCGGCTCAAACTTGAAATGAGTATCAACGTCGAAGTCAAGAAGCTAATCGAATCCGGCTTCATCCAAGAAGTTCAATACCCCGACTGGATCGCCAACATTGTCCCGGTGATGAAGAAAAATGGGACGGTACGCATCTGCGTGGATTTCCGAGACCTTAATAAAGCTTTCCCGAAAGATGATTTTCACGTACCAGTTACAGAGTTAATGATAGATAACACATCCACTCATGAAGTCTTCTCCTTCATGGACGGATCATCGAGGTACAATCAAATAATGATGCATCCCGAAGACCAGAAGCATACCGCTTTCCGGACTCCGTTAGGCATATTCTGCTACAAAGTGACGCCTTTCGGTCTAAAGAACGCTGGCGCTACCTATCAGAGGGCCATGACAAAGATCTTTGATGACTTCATACACAAGATTGTCGAATTTTATATCGATGACCTCATGATGAAAAGCAAATCGTATGAAGAATACTGGGAGCATTTGAAAACAGTGTTCCAACGTCTTCGTAAATACAACCTGAAGATCAACCCTCTGAAATGTGCATTCAGAGTTTCCTGAGGCAAATTCCTAGGATTCATCGTACGACATCGAGGCATCGAAATAGACCCATCAAAGATCAAGGTGATTATGGAAATGCCTTCGCCCAGAACTCTCAAGCAACTTCGGTCTCTACAAGGGAAGCTCACGTATATCCGATGGTTTATAGCTAACCTCTCCGGAAAATGCCGCCTCCACAGTCATCTAATGAAGAAAGGAACCCCGTTCGTTTGGGATCACAGATGCCAAAGCGCACTGGATGAAATCATGCAATACCTGCAGAATCCGCCGGTACAGACCCCTCCAGTCAAGGGAAAGCCTCTCATTCTATACACAACAGCCCTCGAAGGTTCTTTAGGCGCGCTATGGGCACAGGAGAACGACCAAGGGAATGAGAGAGCCTTTTACTATCTGAGTCGAGTTCTCCTGAGGGCAGAAAACAACTACGTCCCTATCGAAAAACACTGCCTGGCGTTAATCTTCGCTATAACGAATCTTCGACATTATGCTTTGGCGCATGAGGTCCCTCTCATATCAAAAGTGGACCCTCTTAAATATTTGATGTCAAAAGCCATTCTAACGGGACGGCTCGCTAAATGGGCCCTACTCTTAATGGAATTCTCGATAACATACCGACCTCTCAAGGCAGTGAAAGGATAGGCCATCGCTAACTTCCTCGCTGAGCATCTGATCCCTGCCGATTCACCCCTAAATTGCGAATTGCCAGATGAGCACACGTTTGACATGATCGATGGAGGGAGAGGCGGGAGTGATACCCGATAGGAACTCTACTTAGATAAGGCATCTTCCATGAAGAAGTGAAAGCACAGCTCCCCCATAATCAAATCTGGGTAGGCCTCATCTTCGTGACTCCACAAGGAGGGATAATGCGCTTTGCCTTTTCCTTAACGGAGCCAAGAACAAACAACGAAGCGGAATATGAGGCTTTGATAGCAGGTCTTGAGATCCCTGTTGACATGGGAATCGAAAATCTCTTTATATACGGAGACTCCCAGCTGGTCGTTAGTTAAGTGAACGGCGACTATCAAACGTGCAAACCAGAGTCGGTAAAATATGGCGAAAGAGTGCAGCAATTGCTGACTCAGATCCCTTCCCACATCCTGGAAAGCATACCGTGTGCAAAAAATAGCAAGATGGATGCATTAGCCAAGCTTGCTAAAGAGCTGGCTGATGAAAACCTCGATGACGTGAGGATCGTTGTACAAAGCCATCGGGTTCTTGCTCCAGCAAAAACGTCTCCGGAATCGTCTGAAGAAAAGGAAGCGACCAAGCAAACAACCCTACAAATAGAGGACCAAGAAAAGGCTAAGGATTGGAGAGAAGTCTTTATAGACTACTTCAGATCCCGTCAAATGCCGGAAGATGCATTCTCAAGACATCAACTCATGAAACGAGCTCTGTCTTTCGCCTTCGTCAATGATACTCTATATAAGAGATCGTTCGACTCTCTGTGGCTGAATGCCTGGGACCCGAAGAAGCAAGGAGATTCTTCCAAGAAACTCACGACGGACTCTGCGGTTCTCATCAAGCCAGCCAAATATGAAGCTGAAGATCAAAAGAATGGGATACTATTGGCCCACGATGATTCAAGACTGTCTCGAATACGCGAAGCAGTGCCACTCGTTCCAAATTCATGGAGACTTCATCCAACAGCATCCAAACCCGTTACACCCAATAGTGGCTAGCTGGCCGTTCGAAATGTGGGGAACCGACATAATTGGGCCCATCGAACCAGCGTCGTCCAAAGGACATCGGTTCATATTGGCGACAACTGATTACTTCTTTAAGTGGGTTGAAGCCATACCGCTAAGAGAAGTGAAGGAGAAGAACATCCTCCATTTCTTCAAAACACACGTCATCTATAGGTTCGGCACTCCGCGACGGATTATCTCCAATAACGGGCCGGCCTACAGAAGTCACAGAATCAGCCGCTTCGCACAGCATCACAACATAGACTGGAGATAGTCTTTGGTCTATAATCCCCGAGCTAACGGTCTAGCTGAGGCTTTCAACAAAACCTTGACAAAGATCATAAAGAAGACGGTGTCCAAAAATAAAAAGAACTGGCATGAGAGACTGCATGAAGCTCTCTGGGCGTATCGGACTACGTTCAAAACGGCTATGAATACAACGCCATATGCATTGGTATTCGGCGCGGAAGCAGTACTCCCCTTGGAGATAGAGCTACCCTCTTTACGAGTGGAGGTTCATTACGAGCTAACGGATGAAGAGAATGCTCATCTTCGGCTTGAGGAGCTCGACGCTCTCGATGAAACTCGTCTCATGGCGCAGCAAAACATAAAGGCTTACAAAGCAAAGATGACACGCTCATACAAAAGATTAACTAGGCCGAGAACATTCCACCAAGGCGAACTCATGCTAGTTGTTAAAAGACCTATGGTCCCCAATCATGCTAAACAAGGGAAATTCGAGCCAAATTATGAGGGCCCATACGTCATAGACAAAGTCTACCAAGGTGGGGCTTACTTGCTCATGGATATGCATGGTGAAAGACCCTTCCGGCCAATAAACGGCCGATTCCTTAAGATATACTACGCCTGACGAGTCACAGCCCAGGTTAATGATGGATGACGATACTTGTGTCCGCTCGCTGTCTTCCTGAGTACCAAACTCTGTAAGTGCTATCCGGCGAAACTTTGCCGCCAAAAACTAACAGTGAACCGAAACGTCCCTAAACTAACAACGGACCGCAACGTCCTTAAACTAGCTATGGACCGAGATGTCTTTAAACTAACATTGGACCGAGATGTCCTTAAACTAACAATGGACCACAATGTCCTGAAACTAGCTATGGAACGAGATGTCCTTAAACTAACATTGGACCTAGATGTCCTTAAACTAACAATGGACCGAAACGTCCTGAAACTAGCAACGGACCGAAATGTCCTGAAACTAGCAACGGACCGAAACGTCTTTAAAATACTACGAACCGCAGCATTCTTAGGCTAACACGGCAAAAAAAAGGTACGTCCATGAGCGAAATGGGCACGGATGAAAAAATGAAAGGGCTCCATGAGTAAAAATGGCAGGGCTACCGACGAGTTTGTGAAAATCCGAAAGGGCGCAGACTCGTAAAAAAATTCATGCACACTTACAAGGTCCTCTCGACCTTGTAAGGAGAAAATACCTGCTTGAGATCCTTACGACTCACAAGGGGGCAACACACTTAGGGATCCCCACGATTCCTAAGGAGAAATTACACTTACGAGATCCTCACAACTCGTAAGGAGAATCCTCTTATGAGGCCCTCATGGCTCATAGGATTCAAAAGCCTTAAATTATAGGGATCTGAACCTGTTCTTAAGCCATTATATCCCCCAAATTTCTCAACAAACGGTTCAATATTGACCCTTGTATATAATCCACGGGCACAAATAAACGTCTCCCCCACCAAGCTTCACCAATGGCGCGAAATATCCTCATGTGTGAACGACACTTGTAAGTCCTCTCGACTTATAAGGAGAAAACACTCTTGTAAGATCCTTACGACTTATAAGAGGACACGCACTTAAGAATTCTCACGATTCCTAAGGAGAAGACGCACCTACGAGATCCTCACGACTCGTAGGGAGAAATACCTTTTTGTGACCCTTATGGCTCATGAAGTCAAAAGCCTTAGTTGACAGAATCCTAACCTTGTTTTCTAAGCCACCTTTGTTCGAATCGACAAAGGCAAAGGATGATTCGCTCATGGAAATATCCCAGTTGTAGCGATACTGATGCCTAAATCAGTAACAAATTCCACGTCCTTTCACAGCAAGTGATGATTCTCTCCTGGAAATATTCCAGTCGCGGCGATGCTGATGCTAAGATCGGTATCGGATCTCAAGTCCATACTCGCAACAAAATCAGCGAGCCAAAAATGCATATGAAATAGCCGAAATGATTGGGCAACTCGTAATAAAAAGCAGCGAGTAAAAAGAAAAAATAGCCGAAATGATTGGGCACCGCGAAAAATAGCCGAAATGATTAGGCAATCGCGACTTTCGCGATATAAAAAGCTGAAATGATAGAGCATCGCGGAAGAAAATAAAAAAAAGAATGAAAGAATGAAACTTTTGCCCTGCAGGCAAGTCCATACTGATCCCTATATACAATCCATGGGCATAAACGAAAAGGGAACCACCAATCCCAATAAACTCTGTCAAAGGGAGAGTCGGATCTCGACGGCAACATTTGCATCCCAGAAGATCAACACGGCGTTCCTTCCCGACGCTCCGTCTCAGAAACAAGTCAGCCAATAACCTCCCCGCCGGAACAACGCTCTATCTCGAAAACAAGTCAGCCAATGACCTCCCCGCCGGAACAACGCTCCGTCTCGAAAACAATTTAGCCAATGACCGCCCCGCCAGAACAACGCTCCGTCTCGGAAACAAGTCAGCCAATGACCTCCCCGCCGGAACGACGCTCCGTCTCGAAAACAAGTCAGCCAATGGCCTCCCCGCCGGAACAAGGCTCCATCTCGGAAACAAGTCACCCAATGACCTCCCCACCGGAACAACGCTCCGTCTCGGAAACAAGTCAGCCAATGACCTCCCCGCCGGAACAACGCTCCGTCTCGGAAACAGGTCAACAAATAATCCCTCGATTCGTCTCGACTCGTAAGGAATAGCCTTAGGCAACGGGGATAAGGACCTATTTCCTAAGCACTGGGTCCCTGCAAGTCGGTCCAAGATGGGCCATTGCATACTATCCACGGGCCACACTCTCCAAAGTCGAATCTCGACAAGGAGGGAAACAACCATTTACGAGTCCTCTCGACTTGTAAAGGGGAAAAATTCTCTTGTGAGATCCTTACGACTCTCAAGAGAAAACACACTTAGGAGTCCTCATGACCCTTAAGGAGAAATTACACCTACGAGATTCTCTTGACTCGTGGGGAGAAACGTCTTTATGAGACCCTCACGGCTCATAAAGTTGAAAAGTCTTAGGCAGCAAACCTAAATTTGTCTCCTAAACCATCGCTACCTTACAAAGAGTTCAAGATGAACTGTTATCTACCATCTACAGGCCATATTTTCTAAAATCACATGCCAATGACACGACAAAGAAAAGAAGACGATAGTATTAGATAAAATGTCTTTTATTCATGAATTCAAGTGAATACAAGATACATTTCACAAAGGAGTCAAAATGAATGCATGTTATTCATAAACCGCAAGTTTACAGTAAGAAAAAAGGGGGAACAAAGACAGTTATTGAGGAGGAGGCGTTTTCAACAAATCAACCAGCTGCTCGCGCGCTCCTCTCAATCATTTCTCGCAATCGGCCGCCGTTACTAACTCTGCTTCGACTCGGGCCCGCTGTTGCAAACAAGATGAAAGCTTTTCATCAGTTCCCAGCATGACAGCTTCGCAGTCCTGCACGACCCGCTCCGCAGAGTCAAGCGCCCGTCTCAGTGTTAACCCATCCGAAATGCATCGCTGGAGATTGTCAAAGACAACTTTCAACTGCGCAGCATTCGCTTCAACCTGGGTACGCAACCGGGTGGATTCGCTTGAAGTTATCTCATGTTACTTTCGCCTCAGGGCCACCTCTTGTTTAAAATGGCGGATTAAAGGAACACTACTCTCGACCCACATAACCCACTGGGAATTCAAAGCTGATACTTCAGGAGCGGGACGCTTGAGCTCAATCTCATGCAGGCGGGTCTCGATCTTTCTGCAGTAATTAACTCAAGACTCGATGACACCTTCGTTATGGAAGTTCACGAGCGTCGCCAGCATAGGATTAACCTCAGCAGCAAAATCTGCAGTGAATGCAAGGGCCTCGGCGTCAAGATCCTCGAAGAATTCGCTCAAAATTCCAGGCTAGTCGCAGTATCCCTGGAAGATGGACATTTAGCAAAGGGCCCTGCCGGCATTGGGATGTGAGACTCAAAGGGAGCTGGAGCCGGTGCGATTGCTGCAAAACAAATTATGGTCAAATATCGACATGGGAGGTAAAGAAGATACACGAGCAATGGAGTCTACTATACCGGCTGTGACAGGTGGCAAAATTGGGAGTACCGGAGGCTCAGATATTCTCTCGTCCCCTCCTCCGATCCGTGACGCTGCGATCAATATAAAGAAGACTTAGCAACAATACGGCTATTCATAAAAGAAAGAGAGAAACATTAGCTAAAGAATATACTAACCAATACTAGCAGGCGGAATGACTTCCGACTGGATGGAGAAATGCGGGTTCAACACCTAGTATAGATGGTCGAAAAGGACTCCTGCAGAGTTATGACAATATACTGTCAATACAAGGAAGATGGTGTCCACAGTTAAACTAAATAAATCGCAAACCTATACCTTCCAGCATTTCGGAGGACATAGGAGAAGGTGAGGGAACAACAACCGTCATGGCGGCAACCGGAGGTGCTTCAGATGGCACAATCTCAGTGTTCACTGCACCTACAAACAAAATATCGTCAGAAGAAGCAGAACGGGATTGTGAAATAAAAAGAGAACAGTGACTCAAGACTTATCTAAAAGGTCATCAACCAAAACCGAGATAGAAGCATCACCAGGCGTAGAGACTTCTTCGCTCCCCCTCGGAGAGATAGTTTCTGCGCCCATGGCTTCATCCCCTGATTCGACAAGGGACGTCGTGACGCTTGTGATGCCCTCCGATACCAGGGAGCCATAAGGGGAAAGAGCGGTGGTTTGGGCAGTCCCAGACTCCCGAGAGTGAGTAGCCACTTCGGGCTATGTGGTCGCCATCATCTCTCCTGCAATCTCATCTCCAGGACTTGGCCCTGCGGGATATGGTATATAAGAATTTGCAGATCGATTTCTAATAAAAAAAGACCGGGCATTACGTTACCTTGCGAAAGATTCTCATATGCCTCCCGAGCTGTGCGCGCAACCTGTCTATGGGCGGTAGACAGGGCAGCTGGAGCATGCTCTGAAGGAATAACGACAGATGGAGTGGTGCTTGAGCCTGCACCTACAGCCAAGGCGACATCACGTTCCTTCGCTGCGCGCATCCTGCGTTTCCTTTCAGTTTGGGCCGTGAGAGCTGACCTCCTCAAGATTTCTGACAAGGGGACGCTGTCGCTGTTGTCCGACACGAGCTCTGCCTCCGGAGCCATTACAACGTCTGTCATCGGCTGCTTGAGCAAAGCCTCCTGCGGTAATGTTGTGAGAGCTGGGGCCACAATAGCCGGCTCTGGAAGCATCGCTACAACACCGCTCGGGATCGGTACCGTACTCGAAAATAACCTGGGTCAAGGTAGTCTCTGCAACAAAATAAAAGGAGAGGGTCAGAAAACGAATAAAAAGGGGGAATGAAGGCACAACGAGCTGAATTATACCAAGACCCAAAGAAGCGCGGAGCCTCTCTTCCTCCTCGAAAGTCTTGATGGAAGCCGCGAGAGCCTCTTCGGCAGAAATACCTGTTGAAGAAAAGGGCATTAGTACAAGCATAATAATAAGGAAGGAATGAAAACGGAAAAATACAAATGAAGTATACCTGACTTCGCGATGGTGATTAGCGCTGCTTCTTCGCGATCCAGTCGCTCGGAAGCCACAAGGGCAGCCTGTAGATCGGTGTTGGTCACAGGCGTATCGAACAAGCCATCGTTAGTGCCATACTCACGCAAGCCTCCGCTGTAAGGAGCATTGGGCTCCTGGCCGAGTACAACATCAGCGGAAAAGAGCGACTTCTTCTTTTTGTGTGAGCGAACGCCGGTGGCTGATGACACGAGCTTACGCTTGACGGGCATTTGTAGGCGATGAGTCCCGATTTCCGTACCCACTCCAGACTCCGGAGATGCTGCAGCTACCATTTCCACAGGAACACGGGGTAGAGGCTTCTCAGGAAAAGCACGTGAGACCGCAACCGCAGCATCTTCTCTTAAGGAAGGACGAACAATGGTCCGTCTCTTTTAGGTGACAGCTGGATTACCAGCGGGGGTTGCACTCTGATGATCGAACAGTAACCGCTTTTCTTCCCTAATAACGGCACTCGTTGCATGCTGGTACCAGGCCACGTATGCGTTCGAGGCTTTCAGAACGCAGCTCGGCTTACTAATAAAAAAGTTAGACCCGGTGTTTATCCGCAAGAAATGGTGCAGCGCACTGCGGATACCCTCTTCCGTAGCAACCGGCTCAGCTAAAAAGGCCTCAAGCGAGACACCCTGATCATAACTCGACTGCTGAGTAAAACGGTGTGGGTTGTACCTCATGAACAACACCGAGTCGTTCTGCCTGAACACTAAAAAGCCCAGCCTGATTGAACAAAAATGCAGAATCTCCTGAGCCTTCAAGGTAGACGCCCCATCTTTGAAGTTGTCGCGCAGCGGCTGCACTATTTTAGTGGATTCCTTGCCAATGGTTAAGACCTTATAGACGAAACTCATACTATCCCCGACCGTACGCGAGCGAAGGACCAGACCCTGAGCCTCTCGCTGTGACGAATCTAAAGCAGAAGCGTCAACTAGGAACATAACCCGAGGGAAATTATAACTGTCGTAGAAAGGGGGCCGTTTGTGGACACCGAAAGCACCGAGCACATGCAGCTCGATCCACGACGTGAAATAGTGTAGCGGGAGAGTTACGGGCTGTACCCCCGGCTGAGTGGTGTCTGCCGCTAAACTGAGGCCATGATACAGGTGAGCGAGCCCAGCAATCCCGACGGCCGATCGCGTCCCGGCAACCATTCAGTGAGCCGGATAGAAGAAAGAATGATTCATGTAGCGAGGGTGCATCGAAAGCACAAACCAGCTCAACCACAGGCCGATGAATTCCAAAAAAAACGTCTCTTCATCAACATATGGAGCGGCAAGCTCTGCAAAGGGATGACGGGGGTATCTGGAATAAAGAAATTTCTTAAATCCGCTTCCGCCGTTGGCTGGTTATCCAAACCAAAGCCGAATGGGTCATCAAGCTTGGCGAATTTCGCGGCTTGTTTTGACAAAACTGTTGGTCGAAGGAAGCGGGCGATGAAATCCGCAAAGCTGACTCCGTGCCCTCCGGACTCGAGGAACAGACTCTCGTAAATATTCAACACCTTGATTAGACCCGGGAATCGATGTTGAATAGCATTCTCCGAAGTGAGACCCATCACCACTGATTTGGGGGCGAAGATGTACTCGTCGGGGGGAAGTAATTCCTCGTAACGTTCCCCTCTAACGGGTAGGCCCAAAATTTCTGCAAATTCCTCCAAGGAAATTAAAACCTCCCTGTCCGATAAAAGAAAGGTGTGAGTTGGGGTATTCCACTATTCTATGAAAGCCTTGACCCACTATACGTGAGGCGCGGGATACTGGAATAGAGACGCGTAGATAGAAGGGTACAACTCGAGCTTCAGCAGCTGTGACTTTTTGGCCGACAAGATGTATCGAGCCCACTGCAAGTATCCGGCTGAATGACGAGGAGTCAAGCCAATCATGTATGCCTGTCCGCAAGGGCGCGACTCGTCTTGACATATGCGCCGCCCCAGAATATCTAAAGCCATCGGCGGCTATACAAGTATCGAGCCCATTGAGGGCTGGAGGCGTCCATCCGTAATCCAGTTAACCTCCTCCACAGCATAATTTACCGGAGGTGAGTCAACATAATGAATGGCAGAGATTAGCTCTGAAGGCGCCGCACAAGAGAAACTACGCCGACCCCGAATAATTTGGTTGTACCATAACCCCCATAAGTGAAGAGACTTCTGGTCCGGGTCATGATCTTTAATCAGTGCAAGAACTTCCCAATCTACAAGCACGTCAGTGTACGCACTCTCTGGGCGAACAAATGGGAAAGACGAGTCAAAAGACATAGTACCTGTGCGAAAAGAAACGAGGGTTAGATGTCAGTACCACATTATAAATTCTGACACTTGGTACTTTAAATTTGTACCACACTACAATGCAGGAAAAGGGACCGAGGGGGACCCACAAAATCAAAGTGACGGCTCATCATTGATGAGACAGTCAATCATTAAGGAAAAAATCCTAAAAAGATTCTCATTTAATGAGAAACTCATTGGGCCAAGGAGTTAAACTCTTTCGAGAGTAGTGCTCTGCAAACAGAAATGACATCTGTTAACTTTAATTATAAGAGGAATAAAAATTCCCCAAAATTTCTAAGAGCCATGCTCTGTGAAAATGATGGAGTAATTCATGAGAACCCTAAAAAGGCAAAGCTTTTTACAGAGTAAAAACTCCAAGATCTTTTAGATCTACAAAACGAACTCTAAGAGTTCTTCATAAAGATGAACAATGTCCTAACAAATAGGTTATGTAACGTACAAAGCACGAGAGCGCTCAGAGTTAAAAACTCCGAGGCAGCGCCAAGAGTTAAAAACTCTGATGCAGCGCCTCACGTGCAAAGCACGAGAGCGCCAGCGTCAGAACTAAAAGTTTTCCACCCTTGGATCAAAGATCCAACGAAGATGATAAATTATCAAATTATAGAATTAAATTCTGTTGAGGAAATACTCCTCAAATCTTTCTAAACAAGAAAAATTGTGAGCACCGTTGGATCAAAGATCTAATGGTGATTAAAAATCACCAAGATACAGAATTAAATTCTGATTGAGGAAATACTCCTCAAATCTTTCTAAACAAGAAAAATTGCGCTCTGTAAATCAGAGCACCATTGGATCAAAGATCCAATGGTGATTAAAAATCACCAAGATACAAAATTAAATTCTGATTGAGAAAATACTCCTCAAATCTTTCTAAACAAGAAAGATTGTGCTATGTAAATCAGAGTATCGTTGGATCAAAGATCTAATGGTGATTAAAAATTACCAAGATACAGAACGAAATTCTGATTGAGGAAATACTTCTCAAATCTTTATAAATAAGAAATATTGCGTTATGTAAATCAGTGTACTGTTGGATCAATGATCCTATAATGCTTTGAATTTCGTTTAGGTAGTTTTTCGAAAATCGGTAAAATAAACAGTATTTTCCGTAAAATTTCAAAATAATTATTTTTCAATATAGGCCTAATTATACAAAATTTAAATAAGATATTACTAGAAATTGGTCACTAAATTGTCACTTAAAAATTTCTACTCATTTAAAAAAATTCTTAATTAATTATTTTTAATATTATTTTAAGCTTTTAAATATACATTAAATTAGTGATAAATACAAATTTAAATGGGTAAATTACACACTTAGGAACCATTATAAACTAAAATCTAGTGTTAAGAAAAATTTTATCAAAACTTTCCAAGTCTTGTAGCTCTATGACTTAAATTGAAAATAAAATGAAATTCTAAAAAGAAATTGATGTGATAAGCAATTATTACACTTAAGAGATATTTTCTTTGGAAAATTCCACACACACTCACACATTTCCCCACTCCACTTCCCTTGGCCGAGCCACCTTCCTGCAGGTCCCCAATTTTCCCCTCTCTTTTTTCCTTCAAATTCCATAAAAAATAAACAAAAAATACACAAAAATTCACAATTTCTTCCCAAAATTCAAACCTAATCTCTATTCTACCTCTCCCAAGCCCAAATAGGTTTAAAACAAGGAGAAAGGGGGTATCTTTAGAGGTCAAGTGTAAGTTAGGGTTCAACTTGAGAGGTATAATTCTAATCTAATGTTTAATTGGTAGTTTAAGTATGCTAAACTAGAATTTTAAAGTGTTAATTTGGTTATAATTTCTTGTTTAGGAAATTCTAGAAAAGGTTTGAAATTTTAATTAGGGTTTGAAGCATTGTTAATAGATTAAATTAGGTGTAGTGGTTATCTAGTGGGTTTGTTTGGATGTTTGTGAGATATTGCGATCGCTATATCGTTAAACCGCGATGTTTGCATCGAAATTGAGTTGTTAATGCTTACTAGGTTTTTCATAAAATTAGGAAGTGATTTAATTGCGATATCTTGACGATATTATTAGCATCTCCTATGACATTTAGGGTGTGTGAATGCGGAATTTGGTTTCATCGGGTTTTAGTTTTGACGGTTGCCCCGAAACGACGATTTTAGTTAAGGTTTTAGTGATTTTCATGTGTTTTCTGCGCACCGAGTGCACGTTGTGCCTAATTGGTGGGCGTTGATCTTTTCATATTGAGACTTGCGTCGTTTCATGATGTGTAATCCTATGTTTTGTGTTATGCAATTTTAGGATCGGTTGCGGAAATATCGGACGCGGCGCGCAAAGGCAAAGCGGTGGTTGGATCAGTTTAGCAAGGCGTCCGGGTGAGTAGATATATACATCTATGGGGAAATCGCCTGGATAGCGCGAGGCGCCCCATAATTAGGATCACTTTATTACTTGCAAACTATATGCCTAGTTAGTTAGTTAACCATCTCATTCATTGCATACCTTTTTAGTTATTCGTCTGCTGGCATTATATGGTTATCTATGTACACATGTGTGATATCACCCCTTAGGACACTTCCACCATTACCATTGGCTCATGTTGCACGCGCACTATTCATGTGACACACATGCCTTTGGTAATTGTCATGCCACGAGCACTGTAGAACCTGCTTAGTTCTGTATCAATCACTTGCATCGTACATGATACATTGAATTGCACAGCATGTATATACTTCACATCATCATCATGCTTATATAGATTCCTAGCCACAAATCACATTGCATACCTTTGATATCATAAGCATTTATCATATACAACATGTTGGGTATTATGATTTTCTTGAGGATTTCAGTATTGATGAGATTTCTGGATTTTGGGGAAAACCGCAAGAATTTAACAAAAGCTTATTATCATCATCTTTAAAATAAAGTTGTGTTTTCTCGTGATGTGTGTGTCATCCACCATGAGTTTTCATGTTTTCTGTTGGATTTCGAGACCCGATTCGAGGAGTGGATGAACCGTCTCGGATACATGGTGGGCCCGGTATGGTACCCGGGGCAAGAAGATCGGGTTGTAGACGATGAGCCTGGCAGGGGAAGACTACCTACCGGTGATGTCTGGCGCGGCGGATATCCGGAGGATACCGACCGTTGTCGTGAGATTGATGTATGGGCCGATCCGGACTGATGGAGCCCTATGTATTGAGATATTGGTATAGTGAAACATTGAGATAGATATATTTCCATATTTGGTGTCGATGCTTGACACGGTTTTCGGATGATTTCATTGATGGTATCTTAGCTATTGTACAGATATTTTTCTAAGTTAAGAATGCAGAGATCATCGTATTTAAACACTTAAAGATTTTGTATTGACTTTGCATCCATGTGCATACATACTAGTAGCATCGCTTTATACTTAGATATGCAGATTGCGACGCATTGCGTGCATTCTTACGATAGCCTTATTAGATATTATATTCTACTCACAAGCTGGCAACTCACCCCCGTTGTGCCACAGTGTCTTGCAGGTCGGACCCGTCAGCCTTGTAGCGGCGGGCTTATCTTATTATTGGCTTCTTTTGCTCAGACTCGTGACATTGCTCTTAGGTGGGTTGCGAGGACACTATTATCTTTTTGTACTATCTTTGTATCTAGTATTCTCCATCTACCACTTCTTATTTTGTATATGCGACCTAGTGATGAGACTGAGAGAATTTTGTATATGTGGTTTCTCTGGGGTCGAGCTCACTTGAGCCGACGTTGTGTTTTTCTTACTTTTTTTTAGCATTTCCTTATGCTTATTTGCTTGATATTGCATATATATTGCGTGTGGTTGTGATCCGCCTTGAGCGAAGAGCTAGCTCCCGCTTGGGGATGCCATTTTATCATTATAGGTTTATATATTTTGTTGTGCCCATTTTGGGGGCTAGTATTTACAAAGGAGACTCTGCCGAAATTTTTGGAAAATTTGATGTTTTAAAAAGGAGTTAATATTACTTAATTGGTTCAAAATCGTTTTCATAAAAGGTTTTCCTTCACTCTTGTTGATTTTGGTTTAGATTTTCTGGACTTTAGCCGACTTTGGTTACGTTACGCCTTGAGACGTCTCGTAATCTAAGTGCTAGTCACGTTCCGTACCTTCGGGTCGTGACAAAGTTGATATCAGAGCGTAGGTTTTACCTTTCCGAGTGTAGGACGACCCTTGGTAGATGGAGTAGGTGACTTAAGCAGAGTGGCGTAGCGTGGGTATGTTCCGCGGCATACTTACGATACGGTACTCCGCCTAAGTGACCTTAGAACATAATTGCTTGTATTTCCTCCTTGATTCCATGCATCCCTTGATTCAATTGCAATGTTCTTATCGCTCATGTTTCTTATTCCAGCTTCGATGCCGCCAAAGACTACGAGAGCTCAGCGGGATGCCGCTAGGGATGAGCTTCGAGCGGGCTCGTATGAGGCGAGAATCGAGCGGGATGATACGCCTACCCCTCAGGGTCAGATTGATCCGCCTTTTCCAGACCGTATTGCCAGATTAGAGGCCGGTATGCAGGAGTTGCGACAGATGATGGGATCTTTAGTTGAGTCCAGTCGGGCACAGAGATCCGAGAACGTTCCTTCAACCGCACAGACCACGATTGTACCTGTTGCCCAGACGGTTGCTCCTGCTACTACTGCGACTATCCCCATATCACTATAGGAGTTTATGAGGCTGAGACCTCCAGCTTTTACCGGCACGGATGCGACAGAGGACCCGCAGGCATTTATTGATAGGATGGCTAGGATTTGCCGTTCGTTGAGGTGTTTTGATGATAGATGAGTGGAGTTCGCGAGTTTTCGTCTGGAGGGCCTTGCCCAGACGTGGTACGATTCAGTAGAGAAAGGCCGAGCTGCAGGTCTACCTCCTATGACTTGGGACGAGTTCACAGCTGCATTTCTTGCCCGTTTTCTTCCGGAGAGTGTCCGAGATGCTCGAGCCCATAGTTTTGAGTCTTTGCGCAAGACTCCTGAGATGACAGTGTCCGAGTATGATATACAGTTTACTCAGTTGTCCTGATATGCTCCGTACCTAGTAGACACTGAAGAGAAGAGGATAAAGAGATTTGTACGAGGGCTTGACACACAGTTATTCCTTGCCATCGGCAACCAGCACTTTGACACATATGCAGCCGCGATGGATGCAGCCTTACTTTTGGAGGAGCGTATTTCTGAAACTCCGGTCGTTTCTGGGCCGAAGCGGATTCGTACTGATACGCCAGCCCATCGGCAGATGGGTATACACCGTGATAGGTTCTTTCTGGGAGATGGTGGCGGCAGAGGATTGAGACGGGGTCAGTTATTTGGTTCATATCCGCAGACCCAACAGTCGTCGCTAGGATGTTTTCGGTGCGGGAGTCAGTACCATTGTGTCAGAGACTGTACCATGGGACGCCAGGGCGTGGGGACAGTGCCACATGTGACCTTACCACCTTCACCACCTCCTCAGAGAGCTCTACTTCCTACCCCTGATGATGCTCCAAGCCAGGCAGATGCTCCTAGAGGTCATGGGCGTGGTGGTCCGGTTCAGAGAGGACGAGGCGACAGAGGCAGAGGATAGCCAGCTATTAGTGGTGGACAGGCCTGAGTGTTCGCGTTGACTCCTCAGGATGCGCAGGCATCCAATGCCGTCGTGACAGGTACTCTGCCAGTATGTTCTTTTGATGCACGGGTATTATTTGATCCAGGCTCCACACATTCTTATGTGTCCACATACTTTGTACCGAGGTTGGGCCGAGAGTCTTCTTCGTTAGATCAGCCGCTTGTCATTATTACTCCAGTAGGCGAGTCGTTTGTTGCCCGTTTTGTGTACCGATCGTGTCCCGTTCATATCGGGGAGAGGGATTCTTCAGTTGATTTGATTCTCCTCGATATGCTAGACTTCGATGTTCTTCTTGGTATGGACTGGCTAGCCACCTGTTATGCATCTGTGGACTACCATGAGAAGGCAGTCAGATTTAGTTTTCCTGGTGAGCCGGTTCTTGTTATTCAGGGAGATCATAGCGCTATCCTTCCCAGCTTGATTTCTTCTCTTCGCGCTGGTCAGCTCTTGCGGAAAGGGTGTCAGGGATTCTTAGCCTATATTTATGATACTAGCGCCACAGAGGTTCCGTTGGACCAGGTCCCTATTGTGAGAGAGTTTCCTGATGTATTCCCTAACGAGTTGCCTGGTCTGCCGCCAGAGCGCGAGATTGAGTTCTGTATTGACTTGATCCCCGGCACGGGGCCTATTTCTATACCGCCTTATCGGATAGCCCCGGCGGAGCTTAGAGAGCTGAAGGATCAGTTATAGGACTTGCTGGATAAGGGGCTTATCCGACCGAGTGTGTCACCTTGGGGTGCTCCCGTCCTGTTTGTTAAGAAGAAGGATGGCAGTATGCGCTTATACATTGATTATCGTCGGCTGAACCGGGTTACTGGGCAGAATAGATATCCCCTACCCCTCATTGATGACTTATTCGATCAACTCCAGGGTGCAGGGTATTTCTCGAAGGTTAATTTACGGTCAGGTTATCACCAGTTGCGGGTTCGGAAGGAGGATATTCCGAAGACCGCTTTCCATACACGTTATCGTCATTATGAGTTCTTGGTGATGTCGTTCGGGCTCACCAATGCCACGGCAGGATTTATGGACTTGATGAATCGTGTATTCAGGCCGTATCTTGATCAGTTCATCATTGTGTTCATTGACGACATCTTGGTATATTCTCGGAGCCGGGAGGAGCATGAGAAGCACTTGCGTATCACATTGCAGACTTTGAGAGAGCATCAGTTGTTCGCCAAATTTTCCAAGTACGTATTTTGGCTAGACAGTGTCAACTTCTTGGGTCACGTGGTGACGAGAGATGGTATTTGTGTGGACCCGAAGAAGATCGAGGCAGTTCAGCGTTGGCCCAGACCGGTATCAGTTACAGAGGTTCGCAGCTTTCTAGGTCTGGCCGGCTATTATCGATGTTTTGTCCAGAATTTCTCCCGTTTTGCTGCATCGTTGACCGGGTTGACCCGGAAGGGGTTCCTTTTGATTGGACCGAGGCATGTAAGGATAGCTTCCAGCAGTTGAAGACTCGTCTGACTACTGCACCAGTGTTATCTTTGCCTTCAGGATCAGGCGGTTTTATGGTATATTGTGATGCTTCTCGAGTGGAGCTAGGCTGTGTATTGATGCAGCACGAAAGAGTTATCGCGTATGCTTCTCGGCAGCTGAGGAAAAATGAATAAAACTACCCCACTTATGATTTAGAGATGGCTGCAGTGGTATTTGCACTTAAGATCTGGAAACATTACCTATACGGCGAGTCGTGCCAGATATTCACTGACCACAAGAGCTTGAAGTATATCTTTCAGCAGCGAGATTTAAATTTGAGATAGCGCCGTTGGATAGAGTTGGTGAAAGATTATGACTGCGAGATTTTATACCATCCGGGAAAGGCGAATGTGGTGGCAGATGCTTTGAGTAGGAGGCCCGGAGGTAGCCTATCTTGTTTGAGCGTAGTACAGATGCAGTCGACGACGGATTGGCAGGTTTTATATGGCAGCCGAGTGCAGTTCGAGTTTACTCCTATAGGGGGACAGCTGGCCCATTTCAGAGCACGCCCACAGTTACTTGACCGCATCCGCGAGGCTCGGTCTGGTGATGCCCGTATTTTAGAGATTATCGAGCAGATTCGGCAGGGCAGAGTTTCCGAGTTCGTGATTGATGATCAGGGGATACTTCGATTTGGGACTCTACTGTGCGTACCAGATTCTGAGGGACTGAGGCGTGATATTCTTGAGGAGGCACATAGATCAGTGTACAGTGTGCATCCAGGTTCCACCAAGATGTACCATGATTTAAGAGAGGTTTACTGGTGGGACGGGATGAAGAAGGATGTTAAAGACTTTGTATCAAGATGCCTGACTTGTCAGCAAGTCAAGGCCGAGCACCACAAGCCAGCCGGTGAGTTACAGCCTTTGCCCATCCCTGAGTGGAAATGGGAACTGGTCTCCATGGACTTCATTGTGGGTCTACCCAGGACCAGTCGAGGGTATGACTCTATTTGGGTGGTTGTGGATCGACTGACGAAAGCGGCTCACTTCCTGTCAGTGAAGACCACTTTTGGATTTGCTCGGTACGTCCAGGCTTATATTGATGAGATCGTGTAACTACATGGCGTCCCGACTTGCATCATGTCCGACCGGGGCACCCAGTTTACCAGTCGATTATGGCAGAAACTTCAGGAGGCTTTGGGCACCCGATTGAGTTTTAGCACAGCTTTTCATCCGCAGACTGACAGTCAGTCAGAGCGTACTATTCAGACTCTTGAGGACATGCTCAGAGCTTGTGTTTTAGATTTCGGTGGTAGCTGGGATCGTCATTTGCCCTTGATCGAGTTCTCCTACAATAATAGCTTCCAGGAGACGATTCAGATGGCACCTTTCGAGGTTTTATATGGGAGGAGATGTCTATCGCCCGTATGTTGGACAGAGCTCAGGGAGAGCAGTATTTTGGGGCCACAGATCGTACAGGAGACGACCGAAAAGATACAGCTGATTTGGGACAGGATGAGAGCGGCCCAGAGTAGGCAGAAATCATATGCTGACAGGCGCCGTCGCTGACTCGAGTTCGCTGTTGGCGATCATGTTTTCCTGAGGGTCTCTCCGATGAAGGGCGTGATGAGATTTGGACAGAAAGGGAAGCTTAGTCCTAGATATGTTGGTCGCTTCGAGATCCTAGAGCGTGTCGGTTCAGTGGCTTATCGATTAGCTCTTCCGCCCAGCTTCCCCGATGTTCACCCCGTGTTTCATGTTTCGATACTCCGCAAGTACCTTCATGACCCTTCCTATGCGATTCAACACCAGACGATCCAGCTAGAGTGCAATCTTTCATTCACCGAGCAGCCAGTGGTCATTTTGGATCGGCAGGTGAAGAAATTGAAGTCGAAGGTTATACCGTCCGTCAAGATTCTTTGGCGTGGCCCGAACAGCGAGGAGGTCACCTGGGAGACCGAGGTCGAGATGAGGAAGAAATATCCCCATCTTTTTGAAGGTACGCGTAGTTAAATTTTAATTTCGGGGACAGAATTTCTTTAAAGGAGGAAGATTGTAACGCTTTGAATTTCGTTTAGGTAGTTTTTCGAAAATCGGTAAAATAAACAGTATTTTCCGTAAAATGTCAAAATAATTATTTTTCAATATGGCCTAATTATACAAAATTTAGATAAGATATTACTAGAAAATGGTCACTAATTTGTCACTTAAAAATTTCTAGTCATTTAAAAAAATTTCCTTAATTAATTATTTTTAATATTATTTTAAGCTTTTAAATATACATTAAATTAGTGATAAATACAAATTTAAATGGGTAAATTACACACTTAGGAACCATTATAAACTAAAATCTAGTGTTAACAAAACTTTTATCAAAACTTTCCAAGTCTTGTAGTTCTATGGTTTAAATTGAAAATAAAATGACTAAAAAGAAATTGATGTGATAAGCATTTATTACACTAAAGAGATATTTTCTTTGGAAAATTCCACACACACTCACACATTTCCCCACTCCACTCCCCTTAGCCGAGCCACCTTCCTGTTGGTCCCCAAATTTCCCCTCTCTTTTTTCCTTCAAATTCCATAAAAAAATCAACAAAAAATCCAAAAAAATTCACAATTTCTTCACAAAATTCAAACCTAATCCCTATTCTACCTCTTCCCAAGCCCAAATAAGTTTAAAACAAGGAGAAAGGAGGCATCTTTAGAGGTCAAGTGCAAGCTAGGGTTCAACTTGAGAGGTATAATTCTAATCTAATATTTAATTGGTAGTTTAAGTATGCTAAACTAGAATTTTAAAGTGTTAATTTGGTTATAATTTCTTGTTTAGGTAATTCTAGAAAAGGTTTGAAATTTTAATTAGGGTTTGAAGCATTGTTAATAGATTAAATTAGGTGTAGTGGTTATCTAGTGGGTTTGTTTGGATATTTGTGCGATGTTGTGATTGCTATATCGTTAAACCGCGATGTTTGCATCGAAATTGAGTTGTTAATGCTTACTAGGTTTTTCATAAAATTAGGAAGTGATTTAATTGAGATATCTTGACGATATTATTAGCATCTCCTACGACATTTAGGGCATGTGAATGCGGAATTTGGTTTCGTCGAGTTTTAGTTTTGACGATTGCCCCGAAACGACGATTTTTAGTTAAGGTTTTAACGATTTTCATGTGTTTTCCGCGCATCGAGTGCACGTTGTTCCTAACTTGCGGGCGTTGATCTTTTCATATTGTGACTTGCGTCGTTTCATGATGTGTAATCTTATATTGTGTGTTATGCAATTTTAGGATCGGTTGCGGAAATATCGGACACGGCGCGCAAAGGCAAAGCGGCGGTTGGATCAGTTTAGCGAGGCGTCCGGGTGAGTAGATGTATACATCTATGGGGAAATCGTCTGAATGGCGCGAGGCGCCCCATAGTTAGGATCACTTTATTACTTGCAAACTATATGCCTAGTTAGTTAGTTAACCATCTCATTCATTGCATACCTTTTTAGTTATTCGTCTGCTGGCATTATATGGTTATCTATGTACACATGTATGATATCACCCCTTAGGACACTTCCACCATTACCATTGGCTCATGTTGCACGCGCACTATTCATGTGACACACACGCCTTTGGTAATTGCCATGCCACGAGCACTGTAGAACCTGCTTAGTTCTGTATCAATCACTTGCATCATACATGATACATTGAATTGCATAGCATGTATATACCTCACATCATCATCATGCTTATATAGATTCCTAGCCACAAATCACATTGCATAACTTTGATATCATAAGCATTTATCATATACAACATGTTGGATATAATTTTCTTGAGGATTTCAGTATTGATGAGATTTCTGGATTTTAGGGCAAACCGCAAGAATTTAACAAAAGCTTATTATCATTATTTTTAAAATAAAGTTGCGGTTTTCTCGTGATGTGTGTGTCGTCCACCATGAGTTTTCCTGTTTTCTGTTGGATTTCGAGACCCGATTCGAGGAGTGGATGAACCATCTCGGGTATATGGTGGGCCCGGTATGGTACCCTGGGGCAAGAAGATCGGGTTGTAGACGATGAGCCTAGCAGGCGAAGACTACCTACCGGTGATGTTTGGCGTGGCGGATATCCGGAGGATACCGACCATTGTCGTGAGATTGATGATATGGACCGATCCGGACTGACGGAGCCCGATGTATTGAGATATTAGTATAGTGAGACATTGAGACAGATATATTTCCATATTTGGTGTCGATGCTTGACACGATTTTCGGATGATTTCATTGATGGTATCTTAGCTATTGTACAGATATTTTTCTAAGTTAAGAATGCAGAGATCATCGTATTTAAACACTTAAAGATTTCGTATTGACTTTGCATCCATGTGCATACATACTAGTAGCATCGCATTATACTTAGGTATGCAGATTGCGACGCATTGCGTGTATTCTTACGATAGCCTTATTAGATGTTATATTCTACTCACGAGCTGGCAACTCACCCCCGTTGTGCCACAGTGTCTTGCAGGCCGGACCCATCAGCCTTGTAGCAGCGGGCTTATCTTATCATTAGCTTTTTTTGCTCAGACTCGTGGCATTGCTCTTAGATGGGTTGTAAGGACACTTTTATCTTTTTGTACTATCTTTGTATCTAGTATTCTCCATCTACCACTTCTTATTTTGTATATGCGACCTCGTGATGAGACTGAGAGTTGTGTATATGTGGTTTCTCTGGGGTCGAGCTCACTTGAGCCGACGTTGTGTTTTTCTTACGTTTTTGCATTTCCTTATGCTTATTTGCTTGATATTGCATATATATTACGTGTGGTTGTGATCCGCCTTGAGCGAAGAGCTAGCTCCCGCTTGGGGATGCCATTTTATCATTACAGGTTTATATATCTTGTTGTACCCATTTTGGGGGCTAGTATTTACAAAGGAGACTCTGCCGAAATTTTCGGAAAATTTGATGTTTTAAAAAGTCGTTAATATTAATTAATTGGTTCAAAATCGTTTTCATAAAAGGTTTTCCTTCACTCTTGTTGATTTTGGTTTAGATTTTTTGGGCTTTGGCTGACTTAGATTACGTTACGCCTTGAGACGTCTCGTAATCTAAGTGCCAGTCACGTTCCGTACCTTCGGGTCGTGACAGATCCAATGGTGATTAAAAATCACCAAGATACAGAATAAGCTCTGTATGGGAAAGTATTTTCCCAATCTTGTTAAAAATAAAAGAAATGACTTCTGTAAAACAGAAGTCCTTGGATCAAAGATCCAACGATGGATAAATTTCCCAAATCAATTAAAAAATCTCTCAATGAGAGATTTCCTTAACTGAATCAACAAATCAGCCTCCTCTATATAAAGGACCCAAGACTTCAAGTCTTATAGAGAGGTCCCCCCATAAACTTCAAACTTCAAAGACGAGAACAATTTCTTCTCAAGGTAAATAAAATAAGTGAGATCACAGCATCTCCTCTATGCTTGATAGTTTAACTCTCACATAAAAAGAACTTAGTACTTTTTCCAGATCTCAGATCTATAAGACAAAGTCTTTCATAAGTGAGAATCTGATTCTCAGAGAGTTGAGTTGAGCAGAATAGAAAACTCAGTGCTTGAGAGTTTAACTCTCACATAAAAAGAACTTAGCCCTTTTTCCAGATCTCAGATCTATAAGACAAAGTCTTTCATAAGCGAGAATCTAATTCTTGGAGAATTGAATTGAGCAGAACGGAAAATTCAGTGCTTAGCACTCAAAGTCTGGCGCTCAGCGCCGAGCGCTCCACATGCTCCTCACATGGACGCTATTTTATAAAAAGCGCTTAGCCCTCAAACTTTGGCGCTCAGCGCCGAGCGCTCCACGTGCTCCTCACGTAGGCGCTATTTTATAAAAAAAACGTTTAGCACTCAAAGTCTGGCGCTCAGCTCCGAGCGCTCCTCACATGGGCGCTAATAAAATAAGGAATGCTTAGCACTCAGTGGTTGGCGCCCAGCGCCTTGCGCTACTCATGCCCCTCACGTGGGCGCTGATAAAATAAAGAGCGCTCTGTAAATAGAGCCAAGCTCCATAAAGAGTGTTCAACACTCAATAAAAAATAAAAAAAAAGGGTGAGCATCAAAGCTCATGTCAATAATCAGCATTGTTGAACAAAAAGGGATCAAGCCCAAATAAGTCATCTGAACCCAAGGTTGGTCAAACCCCAAATCGACCGAGCCCATAGGTCATCTTCTAAATTGGTCTTAGTGCCAAACAGGACTACCAAGTCCCTGATGAACACTCTTTGGTTCAAGGGTACATCTCTCCACACCTCTGATACATGTCGTTGTAATTCTTCAACGTCTTCAGAGAGGTGAAGGGTCCTAATAACCAATAACTCTTGGCGCACAAACCGATGAGCCAAAACTCCATGAACTATGATGTCCTTAAACAAGGACTATGATGTCCTTAAACCCAATGGACCGCAACGTCCCTAAACTAAACTCCATGGACTATCATATCCTTAAACGTGGACTATAATGTCCTTAAACCCAATGGACCGCAACGTTCCTAAACTAAACTCTATGGACTATGATGTCCTTAAACCCAATGGACCGCAACGTCCCTAAACTAAACTCCATGGACTGTGATGTCCTTAAATACGGACTATAATGTCCTTAAACCCAATGGACCGTAATGTCCCTAAACTAAAACAATAGAGCCCAAATGCTCTTTTGTTAGATCTAAATGATCCTAAAATCCTGTTGAGTAAATCTTAATCTAAAATTAAACTAACGTATCCTCAACAACCATTTAAATTTGATCTTAATCTCAAACGAGATTAACGATCCTTAAATCAAACAAATCCAAATATAAGAAAATACGGATTTGGACTAATCCCCGCCCTACGGGCAACAACATAAATTAGTCTCCGTATACAATCCACGGGCAACCTAAAACAAAACAAACACACATAACATGAAGTGAACATCTGGAGAAGGAGAAAGTGGTTATCGCTATGTTGTAACATAATTAACTGCAAGGGCTTGCGCCTGCAGGGAAGAGCGTCCCCACAATCAAAAACCCCTCATAATGAGGGGGAATCTGACAAAGTCTGGTACAGCGGCCGCATCTGTTAAACCTTCGATACATGGTTCCATAAATTAACTTGGCATCTTCGGAGAGGTAGACAGATAAAACCAAATAGTATCTGCCCCCAAAATTCAGGCCAGGCGTCCCTAACGTCCCGGTCTTGTCTTTCTGCAGTAAACAGGCCCCGATAATGCCACGCAACAGCCAACCACTGGATGTCTCCTCCTCACATGGATCAAGCTGGTGGAAGTGACGGCTTGCGATCCGCCACCTATTTGTGGCCACGTGGCACAAAAATCGACGGTCTAAGCAAACGAAGCGATGTCTCCTTTATGGCACCACCGTTTCGCTGATCCGTTGACGTCATCGTAGATACGCGCAAAAATTAAGGCGTTTCATGAAATGCTTCGCAGATTCGGAAATCGAAGAGACACGGCCATCGAACGCCCTATCGTTCCCAGACAACCCACTATGAAGAATCCTCGGCGCCAAGCTTGACGGTGAAGGCCGAGCTGACCACTCTCAATCCGATCTATGAATAAGTCAGAATGAGAGTGGGGGGGCTAATGATGATACTCCTAAAAGAGAATTCCCCAGATCTCAGCACGTGACAGCCGACGTGTCTTCTACGTAAGCTTGCTAGGTTCCTGGGGGCTGCGGAGCTAGAATAAGTGTGATGCCTTAGGGACATTCCTCGACACCTCGTCTCCGAAGTTCCATCCGACCCTTTGAAGACCTTCCCAGAGTACATTCCCTATTCTCCTTAGTGCCAGCCGACAGCTCGTCTCCGAACTATCCTCAACCTCCTCGCTCATCACCAAGCTATCACAGAGCTGAGCTTCCTCAGCCCCTCGTCCATCTCCGAGCTATCACGGAGCTGAGCTTCCTCAGCCTCCTCGCTCGTCTCCGAGCTATCACGGAGCTGAGCTTCTCTAGCCTCCTCGTTCGTCTCTGAGCTATCACGGAGCTGAGATTCCTCAGTGTCCCTGTTTGGCCAGGAGCACAGAGCCCGAGCGCCCCCGTAATGGCTCCGTATATCTCGTCTTGACAAGATCTCCGCCGCTCCAAATCCTGCGTCCCACGCTAGCATATCTCGCCATTAATGGACATATCCCGCCATCAACGCGAGCGTGATGCGGGACGTAACGGACGGCGAGAATCTCGCATCGGCTCGCTCCATGCGACCGTTATACAAATCCCTCTTCCAGACGACTTAGGTATCCCGAACTCATTCCAATACATCGCGACTCTGCCCTAATATTTCTCGACACTTACTTAATCGTCGGAAGGTCCTACGGTGGTTTTCCATCCCGGAACTTCCTTTGCAGGTAGCTCAGTATTAACAACTACCAACAGCCCTGGAGATCCACACGCTCAACTTTCATCTCAAATTTCAACCGTTCAGTACCGTTTGTAGCAAAATCGACGGAGGACAACATATAAGAGAGATTCCGACTTCTATCTTGGTTATATATTGAAGGAAGCTTAGGTATTACCTATTTAGTTAACCCTCGAAGTTTTACGTTTAGCAACTACCTATATGTTTTACGTGTATCCATGTCTGACACGTATCAGACACCGACACTTGCATGACACTTGCACGAAACGTATCGGATGCGTTGTATATATGTCTTACACATATAGTACGTGTTCTATGCGTGTCATATACGCATAAACATATTTTTAGTATGCTATTACGTGTAGCATGGTAGATTTAATTGTTAATTTTTCCTTGTTTAATATTGTCATAATAGTTTGATATCTTGTGTATCTTTTATAAAATTATATATATAGTCGTGTCCTCGTATCCTATATTTTGGGATTTGTCGTGTCGCCGTATGTCATCGTATTACATCCGTGTTCCCGTATCCTATATTTTGGGATTTTGTCGTGTCACTGTATCGTATCGTGTCGTATCCGTGTTCATGCAACCTTGATACTGATTCTCGGTGACAAAATGTTATACGTAATATAAACAATTCTCTTATGTAGTAGGTTCCTACTTCCTCATCCATGTGATAATAAGAGAATTCCAGTATATGGTTCCTGAGTCCTGACTCATCAAGTCGTCAATCTTTCCTCTATGTTGTCACAAGACAACAAAAGTAGTTTAGGATCTCACCTGCACAATGAACATTGACCTTGGTGGGATCTTCATATAGTGACCCAACTTAAAATCAGCAAGGAATTGGATAGCTTGAGACATCCTAATGTATCCATAGATCTTGAATGCCACATTGGCTAGGGCCTCCCCGGGTACCTGTAACCTATGATCAATTCCGTGATCACATTCAACCCTGGTTGCTGTTTTTTTACATCAGCAATATAAGTTAGAATTTTATATCAAATATCAAAAATGCTACGAAAATAGATATATACTTGATTTGTTGTCGACTTGTCGGAGTGATGATTCCAATAGGGAGAGTAAAGAGAAGAGCTAAGCCCCCGGCGAGCAAATCTCCCCAATAAGGGAGCTGTAATTGTTGGCCAAAGCCCTCGCAGGTTAAAATGGCGAAGCCTACCATCGAAACTAAGATTGCATAGAACCACCATTGGGAGACTTGTGCGTAATTTTTCTTCATGAGTCTTATGTGGACATCACCGGTACCATCATGTAGTGCTTCCTTTGTTTGCCTCCATATTGTCCTGTTACACGATCAAGATTGGTTAGAGACCAGGATCATGTAGCGTTTATAACCCCCTCAAGCGGTTTATAAGCATCAACGCCCTCTCTTCATAGATGAAAACCCTTTAAAACACTTAAATTCTACTCTAAACAACACAAACAAAAATTGAGTTTGAGAGTTTTAGGCCCTGTCTGGAAATGGCGTTAAGTTTTTTTTGAACTGGAGTCTTGTTAAGTTAGCAACACCCAACTTCAAAATTGCTAACTTTGCCTTGTTCGGAATCCATTTTGGAGTTGAGATAACTATATCAAAACTCCAAAGTTGAGATAATTGCAGCTATCTAAACTCCAATATGCTCCAAGTCTTCAAAACTCCATTTTCCCAAACACATATTTCATAGCAATTTAAATACTTTGAGACTAAAACTATAGCTGTAATTCAAACCGTAATAGCTTAGAACTTAATTTTATGCCATGTCTCATATTATAAGACAATTTGTGCCTACAAGATTTAAAAGGTTATAATTGAAGTTAGAAATGTTAGTATTTTCATATGTTATTATTTACCTTACGAACTAAAACAATTACATCAGAAAAAAAGAAAAGAAAAGGAGATAACAAAAACTACCTTCAATGGAACAGAGCAACATGAGTTAGTGTAGCAGCCAATGTCGCGAAGCTCAACCCATAAATCAAAACAAAGAATATACTCAAATTTACCTGCCCGGCTCGATCATACCCTTGTGGGTTAATTTAAACGTGGTTGGATCTAACACCTCACTAACGTGGTACCTACTCCCATTAGCCATGAAAACCCCAGGAGAAAATACCGAAAACCTCTTTGCCTCGTAAGTATTAGTCCAATACCAAATTGGTATAATCACATACATAACCAGGCAAAACCCGAACAAAATGTTGAGAATAGCAAACCCGGGTGTAGCCAATGGGCTCCCAAGAAAACCTGCAACCGTCGACCAATCGACCGCGAAGGATCCGATACCGAGACCAAATAGACCCTACCCGATTTGTTGCATCGTGATCGAGTTTTTCCAAATCCAGCAGATAAAGGAGAGTGTGATTGAAGGGAAGAGGTAGTTTGGGACGATGTGGTACGCAAAGCTTGAGATTAAGACTATGAGGAAGAATTGGAGCCTTGTTAGTCCTCCCTTTGGCCTCCTCTCAATTTCATGTAGTGCCCTGTAATTTTTTAAATAAAACTTTATATGAGGTTCTTTGATTATATTGAATTTAAAGGATGTTATTGATATTTTCGAAGGAAATGACCTGAATAGAGAGACTTGAACTAGGTTAGAAGGCCACCACATGTAAGGGGAGTCCACTAGAAATTTTCTGAATGCACCAACTGTTGAAGTCTTAGCTTGGTTAAGACAGAATTAAAAGCTTTGAGACGTGTATATTACATTTTCCGAAAGATGATATTGCCCCCTATTATGAGAGTAGGGCAGAAGGCAATCACCCCCAAGATACGACAAAACCCTTGAAACTCTCTTAGAAGATAATGAGAAGAAGATGCTAAAACTGTGAAGAGAATGGCTTAATTTATAGAGTTGAATAGACACAACCGTTTGAACGGTTGTGACTATTTAGAGTTGAATAGACACAGTGACATTTCAGACAATAGTGAATAGTTTTTCAGACAACCTTTGAATTTGAAATTCAAAATGTCAAACTCTGTTATTTAAGTCAACCCAAGATACTATAAGTAAATAATTGTTATAAGCCTGCTAGAAATCAGGCCCACTTGGCTCATAACCCACTTTATTATAAAAACTTGGGTATTCGTCTCTCCATCCGATATGGGGCTATTTCCCACATATAAATGCTACCAATAAATTCAAACTACTAACAATCACCCACTAGTTTGTATATATTGGCTACAACCACATCTCTTTCGTGATAAATATTATGCATAAAGAAAGGTATCTCTCGATTTAAACCTTCCATTGGTGTGTATATATATCAATCGTCTAACAACGTTATTGGTGTCCGCAGATTAAACCAAAACTTTTATTATTAGAATTTGAAATACAACACACACAATATTTATCTTATTTTCTAAGAGGTTTATAACTACTTTAGCAATATTATGGCCGTGTGCTACTCTCGGCCTTCATAAGCATTTACAAGAGAACACTTCATATCTCTTGTTGAAGCGGCACCGCTTCTATGCTAATATAGGGGGAGTTTCCTTTATTATATCCATGTTACTCATATCCCATCATCTAAGCTTACATTAAAATTGTAAATAAAAACTTTTTAAGTTTCACACAAGCATTTAAATAATTTACACTCTTAATTCTGTTAATTTTCCAATATGCCTATGAGTTACATGAGAAAAACTGAATTCTACACCAAATACAGCTCAGTTGGTATGTGTTAACACTTGTGTCATACGATCTTCTGTTTTGATTATTTAGAACAAAACTATATTTAAATAATTCATATGTTACTAACAACGTTTTCAAGTTTTTATTCTTGAGTACAGCCAACATAATATCTCAACATGAAGCAAGATTGCCTACAATAAGATTCACACTCAAAATATCGATATGACATGAAAACTTGACGTACTTTACATGATGTAAGCTTAATCAAGAAATAAAGAAGTCTCAAAATAACATCTCAAGGAAATGAAGACCAAATAAGAACCAAGTTGAAGAAAGAAAATATAAGTGTTGTTATTGAGTCTAGTGTTGATATCACAAGGTTACAAACCAATTTCCAACATATTTCTATTCTTCAGACGTCTCATTTCCGGTCAAGGGACGTCTAATATATCCGTTGGAATTAAAACTGCTCAAACTTTTAAAACTGATATTCAAATATGTCAGACTGCGGATGTATGCACCAGACGTTTTACTTAAACAATTTTGAATCACGAGATGTCTGGCACAAACGTATGTAGAAGGAAATTTCCATTTTTCAACTTTCTGTTCTATCTCTCAAAGACGTCTAAAGTTCGAGAACTCAGTTTCGATCTCTCAAAATTTTATTAGTTTCGGTGGGTTTCGGTTAGTTTCACTTATATCGGTTCAGGTTTCGGTTTTGACGGTAATACATACATACATATATGCAAATATATTAAATTAATGGTTGTATATCACAAGACAATGATCTTAGTGTTAAAAAATCCAGTCAAGACAAGACCGAATGAAAAATACATTAAAAAGATTATTTAGATAAGTATTAATATATGAATTGGGTCGACTTTTGTGGCCTTATTAGGAAGAAAATAATCTGACCAGCTATACCACAAATGAAAACTATGGCCTCAATCATTTTTGTCGAGCAGATAGCGACTCTCACCGTGAAAACACCTCAGATCTAATGATGAAAGCCTATGGTGATCACGATAATAGAAAAACGGCAATTTTTTTTACTTATTTCATGTTTCGGCCGAAACCTGATTGTTTGGTTAGTTTCGTATCGGTTTCCACTGAAACTTACACGAAACAATCATGTATCGATGGTTTCGGACGAAATCTCGAACCTTGGGAAGTCTCCACAAGATATTTTTGAACTGCAGAAGTCTGGTATAGACGTCTACTAAAGGAAATTTCAAAATATCAGTTTTTATCTCTCAAGAGAGACGTCTGGTACAGACATCTCCTTAAGGAATTCTTGACCAACAGACGCCTGGTACAGACGTCAGACGGCAATTTTCGGCAGTTATTTTCTGTTTGAATATTCAAATGAACGGATATTTACACTAATTTGATTCCAAACCGTTTCCAACGGTCATTAACTATTTTTGAAAGTTATTGGCAGTTATAATAACCACCCTTTTATACTCCTATAAATATCCTAGAGATCAAACACTTGGACATACATCCATTGATCAATTCATTGAGAAGTCTTCTTGTTCTTCTTGTGCCTAAAAGTTCTTATTCTTTCTCATTTCCTCCAGAGCCCAAACTTGCAATAATCTTTCACAACAATTCTCGTACCAAACTGGTATTAATCTTTTGAGATCATAAAATTGTTAGTGAGCATTTGGTCGTTGCAAATGATTGTAAATTCTTGAAGAAGGTTCGATATTCTTCTCTACAAGAGAAGATATCTCTTATTATTTGAATTGCGGATTTGGAGTGAAAAAAGAGATTTTTCTAGAGAATCGTGGATTCGAAATGAAATGTGATTTTCCTAGAGAATCGTAGATTAGAGAGGAAAAAGACTTTTCCCAGGGAATCACCAGATCAAGCGGGATATCCTTGTGAAGAGGGATTGTGTTCTTCATATCCTTGTGAAAAGAGATCGTGTTCTTCACATTTTGACAATAGTGGAAAACCTTGAGAAGGTGTCTCACGCGGGGACTAGCCACTGGGAGTGGTTAACCTTAATCAACAAGTCTCCTATATTTGCATTGCTCTAGACTCTATTCTTATTTTCTGTATTATTTTGATTATTGCAATAAGTTTCATTATTTAACTTGTTTATATTATTCCACAGAAACTTATTAATCAAAACACAATATAGTAATTAAGTTATTAAATTTTCCATATAACATGCAGTTCTCTTATTCAAACCACCCCCCCATAAGAAATTTTTAATTGGTATCAGAGTATGGTTGCTTGTATTTTAAAGATTAATATCTTGATTTTTTAGATCCTATAATGATAAATCAATTAGAGAGACAATCCACCAGACGACCTCCACTTTTCAATGGCACAAACTGTAAGTCGATGTACAACGCCCCACGAGTTGCGGGGAGGCGGAAATATGAAAAACGATCTTGTTCTATGAGTTAACATCGACTAACCGAAGAATCTTTGCTAAACTATAACTAACATATGCATAGGAGTTCTTAACTACTATGAAAAGAGATTATACCTAGTGAACCTAGTCCTTCTTCTTTTCGTTATCCACCTCCTCGTCGACCTCCTCTATTTAATAGACGATCCACCCGAGAGCTTCTATTCCAAGCTTCACCTCTAAACTTAAGGTAACTAAGTTTCTTTAGTTGCTAATCAAAGGTACCTAGGTGATATAGAGTGAGCTTATTGATTAATTAGTCTATCTAATTCTTGATCTCAACATATGAGAGGGGAGGATTACGGTTTGAAGAGAGAGAGCTTGAAGAGAGAGAAGGTGAGCAAGAGAATGAAAAGAAATAATGAACTCATTTGAATATATAAAGCATTATCTTTAATCAAATAAATAAAATTCAATGATTTAACAACCATGCTTCATTTATTCATATAAGTGATTCATCTCATGAGTCATTAGATCAATTAATGAAGTATTAACTCCATGGATGAATCACACAAATGAGTCATTAAAACAATAAATGCAAATTCCACCTAAACCCCCAAGTCACCATCCTTCTAGAAGCTTCTCGCGAAATTACGAGAACGCCCCTCCTATCCGTGAAAACACGGAAAAATTTTAGACTGTATAAATCTAATAACCCGATACTAGAATCTAGCTTAAACCAAAGCAGGCTAGTAAAAACTGTCCGAATGTCGTACGTGCGTAAACATACGTATGCGTCCGAACCCTTGTCATAAAACCATACGACCTCTATATCGTTTCGCCTGGAGCAGGGAAACTCTCTGTGTGGGACTCTAAAGACTCGACTACTATGCTGGCAGTGGGTTTAACCACAAACCGCAAGCGGCACTAGCTGTACGTAACGGTCCCCAGGTAGATGTCGATAAGAAGGCCGATCAGGAAACCCATCCGAACTCCTACTGAGCCTGATGTGACAATCTCCGTACAGTCCGGTCTGTTCGTCTAAGACTATCGCATATCGGGCCTAGGGGGCGGTAAGCGTCAGTCCCCTAATAGCGGTATAAGTCGTGTCGGAGCGTAGCCTATTACACCCTGAGAAACAACTGAAACCTACCAGTAAATCTCGCTTGCCCTGGCCAGGGACTTTGCGTAATGGCTCTCTGAAGCAGCGCGATATCAACTCCCAATACCGGGAGAGACGAATCCTGTCTAACCGCCACTGCCTCCAAGTGCTCGGGACTGCACCCAACTGCTACCTGTTTGCACGACTCCTTTGAGCCGTGGTAGGGTAGCAATCTAAGAACAGTGGGACACACTCGAAGCGAAGTAGCAGTGTCAAGTCTGCGGACTATGCTGTACTCATGTCACCTGGGAACTGTTAACTGACGACGGGTATAATACCAACCAACAGTTCCCCGCGAGTCCTGTCCGGTGCACCCGTAACCCAACGAGCACCTGTATACTATCTCCAGTAGGATGTACTGACGGCTGTGGCACAGACCATCTCCCCAACTGGGATGAGAAGCGTACACACTAGTCTACTCTGGAGTATCGATGCCCTGTCTCGATAATCCTATGACTAGGGACCTGGAAAAGGATGTGCTTGTAGACTACCCAGCCCCCACTAGTGTGACTGCCATCACAACGCTGGTAGTCAAGCAAGATCCTAAGGGCTCTATCAATACGTATACTAACATATTAAGATAGAAAAACCAAGTAGCATACTACCATGTTTAGCAAGACTGTTATATAACTGTGAATATCCCAAGCTTCCATTAAGTAATATACAAACTAGTATGATACAATAATGGCCCCTAGGGCATATACACTAACAATCTCCCACTTGCACTAGGGCCATGTACTGGCATATCGAAGACCGATGATCTCGAGTAGCTTCTCGAACTGAATCTGAGGTAAGGCCTTTGTGAATGGATTAGCAATGTTCTCTTCAGTAGCAACTCTCTGGACCTCGATCTCCCGGCGATCTATGATCTCCCTGATCAGGTGATACCGCTTTAAGATGTGTCTGGACTTCTGATGGGACCTTGGTTCCTTCGCTAAAGCTATAGCTCCGTTGTTGTCGCAATACAGAGGTATTGGATCAACAATGGTAGGAACCACCTGAAGTTCTGTTAGGAACTTCTTCATCCAGACCGTTTCTTTTGCGGCATCGCAAGCAGCAATATACTCCGCTTCCATCGTCGAGTCAGCAACGGTGTCCTGCTTGGAACTCTTCCAGCACACCGCCCCTCCATTGAGGGTAAAGACATAACCTGACATGGACTTAGAATCGTCCTTATCACTCTGGAAGCCGGAATCAGCAAAGGCCTCCATCTTGAGGTCTTTTCCGTCGTAAACTAAGAACATCTCCTTAGTCCTTCTCAGGTACTTGAGAATGTTCTTTACTGCTATCCAGTGCTTCTCCCCTGGGTCTGACTGATACCGGCTTACCACGCTCAGTGCGTAAGCTACATCTGGTCTGGTGCACAATATCGCATACATTATAGAGCCTACCGCAGAAGCGTAGGGTATAATAGACATGCGTTCCCTTTCCAAATCAGTCTTGGAAGACATCTCTTTGGATAGGGTGATTCTGTGACAAGCCGGTAGATTACCGCGCTTATAATCTTCCATACTGAATCTTTTCAGTATAGTGTTGATATACCTGGACTGCGAAAGTCCCAACATCCTCTTGGATCTATCACGATAGATCCGGATTCCTAGAATGTAAGAGGCATCACCTAGGTCTTTCATGGAGAACCTGTGTGACAAGAATCTTTTGACAGATTGTAGCATAGGAATGTCATTTCCTGTCAATAGAATGTCATCCACGTACAAGACGAGGAATACGACAGTTCGTGCTACAACTTTACTATATATACATGGTTCATCTGGATTTTTGATAAACTCATATTTTTTGACCGTTTCATCAAAACAGATGTTCCAACTCCACGATGCCTGCTTTAGTTCATAAATGGACTTAAGCAACTTGCATACTTTCCCGCTGCTCCCACTCTGATTGAAACCTTCTAGCTGATCCATATAGACGCACTCTTCTAAATTACCATTCAGAAAAGCCGTCTTTACGTCCATCTGGTAGATTTCATAATCATGGAAGGCAGCAATAGAAAGAAGGACCCGAATGGATTTGAGCATAGCCACTGGAGAAAAGGTTTCGTAATAGTCTAAACCAGGTCTTTGACGAAAACCCTTTGCAAAAAGTCTAGCCTTATAGGTTTCCACCTGTCCATCTATACCAATCTTTTTCTTGAAGATCCATTTTCATCCTATGGGTTTTACCCCATCTGGAGCAAAGTCCAAAGTCCATACTTTGTTGGTGTACATGGACTCCATTTCGGTCCGCATTGCATCTAGCCATCGTACCAAGTCGCCGCTCTGGATGGCCTGCTGGAAGCTAGTAGGTTCATCATCATTAATGACGCAATCCTCTCTATCCCCATCTATGAGAAAACCGTAGTATCTCTCAGGAGGATGAGACGGCCTACTACTCCTGCGGAGGGGTGCGGGAATGTCCAGTTCTTCTTGAACTACTGGTTCTACCAAACTTTCAGTAGTAGTTTGTGGTTCTGGAATTTCTTCCAGTTCTATTTCGCTCACACTTATTTCCTTTTATAAAAACTGATGTTCTAGAAAATGGGCATTACGAGAAACAAAAAGCTTTTGTTCCTCTGCGTAATAGAATAGATACCCCCTGGAGTTCTTTGGATATCCCACAAACTTACACAGTACTGATCGTGCCTCGAGCTTGTCCACATACTGCTTTTTAACAAAAGCTGGACATCCCCAAATCTTCAGATACTGAAGATAGGGTTTCTTCCCACTCCACATCTGATATAGCGTGGTAGGCACAGTCTTGGTAGGAACTATGTTTAAAAGATATGCCGCTGATTCTAGCGCATAACCCCAGAAAGATCGCGGTAACTCAGCATTACTCATCATGGAACGTACCATATCTAATAGGGTTCGATTCCGTCTCTCCGATACACCGTTATGCTGTGGAGTGTATGGAGGAGTAAGATGAGAAAGAATTCCTTTCTCTTTTAGGTAACCTAAGAACTCGGCACTTAAATATTCACTACCTCGATCAGATCTCAGTGTCTTGATACTTTTGCCGGTTGGGTTTTCTACTTCATTCTTATACTCTTGGAATTTCTCAAAAACCTCAGATTTATGTTTCATTAGATTAATGAATCCGTACCTTGAGTAATCATCCGTTAAAGTAATGAAATAGGAAAAACCACCTCTTGCATGTGTAGGCGTTGGACCACATACATCACTGTGTATGGTCCTAAAAGCTCGCTCGCTCTTACTCCATGTCCAGTGAATGGAGTCTTTGTCATCTTTCCTTTAAGACATGATTGACAAGTGGCATAAGTTTGATATTCGAACGAGTCCAAATATCCTTCTCTATGTAACTTAATCAACCTTGTCTCATTGATGTGACCTAGTCTACAATGCCATAAGAAAGGCTTATTTAAATCTGGAGACTTTCTTTTTAGTGTGTTCTGGACATTGAAAATTTGGAGTTGGTATAAGACATATATACCGTTATCCAGTGTACCGGACCCAATCAAACTATGATTAAGATGGATGTTAACAACATCACTTACAAACGTGAAATCATAACCTTTATTTGATAACAAGGAAACTGATATGATATTACACGTTAAGCTAGGTACACAAAAACAATTATGTAAAACCAAAATGTGTCCACTCGTCAATCCCAGGTGATAATCCCCTACGGACACAGCTCCCATGCTAGCTCCGTTAGCAACCATCAGGGTCATATCACCATCCTTCAGCACTCTACGGTTTCTCAGTGCCTGCAATGAATTGCATATATGAGATCCTGATCCGGTATCCAATACCCAGGAAGTAGAGTTGATTGACAGACAATTCTCAATTACAAACACACCTGAAGTCGAAGCCACAGCTTGCTTCGGTCTCTGGCTCTTGGCGTTCCACGCCTTGCAATCTTTCTTCCAGTTCCCTTTCCTATGACAATGGAAGCACTCATCCTGGGCCACTACTGGCACCGCAATCTTTTTCTTTCTCTTCGCTCCCACCTTACTAACACCTCCTCTAGGTTTGGTGGCGGCCTTCTTCTTCCTTCCTTTGGCCCTAGCCTTGGACCCGGAAGAAGAAGCTCTGCTAACAAACATAGCGGGTGTTTCTCTTGCCTTCTGCAAGGTACCCTCTGCACTCCTCAATATGTTAAGGAGTTCTGGAAGTTCAACTTCTTTTCTTTGAATGTTGAAACTCAGAATAAACTGGGCGTAGGTGGAAGGAAGGGATTGGAGAATCAAGTCTGTATAGAGCTCATTATCCAAAGTCGTCCCAAGGTCTGCGAGCTCTTCAATATAGCCAATCATCTTTAGGACATGTTCTCCTACCGATGATCCGACGGCCAACCTCGCTCGAAACAAGTTCTTTGAGGTCCCGTATCTTGCTATATGAGATTGCTCTCCATAAAGTTCCTTTGTATGGAGAAATATGGAATCTAGATCCATATCCTCGTGCCTCCTCTGATGTTCATTGTTCATCGAGGCAAGCACGATGCACTTGGCCTTCGCGCAATCATACTCCCAGGTTTTGCGGATTTCCTTATCCGCATTACTGGATTTGGGACCTGGGACTGCAGGTGCCTTAGCGGTGAGGACATACCCCAACTTGTCTCACATTCCGCAGCCAATCTTTATAGTTTGGCCCTGTCAGTATAATTTTTTTTAAAAGTAACTTAAGTCCAGTCATTTTCAGAGTCGCTGCAAATAGGAGAGAGAGAGAGAGAACACTTTAGCATGATGCTCTTGCAAGTTTAGAGTGGTTTATAGTTTATCTAAACTGGATGGCTCCCACTGTTTCTCGAATCCCTCCTCAAACCAAAAAGGAAGAACTAGCCAGGACTATTCTCACCGTACAATACTAGCTTAACCGTTCAGCCAGGCCAGTGTCGGTACTTCGAGGGAGGTTTTCCAACGCTTTCGCGAAGTTCCTTAATTAAATAACCTCTTTTCTCTGGGGGCGTAGCCCTGCTGACACCTTTCTCGGCACCTACTTGGTTTATAGCATTGATCGTTAAGTGACGAATCTCCTGATGAGTAGCATATACTCACAGTAGGATCGGGATCCAAATATCATCGTATGATAATGTTGAAGGAATCCTATCAACATTCATCAAACTCCAAATGGTATGCATCTCTTTGCAAATTTCAGTTTCTTTAGAAATTCCAGATATAAATTTTTGCCCCATGCTCGTATGACCTTGGCGTTAGGTCAAAATGTCATAAGTCACATGTCAAGTTCTACCCATCATTATCTTGTTAATTTGAACCCATCCGTACATATCCTTGACGTTCGGCCAAAATGATAATACGACTGTCCCAAACTAACTCATCTATCTATGCAACAAATGAATACCCAGTAGCTACCAAATACTATGCCTTGGCGTTAGGTCAAAATACATAGCTTGAATACTACTGAATACCCAAATGAAATGACGAAAGGTTACGAATGGTTTTGGTGAAACCATGAACGTAGTGAACGTGATATGACCGAAGGAATCTGATAGCTTTTAAAAGGAGTGGTTAAAGCTCCGCAATTAAAAATATTCTCTGTTTTAAAATAACCGAGTGATTTCTTTTAAATTGTTCCAACGATTCAACTTTTGGTTTATTTTCTTTGCATTAATAATAATGTGTCCCATCATTAACCTATCATTGCAGAAAACAACGAAAATACAACGTCCTCTTATGCCATCCGCATTCGCCACTGGGTCCCGTCATCACCCGTTAGGTTACTTAACTAACGGCAGAGCGGGGGCTGGGCTAGCACGGGTGTAAAACATAAGTGACGTCTAAATAGCTATCATATATAGATATTGTACATTCGTCAGACGCAATAATAGGCATTCCAGATCACAGATGAACATTATTGGATATGCAAGCAATCCGCTTTTCTTTTGAGCCTGCAACGAAAGACGAATTACACAGTTGTGATGAATAGCCATTACCCCACCCTAGACCCCTACGGGTACGGCAAACTACCCGCCAAGTATCCGAAGTGAAGCGGTCTCCCTCAACAACGTGAGTAGGCCACTAAACACTTCAAAGAACCCGGTAGTTTGTGCACCCCACCTTGGGTTATCCTAGGAGCAAAAACAGTAAAATGAAATAATACAGCGGTGGCTACAACCGCAATCTGGATGTGCCCCGCAAAATAATATTACAACATATTACAATTACATTGAATGAATGAATATAACAACCCATCACAAATCCCGGCTAACCATCACAACAATCCAATACAGTTCATAACCACAAACAGTAAAATCCATTACAGAAATGTGCAACCCCCTTCCAACCGACATACTAGCAGTTATGGGAGGTTTACGAACACATTATACAGTTCACAGATATAATCTAATTAGCAAACATCGTATAATTTCGATCGATCAAACATATCAGATTCTACTCCAAAACTTCTCTGTGCACCTGAGACTTGAGCATAAAATAAACATTCCAGAAAAGACAAAAACATCACTTAAGAGCCACTGGAAAAACTTGGGCTGAATCGGCTCTAACTCGGCCGCGGATCCGCGGCGGATCGGTGGGATCGGCCGCAGATCCGCGGCTGTTTGACCGATTCTTGAACCCAATTTTTTTCAATGTTCTTATATTTCTCTGTAGGTTATTCTGCAGGTCCCTGAAAAATTTTTAGACCTCATTTTAAAATCGACAGAAACTATGTGATATCGATATTTTTTCCGGTTCGTTTCGCGTTCAAAATTGTAACGACTTTGCTAATGAGTTAATTATTGTTTAGTGAGGCTCTGATACCACTATAAGTCGATGTACAACACCCCACGAGTTGCGGGGAGGCGGAAATAAGAAAAATGATCTTGTTCTATGAGTTAACATCGACTAACCGAAGAATTTTTGTTAAACTATAACTAACACATGCATAGGAGTTCTTAACTACTATGAAAAGAGATTATACCTAGTGAACCTAGTCCTTCTTCTTTTCATTATCCACCTCCTCCTCGGCCTCCTCTACATAATAGACGATCCATCCGAGAGCTTCTATTCCAAGCTTCACCTCTAAACTTGAGGTAACTAGGTTTCTTTAGTTGCTAATCAAAGGTACCTAGGTGATATAGAGTGAGGTTATGGATTAATTAATCTATCTAATCTTTGATCTCAACACATGAGAGGGGAGGATTAGGGTTTGAAGAGAGAGAACTTGAGGAGAGAGAAGGTGAGCAAGAGAATGAGAAGAAATAATGAACTCATTTGAATATATGAAGCATTATCTTTAATCAAATAAATAAAATTCAATGATTTAACAACCATGCTTTATTTATTCATATGAGTGATTCATCTCATGAGTCATTAGATCAATTAATGAAGCATTAACTCCATGGATGAATCACACAAATGAGTCATTAAAACAATAAATGCAAATGCCACCTAAACCCCCAAGTCACCATCCTTCTAGAAGCTTTTCGCGAAATTATGAGAACGCCCCTCCTATCCGTGAAAACACGGAAAAACTTTAGACTGTATAAATCCAATAACCCGATACTAGAATCTGGCTTAAACCAAAGCCGGCTAGTAAAAACTGTCCGAATGTCGTACGTGCGTAAACACACGTATGCGTCCGAACCCTTGTCGTAAAACCATACGACCTCTATATCGTTTCGCCTGGAGCAGGGAAACTCTCTGTGTGGGACTCTAAAGATTCGACTACTACGCTGGCAGTGGGTTTAACCACAGACCGCAAGCGGCACTAGCTGTACGTAACGGTCCCCAGGTAGATGTCGATAAGAAGGCCGATCAGGAAACCCGTCCGAACTCCTACTGAGCCTGATGTGACAATCTCCGTACAGTCCGGTCTATTCGTCTAAGACTATCGCATATCGGGCCTAGGGGGCGGCAAGCATCAGTCCCCTAATAGCGGTATAAGTCGTGTCGGAGCGTAGCCTATTACACCCTGAGAAACAACTGAAACCTACCAGTAAATCTCGCTTGCCCTGGCCAGGGACTTTGCGTAATGGCTCTCTGACACATCGCGATATCAACTCCCAATACCAGGAGAGACGAATCCTGTCTAACCGCCACTGCCTCCAAGTGCTCAAGACTGCACCCAACTGCTACCTGTTTGCACGACTCGTTTGAGCCGTGGTTGGGTAGCAACCTAAGAACAGTGGGACACACTCAAGGCGAAGTAGCAGTGTCAAGTCTGTGGACTATGCTGTACTCGTGTCACCTGGGAACTGTTAACTGACGACGGGTATAATACCAACCAACAGTTCCCCGTGAGTCCTATCCGGTGTACCCGTAACCGAACGAGCACCTGTATACTATCTCCAGTACGACATACTGACGGCTGTGGCACAGACCATCTCCCCAACTGGGATGAGAAGCGTACACACTAGCCTACTCCGGAGTATCGATGTCCTGTCTCGATAATCCTACGACTAGGGACCTGGAAAAGGATGTGCTTGTAGACTATCCAGTCCCCACTAGTGTGACTGCCATCATAACGCTGGTAGTCAAGCAAGATCCTAAGGGCTCTATCAATACGTATACTAATATATTAAGATAGAAAAACCAAGTAGCATACTACCATGTTTAGCAAGACTGTTATATAACTGTGAATATTCCAAGCTTTCATTAAGTAATATACAAACTAGTATGATACAATAATGGCCCCTAGGGCAAATACACTAACACAAACTTTCAATTTTTGAAAAATAAAATGAGAATATTTTTACAATGCATTGATTTAAAAATATTAGATATATTAGGCACACCCTATGTTATTCCTACCACAAAACCTTATTCCAACGCTGATAAGCATTATATGACTTTAAATGTAAAAGCCATGAACGTATTTCATTTCTTACTTTTTCCAGAGAAATTCAATAGAATTTCTATATGCCAAATGGCACATGATATCTGGAATACACTTGAGACTGCACATAAATGGACTAATCAAGTAAAAGAAAATAAAATCAATCGTCTATTGCATGAATATAAAATGTTTTTTAAGAAAGAAAATGAGATGATTGATTATATGCACTCTAGGTTTAATAAAATAGTAACTGAATTATTTAACTTAGGAAAGAAATTTATAGAAAAAGTAAAAAATTATAAAATTCTACAATCACTGACAATGGCTTAGCAGCCTAAGATCACAGTAATAAAAGAAGCAAACGGCATGAGCACAATGGGTGTTGATACTGTCGTTGGTAAATTAAAAACTTATGAAATGCAACTTGGAGACATCAAGAATAAAGAAGACAACCAACACAAGAATATCGTTTTAAAGACATCAACAAGCAAAAACAAAGAATCTCATCCATCAAGCTACGACGAGAGCGACGTTGAAGAAATGACTAACATCGTAAAGCACTTTAAAAGGTTTCTTAAGAATAGAGGCAACTCTCTATAGAAACGGTTGAGTTCAAAGAAGGGATTGCGTTGTTTTGAATGTGACAAAGAAGGTCATGTAAGGGCAGATTGTCCGAACCTTAAAAGCAAAAAGAATAAATCCAAATGGAAAAAGGGTTTGGAAAGACGCACTTTTTAAGCCATTTGAGATGAATCTGACTCAAGCGAGTCAAAAAAAGAAGAAGTCACGAGCATGTGCTTGATGGCTATAGATGGTAATGGGGTTAGTGATGATATCTTTGATATTAAGAGTTTATCTAAAGAAACTTAGTTAATTTATGTTTTAACTTAAAATTTAACTACGATAAAATTCATTCTAAATATAAACAACTAAAAGATAGTGATAACAAAAATGATAATCCAATTAAAGTTGAATGTGAAAAACTAATTTTAGAAAATAATGATTTAAAGGAAAAATTACTCTTAAAAGAAAAATCATATTCGAATACACTATATTCAATAGGAACTTTAAAGAACGAAATTTTTGATTTAAAAAGAAAATTAGAAATTAAGTATAATATAGTTCTTAACTTTACTAAAAGTAAGGACAATCTTAACGTTATACTAAAAACTTACATAAATCATTATAAATGTCAATGTGTAGGCTTTCATGACGATTCAAAATATGAAAAACCTAATAAATTTATCAAAAGTTCAAACACATATAGATATGGTAATAAATACGCAAATATTACATGTAATTATTGTTGTACTTTCGGACATATTTCTAGGTATTGTAGTATTAAATTAAATTCAACTTATAAATGCCACTTTACTCCCAACCCCAGTGGATCAAGAATGAAATGGATTTCTCAGGTCATACCTACTTCTTTTTGTTTTGCAGAATCCCAAACAACGTAGCAAGAAGTGAATCCTTGATAGTGGTTGTTCGAGGTACATGGCTGGCAATATCAATTGTTTTCAAATGCTATCAAGAGAAGAAAGTGGTACCGTTATGTTGGGGGATAACAAAAAGGAAAACATAATCGATAAATGTACCATTTCATTTAATAATGATTCTAATACTACAATTATTAATGATATTTTGTATGTAGATATTTTAAAATATAATCTATTTAGTATGAGTCAATTTTATGATAGGGGATATACACTACTACAATAAGGGGTTGCCCATACGGTTAAAGGCATCCGTAGGGGCAACATTTTATTACCCCTACGGATTACTCTGTAAGTCCCCATGGTTGTCCCTAGGTGCCCTACGTTTTAATTTAAAAATATTAAAACGTAATTTGCCCTTTGGCCCTATGGAGCCGCAAACGAAGGCCTTACGGTTAAGTCCGTAGGAGCATATATATGGGTTATTAATAAAATAAAGCACAGAGAAAAGCCCTCGTTGTTCCCAAAAATTCTCTCTCTCACTCTCACGCGCCTCGTCACTACCTCTCCCGTACCTCGTCACCACCGCCCGCGGCCCACCACCGCCCTCGAACGTTTCCAAAACTTCCTCGTCGCCATCGCCCGTGACTCGTCGCCGATTGCGTCGTCGACCACAGGTCTCCTCCACCGCCCGCTACAGGTTAGAAATTTTTACATCTAATAATGCTTTTATTTATAATTTTGATGATGTTAGGGCTAGGGTTCTGGGTTCAGGGTTCGGGTAGGGGTGAGGGTTAGGGTTAGGCATCGGGGTTCAGTTTAGAATAGGGTTAGGGTTAGGGTTCGGTTGGGGTTGGGGTTGGAGTTAGGGTTAGGGTTCGGTTGGGGTTGGGGTTCGGTTGGGGTTGGGGGGCGGGGGCGGGCAATGAAGGCATACCTGCTACAATACTTGCAAGTTATAGAACCTGCGGATTTAGGAGTCTGTTGCTTCGACTTATCATTGTTGTTTGCAAGTGTCTTCCCAGCATGCTTGGCAGGATGAGGAGTTGCAACATGCCCACCTTTCTTTCCCTCACCACCTGAAATAAAGAAAAAAATTCAGAAGAAAAAAAATTAATGGGCCTTATGATCACAACAATTGCAGCTGTTTGTTCCAAAAAAAATTCCTTTTTGTATATAAAATTTTAATCGCAGCAGTATCCCACTAAAAATTGGAGTTGAAAGTCCTTCCAATTGGGTACCTTTCAAATTAGGGTTAGGGTTAATTAGTTGGGGTTAGGGTTAAGGTAATTAGGGTTTGGATTAGGATTGGGGTTAGGGTCAGGGTTCAGTGTATGGTTAGAGTTAGGGTTAGGGTTCAGTGTATAGTTAAGGTTAGGGTTTAGGGTTAGGGTTTGGTTCAGGTGTAGGGTTAGAGGCTAGGGTTAATTTTGGTTAATTAGAGGGTAGGTTAATTTGGGTTAATTCGTGATAATTTGAAAGGGTTAGGGTGTTGATTAGGGTTAATTAGGTTAATTTGGGTAAATTGGGTTAAGTTTGGGTTGATTAGGGTTAATTAGGTTATTTTGGGTAAATTGGGTTAATTTGGGTTAATTAGTGATAATTTGAAATGGTTATGGTGTTGATTAGGGTTAATTAGGTTAATTTGGGTAAATTGAGTTAAGTTTGGGTTGATTAGGGTTTATTAGGTTAATTTGGATAAATTGGGTTAAGTTTGGGTTAATTAAGGATACGTGTTAGGGTAACGATTATGGTTAATTGTGATTAATTAGGTTAATTTGGGTTATTTAGGGTTAGGGTTTAGGATGCACTAGTTCATTCAGTAGGATACTCGATGATAACATAAACACACAACTTTACCGTAAACGCAAGAAAAATTTACCCTAAATTTAAAATTTCGAACTCTTAATAACGAAACGTAAACGTAAAACCTATTCATGTTAAATGTTCAAGTTAAAACCAATATATGATACTCGATGATAATATGAAAATTTCATATTCTCATCGATACTCATATATGAAACTCAAAGCGGCACTTAGTTCCCGTCTATCGGTTAACATACGTTCGATATTCGTCGTGATATGAAACTAAACGAAGGTTGTTAAATATCGGACGGTATAGCTCGGTACTAACAACCGTCGTGTAGTCTATGTGACGAGAAGATTCAATCGTATGATAACCGATAGATTTGTCCCGTATGGACAAGTTAGGAATGTATAAAGCAAACACCTGCATTCACTTGTGTTTTCATCCGTTTCGAGTTATTTCGTCGGTACTTTTCCGCTGGTTCTCCATGTACAAAGAAAGATTAGATGTTCATTTCAACGTTGTTTCACAGCTTTGAAATGATTATCTATTCTATTACAGTGTACTCGGAGAACAGCGCGGAGGTGCTTTTGAAATTTACTCGAAACGATTGAAAGCACAAGTGAATGGGTATCTGCTCTATACATTCTTAAAGGTATAGAAGCCTTACCCCCGACAGCCGAAACACACACATACAACACAAATACACAACAAACGCACACACAACACATGCACACTAACAACCCTATACTTAAGCGAAATCATAAATTGAAACACACACATATATAGAATACGACTCATACATGGGTATCCTCAAATCTAACTTTGATTATCGATAATTTATTCTTTTCACGACAAACGCACACATAAAGTATATACACGGATTTTCTCCTTTGTCAGTAACCATCCCGTTCTTAGATTTCTCAATATAGTCATCACAACCTACAATTTATATGTTATACAGTCTAACATGGCCCATGAGTACGTCAGAGTTAAGGACTGGATGTATGTGGATTGGCAACAACGTATGCAAGCTAAGTTTGTCGCAGGAGTTGCTGGTTTTATTGAATTTGCACGCGCACATAATAAGATCGTGATAGAGAAAATTCTCTGCCCGTGCGATAGATGTGGGAATAAGTACTGGCAGAAGGTAGAATTTACAGAGCTTCACATCGTTAAACATGGTTTTACTAGACTTTATACAACTTGGCTATATCATAGGGAAGGAGACGAACACAGTAATGCGACAGAAGAAGAAGGAGAAGACGGTAATGCGGCAGAAGAAGAATACGGTAATTTCTTTTCAGGAGAAGAAATAGAGAATATGGTAGAGGCTGCCCTAGGTGAATCTATTCATACCGAAGATGACATTCCTTCCGGTCAAGGACCGCGTGCGGATAAGTATGAAAATTTCATGAATGATGCTAGAAAACCAATTTATGAGAATGCAAAGTATTCCACCCTCTCATGGTTCGTCCAACTTTTCCAGATTAAGTGCCTAAATGGATGGAGCAACAAGTCATTCACAATACTTCTTTCGTTCTTGAAAGATTCTATGCCCCTTGGAAATATCATGCCCGACAACTGGTACGGAGCCCAGAAGATGATGTCAGATTTGGGTCTGAAGTGTGAGAAGATTCAAGCATGTCCTAAAAATTGCGTATTGTACCGGAAAGAGAATTCAGATTTGAAAGAGTGTCCATCATGCGGAGAGGCCAGGTATAAACCAAAAGATTCTGATAAGAAGCCTGATATACCTGTCAAGATAGCACGATACTTTCCCATAACACAGAGGCTGCAGAGGCATTCAGGTGCAAGAAAACAGCCGATGCAATGATTTGGTATCACCGTGCTCCTCCAAATGAAGATGGAAAAATGAGTCATCCAAGAGATTCACCGGCATGGAAGGATTTCGATAGGAGGCACGAAATATTCAGTAGTGATTCTCGCAATGTCAGGCTCGGACTCGCTAGTGATGGCTTCTGCCCATTCAACTATATAGCTGGAAGCCACAGCACATGGCCCGTTGTAATAATAGTTTATAATCTGTTGCCTTGGTTGGTTATGCACCAATCATACTTTATGATGCCTCTTCTTATCGACGGACCAAACTCACCGGGAAACAATATCGACATCTATTTCTGATCTCTGATCAAGGAGTTAAAATCTTTATTCATTGATAGTGTAGAGATTTACGATGCAAACACAAATACAACGTTCATACCGCGTGCGGTTTTAATGTGGACAATTAATGACTTTCCTGCATATGGAATGCTATCAGGTTGGTCCGTATATGGTCACAAAGCATGTCCTTATTGCCATCAACATACAACATCGAAATTCTTGAATTTTAACAGGAAGGTTTGTTATCGCGGCCATCGACGTTTCCTGCCTCTAGACCACCCTTACAGGTTAGACGTTGTTCACTTTGATGGTCATCAGGAGCTTCTTGGACCTCCAGCCCCATTGTCCGGAAAGGACGTGACTTCTCAGTGGGATGGTTACAATAATTTGACCTTCGGGATGGATCCGACAAAACAGGTCAAACCACCATTCTGGAACAAGTTAAAGAATTTTCTTCAAGCTTCCATACTGGTCAACAAATTTAGTGCGTCATTGTCTGGACGTCATTCACATAGAGAAGAGAGTATCCGAGCACGTACTCAACTTGCTTCTTTATAAAAACGGGAAATTGAAAGACAACCTCAATGCTCGGATGGATCTACAGGATTGGGAAATTAGAAGTAAATTGCATCCTAAACCGATAGCGGGTAAACCAGGCAAGTTTGTACTTCCCAATGCCACGTATCATATGTCACAACTGGAGAAGAAAAGATTTCTGCAGGTGTTGCATGATTTGAAAGTTCCCATAGGTTTCTCAGGATCATTCAGCAAGAAGAAAAAAATTATGAAAGGCAAGATCAATGGGCTGAAAAGTCATGATCACCATGTTATTATGGAGCACCTTCTCACATTAGTCCTCAGTACTTCCCTCCCCGAATCGGTTGGTCTAGTAATCAATGACCTATATTGTTTTTTCAGAGAATTATGCGCTAAAACACTGGATGTTGTGACGCTGGAGAAACTAGAAAATTCTATTGCGTTGATACTTTGCAAGCTTAAGCGTATTTTCCTACCGTTATTCTTCGATATCATAATACACCTGACGGTTCATCTTGCAACTGAGGCTAAGTTATCCGGGCCGGTACAATATTGATGGATGTATCCCGTCGAGAGGTACGTGGAATTTTTCGTTTCGCGCAATTTGTAAAATTATTGTTGTCATGTATGCCCGTATTTATTTATTTAACATATATTTCTTTAGGTATCTCTACACTCTTAAAAAGTATATACGCAATAGAAATCGACCAGAGGGTTCTATCATGCAAGGTTATCTTCTAGATGAAGCAACTATATTTTGTTCCTGCTATCTGGACGAGAAAATTAAGACGAGACTTAACCGGCCTTGAAGAATTCAGGACGGGTCATATGGTAAAGACGATTATAAGAGGGTAGACACTATATTTATCAACAAAATATACCGGTTTATCCTCCTCAATAGCGCATGTCTTGAAAAAATTAGAGAATAAGTTTTTTGGATTAATTGTTATATTTGTATTTGTGTGTGTATGAAATGATATAATATTAATATCATAATTTATTATCGAGAAAAGAATTCATTTTAACGAGATACATGAGGGGCATCCTGATTGGAACGATGAACGATTGGAAAAATATCATCAAGATAATTTTTGAGATTGGGTTGCAGATCATGTAAGTTATTCGAATAACATGTTATTGCTATCAGTTTTAATCTAAACTTATATCGTTATGTATTTGTAGTAAAATTTGTTTTGTTAGATCCACGATCCGAACTTGTCTGCATCATTAGAGAGTGATTCAAGATGTTTGTCACGCCCCGCTTCACAGAGTGCGCTAAGATCGGCATGTGACAGAGCCAACCATGCTACCTGTGGTTAGGAAATATCCTTCCACAGTCACAATACGGCTGTCTAGGAGATATCAAGAACATGAAAATAAAATAACTATCTAGTACATGTCCATATACCAGAATAAATGAGTCAAGAAATAATATGCGGAAGCAATAAATCTAATGAGCAATAACATCTGGAAAGTAAACATAACTAAACTGGATACTAACTGGATACTAACAGGATCCTCACTGCTCGGCCTGACGGCAGAAATACTCCTGATCAGCCTGCGACAAGGGTAGTGGATCTGGGCCATGCAAAACCCGGACATCAGTGCGTCATAATATCAACAATAATATAATCAAGGGGTAGCAGGACATGCAAGCACGAGTATGAACAGTAACAAGTCAACAGTGAAGTATATCAGTATAAGTGACGTGCAGTGATCAATCTAAACCGTGCTACTGGGTTATCTATTCTAAAGTCTTCGAAATTAATTAATGTAATCCTCGTCGAAACCCATCGGTGATTATTCCGTAACGCCTGGAAAAACGTCAAACAATAGGTATTCCGTAACGCCCGGAAAAACGGCAAACAGTATGATAGCCGTTTGAGTTACGTTCGGTTACATTCTTGATTTCCCCATACCCCCAAGTTATGTATTCAAGTCAGGTATTGATAAATCTGAAACTAATGCCAACACAGGATCAAGAAGGAACAGGTTTGTCTATACAGACAACAGGAGATGTCCATCGGGACAACATGTCAGGATTTTCGGCATTACAAACAGAATCAGGTAACATGTCAAGTAGTGATATATCAGGTCATGCCAGGTAGTGTACATGTATCAAGTCATGTCAAGTAGTGGTGTATCAGGTCACGTCAAGTAGTGCACAGGTATCAAGCGGGTACTCATAATCAAACTGTAGCAAGTATGGATGCACAATTATTTATCAGATATCACATCATGACTATGTAGGATGCACATGATCAAGTATGGGGTACTAATGTAACTGTAAAATGAAATAATGTGATATGGTATGCGAATAGATATAGAATTAATGGTATGGATGCACAATATCGATTAGGGTTACATTTACAATTCCAATACTATGTAGGAAGCACATTATCAAGCATGGGGTGTCAATATAACAATAATATATAATAATGTGATCTGTAGATGCAGCTATATGTATATTAAATAATATGGATGTAAATGGGTATCCGAAAACGGTAAAACTTTATTATGGATGCATAATGTGATAAATTGGTAACATTTTACTCATATGGATGCATAATACTATACCTAGCATGTAGCAAGATGTATTAGCATGCGACTAGATATGTAAATAATGATAAGGATGCACACGGATGTCATATAACAGTAAAATGATAAAATGGTAATGTGGGATGTATAACTTAAACAATATGTAATGTAATTATTCACATGGATGCAAGATATAGTAGTATAGCATGTAGCAAGCTAAACTTGCCTGAAAAGCAAAAAACGGAATGACGGATACACGGAGACGCCGAAAAAGATCAAAACTTTGGATTATGCTCGACTTAGATCGACGGATGCAATTGGATAACCAGGTGACGACGGTGGAACTGGGAAACAAATGCAACAGTGTCGATCTCTGTTTTGATGATCAGATAGGGTTGTTGCCGAGGAAAGAGGAAGGAGATCACACTGTCGATCGGTCAGGAGGTGGCGATGATAGTGACGAGGGTTTCTGTTGGTTTGGGAGAAGAAGGCTACCGGCGTGGTCTCAATGGTTGGGCTGCAGGTGTGGGGAGAAGAAGATAGTGGTGATGCTTGAGGCGACGGTGAGGGGATCTCGACGAGGGTTCTTCCGTGGTATTGGTGGCTGCTAGGGTTTGGCGGTGCAAGGTTGAAATCGACGGCATGCTGGAGATGGTTATGGTGTTGTGTTTGGAGACGATGAAGTTGGAGTCTGTGGTGGCGAGGATGATGGCCGAAAAAGGAGAGAGAGCAGTTGGTAGTGAGGATGAGTCGAAAGTGCAGGCTTGGCTGGAGTTGGGTTACAGCGACTATGGAGAGGGTAAGATCGGGGGCGATGATGATAGGGTTTTGGTCGATGGTGAAAAGAGAGAAAGATGGTGAAGACGATGAGGGTGAGTCGGTGAAGGAGGAGGGTATAGGTGAGGTCGATGGCGACGAGAACAGACGAAGCTAGGGTTAGGGTTCAGAGGTGATGGGTTCTCGTGATGAAGCAGCGAGAATTAAAAGAAGAAGAAAAGAAGATGGGAGGTGAGCGTAGCAAGAGGGAGGTGACGGGAATCAAGGAATGCACAGTACTGCGAGAGGGGGAAGAGAGAGAGAGAGAGAGACGTGCATGGATTTTAAGATTTAAAAAAAAAAGATAATATATAAAAATAGAGAGAGAGATTTGAGGTTCTGTTAAAGATTTGATTTTAAAAAAATCTATTTGAATATATATTTCGTTAGGTAAACAGTTATACATAATAGGATTAAAATATTAATAAATTTTGAGTTTTTAGCTAATATAAAATTGTTCCAAAATACGCCCGGGTCGGGTCTAAAAATCTAGTTTTATAATACGAAAAATATAGGTGTCGACCAAAACTAAAATTCGTTATCCGGGTAACGAAAATGCATACCCCCAAGAACGGATGCACGTACGTGCGCGTTGTCATCCAAACAAGTCTGTTTCACTGAACGGGACGAGAACAAGATGCGCGAATGCTACCACAGGGTTAGGGGTATCAAGCAGGCCATGCAATGTATTTTTTTAAAATATTTTATGTAATTTTAAATGTTATGTTGAAAAATACAGATGCCAGATAATGCCAGTATGCAGTATGTATAAATGAAAGTGCACGAGTCCACATAACAAGTCAGGATAAATCATAAACATGAATCAAGACAGGTTTCAAGCATGCGGGTCGGGTCGGATGCAAATACAGATGTCAAAATACTATTCGCATCCAAAACACAGTAAATCAAGAAACTGCCATAAATAAAGAAATACTTGACTAGAACTGTTATAAATGAACTAGTGTGTTACATTATACCCAAGTACAAAAAGAATTTCGTCCTCGAAATTCCCAAAACGAGAAAAGGCAAACAAACATGAAACTACAAGAATAGGTGTGGAAACTTCTGTCGAATCTCGTCTTCATGTTCCCAAGTTGATTCTCCATACGAGCGATTTCCCCAAGAAACAAGTACGAGAGGGATAACCTTGTTCTTAAGGACCTTTTCTCTTGGATCAACAATCGACATCGGTCGTTCCTCAAAGGTCAAATCCTCTCTTACAGTCAGCTCCGAATGATCTAGCACGTGTGTTTCATCTCGAACATACTTACGGAGTTGAGATACATGAAACACGTCATGAACATTCGCCAAAAATTGTGGTAAAGCCAATCGATAAGCCACTTCTCCAACACGCTCCAAAATCTCGAAAGGCCCTATGAATCGAGGACTATGTTTGCCTCGACTCCCAAAACGAATCATTCCTCTAGTAGGTGATATCTTCAAGAATACCAGATCACCAACAACGAACTCTAGAGGTTTTCTCGATGTGTCGACCCAACTCTTCTGCCGATCTTGTGCTGCCTTCATGTGATTCCGGATAGTATTAACTTTCTCCACGGTTTGCACGATCAAGTCCGGTTCCAACAATCTTCGTTCTCCAACATCATCCCAACAAACGGGTGAGCGAAACTTGCGATCATACAATGCTTCGAATGGAGCCATCTGAATAGTCGTCTAAAAGCTGTTATTGTAAGAAAGCTCCACCAAGTGTAGATGATCCTCCCAAGAACCCTTGAAGTCCATCATGCAAGCTCTCAACATGTCTTCAAGAGTTTGGATTGTTCTCTCCGACTAGCCATCTGTCTGGGGATGATAAGCAGTGCTAAACTTCAATCGCGTCCCCAAACTTTCCTCTAAACTTCTCCAGAAGTGCGATAAGAATCGCGTGTCACGGTCGAAAACGATGCTTACAGGTACTCCATGAAATCTCAAAATCTCTAGCATGTACCGTTCTGCTAACGCTTCCGTTGACTGACCAACTCGAAACGGTATGAAATGAGCTGCCTTGGTCAATCGATCAACAATCACCCAAACTGCATTATTACCCTTTGGACTCCGCGGTAAAACTGTCACGAAATCCATGGTTATATGTTTCCACTTCCATTTAAGAATCGGAAGTGGTTGCAATAAACCAGCAACCCTTTGATATTCAGCCTTAACTTGCTGACACACTAAGCACTTCGCTGCAAAATGAGCAATCTCTCTTTTCATGCCTTCCCACTAGAAATGCTGTCGTAGATCACCGTACATCTTCGTGCCTCCTGGATGTACGGAATACGCGGAACTGTGTGCCTCCTTCATAACTTCTTCGCGAATATCTCCTTTTGGCACACACAAACGGCTACCATAACGCAACGAACCATCTTCATGAATCAATAAGTCCATTCGAAGTCCAGCTTCAACCTGTTCTCGAAACCTTTGCAATCTTGGGTTGTGCGACTGCGCTGCTTTAATATTATCGATCAACAACGACTGTACTTGTAGCTGCATCAACTGTCCCGAAGAATGCGATAGCACGATCTCCAACTCGAATCTCCGAAAATCTTCGATAAGCTCCTTCTGTAACCCTTCGAAAATCGTTTAGGCAGTTTTTCGGTAATCGGCTAATTTTCGGCTTTTTCCGTAAAAAGTCAAATTAGCTATTTTTCATTGTAGACCTAATTATACAAAATTTAGATAAGATATTACTATAATTTTGTCACTAAAATGTCACTTATAATTATCTAGTTAAATAAAAAAATTTCGTAATTAATTATTTTTTTTATTATTTTAAGCCTTTTTAAATACATTAAATTAGTGATAAATACAAATTTAATTAGGTAAATTTCATAATTAGGAGTCTTTATAAGCTAAAATATGGTGTTAATAAAATTATATCATGTCTTGCAAACTTTTGGTTTTAGGGTGGGAAAATTTGTGAAAAAATGAAGTAAAAATGGGTTTTTTTGTAAAAAGGTTGACATGAAAGCATTAAATGATAACATATGATGTTTATAGACCTAGAAACTTCTCCAAAAAACCCCCAATTTCCTTCCCCACCTGCTGGCCGAGCCTCAATAGCAGCTCTCCCCATTTCTTCACTTCATTCTTGCTTCAAATTCATAGCAAAATTCATTAAAAATTCACAAATTTCTTTCTCCATTCAAACCAAAACCCTAATCCAACCTTTCCCAAAACCTAATTTGTTTGAGAACTTGATAAAGGAGGCTTCTTGGTGACTTGATCATGCTAGGATTCAATTGGTGAGGTAAAAATCCTAAACTAGTTGCTAATTTGTAGTTTGTTTATGCTAAATTAGATGTTTAAAGTGTTAATTTCATTATAATGGGTTGTCTTGAAAATTCAAGAATGGGTTTTGATGTTGAGTTAGGGTTTGAAACATGGTTGTAAAAAAATTAAGTTAGGGTTTTGGTTATATAATTGATTAGAATGGTTAATTGGGTAATGATGCGCTCGCTAAATCGATAAATTTCGATGTTTGCATCGAATCGGCTAGGAAATTGCTTGCTAGATTTTTACGAAAATTAGAATGCGATCAAAATGCGTTATGTTAGCGATATAATTAGCTTCGTATAGGACTATTAGAGTGCGCGAACGTGGGGTTTCGTCTAGTCGGGTTGTAGTTTAGTCGATTTCCCCGAAATGACGATTCTAGTTAACGATTAACGATTTTCGTGAGTTTTCCCGCGCACCGAGTGTATGTTATGATTAATTCGAGAGCGTTGATAATTGTTTGTTGTGACTTGCATTGTGTTAGGTTTTGTAATCTTATGCTTGGTATTGTGCAAATATAGAATCGGTCGGGGAGACATCGGACACGGCGCGAAAAGGCAAGGCGGTGGCCGGATCGGATTAGCGGAGATTTCAGGTGAGTAGATGTATTCATCTATGGGGGAATCGTCTGGATGGCGCGATGCGCCCCCTAGTTAGGATTTCCTTATCTCTTGTAAGATTCATGTTGTTAGTTAGCTTACCCCCTTCATTGACATTGCATACCCTTATAGTTAATAATATGCTAGATTGCATGGATATTCATATGCACATATGCGATAACACTTCGTAGGGCACGAACACCATTACCATTGGCATCTGTTGCACGCGCACTATTCATGTGACACACACGCCTTTGGTAATTGCCATGCCACGTGCACTAGAAAGCCTGTTTAACTTAATATCGCCATTTGCATTCATACATGATATATGAAATTGCATAGCATGCACATACCTCGCAATATCATCATATTTACATAAATTCTAGCAAAAATGCACATCATATACATTGATATCATAGACATTTATTATATATATAACATGGGAACCTTATGATTTTTCTTGAGGATTTCAGTATTTCTGCGATTTCTGGATTTTTGGGGAAAACCGCAAGAATTTACCAAAAGCACTATTCATCATTTTTAAAACAAAGTTGCGGTTTTCTCGTGATGTATGTGTCGTCCACCATGAGTTTTCATGTTTTCTGTTGGATTTCGAGACCCGATTCGAGGAGTGGATGAACCGTCTCGGGTACATGGTGGGCCCGGTATGGTACCCCGGGGCAAGAAGATCGAGTTGTAGACGATGAGCCTGGCAGGGGAAGACTACCTACCGGTGATGTCTGGCGCGGCGGATATCCGGAGGATACTGACCGTTGTCGTGAGATTTATGATATGGGCCGATCCGGACTGACGGAGCCCGATATTGAGACAGATATGATTCCTTTTTGGTGTCGATGCTTGACACGGGTTTTCAGATGATTTCTTGATGGTATTTAGCTATTATACAGATATTCATGTTCTAAAGTTAAGAATTCAATACTCTTAGCATTTAAAATACTTAAAGACTTAATAATGACATTGCATACCTATGCATGCATACTAGAGATATTATATCATATATGGACATGCATGTTGTGGTGCATTGCGTGCATTCTTACTATTGCCTTATTAGATGTTATATTTACTCACGAGCTGGCAACTCACCTTCGTTGTGCCACAGTGTCTTGCAGGTCGGACCCGTCAGTCTTGTAGCGGCGGGCTATCTTATCATCAGTTCCTTTTGCTCAGACTCGCGACATCGCCCGTAGGTGGGTTGCGAGCATACTTTATTTCTTTTTGCTTTATCATTGTATCTAGTATTCTCCATCTACCATTTTATATTGTATATGTGACCTAGTGGTGAGACTGAGAGGTTGTATATTTATGGTTTCTTTTGGGTCGAGCTCACTTGAGCCGGCGATGTGTTTTCTGATATTTTGCGTTTCTTTTATGCTCTTTTCTTGATATGGTTATGATATTGCATGTGGTTGTGATCCGCCTTGGGCGAAGAGCTAGCTCCCGCTTGGGGATGCCATTTTTATGATTACAGGTTTATTATCTTGTTGTACCCATTTTGAGGGATAGAAAATACAGGGGAGACTCTGCCGAAATTTTCAGAAATTTATGATGTTTTTAAAAAGGGATTCTATGCAACCTAAATGATTTTAAAAAATCGTTTTCATTAAAGGTTTTCCTTCACTCTCTTTTGATTTTGGTTTAGATTCTTTTGGGCTTTGGCTGACTTAGGTTACGGTACGCCTTTAGACGTCTCGTAATCTAAGTGCCAGTCGCGTTCCGTACTTTCGGGACGTGACAAAGTTGGTATCAGAGCGTAGGTTTTACCTTTCTGAGTGTAGGACGACCTTGGTAGATGGAGTAGGTGACTTAAGCAGAGTGGCGTAGCGTGGGTATGATCCGCGGCATACTTATGATACGGTACTCCGCCTAAGTGACCTTAGGACATAATTGCTTGTATTTCCTTTCTTGATTCCTTGCATTCCTTGATTCAATTGCAATGTCCTTATCAGTCATGTTTCTTATTCCAGCTTCGATGCCGCCAAAGACTACGAGAGCTCAGCGGGCTGCCGCTAGGGATGAGATTCGGGCGGGCCCGTCTGAGGCGAGGATCGAGCGGGATGATACGCCTGTCCCTCAGGGTCATACCGATCCGCCTTATCCTGACCGTATTGCCAGGCTAGAGGCCGGCATGCAAGAGTTGCGGCAGATGATGGGATCTTTAGTTGAGTCCAGCCGGGCACAGAGATCCGAGGACGTTCCTTCCACCGCACAGACCACGATCGTACCTGCTGCACAGATGGTCACTCCTGCTGCTACTACGGAGACTATCCCTGTTTCACTACAGGAGTTCATGAGATTGAGACCTCCAGCTTTTACCGGTACAGATGCGACAGAGGACCCACAGGCATTTCTTGATAGGATGGCTCGGATTTGCCGTTCGTTGAGGTGTTCTGATGATAGATTGGTGGAGTTTGCGAGTTTTCGTCTGGAGGGTCTTGCCCAGACATGGTACGACTCAGTAGAGAGAGGCTGAGCTACAGGTCTGCCTTCTATGACCTGGGATGAGTTTACATCTGCATTTCTTGCCCGTTTTCTTCCGGAGAGTGTCCGAGATGCTCGAGCCCGTAGTTTTGAGTCTTTGCGCAAGACTCCTGGGATGACAATGTCGGAGTATGATATACAGTTTTACCCAGTTGTCTCGATATGCTCCGTACCTAGTAGACACAGAAGAGAAGAGAATAAAGAGGTTTGTATGAGGGCTTGATACACAGCTATTCCTTGCCATCGGCACCCAGCACTTTGATACATACGCTGTCGCGATGGATGCAGCCTTACTTTTGGAGGAGCGTATTTCTGAGACTCCGGTCGTTTCTGGGCCGAAGAGGATCCGTACTGATACGCCAGCTCAGCGGCAGATGGGCAGACACCGCGATAGATTATTTTCGGGAGATGGTGGGGGCAGAGGATTGAGACGAGGTCAGTTATTTGGTTCATATCCACAGACCCAGCAGTCGTCTCCAGGATGTTTTCGGTGTGGGAGTCAGTACCACCGTGTCAGAGACTGTACCATGGGACGTCCGGGCGCGGCGACAGTCCCGCATGTGACTTTACCACCCTCACCACCTTCTCAGAGAGCTTTACTTCCTACTCCTGACGATGCTCCACGTCAGTCAGATGCTTCTAGAGGCCGTGGGCGTGGCGGTCCAGTTCCGAGAGGACGAGGCGACAGAGGCAGAGGTAGAGGCAGAGGACAGCCAGCTATTAGTGGTGGACAGGCCCGAATGTTCGCGTTGACTCCTCAGGATGCACAGGCATCCAATGCCGTCGTGACAGGTACTCTGCCAGTATGTTCTTTTGATGCACGGGTATTATTTGATCCAGGCTCCACACATTCCTATGTTTCCACGTATTTTGCACCGAGGTTGGGCCGAGAGTCTTCTCTGTTAGATCAGCCGCTTTTCGTTATTACCCCGGTAGGCGAGTCTTTTGTTGCCCGTTTTGTGTACCGATCGTGTTCCGTTCGTATCGGGGAGAGAGATTCTTCAGTTGATTTGATTCTCCTCGATATGCTAGACTTTGACGTTCTTCTTGGTATGGACTGGCTAGCCACCTGTTATGCATCCGTGGACTGCCGTGAAAAAGCAGTCAGATTCAGTTTTCCTGGCGAGCCGGTTCTTATTATTCAGGGAGATCGTAGCGCTACCTTCCCAGCTTGATTTCATCTCTTCGCGCTGGTCAGCTCTTAAGGAAAGGGTGTCAGGGATTCTTAGCCTATATTTGTGATACTAGCTCCACAGAGGTTCCGTTGGACCAGGTCCCTGTTGTGAGAGAGTTTCCTGATGTATTCCCTGACGACCTGCCTGGTCTGCCACCAGAGCGCGAGATTGAGTTCTGTATTGACTTGATCCCTGGCACGGGGCCTATCTCTATACCGCCCTATCGGATGGCCCCGGCGGAGCTGAGAGAGCTAAAGGATCAGTTACAGGACTTGCTGGACAAAGGGCTTATCCGACCAAGTGTGTCACCTTGGGGTGCTCCCGTCTTGTTTGTTAAGAAGAAGGACGGGAGTATGCGTTTATGCATTGATTATCGTCAGCTGAACCGGGTTACTGTGCGGAACAGGTATCCCCTACCCCGCATTGATGACTTATTTGATCAGCTCTAGGGTGCAGGGTTTTTCTCGAAGGTTGATTTACGGTCAGGTTATCACCAGTTGCAGGTTCGGAAGGAGGATATTCCGAAGACTGCCTTCCGTACTCGATATGGTCATTACGAGTTCTTAGTGATGTCGTTCGGGCTCACCAATGCCCCGGCAGCATTTATGGATTTGATGAACCGCGTATTCAGGCCGTATCTCGATCAGTTCACCATTGTGTTCATTGACGACATCTTGGTTTATTCTCGGAGCCGGGAGGAGCATGAGCAGCACTTACGTATCACGTTACAGACTTTGAGGGAGCATCAGCTGTTCGCCAAATTCTCCAAGTGCGCATTCTGGCTAGACAGTGTCGATTTCTTGGGTCATATGGTGACGAGAGATGGTATTTGTGTGGACCCGAAGAAGATAGAGGCAGTTCAGCGTTGGCCTAGACCAGTATCAGTTACAGAGGTTCACAGTTTTCTAGGTCTGGCCGGCTATTATCGACGTTTCGTCCAGGATTTCTCCCGCATTGCTGCACCACTGACCGGGTTGACCCGGAAGGGGGTTCCTTTTGATTGGACCCAGGCATGTGAGGATAGTTTCCAGCAGTTGAAGACTCGTCTGACTACTGCTCCAGTGTTAGCATTGCCTTCAGGATCAGGCGGGTTCGTGGTTTATTGTGATGCTTCTAGAGTGGGGCTGGGATGTGTATTGATGCAGCACGACAGAGTTATCGCGTATGCTTCTCGGCAGCTGAGGAAACACGAGCAGAACTACCCCACCCATGATTTAGAGATGGATACAGTGGTATTTGCACTTAAGATCTGGAGACATTACCTATACGGTGAGTCGTGCCAGATATTTACTGACCACAAGAGTTTGAAGTATATCTTCCAGCAGCGAGATCTGAACCTGAGACAGCGCCGTTGGATGGAGTTGGTGAAGGATTATGACTGCGAGATTTTATACCATCCGGGCAAGGTGAATGTGGTGGCAGATACTTTGAGTAGGAGGCCTGGAGGTAGCTTATCTTGTTTGAGCGCAGTGCAGATGCAGTCGACGGCGGATTGGCAGGTGTTATGTGATAGCAGAGTGCAGTTCGAGTTTACTCCTACAGGGGGACAGCTGGCCCATTTCAGAGCACGCCCACAGTTACTTGACCGTATACGCGAGGCACAGTCCGGCGATGCCCGTATCTTAGAGATTATTGAGCAGATTCGGCAGGGCAGAGTTTCTGAGTTCGTGATTGATGATCAGGGGATACTTCGATTTGGGACTCGACTGTGCGTGCCAGATTCAGAGGGACTGAGGCGTGATATTCTCGAGGAGGCACATAGATCAGTATACAGTGTTCACCCAGGTTCCACCAAGATGTACCGTGATTTGAGAGAGGTTTACTGGTGGGACGGGATGAAGAAGGATGTTACAGACTTTGTGTCCAGATGCCTGACTTGTCAGCAAGTCAAGGCCGAGCACCAGAGGCCAGCCGGCGAGTTACAGCCTTTGCCCATCCCTGAGCGGAAGTGGGAGCAGGTCTCCATGGACTTCATTGTGGGTCTACCCAGGACCAGTCGAGGGTACGACTCTATATGGGTGATTGTGGATCGACTGACGAAAGCGGCTCACTTCCTGCCAGTGAAGACCACTTTTGGATTTTCTCAGTACGCCCAAGTTTATATTGATGAGATAGTGCGACTGCATGGCGTTCCGACTTGCATCGTGTCCGACCGTGGCACCCAGTTTACCAGCCGATTGTGGCAAAAACTCCAGGAAGCTTTAGGCACTCGATTGAGTTTTAGCACAGCCTTTCATCCACAGACTGACGGTCAGTCAGAGCGTACGATTCAGACTCTTGAGGACATGCTCAGAGCTTGTATTTTAGATTTCGGTGGTAGCTGGGATCGTCATTTGCCTTTGATCGAGTTTTCCTACAATAATAGCTTCCAGGAGACGATTCAGATGACACCTTTCGAGGCTTTATATGGGAGGAGATATCGATCGCCTGTATGTTGGACAGAGCTTAGGGAGAGCAGTATTTTGGGGCCGCAGATTGTCCAGGAGACGACCAAGAAGATACAGCTGATTCGGGACAGGATGAGAGCGGCACAGAGCAGGAAGAAATCATATGCTGACAGGCGCCGTCGCCGACTCGAGTTCGCTGTTGGCGATCATGTTTTCCTGAAGGTCTCTCCGATGAAAGGTGTGATCAGATTTGGGCGGAAAGGGAAACTGAGTCCTAGATATGTTGGTCCTTTCGAGATCCTAGAGCGTGTTGGCCCAGTCGCTTATCGGTTAGCTCTTCCGCCCAGCTTCCCCGATGTTCACCCCGTATTCCATGTCTCGATGCTCCGCAAGTACCTTCATGATCCTTCCCAGGCGATTCAGCACCAGACGATCCAGCTAGAGCGTGATCTTTCTTTCACCGAGCAGCCGGTTGTCATCTTGGATCGGCAGGTGAAGAAATTGAGGTCGAAGGTTATACCGTCCGTCAAGGTCCTTTGGTGTGGCCCGAACAGCGAGGAGGTCACCTGGGAGACCGAGGTCAAGATGAGGAAGAGATATCCCCATCTTTTTGAAGGTACGCGTGGTTAAATTCTAAATTCGGGGACCGAATTTCTTTAAGGGGGGAAGATTGTAACCCTTCGAAAATTGTTTAGGCAGTTTTTCGGTAATCGGCTAATTTTCGGCTTTTTCCGTAAAAAGTCAAATTAGGTATTTTTCATTGTAGACCTAATTATACAAAATTAAGATAAGATATTACTATAATTTTGTCACTAAAATGTCACTTATAATTATCTAGTTAAATAAAAAAAAATTCGTAATTAATTATTTTTTTTATTATTTTAAGCCTTTTTAAATACATTAAATTAGTGATAAATACAAATTTAATTAGGTAAATTTCATAATTAGGAGTCTTTATAAGCTAAAATATGGTGTTAATAAAATTATATCATGTCTTGCAAACTTTTGGTTTTAGGGTGGGAAAATTTGTGAAAAAATGAAGTAAAAATGGGTTTTTTTGTAAAAAGGTTGACATGAAAGCATTAAATGATAACATATGATGTTTATAGACCTAGAAACTTCTCCAAAAAACCCCCAATTTCCTTCCCCACCTACTGGCCGAACCTCAACAGCAGCTCTCCCCATTTCTTCACTTCATTCTTGCTTCAAATTCATAGCAAAATTCATTAAAAATTCACAAATTTCTTTCTCCATTCAAATCAAAACCCTAATCCAACCTTTCCCAAAACCTAATTTGTTTGAGAACTTGATAAAGGAGGCTTCTTGGTGACTTGATCATGCTAGGATTCAATTGGTGAGGTAAAAATCCTAAACTAGTTGCTAATTTGTAGTTTGTTTATACTAAATTAGATGTTTAAAGTGTTAATTTCATTATAATGGGTTGTCTTGAAAATTCAAGAATGGGTTTTGATGTTGAGTTAGGCTTTGAAACATGGTTGTAAAAAAATTAAGTTAGGGTTTTGGTTATATAATTGATTAGAATGGTTAATTGGGTAATGATGCGCTCGCTAAATCGATAAATTTCGATGTTTGCATCGAATCGGATAGGAAATTGCTTGCTAGATTTTTACGAAAATTAGAATGCGATCAAAATGCGTTATGTTAGCGATATAATTAGCTTCGTATAGGACTATTAGAGTGCGCGAACGCGGGGTTTCGTCTAGTCGGGTTGTAGTTTAGTCGATTTCCCCGAAATGACGATTCTAGTTAACGATTAACGATTTTCGTGCGTTTTCCCGCGCACCGAGTGTATGTTATGATTAATTCGAGAGCGTTGATAATTGTTTGTTGTGACTTGCATTGTGTTAGGTTTTCTAATCTTATTCTTGGTATTGTGCAAATATAGGATCGGTCGGGGAGACATCGGACACGGCGCGAAAAGGCAAGGCGGTGGCCGGATCGGATTAGCGGAGATTTCAGGTGAGTAGATGTATTCATCTATGGGGGAATCGTCTGGATGGCGCGATGCGCCCCCTAGTTAGGATTTCCTTATCTCTTGTAAGATTCATGTTGTTAGTTAGCTTACCCCCTTCATTGACATTGCATACCCTTATAGTTAATAATATGCTAGATTGCATGGATATTCATATGCACATATGCGATAACACTTCGTAGGCACGAACACCATTACCATTGGCATCTGTTGCACGCGCACTATTCATGTGACACACACGCCTTTGGTAATTGCCATGCCACGTGCACTAGAAAACCTGTTTAACTTAATATCGCCATTTGCATTCATACATGATATATGAAATTGCATAGCATGCACATACCTCGAATTATCATCATATTTACATAAATTCTAGCAAAAATGCACATCATATACATTGATATCATAGACATTTATTATATATATAACATGGGAACCTTATGATTTTTCTTGAGGATTTCAGTATTTCTGCGATTTCTGGATTTTTGGGGAAAACCGCAAGAATTTACCAAAAGCACTATTCATCATTTTTAAAACAAAGTTGCGGTTTTCTCGTGATGTATGTGTCGTCCACCATGAGTTTTCATGTTTTCTGTTGGATTTCGAGACCCGATTCGAGGAGTGGATGAACCGTCTCGGGTACATGGTGGGCCCGGTATGGTACCCCGGGGCAAGAAGATCGAGTTGTAGACGATAAGCCTGGCAGGGGAAGACTACCTACCGGTGATGTCTGGCGCGGCGGATATCCGGAGGATACCGACCATTGTCGTGAGATTTATGATATGGGCCGATCCGGACTGACGGAGCCCGATATTGAGACAGATATGATTCCTTTTTGGTGTCGATGCTTGACACGGGTTTTCAGATGATTTCTTGATGGTATTTAGCTATTATACAGATATTCATGTTCTAAAGTTAAGAATTCAATACTCTTAGCATTTAAAACACTTAAAGACTTAATAATGACATTGCATACCTGTGCATGCATACTAGAGATATTATATCACATATGGACATGCATGTTGTGGTGCATTGCGTGCATTCTTACTATTGCCTTATTAGATGTTATATTTACTCACGAGCTGGCAACTCACCCCCGTTGTGCCACAGTGTCTTGCAGGTCGGACCCGTCAGTCTTGTAGCGGCGGGCTATCTTATCATCAGTTCCTTTTGCTCAGACTCGCGACATCGCCCGTATGTGGGTTGCGAGCATACTTTATTTCTTTTTGCTTTATTATTGTATCTAGTATTCTCCATCTACCACTTTATATTGTATATGTGACCTAGTGGTGAGACTGAGAGGTTGTATATTTGTGGTTTCTTTTGGGTCGAGCTCACTTGAGCCGGCGATGTGTTTTCTGATATTTTGCGTTTCTTTTATGCTCTTTTCTTGATATGGTTATGATATTGCATGTGGTTGTGATCCACCTTGGGCGAGGAGCTAGCTCCCGCTTGGGGATGCCATTTTTATGATTACAGGTTTATTATCTTGTTGTACCCATTTTGGGGGATAGAAAATACAGGGGAGACTCTGCCGAAATTTTCAAAAATTTATGATGTTTTTAAAAAGGGATTCTATGCAACCTAAATGATTTTAAAAAATCGTTTTCATTAAAGGTTTTCCTTCACTCTCTTTTGATTTTGGTTTAGATTCTTTTGGGCTTTGGCTGACTTAGGTTACGGTACGCCTTTAGACGTCTCGTAATCTAAGTGCCAGTCGCGTTCCGTACTTTCGGGACGTGACACCTTCTCTGCAGTCAACGTCCGAATTGCTGGCAACCGACTAAGCGCATCCGGCACAACATTAACTTTCCCCGGATGGTACTTAAGATCAAGATCGTAGTCAGCCATCAGCTCCAACCATCTACGCTGCCTTATGTTAAGCTCTTTCTATGTGAACACATACTTTAGGCTTTTGTGATCGATGAATACTTCGACCCTTTCGCCCAATAAGTCTTCAACTGTCTCGATACGTAAGTTATAACCTTTCTATGTTGCATCAAAACACATCCCAAACCTTTCCCAGATGCGTCAATGTGAATCACCAATCCTCTGGAACCGGCTGGTTCGGTCAAAATAGGAGAGGTTATCAATCTTTGCTTCAACACCTCAAAAGCTGACGCACATCTATCTGTCCATACGAACGGTACTTCCTTTCGCGTAAGCTTGGTCAAAGGCTCAGCCAAATGGGCAAAATTCTCCACGAACCTTCTGTAATATCTGTCAAGTCGAAGAAAACTTCTGATCTCTGCTACGTTCTTCGGAATCGGCCAATCTTGAACTACTGCAATCTTCTCGAGATCAACAGCGATTCCATCTCCGGATACGATATGCCCCAAAAACTTCACTTCTTCAAGCCAAAACTCGCACTTGCTCGTCTTCGCATATAACCTTTCTTGCCTCAATGTTCGCAGTGCGATCTTCAAGTGTCCGGCATGCTCTTCTAAGCTCCTCGAGTAGACCAGAATATCATCGATGAACACCACTATAAACTGGTTCAAGAACGGTGAAAAGATTCGGTTCATCAAGTCCATAAATATCGCCGGTGCATTCGTGACTCCAATGGAATCACTAAATACTCGTAATGTCCATATCGAGTTCGGAACGCAGTCTTACAAATATCCTCTGATTTAACTCGGACCTGATGATATCCGAATCGCAAATCCAGCATCAAGAATACCCTCGCGCCACTGAGCTGCTCGAATAATTCGCCAATGCGAGAGATCAGGTACTTGTTCTTAATAGGCACCCAGTTTAATTCTCGATAATCGATGCACATCCTCCTTGTACCATCTTTCTTCTTGACTAGAAGAACTGGAGCTCCCCAAGGTGAATTACTGTTGCGAATCCAACCCAAGCAATTCGGTAACCTGCTTCTTGACTTTTTCTAACTCCACTGGTGCCATCGGATAGTACGCCTTTGAGATTGGCGCTGCACCAGGAACAAAATCGATCGCGAACTCCACATCTCATTTTGGCGGTAAACCCGAGATGTCCTCGAACACGTCCATGAACTCTCGAACTACAGCTGGCGCTTTTTCCTTATCAACTTCCATCGACGAAAGAACACTGTTTGTCGGCCTAGCCCTAAACTCGCCTGGCCCGACAGAACTGCTACCTCCAGCAAAACAAACTCCGGATGTTCAGGAATCTGGAAAATCACTTTCTTTGCCCTACAATCAATGTGAGCGTGGAAAGTGCCGAGAAAGTCCATTCCCAAGACAACATCAAACAATGGGATGCATCTGAATCGAATAATGATAATGCGGAAAAACCATGAACAGGTAGGATACCTGAAACGACTTCACCTGAAGCCAAACACCAAAGAAGATAAGCACGGTAAACAGGATTCAAGCTTGCGATAAAACATGAACTGGTAAGCAATGAAACCGAGAGAAGCAAGGTAATACAATGCCCTTAAAATAAGGAAGTGAATCAAGAATAGGACTCCAAGTTACTTAAATAGAGTACCGCATTGTAACCATGCTGCAGTTCATAGTTACAATCACATAACTCCGTTCAAGTCGCCCAAATCCTAGTATCAGAATAGAGAGAAACAATAGGGAACCAGAAGGTTTCAAGTCGAGATGCAATGTTGTTTGCATATCGTCAAGACAAGGGTCAAGAGAAAGATATGATTCAAGAATCACGATAACAATATGGCAGGACATGTTTCTAATTACGGGTTTTCCGATTCATGTACTGGGTTCAATGCCCAACTACAAAAAGAATCAAACCCAATTAACCTAAATCCTATGGCTCTGATACCAAACAAACCCTGTCACGTCCCGCTTCCCAGAGTGCGCTAAGATCGGCATGTGACAGAGCAAACCATGCTACCTGTGGCTAGAAAACATCCTTTTACAGTCATATTACGGCTGTCTAGGAGATATCAAGAACAGGAAAATAAAATAACTATATAGTACATGTCCATATGCCAGAATAAAGGAGTCAAGAAATAATATGCGGAAGCAATAAATCCAATGAGCAATAATATCTGGAAAGTAAACATAACTAAACTGGATACTAACTGGATACTAACAGGATACTCACTGCTCGGCCTGACGGCGGAAATACTCCTGATCAGCCTGCTACAAGGGTAGAGGATCTGGGCCATGCAAAACCCGGACGTCAGTGCGTCATAATATCAACAATAATATAATCAAGGTGTAGCAGTACATGCAGGCACGAGTATGAAAAGTAACAAGTCAACAGGAATATATAACAGTGAAGTATATCAGTATAAGTGACGTGCAGTGATCAATCTAAACTGTGCTACTGGGTTATCTATTCTAAAGTCTTCGAAATCAATTAATGTAATCCTTATCGTAACCCATCGGTGATTATTCGGTAACGCCCGGAAAAACGGCAAACAATAGGTATTCCGTAACGCCAGGAAAAACGGCAAATAATATGATAGCCCTTTGAGTTACGTTCGGTTACATTCTTGATTTCCCCATACCCCAAGTTATGTGTTCAAGTCAGGTATTGATAAATCTGAAGCTAATGCCAACACAGGATCAAGCAGGAATAGGTTTGTCTATACAGACAACAGGATATGTCCATCGGGACAACATATCAGAATTGTCGGCATTAGAAACAGGATCGGATAACATGTCAAGTAGTGATATATCAGGTCATGCCAGATAGTGTACATGTATCAAGTCATGTCAAGTAGTGGTGTATCAGGTCACGTCAAGTAGTGCACAGGTATCAAGCGGGTGCTCATAATCAAACTGTAGCAAGTACGGATGCACAAATAAAAGTATGGATGCACAATTATTTATCAGAGGTCACATCATAACTATGTAGGATGCACATGATCAAGTATGGGGTACTAATGTAACTGTAAAATGAAATAATATGACATGGTATGCGAATAGATATAGAATTAATGGTATGGATGTACAATATCGATTAAGGTTACATTTACAGTTCCAATACTATGTAGGACGCACATTATCAAGCATGGTGTGTTAATATAACAATAATATATAATAATGTGATCTATAGATGCAGCTATATGTATATTAAATGATATGGATGCAAATGGGTATCCGAAAACGGTAAAACTTTAGTATGGATGTATAATGTGATAAACGGGTAATATTTTACTCATATGGATGCATAATACTATACCTAGCATGTAGCAAGATGAATTAGCATGCGACTAGATATGTAAATAATGATATGGATGCACATGAACGTCATATAACAGTAAAATGATAAAATGGTAATGTGGGATGTATAACTTAAACAATATGTAATGTTATTATTCAAATGGATGCAAGATATAATAGTATAGCATGTAGCAAGTTAAACTTTCCTGAAAAGCAAAGAACGGAATGACGAATACACGGAGACGCCGAACAAAGCAAGATCAAAGCTTTGGATTATGCTCGACTTAGATCGACGGATGCGATTGGATAACCAGGTGACGACGGTGGAACTGGGAAACAAATGCAACGGTGTCGATCTCTGTTTTAATGCTCAGGTAGGGTTGCAGCCGAGGAAAGAGGAAGGAGATCATACTGTCAATCGGTCAGGAGGTGGCGATGATAGTGACGAGGGTTTCTGTTGGTTTGGGAGAAGAAGGCTGCCAGCGTGGTCTCAATGGTTGGGCTGAAGGTGTGGGGAGAAGAAGATGGTGGTGATGCTTGAGGCGATGGTGAGGGGATCTCGACGAGGGTGCTTCCGTGGTATTGGTGGCTGCTAGGGTTTGGCGGTGCTGGGTTGAAATCGACGGCATGCTGAAGATGGTTATGGTGTTGTGTTTGGAGACGAAGAATTTTGAGTCTGTGGTGGCGAGGATGATGGCCAAAGAAGGAGAGAGAGCAGTTAGTGGTGAGGATGAGTCGAAGGTGTGGGCTTGGCTGGAATTGGGTTGCAGCGACTATGGAGAGGAAGAAGATCGGGGGCGATGATGATAGGGTTTTGGTCGATGGTGAAAAGAGAGAAAGATGGTGAAGACGATGAGGGTGAGTCGGTGAAGGAGGAGGGTATAGGTGAGGTCGATGGCGAAGAGAACAGACGAAGCTAGGGTTAGGGTTCAGAGGTGATGGGTTCTCGTGATGAAGCGGCGAGAATTAAAAAAAGAAGAAAAGAAGAAGGGAGGTGAGCGTAGCAAGAGGGAGGTGACGGGAATCAAGGAGTGCACAGTACTGCGAGAGGAGAGATAGAGGGAGAGAGAGACAGACAGACAGACGTACATGGATTTTAAGATTTAAAAAAAAAAGAAAAGATAATATATAAAAATAGAGAGAGAGAGAGAGATTTGAGGTTCTGTTAAAGATTTGATTTAAAAAAATCTATTTGAATATATATATCGTTAGGTAAACAGTTATACATAATAGGATTAAAATATTAATAAATTTTGAGTTTTTAGCTAATACAAAATTGTTCCAAAATACGCCTGGGTCGGGTCTAAAAATTTAGTTTTAAGATACGAAAAATATACGTGTCGACCAAAACTAAAATTTGTTATCCGGGTAACGAAAATACATACCTTCAAGTACGGATGCACGTACGTGCGCGTAGCCATCCAAACAAGTCCGTTTCACTTAACGGGATGAGAACAAGATACACGGATGCTACCACAGGGTTAGGAGTATCAAGCAGGCCATGCAATGTATTTTTTTAAAATATTTTATATGATTTTAAATGTTATGTTGAAAAATATAGATGTCAGATAATTCCAGCATGCAGTATGTATAAATGAAAGTGCACGAGTCCACATAACAAGTCAGGATAAATTATAAACATGAATCAAGACATGTTTCAAGCATGCTGGTCAGGTCGGATGAAAATACAGATGTCAAAATACTATTCTCACCCAAAACACAGTAAATCAAGAAACTATCATAAATAAAGAAATACTTGACTAGAACTGGTATAAATGAACTAGGGTGTTACAATGTTTAACTCAGTTTCTTAGTTTGGAGGTTGCATATTATAAGAGATTCGGTGTCCTTGAATACAAATTCAAAGTTAAGGACATAGAAACATATAGAACCACTCAGAATAATGGGATTGCGACGGTAGGATCGGATGGTGTGATTTATTATGGATACTTAAATTGTATACTTGGCATCTAATATCTGGGACGATCAGAATCGTTTTATATATTTCAGTGTACTTGGTACGATACACGAACCGATACGGATAAGTGGAGAAGCAATCTCGGGACTTGGAAAGATGAATATGAATTGACCAGTGTGAACACACTTCGATTTTACGGTCAGGTTGATTCATTTATCTTTCCGAACCAAGCTTTCCAAGTATACTACTCACAGTGTTTTAAGTATCCGGGATGGAGTGTCGTATGCCGTTGGAAACCCAGAGATGTTTACGATATCCCAGAATTCGAGGACAGCGATGAGGATGAAGAAGAGAGAAGACTTAGAGTGCTCCGACCGTCTGTTTTGAAAGACTGGTTGTCTTCGGCTGATCATGAAGTTACGTGGGTTAGAAATTATATCGATGATGAAATCCAAATAGATATGTCTAATGCGTCCATGAAACGAAAAAGGTTATCAGTAATGTTATATTATTACTTCACATTTTACGATCTATACATATATAGTCAATGTTTGTAATGATTGTCTAATGTGTCCACGAACCGTTTTATTTAGATTTGATGACGATGACGGGAGCAGCGAGGGGCGGCAAGAGCTCCAGCCGCAGCACTGGCAGAGGTAGAGCGGTTCTGCTGCCCGGAGAGCTGCGTAGGGAGCTTCAGAGGGTCGGTCTTGCACCCCGATCGGAGACCCCTTCGGATGCCTCCTTCCGTGTGGACTTTGCCACACCTCTAGTTATATTACACGCATATTCATTTTGAATGTAATATTATAGATATACATGCATATTCATATCAAAATTACTTACATTGTCAACATTTGATTGTCTAGGTATTGGTGATGCGTCCACATCAGAGACAGAGGCCACTACCGCACCTCATGGTATGTTTATATATCATATAGTGCATGTATATTGATTTAGAATGCTATATCATAAATATACATACATTCTTTTTGCTCTTACATACTTGCATCTCGGGTTGTAGGTGGTGCATTCACATCTCCGACAGAGCCCACCACCGCACCTGCGGGTATGTTTATATATCCTATAGTGTATACATGTTGATTTAGAATATTATATTATTGATATACACATTCTTTTTTCAATTACTTATATAGTCAATGTTTGATTGTCTAATTATAGGTGGTGCGTCCACATCTGGTGCAGAGGCCACTCCCGTCACTTCCATACCCTGCGCTCAGTCTGCAGGTTTGTATGAATAAATATAAAATATTTATTCATTTTACATATCTTTTAAGAATAAACATGAACTTCATGTAATTTTATCGATATTTATTTTCTAGTTGGAGATGCGTCCATGTCCGGGTCACCGGCTGTTCCTCACCGAAGGAACTATCGTCCCGCTCGTGCTGTTGCCTGGGCCCAGGCTCGTGCTTCTGTCGCCAGAGATATATATATCACACTTCAATTTTTGTTAAACCTTGATTTCTTAATACCACTTTGTCTTAATATTAATTGTCTTGATATTTCTTGTAGACGCGGAACATCTCCATCCCGAGAGGGGGACTCGAGGCCTGAATCGGTCCCATAGGCCTGACAGAGCTAGGGGAGGCAGCATTCCCCCTCTTCTTTACCCCTTGTTATCGCTATACCGGCGATTATGCCGAGAAGTTCGGCCGGTATATGGGGGATGAGAGCCGTCTTGTGCAGAAGTATCCACTTCACGTTGAGTGGGGCGACCAGCACCGACGCTCATTCGCCCTCTTCTGAGATCAGGCTCGGGTATTAATATATATTTTCATTTCATTTATCCAATATATTTATTATAAACACTTGCAATTTAATAACATTGTTTTTTTTGTATTTGCAGTTGGATTACGATTTTCAGCCTGTACCCGACCCTAATCGTCCTGGGAGGGTGCTCGATCTTCACGCTCTGTACCTTGGCCTGATGAAGAACATGCAATCAAAGGTCCGATACAATAGGAACGAGCTGAAGATCGACTGCTATTCCCTGTGGATGGCGACCCCCGAGGCAGAGAGAGGGGCCCTCCTATATACTCCGGCCTTTACGAGAGTCGACGTAGATATATGGTCTCTATTGTGCCAATATTTTGACTCTCAGCGCAAATAGGTATGTATTTTAAATGTAATTCATTGTTTAGTATATAATTTATTTTTTTGTGTTGCTTAATTAGAAAACTAAATCTGAATGTGTTGTGCAGAAACAAGCGGATCAAAATAAAGAGAATAGAAAGTCGGCGAAGAAGGGTCGCCCCACTTATACAGGTGGCTCGAGGAATATTACTCGTGCCATGGAGGCATCGGTAAATTACAATAGATCTACTGTGATATAATATAATATTAAGAGTTATTTTATAATATATGTAAATTTTTGGTAAATTGCAGAGAGCTCAGACCCTGGCGCAGGGTGGTACACCGAGCGTACTGTCCGCATACCTTGCCGTCTACAGCACCTCGACAGATCCCGCCACGGGCGAGCTTCGATACCCCGACACCGCTACCCAGGAGTATTGCGTAAGTGTTGATATTTATTCAACCCCTATTTGAAATTTTTGTTTTGAAAAGTTCAAATTTAAATGATATACTTATATTTTACTGGTTAATGTGGGTGTAGGAGTGGGTGGTTGAACAGGAGGAGGCATCGAGGATCGATTTTACTGGACAGAACGATCCGATGCTGCTGACCCCGGTCCTAGACGCCGCACACGGAGGGCACCACGGAGGTTGGGAGAGAGGCCGGGGACTGGATCCTAGCAGGGCCCATATGAAGTTGGACTCCACTCCGGCGGTTACTTCCTCTATCTCCCGTGAGCGACGTCTAGAGAAAGAACTTGACACCTTGAAGGCCACCGTCCAGGAGTTGAAGGAGATCATGGTATATATACTATTTAATAGTAAAATATTATATCATATTATAGATAGCAACATTTCCAATATTAGTACGTAGCCTGAGCTTATTTGGTTGTAGACTTAGCTTTGATTAATCATACATACATAGAACTGTCTAATTAAAATAAACTACGGTTTTCCAAACTAAATATCCAAACAAGGCCTAAGTCCCTAAGTATTCATAGATTGGGGTTTCGCAATAAGCTGATAATGATATGAATTCGACTAATACACAGTTCTTACTCGTTTATTACACACAAAACTGAACAGACACGACATGGTACTTCGGCTGAGGCTCCACATGCATCTCCTTCGGCTGTGGCTCTACATGCATCTCCTTCGGCTGTGGCTCCGCAAGCCACTACCTCGGCTGCGGTTGCGCAGACCACTTCTACAGCTCCACAGCCCGCTCAGACCCCCACAGCTGTAGCTCCGCGAGCCACTACCTCGGCTGCGGTTGCGCAGACCACTCCTACATCTCCACAGCCCGCTCAGACTTCCGCACAATCCGCATTGGTCGAGTTGTTGACCCAGGGTTTATCCGAGGAGCAGATGCGCCAGATTACGGCGATTATCGGAGGTGGAGCTGGACCGAGCTAGGGTAGCTTTTTTATTTTTATATTTTAAACATGTATATACTTATATGTTACATATTGTATATATTTTGGACGATATTGGTGGTATTTGCGTGTTCATATTGATTTAGATTGATATCATATTCTGCTTGTTGATTTCTCTTATATAATATACGTGAGATGTTGATTATGAATATTGCGGTATATATTCTACTTGTTGATTACTTTCATATATAACGTATATATTATTGTGCACAGGGCGAGGAAAAAACAGACATCCCCTTTTTTTTAAAAAAACCTGATTATCTGTCCCTACGGATTAATCCGTAGGGACAAATGTTGCACCTACAGTTTAATCCGTAGGGTCCAACTTTGCCCCTACAAATTTATCCGTAGGGACAAAATATCAGGATACCTGATATTTTACCCCTATGGACTCAATAACAGGAGTTAGAGTTGTCCCTATGGAGTAATCCGTAGGGGCCTAAGATTTACCCCTACACATTTATCCGTAGGGACAAAATATCAGGATACCTGATATTTTGCCCCTACACATTTCTTCGTAGGGGCATAAATATGGACGTACGGAGGGTTATATCTGGACCTATACATTAAGCCGTAGGGGCATGTATTTGTCCCTACGGAATTATCCGGAGGGGCAACTATTTTAATTTATAAACCGATAAATTAAATAAATATTTTATCCCTACGGTGTAATCCGTAGGGACATATGGACTTATGCATTAAGCCGTAGGGGCAATTATTACTCCGTAGGAGCATGTTTAAGACTAAGACTTGCACCCGCGGCGTGTGCATCCACGGTGTATTTTTGTGCCCCTACGAATATAGCCGTAGGGGCAGTGGTTTACTCCTACGGATTTATCCGTAGGGGCAACCCCCATTTGTAGTAGTGATAACGTAATATTTGAAAAAGATATTTGTAAAATTATCTATAATAACATAATTGTAATGACCCCAAAATCCTTATACATTTGTATTATCCCTCTTCAAAAATATACCGTATTTATTTGTACTTGGTATTTTCCTCTTTCTATTAAATTTATTATTATTTTATTCCTCAATCTATTATGTATTTTTTTTCTAGGTACAATTTCTTTTTCTTATATTTAAGTTTTTAACTTCTCATTCTTATTTTTTTCTTTCATAAATATTTAACCCAAATCCATTATTCTTATTCTCCATAGCCCATCTAAAAAGCCCATTTTCTTTTTAAGCAACATCATATATTTAATTCTAAATTAAATATATGCATGAATAACCTCATAGCTCATTGGTTAAGTCCTTGCATTGTTATTCCATAAGTCACATGTTCAAATCCCCATTCTTGCAATTACTTTTTTTATCATTTTTTATTCTTCCCATAACCTACAAATGAGACCTTTCATTTCCAAAATGAATGGTGACCTTTCATTTCTCTTTTAATTCTCATGTTAAATGCATATATTATTATTCACCATTACAACATCTTTATTTGTCCTCCTCCATCTTTTCCTTCCTCATATTTTTCTATCTCTCACTTCTTCCTCTTCACCAAGATGACAAGAAGAAGAACATGAAGAAGTATTCAAGAAGGTCTCGCTACTAACGCGAGGCTATCGGCGGATAGACAAGCCCGGTGACAATACCGGCTTGTGCATGTAAGTCCCTTCTCTCTCCTTTCCCCCCCATCTCTTTTTTTTTCCTCTTGTCATGCATCGTGAACCCCTTATTCTTTTCATATCATAATCCATAAGAGAAGATACACATAAACATATACATATACATATACATAAGTTTATATATATATGATTCCATATGGTTTAATAATATCTTATTATCTCTTGTTCAAATTAAAGTATTTTTAATTCTTTCTTCATGATTATGAATGTTTATTACAAGTTGTGAGAACATAGATTGCAATCCATAATATATCTACGATATCTCATGGAATCGGTTTGGTTATTAAAAGAAAGGATGAAGCTTGCATAAAAATACTAGTTAATCTTTTTGCCGATTTTAGTATACACATCAATACCTTTAGCTTTAAAATAATTTTTATAAATTAATTTTTAACTCTGAAAATTTCAGGAAATTTACATATGATAGAATATATTATTTTGTATACGCTGTAAAAATTTTAGATCGATCCGCATAACGGTTTAGGAATTACATCGTATTTATTCACTGATCGTAAAACAGAAAACTGCAATTATCGGTCAATTTCTAGAACATATAACTTGGTATACCGATATCCAAATTGGGCAAACTCAGGTGTTTTTCATATCTAAATCGAATGATCTAGATTTTCTTAGTTTTATAGTTTTACTGAAAACCCATCTAAGATAAAGAAAACTGCATTACAATATTAAGTGACGGATCTGGACAGAATCTGTTCCGATTCGCACACTGTTTTTAAATTGGACATAACTCGAACACCCGATGTCCGTTTGTGACAAAATTTAGATGTGTAGATGCACCATTGATAGAACTATAATTTTCTGTATATCATATTACTTAGGAATGCATGAAACAACCTGATATAGGCTTTGCAATAGAATATATAGTTGCTGTCCAGAAATCTGAATTTCTGTTTTAAATGCTGATATTAAAATGATCATATCTAGAGCTTCAGAAATCCAAATCATGTGAATCTTGGTGTTTTCGATAATTACATCGAAATACCTACAATTTTCTAATAATTTTCGTAACCTGAAACCTGATACAAATTAACTCAAACTGCGTTTTAAAAATATATGACGGTGCCGAATAGATTCTGATCTGTTTTGCGCGACGATACGAAAACATATATATCTCTCAAACCGGTAGTCATATTTAGGTAAAACTGGAACTCACGCATGCAAAACATTTAGAGCCATATTTCTGTTTATATTTCTCATTCGTTCAACTTGATTAATTAGTCGTACATAATATTTCTTTACAGCATTGTTTATGGTAGTTACTCGAATAATATACTTGACTCATTTCATTCTATTCGAACATGTATACATATTTAGCTTGATCATTAAATTGTTGTATGTACTTAAAGACGATAATTAAATACTTGAGTTATATTTTGAAAACTATACAAAAATATTTTTACATAAAACCCCCTCAAGTTTATAAATTACCCTAAGGACCCTAACAATTATAAGACCACGATTCATAATTCTGATTGTCTGACTCGGGTTTGAGTCTGATTAATTTGACTTGAATCTGATTCAAGTCAACCTATAATCTACAAGATTCCAATTCAAAATGAACACAAGAATCCATGAATACAATTATCAATTTATACAATTTGGCTGAACCGAACCATGGATATATTCCTTTTACATGATTCTCAGTATTCCATTTACATGACTCTACGGTTACAACCGTTTTCTGATATCATGGTTTCGGTCAGTCAGTCAATCAATTATACAATCAATACAATTTACAAGACAAACAATACAATCAAAACACTACGGGGTTTAAAGGGGTAGATTGGTACGGAAGATGTTAAAAGTGGAATGAGGTGGTCAGATTAAGACACCTAACCTATATTCAGTTGCTGTTGTACCGTGGCATAAACGGTTCCTTGTACTATACGTGCCCTTAGTCTCTGGCATATAGAGACTCCCCTCGTATACACTGGCAGCTTTCTGTACCAAGCTACAAACAATATCGTTAAACAATATTCCATAATATACTACAATACAAAACTTTAGAAAACACCATACTACTATAATATGACAATACAATACAACATTAAAAGCTACTCTCTCTCTCTTTTACTCTCTGTCTATTTCTCCATTATCTTTGGGACTTACCGAGTGACCTGTTCGCTGACGACATTCTATTTCTCTCTTCTTTGAATGTCGTCAGGTGCGTTGGACCAAGTTGAAACCGAGCCCACAAGTGAAGATTTGGAGCAGTTCCAGGAAGACCCAGAGCTCTAGACATTGTATCTTGTTCTTTCTAGTATTTCCTTTTATTGTTATGCCACTGTTTAGGCATTGCTTTTTTTCATTTCAGATGTATTTTCATTTCATGCATTGTATAAAGAATGTTATTAATAAAAGTTGCTGTTCTTTTTATACTCTTGTCTCTTGTGTATTTATTTTATATTGCTTAGCTACGCTTAGCGTATGTACTTCTGAGTACATACGTAGCGGACCTCGTCGCGTCCACTTCGGCGTACACTGGGAAGCGGGGCGTGACAATAATAATTTAAACTGGAAAGCTATATAATAATATCTATATTATATACACCCATGACTTTAGTAATAAAGATATAAAATGTTTAGTAGTAAACAACAATAATGAATCATGACCTTGGCATAGGAAGCTAGATCATGCATCTATGGATATTTAATCTAAAATCTTTAAGAACAACTTGGTTAAAAGAATCTTTACATTAATGTGATGTGTGTTTAAAAGGTAAACATACTAAATCTTCATTTAAATCTAAGAATGAAGTATCCACTAATAATCCTTTACAATTAATACACATGGACCTATTTGGTCCCAGTAGAAAGGAATTTTGACTATCACATGACATATCTTTACTCCAAGTTTTAGATAGATCCTCCACCACCATATGGAAGTAATCAAAACCCCTCACCACCGGAACAATAAGTCTTGATTCATTAGTTTGCTTTTGTGTTAGTTTTTAGTTAGTTTTTCTATTATTGTGTAGTTTTAAGCTTTGTGTTTTTATCATGTCATTTTGAGCTCTACTTATAGTTATTATTGTGTCATTTTAACCTCATGCTATTTTGGATGTTATTATGAATCGGTTCATCATGCTTAATGTTATGCTTGAATTATTCATTTGATATGGTTTAATTATGTCTAATCTTATTATCAAATGATCTTTCAAGAACAAAATTATATATTCATATCTATTTATTTACCCCTTACTTTGATTATTTTTAACTTTTTTATATTTTTCAAAAAGGGAGAGAAAATATTCGTGAATATCATATATCATATGATACATTGTTGATAAAATTTGAGTAATAACACTTGTCTTCATGAAGTGCTTCTTAAAAAATAGTACTAGTGGTATGGGACACTAATTTGAGTTCAAATATTTTTTTAAACTGAGCATGAATTGAGGGGGAGTATTTAACTCTAATTTATATTTTTATATATATCAAGAATGTTTTAAATAAGTTTTGCTAAATATCAAAAAAGGGGGAGACTACTGAAATTTATGTCATACGATCTTCTATTTTGATTATTTAGAACAAAACTGTTAGTTATATGTATGCCCTAGAGGCCATTACTATACATAGGATGTATATTGTAGTGGATGCTTGGACATATATAGGGAGGACTTTCTTGCTCGACATGATAGTATGCTATCTGGTTGCTCTTTACCTTAACGTGTATACTGATTGTCTCTCTGTTACATGTTGATAAAGCCCTTAGGATGTGTACTTGATTACCTGGACTATGATGCGGATCATACTAGTGGGGACATGGTAGTCCATAAGTACATCCTTCAAGGTCCCTAGTCTTGGGTGTATCGAGACGGGGCATCGATATACCAGAGTAGACTAGCGTATACCTTCTCGACCCATACAGATAGGTGATGGATGATCCCATATCCGTTGGTGTTTGACATCAGAGATGATATACGGGTGCTCAATGGAGACTGGGTACACTGGACGGACTCGCCGAGAACTCCCAGATGGTATTATACCTCACGTCAGATGGCAGTTCTCTGGTGACACTGGTACAGGTTAGTCTGTAGACCCGAGATCGTCATAGAGTCTTGTGTGATTCCCACTGTGCTTTGATTTCCACCTTACCACGTCCAAGAGGGCATGCAAAACGGTGGTTTTTGGGTACAGTCCCGGATCACATGGAGGCAATGAGCGATAGGAGGGGATTCGTCTCTCCCGGTATAGGGAGTTGATGTTGCGCTGTGTTCGATTGGCTATAACCAGAAATCCCTGGCCAGGATTGCTGAGATTTACTGGTAAGTGTTACCAGTAGTTTCTCGAACTGTTATAGACCTCATATCTACACGACTTATCGAGCTACTGGGGTCTGACATTTACCACCCCTAGGCGAGATATGCGACATATCAGACGATCAGACTGGACTGTGCGGTAAGTGTTACTGGTTAGATTCACAGGAGTGTGAGCGTGCTTGCTCGTTGATCTTCTGATCGATCAATACCCGGGTGGCCGTTACGTTTAGCAGACCGCTTGCGGCTTGTGGGTGTTTGATATGATCATCACCTGCTGCCGGCATATTGACGAGTCTTTAGAGTCCTACACAGAGGTTTCCTGGCTCAAGCGAAACGAAATAGGAGCGCATATGAGATATGTGCGGGACCGAGAATAATGCGTGTATGTGATACCGTATTCTATTCTCGCGATGAATGTATCGATTGGTTGTATGCGATATAACCTAGTTATCGAATCGAGGATTGATTCGATAAGTCGATACATTGAATATTAGTCGGTTATATGTGATATGACCGGATCGTTAAATCAAGTGTTGATTTAATGATTTAATGTATAATTATATATTTGATATATTACTTTACATTAACTAGTATTGGTTCACTTAAGATTGATTATCTCACTTGAATGTGCACATTGTATATATGATATATGTTTGTGCACTAGTTTGTATCATGTTTGATGATACATGCAAACTTGGGTGTGTGTTTACTTTAAACTATGATTAGGTTAATGGTTAGGGTTTGATTTATTTATTTATTTACTTTATTCATTTTGGCAAAGAAAAAAATGGAAGCATGCTTTGTTTTATCCATGAAGCTTCATGAAGCTTTGAAAGTCTTTGCTATTTTGTCTTTTGCCTTAACCTAACTATTAAACCTAAACCCTAGTTTATTCTCTACACAAGTTAACTCACCCATGGTTGCTAAATGATAAGATTCACTTGAATTATTTTGATTTAACAATTCTTTTTCTTTCTTCTTCTTCATCTTCTTCAAGAGGTGAAGAAAGCTTACTTGAAAATTACAAGTGATGAATCCAAGTGAGAAATCCAAATCCAAAGTGAACCCACTTCCTATTTCTTCATCCTCTACCACTTGCCATGTAGTATAGGGTGTTTTCTTTACAAGTTTCATGACTTGGTGAAGTTGGAGCTCGAGTTAGAGTCGTCTCGATTTAGATCATCTTCGGCATCGAAGTCATCGATCTAGCCCGATCATTTCTTCGATGAAACCACCGCGAGAGTCCAGGATTCCGATGGTTGCAGCGGAGGGACGTCATCACGGAGCTAAAGGAGTGGTGGACCGGATCTACAAAGGTTGTATTTCCATTCACTTAGTACTAAAGCAGTTTAGTAGCTTGTAGTTTCGCCTAATATCTAGTTAACGATCTATATTAGGGTTTCTCGGCACCTAAATTTTTGAATTTGGCATGGTTGATGCCTTGTAGAACCTCCTTAGTATGCCTAGGAACCCTAAAGTGGTATCAGAGCCTAGCTAGAGCCTTAGGCGAAGTGTAGAAGATATTAGAAATCCGAACGAACCCCGAAACCCTAACTCAAACCACTCTCTGGACATTTTCTGGAATTTTGGATTTTTGTGAATTAAAAATATGCAGAAAAATCAGCAGGGTTTTCTAGGAGTTACTGTGCAAAACGAGCGCTTAATTCAATCAAAGCGCCGCAGAACCGCGGCACGATCATGGCTCGTGCAGCGGTTCCACGGCCATACTGTTGCTTCTTTTGTCAAGTTTTGCACAGTAATTTATTTCTGGAATTGCTGTGTTTTCTGGGATGTTTTAAATTTTACTCAAGTGTTGAGTTTTCTGAGTTGTATTGGGGACTCGGTGTTTCGATCGGGATGTCTAATTTCGTCTATGTGTTTTCCGGATATTTTAGAATATGTTAAAAAGTTTGACCGGATATAAATACCCAATTTTTCCCCTGCCGGAAAATTTCCAAGTGTTGGATTTTTCCGTGGTTTAAGAACGTTCTAAGTAGTGCAAGTAACGCGATGGTCTCTCTAGAAGACAACAAACCTTAACTCGATTATGTGACCGTCTTGAACTGCCTTTTGAAGCTTAGGGTTTGGGGCAGTACGGCGTGTCACATGTGAGGCGTTGTCTTGACCCTTCTACGGCTGGACCGTTGGTACTGAGGCATGAAGTGAATGTTTTTAAACTTATTTCATGTTTTGAGCTGTTTCGGGAAAACTTAGGTGTTTGATTGTTCGATCGGAAAGTTTAACATTTTCTTTTTATCTGGAATGTGATACAATAATTGGAATTCATAAGTAGTTATGAGATAACTGAATGAATGTTATAAATCTAGCGGTTTAGTCTCACTTGATCGGTTGCCACGGAATTTTGATGTGATCAAAAGTCTGTCGCGATCGCGTAGCATACGCGGATACTTGCCGGTAAACTTAATAGATAGCCACGCCCCATAGCCCCGACCAAGTGACTGAAGGAGAACCCCGTCGCCGAAAGCATCCGTTCGGGTGCTCGCGGTAGCGGTGTTCCGCCTTGGTGCACTTCGTCGACGGTATCGGGGGTGCGTCCGTCTACTAAAGTTTGCGACGAGCATTCGTTCTGGATGTCGGAAATCTTGTTGAATTTCCCGACTTGATATTGAAAAGTGTTTTCGATATTGAGACTAAAATGCGGGGTTTATAATTGTTAGGCATGCGATATCTAAGGAATTCATTTGTTTAGGCATGCGATGTCTAAAGTGTTTGCGGATTCCAACTGTTGTAGTTTTACACTTTTTTTTCTGCGACCGTAAGTGTAATATGTGATATCGCCGTTTTCGTTGCTATATGTCAACGACAATTGGGATACGCATGTTTACTTACGTTGATGACATGTGATGTTATGTGTTGCTGGATATGTTATATTGGATCGTCGTGTTTGAATAGCCGGGGGTTTTTTATGTGAGACGAGTGTTTTTCATTTTCATTTATGTAAAAACTTGTATGTAATATTCTTTTATTGGGGCACTTCCAGGTTGCGGAAGCTGTCGCCGTTGATGTATATTATTTACTTTTCCGCACTAGGATAGACCCAAGGAGGAGGGCACAAGTAACCGGGTTCTGGAGTCCAGTGGGAGACCAACTCGAGGAGTCGAGTCCGAGTCTCCTAACTCTAGAATTGGTAGGGTTGCTTGCCTCTCTCGTAGGGGTCTAGGGGTGTAGGATTAGCTATTCATCGCGACCGTGGAACCCGTGTTTTATACTGGCTCGTATTGAAAACACGGACGTCCTAATATATCCAATATTTCATATATGTTTCTTCTGCTGCGTTATCTGTGATGTGATCATGTGATATGTTCGGATAGATATTGTATATAGTATATATGTATATTATATAGACGTTGCTTATGTTTTACACCCGCGCTAGCCCTGCCTCGCTCTGGCGTTAGTTACCTAACCTAACGGTGCAGACGGGACATCGAGACGAATGCAGATGGCATAAGCGTACGTTGTATTTATCTGTGATGTTTAGGTGCTTAAATGATGGGACTTCATTAATATGATTAATGAAAGAAAAGAAACCTAAAGATGTTGTGGAATCGAATTTTCAAAAACAGGTAGCTACAGTTCTTGCTTTGCATCGCGGTGTTCCTTGTAGAACATCCTGTACCTTATTCGATAAGGAAAGGACCGAGATCCCTTCACCGGGAGTGACTCCTTTAGCAATAACTGGCAGATGCTACAACCCTCGGTTTGTCTTTTGATTGCTTCTATAGTTTTTGCTTTGCACAGCGGTATATATGATATATCCTGCACCTTATTCGATGAGGAAAAGGCCGACGATCCCTTCACCGGGAGTGATCCCTTTAGCAAAACTAGAAAAGCCTCAAAAACACCCCATTTTAAAATCATTTGATTCTACAACGATATCAAGTTCATTACGCAATAAGTTTTCAGAAAAACCTGTCGTAGCCCTCCGTCATTTCAGATAAGTAGTAGTTAGTATTCGTGCTATGTTTGTTGGCCTGCGTCAAGGCGTAGTGTGCGGTAGCTAACTAGTATTTATTTGCTTATGCATATGATGCAGATTGGATTAGGGTAGCCGTGCGACTTTGTTGGCCTGCGTCAAGGGTCGTGCGGGTGGGTTTAATTCAATCAGGAAATGACGGGTTGAACTTGACTAGCGCACTATGGTTTGTTGGCTTGCGTCAAGGTCATAGGACACTAGGGGCAAAATTATCGGGAATTTCAAGTGTTGAAATTTGCAATGAGAATGCATACCTTCTATGAGATAGTTGGATCCCGATACCCGCTGCGAGTAAGAGTTACTCCTGGGAGAGTTTTACACATTACAATTAGCCGATCAAGTAGGTGTCTAGAAAGGTGTCAACGAGGTTACGCCTCTGGGAAAACGAGGTTTACATTAATTAGGTCCGTGCGAAAGCACGAGGCACCTCCTTCAAAGTATCGACACTGGCCTGGCTGAAAAATTGGCGAACTTGTAGTGTGTAATTAATCCCGGCTAGTCTTTCCTTTTAGGGTTTGAAGGAAGATTTGATAAAAAACAGTGGGAGCCATCCTGATTAGATAAAATAATAACCAATCTATTCTTGCAAGAGCGCACACTGAGTGTTTTCTTCTCTCTCTCTTCAGGTAGCGACCATATCACGCCTTAATCAAGATAATAATACGGATGTATTGACCGAACCCGTTTGTTATACTGAGCTGGGGAACGTTGGTCCCGCTCCAACTTATAATTGTTATAAGACAGAGTAAGAAATTGGGGAATACCAGATTTCCCGTGCCGCCCAAACTAAGAGAGTGCATGCTGATGCATCATCTTCAGGTGCGTTCATTATACAGAACTGTTTCTCAGTATTCTTTACGTCCTGGATATGAGATACCAAATCAGGATCCCGCATATGTAATTTGTTACATGGGCTACAGATAGCTAAAGAACTGAGAACGGGTGATAAGTTTCATGAGACAGAAAATGGGGCAAGTGTTGCAGCCAAGTCTATTGGTCACTGTCACCCTGTATTACCAATACATTGATTCTGAACGAATGTTATTAGATACCGAACCTGATATACAAAATTATATCAGTCTCTTTATTAGTAAAGAAAGGATATAATTTTATATTGTTGGATAATGTTTTGAACATTTCCAATATCAAAAGTTGATCGGTTCAGGAACGTTATCTAAAAACATTGACGTTCTAAATCGAACTACAGTTCCTAGTATATAGAACACACACAAGAGGAAAAGTTCAGAAATGAACGGATCCTTCTTGAGGTTTTGTAGACTAGGTCATATCAATGTGACCCAACTAGCTTAAGTTACATAGTAGATGCATATTTAAATCAGTTTGAATTTACATCTTATGAAACTTGCCAGTCATGTCACAATGATATAATGACCTCAGCTCTGTTTATTAGAAACAGAGAAAGAGTTAGTAAACTCTTGGGACTGATACATGATGATGTATGTAAGGTCCCCTGTCTACACATGCCAGGACCGGTTCTTTATACTTCATTACATTCTCTGATAATCTCTCAAGATTCAGACATATGTTCCTGATGAAACACAAGTCCGAAACTTTTGAGATATTCACAGAATATAAGTTAGAAGTAGAGAACCAAAATAAGGGTATAAGTATTATGTCCTTTGATGTGATCAGGGAGGAGAATACTTAAGCGCGGAAATCCTGGACTATTCTAAAGGAGAATGAGATTCTCTCTCAGCATTACTCCTCCGAATACACCAAGCACGATGGTATATCGGGGCGGAGCAATAGCACCATATTTGATATGGTGTACTCTATGATGAGTACTACTGAGTTTCCTATTTCCTTTTTGGGAGTTATGTAGTTGAGAAGTTGCAGGCCTATTGAATAGGGCTTCAATCAAATCAGATGCCTACCATTTCATATGTGATATGGAAAGGAAAGAGCCCATATCTTAAGTTGGTTAAGATTTGGGGTTGTCTGGCCTATGTCTAAAAGCAAAATCCGGACAAGCTCGAGGCAAGGTCAGTTCTGTAGAACTGGAAAGGTTCTAGCTATACAAACTGCAGCTCATGATTTAGTAGAACCAAAAGATTCAGTAGATTCCAACGAATCTCAGCCTCTCCGCCGATCTAGTTGGGTTCCTCACCCACCTGAGAGATACTTCGGTTTCTCTATGACAGTGAGAGCGAGAATTGCATCATGAGATGATGACCCAACTAGTTTCGAGCTGGCCATTAAGAGTGGGACTCTGTAAGAATGGCTGGATGCTTAGCGATCTGAGATGGAATCCTTATACACCAACAAAATATGGACTTTGGTTGCTTTCGCTGAAGGGTTAAATCCCCATCAGGAGCAAGTATATCTTGAGAAGATTACTTGGTGTACATGGAAAAGTTGAGACTTTCAAAGCTAGACTTCTTAAAGGTTTGCATCATTGACCAGGTATGGATCATGATGAAACTTTTTCTAAGGAGCTATGTTTAAGTCCATCCAGATCCTACTTGCCACGGCTACATACCATGACTACAATATCTGGCGGTTGGGTGTCATGACTGCTTTTCTGAATGATATTTTAGAAGAGAAAGTCTATAAGTACACAGTCAGAAGGCTTCGTAGACAGTGGGAGCAGCGGAAACATGTGCAAGATGTTTTATGTGATAAAGCAGGCATCGCGGAGTTGGAACGTCTGTTTTGATGTGTTAGTCAAACAGTTTGACATCATCAAAATGGTAGATGAACCTTGTATATACAAAAAGGTAGTAGGGAGTATGGTAGTGATCCTCGTAGAGTACGTGGATGACATACTCTTGATAAGGAAGGAGTTTCCTATGCTACGCTCGGTCAATCTCCGCTTATCATAAGGATTCTCCATATAGGATCAAAGTAATACCTCCTAAATCCTGTGTTTTCATCTATAAGATAGATGTAATTGGATGTTAGGATGCTCACTAGATGTAATGAGATGGTATCAATCGATCCTAGGGAGAATCACTGGAAGGGTTCCAGGGTGATAAAGACGACTGAATGCCAGTCACAGGCATTGTCTTTACCCTCAGTAAAGGGATGGTATGTTGGGAAGAGTTCCAAGCTAGATACCGTGGCATACTAGACGATTAAGGCTGGATACATCGCTACTTAAGATGCTACCAAAGAGGCTGTCTGGATGTATATTAGTTCATGAGATGAACTCAGTTCCTCCCATTGTGTGACAATGGAGTTGTGGCTTATGCCAAGAAACGTCTGTCCCATCAGTGATCCAGACATATTCTAAGGCAGTATCACCTGATCATGGAGATGTTTGATCTCCAAGGAGATCGAGGTTAGGAGAGCAGACTCGGAGGACAACACGGCGGATCCACTGACAAAGGCCTTTTTCCCAGAGAGAGACTTTTATGGGATAGTTGAGTATGAGATACTACAACTACTGCTATCAGATGGCCCTAGTGCAAGTGGGAGATTGTTAGTTAAATGTATGCCCTAGAGGCCATTACTATACATAGGATGTATATTGTAGTGGATGCTTGGACATATATAGGGAGGACTTTCTTGCTCGACATGATAGTATGCTATCTGTTTGCTCTTTACCTTAACGTGTACACTGATTGTCTCTCTGTTACATGTTGGTAAAGCCCTTAGGATGTGTACTTGATTACCTGGACTATGATGCGGATCATACTAGTGGGGACATTGTAGTCCATAAGTACATCCTTCAAGGTCCCTAGTCTTGGGTGTATCGAGACGGGGCATCGATATACCAGAGTAGACTAGCGTATACCTTCTCGACCCATACAGATGGGCGATGGATGATCCCATATCCGTTGGTGTTTAACATCAGAGATGATATACGGGTGCTCAATGGAGACTGGGTACACTGGACGGACTCGCCGAGAACTCCCAGATGGTATTATACCTCACGTCAGATGGCAGTTCTCTGGTGACACTGGTACAGGTTAGTCTGTAGACCCGAGATCGTCATAGAGTCTTATGTGATTCCCACTGTGCTTTGATTTCCACCTTACCACATCCAAGAGGGCGTGCAAAACGGTGGTTTTTGGGTACAGTCCCGGATCACATGGAGGCAATGAGCGATAGGAGGGGATTCGTCTCTCCCGGTATAGGGAGTTGATGTTGCGCTGTGTTCGATTGGCTATAACCAGAAATCCCTGGCCAGGGTTGCTGAGATTTACTGGTAAGTGTTACCAGTAGTTTCTCGAACTGTTATAGACCTCATATCGACACGACTTATCGAGCTACTGGGGTCTGACGTTTAGCACCCCTAGGCGAGATATGCGACATATCAGACGATCAGACCGGACTGTGCGGTAAGTGTTACTGGTTGGATTCACAGGAGTATGAGCAGGCTTGCTCGTTGATCTTCTGATCGCTCAATACCCGGGTGGCCGTTACGTTTAGCAGACCGCTTGCGGCTTGTGGGTGTTTGATATGATCATCACCTGCTGCCGGCGTATTGACGAGTCTTTAGAGTCCTACACAGAGGTTTCCTGGCTCAAGCGAAATGAAATAGGAGCGCATATGAGATATGTGCGGGACCGAGAATAATGCGTGTATGTGATACCGTATTCTATTCTCGCGATGAATGTATCGATTGGTTGTATGGGATATAACCTAGTTGTCGAATCGAGGATTGATTCGATAAGTCGATACATTGAATATTAGTCGGTCATATGTGATATGATCGGATCGTTAAATCAAGTGTTGATTTAATGATTTAATGTTTAATTATATATTTGATATATTACTTTACATTAACTAGTATTGGTTCACTTAAGATTGATTATCTCACTTGAATGTGCACATTGTATATATGATATATGTTTGTGCACTAGTTTGTATCATGTTTGATGATACATGCAAATTTGGGTGTGTGTTTACTTTAAACTATGATTAGGTTAATGGTTAAGGTTTGATTTATTTATTTATTTACATTATTCATTTTGGCAAAGAATAAAATGGAGGCATGCTTTGTTTTATCCATGAAGCTTCATGAAGCTTTAAAAGTCTTTGCCATTTTGTCTTTTGCCTTAACCTAACTATTAAACCTAAACCCTAGTTTATTCTCTATACAAGTTAACTCACCCATGGTTGCTAAATGATAAGATTCACTTGAATTATTTTGATTTAACAATTCTTTTTCTTTCTTCTTCTTCATCTTCTTCAAGAGGTGAAGAAAGCTTACTTGAAAATTACAAGTGATGAATCCAAGTGAGAAATCCAAATCCAAAGTGAACCCACTTCCTATTTCTTCATCCTCTACCACTTGCCATGTAGTATAGGGTGTTTTCTTCACAAGTTTCATGACTTGGTGAAGTTGGAGCTCGAGTTAGAGTCGTCTCGACGTAGATCATCTTCGGCATCGAAGTCATCGACCTAGCCCGATCATTTCTTCGATGAAACCACCGCGAGAGTCCAGGATTCCGATGGTTGCAGCGGTGGGACGTCATCACAGAACTAAAGGAGTGGTGGACCGGATCTACAAAGTTTGTATTTCCATTCGCTTAGTACTAAAGCAGTTTAGTAGCTTGTAGTTTCGCCTAATATCTAATTAACGATCTATATTAGGGTTTCTCGGCACCTAAATTTTTGAATTTGGCATGGTTGATGCCTTGTAGAACCTCCTTAGTGTGCCTAGGAACCCTACAAAAACCATATTTAAAGAATCCATATGTTATTAACGACGTTTCCAAGATTTTATTTTTGAGTACAGTAAGCATAATATTTCAATATCAAGTAAGATTGCCTATAATAAAATTCGCACTTAAAATGTCAATATGGTATGAAGACTTGACGCAAGCAAAGAACATGATGCAAACTTAATTAAGAAACAGAAACATCTCAAAGTAAAATCTCAAGAAAATGAAGATCAAAAAAGAACCAAGTTGAAGAAAGAAGATATAAGTGTTGTTATTGAGTCTAGTGATGATATCATAAGATTATAAACCAATTTCCAAATAATTCTATTCTTCAGACATCCCCGTCAACATATCCGTTAGAATTAAAACTGCTCAAACTTTCAAAACCGATATTCAAATATGTCAGACTGCAGACGTCTGTATAAGATGTTTGCTTAAATGATTTTGAATGACCAGACGTCTGTAGAAGGAAATTTCCATTTTACAACTTTCTGTTCTATCTCTCAAAGACGTCTTAGCGGACGTCTCCTCAAGATACTTTTGATTTGCAGACTTCTGTACCAGACCTCTGCTAAAAGAAATTTCAAAATATCAGTTTTTATTTCTCAAGAAAGGCGTCTGGTATAGACGTCTCCTTAAGAAATTCTTGACCAACAGACGTCTAGTACAAACGTCTGCCTTGACAATTTTTGGCAGTTATTTTCTATGAATATTCAAATGAACGGATATTTACGGCAATTTAATTTCAAACCATTTCCAACAATCATTAACTATTTTGGAAGTTATTGGCAGTTATAATAACTACCCCTTTCTACTCCTATAAATATCCTAAATATCAAACACTTGGACATACATTCATTGATAAATTCATTGAGAAATTTTCTTATTCTTTTTGTGTCTAAAAGTTTTTAATCTTTCTCATTTCCTACAGAACCTAAGCATGCAATAATCTCTCAAAACAATTCTCATGTCAAACCGGTATTAATCAGTTGAGATTATAAGATTATGAATGAGTATTTAATCGTTATAAACGATTGTAAATTCTTGAAGAAGATTTGACATTCTTCCATACGAGAGAAGGTGTCTCTCATTATTTGAATTGCGGATTCGGAATGGAAAATAAGATTTTCCTTGAGAATCGTGGATTCAAGAGGAAAGAGGATTTTCCTAGGGAATCATAGATTAGATAAGAAAAATACTTTTCCTAGAGAATCGCAAGTGCAAGCGGGTTATCCTTGTGAAGAGGGATTGTGTTCTTCACATTCTTATGAAGAGCGATTGTGTTCTTCACATTTTAAAAATAGTGGAAAATCATGAGAAGTTGTCTCAGACGGAGACTAGCTACTGCGAGTGGTGAATCCTAGTCAACAATTCTCATGTGTTTGCATTGCTCTTGACTCTAATCTTATTTTCTGTGTTGTTTTGATTATTGCTATAAGTTTCATTATTTAAATTCTTTGGATTATTCCTCAGAAACTTATTAATCAAAACACAATATGGTAATTAAGTTTTTAAATTTGCAATATAACACGTAGTTATCTTATTCACCCCCGCTCTAAGGAATTTTCAGTATGAACATTCTCCGCTTGGGAAGAGTGCGGGGTTCGAACTCTAAAGGGGGAAGTGGCCACAAATTAAAGCTTCAGGGCAAATTCGTAGGTCCTCTGGGCGTATGCATGTTGCATGATGTGTGCATGGGTGTGTTGTGTGCCAAAACTTGCATAAGTTTTGGCACTGATAGATAAAGCATTGTATTCAAGCTGGTTGTACATATCTAAGATATAAATATATGTACCGTTTAAAGTTTTAATATAAACTAATCTTTTTTTCTTTCTATCTTTCTTTTTTCTTTTTCTTTTTATCTATACCATAATACAAATGGTATTGGTTTGAGTCCACCTTCTCCATTTTTGGGAAAATAAAGAAAAAAAGGAGAAAATTTCTCAAATCTTAGAGCCTCCATGTCATCAAAAAAATATAATTGTTTTATTAATTTAAATTTCAAAAACCTAAGACAAAAAGGAAATTTTTAGAAATTAGTTTGAATTCCAAATTCAATCTATATCATACTCAAACTTAAGACAAAAAAGAACTTATTGAAAGTTGTTTTAATCTTATCATTTTTCAACTTCTACTTTCATTTACTTAAAACTACATTCTTTTACTTAAATATGGTAAATAACATATTATACCATCTTCTAGAATACTCTTTATCGAACTTGCTAAAATGACTATTTTCTTCACTTACTAATATTCAAAATAATTTTAAATCAAGTTCCACATTTTATATTTATCTATGGGCTCAAGAAATTTTTTTGGACTTAGAATAAAGCTACATGGTTCATTCAGATTTATATAATTATTACATATTTTATTAATAAAATGTGTATCGCACGTGCAAAATGCTAGTATATATAGAAAGGAATGCGGAAGAGGACATAATTGAGCTCGATTTCGTCGTCTTCCGCCCACTTGCCCACTTGCACGAGAATTTGGGTTTTGGGATGCAAAATTTCCTTCAGGCCCGTCATCTAATGTTCAATTCATCTTTGCCCCTCCTATGATTCAATTATATAGGGCTTGCATAAATTAATTTAGTATCCTCATTTGGTTTAAAATTCCATTTAGCCTCTTTATTAAGGATTAGGAAGTTTTTTTTACCTTGACAGAGGCTACGTTTCACTATAGCTCGATATTTTAGTATATCGTATACGTGAAAGTAGTAAAATCTCCACTTATCCTATAGCTATGGTCCAATTGTAATCTGGATAGAATTTATATATCTAATAGTAACGGAATGTATTCCGTCAAGTATAAAAATCAGAGCAATTTCATGACCATATTAAAACCCAAAAAAACATTTCATACAATAGAATAACAAGAGATTGAAATCACATATATGGTCTTAAAAAGCAGTGCCATAAGAATTTACTTCTATCTTTTTTCTAAGATGGCCTTCACTGAGAAAATCCTATTTTGCAAGAATAACATAAATATATAACAAATAAATTTTTTGAAACTGCAAAGTTTACCCTGCCCATGTGTATGGGTTCATGCTAGTTATAGAATAAAGCTCACGAGTGACCAGTAAAATCACATGGCCTTTTATGGCATTAAGTCAAACTTGATAGCACACATTAGCAGTTAATAAATGGGCCACTGTGAATGACCAAAGGTAGACGATGAAATAATGGTCTATTAATCCCAAATGGCTATGACCTGTACAGTAGAGCTAATTAGTGGCATTTATTAACATATTTAAGAGCCAAGTTAATCATAAATTATTGCATATCCAAACAATCCATTACAAAAATAAAAATAATGGGAATAATGGCTTTGAGAATGCTTCGGGACCTATTCCATGAGAATAAGACTCGTGGGTTGGGGTGTCGGCCAGGATGGCAATCGGGCCGCTAAGCCTGTCGAGCTTGGCCGGTCTTCGGGTAGGGCCAAGCACAGTTTGACTGCGATTGAGGAGGGCCTCAGTCCAGCCCGATTGCTCATTCACCAAGCCCGGCCCTAGGTCCGGCCGGACTAACTGCCATTTTTTTAATTTTTTTTAAAAATTGGATTTTTTCCGGATTTTTAGCTCGAACTTCGTTTAGGTCCCGAGTCAGACCTAGATATTTTATTGATTTAATTTTTTTAGGGGGACATAAGTTGGCAAACCTTAGCTCTTATACACTAACAAAAATAAAAATAAAAATACAATTCATTAAAAAAATGTAATTAGTAAACTCATATCAATCTTTATTCTTCATTAGTGTCAGAGTCTTTATTAGTTTTAAGGTGGTGTTGTGTAGCTTTAGCAACGAACCAATTTTTTGGCACACTACGACCTACACTGTTTCATCCGACAGTATCGCTTTCTTGTTGCTTAGAACTTTGTTATCTACATTAAAAACAAACTCCGAAGCCCTGTGGACATCAGGGTTGTTAGCAAATCACGAGCCATAACAGAAAGCACATGATACATATATTCATGTGTTTTCTACCAATCCAAAATATTAAAATTTTATATTTGTTCAGAAGAGAGAAAACTATTGAGATCATTTTATAAATACATTGTAAGTTCATTACAAGAAGAAGTAGAAACGGTATTTTTTTGTTTCTTTTTATTTAAAAATTTGAAATTCCCTTTCTAGAAATTTGAAGTGAAGAGAAAGATGAAGAAGAAGTTCTGTATTTACCATATTGTGAGTTGTTCAGTTGATAAAACTGCACATTTAATATGATATTTTTCCTACTATTTCTATATTAGAAAAGGTGTTTATTATAATATATGATACATATGAGGGTTTAACTGTAAAAATACTATTTTCATGTGTTTATATATTATAATTAACATTTGGTAGGAAAATGTATGCATAAATACCATTGACCAAATCTTAATGTTGAAATTAATATCTCAATAAAACAAACTCTACTAATATTATTTGTGGAGTTGTTGTGCAGAATTTTCAGGGCTAAAATCAAGAGAATCAAAGTTGATAGAGCAAACCTGCCTAATTAAGAAAGAAAACTAACAAATCAAGTCTGGCAGTAACTACGAGAAGATTTTCAGTTTTCTGAGATTCAAAAGATCGCCACGTGTCATGAGGATGAAAGCCTAGAAGACCAAATCAAACAAGCGCACCATAAGACCGCGGATCCGCGACCAAACCCAACTATTGGCCGCGGATCCGCCGCATGAAAGACGAGTTATGAGCTGTGATTTGGTTGTTAGAATCTGAACCATTGGTTTCCAATTTAGGAAGCTAGGGTTCTGTTTTGGGACTATAAATAAGGACCGAGAGCCTCTTGGAAAAATTATCAAGCTGAAGAGATCACGAAATCCAAGACGGCTCACGCATCCAGGCTGATCATCAACAGTTCATCTACCTCCTTAGAAGAGATCGAGAAGCAAACTAGTATTTGTAATCATTTTCTAAGGGAACAAAGTGTAAATGAGTTTTTGATTAATAAAAGTAGTTCTTTTTCTTATTCTATTTCTTTGTGGTTTTAATATGATTTCTCTCTCCATCTCTTCTTCTCCCAACATGCGCGAGTAATTCTCCGCTTGTTAGGCTTCGTAGGATTAGGGTAGGTTAATGGATGATGAAGATCCTTAAACTCTTTTTAAATCCTATAAAGTTTATAAACTCTATCAAAATAATCATTAACATCCTAATCGGGCGCGCTACCAATTTATTGTTAGTCTCGACCGCGATTAGAGATTAGATTAGGTAAAGGCTAGATATGAACGGAGTTCCATGTCGAGATAGGGGTTAAGAGTGGGAACCCTTTTTCCCTCCAGAAACCCTAATCTACATGTATCACTGTCGTTCTAGTTTTAAATCTATTAAAGGATAAAAGGGTAATCTTTAATTAATCATTCATAACTACTAAATCCTAATGAACCCTACAAGCCCTATTTTCATATAAACTTACACCTATAATTAATCTAGATCTATATTTTGCATCCGTGTTAAACATAGATCTAGAACCTACAACCATTCCTTATTCTTCCTCCTTTCTTTCTCAACACGCCTAAAGTAAGAATAAAATATTCAACGTTTCCTTGAGGACGACCCGTACTCATCTCGGTCTAGCTACACGCGACACCGTTATTGATTGCGGTTAATTACTACATGCACATAGATCATATCAATCAAATGGCGCCGTTGCCGGGGATACGTGCGTAATTTTTATTCTTACTATTTGTGTTGAATTCTTATTCGATCTATATCATAATTAAAACAAAACTGCAAATTGCATATTTAACGAATTGTGTAAATTTTGCAAGGAGATCTGGAGTCACAGACTTGAGGAAATAGAGATCCAGAGACATTCATTGAGATCCAGAGGAGTACAGGAGGCCACGTAGCAAATTTCACCAATTGATCCATCCTTCTTGCGGCGGATCCGCGACAGATAACCTAGCAAATTTCATCAATTGATCCATCCTTCTTGCGGCGGATCCACGACAGATAACTTACATTCGCGGCGGAAGCGTGGAGGGTTAGAGGATCTAGGGTTCCAAACTTCTCTGGTAAGATTCTCAACTCTCTCTCTCTCCTCTGAAATCCAATAAAATATCTTTTCTGCAGGATTCTTTGCAAAATATCGCCGCTCAAAAATCTTTTTGCAAAGTTTTGTGATTGGTTTGTTTTGCATATTTTAATACGGACTTTAAGGGGCAAAGACCAAATCCAGATTAGGTGGGGATTTCATCACCCTTCCTAAGCCCCACAAATCACAAACCGAGCATCTGCATCAATCCTACATTAATTTAAAAAATATCTAGACCAGACTCTAAGGACTGTCGCGCTCAATAAGGACAGAAGAAGGTCGTGGGTAATCTATCGCTTATCCGCATTACTTTTATGGTGTCTAGGCAAGTATGTCTAAGGCAAGTGGTTACTTAATTAGGCCCACTACTTACGTAGTGGAGAACCTCCCACTTACCTGGCCACAAGAGTAGTAAAGAGGTGGTAGAAGATTGACCCTGCGGCTTGTCCTTTGGAAGTCTAGGAATGGTCTAGAGACTGGACCTAGGTAACCTTAGTTCTAGGGTTGTTTGTGCATTTTTGTGTGATTTGTCATAAATCCCACTTTTTTCAAAACAGACCAATTTTAAATCACACACACGCTGCCACTTGCGCTAAACCCGCTTAGTGCATGCTTGGCTGGACACGGGATTCTAATGCCCGTCTTGTCCGTGTTCCTGCTATCGACTCCGAAGTCGGTGCTTCTTCATCTTCTTTTCCCCCACCACACACCACATCAACAGAGATGGACGGTACTCCATCAGATTATAACACCACGCTGCCACCGCCCGTAGGTGCGCAGAATCCACTGCGCATCTCTCTCTAAGAGAGATGCTATCCTATCCGTGGTCCACTTCCCACTTGTCTATCTATTCCACCAGCTGACCTGGATAATTTTGAAATTAAACCCCACTACATCAATCTGTTGCCCAAATTTCATGGGCTTGAATCTGAAGACGCGTACGTTTTCATCACTAAATTCGAAAACGTATCACAACTGACTGTGGATGCTATGCGCTTGCGTCTTCTCCCATTCATTCTGTGCGACTTGACAGAAAAATGGTTTTATAATACTGCCGCACATTCTATCACTAATTGGGATGAATTTGTAATAGCATTTTTTAAGAAGTTTTACCCAAACCATAAGACTGCCCATATTAGGAGCGAGATCAACCAGTTCACCCAGCTTCCCAATGAACCATTTTGGAAGTGCTTTGAACGTTTCAAGGATCTGCTTGTCCAATGTCCTCATCATGGAACACAAAGATGGGATTTGTGCCGAAATATATATGAGAGCATTAATCCAGCGACAAAGCAGATGCTTGAAATAATGTGTCAATGCAATTTCATGTCTAAAGATGACGGTGAAGCTTGGAAATATCTGGAAGACCTCACTGAAAACACTTTGCAGTGGGAAAGCGTAAGAACACCTTCATCTAGGGGAGGTATTCATCAGCTCAATGTTTCCATCGCAGTAAAAGCCGAAATGACAGCGATGCAGAAAAAACTCGATACTATTGAGAACAAGTTCTCATCATTCTCCCTAAATCAGGTAACGCTTCCTAAGACCGTGTGTGGTTGCTGTTCTGATCCTTCACACTTGACGGAAGAATGTCCTATAAATGCACCGTTTCAAGGTCACGAGCAAACTAATGCTGCTTTTCAGCAGCGACCTAAAAACGATCATTATTCTTCCATGTACAATCAAGGATGGAGGAATCATCCAAACTTTGCTTGGAACCAAAACCAACCCCAAAATCAAAACCAGTTCCAAAGCAATTATCAAAAACCTCCTCCACAGCAACCACAACCACAAAGTCATCACCCCTTTCAGTCACAAAATTTTCAAAATCCGGCCAACACTTCTGCACGTCAATTGGCCGGTACTGATAACTCTTCACTCGCACAAACTTTGGATTTGTTTATGAAACATACCATTCAAATGTTGGCTGATATGAAGTCTTATATTGATACCATAAAGAAAGACTCCGCCTCCCACGGTGAGAGTATTAAATCAATAGAAAACCAAATTGCACAGTTGAACGCTGCAATGAGTGCGAGAGAGAAAGGGAAACTTCTGTCTCAACCTCTACCAAATCCTGGCCACTCACAAAGTTATAATGTGAGTGCCGTTACTACGTTGAGATCGGGAAAAGTGCTGAATAACCGAGTGGGTGAGCAATTTGATGATGTTAGTGACACCAATGATACCCCAACTTCTACTTCTTCCCCTATTTCTTCTAGTCTCCCACCTTCATCCGAGTCTATTCTCTATTTTCCCCAAGGCTCGAACCCTTCGCCCATTTCCTCGAATCTACCTAAAACGATCCCCACTCCAATTCTGGGATCCATTCCATCCCCACAATCCTCTCCAATGTTGGACCAAACCCTTATTGATAAAGCACCTTATCCAAACAGGTTAAAGGGCAACAGACCAAGTCCACAAATGGAGAAGATTGTGGAAATTTTTAAGCAAGTTATTATAAACATACCTCTCCTAGATGCTATTCAACAAGTTCCGTCTTATGCGAAAATCCTAAAGGACTTGTGCACTAGGAAGAGAAAAGTTCAAGTACCTAAAAAAGTTTTCCTTGCGAGTAATGTGAGCACTGCTTTTACACAACAACCACCCAAGAAACGAAAGGACCCCGGGAGTCCTACAATTTCTATTTCCATTGGGGGTAAAAATATCAATCGTGCTCTACTCGATTTAGGTGCTAGTGTTAACTTGCTTCCGTATTCTATTTATGAGCAATCAGGGATCGGAGAGTTAAAACCTGCGTATTGCACTCTTCAGATGGCCGATCGATCTATCACCCAACCTAGGGGTGAGCTAGAGGATATGTTAATCAAAGTCGGGGAATTCATATTCCCTGTGGACTTTATTGTTTTAGATACACAGCCTGTGGCAAACCCACGCAATCAAATCCCGGTGATACTCGATCGACCCTTCCTAGCAACTTCCAACGCAGTAATCAATTGTAGAAACGGCTCTATGACTCTATCCTTTGGAAAGAAGTCAATTGAGCTTAACATTTACAAGTTGGGAAGTGAACCCTCCGAACCCTATGCTCATGTGTGTTCTGTCGAATTAATGGATGTCGACAACAGCGAAATTGATCAACCTCATAATACCGACTCTTTTCATATGTTGTTGTTTGACCCAACCATGTATTATACATACACGGACTGTTTCACCGAGTCGTCCGGGTCAACATCTAATGCTGATGAGGAATTTTTTATAGAGTCTGACGATCACCCTGTTTTTTCGAATGAGATTATTCTTCGGGGTATCGATGAAAGCTTTAAGGAAATTTTCGCTGATGAACTCGCATTTTTAAAAGACAGGGGTGTTGAGATGAATCAACTCCAAGACGAAGAAATTGAACCTCCACCCCTTCTTCTGGATAATCATGATAATGCGAGTAATCCATCATCACTATCACTGTGTCGTCTCTCCAAAACGAGACGCAAACGCATTCTATCCCACCTCTTATCTCCTCCCCACTTCTTCACGTCAATAGGTGACATGTTCTTCCACCAACCTTGGTGCTTCATTGATAAATTTTTTGAATGGTTGGTGTTGACTTTTCGTCTTTGTAAGGCTTTACTTTGACCAATAACTTAAACCCCCCCCCCCAAAATAATTTTAAAAGCTTAATAATGTTTAACTCAAGTTTTGGAGGGGATATTTTGGCTCTTGAAAGAATTTTTATAAGATTGTGAGCCAAAAAAAAATAAGTTTGGGGGAGGATTTCGCTTGAATTATTTCTTGTCCCCTTTTTCCTCCCAAGTCTACAGGTTTTTGAGCTTAACGGATGACATCAGTGAGGACACTGTTGTAAACAGGTTTGAAGGAGGTTTATGCTTATTTATGCATCAATTTGCATCATACTTTGCATAAGCACAACATTTTCAAAAATTTTGAAAATTTTCTTATATAACAAAAGAGTAGAAAGTGAAAAATTATATTTAAAAGATAGGAATAGTTTAAGAAAACCAAGAAAATTAGAAGTTTTCTTAAACGAACTAGTAATAAGTAGTTATGAGCTGTTGTCCCAAGGGTTAGTAAGATAAAAGAAATCACTAATCTGAGGATAAAAATAAGTCTAAAAATAGTTTCTATTCTGGAAGCCAAACATTTGAACGTTGATACCCTACTATACGCACTTACACACGACTTAAAACTCGGGATAGTAGAGAATACCTTGAAATGCTCTTGTCTAAAATCCAAAGTAAGAAGGAAGTAAATGAATAAAAGATAAAATGGTGGAGAAAAATGAACTCTAGTTTTGTTATCACCAAGGCAGCAATAAAAAAATATAGCGAGAGTGCTTCATCACCTAATGCCTTAGACCAACTGGTCTGGGAGTCACTGCTAAGCCTTAGGTGGTGCAAGACGAGAAAAATACTAAAACACCTAATCATCAAGCACATGAGTAATCTGTCAGTTAGTACCTTAAGAAGTATTAACGGTCGCATCAAAAATGTGTAAGCATATAAATATCAATTGAAAAGTACTGAGGTAGATGGACAAGAGTATGATAGCTTGAATTGAATTCTCCGAGTGTAGGGATGTTCTATTCACACACGTAGGAGTATATGATCGATGTTTGGATGAAAAGTAGGAATGAAGAATAAAGACGATGTTTTATTGAGGGATGAAGTGATTTCTAACATCTTTTCATGACTATTAAAATAGGGCTCATGACAACTGAAAAGCTAGTGTAGTTGGAAACACTAAATTTTCAAAGTATTTCTTTTATGGTTCTTATCTTTATATGTAAATTACACCATCTCTTTTTTATTATAGGATTTTGTGGGTGTAATCCGCTGAAAACCCTCAGGAGACAACACTCCTTCTACTAGGAACACCTAGAGATTTAACGGCTTGTTGCACGTGCTCAGTGCAATCGTGTTGCCTACGAAAGTGTGCTTAGTTTTCTCCTTTCTTTTTTCCCTACTCTTGAATAAACTAGTTTGCTCGGGACGATCAAAGATAAGTTTTGGGGGTATTTGTTCAGTTGATAAAACTGCACATTTAATATGACATTTTTCTTACTATTTCTATATTAGAAAAGGTGTTTATTATAATATATGATACATATGAGGGTTTAACTGTAAAAATACTATTTTCATGTGTTTATATATTATAATTAACATTTGGTAGGAAAATGTATGCATAAATACCATTGACCAAATCCTAATGTTGAAATTAATATCTCAATAAAACAAACTCTACTGATATTATTTGTGGAGTTGTTGTGCAGAATTTTCAGGGCTAAAATCAAGGGACTCAAAGTTGTTAGAGCAAACCTGCCTAATTAAGAAAGCAAACTAAGAAATCAAGTCTGGCAGTAACTACGAGAAGATTTTCAGTTTCTTAAGATTCAAAAGATTGCCACGTGTCATGAAGATGAAAACCCAAAGACCAAATCAAACGAGCGCACCATAAGGCCGCGGATCCGCGGCCAAACCCAACTATTGGCCGCGGATCCGCCGCGTGACAGACGAGTTATGAGCTGGGATTTGGTTGTTAGAATCTGAACCATTGGTTTCCAATTTAGGAAGCTAGGGTTCTGGTTTTGGAACTATAAATAAGGACCGAGAGCCTCTTGGAAAAATCATCAAGCTGAAGAGATCACGAAGTCCAAGATGGCTCACGCATCCAGGCTGATCATCAACGGTTCATCTACCTCCTTAGAAGAGATCGAGAAGCAAACTAGTATTTGTAATCATTTTCTAAGGGAACAAAGTGTAAATGAGTTTTTGATTAATAAAGGTAGTTCTTTTTCTTATTCTATTTCTTTGTGGTTTTAATATGATTTCTTTCTCCATCTCTTCTTCTTCCAACATGCGCAAGTAATTCTCCGCTTGTTAGGGTTCGTAGGATTAGGGTAGCTTAATGGATGATGAAAATCCTTAAAATCTTTTTAAATCCTATAAAGTTTATAAACTCTATCAAAATAATCATTAACATCCTAATCGGGCGTGCTACCAATTTATTGTTAGTCTCGACCGCGATTAGAGATTAGATTAATGATTGTTTTGGTAAAGGCTAGATATGAACGGAGTTCCATGTCGAGATAAGGGTTAAGAGTGGGAACCCTTTTCCCTCCAGAAACCCTAATCTACATGCATCGCTGTCGTTCTAGTTTTAAATCTATTAAAGGATAAAAACAGTAATTTTTAATTAATCATACATAGCTACTAAATCCTAATGAACCCTACAAGCCCTCTTTTCATATAAACTTACACCCATAATTAATCTAGATCTATATTTTGCATCCGTGTTTAACATATATCTAGAACCTACAACCATTCCTTATTCTTCCTCCTTTTTTTCTCAACACGCCTAAAGTAAGAATAAAATATTCAACGTTTCCCTGAGGATGACCCGTACTCATCTCGGTCTAGCTACACGTGACACCGTTATTGATTGCGGTTAATTACTACATACACATAGATCATATCAATCATGAGTCATACATGGTAGACATATTTTGTAAATAAGGATTTAAAATATTTTTATAATCTTCTATTTCAGTATTCAACTTATCATGGTATCTCTCTAATAAATCAAATAAACTATCTAGTTTAATTCTAGAATAAAAACTGTAGCTAAACAAAACAATGCAGGAATTTCACCCAATATTTATTCAATTTAGAAAGTATGCTATCTAACATTCCTGAAAATGGACTTTTGGCGTCAAGTATATGATCATTAATAAGTTTACTAATATAAAATAATTGTTTTACCGCTAAACATGTAGTTGGATAATAAACACCAGATAAAATACTAGTTGCAGTATAAAATATTTTTTAAAAATTCATAACATATTCACAAACAAACTAATCAAGATGCTCTAAATCATTAGTGGACATTTGTTCCTGATAAAATAAAATAATAGGAACTCTATATTTTAAAAGACATTTCAATATTTTATAAGTCGAATTTCATCTGGTTCGAATATTAAATTTGAAAGATTTAAATCTTAAATTTAACTAGGTACAAATTTGCTTAAAATTTTTTTTTCTATGTCCATAGTTTTCAATAAATATTATGGCATCTCTAAGTTTTGATAAATGATTATCAATAGTTTTAAAAGCATCATGTTCAATTAAATTTAAAATATGACATGCACATTTTTGATGAAATAATGCTTCATTTAAAAAAGAATTTAAATTATTTTTTAAAATTATTATAGTAGCAGTATTATTAGTAGCATTATCAAAACTAATTGAAAATATTTTATTTTGAATATCATAGTTACGTATAATGGTCATAATACAATTACTTATATTATTTCCAGTATGTGGATACTCCATTTTCGAAAAACTAATTTTTTTTTTGTAACAACAAATCATTATCAATAAAATATGCAGTAGCACAAATATAACCAATGCCCCATTTTGTTTTCCAAAGATCAGAAATTAATGCAATTTTATGTTTAAGATTAGCAAAAATACTAAATAAATTAGCTCTGGTTTCATAAGAAATTTAAAAGTATCATCTCTAACTGTATTTCTTGGTACTCTTTGAAATACAGTATTATATGTAATTTTTACTAATCTATCAAATTTTTCATTTTCAGCAAAACAAAATGGTTGTTTAACATGTATAACATATCTAGCAATTTCTCTTCTATTAGTTTCTTAAGAATAAGAAAACCAGTCAAAAAATTAGATGCCATACTAAGAGCCGTCTGTCGAGAATCTGCTTTTTGATGGGTATTTATATGTCGTATTAGATGGTTAGTTCCATCTTTTACAGCACAAGTAAAATCTTTTATGTAAGTCTTACAAACATTCCGTTGGCCTTTCCCTGCCGCTTCTTCGTATACAAAATGTTTCCAAACTTCAAAAGTTCTAACTCTAACGGTTTTGGGAATAGAAGAACTAGAAACACTGGCATCAGAAATATTAGGAGTAAGAACTTCTTCAGGGGCATGACTTTGTAGTGCAAGCATTTCAAAATTAGCCGAATCAAAATTAGGAAAATAAGAATAAGTTATTGGCACCATATTATTTAATCTAATTGTATCTTGTGTATCTAAATCAATTTGAAAAGAACATCTATCTGATGATGTACCGGCTATATTTCTTAATCTAATTGCATATTGTGAATTCGAATCAAGTTGAAAAGAATGTCTACATGATGATGAACCATCCCTGTTACCTTGTGATGATGATGAACCAGCCATGCATAATTAAAAAAAATAGAAAGAAAGAAAGAAAGATGATAAAAAAAAAATTAGACGTGAAAAATATATAACTAACACCAAAAAAATTTGATTCAAAATAGCAGAATCAAATTGATGAAGACTGAAGTGAAGATTGAGATTGTAGGAATGAAGATTGCTTGAATCCAAATTTTAATATTAAACTCTTCGGTAATTAAAGAGAGAGATGTAGAGAATGAAAATTATATCGATGTGAATTGTGATGAAAATGAGAAGTATAGGAAGGAATTCATAGAATTTTGGATATAGAGAATGAAAAAAAATTTCAACTTTTGACCGTTGTCTTGGGCCAAAAAAAATTCAAAATTTGATATTTGAAATTTTTGACCGTTGCATCGGTCTCGAGTCCAAAAAAAAAAAAAATTGACCAGGCCTCAGGCCGACCCGAACTGAGTTCGGTGTAACGACTCTAAAATCTTGTACGGAAATTTTACTGTTAATATATAAGAAATGAGTTTTATAGCCTGAGTTTGAGTTATAAGTCACTTTTGTTTTGTGACTAACAGCAAGAAACAACTTGTAGCTAACTGGTAAAACCTTACACTGCTGTGACGTAGCCCCTGTGTTGGATTCCCATTAGATAAATTATTTTTTCTGATTTTTTTTAACCTTTTAGAAGCCCAAAAGATTGCACGTGCAATACACCGCAAAATGAAAAGTTCAGAAAAATCAAACATGTGGAAAATGGAGTAAACAGAGGGTTGATCAAGTGGCACTAATCTCGAGGCAATTGCCTCGAGGTCGACCGGTCAAAAGCACAATAAAGACGGTGCCGACGGTCAAGATGGGGCCAAATTGCTCCGGGCTTTGCACACACACCACTTCAGCTATTCATAACCCCTCTGCACTGTTTGATTTACCTGCAATCAAATATAGACCTTTCATTTCACAATTAAACATAATTTTAATGATTTTAATCTCATTTTTAATTTTCAAACCCTAATTCTCCACTATAAATACCACCCCTACTTTGGCTCAGCACCATTCTGAAAATTCTAGCTAAATCTCTCTAAAAATTTTCTAGTGCAAGTGGAGTAAAGTGGAGTTAGCGAGCAAGTTGGTTCTGACGAAGATCGAAACCAATTCCGGAGCTCCCGCGATGCCACGAAACTCATCCCCTCTTCTTCAACATCTTCTTGAAATTTCTAAACCGTAAATCCCACCCAAACTCTTTTTCTCTTCATTGAATTTCTTTTTTAATCAATATCGGTAAAAGTGGAGTTATTACCGATATCATCTTTTCTAAATTGATAACTCCATTATACTTTATCATTTAGACAATCTAATTTTACCACTTCACTTGTAATCGTGATACCAATGTTTAGAATAAATTTTAATCAAGAATCTCATGTGTAACATCCATAATTGAAATTTTTCACTAAAATACTTTGAATTTTAATATCACTCATTTCGTTTACATTAAAACAATACATTTCGGAAAACTTCACGGGATAATGACCTACTCCACACGCGCACTTGGTTTCATAGCACAATACTTATTGTATGTATTTTCGTTTCGAAGAATAATATTACAATAAAATACCACATAATTCTAAAACCGGATTTCTTTTAAAGCGGTATTTCATTGTCTTTGCGATTATGCATCTAGAACCCTCTTTAGGGGACCCACTAATGGACGGTGTGGATTATCGCACATCTTTAGGTTAGTAGAGCGAGATGCATACCTCCTCATGGAGCATTCGATCTCGAAAGGATTTAAATACGGTTTTTAAGAAATACGAATTTTCTAAATAAAATAAAATTATTTTTAAATTAAAATTATATAAAATTATAAATCCATATTTTCAAAATATAATAAATCTATATTTTTCAAAAAATGAAAAGATTAACAAATGTCAATAAAATACCATCAATATACCAAAAGACAAGTTTTTCACTAAAATATCATGAACTTTCCAAAGCTAAGTATTTATCACTAAAATACCCCAAATACTTAAAATCCATGCTCATGAAAACCCTAAATAATACTAATCACCCTCGAGTTTTACTTTTTTTAACCATATTAAAAATATTTTCATAAAACCCCCTCGAGATATATAAAAGCAATATTTAAGGACTTTAGTAAATATACGTTTAAGCGAGATCAATTCTCTTGAGCCCCAGGGAGCTGAAAAAAGTGAGTGCTTGCATATTTAAGGTAGACAACTTAACGGAGTTATCAATGGTAATTATCTTGAAAAAAGACACAAATATTGCCGTCCATGTGCATCAGTTAATAACTCCCAAACCTAAGAATTCCAGAGTTTAAATCAGTTTATAAGAGTCTGACTCAGTCAGAATCCAATTCAAACATGAATCAAAATTTAAATATGAATACTTGATCATGAACATGAATACTCGAATCCAAATATCAATATCAAACATGTATACTTGACTTGACTTGACCGAACCATGGTTATAATTTGATTTGACTACTTGAATACTTGATTACATCCTGAACATGAATACCTGAACATTTTGTATTCATGGTTTCGGCAAGACTTGTAAATATAATCCATACAATACATCACGTGGGGATAAAGGGGTAGATTGGTACGGACGTATATCGTGGCACGAGAGGTCACTTAAAAGACACTTACATGAATTCATGTGTCGTTGTCCCGTGGGTTATGACGGGGCATGTATTACATGTTACCATAGTCCATGGGGTAAGATGGACTTCTCTCGTATACATGAATATTTTCTTTACCAAACTACAAACAACCATGTTATAATAACCATCATATACCAGTATTCAATCATACACAACTTACCTGTTCATTTCACATTACTCGTTATATTCTCTTCTTCTTTTGGGACTTACCGAACGTTAGTTCGCAGATGACATTCCTTTCTATTTTTTTCTTTGGAATGTTCGTCAGGAGGACCGGACTCTCAGGAGATCGAGCCTAGCCAGGAGGACTTGGACCAGCTTGCGACACAGCCTGACTTCTAGTTCCTTATATTTACTTTCCCTGTATGCCATTGTTTAGGCACTACTTATTATCATTGTATTTTTTCATTTTTAAACAGTTGTATGTAAATATGAATGTAAATAAAGTAGTTGTTCTATCTTAATACTCTTGTCATTCTTATACATTTTTATATATTACTTAATTACGTTTAACGTATTTATTTCTTAGTAAATACGTTGCGGCCTGCCACGTCACCGTTTCCGTCTAATGAGAATCGGGGCGTGACATTCGGGCTCAGGCTCGTGGCCGGGTTAGGCATGCGGGCTGCAGGAGCTGAGCCTGGCCCAGCCCCAACTAAGGCTGGCACTTCAGCCGGGCCGGGCTACCGAGCCCTTTTGCGACTTTGAGGCGGTGGATGTGACCCATCCCCCAACTCATGGATCTTATTCTCAGAGAAATTGGTCCCGCGACATTCTTTTGGCAATTTATCTCAAAAATAATATAGAAATATTTATTAGAATTCCAACAATCCCTACTAATTTTAATAAAACCAAAAATTGATGTGTCATATAAAAGAAAAATGTATAATGATAAAAAAAATACTATAACAATGGATAGAGATAAATCGATATGCTTCGTGAAGATGTGTCATGCATCGAACCTTTCGCTTAGCATCTCTTTCTAGAGTAACGAACATGTCTTTGAACTATGACCGTTTATATGAGAAAAGATTGTTTTATATACATATCAATCTAGGTGTCAAAACGAGCTTTTAAATCAGTATGTTACGGTCTAGTGTTTGATCCTGATTTTCTGAGTTATATCAAGTATTATCCTAATTCTCTTAATGAGTGAAAAGTGTTTTTTTTTTAAGTTTTGCATCTTGTTTATAAAGGACACATATATCATTAAGAACTAGACTTTGACCCCACATGTAACGCGTAGAATAAAAAATGATTCAATATATTCATAGATGAATTCGTACGATACACAAAAGTTATTCTAATTTGAGATGAAAGCAACACATGATAAAACAAAATACATAGCCTTTTTCTGATATCTCAAAAATAATCGTCATTAATCAGATTCTTCATAAATTGTGATATTTCTTTATAAACAATATAGTTCACAAAAATAAATAGAGTTAGCATATATACTTTTAATTTTTTATGAATTATAAATACGTAATACATTATTAGTTGTAATAGAACTATAATTATTGAATGTAATTTATTAAAAAAGATAATTATATATTTTATATTATGCATGATAAATAATCTAGTTATTGAATATAATTTTAATAATTTTCTAAATAGTCTGTCTCTTTATTTAATTATCAAGATAGTATTTGATTTAATTTTCTATGAGAAATATCATATGATAATTTAGATTTTAGTTTAATATTTCAAGACTGTATATAGGCTAAATTTCGCTTAAATACTAAAATCTTTTGATAGTTTTTTAATACAAAAACCATATACTTTGTGACTTGTGAGTAGATACCAAGAATAATCATCATATTTAAATAAATACTATGTTTTGGTGTTTTCAATTTACAATTTACAATTTACAAATTCGAATGATTTATGTTATGTATGTGGTTATAAACCAATGCAAATAATAAATTATGTCAATATTGATAGCTTATGGATTTTCATAATCCTACTATTTAGTTTTGATGATATTATACAATATTAATAGATTTATACATGTGTTTTATATTGCATACTCATTATATGAGCTTGGTCGTATTTAAGAAAGATTTCAGGATATCAACCGACATAAGCTTACGATGGAGGATGGAGGAAATTGAGCTTAAACGGCAAATCTATTGGAGGTTGGAGATTAATGAATTAAAGCTCTTCAATAATCACATTCAAGCTTCATGAAGTCAAGGAGCCAAAGTTCAAGTTCAAAAGAATTCAAGAAAATCAAGAATCGAAAATTCAAGAGCTCGTGTCAAGATATCCGAACATTCAAGATTTAGCAAACAAACGATATCGGCATAGAAAATCAATGTTGGTACTCATGTCTATGGAAAACATCATATTAATCTTTTGCACACACTCTTCATATAATTTTTGAAAATCTTGCGTTGGTTTTCGTTTAAAGTTCTTTTCAAAAACCAAGTTTAATTTGTCTGAAAATTCCTTCTTCAGACGTTTGCACAACTACTCTTCAGACGTCTGTCCCGTTTTCAAAAATATGCATAAGTTTCAAATATCAGTATTTTGATTCAAGAACAAACGTATGAAGCTTACCAGAAAATACGTTTGGATATTTTCTAAGCTTTCTTTGTTTAAAACGTTTAACAGAACAAACGTTTGTAATTGCTTCTTCATACGTCTATTTGTTTTCTGCATTTCCATTGGCCTAAATTTTTTTACAGAATAGACATCTGTAATTGCTTCTTCATACGTCTGTTTGTTCTCTGGATTTTCTTTGGCTTAAAATATTTTTCAGAACAAACGTCTGTCAAACCTTCTTCAAACTCTGGTTGTTTTCTGTATTTTCATAACATTTAAACTTTTTATGAGAACAGACGTCTGGACCTATTTAGCATAAACATATGAAGCTTTAAAGTTTGAAAATCTTTTCTTCTTTAGACGTATGCCACTTGTACTTCAAACGTATGTTTATTCTCTGTGCTTTCATTGGCCATATTTTGAAAACCACGGCAAACGTTTGAAGGTATTTTAGACAAACGTTTGAAACTCAAAATCATTTGAAAACATTTCTTCTATAGACGTTAGTGTCTCCTTCAGACGTTTGTTTGCTTTCTGTGTCTTTGTCCGTTCTTGTAAAAACTATCGGTAAACGTCTGAAGCTATTTTCTAGACGTTGCTGATCCTTCTTCAGACGTCCATCTGGTTGAACTTCAGACATCTGATAACGGCTCTTTTTGACTGATTTGACTTGTAACGGCTAATTTTTCTTGAGTGGTATTTATTGAGATTTGCTATGGGTTTTAGATAGCCAACACCTGCAAATTTTTTTTGAGATTTTCCAAAGCCATTTTCTCATCTCTTGTGAGAGCAAGAACTTGATTTTGATTATTATTTCTCTCACACACTCAAAAGATCAAAGAGTTAAGTTTGATTATTCCATACTCATTGAGTATTAGATTGTGAATTTTAAGAGAAACTATTTTGAGAGTATTTGTGCTGAATTGTAAACTCTCTTCTTATCTTTGTTTGAGGATATCTTGAGTGCAAGAGAGTCCTTTGTAAGAGAGAAAAGTGAGAGAAGTTTTTCTTTCTTTGTATGCGAATCCTTGAGTGCAGGGATGCTTTTATAAGGAAAAAACACTTGTTGTTCTCAGTGGAGACGTGGTGAAAGAAGTTGCGATTGTTAGTTATATGTATGCCCTAGAGGCCATTACTGTACATGGGGTGTATATTGTAGTGGATGCTTGGACATATATATAGATGAATTTCTTGCTCGACATGATAGTATGCTATCTGGTTACACTTTATCTTAATATGTTGACTTGTATAAGTGATGCTATCTTGCTCTCACATGTTGATAAAGCTCTTAGGATGTGTACTTGACTACCAGGACTATGATGGAGATCATACTAGTGGGGGCCAAGGGCAGTCCACAGGTACATCCTATAATTGTTCCTAGTCGAGGGTGTATCGAGGCAGGATATCGATATTCCAGACTAGACTAGCGTATACGCATCTTGACCCATATGATAGGCGATGGATGATCCCACATCCATTGGTATTTGATATCAAAGATGGTATGCGGGTACTCAGTGGAGACTGGGTACACTAAATAGACTCGCCGAGAACTCCTAGATGGTATTATACCAATCGTCAGATAGCAGTTCTCTGGTGACACTGGTACAGGTTAGTCTGTCGACCCGAGATCGTCATAGAGTCTTGTGTGATTCCTACTGTGCTTTGATTTCCACCTTACCACGGTCAAGGGATCGTGCAAAATGGTGGTTTTTGGGTACAGTCCCGAGTCACATAGAGGCAATGAGCGATAGGAGGGGATTCGTCTCTCCCGTATTGGGGGTTGATGTTGCGCTATGCTCGATTGGCCATAACATGAAATCCCTGGCCAGAGTTGCTGAGATCTACTGGTAAGTGCTATCAGTAGTTTCTCGAACCGTTATGGACCTTGCATCGGCATGACATATCAGCCTATTGGGGTCTGACATTTTACCACCCCCAGGCTGTGATATGCGACATATCTGACGAAGAGACCGGACTGTACGGTAGTGTTACTGATTGGATTCGCAGGAGTATGAGCAGGCTGGCTTGTTGAAGTTCTGATCGCTCAATACCCGGGTGGCCTTATGTTTAGCAGACCGCTTGCGGCTTATGGGTGTTTGATATGATCATCACCTATTGCCGGCGTATTGACGAGTCTTTAGAGTCCTACACATAGGTTTCCTGGTTCATGCGAAACGAAGTAGGAGCACATATGTGATATGTACGGGACCGGATTAATGCGCATATATGATACCGCATTCTATTCTCGCGATATGTGATATCGGTCGGTTATATGTGATATAGCCGGGTTATCGGATCAAGTGTTGATTCGATAAGTTGATTCATATGATATTAGTCTGTTGTATGTGATATTGCCGGATTATTAAATCAAGTGTTGATTTAATAATTTAATGTATAATTATATATTTGATATATTAACTTACATTAACTAATATTTGCTCACTGTGTATTCTTTTTCTGACTTGTGTGCATATAGTATATATGTGATATATATTAATGTACATTTTATTGTATCATGCTTGATGATACATGATACATGGGTGTATGAGACGTACACTATAGTTAGGATAATGTAGGGTTTATATTTATCTAAGTACTTCAAAAATAGATGGATTTTTGTCATGGCTACAAACTTGTAGAAGCTTATGGAAATATTGACCAAGTCCACTCTTTTTGTTTCATTTGTAGATATTTATTAACCTAACCATAAACCCTAGCCCTAATTAAGTCTCTACATGAGTTAGTGCATGACACTAACTCACCCATGGTTCATATTCTAACCTCATGAGTTCATTCTTCATCTCATCACTTCAACTTCTTCTTCATGAGAGAAAAAGCTTGCTAGCTTTTTCAAAAGTGAGAAAATATTGTGAGAAAAAGAAAACTAAAGAGAGCTCATTTTCTACTTCATCATCCTCTACCATTATCCATTTAGTTTTAGGGTGTTTGCTTCACTAAACCCTAATTTATTGAGGAGGTAGCATGAGCTTGAGTCTCCTCGATGTAGATCATCTTTGGTCTCGAAGACTTCGAGCAAGTTTGCATCTTTCACCTTGTGGATCCTCTCAAGAGTTCGGGAGATCGTTACTCGCAGCGAAGGGACTTCTACACGGAGCATTGGAAATGAAGGACCTGTCTACAAAGGTTGTATTCCGCATTCACTAGACTTGCAAAGTTGTTTGCATGATGTTTTGTTTATATCTCTAGTTAAGATTCTTGGTTAGGGTCGTTTAGACCGGCAAATTTTTGAAAACGGCATGGACGATGTCTCCCGAAACCTTACTGCCGTGCTAAGTAACCCTACAGTGGTATCAGAGCCATGCTAGAGATTTAAACGATGTTTGTTAGATTACAAAACCGAAATTACTCCGAAACTTGAAACATGAAGATCTAGTTTCTGTCGATTTTTTAAAGGGCTCTAAAATTTGCTTAAATAAGTACAGAATGTTGTATGTGATATAATATGAACACTAGCAAAATTTGAAGCCATTTGGCCATGAAGTGGCCAGCCACATAGGGCATAAATCCGAGCTCACCGGTTCAATTTTGGATTTTGGGCTTTAAATTTTCATGGTGTTCCAGTCTTTGGGTTTTGGTGTTTCAGGTGTTGTTTGTTTTTGCTAAATTTGCATGTGATGTTAACTTTCTGCAAAGGCAACTCGGAGTGTTTCGCAGTCGTAATTCTAACATGTATTCGGGTTATTTAGAAGATATTAATAAATTCGAACGGATATCAATAACCCATATTTTCCCTCGCTGGAAATTTTAAAGAGTTGGATTTTTTCTGAATTTAAAATCTTTAGAAAATTTTGCAAGCGATTCTATGGACCCTCTAGAAGAACGATACCCAAACTCGACTTTTTGGATTGCGGAACCTCGGTCATACCCTAGGGTTTGCGGCAGTTCCGTGGCGACATGAGTGAGGCATGGATCGGCCCTTCTACGGATGGTTCATAAGAGCTGTGGCATGTTCTGGGTACTTTTTGAACTCCGTTCAAGTGTTGAGCTCTTTGGGAAAGTCTGGGTGTTTGTTTATTCGATCGAAAAGTTGAATATCGTCTAGCTATCTATGATTGTGATACAATATTTGGAATCCATATAATTAGTTATGTGGTAACTAGTTTGAATTTTATAAATCTAGCAGTTTAGTCTCATTTGATCGGTTGCTATAGAATTTTGATGTAGATCAAAAGTCCGTCGCAATTACGTAGTGTATGCGGATACTCACTGAGTAACCTTACTAGATAGCCACGCCCCATAGTCCCGACCAAGTGATTGTAGGAGAACCCCATCGCCAAAAGCATCCGTTCGGGTGCTCGCGACAGCGGTGTTCCGTCTTAGTTTACTTCGTCGATGGCATTGGGGGTGCGGCCGTCTACTAAAGTTTCCGACGAGCATTCGATCAGGTTATCGGGAATTTTGTTGAATTACCCGATAGATTATTGGAAAGTGTTTTCAATATCGAGACTAAAATGCAGGGTTTATAATTGTTAGGCATGTGATGTCTAAGGAACTCATTTGGTTAGGCATAAAATCCAAAGTATGTGATACATTGGGTTTATGATGTCTAAGGTAGTTGCGGATTCCAATTGTTATAGTTTTTCACTTTCTTTTCTGCGACCGTAAGTGTAATATATGGTGTATCGCCGTTTTCGGTGCTATATGTAAACGACAAGTGGGATACGCATATTTACTTACGTTGATGACATATGATGTTATGTGTTGCTGTGATATGTTATATTGGATCGTCGTGTTTTGAATAGCCGAGGTTTTTTTTATGTGAGATGAGAGTCTTTCATTTCCATTCATGTAAAAGCTTGTATGTAATATTCTTTTATTGGGACACTTCCTGGTTGAGAATGATGTCACCATCGATGTATATTATTTACTTTTCCGCATTAGGATAGACTCAAGGCGGGGAGCACAAGTAACCGGGTTCTGGGGTCCAGTGGGAGACCATCTCGAGGAGTCGAGACCGGGTCTCCTAACTCTAGAATTAGAAGGGTTGCTTGCTGCTCTCATAGGGGTCTAGGGATGTGGGTTTGGCTATTCATCGCGATCGTGAAATCCGTGTTTTATACTGGCTTAATTTAAAACACAGAATTCTTAGTATATCCAATATTTCATATATGTTCTTCTGTTGCTGATATTCTGTGATGTGATCACTAGATATTCTGAGACGAATGCTTATATATATATATATATATATATATATATATATATATATATATATATATATATAGTAAATATTTATGCTTTCGTTTCTTTTGTGATGCTTAGGCAGCATAATATTGATGGGATTTCGTTAATGAGATTAATGAAAGAAAGAAAAAGAAATCTAAAGATATTGTAGAAACTTGTTTTAAAAACTGGTAGCTCTAGTTCTTGCTTTGCATAGCGGTATTCCTTGTAGAATATCCAGCACCTTATTCGATAAGGAAAGAGCCGAGATCTCTTCACCGGAAGTGACATCTTTAGCGAAACTAGCAGATGTTACAACCCACTCGGTTTGTCTTTTGATTGGTTCTATAGTTTTTATTTTGCATAGTGGTATTTGTGAAATATCCTGCACCTCATTCGATGAAGAAAGAGCCGAGATCCCTTCACCGGGAGTGACCTCTTTAGCAAAACTAGTAAAAGTCTCAAAAACACTCATTTTCAAAATCACTCGATTCTACAACGATATCAAGTTCATTACGCAAAGGGTTTTCTTAAAAACCTGATGTAGCCCTCCGTCATTTCAGATAAGTATTACTTAGTATTCATGCTATGTTTGTTGACTATATTAAGGCGTAGTGTGCGGTAGCTGATTAGTGCTTATCTGCATAAGCATATGATGCGATTGGATTAGGGTAGTCGTACGACTTTGTTGACCATGTTAAGGATCGTGCAGATGGGTTTAATTCAATCAAGAAATGACGGGTTGAACTTGGCTAGCGCTTATGATTTGTTGACCATGTTAAGGTCATAAGTCGCTAGAGGCAAAATATTATCGGGAATTTCAAGTGTTGAAATTTGCAATGGGATTGCATACCTTCTATGAGATAGTTGGATCACGATACCCACTGCGAGTAAGAGTTATTCCTGGGAGAGTTTTACACATTACAATTAGCCGATCAAGTAGGTGTCTAGAAAGGTGTTAACGGGGTTACGCCTCTGGGAAAACGAAGTTTATTTTAATTAGGTCCGTGCGAAATCACGGGGAACCTCCCTCAAAGTACTGACACTGGCCTGGCCGAAATATTGGCGAACTTATAGAGTGTAATTAATCCCAGCTAATCTTACATTTTAGGGTTTGAAGGATGATTTGATAAAAACAGTGGGAGCCATCCGAATTAGATAAAATAAATAACCAATCTAATTTTGCAAGAGCGCGCGCATAGTGTTTTCTTCTCTCTCTCTCCTGGTAGCGACCATGTCATGCCTTAATCAAGATAATAATATAGATGCATTGACCGAACCTGCTTATTATACTAAGTTAGGGAACGTTGGTTCCGCTCTATCTTATAATTGTTATAAGTCCGAGCAGGAAATAGGGGAATATTCGGATTCCCATGCCACCCAATCGAAGAATGTGCATTTTGATGCATCTTCTTCGAGTGTGTTCATTACCGAGAACTGTTTCTCAGTATCCTCTACGTCCTGGGTATGTGATACCGGATCAGGATCCCGTATATGTAATATGTTACACGGGTTACAGAAAGGTAGAGAACTGAGAAAGGATGATATATCTCTAAGAGTTAGAGAATGGTGCAATTGTTGCAGCCAAGACAGTTGGCAGATATCACCTTGTATTACCAAATGGTAAATACATTGATTATGAACAAATGTTATTAGATACCGAACCTGATATATAACATTACATCATTTTCTTTATTCAGTTAAAGAATGATATAATTTTGTATTGGAGGATAATACTGCGAATATTTTCCTGAATCAAGAGTTGATTCGATCAGGCACATTATATAATAGTATATATGTTCTAAATCAAACCACAGTTCAAAATATATAGAACACATATAAGAAGAGTAGTTCAGAAATGAACGAATCCTTCTTGTGGTATTGTATACTAGGTCATATCAATGCGACACGACCAGCTAAGTTACATAAGGATGAATATGAGAATCTGTTCGAATTTTCATCTTATGATACTTGCCAGTCTTGTATCAAAGATAAAATGACCAATACTCCGTTTACTGAAAACAGAGAAATAGTTAGTGAACTCTTGGGACAGATACATGATGATGTATACGGTCCTATGTCTACTAATGCCAGGGTTGGTTCTTTGTGCTTCATTATATTCATTGACAGTCTCTCAAGATTCGGACATGTGTTCTTGTTGAAACACAAGTCTGAACCTTCTGAGAAATTCAAGGAATATAAGTTTGAAGTTGAGAACCAGACGGGTAAAAGTATTAAGTCCTTCGACAAGATCGAAGAAGGGAATACTTGCTCATGGAGTTCCTGGAGTTTCTAAAAGGAGAATGTGATTCTCTCTCAGCTTACTTCTTCGAGTACAACACAACACAACGGTGTATCGGGGCGGAGGCATCGCACCCTATGAGATATGGCGCGCTCTATGATGAGTACTGCTGAGTTACTTGTTTCCTTTTGGGAGTTATGCACTTGAGAAGCTGCATACCTATTGAATGGGGTTCCATCCAAATCAGTGCTTACCACTCCATATGAGATATGGTATGGGAAGAGACTATATCTTAAACGAGTTAAGATATGGGGTTGTCCGGCCTATGTTGAAAAGCAAAATCCGGACAGGCTCGAGGCAAGATCAGTTCTATAAGTTTGTCAGGATATCTCAAACATCTGCGAGAGAATATCTTCTACCACACTGAGGAGCAAAAGGTATTTTGATTCTCAACATGCCACCTTTTTATAAAAGGATTTTCTTGTGATGAAATTTATGGTCATAAGGTAGAACTGGAAGGAGTTCCAGTTAGACAAACTAACAGCTGATAATTTGGTGAAACCAAAGAATTCAATAGTCTCCAACGAAGCTCAGCCTCTCCACGAATCTGTTAGGGTTCCTCATTCACTTGAGAGATACTACGGTCTTCTCGGTAACAGTGGGAGCGAGGATTGTATCATGGTTGATGATGGCCCAACTAGGTTCAGGCAGGCCATCACGAGTGGCGACTCTGTGAAAAGAATGGATGCTATGCGATCAAAGATGAATCCATGTACACCAACAAAGTATGACTTTGAATGTTGCACCTGAAGGGGTAAAACCCATTGGGAGCAAACTGGATCTTGAGAAGATTCTTGGTGTAGATGGAAAAGTTAAGACTTTCAAAGCTATGCTTAAGTCTATCAGAATTAAAGCAAGCATCGTGGAGATAGAACATCTGTTTTGATTTGGCAATCAAAGAGTTTGACTTCATCAAAATGGTAGATGAACCTTATATATACAAGAAGGTTGTATAGAGTAAGGTTATCTTCCACGTATTGTACGTAGATAAACATACTCTTGATAGGAAATTGTTTCCTATGCTACAATCGGTCAAGCTCCTCTTATCACGAGGATTCTCCATAGAAAGTCTGGATGATACCAACTACATCTTATTGTTTATGATCTATGGTGATAGATCTAAGTGGATGTTGGGAGTGTCCCAAATCCAGACTTGATGTAGATGGCTCACTAGGTGTAGTGATCAGGAATTAATCAGATCTTGGGAGAATCACTGGACAGCTGTGGAGGACATTCTTAAGTACTTGAGAACCACTAAAAGAAAGTTCTTGGTTCGAGCTTCCAGAGTGATAAGGACGACTGAAAGTCGGTCACAGGTATTGTCTTTACCCTCAGTGGAGAGACGGTATGTTGGAAGTGTTCCAAGACAGATACCGTGACATACTAGACGATAAAGGCTGAATACATTGCTACCAGAGATACTACCAAAGTGGTTGTTTGGACATTTATTGTTCATGAGATGAATAAGGTTCCTACCATTGAGCGTGTTTCCCCCGATCAGAGCAAAGCTCTGTTCAAATTCCAAGACTGGAAATGAAGCGATGCTTCTGCTTCACCCAATCAGAGCAAAGCTCTGTTCAGAAATCTAAGAATCAAAAATTGAAGCAACGCTTCAAATCCTGCGCCTTGCGCTGCGCGCCATGTGTCTAACACAGGCGCGCTGGCGCAGTTGCGCTGCGCATTGCGCTGCTCGCCACGTGTCTGACACGGGTGCACTAGCACAGTTGCACGCCACGTGTCGAGCATGAGTGCGCTAGCGCAAGGCGCGCTGCACGCCACGTGTCAAAACACGAATGCGCTAGCGCTAGCGCAATTGCGCTGCGCACCCCAAATTAGAGCAAAGCTCTGTTTCCAAGATTGGAAAGCGAAGCAACACTTCATGATTATACAGCGCATAAATATCTTACAAAGGAATAACAAAGAATTAAAACCAAGAGAACACTTAACAGATAATAAAATACTAAATTAAAATATTTTTTTATTATCTTTATTGTTATTACATTTAAAAAAGATCACCAAATATGGGATCAGAAGGACATGGGTTCACAAAGCTAAAGAGAAGATTGTCCAGTTCCCTCTCCGTCTTCTCCACCATGTCGAAACGGCGATCCTCCCGAGGGGTAGCCATCCAACGGTCGACGCCGCACTCCTCGGAGAAAGTGGTGATGACAACCCGACGAGCCCGTATCTGGCTCAGCAAGTGGATGGAGCAATCCCTCAGGGCTTGAGTGATTAAGTGCGCCTCCAAGAAGCACTCGATCTTGTCTTCGGTAGTATCCAGCATTACCGAGGACATCTCTGCTGGAGGAGGGGGAAGATCGGAGAGCACAGATGCAAGGATCATCCGAAGCCAAATAGAGTGTGGGGAAAGAGGGGACCCCATACGAGTCAAAAGATCGTGCAGCGCAGCGTCGCATTGCTCATCCGTGAAAGAAGGATCCACCAAGCGCGCAGCAAAGCGAGGAACAAGGTCCTGAATAGGCACTTCCTACGGCTGTCTACGAGCATGAGGGTGGTTACAAGCCATAGTTGAGAAAGTTCTTTGGGGGATGAGAAAGGGAAGAAGCTTTGCTTCGAGTTATAAAGACGAAGCACATAAAATTTTATGCACAATGGAACTATTTCCGAAATTGGGAAATGAAAGCTTCTCGGGAATATAAGTTTGGCTTAAATAGGAAGGTGAAAAGACACCTCTGTTGAAGCAACGCTTCGGATCCAGCGCTCTGCTGAACCAACGCTTCAGATCCAGCACTCTGCGCTGCGCGCCACGTGTCTAACACAGGTGCGCTAGCGCAGTTGCGCTGCGCTCTGCGCTGAGCGCCACGTGTCAAGCACGGGTGCGCTAGCGCAGTTGCGCTGTACTCTGCGCTGCGCGCCACGTGTCTAACGTAGGTGCGCCAGCACTGGAATTAAAAATTCCCACCGTTGGATCAAAAGATCTAATAATAATGATAAATCATTAATTAACTAGAATTAAATTCTGTTAAGGAAAGATTTCTCAAAATCTTTCCAAACAACAAGATTGCGCTTTAAGCACCGCTGGATCAATGATCCATTGGTAAATAATGAATTACCAAAAACAGAACAAATTCTGCATGGAAAGATTTTCCAATCTTGTTAAAAACAAGAAGATTGCCTTCTGTAAAACAAAAGTCCTAGGATCAAAGATCCAATGGTGGGGAAACATCCCCAAATCAATCAGAGAAAGATCTCTTTAAATGATTTAACAAATCAATTGGCCCTATATAAAGACCCCTAGACTTCAAGTCTCGATATACATAAGAGAGAGATAGAAAAAAACCCTTTGCAAACTTTGAAAAGAACTCAAAAAGAAAGAAATGAAAGCCTTTGAAGAAAGAAGATCATTTCTTCATCTTTAAAGGTAAAAACAATTAATTCTTGAACAATAGAGATGAAAACATCTCATAAAAAGAAGAATCCTCTTTTAAAAAGATCTTAGATCTATAAAAAAGACCGAGGTCTTCGAATAAAAAGAAAAGATCAAGACCTAATATAAAAAAGAAGTACTTTTACTTCACAGATCCTCTGATCTACAAAGGCGGAGCCTTTTGATAAAAACAAGAACTTTGTTTCTTGGATCTTGAGGCAAAGCCTCCTTTGAAGAACAAAAACTTGTTCTTTGATCTTAAATTTGATCTGATGCGCTTTGCGCTACTGGAAAGTCCTTTGCACTCTTGAACTGCGTCTTTGCGCTCCTTAGACCGGCGCTCAGTGCCAAAACATGCCACGTGTCAACCACAGACACGATCGGCGCTTTGCGCTCCTGAAAACAGAGCACTGCGCTCATGGGTTGGCGCTCAGCGCCAAGCGCGCCACGTGTCATTCACTGGCGCACCTAAGAACCAGCGCAGCGCGCTCATGAATTAAAAGCGCAGTGCGCTAACAAACTAGCGCTTAACGCTAAGCGCGACACATGTCACCCTCATGTGCGCTAGCGCAATGCGCTCTTTAATTGGCGCAAAACGCCTGATGTGCCACGTGGCGCGCTGTCAGAACATACTTTGTTCTGATAAATGCTATGCACTTAATACCAGACAAAATGTCAGAGCTCAATGCTTGGCATTATTAAAAGGGGCAGAGCCCAAACAAAGGCCTAACAGGTAGAACAAAAATAAAATGTTCTTTAACTGGACTTAGCCCAATTCTGGCCATAAGTCCTTAATTTAAATTGAACCGAGCACACCTTCTCTTCCAATCAATTTACACCCGGTTCGAGGGTACATCTCTTTACTCCTCTGACATCTGTCGCTGTAATCCTTCAACGTCGTCAGAGAGGTGACGGGTCCCGACGAACACACATTACTATGGACTGTGGGGTCCTTAAACTCATGGACTATGATGTCCTTAATCTCGACCGTGATGTCTTAAAACTAACGTCGGACTGTGGAGTCCTTAAATCCACGGACTATGATGTCCTTAACCTCGACCGTGACGTCTTAAAACTAACATCGGACTGTGAGGTCCTTAAACTCACGGACTATGATGTCCTTAACCTCGACCGTGATGTCTTAAAACTAACGACGGACTGTGGAGTCCTTAAATCCACGGACTATGATGTCCTTAACCTCGACCTTGATATCTTAAAACTAACACCGGACTGTGGGGTCCTTAAATTCACTGACTATGATGTCCTTAACTTCGACCGTGATGTCTTAAAACTAACAACGGACTGTGGGGTCTTTAAACTCATGGAATATGATGTCCTTAACCTCGACCGTGATGTCTTAAAACTAACAACGGATCGTGGAGTCCTTAAATTCACGGACTATGATGTCCTTAACCTCGACCGTGATGTCTTAAAACTAACACCGGACTGTGAGGTCCTTAAACTCACGGACTATGATGTCCTTAACCTCGACCGCGATGTCTTAAAACTAACAATGGACCGTAATGTCCTTAAACTAATTATCGACCGCAATGTCATTAAACTAAACAATAGAGCCCAATTGCTCTCATGTCGGATCTAAACGATCCCGTTAAGTCGATCTTAGTCTAAAATTATACTAACGTGTCCTTAACAAACGTTTAAGTTGATCTTAGTCTCAAATAAGGCTAACGTATCCTTAAACACAACCCCCCAAACCCAAATCTAAGAAAGATACGGATTTGGACTAATCCACGTCCTACGGGCGATAGCATAACTTAGTCTCCGTATACAATCCACGGGCAACCGAGCACAAAACAAATACCCACGACACGAAGTGACCATTTGGAGAAGGAGAAAGTTGTTACCGCGATGTGGTAGCGTAATTAACTGCAGGGGCTTGCGCCTGTAGGGAAGAGCATCCCCACAATAAAAAACCCCTCAAACGAGGGGGAATCTGACGAAGTCTGCTATATAGGCCGCATCCGTTTAAACCTTCGATACATGGTGCCATAAATCAACTTGGCATCTTCGGAGAGGTGGACGGATAGCACCAATTAGCATCTGCCCCCAGACTTAGGCGAGACGTCCAGTCTTCCCGGCTTCCGGCAGTGAACAGATCCTGGCATACCCGGTGGGACCTCTTCCTCTTTCCACTCCACACTTCGTGTGTCGTGTTCACGAACCAATCACGGTTTGCCAATGGTTGCCCTTGGGTTTCGAGTTACTAAGATTTGGTTTCTTGCTTGGCGCAGAAAGCAAAACAGCAATGGCCTCTACTTACGTAAAGTGCTCCAACTGCAGCTGCAACCCATATCCTGCCTCAACTGGGGGCATAACCTGCGGGCCCCAGGCGGCTTCCCTGTTCACAATGCCGGTGGAACAGGTCACTCAAGCCACCACAGGATTGTTTTTCGGGACCATGCTCCCGCCAACGAGCTTCACCGCTCCCGTGCCCGTACCAGAAGCTCCCAGGAAGTCGGTCTTCGATCGATTTACAGCTACTGCGGCCCCTCTCAACGGGTCATCCAGCACCAGTGCCTCGGTCTTCTCCAGATTGGGCCAAAATTCCTGTGGGCCCACAATGAAGCTTGCAATCCCAGAGAGTAACCAACCCTGCTCCCGAAGTCGTCAAGGCGGCTTCTCCTGCCAAGGGGTCGGTCTTTACAAGACTGACCGTCCCAACTCCCACTCCCGCTCCTGCTACTCAAAGGACATCAGTCTTTAACAGGCTGACACCAGCAACGGCCCCTCACCTGAACAGGGGGCAAGACAAGGCCATCCCCGTTACCGAGCCAACTCCATCAATTCGACATGCTCGACGTCGCCACTGGCGCCGGGTAAGGAAGGCCTGGGGAAACTCCCCCTCTGGGCTAACTCCACCAGCCCCGACGGCGGAAATTAATGCTGCTTCCAATCGGGAACAGCTTCGAGCTGCTGAATAAGGTGCGTAGGAATTCTCCTACCGCCATACTGAAAAGATCTCCTCCTCCGGTGGAGAATGTTGCGGAAACAAAGCCTGAACAGTCCCCTCAGCGGCTGTCCTCTAAGATCTACAAAGTCTGGCGTCAAGTCCAAGACTCGGTGATTGATCCAAATTTCTCCCGCCAACAGAAGAGGGTAAAGGTTCAACAAAAAGGAAGCCATCCTGCCAAGCTACGAAAAGCTATCTGGATGCCCACCGCGACGACCCCCTCAACTTCGACCGCGCATAAGAAAAGAAGACCGGAGAAGATCCCCGTGCCTGCGACAAATGTCAAAGGCACTGAGCCCAAATGCCCTAAGTCTGGGGGCATAACGGTCCATACTATTTACATGGCATCCGGGAAGGAAGATAGCCGCGCTTCTACGGGCCACCGACCACTCACCCGATCCATCACAAGAGCTCAGGAACAGCAACAGCAGAAGCTTCAGGAGATGCTGACTTCCATGGCCGCACTCACCGGGCCAAAAGAAAGCCCGGAGGCGTCATCGGAACAACGTCGCGAACACGAGACTGATGCTGAATTCCTTCGGAGAATGCTCGAAAAGAAGGACAAGGAGGCTGCGGAACAAGCGGCCAATATAAAGCAAATGGCCCTTCTATTCCAGGATATGGTGGGCATGATGATCCAGCCGGACCCTCCAGCCGAAGATCCTCAAGTAATAATTGAAGATGACAGAGGAGAAATATCGAATCCTCTGCCGGCTCTTTCAGCAGCAAAGGAGGAGACAATCTCCAAAGCTGCCCTGGATGACTACATCGCTCAGCAGATACGAGTGCACCAGGAAAATGAAGCAGCCGGGCAAATTGTTAGAACTGGGAGACCATATCCGGGCTGGTATGACCAGATAAAATACCCGCCGGGATACACAATCCCCAAATTCTATGTGTACAAGGGGACGGGCAATCCCCACCAGCACGTCGTCCAGTTCAGAGCTCTGTGCGGCAACACCGGGGGCGATGATAAGCTTTTGCTCCGCCAATTCGTCGGCAGCTTATCAGAAATGGCGTTTGAGTGGTACTCCGAACTTCCAAACGACTCCGTCAAAACTTTCGCAGAAATGGAGTTACTGTTCACCCAGCGATTCGCGAGCGCCTGCGAACGCACCCCAATAACGGCGTTGATCAATGCAAGGGTGAAGCCGGGCGAGACGTGGGTTCAGTACGCAATCCAATGGCGGAATTTGTGGTCAAAGTGCGAACAGCGCATCGAAGAAGCACCAGCGGTGGGCATGTTCGTGGGAACCCTAGACCCTCATGCAACTATTTCACAGTTCATGATGTTCTTCAAACCGACCACGTTCCAGGCCCTAATCGACAACCTGGCCCAGATGGATCAGATGGGTCACAGACCGTCTCCCCCGAAACCGGAGCCGCGAAATGAAAAGGGTAAAGGAAAGGCGACCTTCGTTGCGAATACTCAACAATAGCCCAGTGCTCCAAAGTTAACGAAACAACTGGAAGAGAGACGGCGCTATTATAATGAGAAAATGAAGCGCCCTTACTCGTTCCCACGAGACAAAACGAGGAGACTCTTCGAGCTGGCGATGCGCAGCAGGCTTATTAATTTGCCGAATCCAAGGTGGCCATTGCAACCCGGCGAAGCGAATAATCCCAATTATTGCCCTTACCACCAAACGGTAAGCCACCCGATCGAAGATTGCTTCGTCTTTAAGGAATGGATCGATGATCAGTACCTACAAGGCAAGTTTGCGTTGTCTGAGAAGTAGAAAGTAAACCCACCACAACCGCACACTCCTAAGAAGACGGACACACTGGGGGCAACGTGCTCTTTTGTTGAAGAAGCCCCATGGGAGGTCGTGCTTTCAGCCAAAACCAAAAGGATACTGAATGATCTCCAGACATGCCCGGCGATCAGGTGGAAGAACCCGCTGGAACCCTAGATCATCGAAGGGGTTTTGAAACCGCGCCTGATTCCAAAGATCGGTGGTAATAGCCAAAGCGTTCATGCTCAGCTGTCGAAATCTTCGAAAAAGAAGAAGAAATCCAAAAAGCCCGTGAATCCTGGGGACAAGCGCATGGACCTACAGAAACGGATTGACGCGCTGGAAGAGTACAACCAGAAGGCGCGAACCCCGATCACGCTTCAAGAGTTCCTCGGCCACGTCCTTGAGGACGAAGGTGATGGAGAAGACTCGTCGGATGGAGCTGAGGATTACGTAGCAAGCTGCTATGCGATCTCTCATTCATCGCTAGACAACGAAGAAGCTCCCTGTACAGAGAGACTGGGGGCAGGTCCCGAGCCAGAACTTCTATGGCCGTCAGACGAAATGATCGACGCCTTCCTGAGTGAAATTCGTTTAAAAAGTAAAGCCGATCGGGAGCGTGAGATGGCCATATTTGAAAAGGCCAAGCGTTGGCGACTGGAAGAAAGAGTCGAGACACTTCCGCCGAATCAAGGGACATCTGTCGCAAATAAAAATAAGTTAAAGATGAGGAAAAGGTTTGCTAAAGCCATATCAACGGGAATGAAGCTACCACCCTCCGAAGGAAGCACTCTCAATGAAGCAGAGATGCATCCTAGCTACTGTTTATACCATCAAAAGATTTCGCACCCTACTGAAGAGTGCGGCGCTTTTAAAAGATGGTGGCAGGGATATGTTGCTCGCCGGCAACATTTTAAGCGGACGAAACGCAAAACTCATCGGGAGCAAAGAAGTGCGACCGAGGAGCATAAAAGAACTACCGGTAACTGTCGCACGATCAACACCGGGGGATCGCAGGTTCTCACTTTTGGGAGCGACTCTGACGAGGAAATGGCTCTTGGCCCTCTCTTTAAAGAATCCACCTTGGGGAAGAGGAAGAACCGAAGGTCTGTGAAAACATTCAGCTGCGCAATCGCACGCTTCCAGAAAAGAATCTCGTCCCCGCGAGTAGAAAAGATAAGGGAAAGGAAAAGGCCTCTGAGGATATCGCCCTGGATGACCAAGTCATGAAAGAACTGACCGCCAAGGACCCTCCAAAGAAGAGTAAGGTAGACTACAACGTTCTGGCACACTTGAGAAAGTTGCCCTCACAGCTTAGCATTCTCGACGCCCTTTTACTATCCAAAGAAGCGAGAGATTCATTGATCAAGGCGCTACAAGAGCCAGAGCAATTCCAAGCTTTTCTCACCGAAGAAAAGATGAAGGACGAGCTCGAGGAAGTACACACAGCCGATATCACCTTCGGCGACGAAGACCTCCTCCTTGGGACGTGCGAGCACAACCGTCCCCTATATGTCTCAGGGTACTGTCACAATATAAAGATAGGCAAAATCCTGGTCGACAATGGGTCTTCCGTCAATCGCCTTAACGTGCGAGTCTTGAAGGAAATCTGCATGAGAGTCCAGCATCTCGCTCGTGATAAAATCACCATCTTTGGTTTTGACTCCCAGTCATCGCAGACTTTCGGGTCTGTGATATTGACATTACGATTCAGGCTACTTGTCACGGATATTAAATTTCATGTCATTAACGCCAAGACATGCTACAACGCTTTACTCGGCCGGCCTTGGTTACACGAGTACAATATCATCCCTTCTACACAATATCAGTGCATGAAATACTTCAAGGATGGTCTCGAGTACACCGTAACAGGAGAGCTGAACCCATTCTCCGTAAACGAAGTACATAAGTATGAAGATGCGAAATATTTCTTTGTCAGATTTCGAAGACACGGAGAGATGTCACAGACCGAAGAACAAAGCTATCACCACCATTCCCGTCTTTGGGAGTGATACTGAAGAAGAGGAAGAGATAGTTTATTTAGGCCCACCCCAGCACAATAAGCCAGGACCGTCCGCTCCCATGTTGACCTTTAGCAGTGACTCGGAAGATGAGGTTCATGCTATATTCTCCGCTCGGCCTTTAATACAAACATTCGCTGATGAAGAGCAAAGTTTGCAAGTTGCCATGTCCTCAGGCAAATTCCTAGGATTCATTGTCCGACACCGAGGTATCGAGATAGATCCGTCAAAGATTAAGGCGATCATGGAAATGCCCCCACCAAGAACTCTCAAGCAGTTGCAGTCTCTCCAAGGGAAGCTCGCGTATATTCGGCGATTTATAGCCAATCTCTCAGGCAAGTGTCGTCTTTACAGTCACCTGATGAAGAAGGGAACCCCGTTTATCTGGGATCACAAATGCCAAGGCGTACTGGAAGAAATCAAGCAGTATCTACAGAACCCGCCAGTGTTGGCTGCTCCGGTCAAAGGAAAGCCCCTTATTCTTTATACAACAGCCCTCGAAGGCTCCTTAGGCGCATTATGGGCACAAGAGAACGACCAAGGGAAAGAAAGAGCTCTCTATTACTTGAGTCGAGTTCTACTGTGGGCAGAAAGTAATTACTCTCCCATCGAAAAACACTGCCTGGCATTGATCTTCGTGATAACGAAGCTCAGGCACTATGCATTGGCACATGAAGTCCGTCTCATATTGAAGGTGGATCCCCTCAAATATTTAATGTCAAAGGCCATACTGACGAAGCGACTCGCTAAATGGGCCCTGCTCTTGATGGAGTTCTCAATAACCTATCGACCTCTTAAGGCAGTGAAAGGCCAAGCCATCGCTGACTTCCTCGCCGAGCATCCGATACCTGCCGATTCTCCTTTGAATTGCGAACTGCCAGACGAACATGCGTTTGATACGATCGACGGTGGTGATACCCGATGGGAACTTTATTTTGATGGAGCGTCTTCCATGAAGAAGCACAAACAGAACACGCCTATAATCAAATCAGGGGTAGGCTTCATCTTCATGACCCCACAAGGAGGGATAATGCACTTCGCTTTCTCCTTAACAGAGCCGAGGACAAACAATGAAGCCGAGTATGAAGCTTTGATAGCAGGCCTCGAGATCGCCATCGACATGGGAATTGAAAACCTCATCATATACGGAGACTCCCAACTGGTCGTTAGCCAAGTAAACGGTGAATATCAAACGTGCAAACCAGAACTGGTGAAGTACGGCGAGAGGGTACAGCAACTGCTGACCCAAATCCCTTCCTATACCTTGGAAAGCATACCGCATGCGGAGAATAGTAAAGCGGATGCATTAGCAAAGCTTGCTAAAGAATTGGCCGATGAGAACCTCGATGAAGTAAGAATCGTGGTACAAAGCCGTCGGGTTCTTGCACCAGCAGAAATATCTCCGGAGTCGTCCGAGGAGAACGGAGCGACCGATCAAATGGCTCTACAGGTAAAAGACCAAGAAACGATTGAGGATTGGAGAGAAATCTTTATAGACTACTTCAAATCCCGTCGAACGCCTGAAGGTGCGTCCTCGAAACATCAGCTCATAAAGCGAGCCTTATCTTTTGCCTTCGTCAATGATACTTTGTACAAGAGATCATTCGATTCTTTATGGCTAAGATGCCTGGGACCAGAAGAGGCAAAGAGAGTCGTTCAGGAAACCCACGACGGACTTTGTGGTTCTCACCAAGCCGGGCCGAAGATGAAGCTGAAGATCAAACGGATGGGTTACTATTGGCCCATGATGATCCAAGACTGCCTTGAGTATGCGAAGCAGTGCCACTCATGCCAGATTCACGATGACTTCATCCATCAGCATCCGAATCCACTACACCCTACGGTAGCTAGCCGGCCTCTCGAAATGTGGGGAACTGATATAATCGGCCCCATCGAACCAGCATCGTCCAGAGGACATCGTTTCATTTTGGCGACAACTGATTACTTCTCCAAATGGGCAGAAGCGGTACCGCTGAGGGAAGTGAAGACGGAGAATATCCTCCATTTCTTCAAGACGCATGTCATTTATCGGTTCGGAACTCCGAGACGGATCATCTCCGATAACGGGCCAGCCTACAGAAGCCACAAGATCAGCCGCTTCGCACAACAACATAACATAGACTGGAGATACTCCTCAGTTTATAATCCCCGAGCTAACGGTCTAGCTGGGCTTTCAACAAGACCTTGACAAAGATCGTGAAGAAGACGGTGTCCCGAAATAAGAAAGACTGGCACGAGAGACTGCAAGAAACTCTATGGGCGTATTGAACTACGTTCAAGACGGCCACGAACACAACGCCGTACGCGTTGGTATTTGGTACAGAAGCGGTACTTCCCCTCGAGATAGAGTTACCCTCTCTATGAGTGGCAGTCCATTATGAGCTAACGGATGAAGAGAATGCTCACCTTCGGCTTGAGGAGCTCGATGCCTTTGATGAAACCCGGCTCCTGGCGCAGCAAAATCTGGAAGCTTATAAAGAAAAGATGACGTGCTCATATGAAAGATTGATCAGGCCGAGGACATTCCGCCAAGGCGAACTCGTGCTAGTGGTCAAAAGACCTATGATCCCCAATCGCGCCAAGCAGGGAAAATTCGAGCCGAACTATGAAGGCCCGTACATCGTAGACAAGGTCTACCAGGGTGGAGCATATCTACTCATGGACATGCATGGTGAAAGACCTTTCGGGCCAATAAATGGTCGCTTCCTGAAGAAGTACTACGCTTGACGAGTCACGGCCTAGGTCAATGATAGATGACGACGACTATGTCTGCTCGCTATCTTCCTAAGCCCAAAATCTATAAGTAGTAACCGGCTTACTTTACAATGGACCGAAACGTCCTTAAACTAACAACGGACCGAAACATCCTTAAACTAACTGCAGACCGAAACGTCCTTAAACTAACGGCAGACCGAAACGTTCTTAAACTAACAACGGACCGAAACGTCCTTAAACTAATAACGGACCACTATGTTCTAAAACTAGCTGTTGACCGAGATGTCGATAAACTATGGTGGATTGCAGCATCCCATGGCTGATACAAAAAAAAGAGAATAAAAAAAACGGTATGTCCATAAGCAAAATGGACACGGATGAAAACCCGAAAGGGCTCTGTGAGTAAAAACAGCAGGGCTACCGGCGAGTCTTGTGAAAACCCGAAAGGGCGCAACCTCGTTAGAATAAAAAAAAGAGAATAAAAAAAAGAGAGAAAACGGTATGTCCATAAGAAAAATGGGCACGGATGAAAACCCGAAAGGGCTCCGTGAGTAAAAACTGCAGGGCTACCGGCGAGTGTTTGTGAAAACCCGAAAGGCCGCAACCTCGTTAAAAGACACTTGCAAGGTCCTTTCGACCTTGTGAGGAGAAATCACCCGCGTAAGATCCTTACGACTCATAAGGGAGCAACACACTTAGGAATCCTCACGATTCCTAAGGAGAAATTACACTTGCGAGATCCTCACGAATCATAAGGAGAATCCTCTTATGAGACCCTCACGGCTCATAAGATTCAAAAGTCTTAAGTTACAGAGACCTGAAGCTGTTCTTAAGCAGCCCCCACAACCTCCACTACTGCCCTACAAGCGGTGCAACACTGACCCTTGTATACAATCCACGGGCGCGAATAAACATTTCCCTAACCAAGTCCCACCCGTGACTAGGGATATGTCCATATTGTGAACAACCCTTGTAAGTCCTCTTGACTTATAAGGAGAAAACCCTCTTGTAAGATCCTTACGACTTATAAGAGAGCATACACTTAAGAATCCCCATGATTGCTAAGGAGAAAACACACCTACGAGATCCTCACGACTCGTAGGGAGAAATACCTTTGTGAGACCCTTACGGCTCATGAAGTCAAAAGCCTTAGTCGACGGGACCCTAACCCTGTTTGCTAAGCCACCTTTGTTCAATATCGACAGAGGCAAATGATGATTCGCTCCCGGCAATATCCCAGTTGTAGCAGTGCTGATGCCAAAATCGGTGTCTGATTCCAAGCTTGCAGCGAAAAGCCAGCAAGCCACACATGCATACAAGATAGCCGAAACGATGGGGCAACTTGCAACAAAATCAGCAAGTAAAAATGTATGCATGCAAAATAGCCGAAATGATTGGGCACCGCGAAAAATAGCCGAAATGATGGGGCAATCGCGACCTTCGCGATATAAAAGCTGAAATGATAGAGCATCGCGGAAAGAAATAAAATAAAAATAAAAATGAAATTTATGCCCTACAGGTGATATTACATCAATCCCTGTATACAATCCAGGGGCACAAACAAAAAAGGAATCACACTCCTCCTCCCCAGGTTTCATCAGAAGAAGAAGCCAAATCTCGATGGGTCACAGATAGCCTGGAGATCATCTCAACATTCTTCTCAGCAGACACAACATCAAGCAAAACGGAACAACGGCAACTCCCAGTTCCATGACTCGGCGGTGTACAGATGATCGAGAGTCAAATCCCAACTCCGTGAAATGCGGATATAATCAACAAATTTCCTGGTTACATGGAACGCGGATAACGTCACTTCTGACCCCGTGGAAAACATCCAGAACGGATCCTGGTCCTCGCAGAGCACGGCAGTGAACCTGTGTGAAGCATCCAGAGCGGAGCCTAGTCCTCGCCGAACACGGCAATGAACCCGTGGGAAGCATCTAGAGCAAAATTCATGGTCACGTGGAACGTGGATTATGTCACTTCTGACCCCGTGGAAAACGTCCAGAGCGGATCCTGGTCCTCGCAGAGCACTGCAGTGAACCAGTGTGAAGCATCCAGAGCGGAGCCTAGTCCTCGCCGAACACGGCAGTGAACCTGTGGAAAGCATCTAGAGCAAAATTCCTGGCTACGTGGAACGTGGATTATGTCACTTCTGACCCCGAGGAAAACGTCCAGAGCGGATCCTGGTCCTCGCAGAGCACGGCAATGAACCCGTGTGAAGCATCCAGAGTGGAGCCTAGTCCTCGCCGAACACGGCAGTGAACCCATGGGAAGCATCTAGAGCAAAATTCCTGGTCACGTGGAACGCGGATTATGTTACTTCTGACCCCGTGGAAAACGTCCAGAGCGGATCCTGGTCCTCGCAGAGCACGGCAGCAAACCCGTGTGAAGCATCCAGAGCGGAGCCTAGTCCTCGCCGAACACGGCAGTGAACCCATGGGAAGCATCTAGAGAAAAATTCCTGGCTACGTAGAATGCGGATTATGTGAAATCTGACCCCGTGGAAAACGTCCAGAGCGGATCTTGGTCCTCGCAGAGCACGGCAATGAACCCGTGTGAAGCATCCAGAGCGGAGCCTAGTCCTTGCCGAACACGGCAGTGAACCCGTGGGAAGCATCTAGAGCAAAATTCCTGTCTACGTAGAACGCGGATTATATCACTTCTGACCCCATAGGAAACGTCCAGAGCGGATCCCGGTCCTCGCGGAGCATGGCAGTGAACCCATGTGAAGCATCCAGAGCGGAGCCTGGTCCTCCCCGAACACGGCAGCGAACCCGTCGGAACCATCCAAAGCAAAAATTGGACTGTGGAGTCATTAAATCCACGAACTATGATGTCCTTAACCTTGATGTCTTAAAACTAACAACATCGGACTGTGAGGTCCTTAAACTCACGGACTATGATGTCCTTAACCTTGACCGTGATGTCTTAAAACCAACAACATCGGACTGTGAGGTCCTTAAACTCACGGACTATGATGTCCTTAACCTTGACCGTGATGTCTTAAAACTAACAACATTGGACTGTGAGGTCCTTAAACTCATGGACTATGATGTCCTTAACCTCGACCGTGATGTCTTAAAACTAACAATGGACCGTAATGTCTTTAAATTAATTTTACCTTGGTTCAAGGGTACATCTCTTCACTCCTTTGATATTTATCGTTGTAATTCCTCAACGTCTTCAAAGAGGTGACGGGTCCCAACAACCACACATTTCACAGATCGTGGAGTCCTTAAATCTATGACTTGATGTCCTTAACCTCGACCGTGATGTCTTAAAACTAACAACGGACTATGGAGTTCTTAAATCCACGGACTATGATGTCCTTAACCTCGACCGTGATGTCTTAAAACTAACATCGGACTGTAGAGTCCTTAAATCCACGGACTATGATGTCCTTAACCTCGACCGTGATGTCTTAAAACTAACAATGGACTGTGAGGTCCTTAAACTCATGGACTATGATGTCCTTAACCTCGACCGTGATGTCTTAAAACTAACAACGGACTATGGAGTCCTTAAATCCACGGACTATGATGTCCTTAACCTCGACCGTGATGTCTTAAAACTAACATTGGACTATGAGGTCCCTAAACTCATGGACTATGATGTCCTTAATCTTGACCGTGATGTCTTAAAACTAACATTGGACTGTGAGGTCCTTAAACTCATGGACTATGATGTCCTTAATCTCGACCGCGATGTCGTTAAACTACGGTATCCTGGAAAACGTCCAGAGCGGAGCCTGGTCCTCACCAAACACGGAAGTGAACTCGTGGGAAGCATCTAGAGCAACCCTTAACTCCGTGAAATGCGGATAAGGACAACTTCACCCATCACTTGCAGGTCCTCACGACTCGTAAGGAAGAAAATTCTCTTGTGAGATCCTTACGACTCTCAAGAGAAAATGCCCTTGGAAATCCTCACGATTCTTAAGGAAAAGTTACACCTATGGGATCCTCTCGACCCGTAGGGAGAAAATTCTTTATGAGACCCTCACGGCTCATAAAGTTGAAAAGTCTTAGATGACAGGTCCTAACCCTATTTTCTAAGCCATCACCACTCTACAAAGAATCCAAGACTGACAGTTATATACTATCTAAAATCACATGGCAACAACACAGCAAAGAGAAGAGAGCAACAAGGAGAACATCTGATCTGCATTTAATTAAGCGTTCGAGGCACACCCCATCCATGCATTTGCAAAAGATTCAGAACATGAAATAAAACATGCTAAAATGAGAAATTTGCCATTCATATTGCAAAAAGATTCTTACAATGATTAAAGCAATGAACAAAGACATTACTAAAGTAATTACAATGGCAAAACCTCAAATCTAGGACATGGATTGAGGAACTCAAGAGTGACCTTGTCCAGAATTTTTCAAGCCTGGCGAACCATCCTAGTGTGCTTTCTTTCGCGATCACAAGCGTCGGGATCCCGACGGATATCCTCCACCCTCCGATAGGCAGCAAGTATGGCAGACTGTTGAAAAGCCTGGTGCAGGAAATCGATAAGATTGTCTCGCCGTCTCTTTGAGATTAGGTTCATCAGATACACCGAGTGCACAATATCCTCAGCGGCATCCAATGCTCTAAGCGGCACGCCAGTACAGAATAGAGGGAGCACTTCCTAGATCGCTCCCACAATAAGCTTCAGAAGAGGGGAACGCCGAGGAAGCAGTTGACCATTGTATGCGTCAAAGTGAATCATAATTTCGGCACACTCAGCGTTTGTGAATTCTCGATTCTGAAAACGGCCAAGTCGGCGGATGTCTCCGTAAGAGATAATCTCTTCGAGATCATACATGTGAGCGTCCATTACTCCTGTAAAAAAAATCAGCAAAGATCAGCAGACAGACTGAATAAACAGTTTCTTATTCAAAATAGGCACATGGAGTTAAACTCCTCGAGAGCAATGCTCTGCAGACAGGAGTGACACCTGTCAAAATCAGTTATGAAGGGAAGTTAAAGAAAGCCCCTGAGAACATTAAGAGCTTTGCTCTGAGAAGATGATATAATTCATCAAAAAATAAAATTCCATCTTTAATCTTCAAGATCCACGAAAAACTCTTAAGAGTTCTTCTATGTGATTTGAAAGGAGCAAAGCTCCATTAATGAATTAAGAAATCACAAGAAAAATCCTTTTAGAGAGCAGAGCTCTATTAATGGAACCCTAATAGGGTTCTCTTTAGTTCTCTTTAAATCTCTTTAGACCTATGGAGCAAAACTCTGCTAGTGAAACCCTAAATGGGTTTTCTTTAGATCAAAAGATCTATAAAGAGCAAAGCTCTGTTAATGGGTAAAACCCTGGTTTATTAAAAGTTTTAAACTATACTGAAGTCTTGGAAGAGTTTTACTCTTGAAAAGTTCTTGAAACTGAAGAGCAGCGCTCTGAATAAGAGAAAACTCAAAAAAAAAGATGGTAATCATCTGAGGACCAAAGGTCCTATTTATAGGCATTTAAGGGCCGTTTTAACTCCCCAAAAGTTGATCCAACGATTGAGATGCTACTACCGCCGCACTCACGTTTAGGGCCACGTAAGCGCAATGGTGAGGGGGCATTTGTTTCCCCCGATCAGAGCAAAGCTCTGTTCAAATTCCAAGACTGGAAATGAAGCGACGCTTCTACTTCCCCCAATCAGAGCAAAACTCTGTTTAGAAATCTAAGAGTCAAAAATTGAAACAACGCTTCAAATCCTGCGCCCTGCGCTGCGCGCCACGTGTCTAATACAGACGCGCTGGCGCAGTTGCGCTGTGCATTGTGCTGCTCGCCATGTGTCTGACACGGGTGCGCTAGCGCAGTTGCGCTGCGCTCTGCGCTGCGCGCCACGTGTCGAGCGCGAGTGCGCTAGCGCAAGACGCGCTGCGCGCTACGTGTCAAAACACGAATGCGCTAGCGCTAGCACAATTGCACTGCGCACCCCAAATTAGAGCAAAGCTCTGTTTCCAAGATTGGAAAGCGAAGCAACGCTTCATGATTATGCAGCGCATAAATATCTTACAACCAAGAGAACACTTAAGAGATAATAAAATACTAAATTAAAACATCTTTTTATTATCATTATTGTTATTATATTTAAAAAAGATCACCAAATATGGGATCAGAAGGACGTGGGTTCACAAAGCTAAAGAGAAGATTGTCTAGTTCCTGTTGGAGTAAAAATTTACACCCCTGTTGACCGAGTCAAAGTCAAGGTCAACCCCCAAGCAAAGTGGGCCCAAGCCCAGGTCAAGCGAGCCCATGCCCAAGTTGAGCCCGCGGCCAGCCTTCCCATGCCAACAACAAAATCATGTAATAAATAATTTTTATGAAATTTTTTTATACATGAATGTACGCAAAATGGGCATAAAGCCAATATTTTGTAAGCCCATAGCTTATGTGGAAAAATGAAATGGCACATGAGCCATGGGATAGGCAAAATGCCATTTTGTGAAGCCTAAGGGGCTATATGTAAATATGTAAGCCTATAAAAGACAACATGATGATGAATAAAGTAATACTTTTCATTCTCTCAAAAACCTAGGGTTTGTATTTCTTTCCTTTTCTGAAGGTCTCAAACCTTCTTCTTTCTTCTGAATTAAATCAAGAGTTTTACTCTTCCTTTTCAAAAACAAAATAGTTTTTCACCACCAAACCCATAAAAGAGAACTTGGATCTGTCTTTAGATCCCCAAAAGGAGAGATTTTGAGATCTCACATCTCTTGATCTTCAAGATCCAGCTAACAGAGGAGGAAGAAGAAGAACCCTTTTCACCAAACCCCAAAAAAACACATTTAGGAGTCCAACTCCACTCTGATTTCTCTTCCGAGAATCTTTTTAGGCTAAAAGCCTCTTTTCCTCACAGGCGCTCAAGCGCAGTGCGCCCACGTGCCGACACGTGGCGCGCTTGCGCTCAGCGCTCGCGCAGTGCGCCCACGTGCCGACACATGGCGCGCTTGCGCTCAGCGCTCAAGCGCAAAGCGCCCACATGCCGACACGTGGCATGCTTGCACAACAGCGCCCTGCACTTGAGCGTAAAGCGCCCACATGCCGACACGTGGCGCGCTTGCGCTCCAGCGCAAGCGCTCGAGTGCAAGTCGCCCCAGTGCCGACATGTGGCGCGCTTGCACTCAAGCGCACAGCACTCTGGTGCAAGTCTCGCCCGTGCAGACACGTGGCGCACTTGCGCTCGAGCGCCCAACGCTCAAGCGCAAATCGCCCCCGTGCTGACACGTGGCGCACTTGCGCTCGAGCGCCAGGCGCTGAAGCGCAAAGCGCCGACGTGCCGACACGTGGCGCGCTTGCGCTACAGCGCCCTGCGCTCAAGCGCAGAGTGCCTACGTGCCGACACGTGGCACGCTAGCGCATGAGCGCACAGCACTTGGGCGCACAGCGCCCAAGGCGCTGGCCCCACGCATCCTTTGGATGCCTTTCCCCCTCTTTCTTTTATATATATACATACATATATATATATATACACATGCATACATATGTGCACACACACATACACCACGACACTGCCCCTGTTAGAAAAAAATTTCTAACGGGACGCTGCCCCGCACCCCGCAAGGGGGCTGCTAGCCCCCTTGACCCCCAGCCCGCTATCCGGGTAGCGGGACCCCCGTAAAAACTCTGCGTGGCTCCCGATATATCCAAAACCCCTTTTCAAAACACAACACATGCACACCGCACATTGATTTCGCATGACCAGCTTAACCCGTTAATCGGAGGTTCCCTCGCCCCAAAGACGAGGGGTAATTAACGGCAGCTTAGTCCGCGGCTGTCAGAGATTCGGATCCCCACAATCAATAAACCCCGGCCTACCCTAGGCAGGGGGAATCTGTAGTACGCCGGACAAGCGCGCGCGTATTCCCATCTTAATGGGGTGACGAAAAACACCTTACAGATTCTGGCACCCCGGTGGGACCAATCTCTCCTCCCATATTTCGGGTTAAGCATTCATGCGAACTCAATCATTATACATACCTGTATTTATACTACAATAATGCTCTTTCATGCAGATTTTCAAGCAATCACATTCCGACGATGTCTTCGATGATGAACTCAGCTCCCGTCTCCTACACGATGAAGATAGAATCCAGGACGGTCCTTCCGGCCAGTCTCGGGCGACAATGGGAGGAGCCGCTGCTACCATTCGGCTCTATTATGTTTATGCCTGTTGGCACCATCCCGGCTCCTCAAGCCCCGGTGGCAGACAAACCGGTCTCGAAAGGCAGGAGACCAAATGTGGTGATCTCAAGGGCACCCCAACCCAAACGCAAGTCGGTGTCTGAAGGACTTTCCTTGGCCCTGTAAGTCCATATTGCGACCCCCGGTGCTTACGGGGAGGCGGAAACGGTATAAAAAACGAATTTTTATCGCAAGAGGCAACATGGACTAAACAAGGTCGGGATCGTTGTCTAAACTAAAACTAGTATACTTGCTAAAGAGAGTTAGCTACTATGGAAGATGGTTATACCTAAACTTGAACTCCTTCTTCTTCAAACCTTGTAGAGGTTGATGGTTCTCTTTTCGTCGCCTTCTCACGTCGAAGATGGATCCACCTCGAAGGTTCGACCTTTGGGCTCTTCCTCGATCTTTGAGTGAACTAGGGTTTCCGGCTTGCTAAACCTTTAACCTAGAGTGAGTAGAGAGTGACTAGGGTTTGCTTTTCTTTTCAAAGAGAAGGATTCTCAACACATGAGAAGGTTTCTCTTTGCTAGAGGAAGAAGAAGATGAAATGAGGAGAGAGAGAGGTTATGATAGAATGAGATATCTTTTCTCTTTCTTGCAACTATAATGCAAAAGAAAAGTATTATCTAAATGATAATAATTGAAATAAGAATAGTTGATTGTAATTTTGGAATGACCACTATCATGCTTCTTTAAATGAAGTGTAAGCATGAATCAAGGAAGACTTTCAAAGCATGATGGTGGTCAATGGTCAACAAGTCAACCAAGGTCAACAAGTCAACAAAATCAACCATAACATAATTCTCATTTAATTACTATTATTAATAGATAATATATAAATCCATTAGGGTTTGGAAAATGAAGACTGTCAACTGTGCATACGCACCCGTTCCGAAACCCTAATGAAAAACCTCATCCTCCGCCTCAAGCAACTGTGCATACACACCTGTATTCTCGTTCCGAGGAACAAGAATACCAAGAGATAAAAGCAACCCCAAAAACATATACCAGTATCTGGCTCAAACCAGAGCCTGCCAGTATAATCCGTCCGGACTCCAAACGTGCACAAGTGCGCGGATGAGAACGAACCCTGTCGCAAAACCGTGCGACCTCTACTCTGTTTTGCCCAGAGGCGAATACCCTCTGTGTGGGACTCTAAAGACTCGACACTACGCTGGCAGTGGGTTTAACCACAGACCGCAAGCGGCACTAGCTGTGCATAACGGTCCCCAGGTAGATGCCGACAAGAAGGCTGACGAGGTGAAACCCTATCTGAACTCCTACTGAGTCTGAATGTGACATTCTCCGTACAGTCCGGTCTGTTCGTCTGATACATCGCATGGCGGGCCTAGGGGGCGGTAAAACGTCAGTCCCCCAATAGCGGTACAAGTCATGTCGGAGTGAAGCCCAAAACACCCTGAGATAACACTGGAAACCTACCAGTATATCTCGCTTGCCCTGGCCAGGGACTACTCGTGTAATGGCTCTCCTAGACACAGCGCGATGTCAACCCCCAATACCGGGAGAGACGAATCCTGTCTAACCGTCACTGCCTCCAAGTGCTTCGGGACTGCACCCAACCACCACCTGTTTGCACGACTCCTTTGAGCCGTGGTAGGGTAGTGATCAAAGTGCAGTGGGAACACACTCGAGGCGAAGTGTCAGTGTCAAGTCAGCGGACTAAGCTGTACTCATGTCACCTGGGAACTGATAACTGACGATAGGTATAATACCAACCTGTCAGTTCCCGACGAGTCCTGTCCAGTGTACTCGTAACCCAACGAGCACCCGTATACTATCTCCAGTACGACGTACTGATGGCTGTGGGACAGACCATCTCCCACACTGGGATGAGAAGCGCATACGCTAGTCTACTCCGGAGTATCGATGCCCTGTCTCGATAGTCCTACGACTAGGGACCTGTATAAGGATGTGCCTATAGATTACCCAGCCCCCACTAGTGTGACTGCCATCACAACGCTGGTAATCAAGCAAAGATCCTAAGGGCTCCACTAATGCGTATAAGTGATATACTGAAATAAACACAAGTACACATTGAAGTAGAAACAAACCAAGTAGCATACTACTATATTGAGCAAGATTGTTTATACAAGGTGAATATCCCAAGCTTCCATTAAGTAATATACAAACTAGTATGATACAGTAATGGCCTCTAGGGCATATACACTAACAATCTCCCACTTGCACTAAGGCCATGTACTGGCGTATCGAAGACCTATCATCTCGATCAGCCGCTCGAACTGAGTCTGGGGTAGGGCCTTGGTGAATGGATCTGCAGTGTTCTCTTCTGAAGCAACCCTCCGAACCTCGATCTCCTTGCGATCCACGATCTCCCTGATCAGGTGATACCGCCTCAAGATGTGCCTGGAACTCTGATGGGACCTGGGTTCCTTTGCTAAAGCTATAGCCCCGTTGTTGTCGCAATACAGAGGTACTGGGTCAACAATGGACGGAACCACCTGAAGTTCTTTTAAGAACTTCCTTATCCAGACAGCTTCTTTTGCGGCATCAGATGCAGCGATGTATTCCGCTTCCATAGTCGAGTCTGCAACGGTTTCCTGTTTGGAACTCTTCCAACACACCGCCCCTCCATTGAGGGTAAAGACAAAACCCGACATGGACTTGGAATCATCCTTGTCACTCTGGAAGCTGAAGTCAGCAAAGGCCTCAATCTGGAGGTCTTTTCCGCCATACACCAAGAACATCTCCTTAGTCCTCCTCAGGTACTTGAGAATGTTCTTTACCGCTATCCAATGTTTCTCCCCAGGGTTTGACTGATACCGGCTTACTACACTCAGTGCATAAGCTACATTCGGTCTGGTATACAACATCGCATACATTATAGAGCCTACCGCAGAAGCGTAGGGTATAATAGACATGCGATCCCTCTCCAAATCAGTCTTGGGAGACATCTCTTTAGAGAGGGTGATCCCGTGACAAGCCGGTAAGTTACCGCGCTTGGAATCTTCCATACTGAATCTTTTCAGTACGGTGTCGATGTACCTGGACTGTGAAAGTCCTAATATCCTCTTGGATCTATCACGATGGATCCGGATCCCCAGGATGTAAGAGGCATCACCCAGGTCTTTCATGGAGAACCTGTGTGACAAGAAACCCTTGACAGATTGTAGCATAGGAATGTCATTTCCTATTAAGAGAATGTCATCCACGTATAAAACAAGGAATACCACAGTTCTCGCTACAAATCTACTATAGATGCACGGTTCATCTGGATTTTTGATAAAGTCAAATTCCTTGACCGTCTCATCAAAACAGATGTTCCAACTCCGCGATGCCTGCTTTAGTCCATAGATGGACTTAAGCAACTTGCACACCTTTCCGCTGCTCCCACTCTGAATGAAACCCTCTGGCTGATCCATATAGACACACTCCTCTAAATTTCCATTTAGAAAAGCGGTCTTTACGTCCATCTGCCAAATCTCATAATCGTGGAAGGCAGCAATGGCAAGAAGGATCCGAATGGATTTCAGCATAGCCACTGGAGAAAAGGTTTCGTCATAGTCCAAGCCAGGTCTTTGACGGAAACCCTTTGCTACAAGTCTAGCTTTATAGGTCTCAACCTGTCCATCTACACCAATCTTCCTTTTGAAGATCCACTTGCATCCTACGGGTTTTACCCCGTCTGGAGCAATGTCCAACGTCCATACTTTGTTGGTGTACATGGACTCCATTTCGGTCCGCATTGCATCCAGCCATTTTACCGAGTCAACGCTCTGAACGGCCTGCTGGAAGCTAGTAGGCTCATCATAATCTATGATGCAATCCTCTCGATCCCCGTCTATGAGAAAACCGTAGTATCTCTCGGGCGGATGAGACTGCCTACTACTCCTGCGGAGCGGCGTAGGAATGTCCTGTTCATTTGAACCCTCTGGTCCCTCTAAGCTTTCAGTAATAGCTCGTGGTTCTGGAATTTCTTCCAGTTCTACTGTGCTCCCACTTATCTGGTTTTCCAAAAACTCAGTTTCCAAGAAGTAGGCATGACGAGAAACAAGGACTTTTTGTTCCTCTTCACAGTAGAAGAAATATCCCTTGGAGTTCTTTGGATATCCCACGAACTTACACTGTACTGAGCGTACCTCGAGCTTGTCCGTATGCTGCTTTTTGACATAAGCTGGACATCCCCAAATCTTCAGGTACTGAAGATAGGGTTTCTTCCCACTCCATAACTCATATGGTGTGGTAGGCACAGTCTTAGTAGGAACTCGGTTCAATAGGTATGCAGCTGTTTCTAGCGCATACCCCCAGAATGATTGCGGTAACTCAGCGTTACTCATCATGGACCGTACCATATCCAATAGGGTTCGGTTCCGTCTCTCCGATACACCGTTGTGCTGCGGAGTGTATGGAGGAGTAAGCTGAGAGAGAATCCCATTCTCTTTTAAGTAATTTAGGAACTCGGCACTTAAGTATTCTCCACCTCGATCCGATCTTAGAATCTTGATACTTTTGCCGGTCTGTTTCTCTACTTCATTCTTAAATTCCTAGAATTTTTCAAAAGATTCTGATTTATGTTTCATTAAGAAGACATAACCGTATCTTGAAAAATCATCCGTAAAAGTAATGAAGTAAGAATAACCGCTTCGCGCATGTGTAGACATTGGACCGCACACGTCGCTGTGTACGAGTCCCAAGAGCTCGCTCGCTCTTTCTCCGTGTCCAGTGAACGGAGTTTTTGTCATCTTTCCCATGAGACAAGATTCACAAGTGGCATAAGACTGATACTCGAACGGATCCAAGTATCCTTCTTTATGTAACTTAGTCAACCGTGTCTCATTGATGTGACCCAGTCTACAATGCCATAAGAAAGCCTGATTAATATCTGGTGACTTTCTTTTGTGTGTATTCTGGACATTGAAAATCTGTGGTTGGTTTAATACGTATATACCATTGCTCAATGTACCTGACCCAATCAGAACTTGATTAAGGTGAATGTTAACAATATTACTTACAAACGCAAATTCATAACCTTCTTTAGAAACCAAAGATACAGAAATGATATTACAAGTTGCGTTGGGTACAAAAAAGCAATTACGCAAAACCAAAACATGCCCATCTGACATTCCCAGGTGATAGTCCCCCACGGCTTTAGCATCCATGCTAGCTCCGTTCGCAACTCTGAGGGTCATGTCACCTGCCTTCAAAACCCTACGGTTTCTCAACGCCTGCAAAGAATTACAGATATGAGATCCTGATCCGGTATCCAATACCCAGGAAGTAGAGTTTATAGAAAGACAGTTTTCAATAACATACACACCTGAAGCTGAAGCCACAACCTGCTTCAGTTCCTGTGTCCTGGCTTTCCAAGCCCTGCAATCTTTCTTCCAGTGTCCACTCTTGTGACAATAGAAGCATTCCTCTTTACCAACAAGCTTCCCCGCTATCATTGTTGCCTTTTCCTTTCCCTTCGTACCCACTTTACTAACACCGCCCCTTGGTTTGGCGGGGGCTTTCCTCTTCTTTCCCTTGGCTTTCGCCTTGGACCTAGAAGAAGAAGATCCTCCTACAAACAAAGTGGATGTATCCCTACCCTTCTGTAGGGTGCCCTCTGCGCTCCTCAGCAGGTTGAGGAGTTCTGAAAGTTCAACTTCCTTTTCTTGCAAGTTGAAATTCAGTATGAACTGGGCGTAAGTGGATGGAAGGGACTGGAGAATTATATCCGTATAAAGTTCACTGTCCAACGTGGTCCCAAGTTCCGCGAGCTCCTCAGTGTAGCCAATCATCTTAAGCACGTGGTCCGCTACCGATGATCCGACGGCCAACTTAGTCGAAAATAACTTCTTCGACACTTCGTATCTTGCGATACGAGACTGCTCTCCATACAGTTCTTTTGTATGAAGAAATATGGATTCCAAATCCATATTCTCGTGCCTCCTCTGATGGTCGTTGTCCATCGAGGCAAGTACGAGGCATCTGGCCTTCGCGCTGTCAATCTCCCAAGTCTTACGGATTTCCTTATCCGCGACGCTGGAGGTGGGACCTGGGACGGGGGGAGCTTTGGTGGTAAGAAGATACCCCAGCTTGTCGTAAGAGATTGCCAATTTGACATTCCTAAGCCAATCTTTGTAGTTTGGCCCTGTCAATATGTTTTTATCTAGAAGTAACTTAAGTCCAGTCATTTCGATTTGGTCGCTGCAGGGGGAGAGAAGAAACACTTAGCACGATGCTCTTGCAAGTTTAGAATGGTTTTTAATTTGTCTAAACAGGATGGCTCCCACTGTCTCTCGAATCCCTCCTCAAACCACAAAGGAAGAATTAGCCGGGATCAATCCCACCGTACAATACTTGCTTAACCGTTCAGCCAGGCCAGTGTCGGTACTTCGAGAGAGGTTTTCCAACGCTTTCGCGAAGTTCCTTAATTTAAGAACCTCTTTTCCCTGGGGGCGTAGCCCCGCTAACACCTTTCTAGGCACCTACTAGGTTTATAGCATTGATCGTTTAGTGAGAAATTTCCCGAGGAGTAGCATATACTCACAGTAGGATCGGGATCAAAATATCATCGCGTGACGAAAATGAAGGAATCCTACCATAATCATCACACTCCAAATGGTATGCAAATCTAGCAAGTTTCAGTACTTATGAAACTCCCGATGTGGATTTTTGCCCCATGCTCTTATGACCTTGACTTTGGCCAACAAATCATAAGTCACATGTCAAGTTCTTCCCGTCGTTCTCCAGGTTAATTTGAATCCACCCGTACATACCCTTGACTTTGGCTAACAAGGCAGTACGACTGTTCCAAATCAACGCATCTATCTATGCTGCACATGAATATCCAATAGCTACCAATCACTATGCCTTGACTTTGGCCAACAAACACAGCTTGAATACTATTGACTATTTATGTGAAACGACGGAGGGCTACGAATGGTTTTGGCGAAACCGTGAACGTAGTGAACTTGATATAATCGATGGAACGAGATAGCTTTTAGAAGGAGTGGCTCAAGCTCCGCATTTAAAAGTTAGTTTTGAAAAGAACCGAGTGGTTTTTCGAAAGTGTTCCATCGACTTAAACTTGGTTTATTATCTTGCATTAGTTCTTTTAATGCGTGATATTCTTGCATTAGTTCTTTTAATGCGTCCCATCATTTAGTCCTACCATTGCAGAAAACAACCAAAATATGACGTACGCTTATGCCATTCGCATTCGCCACGGGGTCCCGTCATCACTCGTTAGGTTACTTAACTAACGACAGAGCGGGGGCTGGGCTAGCGCGGCTGTAAAACATAAGCAACGCCTAAATAGAAAGCAATGATAGACATTACAGATCACAGATGAATACATTGGATATACTAGCAATCCGCAATCCTTTCGAGCCTGCAACGAAAAGCGGATTACACGGTCGCGGTGAATAGCAAATACCCCACCCAAGACCCCTACGGGTGCGGCAAACTACCCGCCAAGAACCCGGTAGTTTGTGCACCCCTCCATGGGTCTATCCTAGGAGCAAAAACAGTAAAAAGAATTATACAATGACGGCTACAACCCCGACCCGGTTGTGCGGCCAAACAAATAATATTATTACATCAATTTACATTTACAATGAATGAAAGAAAAACAAAAGCTCATCTCACATCCACCCCGGCTATTCACCCGCGACAGTCCAACAGATTCATATACACAATCCAATACCAAACACAGATCATGTATAACCCCGACTAATCGACCTATAGCGATTAGCCGACGTTCAATACATGCAAACATCACAGATATAACCATCATAGCCAAAGTGTAGCGAAGTTCAAAAAAATACGGAATTATAGGACCCCAAAAGTGAATTTCTGTTCTGGAAAATCTGGGCACATATAATATATCTGAAAAATCCCAAAACCAACACAGAAGAACACTGCACAAAAAACGATGCAGAGACGACACCAAACAGCGGCGGTTCCGCGGCCAGATGAAGAGGTGAGGCCGCGGAAGGGAGGCGCTTTGGAGGAATCATGCTATCGTTTTTGGTGGGTGTTCTTAGAAAACCCTGAGACGAATTTACAAGTATAAAGTTTTTCATTTTGAGCAGAAAAAATTTCAACAGAAACTTAGGGTTTTGTTTTTCCGGTTTTGCGATTTTTCGGTTCCGAACTTCGTTACACTTCACTACCAAGCTAGTTTAAGTTTAGTTAGGCTCTGATACCACTGTAAGTCCATATTGCGACCCCCGGTGCTTACGGGGAGGCGGAAACGGTATAAAAAACGAATTTTTATCGCAAGAGGCAACATGGACTAAACAAGGTCGGGATCGTTGTCTAAACTAAAACTAGTATACTTGCTAAAGAGAGTTAGCTACTATGGAAGATGGTTATACGTAAACTTGAACTCCTTCTTCTTCAAACCTTGTAGAGGTTGATGGTTCTCTTTTCGTCGCCTTCTCACGTCGAAGATGGATCCACCTCGAAGGTTCGACCTTTGGGCTCTTCCTCGATCTTTGAGTGAACTAGGGTTTCCGGCTTGCTAAACCTTTAACCTAGAGTGAGTAGAGAGTGACTAGGGTTTGCTTTTCTTTTCAAAGAGAAGGATTCTCAACACATGAGAAGGTTTCTCTTTGCTAGAGGAAGAAGAAGATGAAATGAGGAGAGAGAGAGGTTATGATAGAATGAGATATCTTTTCTCTTTCTTGCAACCATAATGCAAAAGAAAAGTATTATCTAAATGATAATAATTGAAATAAGAATAGTTGATGGTAATTTTGGAATGACCACTATCATGCTTCTTTAAATGAAGTGTAAGCATGAATCAAGGAAGACTTTCAAAGCATGATGGTGGTCAATGGTCAACAAGTCAACCAAGGTCAACAAGTCAACAAAATCAACCATAACATAATTCTCATTTAATTACTATTATTAATAGATAATATATAAATCCATTAGGGTTTGGAAAATGAAGACTGTCAACTGTGCATACGCACCCGTTCCGAAACCCTAATGAAAAACCTCATCCTCCGCCTCAAGCAACGTGCATACACACCTGTATTCTCGTTCCGAGGAACAAGAATACCAAGAGATAAAAGCAACCCCAAAAACATATACCAGTATCTGGCTCAAACCAGAGCCTGCCAGTATAATCCGTCCGGACTCCAAACGTGCACAAGTGCGCGGATGAGAACGAACCCTGTCGCAAAACCGTGCGACCTCTACTCTGTTTTGCCCAGAGGCGAATACCCTCTGTGTGGGACTCTAAAGACTCGACACTACGCTGGCAGTGGGTTTAACCACAGACCGCAAGCGGCACTAGCTGTGCATAACGGTCCCCAGGTAGATGCCGACAAGAAGGCTGACGAGGTGAAACCCCATCTGAACTCCTACTGAGTCTGAATGTGACATTCTCCGTACAGTCCGGTCTGTTCGTCTGATACATCGCATGGCGGGCCTAGGGGGCGGTAAAACGTCAGTCCCCCAATAGCGGTACAAGTCGTGTCGGAGTGAAGCCCAAAACACCCTGAGATAACACTGGAAACCTACCAGTATATCTCGCTTGCCCTGGCCAGGGACTACTCGTGTAATGGCTCTCCTAGACACAGCGCGATGTCAACCCCCAATACCGGGAGAGACGAATCCTGTCTAACCGTCACTGCCTCCAAGTGCTTCGGGACTGCACCCAACCACCACCTGTTTGCACGACTCCTTTGAGCCGTGGTAGGGTAGTGATCAAAGTGCAGTGGGAACACACTCGAGGCGAAGTGTCAGTGTCAAGTCAGCGGACTAAGCTGTACTCATGTCACCTGGGAACTGATAACTGACGATAGGTATAATACCAACCTGTCAGTTCCCGACGAGTCCTGTCCAGTGTACTCGTAACCCAACGAGCACCCGTATACTATCTCCAGTACGACGTACTGATAGCTGTGGGACAGACCATCTCCCACACTGGGATGAGAAGCGCATACGCTAGTCTACTCCGGAGTATCGATGCCCTGTCTCGATAGTCCTACGACTAGGGACCTGTATAAGGATGTGCCTATAGATTACCCAGCCCCCACTAGTGTGACTGCCATCACAACGCTGGTAATCAAGCAAAGATCCTAAGGGCTCCACTAATGCGTATAAGTGATATACTGAAATAAACACAAGTACACATTGAAGTAGAAACAAACCAAGTAGCATACTACTATATTGAGCAAGATTGTTTATACAAGGTGAATATCCCAAGCTTCCATTAAGTAATATACAAACTAGTATGATACAGTAATGGCCTCTAGGGCATATACACTAACAGGCCCCAGCTGGGGGCAAGGCCATCAACACCAAAAAAGCTACAACGCGTCCCGAGCAAGCTCCAGCGGTGCTCTTGACTACTGCTCGATCGAGTGTCTTCTTTAAGCTCCCCGCCAATGAGAAAGAGACGACTGGATATGAGGTCCACACTGTCTACATGGTGGGCACGCGCAGCAAGAGCAAGGACGGGGCCACCACATCCCAAATCCAATCTGGCGTGAGTATGGCTGCCACATCCTAAGGCCAGCCTCCTCTGGAAGGTAATGAAGACCTTCCCAGTGAGGCTGATAAGCAGAAAGACCCTTCGGTCCATGAGGAGTCGGGCTCGGAAAGCGAAGAAGAGCCGACTTTCTGTCCTAGGACTACGGAGCAAGAGCTGCTTCAAGAGCTCCGAAAGCAGCTCAGAGACAAAGACAAGGAGATGGCCAAACACTACTCCAAAATCGATGACTTGACGAATGTCATGATGCAGCTCATGGCCCGACTTGCCTCTCAGCCACCCAATCAAGCGGAGGGCTCTGCTCGTGAACCGGGAAATGGTGTCCCAAAGTAGCCGACGCCTATTCCCTCAAATCCAAAAGTGGGCGAACTACATGAAAATCAGTCGCATCCTATCTCGGGAAATGTTTTGGCTACCGATGACAGTAGCCCGCTAACTCAAGATCAAATCATGGTTTTAGTTGCCAGCAAAGTCAAAACATTGGTAGCTAAAGCCGAAGAGCAAAAAGATATCAGCAGTAGTGGGAGACCATATCCTGCTCAGTATGATCTGGTGGAATTTCCTAGCGGCTATGTCATCCCCAAATTCGGAAGATTCGATGGGACGGGAAATGCGAATCAGCATATCGCCCACTTCAAAGCCTCATGCGGGAACACTTGGGGCAATGATACGCTTCTCCTCCGCCAGTTTGTTAATAGCTTGACCGATGTTACTTTCGACTGGTACGCGAGCATACCGGATGGCTCCGTCATAACTTTTGTCCAAATGGAGTCTCTGTTTCGGCAGAGGTTCATGAGCGTCAGCGATAAGATTACCATTGCCGAGCTCGTAAGGACCAAGCCCAAGAGTGACGAAAGTAGCACGGATTTTATAACCCGATGGCGCAATCTCTCCGTTAAATGCGAACCGCCGATAGAGCAGGACCAATCTGTCAGTCTCCTCGTCAGAAATCTCAACAATTGGATGGCCCCGTTTTTATGCACCGCGGGTCTCAAAACATTCCAAGAGCTGACCAAGAAAGTCCAGATACTGGAGTGCTCAAAACAGGAGTCCTCCTCGGATTCTCAAAATAACAATAGGTCCTGGAGAAACCGAAAGGACGATAATCACAAAGGCGGAAACTCCGATGATTCTGGATCTTTCAACATTTCGGCTAACCGAAATAAGCAAGGGATGAGCGGGCCTAGCACCAACTAGCCTCGGAAGCCAGTGTTCGGAGAGGGAGGAGAATCTCCACTGAAAGAGAAGCTGGATAAGGTCTATTCCTTCAGAAGTGACAAAATCCATAAAATATTCAAAGACGCCCTGAAGAACGGTCTACAACTGCCAGAGTCAAAAAGACCGCAGGAAGCGAATAGGACCGACGACCCCAAATACTGCCCCTATCACAGAGTGATAGGTCATGCCATTGAGGACTGCTTCGTCTTCAAAGATTGGGTCGAAAAACAATACAAGGCAGGAGAGATAGAACTGTCTAAAGACGTGTTAACAAACAGTCCAGCTGGGACCGCCAATTTCATACAAACGGAGACCGAAGTTCTTCGTGAAACTGATTCTCTCAGATATCCGCCTCTCTCTGAAAACAATCGACCACCATGTCATTAAACTGGGAACAGTCGACCTCTAAGTCGTTAAATTGGGAATGTAAAAAAATAAAAAATAAAAAAATGTGTGTATATAAAAAAATGTGTAAATAAAAGAAAAATAAAGAAAAGCCGAAATGATGGGGCAACTCGCAATAAAAACCAGAGAGTAAAAATCAAAATGAAAATAAAGCCGAAATGATGGGGCAACCGCGAATAAAAGCTGAAATGATAGGGCAATCGCGATTTTCGCGATAAGAAAAGCTGAAATGATAGAGCAATCGCGGTAAAACAAAAAACAACAAAAAAAACAGTGGCGAATGATGAGTCACTCCTGGTACCATATTCCAGTGCAACGATGCAGACGCCAACCAAAATCCAATTTTTCAAAATCCTCCCGGCCCTACAGTTGGTCCCCAAGTTGACTACCGTATACAATCCACGGGCTCAAATAATTCTCATCATATCCATACCCCACCGCAATCACCAGTTACGCGGCTGGTCTCCGCCTTTAGAATTATGCTCCATTGAGAAGACCCACTCATGTATCCTCACGATACATGAGGAGAACAAACCTTTGTGGGATCCTTACGACTCACGAAGGAAAAACACACTTAGGAGTCCCCACGACTCCTAAGGAGAAAATACACCTGCGAGATCCTTACGACTCGCAGGGAGAAAATGCTTTTATGGGACCTCACGGCCCATAAAATTGAAAAGCCTTAGGCGATAGGGATCTAAACCTGTCTCCTAAGCCATCGCTCCCCAATCCCCAAATGGCAAATGATGAGTCACTCCTGGTACCATATTCCAGTACAGCGATGCAGACGCCAACCAAATTCCAAATCCCATACCCCAAAATGGCGAATGATGAGTCGCTCCTGGTACCATATTCCAATGCAGCGATGCAGACGCCAACCAAATTCCAAATCCCATACCCCAAAATGGCGAATGATGAGTCGCTCCTGGTACCATATTCCAGTGCAGCGATGCAGACGCCAACCAAATTCCAAATCCCATACCCCAATGGCGAATGATAAGTCACTCGTGGTACCATATTCCAGTGCAGCGATGCAGACGCCAGCCAAATTCTAAATCCAAATCCCCAAGTGGCGAATGATGAGTCCCTCCTGGTACCATATTCCAGTGCAGCGATGCAGACGCCAACAAAGTCCCGAAATTTTTATAGCCCTACGGTCTGGATCATACATCCTGCAAAACAGTATACAATCCACGGGCGTAAAACAATCCCAATCTCTCCAAAAAAATAATTAAAAAAGAGGTATGTCCACAAGCAAAATGGGCAGGATGAAAACCCGAAAGGGCCCCGTGAGTAAAAACAGCAGGACTGCCGGCGAGTTTGTGAAAACCCGAAAGGACGCAAACTCGTGAGAAAGAGATGAAATTCACTCACAAGATCCTCTCGACTTTGTGAGGAGAATATTCTCGCGTGAGATCCTTTCGACTCATAAAGGAGCAACACACTTGGGAGTCCCCACGACTCCCAAGGAGAAAATACACTTACGGGATCCTTACGACCCGTAAGGAGAAAATGCTTTGTGAGACCTTTACGGCTCACAAAATTGAAATGTCTTAGGTGATAAGGGATCTAAACCTGTCTCCTAAGCCATCGTTTCCTAATAAGCAAACGCAAATGATGATTCGCTCCTGGTACCATATTCCAGTGCAGCGATGCTGGTGCCAAACAAAAAAACCAATCCCCAAATCCCCTCATGACAAATGATGATTCGCTCCTGGTACCATATTCCAGTGTAGCGATGCTAATGTCAACCCAAATCAAATCAAACCAACAACCTTTGCGGCGGAATCATGCTCCGTCCCAGAATTTACCCCGTGTCGAAATCATGCTTCGCCTCGGGATATCTACCTTCCCTGCCGGAATTATGCTCCGCCTCGGAATCAAATCAACCAACAAGTTCTGCGTCGGAATCATGCATCGTCTCAGAATATGCACCCCGTGTCAAAATGATGCTTCACTTCGGTGTACCCGCCTTCCCTATCGAAATTATGCTTCGTCTCGGAATCAAGTCAGCCAACAAGCTCTGCACCAGAATCATGCTCCGTCTCAGAAGACACCCCGTATCGAAATCAAGCTTCGCCTCGGATTATCTGCTTTCCCCATCGGAATTATGCTTCGCCTGGGAATCAACCTCTGCCTCGAAATAATGCTTCGGTCAGAATGTATGCCGCTCTTCGGAATGATGCTCCGAATCCTGGAATCATGCTCTGCCCATCGGAATAATGCTTCGATCTCTGGAATCATGCTCCGCTCATCGGAATGATGCTCCGATCCCTGGAATCATGCTCCGCCCATCGGAATGATGCTCCGATCCTTGGATTGATGCTCCGCCCTTCGGAATGATGCTCCGATCTCTGGAATCATGCTCCGCTGATCGGAATGATGATCCGATCCTTGGAATCATGCTCCGCCCAACGGAATGATGCTCCGATCCTTGGATTGATGCTCCGCCCTTCGGAATGATGCTCCGATCTCTGGAATCATGCTCTGCTCATTGGAATGATGCTCCGATCCCTGGAATCATGCCCCGCCCATCGGAATGATGCTCCGATCCTCGGATTTATCCTCCGCCCTTCGGAATGATGCTCCGATCTCTGGAATCATGCTCCGCTCATCGGAATGATGCTCCGCTCCCTGGAATCATGCTCCGCTCATCGGAATGATGCTCCGATCTCTGAAATCATGCTCCGCTCATCGGAATGATGCTCCGATCCCTGGAATCATGCTCTGCCCATCGGAATGATGCTCCGATCCTTGGATTTATGCTCCGCTCATCGGAATGATGCTCCGATCCCTGGAATCATGCTCCGTCCATCGGAATGATGCTCCGATCCTCGGATTTATGCTCCGCCCTTCAGAATGATGCTCCGATCTCTAGAATCATGCTCCGCCCATCGGAATGATGCTCCGATCCTTGGATTTATACCCCGCCCATCGGAATGATGCTCCAATCCCTGGAATCATGCTCCGCCCATCGGAATGATGCTCCGATCCTTGGATTGATGCTCCGCCCTTCGGAATGATGCTCCGATCTCTGGAATCATGCTCCGCTCCTCGGAATGATGCTCCGATCCCTGGAATCATGCTCCGCCCATCGGAATGATGCTCCGATCCTCAGATTTATGCTCCGCCCTTCGGAATGATGCTCCGATCTCTGGAATCATGCTCCGCTCATCGGAATGATGCTCCGATCCCTGGAATCATGCTCCGCTTATCGGAATGATGCTCCGATCTCTGGAATCATGCTCCGCTCATCGGAATGATGCTCTGATCCCTGGAATCATGCTCCGCCCATCGGAATGATGCTCCGATCTCTGGAATCATGCTCTGCTCATCGGAATGATGCTCCGATCCCTGGAATCATGCTCCGCCCATCGGAATGATGCTCCGATACTTGGATTGATGCTCTGCCCTTCGGAATGATGCTCCGATCTCTGGAATCATGCTCCGCTCATCGGAATGATGCTCCGATCCCTGGAATCATGCTCCGCCCATCGGAATGATGCTCCGATCCTCGGATTTATGCTCCGCCCTTCGGAATAATTCTCCGATCTCTGGAATCATGCTCCGCTCATCGGAATGATGCTCCGATCCCTGGAATCATGCTCCGCTCATCGGAATGATTCTCCGATCTCTAGAATCATGCTCCGCTCATCGGAATGATGCTCCGATCCCTGGAATCATGCTCTGCCCATGGGAATGATGCTCCGATCCTTGGATTTATGCTCCGCCCTTCGGAATGATGCTCCGATCCCTGGAATCATGCCTCTACTCTTCAGAATTATGCTTCGACTCTTCAGAATGATGCTCCGACATTGGAATTATGCTCCGCGGATCGAAATGATGCTCCGATCCCCAGGAATCATGCTCCACGGGATGATGCTCCGCCCCTGGAATGATGTTCCACCTCGAAGTTCAGCTTCAAGATCCATCAATTTCGTGCACACAACTCATGCATGCGGTGTGCTTTCATTGATGGGAGGCAATTTGTTGGGGTAAAAATTTACACCCCTGTTGACCGAGTCAAAGTCAAGGTCAACCCCCAAGCTAGGTGGGCCCAAGCCCGAGTCAAGCGAGCCCATGCCCAAGTTGAGCCCATGGCCAGCCTCCCCATGCCAACAACAAAATCATGTAATAAATAATTTTTATGTAATTTTTTTATACATGAATGTACGCAAAATGTGCATAAAGCCAATATTTTGTAAGCCCATAGCTTATGTGCAAAAATGAAATGGCACATGAGCCATGGGATAGGCAAAATGCCATTTTGTGAAGCCCAAGGGGCTATATGTAAATATGTAAGCCTATAAAAGGCAACATGATGATGAATAAAGTAATAATTTTCATTCTCTCAAAAACCTAGGGTTTGTATTTCTTTCCCTTTTCTAAAGGTCTCAAACCTTCTTCTTTCTTCTGAATTAAATCAAGAGTTTTACTCTTCCTTTTCAAAAACAAAATAGTTTTTCACCTTCAAACCCACAAAAGGGAACTTGGATCTGTCTTTAGATCCCAAAAAGGAGAGATTTTGAGATCTCGCATCTCTTGATCTTCAAGATCCAGCTAACAGAGGAGGAAGAAGAAGTGTTGCGCCACGGCAGCGCCCCGGCCGTCTATCCGAGGCCAAAATACGGAATCAAAAATTTTCCTTACTCGGAAACCGGCGCTACCGCGGACAAAGAAAACCCGGATCGTTTACCATTAACCTAATGCTAGCAATCAAGAGATAGGGTGAGAAGTATACCGAGTGATCCGAGTCCTCCGGTCTTCTCTTCATCGTCCCGATCTCCCGCGGAAAGTCTTGTCTCCATATCGTCGCCTCCTCGCCGGAAAGGGGACCACATCGCCTGCGTCTTTTACGGGCTCCCGCCTCAATACCGAGGCAACTCGAGCATGAAGCCGGCAACTCGACATGCTCAAGATATACTGTAGAATGTGTAGTGTAGAGGCTATGTCTCATTTGGGGTTTGTTGCCATTTCAAGATGATGGAGGAATGAGATAAGAAAAATGGTGCTTGCATTTTTCTAGCATGAATGAGATCAAGAAAAATGGAACTCTCAAGAATGAAACACTCTCTTCTTCTTCTTCTCTCAACCATGAAAAACTTATTCATCAAGTGAGTATAAAAGGGTGGAGGAAAAACAATATCAAAGCAAGAGGGAGGTGAGTGTAGGAGCACAAGAATGGTGACCACATCCTAGACAAGAAAACATCAACCATGCTTTTTCTTACATCAAAACCATACCCTCATTAATGCAAGTAATGGTGCAAAGATAATGAAGCCATCATAATCAATCTATATGCAATAAAACCCTCCACAAAGTGTTATTTGCAAACTTGCAAATAACCCCCTCCATCGGAAAAGTCCGGCCGGGAAAGAACAAAGGAAAACCGGCCGGAACGGAATGCAAACTGGCAACTCCGGAAAACTGGTCCCGTAAATAAATTACAGGAAAACCCCGATACTGTGCATACACACCTGCATCTGTATTCCGTCCGGAAACAAATGCAAAAGAGACAAAATCTACACTGTACTAAACTAAGACCGGCTTAAACAAAAGCCGGCTAGTAATATCCGTTCGATCCTGATCCGTGCAATACCGCACGTATCTGATCGAACCCTGCCATATACCTATACGGCTACTAGTACAAACCGTCCGATCCTGATCCGTGCAATACCGCACGTATCTGATCGGACCCTGCCATATCTCCATACGGCCTCTACAGCGTTTCGCCCGAAAGCTTGAGTAACTGAAAGTGTGGTGGACTCTAAAGACTCGTCAATACTATGGCTGTGGATTTAACCACTAGCACGTCAGAGGTATAAGCCAATACGTAACGGGCCACCAGCTATTGACCAAAAGGGACGTCGATGTGCGAACTCATCCTGACACCCTACTGAGCCTGTCAGTGACAATATCCGTACAGTCCGGTCCGTTCGTCTATGAGTATCGCATGGCGGGCCTAGGGGGTTGGTAAAAGTCAGACCCCCAAAAGCGGTACAAGTCGTGTCGGAGCGTAGCCCAGAACGCCCTGAGATACTACTGGAATACCTACCAGTAAATCTCCTGCCTCGGCCGAGGGCTTTGCGTAATGGCTCTCCTAGACACAGCGCGACCTCACCCCCAATACCGGGAGAGACGAACCCCTGCAGATCCGCTCACTGCCTCCATGTGGCTCGGGACTGTACCCAACTAAAACCTGTTTGCACGACTCCTTTGAGCCGTGGTAGGGTAGTAATCAAAGCACAGTGGGAACTCACACGAGACAAATGACGATCTCAGGTCGATGAACTAACCTTTACACATGTCACCAGGGAACTGCTATCTGACATCTGGTATAAGACCAACTAGCAGGTTCCCGGCGAGTCCTGTCCGGTGTACTCATAACCCAATGAGCACCTGTATACATCTTAGGTGAACCAACTGAAACCAGTGGCTTGTGAGACCGGCCACCGCCCCTCGTCGGGGTCTCGACTGTATACACTAGTCTACTAATGGAGTATCGATGCCCAGTCTCGAAACTCCCACGACTAGGGACATTTTAAGGATGTGCTTATAGACCCCAGCTCCCACGTATATGATCACCATCATACTGCTGGTCGTCAAGAAAGAATCCTAGGGGCTCTATCAACGTGTAATAGCGACATGTCAGGTCACCTAAAGCAGTACACGATGATAAAGATAAACCAGATAGCATACTATCATCTCAAGTAAGACTGTCCTACCGGGATAGGTCCTTCCTCAATCATTGCAATCACGTGCCTGTGATCCAATAATTGACTCTGAGGGCACTATCTCCAACAATCTCCCACTTGCACTCAAGGCTAATTATTGCGATGTCGCGTACTCACAGCCCGTGTGATACCGAACACCCAACTCCTCTACTAGTCAGTCTCACAAAGCTCGATTGCGAAACTATTGCGTTCGAGGAATAGCCTCAGTGAGTGGATCCGTTGTGATGTTTCTTTCTATGTCTCTCTATATCTCAAGTTCGCGGAGAAAGCCATCTCCCGAAATGAGCAATACCTGTCTTAGAGTGTCTGGATGGCTGATGGGACCTAGTTCATAAATGAACTCCAAATCCAAACTTCTTAGACTGTATCGACAACTGAACTTAATTAGTATCCTGCGCCATGCCTCCCTCAGTATTGCCTTGGACCAAAACAACAACTGAGCCTTTTTATCCCAAGCATATGGGGTAGGCTACATGAACCAACATGAGAATCACGCCGGGTCCAGCACATGAATCCTCTGTCTCCACTCACTTCTATCGAACAATATACTTTCATTGAGTCCTTTGGCAACCATATCGTTTCGTATCACCTCCATCCATGTTTTCTTCGGTCTCCCTTTTGCCCTTTTGCCATTACCCATATCGAGAGTATCTATTCGTCGAACCGGTGCTTCCATAGGTCTGCGTCGCACATAACCAAACCATCTAAGCCGGTTTTCCCGCATCTTCTCCTCCACGGGTGCTACACCAACTTTTGCACGAATATCCTCATTTCGCACCTTGTCTTTTCTAGTGTTACCGCACATCCAACGAAGCATGCGCATCTCCGCTACGTGCATCTTCTGTGTATGATGCTTCTTAGGAGCCCAGCATTCTGTACCATATAATAAGGCAGGCCGAATAGCGCTCCGATAAAACTTCCCTTTCAATTTTAACGGAAAGTTACGATCACACAAAATCCCTGTTGCACTCCTCCATTTCAACCAACCAGCTTGGATCCTTTGATTAACATCACTATCGATCTCCCCATTCCTTTGGATGATGGAACCTAGATATCTAAACTGGTCGCTCGGTGATATCTCTTGCCCTTCCAATGTTATACCAATATGGTTTTGACTTCTCTGGCTACTAAATTTGCAGTGCATATATGCTGTCTTGGACCTGCTCAATCTGAATCCCCGAGATTCCAATGTTTGTCTCCATAATTCCAATTTGGCATTAACCCCTGCTTTCGTCTCATTTACTAGAACAATATCATCAGCGAATAGCATACACCAAGGGACCTCATCTTGGATAGTTCTAGTAAGCTCATCCATCACGATGGTAAACAGGAATGGACTTAATGCAGATCCTTGATGTAAACCAATAGTAATCGGAAAATCACTTGTTAAGCCACCGCAAGTTCTGACATTTGCCACTACTCCGTCGTACATATCCTTGATTATGTCAATATACTTGACGGGGACCCCCTTTTTCATCATTGTCCCCCATAATACCTCTCTAGGTACCTTGTCGTACGCTTTTTCTAAATCAATAAATATCATATGCAAATCTCTTCTCCTCTCTCGAAAGCGCTCAACAAGTTGACGAAGCAAATGGATCGCCTCTGTCGTCGATCGTCCAGGCATGAAACCAAATTGGTTCTCTGTTATCTTAATATCCTTCCTTAGCCTGTGTTCAATCACTCTCTCCCAAAGTTTCATGGTGTGACACATTAGTTTTATTCCACGGTAGTTTGAGCAACTTTGAATGTCACCCTTATTCTTGTAGATAGGTACAAGGATACTTTTCCTCCATTCATTTGGCATCTTTTTTGTCTGCCAAATCTTATTAAACAGATCTGTCAGCCATTTAACGCCTATTTCTCCTAAGCATCTCCAAATCTCGATAGGAATCCCGTCAGAACCAACCGCTTTTCTTAAACCCATTCTGTTCAAAGCTTCTTTAACCTCAATAAGTCTTATTTTACGCATGAAATCACGATTTATATCTTGAGATTGAATGACAAGTCCATCCAAATTCTTAGTAAAGCTCTCATTGAACAATTTGTCAAAATAATCTCTCCATCTTTCCTTGATATCCTCATCTCGAACTAAAACCTTCTGATTTTCATTTTTGACACACTTCACCGCACATAAGTCTCTAGTCTTCCTTTCCCGCATTCGAGCAATCCGGTATATATCATTTGCAGCCTCTTTAGTGTCTAATTTCTCGTACACCTCCTTGTAGACCTTAGATTTAGCTTCCCGAACAGCTTTCTTAACTTCCTTTTTAGCCATTTTGTACTTCTCAAATCTCTCCACATCTCTACTTTTCTTCAAATCTTTATAAGAATCTCTTTTAATTTTAATAGCAGCCTTTACATCTTCATTCCACCATGATATGTCCTTAGATGGTGGAGCACCACCTCTCGACTCACCAAGTAGATCTCTAGCTACTTTCTTGATACAACTAACCATTTTGTTCCATGTTTTGTCTGGATCATCTTCCGACTGCCAATCCGCTTCTTGTACTACACGATCTATAAAAGCCTTTTGATTACCTTCTTTCAATCGCCACCATTTAATTTTAGGCTCTACCTTACGTCTAATCTTCCTAGGTTCTCTTCTAAATCGAAAATCTAGAACTAAAAGTCTATGTTGAGTAGTTACACTCTCACCTGGCACTACCTTACAGTCGATACAACAACCTCTATCTATTCTTCTCGTCAGAAAAAAGTCTATTTGACTAGCATTTGATCCGCTCCTAAAAGTGATAAGGTGGGACTCTCTTTTCCTAAACCAGGTGTTTGCTAAGATCAAGTCATAAGATAAAGCAAAATCTAGAATCGAGTCACCTACTTCATTCCTTTGTCCGAAACCAAAACCTCCATGGATAGTATCAAACCCACTACGACTAGTACCTACATGTCCATTGAGATCACCACCAATAAATAACTTCTCTCCACTAGGTATACTTTGCACCACCTCGTCTAAATCCTCCCAGAATAGACGCTTACTAGCGTCATCAAGACCTATCTGTGGTGCATAAGCACTAATAATATTAAAGATCTCTCCACCTAGAATAAGCTTAACCAGTAAAATTCTATCACCTTTTCTCCTAATCTCAACTACATCCTCAAGCAACCGTCTATCTATGATTATACCTACCCCATTCAGTATTGCCTTGGACCACCTGTCCAAAATACTGTCCCTCGTCAGAGGGAGAACTATAACTCTGACAACCTCCTTGTCGTCCATGTCACCTTGGAAGCCTGGAGTGACAACCGTCTCCTAAAGGAGGCAGCCGTTATCATATCCCTAGAACATTCAGTTATGTTCTAAAACTGCTTCCGACTGTTCCTCCAGGATTGGATCAATATCAACTTATTGCATCTAGTGCAAGAACAACATCTGGTGTGGTACTTGACATTTCATGATTGACTCAATTGCCTAAGCAAGTGATCTGTCAATCATGCGTATCCCTCTCCCCTTTAGTCTGTAAGACACCTTTAGAGAGGGTGACTCCATTACCTGCAGGTATACTACCGTGCCAGGAGTCGTCCATTCTAAATACTCATAGAATGCTGTCAAGGTACCCTGATTGGGAAACCACCCAAATCTAGATCTAAAACCATAGATCTAGTAACCAGTATGTCTGATATAATGTCCAAGTCCCATGTGGAGAAAACACTGTGTGACGACCAAAGTATAACCGATCGTAGTATAGGAATATCACTTCCTACTACCTTCTCAACAGATCCATCCCCTATTCTGATGACGTCAAACCCATGACTGTCACATCAGAAACAGATGATCTAACTCCGCTATATCTGCTTTAGTCTATAAATAGACATAAGCATGAAGTCCACCAATGCTTCCGCTGCTCCCACTGACTACGACAACCCTCTGCCAGAGTCATATAGACGTGCACTTCCAAAGCTAGTTTAGAACGACGCTATACTCATCCTCCTGCCTGGTCTCGCAGCCTGGAACAACAACAATGGCAAGTGTGGGTAAACAAGAACTTCCCTGTCACCGTCCTTGAGGCTACCGGAGTACCTCTCGGGTGCCTGAAGTTACCCACCTTATCTGCGGAGTGGCCAATGGAATGTCAAATCAGATTGAATCTTTAGGTTCCTTATTAAATCTTCAGTAATCGTTTGCGGTTCTGGAATCACTTCCAGTTCTACCATACTCCCACTGCTGTTTTTGAAAAAATCCATTTTTAATAAAACTGTGGCGAGTCTAGAACAATATTTCTATTGATCTGCCAGATGGTAGAAAGTCAACCCTCGTCATAGCCTGGGTCAACCCACAAACAGCCATTACAGAAACGTGCCTTGAGTTATCCGGAGTCTGGTTTTAAGCATAAGCCGGACAACTCCCCGTACCTTAACATCGTTAAGATATGAACTGTTCTATATCCAATATAGAACCAGAGGCACTGATTTAATTGAACCAGATTCAAATCATGCAGCTGTCTCCAGTGCATGTCAACTAAATGGAAGGAGGCCGATCAGCGTTACTCAACTTAGGAATGCTTCCAATTATGAGTAACCTGAAAGAGAAGCAATTTCTCTTTATCATTACTATCAACTGAATACCATACACAAGTATCTACATCTTCGATCTCTTTGAAGAATCCCGATACTTGCTACACCTGGTTCTCTACTCTATTCAAATACCTATAACTCCTCAAAACTTAGACCCTGTGTTTCCACGAAGCACATGTCTAAGAACTAGAGAAGTTAAAAGTAAACAGAATATAGTATGAGGACCAACCCCTCTGTCCTAATGGACACTGGACAACATACAATACCTCTGTATAAGTCCGCTGAGTCTAACAACTCTTTCACTGTGTGTCGTAGGTTGAAAACTGTACTTATGGTTAAGAAGAATTACACCGCTGTTTAATGCTCCTTACCTAACCATCCACTGATATAGGTAAATGTCATCGACATAATATCAAAAGGTATATCTCACTCTATGAAAATAGACGTACAGATATATCGATTTGAAATTGGTGCACAACAGCGGATATTCAAAACCAAATATTTGCCGACCGGCAAACAACCCAGGTGACTTCCTCAAATATCACCGATTACAATGAATCCCGATATAGTGAGGATGATCACCCAATTCCCAATAGCTTACTCCCACTCATCATCTGTAAAACCATACAGATGTGAGAATCATACCTGGTAAATACATACCCTGGAGCAAGTGTCTAACTGGGAAAACAGTTTTCCATTACCAGTACACAGTGAAACTGAAACATTAAAATGTTTCGTCGGGGTATTCAGGTATTCTTAGTAATGCCTCTTCCATTATCCAGATTCACAACTGTAACCGTATATCTCTTTGCCATCTGTCCAAATCCCTTTATATGTCTTTAGTCATTACCGTCTGCACACCCCTTTAGGCCAATTGGTTTTCTTCCTTCCCTACCGTTCGGCACCAACCTATGGTTTGGAAGAAGACTATCCAATAAGCATAAAGGGTGTACCGTCCTAATCCTAGGAGCACTCGCAAAGCGAGAGAAGGTGAAGATAAAAGACAACCAAATAAACCTTATTCCTATTTCTCCTGGACCAGAATCCATCCCCGAACTGGAACAAGTTCCTTTCGAGTTCGTATATAACCATACGATGGAGTATCCAATAAACTGTGGATCTTCGTAGTGATACGGAGTGTCCTGGAGAAATACAAAGGTGATTTAGGATTGGCGAAGAAACACTTGGTTCGGTCGTGAATAGCAGTCGCAATTTACTTTGCCCTCTTACTAATCCCTTGCTTTGTCTTAACTTAACACCTTCTGCACACTATAGTTATGCTAATTGGTTTTCTTCATTCCCTATCGGTCGGCACCAGCCTAAGGTTTGGAAGAAGACTATCCAATTTGCGTAATAGGTGTACTATCTCCTAAACCAAGGAGTACTCGCAATGAGAGAAGGTGAAAAGAAAAGACAACTGAATAATCCTATTCGTTTTCTCCAGAACCAGAAACCATCCTCGAAGTCCTTCGAGTTCGTATATAACCATACGATGGTTTTGTCCAATGGAAGTGGACGTTCGCAGTAATGCGGGGTGTCCTGGAGAAAAGGGTAAAAGTAGGAGTGGCAATGAGGTCTGCAACTCTGACAATCCAAAACCCTGTGTTAAGAAGGTTCGGTCAACTTGGTCACTGAGTCATAGTCCAGGGTCGGGTCAATGGTCGCTGCCAAAGAGAGAGAGAAAAGAAACACTCAGCGTGCACTCTAACCTAGATCAGAATGGTTACCACTTTGTCTAATCTGGAAACCTCCCACTGTACCTCAAATTCTCCTCCAAACCTGAAAGAAGAATTAGTCGGGATCACCCGAGGAGTAAACTAACTCATCAGTGGGAATCGGGATCCAACTATCATCGCATGATAACTTGACGGAATCCACTCAAGTCACCACACTCCAGAAGGTATGCGCATGCTTGGCAAGTTTCAGTTCTTTTGAAACTCCCGATGAGATTTTTACCCCTAGGACCCAATTGACCTTGACGAATAATCAACAAATCAAAAGGTCCTAGTCAAGTTCAACCCGTCATTGTCTTGATTGCGTTAAACCCACCCGCACGACCCTTGACGAATAATCAACAAAGTCGCACGACTGTCCTAACCAATCCACATATCCAGGCGACAGAAAGCATTACAGAGCTACCGCACACTACGCCTCGGCGAATAGCAACGACAAACGTAGCGCGAATACTATGCAATACTAATCCGAAATGACGGAGGGCTACGAATGGTTTCTGGCGAAAACCTTTAACGTAATGAACTTGATATCGTTGAAGGAACTGGATAACTTTTATAAAAATATAGTGACGAAAACCTTTACTAAAGAGGTCACTCCCGGTGAAGGGATCTCGGCTCTTTCCCCGTAGAATGAGGTGCAGGATATTCCAACTAAATACTACGATGCAAAGCAAAAGTAATCGGCTATAGTGAAGTTATTGCCCTGACGCAAACTTCTGTCCAAGGGGTCACTCCCGGTGAAGGGATCTCGGCCCTTGCCTCGTCGACTGAGGAGCAGGATATTCCAAATGAATACCACGATACAAAACAAAAGAGAACGTCCTTACAATAACAGCTTTTTGAAAAATTGTTCCAACAACATCAGAAAAGGTTTGTTTATCTTGCATTGATCCGAACCAACGCAGTCCCATCAATTAATCACACCACAAAGAACGAAAATATACTGACGTACGTATATGCCATCCGCATTCGCCACTGGGTCCCGTCATCACCCGTTAGGTTAGCTAACTAACGGCAGAGCGGGGACTGGACTAGCGCGGATGAAAAACATATACAACATCTACTAATATATGTACCAATATATAGTATTTCGCTCAAGGCGTGAATAAAAAGCAACATCACAGAAATGTACAGCATCACAGAACAATACAGATATCTGGAAGCCCCGGGTTTCACAGAGCCGCTGCTGAAACCCGACGTTCCCCTGGTCGTATGGATAGCCTGTGCAATGAAATCCTAGACCCCTACGGGCGCGGCAAGTCACCCGCCAAAACCTGAAGCGAGGCAGCCCCCTTCAGTACCGTGAATGGACCACCCAGCACTTCACGGAATTCGGTAACTTGGGCACCCCTCCTGGGTCAACCTGTACCCCCTACGAGTGCGGCGAATAGCCCGCCAATCCTGGACTGAAGCCCCCTCCGTCTCAATGCCCTGAGATGCGGGCCCGTTGCCCTCCAGAACCCGGCTATCCGTGCACCCCACCGCGGGGCAACCCTAGTACAGAAAGTAAAATATACATACACCGGGTACATCGACCGCAACCAGGTCGTGCCCCAAAAGAATAATACAATCAGGCAGTGACGGCAGTCCACATGTCGGACGCTCACCCCGCAATATCAAATGTACATAATACAACAAAACTGTACTAGCATTGCATCCAGGCTATCCCCCACGACCGATCCGCAACATCACAGCATAAACATAGAACATCAACGTGAAAGTCACGTTCGCAAATCCGTCTAACCGGGCTATAGCAGTCAGATCGGATTTACCGATCGAGTGACATTCACGGTCGCAGATATAATGTGAATACTGTGAAATAATGTGTTTGAAATATCCGATCGATCAAAAAATAACAAGTGGGCCCCCAAACAAAACTGTAGCACTCAAAGAAATCCTGGGCCCAATTTTAATATTCCAAAACCCATATTTTAAGCCCAGAAGGCCTCTGTAAAAAAATGGTGAAGTGATCTCCACAGTGTGCGGCGGAAGGGCGGCGGGAACGGGGTTTTCGCGGCGCTTCCGCGCTCCTACTGTGGAGTTACTTCATCGAATTTTTACAGAGCTCTTAGATATTCCAGTACATCAATATTTTACAACCTGAAAAATTTTTCGAGACCAAAAATTTTCAACAGAAACTGATGCTAACTAAAAATGCAGTTTTGGAACATTCGATCGATCGAAACAGAAAAACACATTACACCAAGCTAGATTATGTTAATGGCATGGCTCTGATACCATGTTGCGCTACGGCAGCGCCCCGGCCGTCTATCCGAGGCCAAAATACGGAATCAAAAATTTTCCTTACTCGGAAACCGGCGCTACCGCGGACAAAGAAAACCCGGATCGTTTACCATTAACCTAATGCTAGCAATCAAGAGATAGGGTGAGAAGTATACCGAGTGATCCGAGTCCTCCGGTCTTCTCTTCATCGTCCCGATCTCCCGCGGAAAGTCTTGTCTCCATATCGTCGCCTCCTCGCCGGAAAGGGGACCACATCGCCTGCGTCTTTTACGGGCTCCCGCCTCAATACCGAGGCAACTCGAGCATGAAGCCGGCAACTCGACATGCTCAAGATATACTGTAGAATGTGTAGTGTAGAGGCTATGTCTCATTTAGGGTTTGTTGCCATTTCAAGATGATGGAGGAATGAGATAAGAAAAATGGTGCTTGCATTTTTCTAGCATGAATGAGATCAAGAAAAATGGAACTCTCAAGAATGAAACACTCTCTTCTTCTTCTTCTCTCAACCATGAAAAACTTATTCATCAAGTGAGTATAAAAGGGTGGAGGAAAAACAATATCAAAGCAAGAGGGAGGTGAGTGTAGGAGCACAAGAATGGTGACCACATCCTAGACAAGAAAACATCAACCATGCTTTTTCTTACATCAAAACCATACCCTCATTAATGCAAGTAATGGTGCAAAGATAATGAAGCCATCATAATCAATCTATATGCAATAAAACCCTCCACAAAGTGTTATTTGCAAACTTGCAAATAACCCCCTCCATCGGAAAAGTCCGGCCGGGAAAGAACAAAGGAAAACCGGCCGGAACGGAATGCAAACTGGCAACTCCAGAAAACTGGTCCCGTAAATAAATTACAGGAAAACCCCGATACTGCGCATACACACCCGCATCTGTATTCCGTCCGGAAACAAATGCAAAAGAGAAAAAATCTACACTGTACTAAACTAAGACCGGCTTAAACCAAAGCCGGCTAGTAATATCCGTTCGATCCTGATCCGTGCAATACCGCACGTATCTGATCGAACCCTGCCATATACCTATACGGCTACTAGTACAAACCGTCCGATCCTGATCCGTGCAATACCGCACGTATCTGATCGGACCCTGCCATATCTCCATACGGCCTCTACAGCGTTTCGCCCGAAAGCTTGAGTAACTGAAAGTGTGGTGGACTCTAAAGACTCGTCAATACTATGGCTGTGGATTTAACCACTAGCACGTCTGAGGTATAAGCCAATACGTAACGGGCCACCAGCTATTGACCAAAAGGGACGTCGATGAGCGAACTCATCCTGACACCCTACTGAGCCTGTCAGTGACAATATCCGTACAGTCCGGTCCGTTCGTCTATGAGTATCGCATGGCGGGCCTAGGGGGTTGGTAAAAGTCAGACCCCCAAAAGCGGTACAAGTCGTGTCGGAGCGTAGCCCAGAACGCCCTGAGATACTACTGGAATACCTACCAGTAAATCTCCTGCCTCGGCGAGGGCTTTGCGTAATGGCTCTCCTAGACACAGCGCGACCTCACCCCCAATACCGGGAGAGACGAACCCCTGCAGATCCGCTCACTGCCTCCATGTGGCTCGGGACTGTACCCAACTAAAACCTGTTTGCACGACTCCTTTGAGCCGTGGTAGGGTAGTAATCAAAGCACAGTGGGAACTCACATGAGACAAATGATGATCTCAGGTCGATGAACTAACCTGTACACATGTCACCAGGGAACTGCTATCTGACATCTGGTATAAGACCAACTAGCAGGTTCCCGGCGAGTCATGTCCGGTGTACTCATAACCCAATGAGCACCTGTATACATCTTAGGTGAACCAACTGACACCAGTGGCTTGTGAGACCGGCCACCGCCCCTCGTCGGGGTCTCGACTGTATACACTAGTCTACTAATGGAGTATCGATGCCCAGTCTCGAAACTCCCATGACTAGGGACATTTTAAGGATGTGCTTATAGACCCCAGCTCCCACGTATATGATCGCCATCATACTGCTGGTCGTCAAGCAAGAATCCTAGGGGCTCTATCAACGTGTAATAGCGACATGTCAGGTCACCTAAAGCAGTACACGATGATAAAGATAAACCAGATAGCATACTATCATCTCGAGTAAGACTGTCCTACCGGGATAGGTCCTCCCTCAATCATTGCAATCACGTGCCTGTGATCCAATAATTGACTCTGAGGGCACTATCTCCAACAAGAAGAACCCCTTTCACTAAATCCAAAAAAAACACACTTAGGAGTCCAACTCCAGCCTGATTTCTCTTCCGAGAATCTTTTTAGGCTAAAATCCTCTTTTCCTCGCAGGCGCTCAAGCGCAGAGCGCCCACGTGCCGACACGTGGCGCACTTGCGCTCAAGCGCTCAGCGCTCAAGCGCAAAGCGCCCACGTGGCGTGCTTGCACAACAGCGCCCTGCACTCGAGCGTAAAGCGCCCACGTGGCGCCCTTGCGCTCCAGCGCAAGCGTTCGAGCGCAAGTCGCCCCAGTGCCGACACGTAGCGCGCTTGCGCTCAAGCGCACAGCACTCTGGCGCAAGTCGCCCCCGTGCCGACACGTGGCGCACTTGCGCTCAAGCGCCCAGCGCTCAAGTGCCCAGCGCTCAAGCGCAAGTTGCCCCCGTGCCGACACGTGGCGCACTTGCGCTCGAGCGTCAGGCGCTGAAGCGCAAAGCGCCCACGTGCCGACACGTGGCGCTCTTGCGCTACAGCGCCCTGCGCTTAAGCGTAGATGCCCACGTGCCGACACGTGGCACGTTAGCGCCTGAGCGCACAGCACCTGGGCGCATAGCGCCCAAGGCGCTGGCCCCACGCATCCTTTAGAGAGAATGCGTGGCTGGCGGAGCCACGTAGAGTTTTTACGGGGGCCCCACGCATCCTTTCGGTCATCCTTTGGAGCCACGCAGAGTTTTTACGGGGGCTCCACGCATCCTTGCGGGACCCCCGTAAAAACTCTATGTGGCTCTCGTCCAAAACCCCTTTTCAAAACACAACACACGCACACCGCACATTGAATTCGCATGACCAGTTTAACCCGTTAATCGGAGATTCCCTCGCCCCAAAGGCGAGGGGTAATTAACGGCAGCTTAGTCCGCGGCTGCCGGAGATTCGGATCCCCACAATCAATAAACCCCGGCCTACCCTAGGCAGGGGGAATCTGTAGTACGCCGGACAAGCGCGCGTATTCCCATCTCAATGAGGTGATGAAAAACACCCTACAGTTCCCTCTCCGTCTTCTCCACTATGTCGAAAAGGCGATCCTCCCGAGGGGTAGCCATCCAACGGTCGACGTCGCACTCCTAAGAGAAAGTGGTGATGACAACCCGACGAGCCTGTATCTGGCTCAGCAAGTGGATGGAGCAATCCCTCAGGGCTTGAGTGATTAAGTGCGCTTCCAAGAAGCACTCGATCTTATCTTCGGCAGTATCCAGCATTGCCGAGGACATCTCTGCTAGAGGAGGGTGAAGATCGGCGAGCACAGACGCAAGAATCATCCGAAACCAAATAAAATGTGGGGAAAGAGGGGACCCCACACGAGTCAAAAGATCGTGCAGCGCAGCGTCGCATTGCTCATCCGTGAAAGAAGGATCCACCAAGCGCGCAGCAAAGCGAGGAACAAGGTCCTGAATAGGTACTTCCCACGGCTGTCTACGAGCATGAGGGCGGTTACAAGCCATAGTTGAGAAAGTTCTTTGGGGATGAGAAAAGGAAGAAACTTTTCTTCGAGTTATAAAGACGAAGCACATAAAATTTTGTGCACAATGGAACTATTTCCAAAATTGGGAAATGAAATATTCTCGGGAATATAAGTTTGGCTTAAAAAGGAAGGTGAAAAGACACCTCTGTTGAAGCAACGCTTTGGATCCAGCGCTCTGCTGAAGCAACGCTTCAGATCCAGAACTCTGCGCTGCGCGCCATGTGTCAAGCACGGGTGCGCTAGCGCAGTTGCGCTGCGCTCTGCGCTGAGCGCCACGTGTCAAGCACGGGTGCGCTAGCGCAGTTGCGCTGCGCTCTGCGCTGAGCGCCACGTGTCTAACGTAGATGTGCCGCGCTGGAATTAAAAATTCCCACCGTTGGATCAAAGGATCTAATAATAATGATAAATCATTAATTAACTAGAATTAAATTCTGTTAAGGAAAGATTTCTCAAAATCTTTCCAAATAACAAGATTGCGCTTTAAGCACCACTGGATCAATGATCCAATGGTAAATAATGAATTACCAAAAACAGAACAAATTCTGCATGGAAAGATTTTCCAATTTTGTTTAAAACAAGAAGATTGCCTTCTGTAAAACAGAAGCCCTAGGATCAAAGATCCAATGGTGGGGAAACATCCCCAAATCAATCAGAGAAAGATCTCTTTAAATGATTTAACAAATCAATTGGCCCTATATAAAGACCCCTAGACTTCAAGTCGTGATATACAGAAGAGAGAGAGATAGAAAAAAAAAACCTCTGCAAACTTTGAGAAGAACTCAAAAAGAAAGAAAGGCAAGCCTTTGAAGAAAGAAGATCATTTCTTCATCTTTAAAGGTAAAAACAATTATTCTTGAACAATAGAGATGAAAACATCTCATAAAAAGAAGAATCCTCTTCTAAAAAGATCTTAGATCTATAAAAAAGACTGAGGTCTTCGAATAAAAAGAAAAGATCAAGACCTAATATAAAAAAAAGAAGTACTTTTACATCACAGATCCTCTGATCTATAAAGGCGGAGCCTTTTGATAAAAACAGGAACTTTGTTTCTTGGATCTTGAGCCAAGGCCTCCTTTGAAGAACAAAAACTTGTTCTTTGATCTTAAATTTGATCTGATACGCTTTGGGCTACTGGAAAGTGCTTTGCACTCTTGAACTGCGCCTTTGCGCTCCTTAGACCGGTGCTCAGCGCCAAAACATGCCACGTGTTAACCACAGACACGATCTGCGCTTTGCGCTCCTGAAAACAGAGCACTGCGCTCTTGGGTTGGCGCTCAGCGCCAAGCGCTCCACGTGTCATTCACTGACGCACCCACGAACCAGCGCAGCGCGCTCATGAATTAAAAGCGCAGTGCGCTAACAAACTAGCGCTTAGCACTAAGCGTGACACGTGTCACCCTCATGTGCGCTAGCACAATGCGCTCTTTAATTGGCGCAAAGCGCCTGATGCGCTACGTGGCGCGCTGTCAGAACATACTTTGTTCTGATAAATGCTATGCACTTAATACCAGACAAAATATCAGAGCCCAATGCTTGGCATTATTAAAAGGGGCAGAGCCCAAACAAAGGCCTAACAGGCAGAACAAAAATAAAGTGTTCTTTAACTGGACTTAGCCCAATTCTGGTCATAAGTCCTCAATTTAAATTGAACTGAGCACACCTGCTCTTCCAATCAATTTGCACCCGGTTCGAGGGTACATCTCTTTACTTCTCTGACATCTGTCGTTGTAATCCTTCAACGTCATCAAAGAGGTGACGGGCCCCGACGAACACACATTACTACGAACTGTGGGGTCTTTAAACTCATGGACTCTGATGTCCTTAATCTCGACCGTGATATCTTAAAACGAACGTCGGAATGTGGAGTCCTTAAATCCACGGAGTATGATGTCCTTAACCTCGACCGTGACGTCTTAAAACTAACATCGGACTGTGAGGTCCTTAAACTCACGGACTATGATGTCCTTAATCTCGACCGTGATGTCTTAAAACTAACGTCAGACTGTGGAGTCCTTAAATCCACGGACTATGATGTCCTTAACCTCGACCGTGATGTCTTAAAACTAACACCGGACTGTGGGGTCCTTAAATTCACGGACTATGATGTCCTTAACCTCGACCGTGATGTCTTAAAACTAACAACGGACTGTGGGGTCCTTAAACTCATAGACTATGATGTCCTTAACTTCGACCGTGATGTCTTAAAACTAACAACGGACCGTGGAATCCTTAAATTCACGGACCGTGATGTCCTTAACCTCGACCGTGATGTCTTTAACCTCGACCGTGATGTCTTAAAACTAACACCGGACTGTGAGGTCCTTAAACTCAGGGACTATAATGTCATTAACCTCGACCGCGATGTCTTAAAACTAACAATGGACCGTAATGTTCTTAAACTAATTATCGACCGCAATGTCATTAAACAAAACAATAGAGCCCAATTGCTCTCTTGTCGGATCTAAATGATCCCGTTAAGTCGATCTTAGTCTAAATTAGACTAACGCGTCCTTAACAAACATTTAAGTTGATCTTAGCCTCAAATAAGGCTAACATATCCTTAAACACAACCCCCCAAACCCAAATCTAAGAAAGATACGGATTTGGACTAATTCACGTCCTACGGGCGACAGCATAACTTAGTCTCCGTATACAATCCACGGGCAACCGAGCACAAAACAAACACCCACGACACGAAGTGACCATTTAGAGAAGGAGAAAGTTGTTATTACGATACGGTAGCATAATTAACTGCAGGGGCTTGCGCCTGCAGGGAAGAGCGTCCCCACAATCAAAAACCCCTCAAACGAGGGGGAATCTGACGAAGTCTGCTATATCGGCTGCATCCGTTTAAACCTTCGATATATGGTGCCATAAATCAACTTGGCATCTTCGGAGAGGTAGACGGATAGCACCAATTAGCATCTTCCCCTAGACTCAGGCGAGACGTCCAGTCTTCCTGGCTTCCGACGGTGAACAGAGCGTCCAATAACTGTTATTGTGACAACAATGGAGTTGTGGCTTTAGCCTAGGAACGCAGGTCCCATCAGTGTTCCAGACATAATCTGAGGACAGTTTCACCTGATCAGGGAGATGGTTGATCTCCAACGGATCGAGTTCAGGAGAGTTGACACGAAGGATAACACGGCGGATCCACTCACCAAGGTCTGCTTCCCCAAATACCATTTAAGAGATTTTGGGATGGTTAAGTATGGGATACTAAAACCACTGCTATATTGTTGGGTATTAGATATTACAACAGATGGCCTAAGTGCAAGTGGGAGATTGTTAGTTATATGTATGCCCTAGAGGCCAATACATGGGATGTATATTGTAGTGGATACTTGGGCATATATAGGAAGGACTTTCTTGCTCGACACGATAGTGTGCTATCTGGTTGTACTTTATCTTAACATGTTGACTTGTATAAATGATGCTGACTTGCTCTCACATGTTGATAAAGCCCTTAGAATGTGTACTTGACTACCAGGACTATGATGGAGATCATATTAGTGGGGCCAAGGATAGTCCACAAGTACACCCTATAATTGTTACTAGTTGAGTTTGTATCGAGACATCGGATCGATATTCTAGAGTAGACTAGCGTATACGCATCTTGACCCATATGACGGGCGATGGATGATCCCACATCCATTGGTGTTTGACATCAAAGATAGTATGCAGGTGCTCAGTGGAGACTGGGTACACTGAACAGACTCGCCGAGAACTCCTAGTTGGTATTATATCTATCGTCAGATAGCAGTTCTCTGGTGACACTGGTACAGGTTAGTCTGTCAACCCGAGATCGTCATAGAGTCTTGTATGATTCCCACTGTGCTTTGATTTCCACCTTACCACGGTCAAGAGATCGTACAAAACGGTGGTTTTTGGGTACAGTCCCGAGTCACATGGAGGCAATGAGCGATAGGAGGGGATTCGTCTCTCCTGGTATTGGGGGTTGATGTTGCGCTATGCTCAATTGTCCATAACATTAAATCCCTGGCCAGGGTTGCTGAGATTCTACTGGTAAGTGTTATCTGTAGTTTCTCGAACCGTTATGGACATTGCATCGGCATGACTTATCAGGCTATTGGGGTCTGACGTTTTACCACCCCCAGAATGTGATATGCGACATATCTGACGAAGAGACCGGACTGTACGGTAGTGTTACTGATTGGATTCGCAGGAGTATGATCAGGCTTGCTTGTTGATCTTCTAATAGCTTAATACCCGGGTGGCCGTTACGTTTAGCAGACCGTTTGCGGCTTGTGGGTGTTTGATATGATCATCACATACTGTCGGCGTATTGACGAGTCTTTAGAGTCCTACAAAGAGATTTCCTGGTTCATACGAAACGAAGTAGGAGCATATATGTGATATGTACGGGACCGAAATTAATGTGCGTATGTGATATTGCATTCTATTCTCGCGATATGTGATATCGGTCGGTTATATATGATATAGCCCGGTTCTCGGATCAAGTGTTGATTCGATAAGTTGATTCATATAATATTAGTCTGTTGTATGTGATATAGCCGGATTATTAAATCAAGTATTGATTTAATAATTTAATGTATAATTATATATTTGATATATTAACTTACATTAACTAATATTTGCTCACTATGTATTCTTTTTCTCACTTGTGTACATATAGTATATATGTGATATATATTAATGTACATTTTATTGTGTCATGCTTGATGATACATGATACATGGGTGTATGAGTCTTACACTGTAGTTAGGATAATGTAGGGTTTATATTTATCTAAATAATTCAAAAATAGATGGATTTTTGTCATGGCTACAAGCTTGTAGAAACTTGTGGAAACATTGACCAAGTCCACTCTTTTTGTTTCATTTGTAGATATTTATTAATCTAACCATAAACTCTAGCCCTAGTTAAGTCTCTACATGAGTTAGTGTATGACACTAACTCACCCATGATTAATATTCTCACCTCATGAGTTCATTCTTCATCTTATCACTTCATCTTCTTCTTCATGAGAGAAAAAACTTGCTAGCTTTTTCAAAGGTGAGAAAATATTGTGAGAAAAAGAAAACTAAAGAGAGCTCATTTCCTACTTCATCATCCTCTACTATTAGCCATTTAGCTTAGGGTGTTTGCTTCACTGAACCCTAAGTGAGGAGGTAGCCTGAGCTTGAGTGTCCTCGACGTAGATCATCTTCGGCCTCGAAGACTTCGAGCAAGTTTGCATTTTTTACCTTGTGGATCCTCTCAAGAGTTCGGAGGATCATTACTCGCAGTGAAGGGACTTCTACACGGAGCATTTGAAGTGAAGGACCGGTCTACAAAGATTGTATTCCGCGTTCACTAGACTTGCAAAGTTGTTTGCATGATGTTTTGTTTATATCTCTAGTTAAGATTCTTGGTTAGGGTCGTTTAGAACGGCAAATTTTTGAAAACGGCATGGATGATGCCTCCCGAAACCTTTCTGCCGCGCTAAGTAACCCTACAGCGAGTGCGCAACGTGTTGTTTCGGTGAAGACGTGTTTTAGTGGAACAGGCTCGTCGTCTAAAGAAAGTGGATTAGGGGATCTCCCGGACCACTCTAAAATCGACTCGTATTTGCATTTGCAATTTCTCTTATGCTTTATATTTCAATTTCTTAAAATTGCATGCTAGGCTTATATTCCACATTATATGCTCATTGCTTAGACTTGATTGATATTTCTTTTCTTGCTTGCTACTGTTATGTTTGTGTCACGCCCCGCTTCCCAGAGTGCGCTACGATCGGCACGTGACAGAGCCAACCATGCTACCTGTGGCTAGGAAACATCCCTCCACAGTCACATTGCGGCTGTCTATATGATATCATGAACAGTAAATTAAAATAAACTACCTAGTACATGTCCATATGCCAGAATAAACGAGTCAATACATAATATGCGGAAGCAATATATCCAATAAACAATAACATCTGGAATACGTCCCAAATACGGGCTCACAACAGGAAATGAAAGTACGGAAAGAAAAGTAAACTAAACTAAACACTAACAATATCCTCACTGCTCGGCCTGGTAGCTGAAATACTCCTGATCAGCCTGCGATAGGGATAAAGGATCTGGGCCATGCAAAACCCAGACGTCAGTGCGTCATAATATCAAATAATAGAATATAATCATGAGGTAACAAGATATGCAGGCATGAGTATGAACAATAATATGGGTATAACAAGTAACACGGATATGGAACAGTGAAGAGTATAGGTATGTGTGACGTGCAATGAGTAATCTGAATTAAACTACCGGGTTATCTATTCTACAGTTTGTGAAATCAATTTTATGAAATCGTCGATGTAACTCAATAGTATCCCGTGCGTGCCCGGGACTACGGTCCAGATTCTCGGGCTGAAACCGAGACATGCCGCTAGGCATTAAACAGGAATATATACAGATGAATGATGTCAGCAGCATCATCCCGGAGCTGGCCTAGCCCGTAAAACTGATCAGTATAAGCGTCGAACTGTTGAGTTACAAGTCAGGTTTCATCATTGATTTCCTCTTACCCCCAAGGTTATGTGTTCAAGTCAGGTATTGATAAATCTGGAGCTAATGCCAATACAGGATCAAGCAGATACAGGTTTTGTCTGAATAGACAACAGGATATATCCGTCGGGACAGCAAGTCAGGATTGTCGGCATTAGAAACAATATCTGGTATCAAGTCAAGCAGTGGTGTATCAGGCCATGTCAGATAGTGCATATATATCACACGGGTGCCTAAAGTAAAACTGTAGTAAGTGTCGAGTCACGGTAAAAGCACGGATGCACGAGTAATAAGCAGCGATATCATAACATTATTTATTACCATTATCCAATAATATGTTAATTAATCTATACCAACCATCACAACTAACATACTACTCTTAATGGTTTATTAACATAAAAAATATGATAGCAATATTACTGCCTTGATATAAACAAACGAGCCGTAACTAGCATGTAGCAAGTAAAATTACTTGCCTGAACGGATCGCACGACGGATGCGTACGGTGGCGAGGGTGACGGCTCTCGTGTGGGTTTGCAGGAGATGAAAGCTGGCGTGGAAGGAAAAAAAAAGAAAAAGAAGAAGAGGAAAGAGAAATGTGAGGTAGAGGAGGTGGGGTTAAGTATATATAGAGAGAGAAGAGAGAGATACGTGAGGGATTGTTTAGTGAAAAAGGGAGAAAGAGAGAGTGGGAGTGGGTGAGCCGTAATAAAAGGAGGGAGTGGGTTGGTGAGAGGGAGAGAGCGTGGAAGAGAAAGAGAGAATGAAACGTAAGTAAAACATAATAATAATTAATTAACATATATATATATATATATATATATATTATAATAATATATAATATAATATATATTATAATAATAATATATATATTCTGCGTTATTGGAACGGTAGGTAAGGTGTATTTAATTAGTTAATTAATATATATTTATATTATTATAATAATATATAATATAATATATATATTATAATAATAATATATAATATAATATAATATATTTTTATAAAACGTGTATGCACAGTGTTGCATAGTAAATTTAGTTTAGGAATATAATAATATATAAATTTGGGGTTTTGGGATAAAACAAAAGTATTCCGAAAAATTCCCGGGTTGTGTCTAAACTTCTAGTTTTAAAATATAAACAATATACGGATAAGTTAAAATCACCATGCGATGTCCGGTTGATAAAAATGCATACCCCCAAAAACGGATGCACGTAAAATGCACATAGCGATCCAGACAAGTCCGTTTCAATAGACGGAAAGAGAACATGATGTACTAATGGAATCACAGGGTCAGGGGTATAATACAGGTCATGCTAGGTATTTTTAAAATATATTATTTGATTATATTTTTATTATTAAAATAATGTAGATGCCCAATATATGATACGGGTAAACAGGATATAGAACAAGAAGGTGCACAGATTCTTATAACTAGCCGGGATGAATTATAAACAGGAATCAAGATGGGTTTCCAGTAAGCGGGTCGGGTCGGATGCAAATATAGATACCAATACACTATTCACATCCATAACAACAATAAATCAAGAAATAGTCATCCAATATATTAATTAATCAAATAAGTCATTGTATAACGAATTAGGGTGTTACATTATACCCAACTACAAAAGAATTTCGTCCTCGAAATTCCCAAAATAAGAAAAGACAACCAAACATGAATCTACGAGAAGAGGTGTGGAAACCTCTGTCGAATCTCGTTTTCTCGTTCCCAAGTCAATTCTCCATGCGAGCGATTCCCCCATGAAACTAGTACGAGAGGGATAACCCTTTTCTTGAGGACCTTTTCTCTTCGATCAACAATCGACATCGGTCGTTCTTCATAGGTCAAGTCTTCCCTTACTCTCAGCTCCGAATGATCTAGTACGTGTGTTTCATCTCGAACATACTTACGAAGTTGAGATACATGAAACACGTCATGAACACTCGCCAAAGATGGTGGTAAAGACAATCGATAAGCTACTTCTCCAACGCGCTCAATAATATCGAAAGGCCCCACGAATCGAGGGCTGAGCTTGCCTCGACTCCCAAAACGAATCACTCCTCGAGTCGGTGATATCTTCAAGAATACGAGATCACCAATGGCGAACTCTAGAGGTCTTCTTGATGTATCAGCCCAACTCTTCTGTCGATCTTGTGCTGCCTTCATGTGCTTCCGGATCGTATTAACCTTCTCCACGGTTTGCACAATAAGATCTGGTCCCAATAACCTTCGCTCTCCGACATCGTCCCAGCAAACAGGTGAACGACACTTGCGACCATATAACGCTTCGAATGGAGCCATCTGTATAGTCGCCTGAAAGCTATTATTATACGAAAACTCCACCAAGTGTAGATGATCCTCCCACGAACCCTTGAAGTCCAACATGCAAGCTCGCAACATATCTTCAAGAGTTTGGATCGTTCTTTCTGATTGGCCATCTGTCTGGGGATGATAAGCAGTGCTAAACTTCAATCGGGTCCCCAAACTTTCCTGTAAGCTTCTCCAGAAGTGCGATAAAAATCGGGTATCACGGTCGGAAACGATGCTCACAGGTACTCCATGCAATCTCACAATCTCCTGTATGTACCGTTCTGCTAACGCTTCCGTCGACTGACCAACTCGAAACGGAATGAAATGAGCCGCCTTGGTCAATCGATCAACAATTACCCAAACTGCATTATTGCCTTTTAGACTCCGCGGTAAAGCTGTCACGAAATCCATGGTTATATGTTCCCACTTCCATTGAGGAATCGGAAGTGGTTGCAATAAACCGGCTACCCTTTGATGTTCAGCCTTGACTTGCTGACATACCAAACACTTTGCTACAAAGCAGGCGATCTCCCTTTTCATTCCTTCCCACCAGAAATGCGGTCGTAGATCACGGTACATTTTCGTGCCTCCTGGATGTACGGAATATGCGGAACTGTACGCCTCCTTCATAACTTCTTCGCGAATGTCTCCTTTCGGCACACACAAACGACTACCATATCGCAACGAACCATCTTTATGAATCAACAAGTCCGTCCGAAGTCCCGCTTCAACTTGCTCTCGAAACTTCTGAAATCTTGGATCCTGTGATTGCGCTGCCTTAATATTATCGATCAATGACGACTGTACTTGTAGCTGCATCAATTGTCTCGAAGAGTGCGGTAGCAGGATCTCCAACTCAAATCTCCGAAAATCATCGATAAGCTCTTTCTGTGCGGTCAACATCCGAATTGCTGGCAATCGGCTAAGCACATCCGGCATTATATTAACTTTCCCCGGATGGTATTTTAGATCAAGATCATAGTCAGCCATCAGCTCCAACCACCTACGCTGCCTCATGTTGAGCTCTTTCTGTGTGAACACATACTTTAGGCTTTTGTGATCGGTGAATACTTCTACCCTTTCGCCCAACAAGTAGTGTCTCCAAATTTTCAGAGCGAATATTACAGCTGCTAGCTCCAAGTCGTGAGTTGGGTAATTCTTCTCATGGGTCTTCGATTGTCTTGATGCGTATGCTATGACCTTCCCATGCTGCATAAGAACACACCCTAAACCTTTCCCAGATGCGTCACTGTGAATAACCAATCCTCCGGAACCATCTGGTACGGTCAGAATAGGAGCGGTTATCAAGTTTTGCTTCAACGCCTCAAAAGCTGACGCACAACTATCCGTCCATACGAATGGTACCTCCGTCCGTGTAAGCTTGGTCAAAGGCTCAGCTAACCGAGCAAAATTCTCTACGAACCTTCTGTAGTATCCGGCAAGTCCAAGAAAACTTCTGATCTCTGCTACGTTCTTCGGAATCGGCCAATCTTGAACTGCTACAATCTTTTCAGGATCAACAGCAATTCCATCTCCGGATATGACATGCCCCAAAAACTTCACTTCTTCGAGCCAAAATTCGCACTTGCTCATCTTTGCATACAATTTTTCTTGCCTCAACGTTTGCAGTGCGATCTTCAAGTGTTCGGCATGCTCTTCCTGGCTCCTTGAATACACCAGAATATCATCGATAAACACCACTATAAACTGGTCCAAGACTGGTGAAAATATTCGGTTCATCAAGTCCATAAATATCGCTGGTGCATTCGTGACTTCGAATGGCATCACTAAATACTCGTAATGCCCATATCGAGTTCGGAACGCAGTCTTGCAAATATCCTCTGATTTAACTCGAACTTGATGATAACCGGATCGTAAATCCAGCTTCGAGAATACCCTCGCGCCACTGAGTTGCTCGAATAACTCGTTAATGCGAGGGATTGGGTACTTGTTCTTAATAGTCACCCGGTTTAATTCTCGATAATCGATGCACATCCTCCTTGTGCCATCTTTCTTCTTGACTAGAAGAACTGGAGCTCCCCAAGGTGAATTGCTGCTGCGAATCCAACCCTTCTCTAACAATTCAGTAACCTGCTTCTTTACTTCTTCCAACTCCATTGGTGCCATCGGATAGTACGCCTTTGAGATTGGCGCTGCACCAGGAACAAGATCAATCGCGAACTCCACATCTCGTTTTGGCGGTAAACCCGAGATGTCTTCGAATACGTCCATGAACTCTCGAACTACAACTGGCGCTTCCTCCTTATCAACTTCCATCGACGAAAGCACGGCGCCTGTCGGCCTAGCCCTAAACTCGACTGGTCCAACAAAACTGCTGCCTCCAGCAAATACAAACTCCGGATGTCCGGGAATCTGGAAAATCACTTTCCTTTCCTTACAATCAATATGAGCGTGGAAAGTGCCGCGAAAATCCATTCCCAAGACAACAACAAACAAAGGGATGCACCAGAATTGAATAATTCTAATGCGAGGAAAACATGAACAAGTAAGATACCAAGATGATTTCATCCGAAATCAAGATACTGATGAGGGTAAAGCACGGTAAATATGATTCAAGCTGGCAATGAAACAATAACTGGTAAGCAAGACAATTTAACGACCATGGGACAAGGAAATGAATCAAGACCAGAACTCCAAGTTACTTAAATAGAGTACCGCATTGTAACCATGCTGCAGTTCATGGGTACAATTACATAACTCCACTCAAGTCGCCCAAATCCTAGTATCCGAATCAAGAAACAGGGAGAAACAATAGTGAACCAAAAGGGTTTCAAGCCGAGATGCAAAGTTGTTTGCATATCGTCAAGACGAAGGATAAAAGAAAGATATGATTCAAGAATCACGATAACAAGGTGGCAGGACATGTTCCTAAACACGAGTATTCTGATTCGTGTATTGGGTCCAATACCCAACTACAAAAGAATCAAACTCGATTAACCTATAACCTATGTCTCTGATACCAAACAAACCCTGTCACGTCCCGCTTCCCAGAGTGCGCTACGATCGGCACGTGACAGAGCCAACCATGCTACCTGTGGCTAGGAAACATCCCTCCACAGTCACATTGCGGCTGTCTATATGATATCATGAACAGTAAATTAAAATAAACTACCTAGTACATGTCCATATGCCAGAATAAACGAGTCAATACATAATATGCGGAAGCAATATATCCAATAAACAATAACATCTGGAATACGTCCCAAATACGGGCTCACAACAGGAAATGAAAGTACGGAAAGAAAAGTAAACTAAACTAAACACTAACAATATCCTCACTGCTCGGCCTGGTAGCTGAAATACTCCTGATCAGCCTGCGATAGGGATAAAGGATCTGGGCCATGCAAAACCCAGACGTCAGTGCGTCATAATATCAAATAATAGAATATAATCATGAGGTAACAAGATATGCAGGCATGAGTATGAACAATAATATGGGTATAACAAGTAACACGGATATGGAACAGTGAAGAGTATAGGTATGTGTGACGTGCAATGAGTAATCTGAATTAAACTACCGGGTTATCTATTCTACAGTTTGTGAAATCAATTTTATGGAACCGTCGATGTAACTCAATAGTATCCCGTGCGTGCCCGGGACTACGGTCCAGATTCTCGGGCTGAAACCGAGACATGCCGCTAGGCATTAAACATGAATATGTACAGATGAATGATGTCAGCAGCAGCATCCCCGGGCTGGCCTAGCCCGTAAAACTGATCAGTATAAGCGTCGAACTGTTGAGTTACAAGTCAGATTTCATTATTGATTTCCCCTTACCCCCAAGGTTATGTGTTCAAGTCAGGTATTGATAAATCTGGAGCTAATGCCAATACAGGATCAAGCAGATACAGCTTTTGTCTGAATAGACAACAGGATATATCCGTCGGGACAGCAAGTCAGGATTGTCGGCATTAGAAACAATATCAGGTATCAAGTCAAGCAGTGGTGTATCAGGCCATGTCAGATAGTGCATATATATCACACGGGTGCCTAAAGTAAAACTGTAGTAAGTGTCGAGTCACGGTAAAAGCACGGATGCACGAGTAATAAGCAGCGATATCATAACATTATTTATTACCATTATCCAATAATATGTTAATTAATCTATACCAACCATCACAACTAACATACTACTCTTAATGGTTTAATAACATAAAAAATATGATAGTAATATTACTGCCTTGATATAAACAAACGAGCCGTAACTAGCATGTAGCAAGTAAAATTACTTGCCTGAACGGATCGCACGACGGATGCGTACGGTGGCGAGGGTGACGGCTCTCGTGTGGGTTTGCAGGAGATGAAAGCTGGCGTGGAAGGAAAAAAAAAAGAAAAAGAAGAAGAGGAAAGAGAAATGTGAGGTAGAGGAGGTGGGGTTAAGTATATATAGAGAGAGAAGAGAGAGATACGTGAGGGATTGTTTAGTGAAAAAGAGAGAAAGAGAGAGTGGGAGTGGGTGAACCGTAATAAAAGGAGGGAGTGGGTTGGTGAGAGGGAGAGAGCGTGGAAGAGAAAGAGAGAATGAAACGTAAGTAAAAGATAATAATAATTAATTAACATATATATATATATATTATAATAATATATAATATAATATATATTATAATAATAATATATATATTCTGCGTGATTGGAACGGTAGGTAAGGTGTATTTAATTAGTTAATTAATATATATTTATATTATTATAATAATATATAATATAATATATATATATTATAATAATAATATATAATATATTATAATATATTTTTATAAAACGTGTGTGTGTTGTTGTATAGTAAATTTAGTTTAGGAATATAATAATATATAAATTTGGGGTTTTGGGATAAAACAAAAGTATTCCGAAAAATTCCCGGGTTGTGTCTAAACTTCTAGTTTTAAAATATAAACAATATACGGATAACTTAAAATCACCATGCGATGTCCGGTTGATAAAAATGCATACCCCCAAAAACGGATGCACGTAAAATGCACATAGCGATCCAGACAAGTCCGTTTCAATAGACGGAAAGAGAACATGATGTACTAATGGAATCACAGGGTCAGGGGTATAATACAGGTCATGCTAGGTATTTTTAAAATATATTATTTGATTATATTTTTATTATTAAAATAATGTAGATGCCCAATATATGATACGGGTAAACAGGATATAGAACAATAAGGTGCACAGATTCTTATAACTAGCCGGGATGAATTATAAACAGGAATCAAGATGGGTTTCCAGTAAACGGGTCGGGTCGGATGCAAATATAGATACCAATACACTATTCACATCCATAACAACAATAAATCAAGAAATAGTCATCCAATATATTAATTAATCAAATAAGTCATTGTATAACGAATTAGGGTGTTACAGTTTGCAATTGTAATTAGCTTAACTACTTATCACTATTGGTATATCTTTTGTTAAGCAAATCAATTGTGATTCCTTTGCAAGTGTAGTTGATAAAATATTTAATTTGAGCATATCGGCAATCTTGTCCTATTCACCACACCCCTCTAGGACAACTTTCAAACTTTTTAGCTAAAAGAATTATTTTTCAATAAATTCATTACCTAGTAAGTTTTTAAATAGCGATAATTATTTGCGTCATGAAATTTTAGCATAATCTTTAAAGCAATTATAATTTCTATAAATAAATGTAAAATAAATATTATTATTTGAAACATTATTGTTTCACCATATTTGAAAAAAGATATATGATATTTTTTGTGACTATTTCGATACAGATATTATTATTTCTTTTTTTTTTAAATTTTTTTGTAAATTCCTATCAAATATTATGAACTATAAAACCCTAAGAAGAATTAAAGGAAAAACTTTATTGCACTCGTACTATAGAGATGGGACCCATAAATTGTATCCAAGGGCCGTGATAGATAATGAGTAAGATTTTTCCAAGAATTTTGCAAATCCTTTACATAACATCATGGGAATCATTAAGAACTTTTTTTCTTCCAAATAAACTCTTTCTAAGCAAAAATTATTTATGGCTTTCCTAAGAATTTTGCAAATTCCTTAGGGCCTGTTTGGTTGCAAGATTATGAAATTTGGATTCCAAAATAGTACGGTTGAAAATTCTGGATTTGGTAATTTGTTGTTTGGTTGGTTTTGGATTTCTTGTATTTGGTTTGTAGATTCTTGTAATTTTTTTGTTTGGTTGGTGAAAATAAAGTGGGAATTGGATTTGAGAATTGTAAAGAGAGATAGATAGAGTGAGGATTATTAAATAAATAAAGTACACGGGTCCCATCTAAAAGTACAATGAATAGTGTTAAATCCTTGAAAATCCATAAAAAAAAATTTAGGATTCAGGAATCCTTATTTTGTGGTGGGCCCCATCATAAAAAACAAAGGAATCCTAGAAATCCAAATTTATCAACCAAACACAAAATTATGGAATTCTAGAATTCCACGTTTCAAATCCATAGTAATCCTGCAACCAAACCGGCCCTTATGGGAACAACTTGGGAAATATGTCTCATCAAAAATTTGGTTTTCTAAAAATACCCTTACTCAACCAAGGCCAAAGAATATTGTTACATTCAAATCTATAAGGGCATTTTGGGGAACACTTGCCAAAAATAATGTTTTGGTAAAAGATGACATTCTATGCAAAATATTCTTTTGGTAAAAGATGACATTCTATGCAAAATATTCTTTTCCCATTACCCAACTTTATATTAGTTAAATGATTGTAGCAACTCAAATCTCTAACGGGTTAGATGCACCAATGTCATGGGACTGGGCTTCGAGTATAGACTCGAAAACAGGTGTATCATAATTCAGACTTACTCTAAGATTTGTCTTTTCCATTCAGCCCAGCTCTCAGAATCCCCGGTCTCCAGGTTGGGTATTCTCATAAGCCGTTTATTATAATTGGATTTAGATCCAATTCCTATGGATGTAATTCGAAACCATTATATCTAGCTAGTGTACTAATCAGTGTCTATAGAAGGAAGAAGTTATATCACATGAACTACACTTTACAGGGCATTAACATGTCCACGAATAAACTACATACGTCGCAGAATTTTCCATCCCTCTTCTATTCTTATTTCTGGTGACAACCTATCACATGTACAGGGGTTAGGGCCACGGCCTAGTGTAAATAAAAAGGCTAAATTGCACTTTTCACCAAAATAACATTTTGTTTTTTAAAATCTAAAGTTTTACTGTGCATGTCAGCACTATACTACCTACCATAATTCAGTCATTACTCTGCCTCTTAGATTCCAATTGCAAGATAAAACCTAAAAAATTAACATGAGAAACAGATGAAAATCTAAGACGGACTACATTCATTTCCAGATAATGGTAAGCAGCAAAGTGCTGATGAAGTAAAACCTTTAGCATCTAACTGGTACATTTATGAAAGATTGGGGTATTAAAGTGAAATTTAGTGAGGCCTTGCAATAATTGGTCAAGTGGAGCTAGTGCTTCAAATGTGCTCGTCTTGTCCTCCACAAAACATTGCAGGCCATGTCTACATCTTGAAGTGACTAAATTTGAGTGGTTTGCACAAAAGTCTAGACTTTCATATGACCTAATTCACTTTTCCAAAAGTTGTAGGAGTTTAATGATTCATGACTGCTTCAAAGTTTATACTAACAGACAATTAGCTAGCAAGCCCTAATATTATACTTAACAAATGTCAACAGCAGGTTAATTTTAGGTTAGGTTAGATTTAGTTTTGAGAGAGTCGTTACAAATTCTTTTGAGCCAAAGTTTCATTTGATTATGACAAACTAGTTGGGCTAAAAGAGAAATTAGGTTGTATTAAGACCCAAAGGGAAGAGCTTTTAGAGAAGTTGGACGAACTTGAAAGAAAAGAAGAAATTGAAGGCCTTTCACTGGAGGAGTGGGAAACTGCGTGCTCGCTTAGGAAGTCCCAGAAGGATATTTTTATTAAAGAAGAGATTATATGGAGACAAAATTCGAGGGTTCAATGGTTAAAAGAGAAAGACTTGAACACAAATTTTTTTTCAAGCAGGTAGCAAACGGAAGATGTAGGAGAAACCTTATAGCTAAACTGGAAATTGATAACCTTGAGGTGGAGGATGAGACTCGGATCCGCACACATATTAAGGATCATTTCAGTCAGCTCTTCGCGACAGTCGAGCCGGTACAACAGGGAGCGAACATGGAAATTTGGGAGAATAAGGATAGGATCTCTTTGGAACAAAAGGATGAACTGGAAGCTCCATTCTCAGAGAAGGAGATTAAGCACGAAGTTTTCGGTCTCGGAACTGACAAAGCTGCGGGACCGGACGGTTTCCGAATGTTTTTCTTTCAAGATTTTTGGGAGCTAGTTCGGATTGACGTTTCCTAACTTTTCAAACACTGGTACGAAGGTGATGGAGAGATTCATAGGTTCAACTATACTAATGTTGTAGTTATATCTAAGAAGGAAGGAGTTTCTAAAGTAAGCAATTAAATACGTATCAGCCTAGTGAATAGTACTTTGAAGATCCTCACTAAATTAATGGCGAATAGGCTTGGGAAGCTACTAAATTCGATAATTGAGGGTTATCAAATGGGTTTCATCCCGGGTAGGTTCATTACGGAAGGGATTGTGACCGACACAGGAGATCATCCAGACGTGTAAGAGAAGAAAAGGAAAGGGTACTTGTTGAAATTGGACTTCGAGAAGGCACAAGGTGGACCGGCGGTGTATTATGCTGGTTTTACACAATCGGGGTTTTGGGGAAAATGGAGTTCCTAGATAAAAGAATGGCTGACCACGACCAAGGTTGCTATTATTGTGAACGGCACACCTACAAATCATTTTAAATGCAAAAGAGGTTTAAGACAGGAAGATCCGCTGTTCCCATTAATCTTTACACTAGTGGTCGACGGAATTAACAAGACGATTAAATTAGCTACCAGAACGTGCTTGATCGAAGGGTTGGGAACTAATAGAACGTCTGTTGTGAATTAGTAATATGCGGATGCCACGCTGATTTTTGGGATAAGAGACAAGTTTCAAGCTATGAGAATGAAAGGTTTACATTGTCTTTTTGAGGAATGGTCGGGTCTTAAGATTAATTATCATAAAAGTTCTTTAACCATAATTGGGGATGGTGGGGACGACCCCGAGGACTCACCTGGGATCTTCAATTGCCGTAGGGAAGATTTTCCTATTAAATACTTGGGATTGCCGCTGAGACCGGGATAATTGAAAACCTCGGATCGGATACCAGTTATTGATAGAATGGCAAAACGATTGGATGGTTGGAAAGGGGCGTCTACTGTCTATCGGGGGAGTGATGGTGTTAAATGCAGTTCTTTTTGCGATTCCTTTGTATTATCTTACCGTGTTCGAATTTCCTTCGAAAATTGAAGAGTGCATCGATAAACTCCGCAGAAATTTCCTTTGGAAGGGAGGATGCAAAGAAACTGGCTACACGCTAGTTAAGTGATCAACTGTGTGTTTGCCCATGGAATTGGGAGGGCTTGGAGTGATAAACCCGAGAGATATGAACAAGGCTTTACTGGCCAAATGGTGGTGGAAACTGTATGATGGGGACGTCAGTAGATGGAAGGCCTTGATTACAAAGAACTACATGAGAAATGAACAATATCCGGGAAAACTAAAGAATGCAGCAACGACCTCGGGTTTTTGGGGTGTGGTTTACAGGACTAAAGGAATTTTTCTCTCAGGTAGCGTTCACCATTGGGAGCGGGGAAAATTAGCTTATGAGAAGATATTTGGTGTGGAGAGGTTTCGCTACGTTTTATGTTTCCAAAACTATATGGTATCGTGAGAAACAGATATAAGAAGGCCGCAGAAGTTTGGAAAGGAAGGGAATGGAGGTTAAGCTTCAAGAGGACCATGTCAGCTGGGGAAAGAATTGAATTACGTCGACTAAATGAGTTTTTAGTTGAGTGGCGCCCGAATTATTAGAGACTAGATTGCCCGAAAAGGAGGTGGAATTGCAACGACGAATTTACTGTCAAGTCACTCTATAAGATCATCAATGGTGGGAGGAAACGGGAGGACATATGAAACCAATTTGGAACGCGAAGGCGCCGAGCAAAATTAAAGTTTTTAATTGGTTGGTGGCTAAAAGAGCGGTATTAACTAGAGACAACCTAGGTAAATGCAAGTGGCAAGGCCTTTATGCATGTGAGTTTTGCAAAACCTTTGAAGAAACGGTGGATCACCTTTTCTTCACCTGTCGCTTTGTTAAGGATGTGTGGTCAAATTTTGGCACTAAGTATAATATCTGTTTGCTGCCTACATCAATTGACGATGTTTGGAGAAATTGGCAGCCAAGGATAGGGGTAGTTCCATTAAGAGAAATTGAGATATTATTACTATGGAAATTACTTGGGTATATGGAGAGAACGTAATGAAAGAATTTTCAGGGAGAAAAATAATTGTTCACATGTTGTGTTTCAAATTTCAAACATGGTTCTCGGTTGGTCTCATATATATGCAGATAAGAAGCAGCTAAAAATAAGAAAGATGGTTCCCAGGATAGAAGGTGAGGCAGGGGAAGATGATTTCGATGGTGGGGGAGATGACGGAGCGGACGGCGAGGATATCTGAGACGGGATTGCGGTCCTTCTATGGGGAGGATTTGATATTATGCTTTTGGCTTCATTTTGCTTAGACAGCCCAGTGTGTATGCCACTGGATTTTTTTTCTCGATGCTGGCTTGTAAACTTTATTACTTTCTTTTACCTGTTGGACGTCCTCTTTTTGGGACTTTGGTGTTGTTTTGGTGTTGTTTTGATGTATCCATCAAAACCTTTTTAATGAATTTGGGTGGCTAATGACCCACCTTTTCCTCAACCAAAAAAACCAAACAAACTTGCAGTATGCTTCAGATAGAGCTTCATAAACTTAATTTGTAAGTTTAACCAAAAAAAAAAATACCATGAACTAAATCGGCTGCAAATGAATATATTATGGACCTTTAGAGTTTTTCAATTGGGTAAATTTCATCAGAATAGCATGAACTTTAGCGGTTTTTCATGTCGAAATATACTTACCATGAACTATTATTGGCTGTTGCACAAAAATACATGGTATTTTTGTGATTTAAAAATCATTATTGTAGAAGCTATATGATTATCAGATGATCGATATATCCCCATCATGCCCTTGAATCTTCTTTAGAAACACATTTCCACCTCTCTTTTCTTATACATCTTCTCTTCTGCATAAAAGCTGATTGCTTTAAGCTATGTGATTATGCTAAATTGCACAAATGTAACCATCAATTTTCATATTTTTTGTGATTGATGCCACGAGCTAATTTAGTTATAAACAAGTACCATGAATTATCATCCCAGATGACCGCTAAATATTATCAACTTTTATTCTGTCTGCAAACGTTATATTTAACTGCCGCGTCATCAATATTTGACTTGTTTTCTCCATTTTATCCTTATATTCTTAGTCAACCTCTAAAATTTTGAGGGGTATAATGGTCCATTAAGACGCAAAAGTTACCATCTTATGGTAGTTATGTCAAAAAAAATAGTTCATGGTACTTATATCTAATCATTAAAGTTCATGATATCAACTGTAAAAAATGTGAAAGTTGAGGGTTACATTTGTGCAATTAAGCCACATAATTATGTGCATAATGATAAAATTTTGAACATTCAACGAGAGGAAACAATTCTTAGAGAAAGCTAAAAGCATAAAAGGATGATGCATTGATCATCTAAAGGTCACTTAGATCTCTACAAAGACGACTTTGATAATAGGGAAATTGTTTTCGGGCCCAATATTGGAGAGATCATTTATTTTTAAACCCATGTATTTTTAAAATTATGAAAAAGCCCAATACTTACAAAATACGGATGTTTCAAGCTGAAAATAGAATATATGTATTATACTTAGAATATTTGTCCAAGAAATTCAGGTTTACCCTAATTCATTTTAATCAAATACGCATCATTATTCTCTCAAAAAAAAGTATTAACTACTATGGCCGCTTCTTCTTCTTCTTCTTCGGTGCTTCCCACCTAATTCCCTATTTTTCTTCCCAATCTCCTCTTCCAAAATTTGCATCTCCATTTTCAGATCTTTCATCTCTAATCCAATTCCTCCATTTTTCCCATCTGCATTACCAATTTCTGCATCACCTCTTTTAAATCCCTAACCCCGATCCAATTCCCCCAATTCTTCTATCTCCGCTCTCAATCTGCCAATCTTCTCTTATGTTTCTAGCATATCCACTTCAATCAAAGCTAAAACTATGTCAATTAATAGCAAATAGAGAAAGAAGTCGGAAACTAAGACATGCTAAAGATGACAAGTAAAAATAAAATAGACGAGTTTAGAAAGAAGATGGGTTAAAAAAAATTAGGACAAACAATCAAAAAGAGAGAATAATAAAAGAAGCCATTGAAAATTATAGTTACATGATAAAAATCAAAAATCTCATGTTGTAATATTTTGGAAAATCCAAAAAATCTCATGTTCTAATTCTTAAAAGTGTATCATAAAAGAACATGAGATTTTTGGGATTTTCCAAGATATTAGAACATGAGATTTTGGGATTTTCCAAGATATTAAAACATGAGATTTTTTAAAACATGAGATTTTTTTATTATGTTATTATAATTTTCCATGGCTTCTTTTATCATTCTCTCTTTATCATTACTTGCCCTAAATTTTTCTAAACCCATTTTCTTTCTAAATTAACAAAAAGCTATTGAAAAATCGAGAACTAAAAATTTTGCAATTTTTATTTGGTATCCCAAATGAATAGAGAGATAAAAGAAAACAGAAAAATTTCACACTTCTCAAAAAAAATGTTATTTTCATGCGTTGTGCATGTAAAATATTAAAAATTTGGGGAAAAAAAAGAAAATTAGAGATTTTTGAAGATTTAGCGACATTCGCGTATTACTATGTATAATATTGAAAAAACGAAAGAAAACGAAATTTTTTGAGATTTTTGAAAATTTTACGATTTTTATTACTATAGTATGCAGAAATATAGAAAAACGGAAAAATAGCACATATTAAGACTTTTGAAAATTTTGCGATTTTTCTGTGTTACAAAACAAAAAATATTGAAAAATCAAATAAAACAAAATTTATTTTAATTTTTTTTGTTGAAAATTTTACGATTTTTATATGCTATTACAAGAAAATACTGGGAAAAAAAAGAATGCAGAAAAAAAACGCTCGCCAACTTTTCAACAAAAAGGCTTAACTTCTCACAGTCATAACTTTAGATACCTAAACTTTTATTTGGTTTTATAAAAATTATCGGAAGTTTTGCTATATCATCACTTTACTACCTACCGGTATTTAGACGTCAGTCTGCCTCTTAGATTTCCAATTGAAAGAAAAAGAAAAAGAAGAAGAAAAAAATAACGTGATAAACAAATGGAAATCTAAATGGACTACACATGGTTTATGGATAACAGTAAGCAGAACGAATTAAAACTTTAGTATATAACTGCTACAATTATGAAAAAGCCGGATATGAAAGTGCAATTAGTGAGACTTTGCAATTATATATTAGTCAAGGAGGCAGTACTAACTAAATGGACCTACATGCGACAAAGACCACGAGAAGATCCAGTCAAATGTGCCTGTCTCGTTACGGGTCACGTCTACATCTTGATGTCGCCTAATTTGGGTGTTTTGCGCATAAGTCCGGAGTTTGATATGGCCTATAAATAATTAACTTTTCAAAAAGTCGTATGAGCTTTAATTGATTCATGATTGCTCCAAAGTTGAAACTAGCAGATAATTAGCTAGCAAGCCCTAATGTTATACTTAACAAATGTCACTAACAATACAAAGTCCCCTCTGAGCCTAAATTTCACTTAATTACCACAAACTTGCAGAATAATGCTTCAGATAAACATCATAATTAAACTTAAAAGTGTAAGTCATAATTAAACTTAAAAGTGTAAGTCACGTGACCATAGCCATGCAGCTGCAGTCCACGGTGATTTCATTTTTCGCTCATGTTAATCATATTTAAAGTTTATGATATTTATATTTTAAAAACTGTGAAACTTCCTGGTATATAGGGTTTTTTTTGAAATAATATTATTTTAAAATTATATTATTAAAATAGGATAGTAAAAATTAAAATTATGAATATAGACGGTTTCACCGCACCCCTTGCCCCACCCCCACCCCCCAGAATAGGGGGCGGGTTCTGGGAACCCGCCCCATTTTTTTTATTTTTTTAAATTATTTAAATTATTAATTATAATTATTAATTATATAATTATATTTATAAATATAATATTAATTCTGATTTTAATTATAATTAAAATTATATAATGATAATTATAATTATTTTAAAAATTGTTTAAAAATAAATAAACGAAAATAAATTTGGAAAAAATATTAAAATTTCATTATATGCATGTTTTTTACAGAATGAATCCGTCAAATTTATAATGTAAAAAAATCCAATCTATTTGTAAAATGTAAATACTATACCGACGGTCAAATTTATAATAACAAAATGAATCCGTCAAATTTATAATACAAAAAAATCTGAGTGCACTTGTCACGATTCTGAAGGTCCCGTCCCTGATGCATGTCCTGGACATCTGGTCCTATAATGGTCTGGTTGTTTGCATAGGCTACATCTGGATTGCCTTTGCTGAGAATCAGCATCCATTGTCATTCAATCTCGACGCACCTTAGGTCTTCCGGGCCTTATATTTTTTTCCGGCGGTAATACAGTCGGTGTTTGTCTGTTGGCAGTATAATAGTGCCAATAGCGACTGTCTGGTATAGGATGAAATTTTGGATCGTATGCACCTTGGTAATTAGAAACTGTATAGTAATGGGAAGCAAAATTGTAATGTGAGGTATGCATACTGCTCGCAGCAGCAATTGCGTGGGCACAAGGTAAATGTTGTTGCTGGAAAAGACCGCATGTACACGAAGAGAGCCCTTCATCTCTAAAGTTCACGGTATATTGATTCCTATTACCGCCCGTTACCTGAAACTCCGCCGTGTCAAACCTTTCGGATCTGTAGTATTGTACTCTGCGCTCTCTTTTCCGAAAGATATCTTCGTAATACGCGGTGGGCGGAGTGTCCATCGCCAAGGACTTTTCTCTTCTGTGCACAAAATAAGTATTCATCCGGAAAAAGGTTCGAACAATCAACCCCTGTATCGGTAAGCCTCTAACCCCTTTAAGGACCCCGTTGAAGCTTTCGGACATATTAGTCGTCATTAGGAGATATCTGCACCCATCATCATGTGCTTGTGACCACATGCGTACTGAATACTCATCTAACCACGCTTTCGCGGCTTGACCCATCTCCCCAATTTTCTTCATGTATATGTCGTGAACATTAGGGTCAGGCGTTTCACCGGCTCTGTACATAAGTTTATGTAGATCCGAATTTTTAAATTTTCGATCAAAATTTTGCCTGAAGTGTCGTAGGCAAAACCTATGTGGGGTCGTCGGAAATACAGATCTCATTGCAGCTAGTATTCCCGGATGTCTATCAGATATGATGCATAAATCCGTTCTATGAAGAACAGATGGGATATTTTTGAGGTGACGGAAAAAGCATGACCAGGATGATGTATTTTCACCCTCGACAATAGAAAATCCCACGGAAATATACCGTTATTAACATCAACACCTGTAGCAATTAACATGCAGTCTCTGTACTTACCGTATAGATACGTACCATCAACGCACAATACCGGCCGACAGTGTGTGAAACCAGCCGCACATGAACCAAAGCACCAGAAAATTCTTTGAAACCCGACAGAGCCCTCGACGTCTGTTTCTGTGGTTTTTAACCGGTATACGGTCCCCGGATTTGATGCTTTCATGGCTTCCATAAAATGGACTAATGAGTTGTACGAGCTTTCCCAGTCCCCGAATATCTTGCACAAAGCCTTTCTACGAGCATCCCATGCCTTCACATACGAAATCTGAATTTTATGCTCTCTGCTAACCAAGAGCCGTATCTCTCGGGGAGTCATCGCCACATCTGTACGGATCATGGGCATGATTAGCGTGCAAATGTAAGATGAAGTGCAATTCCGGTGATCCTGTAACATAATAGAATTGATGCAAGTGTGTTCTTGGTTGTATTTCGTGACCTTCCAAGCCTTGGCTCTTTTGGAACAACATGCATGCAATCTCCACTGACATTCAGGAGCTTTCGTACATACCACAGTATAGTACGTCTTATTTGACTCTTCGGTTTTAAATGTAACGTTTTGCTGAATGGACCACGACTTCAGCTTACAAATAAGATCTCCTTTTTCCTGAAACAAATTCCCAACGCTGATGCAATCTTCGCTTGCTGCTGTCGCGTCCAAATAGGGTGCCGTATTTACTTCTGCCACGGCTAAGTCTACCCAACCATCATCTTCCAGCGGATCGAGGCCGGCATCTTCTAGTTCGACAAAATCGTTATTCGCAGCCATACCATCAAAGAATACTACCTCATTCAATCCAGCAGCATATTCCACGCTATCCTCCCCCTGATGACCTTCACCGATTTCATCATCATCACTGCCACACATATCAATATCACCCGTAGCAACATAAGGCTCGGGTGCAATATATGATGGTTGTGGTCGATGTAATGTGGATGGTTCGGGGTGAGAAGACCGGAAAGATGTGGACGGACATGCTTGGAATGCGCTGCTTGGATCGTGTTGGAATGATGCGGAGGTGTGGGGAAATCTGCGTTTAGTATATAAATTGTTATTATAATATTATTCCTTAATATTTTCGTAACTAAATCATCACTTGTTTCAAATTTATTTACCTGTGGAAGACTGTGTATGATAATTCTTGCTGTTCTTCTGGGGTGCATGTAACTGCAGCAGTCGACTGGAAGAACCTGGATTTATGGATTTTATTAAATGTTTGAATATTAGTATATAGGTATTACTAAAATGTTTAAATATGGGTTTATAAAATGTTTACCCATGAGTTTGAAGGTTTGAATAATGTTGTGTATAGTCATATCCACCGGCACTAACGGTATCATCGTTAATCATGTGACCGTACCCCCAAGAACTATCTCCAGTATTACCATCAAAATTACCCGTTGGAGGGGCATCTGATACTTCCAATTGGTCCTTCTGAACCAAAATGTCAAAAGAATGCTGGGTGCTTGAGAGACCGAAATCTATTATCGAAGATATTGATGCATCGTCAATAATTTCAACCAATGCATTTCCACTGAACATAGGCCATATACAACTTAACTTAACCTTACTTTCACGGGGATCGTATTTCGTAATTTTGAACAATTTAGTCTCTAGTTCATCACAAGTCGTTGATGCTTCCAATCGCATGATTCGTGCAGACCCGCCCATATACTCGGGATCTTGTGCACTTGTGATAACCTGGCCATCGTATTTACATACAACAAATATACTTGGGGATGCCATAATCCTGCACAAAAAACAGTTATATTTTTTATGTTGTGTTGAAATTGCAAAAAACTTTCAAACTCGAAGATTGCTTACTTCCAATACTTTATGAACTGTTCCACTACTCGAAAATTGCTTACTCGCAGACTATGGTACTGAGCTTGACCTTCTTCTAAAACTCCACACTTACTCAAAATTGATAGCGGAGAAGAATTGATCGAAGTAAATGGATAGTGACCAGTGCAGAATGAAAAATTGACAGAGATGAAATGGGTAGTGAAATGTATAGTGGAGACATATTTATAGGGTATGAGGGCCGGCAAGATATTGAAGAGGACGGGTTCTAACAACCCGCCCTCTTAATTGACCTGACCGACTCTGGCATACTGGTACAAATAATTATTGAAGAGGGCGGGTTTTAATAACCCGCCCTCTTCAATATGATGTAAAGTGATTTGACAAGACAAGTATATAAAAAAACAAAATTAATGAAGAGGGCGGGTTTCAAGAACCTGCCCTCTTCCTTTTGTGAACAGTAAACCCAGTAACTGATTTGACAATTAATGAAGAGGGCGGGTTTTAATAACCCGCCCTCTTCAATATGATGTTCTGAACACTTACACATAATTTTAATAAATAAATATATTAAAATAAAGTGATGTGACAAGACAAGTATATAAAAAAATAAAATTAATGAAGAGGGCGGGTTACAGGAACCCGCCCTCTTACTTTCTGAATAGTGCTGATTTGAAAGCTCTGGTAATTAACGAAGAGGGCAAATAGTACTGATTTGACACCTCTGTTAATTAATGACATTAATGAAGAGGGCAAATAGTACTGATTTGACACCTCTGGTAATTAATGAAGAGGGCGTGTTCCTGGAACCCGCCCTCTTCTTTGTGAATAGGAACTGATTTGACAGCTCTCTGGTAATTAATGAAGAGGGCGGGTTCCTGAAAACCGCCCTCTTCATTTGTGAATAGTAACTGATTTGACTAATTATTGAAGAGGGCGGGTTCCTGGAACCCGCCCTCTTTGAGAACAAAGACTGTAGCGGGTTCCTGCAACCCGTCCACCATCTATAAAACCCGAGCATCAACCACACTTTCTTCATCAGTGAGAAAACCACACTTTCTAATCTCTACTTGATAAAACTCTTGACAAATCTCTGCTTCAGTACATTTCAATGGAGAATCAACCACTCGATAAATCTCTGCTTGTGCATCAAAACGAACACAGATCGTTCAATATATTACACGGGGAGGAAATATTCTAAACTTAGTTAATTTTTTTTAATTACACTATTCATTTAATTTTAATAGTTGAAAATAACATTATTTAATTTTGCAGGATGGAGATAATCTCACCGTCGTCACGCATAGCTCAGACAAATGGATAGTTAGCGACCAACGAATAAACCATCGGTTTAGACGGGCCGGATTTTATGAAGCGTTGTTGATGCGTCATATCCAAATCGACCACGCCCTCGTCACCTCTCTGGTCGAGCGTTGGAGAAAAGAGACCCACACCTTTCATCTAGGATGGGGTGAGGCCACAATCACACTCCAGGATATTGGCCTCTCACTCGGTTTACGGGTCAATGGGCTTGGGTTGGTCGGAGGAAAAATTGTTGGTCCAGATACCGACCACCCATACTGGGATACATATGCCGAGTCTGCTCTCGGACAGGTAAACAATTTCATTCTGATTCCCCTATTTAGTGTACCTATTTTATGTTTTACATTATTTCTAGCTTTAATATTTAAAAAAAATGCTAATATCAGGCACCAGGAGGCCACAGTAAGGGGTATAAAATCAATTTAAACTGGTTAAGAGATACATTTAGTAATATCCCTGATGAAGCCACCGATGAAGTTTTGGATAGACATGCACGTGCCTACATTCTGTACATGATCGGTTCTTGGTTGATGCCGGACCAATCAGCAACGCATGTCCATCCGTTATACCTTGGCTTCCTAGCGGATTTTGATGTCTGTGGCCAATATGCTTGGGGAGCAGGGGTCCTGGTCTTTCTTTATAAGGAACTCGATAAAGCATGTGCTCCTACGAAGAATAAAATTTGTGGATGCATTACATTACTTCAGGTAAATTCTTTATTTTTCACAGCTAGAATTTTGCAAAATTGCAATATTGGTTTTCTCTCTTATAATCTGAAACTTTATTTATAGATCTGGTCATGAGAGCATATGTATATAGGAAGACCAGAGAATGTTAAAATAACTGGCTTGGATATCCCCGGAAAGCCGCTCGGCTGTTGGTGGAATGGGAAGAAAGCGTATAAGGCTCCTCGTCGAGTACTTAGGTACTATAGAGATGAGTTGGATCGCATGGAGGCGGCTCAGGTAACCATAATTTAGGTAATTAAATTTGTTTTACAATTTTGAAATACCTTAATCACAATTTTTTTACTATGTTATTTGCGCAGTTTCTGTGGATGCCTTATACAGCAGATCGTCTACAACACTTACCCGGCATCTGTCTCGAAGGAGAGCCGATTTGGCGGGCTCGATGCCCACTCCTCTGCATTAATGTCGTTGTTATGCACCTCCCGGATAGGGTGTTGCGACAGTTTGATAGATTGCAACATATTCCTGTCCCGCCGCCTTCGCCTATGACAGTAGAGGGAGACATGCGAGGAGGAAATACGGAGCGTGATTGGAGGGAGCATCATCATCAGTATTTGCTGAGATGGGAGGATAGGCAGCATAGTATTTCCTTATAGCAAATAGGTGACCACACAGCCACCGACGCTACTAAAGTATATCTACAGTGGTATAAGCGTGTCACCATAAGATATCTTTCTGCTCCCCCCAAAAACTTTCCAAACATCTCGCGGTACGAGCCTAGAGGCCACATGGAACGAGATTTGGTAAGTTGAATTCTTTATATCATATTACTTTTTAACATCCGGCGGTATGAGTCAATACTTATTTCTTATTTCTAATGTAACGACAGGCTCGTGGGTTGCATCTCGTACAAACAATGGTGCAGGAACCATACCCGACTGATGCTGGTCCGGCATCTCAGGCTCGATTTTCAAATGTCGACCAATTAATTGGTGATGTATTCGGTTCATATGGTATTTCTCAACATTTATCGCCGGCACCGGAGCCGCAGTATCAGCCGGCACCGGAGCCGCAGTATGAACCGGCACGGCAGCCGCAGTATGACCCGGCACCAGAGCCGCAGCATCAAGGAGATCCAGCACAGCAGGATCGGTGGTTTGGATCACCATACCGTCAGCAGCAACCCTGGCATACCGGACAGGCGCAACAACACCAGTCTTGGGGATCAGGTTTTGCAGAACAGCCGTCTTGGGGGTCAGGATTTGCGCAGCCATGGGGCCTAGGTTTTGTGCAACATCAGCCGTATGAAACCGGGATAGGTTCTTCGCTACAACTGCCCAGTTGGGACACAGATTTAGCGTCCTAGCAAATTTGTTGGGAAGCAGCACATATCCGACACTTGTCCCACATTTAGGTTCAGGATTTGCGGATCAACAGCCTGTCCAAGACGCTGCTGAAGACGAAGCTGAAGCAAAACCCGAACCCGAAGCAGCAGAGCAGCCGCCGCCGCCGCCATCTATCCAAAAAACAGGTGGTTCCTCCAGTCATCCCAGGAGGCATAGGCTTATGTCAAGCCTTCTCGGATTTCATAAGGGAAAAGGAAAAGGAAAAAAATAGTATTTAAATTTTACAAACAGATAGGATTTTTTCACATTGGAAATTTGACGGATTCATTTTGATATTATAAATTTGACCGTCGAGATAGAAATCGGATAGGAATTTTTGGTATTGTAAATTTTGACGGATTCATTCTGTAAAAAACATTGATATAGTGAAATTTTATTATTTAATTTAAATATTTTTTTCGTTTATTTTATTTTTAAGAATTATAATTATAATTATAATTATAATTATAATAATAATAATATTATAATTATATAATTAATAATTATAATAATAATAATAATATTATAATTATATAATTAATAATTATAATTAATAATTTAAATAATTAAAAAAAATAAAAAAATGGGGCGGGTTCTGGGAACCCGCCTCCTATTCTGGGGGTGGGGGTGGGGCAGGGGGGTGCGGTGAAACCGCCCTATATTCATAATTTTAATTTTTAATACCCTATTTTAATAATATAATTTTAAAATAATATTATTTCAAAAAAAAACCCTGGTATATATTCTAGAGAAATTTATTCAATTAATTGCAATTGTTAGCATTATTAATGTTTAAAGATCCTTGTTAGCCAAGGTGACAAGAGAATACTAAATGCTTGACACAAATCCCCCCAAAAAGTTGGAAGACCAAATCTTGAATTGTGCATCCTCCCTCCCTCCCTCTCTCTATTTATATATATCTAACAAAAATTCTAATTTCTCAATAACCAATGGCTCAGCAACAAAGAGCTCACGTAGCTATTCTCACTGCCCCAGTGATGATGCTCAATATTGACGATCTCCAAGATCAGGACACGTGGCAGATGATGTGTCCCAAAACTCAGAAGAAAGGGCCCACAGGGGCCGACCAAGCCACCCCTATACCCGACCTGCAAGCACAAGCTGGCTCTCCTAAGAGCCCCCTGCAAATTAGCCTCCTCGGCCTCTCAGCTCGCCTCGAGCTGCCACAAGACCGAAACTTCTCGGCCCTCGCGCTAGTTCCCGAGCTCCTTTGCCAAGGCCATTGTTCATACCATAATATTGCATTATTATATTCCCCATTCTTATTCGTTTTATAAATAAACAGGTGCTTTTGATGCATGTCTGCTACATATTACAGGTTACAGGTTCTTGGACAGAAAACAGTGAAAACGATGAAAAGACGAAGCAAAAATGGACTTTGACCAACAAATAGAAGACTCTTGATCAAGCCTACATCAAAGATAAAATTCACAAAGTACAAGGCAATGTAAGGTCTAAGATTACAAAGCGAACGGTTAAAAGTCCACCGCAATTATTCACTGGAGATCTGGAAGAAACATAGAAGCTATTTTAATAAAAGAACCAAATAATAAGGAAGCCCAAAGATTCAAGGCCCAATACTTCCTTTTAAAGAGACAAAGACATAAGATTTTACCAAAGCTTGAAGTCTACTTTGACTAGGTCTTCCTAAGGATATTTTGGTAAATGTAGACGTGCGAATCAATTGTAACCTAGGGTTTCCTATCCTCTATAAATAGGAACTCTAAATCATTGTAAAGGCTATGCCTCCCTCATGCCTCTTTTTATGAATAAAATTTAGAAATCTTTTGGAGAGCATCGATGCCTCTTTTCATTTCAGAAATTCAGATCTGACAAGTCTTGTGTTGATGTTTGGAGAGAGCCATCTGTAAAGTAAGTAGATTTATTTAATTGCCCTAGTTTAGATTTCAATTCTTGCCCTAGGTAATTTTTCATTCTCTGCTCTAAATTAAATTTAATTCCTTGCCCTAGTTAGATCTTTAATTCTTTGCCCTAGTTAAATTTAATTCTTTACCCTAGATAAATGATAGATTTAGTTTTTAGATTTAATAAGAAATCCGAACACCCATCGGAATTAACTCGTTTGAGCGATTAGGAAATTCACAACATCCCTGTGGACCGACCCGTACTTACCGACTAGCTGCAAAGCGACGCCGTTCTTGATTGCGGTTACTAGATATTTTTTGAGATCAATCAAATGGCGCCGTTGCCGGGGAAACGTGTGTAATTTTTTATTCTTGCTATTTGTGTTGAATTCTTAGACGATGCATATCATTATTAAAACAAAACTGCAAATTGCATATTTAACGGTTTGTGTGTGAATTTTGCGAGGGAATCTGGAGTCACGGACTTGAGGAAACAGGAGATCTAGGGTTTCACACTTCTCTGGTATCTTTCTTAACTCCTTCTCTCTCCTCTCAAATCCAATAAAATCTATTTTCTGCAGGATTCTTTGCAAAATAGCGCCGCTCAAAAATCTTTTTGCAAAAGTTTTGTGATTGGTTTTGTTTTGCATATTTTAATACGGACTTTAAGGGGCAAAGACCAAATCAAGATTAGGTGGGGATTTCATCACCCTTCCTAAGCCCCACAAATCACAAACCGAGTATCTAGATCAACCCTTCATTAATTTAAAAAATATCTAGACCAGACTCTAAGGACTGTCGCGCTCAATAAGGACAGAGGAAGGTCGTGGGTAATCTATCGTTTATCCACATTACTTTTGTAGTGCCTAGGCAAGTGTGACAAAGACTAGTGGTTTTTAATTAGGTCCACTACTGTGGTTCCTTCCCACTTACCTGGTACTTACCTGGCTACAAGAGTAGTACGAAGGCGGTAGAGGACTGATCCTGCGGCTTGTCCTTTGGAAGTCTAGGAGCGGTCTAGAGACTGGACCTAGGTGACCTTAGTTCTAGGGTTGCTTGTGCATCTTAGGGTGATTTGTCTTGAGTCCCACTTTTTCAAAAACAAGCCAATTATAAATCACACACACGCTGCCACTTGCACTAAACCCGCTTAGTGCATGCTCGGCTGGACACGGGATCCTAGTGCCCGCCTTGTCCGCGTTCCTGCTATCGACGCCGAAGTTGGTACTTCTTCATCTTCTTTTCCCTCACTACACACCACATCGACCGTGATGGACGGCACTCCATCTAATTATAACACCACGCTGCCACCGCCCGTAGGTGAGCAGAATCCACCGCGCATCTCTCTCCAAGAGAGATGCTATCCTATTCGTGGTCCCCTTCCTACTTGTCTATCTCTTCCACCACCTAACAGGGATAATTTCGAAATTAAACCCCACTACATCAATCTGCTGCCCAAATTTCACGGGCTTGAGTCGGAAGACGCGTACATTTTCATCATCAAATTCGAAAACGTATGCGCAATGATGGGTGCTTCACAATTGACTTTAGATGCTATGCGCTTACGTCTTCTCCCATTCACACTGTGCGACTTGGCAGAAAAATGGCTTTATAATACTGCCGCACACTCTATCACTAGTTGGGATGAATTCGTCATAGCATTTCTTAAGAAGTTTTACCCAAACCATAAGACTGCCCATATTAGGAGTGAGATTAACCAGTTCACCCAGCTTCCCAATGAACCATTTTGGAAGTGCTTTGAACGTTTCAAAGATCTGCTTGTCCAATGCCCCTATCACGGAATACAAAGATGGGATTTATGTCGGATTATATATGAGGGCATTAATTCAGCGACAAAGCAGATGCTTGAAACAATATGTCAATGCAATTTCATGTCTAAAGATGACGATGAAGCTTGGAAGTATCTGGAAGACCTCGCTGAACACACGTTGCAGTGGGAAAGCGTAAGACCACCTTCAACTAAGGGAGGTATTCACCAGCTCGATGTTTCTATCGCAGTAAAATCCGAAATGGCAGCGATACAGAAGAAACTCGATGCTATTGAAAACAAGTTCTCATCATTCTCCCTAAATCAGGTCACGCTTCCTAAGACCGTCTGTGGTTGCTGTTCGGATCCTTCACACTTAACGGAAGAATGTCATATGAATGCATCGTTTCAAGCTAATACTGCTTTTCAGCAGCGACCTAGAAACGACCCTTATTCTTCCACGTACAATCAAGGATGGAGGAATCATCCTAATTTTGCTTGGAACCAAAACCAACAAAGCAATTATCAAAGACCTCCTCCACAGCAACCACAACCACAGAATCAGCCCCCCTTTCAGTCACAGAATTTCCAAAATCCGGCCAACATTTCTACACCACAAGTGGCCGGTACTGACAACTCACTTGCACAAACTTTGGATATGTTCATGAAACAATCCATGCAAATTTCGGCTGAGATGAGGTCTTCTATTGATACCATAACGAAAAACTCCGCCTTCCATGGTGAGAGTATTAAATCATTAGAAAACCAAATCGCACAGTTAAACGCCGCAATGAGTGCGAGAGAGAAAGGGAAACTCTCATCTCAACCCCTACCGAATCCTGGCCATTCACAAAATCATAATGTGAATGCCGTTACTACGTTGAGATCGGGAAAAATACTGAATAACCGAGTGGGTGAGCAATGTGATGATAGTGACACCAATGATACCCCAGCTTCTTCTTCTTCCCCTAATTCGTCTAGTCTCCCACCTTCACCCGAGCCTATTCTCCGTTTTCCCCAAGGCTCGAACCCTTCGCCCATTTCGCCAAATCTATCTAAGTCGATTCCCACTCCAGTTTTGGGATCGAATTCGTCCTCACAATCCTCTCCAATGTTGGACCAAACCCTTATTGATAAAGCACCTTATCCAAATAGGTTAAGGGCCAACAGACCAAGTCCACAAATGGAGAAGATTGTGGAAATTTTTAAGCAAGTTAACATAAACATTCCTCTCCTAGATGCTATTCAACAAGTTCCGTCATATGCAAAAATCCTAAAGGACTTGTGCACTAGGAAGAGAAAAGTTCAAGTACCTAAAAAAGTTTTCCTTGCGAGTAATGTGAGCACTGCTTTTACGCAACAACTACCCAAGAAACGAAAGGACCCCGGAAGTCCTACAATTTCTATTTCCATTGGGGGTAAAAATATCAATCGTGCTCTACTCGATCTAGGTGCTAGTGTTAACTTGCTTCCGTATTCTGTTTATGAGCAATTAGGGATCGGAGAGTTAAAACCTGTGTATTGCACTCTTCAGATGGTCGATCGATCTATCACCCAATCTAGGGGTGAGCTAGAGGATGTGTTAATCAAAGTTGGGGAATTCATATTTCCTGTGGACTTTATCGTTATTGATACACAACCTGTGGCAAACCTACGCAATCAAATCCCGGTGATACTCGGTCGACCCTTTTTGGCCACTTCCAACGCAGTAATCAATTGTAGAAACGGCTCTATGACCCTATCTTTTGGAAAGAAGTCAATTGAGCTTAACATTTACAAGTTGGGAAGTGAACCCTCCGAACCCTATGCTCATGTGTGTTCTGTCGAATTAATGGATGTCGACAGCAGCGAATTTGATCAACCTCATAATTCTGACTCTTTTCATATGTCGTTATTTGACACGGACTCTTCCACCGAGTTGTCCGGGTCAACATCTAACGCTGATGAGGAACTTTTTATAGAGTCTGACGATCACCCCATTTTTTCTGATGACATTATTCTTCGGGGTATCGATGAAAGTTTTGAGGAAATTTTCGCTGATGAACTCGCATTTTTACAAGACACGGGTGTTGAGATGAATCAACTCCAAGATAAAGAAATTGAACCTCCACCCCTTCTTTTGGACAATCATGATAATGCGAGTAATCCATCATTACTATCACTGTGTCGTCTCTCCAAATTGAGACGCAATCCTTTTCCATTACACCTCTTATCACCTCCCCACTTCTTCACGTCGAAAGGTGACATGTTCTTCCACCAACCTTGGTGCTTCATCGATAAAATTTTTGAATGGTTGGTGTTGACCTTCGGTCTTTGCAAAGCTTGGCATTGACCAATAACCTTGACCCCCTCGTGTGATTTTAAAAGATTAAAATTGTTTAACTCAAGTTTGGGGGGTGGTGGTGGTGGTATATTTTGGCTCTTGAAAGAAAATGATTTTTACAAAATTGTGAGCCAAAAATAAGTTTGGGGGAGGATTTTCACTTTCATATATTCTTGCCCCCATTAATAATTTCCTCCCAAGTCTACAGGTTTTTGAGTTTAACGGATGATATCAGTGAGGACACTGCTGTAAACAGGTTTGGGGGAGGTTGGTGCTTATTTACACATCAATTTGCATCATATTTTGCATAAGCACAACATTTTCAAAAAAAAAAATTTAAATTTTTTTTATAACAAAAGAGTAGAAAGTGAAAAATTACATCCAAAAGATAGAAATAGTTTAAGAAAACCAAGAAAATTAGAAGTTTTCTTAAACGAACTAGTAATAAGTAGTTATGAGCTGTTGTCCCAAGGGTTAGTAAGATGAAGGAAGTCACTAATCTGAGCATAAAAATAAGTCTGAAAAATAGTTTCTATTCTGGAAGCCAAATATTTGAATGTTGATACCCTACTATATGCACTTACACACGTCTTGAAACTCGGGATAGTAGAGGATACCTTGAAATGCTCTTGTCTAAAAGCCAAAGTATGAAGGAAATAAAAAAATGAAGAAAATATAAAAATGGTGAAAAGAAAAAAATGAACAATGGTTTTGTTATCGCCAAGGCAGCAATAAAAAAATATAGCGAGGATGCCTCTTCACCTAGTGTCCTAAGGCCAACTGGTCTGGGAGTCACTGCCAAGCCTTAGGTGGTGCAAGATGAGGAAAAGATTATCACCTAATCAGCAAGCATATGAGTAATCGGTCGGTTAGTACCTCAAGAAGTATTAACGGTCGCATGAAAATGTGTGAGAAAATCTAAATATTCATCAAGTTAAAAAGTACTGAGGTAGATGGACAAGAGTATGATAGCTTGAATTGAATTCTCCGAGTGTAGGGATGTTCTATTCACACACGTAGGGTTATATGATCGATGTTTGGATGAAAGGTAGGAATGAACAATAAAGACGATGTTTTATTGAGGGAGATGTGATTTCTAATATCTTTTCATGACTATTAAGATAGAGCTCATAACAACTGAAAAGCTAGTGTAGTTGGAAACTCTTATTTTCAAAGTCTTTCTTTTATGATTCTTATCTTTATATGTAAATTTCACCATCTCTCTTTTATTATAGGATTTTGTGGGTGTAATCCACTGAAAACCCTCAGGAGACAACACTCCTCCTACTAGGGACACCTAGGGGTTTAACGGCTTGTTGCACGTGCTCAGTGCAATCGTGTTTGTCTACGAAAGTGTGCTTAGTTTTCTCCCTTCCTTTCCTTCTCTTGAATAAGCTAGTTTGCTCGGGACGATCAAAGATAAGTTTGGGGGTATTTGTTCAGTTGATAAAACTGCACATTTGTATTACATTTTTCCTACCATTTTCATATTAAAAAAGGACTTTATTATAATATATCATACATATGAGGGTTTATGTGTAAAAATACTATTTTCCATGTGTTAATATATTATAATTATAATTTGGTAGGAAAATGTATGCAAATAATTTCATTGACCAAATCCTAGTAGAACAAAGTCTACTAAATCTTATTTGAGTTGTTGTGCAGAATTTTTCCAAGTTGTGCAGAATTTTTCAAGACTAGAATCAAGGAGATCAATTTATTGAAGAAGACTTGCCTAATTAAGAAAGCAAAACTTGGAAACCAAGTCTGGCAGCAACCACGAGAAGATTTCTGAAATACAAAGGTTCTAGAGAAGTCCAAATGTCCCAAAGACAGAGCCCTAGAAAATTGATGGAGGGATGAGATCAATCCGCGGCCATACCCCCCCTTTGGCCGCGGATCCGCGGCAGGATTATGGAGTTAGGGGCTGAGATTTTTTGGCATGAATCTTTTCTATATTTTACCAAATATTGAAGCAAATGATTCTGGCTTTGCATTATAAAAAGGCACCGAGAGCCTCTTGGAAAATTTATCAAGCCGAAGAGATCTCGAAGTCCAAGACAGCTCACGCATCCAGACTGATCATTAACTGTTCGTCTACCTCCTTGGAAGAGATCGAGAAGCAAACTAGTCTTTGTAATCATTTTCTAAGGAATCAAAGTGTAGATTGTTCAAGTTGATTAATAAAGGTAGTTGTTTTATTTAATTCTTTTGCATTTTACATTATGTTTTCCCTCTCTGTCTTTTCATCTTCTTTTCCCAACATGCGCGAATAATTCTCCGCTTGTTAGGGTTCGTAGGATTAGGGTAGGCTAATGGACGATGAACATCCCTAAACCCTTTTTAAGTCCTATAAAGTTTATGAACTTTATCAAAAGAATCATTAACATCCTAATCGGGCGCGCTAGCAATTCTTTACTAGTTCCGACCGCGATTAGAGATAGATTAATGATTGTTTTGGTAAAGGCTAGATAATGAACGGAGTTTCGTGTCGAGATAAGGGTTAAGAGTGTGATTCTTTTTCCCTCCAGAAACCCTAATCTACACGCATCACCGTCGTTCTAGTTTTAAATCTATTAATGGATAAAAATGGTAACTTTTAATTAATCGTGCATAACTACTAAATCCTAACGAACCCTACAAGCCCTCTTATCATATTAACTACATATTTAAAATAATCTAGATCTATATTTTACATTCTTGTTTAACGTAGATCTAGATACCACTCTATAAAATTCTTTATCCCTCCTCTCTTTCTCAACACATCTAAAGTAAAAATAAAAGGTTCCACGTTTCCCAGAGGACGACCCGTACTCATCTCGGTCTAGCTACGTGCGACACCGTTATTGATTGCAGTTAAACTACTACTACACCCTTTTTTCGTATCAATCAAATGCCATTTGATTGATCTCAAAAAATATCTAGTAACCACAATCAAGAACGACGTCGCTTTGCAGCTAGTCGGTGAGTACGGGTCGGTCCACAGGGATGTTGTGAATTTCCTAATCGCTCAAACGAGTTAATTCCGATGGGTGTTCGGATTTCTTATTAAATCTAAAAACTAAATCTATCATTTATCTAGGGTAAAGAATTAAATTTAACTAGGGCAAATAATTAAAGATCTAACTAGGGCAAGGAATTAAATTTAATTTAGAGCAGAGAATGAAAAATTACCTAGGGCAAGAATTGAAATCTAAACTAGGGCAATTAAATAAATCTACTTATTTTACAGATGGCTCTCTCCAAATATCAACACAAGACTTGTCAGATCTGAATTTCTGAAATGAAAAGAGGCATCAATACTCTCTAAAAGATTTCTAAATTTTATTCATAAAAAGAGGCATGAGGGAGGCATAGCCTTTACAATGATTTAGAGTTCCTATTTATAGAGGATAGGAAACCCTAGGTTACAATTGATTCGCACGTCTACATTTACCAAAATATCCTTAGGAAGACCTAGTCAAAGTAGACTTCAAGCTTTGGTAAAATTTTATGTCTCTGTCTCTTTAAAAGGAAGTATTGGGCCTTGAATCTTTGGGCTTCCTTATTATTTGGTTCTTTTATTAAAATAGCTTCTTTGTTTCTTCCAGATCCCCAGTGAATAATTGCGGTGGACTTTTAACCGTTCGCTTTGTAATCTTAGACCTTGCATTGCCTTGTACTTTATGAATTTTATGTTTGATGTAGGCTTGATCAAGAGTCTTCTATTTGTTGGTCAAAGTCCACTTTTGCTTCGTCTTTTCATCGTTTTCACTGTTTTCTGTCCAAGAACCTGTAACCTGTAATATGTAGTAGACATGCATCAAAAGCACCTGTTTATTTATAAAACGAATAAGAATGGGGAATATAATAATGCAATATTATGGTATGAACAAATACCCCCAAACTTATCTTTTGCTCGTCCTCGAGCAAACTTATTATTTTTTATTCTCTACAAAAAACCTAACCGCACTTTCGCAGGGAAACACGATTGCACTGAGCTCGTGCAACAAGCCGTTAAATCTCTAGGTGTCCCTAGTAGGAGGAGTGTTGTCTCCTGAGGGTTTTCAGCGGATACTACCCACAAAATCCTATCAATTCGGCTTTTCGACTTTTGTTCTCCAATTAGGTTTTCTAACAAGGAATTCTATTATCGTCGACTCGTAAATTATCCACCCGTATTCTTCACACTTCCTCATCATTTAACTTAAGATTATATATGTTCTGCAGACCTACTTAGCTTTCGGCATCTCTTAAGTTTTCCTTCTAGGGTTCCTTCTCCACTTAGGAATTTTTATCAACTTTACTAAAGATACAAGTTCTATTCTTCACTCCTTTCTCTTATCTAAACTCCAATCACATATTCCCACGTGTGTGTATAAATCACCCCTACACTTGGAAATTCAAATCAAGCAATCATACTCTTGTCCGTTGTCCAAAATACTTATTAATTGGTGAATTTTTAATTGAATATTGCTTACACATCCTTCATGCGATAGTTAATACTTCTTGAGGTACCAACAACCGATTACAAGATGCGTTAGCACTTTAAAGTGTACTTCCTAGTCTTGCAACACCCAAGGCTTTTTAGCAGTGACTCCCAAACCAGTTGGTCTAAGGCACTAGGTGATGAAGCACCCTCGCTAAATATTTTTTCTATTTTTACAGCCTTAAGTAATCACAAAAACCAGTGTTCATTTTTTTATTCTTTATTCACACTTTTTTTTTCTTTTATTTTCATTGTACTAAGGACTTTAGACAAGAGCATTTCAAGGTCTCCTCTACTATTCCAAGTTTCAAGGTGCGTGATTGTGCAATTTGTAGGGTATACATTTTCAGAATTCAGACTTAAGCTAGGAATTATTTTTCAAACTTATACTTTAATAAATACATCAATACTCTTCCCTTGTTTCAACTTAGCCCAAAAAGTGAGCCCAAAATTTGCTTATTTCTAAATAAACTACAAAGACATATACTTTCTACCGTTAAAATTTAAGGACGGTTATTTTTAGGGTTTTTAATTTACTAAGTCTAAGATCTAGTTGTTCCTAGCTAGTTAACCTATCTGTCAAACTCTAGTCAAATAATTCTAAATTGAATACAATGATTTTTATAATTTTTGAAATTTTCAATTTTTATGGATTTTCAAATAAATATGCAAATGCAAAAATATGTACATATGAATGCGAAGGAAGAAGACGTACCGAGCATACCCCCAAACTGAAACTTGACAGTGTCCTCACTGTCATGCTACACCAAGAGGGTCAAAATGCCGGCACTTCCCTGTTTATTTATTTATTTATATTTTTAATGTTTTGAATTTTTTTTATTTTTTATAGAAAAAGAAAACAAAAATATATATACATATATATAACAAGGTTCCCCCCAAACTTAAGCTTGGCCTTACACAAGCCAAAGGTTAGCACGAACCATTCAAAAATCTTATCGTGGTAATGCCCCAGTTGGTGAAATAATGGTGTGGAAAGAAAAGAGATTAGAATCACAGGAGACCGTGTGGGAAGAAGGGTAGAATATGGTCTCGGTGGAGGAGAAGAATGGCGGAAAGGAGAAAGAAGGGTAGTACGATCTTGAGGGTGTAAATCGAGTGAATAAATTAGCGCAATATGTGATGACCGATGTTTTAAAAGCGATTGCGCAAATCTATCAACCCGTCGAGCAATGGGGTCAAATCCCTCAAGATTCGCAAGAAAGCATGGGTACGCCAAACTTGGTATTGGAGATGAAAGAGTAACGGTCTTTTGTATGGTCGGAACGATAGGAAGGAAGAAAGGGAATGAATTAGGGATAGTCTCATTCTCACCGTAGTAAACTGTCTCGAACTTAAAAGATTCCATCAATGGTTCGAAACTACTGTAAGCAACCGAGTCAGATGGTTCAACTAACTCATCTGAAAATGTAAAGGACTCAAACTCGGGCGGTGAGTCATCAACACCGTCCGAAAAAGTGAAACACTCGTAAGTGTTATCGTCTGTGAGAACCGTGTCAGATTCAAAAGAAAATTTTTCAAGCTCACAGTCTTTAAGCATGGTATTAGGCGTGGTCGGAACGATGGAAAGGAGGGAGGGTGATTTAGTTAAAGGTTCAAGAGGATGAATTGGAAAATCCGACACATCAAAGAAAAATGGTTCAACCTCAATATGATCCCCAAAACCTTCCTCAATACTATCCTTATAATTCTCCTCAATATTTAACTCATCCATGCCATTATCATCAAAATCAAGACGCATATGAGGTTCGGGAGAAATATCTAATGACTCGAGATGATGAGTTGAACATAAAATTTCAATCAAATTGACAGGTTCATCATCCGAAATATTCCCGGCGTCTATATCCTCAATCAAGTGAAAATCAATTTCTTTAGACACCTCATCAAAAGTATGGATATGTATCAATTTAGGTTCTAGAGTGGAGGTGTAAAGGTCAAACGGATTAGGTGCGGTTTCACTCGAAAGGGGTTCTTCACAATTTGGCAAATCAAGCACTACAAAATCACACAACTCGTTTTTATTTTCAACCGGTGAATCATTTGGGACAATCGATGGAAAACCGGAGTTGTGGGCTTCAATTGGGTAAGGGTAGGTTTGATTTGGAAATCCTCTCACATTCTCACTCTGTCCAACCGCCTCCTTATACATTGAAAATTTTTGAGCTAGCGGGAACTAGCTACCGGTTCAGTAGGTTGCATAAGGGCGGCCAAGGACGCTTCCACGTTCCTAGTCATTTTATTTGTTGCTGCAATATAAGCCTCCAACGACTCTTCCAAACTAGACTTAGGTGGTGGGGGGGTTTCGGTAAAAGATTCGAAATTGTGTGGATATGCAAAACTCCCAACAGGCTGTGTAGAAGCAGTGTCTAGTGAAGGTGGGAAGGTCGGGTAGGACTGGTAGGAAGTGGGTGGTTGGGCAGGGGTAGGGTCAACATGTGGATAACAAGGTGAATAATCGTGCGGATCCCTAGAACTAGATGAGTGGAGAGGGGTGAAAGATCGGCTGCGAGATTGAGCAATATGCTCAACAATGGACATCGACTTAGGAGTTACAGCAGGACTTGAAAAAGTGGTATCAACATATGAAGGTGGTAAAGGTTGACTTGGTTGACATAAAGTGGGTTGCAAAGTCAAACTGTTTCTCCTAGACGCTTCTATTTGATCTTTCAAAGATATTTTAGGCATGGAGGGATCGTCTTTAAATCGACCGAAGCAATTGACGTACGACGCAAAGTTAGGTTCGGGATACCAAAGTTCGGCAAGTGATTTATGATGTGGGGTACCCATGTTAGAAGAAAGGGGAAAAGAAAGAAGGTTGGGTGGTGCAAGGATCTATTTGCGGCAAAAGTTTTTGCAAGTTTTTATAAAAATTTTCCTTTTTTTCCTTTCTCTTTATTTGAGACTGTTTGCAGAAATTTTTTTTTCGATAAACGGCTTAGACACAAATGTAATCAACCAGAAATGCACAATCAGACCTAGATCTAGGATCACCTAGGTTAGCTAGACAACTCCTAACTGTTCCAAAGGGCTAGAAATAGGACCTCAAACCGCCTCTTCACCGCCAATTGCGGCTAGGTAAGTGGGAAGGAACCACAGTAGTGGGCCTAATTAAAAACCACTAGCCTTGACACACTTGCTTAGTCACCGCAAAGTCAGGTTAGGATAAACGGCCGATGCCTATAACTAGTCCTCTGTCCTATTGAGCGCGACGTCCTTAGGGCTGAGTCTAGTATTTTTTAATTAAAGATTGGTCAATGAAAATGCCTTATGTGATTTCTGGGGTCCTGGGAAGGGTGATAAAATCCCCACCCAATCTGAATTGGTCAAAAGCCCCTTAAAGTCCGATTAAAGATATGCAAAACAGTAAATCACTTGCAATCAAAGATTTTTATTTTATGCGCGGCGCAAAGAATCCTGCACAAAATTGTTATTTGGAAGGGGGAAGATTTTTAAGCGCAAAGAATCCTGCAGGAGATTTTTCAGAGAAGATATCAGAGATTTGCAGAGGAGAAGATCAGAAGACTTACAGAGTTTTTTTTATATTTTTTTATTACCGCGCTTCTGCCCTTTTTTGGGGAACCGATCTGTCGCCTCCACCGTGGAACCGCCGCGAATTGCCTTTTCGACCGCGGATCCACCGCGGGTTCATCACCTCGGCAGTTTTTTTTATCTGTATACAATATAACTTGGACCTCTACCTAACAACTCGGGCTTTTGGGTTAGAATGGGCACCCAAGTTGTGTTGTCTATCCGTTGCTTGCGGGCTCCGCCCCCAACAATAAATGCAAAAGAATATTAGTTGAAAGTAAAATTAATAGTGAATCAAAACAAAAATTATCTAAACTAGTGCCAAAAAAATCAACAGCAGCAATAACGGCCAAATAACTAGGATGGTCATTACCTAGAATATGGTCAAGCATTTCCAAATATATAATACTTAATCTAGACAATAGGGACAGCCGATTATACCCACACTACATAAATAATACTTTTTATTTTATGCTCCGTACGTTTTTTTTTGTTTTGGGACCAGATCACCGCGATTCTTCTTGTTGACTCGGTCCTCCAAATTTCTTCTGTTGTCTATTGTGCTATTTCTCTGTTTGTTCGGATTTGATATTTGCTGTTTTGATCTCTGTAGATTTCCAGATCCGAATTTGTTCATAGATCCTGCAAAATTCACACAAAAATACCCTTCCCAAAAATAACAGATGATATATTTTTATATTTTTTTTCTTCAAATTTTTATGATTTTTTTAATTTAGATTAACCCGAAATTGCAAAAAGGAAATACTACGCCATCCTCGGCAACGGCGCCATTTGATTGATACGAAAAAAGTGTGTAGTAGTAGTTTAACCGCAATCAATAACGGTGTCGCACGTAGCTAGACCGAGATGAGTACGGGTCGTCCTCTGGGAAACGTGGAACCTTTTATTTTTACTTTAGATGTGTTGAGAAAGAGAGGAGGGATAAAGAATTTTATAGAGTGGTATCTAGATCTACGTTAAACAAGAATGTAAAATATAGATCTAGATTATTTTAAATATGTAGTTAATATGATAAGAGGGCTTGTAGGGTTCGTTAGGATTTAGTAGTTATGCACGATTAATTAAAAGTTACCATTTTTATCCATTAATAGATTTAAAACTAGAACGACGGTGATGCGTGTAGATTAGGGTTTCTGGAGGGAAAAAGAATCCCACTCTTAACCCTTATCTCGACACGAAACTCCGTTCATTATCTAGCCTTTACCAAAACAATCATTAATCTATCTCTAATCGCGGTCGGAACTAGTAAAGAATTGCTAGCGCGCCCGATTAGGATGTTAATGATTCTTTTGATAAAGTTCATAAACTTTATAGGACTTAAAAAGGGTTTAGGGATGTTCATCGTCCATTAGCCTACCCTAATCCTATGAACCCTAACAAGCGGAGAATTATTCGAGCATGTTGGGAAAAGAAGATGAAAAGACAGAGAGGGAAAACATAATGTAAAATGCAAAAGAATTAAATAAAACAACTACCTTTATTAATCAACTTGAACAATCTACACTTTGATTCATTAGAAAATGATTACAAAGACTAGTTTGCTTCTCGATCTCTTCCAAGGAGGTAGACGAACAGTTGATGATCAGCCTGAATGCGTGAGCCGTCTTGGACTTCATGATCTCTTCGGCTTGATAAATTTTCCAAGAGGCTCTCGGTGCCTTTTTATAATGCAAAGCCAGAATCATTTGCTTCAATATTTGGTAAAATATAGAAAAGATTCATGCCAAAAAATCTCAGCCCCTAACTCCATAATCCTGCCGCGGATCCGCGGCCAAAGGGGGGGTATGGCCGCGGATCCGCGGTCATTTGATCTCATCCCTCCATCAATTTTCTGGGGCTCTGTCTTTGGGACATTTGGACTTCTCTGGAACCTTTGTATTTCAGAAATCTTCTCGTGGTTGCTGCCAGACTTGGTCTCCAAGTTTTGATTTCTTAATTAGGCAAGTCTTCTTCAATAAATTGATCTCCTTGATTCTAGTCTTGAAAAATTCTGCACAACTTGGAAAAATTCTGCACAACAACTCAAATAAGATTTAGTAGACTTTGTTCTACTAGGATTTGGTCAATGAAATTATTTGCATACATTTTCCTACCAAATTATAATTATAATATATTAACACATGGAAAATAGTATTTTTACACATAAACCCTCATATGTATGATATATTATAATAAAGTCCTTTTTTAATAAGAAAATGGTAGGAAAAATGTAATACAAATGTGCAGTTTTATCAACTGAACAGCCATCTTCCTCGGTTCCTCCAACCGACCAACTCCACCACTCGCAGGCGTAACCACCGCTCCGCAAATCTCTCCACGCGCAGATTCTACGCCAGCAACATCCTACGTTCTACGCCATCACGATCCCCATTAATGGGCGATCCACTCTTTACGCAGGCGTGACGTCGGGAGCGTAACTGCCGGCGAGATTCTCGCGTCTGTTGCTGCGTGCTGCCGCCACTACATAAACCCCCATCACAGAAGGGTCAAGTAAGCCAATTTTTTATTCCACTTAGCCGTTACTCTGCTCGGATCTCGTGCTAACTTGTTCGTCGGAGGGTCCTCGGTGGTACCAAACCACCCCGGGACTTCTTTGCAGGTACCCGGTGCTAAACTCCTCAAATCACTAATCTCCTCAAAACCCATTGAAGCCTACACGCAACAGGAGATTACCTCCAAAATCTACCGGGAGATCAATGGAAGACAACATCTGAAAGAATCCAGAAAAGGAGCTCCATCAGTTGGCGCCGTATGTGGGAACAACTTCACAAAAAACAAAGTTGGCATTCCGATCTCCATCCACATGGCAAGCAACCACCCTGAAGATCCAGGTACCAGCCGCCGCCTCCCCCTCACCAGAGGCGCGGATGAACCTCCCCCGGCGACCATCATCAACGACCTCGCTAGCCGAATAGATCGGCTACAGTCCCTCGTGGAGGCGCTCGTCCGTGTACAGACGGCCGGGCCAAGGCCCCAGATCGCCGCTCCTCCGCCTCTAGAAGGCTCTGCCCTCGTCGGCACGGCTGACCATCAGCAGGCTACGACCCCTGGCCACAGATCCCATGGGCCGATACTCCCTGAGGCCCGCTGGGCGCCCTACGGCTCTACGCCAAGATCCGCCGCCAAAGCGCCTCGCCTCGAGCCTCCTCGCGACCCTTAGCCCCCTGAGGAGATGTCGGTCACCTCGCCTGTCAACAGGCATGATCGACACCCCCTCCCTTGATGGGGTCGCACAGAAGGGGCTCGCCACGACGGCTGGAGAGCCACCTCGCCCGGGGATCTACAAGACCTCATCGAGAGGAACCGGGGCCGCGCCCAGACGCAGGTCTCCCACAGCAGAGGCCAGGGATCACAAGGCGCCGAATCCTCAGGGTACCGCGGCCGACTCGACGCTCTCGAAAAGAAGATCGAGGGCATGCACCGGGAAGGTAACCTCTCGGGCGACGGGGCTATGTACGCCACCGACTCGCTCACCAAGCCGTTTACCGAGGGACTGCTCGCTGTCCACGTCTCCTCGCGCAACAAGCCCCCGAAGGTTTCTCTACGGGAAAACTGACCCTAAAGACCATTTGGATGCTTTCACCGCGGGGATGAGATTCCAGGACCATTCCGACGCCGCCCAGTGCAGGGCCTTCCCAGCCACCCTCATCCGCTCTGGTCAGGACTGGCTCCGAGGACTCGAGCCTCGCTCAATCTCGACCTTCGACGAGCTGGCTACTCAGTTCCTCGACCACTTCGTTGGGAACCGTTGGCAGAAGCGCACGGTCGACTACCTCTTCACAATTAAGAGCGGGGACAAGGAGACGTTCAAGGCTTACATCACCCGCTTCTACAACGCCCTTCTTAAGGTCCCCGAGCATCGGGACAAGACCGTCATCACGGCGCTCAGATCTGGTCTTAGCATAAGGAGTGGTTGCGCTCCTTTGCGTTGGCACAACCTATGACCATGGCCGAGGTCAAGGCGTGGACCGAGAGTGAGATTCAGCTGGAGTCTGAGGTGAACGCGAACCTCCCCCCAGCAGAACGGTCCGACCAGAAGAAGAGGGCTCGGGAAGAAAGGCCGAAGCGTCAGCAGCCCTATCTCCCGAAGTTCCAGAAGTACACCCCGCTCAGTGTCTCCCTCGCAGTGTTACTAGAGGAGGCCCAAGGCGAGGGGTTCTTCAAGTTCCCTCCAATCCCGCGTCAGGCCTCGAAGCGAACCCGGGGCCCTTACTGCACCTTCCACCGGATGCTGGGCCACGCCACGGAGGATTGTAAGCAACTCCGGAACTACGTCGAGGAGCTCATCCGATCGGGGCTTCTCGCCGCCTATTTAAGGGACAAACGGCAGGCCGACCGCAAGCAGGAGCAGCGTCCCCCCTCTTGCCGAGCTGAACATCGGCCAGATCATGCTCATTTCGGCAGATGACCAGTCCGGCGCTCAGGAAGCCCCGTACCCGGTGCCGAGCACGGAGACCAACAAGCCTCTGGGGAGCTCGGGCGTCATCTATTAGCATGTACTTTTCTTTTGGGGCAATGTAAACTCTTCTTAGGGTCTATTGTTAATTTAATAAAGATCAACGGAACATTGCGAAAAATAAGGAAAGATCTCATTTATTCAAAAAAGTTATTATGGGCTCCTCAGCCATACATACAAAAAGAAAAAGAAAATTACAACAGTGGGGGAAGGGGGTGCAGAGAGCACTGCTCATGATACTCGGTAAAGATCTCCGCCAGCCGAGGCCTCGCGAGATCTGACCTCTGCCCTCGGTTCCCCCCGCGCGCGTTGACCCCGAGCCTCAGCTCGTAGCACTTGCGGACGAGCGCCTCCGAGCGAGCCAGCCGGTTCGCGGAGATCAGGCCGAAGCGCCTCAGAGACCACAGCTTGCCCACCGCCTCGTCATAGAGCTGCTCGGACAGGAGGTTGTAAAGCCCCGGCGACGCCCTCCAGATGGAGTACATCAGCAGTTGCAGTATGGGGGAGCATCGAGGGAGCAGCCGGCCGAAGTGGTCCTAGATGCTCCTATACACCAACTGCACCATGTCCTCGGTGCATTTCTGGTCATAGAGGTATACGTCTTCGAAGTGGATGATCTCGGGGATGGTAAAGGGGAAGTCCTACATTCTCGACGCTCTGTTTGCGAGGAAAGGAAGGACTAGTGCTCCTTCAGCCTTATATAGCCCGCTGTGCCCCAACGGAACTCAACGGTCGCTCGCTCTCGCCCAAAAAGTTGCTGCCACGCGGCGATCATCGAGCCTTCTCTGGCGGAATCGGAACTACACGACCATGGCGCTTCGCCTCACCTCACATTCAATGCGCATGCTACGCGTACGTTCGCCGCGACCGTTCCTGTTCCCTACACCTGCAACTGGACGGACGGGCGAAACCTCATGAAGAATCAGCCGAGCAGCTACCCTGCTCGGTTATCCCTGGCCGGTAGCTTTCCCACTCGCAACGCCAGGGATCAAAGCCCTTGCCAAGAGGCAACCGCGCAGCTCCACTACCCGGTTATCCTTAGCAGGCATCCTAAGGCCCCTCCAACGCTAAGGATCCGAGTCCTCCATAGAGGCAGCCGAGCGGCTTCCCTGCTCGGCTATCCCTGGCCGGTAGCTCCCCTATTCGCAATGCCAGGGATCAAAACCCTCGCCAAGAGGCAACCGCGAAGCTTCACTGCCCGGATATCCTTAGCAGGCCTTATATGGCCCCTCCAACGCTAAGGGTCCAAGTCCTCCATAGAGGCAGCCGAGCGGCTTCCCTGCTCGGCTATCCCTGTCTGGCAGCTTCCCTACTCGACGCCAGGGATCAAAGCCCTCGCCAAGAGGCAACCGCGCAGCTTCACTGCCCGGTCATCCTTAGCCAGCCTCATACGGCCCCTCCAACGCTAAGGGTCCAAGTCCTCCTTAGAGCCAGCTCAGCAGCTACCCTGCTCGGCTATCCCCGGCTGGTAGCTTCCTGCCACGACTGACAGGGATGAAAGCCCTCCCAGAGGCAGTCGAGCCCAAGGATCCCTCACTCGGCTATCCTTCAGGACAAAAGCCCTCGCCAAGACGCACCAGGCGGTAACCCCGCCCGGCCAAGGGTCCTTGGTAGGCTTCTTACAGCCCCTTCCGTGCCAAGGACCAAAGTCCTCCCATAGGCAGTCGAGTCCTTGCTCGACTATCCCCGGCTGGTAGCTTCCTACCACAACCGACAGGGATCAAAGTCCTCGCCAAGAGGCACTGGGTAGTAACCCTTCTCGGTTCCCGTCTTGAAGGATCAAAGCCCTCGCAAGAGGCAACCGAGTGGCTGCCCTGCTCGGTAAACTCCGGCTGGTAGTTCCCTACCCATGACGCCAGGGATCGAAGCCCTCGCAAGAGGCATCCGAGCGGTTACCCCGCTCGGTCGTCCCAGGCTGGTAGTTGCCTACCCACGATGCCAGAGATCAAAGCCCTCGCTGAGAGGTAACCGCGCAGCTTCACTGCTCGGTCATCCTTAGTGGGCTTCTTACAGCCCCTCCAACGCTAAGGATCAAAGTCCTCCTTAGAGGCGGCTCAGCAGCTCCCCTGCTCGGCTATCTCCGGCTGGTAGCTCCCTAACCATGACGCCAGGGATCGAAGCCCTCACAAGAGCCATCCGGGCGGCTACCCCGCTCAGTGATCCCAGGCTAGTAGTTTCCTACCCACGACGCCAGAGATCAAAGCCCTCGCCAAGAGGCAACCGTGCAGCTTCACAGCCCGGTCATCCATAGTGGGCTTCTTACAGCCCCTCCAACACTAAGGACCCAAAGTCCTCCCAGAGGCAGTCGAGCCCGACCCTCGCTCGACCATCCCCAGCTAGTGGTTGCTGCTCGCAGCGCCGGAAATCAGAAGCCCTCGCCAAGGGGCAACCGAGCAGCTTCCCATTCATCCTCGGCACAAATACGGCGGACAACCCTCTGCCCATCACATGCAGAGGATCCGAGGCACCAACAAGGGGCATCAGGTCTATCCAAGTCTCGAGCGATCCCCCTTCGACTTCGGGGCCGTAGAGACGCCTCCTTCTCAGCAGCGCTTGGCACGCTTGGCAAGTGATCGAAATCAACTCGATGAACGATCGCTAGACAAATAGCCGACCTGACAGGGAAGCCCAACAGTGCAAGAAGAGAAATTTTACGAGCATTTTTTAAGAACAGAAAATAAAGTGCAAACCAAAGAAAAAAAGTTTTATTACCAAAGGAAAAGTCTTTACAAAGGGTATTTTGGGCTCCCCAGCCTTACAAACTGCCCGGAGGCTTACAAAAATTCCGAAAGCAACAAAATAAAAGAAGGAAGAAGACGGGGGCTTTAGGCCTCGGGGCCGGGCGCGACCTCGGGGTCCTCGATATCCACCACGGGACGAGCAGGGTCCTCGGCGACTCCCTCGTCAGGAATCTCTTTCCCCTGCTCCTCAGCGTCCGCAAGGGGGTATTCGGCCCGGAGCTCTTCATCGGCGAACTCCGGCATCCGGGCCTTAACGGCGTCGAGGGCCTCGTGCCAGATGAGGGTTGTGGCCACGGCCAGGTCATCATAGAAGTCCTTCAACTTCTTTTAGCCCTCCACCGCTTTCGCCACAGAGAGGTCGGCCAACTTCGCCGCCGAAAGGTCGGCCGAGTTCCCCGACTCGGTCGCTGCCCAGCTCCTTCTGGAGCGTCTTCACCATCTTCTTCAGGTTGCCGACAAGAACCTGAGCGCCCTCAAGCTTGGCCTCAGCAGCCACGGCGGCCTCGCGGTACCGGGCAACCTCTCGTTTCCCCGGCCTCCACCTCGCCCTCCAGGGCGGCAACCCTCGCCATCACCTCCTCCAACTCCCGCTTGGAGCTCTCTTCCAGCGAGGCGAGCTGGCCCCCAGCCTTCATCACCGAGGCTATCACCTCGGCTTCTATGCGTAGGGTGAGGGAAACGTGCTAGAGAACCTGAAAGATAGGAAAGAAATCAGAAAAATGAAGGAGGCACCGAATCTCATAAAAAAACAAACACTTACCTGCACGGACTCCTGGGCGATGGACACCATCTGGGCTCTGAAGGTCCCCCCGGGGACCCTACCCCCCGCCGATTTCTCTATCTCATGAAGCAGGCTATCCGCGACGGATAGCCCCGAGGGCACCGCAAACTGGAGGCCTTCTTCCTCTACCATGATCGGTGAGGGCGGGCCCTGGGATGAGATCCGGGAACCCCTCTTGAGCGGCTCCGATGGAGAGCCGACCTCCTCCTCCGAGGCCGGGTCTTCAAGAATCCGAGCCCGCTTCCGGCCCGGCACTCTACTAGGTCCCGGGGTAGGATCCTCCCTGGAACGCTCACGGGACGTGACCACCGGAGGAGAAGGAGCCAGGGCGGGCTTCGAGCGGGAAGGGTCGGCGCCTTCGGCCTTCATGACCCTCCTCGGCTGGCGCATGGAGGCTTTGAGCTCGTCCATATCCATGGGTCCAGCGCAAAACCAAATGTAAAGAAGTCAGCGACACAAGCAATATACAAGCCAAAAAGCAAGCCTAAACTTACCGACGAGCTCAATGGGGCTGAGACCGGCCTAACTCAGGACCCTCTCAGACAGCAGCATGTCGAATCAGGGGATGGGCTCCCACGACACCACTCTTACAGCGACGGGGTCTCTGGACTGGTTCCCCGGCAAGCATTTCTCCCTCGACCACTTTGGAGGCACAGGCCAGTCCTCGCCCTCGGGAGGGGAAACGATGAAGAACTTCTTCTTCCAGTCGTGAATGGAAGAAGGCAGGGCCACAACCCCTGTCCCGGCGGCGCCCCCCTGTCGCTTTCTGAAAGAGAGGTAGACCCACCTCGGGTCGTCTGCTCGACCACCAGGGTGATTTTTGAAGACGAGAGAAGAATCAAGGAGGGAGAGGCTGAAGGGAACCGCCTGTAACTTCAGGCGGATCAGGAACCCGAGGAGAATTCTTCACGAGTTTGGCACTAACTGGCTAGAGGCTAACCCGAAAAAGTTCAGCGCTTCGACGACCTCAGGAGAGAAGGGCAGGCACATTCTACCTCAAAAAGCTTCTAAATACAGGGCGATCTCCTTGCCCCGTACTTGGTCTGCCCTCTCTCCTTCCTTGGCCAGACGAAGCGTATAACGTGAGGGGATGCGGAAGCGAGCCCGAGTATTGGCGAGCTCATCCTCATGCCTCACCCAACACGAGGCATCGGGGCAGCATCTACCGCCTCCTCCCTGGGGGCTGCCCCCGCCGCATGATCTCGGGGAGAGGATCCGACCCCTGCTCCCCGGGAGGACTCAAGCTCAACTAAGGGGTCCCTAGAACCTACTCCTACGACATCTACTGACTCTACAAAGGAAGACATCTAACTTTGAGAAGAGGGATCCTCGGGAAACGAAAGCGGAAGAAAGAAGAAGAGCGCCATGCAACCATGACTTAAAACGGGGAAATATGAAGGAGTATGGGCCCTGGAATGGGCCCCACCCCTATTTATCACCGCAAGAGACCTCATCCAACGGCGCCTTTCATCTCCCGCCAAAACGCCTCCTCGCGTCCAACGGCTCCGATCGCTCCACATGTCATGCCCACACTGGGACGCATCCCATCAGGTGCCGCAGGCCTGCATATGACACGTGGACCGTCGCATCAGTGGCAGGGCACACGAACCGGCGCACCTTGCTTAAATACAGAGATCTCGCCCTGATTCGCTGACAGCCCGGGGACGTGTCCCGGCGAAACCTTAGGAGTGAGCTCACCCCAGGCGGCCCGGCAGTCCACTCCTGATCCGACCCGCTAGCTAGTTGGGACAAGAGTGGGGGCTAATGATGATGCTCAACAGTGGCGATCTCCAAGATCAGGATACGTGGCAGTCCCATAAGTCAGAAGAAAGGGCCTACAGGGGCCGACCAGGCCACCCCTATACCCGACCTGCAAGCATAAGCTGGATCTCCTCAGAGCCCCCTGCAAATTGGCCTCCTCGGCCTCTTAGCTCGCCCCGAGCTGCCACAAGACCGAAACTCCTTGGCCCTCGCACTCGTTCCCGAGCTCCTTTGCCAAGGCCATCTTCCTTGGTTCCTATGACCGACCAACTCCACCACTCGCAGGCGTAACCGCCGCTCCGCAAATCTCGCCACGTGCAAATTCTCCGCCATCAACATCCCACGTTCCATGCCATCACGAACCCCATTAATGGGCGATCTGCTCTTTACGCAGGCGTGACGTCGGGAGCGTAACTGCCGGCGAGATTCTCGCACCTGCTCCTGTGTGTTTCCGCCACTACATAAACCCCCATCACAGAGGGGTCAAGTAAGCCATTTTTTAATTCCACTTAGCCGTTACTCTGCTCGGATCTCATGCTAAATTGATCGTTGGAGGGTCCTCGGTGGTACCAAACCACCCCGGGACTTCTTTGCAGGTACCAGGCGCTAAACTCCTCAAATCACTAATCTCTTCAAAACCCATTGAGACCTACACGCAACAGGAGATCACCTCCAAAATCCACCGGGAGATCGACGGAAGACAACATCTGAAGGAGACCAGAAAAGGAGCTCCATCAGTTGGCGCCGTCTGTAGGAACAACTCCACAAAAAACAAAGTCGGCCTTCCGATCTCCATCCACATGGCAAGCGACCACCTTGAAGATCCAGGTACCAGCCGCCGCCTCCCCCTTACCAGAAGCGCGGATGAACCTCCTCCGGAGATCATCATTAACGCCCTTGCCAGTCGAATAGATCGGCTACAGTCCCTCGTGGAGGCGCTTGTCCGCATCCAGACGGTCGGGCCAGGGCCCCAGATCGCCGCTCCTCCACTTCTAGAAGGCTCTGCCCTCGTCAGTACGGCTAACCATCAGCAGGCTACGACCCCTGGCCACAGATCCCATGGGTCGATACTCCTTGAGGCCCGCTGGATGCCCCACGGCTCCACACGAAGATCCTCCGCCAGAGCGCCTCGCCTCGAGCCTCCTCATGACCCTTACCCCCTTTAGGAGATGTCAGTCACCTCGCCTGACAACAGGCATGATCGACTCCCCCTCTCTCGATGGGGTCGCATAGAAGGGGCTTGCCACGAGGGCTCGAGATCCACCTCGCCCGGGGATCTGAGAGACCTCATCGAGAGGAACCGGGGCTGCGCCCAGATGCAGGTCTCCCACAGCAGAGGCCAAGGATCACAAGGCGCCGAGTCCTCGGGGTACCGCGGCCGACTCGACGCCCTCGAAAAGAAAATTGAGGGTATGCGTCGGGAAGGTAACCTCTCGGGAGACGGGGCTAAGTACGTTACCGACTCGCTCACCAAGCCATTTACCGAGGGACTGCCCGCTGTCCACGTCTCCTCGCGCAACAAGTCCCCGAAGGTCTCTCTGTTCGACGGGAAAACCGACCCCAAAGACCATTTGGATGCTTTCACCACGGGGATGAGCTTCCAGGACCATTCCAACGCTGCCCAGTGCAGGGCCTTCCCAGCCACCCTCGTCCGCTCTAGTCGGGACTGGTTCTGAGGACTCGAGCCTCACTCAATCTCGACCTTCGAAGAGTTGGCTACTCAGTTTCTCGGCCACTTCGTTGGGAACCGTCGGCAGAAGCGCATGGTCGACATAGAGACATATAATTACTCCATATTGATTGAATTTGGAATATATACATTTATCCGCACTATTATGCTTAAAACAATTTGATATTATTTCTTTATTAAATTTCTTATGCCATTGTTTAGGGGCCCGTTTTAAACCATACGGTGACTTAGTTAATTTACAAATTTTGTTCTCATTTCCAGAAAGTATGAAATCTTTGGGTTGTTCCATGTATACTTCCTCATTTAATTCACTATTTAAAAAGGCTGTATTTACATCCATTTGATGCACATATAAATTATATATTGAAGCCAAAGCTATAAGAACTCTAATGGATGTTATTCTAGCTACATGTGCATAAGTATCAAAATAATCCACGCCCTCCTTTTGTGTGAATCTTTTAGTCACTAATCTTGCCGTGAAAGTTTGTATAGAGACGTCTATATTTTGTTTTCTTCTAAATACACATTTACATTTTATAGGCTTAGATCTTTGGGGCAAGTCAACCAATATCCAAGTATCGTTAGATATTATTGAGTCTATTTCTTCATCAATAGCCTCTTTCCAAAATGCAGCATCTCTTGAAGATATTGCTTCGCTAAATATTTTAGGATCATCTTCCATATTAAGTAGAATATGTATATTTTAAAGCACTCTGGTTCTATCTCCTTCAACGAGAAAAATTATCGAACACAAATCAATAAAATCAGGACCAAAAGATTTTTCTTTCTGATTCTTTGACTTTTCCTTGGCTCAATACTTTCATTACTTTCTCTTCTTTTCTCATTGGTAATTTTCTTAGAAGTTACTGCATCTTCCTTATTATACAAATTAGAATCAACATTGTCATGTATAAATTTATTTTCAAAAAATTCAACATGTATCGATTCAATTATGATATTTGATTCTAAATTTAGAAGTCGATATGCTTTAGAATTTTGTGCATATCCAACAAATATACTTCTAATACCTCTCGATCCTAATTTAGATTTATATGGATCGGTCACTTTATAATATGCTATGCACCCCCACACTTTAATATAGTTTAAATTGGGTTTTCTATCATTCCAAATTTCATATGGTGAAATATGAGTTTTCTTAGATGGTATTCTATTATGAGTATAACATGCTGTTAAAAGAGCCTCACTCCAAAAATTAAAAGGTAATTTAGTATTTAAAAGCATACCATTTACCATTTCAACTAAAATCCATTCTTTCGGCTAATCTATTGTATTGAGGCGTATAAGGTGCAGTTTTTTGATGAATAATACCATGCATTTCACAAAATTGAGAAAAAAATCAGAAAAATATTCTTCTCCTCTATCACTTTTAAGGATTTTAATCTTTTTATCATTTTGATTTTTTACAACAGATTTATACTTTTTAAATTTCTCAAATACTTCATCTTTTGTTCTCAATAAATATACATATGTAAAACGAGAATGATCATCAGTAAAAGTTATGAAATATCTTTTTTCTCTTCTAGTTAATTGACCATTTAATTCACAAATATCAGAAAGAACAAGTTCTAATAAATTAGTATCTCTTTCAATTTTAGGAAAATGTTTTCTAGTCATTTTTATTTCAACGCAAATTTCACATTTATCATTATGATCATTCTGACATACAATATAACCATGTTTAGACATATACTTTAAAGAGCGAAAATTTAAATGACATAATCTAGTATGCCACAAAGAAGAAGAATACTCAACAATATAAGCAAACACATAATTTATTTCATTAATACCGAGTTTGAACATGCCATCACAGGAATATCTCTTTCCTACAAACATACCATTCTTCGATATTACAAGACTCTAGAACAATTTTAAATCTCTTCTTGCACAACAGATTTGTAGATACAAGATTTTTCCTCAAATCAGGAACATGAAATACATTAAGCAGAGTAAGTTTCTGTCCATATGTAAACTTCAATTCAACACTTCCTTTACCGGGCACTTTAGCCGAAACGTGGTTTCCCATCAACACTTCTTCATGTTCTTTATTATCCATTTAGGTTTTAAATATTGATTTGTTATTGCATATATGGATGGTTGCGCCAGAATCGAGCCACCAATCTGCAGTTCTAGTTACCGCAGCCATATGCAATTCCGTAATCATGCCTATCTGCATGTCAGAAACCATGGCAACAAGTTCTTTGACTTCATTTTCTATTATATTTGCCTTGTTGATATTTTCTGATCCGAAACCAAGTTTTTTCATGGTATTTCTGAATTTGCAATCTTTAAAATAATCGCCTTTCTTTCCACAGCCATAACAAGGCATTTTTTCTTTACAAAATTAGATTTCTTAAAATCATTTCCCTTTTTCTGGAATTTGAAATTGTTCTGAAATTTTCTATGACCATTTTCACTGATATGATTCACTTTAGAGTTATATTTAGAACTAAGAAAAACATGTCACGTGCATGGTTCTTTGCCTCAATCTGCAGACGAGTCTGAAATTGCTCTATGATAAAATTTTCAGGAGAGTGCAAAATTTTCTTTCTGTATTCATTCTAAGTAGAAGAAAGTTTAGATAGAATTGCTCCAACTTGAAATGAATCAGCGACTTTGTCATGCCCTGCTTCTCAAAATACGGAATACGAGGGGTGAGAAGGCCAGCCATGCTCTTACGGTCAAGGAGATATCCTGCCGTAGTCACATTTCGGCTCCTAGCATTATATGGTAATCAGTAATCATAGCACAAGCAATGAGAAATGTAGTCACCAATTCCATCAAAATAGATATAAAACTAACTAGATATAGTGAAATGAAGGGATAGCGCTGACGTCGCTAATCTAGATGTCCGCGGTATTCTCGAGATAAGACAGATCCTGATCCGAGCTAAGTCCACTTTTCACTCTGTTCATATCATAATATTGCATTATTATATTCCCCATTCTTATGCATTTTACAAATAAACAGGTGCTTTTGACCCATGTCTGCTACATAGTACAGGTTACAGGTTCTTGGAGCAAAAACAGTGAAAAAGATAAAAGACGATGCAAAAGTGAGACTACAACCAACAAATAGAAGGATCTTGATCAAGCCTACACAAAAGATCAGTTCACAAAGTACAAGGCAATGCAAGGTCCAAGATTTCGAAGCAACGGTAAAAGTCCACTGCAATTGTTCACTGGGAGATCTGGAAGAAACCTAGAAGCCAATTTGAGAAAAGTACTGAAGAAATAGGAAGACCAAACAGCCCAAAGCCAGCAGAGAAAAATGCATATTTCAAGCCATCAATCTGGCCGCGGAACCGTGGCCAAACCCTGGCTGCGGCCGCGGTTCCGCGGCCGTCTAGAGCACGGAGTGAATAAAAATTTTACCAAAACGTAGAGGCGGCGCTGACTAGTCTTCCTAGGGGTATTTTTGTAAATGCAGACATGCGGCAATTGTAAACCTAGGGTTTTCTATGTCCTATAAATAGAGACCCAATTTCTTGTATTAGTTCATGCCTCTTTTCATCAATAAAAATTCAGATTTCTTTTGAAGATTTAGAGGACATCAATTTGTAAGTAGGTTTATTTTCTGCCCTAGTTTTAGTTTTAATTTCTGCCCTAGGTTAAATTTCTTATTTGCCCTAGTTTAATTTAGAATAGAATTATTAATCTGCAGTAGATCGTTAATCTCTTAAATCAAAACTCATAAAAATTATGTCTTTCTTAGATCCCTCAATGAGCGAGTAGTTTCTTCGCTTGTTAGGGTTAGGAATAGGGAAGGGTTTGAGAGATGAAGATCTCTCACCCCTTTCTTTGCCAATCTCTTATGAATAATTAGGACTCCATGCATACTTTTATATTCCGCTCCCTACGGCACTCTACACACGAGGTAACGGTGATACCGTAGTATAAAAAACCGGATATGAATGTTTTCCATGGAGGTTAGGGTAAGGATTAAGAAAGGACGGACAAGAATCTAGAGGAAGAAACATGGTTTCTTCCCGATCATCCTAATCCCCTTTATTAATAATTACCATAACTCCTAATCTGATATCTAATTTAAGGCATTGAAAGAGGTGGAAATCTTTATTTACCAAACTTTACCTAAACCTAATCCTAGCAAGTTTCCTAATCCTAGTATAACTCAACTTAGTTTTTGTGATAAAAGATCCAACACCCTTTGGAATTAGCTCGTAAGAACATTTAGGAAATTTACACCATCCCTGTGGACCGACCCATATTCACCGGCTAGCTACCAAGCGACGCCGTTATTGATTGCGGTAACATATTATTTTTGATCATAAGAAACAACACTTAATCAAATGGCGCCGTTGCCGGGGATGGTGTAAAAATTTCCTTTTTGTAATTTCGGGTTAATATAAATATAAAAACCAAAAAAATTGAAAAATTTGAAAAATATAAAAGTTCTATCATCTTTTATTGTTTGAAGGGTTTCTTGTGTGAATCTTTGCAGGATCGACGGATCTGGAAAAATCCAGAGTGCGACACAGAAAAAGGTAGATCAGAACAGAAAGGGATTGGAACAACAGAACAGCAGAATTTTTACGGAGCCCTGAATCCTCCACACGGCCGCGCTTCCACCGCTGCAACCACCTTCCGATCACGGATCCGCGGCTTGCTGCTGACGTCAGCACGCGCAATTTCATCTGTTTGTTTCCTTTTTCTCCCTTCTGCAAATCCCCATATATCTTCTGTCAAATCTTCTGCAGGATTCTTTGCGCTTAAAAAATCTTCCCCCTTCCAATAATTGATGTTCTGCAGGATTCTTTGCGCCGCGCTTAAAAGAAAATTGATTGCAAGTGATTTACTGTTTTGCATATCTTTAATCGGACTTTAAGGGGCTTGAGACCAATTCAGATTGGGTGGGGATTTCATCACCCTTCTCAGGACCCCAGAAATCACATAAGGCATCTGCATTGACCATTTTTAATTAAAAAATACTAGACTCGGCCCTAAGGACGTCGCGCTCAATAGGACAGAGGACTAGTTGTATATATCGGCCGTTAATCCTAACCTGACTTTGCGGTGTCTAGGCAAGTGTGTCTAAGGAGAATGGTTACTTAATTAGGGCCACTACTTTTAGTGGAGAGCCTCCCACTCACCTGGCACTTACCTGGCCGCAATTGGTGGTGAAGAGGCGGTTTGAGGACCTATTTCTAGCCCTTTGGAACAGTTAGGAGATGTCTAGCTGACCTAGGTGACCCTAGATCTAGGCCTGATTGTGTATTTGTGGTTGATTGCATTTGTGTCAAAGTCTCTTCTCAAAATCTTTTTGCAAAAAAGCTCCACATAAAAAAAAGGACAAAATCTTTTCCAAAACTTACAACTTGTCGCTAAAGAAATCTTTGCACTCCACTTACACCACCTTCTTCTCATTGATGTTTTCTTACCTCCACATTCTGTCTTTCATCTTTTCGACTACACTACCTCTTTAGTGTATGTCCGGTTGGACTAGGGACACTAGCGCCCAATTAGTCCGTGTTTCGTTGGTACCGACCGACGAACCTTTCGACTCCGAAGTCGAAATCCTTTCCACTTCTTCACTTTCACCTTCAAATTCTTCTTCCGAAGGTATGTCGGGATACAATCCTAACAACACCTTGCCGACGGAAATGATTCCACCTCCGTTAGGTGCGAATAACCCGAATCACCCGCCTGTTGAAGCGCCCCAACGAGTCGCGCTCCAGGATCTTTTCTACCCAATCCGCACCGCCCTACCTACTTGTTTTTCACTCCCATCGGCAAATGGGGACAATTTTGAGATCAAACCCCACTTCATCAATATGCTGCCTAAGTTTCACGGATTGGAATCCGAAGATGCATATATCTTTATCAAAAAACTCCAAAACGTCTGCGCTATGATGAAAACAACCCAATTATCCGACGATGCTATAAGACTAAGGGTCATTCCTTTCACCTTATGTGACTTAGCCGAGAAGTGGCTATACAGCACAGCGTCGCATTCAATTAAGAATTGGGAAGAGTTTGTCAAAGCTTTTCTTAAAAAGTTCTATCCTCATCACAAAGCTGCTAGAATCCGTAATAAGATTATACAATTTTCCCAGCTTCCTTCCGAACCATTTTGGAAGTGTTTTGAAAAATTCAAAGACCTACTCGTTCAATGCCCTCACCATGGGATCGAAAATTGGCAACTTTGCCAAACATTATACGAGGGATTGAACCCGGCAACGAAGCAGTTGCTAGAAACCATTTGTCAATGTCACTTTCTAACCAAATCTAGTGATGAAGCATGGCAGTTTCTTGAGGAGTTTAGTGAACAAACAATTCAGTGGGAGAGCACCAAGACCACATCATCTTCTTCTACTGGTCAGTCTAGGGCAGGCATACATCACTTAGATATGTCGATTGCTATGAAGGCCGAGATGGCCGCACTTACGAAAAAGTTAGAAGCGATTGAGACCAAAATCTCATCGCCTTCTCCTGCCCCTGTTGTGCCTCCACGAATTGTTTGTGCTTGTTGTTCGGATCCATCACATCTCACCGAAGAGTGTCCTTACAATCCATCTACTCAAGGATATGATCAAGTCAATGCTGCCTTTCAGCAACAATAAAGAAATGATCCATACTCTTCGACATACAATCCGGGTTGGAAGAGTCACCCAAATTTCGCTTGGAACCAAAATCAACAATTCCAAGAAAACAACAATTTTCAAAGGCCTCCTCCTCCACAACAACAAGCACCTCCACAAGCTCAATTTCAGCAACCTTTCCAACAGCAACCTTACCCTAATCAAGTGAACAATTTTGTGCCCAACAATTCTTACCCGCCAAACAATTTTGTTCCACCTAATAATGACAAGGTTAACTCGCTCGAAAGAAGTCTAGATGCGTTCTTAAAGCAATCTACACAATCCGCAGTAAGATTAGAAACTTCTATTCAATCTTTGGTGCAAAACAGTGCCTCACACGATCAAAGCATCAAATCTATTGAGGCACAAATTGCACAACTCAATGCTGCGTTGAAAGAGCGAGAAAAAGGAAAGCTTCCATCTTAACCACTGCCAAATCCCGGTCACGCACATGTTGCATATGAACAGCAGAATCATAACTTAAATGCTGTGACCACGTTGAGATCCGGAAAAGTGTTGCAAAATAATGTGGGTATTAACTATGACACCCCTGCGGTGGTCCTTCTTCATCTTCTTCACCTTATTCTGCTTCACCTTATTCTTCTTCTTCTTCGTTAGAGCCTATTCTGCATCCTTCACACGACTCTACTTCTTCTAGCTCAAACGGACCCACTTATCACAACACGAACACATCTACATGGGGTTCCGTTCTAACTCCACAATCTGATCCGCAAAAATTGGACTCAACAACTTTTCAAAATGTTCTTTTTCCAAACCGGTTGAGATCCAATAAACCAACTCCACAAATGGAGAAGATTGTAGAGTTGTTCAAACAGGTTAGCATAAATATCCCTCTCTTGGATGCAATCTAATAAGTTCCTTCATATGCAAAAATCTTAAAGGACTTATGCACCAAAAAGAGGAAGTCACAAGTACCAAAGAAAGTTTTCGTAGCTAATGCTATTAGCGATGCTCTTGTCCAATCTTTACCCCAAAAGCATAAGGACCCCGGTTGTCCTACTATTTCGATAACAATTGGGGACAAGAATATCAATAGAGCACTATTAGATAGTGTCAATTTTCTACCTTATTCTGTGTACGAGCAATTAGACGTTGGAGAGCCTAAGCCCACTCATTGTACTCTCCAAATGGCCGACCGATCAATCACCCATCCTAGGGGAGAGTTGGAGGATGTGTTAATTAGAGTAGGGGATTTTATTTTTCCCGTGGACTTTATTGTTATGGATACACAACCTGTCGCTAACCCCCGGAGTCAAATTCCGGTGATACTTGGTCGACCATTCCTTGCGACTTCTAATGCGGTGATCAATTGTCGTAATGGTTCAATGAATCTATCTTTTGGCAATATGACAATTGAACTAAAAATTTTTAAGTTGGGAAATCAGCCCGCCGAGCCTAATTCCAGCGTACTTGATGTTTGCTCGATCAATGAGATCGCGGAGGAGGACTGTGAGTTCGAAAATTTTATGTTTGACCACAGCAGTGTTGACGCCACTAGTGCGTTCCTCCTAGAATCCGACACAGCTTTCACGGCAGGCAACGATTATGAGTGTTTCCCCTTTGTAGATGATTTTGACGACTCACCACCCGAGTTTGAGTCTTTTGCTTTTTCGGATAAGTTAGTTGAACCATCCGACTCGGTTGCGTACACTCGATTTGAACCTTTGATGGAATCCTTCGAGTTTGAAACAGTTACACCATTGTTACCATCAATTGTTTCACCTCCTAAACTCGAACTAAAGCTTTTGCCATCGCACCTTAAATATGTTTATCCAGGTGAGAATGAGACCCTACCCGTTATCATATCGGCTTCTCTAGCTCTCGAGCAAGAGAAGGCCCTTTTAATGGTCTTACAAAATAATCGGCAAGCTTTTGACTGGTCTATGGCGGACATCAAGGGGATTAGTCCCCTCATAGTTGAACATCATATAAACTTGATGGATGATGCCAAGCCAGTTAGGGATCCACAAAGACGCCTCAACCCCATAATGAAAGAGGCTGTCAAGAAGGAGATTGTTAAATGTCTTGATAGTGGTATCATTTACCCTATTTCGGATAGCCAATGGGTTAGCCCCATTCATGTTGTGCCAAAGAAATTGGGCATCATGGTCATTACCAATGAGGCAAATGAGTTAATTCCCACTCGCACCCAAACTGGATGGCGAGTTTGCATCGACTATAGAAAACTCAATGCCGCGACAAGGAAAGACCACTTTCCTTTACCTTTCATTGACCAAATGCTAGAACGATTGGCTGGGCACGAGTTCTACTGCTTTTTAGATGGCTATTCCGGTTATAACCAAGTCCCCATAGCCAAAGAGGATCAAGACAAGACCACATTTACTTGTCCTTTTGGCACTTTTGTTTATCGTCGCATGCCCTTTGGGTTATGCAATGCACCCGCTACATTTCAGCGGTGTATGATGGGGATCTTTTCAGACATGGTTGAAAAGTTTTTGGAGATCTTTATGGATGATTTCTCCATTTTTGGTGACTCCTTCGACGAGTGTTTACTACACCTTGACGCAGTTCTTACCCGCTGTAGGGATAAGAACCTAACTTTAAATTGGGAGAAGTGCCACTTTATGGTATGAGAAGGCATTGTCTTAGGACATGTTATCTCGCAAAACGGCATAGAGGTTGATAGAGCCAAAATTGAGGTCATTTCCAATCTTCCTCCTCCTAGATGCGTCAAAGACATCCGAGCTTTCCTTGGCCATGCCGGTTTTTATAGACAGTTCATCAAGGATTTTAGCAAGATTGCTAGACCCTTGACTCTCTTATTGGCCAAGGACACAACATTTGATTTTGACTCAACTTGCATGGAAGCGTTCGAGTCATTGAAACACTCTCTCATTTCTGCGTCCATTCTTTCATCTCCAGACTGGACGCATCCCTTCGAGATTATGTGCGACGCATCGGATTTTTCCATTGGTGTTGTTCTTGGACAGCACATTAATAAGATGCTGCACGTGATTTACTACGCTAGCCGTACATTAAATGAGGCCCAACTAAACTACACAACAACAGAAAAATAATTTTTAGCAGTTGTGTTTGCACTTGAAAAATTTCGGCCTTATTTAATCGGCTCTCCAGTTATTGTGTATATAGACCATTCAGCTCTTCGCCACCTTTTTGCGAAGAAGGATGCTAAATCGAGGCTAATACGTTGGATCTTCTTGCTACAAGAGTTCGACCTTGTCGTAAGAGATAAAAGAGGATGTGAAAACGTAGTGGCCGATCACCTTTCACGACTTCCTTCTTCGCCTACACTTGAAATTCCAATCAAAGATGTTTTTTTCGATGAGCAACTCTTAATCGTTTATTGTGAACCATGGTTCGCTGATATAGTAAACTACTTGGCCACCGGCTTGATACCTAAAGAATGGTCAAAACAGGATAAACTCCGCTTCTTGTCCTAAGCAAAGCATTTTTACTGGGATGAACCTTATCTTTTTAAATACTGTTCCGACCAAATCATTCATCGGTGTATACCGGAAAACAAGTTTAAGAGTGTGCTGTCTTTTTGCCACGATCAAGCATGTGGCGGGCACTTTGGCCCAAAGAAGACAGCTGAGAAAATCTTGCAGTGTGGTTTCTATTGGCCATGACTCTTTAAGGATGCATATGAATACTGCAAGACATGCTCCCGGTGCCAACACTTGGGCCGGATATCGCGGAGATACGAAATGCCGCTCCAACCAATTTTGGTTGTGGATGTTTTTGATGTTTGGGGAATAGACTTCATGGGACCATTTCCCAATTCTTTTGGGAATGTGTATATTCTTTTGGCTGTTGACTACGTGTCAAAGTGGGTCGAGGCTGTGCCTAGCCGAACGAATGACAATAAAGTTGTCGTTCGATTTCTTAAAGAACATATCTTTTCTCGATTTGGGCACCCTCGAGCGATTATAGGTGATAATGGTTCTCACTTTTGCAATAGGACTTTTGAGTCCTTAATGCGCAAATATTCTATTACCCACAAGCTGTCAACGTCATATCATCCCCAAACATGTAGGCAAGCCGAGATTTCAAATCGGCAAATCAAGCAAATCTTGGAGAAAACGGTTTCTAAAAACCGTAAAGATTGGTCACTCAAACTGATCGATGCACTATGGGCTTTCCGTACTTCGTACAAGACCGATCTTGGTATGTCTCCATACCGGCTTGTTTACGGGAAGGCTTGCCACCTCCCAGTAGAGATTGAGCATAAGGCATTTTGGGCAATCAAAGAGTTGAATTTATCATTAGGAGATGCGGGCAGCAATCGAAAGCTGCAATTAAATGAACTAGAAGAGCTGCGGGATGAGGCTTATGATAATGCCGTAATTGTTAAAAACCGAACTAAGGTATTCCATGATAAACACCTTCTGCGAAAAACATTTAAACCTGGTCAACAAATTTTACTCTATGACACTCGGTTACATTATTACCCCGGCAAGCTCCGTTCTAGGTGGAAAAGGGCCATTTGTAGTTCACATTGTTTATCCGCACGGTGCGGTCGATCTTGAAAATCCGGAGGACGGTACTTTATTCAAAGTAAATGGATATCGATTGAAACCGTTCCTCACAGCGGACCCATCGGAGGAGCTCCTGTTTTTGCAGGAGCCGCTTTACACCGATTAAATCTCCTCCACTTTCACCCCCGAATTTCCAATCAATTTTTCTAAAACTTTATTTCAAATAAGTTTGGGGGTGTGTATCATTTGTAAATATGATAATAAACAGGTAATTGCCGACATTATCATCCCACTTGGTGCAGCATGACAGTGAGGACACTGTCCAGTTTAAGTTTGGGTGTATGCTCAGTAAGTTTTCTTCCTTCGCATTCATATGTATATTTTTGCATTTGCATCCTTATATAAAAATCATAAAAATTGAAAAATTTGAAAAATAAAAAAAAATAGAAAAAGAAAAACTCATAAAAATTGAAAAATTGAAAAAATTATAAAAATTAATGTATTCAATTTTGGCCGTATTTGACTTAGGTTTAACAAATAGGTTAACTAGCTAGGAACAGCTAGATCTGAGACTTAGTAAACTAAAAACCCTAAAAATAACTTTTCTTAAAGTTTAACGGTAGAAAGTATATGTCTTTATACTTTATTTAGAAATAGGCAAATTTTGAGTTCACTTCTTGGGCTAAGTCAAAACAAAGGAAAAGTATTGATATTTTTATTAGAGTATAAGTTTGAAAAATAATTCCTAGTTTAAGTCTAGATTCTGAAAATGTATAACCTACAATTTGCACAAACACGCACCTTGAAACTTGGAATAGTAGAAGAGACCTTGAAATGCTCATGTCTAAAGTCCTTAGTACGATAAAAAATAAAAAAAATAAAAGTGTGAATAAAGAAAAAAAATGAACACTGGTTTTTGTAATTACTTGAGGCTGCAAAAATAGAAAAAATATTTAGCGAGGGTGCTTCATCACCTAGTGCCTTAGACCAACTGGTTTGGGAGTCACTGCTAAAAAGCCTTAGGTGTTACAAGACTAGGAAGTACGCTTTAAAGTGCAAACGCATTTTGTAATCGGTCGTTGGTACCTCAAGAAGTATTAACGGTCGCATGAAGGATGTGTAAGAAAAATTCAATTAAAAATTCACCAATTAATAAGTGCTTTGGACAATGGACAAGAGTATGATTGCTTGATTTGAATTTCCAAGTGTAGGGGTGATTTATACACACACGTAAGGATATATGATTGGAGTTTAGATGAGAGAAAGGAGTGAAGAATAGAACTTGTATCTTTAGTAGAGTTGATAAAAATTCCTAAGTGGAAATGGAACCCTAGAAGGAAAACTTAAGAGATGCCGAAAGCTAAGTAGGTCTGCAGAACATATATGATCGTAAGTTAAATGATGAGGAAGTGTATAGAATATGGGTGGATAATTTACGAGTCAACGATAATAGAATTCCTTGTAAGAAAACCTAATTGGAGAATAAAAGTCGAAAATCTGAATTGATAGGATTTTGTGGGTAGTATCCGCTGAAAACCCTCAGGAGACAACACTCCTCCTACTAGGGACACCTAGAGGTTTAACGGCTTGTTGCACGAGCTCAGTGCAATCGCGTTTCCCTGCGAAAGTGAGGTTAGGTTTTTGTCGAGAGTAAAAATAGGTTTGCTCGAGGACGAGCAAAAGATAAGTTTGGGGGTATTTGCTCATATCATAATATTACATTATTATATTCCCCATTCTTATACATTTTACAAATAAACAGGTGCTTTTGACCCATGTCTGCTACATAGTACAGGTTACAGGTTCTTGGAGCAAAAACAGTGAAAAAGATAAAAGACGATGCAAAAGTGAGACTACAACCAACAAATAGAAGGATCTTGATCAAGCCTACACAAAAGATCAGTTCACAAAGTACAGGGCAACGCAAGGTCCAAGATTTCGAAGCAACGGTAAAAGTCCACTGCAATTGTTCACTGGGAGATCTGGAAGAAACCTAGAAGCCAATTTGAAAAAGGTACTGAAGAAATAGGAAGACCAAATAGCTCAAAGCCAGCAGAGAAAAATGCAGATTTCAAGCCATCAATCTGGCCGTGGAACCGCGGCCAAACCCTGGTTGCGGCCGCGGTTCCACGGCCGTCTAGAGCACGGAGTGAATAAAAATTTTACCAAAACCTAGTGGCGGCGCTGACTAGTCTTCCTAGGGGTATTTTTGTAAATGCAGACATGCGGCAATTGTAAACCTAGGGTTTTCTATGTCCTATAAATAGAGACCCAATTTCTTGTATTAGTTCATGCCTCTTTTCATCAATAAAAATTCAGATTTCTTTTGAAGATTTAGAGAGCATCAATTTGTAAGTAGGTTTATTTTCTGCCCTAGTTTTAGTTTTAATTTCTGCCCTAGGTTAAATTTCTTATTTGCCCTAGTTTAATTTAGAATAGAATTATTAATCTGCAGTAGATTGTTAATCTCTTAAATCAAAACTCATAAAAATTATGTCTTTCTTAGATCCCTCAACGAGCGAGTAGTTTCCTCGCTTGTTAGGGTTAGGAATAGGGAAGGGTTTGAGAGATGAAGATCTCTCACCCCTTTCTTTGCCAATCTCTTATGAATAATTAGGACTCCATGCATACTTTCATATTCCGCTCCCTACGGCACTCTACCCACGAGATAACGGTAATACCGTAGTATAAAGGACCGGATATGAATGTTTTCCATGGAGGTTAGGGTAAGGATTAAGAAAGGACGGACAAGGATCTAGAGGAAGAAACATGGTTTCTTCCCGATCATCCTAATCCCCTTTATTAATAATTACCATAACTCCTAATCTGATATCTAATTTAAGGCATTGAAAGAGGTGGAAATCTTTATTTACCAAACTTTACCTAAACCTAATCCTAGCACGTTTCCAAATCCTAGTATAACTCAACTTAGTTTTTGTGATAAAAGATCCAACACCCTTTGGAATTAGCTCGTAAGAACATTTAGGAAATTTACACCATCCCTGTAGACCGACCCGTATTCACCGGCTAGCTACCAAGCGACGCCGTTCTTGTTTGCGGTAACATATTATTTTTGATCGTAAGAAACAACACTTAATCACACTCTGAGCATAGTACTTAGGTCGCCAGGGCGACACAATAGTAATGTATACATATATAATTTGTGCAACGATGATAAACATAAAGCAGTAAGTATAGAGTAATGACGTGAGTATGAAATAATCGGTACATGTAACGATAAAGCAGGTGTATCAGATCAGTAATCAGTGCAATGTCCATGTCATTAAAGCAATCAATCTCTAAGTCTCAATGTCCAAGTCACTAAACTTATCGTCAGTCCAAGTGTGAGCATCAACCACCGCAGAAGTATCCCCAACCCAAGGGTAAGCCCCAGGGGTAAGGGAACACTGGCCCGAATCACGATCAGTAAGAATTAGTAATACGATCAATATGAAATCACGAAATATGCCGGCAGTGGGACTCCTGAGATTCCGTTGATCGAACTCACACTCAAATGACCACACACCCCGCGGTCTACATCAAACACTGACCATGAATCTAAATACTAGTCGCTCCATGATAAGTCTATGCGAGAATTGGAGACAGGGTCTCCATCAAGCATGTCACGACTGGTATCCAAGATAAATGGACAGTGCTTGATGTTTTACCTATGACACTAAATTAAGTGCTTCCATACCCGTCCCATACCAATTATAGTTATACTTATATATGTCCCATAGGAGCCGACAATGCAATAACTAATTAGTTCTGCTGATTGTGTACAAGTACGTGTCACTCCCATTATTCAATCACGCTTTTTACACTAACGTACTTGCCATAATCATATCACTAACATTTATCACTTGGTAATGTAACACGGTTACTAAGATATCGATGCAAATGAATGTAGGGTGTTTTTCATCACCTTACTGAGATGGGAATACGCGTCACTTGTCAGGCGTACTACAGATTCCCCCTGTCTAAGGTAGGATAGGGTTTATTGATTGTGGGGATCTAAATCTCCGGCGGCCGCGGACTAAGCTGCCTTAATTACCCCTCACCTTTGGAGCGAAGGAACCTCCGATTGACGGGTCAAACAGGTCATGCGAACTCAATGTGCAATATCCGTGTATTGTGCTTTGAGGGGTCTTGGGTATATCGGGGGCCTCGCAGAGTTTATGGGGGTCCCTCTACCCAGATAGCAGGCTGGGAGTCAAGGGGTCAGCAGCCCCCTTACAGGATGCGGGGCAGCGCCTCGTTAGAATTTTTTTTTCTAACCGGACAGTGTTGTGGAGTGTGTGTTTATAAAAAAAGGAAAATAGCGTCCAAAAGAACACGTGGGCACCAGCACCTCACGTGCTTGGCACGTGGGCACTGGACGCTAGTAGGAAAAAAGGGGGTTAGCCCCCTATACTGGGAGTTGTACTCCCAATTGATTTTTGGAGTTAAACTCCTAAAAAAGGGACAAACAGGCTTAACCCCTGCACTAGGAGCTGTACTCCCAATTGACTTTTGGAGTTAAACTCCTAAAAAAGGATTTATTATTATTATTATTTTTGTGGAGTTAAACTCCTAAGAGATTTTTAGAGCTGATGAAAGGAGACCCCTTTTTTCTCCCTTGAGCCCTGGATCTTCCCAAAGTAGGATTCTTGGAGATAGGTCTCCTTCTTCCTTCTCTCTGTTGGCTGGATCTTGGGGGAAAAAGGGGGTGAGAATTAAAAATCTCCCTTTTAAGAGATCTGATGGGAGATCTGAGCTCCTCTTTGTGGGTTTCATGGTGAAAAACTATTCCCTTTTGGGAAAAAAGAGTGAAACTCTTAATTTAATTTAAGAAAAAGGAAGAAGGTTTAGAACCTTGAGAAAGGAGAAGGAGGCACAGAACCGTAATTTTTTGAGATAGAGAAAAAGTTGTCTTTGATTTTTTCATCATGTTGCCTTTTTAGGCTACACACTTTACATATAGCCCCTTGGGTTTGGCCAAATAGCACTTGTGTCACTCCATGCCTTATGTGCTTATTTCTTTTTGCACATAAGCCACAGGGTTTACAAATTTTTGGCTTTCTGCCCATTTTACATACATTTATCTCTAAAAATTACATTTAGACTAATTTATTGCATTCTTTTTGGCATGGAGCTGGCCTCTTCCATGCTTGGTCTTGACTTGGGCTTGGGCCCACTTTACTTGGGGTTGACCTTGGTTTTGACTTGGTCGATCGGGGTGAAACTTTTGACCCTAACCAAGTTCTCCCCATCAATACATGCACACCACATAAATGGATCATGTGCATGAAATTGATGGATCTTCTTTCGCGTGGCAGTTGACTTGATTTGGCTCCCGCTTTGACGACGTGGAGGTCGATGCTGCCCTTTTCGTGACGTGGACGTTCGGTGCTGCCATTTTTGCAACTTGGACGGTCGGTGCTTCCCTATTTGCGACGTGGACAGTCGGTGCTGCCCTTTAGTGACTTAGACAGTCAGTGCTACCATTTTAGCGACATGGACGGTCGGTGCTGCCATTTTAGCGACATGGACGGTCGGTGCTGCCATTTTAGCGACATGGACGGTCGGTGATTTGATTTGACTTGCTCCGCTTTCTGTGGTGTCGGGACTTGATTTGACTTGCTCTACTTTCTGCGGTGTCGGGGTTGAAGTTGACTTACTCCGCTTTCTACGGTGTTAGGGTTGATTTGTTTGATTTGATTTATTTTGGGAGTTCCCTACCCGTCTAGCGGGACTTTTGAGCTTGGAAGCGCTACCGGGTGGGACATTAATTTGATCTGTTTGATTTCTGCCTTATTTGGTGGGACTTTTGAATTTGAGAGGAACTTGGAATTTGGATTTTGTTTGGCATCAGCATTGCTGCACTGGAATAATGCCAGGAGCAACTCATCATTTGCCCCGAGAGGACTTGGGATCTGGTTTTTGGGTCGGCATCAGCATTGCTGCACTGAAATAATGCCAGGAGCAACTCATCATTTGCCCAGGGAGGACTTGGGATATGGTTTTTGGGTCGGCATCAGCACCGCTAACACTGAAGCATTGTGTCAGGAGCGACTCATCATTTGCTTTTGGGAAGACTTAGGATTTAGGTTTTTGGTCGGCATCAGCACCGCTAACACTGAAGCAATGCCAGGAGCGACTCATCATTTGCCGTTGGGAAGACTTAGGATTAGGTTTTGGGTCGGCATCAGCATCGCTAACACTAAAGCAATGCCAGGAGCGACTCATCATTTTCCGTTGCCCGTTGGGGAGTGATAGCTTAGGAGACAGGTTTAGATCTCTATCACCTAAGACTTTTCAATTTTATGAGCCATAAGGGTATTATAAAAGTATTTTCTCCCTACAATTCGAGAGGAACTCGCAGGTGTATTTCTCCTTAGGAATTGTAGGGATTCCTAAGTGTGTTGCTCTTTTGTGAGTCGTAAGTATCTCACACGAGGATTTTTTCCTCACAAGGTCGAGAGGACTTTGCGAGTGTATTTCATCTCTTTTTCATGAGTTTGCGCCCTTTCGGGTTTTCGCAAACTTGCCGTCAGTCCTGCTGTTTTTACTCACGGAGCCCTTTTGGGTTTTCATCCGTGCCCGTTTTGCTTGTAGACATACCCTTTTTTTTACATTGGCGGATCTTCATCGCTGGTGGGACTTTAAATGTAGTCTCGCTGGTAGGACTTGGGAGAGATAGGGGTCGTTTATGCCTGATTGTTCTGATTTTTTGTGAAGTTGTGTTTGTAGAATAACTGCAATCAATAACGGTGTCGTGTGTAGCTAGACCGAGATGAGTACGGGTCGTCCTCAGGGAAACGTTGAATCTTTTAATCTTACTTTAGGCATGTTGAAAAAGAGAGAGGAATAATAATGAATAGTGAAGAATGGTTGTAGATTCTAGATCCACGCCAAACACGGATGCAGGATATAGAACTAGATTAACTACGGATGTAGGTTTTATATTAGAAGGGGGCTTGTAGGGTTCGCTAAGATTTAGTAGTCATGGATGATTAATTAAAGATTCTCCTTTTATCTTTTAATAGATTTAAAACTAGATCGACAGTGATGCATGTAGTTAGGGTTTCTGGAGGGAATATGGTTCCCACTCTTAACCCCTATCTTGACATGGATCTTCGTTCATGTTTAGCCTTTACCAAAACAATTGTTAATCTAATCTCTAATCGTGGTCGTGAATATCAATGAATTGATAGCGCGCCCGATTAGGATGTTAACTATTCTTTTGGTAAAGTTTATAAACTTTATAGGACATAAAAAAAGTTTAAGGATCTTCATCATCCATTAATCTACCTTAATCCTACGAACCTTAACAAGCGGAGAATTACTCGCGCATGTTGGGAAAAGAAAAGATAGAAATCATGAAGAAAATAAAATGCAATAGAATAAAAATACATTTATTAATCAACAAGATCAAGTACACTTTGTTCCTTTAGAAAATGATTATAAAACCCTAGTTTGCTTCTCGATCTGTTCTTAAGGAGGTAGATGAACTGTCAATGATCAACCAGGATTCTTGAGCCGTCGTGGACTTTGTGATCGCGTCGGTTTGATGATTTTTCCAAGAGGCTCTCGGTCCTTATTTATAGTCACAAAGCCAGAACCCTAGTTTCCTAATATGAAAACTAGTTGTTAGGATCCCAACCACCAAAATCCCGAGCCCTAAATCCTTAGAAGTGCAGCGGAACCGCGGCCATTGGATAGGTTTGGCCACGGATCTGCCGCCTTTTGGTGAGATCATGGCCTCTAATTTTTGTAGCTTCATATATGTAACACTTGGTGATCTTTTGAGCATCTAGACTTTGAAAATCTTCTCTACGTTACTGCCAGAATTAGTTTCTTCAATTTACTTGAATATCTTCGGCAGATTTGATCTTACCAACTCGGATTTCCTTGATTTCATTCATGATATAATGCCTGCACAATTATCTCAATAAATGATGTTAGTAGAATTTATTTTTATTGAGATATTATCTTTAACCATTCGTCATGATATTTTAGCTTTAAGAGAATTGGTCAAAGGTATTTAATAAGGTAAGCATATTAAATGGGCCAAATGTTACATGGATATTATATGCTTACCTTTTCCTTCATAATGTTAATTATAATATATAAACACATGAAAATAGTATTTTTACAGATAAACCCTCATATGTGTCATATATTATAATAAACACCTTTTTTATATAGAAATAGTAGGAAACATGTCATATGAAAAGTGCAGTTTTATCAACTGAACAATGCCTGTGGATTGTATACTGTTTTACAGGATGTATGATCCAAACCGTAGGGACGGTTTGCTCAATTCACCTGCGACTTGGAGCATTCACGCATAGTATTTCTTGAGGTATCGGCCATTGATGGATGGCATGTGCCTCTCTCCCTCGGCATTTATCAGCTAGTAGGATCCTCCATCAAACACTTTCTCGATGACGTATGGTCCTTCCTAGTTTGGCTCGAATTTTCCCTTGGCATGTCGACTGGGAATGATCGGTCTTTTGAGGACCAACACCAATTTGCCTTAAAATCACGGAGGCAGGTCATTTTATCATAGGCCCATGACATTTGGGATCGGTACAGCTCCAGATTTTGCTGTACAGCGAGCCTCTTTTCTTCGAGGGCGTCGAGCTCTTCAAGCCAAGGAGGTCATTTTCCTCCTCCGTCAACTCGTGTTGGATGGCCATTCTTAGGCTTGGAACTTCGACTTCAAGCGGGAGGATTGCTTCCACTCCGAAGAGTAGTGAGTATGGAGTGGACTGAGTTGGAGTGCGGTGCGTGGTATGATATGACCACAACGCTTCGCGGAGCTTGAGATTCCAGTCTCTCTTGTTGGTTGAAGCATTTTTCCTCGGGAGCTTGCATAGAGTTTTATTGAAGGCTTCGGCTAGACCATTGGCTCTTGGATTATAAATGGAGGAATATCTCCAGTCTATCTTGTGCTGAGTAGAGAACCTTGAGACTTTGAAGCTCTTGAAAGAAGGCCTGTTGTCAGAAATGATTCTTCTAGGTGTACTGAAGCGGTATAGAATCTTATTCCGGAAGAATGTCAGAATATCTTCTGTCTTGACTTCTTTTAACGGGATAGCTTCAGCCTATATGGAGAAGTAGTTGTGGCCCATATGAACCGGTGGCCTTTGGATGACGGAGGATCAATTGGATCAACTATGCGGTGCCCCAAACTTCGAAGGGCCATAACATTACCGTAAAATGCAGTGGATTAGGATGCTTATGAATGAAGTCACCGTGAATTTGGTAGAGATGACACCTCTTCGCATGCTCTTCGCAATCCCTTATCATGGTAAGCCATTAATACCCAAGTCGTTTAATTTGAAGCCGCATTTTGGGGCAAGATTGATGAGCTCCGTAGACGCCTGAGTGAACTTCTTTTATGACTTTTTGGGGTTCGGCCGATGGCAGACATCTGAGCCAGAATCGATCATATGATCTGCGGTATAGCGTATTATTTACAAAAACGTATCGAAGAGCTCTCTTCTTCAGCTGAATCCTCGCAGATTTTCCATCAGGCAGCTTGTCTTATCGGAGATACTCTATGAAGGGTTCTCTCTAATCGGGCTCATCTTGGATGATCAGAGCTTCTTCGGAAGGATTGTTCTTTTGTTCTACGCTTCCTTCTTCAAGCAAAGAGACCGGAGGTAGAATTTTTCGGCTTCTGACTGTTATCAGAATTTCATTAATATCGGGATCAGCCAGCTCCTTGGCTAAGCGAGCGAGTACATCAGCTTTTCCATTCAACGCCCTAGGAACTCTCATCAGTTCAATATGGGTAAACTGTTTCATAAGCTCCACTACCCGTCTTCTGTACCGAGCTAACTCGGGTTTATATATCTTATAGCCACCTTTCACTTGGTTGACAACAAGCTGGGAATCACCATAAACTCGTAGCCGAAGGATTTCTATTTCTATGGCGAGCTCCAGACCAGCTATCAGAGCCTCGTACTCAGCCTCGTTGTTTGTGCGAGGCTCGATGAGAGTAAAAGAACGTCGTAGGGTTCCCATCGATGGCGTGATGAACACAAATCCTATCCCTGCTTTTATTTGTGGGACGATTGATTTGCTAGAGGTCCTAATTGATGAGGCTCCATTGAAGTAGATCTCCTAACATGGCTCGTCGTCCTCGAGGTTCATTACTTGTTCGTTGGGTAACTCGCAATTGAGCAGTGACCATTATGGTATGGGATGAGCAGCAAGGAAGTCGGCGAGGGCTTTCCCTTTTACTGCTTTATGAGGAGTATAGATTATGTTAAATTCAAGCAGCATGATAGCCCATCTTACCATTCTACCGGCTAGGGTTGCTTTAGTCATTAAGTGTTTGAGCGGGTTGACCTTGGAGATCAACATAACCTGATGAGCGATAAGATAGAGTCTTAGCTTTTTCATGGCAAATATCAGGGCTAGGCACTGCTTTTCGATTAGTGAATAGTCATGTTCTTTCCTGACTAACGTTCGACTGAGATAGTAGAGGGCATTCTCTTTTCCCTCCTCATTGTTCTGGGCGAGGAGTTCACCGAGTGACTCATCTAGTACGGCAGTATAGAGAATCAATGGTTTATTTGGAATAGGAGCAGCAAGCAATAGAGGGTGCAGCAGATATTGTTTGATATTTTCGAACGCTTCTTGACATTCGGCATCCTAGACGAAAGGAGCTCCTTTCTTCATGAGCTTCAAGAAGGGCCCGCATCTTCCCGATAGGTTCTAGATGAACCTTCGTATGTAAGGGAGCTTGACTTGAAAGGATCTTAGCTGCGTCAGATTCTTCGGAGGAGGCATCTCTATGATGGCCTTTATTTTCGATGGGTCAACTTTGATCCCCCGATGTCGGACTGTGAAGCCCAAGAATTTTCCTGATGGCATGCCGAAACCGCATTTTAGAGGATTCATCTTCATATTGTATTCCCTCAGTATGGTGAAAACGGTCCTGAGATCTTGGATGTGATCGGCCTTGGCTTTAGTCTTGACGACCAAATCATCAACATAACATTCGACGACTTTATGGATTAGGTCATCAAAGATATTGGTCATTGCCCTTTGATATGTAGCACATGCATTCTTTAATCCGAATGGCATCACCTTGTAGCAGTATATCCCGATCGGGGTTCGAAATGCTGTGTGTTTCTCATCCTCGGGTGACATCTTGATTTGATTATATCCGGACAAGTCATCCATGAAAGTGAACAGCTCGTAATTTGAGGTATCGTCGACCATCATTTCCATGACTGAAAGTGGGAAATCGTCTTTAGGGCATGCCTTATTGAGATCCTTGAAATCGATGCAAACTCATATCTGCTCGTTCTTCTTTTTCACTGGGACGATGCATGTGATCCAGTCCGTATATTTCTCTTCCCTGATGAAGCCGGCATCGATGAGTTTCTTGGTTACCCCGATGACATTTTCTTCCAATTCCCTTCTCATTCTTCGAGGAGCTTGTTTGACTGGTTTTGTTTGACCGGTTTAGCATCAGGAGATATAGCCATCTTATGCACGGCCACTTCAGGGGAAAGGCCAGGCATTTCTTTGTACGTCCATGCGAAGCAGTCGGTGAACTCATGCAGCAGAGCGACTATTTGCTCTTTCATTTCCTTCGACAAGAGTGAACTGATATAGGTCGGCCTTGGATTATCGGGCGTTCCTAAATCAATCTCGATTAGCTCGTCGAAGGTTGTGTAGGGTGTTTTTCATCACCCCATTGAGATGGGAATACGCGCGTGCTTGTCAGGCGTACTACAGATTCCCCCTGCCTAGGGTAGGCCGAGGTTTATTGATTGTGGGGATCCGAATCTCCGGCAGCCGCGGACTAAGCTGCCGTTAATTACCCCTCGCCTTTGGAGCGAGGGAACCTCCGATTGATGGGTTAAACTGGTCATGCGAACTCAATGTGCACTGTATGTGTGTTATTTTGGAGGGGGGTTTGGATATATCGGGAGCCACGTAGAGTTTTTACGGGGGTCCCGCTACCCGGATAGCGGGCTGGGGGTCAAGGGGGCTAGCAGCCCCCTTGCGGGGTGCAGGGCAGTGCCCCGACCCAAATTTTTTTTGAGGGGGACAGTGTTGTGGAGTGTGTGTGTATCTGTACATATATATACATGTATACATATATAAAAAAGGGAAAAAACGCCTAAAGGACACGTGGGGTCAGCGCCTTGAGCGCTGTGCGCTTAGGTGCTGTGTGCTTAGATGCTAGCGCTCCACGTGTCGGCATGTGGGTGCTTTGCGCTTGAGCGCTGGGCGCTTGAGTGCAAGCGCGCCACGTGTCGACACGTGGGCGCTTTGCGCTTGAGCGCAGGGCGTTGGAGCGCAGACACGCCACGTGTCGGCACGTGGGCGCTTTGCGCTGGAGCGCCGGGCGCTCGAGCGCTAGCGTGCCACGTGTCGGCACATGGGCGCTTTGCGCTCGAGCGCTAGCGCGCCATGTGTCGGCACGTGGGTGCTTGGCACTTTAGTGCTGGGCGCTTGAGCGCTTGGGCGCCGGCGAGAAAAAGAGGCTTTTAGCCCCAGAAATTCTCGAAAGAGAAATTAGGGTGGAGTGAAAACTCTTAAGCTGTTTTGAAACTGATGAAGGGCTTCTCCCTTTGAGCCCTAGTTCTTCTCCAAAGTGGGGTTTCTGGAGATGGGTCTTCTTCCTCCTCCTCTGTTGGCAGGATCTTGAAGATCAAGCGACGTGAGATGTTAAAAATCTCTTCTTTTTGAGATCTAATGGAAGATCTGAGTTCCCCTTTATGGGTTTTGTGGTGAAAAACTATTTAGTTTTATAAAATGAAGAGTAAAACTCTTGATTTAATTCAAAAGAAAGGTGAAGGTTTTAAAACCTTGAGGAAGGAGAAAGATCTCAGATCTAAAATTTTTTGGAGAGAGAAAAAGTTGTGAGATATTTTCATTATCCTTGCCTTTATAGGCTATACACTTTACACGTAGCCCCTTAGGCTTCACAAAATGGCATTTTGCCTATCCCATGGCTCATGTGCCATTTCTTTTTGCACATAAGCCATGGGCTTTACAAAAATTTGGTTTTATGCCTATTTTTCTTACATTTATCCATAAAATAAAATAAAAAAATACAACAAAATTATTTATTACAAAATTTTTATCTTAGCATGGGGGGAGGCCGGCCGCTTCATGTTCGGGTTCGACTCGGGCATGGGCCCACTGGATCTGGGCTTGGGCCCACTTGGCTTGGGGTTGACTTTGATTTTGACTTGGTAAACCGGGGTGTAAATTTTTACCCCAACAGGTTGCTTGTCCGCCGTCTTGGAGCTCTCGAGGAGCTTCTTCTGGCTCGGCTATCTCGTCGTCATCATTTGACTTTTTGCTGGCTTCGCCAACATGGATCATGCAGCATGCTTTGGAATCAGGTTGACTGAAACCTATGCCCCGTCTATCTGGAATTCGTCCATCGATGAGTGCTCGGATTTGAGACGGATGCCATAGCCCTCATAAAACTTCGCTTCGGATTCCGTTTGATATAACCGGCATTCGCACTTTTTAAAATATTCCTGCATCTCGGGCGCATAATATCTAAGATTGAAGACGGCTCTTATGCCTCTCTCATGGGGAAGGCATGTGACAAACAAATCGTCCGGGTGCACGACAGGATTTGACCCATAAAACAGAATGCCCTTCTGTCCACTCTTCCTTCCGGAAACGTAGAAAGTTTGCAGTTGGTTCACTGTAGAGACCGACAATACATCGAGCTCTTTGTACATCTTCTCTGGCACCCTTGTGACGGCTAGGGATTCTTCCGTAATTTTGAAGGTCTCTCTTTGCTTCGCTTTTTTCATGAGAGCCAGATCTGCACAGCTGTTGCAAGATGGATCCTCTTCTTCTGATTCTTCAGTGTCACTGCTTAAACGAGGGCGAATTTTGCTATCTGATGAGCCTTCGATATCAGACTCGTCCGTATCGCTACCAAGATGAGGGCGGTTTTTATGGACGGACGGACTTCTAATGTCAGACTCATCAGTGTCACTGCTAAAATGTGGACGCACTTGGGGGGTTTTGCCTTTGAAAGTGACAGCCGGCTCAGATTTGCTTTTGAGTTTAGGGGCCGTTCTGTCTTTGTTCAGCTGTGGCTTAGCACTTTAGAGGTTCACAAAGTACCGAGAATATTCATATTAGACTTCATGCACACCGAACGGCTGGATGTCTCCGTTAATATGTCTTTCTTCTCCATTTTTGGTATACTTCATGAACTGATGGAGAGTTGACGGAACGATGCCGTAATCGTGAAGCCACGGCCTTCCCAGGAGAATCTTATAGGATGTGTCGGCGTCGATCACGTATATCTTGTCTTCCGTTTGTAGGACCCCAAACCTGATCGGCAGAGCTATGGATCCCAGAACTTGCTAGCAATTTTGATTGAAGCCTTGAATGACAATCCTTTCCCTTGACAGGTGCCGGACGTCCATTGACGAACTCTTTAGAGTCCGCAAGTTCATGATTTTCACCGAGGACCCTGGATCAATCAATATATGATTAATCCGGTCTCCGTCATTGTACCCTGTCATGTAAAACGGTCGGTTGTGCTCAGCTGTTCCTAGTAACAGGTCTTCATCTTTAAATGTGACCGTGACTGTATGCACAGTGTACCGTGCTTCTTTCATATCAATTTCCGCAAAGCGAACCTGGTACCACTCGGGGGTTTGTAGAGCATGAATGAGAACATCTCTAAGCTCCTTAAATAAGACCAAGGCATCGTAAATGCTCAGGAGAGACGGAAGCTTTCGGAGATGAGCAAAGACATTATAGTCCACCGAGAAAGGACTCGAATTTTCATGAGCCGGATCTCCGCCATCTTCTTCATTAGCGACTTGTTTTTCGTTCCCTTTTAGGGCGTTGCCTTGATTCGGTGGTAGAGCCTTGCCGCTTCTGAGCAGGATTTGATTGGCCTTCATGGTGAGCTCCTCGTCCTCTTCTAGAAAACAGAGCTCCTTCTCAGAGTCCCTGCCAAGATGGATGGCGAAGCAAGTCACTATAGGGATCTCTTCATTGGAGTCTTTTACTAGCTCCTCCAGAATCTTAACTGCTTCTACAGGGAAGAACTCCTTCAATTGAATTAGAGTTCTTTCCTTTTGTTCACAGTCTTCGAGGAATCGATATATTTTTGAATGATCGATCTTCCTTGTCACGACCCAAAATTGGCACGTGACGGTCCTTAAACTACGCAACGTCCACAAGCGTAACATAATTTAAGTAAGCCGAAAAACCAGCAATCTAAACCATCAAAAGTAGTAAGAAATAATAACATTTTTAAAACCTTTGAAATCTCAACCCAAATTCTTTAAAAGTCCAACTTTATTTCTTTTAAAATTTTGGCAGCACCTCCTCTGTAAAAACCAGCCCCAAAAATGGGTACAACATAAATATAAGTAAAGCATTTCCAAACGGGAGCAAATACACGTCCAAAGGCGGAAAACAACCACCACAACAGATATACGACGCCGCAGCGAAGAAATAAAAGACGATATAAATAAAACTGAATAAAAGAACTCCAAGTCACAAAATAACATACAATATCGTTCTCATATCAAGTCTCTAAGTCATACAAGATAATGGTAGATGGAGAGTACAAGATACAACGAATATACAATAAACAACATTGGATAACCACAAACCCACCTAAAGCAAAACTGCACACTGTGAGCCGAAGCGGTATCCGCAGCAAAAGATGATAAGATAGATGAATAATAGCCCTGCCTTTGACTACTGTGAGGATCAACCTGTAAAACATTGTGGCACAACGGGGGTGAGTTGCCAACTCATGAATAGCAAATAACATATGCAGATAATCGCAAGTATGCACGTACATCGCGAATCTAACATATGCAAGGTAATAGCAAAAAATGGTCATATGTATGCAATGGTCATGAAAGGTACACTAGCAGGTATAACTAATACATGAAGCAATAATAACAATCTGTATGCAACAGTCATGTATGGTACTATATCAGGTACAACTAATACATGAACAATAAATGCAATAAGTATGCAACAATCATGTAAGGTACTATATCAGGTACAACTAATACATGAAGCAATGATATGACAATGTATATATGCAATAGTTATGAAAGGTACACTAGCAGGTACAACTAATACATGAAGCAATGCATATAAAATAAGAGTATGTAAATGCAACAGTCATGGAAGGTACCCTATCAGGTACTACTAATACATGAAGCGGTGCATAAACAATAAATGCGAAGTATGGGATGAAATATGTCGTTTTCACGGAATCCTGACATCGTGGTAGGATCAAATTCCGACAAGACAATCCAAATCCCAATTTCCTCAAATCAGCCCCCAAATTGTCTCTCATATCATATAATTCTCATAAATTCTGAATGTACAATATCAAGTAAATCTCATATATTCTGAATGTACAAAATCAAGTAAATCCTATATATCTTGTATCCAATGTCAAGTGAATCTAATATGTACTGAATCCAATATCAAGTGAATCTCAAATATCCTGAAGTCAATATCAAGTGAATCTCAAATATCCTGAATTCAATATCAAGTAAATCTCAAATATCCTGAAGCCAATATCAAGTGAATCTCAAATAACCTAAGTATATTTGCATGAATAATTATGATGAGGTATATGAATTTATATGTATACATATATATTACCGTCCCATTCCACTAATATATATATATATATATATATATATATATATATAACAGTGTCCCATTCCACTGTTATATATATTTAGGAGTAAAAATATCATGAAAACCTGTACTAAGCATCGACACATAAAGGCTGATCTATCAGGTGCTGTCACCACGACTGGCATCTTGATAGGTACGTATCATACGCTATCCGAAAACCCGACTGCCCAGCTTCGATCCTCGTCTTTCGATGTATCCATACGTACATGAATCCTGTCGGTATCCCCACGATAACCGCCGAGTCATAGGTAATGTCACCGGAAGGTATGGTTCCCCTGTCAGGCCTCATCGGCATGGTCCGTTGAAGAACCTTTCTCGCCCTGGGGTACCTCCAGGCCCCACCATGTACCCTCATACGGCCCCCGACTCCTCCTCGCATGGGGTATATATATCAGAACCGATAAATCTCATAGTGGCTGCTGAAATATCATATCAAGATAAACCGGGTTTTTCAAATAATGCATAATTTCATGAAACTACCACGGTCCTTAAACCTAGAAAATATCATGAAAAATCTATAACTCAATGCAAAAATCCAAGAATATAATATATGCAACATAAAACTGAAATGCGAGTATATAAAGGAAAAGCCTCTATTCAACTGCAATAAGTTAATATAAATATCTTGCGGTTCCTAATTTCTCCAAGTCTATATAACATCAAATAAAGGTAAATATGTAGCTATAGCCAGATATATGTGTGAACATAAATGTATAGCAAGGTATATGTATCTACCTATCAGTAATGATGTAATAATACCCACCAGGTATAAGTGAAGTATGTATGTATGCAAGGTATACATGTAGCTATGTTATTATGTGTGTATGTACCTATCGCTAATGGTACAATACCCTATAGGTATACAGGTAACTAGCATGTAAGCATGTCAAGGCATATGTGTAAGCATGTAGGTATACAGGTATGCTATATGTCATATGTGATAAGAAATATGAATCAACGTCACAATGTCCCTAACCAAGCAATATCATATCTATATGTGTGTTGTGCGTGTCATGGCAATTATTGACGGTGTGTGTGGCATACAATCAGTGGTCGTGCAACATGAACCGTTAATAATAGTGCAGTGTCCTAAGGGTACTAGTCCAAGTACAACAAGTAACTAAGCAGTAAGGTGCATGCGCAACTCTATATATGAAATAGAATATGCGACAATATTATAACATCTCTAGCCCAGACGCATAACTCCATGCGGGCGATTCCCCTGTAGATATTAAATCTTCTCACCAACGCTCTTTTCTAAGTAAAGCCTACCACCTGTTTTTCCTTTGTCGCAGCGTCCGAAGTCCCCGCCAGCCAACCTAAAACATAACACAACAAAGCAAGTATTTATTAGCAATAGATCCACAACACGTGCAAACTATATTTAACCGACGCATCAACTCAAAACATATTCTCAAATGTTCGTATTGTGGATAACGTGCGTAGCAACACGACGAAACCAACCCAAGGGAAAAATCATACAAAGTGCACGATCCGTGTCGTATAACGTATCGCGCCTAAACGAAACACAAGAAACTACCTATGTGATCCCAGATTTTGCATACTGAGAATACCCAAAAATCAAACATGACCAAACAGACCCAAACCACAGCATAGAGCTACCCCCCAAAACCCACACACCAACTCAACCCAAAATCCGACGTCGCCGGAAAAAGTCTTCTTGTCGCCGGCCATGGTCCGAGCAGGGTGTCTCATGCTTGAGGTGAAGGCTTAGGGTCTTAGGTACAACACAACTACATTGTTTGGTTTTCTAGTAAACTCTCGGAGTCACAGCAGATCTCAGATGTCATATATTGACACTAAAAATATGATATTTGCACGAAAACATAACTTTAAACATTCTAAACTAAAACTACAAGACTACACAACACTAAAACAATATAAAGAACAGCTAGAGATCATTACCTACTCAAAAGAACTCAAAAATCCTAGCTTCCCAAGCTCCATGGCATCCAAGAGGCAAAACCAAGCCAAAGATGTGATTTTTGTTAGTTTTGTGAAGGATTTGATGAAGTTTTGTGTAGGGAAAGCAAGTGTTCAGTTTGATATGAGAGAGGGATGAGAAAATGAAAAGGAAATGAGTGTGAGAGAAAGAGAGAAGGAAAAGATAAAAGGGAAAGTGAGAGGTGAGAGTAAGAGGTGGGTGCACCCTTGCATTACTGCACCATCAATGCATTCACACTACCTCATCATGCCACCTCCTCTCTCCAAAACAAATATCTCTCTCTCACAAACAATAATCTAGATATTTAGGGTTAAGGTTTAAAACAAAGGATTAGATTAAAGCAAAGATTAGGTTAAGGGTTAAGTTGTCATGGTTGCTAAGAACAAGATTAGCACAAACAAACCCTCACATAAATATGCACATGTGTGTGCATGCCATAACAAATAAAAATAAATTATTAATTAAATATTATAACATGTGAGGAACCTAAATTGGTAAAATTTTTACCAAAAACCCGCATTAACGTTTAAACTAACATTAACCGAAATCTAAGGTGTTACATCCCTACAGCCTCTTTTACGCATCGAGCTGCACTTTTCTTCTTCTTGAGCTTTTTGGATTTTGAGCCTGATTGAGCCGAATTGGCAGCTAGAATGGTGGGCTTCTTCTGCCATTCCCATTTTGTTCTGGGCTCTTTCCAAAGTAGCTTTAGCATCTTCTTCGTCTTATTAGATATGTGCGTACTCCACGGAGGCTGCGGTGAGTCGGTTTCATTTTTCAGGACAGCGGGTTCAGCTGTCTGCTCCCAGAAGGCTTCAGCTTTTGTATGTATAAAGTTGGTGGTTGCAACTTGATTGTTCACCAACATACTCTTGGACAGCTCGATCTCTCTAGTCTAGTATCGCTTCTCGACCTTGCCTTTGAATATATAGCAATTCTCGATCGTATGGCTCACTACTCGGTGGTACGGGCAATATAGAGGATTATCGGTCATCTTTGCTTCGTGAGGTCTTTTCGACTCCGTCAATTGTAGACCGTTGTTCAGAGCATCTTTGAATATCATTCGGACCTTGACCCTCATGAAAGAGTAAACCTTGTTCTTTTTCTCCTCTAGGGAAGGCCCTTCTCCTCCCAGCACTAGCTTTCGAGACCGGTTAGTTTTTGATTCGCCTGCCTTTCGCTTGTCTTCATTATCGGACGCATTGAAGACATTGGTATTGCTGGAATTACCGCTTCTACGGTTGTTGTCCCTCTTTCTTTTCCAAGGCTTGTCTCTCTGAGAGTCCGGGACAGACTCTTGCTTCTTGCGTTCCAACATTTGAACTCTCTTTGTTAGCTCCTGAAACGTCTTGAGGCCTGTTGTACACAAGAATGGGACCATCCAACTGCTGAGGTTCCCAATGTGGAGGCTGACGGATTGGTCCTGCTCTAGTGGCGGTTCGCACATGAAAGTGAGGTTGCGCCATCGGGAAATAAAGTCCGTGTTGCTTTAGTTGTTTCCCAGCTTGGTTCTCACGAGGTCAGCAATGGAGATTTTATCACTGACACTCATGAACCTTTGCCGAAACAGAGACTCCATTTGGGCGAAAATAGTGACGGACCCATCTGGTATACTTGCGTATCATTCGAAAGTGACACCGGTCAAGCTATTGACAAATTGACGAAGAAGGAGTGCATCAGTTCCCCCTGTATTTTCACACGACGCTTTAAAGTGGGTGACGTGCTGATTTGCGTTTCCCATCCCGTCAAATCATCCGAACTTAGGAATGATGTAGCCGCTCGGGAATTCGATCAGATCGTACTGTGCGGGATATGGCTGCCCACTACTGCCGATTTCTTTCTGAGCTTTGGCTTTGTCTACCACTGTTCTAATCTTGCTAGTGACCAAATCCATTATCCGATCTTGTGTTAGTGGGATGGTGCTATCTGGGGCCAAGGATGTGATTTTTGTGAGTTTTGTGAAGGATTTGATAAAGTTTTGTGTAAGGAAAGCAAGTGTTCAGTCTGATATGAGAGAGGGATGAGAAAATGAGAAGAAACGAGTGTGAAAGAAAGAGAGAAGGAAAAGATAAAGGGAAAGAGAGAGGTGAGAGTAAGAGGTGAGTGCACCCTTACATTAATGCACCATCAATACATTCACACTACATCATCATGCCACCTCCTCTCTCCAAAACAAATATGTCTCTCTTACAAACAAAAATCTAGATATTTAGGGTTAAGGTTTAAAACAAAGGATTAGATTAAAACAAAAATTAGGTTAAAGGTTAAGTTGTCATGGTTGCTAAGAACAAGATTAGCACAAACAAACTCTCACATAAGCATGCACATGTGTGTTCATGCCATAACAAATAAAAATAAATTATTAATTAAATGTTATAAAATGTGAGGAACCCAATTTGGTAAACTTTTTACCAAAAACCCGCATTAACGTCTAAACTGACACTAACCGAAATCTAAGGCGTTACAATCTCCCCCTTATAAAAATTCGTCCCCGAATTTAAAATTCTCACTAAGCGTATCTTCAAAGAGAAGAGTACAAAAATCTTAAATCTCCCTCGTAGCCTCCCAAGTGATCACCTCACTATACGGCCACGCCCAAGAAAACTCTCCACAGATGGCAATATCCATGACCGAAGTTTCTCCACCTGCCGAGCCATTAGCACAATTGGCTGCCGGTGAACGAAAAGATCGCGTCCAGCTAAATGGTCTGGTGCCGAATCATATGAGAAATGTCATGAAGATATTTGCAAAGTATCGACACACAGAATACGGGGTGAATACTCAATAATCTGGGCGGAAGTGCCAAATTAAAGGCAATGGAACTAACTCGCTTGATGATCTCAAAAGGACCTACAATCCTGGGATAAGTTTCCCAAAACTCAACACGTCATTCATCGGAAAAATCTGTAGGAATACATGATTTCCTACTGCGAACTCAAGTCTGCAACCACCACGGTCGGCATAAGACCTCTGTCTGCACTGGGCTGTTCTCATCCTGACCTGAACCAACTGGATCATCTCCGAAGTCTCTAGACTAGCTGGGGTCCAAAAATCCTACTCACGCAGAGTCAGAAAAATAGACTGGCGATCGACACAACCCACCAAACAAAACCTAAGGATTGCTAATTGGAATGTCTCCTGATAACTGCTACCGAAGGAGAATCCTAACAATGGCAAGTGACGATCCTAACTGCCAACAACAATTAGTACGTACGCACAAGCATATCCTCCAGAGTCGGTATAGCCCGATTTCACAAAACCATCATCCTTCGGATGAAAAAATGGATCTAAAGCTCAACCAGTACCCAAGGCTTCCTGAAGCTCTTGCCCAAGACGGCAAGCGAACATGGTGCCTCTATTGGATACAACGCATGAAGGAACTCCGTGCAAACGCCTAAACTTAACAAAGAACAACTGAGCAAACTGACTATAACCGGACAACAAACACCCAAATGGAGTCACACCGTAACTAAACCTGGGTAGACGCCACAACGAATATTCATGGAGATCTGCTCCCATTCCCACTCTGGAACGGTTAAAGGTTGCAACTCTATAGCTGGTCTCAAATGCTCAACCTTAGCACGCAACAAGACAGACACCTCGAAACGAAATCCAAAACTTCACTCTTCATCCTTGCCCACTCGTAACTATCTTACAAGTCACGTCACATATTGGTCGGACTTGAATGAACACAGAAAGCTGACTGATGTGCCTGCTCTAGGATTTCGCTTCTCTACCCATCAACATCAGGTACACACAAACGCGTCCCAAAACGTAGCACACCCTGGTCACAAATCAAGGACTCTAAATCTTTACCCAGCCGAGTATGCTCAAGAATCTCTGACGAACGAGCATCGGCTGGCTGTGCCTCGCGAAAGCGTTTAAGGAAAAGTGGCCGGGCACGGCCATGAGCAAGCTATCCCCTCAGTAGAGGCGAACTTAAGTTGTACTCAACGATCGCACAAGAACTGTAAATCTTCAAAAGACTGTCTCAGAACTCCGCACAGCTGGAACAGGCTAACCCCGGGCCTATGACTCCAGCATCAGCTACCACAATCGCCTTGCCACGGGAAACGAGGATCTCACAAACACAATCCTTTACAAGCTTCATCCAACGGCGCTGTCTCAACAATCAAAACCCGCTGCAGGAAGATGTACATTAAGCTCTGGTGGTCCGTGAAAATCTGACACGACTCTCCGAACAAGTAGTGTCTCCAAATCTCCAATGCACAACCACCACGGCCATCTCCAGATCATGAGTGGGATATCCTGCTCGTGCTTTCTCCAACTGTCGGGAAGCAAAAGCGATAACTCTATAGTGTCACATCAGTACACAATTGAGCTCCACTCGCGAAACATCACTGTTAAATAATAAGTCGCCCAAACCAGAAAGCAAAGAAAGAACTGGTGCAGTTGTCAACCGATCAACTGCCGAAAACTCAGCACGCATACCTCTGTCTAAAGAAAAAGAACCTCCTTTTCGGTCAGCTCAGTCAACGGTGCAGCGATACACTAGCAATCCCGCACGAAACGGCGGTAAAAACCTTAATCTGCGGACCTCCGTCCCGGATATAAGTCTGGGCCAAAGCTGTACGGCCTCGATCTTCCTCGGGACCATACGAAAACCGTCTCCCATAATTACTAGACCTAGGAGTCAACACAATCAAGCCTGAATGAACACTTCGAGAATTTAGCAAACAGCTGGTGCTCTCCCAGTGTCCGCAAAACAAATCCTCAAGTGCTGCTCAAGTTCCTCACGACACATTGGAAAAGACCAGAATGTCATCAATGACACAACAATAACTGGTTGAGGAACGGCCTGAAGAAATCTGGTTCATCACATCCCCGAATGCTGCTAGGGCATTGGTGAGTCCAACGACACCACCATAACACATAAAGCCCGTAGTGCGCACAAAAGTAGTTTTCGGAATGTCATCACTCCGAACCCGCAACAATGATGACCTGATCTCAAACAACTTAGAAAAATGTCTCGCAATCTGGAGCTGATCGAAGAAACCGTCAATGCGAGGTAAAGGATACCTATCCGCACTGTAACCGGTTCAATTGACGATCAATCAATACACAATCTCAACTGCCGTCCTTCTCCTGACGAACAGAATAGGATCTCCCAAAGCGAAACACTCAGACGCACAAGCCCTCCCAACAATAACTCTGCAGCTGATCCTTAAGCTCCCTAAGCTTCGCCAGCTCATCTGGAACAACGTCGAAAAACCCTCACACGAAAGGAACCCGGTCCAACAAACCCACTATGTCTCCGGTATCACGAATGAAAGCCAAGAATTCTCAACATCCTCTCCTCAAAAGCTGACTAGCGAAAAAGACTGAATTCAACCTGTGAGAGGCGGCACCACTGTCCCACTGCACAACAAGAACTGACTCGCCGGGAAAACAAAATCTGACTGTTTTCTCATGGCAGTCCACTGACACCTAGCACATAGCTAACCAGTCCGTGCCCAGGAGAACGTCAAATCCAACATCTCTAAAAGGATCACAACGACGGACGAATCTCTATCTCCTATCTGATTGGCACACGACCGAAATACGTGTCGCGCAACCAAAGGATCGCTGACAGAAGTTAACACAATAGACGGCAGATCTATCTAACCGACTCTCCTCATCCCAAGCCTCCGTTACTCCCGCGACGTGCCCGAAATCTATCTCGACAACTAAGCCTCTATCTCTGGGCTGGTACACCGGTACGAGTCCTCCACTGTTCCGGAACTCCCAAAGTCTCTGGAATACGTGTCTCGTCAACATGGGCTGCATCCACTGGTGCTGTGCAAGTGACGAAATGCTGCGTGCTAATCAAAAGGAACAACTGGGTAACAGGGGTGACAACCTTCTTTCGCTGCGCTCTGCTGGCCTCAACCAAAGACCTCATCGTCTGGCGCAAGTCCTGCATCTCTGCCACAAGCCTAGCGATACGATCTGTCGAAGGTGGATCCATCTGCTCCTGTACAGTGAGCGTACCATCCTGATCAAATCTCGTGCCACACGAGTCGACTCTGACCTCGGCCCTCGCTAAACCTCTTTGAGTCCCCATAGTCATCAGCGGCAAAGGCTATAAATAGAAATAGGATTCGATAGGAACACGAAAATCGAATTACAAGGATATGTATCATCAAGGAAGGAATTTCAAGCAATTTGTACTTAGGTCACTTTAGGCGGAGTACCGGGTCGTGAGTATGCCACGGACATACATTCACTACGTTACTCTGCTTTAAGCTACCTACTCCATCATACCAAGGTCATCCTACACTCCAAAAGGTAAAACCTAGCTCTCTGATACCAACTTTGTCACGACCCGAAATTGGCACGTTACGGCCTTTAAACTACGCTACGTACACAGGCGTAACGCAATTTAAGTAAGCCGAAAACCCAGCAATCTAAACCATTAAAAGTAATAAAGAAATAATAACATTTTTAAAACTTTTGAAATCTCAACCCAAATTCTTTAAAAGTCCAACTTTATTTCCTTTAAAATTTTGGCAGTACCTTGTTTGTAAAAACTAGCCCAAAAAATGGGTACAATATAAATATAAGTAAAGCATCCCCAAACGGGAGCAAATACACGCCCAAAGGCGGAAAACAAGCACCACAACAGATATACGACGCCGTAGCGAAGAACTAAAATACGATATAAATAAAACTGCATAAAAGAACTCCAAGTCACAAAATAACATACAATATCGTCCTCACATCAAGTCTCTAAGTCATACAAGATAATGGTAGATGGAGAGTACATGATATAACGAATATACAATAAACAACATTGGATAACCACAAACCCACCTAAAGCAAAACTGCACACTGTGAGCCGAAGCGGTATCCGCAGCAAAAGATGACAAGATAAATGAATAATAGCCCTGCCTCTGACTACTGTGAGGATCAACCCGCAAGACACTGTGCCACAACGGGGATGAGTTGCCAACTCGTGAATAGCAAATAACATATGCAGGTAATCGAAAGTATACACTACAACGCGAATCTAACATATGCAAGCTAATAGCAATAAATGGTCATGCAATAGTCATGAAAGGTACACTAGCAGGTATAACTAATACATGAAGCAATAATATGACAATCTGTATGCAACAGTCATGTAAGGTACTATATCAGGTATAACTAATACATGAACAATAAATGCAATAAGTATGCAACAATCATGTAATGTACTATATCAGGTACAACTAATACATGAAGCAATGATATGACAATGTATATATGCAACAGTCATGAAAGGTACACTAGCAGGTACAACTAATACATGAAGCAATGCATATAAAATAAGAGTATGTAAATGCAACAGTCATGGAAGGTACTCTATCTGGTACTACTAATACATGAAGCAGTGCATAAACAATAAATGCGAAGTATGGGATGAAACATGTCGTTTCCACGGAATCCTGACATCGTGGTAGGACCAAAGTCCGATAAGACAATCCAAATCCCAATTTCCTCAAATCAGCCTCCAAATTGGCTCTCATATCATATAAGTCTCACAAATTCTGAATGCACAATATCAAGTAAATCTCATATATCCTGAATGTACAAAATCAAGTAAATCTCATATATCTTGTATCCAATGTCAAGTGAATCTCATATATCCTGAATCCAATATCAAGTGAATCTCAAATATCCTGAAGCCAATATCAAGTGAATCTCAAATATCTTGAAGCCAATATCAAGTGAATCTCAAATAACCTGAGTATATTTGCATGAATAATTATGATGAAGTATATGAATTTCTATGTATACATATATATTAGCGTCCCATTCCACACACACACACACACACACACACATATATATATATATATATGCATATATAACGGCGTCCCATTCCACCTGTTATATATATTTAGGAGTAAAAATATCATGAAAACATGTGCCAAGCATCGATACATAAAGGCTGATCTATCAGGTGTTGTTGCCACGACTGGCACCCTGATAGGTACGTATCATACGCTATCCGAAACCCGAGTGCCCAGCTTCGACCCTCGTCTTTCGACGTATCCATACGTACATGACTTCCGTCGGTATCCCCACGATAACCGCCGAGTCATAGGTAATGTCACCGGAAGGTATGGTTCCCCTGTCAGGCCTCATCGGTATGGTCCGTCGAAAAACCTTTCTCGCCCCGGGGTACCTCCGGGCCCCACCATGTACCCTCATACGGCCCCCGACTCCTCCTCGCATGGGATATATATATCAGGACCGATAAATCTCATGGTGGCTGCTGAAATATCATATCAAGAGAAACCGGGTTTTTCAAATAATGCATAATTTCATGAAACTACCACGGTCCTCAAATCCAGAAAACATCATAAAAAATCCATATCTCAATGCGAAAATCCATGAATATAATATATGCAAAATAAAACTGAAATGCAAGCTTATAATGGAAAAGCCGCTATTTAACTGCAATAAGTTAATATAAATATCATGCGGTTACTAATTTCTCCAAGTCTATATAACATCAAATAAAGGTAAACATGTAGCTATAACCAGATATATGTGTAAACATAAAGGTATAGCAAGGTATATGTATCTACCTATCAGTAATGATATAATATACCCTCCAGGTATAAGTGAAGTATGTATGCAAGGTATACATGTAGCTATGTTATTATATGTGTATGTACCTATCGCTAATGGTACAATACCCTATAGATATACGGTAACTAACATGTAAGCATGTCAAGGCATATGTGTAAGCATGTAGGTATACAGGTATGCTATATGTCATATGCGATAAAGAATATGAATCAATGTCACAATGTCCCTAACCAAGCAATATCATATCTATATGTGTGTTGTGCATGTCATGGCAATTATTGACGGTGTGTGTGGCATACAATCAGTGCTCGTGCAACATGAATCGTCAATAATAGTGCAGTGTCCTGAGGGTACTAGTCCAAGCACAACAAGTAACTAAGCAATAAGGTGCATGCGCAACTCTATATATGAAATAGAATATGCAACAATATTATAATATCTCTAGTCCGGACGCATAACGCCATGCGGGCGCTTCCTTTGTAGATGTTAAATCTACTCACCAACGCTCCTGGCTAAGTAAAGCCTACCTCCTGATTTCCCTTCGTCCCAGCATCCGAAGTCCCCGCCTGTGAACCTAAAACACAACAAAATAAAGCAAGTATTTATTAGCAATAGACCCAAAACACGTAAAAACTACATTTAACCGACGCATCAACTCAAAACATACTCTCAAGTGTTCGTATTGTGGCTAACGTGCGTAACGACACGACGAAACCAACTCAAGAGCGAAATCACACAAAGTGAACGATCCGTGTCGTATAACGTATCGCGCGTAAACGTAACACAAGGAACTACCTATGTGATCCCAGATTTTGCATACTGAGAAAACCCAAAAATCAAACAGGACCAAACAGACCCAAACTACAGCATAGAGCTACCCTCAAAAACCCACACACCAACTCAACCCAAAATCCGACGTCGCTGGAAAAAGTCTTCTTGTCACCGGCCATGGTCCGAGCAGGGTGTTTCGTGCTTGAGGTGAAGGCTCAGGGTCTCAGGTACAACACAACTACATTGTTTGGTTTTCTAGTAAACTCTCGGGGTCACAGCAGATCTCAGATGTCATATATTGTCACTAAAAATACGATATTTGCACGAAAACTTAACTTTAAACATTCTAAAGTAAAACAACAAGACTACACAACACTAAAACAACATAAAGAACAGCTAGAAATCATTACCTATTCAAAAGAACTCAAAGATCCTTGCTTCCCAAGCTCCAAGGCATCCAAGAGGCAAAACCAATCCAAAGATGTGATTTTTGTGAGTTTTGTGAAGGATTTGATGAAGTTTTGTGTAGGGAAAGCAAGTGTTCAGTTTGATATGAGAGAGGGATGAGAAAATGAGAAGGAAATGAGTGTGAGAGAAAGAGAGAAGGAAAAGATAAAGGGAAAGAGAGAGGTGAGAGTAAGAGATGAGTGCACCCTTGCATTAATGCACCATCAATGCATTCACACTACCTCATTATGCCACCACCTCTCTCCAAAACAAATATCTCTCTCTCACAAACAAAAATCTAGATATTTAGGGTTAAGCTTTAAAACAAAGGATTAGATTAAAGCAAAAATTGGGTTAAGGGTTAAGTTGTCATGGTTGTTAAGAACAAGATTAGCACAAACAAACTCTCACATAAACATGCACATGTGTATGCATGCTATAACAAATAAAAATAAATTATTAATTAAATGTTATAAAATGTGAGGAACCCAAATTGGTAAACTTTTTACCAAAAACCCGCATTAACGTCTAAACTAATACTAACCGAATTCTAAGGCGTTACAATCTCCCCCCATATAAAAATTCATCCCCGAATTTAAAATTCTCACTAAGCGTACCTTCAAAGAGAAGAGTACAAAACTCTCAAATCTCGCTCGCAGCCTCCCAAGTGATCACCTCACTATACGGCTACGCCTAAGAAAACTCTCCACAGATGGCAAGACCCTTGACTGAGGTTTCTCCACCTGCCGAGCCATTAACACAATTGGCTGCCGGTGAACGAAAAGATCGCGTCCAGCTAAATGGTCGGTGCCGAATCATGTGAGAAATGTCATGAAGGTATTTGCAAAGTATCGAAACACGGAATACGGGGTGAATACACAATAATCTGGGCGGAAGTGCCAAATTAAAGGCAACGGAACTAACTCGCTTGAGGATCTCAAAAGGACCTACAATCCTGGGATAAGTTTTCCGAAACTCAACACGTCATTCATCGGAAAAATCTGTAGGAATACATGATTTCCTACTGCGAACTCAAGTCTGTGACCACCACGGTCGGCATAAGACCTCTGTCAGCACTGGGCTGTTCTCATCCTGACCTGAACCAACTGGATCATCTCCGAAGTCTCTAGACTAGCTGGGGTCCAAAAATCCTACTCACGCAGAGTCAGAAAAATAGACTGGCGATCGACATAACCCACCAAACAAAACCTAAGGGTTGCCAATTGGAATGTCTCCTGATAACTGCTACCGAAGGAGAATCCTAACAATGGCCAGTGACGATCCCAACTGCCAACAACAATTAGTATGCACACACAAGCATATCCTCCAAAGTCGGTATAGCCCGCTCTCACAAAACCATGATCCTGCGGATGGAAAAACGGAGCTAAAGCTCAACCAGTATCCAAGGCTTCCTGAAGCTCCTGCCCAAGACGGCAAGCGAACATGGTGCCTCTATTGGATACAACGCATGAAAGAACTCCGTGCAAACGCACAAACTTAACAAAGAACAACTGAGAAAACCGAGCATAACCGGACAACAAACACCCAAATGGAGTCACACCCTGACTAAACCTTGGTAGACGCCACAACGAATATTCTTGGAGATCTGCTCCCATTCCCACTCTTGAACGATTAAAGGTTGTAACTCTCTAGCCGGTCTCAAATGCTCAATCTTAGCTCGCAACAAGACAGACATCTCGAAACGAAATCTGAAACTTCACTCTTCATCCTTTCCCACCCGTAACTATCTCACAAGTCACGTCACATATTGGTGGAACTTGAATGAACACAGAAAGATGACTGATGTGCCTGCTCTAGGATTTCGCGTCTTTACCCATCAACATCAGGTACACATAAACTCGTCCCAAAACGTAGCACACCCTGGTCACAAATTAAGGACTCCGAATCTTTACCCAGTCGAGTATGCTCAAGAATCTCTGACAAACGAGCATCGGCGGGCTGTGCCTCGCGAAAGCGATTAAGGAAAAGTGGTCGGGCGCGGACATGAGCAAGCTGTCATCTCAGTAGATGCGAACTTAAGCTGTACTCAACGATCGTACAAGAACTGTAAATCTACAGAAGACTGTCTCAGAACTGCGCACAGCTGGAACAAGCTAACACCGGGCCTACGACTCCAGCATCTGCTACCACAATCGCCTTGCCACGGGAAACGAGGATCTCACAAACACAATCCTTCACAAGTTTCATCGAACGGCGCTGTCTCAACAATCAAAATCCACTGCAGAAAGATGTACATTAAGCTCTGGTGGTCCGTGAAAATCTGACACGACTCTCCGAACAAGTAGTGCCTCCAAATCTCCAACACACGACCACTGCGACCATCTCCAGATCATGAGTGGGATATCCTGCTCGTACTTCCTCCAAATTTCGGGAAGCAAAAGCGATAACTCTATAGTGTCACATCAGTACACAATTGAGCCCCACTCGCGAAACATCACAGTTAAACAAAAAGTCGCTTAAACCAAAAAGCGAAGAAAGTACTGGTGCAGTTGTCAACGGAGTCTTCAATTGCCGAAAACTCCGTACGCATGCCTCAGTCCAAAGAAAAAGAACCTCCTTTTCGGTCAGTTCAGTCAACGGTGCAGCGATACACTAGCAATTCTGCACGAAACGGCGGTAAAAACCTGCTAAGCCCAAAATCTGCGGACCTCCATCCCGGATATAAGTCTGGGCCAAAGCTCTATAGCCTCGATCTTCCTCGGGACCATACGAAAACCGTCCCCCGTAACTACAAGACCTAGGAGTCAAGACAATTAAGCCTGAATGAACACTCCGAGAATTTAGCAAACAGCTGGTGCTCTCCCAGTGTCCGCAAAACAAATCCTCAAGTGCTGCTCAAGTTCCTCACGACACATTGGAAAAGAACAGAATGTCATCAATGACACAACAATAACTGGTCAAGGAATGGCTGAAGAAATCTGGTTTATCACATCCCCGAATGCTGCCAGGGCATTGGTGAGTCCAACGACACCACCAAAACACATAAAGCCCGTAGCGCACACAAAAGCAGTCCTCGGAATGTCATCACTCGGAACCCGCAACAATGATGACCTGATCCCAAAAAACTTAGAAAAATGTCTCGCACTCTGGAGCTGATCGAAGAAATCGTCAATTCGAGGTAAAGGATACCTATCCGCACCGTATGCCGTTTCAATTGACGATCAATCAATAGACAACCTCAATTGTCGTCCTTCTCCTGACGAACAGAATAGGAGCTCCCAAAGCGAAACACTCAGACGCACAAGTCCCCCAACAATAACTCTGCAGCTGATCCTTAAGCTCCTTGAGCTTCGCCGGCTCATCTGGAACAACGTCGAAAAACTCTCGCACGAAAGGAACCCGGTCCAACGAACCCACTGTGGCTCCGGTATCACGAATGAAAGCCAAGAGTTCTCGACATTCTCTCCTCAAAAGCCGGCTAGCGAAAAAGGCTGAATTCAAACTGTGAGAGGAGGCACTATTGTCTTCCTGCACAACAAGAACCGACTCGCCGGGAAAATAAAACCTGACTGTTTTCTCGCGGCAGTCCACAGATTCCTAGCACGTAGCTAACCAGTCCGTGCCCAGGAAAACTTCAAATCCAACATCTCTAGAAGGATTACAACGATGGACGAGTCTCTATCTGCTATTCGATTGGCACACGACCGAAATACGTGTCGCGCAACCAAAGGATCACTGACAGAAGTTAACAAACAAACGGCTGATCTATCTAACTGACTCTCCTCGTCCCAAACCTCCGTTACTCCCGCGACGTGCCCGAAATCTATCTCGACGACTAAGCCTCTGTCTCTGGGCTGGTACACCGGTACGATTCCTCCACTGTTCTGGAACTCCTAAAGTCTCTGGAATACGTGTCTCATCAATTAGGGCTGCATCCACTGGTACTGTGTAAGCGACGAAATGCTGCGTGCTAATCGCAAGGAACAACTGGATAACAGGGGTGACAACCTCCTGTCGCTGCGCTCTGCTGGCCTCGACCAAAGACCTCATCGTCTGGCGCAAGTCCAGCATCTCTGCCACAAGCCTAGCGATACGATCTGTCGAAGGCGGATCCATCTGCTGCTGTACAGCGAGCGTACCATCCTGGTCAAACCTTATACCACATGAGTCGACTCTGACCTCGGCCCTCGCTGCACCTCTCTGAGTCCCCATAGTCATCGGCGGCAAAGGCTATAAATAGAAATAGGATTCGGTAGGAACACAAAAATCGAATTACAAGGATATGTATCATCAAGGAGGGAATTTCAAGCAATTTCTACTTAGGTCACTTTAGGCGGAGTACCGCGTCGTGAGTATACCGCGGACATATACAGACTACGTTACTCTGCTTTAAGCTACCTACTCCATCATACCAAGGTCATCCTACACTCCGAAAGGTAAAACCAAGCGCTCTGATACCAACTTTGTCACGACCCGAAATTGTCACGTGACGACCCTTAGACTACGCAACGTACACAGGCGTAACGCAATTTAAGTAAGCCGAAAACCCAGCAATCTAAACCATCAAAAGTAGTAAGAAATAATAACATTTGTAAAACCTTTGAAATCTCAACCTAAATTCTTTAAAAGTCTAACTTTATTTCCTTTAAAATTTTGGCAGCACCTCCTTTGTAAAAACCAACCCAAAAAATGGGTACAACATAAATATAAGTAAAGCATCCCTAAACGGGAGCAAATACACGCCCAAAGGTGGAAAACAACCACCAAAACAGATATACGACGCTGCAACGAAGAAATAAAAGACGATATAAATAAAACTGCATAAAAGAACTCCAAGTCACAAAACAACATACAATATCGTTCTCACATCAAGTCTCTAAGTCATACAAGATAATGGTAGATGGAGAGTACAGGATAAAACGAATATACAATAAACAACATTGGATAACCACAAACCCACCTAAAGCAAAACTGTATACTGTGAGCCGAAGTGGTATCTGCAGCAAAAGATGATAAAATAGATGAATAATAGCCCTGCCTCTGACTACTGTGAGGATAAACCTGCAAAACACTGTGGCACAACAGGGGTGAGTTGCCAACTCGTGAATAGCAAATAACATATGCAGGTAATCGCAAGTATGCACGTACAGCGCGAATCTAACATATGCAAGCTAATAGCAAAAAATGGTCATATGTATGCAATAGTCATGAAAGGTACACTAGCAGGTATAACTAATACATGAAGCAATAATATGACAATCTGTATGCAACAGTCATGTAAGGTACAATATCAGGTACAACTAATACATGAAAAATAAATGCAATAAGTATGCAACAATCATGTAAGGTACTATATCAGGTACAACTAATACATGAAGCAATGATATGACAATGTATATATGCAACAGTCATGAAAGGTACACTAGCAGGTACAACTAATACATGAAGCAATGCATATAAAATAAGAGTATGTAAATGCAACAGTCATGGAAGGTACTCTATCAGGTACTACTAATACATGAAGAAGTGCATAAACAATAAATGCGAAGTTTGAGATGAAACATGTCGTTTCCACGGAATCCTGATATCGTAGTAGGACCAAAGTCCGACAAGACAATCCAAATCCCAATTTCCTCAAATCAGCCCCCAAATTGGCTCTCATATTATATAAATCTCACAAATTCTGAATGTACAATATCAAGTAAATCTCATATATCCTGAATGTACAAAATCAAGTAAATCTCATATATCTTGTATCCAATGTCAAGTGAATCTCATATATCCTGATTCTAATATCAAGTGAATCTCAAATATCCTGAATCCAATATTAAGTGAATCTCAAATATCCTGAAGCCAATATCAAGTGAATCTCAAATATCCTGAATCCAATATCAAGTGAATCTCAAATATCGTGAAGCCAATATCAAGTGAATCTCAAATAACCTAAGTATATTTGCATGAATAATTATGATGAAGTATATGAATTTATATGTATACATATATATTAGCGTCCCATTCCACTAATATATATATATATATATATATATATATATATATATATATATATAACAGCGTTCCATTCCACTGTTATATATACTTAGGAGTAAAAATATCATGAAAACCTATGCCAAGTATCGACACATAAAGGCTGATCTATCAGGTGCTGTCACCACGACTGGCACCCTGATAGGTACGTATAATACGCTATCCGAAAATCCGAGTGCCCAGCTTTGACCCTCGTCCTTCGATATATCCATACGTACATGACTCCCGTCGGTATCCCCGCGATAACCGCTGAGTCATAGGTAATGTCACCGGAAGGTATGGTTCCCCTGTCAGGCCTCATTGGCATGGTCCATCGAAAAACCTTTCTCGCCCCGGGGTACCTCCAGGCCTCACCATGTACCTTCATACGGCCCCCGACTCCTCCTCGCATGGGGTATATATATCAGAACCGATAAATCTCATGGTGGCTGCTCAAATATCATATCAAGAGAAACCGGGTTTTTCAAATAATGCATAATTTCATGAAACTACCACGGTCCTCAAATCCAGAAAACATCATGAAAAATCTATATCTCAATGCGAAAATCCATGAATATAATATATGCAACATAAAACTGAAATGCGAGCATATAAAGGAAAAGCCGCTATTTAACTGCAGTAAGTTAATATAAATATCATGCGGTTACTAATTTCTCCAAGTTTATATAATATCGAATAAAAGTAAACATGTAGCTATAGCCAGATATATGTGTAAACATAAAGGTATAGCAAGGTATATGTAACTAACTATCAGTAATGATGTAATAATACTCCCCAGGTATAAGTGAAGTATGTATGCAAGGTATACATGTAGCTATGTTATTATGTGTGTATGTACCTATCGCTAATCGTACAATACCCTATATGTATACAGGTAACAGCATGTAAGCATGTCAAGGCATATGTGTAAGCATGTAGGTATACAGGTATGCTATATGTCATATGCGATAAGAAATATGAATCAATGTCACAATGTCCCTAACCAAGCAATATCATATCTATATGTGTGTTGTGCGTGTCATGGCAATTATTGACGGTGTGTGTGGCATACAATCAGTGCTCGTGCAATATGAACCGTCAATAATAGTGCAGTGTCCTAAGGGTACTAGTCCAAGCACAACAAGTAATTAAGTAATATGGTGCATGCACAACTCTATATATGAAATAGAATATGCGACAATATTATAACATCTCTACCCCAGACGCATAACGCCATGCGGGCGATTCCCCTGTAGATGTTAAATCTACTCACCAACGCTCCTTGCTAAGTAAAGCCTACCACATGTTTTCCCTTCGTTGCAGCGTCCGAAGTCCCCGCCTGCTAACTTAAAACATAACACAACAAAGCAAGTATTTATTAGCAATAGATCCAAAACATGTACAAACTACATTTAACCGATGCATCAACTCAAAACATGCTCTCAAGTGTTCGTATTGTGGCTAACGTGCATAGTAACATGACGAAACCAACCCAAGGGCAAAATCACACAAAGTGCACGATCCGTGTCGTATAACGTATTGCGCCTAAACGAAACACAAGAAACTATCTATGTGATCCCATATTTTGCATACTGAGAAAACCCAAAAATCAAACAGGACGAAACAGACCCAAACCACAGCATAGAGCTACCCTCAAAAACCCACACACCAACTCAACCCAAAATCCGACGTCGCCGGAAAAAGTCTTCTTGTCGCCTGCCATGGTCCGAGCAGAGTGTCTCGTGCTTGAAGTGAAGGCTCAGTGTCTCAGGTACAACACAACTATATTGTTTGGTTTCCTAGTAAACTCTCGGGGTCACAGCAGATCTCAGATATCATATATTCACACTAAAAATACGACATTTACTCGAAAACTTAAGTTTAAACATTCTAAACTAAAACTACAAGACTACACAACACTAAAACAACATAAAGAACAGCTAGAGATCATTACCTATTCAGAAGAACTCAAAGATCCTAGCTTCCCTAGCTCCAAGGCATCCAAGAGGCAAAACCAAGCCAAAAATGTGATTTTTGTGAGTTTTGTGAAGGATTTGATGAAGTTTTGTGTAGGGAAAGCATGTGTTCAGTTTGATATGAGAGAGGGATGAGAAAATGAGAAGGAAATGAGTGTGAGAGATAGAGAGAAGGAAAAGATAAAGGGAAAGAGAGAGGTGAGAGTAAGAGGTGGGTGCATCCTTGCATTAATGCACCATCAATGCATTCACACTACCTCATCATGCCACCTCCTCTCTCCAAAACAAATATCTCTCTCTCAAAAAAAAATCTAGATATTTAGGTTTAAGGTTTAAAACAAAGGATTAGATTAAACCAAAGATTAGGTTAAGGGTTAAGTTGTCATGGTTGCTAAGAGCAAGATTAGCACAAACAAATTCTCACATAAACATGCACATGTGTGTGCATGCCATAACAAATACAAACAAATTATTAATTAAATATTATAAAATGTGAGGAACCTAAATTGGTAAACTTTTTACCAAAAACCCACATTAACATTTAAACTAACACTAACCGAAATTTAAGGTGTTACATCCCTACAGACTCTTTTTCTCGTCGAGCTGCACTTTTCTTCTTCTTGAGCTTTTTGGATTTTAAGCCTGATTGAGCCGAATTGGAAGCTAGAATAGTGGGCTTCTTCTGCCATTCCCATTCTGTTCTGGGCTCTTTCCGAAGTAGCTTTAGCATCTTCTTCGTCTTATTAGATATGTGCGTACTCCACGGAGGCTGCGGTGAGCAAGTTTCATTTTTCAGGACAGTGGGTTCAGCTGTCTGCTCCCAGAAGGCTTCAGCTTCTGTATGTATAAAGTTGGTGGTTGCAACTTGATTGTTCACCAACACACTCTTGGACAGCTCGATCTCTCTAGTCTAGTACTGCTTCTCAACCCAGCCTTTGAATATATAGCAATTCTCGATCGTATGGCTCACTACTCGGTGGTACGGGCAATATAGAGGATTATCGGTATCTTTGCTTCGTGAGGTATTTTCGACTCCGGATATTGTAGACCGTTGTTCAGAGCATCTTTGAATATCATTCGGACCTTGACCCTCATGAATGAGTAAACCTTGTTCTTTTTCTCCTCTAGGGAAGGTCCTTCTCCTCCCAGCACTGGCTTTCGAGACCGGTTGGTTTTTGATTCGCCTGCCTTTCGCTTGTCTTCATTATCAGATGCATTGAAAACATTGGTATTGCTGGATTTCCCGCTTCTACGGTTGTTGTCCCTCTTGCTTTTCCAAGGCTTGTCTCTCTGAGAGTCCGGGACAGACTCTTACTTCGTGCGTTCCATCATTTGAACTCTCTTGGTTAGCTCCTGAAATGTCTTGAGGTCTGTTGTACACAAGAATGGGACCTTCCAATTGCTGAGGTTCCCAATGAGGAGGCTGAAAGACTGGTCCTGCTCTAGCGGCGGTTCGCACTCGACAGTGAGGTTGCGCCATCGGGAAATAAAGTCCGTGTTGCTTTCGTTGTTTCCCAGCTTGGTTCTCACGAGTTCAGCAATGGAGATTTTATCACTGACACTTATGAACCTTTGCCGAAACAGAGACTCCATTTGGGCGAAAATAGTGATGGACCCGTCTGGTATACTTGCGTATCAGTCGAAAGCGACACCGGTCAAGCTGTTGACAAATTGACGAAGAAGGAGTGCATCATTTCCCCCTGTATTTTCGCACGACGCTTTAAAGTAGGCGACATGCTGATTTGCGTTTCCCATCCCGTCAAATCATCCGAACTTAGGAATGATGTAGCCGCTCGGGAATTCGATCAGATCGTACTGTGCGGGATATGGCTGCCCACTACTGCCGATTTCTTTCTGAGCTTTGGCTTTGGCTACCAATGTTCTAACCTTGCTAGTGACCAAATCCATTATCCGATCTTGTGTTAGTGGGATGGTGTTATCTGGGGCCAAGGCGTCCCCAAAAGCGGAATGTGGACGGCTTTCATGCAGCTCGCTCAATCTTGGAACCAAAGGGACAAGCATCGGTTGTTTCGGGTTGTCATCACCTGGCTTATGAGTAGAGACTTGTGCTTGATTGGCAGGCGCCCAAACAATTTGAGCCGTGAGCTGCATCACAACGTTCGTTAGGTCGTCAATTTTCGAATAGAGCTTGGCCATCTCCTTATCTTTGCTCCTGAGATGTTTTCGAAGATCTTGAAGTAGCTCTTACTCTGCGGTTCTGGGATGGAAAGTCGGCTCTTCCTCATTGTCCGAGCTTGACTCCACATAGACTGAGAGGTCCTTCTGCCTGTCATGCCCCGCTTCCCAGAGTGCGCTAAAATTGGCACGTGACAAAGCCAACCATGCTACCTGTGGTTAGGAAACATCCCTCCACAGTCACATTACGGCTGTCTATAAGATATCAAGAACATGAAAAATATAAACTATCTAATACATGTCCATCTGCTAGAATAAACGAGTCAAGAAATATAAATGTGCAGAAGCAATAAATCCAATAAGTAATAATATCAGGAAAGTACGTCCCAAATATGGGCTTACATCAGGAAATGAAAGTGCTGAAAGAAAACTTAAACTAAACTAAACTAAACTCCAACCTGCTCCTCACTGGTCGGCATGTCAGCTGAACTAGTCCTGGTCGGTCTGTGAGAGAGATAAAGGATCTGGGCCATGCAAAACACAAACGTCAGTGCGTCATAATATCAAACAACAAAATATAACCAGAATGCAACGATATATGCAGGCATGAATATAAACGATAACATGAATATAACAAGTAAGACGGGTATGAAACAGTGAAGTGTATACGTGCAGGTGAAGTGCGGTAAATAATCTAAACTGTGCTACTGGGTTATCTATTCTAAAGTTATTCGAAACCAATTGATGTACTCCTCATGTAACTCAAAGAATATGCCCCGTCCCCGGGACCACGGATCAAGATATGTGAACCAAGAATGGTTCTGTCCCGTTACCCCCCGGGACCACTGACCAAGTTGTAAGAGTCACGAATGACTCTGTCCTGTTACCCCCCGGGACCACGGACCAAGGAGAATCACGAATGATTCTGTCCCGTTACCCCCTGGGACCACGGATCAAGTAATACCATTTTAAGTTACACTTGGTTATACCTTTGATTTCCCCATACCCCCAAGGTTATGTGTTCGAGTTGGGTATTGATAAACTGGAGCTAATGCCAATACAGGATCAAGCAGGTACAAGTTTGTCTAAATAGACAACAGGATATGTCCATCGGGACAACATGTCAGGATCGTCAGTATTAGAAACAGGATCAGGTAACAGGTCAAGTAGTGGTGTATCAGGTCATGGCAGGTAGTGCACAGGTATCAAACGGATGCTTGTAATAAAACTGTAGCAAGTACGGATGCACGATAAAACACGGATGCACAAATATCCATCAGGGATTACATCTACAACTCCATGACTACGCATGATTCACATTATCAAGCATACGGTGCTAATATACCGGTAGCATGATATAATATGACATGACATGCAACTAGATATATAATAAATAACACGGATACGAACGAATATCGGAAAAACAATAAAACTGTAACATGGATGTGAAATGCAATAAACATGTAATATTTTAATTCATATGGATGCAAAATATATATCATGGCATGTAGCAAGATAAACTTGCATGCAACTAGATATGTAATAAATGATACGGATACGAACGACTATCCAAAAACAGTAAAACGGTAACATGGGATGCATAACTCAACAATATGTAATATTATTATTCGCATGAATGCAAAAAATAGTAGTATAGCATGTAGAAAGATAAACTTGCCTAAACGGATCTCACGACGGGGTGCGTACGCCACGTACGGTGTCGGTAAATGTCGCGACGCATACGTATGCGTACAGAACTGGACCGGGCAAAGCAAGAACATGACCACGCTGGCTGGGGATGTCCACTGGGTCGCCCGGATCGTCGGCGACGGCATGGCTCCGGCGATCACCGGGAAACGCGAACCCAAGAAAGCAAGAGAAGAAAAGAAGAAGAAGAAAAGGAAGGGCTGGGGTTTGGTGTGGCTCTGGCCTTGGGTCAGAGGCGAGGACAGAGAGGGTGACGACGAGCCGTGGGTCTCCGGTGATGGGGTTTGCCGGTGAGGGGAGTGTGCTACGGTTCTTGAAGTCGGGTGAGGATTTTGTGCAGGGGAAAGGGTGATGTGGTGGCGGCTATCAGGGGAGAGGTGATGAGGGAGATGAAGTGGTGACGAGGCGGGGATACGATGATGAGGTAGGAGCTCCAGCGATGTGGTGCAGGCGAGGGCGTGTGTGCAGGGATGGGTGCTCTGGTTCTTGGGTGAAATGGTTAGGTTCGGGGTTTTTGAAGGGTTAGAGAAGAAGAGAAGGGGGAGAATATGGAGATGGTGACCAGGGGAGACCGACGAGGTGGTCAGCGGCGAGATGAGGTCGGCGAGGTGCACGGTGAAGGTTGGGTCCTTGGGCTGAGGTCGTCGGGGATAGGTGAAGGCGTCGGGGTCGTAGAGGAGAGGAGAAGGGAAGGAGATGAGAGGGAAGGTAAGGTCGAGGAGATGGGCGGCGGTGGAGGAAGGGTTGGCGACGAGAATGGGTGAGGCGTGGGTTCTCGTCGTCGTGAAGGTGACAGAGGTGGTAGTTAGAGTAGGGGAGAGAGGTAAGGTGTAGAGGATGCGAGATCGCCGGCGTGAGGCGACGACAGCGAGGGTGAAGCAGCGACGAGGGCGAGGCAAGGGCAAGCGCGAGGCGTGGGCAGAGGGATGGGTTCATGTTCGCAGAGGCGGGAAAAAGAGAAGTGCAAGAGAGAGAGAGAGGAACGTGGGTATGGGTTAAAAAATATATAAGAATATGGAAAGAGAGAACGTGAGGGATTGGGTAAATAGATATAGGATAATTAAAATAGGAGAGAGAGAGAGTCGTGAAATAAGAGAGAGAGATCTGTGATGGTTAGGATTAGGATTTTAAATTTTTTGAATATATTTGTGTATGTGTGCAGAGAGAGAGAGAGTTAACTGTTAGGATTTTATTTTATGAAATATATTTTAGTTTTTAAACTTATATAAAACAGTTTAATATATAAAAGAATTTTATATTATATGTTTTGAGATTTTGGCTAAAACAATAGTCCAAAACACGCTCGGGTTGGGTCTAAAATTACGGTTTGAAAATACGGTTAATATACGTGTCAACCAAAACCAAAATAGGATATCCGGGTAACGAAAATGCATACCCCCAAGAACGGATACACGGAGCGTGCACCTAGCTATCCAAACGAGTCTGTTTCACTGAACGGAACGAGAACACGATGTACGGATGCTACAACAGGGTTAGGGGTATGATGCAGGCCATGCAAGATATTTTTAAAATATTTGATTTGACTTTATATGTTATATTGAAAAATGCAGATGCCAGATATAATGCAGTTATACAACATGAAAGTGCACAGATTCTCATAACTAGCCGGGATAAATCATAAACAGGAATCAATACGGGTTTCCAGCATGTGGGTCAGGTTGAATGCAAATACAGATACCGATTACACTATTCACACCCAAACAACAATAAATCAAGAAATAGCCATAAATAAAGAAATACCCAAAAGAACTGGTATAAATGAACTAGGGTGTTACACTGCCTATCAGCCTCATTGAGAGGGTTTTCGTCGTCCGGCGGAGGTGGCTGATCTTGGAAAACGACAACTACATTCAAGCCAGATTAGGCTTGGGATGTGGTGGCCCCATCCTTGTTCTTGCTGCGCAAGTTGTCGCTGGGACACGCGCCCGACATATAGACCGTATGGATAATATATCCAGCCGTCTTTTCATTATTGGCAGCTGATTTTGTGGACTGATGTTGTGGCCCTTCTTTTTCGATAAAAGGCAATCGACTGAAGGCGGCTCGCCTGATCGGGTTCTTGAATGGTGCTGGCGCTTCCTTTTTGGCTTTTCCCCGCTATTTTCGCGCGGCACAGAGAGCTTGATAGACACTTGAAGAGACGATGTCATGCTTTCTCTGTTGGGGCTGGGATACGTCTCTTTGTAGTAACATTCGGACAGTTGTCTTCCTGATTCTGACGGTCATGGCGTTTTTCTGAACCCCGTTAGTTATATGTATGCTCTAGAGGCCATTACTGTACATACGATGTATATTGTAATGGATGCTTGGACATATATAGGGAGGACTTTCTTGCTCGACATGATAGTATGCTATCTGGTTGTACTTTATCTTAACATGTACTCTGATTGTCTCTATGTAACATGTTGATAAAGTCCTTAGGATATGTACTCGACTACTGAGACTATGATGAGATCATACTAGTGGGGCCACGGTAGTCGACGAGTACATCCTATAACTGTTCCTAGTCGAGGGTGTATTGAGACAGGGCTTCGATACACCAGAGTAGACTAGCGTATACGTATCTTGACCCATATGATAGGCGATGGATGATCCCATATCCATCGGTGTTTGACATCAAGGATGGTGTACGGGTGCTCAGTAGAGACTGGGTACATTAGACGGACTCGCCGAGAACTCTCAGATGGTATTATACCTTACGTCAGATGGCAGTTCTCCGGTGACACTGGTGCAGAGTAGTCTGTTGACCCGAGATTGTCATCACTGTGCTTTGATTTCCATCATACCACGTCCAAGGGGGCGTGCAAAAAGGTGGCTTTTGGGTACAGTCCCGAATCACATGGAGGCAATGAGCGATAGGAGGGGATTCGTCTCTCCCGGTATAGGGAGTTGATATTGTGCTGTGTTCGATTGGCTATAACTGGAAATCCCTGGCCAGGGTTGCTGAGATTTACTGGTAAGTGTTATCAGTAGTTTCTCGAACTGTTATAGACCTCATATTGACATGACTTATCAAGCTACTGGGGTCTGACGTTTACCACCCCTAGGCGAGATATGCGACATATCAGACGACGAGACCAGACTGTACGGGAGTGTTACTGATTGGATTCGCAGGAGAATGTACAGGCTTGCTTGTTGATCTTCTGATCGCTCAATACCTAGGTGGCTGTTACGTTTAGCTGACCGCTTGCAGCTTGTGGGTGTTTGATATGATCATCACCTACTCCCGGTATATTGACGATTCTTTAGAGTCCTACACAAAGGTTTCTTGACTCAGGAAAAATGGAGTAGGGGCACATATGTGATATGTGCAGGACCTAGGATAATGTGATATGAGATACCGTATTATATTCTCGCGATATTTGATATCACCCGGGTCATCGGATCAAGTGTTGATTCGATGAATCGGTAAATGATATATTAGTCGGTTATATGCGATATAGCCGGATTGTCGGATCAAGTGTTGATTCGATGATTTAATGTATAATAATATATATGATATATTAAATTACATTAACTAGAATAAGCTCACTAAAAGATTCTTTTTCTCACTCGGGTAATACATTGATATATATGCGATATATGTTAATTGTATTATTTTATTTTGTTACAATAAATATTCTATATGTGATATATAATATTATAACATGATATGATTACTAATGCAACATGTTTTAATGGAGATTAAAAAAGGTTAGGGTTTGAATTGGGTTAGTTCTTTCATGAACATTCTAGAAGGTTTCTTTTTGTTTTGAGTTAAGATATTATGCTTGATATTTTTGTGTGACTCATTCTTAACCCAAGCCAAACCCTTACCCTTAGTTAATTCTCTACATGAGTTAGCCTCTTTATAGTGAACCATGGTTGCATTATTAATGATTATGTTATTTTTCATTATTCATCACAAAAGGATTCTTCATCTTCTTCCTTGAGTTCTTGATGGAAAAGCTTGCTAGCTTTTTCATTAGTGTTGAAAATGAGTGAGATTAAGAAAACAAATGAGAGCTAAAATCCTACTTCATCATCCTCATCTATCCTTTCCATTTTGATGAGGGTGTTCACTTCATTTAGTGAGTGAGAGCTTGTGTTAATGAAACATCAAGGTAGATCATCTTTGTTATCGAAGATTGGAAGCAACCTTGCATCTTTCTCTTCGTGGAGCCTCTCGAGAGTCCGAAATACGATGATCGTAGCGAAGAGACCTCAACACGGAGCTTTAGAAGTGAAGGACAGGATCTACAAAGGTTGTAATCCCTCTCACTTAGTGTTAAAATATTTAACATGCTTTGTTTCGCCTAATCTCTAGTTTAAAGATCTTGTTAAGGGTTGTTCGGCACGTCTAAATTTTAAATCGGGCATGTTTGATGCCTCGTAGACCCTTGTGCGAGTGCTTAGTAACCCTACAGTAGTATCAGAGCCAAGCTAGAGCTTTAGGCGTAGTCCAGACGAAGTTTAAAGTCCGATCTAACCCGGAAACCCCGATTTATACCTTTCTCTGGATATTTTTTAAAAATGTGATTTTTTCTGCATTAAAAATACTCAAAAAAATCAGCAGGGAAATACAAGAATTACTGTGCAATACATGTCCACAATTCCATCAATGTGCCGCGGAACCATGGCCGTACTATGGCTTGCACGGCGGTTCCGCGGCCAAACAGTAAAATTATGGTTTGGGCTTTGCACTGTAATAATCGTTGGTACTTCCTGATTCTTCTGGGAATTTTTAATTATACTCAAGAGTTGAGTTTTCTGGGTTGTATTGGGGACTCGTTGATTCGATCGGATAATTTAACTTCGTTTAGCTTGTCCGGGTAATTTTTAGAACGTGTTAAAAAATTCGAACGGATAACAATAACTCACTTTTTCCCCTGCCGAAGAATTTCCAAGTGTTGGATTTTTCCGTAGTTTAAGAACGTTCTAAGTCGTGCAAGTAACGCGGTGGACCCTCTAGAAGACAACAAATCTGAACCGCCTCTGAACCTTAGGGTTTGGGGCAGTACGGCGTACCACATGTGAGGCGTTGGCTTGACCCTTCTACGGCTGGACCATTGGTACTGTGGCATGTGATGGATGTTTTTAAACTAATTTCAAGTGTTGAGAACTATTTGGGAAACTTGGTTGTTTGATTATTCGATCGGAAAGTTTAACATTGTCTATTTATCTGGAATGCGATACAATATTTGGAATCCACAAGTAGTTATGAGATAACTAATTTGAATGTTATAAATCTAGCAGTTCAGTCTCAGATGATCGGTTGCCACGGATTTTGATGCGATCAAAAGTCCGTCGCAATCACGTAGCGTACGCGGATACTCGCCGGGTAAACTTAATAGACAGCCATGCCCCATAGCCCCGACCAAGTGACTGTAGGAGAACCCCGTCGCCAAAAGCATCCGTTCGGGTGCTCGCGGCAGCGGTGTTCCGCCTTAGTGCACTTCGTCGACGGCATCTGGGGGTGCGGCCGTCTACTAAAGTTTGCGACGAGCATTCGATCAGGATGTCGGGAATCTTGTTGAATTGCCCGACTTGATATTGAAAAGAGTTTTCGATAATGAGACTAAAATGCGGGGTTTATAATTGTTAGGCATGAGATGTCTAAGGAATTCATTTGGTTAGGCATGCGATGTCTAAGAAGGTTGCGGATTCCAACTGTTGTAGTTTTACACTTTCTTTTCTACGACCGTAAGTGTAGTATGTAGTTGTATCGCCGGTTTTCGTTGCTATACATCGACGACAATCGGCATATGCATACTTACTTACGTTGATGACATGTGATGTTATGTGTTGCTGTGATATGTTATATTGGATCGTCGTGTTCTGAATAGCCGGGGGTTTTATGTGAGATGAGGGTTTTTATTTTCATTCATGTAAAATTCATTTGTATGTAATATTCTTTTATTGGGGCACTTCCGGGCTGAGGATGATGTCATTGTAAGTCCGCGGCGGCGCCCCGGCCGTCGATCCGACGCCAGAAACGCGGAAACAAAAACTTTGCAAACTAGCAAACCAGCACCACCGCGCACTTTTCACCCGGATCGGGCCATTAACCTAGCTACTAGCAAACAAGAAAAGAGTAGAGAAGCTATACCAAGCGATCCATATCCTTCGGTCTTCGTCTCCACTCGAATCTCTTGCGGAATGTCCGTCCATCAACTCCTCGTCGGAAAGGGCACCACAAAACCGGAATCTTTTACGGGCTCCCACCTCTTGACCGAGGCAACTCGGGCGCGAAGTTGGCTAGCCGACGCGTCCAAGGGATGCTGTAGATGTAGTGTAGAAGCTTGTCTCTTAAGGGTTTTAAAAGTTGCCATGGATGAATGAATAGAGAATGAACCATGGAAAGAGCTTTGGAGTTTTGGCAAGCAAAAGAAAAAAAAAATGAGATGAATCAATTTCCACACATAATATGAATTCCCTCATTCTCTCTCTCTACCCCAAGTGGCCGGCCTCTCTCTAAAATGGGTGGAGGAAAAATAATCAAAAAAGGAAATGAGGTAAGAATATAGTCACCTCAAAGTCCTTTTCAACTCTCATCTCATTCATGCAAGTCAAGTGATGCAAAAAGCATCTAATGATGAAAGAACCATCAAGAAGCCCTCAATATGCATGAAACCCCTCATCAAATAAGTTAATTGCAAACTTGCAATTAACCCCCTCCATCAAAAGGTCCGGCCGGGAAGGAACAAAGGAAAACCGGTCGAAACGGAATGCAAACTGGCAACTTTAGAAAACTGATCCCGTAATAAATTACAGGAAAACCCCACTACTGCAAATACATGCCCGCATTTGTATTCCTACTGAACACAAATGCAAAGAGACAAAATCTACACTGTCAAATACTAGGATCCGGCTTAAGCCAAAGCCGGCTAGTAAAAACCGTCCGATCACGATCCGTGCAATACCGCACGTATCTGATCGAACCCTGCCATATCTCCATACGGCCTCTACAGCGTTTCGCCCGAAACTTGAGTAACTGAGTGTGGTGGACTCTAAAGACTCGTCAATACTATGGCTGTGGATTTAACCACTAGCACGTCAGAGGTATCAGCCAATACATAACGGGCCACCAGCTATTGACCAAAAGGGACGTCGATGAGCGAACTCATCCTGACACCCTACTGAGCCTGTCAGTGACACCCTACTTTAGAGACGGTGACTCCATTACCTGCAGGTACACCACCATGCCAGGAGTCGTCCATTCTAAATACTCATAGAATGCTGTCTAAGTACCCAGATTGGGAAACCACCCAAATCCTGATCTAAAACCATAGATCTAGTAACCAGAATGTCTGATATAAAATCCAAGTCCTGTGTGGAGAAACTACTGTGTGACGACCAAAATATAACCGATCGTAGTATAGGAATATCACTTCCTACTCTGTGTATGTCATCAAATACCAGGACATCACACCCTACTACCTTCTTAACAGATCCATCCCCTATTCTGATGAAGTCAAACCTATGACTGTCACATCAGAAATAGATGATCTTTCTCCGCAATATTTGCTCTAGTCTATAAATAGACATAAGCCTGATGTCCACTAATGCTTCCGCTGCTCCCACTGACTACGACAACCCTCTGGCAGAGTCATATAGACGTGCACTTCTAAAGCCAGTTTAGAACGACGCTATACTCATCCTCCTGCCGGGTCTCACAGTCTGGAACAACAACAATGGCAAGTCTGGGTAAACAAGAACCTCCCTGCCACCGTCCTTGAGCATACCGAAGTACCTCTCGAGTGCCTGAGGTTACCCACCATATCTGCGGAGTGGCCGATGGAATGTCAAACTAGATTGAATCTTTAGGTTCTTATCAAATCTTCAGTAATCGTTTGCGGTTCTGGAATCACTTCCAGTTCTACCATACTCCCACTACTGTTTTCTGAAAAAATCCATTTTTAATTAAAACTGTGGCGAGTCAAGAACAATATCACTATTGATCTTCCAGATGGTAGAAAATCAACCCTCGTCATAGCCCGGGTCAACCCACAAACAGCCATTACAGAAACGTGCCTTGAGTTATCCGAAGTCTGGTTTTAAGCATAAGCCGGACAACTCCCCGTATCTTAACAATGTCAAGATATGAACTGTTCTATATCCAATATAGAAACAGAGGAACTGATTTAATTGAACCAGATTCAAATCATGCAGCTGTCTCCAGTGCATGTCAACTAAATGGAAGGAGGCCGATCAGCGTTACTCAACTTAGGAATACTTCCAATTATGAGTAACCTGAAAGAGAAGCAAGTTCTCTTAACCATTACTATCATTGGAATACCATATACAAGTATCTTCGATCACTTTGAAGAATCCCGATACTTGCAATACCTGGTTCTCTACTCTATTCTTATACCTATAACTTCTCAAAACTTTGACCTTGTGTTTCTACGAAACACTTGTCTAAGAACCAGAGAAGTCATAAGTAAACCGAATATAGTACGAGGACTAACCCCTCTGTCCTAATGGACACTGGACAATATACAATACTCTGTATAAGTCCCCTGAGTCTGGTGACTCATTCACTGTGTGTCGTAGGTTGAAAACTGTACTTATGGTTAAGAAGAATTACACCGCTGTTCAATGCTCCTTACCTAACCATCCACTGATATAGATAAATGTCATAGACATAATTTCAAAAGGTATATCTCACTCTATTAAAATAGATGTACAGATATATCAATTTGAAATTGGTGCATAACAACGGATATTCAAAACCAAATATTTGCCGTTCGGCAAACAACCCAGGTGACTTCCTCAAATATCACCAATTACAACGAATCCCGATATAATGAGGATGGTCACCTAATTCCCAACAACCTACTCCCACTCATCATCTGTAAAACCATACAGATGTGAGAATCCAACCTGGTAAATACATACCCTGGAGCAAGTGTCTGATTGGGAAATCAGTTTTCTTTTAACAGTACACAGTGAAACTGAAATATTGAAATGTTTCGTTGGGGTATCCTGGTATTCATAGTAATGCCTCTTCCATTATCCAGATTCACGACTGTAACCGTATATTTCTTTGCCACCTCTCCAAATCCTTTTATATGTCTTTAGTCATTACCTTCTGTATACCCCTTTAGGCCAAATGGTTTTCTTCCTTCCCTACCGTTCGGCACCAGCCTATGGTTTGGAAGAAGACTATCTAATAAGCCTAATGGGTGTACTGTCCTAATCCTAGGAGCACTCGCAATGCGAGAGAAGGTGAAGATAAAAGACAACCGAATAAACCTTAGAAAATAGGTGATTTAGGATTGGCGAAGAAATACTTGGTTTGGTCGTGAATAGCAGTCGCAATTTACTTTGCCCTCTTGCTAATCCCTTGCTTTGTCTTAACTTAATACCTTCTGTACACCATTTAGGCTAATTGGTTTTCTTCATTCCCCACCGGTCGGCACCTGCCTATGGTTTGGAAGAAGACTTATCCAATTTGCGTAATAGATGTACTATCTACTAAACCAAGGAGTACTCGCAACCTGAGAGAAGGTAAAAATGAAAAGACAACTGAATAGTCCTATTCGTTTTCTCCAAAACCATAAACCATCCTCGAATACTTTCGATTTCGTATATAACCATACGATGGTTTTGTCCAATGGAACTGGACGTTCGTAGTAATACGGGGTGTCCTGGAGAAAAGGGTAAAAGTAGGAGTGGCAATGAGGTCTGCAACTCTGACAATCCAAAAGCCAGTGTTAAGAAGGTTCGGTCAACTTGGTCACTGAGTCATAGTCTAGGGTCGGGTCAATGGTCGCTGCCAAAGAGAGAGAGAAAAGAAACACTCAGCGTGCACTCTAACCTAGATCAGAATGGTTACCAATTTATCTAATCTGGAAACCTCCCACTGTACCGTCAAATTCTCCTCCAAACCTAAAAGAAGAATTAGTCGGGAATACCCGAGGAGTAAACCAACTCATCAGTGGGAATCGGGATCCAACTGTCATCGCATGATAACGTGACGGAATCCGCTCACGTTATCACACTCCAGAAGGTATGCGCATATCTGGCAAGTTTCAGTTCTTTTGAAACTCCCGATGTGGATTTCTGCCCCATGCTCTTATGACCTTGACTTTGGCCAACATATCATAAGTCACATGTCAAGTTCTACCCGTCATTCTCCTGGTTAATTTGAACCCACCCGTACATACCCTTGACTTTGGCCAAAATGGTACGACTGTCCCAAACCAACGCATCTATCTATGCTGCATATGAATACCCAACAGCTACCAAACACTGTTCCTTGACTTTGGTCAACATACACAGCTTGAATACTATTGACTATCCATATGAAATGACGGAGGGCTACGAATGGTTTCTGGCGAAAACCTTTAACGTAATGAACTTGATATCGTTGAAGGAACTGATAGTTTTATAAAAATATAGTAACGAAAACCTTCGCTAAAGAGGTCACTCCCGGTGAAGGGATCTCGGCTCTTTCCCCGTAGAATGAGGTGCAGGATATTCCAACTGAATACCACGATGCAAAGCAAAAGTAATCGGCTATAGTGAAGTTATTGCCCTGATGCAAACTTCTGTCCAAGGGGTCACTCCCGGTGAAGGGATCTCGGCCCTTGCCTCGTCGACTGAGGAGCAGGATATTCCAACTGAATACCACAGTGCAAAACAAAAGTGAACGCCCTTGCAATAACAGCTTTTTGAAAAAATGTTCCAACAACATCAGAATAGGTTTGTTTATCTTGCATTGATCCGAATCAACGCAGTCCCATCAATTGATCACACCACAAAGAACGAAAATATACTGACGTACGTATATACCATCCGCATTCGCCACTGGGTCCCGTCATCACCCGTTAGGTTAGCTAACCAACGACAGAGCGGGGACTGGACTAGCGCGGATGCAAAACATATACAACATCTACTAGTATATATATAATATATAATTTTCGCTCTAGGCGTGATAAAATGCAACAACACAGAAATGTATAGCAACACAGATCAATACAGATATCTGGGATCTCCGGGTTTCATAGAGCCGCTACTGAAACCCGACGTTCCCCTGGTTGTGTGGATAGCCTGTGTAATGAAAAACCTAGACCCCTACGGGCGCGGCAAGTTACCCGCCAAAACTTGAAGCGAGGCAGCCCCCTTCAGCAACGTGAATGGACCACCCAGCACTTCACGGAATCCGGTAACTTGGGCACCCCTCCCGAGCCAACCTGTACCCCCTACGAGTGCGGCGAACAGCCCGCCAATTCTAGAGTAAAACCCCCTCCATCTCAATGCCATGAGATGCGGGCTCGTTGCCCTCTAGAACCCGGCTATCCGTGCACCCCTCCTTGGGGTAATCCTAGTACAGAAAGTAAAATATACATACAACGGGTACATCGACCGCAGCCTGGTCATGCCCCAAAAGAATAATACAAACAGGCAGTGACGGCAGTCCACATGTCGGACGCTCGCCCCGCAATAACAAATGTATATATAAAAACGAAACTGTACTAACATTGTATCCAGGCTATCCCCACGACCGATCCGCAACAACACAGCAAAATCACAGAACATCAACGTGAATGTCACGTTCGCAAATCCGTCTAACCGGGCTATAGCAGTTAGACTGGATTTACCGATCGAGTGACATTCACGGTCGCAGATATAATGTAAATACTGTGAATTAGCATGTTTAAAATATCCGATCGAATAAATTCTATCAAGTGGGCCCCAAGCAATACTGTAGTACTTACAGAAAATCTGGGCCCAAAAATAATATCCCAAAACCCCTATTTCCAAATCTAAAACAATCTGGAAAATTTTGGTGAGCTGATCTGTTCAAAGCGCGGCGGAACCGCGGCCCAAGCATGGGATTGGCCGCGGTTCCGCGGCAGTATGGAGTGATCACGCTACCAAATTTTCACACAATTCTTAGATTTTCATGCACAGTATTCTGAAACAACCTGAAAAATTTTTGGAGCAAAAAATATTTCGACAGAAACACGATGCATGGAAAATACGGTTTTTGGGGATTTTTGTTCGATCGAGTTCTAAACATACTAGAGCAAGCTAGGCATGGTTAATGGCCTGGCTCTGATACCATTGTAAGTCCGCGGCGGCGCCTCGGCCGTCGATCCGACGCCGGAAACGCGGAAACAAAAACTTTGCAAACTAGCAAACCAGCACCACCGCGCACTTTTCACCCGGATCGGGCCATTAACCTAGCTACTAGCAAACAAGAAAAGAGTAGAGAAGCTATACCAAGCGATCCGTGTCCTTCGGTCTTCGTCTCCACTCGAATCTCATGCGGAATGTCCGTCCATCAACTCCTCGTCGGAAAGGGCACCACAAAGTCGGAATCTTTTACGGGTTCCCACCTCTTGACCGAGACAACTCGGGCGCGAAGTTGGCTAGCCGACTCGTCCAAGGGATGCTGTAGATGTAGTGTAGAAGCTTGTCTCTTAAGGGTTTTAGAAGTTGCCATGGATGGAGGAATAGAGAATGAACCATGGAAAGAGCTTTGGAGTTTTGGCAAGCAAAAGAAAAAAAATTGAGATGAATCAATTTCCACACATAATATGAATTCCCTCATTCTCTCTCTCTACCCCAAGTGGCTGGCCTCTCTCTAAAATGGGTGGAGGAAAAATAATCAAAAAAGGAAATGAGAGATAAGCATAAGAATATAGTCACCTCAAAGTCCTTTTCAACTCTCATCTCATTCATGCAAGTCAAGTGATGCAAAAAGCATCTAATGATGAAAGAACCATCAAGAAGCCCTCAATATGCATGAAACCCCTCATCAAATAAGTTAATTGCAAACTTGCAATTAACCCCCTCCATCAAAAGGTCCGGCCGGGAAGGAACAAAGGAAAACCGGTCGGAACGGAATGCAAACTGGCAACTTCAGAAAACTGATCCCGTAATAAATTACAGGAAAACCCCACTACTGCAAATACATGCCCGCATTTGTATTCCCACTGAACACAAATGCAAAGAGACAAAATCTACACTGTCAAATACTAGGATCCAGCTTAAGCCAAAGCCGGCTAGTAAAAACCGTCCGATCACGATCCGTGCAATATCGCACGTATCTGATCGAACCCTACCATATCTCCATACGGCCTCTACAGCGTTTCGCCCGAAACTTGAGTAACTGAGTGTGGTGGACTCTAAAGACTCATCAATACTATGGCTGTGGATTTAACCACTAGCACGTCAGAGGTATCAGCCAATACATAACGGACCACCAGCTATTGACCAAAAGGGACGTCGATGAGCGAACTCATCCTGACACCCTACTGAGCTTGTCAGTGACAATATCCGTATAGTCCGGTCCGTTTGTCTATGAGCATAGCATGGCGGGCCTAGGGGGTTGGTAAAAGTCAGACCCCCAATAGCGGTACAAGTCGTGTCGGAGTGAAGCCCAGAACACCCTGAGATACTACTGGAATACCTACCAGCAAATCTCCTGCCTTGGCCAAGGACTTTCCATGTTCTGGCTCTCCTAGACACAGCGCGACCTCACCCCCAATACCGGGAGAGACGAACCCCTGCAGATCCGCTCACTGCCTCCATGTGGCTCGGGACTGTACCCAACTAAAACCTGTTTGCACGACTCCTTTGAGCCGTGGTAGGGTAGTAATCAAAGTACATTGGGAACTCACACGAGACAAATGACGATCTCAGGTCGATGAACTAACCTGTACACATGTCACCAGGGAACTGCTATCTGACGTCTGGTATAATCCCAACTAGCAGGTTCCCGGCGAGTCCTGTCCGGTGTACTCATAACCCAATGAGCACCTGTATACATCTTAGGTGAACCAACCGACACCAGTGGCTTGTGAGACCGGCCACCGCCCCTCGTCGGGGTCTCGACTGTATACACTAGTCTACTTTGGAGAATCGATGCCCTGTCTCGAAACTCCCACGACTAGGGACCTTTTAAGGTTGTGCTTATAGACTCCAGCTCTCACTTATATGATCGCCCTCATACTGCTGGTAGTCAAGCAAGAATTCTAGGGGCTCTATCAACGTGTAATAGCGACTCGTAAGGTCACCTAAAGCAGTACACGATGATAAAGATAAACCAGATAGCATACTATCATCTCGAGTAAGACTGTCCTACTGGGACAGGTCCTCCCCTCAATCATTGCAATTATGTGCCTGTGATCCAATAATTGACTCTGAGGGCACTATCTCCAACAGTCACCATTGTATATTAGTTACTTTTCCGCATTAGGTAGATCCAAGGCGGGGAGCACAAGTAACCGGGTTCTAGGGTCCAGTGGGAGACCATCTCGAGGAGTCTAGACCGGGTCTCCTAACTCTAGAATTGACAGAGTTGCTTGCCGCTCTCGTAGGGGTCTAGGGATGTGTGTTTGGTTATTCATCGCGACCGTGGAATCCGTGTTTTATATAGGCTCGTATTAAAATACGGACGTCCTAGTATATCCAATATTTCATATATGTTCTTCTGCTGCAATGTTCTGTGATGAGATCATATTACTGCCTAAGACGAATGTTTATATTATATATATGAGATATATATTATATATTGTTGATTTCGTTTCATATCTGATGCTTGTAAAGCATAATAAAATGGGACTTCATTAATGAGATTAATGAAATAAAAGAAACCTAAAGATGTTGTAGAAACGTGTTTAAAAACTGGTAGCTCTAGTTCTTATTTTGCATAGCGGTGTTCCTTGTAGAACATCCAGCACCTTATTCGATAAGGAAAGAGACGAGATCCCTTCACCGGGAGTGACCTCTTTAGTGAAACTAGCAGATACCACAAACTCGGTTTGTCTTTTGATTGCTTCTATAGTTCACTAGTAAAATAGGGGGTTGCCCCTACGGATGGAATTATCCGTTGGGGCAGATTTTACTTGGCCCTACGGATTACTCCGTAGGGCTAAAGGGTTGCCCCTACGGGCACTGACGTTCAAGAATAAAAAAATTAATTCTTAATTTGGTGTTTGCCCCTACGGTGGCGCAAACAAAGGACCTACGGATATATCCGTAGGGGCAAGTAAAAATCGATTTATTAAGACCCCAGACCGATCGCCTACGCTCACTTTCTCTCTCTCTCTCTCTCGATCGGGCGCGAGAAAAATCCCCAAATCGCCACGCCGTCGTCGCCACCGTCGTTCTCCTCGTCGCCACCGCCGGTTTCATCGCCACCGCAGTTCTCGTCGCTACCGCGGTTCAGGTCGTCGCCCCAGCCCCAGCAGCAGCCGTTCAGGTGAGTAAATCTCGAGGTAAATTAAAGAATTTTTGGATTATTTTGGGCTTAGGGTTCATGGCTGGGTCTGGGGTTGCGCGCGCGAGTTGGGGTTGGGCAGGGGTCGCGGTCGCGGTCGGGGTCGGGGTCAGGGTAGGGTTAGGGTTGGGGTTCGGCTGCTGCTGGGGTGGGGCTGGGGTTAGGGTTTGCCTTAGGGTTGGTGTTGGGGTTTAGCTGGCCACGCTGGGGTTAGGGTTGGGCTGGGGCTGGGGGCTAGGGCTGGGCCACGCGGGGTTTTGGGATCTTTGTAATTTGCTTGCTCTGTTTGGGGTTTCAGTTGATCCTCATTAAAAAATTGGTGATTGATCTCTTCAATCATATTATTATCTGTAGTTAAAATTTTTGTGAAGCCTTCAGAGTTTGGAAAAATCTAGAATTACCGTTGAAATTCTGGCAACATTCAAAAACTGTGTATATGATGTGTGTGTGTGTATGCATGTATATACATTTGAAATTTATCTTTCTTCTATGATATAAAACGGTTAAACCGAAGAAAATTACTGGGGGAATTTTTGCTAAAATGTCTTGAGAGGGGGTTCAAGTGATGGGATAATTTCATTTGGTAATCTTTTACTTATTTTACATCTCTTATTTTTTCATGCAAAAATCTGAATAGGTTTCTTGCAAGTTTGCCTATCGATCAATTATTATATTTATTTCTATTTTTTGTGGATGATTTGGCTTCAATTGAATGGAGGCGATGATGGCTTGCCCTCAAGCTTCCACTTTTATGATCTTTATAGTTATGAGATTGGCGAGGCAAGCTGGTTTGTAGCCATCTTATTTCTTTTCCTAAATTCAAATCCAAATATAAACTGTCTGATTGAGAGAGAGAGTATGGGAGATTATGTATTATTCAATGTGTTTGGAAGCTGGCATGTTCTGAGCGTCATCTCTGCATGAAAGCTATGGTTTTGCAAAGGGTTTGCCCTAACTATTTTCTGTGGGGAAGCTGAAGGCCTGAAGCTTCATCAAACTCAGGATTGGATTCTGGTCGGGTATTGTAAATTCTTGTGAAAGTTCCGTTCAAGATTTGTTCAGAGCTTGCATAACATCCTTTTCATCTTTATGAGATCTTTATGCAGTCATTTTTTTGGGTTTATATATTTCTCGAGCCCGTTTGACTTTGGACTTAGGATAACCCCAAATCTCTTTCTTATTTTGATTCCTAAGCTGGCATATCTGAGGCTCGTATTCCAGTATCGTTGCTGGAAAAGCTAGGGTTGCGAACATTTTTGCAACGATAATTTCTGTATGACAGCTTAAGCACACATAAAACTTAAACAATCTTGAAGCACTGCAGTTTTTCACTAAACTACCTAAAAGTTTTTATATTGCTGCAAGCTTCCTTAAAGTGCTGCATCTAAGTGTATTTTAGTGGGAAAACCCTTGAAAGCCAAACTTCATGGGGTTTGCTGTTTGCCTTCTCTGTAGCTAGTTTGAGGTTTATTTAGTTTTGGATTTTTTTTGCAACACTCTCTGAGTTCCAAATCAACAAAAAGCTGAATGTTGAATCACAAGCAAGAAGCAGCCAAACTGGCCCCAAAGTAATCCTGAATGATGATAATTTTCCAGGGAGTTTAAAATTTATAGAAATGGCGAGGCAACATTGGATTGTCTGCAAGTATTCAAGCAACCTGTTTGCAACCATCATGCTATTTGTGATCCCAGTATAAAACTCAAACATGCTTCTTAGTTAGTTTACTTTAATTTGTTATTTATGTGTGTGTGTCAACATTGGATTGTCCCAAGTATAAAACCAAACCCACAAAACATCAAAACTGTCTCCGACAATCTTATGGTCATTAGACATAAGATTTATGCATATAGGTAACATCTGCCAATATGCCATATCCAGACCGCAATCTATTTTTGCCTATTGGCTAATATGAAAATATCGGCCCGCGTATATGACATAATCAAAGTTGTTAAATCTTAATACGGTTTGTGTTTCGTTTTTTTATTTATCAGTTCTATCAATGTTGCGTATAACGCTTTATGATATCAGTATCCTACATTTGTAGTTTTAATTGTTGATTGTTATAGATGAATACCATTGCAATAATAGTTTTTGGTCGATGAATGCTATTGCAATGTAGGATGATCAGTTCTATCAATCTTGATCTCAATGGTTTAAAATCATGTTATACATACAACACGAATGCACAACAAACGCATAATTAGAGAGCGACTCAAGATATTCAGGTTAAAACCAATATATAATACTCGATGATAATATGAAACCTTCATATTCCCATCGATACCAATATACGCCTCGATATCTTTCCCTCTCGTTCCCAAAATTTTCTCTCGTTCCCGCGTCTCCAATTTTCTCTTCGTCGCCACCGCGCGCCCTCCGTTCTCAGCCCGCCACCGCCCTCGTTCTTCCTCGTCGAGTTCCTCGTCGCCGATATTTGTGCCTACATTGATGCCTCAAGCAACGAATCAAATGATGTGGATCACAAACTAATTAAATAAATTTTGAATACCAATCTGGACTGGGATTTGAATACCAATCCTAGTTTGCTATATTTTTTTATATATAGTAGATGGTGATACTTCTTTAAGTAAAAACAACCCTACACTTAAGCGAAATCATAAATCGAAACACACATATATAGAATACAACTCATACATGGGTATCCTCAAATCTAACTTTCATTGAATTTGCACGCGCACTTAAAATAACAACCTTTATACTAAAAAAATTATGTATGCCATTACTTAGTAGTTTATGGTTTTAAGACGCAAAAGCCATTTGAGAAATACTTTTTCTACCCACTATTAATCCATATTCTCAATATAGTCATTGAATTTGCACGCGAACATCATAAGAAGGAGAATACAGTAATGTGGCAGAAGGAGAAGACAGTAATGTGGCGGAAGAAGAAAAAAATGACATTCCTCGTTCTCTGTTTCAGCATCAATCTTCTGATATGAACTAATGATGGCTTTCACATAGGCTTTTCCCTTTAGAGACTTCTTAGTGTCCAATGGAAAGCATACATCAGATTTGTGCAGGTCGGGTTCTTCTATGACTTTTAAGAGTCTCAACTGATTCTGTAAATTACACTCTAGTTGGGTGGTACTTTTACCACTTCTCACTGCAGGTGCGCTCTCTAATATCCATTTTGAATGTAATATTATCGATATTCAAAATGGATATTAGAGAGCGCACCTGCAGTGAGAAGTGGTAAAAGTATCACCCAACTAGGGTGTAATTTACAGAATCAGTTGAGACTCTTAAAAGTCATAGAAGAACCCGACCTGCACAAATCTGATGTATGCTTTCCATTGGACACTAAGAAGTCTCTAAAGGGAAAAGCCTATGTGAAAGCCATCATTAGTTCATATCAGAAGATTGATGCTGAAACAGAGAACGAGAAATGTCATTTTTTTCTTCTTCCGCCACATTACTGTCTTCTCCTTCTGCCACATTACTGTATTCTCCTTCTTATGATGTTCGCGTGCAAATTCAATGACTATATTGAGAATATGGATTAATAGTGGGTAGGAAAAGTATTTCTCAAATGGCTTTTGCGTCTTAAAACCATAAACTACTAAGTAATGGCATACATAATTTTTTTAGTATAAAGGTTGTTATTTTAAGTTTTCCCTTATAGAGATATGATCTAACTGCATCTATCAACTATAAGTGTGCAGAAAATTATGATAAGAAATCATAAGAAAGGGTCGTAGCCATGCATAACCTTGAATCTACATACCAAATCATGCAAAAGCATGCACTTATTGTCACCTTGCCTTAGAATATAAAATATCTTGGAAGACTATAAGCGAGCATTTAAATCTTGATAGCTTTTGACTTCAACATATATTTTTCTCAAGTACCATGAAATATACTTGCTCCGTATAAACCGTTTTCAGGAAGATGGATTAATAATGACAAATTATCCATTGTGGCTCACTAGGTTAGCATTTTCTCTTCTATTGACCATCTTTCTAATCTGCTTGGTAAATTTATTCGGAATCGGCTGCGAATCATTAAAAGACATGCATAAGAAAGAAAACTAAAATACAGATATATAGCATACCGATACATCGAAACTTCATAGTTGCGATGGCAATCCAGAGATATTTATTTCTACACACGTGGTGCGCGTGCGAATGCGTCAGGCATCATGGACAAATATTTCAGAACATGGAAAGTATTATTCGTATAAAGTAATTAAAACTTTTAAACACCTTGGGTAGATATTTTCTTAGTTGATGCAATCATATCATGAGGACTAAATTTAAGCTATTATACATATGCTTATGTATTTTTCTAATCTAATATATCACACACAGAGAGAGAGAGAGAGAGGGGGAGAACACCAGGTAGATAGAGAAATCAGGTAGCAGGATCCTGAAGAAATGGAGTCCATAGCATTGCTCATCATCATCATCCGTGATCCCTTTGAAAAAATATTATCAAAGGGATCATGGATGATGATGATGAGCAATGCTATGGACTCTATTTCTTCAGGATCCTGCTACCTGATTTCTTTACCTACCAGGTGTTCTCTCTCTCTCTCTCTCTGTGTGTGTGTGTGATATTTTAGGTTAGAAAAATACATATGCATATGTATAATAGCTTAAATTTAATCCTCATGATATGATTGCATCACCTAAGAAAATATCTACCCAAGGTGTTTAAAAGTTTTAATTACTTTATACGAATAATACTTTCCATGTTCTGAAATATTTGTCCATGATGCCTGACGCATTCGCACGCGCACCACGTGTGTAGAAATAAATATCTCTGGATTGCCATCGCAACTATAAAGTTTCGATGTATCGGTATGCTATATATCTGTATTTTAGTTTTCTTTCTTATGCATGTCTTTTAATGATTCACAGCCGGTTCCGAATAAATTTACCAAGCAGATTAGAAAGATGGTCAATAGAAGAGAAAATGCTAACCTAGTGAGCCACAATGGATAATTTATCATTATTAATCCATCTTCCTGAAAACGGTTTATACGGAGCAAGTATATTTCATGGTACTTGAGAAAAATATATGTTGAAGTCAAAAGCTATCAAGATTTAAATGCTCGCTTATAGTCTTCCAAGATATTTTATATTCTAAGGCAAGGTGACAATAAGTGCATGCTTTTGCATGATTTGGTATGTAGATTCAAGGTTATGCATGGCTACGACCCTTTCTTATGATTTCTTATCATAATTTTCTGCACACTTATAGTTGATAGATGCAGTTAGATCATATCTCTATAAGGGAAAACTTAAAATAACAACCTTTATACTAAAAAAATTATGTATGCCATTACTTAGTAGTTTATGGTTTTAAGACGCATAAGCCATTTGAGAAATACTTTTCCTACCCACTATTAATCTATATTCTCAATATAGTCATTGAATTTGCACGCGCACATAATAAGAAGGAGAAGACAGTAATGTGGCAGAAGGAGAAGACAGTAATGTGGCGGAAGAAGAAAAAAATGACATTTCTCGTTCTCTGTTTCAGCATCAATCTTCTGATATGAACTAATGATGGCTTTCACATAGGCTTTTCCCTTTAGAGACTTCTTAGTGTCCAATGGAAAGCATACATCAGATTTGTGCAGGTTGGGTTCTTCTATGACTTTTAAGAGTCTCAACTGATTCTGTAAATTACACCCTAGTTGGGTGATACTTTTACCACTTCTCACTGCAGGTGCGCTCTCTAATATCCATTTTGAATGTAATATTATAGATATCCATGCCTGTTTATGTCAAAATTACTTATATTGTCAATGTTTGATTGTCTAGTTGTTGGTGATGCGTCCATATCAGGGACAGAGGCCACTCCCGTTCCTCCAGGTATGTTTATATATTATATAGGGCATGTATATTGATTTAGAATGCTATATCATAAATATACACACATTTCTTTTGCTCTTAGTCGTCCAACTCATTATCATGGGCTGCTTGATGAGATTAGATTTGCGCCTGATGATCTACAAGAGCTTGTTCACTCCCTGTCATATGTGTAAGCAGCGCTATATGCGAGTTTACCTTGTTAGTATGTATGTACTGAAATTAATTAATATTATTCAAATTTTGATACATGCAGATACCAGAGGAGCACATCTTCTATCTCTGTAGGTAAGGCTTTGAATTTGTTGATTTTGGTATTTCTTGTCAATTTTATAGACCAGTATGTGCTAAATATAATGTTCTGACAGTTGCTAGGGGGAAGGCAACATTCGAGGCTGCTGACCCCAGTCCTGGACGCCGCACACGGACGGCACCACGGAGGTTTGGAGATAGGCCGAGGACTGGGCTCTAGCAGGGCCCATATGAGGTTGGACTCCACCCCGGTGGTTACTTCCTCCGTCTCCAGTTAGCGACGTATCCAGCAGGAACAGGAGAGCTTGAAGGCCACCGTTCAGGAGTTGAATGAGATGCTGGTATGTATACTACTTAATAGTAAAATATAATGTCATATTATAGATATCAACATATCCAATATCAGTACATAGCCTGAGCTTATTTGGTTGTAGACTTATGTTTTATTAATCATACATACATATGTAATTGAAATAAACAACGCTTTTCCAAACTAGATATCCAAACAGGGTTTCGAAATAACTTAATAATGAAACGAATTCGAATAATAAACAGTTCTTACACGCTTCTTACACACGTTATATCCAGACACGACAGGGTAGATCGGCCGAGCCTCCACACTCATCTCCTTCGGCTGCGGTTCCGCAGACAGCTCCTGTAGCTCCACCGCCCACTTAGACTCCCGCTCGCGACGAATTGCAGAGTTTATTGACCGAGGAGCAGGACCGAGCTGGACCGAGCTAGGGTAGATTTTTGGTTCTTTTTTTTTGAAACATGTATTTATTTATATCATACACATTGTACTACATTTTGAAACGATATTGATATTGGTTTGTATTTATATCATATTCAGTTTTTGTGTTTCTTTTGTATATTATATATATGCGTGAGATGTGATTATGAATACTGCAATATATGATTTGATTGATGTATACATTATTGTGCACAGGGCGGGAAAAAATCAAGCAGCCCATTTTTTAAAAAAAATTACAGACAATATGTACCTACGGATTAATCCGTAGGCACACATGTTACCCCTACGGATATATCCGTAGGGGCTAAATATCAGCGGTAACTGATATTTCCCCCAGATGTCAGTGCCAGTTGTTTGGGAATACCCCTACGGATATGTCCGTAGGGGCCACTGACAATGCCCTACGGCGTTATCCGTAGGGGCAAATATCAGGAATCCTGAATTTGTGCCCTTACGGAAAAGTACCTACGAATATATCCATAGGGGGTAGTTCATGCCCCTACGGCGATAGCCGTAGGTCCAAGTAATTTATTAAAATAAACCGTAAATAATATAAAATCTTATACCCTACGGCTTAATCCGTAGGGGAATCTGGACCTACACATATAACCGTAGGGGCAAAAATTTAACCGTAGGGGCAAGTATAGGGCCTCAACTTGCACCTGCGGCCTTTGCACCTACGGGGTATTTTTTCGCCCCTACGTATATAACCGTAGGGGCAGTGGGTTGCCCCTACGGATAAATCCGTAGGGGCAACCCTTCTTTGTAGTAGTGGTTCTTGCTTTATATAGTGATATTTGTGAAATATCCTGCACCTTATTCGATGAGGAAAGAGCCGACGATCCCTTCACCAGGAGTGACCTCTTTAGCGAAACTAGAAAAGCCTAAAAAACACTCCATTTAAAATCACTCGTTTTTACAACGATATAAAGTTCATTACGCAAAAGGTTTTCTTAAAAACCTGTCGTAGCCCTCCGTCATTTCAGATAAGTAATAGTTAGTATTCGTGCTGCGTTTGTTGACTTAGTCAAGGCGTAGTGTGCGGTAGCTGACTAGTGCTTATCTGCAAAGCATATGATGCGATTGGATTAGGGTAGTCGTGCGGCCTTGTTGACTTAGTCAAGGGTAGTGCGGGTGGGTTTAATTCAATCGGGAAATGATGGGTTGAACTTTACTTGCGGTCTATGGTTTGTTGACTTAGTCAAGGTCATAGATTGCTTGGGGCAAAATTATCGGGAATTTTAAGTGTTGAAATTTGCAATGAGATTGCATACCTTCTATGAGATAGTTGGATCCCGATACCCGCTGCGAGTAAGAGTTACTCCTGGGAGAGTTTTACACATTACAATTAGCCGATCAAGTAGGTGTCTAGATTGGTGTCAACGGGGTTACGCCCCTGGGAAAACGAGGTTTACTTTAATTAGGTCCGTGCGAAAGCACGGGGAACCTCCCTCAAAGTACCGGCACTGGCCTGGCTGAAACATTGGCGAACTTGTAGCGTGTAATTAATCCTGGCTAGTCTTTCCTTTTAGGGTTTGAAGGAAGATTTGACTAAAACAGTGGGAGACATCCTGATTAGATATATTAGATAACCAATATAATCTTGCAAGAGCATACGCTGAGTGTTTTCTTCTCTATCTCTCCAGATAGCGACCATATCACGCCTTAATCAAGATAATAATACGGATGTATTGACCGAACCCATTTGTTATACTGAACTGGGGAACGTTGGTTCCGCTCCAACTTATAATTATTATAAGACAGAGCAGGAAATAGGGGATTACCAGAATTCCTGTGCCGCCCAAATGAAGAAAGTGCATGCTGATGCATCTTCTTCGGGTGTGTTCATTACACAGAACCGTTTCTCAATATCCTTTACGTCCTGGGTATTTGATACCGGATCAGGATTCCACATATGTAATTTGTTACATGGGCTACAGATAGGTTGAGAATTGAGAACGGGTGATAAATTTCATGAGATAGAAAACGGTGCAAGTGTTGCAGCCAAGTCTGTTGGTAGTTATCACCCTGTATTACCAGAATACATTGATTCTGAACAAATGTTATTAGATACCGAACCTGATATACAACATCATATCAGTCTCTTTATTAGTAAAGAAGGATATAATTTTGTATTGTTGGATAATGTTTTGAACATTTCCTATATCAAGAGTTGATCGGTTCAGGCACGTTATCTAAAAACATTGACGTTCTAAATCAAACCACAGTTCTTAGTATACAGAACACACACAAGAGGAAGAGTTCAGAAATGAACGAATCCTTCTTGAGCTATTGTAGACTAAGTCATATCAATGCGACCTGACTAACTGAAGTTACACACAGATGCATATTTAAATTGTTTGAATTTACATCTTGTGAAACTTGCCGGTCATGTCACAAAGATAAGATGACCACAGCCCTGTTTATTGGAAACAGAGAAAGAGTTAGTGAACTTTTGGGATTGATACATGATGATGTATGTTAGGTCCCCTGTCTACACATGCCAAGACCGGTTCTTTATACTTCATTACATTCACTGTTTATCTCTCAAGATTCAGACATATGTTCCTGTTGAAACACAAGTCTGAATTTTTTGAGAAATCCAATGAATATGAGTTAGAAGTAGAGAACCAAAAACGGGTATAAGTATTATGTCCTTTGATGAGATCAGGGAGGAGAATACTTGAGCACGGAATTCCTGGACTATTCTAAAGGAGAATGAGATTCTCTCTCAGCATTACTCCTCCGTATACACCATAGCAAAATGGTATATCGGGGCGGAGCAATAGCACCCTATGTGATTTGGTGCACTCTATGATGAGTACTACTGAGTTTTTTATTTCCTTTTGGGAGTTATGCACTTGAGAAGTTGTGGACCTATTGAATAGGGTTCAAATCAAATCAGATGCCTACCACTTCATATGTGATATGGAAAGGGAAGAACCCATATTTTAAGTTTGTTAAGATTTGGGGTTGTCCGGCCTATGTCTAAAAAGAAAAATCCGGACAAGCTCGAGGCAAAATCAGATCTGTGGAAGTTTGTTGGATATCCCAAGCATACGCAATGGAATATCTTCTACCTAACCGAGGAACAAAAATGTTTTGTTTCTCAACATGCCACCTTTGTGAAAGGGAATTTCTTATGGAAAAATTAGTGGTCATGAGGTAGAACTGGAAGGAGTTCCAGCTATACAAACTACAACAGATGTTTTTGTAGAACCAAAGCATTCAATAGATTCTAACGAATCTCAGCCTCTCCGCCGATCTAGTAGGGTTCCTCACCCACCTGAGAGATACTTCGGTTTCTCTATGACAGTGGGAGCGAGGATTGCATCATGAGATGATGACCCAACTAGTTTCGAGCTGGCCATCAGGAGTGGGACTCTGTAAGAATGGCTGGATGCTTAGCGATCTGAGATGGAATCCTTATACACCAACAAAGTATGGACTTTGGTTGCTTTATCTGAAGGGTTAAATCCCCATCAGGAGCAAGTATATCTTGAGAAGATCACTTGGTGTACATGGAAAAGTTGAGACTTTCAAAGCTATGCTTAAGTCCATCCAGATCCTACTTGCCACTGCTACATACCATGACTAAGATATCTGGTGGTTGGGTGTCATGACTGCTTTTCTAAATGATGATTTGGAAGAGAGCATCTATAAGTACACAGCCAAAGGGCTTCGTAGAAGTGGGAGCAGCGGAAACGTGTGCAAGTTGTTTTATGCTTTATAGGATAAAGCAGGCATCACGGAGTTGGAACATCTGTTTTGATGTAGTAGTCAAAGACTTTGACTTCATCAAAATGGTAGATGAACCTTGTATATACAAAAGGTAGTAGGGAGTATGGTGGTGATCCTCGTAGAGTACGTGGATGACATACTCTTGATAGGGAAGGAGTTTCCTATGCTACGCTCGGTTAATCTCCGCTTATCACAAGGATTCTCCATATAGGATCAAAGTGATACCTCCTAAATCCTGGGTTTTGGATCTAAGAGATAGATCTAATTGGATGTTAGGATACTCACTAGTTGTAGTGAGTTGGTATCAATCGATCCAATGGAGAATCACTGGAATGGTTCCAGGGTGGTAAGGTCGACTAAATGTCTGTCGCAGGCATTGTCTTTACCCTCAGTGGAGGGACGGTATGTTGGAAGAGTTCCAAGATAGATACCGTGACTTACTAGACGATTAAAGGCAAGATACATCGTTACCAAGGATGCTACCAAAGAGGCAGTCTTGATAAATATAAGTTCATTAGATGAACTTCGTTCCAACCATTGTGTGACAATAGAGTTATGGCTTTGGCTAAGGAACGCCCGTCCCATCAGAAATCCAGATATAATTCTTAGGCAGTATTACCTGATCATGGAGATGGTAGATCTCCAGGGAGATCGAGGTTAGGAGAGTAGACATAGAGGACAACAGTGCAGATCCACTCACAAAGGCCTTTTTCATAGTAGAGACTTTTATGAGATGGTTGAGTATGAGATACTTCAACTATAGCTAATTGTTGGGTATGTGATACCACAACAGATGGCCCTAGTGCAAGTGGGAGATTGTTAGTTATATGTATGCCTTAGAGGCCATTACTGTACATAAGATGTATATTGTATGGATGCTTGGACATATATAGGGAGGACTTTCTTGCTCGACATAATAGTATGCTATCTGGTTGTATTTTATCTTAACATGTACTCTGATTGTCTCTATGTAACATATTGATAAAGCCCTTAGGATATGTACTCGACTACTGGGACTATGATGAGATCATACTAATGGGGCCACGGTAGTCGACGAGTACTTCCTATAACTGTTCCTAGTCGAGAGTGTATTATGACAGGGCATCGATACACCGGAGTAGACTAGCGTATACACATCTTGACCCATATAATGGGCGATGGATGATCCCATATCCATCAGTGTTTGACATCAAGGATGGTGTACGGGTGCTCAGTAGAGACTGGGTACACTGGACAGACTCGCCGAGAACTCCCAGATGGTATTATACCTCACGTCAGATGGCAGTTCTCCGGTGACACTGGTACAGAGTAGTCTGTTGACTCGAGATCGTCATAGAGTCTTGTGTGATTCCCACTGTGCTTTGATTTCCATCATACCACGTCCAAGAGGGCATGCAAAAAGGTGGCTTTTGGGTACAATCCCGAATCACATGGAGGCAATGAGCGATAGGAGGGGATTCGTCTCTCGCGGTATAGGGAGTTGATGTTGTGTGTTCGATTGGCTATAACTGGAAATCTCTGGCCAGGGTTGCTGAGATTTACTGGTAAGTGTTATCAGTAGTTTCTCGAACTGTTATAGACCTCATATCGACACGACTTATCAAGCTACTGGGGTCTGACGTTTACCATCCCTAGGCTAGATATGTATCATATCAGACGACGAGACCGGACTGTACGGGAGTGTTACTGATTGGATTCGCAGGAGAATGTACATGCTTGCTTGTTGATCTTCTGATCGCTCAATACCTGGGTGGCTGTTACGTTTAGCTGACCGCTTGCAGCTTGTGGGTGTTTGATATGATCATCACCTACTCCCGGTGTATTGACGATTCTTTAGAGTCCTACACAGAGGTTTCTTGACTCAGGCAAAATGGAGTAGGGGCACATATGTGATATGTGCAGGACCGAGGATAATGCGATATTGGATACCGTATTATATTCTCGCGATATTTGATATCACCCGGGTCATTGGATCAAGTGTTGATTCGATGAATCGGTAAATGATATATTAGTCGGTTATATGCGATATAGCCGGATTGTCGGATCAAGTGTCGATTCGATGATTTAATGTATAATAGTATATATGATATATTAAATTACATTAACTAATATAAGCTCACTAAAAGATTCTTTTTCTCACTCGGGTAATACATTGATATATATGCGATATATGTTAATTGTATTATTTTATTTTGTTACAATAAATATTATATATGTGATATATAATATTGTAACATGATATGATTACTAATGCAACAAGTTTTAGTGGAGCTTAAACAAGGTTAGGGTTTGAATTCGGTTAGTTCTTTCATGAACATTCTAGAAGGTTTCTTTTTGTTTTGAGTTAAGATATTATGCTTGATATTTTTGTGTGACTCATTCTTAACCCAACCCAAACCCTTACCCTTAGTTAATTCTCTACATGAGTTAGCCTCTTTATAGTGAACCATGGTTGCATTATTAATGATTATGTTATTTTTCATTATTCATCACAAAACGATTATTCATCTTCTTCCTTGAGTTCTTGATGGAAAAGCTTGCTAGCTTTTTCATTAGTGATGAAAATGAGTGAGATTAAGAAAACAAATGAGAGCTAAAATCCTACTTCATCATCCTCATCTATCCTTGCCATTTAGATGAAGGCGTTCACTTCATTTAGTGAGTGAGAGCTTGTGTTAATGAAACTTCAAGGTTGATCATCTTTGTTATCGAAGATCGGAAGCAACCTTGCTTCTTTCTCTTCGTGGAGCCTCTCGAGAGTCCGGAACACGATGATCGCAGAGAAGGGACCTCAACACAGAGCTTTAGAAGTGAAGGACAGGATCTACAAAGATTGTAATCCCTCTCACTTAGTGTTAAAGTGTTTAACATGCTTTGTTTCGCTTAATCTTTAGTTTAAAGATCTTGTTAAGGGTTGTTCGGCACGTTTAAATTTTAAATCGGGCATGTTTGATGCCTTGTAGACCCTTGTGCGAGTGCCTAGTAACCCTACAAACCCACTTCAGAGGTTCAAAAGAATTGCTGACTTTTACGGCAGACTCAGCCGTCGTCGCGTGGGTACCCTGCTCTTAGAACCTCACAAGATTCCATTTGGCCGGAGTCCTGGCCCTTTTGTTGGATCAATACCTAAGCCACTTCTATCTCAACCTTTCTGTTTTGAGCACTTGGCTGTTTACGGCTCTTCGGGAAGCCGCCGTAGACTGGGCGATGGAGGGCTTTGGAGATATGCCTGATTGTGCATTTGTTGGATTCGTCTCCTGAGCTGGTCCGCAACGTTTGACGTTGCCCTTTGTACTGGAAGTCTTTCCCCCAGCTGGAGCACCAGAGAGTCGTTCGGACTCCGTCTTAAGTTTGGGTTGTGGTGCCTTAGCGATCACAATGTTCGGCCTATTGCTCCTTGAGACCGGCTTGGACACCTGGTTTGCCGGGATTTCTGCCAGATGAGCACTTCCGGCAAGATAGATGATGACGGAACCGAATTGACGGGGTAGTCCCTCCCACTGCCGACTGAGGCTTGCGGGGGGGGGGGGGGACCAGGCGAGCATTGATCTTGACCATGTACGAGATCGGGGTCGCGTCGGAAGCTGAATCCATCTTAGAAGACTTTGTCGTCAAAAGTTTATTGCTGCACGGAAAAACATTATTTCAGTATAAAAATCGATATATATGTTAAATGAGTTCACATGAACGTTTAATTCGAAATATGGGAGGAGAGAAAGGTCCAACCGGACATGCCAGAATCTGTAGGGTTCATCACCCCATTGAGATGGGAATACGCGTCGCTTGTTAGGTGTACTACAGATTCTCCCTGCCTAAGGTAGGCTAGGGTTTATTGATTATGAGGATCCAAATCTCTGGCGGTCGCGGACTAAATTGTCGTTAATTACCCCTCACCTTTGGAGCGAAGAAACCTCCGATTGACGGGTCAAACTGGTCATGCGAACTCAATGTGTAATATGCGTGTGTTTTTTAGGGGTCTTGGGTATATCGGGGGTTTCACAGAGTTTACGGGGGTCCCGCTACCCGGATAGCGGGCAGGGGGTCAAGGGGGCTAGTAGCCCCCTTGCGGGGAGTGGGGCAGCACCCCGTTAGAATTTTTTTTCTAACGGGGATAGTGTTATGGAGTGTGTGTTTATAAAAAAAAAGGGAAATAGTGTCTAAAGGACGCGTAGGCATCAGCGCCTCATGTGCTTGGCACGCGGGCGCTGGGCGCGGTGTGTCAGCGCCTCATGTGCTTGGGATGTGGGTGCTGGACGCCTCACATGCTTGGCACGCAGGCGCGGGGCGCTTTACGTGCTTGGCACGCGGGCGCTGGACGGTGGGCGCTAGCACCTTACGTGCTTGGCACATGAGCACTGGGCACCCGCAGGAAAAAGGGGGGCTTAGCCCCCTATACTGGGAGTTGTACTCCTAATTGAATTTTGTAGTTAAACACCTAAAAAGAGGACAAAGAGGCTTAGGCTCTGCACTGGGAGTTGTACTCTCAATTGACTTTTGGAGTTAAACTCCTAAAATAAGGATTTGTTATTATTATTATTATTATTTATTTATTTTTAATGGAGTTAAAATCCTAAGAGATTTTTGGAGTTGATGAAAGGGGACCCATTTCTTTTCCCTTGAGCCTTGAATCTTCCCAAAGTGGGATTCTCGGAGATGTATCTCTTTCTTCCTCCTTTCTGTTGGCTGGATCTTGGGAGGAAAAGGGGTGAGATTTAAAAATCTTCCTTTTTAAAGATCTGTTGGGAGATCCGAGCTCCTCTTTGTGGGTTTCATGACGACAAACCATTCCTATTTGGGAAAAAAAAGAGTGAAACTCTTGATTTAATTTAAGAAAAAGGAAGAAGGTTTAGAACCTTGAGGAAGGAGAAGGAGGCACAGAATCCTAATTTTTTGAAAGAGAAAAAGTTATCTTTGATTTTTTCATCATGTTACTTTTATAGGTTACACACTTTACATATAGCCTCTTGGACTTTGCCAAATGGCACTTATGCCACCCCACACCTTATGTGCTTATTTCTTTTTGCACATAAGTCACGGGGTTTACAAAATTTGAGCTTTCTGCCCATTTTACATACATTTATTTCTAAAAATTACATTTAGACTAATTTATTGCATCCTTTTTGGCATGGAGCCGGCCTCTTCCATACTTGGTCTTGACTTGGGTTTGGTCCCACTTAGCTTGGGGTTGACCTTGGTTTTAACTTGGTAGATCGGGGTGAAAATTTTGACCCCAATAATGAACACTAATTACAAGGGTATAACAGTCATGCAACATGATAGGAATACAGTAAATACACTACTGAACACATATGAGCAACCAGTGTCAGTTGGATTAGAAAAATCACATAAAATTACACGTGCATAATTTGGATAAACAATATAAAATAAATATGAAGTGTACTTGATTATATAAGCATTAAAATTGTTTTCAAGTCAATCGGGTTTCAGGTTTGCGAGTTATGGTCATTTCATTTTAAGTGTTTACTGCTGGAAATCCAATTTTTGAACTGGAAGTCCGTTTTGTAACATGTTTTACTTTATGTTGAGATCATAATTAAGCGACGCTGAAGTTAGATAATATTTAGATTTATCTATTATGTTTCCAACGCACCATACGGATCAATAATATCCACTGTATGCATGGAGATATACACTGTCTAAGGTTAAGGTATACATTCTGGTTCTGCACAAAACTGCAGCACACATCTACGGTTTAAAAAGTGTTATAAATATCAAAAGACACTAGAATGCAATGAGACTAGCACCATTAGAAATAAAATTCAATTCTCCACACTTTCATATATGGTTCCACATACTTATGCGCTTAAACAGTGAAAAGTATGCGTTCTAAAACGGGTAAAGGCAGAGACTGTTGCTCTGGACTGCAGTCTAGAGCCATGAATCGCCTCAGTTCTCGTCGTTATAACTTATTAAAATTTAGAGATCAACTATGGGATACTTTAGGTTTATCTTTTGGATTCGATACAAGTCCTAGAACATTGGATTACAAGTTGCATTCGGTTTAATATAGATTTTAGAACGTGGCATGTGCGGTGAATTCCAGATTCAACGTCGCCTTTTGGGGGCGTTGTCACATAATGTAAAATTCACTATTTTCAACCCAAATTACTACATGACGTTCTTTATCAGAAAACGGATCTATCTATATCAAGTTTCGCCATTTTAAAGGAGATTTTCGTTTAGGGTCTAGCGTCGAACACTTAATTATATGTAGCAATTGAAACTTTGGTTTCGTTTAATCGATCAAGGCGAGATTTAAATCATATAAATTCTTTACGATGTTAAAGTCGAATAGTAAACCTGATTCACGTTCCATGTCCTTCTATGAACAATCACGGATCATAATACTCGTCCGCATCTATGATATCATAACCAATCTTGATTAATTAAAGCAATGTGTGTGGGTGTACGTATATCAGTAAATAGCATGTAAAGTGTCATGCCCCGCTTGCCAAAATACGGAATACAATGGGTGACAAGGCCAGCCATGCTCCTACGGTCAAGGAAATATCCTATCGTAGTCACACTTCAGTTTATAGTATTATGTGGTAATCAGTAATCATAGCACAAATAATGAGAACTGCAATCACTAATTCTATCAAACCGATGTAAAACTAACCAGGTAGAGTCAACGGAAAGGATAGCGCTGACGGCGCTAATTTAGATGTCCGCAGTATTCTCGAGGTAAGACAGATCCTGATCCGAGCTGAATCCACTTCTCACTCTGAGCACGCATACTCACGTCGTTAGAACGACACAATAGCAATATATACATATATAATGTGCAAAGATGTTAAAAATAAAGCAGTAAGTATAGAGTAATGACGCGAGCATAAAATAACCGGTACATGTAACGATAAAGCAAGTGTATCAGATCAGTAATCAATGCAATGTCCATATCAATAAAGCAATCAGTCACTAAGTCTCAATATCCAAGTCACTAAACTTATCGTCAGTACAAGTGTGAGCGTCAACCACCGCAGAAGTATCCCCAATCCAAGGGTAAGCTCTAGGGGCAAGGGAACACGGGCCCGAATCACTATCAGTAAGAATCAGAAATGCTATCAATACAAATCCCGAAATTACTAAATATGCCGGCTGTGAGACTCCTAAGATTCCGTTGATCGAACTCACACTCAAACTACCCCACACTCCACGGTCTACATCAAACACTGACCATGAATCTAGATACTAGTCTCTCCATGACAAGTCTACGCGAAAACTGGAGAAAGGGTCTCCATCAAGCATGTCTCGACTGGTATCCAAGATAAATGAACAGTGCTCGATGTCTTACCTATGACAATAATATAAGTTCTCCCATACCTATCTCATACCAGTTATAGTCACACTTATACATGTCACGCAGGCGTCGACAATGCAATAACTAATTGGTTCCGGGGGTTGTGTACAAGTACGCGTCATTTCTATTATTCAATCACACTTTTACACTAACGTACTTGCCACAATACAATCACTAACATTTATCACTTGATAATATACCATGGTCACTAGGATATCGACGCAAATGAACACTATTTACAAGGGTATAACAGTCATGCAGCATGATGGGGATACAGCAAATGCACTACTGAATACATATGAGCCACCGGTGTCGGTTGGATTAGAAAAATCACATAAAATCACACGTGCATAATTTGGTGAAACAATATAAAATGCATATAAAGTATAATTGATTATATAAGCATTAAAATTAGTTTCAAGTCAATCGGTTTACAGATTTGCGATTCACAGTCATTCCATTTTAAGTGTCATCTGCTGGAAATCCAGTAGCAGAACTGGAAGTCCATCTCGTAACATGTTTTACTCTCTATTGGGATAGTAATTAGGCAATGCTAATGTTCAACTAATTGTAGAGATATGAGTTAAATTTACAACATAGGAGATGGATCAATAGTAGTCATCTTGGCTTAGGAGTTATGATCAGATTACCGATGAAGGGTGCAAGCTGAAATGACAAAAATCTGCCGTACATGTCATTCGTTTAAAATATGATTTAAATACCAAATGATATTGGAGTTTAGTGAAACCAGTACCATTGGAAAGATAAAACAATTTTCTACGTAGAGGTAATTGTCTCTACACACTATCATAATTAAACATTAATATTTCAGGTGTATAAATTCATGTCAAGGGGTAAGTTCCTGCCCTGGACTGCAGTCCAAGCTCAGGTAAGTTCTTTGCTTTCAACATTCAATGGATATATCTAATAGTAAACCTATACGTTGTGCTAAGGATTATGAGGTACCCTTCACAACAAACCCAGGAACGCTGCAATTGGATTTTTCTGGAATTAATTATGAATTTAATAATGTCAAGTGTTCGGTAAAACGGGAATTTCGGTATAGACGCTAAGGGCGTCACTTTATGTGTGAAAACGACTTCGATTTGCCACCAAATTTCTATAGAGCATTTGTTAACAATATTAGTGTCTAAATATCATGAGTTCCACCAGTTTAGACTTTGGTTTTTCATGAGATTCGCATCAAACACCTCGGTTATATATGTATATGATATTCCAACGAATTATTGGTTTCTTTTATTCAGCCACACAAAAATCATTTCATGAATTTCCTACTTGATTTAAACATGGATAGTAACCTTTAGAAGGTCCCAATGTTAAATTAACAAGATCATTAGCAGTAATTAGTTAGATCTAGATAGCATAAATGCAGACTATATATATTTGTATAGATAGCATGTACAACAAGTGTTTAACTTGCCTGAAGATGATCGGGGACACAACCGTGACGACGACAACAACAACGGCACGATCATGGCACAATGACACAATGCAAGCAGTAGTAGCAGTGACAGCCACAACAAGCTTAGGCTCGGCTCTGGCCCGAGCTCGTTGCGCGGCCTCGGCGTGGCTTGAGCTTAGCCTCGATGATTTGTGATGGGGTGGCTGCGGCAGTGGTGGAGGAAAGATCGTTGGTGGCGCTGGGTCATGGCCGGAGTAGCGGAGGCAAGGGGACCGGCTTGGGCTCAACTTAGAGTGAAGGGACTGGGTTCAGAGCGGGGAGGCAAGGTTGAGGTGGCCGGAGGTAGAGCAGGTGCTGGCAGTGAGAAGAGCTGCAGCAGAGAGGATAGGGAGCTAGGTGGTTACTGTGGTCACTGGGGCTCGTTGGGCTGGAACTAGGAGAGGGGCTTACTGGAGGAGAAAGGCAAAGTGGAGCTAAGGCAGCGGCGCAGTGGGGCGATGCGGTGGTTGTTGGAAGTGATGGCGTGGAGTTGTGGAGGAAGGAGGTGATGCCGGTGACGATGGTGACACTGGTGTGAGAGAGAGGAGATGGCTGTGTGGTAGCGAAGGGCTCGGGTGGGTGGTCGTTGTGGCGACGGTGAAGGTGGTCACGAGATCGAGTATGCAAGCTGTTGAGGAGCTCGGGGTAGGGCATGGTGCTCAGGCTCGTTGGCTGGGGCTAGGCGAGGAGATGAGGGGGTCGAGGGAGGATAAGACGAGGAGGAGTAGGAAGCTCGGAGGTTGGTGGAGGTGGTGATGGTTTCCAAGGATCGTGGAGGTTGGGGGCTCGTGCAGTTTGTGGTCGACAGTGAGGTGGTGAGCTGCGGTAGTGGTGATGCAGATGGTGAGGGGGTCTCGGGTTGCTTGAGGAGGAGCTGATGATGGGAGGAGCATGGAAGTGAGGAGAAGATGGTAGAGCTGTTGTGGAGGCGTGGAAAAGAGGATGAGGAGAAGAAGATGAGTGGCAGGTAGGGTTTGCATAGGAGAGATGGCGAGAAGGTGGCGGTGATCGTGGGGTTCGTTGGAGAGAGGAGGAAGGGAGATCGTGAGTGATAGAGAGAGAGTGTGTGGGGAGAGGATTTGAGGGCGAGCTCAAGGGGAGCAGGTGAGGATTTGGGGGGAGGGGATCTTGGGGAGTTGGCGAGGAAGAAGGAAACATGTGGGCTTGCGAAGAAGAAGGGAATGGGAGTGGGGAGTTGAGTCATGTCGGGTCTGGGTGGGGTTTGGGTAGGTTAGGGTTTGGGTTAGATTAGGAAAAATAATAATTAAAATAAATAAAAATATATAAAAAGAGAAAAATAATGGGAAAAATTATAATAAATAAATATACGAAAAATATACATGGAACTGGGGATTTACATCATACCCCCCTTACAAAAATTTCGTCCTCGAATTTAAAATAAACAATGAGCAACAAAATCAAATAAGTGAGCACAAGGCATAAGTGAGCACAAGGCATAACCATTTATAGTAATAAACTATATATACAATACAAAGAAGAATAGAATGACAACAAATAACAATGGTGAAAGATTAGCTGATAAGTATTAAGCTCCGGAACTAAATTAGTAAGACTATAGTTCAGGCAGTTATAAAATAGCTTAAGAATACTCTTACGGAAAAATACAAGAGAAAATAAAACAAAATAGTATATACGATGTAAGTTTGCACTATTAAAAATGTGAAGAACAGTAGAGTATTTAAAATAAGTAAAACAAAAGTAGTTAATAATACGCAATTTTGAAAAACACAAATATAGAGAAAACTAAATTTCGAATAACAAACGTCATTGGATGTAATTACAGTAATAGGAAATAACACTAGTAATGTATAAGAGACTAGCCAGGGCATGGACTGTGGTAAGATGCGGCCTAATCGAAAGAAATCGGGAATGCGGCGCTAGTTTGCAGTCCACCAAACTGAGGGTCAGGTTTATACAAGGTTCAAGGTTGGAATAAAACTCAAGAAAGGAAAGAAATTATTGGAAGGAGGAACAGTCAATGCATCATGCGGATCTTAAAGGTACAATACGCAAGGAAGAAAAATTTTCCCGATCCGAAAGTTATTATCTAGAAAATTTTGACAGAGCACAATTGAGAGATAAACATGGCCCTAAGATACACATTGATTTTATTTGGCCAGAAGAAAAGAAAATAATTCGCGTCAGTCGCGATTGTGGAAGTTCAACGGGTTACGATAAGTTCTCGTGCTAAAATAGGGACGTTCATTCCCATAGCGCTTCGCAGGGATTGCTACTGGAGGTTCTTCAGCCTCAAGTTCCTCCTCACTCGAGATTTCATCCTCCAACTCTTCCTCGGTTGGGGCCTCATTCTCGGGCTCTTCCCCCATGGGGTTTCCTTCTCCCGGTACTTCTTCCTCGGCGAAAGCTTCCTCATCGGGGTCCTTTTCTACATGATCCGCCTCTTCTGGATTCTCTTCCACTGGGTCCTCCTCAGGATCTTCCGCTCCTGGATTCTCTTCTATTAGATTTTCTTCCACTGGGTCCTCCTCAAGATCTTCCTCTACTGGGTCTTCTTCTTCAGGGTCTTCTTCTTCATTGTCAGAGTCACTGATCATATTGACTTCCGGAGCTGCGTCAGTGACTTCCTCGTCCTCAGGATCGCTGTTGTCAAAAATAACCTGTGGGCTATCGATCTCGTCTTCTGAACTCACTAGTATGCAGTCAAAAGAAACGCAGGACCGAGTGTCCTCCTTGAGAGGCAGGGCTGCGCCAGGGTTGGCCATAACCTGAAAAATTATGGTCATGATCAGATAGTGGAACACACAAAAAACAACTAAAGATGTGAAGCTCATGGAAAAATATAAAGTGGGTAAAATTTTAAAATCATAAACTTGAGTGATGATGCAGTAAGTAGTACATGGAAGAGAGTGGTAAGGGAATGATATATAAATCACAACCCACATTTTTTTCATTTAATCCAAGGGGTTCAGCAAAATATAAGGTTCAGACGAAAATAAACGATTACTAAATAAAATAACAAGGTCTTTATTGAAAGCAGAAAGGGTGATAACTCCGCGTTGATATCTAGATCACTGCGATCCCGTAAAGCGACTTCGAATCCAATGTTGGGTCCGTACTATCCTCGAAAATCGAACTACGAAAACATCCAAGTTACTCAAGCAGATGTGGAGGGCGTTGACGAATCTCCTTCGTGTAGCTCTTTCCTTCTACGGCAACCATTGACAAGATATTCGCCGGATCCACAAATCAAGAACTGCCCTTTGGCCCGGCGACAGTCCTTCTGAAGGTGTCCTGGCCTCTTGCAATAACCACAACGTTGGATTCTCTGCTGCTTCTATTGCTGAGGAACAAATGGGTGCTTCATCTGCATACCTCCTCTTCGTTTAACAGGGATTTTTCTACGATTGGGGACTCTCGCTGGTGCCTGAGCCATTTTCCTACTTAGTCTTTCAGCTAAGAGATCTTTTGTTCACTCCTAAGCTTCCATCAAAACTTGCAGTACACCCAAAATCTCGGTTGTCTGACTCTGGGAGTGGAGGTGGAAGGGGAGTCGTTAGAAGCCATAGTCCTGAAACAATAAATTTTCGGATGGTATAAGGTATAAGATTCAAGATAGGATATCGGATTAATAACTGAAAACAAGATCAAGTGGTAGGACAAGACTTTGAATGATGATGTAAAGAGGATTATATGGAAATGAAGAGCAATATAACTGGATGTAAATCAAGGGATCCCAAGACTGAACTGTAATCTCATTCTGAACAAAACCTGGCTCTGATACCAACAAAACCATGTCATGCTCCGCTTTCTAAAATACGGAATACGAGGGGTGACAAAGCCAGCCATGCTCCTACGGTCAAGGAAATATCCTGCTGTAGTCACACTTCAGCTTCTAGCATTATGTGGTAATCAGTAATCATAGCACAAGTAATGAGAAATGTAGTCATTAATTCTATCAAACCGATGTAAAATTAAACAGGTAGAGTCAACGGAAAGGATAGAGCTAACGGCGCTAATCTAGATGTCCGCAGTATCCTCGAGTTAAGACAGGTCTTGATCCAAGCTGAGTCCACTTCTCATTCTGAGCATTCATATTCAGGTCGTTAGAGCGACACAATAGCAATATATACATATATATAATGTGCAACGATGTTAAACATAAAGCAGTAAGCATAGAGTAATGATGCGAGCATAAAATAACAGGTACATATAACGATAAAGCAGGCGTATCAGATCAGTAATCAATGCAATGTCCATGTCACGAAAATAATCAGTCTCTAAGTCTCAATATCCAAGTCACTAAACTTATCGTCAGTCCAAGTATGAGCATCAACCACCGCAGAAGTATCCCCAACCCAAGTGTAAGCTCCAGGGGCAAGGGAATACGGGCCCAAATCACTATCAGTAAGAATCAGAAACACTATCAGTACAAATCCCGAAATCACTAAATATGCCGGCAGTGGGACTCCTGAGATTCCATTGATCGAACTCACACTCAAACTACCCCACACCCTGCGGTCATCATCAAACTCCGACCATGAATCTTTTTTTCCCCCAATAATAAAAGAGCAAGGCTCTCTTAAAAATTTGAAAAAAGGTAGTGCCTCACGTGCCTTGCACGAGGATGCCAGCGCCCAAGAGTTAAAAAAACTCTGAGGCAGCGCCTTACGTGCATTGCATGAGGGCGCCAGTGCCCAAGAGTTAAAAACTCTGAGGCAGCCCCCCACGTTCCTTGCATGAGGGCACCAGCGTCAGGAGTTCAAAACTCTAGGGCAGCGCCTCACGTGCCTTGCATAAGGGCGCCGGCGCCAGAGCTAAAAGTTCCCTGCCATTGGATCAAAGATCCAACGGGGATGACAAATCATCGAAATACAAAATTGAATTCTGTTGAGGAAATATTTCCTCAAAATCTTTCTAAACGAGAAAGATTACCCTTTATAAAACAGAGCACCGTTGGATTAAAGATCACTAAGCTATAGAATAAGCTCTGTATGGGAAAATATTTTCCCAATCTTGTTAAAAACAAGGAAAATATCTTCTGTAAAACAGAAATCCTTGGATCAAAGATCCAACGGTAGATAAAATCCCCAAATCAATTATGGATCTCTCAATGAGAGGTTTCTTTAACTAAATCAACAAACTTGCTTCCACTATATAAAGACCCCAATACTTCAAGTCTTACACAGAAGAACCCCCCATAAACTTCAAGTTCAAAAAGAAGAGCAAGCAAAAAAGAAAGCTTTAAAAGAGATGAAGAAAGAAGAACTTTCTTCAAGGTAAATAAAGATAATAGAGATCATAGTATCTCATCTGCATATCCAAGAGTTTAACCCTCATAAAGAACACAGTTCTTTCTCCTAGATCCGAGATCCATGAGACAAGTCTCTCACAAATGAGAATTTAATTTTTGTGGGGACGAATTTGTTCTTGGGGATCGAAGATCCAGGGGAGAACGGAGAATTGAACATCTTCAGAAAAATGCACAAAGAAAGAAACAGCGCCAAGCGCCTCATGTGCCCCCTCACGTGGGCGCTGCTCAGATAAAAAGTGCTTAGCACTCAATAGTTAGCATTCAGCGCCAAGCGTCTCACGTGCCCGTCACATGGGCGCTGCTCAAATAAGGAGTGCTTAGCACTCAATGGTTGGTGCTCAGCGTCAAGCTCCTCATGTGGGCGCTTCTTAATATAAAGTGCTCTACACTCTTCAAACAGTGCCTAGCGCCAAGCGCCTCACGTGCTCCACACGTGGGAGCCATAAAGAGTGTTTAACACTCCATAAAAACAAAAAAAAAGGTTAAAGTAAAGGGTGAGCATCAGAACCCATATCAATGCCCAGCACTATTTGCACAGAAAAGGGACTGAGCCCGAATAATTGTTTAAGACTTTATTCAAAGATTAAATGGGTTGAGTCCAAGTTGACCAAATCCCCAACTCAGATCAACCGAGCCCATGTGCTCATCATGTTCCAAAGTGGTCTTAGTCCCAAACACAACTACAGATCTCTGATACATGTCGTTGTAATTCTTCGGTGTCTTCAAAGAGGCGGTGGGTCCCGACAACCAACAACTTCTACAGACCACAACGTCCTTAAACTAAACCCTCACCCAAAAAATGGTGATCTATGGTCCGCAACATCCTTAAACTAAGACAATATAGAGTCCAAATGCTCTTCTGTTGGGTCTGAATGATCCCAAAAACCCTGTTGAGTAGATCTTAGTCTAAAATTAGACTAACGTATCCTCAACTAACATTTAAGTTGATCTTAATCCCAAACGAGATTAACGATCCTTAAATCAAACCAAACCCAAATCTAAGAAAATTCGGATTTGAACTAATCCACGCCCTACGGGCGACAACACAAATTAGTCTCCGTATACAATCCACGGGCAACTAAAAATAAAACAAACACACATGACACGAAGTGAACTTCTGAAGCCGGAGAAAGTAGTTATTGCTATGCGGTAACGTAATTAACTGCAGGGGCTTGCGCCTGCAAGGAAGAGCGTCCCCACAATAAAAAAAACCCTCACAAACGAGGGGGAATCTGACGAAGTCTGCTACAACGACCGCATCCGTCCAAACCTTCGATACACGATACCATAAATCAACTTGGCATCTTCAGAGAGATGGACAGATAAATCCAAATAGCATCTGCCCCCAAATTCAGGCAAGACGATCTATCCCGAATCCATCCCTAATCCATCTTCGTTTTCGGCGGTAAAAAGATTCTGGCACGCCCGATGGGATCTTTTCCTCTTTCCACTCCACACTTCGTGTGTCATGTTCACGAACAAATCGCAGTTTAATATAGTTTCCCCTGGATTCAAGGTACTAAGATTTGGCGTCTTGCTCTTGTGTAGAAGATATATCGATGGCTTCCAACTGCACCAACTGCAACGGTATCTCCCACTCTGTCCCCGCCGGAGGAGTGACTTACGGGCCTCAAGCGGCCTCCATCTTTGCAATGCCAGTGGAGCAGGTGACTCAGGGCACTACTGGATTGTTCTTCGGGACCATGCTTCAATAACATTACAGGAGGCTCTAAAGAAGTCGGTCTTCGATCGGCTTGCAACTACCATGGCCCCTCTCAATAGGTCATCCGATTCCAACGCCTCAGTTTTTAACAGGCTGAGCCATAGATTCAGTGGGCCCGCAATACCTGAACGGGTTATCCCGAAATGGATAGCCATTCCTGTTCTGACAGACGAAGTCATCAAAGGGGCTTCTCCTACTTAAGGATCGGTTTTTTCGCAAGACTGGCCATTCCAACTCCTGCTGCAGGAGAGGTTGTTAAAAAATGCTTCCCATGCCAGAAAGTCTGTCGTCGACAGATTGACCGTTCCCTCTCAGCGGACGTCGGTCTTCGACATGCTGATACCGACATCAGCCTCTCATCAAAGCAAGGGGCATGACAAGGTCACTTCCATGACAAAGGTAGTCCCGTCTGCACGACATGCTCGACGTCGTCACTGGTGCCGAGTGAGAAAATCTGGGGGCAGTTCCCCCTCTGGACTTACCCCACCAGCTCCAACGGTGGAAATTGATGCTGTTGTTCCAACTGGGAATAGTTTCGAGCTGCTCAGGAGGGTGCGCAAGAAATCTCCAACCGTTATACTGAAGAAGTCTCCTCCGCCTATCGAAAACACAACACAGGTGAAGCCGGAACAACCTCCTCAGCGGTTGTCCTCCAAGATCCACAGAGTTTGGCGGAAAGTCCAAGACTCTGTAATTGACAAAGATTACTCTTGCTGGCTGAAGAAGATGAAGGCTCGGTAAGAGGAGGACCATCCCTCCATTATACCATGGAAGGTATCATCTGCATGGGTGCCTTCTACAACGGCCCCCTCAACTTCGACCTCCTATAAGTGGAGAAGGCTGGAGAAGATCCCCATGCCTGCGGTAAATTTCAAAGGCAGTGGACCCAAACACCCCAAGTCTGGGGGCATGGTATTACACATGGTGTACATGGCTTCCGGGAAAGAGAAAAGCCGTACTTCCACGGGTCATCGACCACTCACACGATCGGTGACAAAAGTTCAGGAGAAACAGCAAAAGCTCTAAGAGATGTTGACAAGGACGGCCGCGCTCACTGGACAGAAAGAAAGCCCGGAAGCATTGTCGAAACAATGCCATGAGCAGGAGACCGACACCGAATTCCTACGAAGGGTGCTTGAAAAGAAAGATAAATAGGTCGCGGAATAAGCAGCTAATATAAAACAAATGGTGCTTCTGTTCCAAGATATGGTGGGGATGATGATCCAGCCGGATCCTCCAGCTGAAGACCCTCCAATAATCATTGAAGACGACAGAGGGGAGACATCAAACCCTCCTCCGGCTTTATCAGCAGCCAGGGAGGAGACGATCTCCAAATCTACCCTTGATGACTATATAGCTCAATAAATACGAGCTCATCAAGCGAACGAAGCGGCATGCCAAGTCGTCAGAACTGGGCGATGATTGAATAATTCTCGGTGTGTAGGTAGAAAATGTATAGAAATCACAACCAAAGAAATTTGTAAACTGCAATCAATAACGGTGTCAATTGTAGCGCGTTAGCGAGTGCGGATCGTCCACAGGGAAAGTGTGATTCGTTTGTGATTGAATTAGATGAGTCGAAAATTAAAGAAAAAAAGAAAAGACAATTCAATTCAAGATTTAAAGTGAATTTCAAGAATTAGCAAAATCTAGATCTAATAACAAAAAAACATTAAAATCAAGAATTAAGAATTGATGTATCCAATCCAAATAGTAATCAAGAATCGAAATGAGGTTCGTAGGAATCGATCGAATCTATAGATGTGATGAAATCAATTGATTACATTTTCTTATCCATTGATGATTTGATACTAGATCGATGATGATCAACGAGAATTAGAGATTTCTTGCGGAAACTAGGGTTTCATCATCTATCCCTTGTCCTTTCGTTGATTTCATTCACATTCTAGCCTCTAGTAAATTCAAGAATCGATCGTGGATACCTAATTAAGAGCGAACACAATCAAGAAAGCATCGCTCGAAACTAGGTCGTCGATTCTTCAATTTGCTAAAGTTTACAAAACTCATAGGACTTAAGAATCGTTTTCAAGATTTGTAATATCATCATCTAATGATTCTCTCGACTCCTTCACGAGCGGAGTTTTACTCAAACATCATAACAAGAAACAAAATCAAGAATTGAGATCGAATCATGATGCAAGAATGTAAAGAAAGCAAGATTAAAGAATTTTCACCTTTATTATTCAACAATTCGTTACACTTCGCTCAAGGATTACAAGAAATTGAGGAGAGAACGAGATCGTCGAAATTAGCATCGCATCGTCTCCGTGAGTCGCGGATCGTCTTGGATCACTTGCCCGGTTGACGATCGGTTTCGCTCCAAAAGGATGGTTGAAGGCTCACTTGATTTGGTACTCGGTATTCTTGATTTTTGTTTTTGGATTTTGAATTGGGGATTAGGGTTTACAAGTTGTGTCACTCAACTTGTGTTGGGAATTGATGTAGGAATCAACAACCTTGAAAGTGAAGCCTTAGGGTTTCTTTTATAGCCTTGATTAGGATTAGCTTCCTTTAGAAGCTAGGTTTAGTTTAGCTTCCCTTGTAAGCTTAGTAGTTAGGTAGAAGGTTCTAGAGTTAGTTAAGGGTAGCTTCTTTCATAAGCTTGGAGGTTGGGGAGAAGTTTCTAGGCTTAGGTAGTTAAGTAGCCTGCTTTCGAAGCTTGAGGGTGTTTAGCTTGTTCAAAGGGCCTTGCTGTTCTGGCAGAAACTTCTAGAGATCTCTGAACTTTGAAGGATATTGAATGAGTTCTGGAGCTGAACTGAGAAGCCTGAAGTGGAGTTTTGCTGATGTCAGCATGACGTGGCCGCGGATCCGCCGTGCCAAGGGCATTTTGGCCGTGGATCCGTGGCCCAATAATGGTCTTGGTGCATGAGTTTCTGTATGCTGCTTTCTGCTGACTTCATGATATATTTCTGATATGTTGAATCTTATAATTCTCTCTAGTTCATTGCCAGATCTCAAGACTTGGAGTTGGCGTATTTTTATCAGCACTTTTGACAATTTTGGCTCTGTTCCTGGAATTTCCTGTACAGATTCTCGAGACAAGTGGTGCGCTACACAAAGATGATGCGATGCCATGATAAACACTCAATTTCCTTTAAAATGTCGGTTTTAGTATACAACACAAGATATTTGGTATTTTACGACTGTTTTGCTAATATGTGCAATATTCAAACCGAATACCTCTAGATGAGTGCAAATGGTAGGGAAATTGTCGTGTTAAAAATGCAATATTTTCGACTGATCAAATTCCCCCAAACTTATTTTCGTTCGTCTCGAGCGAACTGTTTTATTAAAAAGAGAAGGAGAAAATAAAGAAAGAGAAAAACTAACTAGCACACTTTCGTAGGCAACACGATTGCACTGAGCACGTGCAACAAGTCTTTAAACCTCTAGGTGTCCCTAGTAGGAGGAGTATTGTCTCCTGAGGGTTTTCAGCGGATTGCACCCACAAAATCCAATAATAAAAGGAAGACCGTGAAAGTTACATATAAAGATAAGAATTGTAAAAAAAAGACTTTGAAAATTAGAGTTTCCAACTATGCTAGCTTTTCGGTTGTCATGAGCCTTATCTTAATAGTCATGAAAAGATGTTGGAAATCATATCATCCATCAATAAAACATCGTCTTTATTCTTCATTCCTATCTTTTTTCCAAACATCGATCATATAACCCTGCGTGTATGTAATATACATCCCTACAGCCGGAGAATTCAATTCAAGCTATCATACTCTTGTCCATCCACCTCAGTACTTTTTAATTAATGAATATTTAGATGAATTTGCTCACACACTTTCATGCGACCGTTAATACTTCTTGAGGTACTAACCGACCGATTACTCATGTGCTTACTTATTTGGTGTTTTTTCTCGTCTTGCACCACTTAAGGCTTAGCAGTGACTCCCAGACCAGTTGGTCTAAGGCACTAGGTGAAGGGACACCCTCGCTATATTTTTTTATTGCTGTCTTGGCGATAACAAAACCAGTGTTCATTTTTCTTCACCATTTTATATTTTATTCATTTTTTTTCTTCATACTTTGGCTTTTAGACAAGAGCATTTCAAGGTATCCTTTACTATCCCGAGTTTCAAGACGTGTGTAAGTGCGAATAGTAGGGTATCAACGTTCAAAATGTTTGGCTTCCAGAATAGGAACTACTTTTCAGACTTATTTTTATCCTCAGATTAGTGACTTCCTTCATCTTACTAACCCTTGGGACAACGGCTCATAACTATTTATTACTAGTTCGTATAAGAAAACTTCTAATTTTCTTGGTTTTCTTAAATTTTTCTAATCTTTTGGATGTAATTTTTCACTATCTAATGTTTTATTATCTTATTTATGTACAAATTTTTTAAATTTTTTTTATAGTTTTTCAAATGTTTTGTGCTTATGCAAAGTATGATGCAAATGATGCGAAAATAAGCACAAACCTCCCCCAAACTTGTTTTCAACATTGTCCTCACTGTTTCCTTCTGCTAAATCTCAAAAAACCTGTAAGCCTGGGAGGAAATTTATTAATGGGGGCAAAATATATAAGTGAAAATCCTCCCCCAAACTTATTTTTGGCTCATCATTTTGTGTAAAAAATTTTCTTTTCAAGAGCCAGATTATCCCCCCCAAACTTGAGTTAAGCCATGTTAATCTTTGAAAATCACATGAGGGGGTTAAGAATCATTGGTCGATGCCAAGCTTTGCAAAGACCGAAGGTCAACACCAACCATTCGAAAATTTTATCAATGTAGTGCTCAGGTTGGTGGAAGAAGAAGCAGGGAAAAGGTAAGTGGTGTAATAGAATGTGTTTGCGTCTCATTTTGGAGAGACGATGCAGTGATTGTGATGGATTACTCACATTCTTTTTACAGTCCAGAACAAGGGGTGGAGGTTCAATTTCAATGATTGGGAGATGATTCATCTCAACACCCGTATCATTCAAAAATGCGAGTTCATCAGCGAAGATCTCCTCAAAAGTCTCATCAATATCCCGAAGAATAATGTCGTCACAAAGTGCGGGGTGATCTTCAGACTCTAAAAGCAGTTCATAATCAATGTTAGTTGTTGACCCGGACAACTCGGTGGAAGAGTCCGTTTGTGTATGATACATAGTTGGGTCAAACAACAACGTATGAAAAGAGTCGAAATCAGTATCATGAGGATCATCAATTTCGCTGCTGTCGACATCCATTAATTTGACAGAACAGACCTGAGCAGTAGATTCAGAGGGTACACTTCCCAACTTGTAAATTTTCAGCTCAATTGACCTATTCCCGAAAGATAGGGTCATAGAGCCATTACGACAGTTGATTAGAGCGTTGGAAGTGGCCAAAAAGCGGCGACCTAAAATCACCGGAATTTGATTCCGTGGGTTCGCTACAGGCTGTGTATCAATTACAATAAAGTTCACAGGGAATACAAATTTCCCGATTTTTATTAACACATCATCCAGTTCACCCCTAGATTTGGTGCTTGATCGGTCAGCCATCTGGAGAGTGCAATGGGCTGGTTTCAACTCTCCAATCCCTATCTGCTCATATACTGATAAAGGAAGCAGGTTAACACTTGCGCCAAGGTCAAGTAGAGCACGGTTGATGTGTTTCTCCCCAATAGAAATGGAAATAGCAGGATAGCCAGGATCCTTACGTTTCCTCGGTAATTGCTGGGGGAAAGCTGTGTCTATAGTCTTTGCCATGAATATCTTCTGGGCACTTGAGTCTTCCTCTTTCTAGTGCATTAGTCTTTAAGAACTTTCGCATAAGCGGGGACTTGTTGTATTGCATCTAGAAGAGAGATGTTGATGTTAACCTGTTTAAACATTTCAGTGATCTTCTACATTTGCGGACTCAGTGTGTTTCCCCTTAACCGATTTGGATAAGGAGCTTGAGCAATAAGATCAGGGTCCAACATTGGAGAAGATCGTGTGGGTGGGAACGATCTAAGAATAGGAGTGGGGATCGTTTTCGGTGGACTAGAAGAGCTGGGCTGAGGTGTCGAGCCTTGGGGAAAACGGAGAATAGGCTCGGAAGAAGGTGGTGGGGTAGAAGAACTGGGATCAGAATTAGAAGTAGAAGTGGAAGGAAAGGTCTCAGCCGGGGTATTATCGATAGATTTTTCTGTATCATCAATCTCTTCCCCAACGTGATTGTCAAGCACTCTTCCAGATCTCAACGTGGTGATCGCATTCACATGATGTGAATAGCCAGGATTGGGCAAATGTTGAGCTGGAAGTTTTCTTTTCTCTCTTGCACTCATTTCGGCTTTTAATCGTGCAATTTCTTCTTCCATCGATTTTATAGTCTCATTTTGAGAGACAGTATTTCTTTTCATGTTATCGGCAGAAGACTTCATCTCAGCCGAAACTTGCATGATATTTGTTAGGAGCAAATTCATGTATTGTGCAAATGAAGAGGATTCATCAGTCCCGGTCAATTGCAAAGGACTAGACGGAGCAGGTGTGTTGACCGGATTTTAGAAGTTTTGTGCTTGGAAAAGGTGCTGACTCAATTGAAGTGGTTGCTGTTGTACTGGAGGGACCCTTTGGAAATTGTGTTGGTTTGGAACCGTGTTTTGATTTTGTGATTGGTTCCAAGCAAAGTTAGGGCGATTCCTCCAACCCTGATTATATGTGGAAGAAAATGTATCGTTCCTAGGTCTTTGAAAAGAAGAATTGATATGCTCATGACCTTGAAATGGAGAATTTAGTGGACATTCTTCCGTCAAATGAGAAGGATCAGAACAGCATCCACATACAGTTTTGGAGAGTGACATTTGATTTAGGGCGGCGGCTAAAAATTTATTTTCCATAGTCTCGAGTTTCTTTTGCATAACTGAAATGTCAGCTCTAACTCCTATGGAAACTTCCGATTGGTTATTGCCACCCCTAGACGATTGACTCACACCCTCCCACTGTAAAGATTTTTCAGCGAAATCTTCTAAAAATTTCCAGGCTTCCCCATCATCTTTGGTCATGAAGTTGCCTTGACACATTGATTCAAGGGTCTGTTTTGTGTTAGAATTAATGCCCTCATATATAATTCGGCACAGATCCCATCTGGGGATTCCGTGATGTGGATATTGAACTAACAGATCCTTAAAGCGTTCAAGACATTTTGAGAATGTTTCATTTGGAAGCTGGGTGAATTGATTGATTTCGCTATGGACTCGAGCTGTTTTATGATAGGGGTAAAATTTCTTTAGGAATACTTTGACGAATTCTCCCCAGTTCGAAATGGAATGTGCGGTTGTGTTATACAGCCACTTCTCGGCTATATCACACAAGGTGAATGGGAGAAGACGAAGACGTATAGCATCCATAGAAAGCTGTGAGGTACCCATCATTGCGCATACATTTTCAAATTTTATAATAAAGACATATGCGTCTTCAGACTCGAGACCGTGATATTTGGGTAGAAGGTTGATGTATTGGGGTTTTATTTCAAAATTGTCCCCGTTGGCTGGTGGAATGGACAGACAGGTCGAAAGAGGACCTCGCATAGGATAGCACCTCTCTTGGAGAGAGATGCGGGGTGGATTCTGCGCACCTGCGGATGACGGCAGAGTAGTGGTAAAGAAGTTCGATGGAGAATCATCCATCGAAGTGGGTGTGGTGGTGGGTAAAGAAGAGGTAAATGTAGAAATACCGACTTCGGAGTCGATCGAGGGAACGCGGACTAAAAGGGCACTAGAATCCCGTGTCCAGCCTATCTTGCGCTAAAGGGTTTAGTACAAATGGCAGCGTTAATATAATTAGAGAAAATGATGTGATTGGTGTTTGTTTCAAAAAATATACGGATTTTTTTTAAAAAAATGATGCAAATCACAAAAAATGCAACAAGCAACCCTAAGTCTAGTGGTCACCTAGGTCAAGGATCTAGACCGCTCCTAACTGCCAAAAGACAAATCGCAGGATCAATCCTCTACTGCCTCTTTGTCCCTTCTGTGGCCAGGTAAGTGCCAGGTAAGTGGGAGGTTCTCCACTACGTAAGTAGTGGGCCTAATTAAGTAACCACTTGCCTTAAACACACTTGCCTTAGACACCACAAAAGAAACGCGGATAAGCAATAGATTACCCACAACCTTCTCCTGTCCTAAGTGAGCGCGACGGTCCTTAGAGTCATGTCTAGATCTTTTTTAGTTAATGAGGGTAATGCGGATGCAAGTTTGTGATTTTTGGGGCTTAGTAAGGGTAATGAACTCCTTACCTAATCTGAATTTGGCTGTGCCCCTTAAATTCCGTATTAATATGCAAACAACCAAGAATCAAAACACGCACACTTTTTATTGCTTTTTGTGGTGCTGCGAATTATTTGCAAAGAAACCTGCAGCAAATTGTTAATGGATCAGACCGAGGAGGAGATAAGAAAGTCAGAAAGAACCTGAGAAAATTTGGTACAGAGATGCCCTCAGTCCGCCGCGGTTCCGCCGCAATGAGCCTCTTAAACCGCGAATCAACCGCGGTCCTACAAGATCACTGCACAGAAATTATTACAGCAGCTCCTGTTCACCTTCTGAGCTCTCTGGAATATTCAAAATATTTTTCCTCAAGCTCCACAGATTCCAGATTTCCTCGCAACAAATCACAACAAATCGTTTCGTGTTTGCGCTAATTTTGATCTAAAATTTTTGATGGAATAAATTTTTCAACTCAAATTTCAAAAACGAACAAATTAGCAAACTATCCCCGGCAATGGCGCCATTTGATTGAATGATTCTCAGTGTGTAGGTAGAAAATGTATAGAAATCACAATCAAAGAAATTTGTAAACCGCAATCAATAACGGTGTCAATTGTAGCGCGTTAGCGAGTGCGGATCGTCCACAGGGAAAGTGTGATTCGTTTGTGATTGAATTAGATGAGTCGAAAATTAAAGAAAAAAAGAAAAGACAATTCAATTCAAGATTTAAAAGTAAATTTCAAGAATTAGCAAAATCTAGATCTAATAACAAGAAAACATTAAAATCAAGAATTAAGAATTGATGATATCCAATCCAAATAGTAATCAAGAATCGAAATGAAGCTCGTATGAATCGATCGAATCTATAGACGTGATGAAATCTATTGATTACGTCTTCTTATCCATCGATGATTTGATACTAGATCGATGATGATCAACGAGAATTAGAGATTTCTTGCGGAAACTAGGGTTTCATCATCTATCCCTTGTCCTTTCGTTGATTTCATTCACATTCTAGCCTCTAGTAAATTCAAGAATCGATCGTGGATCCCTAATTAAGAGCGAACACAATCAAGAAAGCATCGCTCGAAACTAGGTCGTCGATTCTTCAATTTGCTAAAGTTTACAAAACTTATAGGACTTAAGAATCGTTTCCAAGATTTGTAACATCATCATCTATTGATTCTCTCGACTCCTTCACGAGCGGAGTTTTACTCAAACATCATAACAAGAAACACAATCAAGAACTGAGATCGAATCATGATGCAAGAATGTAAAGAAAGTGAGATTAAAGAATTTTCACCTTTATTATTCAACAATTCGTTACACTTCGCTCAAGGATTACAAGAGATTGAGGAGAGAACGAGATCGTCGAAATTAGCGTCGCATCGTCTCCATGAGTCGCGGATCGTCTTGGATCACTTGCTCGGTTGAAGATCGGCTTCGCTCCAAAAGGATGGTTGAAGGCTCTGATTTAGTACTCGGTGTTCTTGATTTTTGGCTTTGGATTTTGAATTGGGGATTAGGGTTTACAAGTTCTGTCACTCAACTTGTGTTGGGAATTGATGTAGGAATCAACAACCTTGAAAGTGAAGCCTTAGGGTTCCTTTTATAGTGTTGATTAGGATTAGTTTCCTTTAGAAGCTAGGTTTAGTTTAGCTTTCCTTGTAAGCTTGGTAGTTAGGTAGAAGGTTTTAAAGTTAGTTAGTTAGGGGTATCTTCCTTCATAAGCTTGGAGGTTAGGGAGAAGGTTCTAGGCTTAGGTAGTTAAGTAGCTTGCTTTGGAAGCTTGAGGGTGTTTAGCTTGGTCAAAGGGCCTTGCTGTTCTGGCAGAAACTTCTAGAGATCTCTGAACTTTGAAGTATATTGAATGAGTTCTGGAGCTGAACTGAGAAGCCTGAAGTGGAGTTTTACTGATGTCAGCATGACGTGGCCGCGGGTCCGCCGCGCCAAGGGCCTTTTGGCCGTGGATCCGCGGCCCAATAATGGTCTTGGTGCATGAGTTTCTGTATGCTGCTTTCTGCTGACTCATGATATATTTCTGATATGTTGAATCTTATAATTCCCTCTAGTTCATTGCCATATCTCAAGTCTTGGAGTTGGCGTATTTTTATCAGCACTTTTGACAATTTTGGCTCTGTTCCTGTAATTTCTTGCACAGATTCTCGAGACAAGTGGTGCCCTACACAAAGATGATGCGATCCCATGATAAACACTCAATTTCCCTAAAAATGTCGGTTATAGTATATAACGCAAGATATTTGGTATTTTACAACTGTTTTGCTAATATGTGCAATATTCAAACCGAACACCTCTAGATGAGTGCAAATGGTAGGGAAATTGTCGTGTTAAAAATGCAATATTTTTGACTGATCAGGCGACCTTATCCAGGCTGGTACGACTAAATTAAGTACCCGCCAGGATATCCGATCCCCAAATTCCATGTGTATAAAGGGACGGGAAATCCGCACCAACACGTTGCTCAATTCAGAGCTTTGCGCGGTAATACCGAGGGCGATGACAAACTGTTGCTTCGCTAGTTTGTTGACAGCTTGTCGGAGACGACATTTGAATGGTACTCCGAGCTCCCAAATGACTCTGTCAAGACATTTACGGAGATAGAACTACTGTTCACACAGCGGTTCGCAAGCGCAAGCGAGCGCACCCCAATCACGGCATTAATTAACGCCAGAGTGAAGCCGAGAGAGACCTGGGTTCAATACGCAATTTGGTGGCGTAACTTATGGACAAAGTGTGAACAGCGCATAGAAGAAGCTCCTGCTGTGGGCATGTTCGTGGCGACCTTTGATCCTCAGGCAACTATATCCCAGTTTATGATGTTCTTCAAGCCGATCACCTTCCAGGCCTTGATTGACAAACTGGCCCAAATGGACCAGATAGGCCATAGGACGTCTTCTTTAAAGACAGATCTTCGGAATGAAAAGGACAAAAGGAAAGCGACCTTCGTTGCCAACGCTCAGCAACAACCGAGTGACCCAAAACCGGTTGCACGCCAAAGCAACAAACCTCGATCCCTCGAAGATAAGTCGAGACTTCCTTACTCGTTCCCCCGGGATAAAACGAGATGACTATTCAAACTGGCGGTGCATAACATGCTCATCATTCTGCCATATCCGAGACGCCCATTGCAACCGGGTGACGTCAGCAATCCTAATTACTGCCCCTACCACTGAATAGTAGGCTACCCAACCGAAGATTTCTACGTCTTCAAAAACTTGGTTGAAGACCGGTACCAACAGGGCAAATTCGCGTTGTTCGAAAACTGGAAGGTAAACCCGCCACAGCAGCATGCTCTTAAAAAGGTGGATACGCCGAGGGGATCATGCTCATTTGTAGAGGAAGTTCCGTGGAATGTTGTCCTTTCGGCTAAAACTAAAAGAATGCTGAAGGATCTTCAAGCATATCCGGCGATTAGGTGGAAAAGTCCGCTGGAACCTGAGATTGTTGATGAAATGCTGAAACCGCGCCCAACGCCAAAAGTTGGTAACGATGGGAAAAACCCCCAAGCCAAGCCTCCGAAGTCTTCAAAGAAAAAAAGGAAGGCCAAGAAGCTCGTGCTGTGCGACGGCAGTCATACGGGTCTGCAAAAATACATCGATGCACTGGAGAAATACAACCAAGAGGCACGGACCCCAATCACACTGGAAGAATTCTTCAAGCATGTTCTTGAGAATGGAAACAATGACATTGATGAAGGAGATGATTCTTCAGAAGAACCCGAGGATTATGTGGCGAGTTGCCACATAATCTCTTACTCGTCGATAAATGGCAAAGAAGCTCCTGACGTAGAGAAATTAGGGGCAAATCCAGAACCAAAATCCCTGGAATCGTTAGATGACCTGATCGACAAGCTGCTGAACGAAGCCCTCCAAAAGAGCAAAGCTGGCTGAGGACGTGAAGCGGCCATATACGAAAAGGCTAAGCGTCGGTGTCAGGCTGAAGAAGCCCCGGTAATGAGAAGTCATAAAGCACCTCAACCAGATCGATGCACACCTGCCACCAGCAAGAGCAGAATCAAGATAAGAAAGCATTTATCTAAAACTCTGTCAATGGGAATAAAGCTGCCACCTTTCACAGAAAATACTTCCGGGAGTATGTGCTCCGACGAAGCGGATGTACATCCAAAGTACTACTTAAACTATCGGAAGGTCATACACCCTACCGAAGAGTGCAATGCCTTCAAGAAGTGGTGGCAGGGATACGTTGCCCCACTGACAACACTACAAGCGAATAAAATGCAAAGCCCGTCGGGAACAGAGAAGCATGATAAATAAGCATGTTCGCCACCGAAAGACAGGGCCGGGACGTTGGGATGTTTGACCTGAATTTTAGAGGCAGATGCTATTTGGTTTTATCCGTCCACCTCTCCGAAGATGCCAAGTTGATTTATGGTACCGTGTATCGGAGTTTAGATGGATGCGGCCGTTGTACAGATTTCGTCAGATTCCCCCTCGGTTACGAGGTTTTTTTTATTGTGGGGACGCTCTTCCCTGCAAGCGCAAGCCCCTGCAGTTAATTATGTTACCGCGTAGCAATAACCACTTTCTCCTTCTCCAGATGTTCACTTCGTTTCATGTATGTTTGTTTTTCTTTAGGTTGCCCATGGATTGTATATGAAGACTAATTTATTTCATTGCCCGTAAGGCGTGGATTAGTCCAAATCTGTATTCTCTTAGATTTGGGTTTGGTGGATTTAAGGATCGTTAACCTCATTTTAGATTAAGATCAACTTAAATGTTTGTTAAGAATACATTAGTCCAATTTTAGACTAAGATCTCCTTAACAAGGTTTTATGATCATTCAGATCCAATAAAAGAGTATTTGGGCTCTAATGTTTTAGTTTAAGGACGTTACGGTCCATTGGGTTTAAGGACATCATAGTCCGTGGAGTTTAAAGACATCATAGTCCGTGGAGTTTAGGGATATCATAGTCCATTGTTAGTTTAAGGACATTACGATCCATAGTTAGTTTAAGGACATTACGGTCCATCATTAGTTTTAAGACATTGCGGTCCATAGAGTTTAATTTAGGGACGTTGCGGTCCATTGGGTTTAAGGACATCATAGTCCATGGAGTTTAAGGACATCATATTCCGTAATTTAAAGACATCATAGTCTATAGAGTTCAGTTTAGGGACGTTACGGTCCATGGTTTAAGGACATCATAGTCCATGAAGATTAGTTTAAGGACATTACGTTCTATAGTTAGTTTAAGGACATTACGGTCCATAGAGATTTAAGGACATCATAGTCCATAGAGTTTTGGCTCATTGGTTTGGGGGTATGCCAAGAGTTATTAGTTATTGGGACCCTCCACCTCTCTGACGACGTTGAAGGATTACAAGGACATGTATCAGAGGTGTAGAGAGATGTACCCTTGAACCAAATTTCAGATTGAGGAATCATCAGTAATGAGCATGGAGGCTCGGTTTATTTAGAGATTTAATCTCTGGAAAGGCTTAGCCAATCTGGGGTTGAAGTTGGCCTCTTATAATGTTAAACACTAGTGTATACTCAGTGCTCACGTGCTTCCACATGATATTCTAACGTAGTGTTAAACACTCAGAAGTGAGGCGCCATAGCAGTGTTAAACACTGAAAGTTGGGGTGCTCACGTGTGGCACGTGAGGCGCTTAGAGTTGGGCGCTGCCTATTTTATTCTCTTATTCCAGTGCTGAGCACTTCTCAGGGGTCACGTGGGTCACGTGAGGCGCCCAAAAAATAGGATTTATTCACTTTTCTCTTTTATAAGTGGTGAGAACTTCTCAGGGGTTACGTGAGGCGCCCAGAAAATAGGTTTTATTCCCTTTTCTCTTTTATTAGTGCTGAGAACTTCTCAGGGGTCATGTTTAGTCACGTGGCTAGATCCCAGTCTTTCCTTTCTCGTTCCTCAAAGGTGCTCACGTGGGAACACTTGAGCTTTTATTGTGTAGCGTTGAACGCTAATGAATCACCAGGCTGTTCTTCTATGGTTCTGAGGAATCAAGTTCTCCTTTTGTTTTTTGTAGGGATTAAATTCTTTTTAAAGGGTTAAACCCTAGTTTCAGAGGAATTAAATTCCCATATGTTTTGTAAGAGTTAAACTCTTTTGAACTCAGTTCTTTCTCTTAGGCTTTGGATTTGCATGACAAAACTTCCCCGATGAGAATTAAATTCTCAACTTGTGGGGAGATCTGCTTCTGCAGATCTTAACAAGAGGAAGAACTAAGTTCTTTTGAGAAGAGTAAAACTCTTGGTTTGAGAATTAAATTCCCTTTTTGTTTTTGTGGGAGCTTTTGGGAGGGGTTCCTCTTCTTTCTAGAGAATTAAATTCTCTCTCTATATTTTTCTTCCCCTCTCTCTGTGTGTCTCTCTCTTTTTGAACTTGAAGTTTATGGAGGGCTCCCTCATCTCTTCTTCTTTCAATTTTAAACTTATGGGGAGGTTCTTCCCTGCAAGACTTGAAGTCTTGGGTCCTTTATAAAGGGGAGGCTGATTTGTAGAATCAGTTGAGGAAATCTCTTATTGAGAGATCTCTAATTGATTTGGGAAATTTATCCACCGTTGGATATTTGATCCAAGAACTTCTGTTTTATAGAAGACATTTTTCTTGTTATTAACAAGATTGGGAAAATATTTTCCCATACAGAACTTATTCTGTATCTTGATGATTTTTAATCATCATTGGATTTTTGATCCAACGGTGCTATGATTTACAGAGCACAATCTTTCTTGTTTAGAAAGATTTGAGGAGTATTTCCTCAACAAAATTTAATTCTGTAACTTTGATGATTTATCATCTTCGTTGGATCTTTGATCTAATTGTGGAGAACATTTAGTTCTAGCATTGGCGCTCTCGTGCTTTGCACGTGAGGCGCTGCCTCAGAGTCTTTGACTCACTGCGTTGGCGCTCTGTGCTTTGCACGTGAGGCGCTGCCTCAAAGTCTTTGACTCTTAGCGCTGGCGCTCTTGGCGCAAGCGCTCTCATGCTTTGCACGTGAGGTGCTGCCTCAATTCAAATTTCAAATTTTGAACAGATCTTTGCTCTCTGATTGGGAGGAAACAAGTCCCTACATGCTTTACATGCGGAGCTTTCCTTTTATTTTTATTTTTATTTTATTATTATTTTTTTATAATGGAGCAAGTTTTGCGCCAAAATTTTGGCGGGAACAAATGCCCCTACTACTTTGCCCATGTAAGTATGTACGTGGGTGAAGTAGTGCAATATTATGCATGACCAGAGAATTGATGGCTTAGGAGACAAGTTTAGGGTCCTTGTAGTCTAAGACTTTTTCCATCTTTATGAACCATAAGGGTCTCAATAAGTTCGTTTCTCCCTGCGAGTCGAGAGGATCCCGTAGGTGTATTTTCTCCTTAGGAGTCGTGAGAACTCCTAAGTGCGTTTCCTATTGAGAGTCGTAAGGATCTCGCAAGAGAATTTCCCCTCTACAAGTCGAGAGGACTCGTAAGTGATTTTTTCCTTCCTTGTTGATATTCGACTTTGGAGAATGTGGCCCGTGGATAATCCAATTTGATCTCCTTGTAAGGCAGCAATGACTTAAGAAATGGGGTTAGGATCTGCTGCCTAAGACTTTTCAACTTTATAAGCTGTGAGGGTCTTGTTTCCCCCAATCAGAGCAAAGCTATGTTTGAATTTCAAAATTCAAAAAAACTGAAGCAACGCTTCAGATCCCTTGCGCTGCGCGCCACGTGTCAAAAGCAGACACGCCAGCGCCAGGAATGCTGCGCCCTTAGCAGTGCACCCCCAATCAGAGCAAAGTTATGTTTCAAAATTCAAATTTTAAAATTAAGCAACGCTTCAGATCCCTTGCGCTCTGCGCTGCGTGCCACGTGTCAAACATAGGTGCGCTAGCGCAGTTGCGCTGCGCTCTGTGCTGCGCGCCACATGTTAAACACAGGCGCGCTAGCACTGTTGCGCTGTGCTCTGCACACCACGTGTCAAACACAAGCGCGCTAGCGCAGTTGCGCTGTGCTCTGCACTGCGCGCCACGTGTCTAACACAGGTGTGCTAGCACAGTTGCGCTGCGCTCTGCGCTGCACGCCACGTGTCAATTGCAGGTGCGCTAGCGCCAATTGCACCAGCACTGGAATTTAAATAATAAATTATTAATTAATCAGAATTAAAATTCTGTTCTAGAAAGATCTTTCCAATCTTATTAAAATAAGAAGATTATCTTCTGTAAAACAGAAGCCTTAGGATCAAAGATCCAACGGGGGAAATATCCCCAGATCAATCAGAGAAAAATCTCTGTAACTAACATAACAAATCAATTGGCCCTATATAAGGGCCCCAAGACTTCAAGTCTCAGATAGAGAGAACGCTCTGCAAACTTTGAGAAAAACCTCAAAGAGAAAAAAAAGGCAAGCCTTTGAAAAAAGAAGATCATTTTCTTCATCTTTAAAGGTAAAGAATCATATTCTTGAAGAACAAAGATGAAAACATCTCACAAAAAGAAGAATCCTCTTCTAAAAAGATCAAAGGTCTAAGAACAAGATCAAGATCTTCAATAAAAAAGAAAATGATCAAAAAGATCTAATTATAAAAGATTAAAAAGAAGTAATTTACTTCATTCATAGATCTTTTGATCTATAAAGGCACAGCCTTTTGATGAGAATAAGAACCTTGGTTCTTGGATCTTGAGGCAATGCCTCTTTTGAAGAACAGAACAAAAAACTTGTTCTTTGATCTGAATTTGATCAAAATGCACTCTGCGCTATTGGACAGTGCCTTGCACTTTTGAAATGCGCCTTTGCGCTTATTGGACTGGCGCACTGCGCCAGAACGCGCCACGTGTCAACCACAGAACGGTTTGTGCTTTGCGCACTGCGCCAGAGCGCGCCACGTGTCACTCACTGGCGCAGCGCACTCATAAAGCGCAATGCGCTAATAGACTTGCGCTTAACGCAGAGCGTGACACGTATCAGCTTCGCATGCGCTAGCGCATTGCGCTTTTTCATTGGCGCAAAGCGCCTGTTGTGCCACGTGGCACACTATCAGAACACCACTTTAAAATGCTATGCATTATAAAAGGGCAGAGCCCAAGTAAAAGCCTAATAGGCAGAACATGAATAAAATTTCAAACATTTTTAACTGGACTTAGCCCAATTTTGGCCATAAGTCCTCAATTTAAATTGAACTGAGCTCATCCGCTCTTCCAATCAATTTACACCCGGTTCAAGGGTACATCTCTTTACTCCTCTGATATCTATCGTTGTAACTCCTCAACGTCGTCAGAGAGGTAACGGGTCCCAACAACCACACACTGCTACGGACTGTGGGGTCCTTAAACTCATGGACTATGACGTCCTTAACCTCGACCGTGATGTCTTAAAACTAATACCGGACTATAATGTCCTTAACTTTGACCGTGATGTCTTAAAACTAACACCGGACTGTGAGGTCCTTAAACTCATGGACTATGACGTCCATAACCTTGACCACAATGTCTTAAAACTAATATTGGACCGTAATGTCCTTAAACTACTTATCGACCGCAATGTCACTAAACTAAACAATAGAGCCCAATTGCTCTCTTGTCGGATCTAAACGATCCCGTTAAGTCGATCTTAGTCTAAAATTAGACTAACGTGTCCTTAACGAACGTTTAAGTTGATCTTAGCCTCAAATAAGGCTAACGTATCCTTAAACACAACCCCCCAAACCCAAATCTAAGAAAGATACGGATTTGGACTAATCCACGTCCTACGGGCGACAACACAACTTAGTCTCCGTATACAATCCACGAGCAACCGAACACAAAACAAACACCCACGACACGAAGTGACCATATGGAGAAGGAGAAAGTTGTTACCGCGATGCGGTAGCGTAATTAACTGCAGGGGCTTGCGGCTGCAGGGAAGAGCGTCCCCACAATCAAAACCCCCTCAAACGAGAGGGAATTTGACGAAGTCTGCTACATCGGACGCATCCGTTTAAACCTTCGATACATGGTGCCATAAATCAACTTGGCATCTTCGGAGAGGTGGACGGATAGCATCAATTAGCATCTGCCCCGAATTTCAGGCAAGACGGACCTGCGCGGTCGCGTCTCCGTTTTTCGGAGGGGAATAGATTCTGGTACGCCCGGTGGGACCTTTTCCTCTTTCCACTCCATACTTCGTGTGTTGTATTCATGAACGAATCGCGGTTTGTTAATGGTTTCCCTTGGGTTTCAAGTTACTATGATTTGGTCTCTTGCTTGGCGCAGAAAGCAAAACAGCAATGGCATTCACCTGCTCGAAGTGCTCCAACTGCAGCTGCAACTCGCGTCCTGCCTCAACTGGGGACATAACCTACGGGCCCCAAGCGGCCTCTTTGTTCACGATGCCCGTGGAGAAGATTACTCAAGCCACCACAGGGCTGTTTTTCGGGATCATGCTCCCGCCAACAAGATTCACTGCTCCCGTGCCCATACCAGAAGCTCCCAACGAGCTTTACTGTGGCCCCTCTCAATGGGTCGTCCAACACCAACGCCTCGGTCTTCTCCAGACTGGGCCAAAATTCCTTCGGGCCCACAGTGAAGCTTGCAATCCCAGAGAAGGTTATTCCGAAGAGAGTAACCAACCCTGCTCCCGAAGTCGTCAAGGTGGCTTCTCCTGCCAAGGGGTCGGTCTTTACAAGACTGACCGTCCCAACTCCCACTCCCGCTCCTTCTACTCAAAGGACATCAGTCTTTAACAGGCTGACACCAGCAACGGCCCCTCACCTGAACAGGGGGCAAGATAAGGCCATCCCCGTCACCGAGCCAACTTCATCAGCTCGACATGCTCGACGTCGCCACTGGCGTCGGGTAAGGAAGGCCGGGAGCAACTCCTCCTCTGTGCTAACTCCACCAGCCCCGACGGCGGAAATTAATGCTGCTGTTCCAACCGGGAACAGCTTTGAGCTGTTGAATAAGGTGCGCAGGAATTCTCCTACCGCTGTACTGAAAAGGTCTCCTCCTCCAATGGAGAAGGTTGCGGAAGCAAAGCCAGAACGGTCCCCGCAGCGGCTGTCCTCCAAGATCTACAAAGTTTGGCTGCAGGTCCGGAACTCAGTGGTTGATCAAGACTACCCCCGCCAACAGAAGAAACTGAAGGTCCGACAGGAAGAAAGCCGTCCTGCCAAGCTACGAAAAGCTATTTGGGTGCCCACCGCGACGACCCCCTCAACTTTGACCGCTCATAAGAAAAGAAAGCCGGAGAAGACCCCCATGCCTGCAACAAATGTTAAAGGCACTGAGCCCAAACGCCCTAAGTCTGGGGGCATAACGGTCCATACCGTTTACATGGCATCCGGGAAGGAGGATAGCCGCGCTTCTACGGGGCACCAACCACTCATCCGATCCATCACAAGAGCCCAGGAACAACAGCAGCAGAAGCTCCAGGAGATGCCAACTGCGATGGCCGCACTCACCGAACCAAAAGAAAGCCCGGAGGCGTCATCAGAACAACATCGCGAACACGAGACTGATGCCGAATTCCTTCGTAGAATTCTCGAAAAGAAGGACAAGGAGGCTGTGGAACAAGCGTCCAATAAAAAGCAAATGGCTCTTCTGTTCCAAGACATGGTGGGCATGATGGTCCAGCCGGATCACCCAGCTAAAGATCCTCCAATTATCCTCGAAGACGACAGAGGAGAAACGTCAAATTCACCTCCGGCTCTTTCAACAGCCAAAGAGGAAACAATCTCTAAGGCCGCCCTGGATGATTATATTGCTCAACAAATACGAGTTCACCAGGCAAATGAAGCGGCCGGCCAAGTCGTCAAAACGGGGCGACCATATCCGGGCTGCTATGATCAGATAAAATACCCGCCGGGATACACAATCCCGAAATTCCATGTCTACAAGGGGACAGGCAATCCCCATCAACATGTCGCCCAGTTCAGGGCTCTTTGTGGCAACACCGGCGGCGATGATAAACTCTTGCTTTGCCAATTCGTCGGCAGCTTATCGGAGACGGCGTTTGAGTGGTACTCGAGCTTACAAACGACTCCGTCAAAACTTTCGCAGAGATGGAGTTGCTATTCATCCAGCGATTCGCGAGCGCCAGCGAACGCACCCTAATAACGACGTTGATTAATGCAAGGGTGAAGCCGGGCGAAACTTGGGTCCAATATGCAATCCGATGGCGGAACCTGTGGTCGAAGTGCGAACAGCGCATCGAAGAAGCACCGGCGGTGGGCATGTTCGTGGGCATCCTAGACCCTCATGCAACTATTTCACAGTTCATGATGTTTTTTAAACCGACCACGTTCCAGGCTTTAATCGATAAGCTAGCCCAGATTGATCAAATGGGTCACAGACCGTCTCCCCCGAAGCCGGAACCGCGGAACGATAAGGGTAAAAGGAAGGCGACCTTCATTGCGAACACCCAACAGCAGCCCAGTGCCCCAAAACTAGCGGTTCAACTGGAGGAGAGATGACGCTATTACAATGGGAAAATGAAGCGTCCTTACTCATTCTCACGGGACAAAACGAAGAGGCTGTTCGAGCTGGCTATGCACAACAGGCTTATCAATTTGCCGAATCCCAGGCGACCGCCGCAACCCAGCGAAGTGAATAATCCCAATTATTGCCCTTACCACCAAACGGTAAGTCACCTGATCGAGAATTGCTTCGTCTTTAAGGGATGGATCGAGGATCAATACCTTCAAGGCAAGTTTGCGTTGTCTGAGAAGTAGAAAGTAAACCCACCACAACCGCACACTCCTAAGAAGACGGACACACCGGGGGCAACGTGTTCTTTTGTTGAAGAAGCTCCATGGGAGGTCGTTCTTTTGGCCAAAACCAAAAGGATGCTGAATGATCTCTAGACATGCCCGGCGATCAGGTGGAAGAATCCGTTGGAGCCTGAGATCATCGAGAGGATGCTAAAACCGCGCTCGACTCCAAAAAGCGGTGGTAATAGCCAAAGCACATACACCCAGCTGTCGAAATCTTCGAAAAAGAAGAAGAAATCCAAGAAGACCATGAAGTCTGGCGACAAGCGCACAAACTTACAAAAGCAGATTGACGCGCTGGAAGAGTATAACCAGAAGGCGCGGACTCCAATCACGCTCCAAGAGTTCCTCAGCCACGTCCTTGAGGACGAGGATGATGGAGAAGACTCGTCGGATGGATCTGAGGATTATGTAGCAAGTTGCCATGTGATCTCTCACTCATCGCTATACAATGAAGAAGCTCCCTGCACAGAGAGACCGGGGGCAGGCCCCGAGCCGGAACTTCTATGGCCGTCAGACGAAATGATCGACGCCCTCTTGAATGAGAATCATCTGAAAAGTAAATCCAATCGGGAGTGTGAGATGGCCATATTTGAAAGAGCCAAACACCGGGGACTGGACGAAAGAGTCGAGGCACTCCCGCCGAATCAAGGAACATCCGTCGCGGATAAAAACAAGTTCAAGACGAGGAAAAAGTTTTCTAAAGCCATATCAATGGGAATAAAGCTACCACCCTCTGAAGGAAACACTCCCGGTCAAGCAGAAACACATCCTAGCTACTGCTTATATCACCGAAAGATTTTGCACCCTACCGAAGAGTGTGACGCTTTTAAAATATGGTGCCAGGGATATGTTGCTCACCGGCAACATTTTAAGCGGATGAAACGCAAAACTCATCGGGAGGAAAGAAGTGCGACCGAGGAGCATAAAAGAACTACCGGTAACTGTCGCATGGTCAACACCGGGGGATCGCAGGTTCTCACTTTCGGAAGCGACTCTGATGAAGAGATGGCTCTTGGCCCTCTCTTTAAAGAATCCACCTTGGGGAAGGAGGAAGAACCGAAGGCCTGTGAAAACATTCAGCTGTGCAATCGCACGCTTCCAAAAAAGAATCTTGGACCCACGAGTAGAAAAGATAAGGGAAAAGAAAAAGTCTCTGAGGATATCTTCCTGGATGACCAAGTCATGAAAGAGCTGACTGCCAAGGACCCGCCAAAGAAAAGTAAAGTAGACTACAACGTTCTGGCACACTTGAGGAAGTTACCTTCGCAGCTCAGCGTTCTCGACGCCCTTTTACTATCCAAAGAAGCGAGAGATTCATTGATCAAGGCTCTACAAGAACCAGAGCAATTCCAAGCTTTTCTCGCCGAAGAAAAGATGAAGGACAAGCTGGAGGAAGTACACACAGCCGATATCACCTTCGGTGACGAAGACCTCCTCCTTGGGACGTGTGAGCACAACCGTCCCCTCTATGTCTCAGGTATTGCCACGATATAAAGATAGGCAAAATTCTGGTCGACAATGGGTTTTCCTTTAATCTCCTCAACGTGCGAGTGTTGAAGGAAATCTGCATGAGCGTCCAGCATCTCGCTCGTGATAAAATCACCATCTCTGGTTTTGACTCCCAATCGTCGCGAATGCTCGGGTCAGTGATATTGACGCTGCGCTTTGGGCTGCTAGTCACTGACATTAAATTCCATGTCATTGACGCTAAGACCTGCTATAACGCTTTGCTTGGCCGGCCTTGGTTACACGAGTACAACATCATCCCTTCTACACAACATCAGTGTATGAAATACTTTAAGGATGGTCTCGAGTATACCGTAACAGGAGAGAGCTGAACCCATTCTCCGTGAACGAAATCCGCAAGTACGAAGATGCAAAATTCTTTTTGCCAGATTTTGAGGACACGGAGAGATGTCACAAACCGGAGAACAAAGCTATCACCACCATTCCAGTCTTCGGGAGTGATACTGAAGAAGAGGAAGCGATAGTTTATTCAGGTCCACCCCAGTACAATAAGCCAGGACCGTCCGCCCCTATGTTGATCTTTGGCAGCGACTCGGAAGATGAGGTCCATGCTATATTCTCCGTTCGGCCTTCAATATAAACATTCGCTGATGAAGAGCAAAGTTTGCAGGTTGCCATAGTTCCGCCCAAACATCATAAAGAACTAGACGCACTTGATACCTACAGTGTGGAAGAGCTGCAGACATTCTATGTCCCTCCCAGGAGAGAAGGCGAAAAGGCGATCCTATTCTACCGCTCCGGGGAAACCAAAGTAGAGAAAGAAATCTGGCACGGCGCGGATTCTACACTTGACAGGCTCCAGCCCATCCGTCTGCCTAGATATTACACGGAAGGCTTGAAAAGGCTATTGAAGCGCCAAGGGATACCCTTCAAACAGACCGCTCGAAAAGCTAAGTTCTATGACAGGATCTGGAACGTTCCCGGAACTCAGCGCAAGTTGCCCAACGGGAGAATGGAAACTATCGGGCTTGGATATGTTCGGTCCAAGAAACGGGAGCTACTCCGCGACTGCTATGTCGTACATGACTTTGATGAAGAAGGAGATGCTCAATGGGAGAATGCTAACCCTGAAGCAGAAAGAGCTCCCGATATAAAAATACCCAGTCTGTCGTTTGAAGAAAAAATGGACAAGCTTATAAGGGAAGCAAGTCAAAAGGTTCAAGACAATCACAATCGCGAAATGGCCATCTACGAGAAATCCAGGACGCAACGCCTTCTTCAACAGGCTGCGAAAGACGAAAATGCTCCTCCTTGTCAACCCGTTGTATAAAAGGCCCGACGCAGAGGCAGAAACAAGTCAAAGAACGGAAAAGGCATTCGACAGCGACAAAGCGGGACCAAGAAGTCACGCGATCGGGAATCGAGCTGTCCGGATTTGTCCCTTATAAAGAAGATGAGTCGAGCATACTCTTTTCCTCAGAGCAAAACACGGAAGATACTTGATCTCTCCATAAAACATCAAATGATTACACTTCCGGAGTCTAAACACCCCGAGCAAGCCCACGAGGTCTCTCACCCAGACTATTTCTCTTATCATCGATCAATAGGACACCCTCTCGAAGACTTCTTCACCTTCAAGAATTGGGTCGAAGACCAATATCAGCTTGGCAAGTTCGCTCTATCCAACAGTTGGAGGATAGCACCACTGCAGAAGCATGAACCCAAATCCGCGAGAGTAGAACCAGATCAACATCGATCATGGAAGCGAGCTCGTACTTGTCATATGATAACACTATTAAAAAAAGAGCCTGAAAATATGGATGACCTCCCCTGGTGTTTCGAAAACAATGATGACGAGGTGATCTCAGAGTTTCCACCAGCGCCAAAAGAGCTGGAAGATGGAATACATACCACTGCAGATAACCTCAAGAAAATTGATTTGGGTACGGCGAATGACCCGTGACCGACATTCGTCATTGAGCTGCTATCTGAAGAAAAGGTGGCTACGCTAAAAGACGTGCTTATGCAGCATAGAGATTGCTTTGCATGGAACTATTCCGAAATGCCAGGATTAGATCCAGAGATTGTTGTCCACAAACTGGCTATATCCCCGGACGTCAAGCTAATCAAACAAGCACCGAGAAGAATGCGGCTCGAGCTTGAGATCAGCATCAATGCCGAGGTCAAGAAGCTGATCAACTCTGGCTTCATCCAAGTGGTTCGGTGCCCTGATTGGATCGCCAACATCGTCCCGGTGATGAAGAAAAATGGGACAGTGTGCATCTGCGTAGACTTTCGGGATCTCAATAAAGCTTGCCCGAAGGACGACTTCCCAGTACCGGTCACCGAGCTGATGATAGACAATACATCCACTCACGAAGTCTTCTCCTTCATAGACGGATCGTCAGGATACAATCAGATAAAGATGCATCCCGAAGACCAGAAGCACACCGCTTTCTGGACCCCTTTGGGCATATTCTGCTACAAGGTGATGCCTTTCGGTCTAAAGAACGCTGGTGCCACCTATCAGAGGGCCATGACGAAGATCTTTGATGACCTCATACATGAAATTGTCGAGTGCTATATCGACGACCTCGTGGTTAAAAAAGATCAAACAAGGAACATCTCGAGCATCTGAAGATCGTATTTCAACGCCTTCGGCAATACAACTTGAAGATGAACCCTCTCAATTGCGCGTTCGTGGTGTCCTCAGGTAAATTCCTAGGATTCATCGTCCGACACCGAGGTATCGAGATAGATCCGTCAAAGATCAAGACGATCATGGAAATGCCTCCGCCAAGGATTCTCAAACAATTGCGGTCTCTCCAAGGGAAGCTCGCATATATCCGGCGATTTATAGCCAATCTCTCTGGCAAGTGCCGTCCTTATAGTCACTTGATGAAGAAGGGAACCCCATTCGTCTGGGATCACAAATGCCAAGGCGCGCTGTACGAAATCAAGCAGTATCTGCAGAACCCGCCAGTGCTAGCCGCTCCGATCAAGGGAAAGCCTCTCATTCTTTATACGACCGCCCTTGAAGGTTCCTTAGGCGCATTATGGGCACAAGAGAACGACCAAAGGAAAGAAAGAGCTCTCTACTACTTGAGTCGAGTTCTCTTGGGGGCAGAAAGCAATTACTCTCCCATCGAAAAACACTGCCTGGCATTGATCTTCGCGATAACGAAACTCCGACACTATGCATTGGCGCATGAAGTCCGTCTCATATCGAAGGTGGACCCTCTCAAATATTTGATGTCAAAGGCCATATTGACGGGGCGACTCGCTAAGTGGGCCCTGCTCTTGATGGAGTTCTCAATAACCTATCAGCCTCTTAAGGCAGTGAAAGGCCAGGCTATTGCCGACTTCCTCGCTGAACATCCAATACCAGCCGATTCTCCCTTGAATTGCGAACTGCCAGAAAAACATGCGTTTGATGCGATCGACGGAAGTGGTACCCGGTCGGAACTCTATTTTGATGGAACGTCTTCCATGAAGAAACGCAGACAGAACATGCCTATAATCAAATCAGGGGTAGGCCTTATCTTCGTGACCCCACAAGGAGGGACAATGCGATTCGCCTTCTCCTTGACAGAGCCGAGGATGAACAATGAAGCTGAATACAAAGCTTTGATAGCAGGCCTCGAGATCGCCATCGACATGGGAATTGAAAACCTCATCATATACGGAGACTCCCAACTAGTCGTTAGTCAAGTAAACGACGATTACCAGATGTGCAAGCCAGAGCTGGTGAAGTATGGCAAGAGAGTACAGCAACTGCTGACCCAAATTCCTTCCAACACCCTTGAAAGCATACCGCGTGCGGAAAATAGCAAGGCGGACGCGTTAGCCAAGCTCGCTAAAGAACTGGCTGATGAGAACCTCGATGACGTAAGAATCGTGGTACAAAACCGTCGGGTCCTCGCACCGGCAGAAATATCTCCGGAATCATCCGAGGAAAAGGAAGCGACTGAGCAAATGGCTATGCAAATAAAGGACCAGGAAAAGGCCGAGGATTGGAGAGAAGTCTTTATAGACTACTTCAAATCCCGTCGAACGCCTGAAGATGCGTCCTCAAGACATCAGCTTATGAAACGAGCTCTGTCTTTCTCCTTCGTCAATGATACTCTGTACAAGAGGTCATTTGATTCTCTGTGGTTGAGATGCCTGGGACCTGAAGAGGCGAAAAGAGTCGTCCAAGAAGTTCATGACGGACTCTGCGGTTCTCACCAAGCAGGCCCGAAGATGAAGTTGAAGATTAAACGGATGGGCTATTATTGGCCCACGATGATCCATGACTGCCTCAAGTATGCGAAGCAATGCCACTCATGCCAGATCCATGGGGGCTTTATCCATCAACATCCAAATCCACTACACCCAATAGTGGCTAGCTGGCCGTTTGAAATGTGGGGTACCGACATAATCGGCCCCATCGAACCGGCGTCGTCCAGAGGACATCGATTCATTTTGACGACAACTGACTATTTCTCCAAATGGGCAGAAGTAGTATCATTGAGGGAAGTGAAGACGGAGAATATCCTCCACTTCTTCAAGACGCACGTTATTTATCGGTTTGGAACTCCGCGATGGATCATCTCCGATAACGGGCCAGCCTATAGAAGCTACAAGGTCAGCCGCTTCGCACAACAGCACAACATAGACTGGAGATACTCCTCAGTTTATAATCCCCGAGCTAACGGTCTAGCTGAGGCTTTTAAAAAAACCTTAACAAAGATTGTGAAGAAGACGGTGTCCCGAAATAAGAAAGACTGGCACGAGAGACTGCATGAAGCACTCTGGGCATATCGAACTACGTTCAAGACGGCCACGAACACAGTGCCGTACGCGTTGGTATTTGGTACAGAAGCGGTACTTCCCCTTGAGATAGAGTTACCCTCTCTACGAGTGGCAGTTTGTTATGAGCTAACGGATGAAGAGAATGCTCACCTTCGACTCGAGGAGCTCGATACCCTTAATGAAACCCGGCTCATAGCACAACAAAATCTGGAGACTTATAAAGCAAAGATGATGCGCTCATATGAAAGATTGACCAGGCCGAGGACATTCCAACAAGGCGAACTGGTGCTAGTGGTCAAAAGACCTATGATCCCAAATCGCGCCAAGCGGGGGAAATTCGAGCCGAATTATGAAGGCCCGTACATTATAGACAAGGTCTACCAGTGTGGAGCCTATCTACTCATGGACATGCACGGTGAAAGACCTTTCAGGCCAATAAACGGTCGCTTCCTGAAGAAGTACTACGCTTGACGAGTCATGGCCTATGTCAATGATAGACGACGACGACTATGTCTACTCGCTATCTTTCTAAGCCCAAACTCTATAAGTAGTAACCGGCTTACTTTACAACGGACCGAAACGTCCTTAAACTAACAACGAACCGAAAGGTTCTTAAACTAACAACGGACCGAAACGTCCTTAAATTAATGACGGACCACTATGTCCTAAAACTAGCTGTTGACCGAGATGTCGAGAAACTACGGCGGATTGCAGCATCCCAAAGCTGATACAAAAAAAAGAGAATAAAAAAAAACGGTACGTCCATAAGCAAAATGGGCATGGAAGAAAACCCGAAAGGGCTCCGTGAGTAAAAACAGCAAGGCTACCGGCGAGTCTTGTGAAAACCCGAAAGGGGGCAACCTCGTTAGAAAAAAAAAGAGAAAAAAAGAAAAAACGGTATGTCCATAAGCAAAATGGGCACGGATGAAAACCCGAAAGGGCTCCGTAAGTAAAAACAGCAGGGCTACCGGCGAGTGTTTGTGAAAACCTGAAAAGGCGCAACCTCGTTAAAAGACACTTGCAAGGTCCTCTCGACCTTGTGAGGAGAAACCACCTGCGTGAGATCCTTACGACTCACAAAGGAGCAACACGCTTAGGAATCCTCACGATTCCTAAGGGGAAATTACGCTTGCGAGATCCTCACGACTCGTAAGGAGAACTCTCTTATGGGATTCTCATGGCTCATAAGATTTGAAAGTCTTAAGTTACAGAGACCTGAATCTGTTCTTAAGCAATCCCTACAACCTCCGATATTGCCCTACAAGCGGCTCAATACTGACCCTTGTATACAATCCACGGGAGCGAATAAACATTTCCCTAACCGAGTCCCATCCGTGACTAGGGATATGTTCGCATGGTGAGCAACCCTTGTGAGTCCTTTCGACTTATAAGGAGAAAACTCTCTTGTAAGATCCTTACAACTTACAAGGAGCCATACACTTAGGAATCCTCACGATTCCTAAGGAGAAAACACACCTACGAGATCCTCACGACTTGTAGGGAAAAATACCTTTTTGAGACCCTTACGGCTCATGAAGTCAAAAGTCTTAGTCGACAGAATCCTAACCCTGTTTACTAAGCCACATTTGTTCGACATCGAAAGAGGCAAATGATGATTCGCTCCTGACGATATCCCAGTTGTAGCGGTGCTGATGCCGAAATCGGTGTCTAATTCTAAGCTTACAGCGAAATTCCAGCAAGCCACACATGCATACGAAATAGCCGAAATGATGGGGCAACTTGCGACAAAATCAGCAAGCAAAAATGTATGCAGGCGAAATAGCCGAAATGATTGGGCAACTCGCAATAAAAAGCAGGGAGTAAAAATAAAATAAATGGTCGAAATGATTGGGCACCGCGAGAAATAGCCGAAATGATGGGGCAATCGCGACCTTCACGATATAAAAGCTGAAATGATAGAGCATCGCGGAAAGAAATAAAATAAAAATAAAAATGAAATTTACTCCCTACAGGTGATGTTACATCAATCCCTGTATACAATCCAGGGGCGCAAACAAAGAAGGAATCGCACTCCACTTCTCCCAGGTTTCATTAGAAGAAGAAGCCAAATTTCGATGAGTCACAGATAGCCTGGAAATCATCTCAACATTTGTCCCAGCAGACACAACATTAAACAAAGCGGAACAGCGGCAACTCTCAGTTCCATGACTCGACGGTATACAGATGACCGAGAGTAAAATCCCAACTCCGTGAAATACGGATATAATCAGCAAAATTCCTGGTCACGTGGAACACGGATAACGTCACTTCTGACCCCGTGGAAAACGTCCAGAGCGGATCCCGGTCCTCGCAGAGCACGGCAGTGAACCCGTGTGAAGCATCCAGAGCGAAGCCTAGTCCTCGCCGAACACGGCAGTGAACCTGTGGGAAGCATCTAGAGCAAAATTCCTGGTCACGTGGAACACGGATAACGTCACTTCTGACCCCGTAGAAAACGTCCAGAGCAGATCCTGGTCCTCGCAGAGCACGGCAGTGAACCCGTGTGAAGCATCCAGAGCGGAGCCTAGTCCTTACCGAACACGGCAGTGAACCCGTGGGAAGAATCTAGAGCAAAATTCCTGGTCACATGGAACACGGATAACGTCACTTCTGACCCGTGGAAAACGTCCAGAGCGGATCCTGGTCCTCGCAGAGCATGGCAGTGAACCCGTATGAAGCATCCAGAGTGGAGCCTAGTCCTCGCCGAACACGGCAGTGAACCCGTGGGAAGCATCTAGAGCAAAATTCCTGGTCACATGGAACACGGATAACGTCACTTCTGACCCCGTGGAAAATGTCCAGAGCGGATCTTGGTCCTCGCAGAGCACGGCAGTGAACCCGTGTGAAGGATCCAGAGCGGAGCCTAGTCCTCGCCGAACACGGCAGTGAACCCGTGGGAAGCATCTAGAGCAAAATTCCTGGTTACGTGGAACACGGATAACGTCACTTCTGACCCCGTGTAAAACGTCCAGAGCGGATCCTGGTCCTCACAGAGCACGGCAGTGAACCCGTGTGTAGCATCTAGAGCGGAGCCTAGTCCTCGCCGAACACGGCAGTGAACCCGTGGGAAGCATCTAGTGCAAATTCCTGGTTACGTGGAACGCGGATAACGTCACTTCTGACCCCGTGGAAAACGTCCAGAGCGGATCCTGGTCCTCGCAGAGCACAGAAATGAACCCGTGTGAAGTATCCAGAGCGGAGCCTGGTCCTCGCCAAACACGGCAGTGAACCCGTGGGAAGCATCCAGAGCAAACATCGGACTTTGGAGTCCTTAAATCCATAGACTATGATGTCCTTAACCTTGACCGTGATGTCTTAAAACTAACAATGAACCATAATGATTTTAAACTGATTTTACCTTAGTTCAAGGGTACATCTCTTCACTCCTTTGATATTTGTCATTGTAATTCCTCAACGTCTTCAAAGAGGTGACGGGTCCCAATAACCACACATTTCGCGGACTGTGAGGTCCTTAAAACTCACGGACTATGATGTCCTTAACCTCGACCGTGATGACTTAAAACTAACATTGGACTGTGGAGTCCTTAAATCCACGGACTATGATGTCCTTAACCTCGACCGTGATGTCTTAAAACTAACATTGGACTGTGGAGTCCTTAAATCCATGGACTATGACGTCCTTAACCTCAACCGTGATGCCTTAAAACTAACATTGGACTGTGAGGTCCTTAAACTCACGGACTATGACGTCCTTAACCTCGACCGTGATGTATTAAAACTAACATTGGACTGTGGAGTCCTTAAATCCACGGACTATGATGTCCTTAACCTCGACCATGATGTCTTAAAACTAACATTGGACTGTGGAGTCCTTAAATCCACGGACTATGATGTCCTTAACCTCGACCATGATGTCTTAAAACTAACATTGGACTGTGGAGTCCTTAAATCCATGGACTATGATGTCCTTAACCTCGACCGTGATGTCTTAAAACTAACATTGGACTGTAGAGACCTTAAATACACGGACTATGATGTCCTTAACCTCGACCGTGATGTCTTAAAACTAACATTGGACTATGATGTCCTTAACCTCGACCGCGATGTTTTTAAACTATGGTATCCTGGAAAACGTCCAGAGCGGAGCCTGGTCCTTGCCAAACATGGCAATGAAATCGTGGGAAACATCCAGAGCAACCCCTGACTCCGTGAAATGCGGATAAGGACAACTTCACCCATCACTTGCGGGGCCTTACGACTCGTAAGGGAGTAAATTCTCTTGTGAGATCCTTACGACTCTCAAGAGAAAACACATTTAGGAATCCTCACGATTCTTAAGAAGAAAATTACACCTACGGGATACTCTCGACCGGTAGGGAGAAAATTCTTTATGAGACCCTCACGGCTCATAAAGTTGAAAAGTCTTAGGTGACAGATTCTAACCCTGTTTTCTAAGCCATCATTACCTTACAAAGAGCACACAAGATTGACAGTTATATACTATCTACAGACCGCACTTGCTAAAATGACACAAGACATTATGGAGAACGTGTATCTTTTATTCATGAATTCGATCGGGTACAAAATATATTGTATTAAAGAATAAAAGAACAAATACATTTATTCAAAATTACAAATGGTACAAAATTTTTATTGAAAGGAAAGCGCTTTAAGTAGTCCAACCAGCCGCTCGCGCACTTCCCTTAGCCCCTCTTCCTGATCAGCTGCCGCGGCCAACTCTGCTTCGATCTGGGCTCGCTGCTATAAGTAAGATGTGAGTTGTTCCTTGACGGCTCGCTGAGCTGCTTCACGATCTTGTGCATCACTCTCAACGACATCGAGCTTCTGCTTCAATGTTAACCCATCATAGATACATTGCAGAAGGCCCTCGAAGATAACTTTCACCTGGGCAGCGTTCGTGTCGACCTCAGCACGCAGTCGAGCAGACTCGCTTGAAGTTTCTTTGCATTCCCTCCGCTTTAAAGCCACTTCTTGTTCAAGAGAGCGGAAGTAAGAAACGCTCTGCCCGATCCATGCTGCCCGTTGAGTGCTCATGGCCAGAATCTCAGGTGCCGGGCGCTTAAGCTCAAGCTCATGCAAGCAAGCCTCGATCTCCCAGCAGCGATTAACCCAAGACTCAACGACGCCCTCACCGTAAAAGTTTATGAGCGTCGCCAGCATAGGGTTAATCTCTGCGGAAAAATCCGCGGCAGATGTGGGAGCCTCTGCGTCGAACTCCTCGATATACTCGCTTAGCATGTGTAGGTTGGTCGCAGCACCTTTGGACGATGGACGCCTTAAAAAGGGCCTAGCCGGCATTATAATACGAGACTCGGACGGGGTTGGAGTCGATGTGATTGATGCAAAATAGATCATAATAAGATGTCGGCTCAAGAAATAAAGAAAACAAGCAAAAAGTAGAGTCTACTATACCGGCTGCAACAGGGGCAGAGCTGGGAATACTGGTGGCACAACGATAGCCTCGTCCCCTCCTTCGATTTGTAAGGCTACAAGCAATATAAAGAAGAGATTAGCGATAATGCGACTACCCGTTAAAGAAGAGGACATCGTTTAGAGAAAACACTCACCGAAACCAGCAGGCGGACCCGTCTCGGACAAGAAGGAGAAGTGTGGGTGCAACACCTGGAACAGATGGTCAAGAAGAACTCCTGCAAAAACGCGATGACTCAACATCAGTACATGAATTATACGCCCGAGGGATAGACTAATGGGTTACAAATCCATACCTTCCAGCATTTGCGACGGTGCGAGAGAAGGCAGAGGGGTGATCACCATCAGGGCGGTAACTGACGGCGCTGTCTCGAGCAGCTCAATTTCAGCACTAGCCACACCTGCATTAGAAGCAAGATAAACTTTATTAGGAAAGATTGAAGAATAAAGAAAGAAGGGCAGTGACCTAAGATTTACCTGAAGAGTCGCCGGCCGGAGCCCTAACGAGGGCGTCACTTGATGCAACGGTCGCGTCTCCCTCCTCCATTGGGATGGTCTCACCTCCCGTTGCTTCATCGCCTGACTCTACAGGAGCCGTCATCACGCTCGCGAGGCCGGGAGACGACAAGGAACCGTAAGCAGGGAGAGCGATGATCGGAGCGGTGCTTGACTCTTGAGAAAGAGCGGCCATCTCGTGCTCAGCGATCATGCCCGTTTCGCCCGTTACCACCTCGGGCTCAGTGGTCACAGCCGCTTCATCCACTGCTGCCTCAGGCTCGGCCATAGCAGCCGTCTCATCCGCTACCACCTCGGGCTCAGCGGTTGCAGCCGTCTCGTCCACCGCTGCCATAGGTTCGTCCATAGCAGCCATTTCATCCACTGCTGCCTCAGGCTCAGCCGTAGCAGTCATCTCACCCTCCGCCCCTTCGGGCTCGGCATTGTCAGACATCTCGGACATAGCAGTCGTGACTGTCTCGTCAGCCACTAGCTCGGGCCAGGCAACTATGGTTACATCGTCTGCCGTCGCCTCAGGTTCAGCAGCTACCTCCTCCATTACCCCCTCAGGCTCGGCGGTTGCCGCCACCCCTTTAGTAAGGCTCGGCCCTGCAGGACAAAATATATAAGAACCGATAGTTTTAAAAACTTTGACAACAAAGCCTCAAAAACACATTACCTAAGGTGGATTTACCATTGGCTTCCCGAGCTGCACGTGCCGCCCGTCTATGAGAAGTAGATAAGGCGAACGGGTGCTCCTCTGTAGGAGTAGCAGCGGGAGTAACGGCGCTTGAACCTGCTCCCGCATCTAAAGCAGCGCTACGCTCCCTTGCTGCGCGCCTTAGACGCTTCCTCTCCTCCCGGGCCTTCACGACAGACCTTTTGGAAGCCTCCTTCAGCAAGGCATCGTCGTCCGCATTCAGGGTTGCCTCCAGAGCCGTCAAGGCTTCCATCATCGGCTTTTCAAGTAGGGCCTCTTGCGGCAATCCCGAAGAGGCCGGGACTTCGGTAGCTGGCTCGGGGAGAATTCCTGCATCGGCCTGCGAGGTAGGTCTTGTGGTCCCTGCGATAAGATAAAGAGCGGGTCAGATTATGCATAAGAAATGGAAGGAAAAAAATAGAGAACCGAAATGTACCAAGGCCTAAGGACACTCTAATTCGTTCCTCCTCCTCGAAAGTCTTAAGAGAAGCAGCGATGGCTTCTTCCGTAGAAATGCCTGTTAAAGAAGAAAAAGCGTTAGTCAAAAACAACGCTAGAAGTACGACGCAATGACGAAAAATACAACTAGTGATTACCTGATTGCGCGGGTTTAGCCAACCACTCGTCGCGCCTTGCCAATCGCTCAGAAGTTGCGATGGCGGCCGCCAGATCAGTGTCATCTGGTGGCATAAAAAGGCCCCCGTTGGTCCCGTACTCACTCAAGCCCTCGCTATAAGGATCATGAGGTTCCTGACCAAATGCAACGTCAGCAGAGAGGATCGACTTCTTCTTCCTCTTCTGCGCGCGAACCCCGGTCGCACCCAAAATTAGCTTACGCTTCATGGGCACCTTGGGACGGCGGGTCCCGATGTCCGAGCCCATGCCGGATTCGGGCGAAACCACGTTCACCATCTCTACGGGAGCACGAGGCGCTGAGGGCACGTCTACAGGATCACGGGGCAATCCACGTGGGGGGCTTAGCACGCGTGGAAGCTCAACTCCAGCATCTCCTCTTAGAGGAGGATGGACAGGGGTCCTTCGCTTTAGGGGGACGTTGCGATCGCTGGCGGGGGGCGCACCCTTGCGATCACGAAGCAGCCGCTTCTCTTCCCTGATGACGGGGCCCATCGCGTGCTGATACCAAGCCCCGTATACGTTGAGGGCCCGTGGAATGCAATTCAGCTCGCTAATGAAGAAGTGGGAGCCCGTATTTAGCTGCATAAAGTGATGAAGTGCACTTCGTATTCCCTCTCTGGTGGCCGCAGGCTCTTCCAAAAACGCCTCCAGTGGGACCCCCTGATTATAACTTAGTTGTTGGGTGAAACGATGGGGGTTGTACCTCATAAAAATTGCCGCATCGTTCTGCATGAACACGAGGAAGCCCAGCCTAATGGAGTATAGATGTAGAATCTCCCGGGCTTTCAATACGGAGGCCCCGTCCTTGAAATTATCACGCAACGCCAACACCGCCTTAGAGGTCTCCGGGCCGATTGTCAGGACCTTGTCCGTGAAAGAAATACCTACTCCGACCGTGCGCGGATGAAGAAGTAACCCCCTAGCCTCCCGCGGAGGCGGATTCACGATAGAAGCGTCGATCAGCCGCATAACTCTCGGGAGTCTGCACTTCTCGTAAAATGAGGGTCTTTTATGAATACCAAATACCCCGAGCACGTGCATTTCATCCATGAAGTAAAGTAGTGCATCGGGAAATTAGCGGGTTGCACCCCCGGTTCAGTTGTGTCCGCCGCCATGCTGAGACCACGGTACAGGTGGGCCAACCCGGCAATTTCAATGGACAATTGTATGCCAGCCACCATTCGATGTGCTGGGTAGAAGACAGACGGCCTCATGTAGCGAGGGTGCATGGGGAGCGCGAACCAGCACAACCATAGCCCCAGAAACCCTAGAAAGAAAATCTCCTCGTCGATGCCCGGAGCAGCGATTTCCGACAAAGGGATGATTGCGGCATCGGGGAGATAAAAACCTTTTTGATCGGCTTCCAGTGCTGGTCGGCGATCTAAGCTAAGGCCGAAGGGTTCGTCGAGCTTGGCGAATTTTTCGCCCCGTTGCGATAGAAGCTCCGGTCGAAGAAAGCGGGCGATGAAGTCTGCAAAACTAACTCCCCGGCCTCCCGATTCCAAGTAAAGACATTCATACATATTCAGCACCTTTACCAGACTCGGAAACTGGTGCTGAATAGCATTCTCCGGCGTTAGGTCCATCACCAACGGCTTGGTGGAAAGAACATATTCATCAGGAGGAAGCAGCTCCTCATAGTGCTCTCCCCTCACCGGCAGACCAGAAATCTCAGCAAATTCTTCTAGAAGGATGGAAACTTCCCTGTCCATTAGAAGAAAGGTATGGGTGGGGATGTTCTATTGCTCCACGAACGCCTTAATCCACCATGTCGGAGGAGCAGAGTACTCGAACAGCGAGGCGTAAACTGCGGGGTATAGACCGATCTTCAGCAGGTGCGTCTTCTTCGCTGACAAAATATACCTGGCCCACTGCAAATACCCTGCCGAGTGTCGATGGGTCAACCCGATATTGTAGGGTTGTCCCCAAGGGCGTGACTCACCGTGGCATATGCGCCGTCCCAAAATATCCATGGCTGCCGGCAGCTGTATGGGTATGGCAGCAATCGAAGATTGAAGAAGACCCTCCGAATTCCAATTTACGACCTCCACGGCATAGTTCACCAGGGGTACATCTGTATATGAGATCGATGGGATCGGCTCTGACGGCGTCGCACAAGAGATGCTTCGGCGACCTTTGATAATTTCGTTGTACCACCTACCCCACAGGTGAAGGTTTTTTTTATTCCGGGTCGTAATCTTTAATGAGCGCAAGAACCTCCCGGTCCACCGGTGCTTCAGGGAATCCTCCCTCTGAACGGAAAAACGGGAACGAAAGATCAGAAGACATGTTACCTGCAAGAAAAAGTGAAATTCAATTATCAGTATTATAATTTAATTTTAAAATCCCGACGCTCGGTATTTTAAAATTTATACCACACTGCAATGCAGTGGAGAGGGGGACCAAAGGGGGACTCACAAAATCCAAATGACAATTCATCAATTAATAAGACAACCTCATCATTGGATGAGACTGTTAATTAATGAGGAAATCCTCAAAGAATATTCTCGTTAAATGAGAAATCCCTCGAGACAAGGTGAAAATCTCTCTTTCAGAGCAAAGCTCTGTAACAGAGTGACACTTGTCAAACTCTGGTCACGAGCGAATAAAATTCCTTAAAGAGCCTAGCTCTATAATAATAATGGAAAAATCCATCAAATATTAATGAAAATTAATTCCTAAGAATTAAAATACTGGGATCTTAAGGATCCCTAAAAAAACTCTTAAGAGTTCTTCATCAAAAGATCAAAAGATCTATACATTGTCAAAAGAGCAGAGCTCTGACCCATGGGCTAAGAAACCCTATGGAAATATCTATTTAGATCTATGGGTTCTTGAGAGCAAGGCTCTGTTTATAAAACCCTAAAGGGGTTTTCTTTAGATCAAAAGATCTATTAGGGCAAGACTCTGTTAATGGGTAAAACCCCTAAGTTATTAAAATTAATTTAATTTTTACCTAAAATTTTCTAGAGTTTTAACTGTTGAAGTTCTTGGAAATGAAAGCAAGGCTCTGAGATAAAAATTCTTGAAGATGATAATCATCTGAGGACCAAGGGTCCTATTTATAGGCGCTGAAGCGCCTCCTCAACTTCTGAGTCGATCCAATGGCTCAGATGTTACCACCGCTGCACTCACGTGTGCGCCACGTGAGCGCAACTGTGGGGGGGGGCATTTGTTTCCCCCAATCAGAACAATGCTCTGTTTGAATTTCAAAATTCAAAAAAACTGACGCAACGCTTCAGATCCCTTGCGCTGTGCGCTGCGGGCCACGTGTCAAAAGCAGACACGCCAGCGCCAGGAGCGCTGCGCCCTAAGCAGCGTGTCACCAATCAGAGCAAAGCTCTGTTTCAAAATTCAAAATTTAAAATTAAGCAACGCTTCAGATCCCTTGCGCTCTGCGGTGCACGCCACGTGTCAAACATAGGTGCGCTAGCGCGGTTGCGCTGCGCTCTACGCTGTGCGCCACGTGTCAAACACAGGCGCGCTAGCACAGTTGCGCTGCGTGCCACGTGTCAAACACAGGCACGCTAGCGCAGTTGCGCTGCGCTCTACGCTGTGCGCCACGTGTCAAACAAGTCTCATAAAGACTTTTCTCTCTGCGAGTCGAGAGGATCTCGTAGGTGTAATTTCTCCTTAGGAGTCGTGAGGACTCCTAAATGCGTTTTCTCTCGAGAATCGTAAGGATCTTACAAGAGAATTTTCTTAATGCGCAGGGACACTAATTTCCCCGCAGGTCAAGACGAATCGAGAGTGGTCGCTTATAAAATACAAAGAAAAACACTAATGGGTCATCACGTGCGCACACGTGATCGGGGGTCACGTGCCAACACGTGATGGCTTCCTGAGGGCTCTAAAATGATAAGAATTGAATATTAATCAAATGGGGTCATGTGCCCGCACATGATAGACCTTTAAACCCACTAAAAAGAATTAAAAGTATAAGAATACAACAAGGAAAAACCCCAATAGGGCATCACGTGCCCACACGTGACCAAAGGTCACGTGTTGACACATGATAATTCCTGAGTTCTTTAAAATAACAAAATTGAATTCTGGTTAAATACTTAATCCATGGGTCACGTGCCACCACGTGATGGGGTCTTAAAAAACTCTCTAAGTTAAAGGAAAGAAAGCCCTAATGGGGCATCACGTGCCCACACGTGACAGGGGATCACGCGCCAACACGTGATAGGTTCCTAAAGATCTCTGAACTAATAGAATTGAATTCTAATAAAATGGTCAATCAGTAGGGTTACGTGCTAACACGTGATAGGCTCTTAAACCTTCTGGACTAATAGAATTAAATTCTAATTAAGGGAAATCAAAAACCCTAGTTGGAAAAATATTTCCCTAAATCTTTCTAAACAAAAAGATTGCGCTCTGTAAAGTGGAGCACCGTTGGATTAAAAATCCAATGGTGATTAAAAATCACCAATTCATAGAAAGATTGTATACAAGGAAAGATTTCCCTGAAATTTGCCAGGAATAACAGATAAAATATCTTTTGGATTAAAAATCCAATGGTGAATAAAATTCACCGAGTGATCTAAAAGATCATGATGGTTACAAAATCAATTAAAATCTTTCAATGAAAAATTGACTAAACAAACTGATTCTTTTCTTTCTCCTATAAATAAGAGCCAAGAAGGAAAAAAGGAAAAAAGATACAACAGCAGAGAGAAAAAATAAAAGAATTTAATTCTCCAGAGAGAAAGAGGATTTCTTCAGGAAAAAAAAAAAGAAACCCTAGGTAAGAGGGAGAAAGAGATCATTCAACAAGCTCCCACAAAAAAAAAGAGAATTTAATTCTCAAACTAAGAGTTTAACTCTGCTGAATAAGAACTTAGTACTTCCTTTGGTTGAAGATCTGCAGAAGCAGATCTCCCCATAAGTTGAGAATTTAATTCTCATCGGGGAGATTCTGCCATGCAGATCCAAAACTCAGAGGGAGAATTGATTTTAAAGAATTTAATTCTTCTAAATACATAGGAATTTAATTCCACTAAGTAAAATTAGTGTTTAACCCTACAAAAGAATTTAATTCTTGCAAATACATAGGAATTTAATTCCTCTAAATAAATTAGGGTTCAACCCTGCAAAAGAATTTAATTCTTAAACAAGAGACTTTTCATGCACGTAAAAGGATCAAGTGCCCAACCTGATCACGTGGCAACACGTGACCCTCCGTTCAATGGTCAAAAAAAGAATGAATAAGATCAGGTCACATGCTCCCACGTAACCCTTGAGCAAACTTCTCAAAATAAAGGCAGAACAGACTTTGGACGCCCTCACGTGTCCCCACGTGACCCGTGACAAACACCTCTTTAAAAAAGAGAAGATGGAAAGAACTGAAGGATTAAAATCCAATGCATGGGCGCCCTTGCGTGTCCCCACATGACCCCTAGCAAATCCGGTTAATATCCAGTGCATGGGTGCCCATCACGTGCCTACACATGATGGCCTTGAAGACTAAAAGTGTTTAACACTTATTCTGAGAATAAAATAAGGGAAGCTTGACCCAATCCTAGTGTGCCTCACGTGTCCTCACGTGAGCGCTTCATTTTTTAGTGTTTAGCACTATTTTAAGTGCATCCTTAATGTTTAACACTATTTTATGTGCATAACGTGGGAACACGTGATCGCCAAATATGTTGTAACACCTTAGATCATGATTAGTGTCTAATTATATTTTAATGTATGGTTTTTAGTAAAAAGTTTACCAAAACGATTTTCAAATATTTTATCAAAATTAATGAATATTTTATTATAATTTATTTACGCTTGCACACACTTTGTGCATGTAAACTAGGGTTAAACCATGTTTAGCAACGATGGTGGTTTAACCCATTTTCATTAAGCTAATATGAATTTAATTAAGTATTTTTTAAAAAATGATTTGGTTGTGGGTTGACTTGGAGAGAGAGAGAGAGAGTGCATGATGGGCTTGCCCATGCTTGCATTTAATGAGGTAAGAGAGAGGGGGGTTTGACTCTCATAGCTCTCATTCTTTTTTTCAAACACTCACACTTTCTCTTCTCACTTCTCTCTCTCCCTCTCACTCACACAAGCAGCAACAGCACCAGAAGTTGCAGTAGCAGCAGTAGCATCCAGCAGTAGCAGCAGCTCCAAGCAGTAGCAGCAGCAGCAGCAACATGCAGCAACAGCAGTAGCAAGCAGCAGCAACAACAACAAGCACATCCCCTCCTCTTCTTCTTCTCCTCCTTCTTCTTGCACCTTGGGTCAAGTGAGGTATAATTCTTAGCCTAACTTGTTTGCTTGCTAAACTTATGTGTTGTTAAGCTTAATTAGTGTTTAGTATGGTCATTGGTGCTAGAGTCGTGTTTTAAGTGGAGATTTAGCCAAGTTAAGGTTTTCATGTCTTTTATAGCTTAACTAAGTGTTATAAGACCCTTTAAACTGAGATTTAAAACCAGATTTCACTAAAATACCATAGGGTTAAAATTTAGTGCAAATTTAACATTTTAAGGTAAAATTATAAGCTTTTTAAATCTGCTATTGACTCGGTTACTTCAGACAAAATCTGAGATTATTGGGGCATGCACACTAGACCTAGACCACACACACGAAGCACGAGCCCCTATTTCCCAACCTGGGCCGCCAATTTATTTGTTCTGGCCTCAAATTGCATCCAGAGGGGGGAGTTGGGTGCTGGGGTTTGGTCTAGGGTAGTCTGCTGTATATTCTAGTGTTTTGGTACATGCAACTTTTCACTTTTTCACCCGAGTCAAAATCTGGAGCAATATACCATTTTTTCCAATACGTTGAGCTCATGCGACACGTGCGATACGTGAGTGGCTTTAGTGTTCCTGCGTGTCGCGACGCGTCGGGGTAGTTTCAGTTCGTTTACACACGTTTCAGCGTATCGGATGCACACGCGTTTAGTTCGCGACGCGAGTTTCTCGTTTGGGTTCGATATCGCGTTTTTGCAGGATTTTGCTTATGTGTATTCTCTGTGTAAATTCTAGATTCCCAGGCGGGTACATCGGACGCCGCAAAGAAGGGGAAGCAACTGGTCGGCTACGCTAAGCACGAGACCAGGTGAGTAGATTTAATATCTACGAGGAAATCGCCCGTATGGCGTTAAGCGTCAGGGCGTGATAGGATATTGTAGTCGCATATGTATATTTATATGTATATTGCTCGAGAATATGTACTATTTTAGTATACCCATCTTTTGTTGCATATAGAAATGGTAGTTATATAACACCGCACTGTCACTAACGGTTCAAGCTGCACAAGCACTATTTGTATGTTACACTCACAACGTTAGTGATTGCCATGACACTCGCACTATAGGATTGCTACGAAGCATACGCCATTTTGATTACCGCATCATTGATGATTAGACATGTTTCTGCCGCATATTGCACACATGCACACCGTATATTCATATTGGCGCATACATTCATTGATATATCCATACTTGCGCACATGCACACTGTAGATTCATATTGGTGCACACATTCATTGATATATCCATACTTGCGCACATGCACACTGTATATTCATATTAGTGTACACATTCATTGATATATCCATACTTGTGCACATGCACACTGTATATTCATATTGGTGCACACATCCATTGATATATCCATACTTGCACACATGCATACTGTATATTCATATTGGTGCACACACTCATTGATATATCCATACTTGCGCACATGCACACTGTATATTCATATTGGTGCACACACTCATTGATATATCTATACTTGCGCACATGCACACTGTATATTCATATTGGCGCACACATCCATTGATATATCCATACTTGCGCACATGCACATTGTATATTCATATTGGTGCACACCTATATTGATATATCCATACTTGTGTATATATCCACTTGCACATCCATACCTATATACATATTTCACATACATGGATGATACTGGCTTTGATTTCTAGAAATAGGGACCGCATGAGATATTTTCAAAACTAGATCCATTTAAAAGAGCGATTTTCCCTTTTTACTCTTAGTGGCATACACCACATTGCACGGATTTACGCATTGAGTTTTGGATTCGTGTGATTTCTGGATTTGAGAACTGTGGTATTATTTTAAGAAAATACGCACTGTTTTGAAGACCTGGTTTCTCTTGATATGATATTTCAGTACGTCCACCATGAGTTTTCTCGGTTCATGAGAGCTTGTGTGAGTATACCCGATTCAAGGAGTGGTAGGCACCGATTGCGGGTACATGGTAGACCCGGTATGGTACTCCGGGACAAGAAGACTCGTATAGTTAGACGGTGAGCCCGGCGGAGGGACTACTACCTACCGATGATTGGTTAGACCTGGCGGTTATCCAGAGGATACTGACCAGAGTCGAGAGATGGATATGAGAAAACCCGTACTGCCGGGGTCGAGGGCCGATTCCGCAGACGGAGCCCGTGGGCCGATTCGGATTGACGGAGCCCGATACATGAGGATTCGCGTCTCGACGCTGGACACGATTATTTCATGATATTTTCGAGTGCCGATGTTGGGCACTCACGATTCTATGAGATTTACAGGATTTGAGGGCCGATTAGAGTGACGGCGCCTGAGTTTTTATTGGGATTTGGGTGCATTGATGGACACCGGTTATTTTTCCACGTTGATATTCCGTGTAGATGATATTTTATCCCATACTCAGTATTCATTGGTATGCATCTCATCCTGTAGTTGTAGTACCTAATAGAGTACTTTGGCATGATTATTGCATACCCTGCTCATCACATATAGATGTTATTAGCTTACACTTGTTATGCATGATTATTGCATACCCTGCTCATCACTTATAGATGTTATCTGTTGGCATATGTTAGAGTATCGCAGTACGTGCATACTCGCGATTACCTTTATATGTTATCTACTATTCACGAGTTGGCCACTTACCCCCGTTGTGCCACAGTGTTCGCAGGTTGCCCTTCAGAGTAGTTGCAGCAGGGCTGCTTTCTTGTATCTTTTGCTATGGATATCACTGCAGTTGGCGCGTGAGCCCCTTTTGCTGATAGGTGGGTTTTGGCGGTACCCGTTTATTTTCCATTTGTACACACTATTGTATCTAGTACTCTCCATCTACTATTCATGTATTGACTTAGAGACCAGTTGTGAGGACGATGTATATTATTTTGTACTCTGGTGTCGAGCTGGTTGTGAGCCGACTTTATTTATGCAGTTTTATCTTTCTAGATATTTTTTCCACTTATATTGCTCATTTCTTCGCTACGGCGTCGTTTATTACTATTGTGGTGGTTATTTCCGCCGTTGGGCGTGATTGCTCCCGTTTGGGGATGCTTTATTCTTATTGTATGTCACTCTTACTTATATCTTGTCTTGTACCCGACTCCGGGGCTACTTTTTACAAAGGAGGTGCTGCCGAAATTTTTAAGAAAACAACTTAAACTTTAAAGAATTTTACTAAATTACTCAAGGTTTTCTAAATGTTTTAACAAATGTTTTCATCAAAGGTTTTAACACTCATTACTTTAATGGTTTTGATTTCTGGGTTTCGGCTTACTTAGCCGCGTTACGCCTATAGACGCTTCGTGGTTAAGTGCTGGTCAAGGGCCGAACTTTAGGTCGTGACAAAGTTGGTATCAGAGCGCTAGGTTTTACCTTTCGGAGTGTAGGATGACCCTGGTATGATGGAGTAGGTAGCTGAAGCAGAGTGGCGTAGCGTGTGTATTTTCCACGGCATACTCATGACACGGTACTCCGCCTAAGTGACCTTAGGACTTATTGATTGAATTCCTTCATGGTTATGTACATTCTTGTGATTCGATTTCCGTATCCTTATCGAATCCTACTTTCTTTTCAGCCATTATACCGCCGAAGACTACGAGGGCGCAGAGAGCGGCCGCGAGAGCTGAGATTAGAGTTGACTCGTCTGAGACGAGGAATGACCCGGGCAGTACACCCGTTGTACCAGAGCAGACTGTTCCTCCTACGACAGATCAGATTGCTATGCTAGGGGCCGGTATGCAGGAGATGCGACAGATGATAGGGTCGCTAGTTGAGACACTTCGAGCGCAGTGACCAGAGGTAGTTCCACCCGTTGCGGGACCGCGATGGTACCTACAGTACAGGCAGTTGCCCCAGCAGCCACGGCGGTTATCAGAGTATCGCTGTCAGAGTTTATGAGGCTGAAGCCTCCGATCTTCACAGGCACCGATGCAGCCGAGGACCCACAGCCTTTTATTGATAGGATGGCCCGGATATGCCGTTCACTCAGATGCTCAGATGCGAGATGGGTAGAGTTCGTGAGCTTTCGCCTGGAAGGTCTTGCGGAGAAGTGGTGTGAGTCGGTAAAGAAGGGCAGAGCAGCAGGTCTTCTTCCTATGACCTGGACCAAGTTTGTGACGGTATTCCAGCCCGCTTCCTTCCGCAGAGTGTCAGAGATTCTAGAGCGCGCGGGTTCGAGTCCTTACATCAGACTCCGGAGATGACAGTGGCAGAGTACGACGTACTGTTCACCGAGCTATCTGTTTATACCCCATATCTAGTGGCTACTGAGGAGATGCGAGTCAAGAGATTTGTTCGAGGCTTACTTACCCCACTGTTCCTTGCGATCAGCGCATAGCATTGCGAGACTTATGCAGCAGCTGTAGACGTGGCCCTGTTAGTCGAGGAGCGCCTTGATGAGACTTCGGTAGTTCTAGGGCCGAAGAGGGTTCGTACTGATACAGCAGCATGGAGACTTCTATTTGGACACCGTGACAGATGTCGTACAGGTGGCAGAGACTCGGGGTGAGGTCAGATGTGTAGCTCTTATCTCCAGGAAGGTCAGCAGTCGTCGCGTGGCTGCTTTGGGTGTGGTAGTCCCTATCACCGCATCTGAGATTGTACCGAGATACGCCGTAGGGAGGCAGCAGTATCACATGCCACACTTCCACCTTCTCCACCCCAGAGGGCGTTGCCTATTGTACCTACTGTTGCTCCACGTCAGACTCATGCACAGAGAGGTCGTGGTCGCAGAGGATTTGCTCATAGAGGACGAGGTGGCCGAGGCAAAGGACGGCCAGCTGCCGGCAAAGTACAGCCAGTGGCTAGTAGTGGACCGCCAGTCGCAGGTGGAGGACAGGCACGGGTTTTCGCTTTGACGCACTAGGACGCATAGGCGTCCAATGCAGTGGTCTCAGGTACCCTTTCAGTATGTTCTGTTGACGCACACGTGTTGTTTGATCCGGGATCCACGCACTCATATGTTTCCACACACTTCGTGCCGAGTTTGGGTAAAGTGTCTAGTTTACTTGATCATCTGCTTACTATGACCACTCCTGTGGGCGAGTCGTTTATTGCTTGACACGTGTTCCGATCGTGTGTTGTCCGTATTGGCGAGAAAGAGTTGCCTGTCTACTTGATCCTTCTTGAGATGTTGGACTTCGACGTTCTTCTGGGCATGGATTGGTTAGCCATGTGCTATGCGTCTGTGGACTGCCGCGAGAAGACAGTTAGGTTTTGTCTTCCCGGTGAGTCGGCTTTTGTTGTGCAGGGGGACCATGGTGCCGCCCCTCACAGTTTGATTTCTTCTCTTCGCGCTGGATAGCTTTTGAGGTAGGGATGTCAGGGATTTCTAGCCTATGTTTGCAATACTAGAGCTGCAGAGGTTCCGTTGGACCAGGTTCCGATTGTTCGTGAGTTCCCTGATGTTTTCCCTGACGAGCTTCCTGGGCTACCGCCTGAGCGCGATATTGTTTTCTGTATTGACTTGATTCCCGGCATGGGGCCTATTTCTATACCACCTTATCGGATGGCCTCGGAGGAGCTCAGAGAGTTGAAAGGTCAGTTGTAAAATTTGCTGGATAAGGGACTTATTCGACCCAGTGTGTCTCCTTGGGGTGCTCCGGTCCTGTTTGTCAAGAAGAAGGATGGTAGTTTGCGTTTGTGTATCGACCACCGCCAGTTGAACAGGGTTACCGTGCGGAACAGATATCCTTTACCACGCATCGACGACTTGTTCAACCAGCTTCAGGGTGCAGGATACTTTTCGAGGATCGAATTGCGATCAGGCTACCATCAGTTGCGGGTTCGACAGGAGGATATTCCGAGGACAGCTTTCCGCACGTGTTACGGCCATTATGAGTTTTTGGTGATGTCGTTCGGACTCACCAATGCCCCAGCAGCATTTATGGACTTGATGAACCGTATTTTCAGGTCGTATCTTGATTTGTTCATCATCGTATTCATTGACGATCTTTTGGTGTATTCCCGGAGCCGAGAGGAGCACGAGCAGCACCTGCGGATCACATTGCAGACTTTGAGGGAGCACCAGCTATTCGCAAAATTCTCCAAGTGCGCATTCTGGCTTGACAGTGTAGACATCTTGGGTCACGTGATTACACGAGATGGTATATGTGTGGACCCGAAGAAGATCGAGGCCATTCAGCGTTAGCCCAGACCCGCATCAGTTACAGAGATCCTCAGCTTTCTAGGACTGGCCGGCTACTACAGACGATTTGTATAGGACTTCCCCCGTATTGCTGCACCTTTGACCGGGTTGACCCGGAAGGGAGATCCTTTCGATTGGACGGAGGAGTGCGAGCATAGCTTTCAGCAGTTGCGGACTTGTTTGACTACGGCGCCGGTGTTATCATTGCCTTCAGGATCGGGCGGATTTGTGGTCTATTGTGATGCTTCTCGAGTGGGGCTAGGGTGCGTATTGATGCAGCACGACAGGGTGATCACATATGCTTTTCGGCAGCTGAAGAGACATGAATAGAACTACCCCACTCACGATTTAGAGATGGCTGCAGTGGTCTTTGCACTCAAGATCTGGCGACATTACCTATACGGCGAGTCGTGCCAGATATTCACTGATCATAAGAGCTTAAACTATATATTTCAGCAGCGAGACCTGAATCTTAGACAGCGTCGTTGGATGGAACTAGTAAAGGACTACGATTGCAAGATCTTGTATCACCCGAGCAAAGCAAATGTAGTGGCGGATGCTTTTAGTAGAAGGCCCAGGGTAGTCTATCTTGTTTGAGCGCAGTGCAGAGGCAGTCGTCGGTAGATTGGCAGATTTTATGCGACAGCCGAGTGCAGTTCGAGTTCACTCCGATCGGAGGACAGCTTGCGCATGTTCGTGCATGCCCACAGTTGCTTGACCGTATACATGAGGTACAGTACAGTGATGACCGTTGTTCAGAGATCATGGCACAGATTGGACAGGGCAGATTTTCTGAGTTCATGATTGATGATCAGGGGATATTGTGATTTGGGACTAGACTGTGCGTACCAGATGCTGAGGGACTGCGGCGTGAGATCCTTGAGGAGGCACATCGATCGGTGTATAGTGTTCATCCGGGTTCCACCAAGATGTACCATGATATGAGAGATGTTTATTGGTGGGACGGGATGAAAAGGGACGTCACAGACTTCGTGTCGATATGCCTGACTTGTCAGCAAGTCAAGGCCGAGCACCAGAGGCCAGCGGAAGAGCTACAGCCATTACCCATTCCGGAGTGGAAATGGGAGCAGATTTCTATAGACTTCATTGTGGGTCTACCCAGGTCTAGTCGAGGGTATGACTCCATTTGGGTGATCGTGGACTGATTGACGAAAGCGGCTCACTTCCTGCCGGTGAAGACTACTTTCGGATTCGCTCAGTATGCCCAGATATACATCGACGAGATCGTACGACTGTATGGAGTCCCGACATGTATCGTGTCCGACCGAGGCACCCAGTTTACCAGCCGACTATGGCAGAGGCTTCAGGAGGCTTTGGGCACCTGCTTGAGTTTCAGCACAGCGTTTCATCCGCAGACCGACGGCCAGTCAGAGCGGACTATTTAGACTCTCGAGGACATGCTCCGAGCGTGCGTTTTAGACTTTGGTGGTAGCTGGGATCATCATTTACCCTTGGTGGAGTTCTCCTACAATGGTAGTTGGATACTATTCAGATGGCACCTTTCGAGGCCTTGTATGGGAGGAGATGTAGACCGCCCGTCTGTTGGACAGAGCTCAATGAGAGCAGTATTTTGGGGCCGCAGATCATACAGGAGACGACCGAGAAGATACAGTTGATTCGAGATAGGATGAGGACAGCTCAGAGTAGGCAGAAATCGTATGCTGGCAGACGCCGCCGCAGATTAGAGTTCACAATTGGCGATCACATTTTTCTGAGGGTCTCTTCGATGAAGGGAGTGATGAGGTTTGGACGGAAGGGAAAGCTTAGCCCCAGATTTATAGGTCCCTTCGAGATCCTCGATCGTGTGGGCGTAGTGGCATATCATTTGGCTCTTCCACCCGACTTCCCAGATGTTCACCCCGTATTCCACGTGTCGATGCTTCGCAGATACCTGCATGACCCTTCTCACATAATTCAGCATCAGACCGTTCAGCTCGAGCGCGATCTCTCGTTCACCGAGCAGCCAGTCGTGATATTGGACCGACAGGTGAAGAAACTTCGATCGAAGGTCTTGCCATCTGTTAAGGTGCTTTGGCGCAGCCCGAATGGTGAAGAGATCACTTGGGAGGCCGAGGGCGAGATGCGGAAGCAATTTCCTCATCTCTTTGAAGGTACTGGTAGCTATATATTTTTAATTCGGGGACGAATTTCTTTAAGGGGGGAAGATTGTAACACCTTAGATCGTGGTTAGTGTCTAATTATATTTTAATGTGTGGTTTTTAGTAAAAAGTTTACCAAAACGATTTTCAAATATTTTATCAAAATTAATGAATATTTTATTAGAATTTATTTAGGCTTGCACACACTTGTGCATGTAAACTAGGGTTAAGTTAGGGTTAAACCATGTTTAGCAACCATGATGGTTTAGCCCATTTTCATTAAGCTAATTTGAATTTAATTAAGTATTTTTTTAAATGATTTAGTTGTGGGTTGACTTGGAGAGAGAGAGAGAGTGAGTGCATGATGGGCTTGCACATGCTTGTATTTAATGAGGTAAGAGAGAGGGGGGTTTGACTCTCATAGCTCTCATTCTTTTTTTTTCAAAAACTCACACTTTCTCTTCTCACACCTCTCTCTCCCTCTCACTCACAAAAGCAACAGCAGAATCCAACAGCAGTAGCAGCTCCAAGCAGCAGCAGCTCCAAGCAGCAGCAGCAACAGGCAGCAGCAGCAGCAACATGCAGCAATAGCAGTAGCAAGCAGTAACAGCAACAACAAGCGCATCCCCTCCTCTTCTTCTTCTCCTCCTTCTCCTTGCACCTAGGGTCAAGTGAGGTATAATTCTTAGCCTAACTTCTTTGCTTGCTAAACTTATGTGTTGTTAAGCTTAATTAGTGTTTAGTATGGTCATTGGTGCTAGAGTCGTGTTTTAAGTGGAGATTTAGCCAAGTTAAGTATTTCATGTCTTTTATAGCTTAACTAAGTGTTATAAGACCCTTTAAACTGAGATTTAAAACCAGATTTCACTAAAATACTATAAGGTTACAATTTAGTGCAAATTTAACGTTTTAAGGTAAAATTACTGGTTTTTTAAATCTGCTGCTGACCCGGTTACTTCAGACAAAATCTGAGATTACTGGGGCATGCACACTAGAGCTAGACCACACACACGAAGCACGAGCCCCTATTTCCCAACCTGGGCCGCCAATTTATTCGTTCTGGCCGCAAATTGCGGCCAGAGGGGGGAGTTGGGTGCTGGGGTTTGGTCTAGGGTAGCCTGCTATATATTCTAGTGTTTTGGTACATGCAACTTTTCACTTTTTCACCCGAGTCAAAATCTTGAGCGATATACCATTTTTTCCAATACGGTTAGCTTGCGCGACACGTGTGATACGTGAGTGGGTTTAGTGTTCCTGCGTGTCGCGACGTGTCGTGGTAGTTTCAGACTCGTTTACACACGTTTCAGCGTATCGGATGCACACGCGTTTAGTTCGCGACGCGAGTTTCTCGTATGGGTTCGATATCGCGTTTTTGCAGGATTTTGTCTGAAGTAACCGGTGAGTAGATTTAACATCTACGGGGAAATCGCCCTTATGGCGATAAGCGTCAGGGCGTGATAGGATATTGTAGTCGCATATGTATATTTATATGTGTAAGTCCACATTGCTCACCCCGGTTCTTACGGGGAGGCGGAAACGGCGAAAAACGATCTTTGGCGCAAAAGCAACATGGACTAAAATAAGGATCTTTGCTAAACGACAAACTAGCAAACTACTTGAGGTGCTATCTACTATACCATAGAGATTATACCTCACGATACCGGTCCTTCGGGTCTTCTCTTCGCTGTCCTGCTCGTCCATCCAAGCTCCGAGGATCAATCCAGATCTTGATCACCTCCGCGGCCTCCTTGAGTCGAAGACGATCCACCCGAGAGTTGTGCTCCGAGCTCCACCTCGAGCCGAGGCAACTAGGGCAACAAGATCGCTAGTCTTGATATCCTAGGTTGTGTAGAAGTAGTAGATGGATGTGTTTGTCTATTTGGATCCTTCTTCTCTCAACACATGAGATCAAAGGAAGAATCAAGAGGAAGATGAAGAGCTAGCAACCATGGAGCTTTCTCATTTTTTTTCAAGAGAGGGAATGAGAAATGAATTGTGAACTCAAGAAAATGAACCATGGTTGCAATAATACATAAATATCATCATGACTAATCTTTTCAAGATAAAGTTGATGGCTAGCTTGACTTGACCATTTTCATATCATAAAAAGAAAAAGAAAACCAAAGAAGAATCTAGACCTCACATGAACATGCTAGTCAACTTTGGTCAAATGGTCAACAAAGTCAAGTATGGTCAAATGGTCAAAGCAATTAGCCATAACATAATTATCACTAAAAAGATTAGTAAGTAATGTCCCCGGCTCATAATGGTTTCGACCGAACCAACTGCCAAAACCCTAATGAGTCTGCCACATAATGGTTTTGACCGAATCAACTGTCAAAACCCTAATGAGGCACTTCCTTCTTCTTCGCTCCTCATAACTGTGCATACACACCCGCATCCGCATTCCGTAGAATGCGAATGCACAGAAGACAAAACAAATCCATCCGTACAATACTAGGATCCGGCTTAAACCAACGCCCACTAGTATTGCCTGCCCGAACAGCATACGCACACAAGTGCACGTAAGTGATCGTAGCCTTGCCGTAAAACCATACGGCCTCTACACGTTTCGCTCAGTGTAGGAAAACTCTGTGTGTGGGACTCTAAAGACTCGACACTACGCTGGCAGTGGGTTTAACCACAGACCGCAAGCGGCACTAGCTGTACGTAACGGTCCCCAGGTAGATGTCGATAAGAAGGCCGATGAGGTAAACCCATCCGAACTCCTACTGAGCCTGAATGTGACAATCTCCATACAGTCCGGTCCGTTCGTCTGAGAACATCGCATGGCGGGCCTAGGGGGTGGTAAACGTCAGTCCCCTAATAGCAGTACAAGTCATGTCGGAGTGTAGCCCAGAACACCCTGAGATAACACTGGAAAACTACCAGTATATCTATCTTGGCCTGGCCAGGGACGACTGTGTGTAATGGATCTCCTAAACACTGCGCGATGTCAACCCCCAATACCGGGAGTGACGAATTCTGTCTAACCGTCACTGCCTCCAGGTGCTTCGGGACTGCACCCAACTACTACCTACTTGCACGACTCCTTTAAGCCGTGGTAGGGTAGTAATCAAAGTACAGTGGGAACACACTCGAGGCGAAGTGACGGTGTCAAGTCAGCGGACTAAGCTGTACTCATGCCACCTGGGAACTGATAACTGACGATAGGTATAGTACCAACCAACAGTTCCCGACGAGTCATGTCCAGTGTACTCTTAACCTAACGAGCACCCGCATACTATCTCATGTACGACGTACCGACGGCTGTGGGACAGACCGTCTCCCCTACTGGGATGAGAAGCGCATACGCTAGTTTACTCCGGAGTATCGATGCCCTGTCTCGATAGTCCTACTACTAGGGACCTGTATAAGAATGTGCTTATAGATTACCCAGCCCCCACAAGTGTGACTGCCATCACAACGCTGGTAATCAAGCAAAGATCCTAAGGGCTCTACTAATATGTATAAGCAATATGCTAAAAAGAAACACATGCACATATTTAAGTAGAGACAAACCAAGTAGCATACTACCATTTTGAGCAAGATTGTCTATACAACTGTGAATATCCAAAGCTTCCATTAAGTAATATACAAACTAGTATGATATAGTAATGGCCTCTAGGGCATATACACTAACAATCTCCCACTTGCACTAAGGCCATGTACTGGCGTATCGAAGACCTATCATCTCGATCAGCCGCTCGAACTGAGTCTGGGGTAGGGCCCTCGTGAGTGGATCTGCAGTGTTATTCTCCAGATTTACTCTCTTCACCTCGATCTCCCGGTGATCTACAATCTCCCTGATCAGGTGGTACCGCCTCAAAATGTGCCTGGACTTCTGATGGGACCTGGGTTCCTTCGCTAAAGCTATAGCGCCGTTGTTGTCACAATACAGCGGTATTGGATCAACAATGGTAGGAACCACCTGAAGCTCCGTGAGGAACTTCTTCATCCAGAAAGCTTCCTTTGTGGCATCGCAAGCAGCTATGTACTCCGCTTCCATAGTTAAGTCAGCAACGGTTTCCTGCTTGGAACTCTTCCAGCAAACCGCCCTTCCATTAAGGGTAAAGACATAACCCGACATGGACTTGGAGTCATCCTTGTCACTCTGGAAGCTGGAGTCAGCAAAGGCCTCGATCTGGAGGTCTTTTCCGCCATACACCAAGAACATCTCCTTAGTCCTTCTCAGGTACTTGAGAATGTTCTTTACCGCTATCTAGTGTTTCTCCCCTGGGTCCGACTGATACCGGCTTACAACGCTCAATGCGTATGCTACATCTGGTCTGGTACACAACATCGCATACATTATAGAGCTTACCGCAGATGCGTAGGGTATAGATGACATGTGAGCCCTTTCCAAATCAGTCTTGGGAGACATCTCTTTGGAGAGGGTGATTCCGTGACAAGCCGGTAGATTACCGCGCTTGGAATCTTCCATACCGAATCATTTCAGTATGGTGTCAATGTACCTGGACTGCGAACGTTCCAAAATCCTCTTAGATTTATCACGATAGATCTGGATCCCTAGAATATAGTTGACATCACCCAGGTCCTTCATGGAGAACCTCTGTGACAAGAATCCTTTGACTGACTATAGCATAGGAATATCATTTCCTATTAGGAGAATGTCATCCACGTACAAGACGAGGAATACCATAGTTCTCCGTACAATCTTACTGTAAATGCATGGTTCATCTGGGTTTTTGATAAAGTCGAATTCTTTGACAGTATCATCAAAGCAGATGTTCCAACTCCGCGATGCCTGCTTCAGTCCATAGATGGAATTGAGCAACTTGCACACTTTACCGCTGCTCCCACTCTGAATGAATCCCTCCGGCTGATCCATATAGACGCACTCTTCTAAATTTCCATTTAGGAAAGCCGTCTTTACGTCCATCTGCCAGATTTCATAATCGTGGAAGGCAGAAATGGCAAGAAGGATCCGAATGGATTTGAGCATAGCCACTGGAGAAAATGTCTCGTCATAGTCCAAACCAGGTCTTTGACAAAAACCCTTTGCAACAAGTCTAGCTTTATAGGTTTCAACCTGCCCATCTACACCAATTTTCTTTCTGAAGATCCATTTGCAGCCTACGGGTTTTACCCCTTCTGGAGCAAAGTCCAAAGTCCAAACTTTTTTGGTGTACATGGACTCCATCTCGGTCCGCATTGCATCCAGCCATTTTACCGAGTCATCGCTCTGAATGGCTTGCTGGAAGCTAGTAGGCTCACCATAATCAATAGTGCAATCCTCTCTATCCCCGTCTATGAGAAAACCGTAGTATCTCTCGGGCGGATGAGACTGCCTACTACTCCTGCGGAGTGGCGCTGGGATGTTCGGTTCTCCTGAACCTTCTGGTTCTTCCAAGCTTTCAGTAATAGCTTGTGGTTCTGGAATTTCTTCCAGTTCTATTGCGCTCCCACTTATTTCTTTTTCTAAGAACTGATGTTCCAGAAAGTGGGCATTACGAGAGACAACGACCTTTTGTTCTTCTGCGTAATAGAAAAGATACCCCCTGAAGTTCTTTGGGTATCCCACAAACTTGCACTGTACTGAGCATGCCTCGAGTTTGTTCGCATGCTGCTTTTTGACAAAAGCTGGACATCCCCAAATCTTCAGATATTGAAAATAGGGTTTCTTCCCACTCCATATCTGATATGGTGTGGTAAGCACAGTCTTAGTTGGAACTCGGTTCAAAAGATATGCAGCTGATTCTAGTGCATATCCCCAGAATGATCGTGGTAACTCGGCATTACTCAACATGGAACGCACCATATCCAATAGGGTTCGGTTCCGTCTCTCCGATACACCGTTTTGTTGTGGAGTGTATGGAGGAGTAAGCTGAGAGAGAATTCCATTCTCTTTTAGGTAATCCAGGAACTCGGCACTCAAGTATTCACCACCTCGATCAGATTTCAGTGTCTTGATACTTTTACCTATTTGTTTTTCTACTTCATTCTTGTATTCCTGGAATTTTTCAAAGGCTTCAGATTTATGCTTCATTAAGAAGACATGCCCGAACCTTGAAAAATCATCCGTAAAAGTAATGAAGTAAGAATAACCGCCTCGCGCATGTGTAGACATTAGACAGCACACATCGCTGTGTACGAGCCCCAAGAGCTCACTCGCTCTTACTCCGTGTCCAGTAAACGGAGTCTTTGTCATCTTTCCTTTGAGACAGGATTGATAAGTTGCATATGATTGATATTCGAACGGATCCAAATATCCTTCTGTATGTAACTTCGTCAACCTTCTCTCATTGATATGACCCAGTCTACAATGCCATAAGAAAGCCTGATTTATTTCCGGAGACTTTCTTTTAAGTGTGTTTTGGACACTGAAAATCTGAGCTTGATTCAATACGTATATCCCGTTTTTTAATGTACCTGACCCAATCAGAACTTGATTTAGGTGGATGTGGACCACATCGCTTACAAAAGTAAAATCATATCCTTCCTTAGAAAGTAAGGATACAGATATGATATTACAAGTCGCACCTAGTACATAAAAACAGTTACGCAGAATCAATATCTGCCCAGTTGTCAGTCCAAGATGATATTCCTGTACGGATTCAGTGTACATGCTCATTCCGTTAGCAACCCAGAGAGTCATATCACCTATCCTGATAACCCTACGGTTTCTCAGAGCCTGTAACGAATTACAGATGTGAGATCCTGATTCGGTATCCAATACCCAGGAAGTAGGGCTAACTGACATACAGTTCTCTATTACAAACACACCCGAAGCCGAAGCCACAACATGCTTCGAATCCTGGCTACTGGCTTTACTAGCCCTGCAATCCTTCTGCCAATGTTCATTCCCGTAACAATAGGAACGTCCCTCTTGTACTACATCTAGTCCCGAAACTTTTGCCCTTCCCTTTCCTTCTACTTCCCTGGTTTCTTTCAGGGTAGAAGGTAGAGACTGTAGAATCAAGTCAGCATCTGACCCGTTCATCAACGTGGTCTTCAGGTCCGTGAGCTCAAAATAGCTGGTCTCTGTAGGGACGTTGCCCCCTACAGATGACCCGATAGCCAACCTCGCTTGAACCAATTCGTTCGAGGTCTCATATCTTGCGATACGAGATTGTTCTCCATATAAATCTTTGTTATGGAGGAAGATAGAAACTAAGTCCATCTTTTCGTGCTGCCTCTGGTATGCACCATTAACTGAGGCTAACACGAGGCACTTGGCTTTCGCACAGTCTTTTTCCGATGTCTTACGGATATCGATATCCGTGACAGGGGAAACTGGTCCTGAGACGGCAGGGGTTGGATTAGTTAAGAGGTGTCCCAGCTTGTCATGGGCAATGGACATCTGGACAGACCTTTGCCAATCATAACAGTCAGATTCAGTCATTTTATTATCTAGATGTAACCTATGTGTGGTCACTGGGTCGCTGCAATTAAGAGAGAGAGAAGAAAACACTCAGCATGATGCTCTTGCAAGTTTAGATTGGTTTTTAATTTATCTAAACAGGATGGCTCCCACTGTCTCTCGAATCCCTCCTTAAACCATAAAGGAAGAATTAGTCAGGATCAATCTCACCGTACAATACTTGCTTAACCGTTCAAGCAGGCCAGTGTCGGTACTTCGAGGGAGGTTTTCCAACGCTTTCGCGAAGTTCCTTAATTTAAGAACCTCTTTTCTCTGGGGGCGTAGCCCCGCTAACACCTTTCTAGACACCTACTTGGTTTATAGCATTGATCGTTAAGTGAGAAAGTTCCCGAGGAGTAGCATATACTCACAGTAGGATCGGGATCCAAATATCATCGTGTGATAAAACTGAAGGAATCCTACCAGAATCATCACACTCCAAATGGTATGCAGCGCTAGCAAGTTTCAGTTTCTTTAGAAACTCCCGATGTGGATTTTTGCCCCATTCTCTTATGACCTTGACGTAGGCCAAAATATCATAAGTCACATGTCAAGTTCTACCCATCATTATCCAGGTTAATTTGAACCCACCCGTACATACCCTTGACGTAGGCCAAAATAGTAGTACGACTGTCCCAAACCAACGCATCTATCTATGCTACAGATAAATATCCGGCAGCTACCAATCACTATGCCTTGGCGTAGGTCAAAATACATAGCTTGAATACTACCGAATATTTAACTGAAATGATGGAGGGCTACGAATGGTTTTGGCGAAACCGTGAACGTAGTGAACTTGATATAATCGATGGAACGAGATAGCTCTTAAAAGGAGTGGTTCAAGCTCCGCGTTTAAAAGTTGGTTTTTGAAAAGAACCGAGTGGTTTTGAAAGTGTTCCAACGACTTTACTTTGGTTTATTTTCTTGCATTAATGTTAATGCGTCCCATCATTTAATCCTACCATTGCAGAAAACAACGAAAATATGACGTACGCTTATGCCATCCGCATCGCCACAGGGCCCCGTCATCACCCGTTAGGTTACTTAACTAACGACAGAGCGGGGGCTGGACTAGCGCGGATGCAAAACAAAAGCAACGCCTAAATAGATATCATATATAGATATATACATTCGTCAGATGCAATGATAGCCATTCCAGATCACAAAAGAACACTTTGGATATACTAGGAATCCGCGTTTCGTTCGAGCCTGCAATGAAAGACGGATTACACGGTCGCGATGAATAGCCAATACCCCACCCTAGACCCCTACGGGTGCGGCAAACTACCCGCCAAGTACCTGAAGCGAAGCAATCTCCCTCAACAACGTGAGTAGGCCACTCGGCACTTCGAGATACCCGGTAGTTTGTGCACCCCACCTTAGGTCTATCCTAGGAGCAAAAAAAACAGTAAAAGAAATTATACAATGGCGGCTACAACCTCATCCCGGATGTGCGGCCATACAAATAATATTACATCAAATTACATATTACATGAATTGAAAGATAAAGAAAACCCTCATCTCACAACCTCCCGGCTATTCATCCGCGACAATCCAATGAATTCATATACACAAACCATCAATATTACATATCACAGATATGTATAACCCCCACTAATCGACGTACAGCGATTAGCAGACGTTCAATACATATATCACATCACAGATACAACCCATTAGCCAAAGTCTACAGAAATTCGATCAAGATACGGATTTGTAACCACCCCAAACACAAATTTGTTTTCTGGAAATTCTGGGGAGAAACAATATATACTAAAAATCCCAAAACATCTCACTAAGTACACTACACCAAAAACGGTCCACGGCCGAGTCAACTCGGCCGCGGATCCGCGGCAAGAAGCTTGTTCTTGCCGCGGATCCGCGGCCCATTGACCGAGTCAATGGATCATTTTGGTGGGTGTTTTTAGAAAACCCTGAGCCGATTTTTCATGTATGTTAAATTATTTTTAGAGCTGTTTAAAAAATCGGCAGAAACTAGGTTTTTCCGGACGTGTTTTGCGATTTTTTTCCGATCGAAATTCTAAATATTTTGCTAATAAGCTAGTTTGTGTTTAGCTAGGCTCTGATACCACTGTAAGTCCACGTTGCTCACCCCGGTTCTTACGGGGAGGCGGAAACGGCGAAAAACGATTTTTGGCGCAAAGGCAACATGGACTAAAATAAGGATCTTTGCTAAACGACAAACTAGCAAACTACTTGAGGTGCTATCTACTATGCCATAGAGATTATACCTCACGATACCGTTCCTTCGGGTCTTCTCTCCGCTGTCCTGCTCGTCCATCCAAGCTCCGAGGATCAATCCGGATCTTGATCACCTCCGCGGCCTCCTTGAGTCGAAGACGATCCACCCGAGAGTTGTGCTCTGAGCTCCACCTCGAGCCGAGGCAACTAGGGCAACAAGATCGCTAGTCTTGATGTCCTAGGTTGTGTAGAAGTAGTAGATGGATGTGTTTGTCTATTTGGATCCTTTTTCACTCAACACATGAGATCAAAGGAAGAATCAAGAGGAGGAAGAAGAGCTACCAACCATGGAGCTTTCTCATTTTTTTTTCAAGAGAGAGAATGAGAAATGAATTGTGAACTCAGGAAAATGAACCATGGTTGCAATAATACATAAACATCATCATGAATAATCTTTTCAAGATAAAGTTGATGGCTAGCTTGACTTGACCATTTTCATATCATAAAAAGAAAAAGAAAACCAAAGAAGAATCTAGACCTCACATGAAGATGCTAGTCAACTTTGGTCAAATGGTCAACAAAGTCAAGTATGGTCAAATGGTCAAAGCAATTAGCCATAACATAATTATCACTAAAAAGATTAGTAAGTAATGTCCCCGGCTCATAATGGTTTCGACCGAACCAACTGCCAAAACCCTAATGAGTCTGCCACATAATGGTTTTGACCGAATCAACTGTCAAACCCCTAATAAGGCACTTCCTTCTTCTTCACTCCTCATAACTGTGCATACACACCCGCATCCGCATTCCGTAGAATGCGAATGCACAGAAGACAAAACAAATCCATCCGTACAATACTAGGATCCGGCTTAAACCAAAGCCCACTAGTATTGCCTGCCCAAACAGCATACGCACACAAGTGCACGTAAGTGATCGTAGCCTTGTGTCACGACCCGAAAGTTTCGACTTGTGACCGACACTTAACCACGCAACGTCTACAGGCGTAACACGGCTAAGTAAGCCGAACCCAGAAATCAAAACCAATAAATATAGAGTGATTAAAACATTTTTGTAAAAACAGTTATACATGTCTAGGAAACTTTAATTAATTTAGTAGAAATTCTTTTTAAGTTCAAGAAATATATTTTTATAATTTTGGTAACATTTGTCCCGCAAGTCGGGTAAAGGCAAGGTGTAGTAGAAATAACATGTGAAATGAATAGAGCATCACAATATGATATACGACGGCGTAGCGAAGAATAAGCAGTAAGACAACGACAAATCTCATAGAAGGTAAGACTGCATAAAATAAAGTCGGCTCACATGCGAGCTCGACACCAGAGTACAAAATCATATACATCGTCCTCATAACTGTCTCTAAGTCAATACAGGAAGGTAGATGGAGAATACTAGATACATAAATATACAACTGAAGGATAACATATACCGTACAAACCCACCTAACAGCAAAAGGGCTAACACGCCTCAGAAATGGTATATGTGCCAAAAGATGCGGTAAACAGCCAGCCGAGACTACTCCTAAGGGCAACCTGCAAATACTGTGGCACAACGGAGGTGAGTTGCTAACTCGTGAATAGTAGATAACATATAAAGGTAATCGCGAGCATGCACGTACAACGCTACTCTATCAAATGCCAGCAAGTAAGATCTATATGCGACAAGCACAAGGTGCAATAATCATGCAAATGCTCTGTCAGGTAAAATAACTACAGGATGAGATATATGATAAGCAATACTGAGCATGGGATAAACAACATCTACATGGAAATATCAACATGGAAAAATAGTCGGTGCCTCAAGCTGCACCCCAAATCCCAAATAAACTCAGGCGCCGGCACTCCCATCGGCCCTCAAATCCTGCAAATCTCTAAGAATCACGAGTGCCCAACATCGGCACCCAAATAACATAAATACTCGTGTCTAGTATCGACATGCAAATCCTCCTCTATCGGGCATCCGTCAGTCCGGGCCAGCCCTCTCCCAACATATCGGGCATCCGTCAGTCCGGGTCAGCCCTCTCTCAACATATCGGGCATCCGTCAGTCCGGGTCAGCCCTCTCTCAACATATCGGGCATCCGTCAGTCCGGGTCAGCCCTCTCTCAATATATCGGGCATCCGTCAGTCCGGGTCAGCCCTCTCTCAATATATGCCACTCTAGCAACGAGAAAATACAGGGTGGGCGCCCCGAAATAGCATATCAAGGGAACCGGGTTTTTAAATGATTACATATTTGAAATGGCCACGGTTCCCAAATCCAGAAATCACATGAAATCCCTTACTAATATGTAAGTAAATGTGATGTAATAGGTGCATCAAGTCATAATGTGGTACAAGGGAGAACCGCCTTTTTAAAACAGTTTCGGTTTTCAAAGACATCTCGCGGTTCCCAATTCTATGAAAATCATAACGAATCATATATGAGATGAACTACAGCAATATAATCATGGCAGTTCTACTGTGAGTGTGTCGTGGCAATTACTAACGGTGTGAGTGTAACATGCATATTAGTGCTCGTGCAACATGAACCGTTAGTAATTGTGCGGTGTTCTATCAATTCTACGTATACATACAACAGGGAATGCAATATGCAATGACAGTCCATGCGGTAAATGCAACATATAATAATAAGGTCCTATCAGCCCTGACGCATAACGCCATGCGGGCGATATCCCCGTAGATGTTAAATCTACTCACCGAAGTCTCGCGCTAAGTGTAGCCGACGACTTGCTTGCCCTTCTTCGCGGCGTCCGTCCCACTCGCCTGCGAACCTAGAATCATATAACAAATATTACACATAAGCTCAAATTCACAAAAACGTGATATTACGGTCAAACTAGAAACCCGTGTCGCAAACCAATCACGCGTGTGCGCGATACGCAGAAACGTGTGCTCATGCGCCTGAAACTACCCTGACGCGTCGCGATACGCAGAAACCCCAAACCCACACACGTATCACGCGTGTCGCGAAGGTTTTAGAAATACGGAAAAACAGGTATTTAGTCCCAGATTTTTCTACAGAACTTAATTTACAGAAATATATATATCATAAAACTCCACACAGCAGAAGACACCCATAGGACCAAACCCCAACCCAAGCCCTACCCATCTGGCCGCAAATTACGGCCAGACAGAATATTTCGGCGGCCAGAACAAGAGATATGGGGGTCGGGTTCTACCTGGGGTATCATCACCTAACAACTATACTGCAGTCTCCTCAAAATTATTCTGAACTCACCGGGTCGATAGCAGTTTTCAGAAACTCAAAATTTGCCTTAAAACGACGAATTTGCTTCAAAAGAAATCTGGTGGTATTTTAGTGCAATTGGGGGTTAAGCTGGGTTAATATGGCCCTAACAACACTCTAGCAACTTATTAACACCAAAACATACATCACTTGGCCAAGGTTCCCACTAAACACCTCATATCGCGCTAAATCGCATCAATAACCACTAACCGAAGCAAAACTACACTAGACAAGTAAACTAGGGAGTAAGTTTAGGAAATATACCCCACACTCGACCCTAGGGAGCTGGAGGAAGAAGAAGAAGTGAAGGGAAGGAGCTGATGCTGGAGTTGTGGCTGTTGCTGCTGCTAACTGCTGCTACTGGTGCTGTTGCTGTTGCTGAGATGCTTGCTGCTGCTGCTGTGAAGTCTGCTGCTGCTGCTGAAGAGGTAAGGGTGTGTGTGTGTGAGAGAGTGGGGTTAAGAGAAGGAACAAAACAAATGAGAGGAAATCATAACCCAATGTCAACCCCTCCTCTCTCTCTCTCTTCATTAATTGCAAGCATGGCTTTTGCCGTGATGCCTTCTCTCTTTCTCACCCTCACCAAGTCAACACCCAAAGGAATTCAAATTAAAGCAACCATTAAATAACTAATTAAACTTAATTAAAACCCAAAAGACTTAATCCCCATGATTAACCCACCATGGTTACTAATCATGGTATTATCCTATTTAAAAACCCTAGTTTACATGCACATGTGTGTGCAAGCCTAGGAAAATTTTAGAAAAATATCTATTAAATTAGGAAAAATATTTAAAACCCAATTTGGTAAACTTTTTTATTAAAAACCCATTATTTAAATATAATTAGTCACTAAACACATCCTAAGGTGTTACACCTTGCCGTAAAACCATACGGCCTTTACACGTTTCGCTCAGTGCAGGGAAACTCTGTGTGTGGGACTCTAAAAACTCGACACTACGCTGGCAGTGGGTTTAACCACAGACCGCAAGCGGCACTAGCTGTACGTAACGGTCCCCAGGTAGATGTCGATAAGAAGGCCGATGAGGTAAACCCATCCGAACTCCAACTGAGCCTGAATGTGACAATCTCCGTACAGTCCGGTCCGTTCGTCTGAGAACATCGCATGGCGGGCCTAGGGGGTGGTAAACTTCAGTCCCCTAATAGCGGTACAAGTCGTGTCGGAGTGTAGCCTAGAACACCTTGAGATAACACTAGAAACCTACCAGTATATCTCGCCTGCCCTGGCCAGGGACGACTGTGTGTAATGGCTCTCCTAGACACTGCGCGATGTCAACCCCCAATACCGGGAGAGACGAATCATGTCTAACCGTCACTGCCTCCAAGTGCTTCGGGACTGCACCTAACTACTACCTGTTTGCACAACTCCTTTGAACCGTGGTAGGGTAGTAATCAAAGTACAGTGGGAACACACTCGAGGCGAAGTGATGGTGTCAATTCAGCGGACTAAGCCGTACTCATGCCACCTGGGAACTGATAACTGACGATAGGTATAGTACCAACCAACAGTTCCCGACGAGTCCTGTCCAGTATACTCGTAACCTAACGAGCACCCGCATACTATCTCAAGTACGACGTAATGACGGCTGTAGGACAGACCGTCTCCCCAGCTGGGATGAGAAGCGCATACGCTAGTCTACTCCGGAGTATCGATGCCCTGTCTCGATAGTCTTACGACTAGGGACTTGTATAAAGATGTGCTTATAGATTACCCAGCCCCCACAAGTGTGACTGCCATCACAACGCTGGTAATCAAGCAAAGATGCTAAGGGCTCTACTAATATGTATAAGCGATATGCTAAAAAGAAACACATGCACATATTTAAGTAGAGACAAACCAAGTAGCATACTATCATTTTGAGCAAGATTGTCTATACAACTGTGAATATCCTAAGCTTCCATCAAGTAATATATACTAGTATGATATAGTAATGGACTCTAGGGCATATACACTAACAATATGTATATTGCTCGTGCATATATACTATTGTAGCATACCCATCTTTTGTTGCGTATAGAAATGGTAGTTATATAACACCGCACTGTTACTAACGGTTCAAGCTACACGAGCACTATTTGTATGTTACACTCACACCGTTAGTGATTGCCATTACGCTCGCACTATAGGATTGCTACAAACCATACGTCATTTTGATTACCGCATCATTGATGATTAGACTTGTTTCTGCCGCATATTGCACACATGCATACTGTATATTCATATTGGTGCACACATTCATTGATATATCTATACTTGCACACTTGCACACATTCATTGATATATCCATACTTGCGCACATGCACACTGTATATTCATATTGGTGCACACATCCATTGATATATCCATACTTGCGCACATGCACACTGTATATTCATATTGGTGCACACATGCATTGATATATCCATACTTGCGCACATGCATACTGTATATTCATATTGGTGCACACATTCATTGATATATCCATACTTGCGCACATGCACACCGTATATTCATATTGGTGCACACATCCATTGATATATCCTTACTTGCGCACATGCACACTGTATATTCATATTGGTGCACACCTACATTGATAGATCCATACTTGCGTATATATCCACTTGCACATCCATACCTATATACATACGTATTTCACATACATGGTTGATACTGGCTTTGATTTCTAGAAATGGGGACCGCATGAGATATTTTCAAAACTAGATCCATTTGAAAGAGCGGTTTTCCCATTTTACTCTTAGTGGCATACCCCACATTGCACGGATTTACGCATTGTGTTTTGGATTCATGTGATTTCTGAATTTGAGAACTGTGGTATTATTTTAAGAAAATACGCAATGTTTTGAAGACCCGGTTTCTGTTGATATGATATTTCAGTGCGTCCAACATGAGTTTTCTCGGTTCATGAGAGCTTGTGTGATTATACCCAATTCGATGAGTGGTAGGCACCGATTGCGGGTATATGGTGGACCCGGTATGGTACCCCAGGGTAAGAAGACTCGTATGGTTAGACGGTGAGCCTGGCGGAGAGACTACTACCTACCGGTGATTGGTTAGACCTGGCGGTTATCCGGAGGATACTGACCAGAGTCGAGAGATGGATATGGGACGACCCGTACTGTCGGGGCCGAGGGCCGATTCTGCAGACGGAGCCCGTGGGCCTATCCGGACTGACGGAGCCGATACATGAGGATTTGCGTGTCAATGCTGGATACGATTACTTCATGATATTTTCGAGTGCCGATGTTGGGCACTCACGATTATATGAGATTTACAGGATTTGAGGGCCGATTAGAGTGACGACGCCTTAGTTTTTACAGGGATTTAGATGTATTGATTGACACCGGTTATTTTTCCATGTTGATATTCCGTGTAGATGATATTTTATCCCATACTCAGCATTCATTGTTATGCATCTCATCCTGTAGTTGTAGTACCTAATAGAGTACTTTGGCATGATTATTGCATACCCTGCTTATCACATATAGATGTTATTAGCTTACACTTATTATGCATGATTATTGCATACCATGCCCATCACTTATAGATGTTATCTGTTGGCATATGTTAGAGTATCGCAGTACGTGCATACTCGTGATTACCTTTATATGTTATCTACTATTCATGAGTTGTCAACTCACCCCCGTTGTGCCACAGTGTTCGCAGGTTGCCCCTCAGAGTAGTTGTGGCAGGGCTGCTTTCTTGTATTTTTTGCTACGGATATCACTGCAGTTGGCGCGTGAGCCCCTTTTGCTGATAGGTGGGTTTTTGCGGTATCCGTTTATTTTCCAGTTGTACACACTATTGTATCTAGTACTCTCCATCTACTATTCATGTATTGACTTAGAGACCAGTTGTGAGGACGATTTATATTATTTTGTACTCTGGTGTCGAGCTCGTTGTGAGCCGACTTTATTTATGCAGTTTTATCTTTCTAGATATTTTTCCACTTATATTGCTCATTTCTTCACTGCGGCGTCGTATATTACTATTATGGTGGTTTTTTCCGCTGTTGGGCGTGATTGCTCCCGTTTGGGGATGCTTTATTCTTATTATATGTCACTTTTACTTATATCTTGTCTTGTACCCGACTCCGGGGCTAGTTTTTACATAGGAGGTGCTGCCGAAATTTTTAAGAAAACAACTTAAATTTTAAAGAATTTTACTAGATTACTCAAGGTTTTCTAAATGTTTTAACAAATGTTTTCATCAAAGGTTTTAACACTCATTACTTTTAATGGTTTTGATTTTTGGGTTTCGGCTTACTTAGCCGCATTACGCCTGTAGACGTTACGTGGTTAAGTGCCGGTCACGGGCCGAACTTTGGGTCATGATATATGTGCTAGTGTTTAACACTATTTTCAAATAGTCTTAGCCCAAATTGGCTAAGTCTTCCAGAGGCAATACTCCCCTTTGACTGAACCTCAAACACACTTTTGTCTTCCAAAATTGGTCATCTCATGTGACATTCAAAGTAGAACCCAGAGCCTTTCAGACAACTTTGGTTCAAGGGTACATCTCTCCACACCTCTGATGCATGCCGTTGTAATTATTCAACGTCTTCAGAGAGGTGGTGGGTCCCAATGGCCAATAACTATCTGGTGCATTTCCAAATCCATGTTTGCATCTGAATTTGGTCTGTAATGTCCCTAAACTAAACAACAGAGCCTAAATGCTCTTTTGTTGGATCTAAATAATCCTATTAAGTAGATCTTAGCCTAAAATTAGACTAACGTATCCTTAACAAATATTTAAGTTAATCTTAATCCCAAACGAGATTAATGATCCTTAAATCAATCCAACTACAGATCCCCTAACCAATATTGGTTCAAGGGTACATCTCTTCACTCCTCTGATATTTGTCGTTTTAATCCTTCAACGTCTTTAGAGAGGTGACGGGTCCCGACAACCAGCAAATCTTACAGACTATGATTTCTTTAAACTATGGACTGTGGGATCCTTAAACCTATGGACCATGATGTCCTTAACCTTGCACTGTGGGGTCCTTAAACCCATAGACTCTGATGTCCTTAACCTCGGACTGTGGGGTCCTTAAACCCATGGACTATGATGTCCTTAACCTTTACAGACTATGATGTCTTTAAACTGGACCGAGATGTTCTTAAACTAACATTAGACCGTAATGTCCTTAAACTAAAAATGGACCGCAATGTCCCTAAACTAAACAATAGAGCTCAAATGCTCTCTTGTTGGATCTAAACGATCCTGTTAAGTTGATCTTAGTCTAAAATTAGACAAACGTATCCTTAACAAACGTTTAAGTTGATCTTAGTCTCAAATGAGACTAACGTATTCTTAAACCCAAATCTAAGAAGATACGGATTTGGACTAATCTACGCCCTACGGGCGACAACATAAATTAGTCTCCGTATACAATCCACGGGCAACCAAAAACAAAACAAACACCCATGACACGAAGTGACCATCTGGATAAGGAGAAAGCGGTTACTGCGATGCGGTAGCGTAATTAACTGCAGGAGCTTGCGCCTACAGGGAAGAGCGTCCCCATAATCAAAAACCCCTCAAATGAGGGGGAATCTGACGAAGTCTGCTACATCGGCCGCATCCGTTTAAACCTTCGATATATGGTGCCATAAATCAACTTGGCATTTTCGGAGAGGTGGAAGGATAGTACCAATTAGCAGTTGCCCTCGAAATTCAGGCTCGAACGTCCCAACGTCCCGGTCGCGTCTTTCGGCGGAGAACAGATTCTGGCACGCCCGGTGGGACCTTTTCCTCTTTCCACTCCACATTTTGTGTGTCGTGTTCGCGAATGAATCGCGGTCTTATATGGTTGCTCTTGGGTTCGAGATACTAAGATTTGGTTTTGCTCCCGTGCAGAAAAAAGAACATCAATGGCCTTTAACTGCTCCAGCTGCAACTGCAACTCCCGTTTCTCCTAATCTGGAGGAGTAACCTACGGGCCCCAAGCGGCCTCCCTGTTCAAGATGCCAGTGGAGCAGGTAACTCAGGCCACCACTGGGCTATTCTTCGGGACCATGCTACCACCGATGAGCTTCAACGCCCCTGTACTATTGCAAGAAGCTCTAAAGAAGTCGGTTTTTGATCGGCTTACTACTACTGCGGCCCCTCTTAACGGGTTGCCCAAACCAAGTGCCTTAGTTTTCAGCAAACTGGGCCGATGCTCAAATTGGCTCGCGAAGAAGCCCGCAATATCAGAAGGCGTTATACCAAAGCGGATAGCCATCCCTACTCCTGAAGTCACCAAGGCGGCTTCTCCGGCTAAGGGGTCGGTCTTCACAAGACTGGTCGTTTCAGCTTCCTCACCGGGTGAAGTAACCAAGGCCATCTACCCTGCATAAAAATCGGCATTTTCAAGATTGGCCATTCCCTCCCAGCGAGCATCTGTCTTTGACAGGCTGGCGCCAACAGCAGACTCTCATCAAAAAAGGGGCATGAAGAAGCTCATCCAACAGCGGAGGTGATCCCGACCGCACGACATGCTCGACGTCGCCACTGGCGCCGAGTGAGGAAAGCTGGGGGCAATTCACCCTCTGGAGTGACTCCGCCAACTCCAACTGTGGAAGTTGATGCTGCTGTTCCAACTGGGAATAACTTTGAACTACTTAACAGGGTACGCAAGAATTCACCAACTGCTGTGCTGAAAAGATCTCCTCCACCTATGGAGAATTCCCCAAAGGCGAAGCTGGAGCAGCCCCCTCAGCGGCTGTCCTCTAAAATTTATAAGGTCTGGCGAGAGGTCCAAGACTCCGTGATTGATCAAGTCTACCCCTGCTGACAGGAAAGATGAAAGCGCGGCGAGAAGAGGACTATCCTGTCAAGCCACAGAGGGTGTCATCTGTTTTGATACCCGCTGCAACGGCTCCCTCAACTTCGACCGCTCACAAGAGCAGAAAGCTGGAGAAAATCCCGGTGTCTGCGGCGAATCGCAAGGGCACTGAGCCTAAATGCCCTAAGTCTGGGGGTATGGTGGTGCATACCGTCTATATGGCATCCGGAAAAATGGATAGTTGTATCTCTATGGGCCATCGACCGCTCAACAGATCTGTAACAAAGGCCTAGAAGTAACAACAAAAACTTCAAGAAATGTTGACGCAGATGGCCGTACTCACAGGGCCAAAAGAAAGCCCGGAAACGTCGTCAGAGCAACGTCAAGAACAAGAAACTGATGCCGAGTTCCTCCGCAGAATCCTCGAAAAGAATGACAAAGAGGCAGCGGAACAAGCTGCCAACATAAAACGAATGGCGTTCTTATTCTAAGACATGGTCGGGATGATGTTACAGCCGAATCCTCCAGCTTAAGATTCTTCGATTATCCTCGAAGATGACCGAGCGAAGACATCAAACCCTCTTCCGTCTTGTTCAGCAGCCAAAGAGGAGACCATCTCAAAAGCTGCCCCGGATGATTATATCGCTCAGCAGATATGAGTTCATCAAGCGAATGAAGCGGCTGGGCAAATTGTTAACACTGGACGACCCTATCTGGGTTGGTATGAGCAGATAAAGTACCCGTTGGGATACACGATCCCCAAATTCCACATATAAGGGGACGGGAAATCCATACCAGCACGTTGGTCAATTTAGGGCTCTGTGCGGCAACACCGGAGGTGACGATAAGCTACCACTCCGCGAGTTTGTTGGCAGCTTGTCAAAGACGGCATTTGAGTGGTATTCCGAGCTCCCGAATGACTCCGTTAAGACGTTTGCAGAGATGGAGCTGCTATTCACCCAGCGTTTTCCGAGCGCTAGCGAACGTACCCCAATCACGGCACTGATCAATGCGAGGGTGAAGCCGAGAGAAACTTGGGTCTAGTACGCGATACGGTGGCGGAATCTATGGTCGAAGTGCGAACAACGCATCGAAGAGGCTCCTGCAGTAGGCATGTTTGTGGGAACCCTCGATCCGCAAGTGACCATATCCCAATTCATGATGTTTTTCAAGCCGACTACCTTCCAGGCCTTGATTGATAAGTTAGCCCAAATGGACCAGATGGGCCGTAGGCCTTCCTCTTCAAAGTCGGAGCCTCAGAATGAAAAGAGCAAAGGGAAAGCAACCTTTGTTGCCAACGCTCAACAAAAACCGAGTGGCCCGAGACCAGTTGTTCGCCAAAGAAACAAACGCCAATCTCTCGAGGAGAAACTGGGACGTCCTTACTCGTTTTCCCGAGACAAGACAAGGAGACTGTTCTAACTGTCAATACGCAATGGGCTCATCACCTTGCCGGAGCCAAGACACTCATCGCAACCCGGTGACGCCAACCATCCTAACTATTTTCTCTATCATCGAGTAATGGGCTATCCAATCGAAGATTGCTACATCTTCAAAAACTGGGTTGAAGACCAGTACCAGCAAGGCAAATTTTCGTTGTCTGAAAATTGGAAGGTGAACCCGCCACAACCACATGCTCCAAAAAAGATGGACATGCCGGGGGCATCGTGCTCATTCATAAAGAAAGCCCCATGGACCGAAAAGTTCGTAAACTAGTAATTCGCCTCAAATATGGCAGCAACGGACCGAAACATCCTTAAACTAACGATGGACCGCAACGTCCTAAAACTTGTAGCAGACCGAAACGTCCTTAAACTAACAATGGACCACTATGTTCTAAAACTGGCTGTTGACTGAGACATCTATAAACTACTATGGAACGCAGCATCCAAAGGCTGACAAAAAAAAAGGTACGTCCATAAGCGAAATGGGCACGGATGAAAACCCGAAAAGGCTTGGCAGGACTACTGGCGAGTCTGCGAAAACCCGAAAGGGCGCAGACTCGTAAAAAATTCATGCACACTGGCAAGGCCCTCTCGACCTTGTAAGGAGAAAATACCTGCGTGAGCTCCTTACAACCCACAAGGGAGCAACACACTTAGGGATCCCCACGATTCCTAAGGAGAAATTACACTTACGAGATCCTCACGACTCGTAAGGAGAACCCTCTTATGGGACCCTTACGGCTCATAAGATTCAAAAGCCTTAAGCTATAGGGATCTGAACCTGTTCTTAAGCCATCAAAATCCCCCGATTGCCCTACAAGCGGTTCAATACTGACCCATGTATACAATCCACGGGCATGAACAAGCATTTCCCTAACAAAGTCTCACTCGCGACTAGGGATATGTTCACACAGTGGATAGCCCTTTTAAGTCCTCTCGACTTATAAGGAGAAAACACTCTTGTAAGATCCTTACGACTTAAAAGATAACACACACTTAGGAATCCTCACAATTCTTAAGGAGAAAACACACTTACGAGATCCTCACGACTCGTAGGGAGAAATACCTTCATGAGAATCGTACGGCTCATGAAGTTAAAAGCCTTAGTCGACAGGATCCTAACCCTGTTCACTAAGTCACCTTTGTTCGACATTGACAGAGGCAAATGATGATTCGCTCCTGGCAATATCCCAGTTGTAGCGATGCTGATGCCTAAATCGGTATCAAATCCTAAACTCGCAGTGAAAGGTCAGCGAGCCACAAATGCATATGAGATAGCCGAAATGATGGGGCAACTTGCAACAAAATCAGCAAGTAAAAATGTATGCATACGAAATAGCCGAAATGGTTGGGCAACTCGCAATAAAAAACAGCGAGTAAATAAAACAAATAGCCGAAATGATTGGGCACCGCGAAAAATAGCCGAAATGATTGGGCAATAGCGACTTTCGCAATATAAAAGCTGAAATGATAGAGCATCACGGAAAGAAAATATATAAAATGAAACCTTTTGCCCTATATGTGAGATCATATCGATCCTTGTATACAATCCAGAGGCACAAACAAAGAGGGAATAATATCTTCCCACCAGGCTCCATCAGAAAGAAAGCCAAGTCCCAACGGCCACATCTATAGCCTGAAGACTCACAACAGCGTTCCTTCTCATTCCAACAGGATTCGGATGCAGCATCACCAAACGGAGCCACGAAAAAGTCCCTAGTTCCAAGACTCTATGGTCCACAGACAACCTAGAGTCAACTAATGACCTCCCCGCCGGATCAACGCTCCGTCTCGGAAACAAGTCAACCAACTCCGAGGAAATCAGTGTCCTTAGCAAAACCTCTCGATTCAGGGAAATCAACGTCCTTGGCGAGAACCTCTTGATTCGCGTCGACCTGCAAGGAAATCAGTGTCTTTGCAGGAATATCTCGATTCATCTCAACTCCGAGGAAATTAGTGTCCTTGGCAAAGCCTCTCGATTCAGGGAAATCATCGTCCTCGCAAGAACCTCTCGATTCGCGTCGACCCACAAGGAAATCCGTGTCTTTGCAGGAATCTCTCGATTCGTCTCAACTCCGAAGAAATCAACGTCCTTGGCAAAATACGTCGATTCAAGGAAATCAGCATCCTTGACGAGAGCATCTCGATTCGCATCGACCCGTAAGGAAATCAGTGTCTTTGCGGGAATACCTCGATTTGTATCAACTCCGAGGAAATCGGTGTCCTTGGCAAAAGCCTCTCGATTCAGGGAAATCAGCATTCTTGACGAGAGCATCTCGATTCACGTCGAACCTTAAGGAAATCAGTGTCTTTGCAGGAATCCCTCAATTTGTCTCAACTCCGAGGAAATCAGTGTCCTTGGCAAAATACCTCGATTCAGGGAAATCAACATCCATGATGAGAGCATATCGATTCGTGTCGACCCGCAATGAAATCAGTTTCTTTGCAGGAATACATCGATTAGTCTCAACTCCGAGGAAATCAACGTCCTTGGCAAAATACCTCGATTCAGGGAAATCAGCATCCTTGACGAGGGCATCTCGATTCGCATCGACCCGCAAAGAAATCAGTGTCTTTGCAGGAATACCTCGATTCGTTTCAACCACCAAGGAAATCGGCGTCCTTGGCAAATACCTCGATTCAGATAAATCAGCATCCTTGACGAGAGCATCTCGATTCGCATCAACCCGCAGGGAAATCAGTGTCTCTGCAGGAATATACGATGTCAGCAAAATGGAGCCATGGCAGAGTCCCTAGTTCCAGATTTCAACGGCGACATCTACGGCCTAGAGATCATCAACAACGTTCCTCCTCATTCCAGCAGGATACGGACGCGACATCCACCAAACGGAGCCATGGCAAAGTCCCTAGTTCTAGATTTCAACGGCGGCATCTACAGCCTAAAGATCACCAACAGCGTTCCTCCTAATTCCAGCAGGATTCAGATACGACAATCAACCTTGGAGCCATGGTAAAGTCCCTATTCCAAACCTCGACGGTTCACAGACAACCGAGAGAGCACCTCCTGGTCCCGTAGAACATGGCTGATGTTAATTCTGACCCTGTGGGAAATGCCCAGAGCACCTCCTAGTCCCGTAGAACACGGCTGATGTTAATTCTGACCCCGTAGGAAACGCCCAGAGCACCTCCTGGTCCTGTAGAACATGGCTAATGTCAATCCTGACCCCGTTGGAAATGCCCAGAGCACCTCCTAGTCCCGTAGAACACGGCTAATGTCAATCTTGACCCCGTGGAAAATACCCAGAGCACCCCCTGACCCCGTGAAATGCGGATAAGGTCAACCCCTGACTCCGTGAAATGTGGATAAAGTCAACCCCTGACTCCGTGAAATGCAGATAAAGTCAACCCTGACTCCATGAAATGCGGATAAAGTCAATCCCTGACACCGTGAAATGCGGATAAAGTCAACCCCTGACCCCGTGAAATGCGGATAAAGTCAACCCCTGACTCCGTGAAATGCGGATAAAGTCAACCCCGACCCCCGTGAAATGCGGATAAGGTCAACCCCTGATTCCGTGAAATGCGGATAAAGTCAACCCTCGACTTTCCCGTCAAAGCAATTCTTTGATTCGGGAGAAAGTTAACTCATCAATCACTTACGGGTCCTCTCGACTTGTAAGGAGAAATTTCTCTTATGAGATCCTTACGACTCTCAAGAGAAAATGCACTTAGGAATCCTCACGATTCCTATGGAGAAAATACACCTACGGGATCCTCTCGACCGGTAGGGAGAAATACCTTTATGAGACCCTCACGGCTTATAAAGTTGAAAAGTCTTAGGTGGCAGATCCTAACCCTGTCTCCCAAGCCATCGTTGCCTCACAGAGAGGTCAAGGTAGATTTTCTACGGACCACAATCACTTACGAGTCCTCTCGACTTGTAAGCAAGAAAAACTCTCTTGTGAGATTCTTACAACTCTCAAGAGAAAATACACTTAGGAATCCTCACGATTCTTAAGGAGAAATTACACTTACGAGATCCTCACGACTCGTAAAGAGAAATACTTTTATGAGACTCTCACGACTCATAAAGTTGGAAAGCCTTAGGAGGCAGATCTGAACCTGACTCCTAAGACATCGCTGTCCTACAAGGAGATCAAAATAGATTATCCATAAAATACATTTACTAAAAGGGACACACCACCATGAAGCAAAATATGTCTTTTATTCATGAATCAAAATGAATACAAAGTACAATTTATGAAAGAATCAAAAAATACTCTCATTCAGGAGTATGTACAAAAGAAGAATAAAAAGAAAAATATAAAATTATTCAAGCCGGCGGACGATTTAATAAATTTGCCAGTTCATCCTTTTTCCGCAGGGCCTCGGCTTCATAATTCATTATCGCTAAGAGACGGGCCTCCGCTTGAGACTGTTGGGCCTGGTACGAGGCAAGCCGACTTTCAAGCTCCTTTTCGGTAACTTTATGAGCTTCGACCATTCCGCGAGTAAAAATGACGGCTTTATCAATGGCTACCACCTCCCTGATAGCTTCTTGAAGCACCCGCCAAAGTTCATACGCCCGAGTGGTCTTGGCCGTAAGATCAGCTTGAAGTTCCCCCAGCGCAGTTGAAGCCAGCTTCCTCTCTGAAAATTTTCGGCAGAGCTTCTTCTCGCATGACAGCATATTTGCGGCGCACCGTTCGATCAGCCTCCGCAAGCTCGCCTTTGCAGCCACAACCTCTGAAGGAAGGCGTGTACATTCAAGACTATGCAAGCAAGCCTCCACCCGACGACAAAACTCAACCCAGACTTGCACCAATGTTTCGCTCTGGTAATCAGCAAGAAAGGGGAGAGAACTGTTGGCTTTGGCGGTAAATTCTTCGGCCGTGATCAAACTACCAGCACGAAGGTCTTCGATCAGAGCTGACAAAGAGTGAAGGCTTATCTTTTCCATCCGTTCCGAGGCACGTAGAGCAAAGGGGCCAGGTAGCATGGCGATGCGAGATTCCAGTGTGGTAAGAACTGGCAAAGCTATTATAATTTATAAACAATCAGCGAAACTTGCAAGCAAAGAGCAGATGGTACAACGTCGAAACATTACATACCCACAGTCATGCAAGAAGGGTCCAAAAGATCCCTAGGCCAATCAAGAATCTCAACTTCGTCATCGGCTTCCAGAACTACAGAAGACATCAATATCGTTATAAAAAATCATAATAATGCCATGAAGAAGGCAAATAACACTAACCTTGCCCGGAAGAGAGGACGATGCGTTGAGGGGATATTGCCTGCGGAGCGGCCATCTCTAACAGACGCTGAAAAGACTTCCTGGGGGATAGGTCCGCGATGGACGTTGCCAATCCTTGTAGCTCTGAAAAGACAGAAAGGTTCAGATGATGGGGAGATTATTAAAATAAAATATAGAAGGCTACCTTCGATGCTCCTCCCGCTTTGGACTTGAGGGATAACAGCTTCGGCGGCCTCCTCCATGCCTCCTGGCACATCATCGGGGACATGGGTCGGTATAACAACTTCTAATTGAGGAGCAGTGGCCAGCGCTGCAGGCTCCAATGAAAGGACGGTGGCCTCGACTACATGTCCCATAGTCCCCGGGCCGTCCCCAGAAAGATCCATTGAATCCACTGCCAATGAAGATGCCTCTTCGGGAGAGAAAGCACCGGGGGAATGGAAATCACCAATGGGAGCTCCGTGGTAGGAAGAACAGCTGTATCGACCCCTCCACACTTACTAGTGTCTCATCAGGGATATTTACAGAGTCCATAGTCAAGGCACGACTCGAACTCAGATCCTCTGCCATTGCCGAGGTCCCTGCAAAGTTTTCACGGAGATGAGATGATATATATATATATATATATATACATATATATATATATATAAGCAGTGCAAAATACTACAAAAAGATATATAAGTATACCAATGCGCCAAGGAGCTTCTAGTATGGCTTTTACAAGCAGGCGTTCCTTCTCAAGAATTCGTGCTCGCCGGGGTTCGAGGGTGACTCGTGGCTACCAGTCCACAACGACAGCGCATCTTCGGCATCGGCTGAGATAGGCTGCTTAAGGGCTATCTCGCCTTCCTCTTCCAAAGGACATATAAATATCCGCCGTATCGATGGAGGATCTTCGTAGAAGATGACGGCAGGATAAGGCTTCTTCGGGATCCTCACATTTTCAGTCTCATCCTGGGAGAGTCTTATAGCCTCAGCCAATTGTGCGGCTTCCTCGGCAGATGAACCTGGAAAAAGAAGACCACTATCTGTCTCTTGCATAGCTATTGGTTCATCTTGAAAGATAGGCTCGGATTCCACTAAAAAGTCGAGCAGATTGGTGACCATCTTCTTTCGCCTCTTTGACCTAGAACTAACACCAGAAGACGATCGCTTCTTTCCCCTCAGTGCTTTGCCGCGACGTTGACCCACTTCGCCTCCAGTATCCTCTCTCGGCGGTGCTATCGATGAGGACACTACCATCGCTTACGCCGCAGCCGATGAAACTGCTACCGGCGCCTTATCAGAAGCCCTCGCTTGAGCTTTAATGCGTGTCGGCAACCCAACAATAGGAGGAGTCAGGCCCGCGTCCACCACCTCAGGAATAAGTAAGGCACCGGTCCTCCTCAACAGAGGGCGAACCATTACCCGTGGTTGTGGCGGGATTCCCATAGCCTGGAGCGGGGCGGGAGCCCTAAGCCCAAAAAGTATCCTCCTCTCCTCAGCAATGATTGGACTAACCCGGTGGCGATACCAACCCATAAAAGCCCCCATGCACCTTAGAATGTAGTCGGCCTTGGGGATCATGAAATGAGAACCAGTGTTCAGCCTCATGAAATGGTGGGTGGCGTCACGAACAGCTTCCAAAGAAGAGCTAGGCTCCACCACGAATGCTTCAAAGGAAACACCCTGGTCATAACCCAATTGCCGGGCAAAGCGGTGTGGATTGTACCACATGAAAAGAGCTGTATTGTTTCGACGGAACACCAGATAACCGGGTCTGATCGAGTACAAGTGCATGGCTTCCTTAGGCTTTAAGGATGGTTCCCCCTCTTTCGATAAGTCAAACAACTGTTGAACAGGTCCCGAAGGAGCAGGGAGGATTCGATCACTAAATACCATTCCGCCTTCGTTGGCATACGGATTGAGCAGCACACGAAGAGCCCCTAATTGAGTCGGGTCAAGAGCAGAAGCGTCCACCAATCTCATGAGCCGCGGAAAGGTATAAGCATCATAAAAGCCGGGTCTTTGGTGCGCAGCAAATGCCTCTAGCACGTGTATCTCAATCCATGACATAAAATAATGAAGAGAGAAACTCACTACGTCCACGCCTGGGGTTGAGGTATTGGATGCAGTGCTTAGCCAACGGTACAGATGCGATAGCCCTGCAATGCCCACGGCTAGTCGCATCCCTTCGGCAACGCGATGAGCAGGGTAAATGACCGAGGCTCTCATGAATCGACGGTGTGTTAGAACGACGAACCAACTGAGACAAACGCTGATAAAGACGACGAAGAAAGTTTCTTCATCCATGCCCAGAGCTGCAATCGACTCGAAAGATACAGCCGACAAGATTGGAATGTAGAACTGTGGCAAATCCTCCTCTTTAGCCGGTAGCTTATTTAAACCAAACCCAAAGGGGTCATTAATATTTGCGAATTTCGGAGCCGCCTTTGACAGAACGTCTCCACGAAGGAAACAAGCGATAAAGCTTTTAAAAGTGACGCCCTGTTCCTCCGACTCTGTGAACAGCTTCTTAAAAATACCCAGGGTCTTGATTAGACTCGGGTACTTGTGGCGGACGGCATTTTCAGTCGACAAGCCGTCAAGCGTAGCGGGCATAGTCTCGAAGGCATACTCGTCAGAAGGCAACAATTCTATGTAAGGCGCTCTCCTGTTCGGTAAACCTAAGATCTCGCGAAACTCTTCCAAAGAGATCGAAACTTTGTGGTTCGCTGACAAGAAAGTGTTGGTGGGAAGATTCCATTGATTAAGGAAAGGTTTAACGCACAATACATGAGGAGACTGATAATGGAAAAGAGACGCGTACACCGCCTCGTAAAGCCCGACATTCTGCAGTCGCGCACGATGAGCAGACAAGATGTAACGAGCCCAGAGAAGGTAGCTCGTGGGATAGCGAGGGGTAAGCCCTATCTTGTAAACTTGTCCTCAAGGCTGGGCTTCACCTTAGCAGATACGACGCCCCAAGATGTCAATGGCCGGCACAGGCTGATTTGGTATCCCAGTTGTCGACGGTTCGAGTCGGCCTGTAGGGGTCCAATTTTCCACCTCTACAGTAAAAGCAATCCGCGGACGGTCTATCAGCAAGAATGGGCGGATAGGCTCTGTTGGCACCTCGCAAAGAAAGCTTCGACGACCATGGATGATATGACCATACCAGGTCCCCCATAAAAGTAAATTGGTGCAATCCGGGTCATGAGACATAATCATCGCCATCACTTCTTCATCCGACGGTGATTGAAGAAAAACCGCCTCCGAGCGAGTAAAGGAAAAGTATGGAAGAGAAGCCATTGTTCCTGAAATAAAGGAAGGGGAAACTGTTAGTGAAGCCCACACGTGCATATATATATATATATAAAAGAAGACAGTGGAAGAAAACGACAAACAACTTATTTTATGGGACCATTGGTTACAAAACACATAGGCCCCACAAAATCAATATGGCGGCTCACTAATGATGAGGCTGGGCAATTATCAGGAGAACAAAAGGAAGATTCTCAATAAATTCAAATGACTCTACACATTCCCCTAAGGAGAAAACCCATTACAGGAATTCTGTGCAAATCGAGAAGGATCTCTGCAAGAACAACTCAGGGTGAAAAATCCCAAAAAGTCTTCTTTTAAGAACTAAGTTCTTTAGAGGAATTAAATTCCTTTTGAACAGAGTAATTAAATTCCTAGAAAACTTTTTCAGAGCTAAGCTCTTTGAAATGGAATTAAATTCCAGAGGGAGGACAAGTATCATCATCAATCCCTTAAGATCAGAGAAACCCTAGTAAAAGGGGTTTATTATTTGAAGATTGGAAATTTTTTAAAAGAACTTGGAAAGATGGGTTTTTGTTAAAGGGAAAAACCCTTGGTGTGGATTTAAAATCCAAAAGAAAATTTCTACAAGAACTTCCTCGGCCGTTCAAGATCCTTACCTGAAAAAGGAAATCTTTTGTTGACAGAGTTAAACTCTGAAAATTTTTAGAACTGAGCTCTGAGAAAGAGAATTAAATTCTCAAGGCAAAAACAAGGAAGGAAGAAGATGAAAGAGTGGAGGCGTTTCTGAAGAGACCCCTGCATTTATAGGATGTGATGGGAAACGGTTCATCTGCCCCCTTCCCTAGGCAGATCCAACGGCCACAAAAGTTACAGCGTTGCACTCACGTGCAAACACATGAGAACAACGCTATGGGGGCATTTGTTCCCTCATAAAATACAAAGAAAAATCCCAAAGGGGCATCACGTGCGCACACGTGATCGGGGGTCATGTGCCAACATGTGATGGCTTCATGAGGGCTCTGAAATGATAAGAATTGAATCCTAATAAAATGGGGTCACGTGCCCGCACGTGATAGACCTTTAAACCCACTGAAAAGAACAAAAAGTATAAGAAAGCAACAAGGAAAACCCCCAATGGGACATCACGTGCCCACACGTGACCAAAGGTCACGTGCTGATACGTGACCAAGGGTCACGTGCTGACACGTGATAATTTCTGAGTTCTTTAAAATAACAGAATTAAATTCCGGTTAAATACTTAATCCGTGGGTCACGTGCCACCACGTGATGGGGTCTTAAAAAACTCTCTGAGTTAAAGGAAAGAAAGCTCTAATGGAGCATCACGTGCCCACACGTGATAGGGGATTACGTGCCAATACGTAATAGGTTCCCAAAGATCTCTGAACTAACAGAATTGAATTCTAATTAAATGGTCAATCAGTGGGGTCACGTGCTAACATCTGATAGGCTCTTAAAACCTCTGAACTAATAGAATTAAATTCTAATTAGGGGAAATCAAAAACCCTAGTTGGAAAATATTTCCCTAAATCTTTCCAAACAAAAAGATTGCACTCTGTAAAGTGGAGCACCGTTGGATTAAAAATCCAATGGTGATTAAAAATCACCAATTTATAGAAAGATTCTATACAAGGAAAGATTTCCTTGAAATTTGGCAGGAATAACAGATAAAATATCTTTTGGATTAAAAATCCAATTGTGAATCAAATTCACCGAGTGATCTAAAAGATCATGTTCGTTACAAAATCAATTAAAATTCTTCAATGAAAGATTGACTAAACAAACTGATTCTTTTTTTTCTCCAATAAATAGGAGCCAAGAAGAAAAAAAGGGAAAAAGATACAACAACAGAGAGAGAAAAGAAGAGAATTTAATTTTTCAGAGAGAAAGAAGATTTCTTCAGAAAAAGAAAGAAACCCTAGGTAAGAGGGAGAAAAAGATCATTCTACAAGCTCCCACAAAACAAAAAGAGAATTTAATTCTCAAACTAAGAGTTTAACTCTTCTGAATAAGAACTTAGTTCTTCTTTTGGTTGAAAATCTGCAAAAGCAGATCTCCCCATAAGTTGAGAATTTAATTCTCATCGAGGAGATTCTGCCATGCAGATCCAAAACTCAGAGGGAGAATTGAGTTTAAAGAATTTAATTCTTCAAAATACATAGGAATTTAATTCCTCTAAATAAAATTAGGGTTTAACCGTACAAAAGAATTTAATTCTTCTAAATACATAGGAATTTAATTTCTCTAAATAAATTAGGGTTCAACCCTACAAAAGAATTTAATTCTTAAGTAAGGGACTTTTCATGCATATAAAAAGATCAAGTACCCAACCTGATCACGTGGCAACACGTGACCCTCCCCTCAATAGTCAAAAAAAGAATGAATGAGATCGGATCACGTGCTCCCACGTGACCCTTGAGAAAACTTCTCAAAATAAAGGCAGAACAGACTTTGGGCGCCCTCACGTGTCTCCACGTAACCTCTGACAAACACCTCTTTAAAAAAGAGAAGATGGAAAGAACTGAAAGATTAAAATCCAATGCATGGACGCCCTCACGTGTCCCCACATGACCCCTAGCAAATCCGGTTAATATCCAGTGCATGGGTGCCCATCACGTGCCCATACGTGATGGCCATGAAGACTAAAAGTGTTTAACACTTATTCTGAGAATAAAATAAGGGAAGCTTGACCCAATCCTAGGGTGCCTCACGTGTCCTCATGTGAGCGCTTCATTTTTTAGTGTTTAACACTATTTTAAGCACTGCATCCTTAGTGTTTAACACTATTTTATGTGCATCACGTGGGAACACGTGATCGCCAAATATATGCTAGTTTTTAACATTATTTTCAAATAGTCTTAGTCCAAATTGGCTAAGTCTTCCAGAGGCAAGACTCCCCTATGACTGAACCTCAAACGCACTTTTGTCTTCCAAAATTGGATATCTCATGTGACATTCAAAGTAGAACCCAGAGCCTTTCAGACAACTTTGGTTCAAGGGTACATCTCTCCATACCTCTGATGCATGTCGTTGTAATTCTTCAACGTCTTCAGAGAGGTGGTGGGTCTCAATGGCCAATAACTATCTGTTGCATTTCCAAATCCATGTTTGCATCCGAACTTGGACCGCAATGTCCCTAAACTAAACAACAGAGCCCAAATGCTCTTTTGTTGGATCTAAATGATCCTGCTAAGTAGATCTTAGTCTAAAATTAGACTAACGTATCCTTAACAAACATTTATGTTGATCTTAATCCCAAACGAGATTAATGATCTTTAAATCAATCCAACAACAGATCCCCTAACCAATATTGGTTCAAGGGTACATCTCTTCACTCCTCTGATATTTGTTGTTGTAATCCTTCAATGTCTTCTGAGAGGTGACGGGTCCCGACAACCAGCAAATCTTACAGACTATGATGTCTTTAAACTATGGACCGTGGGATCCTTAAACCTATGGACTATGATGTCCTTAACCTTGGACTTTGGGGTCCTTAAACCCATGGACTATGATGTCCTTAACTTTGGACTGTGGGGACCTTAAACCCATGAACTATGATGTCCTTAACATTGGACTATGGGATCCTTAAACCTATGGACTATGATGTCCTTAACCTCGGACTGTGGGGTCCTTAAACACATGGACTATAATGTCCTTAACCTTTACAGACTTTGATGTCTTTAAACTGGACCGAGATGTCCTTAAACTAACATTGGACCGTAATGTCCTTAAACTAACAATGGACCGCAATGTCCCTAAACTAAACAATAAAGCCCAAATGCTCTCTTGTTGGATCTAAACGATCCTGTTAAGTTGATCTTAGTCTAAAATTAGACTAACGTATCCTTAACAAACGTTTAAGTTAATCTTAGTCTCAAATGAGACTAACAAATCCTTAAACCCAACCCCAAACCCAAATCTAAGAAGATACAGATTCGGACTAATCCACGCCCTACGGGCGACAACATAAATTAGTCTCCGTATACAATCCACAGGCAACCAAAAACAAAACAAACATCCACGACACAAAGTGACCATCTGGAGAAGGAGAAAGGGGTTACCACGATGACGTAGCGTAATTAACTGCAGGGGCTTGCGCCTGCAGGGAAGAGCGTCCCCACAATCAAAAACCCCTCAAATGAGGGGGAATCTGACGAAGTCTGCTACATCGGCCGCATCCGTTTAAACCTTCGATACATGGTGCCATAAATAAACTTGGCATCTTCGGAGAGGTGGACGGATAGCACCAATTAGCATCTGCCCTCGAAATTCAGGCCCGGACGTCCCAACGTCCCGGTCGCGTCTTCCGGCGGAGAACTGAGAGATTCCTGCAGAGACACTGATTTCCTTACGTGTCAACGTGAATCGAGGTTCTCGCCAAGGACGCTGTTTTCCCTGAATCGAGAGGTTTAGACAAGGACACTAATTTCTCTGGAGGTTCGTTGGCTTGTTTCCGAGACGGGGTCATTTGTTGACGTATTTCCGAGAGGGGGTCATTGGATGACGTATTTCCGAGAAGGGGTCATTAGCTGACGTATTTCTGCGACGGGGTCATTGGATGATGTGTTTCCGAGACGGGGTCATTGGATGACGTATTTCCGCGATGGGGTCATTTGCTGACGTATTTCCGAGACGGGGTCATTGGATGACGTGTTTCCGAGACGGGTCATTGGATGATGTATTTCCGAGACGGGGTCATTGGATGACGTATTTCTGCGACGAGATCATTTGCTAACGTGTTTCCACGACAGGGTCATTGGATGACGTATTTCCGAGCCAGGGTCATTGGATGACATTTTTTTCCGCGACGGGGTCATTGGATGACGTATTTCCGAGACGGGGTCACTGGATGACGTGTTTCCGCGACAGGGTCATTGGATGATGTGCTTCGGTTTCTGCGGTGTCAGGGTTGACTTGCTCAGCTTTCTGCGGTGTCGGAGTTTACTTGCTCAGCTTTCTGCGGTGTCGGGGTTGACTTTCTCCGTTTTCTACGGTGTCAGGGTTGACTTTCTCCGTTTTCTACGGTGTCGGGGTTGAATTTCTCCGTTGTCTACGGTGTCGGGGTTGACATTCTCCGTTTTCTACGGTGTCAGGGTCGATTTTCTCCGTTTTCTATGGTGTCAGGGTTGACATTAGGTTGTCTGTGAACCGTAGAGTCTTAGAACTAGGGACTTTGTCGTGGCTCCGATTAGTGGTGTTGCTTCTGTATCCTGCTGGAGTTGAAAATGAACGCCGTGTTGATCTATAGGCTGTAGATGTTGCCGTTGAGATCTGGAACTAGGGACTTTGCCATGGCTCCATCTTGTTATGACCTTAAGGCCGGTTGTTGACGTTACGTCTGCATCCTGCTGGAGTTGAGAATGAATGCCGTGTTGATCTTCCGGGATGCAGATGTTGCCGTCGAGTTCTGACTCTCCCTTTGACAGAGTCTGATAGGGAAATGCGGTTCCCTTTTTTTATGCCCATGGATTGTATACATGGGTCAGTATGGACTCGCCTGTAGGGCAAAAGTTTCATTCTTTAATTTTTTTATTTCTTTCCGCGATGCTCTATCATTTCAGCTTTTTATATCGTGAAAGTCACGATTGCCTATCTTTTCGCGGTGCCCAATCATTTTGGCTATTTTTCTTTTTACTCGCTGCTTTTTATTGCGAGTTGCCCAATCAATTCGGTTATTTTTGTATGCATATCTTTTACTTGCTGATTTTGTTGCAAGTTGCCCTATCATTTTGGATATTTCATATGCATTTATATGTATTTTTGGCTCGCTGTTTTGTTGCGAGTATGGTCCTGAGATCTGATACCAATCTTAGCATCAGCATAGCTGCGACTTGAATGTTGCCAGGAGCGAATCATCACTTGCCATGAAAGGACTTGTAATTTGATACCGATTTAGGCATCAGCATCGCTACCACTGGGACATTGCCAGGAGCGAATCATCATTTTCCTATGTCGATGTCGAACAAACGTGGCTTAGCAAACAGGGTTAGGATTCTTTCGGCTAAGGCTTTTTACTTTATGAGTCGTAAAGGTCTCATAAAGATGTTTCTCCCTACAAGTCGTGATGATCTCGTTGGTGTGTTTTCTCCTTAGAAGTCGTGAAGACTTCTAAGTGGTGTTTTCTCTTATAAGTCGTAAGGATCTCATAAGAATATTTTCTCCTTATAAGTCGAGAGGACTTACAGGTGTTTGTTCACCAAATAGGGGGATTTCACGCCATTGGCGGAACTTGGTGGGGGAGACGTTTATTCGTGCTCATGGATTGTATACAAGGGTCAATATTGAACCGTTTGTAGGGCAATCTGGAAAATGTGATTGCTTAAGAACAGGTTCAGATCCCTATAGCTTAAGGCTTTTGAATCTTATGAACCGTGAGGGTCTCATAAGAGGGTTCTCCTTACGAGTCGTGAGGATCTCATAAGTGTAATTTCTTCTCAAGAATCGTGGGGATCCCTAAGTGTGTTGCTCCCTTGTGGGTCGTAAGGATCTTATGCAGGTATTTTCTCCTTACAAGGTCGAGTGGACCTTGCAAGTGTGCATGAATTTTTTACGAGTATGCGCCCTTTCGGGTTTTCACAAACTCGCCAGTAGCCATGCTGTTTTTACTCACGGAGCCCTTTCGGGGTTTCATCCGTGCCCATTCTGCTTGTGGACGTACCGTTTTTTTGTCACCCCAAGGGTTCTGCGGTTTGTAGTAGTTTAAAGACATTTCGGTCCGTAGCTAGTTTCAGGACATTACGGTCCATTGTTATTTTAGGGACATTTCGGTCTGTTGTTGCCATTTCGGAGACAATGGTTTCGCTGGATACTACTTATAGAGTTTGGGCTTGGGAAGATAGCGAGCGGACATAGGCGTCGTCATCTATCATTGACCTAGGACGTAACTCGTCAGGCATAGTATTTTTTCAGGAACCGTCCGTTTATTGGCCTGAAGGGTCTTTCTCCATGCATATCCATAAGCATGTAAGCTCCACCTTGGTAGACTTTGTCTATGATGTACGGGCCCTCATAGTTCGGCTCGAGTTTCCCCTGTTTGGCACGATTGGGGATCATAGGTCTCTTGACCACTAGCACGAGCTCACCTTGGCGAAATGTTCTCGGCCTAGTCAGTCTTTCGTATGAGTGCGTCATCCTTCTTTTGTAAGCCTCCAAGTTTTGCTGTGCCATGAGACGAGTTTCATCGAGGGTGTCGAGCTCCTCAAGCCGAAGATGAGCATTCTCTTCGTCTGTTAGTTCGTAATGAACCGCCACTCGTAGAGAGGGTAGCTCTATCTCCAAGGGGAGTACTGCTTCAGCGCTGAATACCAATGCATACGGTGTTGAGTTTGTGGCCGTTTTGAATGTAGTTCGATACGCCCAGAGAGCTTCATGCAGTCTCTCGTGCCAGTCCTTATTATTTTTGGACACCGTCTTCTTTATGATCTTCGTCAAGGTCTTGTTAAAAGCCTCCGCTAGACCGTTAGCTCGGGGATTATAGACCGAAGAGTATCTCCAGTCTATATTATGCTGTTGTGCGAAGCGGCTAATTTGTGACTTCTGTTGGCCGGCCCGTTATCAGAGATAATCCTTCGCGGAGTGCCGAACCGATAGATGACGTGTATCTTGAAGAAATCGATGATATTCTCCATTTTCACTTCTCTTAGCGGTACTGCTTCTGCCCACTTAGAGAAGTAATCGGTTGTCGCCGATATGAATCGATGTCCTCTGGATGGCGCTGGTTTGATGGGCCCAATTATGTCGGTTCCCGACATTTCAAACGGCCAGCTAGCCACTGTTGGGTGTAGCGGGTTTGGATGCTGGTGGATGAAGTCTCCATGAATTTGGCATGAGTGGCACTACTTCGCGTATTCAAGACAATCCTGAATCATCATGGGCCAATAGTAGTCCATCCTTTTGATCTTCAGCTTCATGTTTGTCCCGGCTTGATAAGAACCGCAGAGTCCGTCGTGAGTTTCTTGGACGACTCTCCTTGCTTCTTCTGGCCCCAGGCATCAGCCATAGACAGTCGAACGATCTCTTATATAGAGTATCATTGACGAAGGCGAAAGACAGAGCTCGTTTCATGAGCTGATGTCTTGAGGATGCATCTTCAGGTGTTCGACGGAATTTGAAGTAGTCTATAAAGACTTCTCTCCAATCCTTAGCATTTTCTTGGTCTTCTATTTGTAAGGCTGTTTGCTTGGTCGCTTCCTTTTCTTCAGACGAATCCAGAGATATTTCTGCTGGTGCAAGAACCCAACAGCTTTGTACAACGATCCTTACGTCATCAAGGTTTTCATCAGCCAGTTCTTTAGCGAGCTTGACTAACGCATCCGCCTTACTATTTTCTACACGCGGTATGCTTTCTAAGGCGTAGGAAGGGATTTGAGTCAGCAATTGTTGTACTCTCTTGCCATACTTTACCAACTCTGGTTTGCACGTCTGATAGTCGCCGTTTACTTGACCGACGACCAGCTGGGAGTCTCCGTATATGAGGAGGTCTTCGATTTTCATGAACGTTCAAAACCTGGCGCGGGACAAAATTACTATCTCCAGGTTCGACTCGCAATCATCACAAATGCTCAGGTCTGTAATACTGACATTGTGCTTCGGGCTGCTCGTCACTGACATCAAGTTCCATGATATTGATGCCAAGACTTGCTACAACGCTTTGCTCGGCAGGCCTTGATTACATGAGTACAACATCATCCTTTCTACACAACATTAGTGTATGAAGTACTTCAAAGATGGCCTCGAGTACACAGTTACAGGGGAGCTGAACCCATTCTCCGTAAATGATGTCCGCAAATACGAAAACGCCAAGTACTTCTTACCAGACTTTGAAAACATGGAAAGATGTCGCAAACCGGAGAATAAACAAAAATCCATCGCCACTATCCCAATATTTGGGAGCGATACCGAGGAGGATGAAGAGATGGTCTACTACCCCAAGGAAATAGGCCAGGGCCATCTACTCCTATTCTGGTCTTTGGCAGTGACTCTAAGGACGAGACCAACACAGTGTTCTCCGTCCCCCCGTCAATACAGACCTTTGCTAGAACTGACCAGAGTTTATAAATTACCATGGTTCCGCAGCGGCATTACAGCGTGCAAGAGCTGCAAGACCTTGCACGCCACTCCTAAGCAAAGAGGTGAAAAGTCGATCCTTTTCTACCAATCCACGGAGACTAAAGGGGAGAAAGAAGTCTGGAACGGTGCCGAACCAGCGTTCGATAGGCTTCAACCAATTCATTTGCCTAAATACTATGCAGAGGGACTGAAAAGGCTATTGAGACACCAAGGCGTACCCTTCAAACAGACTGCTCGACAAGCTCAGTTCTATAAAAAGATTTAGGACGTTCCCGGGACTCAGCGGAAGATGGCCAACGGAAGAATAGAGACGACTAGCCTTGGATACGTTCGGTCCAAGAAACGGGAGTGGTTCCATGGCTGCCATGTCATAAATAACTCCGGTGGAGAAGCGAATGCATTTCCAGATAGCATTGATGTCAAACCAGAGCGAGATCCCGTCGTGAGAATACCAAGCCCGTCATTCGAAGAACAGATTGACAAGATGATAAGAGAAGCAGGTCAAAAGGTTCGGGATGACCATAGCCTCGAAATGGCCATTTACGAGAAAGCCAGAACGCAGCGTATCATTTAGCAGGCTACGAAAGGAGAAGACGACGATGCCTTTGACCATCAGCCCGTTGTGCGCTCTCGTGGCAAGAAAGAAGCCCGACGTAGAAACAACAGCAAGGTGAAGAAAGGAACGGTGTTCAAAGACAGCGAAGCGGATCCAAGAAGCCATACGAGCGAGAAAAAGTCGGCTGGAACCCGTCTTTTATGAAGAAGATGGGTCAGGAATATTCATTCCCTAAAGACAAGACAAGGAAAATATTCAGCCTTGTCATGAAGCATCAAATGATGACGCTCCTGGAGTCTTGATACCCCCAACTGATAAACGAGATCCATCACCCGGATTATTGCTCCAACCACCGAGTAGTAGGACATCCTCTTGAAGACTGCTTCACCTTCAAAGACTGGGTTGAAGATCAGTATCAGCAAGGCAGGTTTGCTCTATCCGACAGTTAGAGGGTAGCCCCGCCATGAAAGCATGAGCCGAAAGAAACCCACACACAAGGGAAAGTCTAGATCAATATAAAGCTTGGAAACGAACTCGTACTTGTCACGTGATAACATTCTCAAAGGAGGAGGACCACGAGAATATGGACGACCTCTCCTAATGCTTCGAAAATGAAGATGAGAATGAGGTGATCTCAGAATTTCCACCGGCACAGAAGGAGCTGGAAGATAAGACACATACCACGGCGGACAACCTAAAAAAATCGATTTGGGGACGGCAGACGAGCCAAGGCCAACGTTCGTCAATGAGCTGCTGTCTGAGAAACAGATGGCCATGTTAAAAGACGTGCTTATGCAGTATAAAGACTGTTTCGAATGGAACTATTCCGAGATGCCGGGATTAGATCCAGAGATAGCTGTGCATAAACTGGCAATATCGCCGGACGTCAAGCCAGTCAAACAGGCGCCAAGAAGAATGCGGCTCGAGCTTGAGATGAGTATCAATGCCGAAGTCAAGAAGCTAATCGACTCTGAATTCATCCAAGAAGTTCAATACCCTGACTAGATCTCCAATATCGTTCCTGTAATGACGAAAAATGGGACAATAAGCATCTGCGTAGATTTTCGGGATCTTAACAAAGCTTGTCCGAAAGATGACTTCCCAGTGCCTATTACCGAGCTAATGATCGATAATATATCCACCCATGAAATCTTCTCCTTCATGGACGGATCCTTAGGGTACAACCAAATCAAGATGCATCTTGAAGACCAAAAGCACTGCTTTCCGGACTTCGCTAGGCATATTTTGCTACAAAATGATGCCCTTCGGTCTGAAGAACGCTGGCGCCACCTACCAGAGGGCCATGACAAAGATCTTTGATGTCCTCATACATGAGATTGTCAATGTTATATTGACAACCTCGTAGTGAAAATCAAATCGTACGAGGAGCACTGGGAGCATCTCAAGATAGTGTTCCAGCGCCTTCAGAAGTACAACTTGAAGATGAACCCTCTGAAGTGCGCATTCGGAGTTTCCTCAGGAAAATTCCTAGGATTCATCGTACGGCACCGGGGCATCGAAATAGACCCGTCAAAGATCAAGGCGATTATGGAAATGCCTTCGCTAAGAACTCTCAAGCAACTGTGGTCTCTCCAAGAAAAGCTCGCGTATATCTAGCGGTTCATAGCTAACCTTTCCGGCAAATGCCACCTCTATAGTCATCTAATGAAGAAGGGGACCCCATTCGTTTGGGATCGTAAATGCCAAAGCGCACTGGACAAAATCAAGCAATATCTGCAGAACTCGTCGGTACTGACCGCTCCAGTCAAGGGAAAGCCCCTCATCCTGTACACAACAACGCTTCAAGGTGCTTTAGGTGCGCTATGGGCACAAGAGAACGACCAGGGGAAGGAGAGAGCTCTCTACTATTTGAGTCGAGTTCTCCTGGGGCAGAAAACAATTACTCCCCCATCAAAAAGCATTGCCTGACACTGATCTTCGCGGTAACGAAGCTCCGACATTACGCCTTGGCCTATGAGGTCCATCTCATATCAAAGGTGGATCCTCTCAAATATTTGATGTCAAGAGCCATACTAACGGGAAGGCTTGCCAAATGGTCCCTCCTCTTGATGGAGTTCTAGATAGTATATCGGCCCCTCAAGGCAATAAAAGGCCAGGCCATCATTAGCATTCTCACTGAGTATCCGATACCAGCTAACTCCTTCTTGAACCGCGAGTTGCCGGACGAACACGCGTTTGACGCAATCGATGGGGAGAAAGAAGAGAGTGATACCTCATGGGAACTCTACTTCGATGGGGTATCGTCTATGAAGAGGAGGAAGCAAAGCACCCCCATAATCAAAGCCGGAATAGGCCTTATCTTTGTGACTCCACAAGAAGGGATAATGCGTTTTGCCCTTTCCTTAACGGAGCCAAGAACAAACAACGAAGAAGAATATGATGTTTTGATAGCAGGTCTCGAGATCGCCATTGACATGGGAATCGAGAACCTCCTCATATATGAAGACTCTCAGCTGGTCGTTAGCCAAGTAAATGGCGACTACCAGACATGCAAACCGGAACTGATCAGGTATAGTGAAAGAGTGCAGCAATTACTGACTCAAATCCTATCTTACATCCTGGAAAGCATACCGCGGATGGAAAATATCAAGGCAGATGCTTTAGCCAAGCTCGCTAAAGAACTGGCCGACAAAAACCTCGATGACGTAAGGATCATTGTGCAAAGCCGTCGGATTCTCGTGCCAGCAGAATTACTTCCAGAGTCACCTGAAGAAAAGGAAGCGTCCGAACAAGAGGCATTCCAATTAGAAGATGAAGAAAAGGCGAAGGATCGGAGAGAAGTCTTTGTAAACTACTTCAAATCTCATCGAGTTCCCAAAAATGCATCTTCAAGACATCAGCTCACGAAACAAGCTCTGTCTTTCGCCTTTGTCAATGATAATCTATATAAGAGATCATTCGTCAGTTTGTGGCAAGATGCTTGGGACCGGAAGAAGCAAGGAGAGTTGTCCAAGAAACTCACGACGGACTCTGCGGTTCTCATCAAGCCGGGCCAAAGATGAAGCTGAAGATCAAAAGAATGGGTTACTATTGGCCCACGATGATTCAGGACTGCCTCGAATATGCGAAGCAGTGTCACTCATGCCAAATTCACGGGGACTTCATCCACCAGTATTTGAATCCGTTACACCCGACACTGGCTAGCTGGCCATTCGAAATGTGGGGAACCGATATAATCGGGCCCATCGAACCAGCATCATCCAAGGGACATCGGTTCATATTGGAAACGACCGATTACTTCTCTAAGTGGGCAGAAGCAATACCGCTAAGAGAGGTGAAGACGGAGAACATCTTCCATTTCTTCATGACACATGTCATCTACCGATTCGGTACTCCGCGACGGATTATCTAGGATAACGGGCAAGCCATAAGATCAGCCGCTTCGCGTATCAGCATAAATAGATTAGAGATATTTTTCAGTCTATAACCCCCGAGCTAATGGTCTGGCTGAGGCTTTAAACAAGACCTTGACAAAGATCATAAAGAAGACGGTGTCTAGAAACAAAAATGAATGGCATGAGAGATTGCATGAAGCTCTCTGGGCTTATCGGACCACGTTCAAGACCGTCACGAATACAACACCATTCACGTTGTTATTTGGAACGGAAGTGGTTCACCCCTTGGAGATAGAACTACCTTCTTTACGAGTGGCGGTCCGACATGAGCTGACGGATGAAAAAATGCCCACCTTTGGCTTTAGGAGCTTGATGCCCTCGATGAAACTCGTCTTATGGCGCAGCAAAACCTGGAAGCTTACAAAACAAGGATGTCGCGTTCATACGAAAGACTGACTAGGACGAGAACATTCCACCAAGGCGAACTCATGTTAGTCGTAAAAAGACCTATTATCCCCAATCGTGCCAAACGGGAGAAATTCGAGCCAAACTATAAGGGCCCGTATATTAGACAAGGTCTACCAAGGTGGGGCCTACTTACTCATGGATATGCATAGCGAAAGACCCTTCCAGCCAATAAACGGCCGGTTCCTTAAGAAATAATACGCTTGACAAGTCATGGCTTAGGTTAATGATGGATGATGACGCTCATGTCCGCTCGTTGTCTTCCTGAGTCCAAACTCTTTTGAAGTAGTATCCGGCAAAATCTCGCCTCAAAATCCCAATGGACCGAGATGTCCTTAAACTAACGATGGACCGAGATGTCCTTAAACTAACAATGGACCGCAATGTCCTTAAACTAAATACACCGCCTCAAAACATGGCGACAGTGGAATCCAGGTCCATAAGTCCTAGCGGCGAGGATTGCAACTTAAGTCCCTCTGGCTACACAGCTACACCGTTCAGCGAAGTCCCACCGTGATAAAAAAACAGTATGTCCAAACGCAAAATGGGCACGAATGAAAACCCGAAAGGGCTCCGTGAGTAAAAACAACAGGGCTACCGGCGAGTTTGTGAAAACAATAAAGGACGCGATCTCGTTAAAATAAAAAAAACACCTGCAAGGTCCTCTCGACCTTGCGAGGGGAAAACACCTGCGTGAGATCCTTACGACTCACAAGGGAGCAACACACTTAGGGATCCCCATGATTCCTAAGGTGAAATTACACTTACGAGATCCTTACGACTCGTAAGGAGAATCCACCTTATGAGACCCTCACAGCTTAAAGTATTCAAAAGCCTTAAGTTACAGGGATCTGAACCTGTTCTTAAGCCATCACATTCCTCAAGTTGCCCTATAGGAGGTCCAATATCGTCCCTTGTATACAATCCACGGACACAAATAAACGTTTTCCCCACCAAGTCCCACCAACGACGAGGAATGTCCTCATGTAGTGAACGACACTTGTAAGTCCCCTCGACTTATAAGGAGAAAACACTCTTGTAAGATCCTTACGACTTATAAGAGAACACACACTTAAGAATCCACACGGTTCCTAAGGAGAAAACACACCTACGAGATCCTCACGACTCATAGGGAGAAACACTTTTATGAGTCCCTTACGGCTCGTAAAGTCGAAAAACCTTAGTCAACAGGATCTTAACCCTGTTTGCTAAGCCACCTTTGTCCAAATCGACAAAGGCAAATGATGATTCGCTCCTGGCAATATCCCAATTGTAGCGATACCGATGCCTGAATCGGTTTTAAATTCTAAGTCCTTTCTAGGCAAATGATGATTCACTCCTGGCCATATTCCAGTTGCAGCGATACTGATGCTAAGATTGGTATCAGATCTCAAGTTTCATACTCAAAGCAAAAAAAATCAGCGAGCCAAAAATGCATATGAAATCGAAATGGTAGGGCAACTCGCAACACAAATCAGCGAGTAAAATAAATGCATATAAAATAGCCGAAATGATTGGGCAACTCGCAATAAAAAGCAGCGAGTAAAGAAAAAGAAAAATAGCTGAAATGATTGGGCGATCGCGACTTTCGCGATATAAAATGCTGAAATGATGGAGCATCACGGAAAGAAACAAAAAAATGAAACTTTTGCCCTGCAGATGAGTCCACATCGACCCCTGTATACAATCCATGGGCACAAACAGAAAGGGAACCATATTACCCCACCGGGCTTCGTCAAAGGGAAGCAAGATCTCAATGGCTACATCTACATCCTAAAAATCAACAACGACATTTCTTCTCGTTCCAACCAGAAGCAGATAAGACGTCAGCAAAACGGAGCCACGGCAAAGTCCCCTAGTTCCAATTCTCAACGGTTCACAGACAGCCTAGAGACTACCTCGGAGCTACGGCAAAGTCCCCTAGTTCCAAATATCGATGGTTCACAGACAACCTAAAGACTACCTCAGAGCCATGGCAAACTCCCTAGTTCCAAGTCTCGATGGCAGTATCCACAGCCTAGAAATCAACAACAGCGTTCTTCCTCCCTCCGGCAGGATACAGACACGGCATCAACAAACGGAGCCATGGAAAAGTCCCCTAGTTCCAAATCTTGACGGTTCACATACAACCCAAAGACAATCTTGACATTCATTGCAATATGGCAGACACAATGTCAACAAACGAAGCAAAGGAAGATGCCTAGCTTCAGGGTCTTGACGGCAACTCAAATCAGACCTGAAAGACTATCAGAGATCATCCCACTCCAGCGCGGAGTGGTTATTACTCATCGGGGCTCCCAAAATGAGCCTAACCTCAAGTAAAAAGCGACATGGAATATCCCTAATGCTTGTTCTTTCGATGGTAATATCACCTGGAAGATTACTTGAAGACGTCTTGTCCAGCCCCCGAAGGGATCAGAGACACGACAGTTGCGGGGCTACTTGAACAGCAAGATTGCGTATCGAGGAATACACCGGCCAACGCGACGGTACAACGGGTAAAAAGCCATAGTACGACAGACCCTAACGGACTTCTATTAATAGGAGTTAACTGTGACGTTAGGACATCCTTGCGAGAACTTCTCGATTCGTCTCGACTCGTGGGGAAAATAATGTTCCTACGAGAACTTCTTGACTCGTCTCGACTCGTAGGGAAAAGCCTTAGGCAATGAGGATAAGGACATGTTTCCTAAGCACTGAGGCCCTGCAAGTCGGTCCAAGATGGACTATGGCATACTATTCACGGGCACACTCTCTAAAGTCGAATATCGACAAAGAGGGAAACAACCACCAATGAGTCCTCACGACTTGTAAGGGGAAAAATTCTCTCGTGAGATCCCTACGACTCTCAAGAGAAAACGCACTTAGAAGTCCTCACAACTCCTTAGGAAAAAACACACCTGTGGGATCCTCACGACTCGTAGGGAGAAAAGTCTTTATGAGACCCTCACGGCTCATAAAGTTGAAAAGTCTTAGACAGCAGATCTGAACATGTTTCCTTAGCCATCGCTGCCCTGCGAGGAGATCAAGATAGACTATCCGTTGGTCACATTTTCCAAAGGGGCATACCGGTATGAAATAAAATATGTCTTTTATTCATGAATTCAAGTGAATACAAGATACAAAGGAATCAAAATGAATGCATGTTATTCATAAATTTCAAGATTACAGTCAATAAAAATAAGAGCGGTACAAAGACGGTTATTGAGGAGAAGGCATCTTCAACAAATCAGTAAACTGCTCGCACGCTCCTCCCAATCCTTTCTCATGACCAGCCATCATGGCCAACTCTGCTTCAACTTGAGCCCATTGCTGTAAACAGGACGAAAGCTTCCCATCGGCTTCTATCATGGCAGCTTCACGGTCTTGCATGACCCGCTCGGCAAAGTCAAGCGTCCGCCTCAGCGTCAACCCATCCGAAATACATCTTTGGAGATTGTCAAAAACAGCTTTTAGCTGTGCAGCATTCGCTTCAATCTGGGCATGCAGTCGGATAGATTCGCTGGAAGCCACCTCATGTTCCTTTCATCTCAGGGTCGCCTCTTGTTCAAAATGGCGAATGAAAGAAACACTATGCTCAATCCAAGCAGCCCGCTGAGAGTTCGAAGTTAATACTTCAGGAGATGGACGCTGGAGCTCAATCTCGTGCAGGAAAGGCTCGATCTTTCTGCAGTAATCAACCTAAGAGCCGACGATAGCTTCATTATGGAAATTCACGAGTGGCGCCAGCATTGGATTGACTTCCATGGAAAAATTCGTAGCAGAAGTGAGGGCCTCGGCATTGAGATCCTCAATGAATTCGCTCAACGTTCACCGGCTATTTGCGGCGCTCCTATAAGACATGCGTTTAGCAAAGGGCCCTGCGGGCATTGGAATGCGAGTCTCGAAAAGAGCCGGAGCTGGCGCAATTTCTGCAAAATGAATTAGGGTCAAAATTCGACTCGGGGAATAAAGAAAACACATTAGCAATGAAGTCTATTATACCGGCTGTGAAAGGCGGCAGGATGGGCAGTACCGGAGGCACGGCTATTCTCTCATCTCCTCCTCTGACCCGTGAAGCTATGATCAACATGAAGAAAGCTTAGCAATAATATGTCTATTCGTAAAAGAAAGGAAGGGACGTTAGTTGAAGAATATACTAACCAATACCAGAAGGCGGAACGACTTCCCACTGAAAGGAGAAATACGGGTTCAACACCTGGTATAGATGGTCGAAAAGGACTCCTGCAGAGTTGCGACAATATACTGTCAATACAAGGAGGATGGTACCCACAGTAAAACAAATAAGTCGCAAATCCATACCTTCCGATATTTGAGAGGGCATAGAAGAAAGCGAGGGGACAGCGATCGTCAGAGTGGCGACCGGCGACACTTCTTCAGACGGCAAAGCCTCAGAGTTCACCGCACCTATACTCAAGACAAACAAAATATCATTAGAAGGGCTGAACAGGATTGAAAAACGCGAAATAGTGACCCAGTGACTACCTGATAAATCATGAACCGAAACCATGACGGAGGCGTCACTGGGTGTAACGTCTTCTACGCTCTCTCTCGGAGGAGTAGATTTCACGCCCATAGATTCATCCCCTGACTCGACGAGGGCCGTCATGATGCTTGCGACGCCCGCCGATACCAAGGATCCATAGGGAGAAAGGGCAGCGGTCTGGACAGTCCCTGATTCCCGAGAAAGAGTAGCAACTTCGGGCACTGTAACCGCCATAGTTTCACCTATCATACCATCGCCAAGACTTAGCCCTGTAGAAAATGCATATGTTAAAATTCGAAGATCAAGTTCTAGTAAAAAACTGGGCGTTACGTTACCTTGGAGCATCTTTTTAGTTTCTTCCCAAGCTGTGCGTGCAACCTGTCTACGGGTTGTAGAAAAGGCAGAGGGAACATCCGCCGAAGGAGTATCAGCAAGTGGAATGCTGCTTGAGCCTGCACCTACGGCCAAACCGGCATCGCATTCCCTCGCCGCATGCTTCCTACGCTTCCTTTCGGTCTGAGCAGTGAGAAATGATCTCCTCAAGACCTCTGACAAGGGGACGTCGTCATCCGAACCGAGCTCTGCCCCCGGAGCTGTTACGGCATCCATCATCGGTTGCTTCAGCAAAGCCACCTGCGGTGACGTTGGGAGAGCTGGGGCCATAGTAGCTGGCTCTGAAATTTTTGCCCCATCGCTACTCGGGATCGGCACTGCACTTGGAATAACCTGAGTCAAGGTAGTCCCTGCAATAAAGTAAAGGAGAGGGTCAAAGCATGAATAAAAAGAATAAGGGTGTAATAAAGCGACTCATACCAAGACCCAAAGAAGCGCGGAGCCTCTCTTCCTCCTCGAACGTCCTGAGGGAAGCCGCGAGAGTCTCTTTGGCAGAAATACCTGTTGAAGAAGAAAGCATCAATACAAACAAAACAAAGAGAAAAGAGATAGCCACGGAAGAACATAACTGAAAGTATACCTGATTTCGCGATAGTAATCAGCGCCGCTTCCTCGCGAGCCAATCGCTCGGAAGCCATAAGGGTAGCCTAGAGATCAGTATCATCCGAAGGCGTGATGAATAAACCCTCATTGGTCCCATACTCGCACAAACCCTCGCTATAGGGAGCATGTGGCTCCTGACCAAATATGACATCGGCAGAGAATAGCGACTTCTTCTTTTTCTGCGAGTGGACGCCGGTGGCCGATGACAAGAGCTTGCGCTTGACGGGCATTTTCGGGCGACGGGTCCTAATTTCTGCACCAACGCCGGATTCCGGGGACACTACAACTACCGTTTCTACAGGAACACGGGGTGGAGGATTCTCAGAGAAGGCGCGCGGGACCACGACCGCAGCAACTTCTCTTAAGGAGGGACGAAGGGCGGTCCGTCGCTTCAAAGGAACTGCCGGATTACCAGCTGGGACAATATCCTTATGATCAAGTAATAGCCGCCTCTCTTCCTTGATAACAGCACCCGTCGCATGCTGATACCACGCCACGTAGGCATTCGAACCTTTCGGCACGTAGCTCGACTCGCCTATGAGAAAGTTAGACCTCGTATTTAGCTGCATAAAGTGGTGCAGCGCGCTGCGAATACCCTCTTCCATAGAAACCGGCTCAGCTAAGAAAGCCTCGAGCGGGACACCCTGATTGTAACCCGACTGTTGAGTGAAACGGTATAGGTTATACCTCATGAACAATGCTGAGGCGCCTTGCCTGAACACTAGAAAGCCTGGCCTAATCGAATATAAGTGTAGTTTCTCCCGAGCCTTCAACGTAGGAGCCCCGTCTTTGAAAGTACCACGCAGCGGTTGCACTGCCTTGGTAGATTCCTTGCCGATAGTTAAGACTTTATCGACAAAAGTCATACTATCCCTGATTATACGCGAGCGAAGGACCAGACATAGAGCCTCTCGCTACGACGGATCTAGTGCAGAAGCGTCAACTAGAAACATGCCCCGGGGAAAGTTATAGCTGTCGTAGAAGCGGGGCCATTTGTGGACTCCAAAAGCACCAAGCACGTGCATCTCGACCCAGGACGTGAAGTAGTGCAATCGAAGATGTACAGGTTTTACCACTGGTAGTATACGCTGCTAAGCTCAGGCCGTGATATAGATGAGCTAGCCCTGCAATCCCAACGGCGACACGCGTCCCTGCAACCATGTGGTGGGCTGGATAATTGACAGAAGGACTCATATAGAGAGAGTGCATCGGAAGCACAAACCAGCTCAACCACAGGCCGATGAACCCCAGGAAGAACGTCTCTCCATCGACGTCTGGAGCAACGAACTCTGCAAAAGGGATGACCGGGGTGTCTGGAATGAAGAAGCTTCTTAAATCTTCTTCCGCCGTCTACTGGTTATCCAAACCGAAACCAAACGGGTCGTCAAGTTTGGCGAATTTCGCGGATTTTTTTGACAAGACTTCTTGGCGAAGAAAGCGAGCGATGAAATCTGTGAAGCTGACTCCATGCCTCTCAGACTCTAGAAATAGACTCTCATAAATGTTCAACATCTTGATTAGGCTCAGGAATCGATGTTGAACGGCATTCTCCGGAGTAAAGCCCATCACCACTAATTTGGTGGCGAAGATGTACTCGTCAGGGGGAAGTATATCCTCGTAATGTTCCCTTCTAACGGGTGGGCCCAAAATTTCCGCGAACTCCTCCAAGGAAATCGAAACTTCCCGGTCCGATAGATGAAAGGTGTGAGTCGGGATGTTCCATTGCTCTAGGAAATCCTTTACCCACTATACATAAGGTGTGGGATACTGGAAAAAAGACTCATAAATTGCGGGGTACTACCCGAGCTTTAGCAACAGCAACTTCTTGGTCGACAGGATGTATCGAGCCCACTGCAGATATCTGGCTGATTGGCGAGGAGTCAAACCAATCATATATACTTGTCACCAAGGGCGTGACTCGCCTTGACATATGCGTCGCCCCAAGATATCCAAAGCCATCGGCGGCTGTATGGGTATTGAAGCCATAGAAGGCTGAAGGCGACCCTCTGAGGTCCAGTTGACCTTCTCTACAGCGTAATTCACTTGAGGCGAGTCGGCGTAGTGAATTGCTGAAATGGGCTTTGAGGGTACTGCACAAGAAAAAATGCGCCGGCCCTGGATAATCTAATTGTACCATGACCCCCATAGATGAAAAGATTTCTGCTCCGGATCGTGAACTTTAATGAGTGCGAAGACATCCCGATCCACGGGCGAGTTAGCAAAGGCGCTCTCAGAACGTACAAAAGGGAAGGAAGAGTTGAAAGCCATAGTATCTGTACGAAAAGAGACGAGGGATTAGTTGTCAACGCTATATTATGAATCCTGATACTTAGTACTTAAAAAATTATACCTCACTGTAATGCAGAAGAAAGAGACAAAAGGGGACCCACAAAAATAAGATGACATCCCATCATTGATGGGGCAATCACTCATTAAGGATGGAATCCTAAAAGGATTCTCATTTAATCAGAAACTCATTGGGCTAAGGAGTTGAACTCCCTCGAGAGCAGTGCTCTGCAGACAGAAATCATATCTGTCAAATGTAATTAAGAGAGGAATAAAATTCCCCAAAAATTTCTAAAAGAGCTATGCACTGTAAAAGCAATGGTACAAGGCAAAACCCCAAGATCTTTAAAGATCTGAAGGAAAAATCCTAGAAATTCTAAGAGTTCTTCATTAACGGGTTAAGAAACCCTAAAAAACATTTTTAAAATCTGTGTTCTATGATGAGCAAGACACAGAGCAAGGCACGCGAGGGAACTTTTAGAATCTGTATGGGAAAATATTTTTAAAATCTGTTGAGGAAATACAGAATTGAATTCCCCGTCGAAATACAGAATTGCCCTCTGTAAAACAGAATTGAATTCTGTTGAGGAAATATTTTCTCAAAATCTTTCTAAATAAGAAAGATTGCCCTCTGTAAAACAGAGCACCGTTGGATTAAAAATCCGATGGTGGATAAAGATCACCAAGCTATAGAATAAGCTCTGTATGGGAAAATATTTTCCCAATCTTGTTAAAAACAAGAAAAATATCTTCTGTAAAATAGAAATTCTTGGATCAAAGATCCAACGGTGGATAAAATCCCCAAATCAATTAAGGATCTCTCAATGAGAAATTTCTTTAACTAAATCAACAAACTTGCCTCCATTATATAAAGGCCCCAAGACTTCAAGTCTTGCACAGAAGAACCCCCTCCCCCCGCTAAACTTCAAGTTCAAAAAGAAGAGCAACCAAAAAAGAATGCTTTAAGAGAGAAGAAGGAAGAAGAACCTTCTTCAAGGTAAATAAAGATAATAGAGATCATAGTATCTTATCTGCATATCCAAGGGTTTAACCCTCATAAAGAACATAGTTCTTTGCCCTGGATCCGAGATCCATGAGACAAGTCTCCCACAAATGAGAATTTAATTCTCGTGGGGACAAATTTGTTCTTGGGGATCGAAAATCCATAGGAGAATAGAGAAGTGAATATTTTCAGAAAAATGCATAATGAATGAAACAGCGCTAAGCGCCTCACGTGCCCCCTCACGTGGGCGCTGCTCTGATAAAAAGTGTTTAGCACTCAATAGTTGACGCTTAGCGCCAAGTGTCTCACATGCCCCTCACGTGGGCGCTGCTCAAATAAGGAGTACTTAGCACTCAATGGTTGGTGCTCAGCGTCAAGCGCCTTACGTGCCCATCACGTGGGCGCTGCTTAACATAAAGTGATATGCACTCATCAAACAGCGCCTAGTGCCAAGCGCCTCACGTGCTCCACACGTAGGAGCCATAAAGAGTGTTTAACACTCCATAAAAAAACAAAAAAGGGGTTAAAGTAAAGGGTGAGCGTCAAAACCCATATCAATGCCCGGCACTTTTTGCACAGAAAAGGGACTGAGCCCGAATAAGTGTTTAACACTTTATTCAAAGATTAAATGGGTTGAGTCCAAGTTAACCAAATCCCCAACTCAAATCAACCGAGCCCATGTGCTCATCATGTTCCAAAGTGGTCTTAGTCCCAAACACAACTACAGATCTCCCAACTGACATTGGTTTAAAGGTACATCTCCTCACACCTCTGAAACATGTCGTTGTAATTCTTTACTGTCTTCAGAGAGGTGGTGGGTCCCGACACCCAACAACTCCTACGGATCGCAATGTCCTTAAACTAAATGCTCACCCTAAAAATGGTGATCTATGGACCGCAACATCCTTAAACTAAGACAATATAGAGTCCAAATGCTCTTTTGTTGGGTCTGAATGATCCCAAAAATCCTGTTGAGTAGATCTTAGTCTAAAATTAGACTAACGTATTCTCAACTAACATTTAAGTTGATCTTAATCCTAAACAAGATTAACGATCCTTAAATCAAACCAAACCCAAATCTAAGGAAATAAGGATTTGGACTAATCCATGCCCTATGGGCGACAACACAAATTAGTCTCCATATACAGTCCACGGGAAACCAAAAATAAAACAAACACACACGACACGAAGTGAACTTCTGGAGCCGGAGAAAGTGGTTATCGCTAAGCGGTGACATAATTAACTGCAGGGGCTTGCGCCTGCAGGGAAGAGAGTCCCCATAATCAAAAACCCCTCGCAAACGAGGGAGAATCTAACGAAGTCTGCTACAATGGCCGCATCCGTCCAAACCTCCAATACACGATGCCATAAATCAACTTGGCATCTTCGAAGAGATGGACGGATAAATCCAAATAGCATCTGCCCTCAAATTCAGGAAAGACGATCCATCCCGGAACCGTCTCCATTTTCGGAGGTAAACAAATCTAAATACTAGTCGCTCCATGACAAGTCTACGCGAGAACTGGAGGCAGGGTCTCCATCAAGGATGTCTCGATTGATATCCAAGATAAATGGATAGTGCTCGATGTCTTACCTATGACACTAATATAAGTGCTTCCATACCCGTCCCATACCAGTTATAGTCACACTTATATATGTCCCATAGGTGTCGACAATGCAATAACTAATTGGTTCCGCTGATTGCGTACAAGTACGCGTCACTTCCATTATTCAATCACGCTTTTACACTAACGTACTTGCCACAATCCAATCACTAACATTTATCACTTGGTAATATACCACATTCACTAGGATATTGACACAAATGAACACTATTTACAAGGGTATAATAGTCATGCAGCTGATGGGGAAACAGCAAATGCACTACTGAATACATATGAGTCACCGGTGTCGGTTGGATTAGAAAAATCACATAAAATCACACGTGGATAATTTGGTGAAACAATATAAAAAGAATATTAAGTATACTTGATTATCTAAGTATTAAAATTAGTTTCAAGTCAATCGGGTTACAGGTTTGCGAGTTACAGTCATTCCATTGTAAGCGTCCTCTGCTAGAAATCCAGTTGCAGAACTGGAAGTCTATCTCGTAACACGTTTTACTCCCTGTTGGGATCATAATTAGGCGACCCTACTGTTCAACTAATTGTAGGGCTATGAGTTAAATTTACAGTGCAGTATACGAATCAACATTAGTCATCTTGTCTTAGGATTTATGATCATATTACCGATGAAGGGTACAAGCTAAAATGACAGAAATCTGTCGTACATGTCATCCGTTTAAAATATGATTTAAATAACAAATAATACTAGAATTTAGTGAAACCGGTATCATTGGAAAGCTAAAACAATTTTCTACGCATAGGTAATTGTCTTTGCACACTATCATAATTAAATATTAAGATTCAGGTGTATAAATGTATGTCAAGGGATAAGTTCCTGCTCTGTACTGCAGTCCAAGGTCAGGTAAGTTCTTTGTTTTCAACGTTCAGAGGATATATCTAACAGTAAACCTACACGTCGTGCTAAATATTATGAAGTACCCTTAGCAATGAACCTAGGCACGCTGCGATTGGATTTTTATGGAATTAATTATGAATTTAATGGTGTCAAGTGTTCGGTAAAACGGGAGTTTCGGTATAGACACTAAGGGCGTCACTTTATGCGTGAAAATGACTTCGATTTGCCACCAAACTTCTACAGAGTATTTGCTAAGAGTATTAGAGTCTAAATATCATAAGTTCCACCAGTTTAGACTTTTTTTTCTCATGAGAATCTCATCAAACACCTCGGTTATATATGTATATGATATTCCAACGAATTATTGGATTCTTTTATTCAGCCACACGATAATCATTTCATGAATTTCCTACTTGATTTAAACACGGATAGTAACCTTTAGAAGGTCCCAACGTTAAATTAATAAGATGATTAGCAGTAATTAGTTAGATCTAGGTAGCATAAATGTAGAATATATATATATATATATATTTATATATATATATATTTGTATATATTTATATATATATATATATATATATTTGTATAGATAACATGTACAACAAGTGTTTAACTTGCCTGAAGATGATCGGGGACACAACCGTGATGACGACGACAACAACGGCACGATCACGACGCAACGACACAGCGCAAGCAGCAGCAGCAGCGACAACCACAACAAGCTTAGGCTCGGCTCTGGCCCGAGCTCGTTGCGCGGCCTCGGAGTGGCTTGAGCTTGGCCTCGATGATTTGTTACGGGGTGGCTGCAGCAGTGGTGGAGGCAAGATCGTCGGTGGTGCTGGGTTGTGGCCTGAGTAGCGGAGGTAAGGGGACTGGCTTGGGCTCGGCTTGGAGCGAAGGGGATGGGCTCGGATAGTGGAGGCAAGGTCGAGGTGGCCGGAGGTGGAGCAGGTGCTGGCAGTGAAAGGAGCTGCAGCGGAGAAGATGGTGAGCTATGTAGTTACTGTGGTCACTGGGGCTCATCGGGCCAGAGCTAGGCATGGGGATCACTGGAAGAGGAAGGCGATGCGGAGCTAAGGCGGAGGTGCAGCGGGGCGACGCGGTGATTGTTGGAAGTGATGGCATGGAGTTATGGAGGAGGGAGGTGACGCCGGCGACGATGGTGATGGTGGTGCGAGAGAAAGGAAATGGCTCTGAGGCGGAGAGGGGCTTGGGTGGGTGGTCATCGTGGAGGCGGCGAAGGTGGTCATGAGGTTGAGGATGTGAGCTATTGAGGAGCTCTAGGTTGGGCATAGTGCTCGGGCTCATTGGCTGGGGCTAGGCGAAGAGATGAGGGGGTCAGGGGAGGAGAAGACGAGGAGGAGTAGGACGCTCGGAGGTTGGTGGAGGTAGTGATGGTTGCCGAGGCTCGTGGAGGTTGGGGGCTCATGCAGTTTGTGGTCGACGGTGAGGTGGTGAACTGCGATGGTGGTGATGCAGATGGTGAGGGGGTTTCGGGTTGCTTGAGGAGGAGCTGGTGGTCGGAGGAGTGTGGAAGCGAGGAGAAAATGGTGGAGCTGTTGTGGATGCGTGGAAAAGTGGATAAGGAGAAGAATATGAGAGGTAGCTAGGGTTTGCGTGGGAGAGATGGCGAGAAGGTGGCGGTGATCGTGGGGTTCATTGGAGAGAGGAGGAAGAGAGATCGTGAGTGATAGAGAGAGAGTGTGAGGAGAGGATTTGAGGGTGAGATCGAGGGGAGTGTTGGTGTCAAAATTTGCACCCCAGTTGACCGGGTCAAAGTCATGGTCAACCCTAAGTAAGCGAGGCCAAGCCCAAGCAAGTGGGCCCATGCCCAAGTCGAGCCTCGCGGCCGGCCTCCCCCATGCCGAAATAAAAAAATCATGTAATAAATAACTTTAATGTAATTTTTTTATGCATGAATGGGCATAAAGCCAAATTTTTGTAAAGTCCACGGCTCATGTGCAAAAGAAATGAGCACATGAGACATGGGATGGACAAAATGCCATTTTGTAAAGCCCAAGAGGATATATGTAAATTTTTAAGCCTATATAAGGCAACATGATAATGAAATAAAAAAACCTTATCATTCTCTAAAAACCTCTAGGTTTTTGTGCCTCCTTCTCCTTCCTCAAGATTCTAAACCTTCTTCCCCTTTTCTGAATTAAATCAAGAGTTTTACTCTTCCTTTTCCAAAAATAAATAGATTTTCATCACAAAACCCACAAAAGGAAACTCGGATCTTCCATCAGATCTCAAAAATGGGAGATTTTTAAATCTTACCCCCTTTCTCTAAGATCAGGCCAACCGAGAGGAAGAAGAAGGAGACCAACCTCCAAAAACCCACTTTGGGGAAGATCTAGGGCTCAAGGGAGAAGAAAGGAGTCCCCTTTCATCAGCTCCGAAAATATCTTAGGAGTTTAACTCCTCAATATATATATATATATATATATATATATATATATATATATAATAAATCTTTCTTTTTGGGAGTACAACTCCCAGCGCAGGGGATAAGCCCACTTGTCCTCTCTGTCAGGAGTTCAACCCCATAAGTCAAATCGGGAGCGCAGCTCTCAGTGCAGGGACCAAGTTCCTTTTGCTGCCGACGCCCGGCGCCCGCGTGCCAAGCATGTGGGGCCCTGGCGTCCAGCGCCCGCGTGCTAAGCACATGGGGCCCTGGCACCCAGCGCCGGTGTGCTAGGCATGTGAGGCGCTCCCACCCAGCGTCCGCGTGCTAGGCACGTGAGGCGCTGGTGCTCACGCGTTCTTTGGATGCTATTTCCCCCCTCATTTTATAAACACTCCATACTAAAAATACTTTCCCCTTTAGGAAAAATTTCTAACGGGGCGCTACCCCATACCCCGTAAGGAGGCTTCTAGCCCCCTTGACCCCCAGCCCGCTATCCGAGTAGCGGGACCCCCATAAAAGCTCTGCGGGGCCCCCGATATATCCAAAACTCCTTCAAAACACAACATTGCACATTGAGTTCGCATGACCTGTTTGACCCGTTAATCGGATGTTCTCTCGCTCCAAAGGCGAGGGGTGATTAACGGCAGCTTAGTCCGCGGCTGCCGGAGATTTGGATCTCCACAATCAATAAACCCCCGCCTACCCTAGGCAGGGGGAATCTATAATGCACCTGACAAGCGCACGCGTATTCCCATCTTAATGGGGTGACGAAAAACACCCTATAGATTCTGGCATGCCCGGTGTGATGTTTCTCTCCTCCTATATTTCGAGTTAAACGTTCATGTGAACTCAATCAACATATACATTGATTGCCTGTACTTAAATCATGCTTCTTTGTGCATGTTAACAATTTCCAATTGCAATCTTCGGACGTAGCAAAAATGTCTTCAAGGACAAGCTCAGCTCTCGACACAGGTCCCATCTCCTACATAATGAAGATGGACGCCAGGACGGTCCTCCCGGTCAATCTCGGGCGACAATGGGAGGAGCCGCTACTATCATTCGGCTCTATTATGTTCATGCCAATTAGCGCCATCCCAGCTCCTTGTTCCCGCCAAAATTGCCAGCCAAGAGCTATTTGTTCCTATTTACACCGGTTTAACTTTCATTTACAGATATGTGTGAGATCGAACTCATTCATACACGCACATTCATACATCATAGAAAGAGCAGGTGTTAGAAAGAGAGCACTTGGTGGTCAACGACAAAAAGAAAGCATTTAATTGAATATTCTATTCTGCAAGAAATAGATCACCAAACATGGGATCGATAGTACAGGTATTCACAAAACTATGGATAAAATTATCTAACACCCTCTCTGCCTTCTCCACCATGTCAAAGCGGCGATCTTCACGAACAGTCGCTTCCTATTGGTCAGCGCTGTGCCTATCAGCGAAGGCAGACATGACGACCCGCTGAGCCCGTATCTGGCATAGCAGCTGAACAGAGCGATCCCTCAGAGCTGTGGTAATCAAAAGTTCCTCATGAAAGCACTCGATCTTGTCCTCTACGGTGTCGAACATTTCCGGAGTCATTTCTGCTGGATGAGGAGTGATGTCATCGAGCACGGACAAGAAGACCATCCGAAGCCAAATGGAGCCAATGGGGAGAGGAGATCCTCTATGAGTCAAAAGTTCGTACAGCACCGTATGGCATTGGTCATCTGTAAGAGCAGGGTTCACCAAGCGTGCAGCAAAACGAGAAACGATTTCCTCAATAGGCACCTCCTATGGTTACCGACGAGCATGTGGACGATTATAAGCCATAGCTCTTCTCTGTTAAGATAATTCTCTGAAAGAGAAGAGAAGCATTGCTCCAAATTATAAAGAGAGAAATTTAAGTCTAAGCACAGAAAATTTTGTGCATGATGGAACTGTTTCCAAGCTCTATTAAGAGAATGCATTGGGAAAGAGAAGTTTGACTCGGGAAAAGCAGAGAAAGAAGGCGAAAAGACACCTTCAGTAAAGAAGCCGCGCCTCACATGAAGAGCACAAGAGCGTTCGCACCATGAGCGCTGCGCCAAGAGCGCCAGCGCTAAGGGTCAAAGACTCTGAGGCAGCGCTCATGTGCAAAACACGAGAGCACTAGCGCAAAGAACGCCAGCGCTGAGGGTCAAAGTCTCTGAGGCAGCGCTCACGTGCAAAGCACGAGAGCGCTAGCACCAGGAGCGCCAACGCTAAGAGTCAAAGACTCTGAGGCATCGCCTCATGTGCAAACCACGAGAGCGCCAAGCGCTAGAACTAAATGTTCTCCACCATTGGATCAAAGATCCAACTGAGATGAATAAATCATCAAATTACAGAATAAAATTCTGTTGAGGAAATACTCCTCAAATCTTTCCAAACAGGAAAGATTGTGCTCTGTAAATCAGAGCACCGTTGGATCAAAGATCAAATGATGATTAAAAATCACAAAGATACAGAATAAGCTCTGTATGGGAAAATATTTTTCAAATTTTGTTAAAAACAAGAAGATTGTCTTCTGTAAAACAGAAGCCCTTGGATCAAAGATCCAACGATGGGAAACATTCCCCAAATCAATCAGAAATCTCTCAATGAGATATTTTCCTAACTTATTCAACAAAGCAGCCTCTCCTATATAAAGGATCCAAGACTTCAAGTATTACAGAGAGGAACCCCCCCCCCCTAAACTTCAAGTTCTGAAAAAAGAAAACGAGAAGAGCAAGCTCTCCGAAGAAGAAATTTTCTTCAAGGTAAACGATAAGAAGTGAGATCATAACATCTTTTCAATTCTTGAGAGTTTAATCCTCATATCAGAAGAACTTAATTCTTTTGCTAGATCACAGATCTATAAGACCACGTCTTTCGCAAAAATAGAAGAGATCAAAGCATCTCTTCATAATAAGAAGACTTAGTTCTTAGATCCATGGGACAAAGTCTCTCTTCACAAAAAGAAGAACTTAGAACTTAGATCTTTGAAACAAAATCTCTTATAAACGAGAATTTAATTCTCAGAGCACAGAACAGACCGGAACTTCTATAGAAGCGTTTCAGCGTTCCAAGTCTGGCGCTCAACGCCAAGCGCACCATATGCTCCTTACGTGTGCGCTATTTCATAAGAAGCACTTCAGTGCTCCAAGTCTGGTGCTCAGCGCCAAGAGCACCACGTGCTTCTCACGTGTGCGCTATTTCAAAAGAAGCGCTTCGGCGCTCCAAGTCTAGCGCTCAGCGCCAAGCGCACCACGTGCTCCTCACGTGTGCTCTATTTCATAAGAAGCGCTTCAGCGCTCCAAGTCTGGTGTTCAGCGCCAAGCGCACCACGTTCTCCTCACGTGTGCGCTATTTTATATGAAAGCGCTTCAGTGCTCCAGGTCTGGCGCTCAGTGACAATTGCAACACGTTCTCCTCACGTGTGCGCTATTTCAAAAGAAGCGCTTCAACGCTCCAGGTCTGGCGCTCAGCGCCAAGCGCACCACGTGCTCCTCACGTGTGCGCTGAGGGAACACAAAGTGTTCTTTAAATAAAGCCCAGCACCATAAAAGTGTTCAACACTCGGTAAAAAACAAAAGAAAAAGGGGTGTCAGAACCCAATTTAATGCTCAGTATTATTGAACCAAAAGGGAATGAGCCCTAACAAATGTTCAATATTTTATTCAAATCTGAGTAGACTGAGCCCAAGTTGGCCATAAGTCCTTAATTCAGATCACCTGAGATCATGTGCTCATAATCTTTTTAATTGGTCTTGGTCCCAAATCTGACTATAGATCTCTCAACCAATACTGGTTTAAGGGTACATATCTTCATACCTCTGATACATGTCGTTGTAATTCTTCAATGTCTTGAGAAAGATGGAGGGTCCCAATAACCAAAAAACTTTTGGCGGATCCTTAAATTGTGCAACCAAAATACCAGACTATGATGTCTTTAAACCAAAATATGATATCTTTAAACCGGACTATGAGGTCCTTAGACTCATGGACTATGATGTCCTTAAACTTTACGGACTATGATGTCCTTAAACCCAATGGACCGTAATGTCCCTATACTAAAACGATAGAGTCCAAATACTCTTTCGTTGGATCTAAATAATCCAAAAGTCCTGTTGAGTAAATCTTAGTCTAAAATTAGACTAACGTATTCTCAACAAACGTTTAAGTTGATCTTAATCTCAATGAGATTAACGATCCTTACACCCAAACCAAACCCAAATCTAAGAAAATACGGATTTGGACTAATCCACGCCCTATGGGCGACAACATAAATTAGACTCCGTATACAATCCATGGGCAACCAAAAGTAAAACAAACACATACGACATGAAGTGACCACCTGGAGAAGGAGAAACTGGTTACCGCTATGCGGTAGCATAATTAACTACAGGGGTTTGCACCTGCAGGGAAGAGCGTCCCCATAATCAAAAACCCCTCGTACACGAGGGGGAATCTGAGGAAGTCTGCTACAACGGCCACATCTGTCTAAACCTCCGATACACGGTGCCATAAATCAATTTGGCATCTTCGAAAAGGTGGAAAGATAAAACTAAATAGCATCTGCACCCAAATTCAGGCCTGACATCCCAACGTCCCAGTCACGTTTTTCGGCGGAGAACAGATTCTGGGACGCCCGTTGGAACCTTTTCCTCTTTCCACTCCACACTTCGCGTGTCGTGTTTGTGAAATAATCATGGTTTAATATGGTTGCCCTTGGATTCGAGATACTAAGATTTGGTGTCTTGCTCCCGTGCAAAGAAAATGGCTTCCAACTGCACTAGCTGCAACAACAACTCCCACTCCGTCCTCACTGGAAAAGTGACTTATATGCCCCAAACGGCCTCCATCTTCACCATGCCAGTGGAACAAGTGACTTAGGCCACCACTGGACTGTTCTTCGGGACCATACTCCCACCAATGAGCTTCAACGCCCCAGTGCCATCGCAAGAAGCTCCAAAGAAGTCGGTCTTTGATCGGTTTGCAACTACCGCGACCCCTCTCAATGGATGGCTCAAATCCAACGCCTCAGTCTTTAACAGACTGGGGCATAGCTCAAGCGGACCCGTAAAGAAGCCTGCAATACCCGAACGAGTTATCCCTAAGCGGATAGCCATTCCAACTCCAATAGATGAAGTCGTCAAAGGGGCTTCTCCTGCCAAGGGGTCGGTCTTCGCAAGACTGACCGTTCCAACTCCTACCGCGGGTAAGGTCATTACAAGCTCTCCCCCTACCCAAAAGTCAATTTTCGACAGGTTGGACGTTTCTTCTCAACGGACGTCGGTCTTCGATAGGTTGGCACCAACGACAACCATTCACCAGAACAGGGGGCATGATGAAGCCACCCCCGTAACTGAGCCAGTACCGTCTGCAAGACATGCTCGACGTCGCCATTAGCGCTGAGTGAGGAAAACTGGGGGCAGCTCTCCCTCTGGATTGACTCCACTAGCTCCGATGGTGGAAATTGACGCTGCTGTTCCAACTGGGAACAGCTTTGAATCACTTAGGAGGGTGCGCAAGAACTCTCTAATTTCCGTACCTAGAAGGTCTCATCCACCTATGGAGAAAGTTACAAAGGAAAAGACGGAACAGCCCCCTCAGCGGTTGTCCTCTAAAATCCACAGGGTCTGGCAAAGGGTCCAAGACTCTGTGATTAACTAAGGCTACTCCCGCCCACCGAAGAAAATGAAGGTTCAGTAAGAGAAGGACCACCCCGTCGGAAGGTATCGTCTATATGGGTGTTCGCTGCAACGACCCCCTCAATTTCGACCGCCCATAAAAAGAGAAGGCCGGAGAAAATCCTCGTGTCCACGACAAAGCTCAAAGACACTGAATCCAAATTCCCCAAGTCTGGGGGCATGATAGTGCACACCATTTACATAGCGTTCGGAAAAGAGGATAGCCGTATTTCCACAGGTCATCGACCACTTACACGGTCTATGACAAAGGCTCAGGAGCAACAACAGCAGAAGCTCCAAGAAATGCTAACGAAGATGTCCGCACTCACTGGGCCAAAAGACAGTTCGGAGACGTCGTCGGAGCAGCGCCAGGAATAGGAAACCGATGCCGAGTTCCTCCTAAGAATGCTCGAGAAGAAAGACAAAGAGGCCGTGGAACAAGAAGCCAACATAAAGCAAATGTCGCTTCTGTTTCAAGATATGGTCGGGATGATGATATAGCTGGATCCTCCAGGTGAAGGCCCTCCAATAATCCTTGAAGACGACAGAGGAGAGACATCAAACCCTTTTCCGGTTCTATCAACAACCAAGGAAGAAACCATCTCCAAAGCCAACCTTGAGGACTATATAGCTTAACAGATACGAGCTTATCAGGCGAGGAAAGCGGCCGGCCAAATCGTCAAGACTGGACGACCCTATCCGGGTTGGTACGATTAAATAAAGTACCTGCCAGGATATACGATCCCTAAATTCCATGTGTATAAGAGGACGGGTAATCCACACCAGCATGTTGCTCAATACAGGGCTCTGTGCAGTAATACTGGGGGTGACGACAAACCGCTGCTTCTTCAGTTTGTTGACAGCTTGTCGAAGACAGCGTTCGAATGGTACTCCGAGCTCCCGAATGACTCTATCAAGACATTTGCAGAAATGGAGCTACTGTTTACATAAAAATTCGCGAGCGCTAGCGAGCACACTACGATCACCGCACTAATTAACGCTAGAGTGAAGCCGGGAGAAACCTGGGTTCAATACACCATTCGATGGCGGAATCTGTGGTCAAAGTGTGAACAGCGCATAGAGGAAGCTCCTGCCGTAGGCATGTTTGTGGGAACCCTCGATCCTCAGGCGACCATATCCCAATTCATGATGCTTTTCAAGCCGACCACCTTCCAGGCCTTGATCGACAAGCTGGCCCAAATGGACCAGATAGGCCATAGACCGTCCTCCTCAAAAACGGATCCTCGGAATGAGAAGGGGAAATGGAAAGCAACCTTCATCGCCAACGCTCAACAACAACCGAGTGGCCTGAGACCGGTTGTTCGCCAAAGCAACAAGCGGCGATCCCTCGATGAGAAGTTGAGACGTCCTTACTCGTTTCTCGGGGATAAAACAAGGAGACTGTTCGAACTAGCAGTGCGCAGCGGGCTCATCACTCTACCGGAGTCGAGACACCCACTGCAACCGAACGACGTCAACAATCCCAATTACTGCCCCTACTAATGAATATTGGGCCATCCGATCGAAAACTGCTACGTCTTCAAAAACTGGTTGAAGACTAGTACCAACAAGGCAAGTTCGCGCTGTCTGAAAACTGGAAGGTAAATCCGCTGCAACACTCTTAAAAGAGTAGACACGCCGGGGGCATTATGCTCATTCATAGAGGAAGCTCCATGGGAAGTAGTTCTTTCGGCAAAAACGAAAAAGAATGCTGAAGGATCTTCAAGCATGCCCCGCAATCAGGTGGAAAAGCCCGCTATAGCCCGAGATCATTGAGGGAATGCTGAAACCGCGCCCGATACTGAGAGTTGGTAGCAATGGGCAAAATACCCAGGTCCAGCCGTCAAAGTCTTTGAAGAAGAAGAAAAAGACCAAGAAGCCCGCGCAGCCTGATGACAAGCGCACGGACCTATAAAACCATATTGACGCGCTGGAGGAATACAACCAGAAGACGCGGACCCCAGTCACACTCCATAAGTTTCTCAACCATATCCTTGATAACATAGGCAATGACAATGACGAGGGAGATGACGCGTTAGAAGAACCTGAAAATTACGTGGCAAGTTGTCACATGATCTCTCACTCGTCAATAGATGATAAAGAAGCTCCTATTGCAGAGAAGCTAGGGGCAGAATCGACACCAAAATCCTTGGAACCGCCCGATGAGCTGATTGACGTGCTGCTAAACGAAGCCCGTCAGAAGAGCAAAGTTGATCGAGAACGCAAAATGGCCATATTCGAAAAAGCCAGGCGTCGACGTCAAGTGGAAGAAGTCGCGGTAGAGATGGATCACAAAACACCCCAACCAAACCAAATCGCACCCTAAATGGGTGTATCCCTCTTTATCGTTATGTATCCCGTCACGTGACAAATACACGTGCATACAGGATGAACAACGGACCGTAATGTCCTAAAACTAACTATGGACCACTATGTCCTAAAAATAGCGCTGGACCGAAATGTCTCTAAAACTAACAATGGACCGCAATGTGCTAAAACTAGCAATGGACCGAAACATCCTTAAATTACTACAAACCGCAGCATCCTAGGGCTGGAAAAAAAGCAGTACGTCCACAAGCAAAATAAGCACGGATGAAAACCCGAAAGGGCTCCGTGAGTAAAAACAGCAAGACTACCGGCGAGTTTGTGAAAACCCGAGAAGGCGCAGGCTCGTAAAAAATTCGTGCACACTTGCGAGATCCTCTCGACCTTGTAAGGAGAAAATACCTGCGTGAGATCCTTACGACTCACAAGGGAGCAACACATTTAGGAATCCCCACGATTCCTAAAGAGAAATTACACTTACGAGATCCTCGCGACTCGTAAGGAGAACCCTCTTAAGAGACCCTTATGGCTCATAAGATTCAAAAGCCTTAAACTACAGGGGTCTGAACCTGTTCTTAACCCATCACATTTTCCAGGCTGCCTTACAAGCGGTTCAATACTGACACTTGTATACAATCCACGGACACAAATAATCATTTCCTCGCCGAGTCCCACCAACGACGAGAAAAGTCCTCATTTGGTGAACAAACACTTGTAGGTCCTCTCGACTTGCAAGGAGAAAATGCTCTTATGAGATCCTTACGACTTATAAGAGACCATACACTTAAGAATCCTCACGATTCTTAAGGATAAATCGCACCTATTAGATTCTCACGACTCGTAGGGAGAAACACCTTTATGAGACCCTTACGGCTCATGAAGTCAAAAGCCTTAGTCGACAGGATCCTAACCCTGTTTGCTAAGCCACCTTTGTTCGAATCGACAGAGGAAAATAATGATTCGCTCCTGGCAATGTTCCAGTAGTAGCGATGCTGATACGTAAATCGGTAACGAATTCCAAGTCCTTTCACGGCAAATGAGGATTCGCTCCTGGCAATATTCCAGTCGCAGCGATGCTGATGCTAAGATTTGTATCAGATCTTGAGTTCCATACTCGCAAAAAAATGCATATGAAATAGCCGAAATGTTTGGGCAACTTGTAATAAAAATCTGCAAGTAAAATATATGCATACAAAAATAGCCGAAATGATTGGGCAACTCGCAATAAAAAAGCAGCGAGTAAAAAGAAAAATATCCGAAATGATTGGGCAACTCGCAATAAAAAAGCAGTGAGTAAAAAGAAAAATAGCCGAAATGATAGGGCAACTTGCAATGAAATCAGCAAGTAAAATATATGCATACAAAAATAGCCGAAATAATTGAGCAACTCGCAATAAAAAACAGCGAGTAAAAAGAAAAATAGCAGAAATGATTAGGCACCGCGAAAAATAGCCGAAATGATTGGGCAATCGCGACTTTTACGATATAAAAGCTGAAATGATCGAGTATCGCGGAAAGAAATAAAAAAAATGAATGTAAGAATGAAACTTCTGCCCTGCAGGTAAGTCCATACTGACCCTTGTATACAATCCATGGGCATAAATGAAAAGGGAACCACATGTCCCAACAAACTCTATGAAAGGGAGATTCGGGTCTCAGGGGCAATATCTGCATCCCAGAAGACCAGCAACGACATTCCTCCTTATGCTAGTAGGACACGGATGCGACACTACCAATCGGAGCCATGGCAAAATCCCCAGTTCTAAGACTCTGCGGTTCACAGACAATCGAAAGCAAACCCTGACAGCGTAGAAAACGGAGAAAGTCAACCCTGACACCGTAGAAAATGGAGAAAGTCGATCCCGACACCGTAGAAAACGGAGAAAGTCGATCCCGACACCGTAGAAAAAGGAGAAAGTCGATCCCGACACCGTAGAAAACGGAGAAAGTCGATCCCGACACCGTAGAAAGTGGAGTACGTCGACCCCGACACCGTAGAAAACGTAGAAAGTCGATCTCGACACCGTAGAAAACGGAGAAATTCGATCCCGACACCGTAGAAAACGGAGAAAGTCGATCCGGACACCGTAGAAAACGGAGAAAGTCGATCCCGATACCGTAGAAAACGGAGAATGTCGATCCTGACACCGTAGAAAATAGAGAAAGTCGATCCCGACACCGTAGAAAACGGAGAATGTCAACCCTGACACCAAAGAAAACGGAAAAAGTCAACCCTGACACCGCAGAAAGCAAAGAATGTCAACCCTGATACCGCAGAAAGCGGAGAATGTAAACCCTGACACCGAAGAAAGTGGAGAATGTCAACCCTGACATCGCGGAAAGTGAAGCAAGTCAGCCAATGACCTCCAACCCCCAGCTCGATTTGTATCGACCTCCAGGAAAATCAGCGTCCTTGGCGAGAACTTCGATTCGCGTCGACCCGCAAAGAAATCAGTGTCTTTGCAGAAATACCTCGATTCGTCTCGACCTCCAGGGAAATCAGTGTCCTTGGTAAAACCTCGATTCAGGAAAATCAGCATCCTTGATGAGAGCATCTCGATTCGCGTCGACCCGCAGAGAAATCAGTGTCTTTGCAGGAATCTCTCAATTCGTCTCTACCACCAGGGAAAATCAGTGTCCTTAGCAAAACCTCAATTCAGGGAAATCAGCATCCTTGACGAAAGCATCTCGATTCGCGTTGACCCACAGAGAAATCAGTGTCTTTGTAGGAATATCTCGATTCGTCTCGACCCCCAGGGAAATCGGTGTCCTTGGCTAATATCTCGATTCAGGAAAATCAGCGTCCTTGACGAGAACATCTCGATTCACGTCGACCTGCAGAGAAATCAGTGTCTTTGCAGGAGTACCTCGATTTGTCTCGACCCCCAGGGAAATCAGTGTCCTTGGCAAATATCTCGATTCAGGGAAATCAGCATCCTTGATGAGAACATCTCGATTCGCGTCGACCCGCAAGGAAATCAGTGTCTTTGCAGGAATACCTCGATTCATCTCGACCTCTAGGGAAATCAGTGTCCTTGGCAAAACCACGATTCAAGGAAATCAGCGTCCTTTACGAGAGCATCTCGATTCGATTCGATCCGCAGAGAAATCAGTGTCTTTGCAGGAATCTCTCGATTCGTCTCTACCTCCAGGGAAATCAGTGTCCTTGGAAAAACCTCGATTCAGGAAAATCAGTGTCCTTAACGAGAGCATCTCGATTCGCGTCGACCCGCAGAGAAATCAGTGTCTTTGCAGGAATATCTCAATTCGTCTCGACCCCCAGGGAAATCAGTGTCCTTGGAAAATATCTCGATTCAGGGAAATCAGCGTCCTTGACAAGAACATCTCGATTCGCGTCGACCCGTAAGGAAATCAGTGTCTTTGCAGGAATACCTCGATTCGTCTCGACCTCCAAGGAAATCAGTGTCCTTGGCAAAACCTCGATTCAGGAAAATCAGCGTGCTTAACGAGAACATCTCAATTCGTGTCGACCCGCAAGGAAATCAGTGTCTTTGCAGAAATCTCTCGATTCGTCTCGACCCCAGGGAAACCAGTGTCCTTGGCAAAATATCTCGATTCAGGGAAATCAACGTCCTTGACGAGAACCTCTCGATTCGCGTCGACCCGCAAGGAAATCAGTGTCTTTGCAGGAATCTCTCGATTCGTCTTGACCTCTGGGAAATTAATGTCCCTGCGCATGAAAAGAAAATTCTCTTATGAGATCCTTACGACTCTCAAAAGAAAACGCACTTAGAAGTCCTCACGACCCTTAAGGAGAAAATACACCTATGGGATCCTCTCGACCTGTAGGGAGAAATGTCTTTATGAGACCCTCATGGCTCATAAAATTGAAAAGTCTTAGGTGGCAGATCCTAACCCTATCTCCTAAGCATCATTGCCCTGGAAGGAGGTCAAGATGGCCTATCCACGGGCCACACTCTCCCAAGTCGAATATCGACAAGGGGGAAAACAACCACTTACGAGTCCTCACGACTTGTAAGGAAGAAAATTCTCTTGTGAGATCTTTACGACTCTCAAGAGAAAACGCACTTAGGAGTCCTCACGACCCTTAAGGAGAAAATACACCTACGGGATCCTTTCGACCTATAGGGAGAAAAGTCTTTATGAGACCCTCATGGCTCATAAAGTTGAAAAATCTTAGGTGGCAGATCCTAACACCGTCTCCTAAGCCATCACTGCCCTGCAAGGAGGTCAAGATGGACTATCCACCGGCCACACTCTCCCAAATCGAATATCGACAAGGGGGAAACAACTACTTACGAGTCCTCTCAACTTGTAAGGGAGAAAATTCTCTTATGAGATCCTTACGACTCTCAAGAGAATATGCACTTAGGAGTCCTCATGACTCCTAAGGAGAAAAGACACATACGGGATCCTCTAGACTCGTAGGGCGAAAAGTCTTTATGAGACCCTCATGGCTCATAAAGTTGAAAAGCCTTAGGTGGCAGATCCTAACCTAGTCTCCTAATCCATCACAGCCCTGCAAAGGGGTCAAGATGGACTAGGCCACACTCTCCGAAGTCGAACATCGACGAAGAGGGAAACAACCACTTACGAGTCCTCTCGACTTGTAAGGGAGAAAATTCTCTTGTGAGATCCTTACGACTCTCAAGAGAAAATGTACTTAGAAATCCTCACAATTCCTGAGGAGAAAATACACCTACGGGATCCTCTCGACTCGTAGGGAGAAAAGTCTTTATGAGACCCTCACGGCTCATAAAGTTGAAAAGTCTTAGGCGGCAGATCCTAACCCTATTTCCTAAGCCATCGCTGCCCTACAAGGAAATCAAGATGGACTATCTACGGACCACACTTGCCAAAGCCACATTCGCCAATGAAACAAAGATGCTACTTACGAGTCCTCATGATTCGAAAGGAAAAATACCCGAGTGAGATTCTTACGACTCACGGAGTTGATGAACACTTAGAAATCCTCACGATTTATAGGGAGAATTTGCACCTACGAGATCCTCTCGACTCGTAGGGAGAAATAAGTTTCTTAAAACCTTTACGGTTTATGAAGATGAGAAAACTCTTAAGCTACAAGGACCCTAAACTTGTCTCCTAAACCCTCAATTTTATGGCCATGCATGACTCTGCACTACTTCACCCATGTACATACTTACGTGGGCAAAGTAGTGGGGGACATTTGTTCCCGCCAAAATTGCCGGCCAAGAGTTATTTGTTCCTATTTACACCGGTTTAAGTTTCGTTTACAGATATGTGTGAGATCGAACTCATTCATACGTGCACATGCACACATCAGAGAAAGAGCAGGTGTTAGAAAGAGAGCACTTGCTGGTCAACGACAAAAAGAAAGCATTTAATTGAATATTCTATTCTGCAGGAAATAGATCACCAAACATGGGATCGATAGTACTGGGATTCACAAAACTATGGATAAAATTATCTAACGCCCTCTCTGCCTTCTCCACCTTGTCAAAGCGGCGATCTTCACGAACAGTCGCTTTCCATCGATCAGCGCCATGCCTATCAGTGAAGGCAAACATGACGACCCGCTGAGCCCGTATCTAGTTTAGCAGCTGAACAGAGCGATCCCTCCGAGCTGTGGTAATCAAAAGTGCCTCGTAAAAGCACTCGATCTTGTCCTCTGCGGCATCGAGCATTGCCGGAGTCATTTCCGCTGGATGAGGAGGAATGTCATCGAGCACAGACAAGAAGACCATCCGAAGCCAAATGGAGCCGATGGGGAGAGGAGATCCTCTACGAGTCAAAAGCTCGTACAACACCGTATCGCATTGGTCGTCCGTAAGAGCAGGGTTCACCAAGCGTGCAGCAAAACAAGGAACGATTTCCTCAATAGGCACCTCCCATGGTTGCCGGCGAGCATGTGGATGATTACAAGTCATAGCTCTTCTCTGTTAAGATAATTCTCTGAAAGAGAAGAGAAGCATTGCTTCAAATTATAAAGAAAGACAATTAAGTCTAAGCACAGAAAATTTTGTGCATGATGGAACTGTTTCCAAGCTCTATTAAGAGAATGCATTGGGAAAGAGGAGTTTGACTTAGGAAAAGCAGAGAAAGAAGGCAAAAAGACACCTTCAGTAAAGAGGCAGCGCCTCACGTGCAGAGCACGAGAGCGTTCGCGCCAGGAGCGCCAGCGCTAAGAGTCAAAGACTCTGAGGCAGCGCTCATGTGCAAAGCACGAAAGCGCTTGCGCCAAAAGCGCCAGCGCTAAGGGTCAAAGACTCTGAGGCAGCGCTCACATGCAAAGCACGAGAGCGCTCGCACCAGGAGCGCCAGCGCTAAGAGTCAAAGACTCTGAGGCAGCGCCTCACGTGCAAAGCACGAGAGCGCCAAGCGCTAGAGCTAAATGTTCTCCACCTTTGGATCAAAGATCCAACTGAAATGAATAAATCATCAAATTACAGAATAAAATTCTATTGAGGAAGTACTCCTCAAATCTTTCCAAACAGGAAAGATTGTGCTCTGTAAATCAGAGCACCATTGGATCAAATATCCAATGGTGATTACAAATCACCAAGATACAGAATAAGCTCTGTATGGGAAAATATTTTCCCAATCTTGTTAAAAACAAGAAGATTGTCTTCTGTAAAACAGAAAACATTGGATCAAAGATCCAACAGTGGGAAACATTCCCTAAATCAATCAGAAATCTCTCGATGAAAGATTTCCCTAACTGATTCAACAAATCAGCCTCCCCTATATAAAGGACCCAAGACTTCAAGTATTACAGAGAGGAACCCCTCCCCCATAAACTTCAAGTTCTCAAAAAAGAAAACGAGAAGAGCAAGCTCTCCGAAGAAGAAATTTTCTTTAAGGTAAATGATAAGAAGTGAGATCATGACATCTCTTCAATTCTTGAGAGTTTGACCCTCACATCAGAAGAACTTAGTTCTTTTGCTAAATCACAGATCTATAAGACGAAGTCTTTCGCAAAAACAGAAGAGATCAAAGCATCTCTTCATAAAAAGAAGAACTTAGTTCTTAGATCCATGAGACAAAGTCTCTCTTCACAAAAAGAAGAACTTAGAACATAGATCTGTGAGACAAAGTCTCTTATAAACGAGAATTTAATTCTCGGAGCACAGAACTGACCAGAACTGCTAAAGAAGCGTTTCGGCGCTCCAAGTCTAGCGCTCAGCGCCAAGCGCACCACGTGCTCCTCACGTGTGCGCTATTTCATAAGAAGCGCTTCAGCGCTCCAAGTATGGCGCTCAGCGCCAAGCGCACCACGTGCTCCTCACGTGTGCGCTATTTCATATGAAAGCGCTTCAGCGCTCCAGGTCTGGCGCTCAGTGCCAAGCGCACCACGTGCTCCTAACGTGTGCGCTATTTCAAAAGAAGCACTTCAGCGCTCCAGGTATGACGCTCAGCCCAAGCGCACCACGTGCTCCTCACGTGTGCGCTGAGTGAACACAAAGTGTTATTTAAATAAAGCCCAGCGCCATAAAAGTGCTCAACACTCAATAAAAGACAAAAGAAAAAGGGGTGTCAAAACCCAATTTAATGCTCAGCATTATTGAACCAAAAGGGACTGAGCCCAAACAAATATTCAATATTTTATTCAAATCTGAGTGGACTGAGCCCAAGTTGGCCATAAGTCCTTAATTCAGATCAACTGAGCCCATGTGCTCATAATCTTTTTAATTGGTTTTGGTCCCAAACCTGACTATAAATCTCTCAACCAATACTGGTTCAAGGGCACATCTCTTCATATCTCTTATAAATGTCGTTGTAATTCTTCAACGTCTTCAGAGAGATGGAGGGTCCCAATAACCAAAAAACTTTTGGCGCATCCTTAAATTGAGAAACCAAAATACCAGACTATGACGTCTTTAAACCAGACTATGATGTCTTTAAACCGGACTATGAGGTCCTCAGACTCATGGACTATGATGTCCTTTAACTTTACGGACTATGATGTCTTTAAACCCAATGGACCGCAATGCACCTAAACTAAAATGATAGAGTCCAAATACTCTTTCGTTGGATCTAAGTGATCCCAAAATCCTGTTGAGTAGATCTTAGTCTAAAATTAGACTAACGTATTCTCAACAAACGTTTAAGTTGATCTTAATCTCAATGAGATTAACGATCCTTAAACCCAAACCAAACCCAAATCTAAGAAAATACGCATTTGGACTAATCCACGCCCTACGGGCGACAACATAAATTAGTCCCCGTATATAATCCACGGGCGACCAAAAATAAAACAAACACACACGACACGAAGTGACCACCTGGATAAGGAGAAAGTGTTTACCGCTATGCGGTAGCGTAATTAACTGCAGGGGCTTGCGCCTGCAGGGAAGAGCGTCCACACAATCAAAAACCCCTCGTATATGAGGGGGAATCTGACGAAGTCTGTTACAACGACCGCATCTGTCTAAACCTCCGACACACGGTGCCATAAATCAACTTGGCATCTTCAAAGAGGTGTACAGATAAAACCAAATAGCATCTGCCCCCAAATTCAGGCCTGACGTCCCAACATCCCGGTCACGTCTTTCGGTGGAGAACACTCCTTAATCTCTAGCAACAGACAGACCGGCCTCGAAAGGCAGGAGGCCAAATGTGGCGATCTCGAAGGCACCACAGCCCAAACGCAAGTCGGTGTTTGAACGACTTTCCTTTGCTCCATCTCGGGGCAAGGCCATCAACACCAACAAAGTAATAAGGCGTCTCGAGCAAGCACCAACGGTGCCCTTGACAACTGCTCGATAGGGTATCTTCTATAAGCTCCCCATCAATCGACTCACGGTGGATTCCCAGAAAACAGATGCCCGCCAAGCCCTAAAAATCGAGAAGCTAAGACCGAAAAAACTTAGATACAGAGCTAACAAAAGGGCTAGGGATCATGCTATGCTGAACTTCATGAGGTTTCATGAACAGGGCCATCCCGCCAAAGATAAAGAGACGGCTGGATATGTGGTCCACACTGTCTACATGGTGGGCATGCGCAGCAAGAGCAAGGATGGGGCTACTACATCTCAAGTCCAATCTGGTGTGATTATGGTTGCTACATTCCAAGACCAGCCTCCTCTGGAAGGTAATGAAGACCCTTCCAGTGAGGCTGATAAGCAGAGAGAGCCCTCAGTTCATGAGGAGTCGGGCTCGGAAGCGAAGATGAGCTAACTTTCCATCCTAAGACCACAGAGCAACAACTTCTCCAGGAGCTCCGAAAGCAGCTCAGAAAAAAGACCAGGAGATGGCCAAGCTCTACTCAAAAATTGACGACTTGACAAACGTCGTCTTATAGCTTACGGCCCAACTTGCCTCTCAGCCGCCCAATCAAGCGCAGGGCTCTGCTCATGAACCGGGAAACGGTGTCCCAAGGCAGTTAACGCCTATTCCCCCAAATCCAAAGGTGGGTGGACCGCACAAAAGCCAGTCGCATCCTATCTCGGCTAATGACTTGGCTACCGATGACAGCAGCCCGCTAACTCAAGATCAAATCATGGATTTGGTTTCCAACAAAGTCAAAACATTAGTAGCCGAAGCCGAAGCGCAAAAAGATATCAACAGTAGTGGGAGACTGTATCCTGCTCAGTATGATCTGGTAGAATTTCCTAGCAGCTATGTCATCACCAAATTCGGAAGATTTGATGGGACGGGAAATGCGAATCAGCACGTTGCCTATTTTAAAGCCTCATGCGGGAATACTAGGGGCAATGATGCGCTTCTCCTCTGCCAATTCGTTAATAGCTTAACCAAATTCGCTTTCGATTGGCACGCGAGCATACCGGATGACTCTATTACTACTTTCGTCCAAATGGAATCTCTGTTCCGACAAAGGTTCATGAGTGTCAGCGATAAGATTACCATTACCGACCTCTAAGTCGTTAAACTGGAAACAAATGACCTCTAAGTCGTTAAACTAGGAACAGAAGACCTCTAAGTCTTTAAACTAGGAACAAAAGACCACCACGTCATAAACTGGAGGAAAATCGACCACCGCGTCATTAAACTGGGAACAGTCGACCTATAAGTCGTTAAACTGGGAATGTAAAAAAATGTGCAAAAAAAATGTGTAAAAAAAAGCCAAAATGATGGGGAAACTCACAATAAATATTAGTGAGTAAAATAAAGATGAAAAATAAAGCCAAAATGATAGGGCAACCGCGAATAAATAGCCGAAATGATAGGTCAATCGCGACCTTCGCGATAAGAAAAGCTGAAATGATAAAGCAATCACGATATAAAAAAAACCTCTATTGGAGAATGATGAGTCACTCCTGATACCATATTCCAGTGAAGCGATGAAGACGCCAACCAAATTCCAAATCCCAAAATGGCAAATAACGAGTCGCTCCTGGAACCATATTCCAGTGTAGTGATGCAGATACCAACCGAATTCAAATTTTCAAATCCCTAAATTTCCAACGACGAATGATGAGTCGCTCCTGGTACCAAATTCCAGTGCAGCGATGCAGACGCCGTCCAAAACTCAAATCCCCAACGGCGAATGGTAAGTTGCTCCTGGTACCATATTTCAGTGTTAGCGATGCAGACGCCAACCAAAATTTGAAATCCCCAAACGGCGAATCATGAGTCGCTCCTGGTACTATATTCCAGTGCAGCGATGCAGACGCCAACCAAAATTCAAATCCCCAGATGGCGAATGATGAGTCGCTCTTGGTACCATATTCCAGTGTTGCGATGCAGACGCCAACCAAAATTTCAAATCCCTGAATGTCCCAACGGAGAATGATGAGTTGCTCCTGGTACCATATTCCAGTGCAGTGATACAGACGCCAACAAAATCCGAAAATTCTCCCAACCCTATGGTTAGTCTCTAAACTGACTACCGTATACAATCCACGGGCTCAAATAATTCTCATCACACCTATGCCCCACCACAATCACCAATCACGCGGCTTGTCTCCGCCTTTGGAATTATGCTCCATTGGGAAGACCTACTCATGTGTCCTCACGATACATGAGGAGAACAAACCTTTGTGGGATCTTTACGACTCATAAAGGAAAAACACACTTGGGAGTTCTCACGACTCCTAAGGAGAAAATACACTTATGAGATCCTTTCAACTCGTAGGGAGAAAATGCTTTTATGGGACCCCTACAGCTCATAAAATTGAAAAGTCTTAGGTGATAGGGACCTAAACCTATCTCCTAAGACATCTCTCCCCAATAGGGAAAGGCAAATGATAAATTGATCCTGGCACCCGTGCTTCAGTATTAGCAACGCTAATGCCGACCTTAACCACAAAATTCCAAACTTCCATTCTAATAAACCTTTAAGTCGTTAAACTGGGAACAGATGGCCTCTAAGTCGTTAAACTGGGCACAATAGACCCCTAAGTCTTTAAACTGGGAACAGATGAGCTCTAAGTCGTTAAACTGAAAACAGAAGACCTCTAAGTCATTAAACTAGGCACATATGACCTCTAAGTAATTAAACTGGAAACAGAAGACCCCTAAGTCTTTAAACTGGAAACAAATGACCTCTAAGTCGTTAAACTGGAAACAAATGACCCTTAAGTCGTTAAATTGGGAACGAGGGAAATCTCCTCATGGCAAATGATGATTCGCTCCAGGTACCATATTCCAATGAAGCGATGTTGATGCTAAACCAAAACCAAAATCCCAAAATCCATTCATAGCAAATGATGATTCGCTCCTGGTACCATATTCCAGTGTAGCGATGCTGATGTCAACCCAAATCAAATCAAACCAATAACCTCTGCGGTGGAATCATGCTTCATCTCAGAGTGTACCCCGTGTCGAAATCATACTTCGCCTTGGAGTATCCACCTTCCCCGTCAGAATTATGCTTCGCCTGGGAATCATCCTCTACATTAAAACCAGTGACACTCCATGCCGGGGACAAGTCAACCAGTGACCTCCTCGTCGGAATTATTCTCCGCCCTAGAATCAAGTCAACAAGCGTATGCTCCGCCCTGGAATCAATTCAACAAGCGACCTCCTCGTCGGAATTATGCTCCACCCTGGAATCAAGTCAACAAGCGACCTCCTCATCGGAATTATGCTCCGTCCTGGAATCAAGTCAACTAACGACCTCCTTTTCGGAATTATGCTTCGACTAGGAATCAAGTCAACTAACGACCTCCCCGTCGGAATTAAACTCCGCCTCGAAATCAAGTCGACTAACAAGCTCTGCGTCGAAATCATGCTTCGTCTTAGAATGTACCCCATGTCGAAATTATGCTTCGCCTCGGAATATCTGCTTTCCCTGTCGGAATTATGCTTCGTCTGGGAATCAACCTCTGCATTGAAATTATGCTTCGATAAGAATGTCTGCCACTCGTCGGAATTATGCTCCGACCCCCTTTAGAATCATGCTCCGCTCATCGAAATCATACTCTGATCCCTAGAATCATGCTTTGCTCTTCGGAATCATGCTCCGATCACTGGAATCATGCCTCTACTCTTCGGAATTATGCTCCGATCCTCGGAATTATGCCCCGACTCTTCGGAATGATACTCCGACCTTGGAATTATGCTCCGCAAATCGGAATGATGCTCCGATCCTCAGGAATCATGCTCCCCAAGGGATGCTCCGCCCACAGAATGATGTTCTACCTCGAAGTCCAGCTTCAAGATCCATCAATTTCATGCACACAACTCATATGCGCGGTGTGCATTTATTGATGGGGGCACTTTGTTGGGGTCAAAATTTGCACCCCAGTAGACCGAGTTAATGTCAAGGTCAACCCCAAGTAAGCGGGGCCAAGCCTAAGCAAGTGGGCCCATGCCCAAGTCGAGCCCTGTGGCCGGCCTCCCCCATGCCGAAATAAAAAAATCATGTAATAAATAACTTTAATGTAATTTTTTTATGCATGAATGGGCATAAAACCAAATTTTTGTAAAGCCCATAGCTCATGTGCAAAAGAAATGAGCACATGAGGCATGAGATGGGCAAAATGCCATTTTGTAAAGCCCAAAAGGATATATGTAAATTTGTAATCCTATATAAGGCAACATGATAATGAAATAAAAAAAATTCATTCTCTAAAAAACTCTAGGGTTTTTTTGCCTCCTTCTCCTTACTCAAGGTTCTAAACCTTCTTCCCCTTTTCTGAATTAAATCAAGAGTTTTACTCTTCCTTTTCTAAAAATAAATAGTTTTTCACCACAAAACCCACAAAGCGGAACTCGGATCTTCCATCAGGTCTCAAAAGGGGGAGATTTTTAAATCTCACCCCCCTTTCTCTACGATCCGGCCAACCGAGAGGAAGAAGACGGAGTCCCACCTCCAAAAACCCCACTTTGGAGGGCTCAAGGGAGAAGAAAGGAGTCCCCTTTCATCCTCTCCGAAAATATCTTAAGAGTTTAACTCCTAATATATATATATATATATATATATATATATATATATATATATATAAAATAATAAATCTTTCTTTTTGGAAGTACAACTCCCAGTGCAGGGGCTAAGCCCACTTGTCCTCTCTGTCAGGAGTTCAACTCCATAAGTCAAATCGGGAGCGCAGCTCCCAGTACAGGGACAAAGTCCCTTTTCTTGCTGACGCCCAGCGCCCGCGTGCCAAGCACGTGAGGCGCTGGCGCTCACGCGTCCTTTGGATGCCATTTCCCCCCTCATTTTATATACACTCCACACTAAAAATATCTCTACCGTTAGGAAAAATTTCTAACAGGGTGCTGCCCTGCACCCCGCAAGGGGGCTGCTAGCTCCCTTGACCCCCAGCCCGCTATCCAGGTAGAGGGACCCCCGTAAAAACTCTGCGGGGCCCCCGATATATCCAAAAGTCCTTCAAAAGACAACACTGCACATTGAGTTCGCATGACCTGTTTGACCCGTCAATCGGAGGTTCTCTTGTTCCAAATGCGAGGGATAATTAACGGCGGCTTAGTTCGCGGCTGCCGGAGATTCGGATCGCCACAATCAATAAACCCCCGCCTACTCTAGGCAGGAGGAATCTGTAATGCGCCTGACAAGCGCGCGCGTATTCCTATCTCAATGGAGTGACGAAAAACACCCTACAGGGAGCAGGTGAGTATTTGGGGGGATAGGATCTCGGGGAGTTGGCAAGGAAGAAGGAAACGTAGGGGCTTGCAAAGAAGAAGGGAGTGGGAGTAGGGAGTCGGGTTGGGTCGGGTTTCGGTAGGTTACGGTTTGGGTTAAATTAGGAAAAATAATAATTAAAATAAATAAAAATATATAAAAAGTGAAAAATAATAGGAAAAATCTGGAAAAATATAATATATAAATTCACGGAAAATATACATGGAACTGGGAATTTACATAAAGAAAGTTTGAACTTGCATTTGGTCGCTTGATATAGAAGCGACACCACATGCGGGATTCGTATCGACACCCGAGACAATGCAATGCTGGACAAGTGCGCGACGTGGGCACGATGCGCGATGATCCAGTACTAGAAGTGGGCATGGTGCGGTAGTGGGCGTGGTGATGACGCGGGCGTGACACGGTACTAGGCACGGTCTTGACTCGGTGCTCGATGCGGGTGTTGCACGGCACGGGACGCGACGCTGATGTAGGATTGGGCATAGTGCGTGCACTGGATCGGGGCATGAGTGGCACAGAGGCGGTCACGAGCCGTGACATGTCTGGGTACGTGATGATCTGGGCATTTTTGGGCATGAGAAACGGTGAAGCAACGGGGGTCCAGGGGCTTGGTGGTGGCTCACGGTGATGGCAATGGCCTTGATGACAAGAGGCGGTGATGATCGGCGGTAGTCCAGAGAGCTCCGGCGAAGGCGGCAGCAAGGGCTTAGGCTTGGATACTTAGGTGCTTGGGTACGATGTGTCATGGAGGTGGCCATCGACGGTCTAGAGGTTGCAAAGGTGCTCACGGTGGTTCTTTGAGGCAGCAGAGGTGCAGGCGTGTTAATGGGTGATCTCGGGAGAAGGAGGTGGTGTGGTTTCGGTTGGAGAAGAAGAGGTTGGCAAGGATTCAAGGTCGGAGTGCCGTTTGTGAAGGCTGTCGGCTCTGGTAACTAGGTCGGGATGCCAGTCGATGGAGGGGAAGAGGAAGCTCGGGGGCGGGTTGTAACGATGGCAGTGGATAAGGAGGTGTTGGCGGTGGTCTTGGCGATGGTGTCTCGTTGGAGATGGCAGCGGGATGGTGGGCCAAGGTGGTGATGCGGTGCTTGGGGGTTGCGGGGGCATGATTTCGGTGAGAGAAGGAGGGAGAACAGGAAAGTAAAATAAGATATCATTACGGCTGTCTATAAGATATCAAGAATAGGAAAGTAAAATAAACTATCTAGTACATGTCCATATGCCAGAATAAATGAGTCAAGAAATAATATGCGGAAGCAATAAATCCAATAAACAGTAACATCTGAAAAGTACGGAAATAACTAAACTAACTGGATACTAACAGGATCCTCACTGCTCGGCCTGACGGCGGAAATACTCCTGATCAGCCTGCGACAAAGGTAGAGGATGTGGGCCATGCAAAACCCAGACGTCAGTGCGTCATAATATCAACAATAATATTTTTAATCAGGGGGTAGCAAGATATGCATGCACGAGTATGTACAGTAATAAAAGTAGAACGGTAACACGAATAAGGAACAGTGAAGGGTAAAAGCATATGTGGTGTGCAGTGAGTAATCTGAACTAAGCTACTGGGTTAATTACTCTCAAGTCTTTGAAATCAATTTAATGAATCGTCGATGTAACTCAATAGTATCCCGTGCATGCCCGGGAACACGGTCCAGATTCTCGGGCTGAAATCGAGACATGCCGCTAGGCACTAAACATGAAACATGTACAGATGAATGATGTCAGCAGCAGCATCCCAGGGCTGGCCTAGCCCCTAAAACTGATCAGTATAAGTATCAAACTGTTGAGTTACAAGTCAGGTTTCATCATTGATTTTCCCATACCCCCAAGTTATGTGTTCAAGTCAGGTATTGATAAATCTGAGACTAATGCCAACACAGGGTCAAGCAGGAACAGGTTTGTCTATACAGACAACAGGATATGTCCATCGGGACAACATGTCAGGATTGTCGGAATTAGAAACAGGATCAGGTAACATGTCAAGTAATGATATATCAGGTCATGTCAGGTAGGGTACATGTATCAAGTCATGTCAAGCAGTGATGTATCAGGTCATGTCAAGTAATGCACAGGTATCAAGCGGGTGCTCATAATCAAACTGTAGCAAGTATTGAATCAGGGTGAAAGTACGAATGTACAATAAAAGCATGGATACACAAATATTGATTAGGGATTACATCATGATTAAGTAGGATGCACAATATCAAGCATAGGGTACTAATGTATTAATAATATGAGTTAATGTAATCTGGGGTGCAACTAGTTATGCAGAATTAATGGTATGGATACACAAATAAACATGGATGCATAAATAACTATCAGGGGTTACAACTATAGTTTCATGACTATGTAAGATGCACATTATCTAGCATGGGGTGTTAATGTAGCAGTAATATGGAATAACGTGACTAGGAATGCAAATTGATATATAATTAATGGTATGGATGCACAATTATCGATTAGGATTATATTTACAGTTTCAAGACTAAGTAGGATTCATATTATTAAGCATGGGGTGTTACTACAATAATAACATGAACTAATATGATCTATAGATGCAGTTATATATATTTTAAATGATATGGATGCAAACGGGTATCCGAAAACGGTAAAACTTTAATATGGATGTATAATGTGATAAATGGGTAATATTTTACTCATATGGATGTATATAATATACCTAGCATGTAGCAAGATGAATTAGCATGCGACTAGATATGTAAATAGTGATATGGATGCATACGGATGTCCGAAGATAGTAAAATAGTAAAATGGTAATGTGGGATGCATAATTAAACAATAAGTAATGTTATTATTCACATGTGTGCAATATATTGTAGTATAGCATGTAGTAAGATTAACTTGCATGCAACTAGATATGAAATAAATTGTACGGATGCAAACGGACGTCGTAAAACAGTAAAATGATAACAAGGGATATACAATACACTAAACATTAAATATTATTATTAATATGGATGTAAAATATATCATAGCATGTAGCAAGATAAACTTGCCTCGATTGGATCACGCGACGGATACGTACGGCACGTCCGACATTGGTAATCGTCGCAACGCACACACGGCACGCGGGACGAGGGCAGTGACGAGGCGTGGGTTTCGTTCGTAGGCGGGAAAACGTGAAGAAGAAAGGGAACGGTGCTTTTCTTTATATTGGATTTAAAAAGTATATCAAATATATATATGTGGAGAAGAGATGCAGGTGTTGTAAATATTGAAAGAATTAATATTTATAAAGTAACAGAGAGAGAAGGAGAAAGAGGAGAGAGAAAAAGGGGTTGTTAGTTTGTTAGGAAATTAGTTTAGATTTAAATTTAAAAAAATCTTTTATTACTTAACTAAATTTTAATTTGTATCAGTTTATAAAATTAATATTATATAAATAAAATTTGATATTCTGGTAAATACAAACAAAGTCCAAAACACGCCCGGGTCGGGTCTAAAATTCAGTTTTAAAATACGAAAAATATGTGTAAACCAAAATCAAAACAGGATATCCGGGTAACGAAAATGCATACCCACAAGAACGGATGCACGTACGTGTGCGTAGCCATCCAAACAAGTCCGTTTCACTGAATGGGACGAGAACAAGATACGCAGATGCTACCATAGGGTTAGGGGGTATGATGCAAGCCATGCAAGATATTTTTTTAAAACATTTTATGTGACTCTAATTGTTATATTTAAAAATGCAGATGCCAGATAAATGCCAATATGCAGTATGTAAATATGGAAGTGTACGAGTCTACGTAACAAGTCAGGATAAATCATAAACAGGAATCAAGACGGGTTTCCAGCAAGCGGGTCGGGTCGGATGCAAATACAGATGTCGAATACACTATTCGCACCCAAAACACAGTAAATCAGGAAAATACCATAAATAAAGAAATACATGAACTAGAACTGGTATAAATGAACTAGGGTGTTACATTATCCCCAACTACAAAAAGAATTTCGTCCTCGAAATTCCCAAGACAAGAAAAGGTAAATAACACGAATCTACAAAGAATAGGTGTGGAAACTTCAGTCGAATCTCGTCTTCTCATTTCCAAGTCGATTCTCCATGCGAGCGATTTCCCCAAGAAACAAGTACGAGAAGGATAACCTTGTTTTTAAGGACCTTTTCACTTCGATCTACAATTGACATCGGTCGTTCCTCAAAGGTCAAATCCTCCCTTACGGTCAGCTCCGAATGATCTAGCACGTGTGTTTCATCTCGAACATACTTACGGAGTTGAGATACATGAAACATGTCATGAACCTTTGCCAAAGATGGTGGTAAAGCCAACCAATAAGGCACTTCTCCCACACGCTACATAATCTCGAAAGGCCCTACGAATCGAGGACTAAGCTTGCCTCGACTCCCAAAACGAATCACTCCTCTAGTCGATGATATCTTCAAGAATACCAGATCACCAACAGCGAACTCTAGAAGTCTTCTCGATGTATCGGCTCAACTCTTCTGCCGATCCTGCACCGCCTTCATATGATTTCGGATCGTACTAACCTTCTCTACTATTTGCATGATCAAATTTGGTCCCAACAATCGTCGCTCTCCAACATCGTCCCAACAAACGGGTGAGCGACACTTGCAACCATACAATTCTTCGAATGGAGCCATCTGAATAGTCGCCTGAAAACTGTTATTGTAAGAAAACTCCACCAAGTGTAGATGATCCTCCCACGAACCCTTGAAGTCCAACATGCAAGCTCTCAACATGTCTTCAAGAGTTTGGATCGTTCTCTCCGACTGACCATCTGTCTGGGGATGATAAGCGGTGCTAAACTTCAATCGTATCCCCAAACCTTTCTATAAGCTCCTCCAGAAGTGCGATAAGAATCGGGTATCACGATCGGAAACGATGCTCACGGTTACTCCATGCAATTTCACAATCTCCTGCATGTACCGTCCTGCCAACGCTTCCGTTGATTGACCAACTCGAAATGGTATGAAATGAGCTGTCTTGGTCAATTGATCAACAATCACCTAAACTGCATTGTTGCCCTTTGGACTCTGCGGTAAAGCTGTCACGAAATCCATGGTTATATGTTCTCACTTCTATTGAGGAATCGGAAGTGGTTGCAATAAACCAGCTACCTTTTGATGTTCAGCCTTAACTTGCTGACACACCAAGCACTTCGCTACAAAGCGAGCAATCTCCCTTTTTATGCCTTCCAACTAGAAATTCTGTCGTAAATCACGGTACATTTTCGTGCTTCCAGGATGTACGGAATATGCGGAACTGTGTGCCTCCTTCATAACTTCTTCGCGAATATCTCCTTTAGGCACACACAAACGGCTACCATATCGCAACGAACCATCTTCATGAATTAACAAGTCCGTTCGAAGTCCAGCTTCAACCTGTTCTCGAAACTTCTGCAATCTTGGGTCCTGTGACTGCGCTACTTTAATATTACCGATCAACGACGACTGTAATGACAGCTGCATTTACTATCCTAAAGAATGTGGTAGCACGATCTCCAACTCGAATCTCCAAAAATCTTCGATAAGCTCCTTCTGTGCAGTCAACATCCGAATTGCTGGCAACTGACTAAGCGTATCCGGCACTACATTAACTTTCCCCGGATGGTACTTAAGATCAAGATCGTAGTCAGCCATCGGTTCCAACCATCTACGGTGCCGCATGTTAAGCTCTTTCGGCGTGAACACATACTTTAGGCTTTTGTGATCGGTGAATACTTCGACCCTTTCACCCAGTAAGTAGTGTCTCCAAATCTTCAAAGTGAAAATCACAGCTGCTAGCCCCAAATCATGAGTTGGGTAATTCTTCTCATGAGTTGGTTAATTCTTCTCATGGATCTTCAACTGTCTCGATGCGCAAGCTATAACTTTACCATGCTGCATCAAAACACATCCCAAACCTTTCCCAGACGTGTCGTTGTTAATCACCAATCCTCCGGAACCGTCTGGTACGGTCAAAATAGGAGCGGTTATCAACCTTTGCTTCAACGCCTCAAAAGCTGACGCATAACTATTCATCCAAATGAACAGTACCTTATTCCGTGTAAGCTTGGTCAAAGGATCAAACAATCGAGCAAAATTCTCTATGAACCTTCTGTAATATCTGGCAAGTCAAAGAAAACTTCTGATCTCTACTACGTTCTTCAGAATCGCCCAATCCTGAACTGCTGCAATCTTCTCGGGATCAACAGTGATTCCATCTTCGGATATGTCATGCCCCAAAAACTTCACTTCTTCAAGCCAAAAATCGCACTTGCTTATCTTTGAATACAATCTTTCTTACCTCAATGTCTGCAGTGCGATCTTCAAGTATTCTATATGCTCCTCTAGGCTCCTCGAGTAGACCAGAATATTATCGATGAACACCACTATAAATTGGTCCAAGAACGGTGAAAATATTCGGTTCATCAAGTCCATAAATATCGCCGGTGCATTTGTGACTCCGAATGGCATCACTAAATACTCGTAATGTCCATACCGAGTTCGGAACGCAGTCTTGCAAATATCCTCTGGTTTAACTCGGACCTGATAATATCCGTTCGCAAATCCAGCTTCGAGAATACCCTCGCACCTTTAAGTTGCTCGAATAATTCACCAATGCGAGGGATCGGGTACTTGTTCTTAATAGTCACCCGGTTCAATTCTTGATAATCGATGCACATCCTCCTTGTGCCATCTTTCTTCTTTACTAGAAGAACTGGAACTCCCCAAGGTGAATTGCTGCTGCAAATCCAACCCTTCCCAAGCAATTCGGTAACCTGCTTCTTGACTTCTTCCAACTCCACTGGTGCCGTTGGATAGTACGCCTTTGAGATTGGTGCTGCACCAGGAACAAGATCAATTGCGAACTCCACATCTCATTTTAGCGGTAAACCCGATATGTCCTCGAACACGTCCATGAACTCTCGAACTACAGCCGGCGCTTCCTCCTTATCAACTTCCATCGACGAAAGACCATTATTTGTCGGCCTAGCCCTAAACTCGACTGGCCCGACAGAACTGCTATCTCCAGCAAAAACAAACTCCGGATGTCAGGCAAGCTGGAAAAATCACTTTCTTTGCCCTATAATCAATGTGAGCATGGAAAGTGCCGAGAAAATCCATTCCCAAGGCAACAATATAACTGCCAGTATCGATCACCAAGAAATCTGCAAAAAATGAACTGGTAAGCAATGAAACCGAGAGAAGCAAGGTAATATAACGACCATGAAACGAGGAAGCGAATTAAGACTAGGACTCCAAGTTACTTAAATAGAGTACCGCATTGTAACCATGCTGCAGTTCATAGTTACAATCACATAACTCCACTCAAGTCGCCCAAATCCTAGTATCAGAATCAAAGGAACAGGGAGAAACAATAGGGAACCAAAAGGTTTCAAGCCGAGATGCAAAGTTGTTTACATATCGTCAAGATAAGGGTCAAGAGAAAGATATGATTCAAGAATCATGATAACAATATGGCAGGACATGTTCCTAATTATGTATTTTCTGATTCATGTATTGGGTCCAATACCCAACTACAAGAGAATCAAACCCGATTAACCTAAATCATATGGCTCTGATACCAAAAAAACACCGTCACGCCCCACTTTCCAGAGTGTGCTAAGATCGGCACATGACAGAGCCAACCATGCTACCTGTGGATAGGAAACATCCCTCCACAGTCACATTACGGCTGTCTATAAGATATCAAGAACAGGAAAGTAAAATAAACTATCTAGCACATGTCCATATGCCAAACGAGTCAAGAAATAATATGCGGAAGCAATAAATCCAATAAACAGTAACATCTGGAAAGTACGAAAATAACTAAACTAACTGGATACTAGCAGGATCCTCACTGCTCGGCCTGACGGCGGAAATACTCCTGATCAGCCTGCGACAAATGTAGAGGATGTGGGCCATGCAAAACCCAGTCGTCAGTGCGTCATAATATCAACAATAATATAATCAGGGGGTAGCAAGACATGCAGGCACGAGTATGAACAGTAATAAAAGTAGAACAGTAACACGAATAAGGAACAGTGAAAGGTAAAAGCATATGTGATGTGCAGTGAGGAATCTGAAATAAGCTACTAGGTTAATTACTCTCAAGTCTTTGAAATCAATTTAATGAATCGTCGATGTAACTCAATAGTATCCCGTGCATGCCCGGGACCACGATCCAGATTCTCGAGCTGAAACCGAGACATGCCACTAGGCACTAAATAGGAAACATGTACAGATGAATGATGTCAGCAGCAGTATCCCAGGGCTGGCCTAGCCCCTACAACTGGTCAGTATAAGCATCGAGCTGTCGAGTTACAAGTCAGGTTTCATCATTGATTTCCCCATACCCTCAAGTTATGTGTTCAAGTCGGGTATTGATAAATCTGAGACTAATGCCAACACAGGATCAAGAAGGAACATGTTTGTCTATATAGACAACAGGATATGTCCATTGGGACAACATGTCAGGATTGTCGGCATTAGAAAGAGGATCAGGTAACATGTCAAGTAATGATATATCAGTTCATGTCAGGTAGTGTACAAGTATCAAGTCATGTCAAGCAGTGGTGTATCAGGTCATGTCAAGTAGTGCACAGGTATCAAGAGGGTGCTCATAATCAAACTGTAGCAAGTATTGAATCAGGGTGAAAGTACGGATGTACAATAAAAGCATGGATACACAAATATTGATCAGGGGTTACATCTTGACTAAGTAGGATGCACAATATCAAGCATGGGGTACTGATGTATTAATAATATGAGTTAATATAATATGAGGTGCAACTAGTTATGCAGAATTAATGGTATGGATACACAAATAAACATGGATGCATAAATAACTATCAGGGGTTACAACTATAGTTTCATGACTATATAGGATGCACATTATCTAGCATGGGGTGTTAATGTAGCAGTAATATGAAATAACGTGACTTGGAATGCAAATAGATATATAATTAATGGTATGGATGCACAATTATCGATTAGGGTTATATTTACAGTTCCAAGACTTAATGGGATGCACATTATTAAGCATGGGGTGTTACTACAATAATAACATGAATTAATATGATCTATAGATGCAGTTATATATTTTAAATGATATGGATGCAAACGGGTATCCGAAAACGGTAAAACTTTAATATTGATGTATAATGTGATAAACGGGTAATATTTTGCTCATATGGATGCATAATAATATACCTAGCATGTAGCAAGATGAATTAGCATGCGACTAGATATGTAAATAGTGATATGGATGCACACGGATGTCCGAAGACAGTAAAATGGTAATGTGGGATGCATAATTAAACAATAAGTAATGTTATTATTCACATGTGTGCAATATATTGTAGTATAGCATGTAGCAAGATTAACTTGCATGCAACTAGATAAGAAATAAATTGTACGGATGCAAACAGACGTCGTAAATCAGTAAAATGATAACAGGGGATGTAAAATACACTAAACATTAAATATTATTATTAATATGGATGAAATATATCATAGCATGTAGCAAGATAAACTTGCCTCGATTGGATCACGCGACGGATACGTACGGCATGTCCGACATCGGTAAATCGTCGCAACGCACACACGGCACGCGGGACGAGGGCAGTGGCGAGACGTGGGTTTCATTCATAGGCGGGAAAATGTGAAGAAGAAAGGTAACGGTGCTTTTCTTTATATGGGATTTAAAAAGTATATCAAATATATATATGTGGAGAAGAGATGCAGGGGTTGTAAATATTGAAAGAATTAATATTTATAAAGTAACAAAGAGAGGGGGGAGAAAGGAGAAAGAAAAGGGGGTTGTTAGTTTGTTAGGAAATTAGTTTAGATTTAAATTTAAAAAAATCTTTTATCAGTTAACTAAATTTTAATTTGTATCAGTTTATAATATTAATATTATATAAATAAAATTTGATATTCTGGTAAATACAAAGATAGTCCAAAATACGCCCGTGTCGGGTCTAAAATTCAGTTTTAAAATACGAAAAATATATGTGTAAACCAAAATCAAAACAGGATATCCGGGTAACGAAAATGCATACCCCCAAGAACGGATACACGTACGTGCGCGTAGCCATCCAAACAAGTCCGTTTCACTGAATGGGACGAGAAGATGTGCGGATGCTACCACAAGGTTAGGGGTATGATGCAAGCCATGCAAGATATTTTTTTAAAAACATTTTATGTGACTCTAATTGTTATATTTTAAAATGCAGATGCCAGATAAATGCCAATATGCAGTATGTAAATATGGAAGTGCACGAGTCTACGTAACAAGTCAGGATAAATCATAAACAGGAATCAAGATGGGTTTCCAGCAAGCGGGTCGGGTCGGATGCAAATACAGATGTCAAATACACTATTCGCAACCAAAACACAGTAAATCAGGAAAATACCATAAATAAAGAAATCCATGAACTAGAACTGGTATAAATGAACTAGGGTGTTACAGTCTGGAGGTTGCAAGGGTGTCAAATACACTATTCACAGTAAACAGTCGCGGCGGATACGCATAACATGCATCATAAATTTATCTGGCGAAATCGAAACGACGCGGCTCTAGCGCTTCACCTCCCCCACGCATTCAATGTGAATGTTACGCGTATTCGCCGCGACTATTCCTATTCCCCATACCAACACCGGGGAGGTCGGACAGAACATCATGAAGAAGCAACCGCGCAGCTTCACTGCCCGGTTATCCTTATCAGGCCTCCTAGGGTCCCTCCAGCGCTAAGGATCAAAGCACTCGTCTAGAGGCAGCCGCGCAGCTGCCCTGCCCGGCTTTCCCTGGCCGGTAGCTTCCCTACACACAACGCCAGGGATCAAATCCCTCACCAAGAGGCAACCGCGCAGCTTCACTGCCCGGTTGTCCTTAGCAGGCCTCTTACGGCCCCTCAAGCGCTAAGGATCAAAGCCCTCGTTTAGATGCTTCCGAGCATCTACCCTGCCCGGCTATCCCTGGCCGGTAGCTTCACTACACACAACGCCAGGGATCAAAGCCCTCGCCAAGAGGCAACTGAGCAGCTTCACTGCTCAGTTATCCTTAGCAGGCCTCCTACGGCCCCTTCAACGCTGAGGATCAAAGCCCTCGCCTAGAGGAAGCCGAGAAGCTATCCTGCTCGGCTATCCCCGGCTGGTAGCTCCCTACCCATGACGCCAGGGATCAAAGCCCTCGCCAAGAAGCACCGGGCAGTAACCCTGCTCGGCCCCATCCTAAAGGACAAAAGCCTTCGCCAAGAGGCACCGGGCAGTAACCCTACCCGGCCCCCATCCTTAGTATGTTTCTTACAGCCCCTCCCGCGCTAAGGATCAAAGTCCTCAATAGAGGCAGCCGAGCCCAACGCTTGCTTGACTATCCCTGGCTGGTAGCTTCCTACCACAACCGACAGGGATCAAAGCCCTCGCCAAAAGGCACCGGGCAGTAACCCTGCTCGGCCCCCATCCTTGTCACGTCCCGCTTCCCAGAAAATGCTAAGATTGGCACGTGACAGAGCCAACCATGCTACCTGTGGTTAGGAAACATCCCTCCACAGTCACATTACGGCTGTCTATAAGATATCAAGAACAGTATAAATGAAATAAACTATCTCGTATATGTCCATATGCCAGAATAAAAGAATCAAGAAATAATATGCGGAAGCAATAAATCCAATAAACAAAACAATCTGGAAGGTACGTCCCAAATACGGCTCACATCAGGAAATAAAAATGCTGAAAGGAAATTAAACTAGAATAGTAACAGGTCCTCACTGCTCGTCCTGTCGGCTGAAGCACTCCTACTCGGCCTGCGACAAGGGTAACGGATCTGGGCCATGCAAAACCCAGATGTCAGCGCGTCACAATATCAACAATAATATAATCAGGGGTAACAAGATATGCAGGCATGAATTATAAAATGGTAACATGAATGTAATAAGTGAGCAAGGATATAGAATAGTGAAGTGTAACAGTATATGTGAAGTGCAGCGATAAAACTAAACTGTGCTATTGGGTTAACTACTCTGAAGTTTGTGAAATCAATTTAATGAATCATTGATGTAACTCAATAGTATCCCGTGCGAGCCCGGGACCACGGACCAGATTCTCGGGCTGAATCCGATACATGCCACTAGGCACTAAACAAGAAACATGTACAGATGAATGATGTCAGCAGCATCATCCCCGGGCTGGCCTAGCCCGTAAAACTGATCGGTATAAGCGTCGAACTGTTGAGTTACAACTCATGTTTCATCATTGATTTCCCCTTACCCCCAAGGTTATGTGTTCAAGTCAGGTATTGATAAATCTGGAGCTAATGCTAACACAGGATCAAGCAGGTACAGGTTTGTCTATGAAGACAACAGGATACGTCCGTCAGGACAACAAGTCAGGATTGCCGGCATTAGTAACAGGATCAGGTATCAAGTCAAGCAGTGGTGTATCAGGTCATGTCAGGTGGTGTACAGTGCATCAAATGAATGCCCAACAGTAAAATGTAGCAAGTATCGAATCATGATAAAAGTATGGATGCACAGTGAAACATAGATGCACAGTATATATCAGGGATTACATCTACAACTCCATGATTACATAAGATGCATAGTATCAAGCATGGGGTACTAATGTAATAATAATAATATGAGTTAATGTAATATGGCATACAACTAGGTATGCAGAATTAAAGGTATGGATACACAATAAAGCATGGATGCATAAATAACTATCAGGGGTTACAACTACAGCTCCAAAACTATATGGGATGCACATTATCTAGTATAGGGTACTACTACAACAATAACATGAATTAATATGATCTATAGATGCAGCTATATATATTTTAAATGATATGGATGCATACGGGTATCCGAGAACTGTAAAATTGTAATATGGATGCACAATGAAATAAACAGGTAATATTATTATTAATATGGATGCAATTATAATAACATAGCATGTAGCAAGATAAACTTGCATGCGACTATATATGTAATAAATGATACGGATACGAACGGCTATCCGAAAATAGTAAAATAGTAACATGGATGTACAATGCAGTAAACATGTGACATTTTTATTAATATAGATGCGAATATAATAACATAGCATGTAGCAAGATAAACTTGCCTAAACGGATCGCACGACTGATGCGTATGGCACGTCCGACGTCGGTAAATCGTCGCAACGCACACACGGCACGTAAGACGGGTCCAGGCAAGGCAAGAGGGTAATCACGCAAGCAAGGGACGTTCACTGGATCGCCTGGATCGACAGCGGTGACACGACTCCAGCGAAGGCTAGGAAAAATCAAGAATCAAGAAAAAGAAAAGAAAAAGAAAAAGAAGAAGAAGAAGAAGAAGAAGAGAGGAGAAGATGGATGTTCTGGGTTTGGGACAGAGGAGGTGGAGGCTAGGGAAAAGACGACGACGACGGTCCATCGACGGCAAGGTTCAGGCGATGGTTTCCGGCAAGGCAGTGGGGTTTCTTGAGTTCTTGAAGTTGGGGATCGGGCTTAGACCAGGGAAAAAGGTCTGGGGTTATGTTGTTCTGGGTTTTTGTTTTTTGGGTGAAGTGGTCGAGTTAGGTTGAAGTAGGTGTGCAGGGGAGAAGAGAGGTCAAGGAGAGAGAAGTGGAGTTGGTGACGAGGCCGGCGAGGTGGTGGACGGCGAGGAGGGGTGCAGGCTCTTGCATGGGTTAGGGTTGCAGGAGGCGGCGGGGAAAGAAAGAGGACGTAGATGAGAGAGAGAGAAGAACGTAGAGAGGAGGTAGAGGAGGTCGGGGAGATAGGATGCCGACGAGGGTGGAGGCGGCATCGGAAAGCGAAGGCAGGCGATGGGCGCGGCGCTGGCGTGGGTTCGAGTGCGGCAAAGGCGAGAACTGGGGAAAGAGAGGAGGAGAAGAGAAGAAGACGAGGGGGTGGAGATGAGGGTGTGAAGATGGTCGACGACGATGAGGTGAACGTCGACGACGAGGAAGAGGCGAGGCGGCAGGCGTGGGGTTGGGTTCAAGTTGAGGCGGGAAAAGAATTTTTAGAAGTAGAAGAAGAACGTGGGGGAAAATAGTAAAAGGTTTTGTGAAAAGGAATTAATTAATATAATTATATATGTATGCAGCGGAGAGAGAGGGAGAGAGAGGAGAGAGAAAGTAAGATAAAGAGAAAGAAAGATAGAGAGGAAGTCTGTTGTAGAAAAGATTTGAAATCTTTTAAAAAAATATTTTCGTTTATAAAACTTAAACGTAGGTAAACTGTTAAGAAAATATAATATTAATAAAATTTGATATTTTGGCCAATACAAAAATAGTCCAAAACACGCCCGGGTCGAGTCTAAAAAATATAGTCTTAGAATACGGAAATATACGTGTCAACCAAAATCAAAATTGGATATCCGGGTAACGAAAAAGTATACCCCAAAGAACGAATGCACGCACGTGCATGTAGCAATCCAAACAGGTCCGTTTCACTGAACGGGATGAGAACAAGATGCGCGGATGCTACGACGGGGTTAGGGGTATCATGCAGGCCATGCTAGATATTTTTAAAATATTTTATGTGACTTTAAATGTTATATTAAAAAAATGCATATGCCAGATATAATGCCAGTATGCAATATAAAAATATTGAAAGTGCACGGATCCATATAACAAACCAGGATAAATCATAAATAGGAATCAAGACGGGTTTCCAGCAAGCGGGTTTGGTCGGATGCAAATACAGATGTCAAATACACTATTCAGATCCAAAACACAGTAAATCGGGAAAATACCATAAATAACGAAATACTCGAAAGAACTGGTATAAATGAACTAGGGTGTTACATTATACCCAACTACAAAAAGAATTTCGTCCTCGAAATTTCCAAAACAAGAAAAGATAAACAAACATGAAACTACAGGAAGAGATTTGGAAACTTTTGTCGAATCTCGTCTTCTCATTCCCAAGTCGATTCTCCGTGCGAGCGATTTCCCCATGAAACAAGTACGAGAGGGATAACCTTGTTCTTAAGGACCTTTTCTCTTCGATCAACAATCGATATCGGTCGTTTCTCAAAGGTTAAATCCTCTCTTACAGTCAGCTCTGAATGATCTAGCACATGTGTTTCATCTTGAACATACTTACGGAGTTGAGATACATGAAACACGTCATGAACATTCGCCGAATATGGTGGTAACACCAATCGATAAGCCACTTCTCCAACACGATCCGAAATCTTGAAAAGCCCCACAAATCGAGGACTAAGCTTGCATCGACTCCTAAAATGAATCACTCCTCTAGTCAGTGATATCTTCAAGAATACCAGATCACCAACAGCAAACTCTAGAGGTCTTCTCGATATATCGGCCCAACTCTTTTGCCGATCTTGTGCTGCCTTCATGTGATTCCGGATAATATTAACCTTCTCTACTGTTTGCACGATCAAATCCGATCCCAACAATCTTCGTTCTCCAATATCGTCCCAACAAACGGGTGAGCGACACTTACAACCATACAATACTTCGAATGGAGCCATCTGAATAGTCGCCTGAAAGCTGTTATTGTAAGAAAACTCCACCAAGTGTAGATGATCCTCCCATGAACCCTTGAAGTCCAACATGCAAGCTCTCAACATGTCCTCAAGAGTTTGGATCGTTCTCTCCGACAGGCCATCTGTCTGAGGATGATAAGCAGTGCTAAACTTCAATCGCGTCCCCAAACTTTCCTGTATCCTCCTCTAGAAGTGCGATAAGAATCGGGTGTCACGGTCGAAAATGATGCTCACAGGTACTCCATGCAATCTCACAATCTCTTCCATGTACCGTTCTGCTAACGCTTCCGTCGACTGACCAACTCGAAATGGTAAGAAATGAGATGCCTTGGTCAATCGATTAACAATCACCCAAACTGCATTGTTGCCATTTGGACTCCGCGGTAAAGCTTTCACGAAATCCATGGTTATATGTTCCCACTTCCATTGAAGAATCGGAAGTGGTTGCAATAAACCAGTTACCTTTTGATGTTCAGCCTTAACTTGCTGACACACCAAGCACTTCGCTACAAAGCGAGCAATCTCCCTTTTCATACGTTCCCACCAGAAATGCTGTTTTAGATCACGGTACATCTTTGTGCCTCCTGGATGTACGGAATACGCGGAACTGTGCTCCTACTTCATGACTTCTTCACGAATGTCTCCTTTCGGCGCACACAAACGGCTACCATAACGCAACGAACCATCTTCATGAATCAACAAGTCCGTTCGAAATCCCGCTTCAACCTGTTCTCGAAACTTCTGCAATCTTGGATCCTGTGACTGCGCTGCTTTAAAACTCTTGATCAACGACGACTGTACTTGCAGTTGCATCAACTGTCCCGAAGAATGCGGTAGCACAATCTCCAACTCGAATCTCCGAAAATCTTCGATAACCTCCTTCTGTGCAGTCAACATCCGAATTGCTAGCAACCGACCAAGCGCATCCGGTACTACATTAACCTTCCCTGGATGATACTTGAGATCAAGATCATAGTCAGCCAGCAGCTCCAACCATCTACGCTGCCTCATGTTAAGCTCTTTCTGTGTGAACACATACTTTAGGCTTTTGTGATCGGTGATTACTTCGACCCTTTCGCCCAATAAGTAGTGTCTCCAAATCTTCAAAGCGAAAATCACTGCTGCAAGCTCCAAATCATAAGTTGGGTAATTCTTCTCATGGGTCTTCAACTGCCGCGATGCGTAAGCTATAACCTTCCTATGCTGCATCAAAACACATCCCAAACCTTTCCCAGATGCGTCGCTGTGAATCACCAATCCTCCGGAACTTTCTGGTACGGTCAAAATAGGAGCGGTTATCAACTTTTGCTTCAACGCTTCAAAAGCTGACGCACATTTATCCGTCCATACGAATGGTACTTCCTTGTGCTTAAGCTTGGTCAAAAGCTCAGCCAAACGAGCAAAATTCTCCATGAACCTTCTGTAATATCCGGCAAGTCCAAGAAAACTTCTGATCTCTTCTGCGTTCTTCAGAATCGTCCAATCTTGAACTGCTGCAATCTTCTCGGAATCAACAGCGATTCCATTTCCGGATACGACATGCCCCAAAAACTTCACTTCTTCAAGCCAAAACTCGCACTTGCTCATCTTTGCATACAATCTTTCTTGCCTCAATATCTGCAGTGCGATCTTCAAGTGTCCTGCATGCTCTTCTGGCTTCTCAAATAGACCAGAATATCATCAATGAACACCATTATAAACTGGTCCAAGAACGGTGAAAAGATTCGGTTCATCAAGTCCATAAATATCGCCGGTGCAATCGTGACTCCGAATGGTATCATTAAATACTCGTAATGTCCATACCGAGTTCAGAATGCGGTCTTGCAAATATCCTCTGATTTAATACGAACTTGATGATATCTGGATCGCAAACCCAGCTTCGAGAATACCCTTGCTCCACTAAGTTGCTCAAAAAAAATTCGCCAATGCCAGGGATCGGATACATGTTCTTAATAGTCACTAGGTTTAATTCTCGATAATCAATGCACATTCTCCTTGTGCCATTTTTCTTCTTTACTAGAAGAACTAGAGCTCCCCAAGGTGCATTGTTGCTGCGAATCCAACCCTTCTCAAGCAATTCGGTAACCTGCTTCTTGACTTCTTCCAACTCCACTGGTGCCATTGGATAGTACGTCTTTGAGATTGGCGCCGCACCAGGAACAAGATCGATCGCGAACTCCACATCTCGTTTTGGTGGTAAACCCAAGATGTCCTTGAACACTTCCATGAACTCTTGAACTACAGCTGGCGCTTCCTGTTCAGATCATAATTTTGCATTATTATATTTTCCATTCTTATTCATTTTACAAATAAACAGGTGCGTTTGATCCATGTCTGCTACATAGTTGCAGGTTACAGGTTCTCGGAATAAAATCAGTGAAAATGATGAAAAGACGATACAAAAGTGAGACTACGACCAACAAATGGAAGAATCTTGATCAAGCATACAGTTTGGAGAATAAACGAAGACCAATGAACAATTTCACAAAGTACAAAGGCAGCGCAAGATTCAAGACTTCGACACGAAGCGAACGGTAAAGTCCACGACATTATGCACTGTGGAAATCTGGAAGAAAACTAGAAGACAATCTGAGAAACCAAGTGAAGAAAAGCCAAGGAAAAAGCAACATGAGAATTACCAGAGAAGCAGAGCCTATAAGCCCTCTATATGGCCGCGGATCCGCGGCCAAACATGGGTTTTGGCCGCGGTTCTGCTGCCATAATAAGCCCGTGTCGGTGAAAATTCGTGGCGGTGTGACAGTGCATTGACTAGTCTTCTTTAGGGTAAAATTGTAAATGCAGATGTGAATCGAATGTAACCCTAGGGTTTCTATGATCTATAAATAGAAATCCAAAACCTCTTTTGGAGGTATGCCTCTTTTTATTTCATCTATTCAGTATTTTAATTCGGTGTAAATGTTTGGAGAGAGCCATCAAATAAAGTAAGATTTTTATTATCTGCCCTAGTTCTTAATTTTATTTCTGCCTTAGTATAATTTTTATTATCTGCCCTAGTTAATTAGTTTAGAACATGTTTATCAATTCCCTAATGAGTGAGTAGTTCCTCACTTGTTAGGGTTAGGAATAGGGAAGGTTTGAGAGATAAAAATCTCTCACCCCTTTCTTGCCCATCACATAATAATTCATAGGACTCCATGCATACATACACACACCGCTCCCTACGGCACCCTACCTCACGAGGTAGCGGTGATACCGTAGTTTAAAAGATCGGTTGTATATGTTTTCCATGGAGTTTAGGGTAAGAATTGAGAAAGGAAGGACAAGAACCTAGAGGAAGAAACACCGTTTCTCCCCGATGGTACTAATCCACTTTATTAATTATTACCATATCACCTCATAGATCTAAATTAGGGCATTGAAAGCGGTGGAAAAACTTAAATTTCCAAACTTAACCTAAACTTAACCCTAGCAAGATTCTAATCCTAGTTTAAATCAACTTTAGTTTTTAGTGATAATCAACCAACACCGTTTGGAATTAACTCGTTAGAACAAATTGAGAATACACAAAATCCCTGTGGACCGACCTGTACTCACCGGTTAGCTACCAAGCGACGCCGTTCTTGATTGCGGTAAAAATATTCTTTGATTCATCTTTTAAAAAGCACATACGCAAAATCATTACAAATCAAATGGCGTCGTTGCCGGGGATGACGTAGTATTTTCTTTTTGCAATTTCGGGTTAATATAAAATCATAAAATTCATAAAAACTGAAAAATAAAAAATTATAAATTTTTTTATCTTCTTGTTATTGTTTGAAAGGTGTTTCGTTTGAATTTTGCAGGACCGACGAACGAATTCAGATCTGGAAAAATCCAGCGAGCAAAACAGAAAACCCCAGATCTGAACAACAGAGAAAAATTAGACCAGAGGAGCAGAAAAAATTTCGGGATCTGAACCGTAAGGAGCACCGTGAAACCACCACTAACCTGTGCCATTTGCCGCGGAAGCACGGCGGTCTGCTGACGTCAGCAGACCAAATCCTCTTTGTAAGCCCCTTTTCTTTCTGAACCCCCTGATATCTCCTCTGTAAAATTTGCCTGCAGGATTCTTTGCTCCAAAAATTTCTCCCCCTTCTCCAATAATTGATCTTGTGCAGGATTCTTTGCGCCGCGCTAAAAAAAATTGTTTGTAAGTGATTGTGTTTACTGCTTTGCATATTTAAATTGACTTTAAAGGGCTTGAACACCAATCCAGATTGGGTGGGGATTTCATCACCCTTCCCAGGACCCCAAAAATCACATAAAGTATATTGCATTGACCATCAAGTAATTAAAAAAAAGATTAGACTCAGCCCTAAGGACTTCGCGCTCAATAGGACAAAGGAATAGTTGTAGGTATCGACCGTTGATCCTAACCTGAGTTTGTGGTGCCTAGGCTAGACAGGTAGGGAAAGGCAACTTTAAAAGGCCCGTCTCACAGTGATTCGTGAGCGGATCCCTCCTTTCTCTACTTGTGCTTACCTGGCCATAATTGGTGGTGAAGAGACGGTTTGAGGTCCTACTTCTTGCCCTTTGGAACAGTTAGGAGCTGTCTAGCTGACTTAAGTGACCCTAGATCTAGGCTTGATTATGCATTTGTGATTGATTGAACGTGTGTCTAAGCCTTTTATCGAAAATATTTTTGCAAAAAGCTCCACATAAAAAAAAACACAAAAACAGAAAAAGGAAAAAATTTTACAAAAACTTGCAACTTGTCGCTAAGAAATCCGTGCACCCCACTTACACCCACTTTCTTTCCATTGACGTTTTCTTACCCCCACCTTCTTCTTTTTCACCTTTTTTACTACACTGCCTTTTTAGTGTATGTCCAGTTGGACTAGGGACACTAGTGCCTGATTAGTCCGTATCTCGTTGGTACCGACTGACGACGCTTTCAACTCCGAAGTCGAAATTCCTTCCACTTCCTTGCATTCACCTTCACATTCTTCGTCTTCTAAGGAGATGTCGGGATTTAATCCTAACAACCCCTTACCCGCGGGACTGATTCCACCTCCACTAGGTGTGAATAACCCACAACACCCTCTTGTTGAAGCGCCCCAACGAATTGCACTCCAGGATCTTTTCTACCCTATCTGCACCGCCTTACCTACTTGTTTTTCACTCCCACCGGCAAATGGGGACAACTTTGAAATCAAACCCCACTTCATTAACATGTTGCCAAAATTTCACAGACTGGAATCCAAACATGCATATATCTTTATAAACAAATTCCAGAATGTTTGTGCAATGATGAAAACAACACAACTGTCTGATGATGCTATAAGGTTGCGGGTCATTCCTTTCACCTTATGTGACTTAGTCGAGAAATGGTTGTATAACACAGCATCACACTCAATTAAAAATTGGGAAGAGTTTGTTAAAGATTTTCTAAAAAAGTTTTACCCACATCACAAGACCGCGAGAATTCGCAATGAGATTATTCAATTTTTCCAGCTTCCTTCCGAACCCTTTTGGAAGTGTTTTGAAAGATTTAAAGACCTACTTGTTCAATGCCCTCACCACGGTATCGAGAATTGGCAACTTTGCCAAACTTTATATGAAGGATTGAACCCAGCAACGAAGCAGTTGTTAGAAACCATTTGTTAAAGTCACTTTCTAACAAAATCTAGTGAGGAAGCTTGGCAGTTTCTCGACGATCTTGCTGAACAAACACTTCAGTGGGAAAGCACCAAGACCACCTCATCTTCTTCGGTTGGTCAGTCTAGGGCAGGCATACATCAATTATATATGTCGATTGCAATGAAGGCCGAAATGGCCGCACTTACGAAAAATCTAGAAGAAATTGAGACCAAAATCTCATCGCCTTCTTCCGCCCCTGTTTTACCCCCACGAACTGTTTGTGCTTGTTGTTCGGATCCATCACATCTTACCGAAGAGTGTCCTTACAATCCACCTGTTCAAGGACAAGATCAAGTCAATGCTGCTTTTCAGCAAAGACAAAGAAATGATCTATACTCGTCGACTTATAATCCTGGTTGGAGGAGCCACCCAAATTTTGCTTGGAATCAAAATCAACAATTCCAAGGAAACAACAACTTTCAAAGGCCTCCTCCTCCACAACAACAAGCACCCCAACAAACTCAATACCAGCAACCTTTCCAACCACAACCTTATCCAAATCAAATGAATAATTTTGTGCCCAACAACTCTTACCCTCCAAACAATTTTGTTCAACCAAATAACGATAAGGTTACCTCGCTAGAAAGAAGTCTAGATGGGTTTCTAAAACAATCTACACAATCCGCAGCAAGGTTGGAGACTTCCATTCAGTCTTTGGTGCACAACAGTGCTTCACATGATCAAAGTATCAAATCAATCGAGGCCTAAATTGCATAACTAAATGCTGCGTTGAGTGAGCGAAAAAAGGGAAAGCTTCCATCTCAACCATTGCCAAATCCTGGTCACACACACAATGCACATGTTGCTTATGAACAACAAAATCATAATGTAAATGCTGTGACCACGTTGAGATCTGGAAGAGTGTTGCACAATAACGTGGGTAATAGTGATGATACCCCTGCCGGTTCTTCTTCTTCATCTTCTTCTTCTTCTTCATCTTCATCTTCTTCAGAGCATATTCTTCATTCTTCACAAGGCTCTACTTCTTCTACTTCTAACGGACCCACATCCCACTCCACGAACACACCAACACTGGGATCCGTTCCAACTCCGCAATCTAATCCACAGATATTGGATTCAACAAATTTTCAAAATGTTCCATTTCCAAACAGGTTGAGATCCAATAAACCAACTCCACAAATGGAGAAGATTGGGGAGTTATTCAAACAGGTTAGCATAAACATATCTCTCTTGGATGCAATCCAACAAGTCCCTTCTTACGCGAAAATCTTAAAGGGCTTATACACCACGAATAGAAAGTCTCAAATACCCAAGAAAGTGTTCGTAGCAAGTGCCGTGAGCAATGCTATTAACCAACCTCAACCCTTACTCCAAAAACGAAAGGACCCTGGCTGTCCTACAATTTCAATAACAATTGGGGACAAGAACATCAATCGCGCACTTTTAGATCTTGGTTCTAGTGTTAACCTTCTTCCCTACTCCGTATATGAGCAATTATGTGTTGGAGAGTTAAAACCCACTCATTATACTCTCCAAATGGATGATTGATCAATCACCCATCTTAGGGGTGAGTTAGAGGATGTGTTGATCAAAGTAGGGGACTTCATATTCCCCGTTGATTTTATTGTTATAGACACACAACCTGTTGCTAACCCACGGAATCAAATTCCGGTGATCCTCGGTCAACCATTTTTGGCCACTTCCAATGCCGTAATCAATTGTCGCAATGGCTCTATGACTCTATCTTTCGGGAAGATATCTAGTGAGTTCAATATTTACAAGATAGTAAGTCTGCCCTCCGTGCCTAAAGCTAGTATACGAGAAGTTTGCTCGATCCACGAAATCATGCAAGAGGACTGTGAGCTTGAAAAATTTCTGTTCGATAACAGCAGTTTTGACGCCACTAGTGCGTCCCTCCTTGGATCTGACACAGTTTGCACAACCGATAATGATTACGAATATTTCACTTTTTCAGACGATTTTGACGACCCACCGCCCGAGTATGAGTCCTTTGAATTTTTGGATGAGTTAGTTGAACCATCCGATTCGGTTGCTTACAGTGATTTCGAACCATTGTTGGAATCCTTTGAGTTCGAGATAGCTTCCCCAATTTTACCTTCAATAGTTTCGCTTCCGAAACTCGAACTCAATGCTTTGCCGTCTCACCTTAAATACGCTTACCTAGGTGAGAATAAGACCTTTCCCGTTATCATATCGGCATCTCTAGCTCTCGAGCAAGAGAAAGCCCTTTTAATGGTCTTACAAAATAACCGGCAAGCTTTCGGCTGGACTATGGTGGTCATCGAGGAGATTAGTTCCCTCATAATTAAATATCATATGTATATGATGGATGATGCCAAGCCAGTAAAGGATCCACAGAAACATCTCGGGGATTTTGTGGTTAATCAACCTCACCCTATAGAAGTTGAACCACCCCCTTTTCTTCTAATAAACTACGAGAATGCCAATATTCCACTGATTTCTGATCATTCACATTCTCGTTTTTATTCATCATCACCTCCTATCTCTTCACTTCCACGTACATGCAGATACTTTCCATACCACCACTTATCTCTTCCCCACTTCTTCTTGGCTCTGTACAACATGTTCTTCCACTGACCGATACTTTACACAGATAAATTTTTCAACTGGTTGGTGTTGACTTTTAGTCTTTGCAAAGTTTGGTATTGACTTGTAATATCGCTTAACTCAAGTTTAGGGGGGGTATAATTGGTTTTTAAAAATAACATAAAAAATTTAAAAAAATTTGAAAATAAAAAAAAATTGTTTTTTGGGTATTTTTGTAAATTTACAGAATGAATAAATAAAATAAAATTGTTATTTGCAAATAATTTCCTCTTTTTAGAGGGGTTTATTTGCAAATATCCCTAACTCTTCCCCTATATAAATCCCCCGACCCCTTTCTCTGATCACAAACCCTAAATTCATCTCCTAAAGAACCCTAGCCGCCGCCTCCTGATAGTTTGCATCGAGATCCCTCTGCGCCGCCGTGATTCCACCGTGCAACCCCATTCCCGCCGCTGATCCGTCGCTCCCTTCTGTCTTCACCCCCTGAAATTTTCAGGGGAGGTACGATATTTCACACCCTCTCTGTTTTTAAAATTTCTAGATCTATAGAACACCAATGGCACACAGCATGCAGCTAGAACGCGATTTTTCACAAGTATTTTCACACGAGCTGTACGGTAGTTATTTTGCGAACAAAATCGCGTGTAAGGGTTGGAACTTTCTGATTTATAATCACCCTAATGCGTATGCATTGCCGGAATTATTCACTCGTTTTTACGAGTGTATGGAGGACGGGTGCCTCAACCAATTTGGGTTTATTAAATTGCAATGGGGTGATCGAGAAATTATCATTGATATGGATATTATACATGAAGTCACACTAATCCCTCGCATACCCGCACATGACCAACCCTTGCAATTTGAGGATTACATGCCCTTAATGGGCAACGATTGCTCAAGGGAGCCGCGTAAGGGTATCCAAGCGAGAACCCTTTTCGCGAATGTTTTGACTGTGTGCCGGTGGGCACAAAATAATATTTTCGGTAGCTCCCACAACACAACATTTTTACACCCTCTTTGCATATTGTGCATACCCTTATGACAAAGAACCCCCGTTTCGACATGTGCACAATATTTCTAAACTCTATAGGTGCGGGTAAACGAGCCGCAAATTACCCTTGTCCCATATTGGTTACACAATTATGTCGATATTTCCTCCCCTGTGGAGGAGTTCGAATTTTACATAATGGAACGCATACCTATCCGGCCTCTTATTGAAGGCGTTTCTACTTCCTATTCACGATTGACAGATGTATGGTCGAGGACTGAACCGGTGGAGCACGTGCCCGCCCGCACACCTAGCTCTAACTCGACCGCGAGCGAAGGAGAAATGACCCCTCTAGAACATGCACAATTGATGCAGAGAGCTGTTAGGGGTTTTGATGAGTTGAGGGAGCAATTGAGGGTAACATTGAGAGAGCATGACCGTCGGTTGACGGAGGTAGAGCAGGGGATTCGAACCCTGCTGGCTAGGGAGGAGTGTTCTCGTTCACGCTCGAGAGCGCGGCGTGGGGCCGAGCAGTGAGGACACTGCTTTGGGTAAGTTTGGGGGAGTTGGTGGTTGTATATAGTTATCTTTTGCATTGCATTTTTTTTTAAATTTTTGTATATATTTTTTCTTTTTCTTTTGCATGTTTAAATTCTGCATTGCATCCTTATATAAAAATCATAAAATTGAAAATTTTGAAAATAAAAAAAATACAAAAATAAAAATCAAATAAAAACTGAAAAATTTAAAAAAATTATAAAAATTAAAACATTCAATCTTGGTCTTAATTGACTTGAGTTTGACAAATAGGTTAACTAGCTAGGAACAACTAGATCTTAGACTTAGTAAATTAAAAACCCTAAAAATAACCTTTCTTAAAATTTAATGGTAAAAAGTATATGTCTTTATAGTTTATTTAGAAATAGGTAAATTTCGAGTTGACTTCTTGGACTAAGTTAAAACAAGGGAAAAATATTGATATTTTTATTAAAGTATAAGTATGAAAAATAGTTCCTAAACTTAAATCTAAATTCTAAAAATATATACCCTATAAATTACACAAACACGAACCTTGAAACTTGGAATAGTAGAAGAGACCTGAAATGCTCTTGTCTAAAGTCCTTAGTACGAAGAAAAATTAAAATAAAAATACAAGTGTGAATAAAGAGATAAAAAAATGAACACTGGTTTTTGTAATTACTTAAGGTTGTATTAATAGAAAAAATATTTAGCGAGGGTGCTTTATCACCTAGTGCCTTAGACCAACTGGTTTGGGAGTCACTGCTAAAACCTAAGGTGTTACAAGACTAGAAATTACGCTTTAATATGCAAACACATTTTGTAATCGGTCGTTGGTACCTCAAGAAATATTAACGGTCGCATGAAGAATATGTGAGCAATTTCATCTAAAAATTCACCAATTGAAAAGTATTTTGGACAATGGACAAGAGTATAATAGCTTGATTTGAATTTCCAAGTGTAGGGGTGATATCTACACACACGTAGGGGGTATGTGATTGAGGTTTAGATAAGAGATAGGAATGAAAAATAGGACTTATATTTTTAATAGAGATGATAAAAATTCCTAAGTTGAGATAGAACCCTAGAAGGAAAACTTGCTAAAAGCTAAGTAAATTTATAAGAACATATATAATTTTAAGTTAAATAATAAGGAAGCGTGAAAAATACGGGTTGATAATTTCTGAGTCGAAAATAATAGAATTCCTTGTTGGAAAACCTAATTGGAGAATAAAAGTCAATAGGCCGAATTGATAGGATTTTGTGGGTAGTATCCGCTGAAAACCCTCAGGAAACAACACTCCTCCTACTAGGGACACCTAGAGGTTTAATGGCTTGTTGCACGAGCTCAGTGCAATCGCGTTTCCCTGCGAAAATGAGGCTAGGTCTTTTTTTCAAGAATAAAACTAGGTTTGCTCGAGGACGAGCAAAAGATAAGTTTGGGGGTATTTGTTCAGATCATAATTTTGCATTATTATATTCCCCATTCTTATTCATTTTACAAATAAACAGGTGCGTTTAATCCATATCTGCTACATAGTTGCAGGTTACAGATTCTCGGAATAAAAACAGTGAAAATGATGAGAAGACGATACAAAAGTGAGACTAAGACCAACAAATGGAAGAATCTTGATCAATCCTATAGTTTGAAGAATAAATGAAGATCAATGAACAAGTTCACAAAGTACAAAGGCAGCGCAAGGTTCAAGACTTCGACACGAAGCAAACTGTAAAGTCCACGACATTATGCACTGTGGAAATCTGGAAGAAAAGTAGAAGACAATCTGAGAAACCAAGTGAAGAAAAGCCAAGGAAAAAGCAACATGAGAATTACCAGAGAAGCAGAGCCCATAAGCCCTCTATATGGCCGCGGATCCGTGGCCAAACATGGGTTTTGGCCGCGGTTCCGCTGCCATAATAAGCCTGTGTCAGTGAAAATTCGTGGCGGTGTGGTGGTGCGTTGACTAGTCTTCTTTAGGGTAAAATTGTAAATGCAGATGTGAATCGAATGTAACCCTAGGGTTTCTATGATCTATAAATAGAAATCCTAAACCTATTTTGGAAGTATGCCTCATTTTATTTCATCTATTCAGAATTTTAATTCGGTGTAAATGTTTGGAGAGAGCCATCAAATAAAGTAAGATTTTCATTATCTGTCCTAGTTCTTAATTTTATTTCTTCCTTAGTATAATTTTTATTATCTGCCCTAATTAATTAGTTTAGAACGTGTTTATCAATTCCCTAATGAGTGAGTAGTTCCTCACTTGTTAGGGTTAGGAATATGGAAGGTTTGAGAGATGAAAATCCCTCACCCCTTTCTTGCCCATCACATAATAATTCATAGGACTCTATGCATACATGCACACACCGCTCCCTACGGCACCCTACCCCACGAGGTAGCGGTGATACCATAGTTTAAATGACCGGTTGTAAATGTTTTTCATGGAGGTTAGGGTAAGAATTGAGAAAGGAAGGACAAGAAGCTAGAAGAAGAAACATTGTTTCTCCCCGATGGTACTAATCCATTTTATTAATTATTACCATATCACCTCATAGATCTAAATTAGGGTATTGAAAGTGGTGGGAAATCTTAAATTTCCAAACTTAACCTAAACCTAACCCTAGAAAGATTCTAATCCTAGTTTAAATCAACTTTAGTTTTTAGTGATAATCAACCAACACCGTTTGGAATTAACTCGTTAGAACAAATTGAGAATACACAAAATCCCTGTGGACCGACCCGTACTCACCGGCTAGCTACCAAGCGACGCCGTTCTTGATTATGGTAAAAATATTCTTTGATTCATCTTTTAAAAAGCGAATACGCAAAATCATTACAAATCACTTCCTCCTTATCAACTTCCATCGACGAAAGAACACTGTTTGTCGGCCTAGCCCTAAACTCAACTGGCCCGACAGAACTGCTACCTCCAACAAAAAAACAAACTCCGGATGTCCGGGAATCTGGAAAATCACTTTCTTTACCCTACAATGAGCGCGGAAAGTGCCGAGAAAGTCCATTCCCAAGACAACATCAAACAATGGGATGCACCAGAATTGAATAATGCTAATGCGGGAAAATCGTGAACAAGTAGGATACCAAAAACGACTTCATCTGAAGCCAAGACACTGAAGAAGATAGGCATGGTAAACAGGATTCAAGCTTACGATAAAATAAGAACTGGTAAGCAATGAAACCGAGAGAAGCAAGGTAATATCACGACCATGAATCAAGGAAATGAATCAAGACTAGAACTCTAAGTTACTTAAATAGAGTACAGCATTGTAACCATGCTGCAGTTCATAGTTACAATCGCATAACTCCGTTCAAGTCGCCCAAATCATAGTATCAGAATCAAAGGAATAGGAAGGGAGAAACAATAGGGAACCAAAAAGTTTCAAGTCGAGATGTACAGTTGTTTGCATATCGTCAAGACACAGGGTCAAGAGAAAAATCTGATTCAAGAATCACGACAACCAAGTGGCAGGACATGTTCCTAAACACGGATTTTCCGATTCTTGTATTGGGTCCAATACCCAACTACAAAAGAATCAAACCCGATTAACCTAAATGCTATGGTTCTGATACCAAAACAAACCCTGTCATGCTCCGCTTCCCAGAGTGCGCTAAGATCGGCACGTGACAGAGCCAACCATGCTACCTGTGGTTAGGAAACATCCCTCCACAGTCACATTACGACTGTCTATAAGATATCAAGAACAGTAGAAATGAAATAAACTATATAGTACATGTCCATATACCAGAATAAAAGCGTCAAGAAATAATATGCGGAAGCAATAAATCCAATAAACAAAACAATCTGGAAGGTACGTCCCAAATACAGTTCACATCAGGAAATAAAAATGCTAAAAGGTAACTAAACTAGAATACTAACAGGTCCTCACTGCTCGGTCTGTCGGCTGAAGTACTCCTGCTCGGTCTGCGACAAGGGTAACGGATCTGGGCCATGCAAAACCCAGACGTCAGCGCGTCACAATATCAACAATATTATAATCAGGGGGTAACAAGATATGTAGGCATGAATTATAAAATGGTAACATGAATGTAATAAGTGAGCAGGGATATAGAACAGTGAAGTGTAACAGTATATGTGAATTGCAGCGATAAAACTAAACTGTGCTACTGGGTTAACTACTCTCAAGTTTGTGAAATCAATTTAATGAATCATCGATGTAACTCAATAGTATCCCGTGCATGCCCGGGACCACAGTCCAGATTCTCAGGCTGAATCCGAGATATGCCACTAGGAACTAAACAAGAAACATGTAGAGATGAATGATGTCAGCAGCAGCATCCCCGGGCTGGCCTAGCCCGTAAAACTGATCGGTATAAGCATCTAACTGTTGAGTTACAAGTCATGTTTCATCATTGATTTCCCCTTACCCCCAAGGTTATGTGTTCAAGTCAGGTATTGATAAATCTGGAGCTAATGCCAACACAGGATCAAGCAGGTACAGGTTTGTCTATGCAGACAACAGGATACGTCCGTCAGGACAACAAGTCAGGATTGCCAGCATTAGTAACAGGATCAGGTATCAAGTCAAGCAGTGATGTATCAGGTCATGTCAGGTGGTGTACAGTGCATCAAATGAATGCCCAACAGTAAAATGTAGCAAGTATTGAATCATGATAAAAGTATGGATGCACAGTGAAACATAGATGCATAGTATCTATTAGGGATTACATCTACAACTCCATGATTACATAAGATGCACAATATCAAGCATGGGGTACTAATGTAATAATAATATGAGTTAATATAATATGGCATGCAACTAGGTATGCAGAATTAATGATATGGATACACAATAAAGCATGGATGCATAAATAACTATCAGGGGTTACAACTACAGCTCCAAGACAATATGGGATGCACATTATCTAGTATGGGGTACTACTACAATAATAACATGAATTAATATGATATATAGATGCAACTATATATATTTTAAATGATATAAATGCATACGGGTATCCGAAAACTGTAAAATTGTAATATGGATGCATAATGAAATAAACAGGTAATGTTATTATTAATATGGATGCAATTATAATAACATAGCATGTAGCAAGATAAACTTGCATATGACTATATATGTAATAAATGATACGGATACGAACGACTATCCGAAAACAGTAAAACAGTAACATGGATGTACAATGCATTAAACATGTGATATTTTTATTAATATGGATGCGAATATAATAACATAGCATGTAGTAAGATAAAATTGCCTGAATGGATCACACGACGGATGCGTACGGCACATCCGACATCGGTAAATCATCGCAACGCATACACGGCACGCAGGACGGATCCAGGCAAGGCAAGAGGGTAATCACGCAAGCAAGGGACGTTCACTGGATCGCCTGGATCGGCAGCGGCGACACGACTCCAGCGACGGCTGGGAAAAATCAAGAATCAAGAAAAAGAAAAGAAAACGAAGAAGAAGAAGAAGAGAGGAGAAGAGGGTTGTTCTGGGTTTGGGACAGATGAGATGGAGGCTAGGGAAAATACGACGACGACGGGTCGTCGACGGCAAGGTTCAGGCAATGGTTTCCGGCAAGGCAGTAGGGTTTCTTGGGTTCTTGAAGTCGGGGATCGGGCTTAGAGCAAGGAAAAAAGGTCTGAGGTTGTGTTAGTCTTGGTTTTTTTTTTGGGGTGAATTGGTCGGGTTAGGTTGAAATGGGTGTGCAGGGGAGAAGAGAGGTCGAGGAGAGAGAAGTGGAGTTGGTGACGAGGCCGACGAGGTGGTGGACGGCGAGGAGGGGTGCAGGCTCTTGCGTAGGTTAGGGTTGCAGGAGGCGGCGGGGAAAGAAATAGGACGTAGATGAGAGAGAGAGAAGAACGCGGAGAGAAGGTCGAGGAGGTCGGGGAGATGGGATGCCGACGAGGGTGGAGGCGGCGTCGGCGAGCGAAGGCAGGCGATAGGTGCGGCACGGGCGTGGGTTCGAGTGCGGCGAAGGTGGGAACTGGGGAAAGAGAGGAGGAGAAGCGAAGAAGACGAGGGGGTGGAGACGAGGGTGTGAAGATGGTCAACGACGATGAAGTGAACGTCGACAACGAGGAACAGGCGAGGCGGCGGGCATGGGTTTGGGTTTGGGTTCGAGTTGAGGCGGGAAAAGAAGTTTTAGAAGAAGAAGAAGAACGTAGAGGAAAATAGTAAAAGGTTTTGTGAAAAGAAATTAATTAATATAATTATATATGTATGCAGCGGAGAGAGAGGGAGAGAGGGGAGAGAGAAAGTAAGAGAGAGAGAGAGTTAGTCTGTTGTAGAAAAGATTTGAAATCTTTTAAAAAAATTATTTTCTTTTATAAAACTTAAAAGTAGGTAAACTTTTAAGAAAATATAATATTAATAAAATTTGATATTTTGGCTAATACAAAAATAGTCCAAAACACGCTCGGATCGGGTCTAAAAAATATAGTTTTAAAATACGGAAATATACATGTCAACCAAAATCAAAATTGGATATCCGGGTAATGAAAATGCATACCCTCAAGAACGGATGCACGCACGTGCACGTAGCAATCCAAACAGATCCGTTTCACTGAACGGGACGAGAACAAGATGTGCGGATGCTACGACGGGGTTAGGGGTATCATGCAGGCCATGCTGGATATTTTTAAAATATTTTATGTGACTTTAAATGTTATATTAAAAAAATACAGATGTCAGATATAATACCAGTATGCAATATAAAAATAATGAAAGTGCACGGATCTACATAACAAGCCAGGATAAATCATAAACAGGAATCAAGACGAGTTTCTAGCAAGCGGGTCGGGTCGGATGCAAATACAGATGTCAAATACACTATTCACACCCAAAACACAGTAAATCAAGAAAATACCATAAATAACGAAATACTCGAAAGAACTAGTATAAATGAACTAGGGTGTTACAGTCCTGAAGGATCAAAGCCCCCACAAGAGGCAACCGAACCCGTCCTTGTTCGCTCATCCCCGGCTGGTAGCTCCCTACCCACGATGCCAGGGATCCAAGCCCTCGCCAAGAAGCACCGAGCGACTGCCCTGCTTGGTCATCCCCGGCTGGTAGCTCCCTACCCACAACGCCAGGGATCAAAGCCCTCGCTAAGAGGCACCGAGCGACTGCCCTGTTCGGTCATCCCTGGCCGGTAGCTCCCAACCCCCGACGCCAGAGATCAAAGCCTTCGCCAAGAGGCAGCTGAGCGGCTACGCTGCTCGGTCATCCCCTGCTGGTAGCTCCCTATCCACGACGCCAGGGATCAAAGCCCATGCCAAGAGGCACTGAGCGACTACCCTGCTCGGTCATCCTAGGCCGGTAGCTCCCTACCCACGACGCCAGGGATCAAAGCCCTCGCCAAGAGGCATCTGAAGCCCTCAGAGTGAGGACATCGAGCTCTCTTCGGCTCGGTACATCTGCAACAGGCAGCCTACTGCCCATCAAATGCTGCGGATCTGAAGTACTCTCTAAGAGACACCAGGTCTATATAATCCTGAGCGATCCCCCTCGAGTTCGGGGCCATGGAGATACCTTCTTCCGAACAGCCTTTTGCACGCTTGGCAAGTGATCGACATCAACTCGACGTGCGATCACCAGACGAAGAACTGACCTGACATGGAAGCTCAACAGTGCAAGTCCGAATATTCTACAAGTATTCTTCACAAACAAAGGATAATATGCAAGTAATGAAAGAGCAAAAGTTTTATTCGCACAAACAAAATTCTTTACAAGGGTATTGGGGGCTCCCCGGCCTTACAAAATTCCCGATGAGACAAAATAAAAGAAGCAGGAAGACGAGGGGCTTCAGGCCTCGGGGCCAGGCGCGACCCCGGGAGCCTCAATATCTACCATGGCTCGGGCAGGGTCCTCGACCACTTCCTCATCGGGGACCTCTTCTTCTCCGAGGTTGTCCCCCTGCTCGTCGGCACCCGCAAGGGGGTATTCGGTCCGGAGCTCTTCATCAGTGAACTCCGGCATCCGAGTCTTGACGGCGTCGAGGGCCTCATGCCAGATGTTGGTAATGGCCATGGCTAGGTCGGAGTAGTAGTCCTTCGACTTCTTATAGTCCTCCACCGCCTTAGCCACCCCGAGATTGGCCCGCTTCACCTCCTCGGCCGCCACCTCCAACTCCTTCCGGAGGATCTCCACCGTCTTCTTCATGGTGCCGACAAGCACCCTGGCGTCCTGGAGCTTGGCCTCGGCGGCCAGGGTGGCTTCAAGGTGTCGGGCAGCCTCCTGCTTCGAGGCCGCCGCCACCCGCGTCGCAGCGGCCACCTCCTGCTTCCCGGCCGCCACCTCGACCTCCAGGGCGGCGACCCTCGCCATCGCCGCCTCCAGCTCCCGCTTGGAGCCCTCCTCCAGCAAGGTAAGCTGGCCCACGGCCTTCATCGCCGGGGTTATCACCTCTTCCTCTATGCGGATGGCGAGGGCGACATGTTGGAGGACCTGAAATATTCAAAAAGAGGTCAGAAAGACAAAGGAAGCACCAAATCTCACAAACTACCGAGCGCTTACCTACACGGCCTCCTGGGCGATGGACGCCATCTGGCCTCTGAGGGTCCCCCTGGAGACCCTACCCCCTGCCGACTTCTCGATGTCGAACAGCAGGCTGTCGGTGACGGCGAGCCCCGAGGGCACCGCAAAGCGGAGGCCCTCCTCTTCCACCATGATCGGGGAGGCCGGGGTCCGAGGAACCCTTTGGGGGACCCTCTTGAAGGGGGCTGATGGAGACCCGGTCTCCTCCTCCGAGGCTGGGTCCTCCTATTCACGCACCCGCTTCCGGCTCGGCGCTTTGCTGGACTCCGGGGCGGGACCCGCCCCCGAACGCTGAGGAGGTATGGCCACCGGAGGCACCGGGATGGCGGCCGAAGGAACTGGGACAGGCTTCGAGCGGGAAGAGCTGGCGCCTCCAGCTTTCGGGCCCTTCTTCGGCTGGCGCATGGAGGCTCGGAGTTTGTTCATATCCATGGGTTCTGCACAAAACAAGATGAAGTGGAGTCAGCGCCGCATACAAAAATAAAGCAAAATGCAAGCCTAACTCACCGACGAACTCGACGGGGCTGAGCCCGGCCCAACTCAAGGCCCGCTCAGATAGCAGCATGTTAGGTCGGGGAATGGGCTCCCACGACGTCACTCTCACCGCGGCCGGGTCATTGGACTGATTTCCCGGGAAGCACTTATCCCTTGACCATTGGGTCAGCACGGGCCAGTCCTCACCCTCGGGCGGCTCAACAAAGAAGAACTTCTTCTTCCAGTCATAGATAGAAGAAGGCAGGACTGCAACTCCTGACCCGGCGGCACCCCCCTGTCGCTTCCTAAAGGAGAGGTAAACCAACCTCGGGTCGCCCGCTCGACCCCTAGGATGATTTTTGAAGAGGAGAGAGGAATCAAGCATGGAGAGACTGAAATGGACCGCCGGTAGCTTAAGGAGGACCAGGAACCCGAAGAGGATCCTCCATAAGTTTGGCACTAACTGGCCTGGAGTTAACCCGAAGAAGTTCAGCGCTTCGACGACCTCCGGAGAGAAGGGCAGGCGCATTCCCCCCAAAAGGCTTTCAGGTACAGGGCGATCTCCCTACCCCGTACTTGGTCTGTCCTCTCTCCTTCCTTGGCTAAGCGAAGCGTATAGCCAGAAGGGATATGGAAGCGAGCCCGAGCGTTGGCGAGCTCATCCTCGTGCCTCATCAAAGACGGCACGCCAGAAGCGGCGTCCGCCGCCTCCTCCCTGGGGACTGCCCCAGTCGCACGATCCCGGGAAGAGAATCTGACCCCTGCTCCCCGGGAAGACTCGAGCTCGACTGGAGGGTCCCTAGAGCCTACTCCCACCATATTTACAGACCCCACAAAGGAAGACATCTAATCTGGAGAAGAGAGATCCTCGGGAGGCAAAAGCAGAAGAAAGAAGAAGAGCGCCGAGCTATCAGGACTTAAAGCGAGGAAAATATGAAGAGATAGAGGCCCCAGAGTGGACCTCATCCCTATTTATTGCTGCCATCACCCTCATCCAACGGCGCCCTTCATCTCCCGCCAAAACGACTCCTCGCGTCCGATGACCCCGATTGCTCCACCTGTCATTCCAGCATTGGGCGGCATCCCATTAGACGCCGCAGGTCTGCAACACGTCGCGTCGTACAACCGACGCTCGACACGTGGACCGTCGCTTCAGTGACAGAACGCACGAACCGGCGCACCTTCCTTAAATGCATAGATCTCGCCCATGATTCGCTGGCAGAAAAGACAACAGATTGCCCGGGGTCACGTCCCGACGATATCTTCAAAGGGAGCTCACCCCGGGTGGCCTGGCAGTCCACTCTCGACCCTTCCCGTCAGCTGGTCGGGACGAGAGTGGGGGGCTAATGATGATGCTCGATATCGGCGATCTCCCAGATCGTGACACGTGGCAGATGACGTGTCCCAGAGCTCGGAAGAAAGGACCTATAGGGGCCGACCAAGCCACTCCTGTGCCCGACCCGCAAGCACAAGTTGGCTCTCCTCAGAGCCCTCATGCACAAATTGGCTTCCTCGGCCTCCCTGCCCGCCTCCGAGCTACCACAGGACCAAGATGCCTCGGCTCTCCCGCTCGTCCCCGAGCTCTCCCGCCGAGGCCATTTTCCTCGGTCTCATTGACCAACCAACGACGCCACTCGCAGGCGTAACAGCCGCTCCGCGAATCTCGTCATGCGCGAGATCTCCGCCGGCCACATCCCACGTTCCACGCCATGACGATCCCTATTAACGAGCCTGTCTAACCATTAATGGGAAGATCCGCTTATCACGCGGGCGTGACGTCGGGGGCGTAACGGCCAGCGTGATTCTCACGCCTGCCCCTGCGTTCTGCCGCCATTATATAAACCTCTCTTCCAGAGGGATCAAGTAAGCATTTCTGCTCCACTTAAGCCGTTACTCTGCTCGGATCTTGTTACTGATTTGATCGTCGGAGGGTCCTCGGTGGTACCAAACCACCCCGGGACTTCCTTGTAGGTACTCGGCGCAAATCTCCTCAAACCCATTGAGATCCACACATTGTAGGAGACCACGCTTTAGATCAAATTCCAGCCGTCAATCGCAGCCACCAGCAAATCAATGGAAGACAACATCTGAAGGAGACCAAAAAGGCCCTCCATCAGGTGACAAAACCAACCAAAAGAATACATAATCATCAATGCAGAATACAACATAAGAAGACAAACATCATGTCTTATATACTATACATTATATATTAGATAGATAGGTCCATCAATGACCTGCATGGGCTCAGCACTATATTATTTTTATATATTATACGTTCAATATAATAGAATACAAGAGCTAGCGCCAAAAAATATAACATAAAGAAGGGTGTGTCACACTCATTTCATAATTTCTCTGGCTCTCTTTTCTTCCTGCTCTACTATTGTGTGTGTTCTATTGAATAGGTAAATAATTTGTAGGTGAGCTTTCATGTTCTCGACGCTCTCCCCATATTTCTTAAACAAATAAATAAATAAATTCTTGACTCCTTCGAACAAGAATCTAGAAAAGGCCATTCACAATCAAATGTGGATGATTACCGAACCAAATTGACTAATAGAGTACTAGTCTATTTTTTTACTCCCCTTGTTATTTTTACTATTACTGTTGTTTGTTTAGTGATGTTCCGCAACTTAATTCAAATTCTATAACGGCTCATTCAGCTATAATAGTTCAAAGTCTAAAACCGATCGTTTGGCTCAGCTCGCTCAGCCAAAAATTTTTTACCCATAGATTATAATGACACAATTTTTTTTTTTTTTTTCTTTTTCTTTTTTTTTTTTTTTGCATTTTATTGCCCTCAGGCATAACCTATAACACACAGCACATGCACACCACACAGGCCCCATCCCCATCCCCTCCATATATGGGACTCATAAATTTGCAAGGTTTAATTTGTGGTCACTTTGTCTATTAATACGCCAAAGCCACACATGATCATGCACCAGATGGATTCAAAACAATCATCAAAACCTCCTCATGTGGTCATCCATTCCAGCCCCGGCGTGGGCCACCTCACGCCGCTCCTAAACCTTGCCCGTCTCCTCCACCGCCACCACAACCTCTCCGTCACGATCATCACCCATTCGGGCTTCCCCCCTGCCGCCTCGGTCCTCTCATCCCTCCCGGCTGGCTTCTCGGTCCAGACCCTCCCATCCATCCCCCTCTCCCATCTCCCTCCCGATGCCCGCGTTGAGACCCGACTCTCCACCCTCCTCTCCCTCTCCGTCCCGCACGTCAAGAGTACCCTCCTTGCATTGAAACACTCCACCAATCTCGTCGCCTACATCGCCGACATCTTCGGCTGCGACACTCTAACCGCGGCGAAAGAACTGGATGTCCCAGGATTTATATGCTTCACTTCGAACCTTTTCCTTCTGTCGTTTTTACTTCAGTTGCCGACGCTCGACCAAACGACTTCCTGCGACTTCTGCAACTTGCCCGAGCCGCTGGAGCTCCCTGGGTGCGTCCCGCTCTGGGGCAAGGATTTCGTCGATCCGGTGCAGGACCGGAGCGACGAAGCGTATAAGTGGATTCTGCATATGGCGAAGGGGTTCAGACAGGTCGTTGATGGCATGCTTGTGAATAGCTTCGAGGCTATGGAGCCTGATACTACTAAGATTTTCAGTAGCACAAAGAACAAAGACGGGTTGCCTCCCGTTCACCTCATCGGACCGGTTTGGCGAGGTCCGACTGGAGAGAACGATGGGTCTGAATGCCTGAAGTGGTTGGACCGGCAGCCGCGTGGCTCGGTGCTGTTCGTGTCGTTCGGAAGCGGTGGCACCCTCTCGTGCGCTCAAACGAGAGAGTTGGCATTTGGTCTGAAACAGAGCAAGCAGAGGTTTCTGTGGGTGGCACGGATTCCGAGTGATTCGGAGTCCAACGGCACTTTTTTCGGTGTCGGAAATGATAGTAACCCCTTGGATTATTTACCTGAGGGATTCTTGAGTGAAACCAAGGACTTGGGGCTTGTGATTCCGAATTGGGCCCCACAGATCGAGGTGCTGAGTCATGATGCGGTCGGAGGGTTCCTGACGCATTGTGGATGGAACTCGGTGATGGAGAGTTTGATGAATGGGGTGCCAATGATCGCGTGGCCCCTGTATGCGGAGCAGAGGATGAATGCCGTGATGCTGGTGGAAGGAGTGAAGGTGGCGCTCAGACCGGAGGCGGGCGATAACGGATTGGTGAGACATGAGGAGATTAGGGAGGTGGTGAGGGAGTTGATGGAAGGGGAGAAAGGGAAGGCGGCGCAGCGCAAGGTGGAAGAGATCAAAGAGGCCGGAGATAAGGCATGGGAGGAGGAGGGGTCTTCGTATAAGGCGCTTGCAGAGGTTGTGAGCAAATGGAAGAGTATCAATGAGCAATAGCTCAGCTGATATGGAACTTTATTTGCCGGGAAAAGGGCCGGGCTTGATCCTCACGAGAAGAAATGGCCGCAATTTAATCCTTTAGGGATAATTTATGGGTCACCCAAATATGTGTGTGGATATATGTGTGTGCATAAAGGATCGGCTTAGGGGCTATTTCAACGGCCATCCAAATGTGTATCTGTATATATCTATGTGCATGGCATAGGTTTAGGGGCCACTTCAGTGTGTGTGTGTGTATATATATATATAACAAAAATGTTGTTTGTGGTGTTTGAATTTTAAGATGCCTTTGTTGGTTTTCTTTTTCTAATTTCTTCATGTTTTTTGATTGTGTATGTAAGCACGTTTTTATTTCTTTCTTTTTCTGTGTTTTTCCCCCTTTTTTGAAATGTTTGCCTTAAAAAGATGTATGATTCTGATTGTATAATTCTTGATGGGAGAAAATGTGACAACTCAACCTAAATTCAAAAGGTGGACGTGTGAGTCATGATCTTTGTATCAAAGTTGTCGGGCATATCACAACAATCGGTGTTTTGTTTTTAATTTAAATTTTACAACCGCTACCTTCCGAATATTGGATAGAACCTATTGAAGTGGAATGAAGATGGAGGAAAAAAACCCTTGCAAGGGTGATTGTCCCGTCGAGGTATGCATGTAGGGGCATCAGGGCTGGCTCGGAAGGAAACAAAAAAACCCAGTCACAAATCAAATGCATATGGAGCTAATACTGTTAAATTCTAAGGAGTCACGATGTTGTGAGAATTACGTATTTATACGCAGCGAAAATTCAAAATCTTTGTTTTAAGATAGATTGAAAACGTCCATCAGACGGATACCAAATCACACGAAATAAACACACACTACAAGAAAATAACATTTATTTCATCGACCAGTAGCCGACGTAATAAACTCGAAATCCAACGAAATAAAACCCAAATTAAAAAAAAAGGCCTCTATCTTTAATATTTGAATTCGGTTATTTCGCCGACGGAATAACCCAATTCATTAAAAAGGGTTTGCTCGCCGAGGAAATAATCCAATGCATTAAAAAGGCTCGTTGTCGGATCAGAGACTCAAATTCCCAAAAGGAAAAAAGAAAAAAACCCTAAATCCTAAATCCCCTCCTCTGATCTCCTCCCCGGCTGATCAAAGTGCTCCTCCTTCGACGTCCTCCCTCCTCCTTGTAAGTCCTATCCCTCTCTCACCGTCACTCACTCTTTCTCTCTCACTCTCATTACTCACTCTCCTTCTCTGTAGTGCAGCCGCAACCGCCGCCGCCGCTATCCACCCTGGCATCCGTCTCCTCGCCACTTGTAAACTTTAATTTTTTTTAAATATTATTTCTTGTTTGGATGTGAAAATTTCATAAAAATTAAATATATGAGCATACTCAAATACTCAAATTAAGGTGGTTTTTCCATTTTTTGTGGGGCACAAGGTTGTGGTGGCTTTTGAAAAAAATTTAAAATTTTTCAAGGGATGCGATTAATATCAAAGAAATGAGTGCATAACGAATTAGCAATTTTTTTTGGTTATATATCTAAAAACCTTTCCGAAGAATTTCTTTAATTAAATTTTCTTGGTTTATGTTGATGTGGTAAGTGGATTATGGTGTTTATTTTTTGAATATTTCATCTTCGAATTGGCTATGGGTTGACAGCGTGTATGAAATTGGTGTAGAATTTGTAGGTGAAATTCCAAACATGTCAAAATTTACGGGGGGTGTTGCCCAAATTTTCGGAAATTTTGCACACCCGAGGGAATTTTCGTGCTTATATAAATACGCTCTTTTGCGAATAAGTTTTTCAACCATATCAATCATGAATTGAACCTTGAACTTCAAAATAATATGAAAATCTTATACTAAGTGTACGAAACTCGATTATAACATGAAATTTACATGTTATCATCGAGGCTCTCGCATTAAAAAAAAAACCGAAACGCGCCTTTGTAACATTTTGTAAATTTAAGTGTTTATTTAATTGACAATAAAATGAATTTATTAAATATGAGAACATTTATTTAATTGATTTTTTCTTAAAATACAAAATCCAAGATTTACTTTACTAGCCAATACTTAATGTGACATGGCAAACTAAACCCTATCTTAATATTTCTTTTATTCATTTATCTATTCTTTCAAATGTTAATTATATTTGAAAATGTCGTGGAGGGAAGGGGACATGGAAGTATGGACAATGGAGGTATGGGGTGAGCAAGGTTCTTTTTAAAATATTGGGAGAGGAAGAGAGGGAGAGATATGGCTAACCCTACACCAATTTCCATCCCTTTCATTTCATCATCTTCATCTCCTTCTTCTTTCTTCTTACTCATCAAAAAACTCCCTCCATCAATACCTTCATCCTCCAAGCCATGACAACACTTCAAAATTATATTTTTCGTGGTCCAAACATCTTCATTTGTCAGGTTCTTCAAGCTTGATCCATTGGTAGCCCCTAAAGCTTATCTCCTTCCTTATCAATTTCAAAAGAGGTAAAATCTCATTTTTACTAGGTTTTTTAAGATGCTTTCCATGAAAACTAAGTTTTCTACTCAAAAATCATCTTTTAAAAGATTTATAGTCATTGTAGTGATAGGATGTTAGAGTATTTGTAGTGGTAGGGTGATAGAGTAGTTTCTTATGGACTATATCACTTGTATGGCACGGTTAATGGTATTTTGATACAATAATCCTTGGTTTTAAAGTGTTTAGAGTTTCAAACATGAGTTAAGATTCTCAAAATTTGGGTTTCCATGAAGTTTTGATGTTCAATTCAATTCTGGGGTTTATTGGGTGCTCTGAAAAATAAAAGATATGTCATTTTGAGCATTTTAGACAAACCTGAGACATGCCTGAAGCCCGAGCTCCCAATTCTTCACCCAGGCCGACCAAACCCTATGTTTGGCCGGTCGGCCCAATAATGAGGTCAGGATGATGTGAGATTTTTGTTGTAGCTCCTACACTAGCTAATTTAGCCATTTTCATATATCTTTTTCTCTCATATTGCCTATAGCAAAATCTATAAGTGTTTTATGTGAGATTTCTGATGTTTTAAGCTTTTGGACTTGGGTTATTGGATTTCTAAGTCTTGGTTTGATCATTGACGTTTATACGACGATGTCGGGGGTAGTTCTATGTAGTTAGGACATGGATGGCACGTGTTGGCCATAGGTTCTAACCTATGTACGCTTAGCTCGTTTGTGTTGATATCGGTTTAGATTTTTATACGATTTGCTTTGTTTCTATTGTAGGCTCGATCGCGGGGACTTCCGAGACGGCGGGGAAGGGTAAGGCGGTCGTATGCTTCGACTAGCTCGAGACGCGTCGGTGAGTAGGGTGGATGGCATATAACACCCCCGAAACCAATTAAGTAGAAAACATATTATATAGTATAACACGTAGCGTATATTCATATAATTCGTATACCTAGTCTATTTGTAGCGTATATTCATATAATTCGTATACCTAGTCTATTATTTTATGTTAGAAAACTTATATACGAAACTCGTATACTTAGACTATAACTATGTAGCGAGTCTATAATTCGCAACCAGTATGCTATATGTGTCGTACGTGACTAGATGTTCGTACTATATGAGATATGTGTTTGCGTATGCGACTTGAAGTCCGTACTGATCCTGATTGGATATTTGGTTGTGATCGTACGAGAAATGATCCCATACTTGATGAGATGATGATAGATTGCTAAATGTGGCCGATATTTATATGAATCGTGGATTCTTGTTGTTTGCCCCGATTGGGATATTATGATAATGCTTAGATTATAACTATATTAAACTAACGATTCGTTTCTTATTTTAAAACCATAATGTCAAAGATGCGCTGCTAATTTCAAATGAACATCTATTTCAAAAATATCGCAGTCTCCTTGTTTCCAAACAATGTTTCATTCTATTTTAAACTATAATCGTATACTCATTGGTAGTTATCTAATTATAATGCTTGTTCACATTAGTTTACTTTACCCGTCATACGTATGCGTTTAGATTACTTTATTATATACTCTATGCATATGCTATTCATTTATGGATGATATATCGTTATCGTACGAGATTCCGTACTGGATAAGATATGGATGATATTACGTTTATATTATACGTTCATGATTAGTTTGCTAGTTTACTATAACATGTTCAATATTACCTTCTTTATTCTTATACGAACACACTTATTAGAACACTAGTACAATTACTAATGATTGCTATGTGACACGATCAAAGACGCGTATGATACACTACACATCATTAGTATTTCCATGACACGTATATAATTTGTCGTGCTTATATGAACGCACTTGATAGAACACTTGCACAACTACTAATGATTTCCATATGATACAATTACAGATGCGCATGATACACTACACATCATTGATGTTAGTTAATTGTGCTCACTCTACATAGAAAGTAGAGAGGCGGAATGCACAAAAATCAAATTTTGAGCAAGCACAATCAACAATACCCAAGTGATCAAACTATAACCCTAAACTAGTAACTAGATAGGGTTATCTACTATGAAAGAAAGTTATATCAAAGAGATTCACGTCTTTCGGTCTTCAAAACTCTTCTCCTTTGTGCTCCTGGGGATCCTTAATCAAGCTTGCTTGGAGCCCTTCTTAATCCTAGATGATCCATCTGAAGGAATATGATTCAAGTTTCAACTTCATAAATGAAGTAACTAAATAAACTAGTTTGCTAATCTAGATTATTTAGGTGATATAGAGATTGTTTTGTGGTTTTAATCTATCTCATAACCCAAGATTCTCAACATATGAGAGTGTTTGGGTTGAGGAGAAAGATGAGAGCTTGAGAGAAGAGAGAATGAGAATGAGGAAATGAAAACCTTCATCCAAAAATATGCACAACCATTTTCTTTTTGTGAAAAAGAATTCCACAATATAAAATTGTTGCCATACTTCCATAGTAGCTCCAAATAAATTAATAATTCACTTGGCCATATCTTTTACCATTCTCATTTGCCACATAACCCTCCACCTCATTTCCAAATAAAAGAATAAATGGAAAATACAAGAATGAGGTGTCCTCCTTCTAAAATGTATTTTGTATAAATTCAAAACACTTTCTACCATATATATATATACCCGTATTCGTACCAAAATACGAATACCCTAGAGATAGAATAATACTACAAATATAACACTAGTATTAAATCATTAATTGATTTAATAATCCGTCTTAATCCTAAACCTTCTAGTATTACAAATCGTCCGATTAAATTTCATGTATCTAGTACATGTATTTAATCGTAACCCTGCACGTATAAACATACTGTCTCTACATCGTTTCTCCTGAACTAAGGAGACCCTCTGTGTGGGACTCTAAAGTCTCGACGGGATTCTAAACTCTCGACAGTACTCTAGCAGTGGGTTTAACCAAAAGCGCGTCAGTGACACTAGCTGCACGTAACGGCTACATAGGTACCTGTCGAAAAGAAGGCTAACGTGCAAACTTATCCGAACCCCTACTGAGTCTATCCGTGACAATTTCTATACAGTCCGGTCTCTTAGTCTAAGAGTATCGCATACTGGGTTTAGAGGGTGGTAAATGTCAGACCTCTAATAACCCGATAAGTTGTGTTGATGTAGCTCAGGACCGATTTGAGAAACTACCAATCGAACTATCAGTAAATTTCATCTGCCTTGGCTAAGGTCTTATGGTTCTGGCCAACCGGACATAGTGAGATAACGACTCCAAATACCGGGAGAGCTGAATCCCTGATAATCGCTTACTGTCTCCATGTAGCTCGGGACTGTACCCAACCAAAACCTATAAACACGACCCAGTTGAGCCATGGTAGGGTAGTGATCTAAGTACAGTGGGAACTCATACAAGACAAATAACGATCTCAGGTCTAAAGACTAATCTATACTCATGCCATCTTTAAACTGCAAACTGACGATAGGTATAATACCATATAGAAGTTCTTGGCGATTCTGTCCAGTGTACTCACCCTCAGTTATACAATCTTAGGCGTTCACACCAATGGCTGTGAGAACAACCACCGCCCCTCGTCGGGGTCTAGAAACGTATACATAAGTCTACTCTGGAATATCGATACCCGGTCTCGATACTCCTGCGACTTAGGACATTTAAGGATGTGCTTATGGACTACCCAGCCCCTATAAGTATGATTGCCATGATAACGCTGGTAGTCAAGCAAAATCCTATGGGCTTTATCAATATGTATCAGCTATATGTGATATCGAGTAAAACATATGCATATGTTAAGATAAAAACAAACCAAAATAGTATACTACTGTATCGAGTCTTTATCAACATATATTAGCAATAAAAACAACAAGAATAATAAATACACATGTTCAGATAAAAACAACCCAAATGGTATACTATATTACCGAGCAAGATTGTCATGTACATACATATTCCTAGCATCCTATACAATACAGGCCTCTAGGGCATATATATCCAACAATCTCCCACTTGCACTAAGGCCTGTAATTGGCATACCGAATACCCAACGTCTGCTCTAGGGCTGGTTGGCGTATCGCATACCCGACATCTCAAAAAGTCGCTCGAACTGCGCTTAAGGGAGGGCCTTGGTAAATAGATACGTCGTGTTGTCTTTCGTATCTACCCTCCGGATCTCGATCTCCCGGTGATTTACGATCTCTCTGATCAGGTGATACCGCCTCAAGATGTGTCTGGATTTCTGATGGGACCGTGGTTTTTTCGCCAAATCTATATCCCCATTGTTATCGCAATACGAAGGTGTTGGATCAACAATGGAAGAAACCACCTCAAGTTCAGTAATGAACTTCATCATCCAGATCGCTTTTTTTGCAGTATCGTTGGCAGCAATGTATTCAGCCTCCATCGTCGAGTCAGCGATGATGTCTTGTTTAGAGCTCTTCTAACAGACCGCCCCTCCTTTGAGGATAAATACAAAATCCGAGACAGACTTGCTGTCATCCTTATCACTTTGGAAGCTTGAGTCGGTAAAAGACTCGACCTGGAAGTCTCCATTATTGTAAACCAAGAATATCTCCTTAGTCTTTCTCAGGTACTTGAGAATGTTCTTTACAGCCGTTCACTGATTCTCACCTGGGCTCGACTGATACCGGCTCATCATGCTAAGCGCGTAAGCTACATCTGGTCTGGTATATAGTATTGCATAAATTATAGATCCTACCGTTGAAGCGTATGGTATAATGCTCATGTGAGCCCTCTTCTCATCAGTCTTGGGAGACATCTCTTTCGAGAGGGTGATTCCGTGGAAAGCAGGTATATTACCGCACTTGGAATCTTCCATACTAAATCTCTTTAGCATGATGTCTATGTATCTGGACTGTGATAATCCCAACAATCTTTTGGATCTATCTTTGTAGATCTTAATCCCCAGAATGTAGGAGGTATCACCCAGGTATTTCATAGAGAACTTATGCGACAAGAAAAGCTTGACCTATTGCAGTATATGAATATCATTTTCTATCAAGAGAATATCATTGACGAACAAGGCGAGAAATACAATAGTTTTCCCTACAATCTTCTTGTAGATACATGGCTCGTCTTAGTTTTTGATGAAGTCAAGTTCCTTGGCTGTCTCATCATAATAGATGTTCCAGCTCCGCGATACCTGCTTTAATCCATAAATGGATTTAAGCAACTTGCACACTTTGTTGCTGCTCCCAATGTCTATGAATCCTTCTGACTGATCCATATAAACACACTCTTCTAAACTTCCATTTAGAAAATCTGATTTAACATCCATCTTCCAGATATCATAGTCATGGTAGGCAGCAATTGCAAATAGGATCTGAATGGAATTCAGTATAGCCACTGAAGAAAAGGTTTCATCATGGTACACCCGGGCATGGGAGGTCGGTTGGAGATCGGATGGACCTAATCCCATACGCTGGAAACAGTCGTAGAACAGGATATCCGTCGAGCTCCCTGAATCGACCAATATTCTCCGGACCTCATAATGGCAAACTCAGGCTGTTATCATAAGGGGGTCATTGTGTGGGAGTGATATGCCGTGAAGGTCTTCATTGGTGAAGGTGATCGAGACATCCTTCCTGTGCTTCTTATGGGGAGGATCACTTATGGCCATGACTGGTATGGGGCGGCGGTCCCTCTCACTGTCCAGAGTCGGATGCGTCGAAATGACCATGATCTGTCCGATTGTTAACTCCCCGGGAGGGGGTTGGTCCTTTTGCTCCTATTCCGCCTGTCGCTTGTCTCGTAAGTATTTATCCAAGTGGCCGGAGCGGATCAGTTCCTCAATAAGTCGCGGAGTAGTTTGCAACTCTCGATCGGGTCCCCCTGCGACCTATGGTAAGTGCAATACAATCCCTGGAGCCGCTTGCCCGCCGTTTGGGTAGCCGGCGGGAGCATGAAAAACCTCTCGGTTTTAACCTCCTCTAATAGTTCTGTCTGGGAGATGTTCAGAGGAGTATACTCATGGAATTTCGAGAAATAGGGTTTTGGATGGTCGGCTTTCTTTTTATCCTCTCTGTCCCTTTTTCGGTCTGCTTGATCGCCCCGGGGCAGGTTGGCATTCACCTCCAACTTGAGTTGGATTTCTCGTTCGGTCCATGCTTTTACTTCGGCCATGGTCCTAGGTTGCGCTAATGCAAAAGAGCGGAGCCACTCTTTGTGCCTAAGATTTGACCTCATGGCGGTGATAACAGTTTCGTCGCGATACTTGGGAACCTCTAGAAGGGTATTGTAGAAGCGGGTGACGTACCCCTTGAAGGATTCCCCGTTCTTGATGGTAAACAGATAGTCGACCGTCTTTTTTTGCCGTCGGTTACCGACGATATGACCGAGGAATTGAGTCACCAGCTCGTCAAACGTTAAGATCGAGCGCGCCGCGAGCCCTCGGAACCAATCTCGGCCAGCCCGTATGAGGGTGGTGGGGAAAGCTCGGTATTGAGCCGCATCTGAGTTGTCTTAGAAACTCATGCCTGCCGTAAACGCGTCCAAGTGGTCCTTCGGGTCAGACTTCCTGTCGAAGAGGGCCACTTTGGACGGTTTGTTCCTGGACGATACACACTCAGCTAGTAGCTGTTCAGTAAAGAGCCTTGTGCGTGAATCAGCGGAGTACTTCGCACCTTCGCAGGCCGTACGGTCATTCTGTCGTATGTCTTCGATTTTCCTTTCGAGGGCCTCGATTCGTTGTTGGTACACCGAGGATTCTTCGCAGTCGGAGCGCCTGCTATCTCTGCTCCTTGCTTGCGCGATGGAACGGCTTCGGCTCTGCTCTATTACGTTCCTTAAATCTTCGGGGCGGACTCTTCATGGATAGCCCCGGCGTTCGTCGTATGCATGACCTTGACGGAAGTGGCGGTGCGGGTCTAACCTGGAATCAGGCGATTTGACCGACACTTCTTCAAGGGGTGAGAAAGCGTGGCGCACATTGAAGTGATAGCCTGGTCTCCCCTGAGATCGGGGTGTCGAGCTATCCGGCACCCAACGGGCCATGAAATCATTTCCCGCATGCAGGTCATGACTACCGGAATTGGCACGCCGGTGTTCGGCAACATCAAGATGAGCACGAGTGAGGTCGAGAGCCTGAGTGTGCCCTTCCGTTTCCCAGCGCACGTCGCCATCCCAGGGAGGGGATGTTGCGGTTTGGTAGGCATGGCCGGCCGCTTGGACACGGGTGAGCGTATCCACCATCGTTGTGAGCCTATCGATTCGAGTGGATAAGGCGTTGATGACGTTAAGAGGGGGAGTAGGGCCGTTTCCGCCCCCATTGTGGAGGACGGGATGGCTCATGCCGGAATCTTCGCGGTTGTCACTTGTCATTGAATCAAAGGCTGAAGATCAACTTTTTGGGTGGAGAAAAAAGTGTTTCCCACAAATAGCGCCGACTGATGGAGGTCGGAATCTCCCTCAAATGTTGTCCTCCGTCGGATCTGCTACAAGCGGTATTGAACGGTCTAGATTGGGAATGAGAATTGAATGTGTGGATATTAATGGGTTGTTGGATGTTATTAACGCCGAGCTACCTGCAAGAGAAGTCCCGGGGTAGGAAACCACCATAGGGCCTTTCAACGATCAAATAAGTACCGAGGAATAATGGCAGGGTAACGGCGTATTGGAATGAATTCCCCCTACTTACCTGAGTTGTCTGGTGGAGGGGGTTTATATAGCGGTCACATGAGGTGAACCGGCACGAGATTCTTGCAGTCTATTATGCCCCCGCGGCACATTCGCGTAGATGGAGGGATACATCCATTAATAGCAGGATGCGCTCGTTAATGGAGGGACGTGCCAGTATGGGACGTAGAGCGCGGAGATCTCGCTTTGGCGAAATAAACGGAGCTGTTACTAGAGTGCTTAGGCTCTGTGCTCTCGTTTGAATAGGGGAGCCGATGAAGCTCGGCTCGGTGGGTAGCTCGGAGACAAGCGAGGAGTTCTTAAAAGCTCGGATTCCAGAGTGCTCGGGGGCGAGTTGTTGGCTGGTTGCTAATCGCATAGGGAAGGTACTCTGGGGAGGATTTTGAAAGATCGGGTAAAACCTCAGAGACGAGATGCCGAGGAATGTCCCTAATGCAGCATACCGATTCCCCCTCCGTAGCCCTCAGGAATCTAGAGGGCTTACGTAGACGGCACGTCATCTGTCATGTGTCGTAATCTGGGAAATCCGCATTTATGATCCTCATCAGAGACGAACTCGAAATCATGGATGAAATTAGATGCAAGACCTCATTTAAGGAATTATTTTTTCCCTGAAAATTCTATCGTTGTGTTCTTGCCATAAACCCTACGTGATACCCATAATAATAATGTCCTAGTTTCTTTTCCTAGGACCCCCCTAACCGTTGTCGCCAGGTTCGCCAAGCTTCCTCAATAAAAGTAGGCAACACAAGGACATTATTCATAGCACCAAAATGGGACCACACCCTCTTTGCAAAGGGACAAGTGAAGAAAAGGTGATCCACCGTCTCCTCATCATTTTTGCAGTTGACACAAATCGAAGGGCCTTACCACTTATGTTTCATAAGGTTTCGCTAGTTAAAACTGCTCTTCTAACCAACAACCAACTAAAAACATTAATTTTGGTCGGAGCCTTAGCATTCCAGATATGTGTCGTATGTATGCACGTTTCCTCCTTCACCACTGATGATCTTATATGGGGACTTGACACTGAATTTGCTATTACTATTCCATCTCCATTTAGGACGATCCCGTCTCTATTGATTTGGGCGCTAATCGTTTAAAAACTCCTTAAGGATTAGAAGCTCATGTTTTTGTCCTTCAGACAGAGTCCTCTTGAAGCTTAACATCCACTCCCTTCCATTCCAAACATCAGCAATCTTGATATACATGTTTCTCACAATACCATATAGAATCAGAAACTTAAAATGAAGGGACACCTCCCCGCACCAAACATCTTTCCAGAAGTAGATTTTTTTCTCATCTCCAATGGTGAAAGTTAAACCTGAGAGAAAAATTCCTTTGGTCCTGAAGACGCCACTCCAAAAGTTCGATGCAGTCGATGCATTCTTTTGCTTTCCCCATAAATGTCCATTTCTTATGTAGTTGTCAGAAATCAAAGTCTTTCATTTAGGGACATCCTCACCATACAACTTCCACCGCCATTTGGCAAGTAAAGCCTTGTTCATGTCTCTCAGGTTTATCACCCCCAGACCTCCCAATTCCTTGGGCCAACATACAGTCGACTGCTTAACTAGTGCATAGCCGGTTTTCTTACCACCCCATTTCCAGAGGAAATTTCTGCGGATTCTATCATTACGCCTTTCAATTATCTTAGGAAGTTTGAATACGGCAAGAAAGTACATAGGAATTGCAGGCAGAACTGCATTTAAAAGCGCCACCTTCCTCCCGATTAACAATAGACACCTCTTCCAACCCTCCAATCGTTTTTCCATTCTATCAATAACAGGTGTCCAGTCCGAGTTTTTTTAATTTACCCGGTCTTAGCAGTAAACCAAGGTATTCAATCGGGAACGATGTCCTCTGGCAGCCAAAGATCCTAGGTAGGTCATCAAGATCTTCGACATCGTCCCCAACAAAGGTTACAAAGCTTTTATGATAATTGATCTTAAGACCCGACCATTCCTCAAATAGACAAAGTAACCCTTTCATCCTCCAAGCTTGAGCCTTATCTCTTTTCCCAAAAAAGCAACGTGTCATTCGCATATTGCAAATTATTAATTAACATTCTATTAGTCTCCAAACCTTCAAGCAAACACATCCTGGTAGCTAGCATAATCATCTTGTTAAGTCTGCTAGCCACTAAAGTAAAGATTAGCGGAGACAGAGGGTCTCCCTGTCTAAGACCTCTTTTGCATTTGAAATGACTTGTCAGCGTGCCATTCAAAAGTATAGAAACCTTGGCTGTGGTCAACCATTTCTTAATCCAGAAGCACCATCTTTCTTCAAAACCTCGTTTGTGTAATATCTCCAAAATGCACTGCCGGTCCATCTTGTCATAAGCCTTTTCGAAGTCCAATTTCAACAAGAACCCATTTTGATTTCTTCTCTTCCACGTCTGAATAATCTCTTGCGCTACTACTGCCCCCCTCCATGATAGATCTACTTGGGATAAAATCCATTTGGTAACCATCAATTATAGAGTTTAGCAACTAACCCCGTCTATTAGCGAGAATTTTGGTGATGATCTTCAATATACTATTCATCAGGCTAATCGGTTTATAGTCATGAACCTTAAAAGTACCTTCCTTCTTAGGTATCAAAACTACATTTGAGTAACTGAACCTGTGAAGTTTACCCACGCCTTCATACCAGAGCGAGACCAGTTGGCAGACATCAACCTGAACTACTTTCCAAAAGTATTGAAAGAAAAACATCAGGAAACCACCCGGTCCCGCAGCTTTGTCTACTCCGAGGCCGAAAGCTTCGAGCTTAACCTCTTCCTCCGAGAAAGGTTCTTCCAGTGCATCCTTTTATTCTGGCGTAATTATGTCCCTATATTCCCAAATCTGTACATCCGTCCCAGGTCGTATAGGCTCAACCGACACAAAAAGATGTTTGAAATGATCATTTATATGTGATCGTATCATATTTTCATCCTTCATCTCCAATCCATCAATTTCCAATTTGGTGACCTGCGTCTTCCATTTGCCACCTAGTGAAATTTTTTTTTGTGTTCAAGCCCTCCTCCTTTAACCATTGAATTCTCGATTTTTGTCTCCACATAATCTCCTCCTTGAGAAACACATTGTTGAGGGTCTCCCTAAACAAGAACATAGCTTCTCATTCCTCAAAAAGGTCGCTGGTTTTTTCTTTTCTTTCAAGATCGTCCAACCTCGTAAGCATGCCTTCTTTTTGGTTCGTAATGCTATTGAAATTTTCTTTAGCCCAACCGGAAAGACATTTCCTAACATGTGCAAGTTTAGCCACCAGTCGATATCCCGTCTGTCGATTTGCGGCGTTGACATCCTTGGAGGAGGTGGAGGAGGAGGAGGAGATGAGCTTGTCAGAGGAAGAGCAGCATGGAAGGGTGGGCTCCGATTCAAGTGCGGGAGAGGATTGTGGGCGAAAAGGGAAGGAAACAGAAGGAGCTAGAAACCTTAGTTTTAGATTTGGATCTAGTTAATCAGCGTGTCCGCCGACGAAGGAGCCTACTGGAGGTCATGACCAGAAAAACTTGATAGTGGGGGAAGCTCTGTATCCATCACGGGGGTGTTTAGCCGTCTCAAGAAAGGGATGTCTCATGAGGGTCCCTCTCGAGTCGCCTCCAGCGCTGGGGGGATGCAATCAGACCTTCATCTAGAGGTGTCTATTCTAGAGCTAGGGGCCGCTCTATTGGATACTCCATTAAAGGAAAGGCTGTGTTGGAGCCTGAAGTCTGCTACAAGAACCGTGAATCGAAGAGGCGGGACACCAGAACACCGGCAAGGGATAGACTCAACTTAGGCAAGGTTAAGATCAACGATGACGAGCGATAGACCCTCGTGCGGTCCAAGTAAGAGATGAAAAAGTATAGAAAGGGTCAATCGATTAGAGAAAGTTCAAAAGGAGGGTAGTTTGTCAAAAGAAAGCGATCACTTGCGGAGCTGACGTGCTTCGATTGCGATGAACTCGGCCATACGAGAGCTACCTGCAAAAAAGGGGAAATATGTTACTCTTGTCGAAAGCCAGGTCACCGTTCCTTCCAGTGTCCTTGAAAGGACAAGCCGCTCTCCCACGTGCTAACCTTCCTCGATCAGCTTGGCACAAGCAACTCACATAAATTACAGTTACTCCAGCCATGAGGAGAAGAGAGAAAGCGTTGATGGATGAATGGGGCGTTGTGCATGTTCTATATGGTAACCCGTCTAAAGACAAAATCCCAGATGCTATGGTTGCGAAATTTGACGACTTTGACACCGCTAGGTGGGTCATTAGAGATGCAGGCGATGGTTTTTAATCAAATTTCGAAACCCTCTTTCACTCGTATCTATCTCGAATATTCAAGTTATACCTTTGGACAACTTCGGCATTAAAATAACAAAATGGAAAAAGGAAGAAAGAAAGAATACGAGGGTATGCCCTTAGAAAGGATGGGTTCTGTTGGAAGGGTTACCATTCAGGTTTTGGGAGAACATGGCGTTTAGAGAGCTTCACTCAACAACTTCGCCTTTCTACTCGATGTTGACAGCAGAACTCTAAATAGAGAAGGGGAGAGGGCAAGGATGCGAATTGGGTGTGGATCACGTGGAGATATTCCGGGTGTTCTCCACACTTTGGGGGATGGATGGCACCAAATGTTCAGCACTTAGATGGCACCCATGGGTTATAGGTGGAGATTTTAATGTCACTAGGTTCGCTGATGAATGAAAGGGGGGTAAAGGTGACGAGCGGGACTGTACGTTATTCAATGAACTGATTAACGATGTACGTTTGGTTAACTTTGTTGACAACAATAGGCTATTTACTTGGTCCAACCGTCAAGCTGAGCCTTATCTCGCCGAGCTTGATAGGATTTTTGTGTCCCTAGCTTGGGAAACTAGGTTTCCTTTTGCCCACTCGAGCTCTCTCTTATGTCCGACCTCAGATCATGTATCTCTAAACTTGAATACTTGTGAAAGGGTGGTGCTACCAAAAAGGGTGTTTAGATTCGAAAAAGATATAGTTGGAGGGCCCATCTTGCAGTAATGTCACCTTTTTAATTTATTGTCCACAGATAATTACAAAATTTGAAATGGAGCTCAATCAACCACATGGTTGCTAAAAAGCTTGAACTGGCTAGCATCAAGAATGATCTTTCTTATACATGAGAATGCTCCCATGAGCCCCACACAAGTGAAGACAACCATGATGGAGATGTTGAGCCAATAGGTGATGGATCTCTTTGAAGGCTTGATGGCCATGTTGTAGAGAAGCATGGGGAGCACAAAATCAAGAGGGATGAATCCAATGGCACCAATCACACCCACGATGTCACCAAAAAAGGGGAGCATTGCAGCCATGGATGCACAAAATATCATGTATAGGGTTCTTAAGATGAGCCTAGGGACTAGGTTCCTCTTTGAGAATATCCCTTCGTTGGCATCCGCTGATCTCTTCTCCATTATCTCATATGCAACTTGAGAGTAGACCTGCAAATTAATTTGTTGAAGGTTGGTGAGAGGTTGATTACTGCAAGTAATTACCTGTACTATCTGTACAGCTGTCTGCTCTATCTAATTAGCTCATACATATCACAGGCAACCGCATAGGTATCGCAGGCAAATATATATGTCGTATAAAAACTAGATATAGCATGCAACAATACAGATACCACAGGCAGGGCATTTTTTGACGGCTGAAAACTTTTTCAATTTGGATTGACAATTTACCCTTAGATTGAATCAAATTAAGAGTTAGTGCAAGCTTACCAGATCAATGGCAAGCAACTGCAGAAGCACGAAGATGACGGCGAGCCCGAGAAGCCAAGTAGGAGCCAAGGCGGGAGCACCATCAGGCATGAGACTGTTGAGGATATTAGAGCTTACTTTGTTCCCAAAGGCCCAGTAGCCAGATATCGCAGCCGAGTAGAAAGTTAGAAAGATTACTGAATAACACATCACAAGCCCTTTCACCATCTTCCCTGCTACTGGTGGCGCTAAGGTTGCCTGCATGCATCCACAATTATTAACACACAAAAAATAAAAAGAGACGGACCATTCACTTAAAGAAACGGTACCTGAATTTCAGGTAGAATGCCATTGCCGAAGACAGAAGCCATAATGGAGACGGAAGTGAAAGCATCGAATGTTCGAACGGACTGCGACGAAGCTAAAGAATAGTCCTTTGGAGGTGCATTTCTCAAGTAATCTGTTTTGATACAAGCAGCAACCACAAGACAAGTATAGCCCAAACAGAGGACAAGGGAGGCAAGATTGATGTATCTGAGAGAGTGAAAAGATGGGAGCTGAGAGAGGAGGACGAGCATCGCCATGACGATCATTATGAAATGATACAGCTTCAAGGAACCTTGAGGATATACGCTCGTGTACATTATCTGATATCATTAATCAAAATATATATATTATTCTCGTAACATTTCTCATAGGTATAAGTGAAATGTAGAACTTGGACTTTATTCAATATAGAAACAGAGCTAATCTAATCAATCAGAGAGATCAGGGCTTAGAGAACCGACAACACTTTTCCTATTCACTTTTGAGCCAACATGTACCAGATAGACAACATAGATCAATCTCTTGCACGGCACTGGTATCTAAGATGATCGGTGTCGACGTCATTTTGTTTCCTAGATAGCATGCGGGTAACCTTAAAAGTGAGCACTAAAAGTTTTTGTTTTACTTCCTATAAGAAGCCCAAATATGTACGCACTCCCAAAAGACTTTCCCTTTCTTTCTTTTTTTGCTTTTAAGGGAACAAAAACCCCTCTACTCTGTACTAAGGCAGATAGTTCCGTGTCTTCTCGTCTGCTATCCGATTCTGATTTCAATCAGAAAAACTCCTCTGATATGGAGTTGAAACCCAATATACGAGTACCTTGCCGCCTTTGGGTAATTCAATTCTAAATACTAGACTATAGGGAAATATGCTCTCTGCTGAGCAATGTCAGAGTCGATAGAGATAAAAAAACATTTGACTAAAGAATATAAATGTAGGATTATTTTGATATACCTCATCCAAAACTTTGTTATTTCTAAATATAACATCCAAAACTTGATATTTTTAAAAACAACACCCAAAATCTTGGATTAAACTAAATAGGCACTCCAAGTTAAGATCCATCCTCGTTTCGTTAAAACTCTGCTATTTTTAGTTGTTAGAGCGGTTAAAAGACCAAAATACCGTTGGATTTAATTTGGCTCTTCTTGCTTCTCTCTCTAGCTCTCAACCGCTCTCGGTCTTAGATTTTTCCTTGCCCTCTCTCTCTCTCTCTCTCTCTCTCTCTCTCTCTCTCTATATATATATATATATATATATGGAGGAAATATATCATAGAAGAGAATTTTCTCTTATGGCGTCGAAAAAATACACTATCCACACTTTTTTTCGACGATCGGCACCCATTATCTCTATCTTTATCATCTAAGATGTGGATATACTGAATTTCATATGATTTCACCACTTTTTCTTCATTGATTTAGTAGTGCAAAATTAATGGTTTACCGACAATAGAATTTTTTATATTGCTAATTCAACGGTGAAAAAATGGTAAAATCGCATGAAATTCGGTGTACCCACATCTTAGATGATGACGATGGAGATGATAGGCGCCGATCGTCGAATAAAATAGTGGAGAGTATTTGATGCCACCTGACGAAAAAGCTTCCTAGGGCATTTTTTCTTCATTATTCGCATATATATATATATATATATATATATATATATATATATATAATGGAGGAAAAATACATAAGAGGGAATTTCCTCCTATGAAGAAGATGTCTCGATCTGATTGAGACGAAACAACGCTTGGAGGAGTTCCTTCCTTGCTCTAGCTAGAGCTCCTAAAGTTTGAGAGATGAGCAATTGGGTGAGGGAAGAAATCAAAGGATGAAGAAGAAGGTTTGGATTACTAGAAGACGACTCATAAGTAAAATAGAATTAGGGTTTTCAGAAATTTATATAGGCTTCTGGTCTCTCGAGTTGATTTACAAAATATAAAAATATAATACCCATGAAGCAACAAGGTTACATGAGAAAGATCATGTGGATTAGGGCCCACAGAACCGCCTGGGTGGCCAAACCACTGCCTGGGACATCCCTAAGATGGCCGATGGCCTCGGGTCTCCTCCAGTGGGTCCCACTTGGTTCTATTAATGCTAAACACACTTTGCATTTGATACCATCGTTCCGGGGTTTGTGTGGCACACACGTGAAGCTGTAGATTTGAAAAAGAAATAAAAATGAAAATAAACAAGATATTGAAAAAACCGAGAATCGAACTCGTAACTCATGAGATGACAATACAAGCGGTTAACCATTAGAGACTATTAATAATCTTGCACCTAAATCACAAGAATATCAAAATATACCTACTTGATTCAAAGAAAAGATTTTATTAACGAAATGAATTTTAAAAGGAAAGTATACGAAATTTACGGTTGTTATAGGCTTAATCAAATTCTTGATCATCTGATCTATTTTTAGATTAAATACTATGTAAGTATTTATTAAATACTTTATATAAGTATTTATATCTTGGGGGTTCATTTTTTGACTCCAACAACGCAGATTTTTCGATACTTTATAAGTTATAGAACATGAAAATCACGAAATTCTCGAAATTTCTTGATTTCCTCGGATTTTCAAAATTATACTTATTATAATCTACAAAATCATGAAATATTCAAAAATTTTAATTTTTAATTTTCTTCCGTTTTTCAATATTTTGTAAGGTATATAACAAACGAAAATCACAATATTTTCAAAATTCTCAACTTTATGTTTTCTTTGTTTTTTTAATATTTTGCTCGCTATAAAACAAGAAAACCATTAAAATTTTCAAAGTGCCAAAATTTCTTTTTCACCCCAAATTTTTATTACTTCGCATTCTGAGCACAGAAAAACCATGAGATTTTCAAAAATCTTAAATTTAATTTTTCCTCAGATTTTTAATATTTTGCTTGCCATATATAGCCCATGAAAACCTTTTAGTTTTTCTATAGTCCCAAAATTTTATGGTTTTTTTTTCAATTTTCAATATTTTGCAAGCAACACACGAAAATCCCCAAACTTTGAAAATCTCAAAAATTTCCATTTCTTTCGGTTTTTTATATTTTACTTGTTATAATACACGAAAATCACGAAATATTCAAAAATCTTAATTATTTTTTTCCAACCATTTTGCAATATTTTGTATTTTGTAGCAAAATAAAAATCACTAAATTTTATGTTTTCCTATGTTTTCAATAATTTGCTTGCTATTATAACATATGAAAATTCTGAATTTACAAAAGTCCAAAAAAAAATTATTTTGTTCAAATTTTAAATATTTTTGTATGCTATAGCGAATGTAAATTGCAAACTTTTCTGTTTTTGGGGTTTTTCAAAATTTTGTTTGTGTATACGAAAAGTTGAGAAATTTCAAAAATCATAATATATTATTTTTTCTTTCGTTTTTCAATATTTTGCATGCTATCACACACGAAATTTGCAAAATTTTCTCAAAACTCAATTTTATGTTTTCTCGGATTTTTCAACATTTTGCTTGTTATGCCACAGGAAAATTTTGAAAATTCTAAGTCTGAAATTTTTTTGTTTACTTAAATTTTTCAATATTTGCATGCTTAGCACACGAATCCACGAAATATTCGAAAATCTCAATATTTTTGCATGAGCACACGAAAATCATAAAATTATCAAAAATATTATTTTTATGTTTTATTCGGTTTTTCAATATTTTGCTTACTGTAATACAAAAAAAATCATGAAATTTTTCAACGGTTCAAATTTTCTGGATTCTTCGAATTTTCAACATTTTTACACGCATACGAAATCGCGAAATTTTTGAAAATCTTAAAATTTTCGATACTTTACATACTATATAGCACATGAAAATCGCGAAATATTCAAAATTCTTAACAATTTCTTTTGTTTTCCGTTTTTCAATATTTTCAATGCACCAAACGAAAATCGCGAAATTTTCAAAGATCTGCACTTCATGTAATTCCTCGGTTTTCAATATTTTACTTGATAAACACAACAAAATCATGAAATTTTACAAAAGTCCCAAAAATCTTCTGTTTTCTTCAAATTTTTAGTACTTTAAATAAAATCATGAATAAATACAATATATACCAATACAAATGAACATAAATGAACGTCAAGGAATTCCCATATTGAATCATTTACAGTATATATCATTATCCTTACCAACTGATATGATAGGAATAACATTTACCATTGAATTGAAAAAGGCATACGCCGCAGACAATCTACCAAAGAAAAAACTAACGAAAAAAGGATAACTTGGCTGGTTACATTATAGAGACCTATATTTACTAAAAAGCATAAAATGAATTTAGCTCTTTGTTATAGCGCACTTGCGGCTGTCACTTGAACCGTCACGGGATGGGTCCTGTCTCAACTAAACCAAAGGACCCCATCTCACCCGGTTTTGACTTCTTAGGTGCTAAGGCTATCACAAGGAGTTCGTCGTGGTCGGCCATATCGCCCTGTAATCTATATCTAAAATTTCTATTTATTAATTTGGTGGGAGATATATGCTATAGCTAGGTTTATCCATCTCTAAATTTGAACTTTTGGAAGCATCGATTGTTAAGAACAATGAAAATTAGGCGTTGAATAAGACAGGCTAATACAATAAGTTAAGTTGTCATTTTCTTTTGGTTTCTTAAAAATGATGGACTTGCAAATTACTTACCTCCAAGCATTCCCCTGCAAGCAAGATGCAACCAATTCCGACTCCTGTATTAATGGCTGTTTGAATGCAGACCAAAAAGTAGAACATCCACCCGGCCCCTATCAATAAATGGATAAAATAAATTAATTGAAATCCTTTTGTAGTTTTTTTGTTTTGTTTTGTTTTTGTTTTTTTTATGCAAAACTTTAGGATCGAAACACTTACCTCTTATTTTGGAAAGAAAAGTTACAGTGTATGAGCGATGCTCAAGCGGTGAAAACGGTTAGATGCATACTATATTTCATATGAATCGGTAATTCATGGCTCGATCATTGTCTAGTTTCCAAACTATAAGAAGAAAAAATTTAATTCACTCACATATTCAACTATATTTATTAGCATACTCTTTTAAGTTTATTACATGCAACTCCATTCATCTAAATATATCTTTTATCCATTTCAAATTACTCCCCATCTCAACTTCTAACTAGATGACGAACAATCGTTTATGAAAAGATTCTAAATTCTAATTAAATAACATGTTATGTTTCTCATTTACTTAGTTAAACCCTAGCACTATAGAATTCATATTTGGTATTTTTAGGTAGAAGCATGTTATCCACCATTCTAAGCTATATATAATACACGGATATCCGAAGCTGATCATAGAACAATCAAATCATATTTTAAGCCTATTCTTCCTTTCTTACCGTGTAAGATGAATCATTAAATTCTATCAACAATATCGACTATGAATTTTACAGGATCCTTATCCAACACAAAAGAAAATGATGATGATATTCAAACTCACCAAAAATGTCGGCAGCAAGCTCCCGAAATCGAATGTGCCGGCGGCCTTCCTTCTCACAGCGATCAAGAACCCTAGACATGAGAAGATAGGAATAGAAGGTCACCACGAACACCAGGCTCATCGACGACAGCCCCAGGGCCCATCCCATTCCCTTCAGCGCGTACGGCAGTGTCAGCACCGTGGGCCCCACGATGGCCGTCGTCAGGTGGAACCCAGCGTGCCACCATTTCCCTGAAAACACAAATAATTACAAAACCATGCATATCTACATATACATCAGTCGAAAATAACCAAATAATTAAATAAGAAAAGAAATTGCAAACCTTTGGATTCGAGAACAAAGGCGGCACCAGCATCGTCGGCGTGGATCGGTTTGCGAGGCTGAGAAGGGAAGCTGTTGGCAGCCTCCAAGGATCGGTCCGGTTCCATTGGAATTGGAGACCGAGGAATTGAGATTTACATGAAGATTACATAATTTTAATTATGTAGAAAGAAAGAGAGAGATCTACCATAAGAATTGGTGTAGTAATTGAAAAAAGGCTCTTTTAGAGGGCGGCAGGGTTTAAATCTAAGGATGGGATGAAAAGGAGAAGAGATCGATGAAAGGGCGCTGGGGGATCTGTCACTGCAATTGCATGCTGTGAATATATATTATTAAATGAGGTGTACGGTTTGGTAGGGAGGGTTTTGGGCCTGGACTGGTCTGGCTACCAGGTTTCCGAAACCAAAGTTTACATGCATGTTGGCGTTTTCATGAAATCGGGATTCCTAAAGTCTAGGTTCGTTTGATTCGACTACATGGTTTATGAAATCACATTATAATAAGGGATTGCCCCTAAAAATCCGTAGGGCCAACGATTTGTCCCTACCGTGCCCTACGGATTAATTAAAAAATATTAAAATGTAATCTTTTATTTGCCCCTACGGAACCACAAGAGAAGACCCTACAGATTAATCCGTAGGGGCAACGAAGGGTTATTTATAAAATAAATAAAGCCAAGAAATTTCCTCATCGTTCCAAAAATTTCCCAACTCCCCCGCGATCAATCTCCCGCGCGCGCCTTCTCGCCACCACACTCGTACGTGCCTCCTCGTTGCCGGTACACCCATCGTCGACTTCCTCGTCGTCGTTGGCCGCACCACAGAGACCCGCGAGCTCGTCGTCGACTGTGTCTCGTCGATAGCAGAATCCCCGGCCTCCTCCACCTTGTCGAGCTCTTTGCCGCTGGCAAAACTACGACTGAGGTGAGTTAATTTCAATTTTGAACTTATAATTATGTTTTTTTGTGTGTTATTGTTGATTTTAAGGTTAGGGTTAGGATTACTACTAGGCCGGGTTAACTAGGGTTAGGGTTAAGGTTATGGTTAATTAGGTAGGGTTAGGGTTCGGTCTAGGGTTAGGGTTGATTAGGTAGGGTTAGGGTTCGGTTTAGAGTTAGGGTTAATTAGGTAGGGTTAGGGTTATGGTTAGTTTGGGTTAATTAGGTAAAATAGGATTGGTGATGATTAGGATTAGGGTTTGGGTTAATTATATTAATTAGGGTTAATTTTGGTTTGGGCTGGAGTTAATTTGGGTTGGGGTTTGGATGATGATTAGGATTAGGTTAATTTGGGTTAGGGTTTGGGCTAGCGTTAATTTGAGTTAATTAGGTAAAATAGAGTGTATTTGTGTTAGTGTGTTGATTAGGGTTAATTTTGGGTTAATTAGGGATAATTTGAGTTAGGGTGTTATTATGGTTAATTTGGGTTAATTAGGTTAATTTGGGTTAATTGGGTTAATTAGGGATAATTTGAGTTAGGGTGATAATTTGGGTTAATTTGGATTAATTAGGATTAGGGTTTAGGGTGCATGAGTTCCTTCACGACGATACTCGATGATAACGTAAACGCACAATTTTACCGTAAACGCAATAAAAATTTACCCTAAACAAAAAACCTTCGAACCTTTAATAACGAAACGTAAATGTAAAACATATTCAAGTTAAATGTTCAATTTAAAACCAATATATGATACGCGATGATAATATGAAACTTTCATATTCTCATCGATACTCATATGTGAAAATCAAAGCGCGACTTAGTCCCCGTCTATCGGTTAATATACGTTCGATATTCGTTGTGACATAGAACTATACGAAAATTGTTCAATATCGGACGGTATAGTTCGGTACTAACAACCGTCGTGTATTTTATATGACGAGAAGATTAAATCATATGATAACCGATAGATTTATTCAGTGTGGACAACTTAGGAATGTATAAAGCAAATACCTACATCCACTTGTGTTTTCATTCGTTTCGAGTTATTTCGTCGGTACTTTTTCGCTGGTTCTCCGTGTACAAAGATATATTAGATGTTCATTTCAATGTTATTTCACAGTATTGAAATGATTATCTATTCTATTACAGTGTACTCGGAGAATAGCGGGGAGGTTCTGCCGAAATTTACTCGAAACGGATGAAAACAAAAGCGAATGGGTGTCTGATCTATACATTCTTAATGGGATAAAAGCCTTACCCCCGACAGCCGAAACACACACATACAACATGAATATACAACAAACGCACACACAAAGCACATACACACTAACAATCCTATACCGAAGCGAAATCATAAATTGAAACATACATACACAAAATACAACTCATACTTGGGTATCTTCAAATCTAACTTTTTTTATCGATAATTTATTCTTTTCAACGACAAACTTGCCGCTACGGACTTTCTTCTTTGTCAGTAACCATCGCGTTCTTAGATTTTTCAATATAATCATCACAACCTACAATTTATATGTTATACAGTCTAACATGGCCCATGAGTACATCAGAGTTAAGGACTGGATGTATGTGGATTGGAAACAACGCATGCAATCTAAGTTTGTCGCAAGAGTAGCTGTTATCATTGAATTTGCAAGCGCACATAATAAGATCGTGTTAGAGAAGATTCTCTGCCCGTGCGATAGATATGTGAATAAGTTCTGGCAGAAGGTAGAAATCGTAGAGCTTCACATCGTTAAATATGGTTTTACTGAATTTTATACAACTTGGCTATATCACGGGGAAGGATAAGAAGAAAAAGGAGAAGACGGTAATATGGCAGAAGAAGAAGAACACGATAACTTTTTTCCAGGAGAAGAAATAGAGGATATGGTAGAGGCTACCCTGGGTGATAGTATTCCTACCGAAGATGACATTCTTTCCGGCCAAGGAACACATGCGGATAAGTATGAAAAGTTCATGAATGATGCTAGAAGACCAATTTATGAGAATGCAAAGTATTCAACTCTATCATGGTTCGTCCACCTTTTCTAGATTAAGTGCCTAAATGGATGGATCAACAAGGCATTCACGATACTTTTCAAGTTCTGAAAGATTCCATGCCCCCGGGAAATAACGTACCCAACAGCTGGTACGAAGCCCAGAAGATAATGTCTGATTTGGGTCTGAAGTGTGAGAAAATTCATGCATGTCTTAAAGATTGCGTGTTGTATTGGAATGAGAATTCAGATTTGAAACAGTGTCCAACATTCGAAAAGGCCAGGTATAAACCAAAAGAATTTGATAAGAAGTCCGATATACCTGTCAAGATAGCACGATACTTTCCCATAACACAGAGGTTGCAGAGGCTATTCGGGTGTAAGAAAACAGCCGAGTTAATGATTTGGTATCACCGTGTTGCTCCAAGTGAAGATGAAAAAATGAGTCATCCAAGAGATTCACCGGCATGGAAGGATTTCGATAGGAGTCACGAAATATTCAGTAGTGATCTTCGCAATGTCAAATTCAGACTCGTTAGTGATGGCTCTTGCCCATTCAACTATATGGCTAGAAGCCACAGCAAATGGCCCGTTATAATGATAGTTTATAATTTGTCGTCTTGGTTGGCTGTAGATCAATCCTACTTTATGATGTCTCTTCTTATTGACGGACCAAACTCATCGGAAAAAAATATCGATGTCTATCTCTGACCTCTGATCGATGAGTTAAAATTTTTATTCATTGATGGTGTAGAGACTTACGATGCAAACACAGATTCAACCTTCACACCGCGTGCGGCTTTAATGTGAACAATTAATAACTTTCCTACGTATGGAATGCTATCGGGTAGGTCCGTATATGGTCATAAAGCATGCCCTTATTGCCATCAATATACAATATCGAAATGGTTGAATTTTAGCAGGAAGATTTGTTATTGCGGTCATCGGCGTTTTCTGCCAATAGACCATCCCTACAAGTTAGACGCTGCTCACTTTAATGGTCATTAGGAGTTTCTTGGGCCTCCAGCCTCATTGTCCGGAGTGGATGTGACTGTTCAGTGGGATGGTTACAATAATGTGACCTTCGGGATAGATCCGGCAAAACAGATCAAACCACCCTACTGGAACAAATTAAGCATTTTCTACAAGCTTCCGTACTAGTCAACAAATTTAGTGCGTCCTTGTCTGGACGTTATGCACATAGAGAACGGAATATCCGAGCACGTACTCAACTTGCTTCTTTGTAAAGACGGAAAATCGAAAGACAACCTCCGTGCTCAGATGGATCTTCAGGACTGGGAAATTAGAAGTGAATTGCATTCTAAACCGATAGCGGGTAAACCAGACAAGTTTGTACTTCCCAATGCCGCATATCATATGTCACAACCGAAGAAGAAAAGGTTTCTACAGGTGTTGCATGATTTGAAAATTCTCACAGATTTCTCAAGATTATTTAGTAAGAAGATAAAAAAATTTAAAGGCAAGATTGATGGGCTGAAAAGTCATGATCACCATATTATTATGGAGCACCTTCTCCCATTAGCCCTCAGGACTTCCCTTCCCGAATCGGTTGGTCTAGTAATCAATGACCTTTATTGCTGTTTTAGAGAATTGTGCGCTAAAACTCTGAATGTTGTGACGCTGTAGAATCTAGAAAATTCTATTGCATTGATACTTTGCAAGCTTGAGCGTATTTTCCCACCGGCATTCATCGATATCATAATACACCTGACGGTTCATCTTGCAACCGAGGCTAAGTTAGCCAGACCAGTATAATATCGATGGATGTATCCTGTCGAAAGGTACGTAGAATTTTTTGTTTCACGCAATTTGTAAAATTATTGTTGTCCTATATGCCCGTACTTATTTATTTAACATATTTTTTTTAGGTAACTCTACACTCTAAAAAAATATATACGCAATAGAAATCGACTAGAGTGTTCTATCATGCAAGTTTATTTTCTAGATGAAATAACCACATTTTGTTCCCACTATCTGGACGAGAACATTGAGACGATGCTTAACCGGCCTTAGAGAATTCAGGACGATCCATATGGTAAAGCGTCCTATAAGAGAGTAGACACTGTGTTTATCAACAGAATATATCGGTTTATCCTCCTCAATAGCGTATGTCTTGAAGAAATTAGAGAGTAAGGTTTTTGGATTAATTGTTATATTTGTGTATGAAATGATATAACATTAATGTCATAATTTATTGTTGAAAACATAATTCATATTAATGAGGCACGTGAGGGGCATCTTGATTGGAATGATGAACGATTGGAAAAATAGCATCAGAATAATTTTTGCGATTGGGTTGCAGATCATGTAAGTTGTTCGAATAACATGTTATTGCTACCAGTCTTAATCTAAACTTATATCGTTATGTATTTGTCATAAAATTTGCTTTGTCAGATCCAAGATCCAAACTTGTTTGCATCATTAGAGAGAGATTCAAGATGTTTAGCTCAATTTCCTAGTATGGAGGTTGCATATTATAAAGGATTCAGTGTCCTTGGATATAAATTTGAAGTTAAGGACATAGAAATATCTCGAACCACTCAGAATAATGGGATTGAGATGGTAGGATCGGATGGTGTGATTTATTATAGATATTTAAATTGTATACTTGGCATCTAATACCCCGGACGATCAAAACCATTTTATATATTTCAGTGTACTTGGTATGATATACAAACCGATACGGATAAGTGTAGGGTTCCTAGGCACACCCATGATGTTCCACAACAGATCAAACATGCCAAATTCAAAAATTTCCTATGTGCCAAGTGACCCTAAGCAAGATCGTAACTAGAGGTAAGGCGATGCAATGCGAGTTAACAACTTTAACTAAGAGGAAAGTGATTACAACCTTTGTAGATCTGGTCCTCCACCTCTCTAGCTCCGTGATGACGTCCCTCCGCTGTACCTATCGGAATCCGGACTCTGGCGATGGTTTTATCGGAGAAATGATCGGGCTAGGTCGTCGACTCCGATGCCGAAGATGATCTACGTCGAGGCAACTAGAGATCAAGCTCCAACTTCACCAAGTCATGAAACTTGTGAAGAAAACACCCTATACTACTTGGCAAGTGGTAGAGGATGAAGAAATAGGAAGTGGGTTCACTTTAGAATTGGATTTCTCACTCTTTTTCTCATTTCACCATTGAAGCTAGCAAGCTTTTTGAAGCTTGATGAAGATGAAAGAATAAAAAAGGATTAAGTTAAAAAGAAAATCCCATTCATTCTTATCATAATGCAACCTTGGTTAAGTGTAGAGAATGAACTAGGATTAGTTGAATGGTTAGGTTTAGGAGATGAAGACAAAATGGTCACTTAGTCAAAGATGCATGAAGCATCAAGAAAGTTCTAGTATAAAAGCAACCATTTTGTTTTTCCTTTTTCTTTTAACTAAAATAAATAGATAAATAAATAAAGCAATGGAAACCCTAACCATTAACTAAACATAGTGTATAGCATACACACACCCAAGGTTGCATGTATCATCAAACATGATACAAACAAGTGTACAAAAATATATCACATATACAATGTGCACTTCAAATGAGAAAATCCATTTAAAGTGAACAATATTAGTCAATGTAAAGTAATATATCTAATATATATAATTATACATTAAATCATTAAATCAATACTTGATTTAACGATCCGGTCATATCGCATATAACCGACTAATATCAATAGTAACAACTTATCGAATCAACACTTGATCCGATAACCCGGCTATAGCGCATATAACCGATCAATGTCACAAATCGCGAGAATCGAATACAGTATCACATACTGGTATTATTCTCGGTCCCGCACATATCTCATATGCGCTCCTATTTCATTTCGCTTGAGCCAGAAAACCTCTGTGTAGGACTCTAAAGACTCGTCAATATGCCGGCAGCAGGTGATGATCATATCAAACACCCACAAGCCGCAAGCGGTCTGCTAAACGTAACGGCCACCCGGGTATTGAGCGATCAAAAGATCGACGAGCAAGCCCGCTCACACTCCTGTGAATCCAACCAGTAACACTTACCGTACAGTCCGGTCTGTTCGTCTGATATGTCGCATATCTCGCCTAGGGGTGGTAAACGTCAGACCCTAGTAGCTTGATAAGTCATGCCGACGTAAGGTCCATAACATTCGTGAAACTACTGATAACTCTTACCAGTATATCACAGCAACCCTGGCCAGGGATTTCCAGTTATGGCCAGTCGAGCATAGCGCAACATCAGCCCCCAATACCGGGAGAGACGAATCCCCTCCTATCGCTCATTGCCTCCATGTGAATCGGGACTGTACCTAAAAACCACTTGTTTGCACGACTCAGTAGAGCCGTGGTAGGGTGGAAATCAAAGCACAGTGGGAGACACACAAGACTCCATGACGATCTCGGGTCAACAGACTAAGCTGTACCAGTGTCACCAGAGAACTGGCATCTGACGTGAGGTATAATACCATCTGGGAGTTCTCGGCGAGTCCGTTCAGTGTACCCAGTCTCCACTGAGCACCCGCATACCATCTCTGATGTCAAACACCAATGGATATGGGATCATCCATCGCCCATCACATGGGTACGCTAGTCTACTCTGGAATATCGATGCCCCGTCTCGATATTCCCACGACTAGGAACAATGAAGGATGTACTCATTGACTACCCAGGCCCCACTAGTATGATCTTCATCATAGTCCTGGAAGTCGAGTACACATCCTAAGGGCTTTATCAACATGTAACAGAGAGCCATAAAGTATACATGTTAAGATAAAGAGCAACCAGATAGCATACTATCATATCGAGCAAGAAAATCCTACCTATATATGTCCCAGCATCCACTACAATATATATCCAATGTACAGTAATAGCCTCTAGGGCATACATATAACTAACAATCTCCCACTTGCACTAGGACCATCTGTAGCAGTGGTCGTAGTATCTAATACTCAACCATCCCATATAAGTCTCTCTCTGGGAAAAAGCCTTTGTGAGTGGATCCGCCGTGTTGTCCTCTGAGTCTACTCTCCTAACCTCGATCACCCTGGAGATCAACTATCTCCATGATCAGGTGATGCTGCCTCAGAATATGTCTGGGTCACTGATGGGATCATGGTTCCTTGGCCAAAGCCACACTTCCATTGTCACACAATGGTGGGAACCTAGTTCATCACTGAACCAATATACACCCAAACTTCCTCTTTGGTAGTATCTTTAATAGCGATGTTACCAGCCTTTATCGTCTAGTTTGCCACGGTATCTAGCTTGGAACTCTTCCAATATACCGTCCCTCCACTGAGGGTAAAGACAATGCCTGCGACTGACATTCAGTCGTTCTTATCACCCTGGAACCTTTCCAGTGATTCTCCCCAAGATCAACTGATACCATCTCACTACAACTAGTGAGAATCCTAACATCCATTTAGATCTATCTCATAGATCCAAAACCCAGGATTTAGGAGGTATCACTTTGATCCTATATGGAGAATCTATGTGATAAGAGGAGATCGACCGATCGTAGTATAGGAAACTCCTTTCCTATCAAGAGTATGTCATCCACGTACTCTACGATGATCATTACCATACTCTATACTACCCTTTTGTACATACAAGGTTCATCTACCATTTTGATGAAGTCAAACTCTTTGACTACCACATCAAAACAGATGTTTCCAACTCTGCGATGCCTGCTTTATCCTGTAAAGCAACTTGCACACGTTTCCGCTGCGCCCACTGTTTACGAAGCCCTCTGGCTGTGTTCTTATAGACGTTCTCTTCTAAATTATTATTTAGAAAAGTAGTCATGGCACCCAACCACCAGATATCATAGTCATGATATGTAGCAATGGTAAGTAGGATCTGGATGGACTTAAGCATAGTCCCTGGAAAAGGTTTCATCATTATCCACGCTTGGTTGATGACGAAAACTTTTAACAAGTCTAGTTTTGAAAGTCTCAACTTTTCCATCTACACCAAGTAATCTTCTCAAGATATACTTGCTCCTGATGGGGATTTAACCCTTCAGATATCGCAACCAAAGTCCATACTTTGTTGGTGTAGATGGATTCCATCTCAGATCGCTAAGCATACAGCCATTCTTACAGAGTCCCTACTCTCGATGGCCTGCTCGAAACTAGTTGGGTCATCTTCTCATGATGCATTCCTCGCTCCCACTGTCATCGAGAAACCGATGTATCTCTCAGACGGATGAGAAACCCTACCAGATCGGCGGAGAGGCTGAGGTTCGTCGGAGACTATTGAATCCTTTGGTTCTATCAAATCATCAGCTGCAGTTTTGTATAGCTGGAACCTTTCCAGTTCTACAGAACTGACATTGCCTCGATCTTGTCCGGATTTTGCTTTTGACATAGGCCGGACAACCCCAAATCTTAACTTACTTAAGAGATAGGTTCTTCCCATACCATATCTTATATGGAGTGGTAGGCACTGATTTGATTCGAACCCAATTCAATAGATATGCAGCTTCTCAAGTGCACAACCCAAAAGGGAATAGGTAACTCAGTAGTACTCATCATAGAGCACACTATATCCAATATGGTGCGATTGCTCCGCCCCGATACACCGTTGTGCTGTGGTATATACAGAGGAGTAATACTGAGAGAGAATCTCATTCTCCTTTAGAATAATCCAGAAATTCTATGCACAAGTATTCTCCTCCCTGATCACATCATAGGACATAATACTTATACCCGTATTTTGGTTCTCTACTTCTAACTTATATTCTGTGAATATCTCAAAAGGTTCTGACTTATGTTTCAACAGGAACATATGACTGAATCTTGAGAGATCATTAGAGAATGTAGTGAAGTACAAAGAACCGGCCCTGGTATGTGTAGACAGGGGACCTTACATACATCATCATGTATCAGTCCCAAGAGTTTACTAACTCTTTCTCTGTTTCTAATGAACAGAGCTATGGTCATCTTATCTTTGTGACATGACTGGCAAGTTTCACAAGATGTAAATTCAAACTGATTTAAATATGCATCTAAAATGTAACTTCAGCCAGTCGGGTCGCATTGACATGACCTAGTCTACAATGCCTCAAGAATGATTCGTTCATTTCTGAACTCTTCCTCTTGTGTGTGTTCTGTATACTAGGAACTGTAGTTTGATTTAGAACATCAATGCTTTTAGATAACGTGCCTGAACCGATCAACTTTTGATATAGAAAATGTTCAAAACATTATCCATCAATACAAAATTTTATCATTTCTTTACTAATAAAGAGACTGATATGATTTTGTATATCAGGTTCGGTATCTAATAGTATTTGTTCAGAATCAATGTATTGGTAATACAGGGTGACAGTGACCAACAGACTTGGCTGCAACACTTGCCCCGTTTTCTGTCTCATGAAACTTATCACCCGTTCTCAGTTTTCTACCTTTCTGTAGCCCTATGTAACAGATTACATATCTGGGATCCTGATCCGGTATCAAATACCCAGGATGCAGAGGATACTGAGAAACAGTTCTTTGTAATGAATAAACCCGAAGGAGATGCATCATATGCACTTTCTTCGTTTGGGCGGCATAGAAATTCTGGTATTCCTCTATTTCCTGTTCTGCCTTATAACAATTATAAGTTGGAGCGGGACCAACGTTCCCCAGCTCAGTATAACAAGTGGGTTCGGTCAATGCATCCATATTATTATCTTGATTAAGGCGTGATATGGTCGCTACCTGGAGAGAGAGAGAAGAAAACACTCTGCGTGCTCTCTTGCAAGATTAGATTGGTTATATATTTTATCTAATCAGGATGGCTCCTACTGTTTTTATCAAATCTTCCTTCAAACCCTAAAAGGAAAGACTAGCCGGGATTAATTACACTCTACAAGTTCGCCAATCTTTCAGCCAGGCCAGTGTCGGTACTTTGAGGGAGGTTCCCCGTGCTTTCGCACGGACCTAATTACAGTAAACCTCGTTTTCCCAGAGGCGTAACCCCGTTGACACCTTTCTAGACACCTACTTGAACGGCTAATTTCAAAGTGCAAAACTCTCCCAGGAGTAACAATTACTCGCAGTGGGTATCGGGATCCAACTATCATATAGAAGGTATGCAATCTCATTGCAAATTTCAACACTTGAAACTCCTGATAAAGGTTCTTACCCCTAGACCTATGACCTTAACTATGGTCAACAAATCATAAGCCCTAGTCAAGTTCTACCCGTCATTTCGTGATTAATTAGACCCACCCACATGACCCTTAACTAAGGTCAACAAAGTCACACGACTGTCCTAACTAATCGCATCATATGCGGTGTAGGAAGATATCACTTAGCTACCGTACACTGTGCCTTAACTAAAGTCAACAAACACAGCACGAATACTAAGTACTCTACTTCCTAAAATGACGGAGGGTTGCGGATGGTTTTTAATAAAACCTTTAACGCTTTGAACTTGATCTCGTTGCGGAATCAAATAGTTTTTAAATGGAGTGTTTTTGAAGTTTTTCTAGTTTTGCTAAAGGGGTCACACCCGGTGAAGGGATCGTCGGCCCTTTCCTCGTCGAATGAGATGCGGGATATATCATATATATCGCTGTGCAAAGCAGAAACTATAGAAGCAATCAAAAGACAAACCGAGTGTGTAGCATCTGCCAGTTATTGCTAAAGGAGTCACTCCCGGTGAAGGGATCTCGGTCCTTTCCTCATCGAATAAGGTGCAGGATGTTCTATAATGAACACCGCGATGCAAAGCAAGAACTGTAGCTAGCTGTTTTATTTTTGAAATTCGATTCCACAACATCTTTTAGGTTTATTTTCTTTCATTAATCACATTAATGAATATCCCATCATTTAAGTCCACCTAAATATCATAGATACATATAACGTACGCTTATGCCATCCGCATTCGCCTCGATGTACCGTCTGCACTGTTAGGTTAGGTAACTAACGCCAGAGCGAGGCAGGGCTAGTGCGGGTGTAAAACATAAGCAATGTCTATATAATATATCATATATACTATATACTATATCTATCTGAACAAATCACATGATCACATCACAGATAACGCAGCAGAAAATATCATATGAAATATTGGATATACTAGGACGTCCGTGTTTTCAATACGAGCTAGTATAAAACACGGATTCCACGGTCGTGATGAATAGCCAATCCCACACCCCTAGACCCCTACGAGAGCGGCAAGCAACCCTACCAATTCTGGAGTTAGGAGACCCGGACTCGACTCCTCGAGTTGGTCTCCCACTGGACTCCAGAACCCGGTTACTTGTGCTCTCCTCCTTGGGTCTATCCTAGTGCGGAAAAGTAAATAATATACAAAGGGTGACATCTTCCGCAACCTGGAAGTGCCCCAATAAAAGAATATTACATACAAGTTTTTACATGAATGAAAATGAAAAACACTCATCTCACATAAAAACCCCCGGCTATTCAAACACGACGATCCAATATAACATATCCAGCAATACATAAAATCACATGTCATCAACGTAAGTAAATATACGCATCCCAATTGTCGTTGACATATAGCAACGAAACCGGCGATATCACATATTACACTTACGGTCACAGAAAAGAAAGTGTAAAACTACAACAGTTGGAATCCGCATTCTCTTTAGACATCGCATGCCTAATCAAATGAATTCCTTAGACATCGCATGCCTAACAATATAAACCCCGCATTTTAGTCTCATTTATCGAAAACTCTTTTCAATATCAAGTCGGGTAATTCAACAAGATTCCCGACATCCTGATCGAATGCTCGTCGCAAACTTTAGTATACGGCCTCACCCCCGATACCGTCGACGAAGAGCACCAAGGTGGAACACCGCTGCCGCGAGCACCCGAACGGATGCTTTCGGCGACGGGGTTCTCCTACAGTCACTTGGTCGGGGCTATGGGGTGAGGCTGTCTATTAACTTTACCCGGCGAGTATCCGCGTACGCTACGTGATTGCGACGGACTTTTGATCACATCAAAATTCCGTGGCAACCGATCAAGTGAGACTAAACTGCTATGTTTATAACATTCATTCAGTTATCTCATAACTACTTGTGGATTCCAAATATTGTATCACATTCCGGATAAATAGAAAATGTTAAACTTTCCGATCGAACAATCGAACACCCAAGTTTTCCCGAAACAGCTCAACACATGAAATAAGTTTAAAAACATTCACTTCGTGCCTCAATACCAACGGTCCAGCCGTAGAAGGGTCAAGCCAACGCCTCACATGTGGCACGCCGTACTGCCCCAAACCCTAAGGTTCAAAGGGCAGTTCAAGACGGTCACATAATCGAGTTAAGCTTTGTTGTCTTCTAGAGGGTCCATCGCGTTACTTGCACTACTTAGAAAGTTATTAAACTACGGAAATATCCAACAATTGGAAATTTCCCGGCAGGGGAAAAAGTGGGTATTTATATCCGGTCGAACTTTTTAACATATTCTAAAATTACCCGGAAAAACACATAGACAAAATTAGACAATCCGATCGAATCTACGAAGTCCCAATACAACCCAAAAAACTCAACTCTTGAGTGCAGATTAAAAATTCCCAGAAAACTCAGCACAACAATATAGGAATTACTGTGCAAAAATAATGACAAGATGCCCCTTTATTGCCGTGGAACCGCCGCACATGCCATGCTTGTGCCGCGGTTCCGCGGCCATTTGGTCGATTCATGCTCACGTGCTTCACAGTAATTCTTACAAAAGCCTGCTTATTTTTCTGCATATTTTTAATTCATAAAAATCCACAATTTTCAAAAATGTACAGAGAGTGGATTTTGCATTAGGGTTTCGGTTCGATCGGACTTCTAACTCCGTCTACTCATCGTCTAAGGCTCTAACCTGGCTCTGATACCACTGTAGGGTTCCTAGGCACACCCATGATGTTCCACAACAGATCAAACATGCCAAATTCAAAAATTTCCTATGTGCCAAGTGACCCTAAGCAAGATCGTAACTAGAGGTAAGGCGATGCAATGCGAGTTAACAACTTTAACTAAGAGGAAAGTGATTACAACCTTTGAAGATCCGGTCCTCCACCTCTCTAGCTCCGTGATGACGTCCCTCCACTGTACCTATCGGAATCCGGACTCTGGCGATGGTTTCATCGGAGAAATGATCGGGCTAGGTCGTCGACTTCGATGCCGAAGATGATCTACGTCGAGGCAACTCGAGATCAAGCTCCAACTTCACCAAGTCATGATACTTGTGAAGAAAACACCCTATACTACTTGGCAAGTGGTAGAGGATGAAGAAATAGGAAGTGGGTTCATTTTAGAATTGGATTTCTCACTCTTTTTCTCATTTCACCATTGAAGCAAGCAAGCTTTTTGAACCTTGATGAAGATGATGAAGATGAAAGAATAAAAAAGGATTAAGTTAAAAAGAAAATCCCATTCATTCTTATCATAATGCAACCTTGGTTAAGTGTAGAGAATGAACTAGGGTTAGTTGAATGGTTAGGTTTAGGAGATGAAGACAAAATGGCCACTTAGTCAATGATGCATGAAGCATCAAGAAAGTTCTAGTATAAAAGCAACCATTTTGTTTTTCCTTTTTCTTTTAACTAAAATAAATAGATAAATAAATAAAGCAATGGAAACCCTAACCATTAACTAAACATAGTGTATAGCATACACACACCCAAGGTTGCATGTATCATCAAACATGATACAAACAAGTGTACAAAAATATATCACATATACAATGTGCACTTCAAATGAGAAAATCCATTTAAAGTGAACAATATTAGTCAATGTAAAGTAATATATCTAATATATATAATTATACATTAAATCATTAAATCAATACTTGATTTAACGATCCGGTCATATCGCATATAACCGACTAATATCAATAGTAACAACTTATCGAATCAACACTTGATCCGATAACCCGGCTATAGCGCATATAACCGATCAATGTCACAAATCGCGAGAATCGAATACAGTATCACATACTGGTATTATTCTCGGTCCCGCACATATCTCATATGCGCTTCTATTTCATTTCGCTTGAGCCAGGAAACCTCTGTATAGGACTCTAAAGACTCGTCAATACGCCGGCAGCAGGTGATGATCATATCAAACACCCACAAGCCGCAAGCGGTCTGCTAAACGTAACGGCCACCCGGGTATTGAGCGATCAGAAGATCGATGAGCAAGCCCGCTCACACTCCTGTGAATCCAACCAGTAACACTTACCGTACAGTCCGGTCTGTTCATCTGATATGTCGCATATCTCGCCTAGGGGTGGTAAACGTCAGACCCCAGTAGCTTGATAAGTCATGCCGACGTAAGGCCCATAACATTCGTGAAACTACTGATAACTCTTACCAGTATATCACAGCAACCCTGGCCAGGGATTTCCAGTTATGGCCAGTCGAGTATAGCGCAACATCAACCCCCAATACCGGGAGAGACGAATCCCCTCCTATCGCTCATTGCCTCCATGTGAATCGGGACTGTACCCAAAAACCACCTGTTTGCACGACTCAGTAGAGCCGTGGTAGGGTGGAAATCAAAGCACAGTGGGAGACACACAAGACTCTATGACGATCTCGGGTCAACAGACTAAGCTGTGCCAGTGTCACCAGAGAACTGCCATCTGACGTGAGGTATAATACCATCTGGGAGTTCTCGGCGAGTCCGTTCAGTGTACCCAGTCTCCACTGAGCACCCGCATACCATCTCTGATGTCAAACACCAATGGATATGGGATCATCCATCGCCCATCACATGGGTACGCTAGTCTACTCTGGAATATCGATGCCCCGTCTTGATATTCCCACGACTAGGAACAATGAAGGATGTACTCATTGACTACCCAGGCCCCACTAGTATGATCTTCATCATAGTCCTGGAAGTCGAGTACACATCCTAAGGGCTTTATCAACATGTAACAGAGAGACAGAAAGTATACATGTTAAGATAAAGAGCAACCAGATAGCATACTATCATGTCGAGCAAGAAAGTCCTACCTATATATGTCCCAGCATCCACTACAATATACATCCAATGTACAGTAATGGCCTCTAGGGCATACATATAACTAACAATAAGTGGGGAAACAATCTCGGGACTTGGAAAGATGAATATGGATTGACTAGTGTGAACACATTTCGATTTTACGGTCAGGACGATCCATTTATCTTTCCGAACCAAGTGTTCCAAGTATACTATTCACAATGCTTGAAGCATCCGAGATGGAGTGTCATATGCCGTTGGAAACCCATGGATGTTTACGATGTCTCGGAATTCGAGGATCGTATGGAGGACAGCGATGAGGATGAAGAAGAAAGAAGACTTAGAGTGCTTCGACCGTCTGTTTCAACAGATGGGTTGTCTTCGGCTGATCGTGAAGTTACGTGTGTTAGAAATGATATCGATGATGAAATTAAAGTAGATATGTCTAATGCGTCCATGAAACGAAAAAGGTTATCCGTAATGTTATATTATTACTTCACATTTCTACGATCTATACATATATTGCATGCATATGTAATGATTGTACTCTTATATAGGTTTGATGACGTCCACCATTGCAGCGAGGGGCGGCAGGAGCACCAGTCGCGGCAGCGGCAGAGGTAGAGGCAGAGTGGTTCTGCCGCCCGGAGAGCTGCGTAGGGACCTTCATAAGGCCGATCTTGCACCCCGATCGGTATCCCCTTTCGATGACTCCTTCCATGTGGACTTTGCCACACCTACAGGTATATTTATTTTGAATGTAATATTATAGATATACACATATTTATTTCAAAATTACGTATATAGTCAATGTTTAATTGTCTAGCTATTGGTGGTGCGTCCATATCAGAGGCAGAGGCCACCACCGCACCTGCTGGTATGTTTATATATCTTATAGTGCATGCATATTGATTTAGAATGTTATACCATAAATATATACACATTCTTTTTGCTCTTACTTAGATAATCATTTTTTGATTGTCTAGCTGTAGGTGTTGCCTCCACATCTCGGACAGAGGCCACCACCGCACCTGCGGGTATGTTTATATATCCTATATTGCATGCATATTGATTTAGAATATTATATTATTGATCTACATATTATTTTTGCAATTACTTATATAATTTATTTTTAATTGTCTAATTATAGCTGGTGCGTCCACATCTAGCGTAGAGGCCACTCCCGCCACTTCCGTACCCTCCGCTCAGTCTGCAGGTTAGTTTGAATAAATATAAAATATTTATTCATTTTACATATCCTTTAAGAATAAACATGAACTCCATATAATTTTATCGTCAATATTTATTTTCTAGTTGGAGGGGACGCGTCCAAGTCCGGGTCACCGGCTGTTCCTCACAGGTGTCCCGCTTGTGCTGCTGCCCGGGCTCGTGCTGCAGTCGCCAGAAGTATATATCACACTTCAATTTTCGTTAATCCTTGTGTAACGACTCTGTTTATAATGTACAAAATTTGTTTAAAGTTAAAGTACTAAATGGAGTATTTGCAACTCTGGGTATGCTATAAGTATTTGATTTGTTTTAGAATAGCTAGAAAGCACTTGTAGCTCATTGGTAAAGCCTTGCACTGCTGTGACGTAGCCCTTGTATTCGAATCTCTTCAGCCACATATTATTTTTGCTGATTTTTCTTTTAAACTTTTTGGAAGCCTAAAAGTTTACACTGCAACACATGTAAAAATGAAAAGTTTCAGAAATCAAATATGTTAAAATTGTTAATTAAACAGACCCTGACACATGGCAGCAATCCCACACCCCATCTGACCAAGATGGCCGGCGAGATTGGGCTCTGGGCCGGCGCCGCCGGGCCCCCCGTCCCTGTTCCCTTATAAAAAGGGGAAGGGGGAAAATTCCCTACTATTCAAGTCTCACGTGTTAAACACGTGGACACCTATATGCAAAAGCATATAGCATATAGACGCCGCGGTAAAAAAGAAAGCAAACAACAAACAGGCTTAAATGAGCCTCACGTGTTAAACACGTGAGCGCCTATATGCAACGCATATAGGCGCCGCAATCAAACAACTAAAGGCAAAATAGGCCTTACATGTTAAACACGTGAGCACATATGTATAAAGAATGAAAACACAAAAAAGACCACACAACTAGGGCCACGTGTTAAACACGTGAGGATACCCCTTTGAAGCATTAGCTTCAGATAGAGTTAAATTCTATGCATAGAATTAAATTCTATTTTTTATGCAAAACATATAAGCATTGACAGTAAATGGCCAAAGGCCAAATTAACCTCACGTGTTAAACACGTGAGCATTTATATGCAAAGTATATGGGCGCCAAATAAGGATAGCTAAATAAGCCTCATGTGTTAAACACGTGAGGGCGCCCCCTTACGTAGAATTAAATTCTACTCAACCAGGAACCATTGGATCAAAAATCCAATGGTGATTAAATATAGAATTAAATTCTATTTAGCTTTCTAATGAGGAGGGATATTTTCTGTTAAACAGAAAATATGTGGATCAAAAATCTTATGAGATGGAAAATATTTTCCATATCTTTCTAAACAAAGAAAGATCGTGCTCTGTTAAATCGAGCACACTTAGGTTAAAAATCCAATGGTGATTAAAAATCACCATTTTACAGAATAAGATTCTGCATATGGGAAAATATTTCCCCAATCTTATTAAAAAAAACAAGAAAACATGTTCTGTAAATCAGAAACCCTTGGATCAAAGATCCAATGGTGGGTAAAATTTCCCAAATCAATTGGAATCTTTCAATAAGAGATTTTTTCAAAACTAATTAACAAATTTGACTCCATTATATAAAGGACTCGAAACTTCAAGTCTCAAGAGAAAAAAAAAAGAAAAAAAAGAAAGTGAGAATTTTTTTTACCACAAGCTACTGCAAAAAAAGTACAGCGAGATCTTGAGAAAACAAGAGAATTTAATTCTCAAGAAAACTTCCTCATTGAAACTAGAGCTAAAAAAAGAGATCACATTGTCTCTTCTCTACCTATCTAAGGGTTTAACCCTTCGTTTAAGAACTCGGTTCTTTCCCAGTTGAGATTTGCAGAAGCAAATCACCCCACAAGTTGAGAATTTAATTCTCATCGAGGAGATTTTGCAATGTAGATTCACAATCTAGGGGAGAAGAGTTAAGTTATAAATGAAAGGAGAGAAGAAGAAAAACGAGAACATATAGGAATTTAATTCCTCCAAAAATTAGGGTTTAACCCTACACATATAAAGAACTTAGTTCTTCCACAAAAAATGATGATGATCCAAGACCTTCAAAACCAGAATCGTTAGTGATTAGCAGTATTTTGAAGCCTTACGTGTTTCCTACGTGAGTGCTTCAAACAAAAAAAAGAGAGAATAATTGAAACCGCCTCACGTGTTTCCCACCTGAGTGTTAAAGCACCCCAATAAAAAAAGAAGAAGAGAAACGTGTCATGTGCTTTGCATGAGAACTCTAGCTATATGGGCAGCGCCAATATTTATGGTGTCTCACGTGTTTCATACGTGAGCGCCACAAAAATTAAGTGCTTAGCACTTATATAAAAGGGGGGAAATAAAACCTAATGGGCATCACCCATTTTTGTGGTGCCTCACGCGTTTCACACATGAGCGCCACAAGAATCTAGTGCTTAGCACTAATCTAGTGCCTACGTGAAAAGCACGTGAGCACTGTATGTCCCAGTGTTTAGCACTGTTGGGTAATTATGGAACCTCAATCTCAGCCCAAATTGGCTAAAGTTTCCTGGGGTTAAACCCTTGTGATTTTAAATCAACCGAGCCCATATTGCTCATGATTTTCCAAACCGACCTTAGTCTTAAAAATGACTAGTGGTCTCCCATTGATGATATCAAAAATGATATTCATCCCATATCTCCTAAGTTAATCATAGTCTCAAATATGACTAACGATTCTTAGTGTATGGCTATGCCAGCGTCCCGGCCATCAATCCGTGGCCAAATGCGGAACAAAAATTTTAAAACTTGGCGCTAACGGAACCCTAAACTACGGATCGTGCCATTAACCCTATACTAGTTAACTGTAAAGTAGTTTAAGAGATTATACCGATCGATCCGTGTCCTTCAGTCTTCAATCTCTGTCCCAAGCTTGTTGCGGCTGCCTCGAACGAGTTCGCTCTCCGGTCTCCCTTGTCGAAGAGGATCCACATTGAGGATTCTTTATACGGGCTCCCGCTTCTAAACCGAATATACATACCCGCATCCGTATTCCGACTGAATACGAATACATCGAGACGAAAGTAATCCAACAATATAATACTAGGAGCCAGCTTAAACCAAAGCCCACCAGTATTATCCGTCCAATCATGATCTATGTACAAGTGCACGTATATGATCGAACCCTGCCATAAAACCATACGGTCTCTACAATGTTTCGCCCGAACCAGGGAAAACCCTCTGTCTAGGGCTATAAAGACTCGTTAATACGCTGGTAGTGGGTTTAACCACAAGCACGTCAGTGGCACTAGCTGTACGTAACGGCTGCCCAGGTATTGAACGAAAGGGAGGCCGACGAGCGAACTCATCCTGAAACCCTACCGAGCCTGACCGTGAAAATATCCGTACAGTCCGGTCCGTTTGTCTATGAGTATCACATATCGGGTCTACGGGGGTGGATAAAGTCAGACCCCTAATAACGCAATATTCAGTGTCGATATGAATCCTATCACCACTTGAGAAACTACCGATCCTAGATCGGTAATTCTCGACTACCTTGGCCAAGGATTTCTGGTGATGGCCACCCGTGCACACCGCGACCTCTACCCCCAATACCGGGAGAGACGAATCCCCTGACGATCTGCTCACTGCTTCCATGTGGCTCGGGACTGTACCCAACTAAAACCTGTTTGCATGGCTCCTTTGAGCCGTGGTAGGGTAGTAATCAAAGCACAGTGGGAACTCACACGAGACAAATGACGATCTCAGGTCGATAGACTAACATGTACACATGTCACCAGGGAACTGCCATCTGACAATAGGTATAATACCAACTAGCATGTTCCCGACGAGTCCGTCTGGTGTACTCATAACCCAATGAGCACCTGTATACATCTTAGGTGAATCAACTGACACCAATGGCTTGTGAGACCGGCCACCGTCCCTCGTCAGGGTCTTGATCCGTACACACTAGTCTACTCTCGGAGTATCAATGCCCAGTCTCGAAACTCCTACGACTAGGGACACTTTAAGGATGTGCTTATAGACCACCCAACTCTCACGTATATGATCGCCATCATAATGCTGGCAGTCAAGAAAGAATCCTATGGGCTCTGTCAACATGTAATAGTGATCTGTAATGTCACATGAAGCATGTACACGATGATAAAACAAACTAAATAGCATATTATCATCTCAAGTAAGACTGTTCTACCGGTATAGGTCCTCCCTCAATCATTGCAATCACGTGCCTGCGATCCAATAATTGACTTGAGGGCACTATAGGCAACAATCTCCCACTTGCACTTAAGGCTAATTATTGCGATGTCGTATACTCACAGCCCGTGTGATACCGAATACCCAACTCCTCTACTAATCAGTTTCACAAAGCTCGTTTGTAAAATTATTGCATTCGTGACCTCAGTGAGTGGATCCGCTCTGATGTTTCTTTCTATATCTCTCTTTATCTCAAGTTCGCGGAGAAAGCCATCTCCCGAAATGAGCAATACCCGTCTTAGAATATGTCTGGATATCTGATGGGACCCAGTTCACAAATGAACTCCAAATCCAGCAAACTTCTTAGACTGTATTGTCAACTGAATTTAATCAGTATCCTGCGCCATGCCTCCCTCAATATCCGCTTGGACCACCTATCCAAACTACTGCCCCTCGTCAGAGGGAAAACTATAACTCTTGACAGTCACTCTGTCATCCAGGTCACCTTGGAAGCCTGGAATGATAACTGTCTTCCGAAGGAGGCTGTCGTTATCATATCCCTAGAACATATACTTATGTTCATAAACTGCTTCCAAACGTTTCTCCAGGATTGGATTAATATATCAACTTATTGCAGCTAGTGCAAAAACAACATCTGGTGTGGTACTTGACATCTCATGATTGACTCAATTACCTAAGCGAGTGATATGCCAATCATGCACATCCCTCTTCCCTTTTGTCTGTAAGACACCTTTAGAGAGGGTGATTCCATCACCTGCAGGTACACCACCATGTCAGGAGTCGTCCATTCTAAAACACCTTTAGAATAGTGTCAAAGTACCCAGATTGGGAAAATACCCAAATCTAGATCTAAAACCATAGATCTAGTAACCAGAATGCCTGATGTTATATCTATATCCTATGTGGAGAAACCACTGTGTGACAACCACAGTATAACCGATCGTAGTATTGGAATTTCACTTCCTACTATATGTATGTCATCCAAATACCAGGACATCACACCCTACTACCTTCTTAACAGATCCATATCCTATTCTGATGAAATCAAAGCCTATGACTGTCACATCAAAAATAGATGATCAATCTCCACTATACCTGCTTTAGTCTATAAATAGACATAAGCTACTTGTCCACTATGCTTCTGATGCTCCCACTGACTACAACAACTCTCTGGCAGAGTCATATACACGTGAACTTCTAAAGCGAGTTTAGAACGACGCTATACTTATCCTCATGCCGGGTCTCATAGTCTAGAACAGCAGTAATGGCAAGTCTGGGTAAACAAGAACCTCCCTATCACTGTCTTTGAGGATACCGATGTACCTCTCGGGCGCCTAAGGTTACCCACCATATCTGCAGAGTGGCTAATAGAATGTCAAAAACGATTGAATCTTTACGTTCTATTAAATTTTCATTAATCCTTTGTGGTTCTGGAATCACTTCTAGTTCTACCATACTCCCACTACTGTTTTCTGAAGAAATCCATTTTGCTAAAACTGTGGCGAGTAAAGAATAATATCACTATTGATCTTCCAGATGGTAGAAAGTTAACCCTCGTCATAGCCCGGGTTAACCCAAAAACTGCCATTACAGAAACGTGCCTTGAGTTATCCAGAGTCTGGTTTTAAGCATAAGCCGGACAACTCCATATACCTTAACATCGTTAAGATATGAACCATTCTATATATAATATAGAAACAGAGGCACTGATTTAATTGGAACCAGATTCAAATCATGAAGCTGTCTCCAGTCCATGTCAACTAAATGGAGAGAGGCCGATCAGCATTACTCAACTTAGGAGTGCATCCAGATATGAGTAACCTGAAAGAGAAGCAATGTTCTCAAAACCATTACTATCAACTGAATACCAAACACAAGTATCTACATCTTCGATTACCTTGAAGAATCCTAATACTTGCAGCATATGGTTCTCTACTTTATTCTTGTACCTATAACTTCTCAAAACTTGGACATTGTATTTCTATGAAACACTTGTCTAAATATGGAGAAGTTACAAGTAAACAGAATATAGTATGAGTACCAACCCCTCTGTCCTAATGGACACTGGACAATATACAATACTTTGCATAAGTCCCCTAAGTTGAATAACTCAAACCCTGTGCGTCGTTGGTTGAAAACTGTACTATGGTTATGAAGAATTACACCGCTGTTTAATGCTCCTTACCTAACCATCAACTGATATAGGTAAATGTCATGGACATAATTTCAAAAAGTTATATCTCACTTTATAAAATAAACGTACAGATATATCGGTTTGAAATTGGTGCACGACAACGGATATTCAAAACCAAATATCTATCATCAGGAAAAACCCCAGGTGATTTACTCAAATATCACCAATTACAACGAATTCCGATATAACGAGAATATAATCACCTAATTCCCAATAACTTACTCCCACTCATCATCTGTAAAACAATACAGATGTGAGAATCAAACCAGATAAATACATACCCTGGAACAAGCGTCTAATTGGGAAATCAGTTTTCAATTAACAACGCATAGTGAAACTGAAACATGAAAATGTTTCGAAGGGGTATCCGGGTATTCCTAGTAATGCCTCTTCCATTATCCAGATTCATGACTGTAACCGTATATTTCCTTGACATCTCTCCAAATCCCTTTATTTGTCTTTACTCATTACCTTCTGTACACCATCCTTAGGCTAAATGGTTTTCTTCCTTCCCTATCGTTCGGAACCAACCTATGGTTTGGAAAAAAACTATCCAATAAGCGTAATAGGTGTACTTTCCTAATCCTAGGAGTACTCGCAACTTGAGAAAAGGTAAAGATAAAAGACAACTGAATAAAGTTTATTCTATTTCTCCTGAGCCAGAATCCATCCTCGAACTGGAATAAGTTCCTTCGAGTTCATATGTAACTATACGACGGATTATCCAATAGATGTGGATCTTCGTAGTGATACAGGGCGTTTTGGAGAAATTCAAAGGTGAAGTAGGAGTGGCGATGAACTACACGGTTTGGTCGTGAATGATAGCAGTCACAATTTACTTTGCCCTCTTTCTAATCCCTTTATATGTCTTTACTTATTACCTCATGTACACCACACTTAGGCTAATTGGTTTTCTTCTTTTCCTACCTTTCGGCACCTGCCCATGGTTTTGGAAGAACACTATCCAATAAGCGCAATAGGTGTACCCTCTCCTAATCCTAGGAGCCCACGTAACCTGAGAGAAGGTAAAAGGAAAAGACAACTGAATAGTCCTATTCAATTTCTCCAGAACCGGAAACCATCCTCGAATTTGAAACAAGTTTCTTTGAGTTCGTATGTAACTATACGATGGTCATATCCGACAAATGTGGACCTTCGTAGTGATATGGAATGTTCCGGAGAAATGCAAAGGGTAAAAGTAGGAGTGGCAATGAAGTATGCAAGTTTGACAATCCAAAAGCCAGTGTTTTAAGAAAGTTCGGTTAACTTGGTTACTGAGTTATAGTCTAGGGTCGGGACATGGTCGCTGCCAAAGAGAGAGAGAAAAGAAATACTCTGCGTGCACTCTAACCTAGATCAGAATGGCTAATCACTTTATCTAATCAGGATGTCTCCCACTGTATCCTTAAATTCTCCTTTAAACCTGAAAGAAGAATTAGTCGGAATCATCTAAAATCACCCGAGGAGTAAACCAACTCATTAGTGGGTATCGGGATCCAACTATCGCCGCATGATAACCTGATGGAATCTACTCAAGTTATCGTACTCCAGAAGGTATGCGCATGCCTGGAAAGTTTCCTGTATGTTTGAAACTCCCGATGTGATTTTTATACCATGCTCTTATCACCTTAACGAAGGCCAACAAATCATAAGTCACATGTCAAGTTCTACCTGTTATTGTCCAGGTTAATTTGAACCCACCCGTACTCGCCCTTGACGAAGGCCAACAAGGTTGTACGACTGTCCCAAACCAACGCATCTATCTATACAACAGAAAGGTAACAAGCAGCTACCATACACTATGCCTTGACGAAGACCAACAAATATAGCGTGAACACTAAGTGCTACCCATCTGAAATGACGGAGGACTACGAATGGTTTTTGGCGAAAAACTTTTAACGTAATGAACTTGATATCGTTGAAGGAACCGGATAGCTTTTTATAAATATATAGTGGCGAAAACCTTTGCTAAATAGGTCACTCCCGGTGAAGGGATCTCGGCTCTTTCCTCGTAGAATGATGTGCAGGATATTCCCACTGAATACCGCGATGCAAAGCAAAAAGTAATCGACTATAGTGAAGTTATTACCATGACGCAAACTTTTGCCGAAGGGGTCACTCCCGATGAAGGGATCTTGGCCCTTGCCTCATCGAATGAGGTGCTGGATATTCATAACCGAATACTGCTGTGCAAAACAAAAAAAACGTCCTTGTAATAAAAACTTTTTGAAAATTGTTCCAACAACATCGAATAAGTCTGTTTTCCTTGCATTGATCTGAATCAACACAGTCCCATCAATTAATCACACTACAAAAGAACGAAAATATGATGTACGTATATGCCATCCGCATTTGCCACTGGGTCCCGTCATCACCCGTTAGGTTACTTAACTAACGACAGAGCAGGGACTGGACTAGCGCGAGTGTAAAACATATACAACATCTACCAGTATATATATAGCAATATACAATAATCGCTCCAGGTGTGATAAATGCAACATCACAGATAAGCAATAAGCATCACAGAACAATACTGATAATCTGGGAGCCCCGGGATTCCTTTGAGCCGCAACTGAAACCCGACGTTCCCCTGGTCCTGTGGATAGCCTGTGCAATGAAAATCTAGACCCCCACGAGTGCGACAAGTTACCCGCCAAAACCAGAAGTGAGGCAGCCCCCTTCATCAAAGTGAATGCGCCACCTGACACTTCACGGAATCCGGTAACTCGAGCACCCCTTCTTGGGTCAACCTGTACCCCCTACGAGTGCGGCGAATAGCCCGCCAATTCTAGAGTGAGGCCCCCTCCTTCTCAACGCTATGAGATGCGGACCCGTTTCCCTCCAGAACCCGGCTATTCGTGCACTCCATCGCGGGGTAACCCTAGTACAGAAAAGAAAATATGTACAATGGTGACATCGACCTCAACCCGGTCGTGCCCCAAACAAATAATATACAGAAAGGCAGTGACGGCAGTCCACATGTTGGACGCATGCCCCGCGATATTAAATGTACAAATGAAACTAAACTCTACTACCATTGCACACAAGCTATCCACCATGACGAACCAGCCAACATCACAGCACAACACAGAACATCAACGTAAATGTCATGTTCGCAAATCCGTCTAAAAGAACTATAGCAATTAGACAAGTTGTACCACTCTTAATGAAATTCATGATCGCAGATAGTAATGCAAGTACTGTAAAAACTTTAAACAGTGTTAGAAATATCGACTTCGAAATAACCCCGAATAGCCCCCAAAACTGCAGATAAAACCATATCCAATCTGGGCTAAAATAAATAATACCATTAAACCAATATTCCATAAACTAGCACACACCCCAAATTTTAAGTCGTAATTTGTCAACGAGGCCGGCTTGGCCGGTTACTGTAGCCTTTTGGCCGGCAAAGTTGACGAATTACGATCTCGTCTTTAGGGTATGTACTTGTAGTCACCTAATTAGTCTTCTGAAAATTTTTAAATATTTTTGGAAGACCTGAAAAAATCGACAGAGAATGGAATACGTGTTGGTATTGTTTCGGAGTTGTTTCGGTTTCAATACTTTAACATGGTCTAAACAAACTAGTATGTGGTTAATGGGTGGCTTTGATACCATATAAGGCTACGTCAGCACCCCGGGCATCAATCCATGGCTAAATGCGGAACAAAACTTTTAAAACTTGGCGTTAACGGAACCCTAAACTACGGATCGTGCCATTAACCCTATACTAGTTAACTGTAAAGTGGGTTAAGAGATTATACCGATCGATCCGTATCCTTCGGTCTTCAATCTCGGTCCCAAGTTTGTTGCGGCTGCCTTGAACGAGTTCGCTCTCCGGCCTCCCTTGTCGAAGAGGATCCGCGTCGAGAATTCTTTATACGGGCTCCCACTTCTAAACCGAAGCAACTCGGACATCAAGTTTGCTAGCCTAGATGCCCAAGATGAAGTAGAGAGTGTATGTGAATACTTTGTCTCATAACACCCATGGATTCTCAACTCATGAGAGGGATGGGTGGAGGTTGAAGAAGATGCACATGGAGGAAAGTGTGAAGCTCAAAGGAAAAGCAAGTGAAGAAAGAGTGAAGTGTTGTGTGCTATTTTTGAGAGAGTGTTAGCAACTAAAGAAAAGCTCTCCAAAAATGAGCAGCCCCCTCCACCAAAATATCTCACTTGCACTCTCAAAATATCTCACAACACTATGCACAAATATCTTAGCCAAGACAAAAAACCTAGCCATGCCAACATGACTCATAAAATGAGTCAACAAGTGTGCAAGCAAGATTCATGCCAAGAATGAGTTACACTTTCCACCAAATAAACATTTAAACCAAAATGTTTAATCTAAAAAGAAAATGGCATCAACTAAAATAATCTTGTAACGAATTAAAAGAATACCCCTCATCCGTATATACATACTTGCATCCGTATTCCGACTGAATATGAATACATCGAGACGAAAGTAATCCAACAATATAATACTCGGATCTGGCTTAAACCAAAGCCCACTAGTATTATCCGTCCGATCATATACGTGCACAAGTGTACGTATATGATCGAACCCTGCCATAAAACCATACGACCTCTACAAAGTTTCGCCCGAACCAGGGAAAACCCTCTGTATGGGGCTCTAAAGATTCGTCAATACGCTGGCAGTGGGTTTAACCACAAGCACGTCAGTGACACTAGCTGTACGTAACGGCTTCCTAGGTATTGAGCGAAAGGGAGGCCGATGAGCGAACTCATCCTGAAACCCTACTGAGCCTGACAGTGACAATATCCGTACAGTCCGGTCCGTTCGTCTATGAGTATCGCATATCAAGTCTATGGGGGTGGATAAAGTCAGACCCCCAATAACGCAATATTCAGTGTAGGTATGAATCCTATTACCACTTAAGAAACTACCGATCCTAGATCGGTAATTCTCGAATACCTTGGCCAAGAATTTCTGGTGATGGCCACCCGTGCACACTGCGACCTCTACCCCCAATACCGGAAGAGACGAATCCCGTGACGATCCGCTCACTGCCTCCATGTGGCTCGAGACTGTACCCAACTTAAACATGTTTGCATGACTCCTTTGAGCCATGGTAGGGTAGTAATCAAGGCACAGTGGGAACTCACACGAGACAAATAACGATCTCAGGTCGATAGACTAACCTGTACACATGTCACCAGGGAACTGCCATCTGACAATAGGTATAATACTAACTAGCATGCTCCCGGCGAGTCCGTCCGGTGTACTCATACCCCAATGAGCACCTGTATACATTTTAGGTGAACCAACTGACATTAATGGCTTATGAGACCGGCCACCGCCCCTCATCGGGGTCTCGATCCGTATACACTAGTCTACTCTCGGAGTATCGATCCCCAGTCTCGAAACTCCCACGACTAGGGACACTTTAAGGATGTGCTTATAGACCACCCAACTCTCACGTATATGATCGCCATCATACTGCTGGTAGTCAAACAAGAATTCTATGGGCTCTATCAACATGTAATAGTGATCTGTAATGTCACCTGAAGTATGTACATGATGATAAAGACAAACCAGATAGCATACTATCATCTCGAGTAAGATTGTTCTAACGGTATAGGTCCTCCCTCGGTCATTGCAATCACGTGCCTGCGATCCAATAATTGACTTGAGGGCATTATAGCCAACACTTAGGTCCACCACCATCTTTCCCCTCAAATACGGGATTTGGTTTAAGAGTACAACTCTTCATATCTCTGATATATGTCGTTGTAATTCATCAACGTCTTCAGAGAGGTGGTGGGTCCCGAAAACCAACTTCTTCTTTCGTTGATGCACTTCCAAATTGACGTGCATGCCTCAAATCGGATTGTGCCTCAAATTAGGCACATTCCATATCAACATCATTCACTCTGCCATGTAACAAATACACGTGCGTGCAAGTTGAATGATGGACCGAAACATCTTTAAACTAATATTCGTCCCTAAATACGGCGATAAAGGACCGAAATGTCCTTAAACTAGATATTCGCCTCAAATATGGTGATAATAGACCGTGACGTCTTTAAACTAAAACAAATCGAGCCCCCAAATGCTCATACATATTTAAGTAGATCATAATCTCAAACCAGAATAATGATCCTTAAATCAACCCAAACCCAGTTTTAAAAATATACGGATTTGGACTAATCAACGCCCTATGGGCGACGGCATAAATTATTCTCCGTATACAATCCACGGGCAACATAAACAAACAAAAACACACACGACACGAAGTGAACTTCCAGAATAGGAGAAAGTAGTTATCGCGATGCGGTAGCGTAATTAACTGTAAGGGTTTGCGCCTACACGGAAGAGCGTCCCCGCAATCAAAAACCCCTCGCAAAACAAGGGGGAATCTGACGAAGTCTGCTACAACGGCTGCATCCGTCCAAACCTACGATATACGGTGTCATAAACTAACTTGGTATCTTCGGAGAGGTGGACGGATAAATCCAAATAGTATCTGTCCCCCCAGAATTCAGGCATGACGATCCATCCCGGTTCGTCTTTGTTTTCCGGCGGTAAACAGATTCTGGCACGCCCAGTGAGACCTTTTTCTCTTTCCACTCCATACTTCGCGTGTCCTGTTTCGCGAAAAAAATCGTGGTTTGCTATAATTGCCCTTGGATTTGAGGTACTAAGATTTGGTGTCTTGCTCCTGTGCAGAGAAGAGAAAGATCGATGGCTTCCAACTGCACTTCTTACAACAGCAGCTCCCGCTCCGCCCCAAATGGAGGAGTGACTTACAATCCCAACGCGGCCTCCATTTTCTCAATGCCGGTAGGGAAGGTTACATAAGCCAATACTGGACCATTCTTCGGGACCATGTTCTCACCAGTGGGTGTTGGTGCTTTAGCGCCTGATTGATCTGTGAAAGTGTAGTAAATGACCGCATTCAATAACGGTGTCGCGTGTAGCTAACCGAGATAAGTACGGGCCGTCCTCAGGAAAACGTCGAATCTTTTAATCTTGTTTTAGACGAGTTGATTAGAAAGATAAAGAATAGATAATAGATTCTAAATCTATATTAAACACGGATGTAGAATATATATAAGAAAAGGGCTTGTAGGGTTCATCGGATTTAGTAGTCATGGATGATTAATTAAAGATGACTCTTTTTATCTTTCGATAGATTTAAAACTAGATTAATAGTGATGAATGAGGATTAAGGTTCTTGGAAGAAACAAGCGTTTCCACACTATTGACCCTTGTTCCTTCATTGATCTTTATTCATGTCTAGCCTCTAACAAAACAATTATTAATCTAATCTCAAATCGCGGTCAAGTCTATCAATAAATTGGTAGCGCTCCCGATTAGGATGTTAACGATTCTTTTGCTAAAATTTATAAACTTCATAAGACGTAAAAGAAGTTATAATATTTTTCTCATCCATTGATCTACCCTAATCCTACGAACCCTATCAAGCGGAAAATTACTCGCGCATGATGAAGATAGAAGAAGAACGGATAGAGATCATAATATAAATACAGAAAATAAATGCGATAAGAATAAATCAACTACTTTTATTAATCAACTAGGTCAATTACACTTTTTTTCCTTTAGAAAGTGGAATACAAAACCCTAGTTTGCTTTTTGATCTCTCTTGAAGAAGGTAGATGAACAACTGATTGATCTCCTGGATGCGTGGATCGTCTTGGACCTCGTGATCGTTTCGGATAGATAATTTTCTAAGTGAGGCTCTTGGTCCTTTAAATAGTCCTAAAACCAAAAAACCCTAGATCCTATGTGTTAGGATTTGTTGTTGTGATCATGATCCTGAAATCTCACATCTTACGGCCACCAAAGCACTGCGGATCCGCCGCCAAACCCTCTATTTTGCCGCCCTTCCGCCGCGGTTTAATGAGATCAGGTCTTGGGATTTTTTGTGTTCTCCGGTGTTGACATTTGTAGATCTCTTCAATGTCTGGATTTTGGAAATCTTACTCTAAATCTTTGCCGTTGTATGATTTACGATTTGATTAAACTTCATCGGCAGATTTTATTCCCGACATCTCGGATATCTCGATCTCCACATCTGAGCTCATATCTGCACAATATCTCAATTCATATTGTTAGTAGCATTTGTTATTATTTTGAGATATTATCCTAACCATTTTATATGATATTATATTTTAAGAATATTGATTAGGGATATTTGATATGATATGCATATTTAAATGACTAAAATATTATATAAATATTATATGCATATATTTTCCTTCATAATGTTAATTATAATATATAAACATATAATAATAGACATTTTATAGATAAACCCTCATATGTTTCATATTTATAATAAACACCTTTAAATATTTATCAAAAGTAAGGAAAATATGATATTAAATGTGCAATATTTTCGACTGAACAAATACCCTCAAACTTAACTTTGATCGTCCCGAGCAAACTAGTTATTCAAGAGAGGGAGAAAAAGAAAAAGAAAAAGAAAAACCTAAGTAGCACACTTTTGTAGGCAATCACGATTGCACTGAGCACGTGCAATAATCCGTTAAACTTCTAGATGTCTCTAGTTGGAAGAGTGTTGTCCCCTGAGTGTTTTTAGGGGATTACACCCACAAAATCCTATAATAAAGAAAAGACGATAAAAGTTACATACAAAAATAAGAACTATAAAAGAAATAACTTGAAAATAAGAGTTTCCAACTACACTACCTTTTCGGTTGCCATGAGCCCTATCTTAATAGTCATGAAAAAATGTTAGAAATCACATTATCTCTCAATAAAGCATCGCCTTTAGTCTTCTTTCCTATTTTTCTTCCAAACATCGATCATATACCCCTACATGTGTGTAAAAGACATCCCTACACTCAAAGAATTCAATTCAAGCTATCATACTCTTGTCCATCTTCCTTAGTACTTTTTTTAGTCGGTGAATATTTTAGATGGAATTGTTCACACATTCTTCATGCGACCGTTAATACTTCTTGAAGTACTAACCGACCGATTACCAAATGTGCTCGCTTATTTAGGCATAATTCTTCATCTTGCAACACTCAAGGATTAGCAGTGGCTCCCAAACCAGTTGGTCTAAGGCACTAGGTGATAAAGCACCATCGCTATATTTTTTTTATGCTGCCTTGGTAATTACAAAACCAGTGTTCATTTTTCTTCACCATTTTTTATATTATTTTTTTAATTTATATTCATACCAAGGCTTTTAAACAAGAGGATTTCAAGGTATTCTCTACTATCCTAAGTTTCAAGATGTGTGCAAGTGCACATAGTAGGGTATTAATGTTCAAATATTTGGCCTCAAGAATAGGGACTATTTTTCAGACTTATTTTTATCCTCAGATTAGTGATTTCCTTCATTTTACTAACCCTTGGGACAATGGCTCATAACTACTTATTACTAGTTTCGTTTAAGAAAACATTTAACTTTCTTTCTTTTCTCAAACCATTCCTATATTTCATATGTAATTTTTCACATTCTAATCTTTTATTATCAATAAAAAAAATTGTGCTTATATTTATGATAATGCAAAATAATGCGTGAATAAGTACAAACCTCCCCCAAACCTGTTTGCAACAGTGTCCTCACTGATGTCATCTGTTAAGCTTAAAAAAACTGTAGACTTGGGAGGAAAAGTTAGTAACGAGGACATGAAAATGACAGTGAAATCCTCCCCCAACCTTATTTTTGGCTCATGATTTTGTAAAAAATTATTTTCTTTCAAGAGCTAATATATATTCTCCCCCCCTCTCCCAAACTTGAGTGAAACCGTATTAAGCATTTAAAATTATAAAGAGGGGGGTAAAGTTGTTGGTCAATATAAAACTTTACAAAGACCAAAAGTCAACACCAACCATTCAAAAATTTTATCGGTGAAGCAACATAGTTGGTGGAAGATCATGTTATAAGTGGACAAGAAGAAGTGGGGAAGAGATAAGAAGTGGTATGGTTTACGTCTCGGTTGATAGAGACGAAACAGTGATGGTAAACGGAAACGAGAATGTGAATTATTATTAGGAATGGGAAGAATAGTCACATACTCGTATGGGATAAGAAGAAATGGTGGTGGTTCAACTTTTTTGAGTGGAGGTTGATTAATCACAAAATCCGTGTCGTTTAAGAATGTGAGTTCGTCGGCGAAAATATCTTCGAAACTTTCATCGATGGTTCGATTGAACGTTTCAATGTTAATAAGTGTCACGCCAGAATTCAACACACTTGATTTGTCAAAAATTATGGAGGTAGGATCCTTGAAAAACTCATCTATCTTATTCTCAAAGGGGTCTAAATCAAGGGATCTTTCAAGAATCATAGAACTCAAAATGTCGGATTGTGATTCATCAACACTCGATAAAATTAAAGGAAGATTAGAAGAAAAACCAAAGAAAGTGGATGATGAAATTGGTAAACAAATTTAGGTGTCGAGTATTGCTGAACCAGATATGGGAAATGAAGGCTAAATTTCGTTCTGTTTTTCGGTCATGCATTTATCATCAATTTCCAGACGCATATGGGGTTCAGGAAAAACAGTTAAAGGTTCGAGATGATGTCCACACGGAAATGAAAGGACCTGATGAGCTGGTGAGAAAAATTCATCCAAAACTGTGGGTTCATCATCCAATATATCCCTAGCGTCAATATCCTCAATCAAGTGAAGGTTAAAATTCTCAGACACATCATTAAAAGCATGGTTTTCAATCAATTTTGGTTCTAGAGTGGAGGTATAGAGATCACAAGGATTGGGTGTGGTTTCACTTGAAATGAACCCTTCACAATCGGGTAAATCAAACACTATAAAGTCGCACAACTCATCAAACATTCTATCTTTAATTGGTGAATCATTTGGTGTACTTGATAGATCTGTGAAACTGGAGTTGTGGATTTCAATTTGGGATGAGGAGGTTTGATATGGAAGGGTGTACTGCTTTCTCTCACTACCCAAATTCTCAATTTGTCCTATTGCCGTATCATACATTGAAATTTTTTGAGCTAGTTGGAAACCAATTGCTCATTCGTTGGGTTTTATGAGGGCGGCCATGGACGCATTCAATTTCTCTATATGGCGGCGTGACGCTACCCGAAATTCATCCACTGTCCGTTCAAGACTAGACATGGGTCGGTAAGGGGTTTCAGCAGAAGATTGAAATACTTGTGGATATGTAAAACTCCCAAATGACTGTTCAGAAGAAATGTCTAGAGAAGGTGTAAAATTCGGGTAGGATTGATAAGAATGGAATGGTTTTGAAAATTGGACAAGAGTAGGATCAACATTGTGATAAGAAGAATATTGATATTGGTTGGTTGGTTGGCGACTGGAAACAGATGTCATATACGCCGCAAAATGAGTAGCAATATCTTCCTTAGAAAGTGATGGTGTTTGTTGTCCTAACGGTTTGACCGGATTGAAACTTTTGCCTTTAGCCCTCGCCATATGCTCAGCGATGGACATGCGTTTAGGAGTTCCCTCACACGCTTTAAATAGAGTATCAACAGAAAAAGATATAGAATTTTGATACGGTTGATATGACCTAGAGTGAGGTGTCTAACTGTTTCTTTCCGCTTGCTCTATCCGATCTCTTAAAGACATGGTAGAGTCGAAATTTTGACTGAAGCAATTACGAAAACAAGAAATATCTGGTTCTGGATAGTAAAGCTTGGCAAGAGTTCGTCTATTTGGGTTACCCATTATAAGAAGGTGAAAAGAAAAGAGAAAGGGGAAAGATTTAAGCTCTAGTTGGATTATTTTGCTTTGAAAGAAGGACTTGAGGGTTGAATCAACAAATCACACAATGCACAGGCAAACCTAAAACTAAGGTCACTTAGGTCAAGCACTAGACCGCTCCTAGATTTCCAAAGGACAAGCCGGAGGATCAATCCTCTACCACCTCTTTATTACTCTTGTGGCCAGGTAAGTGGGAGTTATCTGCTATACGAATCACTGAAAATAGCGGGCCTAACTAAGTAACCACTTGCCTTAGTCACACTTGCCTAGACAACACAAATAAAATGCGGATAAGCGATAGATTACACACGACCTTTCTTTGTCCTAATTGAGTGCGACGGTCCTTAGAGTTTTGGTCTAGATATTTTTTTAATTAATGTAGGGTTATGCAGATGTTTGTTTTGTGATTTGTGGGGCCTAGGAAGGGTGATAAAATCCCCACCTAATCTGAATTTTGGTCTTGCCCCTTAAAACCCGTATTAAAATATGCAAAAACAACCCGCAAAACAAAACACGCAAAAAGACTTTTGAGTGGCGAAATTTGCAAAGAATCATGCAGAAAAATATATTATAGGATATTTAGAGAAGAGAGAAAGATATGTAGAAGATACCATAGAAGTTTGGGGGCAAAGCTCAACAAGACCGCCGCGGTTCCGAAGCCGTTTGCATGAAATAACCGCGGTTCCGCCGTAGAAAGGTGGGTTCTTCTGTCAAAATTTTCAACAGTGCCTCCTTTACTTCTCTGGTGCTCTTTGAAAGTCTCTGAATCTCAATTTTCTCGTTCAAGTGACTCCAGATTCTCTCGCAAAAATCACACACTAATCGTTAAATATGCAAGTTGCGGTTTTGTTTTATTTTTATGATATGGATCGAATAAGAATTCAACACGAATAGCAAAAAAAAAAAATATATTACGCACGTATCCCCGGCAACGGCGCCATTTGATTGATCTGTGAAAGTATAGTAAATAACCGCATTCAATAACGGTGTCACGTGTAGCTAACCGAGATGAGTACGGGCTGTCCTTAGTGAAACGTCGAATCTTTTAATCTTACTTTAGACGGGTTGATTAAAAAGAGAAAGAATAGAGAATAGATTCTAGATCTATATTAAACACGGATGTAGAATATATATAAGAAGAGTGCTTGTACGGTTCATTGGATTTAGTAGTCATGGATGATTAATTAAAGATGACTCATTTTATCTTTCGATAGTTTTAAAACTAGATCGATAGTGATGAATGAGGATTAAGTTTCTTGGAAGAAACTAACATTTCCACACTATTGACCCTTGTTCCTTCATTGATCTCTATTCATGTCTAGCCCTTAATAAAACAATTGTTAATCTAATCTCAAATCGCAGTCAAGACTATCAATAAATTGGTAGCGCTCCCGATTAGGATGTTAACGATTCTTTTGCTAAAGTTTATAAACTTCATAAGACGCAAAAGAAGTTATAATATTTTTCTCATCCATTGATCTACCATAATCCTACGAACCCTATTAAGCGGAAAATTACTCGCGCATGATGGAGATAGAAGAAGAACGGATAGAGATTATAATATAAATACAGAAAATAAATGCGATAAGAATAAAACAACTACCTTTATTAATCAACTAGATCAATTACACTTTTTGTTCCTTTAGAAAGTGGAATACAAAACCCTAGTTTGCTTCTGGATCTCTCTTGAAGGAGGTAGATGAACAGCTGATTGATCTCCTGGATGTGTGGATCATCTTGGACCTCATGATCATTTCAGATAGATAATTTTCCAAGTGAGGCTCTCGATCCTTTAAACAGTCCCAAAACCAGAAACCCTAGATCCCATGTGTTAGGATTTGCTGTTGTGATCATGATCCTGAAATCTCACATCCTACGGCAACCAAAGCGTCGCGGATCCGCCACCAAACCCCCTATTTCCGCCCTTCTGCTGCGGTTTAGTGAGATCAGGTCTTAGGATTTTTTGTGCTCTCTGGTGTTGACATTTGTAGATCTTTTCGATGTCTGGATTTTGGAAATCTTACTCTAAGTCTTTGCCGTTGTATGATTTACGATTTGATTAATCATCGGCAGATTTTATTCCAGACATCTCGGATATCTCGATCTCCACATTGAGCTCATATCTGCACAATATCTCAATTCATATTGTTTGTAGAATTTGTTATTATTTTGAGATATTATCCTAACCATTTTATATGATATTATATTTTAAGAATATTGATTAGGGATATTTGATATGATATGCATATTTAAATGACTAAAATATTATATAAATATTATATGCATATATTATCCTTCATAATGTTAATTATAATATATAAAGATATGATAATAGACATTTTACAAATAAACCCTCATATGTTTCATATTTATAATAAACACTTTTAAATATTTATCAAAAGTAAGGAAAATGTTATATCAAATGTGCAATATTTTCGACTGAACATCGCCGCAAGAGGAAGCTCCCAAGAGGTCTTCGATCAATTAGAAACTGCAACGGCTCCTCTCAACGAGCTGTCCAAAGCTGATGTCTCAGTCTTTAACAGGCTGGGCAAGAACACGAACGGGCCCGCAAAGAGGCTCATAGTTCCCGAAGGGGCTACCCCAAAAAGGATAGCCCTCCCAATTCCTGCTGCAAATAAAGCCATCAAAGTGCTTCACCAGTCAGGCGATCGGTCTTTGAGAGGCTGGCCGTCTCTAATGAAATCTTGCCATGGACGTCGGTCTTTAATAGGCAGGCAATTGCCGGAGATCCTCAGCAAAACCAGGGGCAAGCTGCAACCACTTCCGAAACCGAGGCGATCCCTTCTGCAAGACATTCTCGACATCGCTACTGGCGCCGAGTGAGGAAAGCTGGGGGCAACTCCCCCTCTGGACTCACTCTGCCATCTCCAATGGTGGAAGTTGATGCTACTATTCCAACCGGGAACAGGTTTGATCTCCTCAGGAGGGTACGAAAGAACTCTCCAATGGCAGTGCTGAAGAAATTGCTCCCGCCTGCAGAAGCTACGGTGTAAGTAAAGATGGAGCAGCCCTATCAGCGGCTCTCCTCTCCTGGCGGAAAGTCCAGGATTCTGTGATCGACGAAAACTACGCCAGCCAACCGAAGAAATCGAAGACTCGGAAAAAGGAAAACCACTCTTCCGTCATACAGCGAGGGGTTTCTTATATGCAGGTGCCTGTTACAACGGCTCCTTCGACTTCAACCTCCTACAAAAGAATGAGGCCGGAGAAAATCCCACCGCCGGCGGCAAACTCCAAAGGCGATGGACCCAAACGCCCCAAGTCTGGGGGCATGATCGTGCATACAGTCTACATGGCTTTCGGGAAAGAGAAAAGCCGTGCTTCTGTGAGTCATCGACTATAAACTCGGTCGTTGACAAAAGCTCAAGAGCAACAGCAAAAGCTCCAAGAGATGCTGACCAAGATGGAAGCACTCACCAGACAGAAAGAAAATTCGGATCAAGCAACTGAACAACATCAAGAGAAGGAGACCGATATGGAGTTCCTGCAAAGGGTGCTTGAATGAAAAGACAAGGAGGCCACGGAAAAAGCCGCCAACATAAAGCAGATGGCACTTTTGTTTCAGGACATGGTTGGAATGATGATCCAACCGGAGCCCCCAGCCGAGGATCCGCCGATAATCATCAAGGATGACAGAGGGGAAATTTCAAACTCTCTTCCGGGTTTGTCAACAGCTAAGGAGAAAACAATCTCTAAGGCTGCTCTTGATGACTATATAGCTCAACAAATACGAGCTCATCAAGCTAGTGAAGCGGCCGGCCAAACCGTCAGAACTGGGCGACGTATCCAGGATGGTATGATCAAATAAAGTACCCGCCGGGATATACGATCCCCAAGTTCCATGTGTACAAGGGGACAGGCAACCCACACCAACACGCCATGTTGTTCAGAGCTTTTTGCAACAACACCGGAGGTAACGACAAACTACTGCTTCGCCAGTTCGTTGGTAGCTTGTCGGAGACAGCCTTTGAATGGTACTCGGAGCAACCAAATGACTCCGTAAAGACATTCACAGAGATGGAGCTACTGTTCACACATCAGTTCGCCAGCGTAAGTGAGCGTACCCCGACGGCACTAATCAAGGCCAGGGTAAAGCCGGGAGAAACTTGAGTCCAATACGCGATCCGGTGGCGGAACCTATGGTCAAAATGCGAATAGCGCATCGAAGAATCTCTCGCCGTGGGCATGTTCATCGGGACCCTAGATCCTCAAACGACTGTGTCCCAGTTCATGACGTTCTTCAAGCCCACAACTTTCCAGGCTCTGATTGATAAATTGGCCCAAATGGACTAGATGGGCCATGGGCCTTCCTCCTCAGATAAAGACCCTCGAAATGCCAAGGGAAAGGGAAAGCGGCCTTCGTCGCCAACACTCAACAGCAACCGAGTGACCCAAAACCGACAGCTCGCCAAAACAACGCGCGTCCACGCCTATCTCGGGAAGAAAGGCTAGGATGTGCTTATTCGTTTCCCCGTGATAAAACGAGGAGACTCTTCGAGTTGGCAATGCGCAATAAACTCATCACACTGCCAGACCCACGATGTCTACCGCAACCTGGCGATGTCAACAACCCCAACTACTGCTCCTTTCACAGAATGGTGAGCCACCCGATTGAGGATTACTATGTCTTCAAGAACCGGGTTGAGGACCAGTACCAATAGAGGAAATTCACGCTGTCTGAGAACTGGAGGGTGAACCCACCACAGAAGCACGCTCCCAAAAAGGTGGATGTTCCAGGGGCATCATGCTCGTTTGTGGAAGAAACTCCATGGGAAGTTGTTCTTTCAGCTAAAACCAAGAGAATGCTGAAAGATCTCCAGGTATGTCCGGCGGTTAGGTAGAAGAGCCCACTTGAACCGGAAATCGTTGAAGGGATGCTAAAACCGCGTCCCGTACCGAAAACTATGGAAAAAGAGAAAAATCCCCAAGTCGAGTCTTCAAAGTCTTCGAAGAAAAAGAAGAAGACCAAGAAGCCTGTGCAACCTGTCGAGTATGATGACAAATGGACAGACCTATAAAGGTACATTAACGCGCTGGAGGAGTACAACCAGAAAGCGCGGACACCAGTCACCCTTGAAGAGTTCCTCAAGCATATTCTTGAGAACGAAGAAAGTGACAACGATAAGGGAAATAACTCATCAGAAGATACCGAAGACTATGTGGCAAGTTGCCACATGATCTCCTATTCATCATTAAATGGCGAAAAAGATCCCTCAGCGTCAGAAAACAACGCAAAGGAACTAGGGGCAGGATCGGCACCAAAATACTCGGAACTGCCAGAAGAAGACCCGATCGATAGGCTGTTAAATGAAGCCTTTCGAAAAAGCAAACTTGACCGAGAACACGAAACAGCCATATACGAAAAGGCTAAGCATCAACATCAAGATAAAGAAGCTACGGCAAGGATGAGTCATAAAGTACTCCAACCAAACCGAAGCACCCCTTCCATAAATAAGAACAGGATCAAAGCAGAGAAGCGGTTCGCCAAAACATTGTTAATAGGAATGAAGCCGTCATCTCTCGTAAGGAACACTCCTTGGGTCATATGCCTCAACGGAGAGGATTTATATCCAAATTAATGCCTATATCATCAGAGGATTACTCATCCTACCGAAGAATGCAACGCCTTCAAGAAGTGGTGGTAAGGATATGTTGCCCATCAAAAACACTTCAAGAGGATGAAGCGCGAAGCTCATCGACAGCAAAAAAGTGCGACAAGTGCGCGTGAGAAAATGACTGGCAACTGTCATATGGTTGATACCAGTTTGGAAAAAGGAAAACCCCCAAGTTCTTACTTTCAGGAGAGATTCTGAGAAGATAACCCTTAGCCCTCTCTTCAAGGACTTCACCTCCGTAAAATAAGAGGAGGAAAAGAACTGCGGGAACATTCAGCTGCGTAACCGCACGCTGCCTGAAAAGAACCTTGGACCTACAAACAAAGGTTCGAGCCAAAGAGACAAAGGGAAAGAAAAAATCCCTGAGGAAATAACCCTCAATGATAGAGTCGTTAAAGAGCTCGCAGCTAGGAAGCCACCGAAGAAAAACAAGGTGGATTACAATGTCTTAGCACATCTGAGGAAAATACCCTCACAATTGAGCATGCTGGATGCTCTCCTTCTGTCCAAAAAGGCATGAGATTCTCTGATCAAGGCATTACAAGAGCCTGATCAGTTCCAAGCTTTCCTCGCAGAAGAGAAAATGAAGGACGAGCTGGCAGATGTGCACACAGCTGACATTACATTCAACGATGAAGATCTCCTCCTCGGAACATGAGAGCATAATCGCCTGTTATACGTCACCGGGTACTGTCACGACATCAAGATAGGCAAAATCCTTGTCGACAATGAATCCTCCTGTTAGGAATATGTATGCCCTAGAGGCCATTACTTTACATTGATGTATATTATAGTGGATGCTTGGACATATATATATGATGACTTTCTTGCTCGACATGATAATATGCTATCTGGTTACTCTTTATTTTAACATGTTGACTTGTATTCTTATACTGTCTTTCTCTCACATGTTGATAATGCCCTTAGAATATGTACTTGACTACCAGGATTATGATGATATCATAATAGTGGGGCCAGGGTGGTCCAAAAGTACATCCTTTAACAGTTCCTAGTGGAGGGGATATCGAGACAAGGGCATCAATATTCCAGAGTAGACTAGTGTGTATGTTTCTTGTCCCTTAGAGGGCGATGGTTGATCCTATAACCATTGGTGTGTGGCATCAAAGATTATACACATGTGCTCATTGGAGAATGGGTACACCGAACAGGACTCGCTGAGGACTCTTAGTTGGTAGTATACCTATCGTCAGATAGCAGCCTCTGGTGACACTGGTACAGGTTTGTCTGTAGACCCGAGATTGTCATAGAGTCTTGTGTGACTCTCACTGTGTTTTGATTTCCTTCCTCCCACGCTCAAGAGGAGTTGTGCTAATAGGTGGATTTTGGGTACAGTCCTGAGTCGCATGGAGGCAATGAGTGATAGGAAGGGTTTCGTCTCTCCTGGTATTGGGGGTTGATGTTGCGCTATACTCGATTGGATATAACTGGAAGTCCCTGGCTAGGGCCGCTGCTGAGATTTACTGATAAGAGTTATCAGTAGTTTCTCGAACTGTTATAGGCCAGACATCGACATTACTTATCACGTTACTGGGGTCTGACGTTTACCACCCCTAGACATGATATGCGACATATCAGACAAAGAGACCGGACTGTACGGTAGTGTTACTGATAGGCTCCATGAAGAGTATGGACAAGCTTGCTTGTTGATCTTCATATCGCTCAATACCCGGGTAGCCGTTACGTCCAGCTAGTACCGCTGACGGCTTGTAGGTGACTGATGTGATCATTACCTACTGCTGGCATATTGACGAGTCTTTAGAGTCCAACACAGAAGTTTCCTGGTTCAAGCGAAACGAAGTAGGGCACATATGTGATATCTGCGTGGGCCCCATTAAATACGTGTATGTGATACCGTATTGTAATCTGGCAGTTATCTGTTATCAAGTTAGGTTATATGTGATATAACCAGATTATCGAATCAAGTGTTGATTTGATAATGTGATACACAGATAAATGATATTAGTCGGTCATATGTGATATAACCGGATTATTAAATCAAGTGTTGATTTAATAATGTGATATATATTATATTTGATATAATTATATCTTAACTAAAATCATTATCTCACTAATTATTCTTCATAATATATACATTAATATATATGATATGTGTGTGTGTGTGTGTGTGTGTGTGTGTGTGTGTGTGTTTTATGAAGCATGGCATGTTTTTCTATTTTATGGAAAATGGACAAATGAAGTGGAAAGTGAAGAGATATGGAGGGCATGGGTGAAGCATGGCTTTTTATGTTTGTTTATTCATCTTACTTCACTATTGAAGCATGGCTTTATTTTATTATTGAAAAATATAGCATGCTTCAATAAGTGAGGAATATATTATGAGCCAATCTTCATGCTTGACCACACTTAGTCATTTTTCTCTTTGTTGAGCTCATTCTTGAGTTGCTCTTTAGCTTGCTTTCTTCTTCTTCCTCCTCTTCATGAATCAAAACTCCAACCCCTTACATGTGATGTGAACCATGGAGTTTTGAACAAACTCCTGAGCTAAACCAAACCCCTACTTCATCATCCTACACTTGACTAGCAATCAAGTGTAGCGTGTTTCCTTCGCTAAAAGATTGTTTAGTGAAGAGGTAGCTTGAGCTAGTGGGCTTCGGGTGGATCATTTTCGGCACGTAGATCATCGGAGGAAGCTTGCACCAACTCGAAGAGGAGCTTAGTGGAGTCGCGTTGACTACAACCCGGAGCTTTAGAAGTGAAGGACTCAATCTACGAGGGTATAGCTATCTTCTCTTCTTTAGTTTTTCATATCATCATAGGTTAAGCCTTAATCTTCTAGTTAAGATCTTGGTTAGTCTAACTTAGCACCTAAATTTTTTTTAATTTGGCATGCTTGATGCTACTAAAATGTCGTGGTGGTGCTAGGGTAGACTTTCATGGCATCAGAGCCAAGATAGAATATTAGGGGAGGTCTTTACGACGTTAAAGTGTTCGATCAGTTTTCGAAACCGCAAATTTTACTACTTTCTGCCGAATTTTTCAAACGTTGGAATTTTCGTGATTAAAAATATCCAAAAAATCGTGCAGGGTTTTTTATGGAACCTGTAGAAATTTGAACACCCAATTTCAACAAACCGCCGCGGAAGCGAGGCCAAACCCCATGTTTGGCCGCGGTTCCGTGGCTAGTTAATGGCGTTGAAGTTTCAACTTTCTCCTGCTGCTCCATTTGGCCATCATGCACTCTCTGGGCATTTTTAATAATTCTCAAGTTGTTGAGGTCTCTAGATTTTGTGGATGTTTGATAAACCGATCGAAATGTTTAACGTTGTATAGATCTTGATGATATGTGATATAATATTCGGAATCCGGATTAATTAGTTTTGTGAAAACTAGTTAGTATATTGTAAATCTAATATTTTAGTCTCGATTAATCGGTTGCCACGGAGTTTTGATTCGGATCAAAACTCTGTCGCAATCGCGTATTGTACACGAACACTCGCCGGGTAACTCTAGTAGACAGTCACACCCCACAGCCCCGACCAAGTGACTGTAGGAGAATCCCGTTGCCAAAAGCACCCACTCGGGTGCTTGCAACTACGATGTTCCACTTTAGTGCACTTCGTCGACGGTATCGGGTGTGCGGCCATCTGCTAAAGTTTCCGACGAGTATTCGATAATGTAGTCGGGAATCCCGTTGAATTGCCCGACTAAAGTAATTGAAAAGTGTTTTCAATTTGAGACTAAAATACAAGGTTTATAGGTTAGGCATGAAATCCGGAATACGAGATATTCCGGATTTATGAAGTCTAAGGATATACGGATTCTAATTATTATAGTTTTCCATTTCTTTTCTGCGACCGTAAATGTAATATGTTGGGTATCCCGATCTTGTTGCTATATGTCAACGAAATTTCGGGATACGCATATTCACTTACGTTGATGACATGAGATGTTATGTATTGCTGGTGATATGATTATTGGATCATCATGAATGAATAGCTGGGGTTTTTATATGAGATGAGAGTTTTATTTTCATTCATATAAAATCTGTATGTAATATTCTTTTATTGGGGCATTTCCGGGTTGAGGATGATGTCACCATTGATGTATATTATTTACTTTTCCGCATTACGATAGACTCAAGAAGGGGAACACAAGTAACCGGGTTCTAGAGTCCAGTGGGAGACCATCTCAAGGAGTTGGGACCGGGTCTCCTAACTTTAGAATTGGTAGGGTTACTTGCCACTCTCGTAGGGGTCTAGAGATATGGGTTTGGCTATTCTTCACGACCGTGGAATCCGTGTTTTACATTACTGGCTAAATTTAAAACACGGAAATCCTAGTATATCCAATATTTCATATGTTGGTTCTGCTGCTTGGTTCTCTGATGTGATCATATAACTGCGTGAGACGAATGTTATATTATATATATGATATATAATAAACGTTGCTTATGTTTTGCACCCGCGTTAGTCCAGCCCCCGCTCTTCCGGTAGTTAAGTAACCTAACGGTGCATGACGGGGCACAGTGGCGAATGCGGATGGAATAAGCGTACGTTCTATTTTCGTTTCATTTTTCTGTAATGTTTAGGAAACATTAAATGATGGGACTTCATTAATGGGATTAATGAAAAGAAAGAAACCTAAAAATGTTGTAGAATCAAATTTTCAAAAAGGGTAGCTCTAGTTTTTGCTTTGCATAGTGGTATTCCTTGATGAATATCCAGCACCTCATTCGATGAGGATAGAGCCGAGATTCCTTCACCAGGAGTGGTCTCTTTAGCGAAATTAGCAAATGCTACAACCCACTCGGTTTTGTCTTTTGATAGCTTATCTAGTTCATGCTTTGCATAGTGGTATTCCTTGATGAGTATCCAACACCTCATTCGATGAGGAAAGAGCCAAGATCCCTTCACTGGGAGTGACCTCTTTAGCGAAACTAGCAAAAGCCTAAAAAACACTCCTTTTCAAAATCATTAGATTCTACAACGATATCAAGTTCATTACGCTCATGGTTTTCTTAAAAACCTGCGTAGCCCTCCGTCATTTCAGATAAGTACTATTTAGTATTCGAGCTGTGTTTGTTGGCCTCCGTCAAGGCGTAGTGTGCAGTAGCTGATTAGTGATTATCTGCAGCATGAGATGCGATTGGATTAGGGTAGTCGTGCGACTTTGTAGGCCTTCGTCAAGGGTCGTTCGGGTGGGTTTAATTCAATCAAGAAATGAACGGGTTGAACTTGACTAGAGGCCTATGATTTGGTGGCATCCGTCAAGGTCATAGAAAGCTAGGGATAAAAACATTATCGGGAATTTCAAATGTTGAAATTTGCAATGAGATTTCATACCATCTATATGGTAGTTGGATCCTGATACCCACTGCGAGTAAGAGTTACTCGTGGGAGAGTTTTGCACTTTACAATTAGCTAATCCAGTAGGTGTCTAGAAAGGTGTCAACGGGGGTTATGCCTCTAGGGAAATGAGATTTATTTTAATTAGGTCCGTGCGAAAGCACGGGGAACTTCCCTCAGAGTACCTACACTGGTCTGGCTGACCGGTTAGCGAACTTGTAGAATATAATTAATCCCGGCTAATCTTACCTTTTATGGTTTGAAGGAAGATTTGATAAAGACAGTGGGAGCCATCATGATTAGATAAGATAATAACCAATCTAATCTTGCAAAGAGCGCACGCTAATGCGTTTCCTTCTCTTTCTCTCCAGGCAGCAACCAATGTCATGCCTTAATCAAGATAATAATATGGATGTATTGACCGAACCCGTTTATTATACTAAGCTAGGGAACGTTGGTTCCATAGGAATAGGGGAATATCAGGATTCCCGCACCACCCGTATGAAGAAACAACATGTTGTTGCATTTTCTTCGGGTGTGTTCGTTACCGAGAACTGTTTCTCAGTTTGTTCTACGTTTTGGGTATTGGATACCGGATTAGGATCCCACGTATGTAATTTGTTACATGGGCTAAAGAAAGGTAGAGAATTGGGAAAAGGTGATAAATCTCTAACAGTAGGGAATGGTACAATTGTTGTAGTCAAAGCAGTTGGCGAATATCACATAGTGTTACAACAGGTAATACATTGATTCTGAACGACTGTTACTATGTACCAAAGATGATGTGCAACATCATATCGGTTTCTTTGCTAACTAAAGAAGGATATAATCTCACATTAGAGGATAATGTTATGAACATTTTTCAAAATCAAGTGTTGATTGGATTTGGTGCGTTATGTAACGGTATATACGTTCTGAATCAAAGTACAGTTCTAAACATACAGAACACAAACAAGAGAAAAAGTTCAGAAATGAATGAAGCCTTCTTGTGGCACTGTAGACTAGGTCATATCAATGTGACAAGGCTAGCTAAGTTGCATAAAGATGAATATTTGAATCAGTTTGAATTTACATCTTATGAAACTTTCCAGTCATGTCTCAAAGGTAAGATGACCAAAACTCCGTTTACTGGATACAGAGAAAGAGCTACTGAACTGTTGGGACTGATACATAGTGATGTATGCAGTCCAATGTCTACACATGCCAGAAATGGTTTCTCGTATTTCATTACATTCACCGATGATCTCTCAAGATTCGGATATGTGTTCTTGATGAAACACAAATCTGAAGTTTTTGAGAAATTCAAGGAATTTAAGAATGAAGTAGAAAACCATACGGGTAAAAGTATTAAAATGCTTCGATCTGATCGGGGAGGAGAATACTTGAGCACGGAATTATGTGATTATCTAAAAAAGAATGGGATTCTCTCTCAGCTTACTCCTCCGTATACGTTACAGCACAACGGTGTATCGGAGCGGAGGAATTGCACCCTATTAGGTATAGTGCGCTCTATGACGAGTAATGCCGAGTTACCTATTTCCTTTTGGGGTTATGCACTTAAGACAGCTGCATACCTATTGAATAGAGTGCTGATCAAATCCGTGCCTACCATTCCGTATGAGATATGAAATGGGAAGACGCTATGTCTTAATTTTATTAAGATAAAGGGTTGTCCGGCTTATGTGAAAACACAAAATCCGGACAAGATCGAGACAAGGTCAATTCTGTGCAAGTTTGTAGGATATCCTATACATTCGCGAGGGTATATCTTCTACCACACCAAAGATCAAAAGGTGTTATTTTCTCGGAATGCCACCTTTTTAGAGAAGGAATTTCTTGTGCAAGAAATTAGTGGTAATGAGGTAGAACTGGAAGAAGTTCCAGCAGCACAAACTACAACTGACAATTTGGTGGAACCAGAGGATCCAATAGTACCCAACGAACCCTAACCACTCCACAGATCTAGTAGGGTTCCTCATCCACCGGAGAGATACTATGGTTTTCTCATAGACGGTGGGAGCGAGGATTGCATCATGGACGATGATGACCCGACTAGTTTCGAGCAGGCCATCACAAGTGGAGACTCTGTGAAATGGCTGGATGTTATGCGATCCGAGATGGAATCCATGTACACCAACAAAGTATGGACTTTGGAAGTTGCTCCTGAAAGGTTAAAACCCATTGGGAGCAAGTGGATCTTCAAAAAGAAGATTGGTGTAGATGAAAAAGCTGAGACTTTCAAAGCTAGACCTGTAGCAAAAGGTTTTCGTCAATGACCTGGCGTCGACTATGATAAAACCTTTTCTCATGTCGCTATGCTTAAGTCCATCAGGATCCTACTTGCCATTACTGCATACCATGACTACGAAATCTGGCAGATGGATGTCAAGAACGCTTTTCTAAATGGTGATTTAGAAGAGAGCATGCAGATGACACAGCCAGAGGGCTTCGTAGACAGTGGGAGCAGCGGAAAGGTGTGCAAGCTGCTTAAATCCATCAACGGATTGAAACAGGTGTCGCGGAGCTGGAACATCTGTTTTGATGAAGCTATCAAAGAGTTTGACTTCGTCAAAAATGTAGATGAACTTTGTATATATAAGAAGGTTATAGAGAGTAAGGTGGTCTTCCTCGTATTGTACGTGGATGACATACTCTTGATAGGAAACGATGTTCCTATGCTACACTCGGTCAAGTTCTTCTTATCACATAAGTTCTCCATGAAAGATCTAGGTGATGCCTCCTATATCCTGTAGATAAAGATCTATAGAGATGGATCTAAACGGATATTGGGATTGTCCCAATCCAGATACATAGACACCATTCTAAAGAGATTTAGTATGGAAGATTCCAAGCGAGGTAATTTACCCACTTGCTCAGGAATCACTCTCTCCAAAGAGATGTCTCCCAAGACTGATTTGGAGAGGGCCCGGATGCATGGGATACCCTATGCTTCGGCAGTCGGGTCAATCATGTATGCGAAGTTGTGTACCAGACCGGATGTAGCTTACTCACTAGGTGTAGTGAGCAGGTATCAATTAGATTCTGGGGAGAAACACTGGACTGCTGTGAAGAACATTCTTAAGTACTTGAGAAGGACTAAAGAAATGTTCTTGGTGTATGGTAACGGTGAACTCCAGGTGGAGTCTTTTACCGATTCGAGCTTCTAGAGTGATAAGGACGACAGTAAGTCGGTCTCGGGTTTTTTCTTTACCCTCAACGGAGAGGCGGTGTGTTGGAAGAGTTCCAAGCAAGACACCGTAGGAGATTCGACGATGGAGGCTGAATACATCGCTGCCAACGATGCTGCCAAAGAGGCTGTCTGGATGAAGAAGTTCATTGCTGAGCTTGGTGTGGTTCCATCCATTGAGCATCCAATACCTGTGTATTGTGATAACAATGGAGCTGTGGTCTTGGCCAAGGAACTCAGGTCCCATCAGAGATCCAGACATATTCTTAGGCGGTATCACCTGATCAAGAAGATAGTAAATCGCCGGAAGATTGAGGTTAGGAGAGTTGACACGAAGGACAACGTAGCGGATCCACTCACAAAGGCCCTCCCCCAGATACAGTTTGAGAGACTTTTTGGGATGTTGGGTATAAAATACTACAACACATGGCCTTAGTGCAAGTGAGAGATTGTTAGGAATATGTATGCCTTAGAGGCCATTATTGTACATTGATGTATATTATACTGGATGCTTGGACATATATATAGAGGACTTTCTTGCTCGACATGATAGTATGCTCTTTGGTTACTCTTTATCTTAACATGTTGACTTGTATTCTTATACTGTCTTTCTCTCACATACCCTTAGGATATGTACTTGACTACCAGGATTATGATGAGATCATACTAGTGGGGCCAGGGTGGTCCAAAAGTACATCATTTAACAGTTCCTAGTTGAGAGGATATCGAGACAAGGGCATCGATATTCCAGAGTAGACTAGTGTGTACGTTTCTTGTCCCTTAGAGGGCGATGGTTGATCCTACAACCATTGGTGTGTGACATCAAAGATTGTACACAGGTGCACATTGAAGAATGGGTACACCGAACAGGACTCTCCGAGGACTCCTAGTTGGTAGTATACCTATCTTCAGATAGCAGTCCTCTGGTGACACTGGTACAGGTTAGTCTGTAAACCCGAGATCGTCATAGAGTCTTGTGTGGCTCCCACTATGCTTTGATTTCCTCCCTACCATGCTCAAGAGGAGTTGTACAAACAGGTGGATTTTGGGTACAGTCCCGAGTCACATGGAGGCAATGAGCGATAGGAGGAGTTTCGTCTCTCCCGGTATTGGGGGTTGATGTTGCGCTATGCTCGATTGGCTATAACTGGAAGTCCCTGGCCAGGGCTGCTGCTGAGATTTACTGATAAGAGTTATCAATAGTTTCTCGAACCGTTATAGGCCAGACATCGGCATGACTTATCACGTTACTGGGGTCTGACGTTTACCACCCCTAGACATGATATGCGACATATCAGACGAAGAGACCGGACTATATGGTAGTGTTACTGATAGGCTCCATAGAGAGTATGGACAAGCTTGCTTATTGATCTTCATATCGCTCAATACCCAGGTAGCCGTTACGTCCAGCTAGTACCGCTGACGACTTGTAGGTGACTGATACGATCATCACCTACTGCTGGCGTATTGACGAGTCTTTAGAGTTCCACACAGAAGTTTCCTGGTTCAAGCAAAACAAAGTAGGGCACATATGTGATATGTGCAAGGGCCTGGTTAAATGCGTGTATGTGATATAACCAGATTATCGAATCAAGTGTTGATTTGATAATGTGATACACAGATAAATGATATTAGTCGGTCATATGTGATATAACCGGATTATTAAATCAAGTATTGATTTAATAATGTGATATATATTATATTTGATATAATTATATCTTAACTAATATCATTAGCTCACTAATTATTCTTCATAATATATACATTAATATATATATATGTGTGTGTGTGTGTGTTATGAAGCATGGCATGTTTTTCTATTTTATGGAAAATGGAAAAATGAGGTGGAAAGTGAAAAGATATGGAGGGCATGGGCGAAGCATGGCTTTTTATGTTTGTTTATTCATATTACTTCACTATTGAAGCATGGCTTCATTTTATTATTGAAAAATATAGCATGCTTCAATAAGTAAGGAATACATTATGAGCCATTCTTCATGCTTGACCACACTTAGTCATTTTTCTCTAATTAAGCTCATTCTTGAGTTGCTCTCTAACTTTCTCTCTTCTTCTTCCTCCTCTTTATGAATCAAAACTCCAACCCCTCACATGTGATATGAACCATGGAGTTTTGAACAAACTAGTGAGCTAAACCAAACCCCTACTTCATCATCCTACACTTGACTAGCAATCAAGTGTAGCGTGTTTCCTTCGCTAAAAGATTGTTTATTGAAGAGGTAGCTTGAGCTACTGGGCTTCGGGTGGATTATCTTCGGTACGAAGATCATCGGTGGAAGCTTGCACCAACTCGAAGAGGAGCCTAGTGGAGTCGCGTGGATTACAACCCGGAGCTTTAGAAGCGAAAGACTCGAACGACGAGGGTATAGCCATCTTCTCTTCTTTAGTTTTTCATATCATCATAGGTTAAACCCTAATCTTCTAGTTAAGATCTTGGTTAGTCTAACCTAGCACCTAAAATTTTTAAAATTTAGCATGCTTGATGCTACTAAAACCTCATGGTGGTGTTAGGGTATACTTTCACCTCCGTCAACTTTCTCAACGTGAAAGTGCTGAAGGAGATTTGCATGAACGTTCAACACTTGGCTCGGGACAAAATTACCATTTCCGAGTTCGACTCCCAGTCGTCATGGACGCTTGAGTCCATAATACTGACGTTACGCTTTCGATTGCTCGTTACTGATATCAAATTTCACGTCATTGACGCCAAGACTTTCTATAACGCTTTGCTTGGCAGGCCCTGGCTGCATGAGTACAACGTCATCCCATCTACGCAACATCAATGTATGAAGTATTTCAAAGATGGCTCGGAATACACCGTCACGAGAGAGCTAAACCCATTCTCCGTAAACGAGATTCAGAAATATGAATACGCAAAGTATTTCTTACCAGACTTCGAAGATACGGAGAGGTGTCATAAGCCGGAAGATAAACGGAAGTCCGTTACCACCATTCCGATCTTTGGGAACAACGCCGAGGAAGATGAAGAAATAGTGTACTCGGGGCAACCCCAAAACAACAGGTCCAGACCATCGACCCCTATCCTAGTCTTTGGCAGCGACTCTGAGGACGAAGCCAATGTCGTGTTCTCCATTCGCCTATCAGTGCAAACCTTCTATGAAGCGCATCATGCTGGATTCGCTTAGCACCCCCGACGGGTTTCGGCAAGTATCAAGTATAAATTTTAAAAATTTAGGGTGTCGAGCGTGCCCGAACCAAGGATCTAACTAGAGAATTAAGGTTTATATAACTTGTAAAAAAAACTTTACACTAAGTGATATATGAATACAACCTTTGTAGACCGGTCCTTCGCTTCTAAAGTTCCGTGTAGTAGTCCCTTTGCTCCAAGTAGTGGTGTCCCGGACTCTCTTTAGGCTCCACTAGGCGAAAGAAACGAGCTTGCTCAAAGATCTTCGAGGCCGAAGATGATCTACATCAAAGAAACACTAACTCAAGCTACCTCTTCACTAATTGATGAATTAGTGAAGTAAAAAATCTATACTAAATGGCTAGTTTTATATAGATTGATGAAATATGAATTTTGCTCACTTTAGAATTATTTTTCTCTTTTTCTTTTTCACCTCACTAGAAAGCTAGAGAGCAAGGAAGGAGATGAAGAAGAAACTCAAGTGATCAAGTTATGAATCATGGGTGAGAAAATATCTCATATAAACTCATGTAGAGACTTAACCATGGCTAAAAATAATGGTTAGGTTAATAAATATCTAGAGTAAAACAAAATTAGTGGACTTAAGTCAAGACTTCTACATGCTTCCACAAGCATCTTAGCCATGCTAACTTCCACCTAATTTTGATTTTTCCCTTAATAATTAGACACCCAAATTATCTTTACTTTGGTATGAGTCTCATACACTCAAGTCCAATGTATCATCTAGCATGACACATAAATAAATACATTAATATATATCACATATATATTTAAATGTATTTGAAGAAAACAATTTCTTAAGTGAGCTAATACTAATTAATATATATTAATATATCAAATATATAATTATATATTAAATTATTAAATCAACACTTGATTTAATAATCCGACTGTATTGCATACAACTGACTAATATCATTTATATGTATATCAAATATACATATAATAAATTATTGAATCAACACTTGATTCAATAATTCGGTTATATCACATATAACTTATATCGCGAGATTAGAATACTGTATCACATACAAGCATCAATCTCGGTCCTGCACATATCACATATGTGCCCTACTTCGTTTCGCTTGAGCCAGGAAATCTCTGTGTAGGACTCTAAAGACTCGTCAATACGCCAGCAAGTAGGTGATGATCATATCAGTCACCCACAAGCCGTCAGCGATAGTAGCTGGACATAATGGCTACCCAGGTATTGAGCGATCAGAAGATCAACAAGCAAGTTTGTTCATACTCCCGTGAATCCAATAAGTAACACCATCGTACAGTCCGGTCTCTTCGTCTGATATGTCGCATATCGAGTCTGGGGATGGTAAACGCCAGACCCCAATAACTTGATAAGTCATGCCAATGTGAGGCTCATAATGGGTCGAGAAATTACTGATAACACTTACCAGTAAATCTCAGTATCAGCCCTCGCTAGGGACTTCCTGTTATGACTAATCGAGTACGGCGCAACATCAAACCCCAATACCGGGAGAGACGAAACCCTTCCTATCGCTCATTGCCTCCATGTGACTCGGGATTGTACCCAAAAACCGCCTGTTTGCATGCTCTCTTGAACGTGGTAAGGTAGAAATCAAAGCATAGTGGGAATCACACAAGACTCTATGACGATCTCGGGTCTACAGACTAACATGTACCAGTGTCACCAGAGAACTGCTATCTGACGTTAGGTATAATACCATCTAAGAGTTCTCGGCGAGTCCTGTTCAGTGTACCCGGTCTCCACTGAGCACCCATATACAATCTTTGATGTCAAACACTAATGGATAAGGGATCATCCATTGCCCATCATATAGGTCAAGAAACGTATACGGTAGTCTACTCTGGAATATCGATGCCCATCTCGATACACCCACGACTAGGAACAATTAAAGGATGAACTTGGTGACTACCCTGGCCCCACTAGTATGATCTGCATCATAATCCTGATAGTCAAGTACACATTCTATGGGCTTTACCAACATGTGAGAGCAAGACAGTATCACAATACTAGTCTACATGTTAAGATAAAGAGTAACCAGATAGCATACTATCACGTCGAGCAAGAAAGTCCTCCCTATATATGTCCAAGCATCCATTATAATATACAATCATATACAATAATGGTCTCTAGGGCATACATACAACTAACAATCTCCCACTTACACTAAGACTAGTTGTTGTAGTATCTCATACCCAATATCCCAAAATCTTTCAAATTGTATCTGGGGTATAACCTTGGTGAGTGGATCCACTGTGTTATTCTTCATGTCAACTCTCTTGACCTCGATCGCCCGGAGATCACCTATCTCCCTGATCAGGTGATACTGCCTAAGAATATGTCTGGATCACTGATGGAACCGGGGTTCCTAGGCCAAAACCACAACTCTATTGTTATCACAATACATAAGTATTGGATACATGATGGTAGGAACCAAGTTCATCTCATGAACATCTTCATCTAGACAGCTTCTTTGGTAGCATCATTGGTAGCGATGTATTCAGCCTTTATCGTCGAGTTTGCTACGGTATCTAGCTTGGAACTCTTCCAACATACCGTCCCTCCACTGAGGGAAAAGACAAAACCCAAGACTGACTTTCAATCGACCTTATCACTTTGGAAGCTCAAATCGGTAAAGGACTCCATCTGGAGTTCACCGTTGCCATACACCAAGAATATTTCTTTAGTCCTTCTTAAGTACTTAAGAATGTTCTTCACAGCTGTCCAGTGATTCTACCCAGGATGTAAGAGGCATCACCCAAATCCTTCATGGAGAACCATTGTGATAAGAAGAGCTTGACCGAGTGTAGCATAGGAACATCATTTCCTATCAAGAGTATGTCATCCACATACAATACGAGGAAGATAACCTTACTCTCTACAACCTTCTTGTATATATAAGGTTCATCTACCTTTTTGATGAAGTCAAACTTTTTGACTGCCACATCAAAACAGATGTTCCAACTCCGCGATGCCTGCTTCAATCTGTAGATTGATTTAAGCAGCTTGCACACCATTCTGCTGCTCCCACTATCTACGAAGCCCTCTGGCTGAGTCATGTACACGCTCTCTTCTAAATCACCATTTAGAAAAGCGGTCTTGACATCTATCTGCCAGATTTCGTAGTCATAGTATGCAGCAATGGCAAGTAAGATCCGGATGGACTTAAGCATAGCCACTGGAGAAAAGGTTTCATCATAATACACACTTGGTCGTTGAGGAAAATCTTTTGCAATAAATCTAGCTTTGAAAGTCAACTTTTCCATCTACACCAAGTTATCTTCTCAAGATACACTTGCTCCCGATGGGTTTTACCCCTTCAGGTGCAACAACCAAAGTCCATACTTTGTTGGTGTACATGGATTCTATTTCAGATCGCATAGCATCTTGCCATTTCATAGAGTCTCCACTCGTGATGGCCTGCTCGAAACTAGTTTGGTCATCATCTTCCATGATGCAATCCTTTCTCCCACTGTCATTGAGAAAACCGTAGTATCTCTCAGGCGGATGAGGAACCCTACTAGATCTGTGAAGATGCTGAGGTTCGTCGGGGACTATTGAATCCTCCAGTTCTACCAAATCATCAGCTGTAGTTTGTGTAGCTGAAACTTCTTCCAGTTCTACCACATGACCACTAATTTATTTCACAAGAAATTCCTTTTCTTTAAAGGTGGCATGCCGAGAAAAAAACACCTTTTGTTCCTCGGTGTGGTAGAAGATATACCCTCATGAATGTTTGGGATATCCAATAAACTCACACAGAACAGACCTTGCCTCGAGCTTGTCCGGATTTTGCTTTTTAATATAGGCCGGATAACCCCATATCTTAACTCGTTTAAGAGATGGCCTTTTCCCATTTTATATCTCATATGGAGTGGTAGGCACTGATTTGGTTGGAACTCTATTCAACAGGTAGGTGGCTTCTCAAGCGCATAACCCCAAAAGGAAATAGGTAACTCAGCAGTGCTCATCATAGAGTGCACCATATCTAATAGGGTGCGATTCCTCCGCTCCGATATACCGTTGAGTTGTGGTGTATACAGAGGAGTAAGCTGAGAGAGAATCCCGTTCTCTTTTAAATAATCCAGGAATTCAGTGCTCAAGTATTCTCCTCCCTGATTAGATCGAAGGATCTTAATACTTTTTCCCGTTTGGTTCTCTACTTTGCAGTTATATTCCTTGAATTTCTCAAAAGCTTCAGACTTGTGTTTCAACAGGAACACATGCCCGATTCTTGAGAGATCATCAGTGAATGTAATGAAGTATGAGGAACCATTCCTGGCATGTACATCACTATGTATTAGTCCCAAGAGTTCTGTAGCTCTTTCTTCGTGTCCAGTAAACGGAGTTTTGGTCATTTTTCCTTTAAGACATGACTGGCAAGTTTCATAAGATGTAAATTCGAACGGATTCAAATATCCATCTTTATGAAACTTAGCTAGTTGTGTCGCATTGATATGACCTAGTCTACAATTCCATAAGAAGGATTCATTCATTTCTGAACTCTTTCTCTTGTGTGTGTGTTCTGTACGTTAAGAACTTTGTTTTGATTCAGAACTTATAAACCGTTACATAACGTACCAAACCCAATCAACACTTGATTTAGGAAAATGTTCATAATATTATTCTCTACTACAAAGTTATATCCTTCTTTATCTAATAAAGAAATTGATATTAAATTGCATATCATAAAGGGTACATAATAATAGTCGTTCAAGATCAATGTATTCCCATTTGGTAATATAAGGTGATATTCACCAACTGCTTTGGCTGCAACACTTGCATCATTCCCTACTTTTAGAGAATGGTCACCTTTTCCCAGTTCTCTACCTTACTTTAGCCCGTTTAATATATTACATATGTGGGATCCCGATCCGGTATTTAATACCCAGGACGTAGAGTGTACTGAGAAACGGTTCTCGGTAACAAACACACCCGAAGAAGATGCATCAATATGCTCATTCTTCATTTGGGTCGCATAGGAATCCGGATATTCCTCTATTACCTGCTCAGACTTATAACACTTATAAGGTAGAGCAGAACCAACTTTCCTCAGCTCAGTATAACAAGTGGGTTCGGTCAATACATCCATATTATTATCTTGATTAAGGCGTGACATGATCGCTACCTGGAGAGAGAGAAGAAAACACTTAGCGTATGCTCTTGCAAGATTAGATTGGTTATTGTCTTATCTAATCATGATGGCTCCCACTGTTTTTTATCAAATCTTCCTTCAAACCCTAAAAGGTAAGACTAACCAGGATTAATTACACCCTACAAGTTCGCCAATCGTTCAGCCAGGCTAGTGTCGGTACTTTGAAGGAGGTTCCACGTGCTTTCGCATGGACCTAATTAAAATAAACCTCGTTTTCCCAGAGGCATAACTCCGTTGACACCTTTCTAGTCACTTACTTGATCGACTAATTGTAAAGTGCAAAACTCTCCCAGGTGTAACTCTTACTCGCAGTGGGTATCGGGATCCAACTATCTCATAGAAGGTATGCAATCTTGTTGCAAATTTCAACACTTGAAATTCCCGATAATGTTTTGCCCCTAACGTCCTATGACCTTGACGAAGGCCAACAAACCATAGGGCGCAAATAAAGTTCAACCCGTACATTTCGTAATTGAATTAAACCCACCCGTACGACCCTTAACGAAGGCTAACAAAGTCGTACGACTATCCTAATCCAATCGCATCATATGCAACAGATAAGCACTAATTAGCTACCGTACACTACGCCTTGACGAAGGCCAATAAACGGAGCATGAATACTAAATAGTACTTATTTGAAATGACGGAGGGCTACGACAGGTTTTTAAGAAAACCTTTTACGTAATGAACTTGATATCGTTGTAGAATTGAGTGATTTGAAAATGAGTGGTTTAACCTCCACTTTTAAAATCGAGTTTTTCAAAATAAACCGAGTGGGTGTAGCATCTGCTAGCTTTTACTAAAGAGGTCACTTCTATGAAGGGATCTAGGTTCTTTCCTTATCGAATGAGGTGTTGGATATTCATCAAGGAATACCACTATGCAAAGTATGAACTAGAGCTACCAGTTTTGAAAATTTGATTCCACAACATCATTAGGTTTCTTTCCTTTTCATTAATCTCATTAATGAAGTCCCATCATTTATGGTTCCTAAGCATCACAGATAAAGAAACGAAAATACAACGTACGCTTATGCCATCCGCATTCGCCACGGGGTCCCGTCATGCACCGTTAGGTTAGTTAACTAACGGCAGAGCGTGGGCAGAACTAGCGCAGATGCAAAACATAAGCAACGTTTAATATATATCATATATATAATATAAAGCATTCGTCTCACGCAGTTATATGATCTCATCACAGAATATTGCAGCAAAAGTCAACATATGAAATATTGGATATACTAGGAGGTCCGTGTTTTAAATCAAGCCAGTAAAAAACGCGGATTCCACGATCGTGATGAATAGCCAAACCCACATCCTTAGACCCCTACGACAGCGGAAATCAACCCTACCAATTCTAGAGTTAGGAGACCCGGTCTCGACTCCTCGAGATGGTCTCCCACTGGACTCTAGAACCCGGTTACTTCTGCTCCCCGCCTTGGGTCTATCCTAATGTGGAAAAGAAAATAATATACATCAAAGGTGTCATCATCCTCAACCCAGAAGTGTCCCAATAAAAGAATATTACATACAAGTTTTTACATGAATAAAAATGAAAAACTCTCATCTCACGCAAAAAACCTCGGCTATTCAAATACGACGATCCAATATAACATATCACAGCAACACATAGCATCACATATCATCAACGTAAGTAAATATGCATATCCCAATTGTCGTTGACGTATAGCAATGAAATCGGCGATACATCACATATTACCCTTACGGTTGCAGAAAAGAAATGAAAAGTACAATAGTTAGAATCCACAACATTCTTAGACATCATAAATCCAAAATATCACATACTTCGGATTTCATGCCTAACCGTATAAATTCCTTAGACATCATAGACCCGGAATATCACATATTTCGAATTTCATGCTTAACGTTATAAACCCGGCATTTTAGTCTCAAATTGAAAACACTTTTCAATATCTAGTCGGGTAATTCAACAAGATTCCCGACAAATGATCGAATACTCGTCGCAAACATTAATAGACAGCCGCACCCCCGATGCCATCGATGAAGCGAACTTAGGCAGAACCCCGTGGCCGCGAGCATCCGAACAGATGCTTTTGGCAACGGGGTTCTCCTATAGTCATTTGGTCGGGGCTATGGGGCGTGGTTATCTAGTAGTGTTACCCGGCGAGCGTTCACGTACTCTATGAGATTGCGACGGTGTTTTGATCCGAATCAGAACCCCACGGCAACCGATCAAAAGAGAATAAATTGCTAAATTTACAAAGTACTAATTAGTTTTCACAAAACTAATAATTGTGGATTCTAAATATTGTATCACAAATCAGATATCTAGAAGATATTAAACATTTTGATCGATTTATCAAACACCCAAAATTCCCAGAGAGCTCAACACTTAAGTCACGGTTAAAAATACCCAGAGAGTGCCCCAAGTACCTACGGACCTACACAAGAAGGCACGTTCCCTGCCTCACCAACGGCGTCGCGAAACCGCCGCCAAAGGCATGCTTTGGCCACGCTTCCACGGTCGTTTGGTCGAGTTGGGCCGTCGTTTTTCTTGTGGATCCATAGAAAACCCTGCACAATTTTCTGAATATTTTTAATGAGAAAAATTCCAACTTTTGAAAAACTTTCCAAAGAGTGGGATTTTTTGGTTTCAAATAGTCGATCGTGTTAGTTGTATGTGTGCTCTAGAGGCCATTATTATACATATGATGTATATTATAGTGGATGCTTGGAATTATATAGGGAGGACTTTCTTGCTTGACATGATAGTATGCTATCCGGTTGCAATTTATCTTGATATGTATACTTATTGTCTCTCTATTACATATTGATAAAACCCTTAGGATGTGTACTTAACTACCAGGATTATGATGCAGATCATACTAGTGGGGCCAGGATAGTCTATAATTACATCCTTCAATTGTTCCTAGTCGTGGGAGTATCGAGACGGGGCATCGATATTCCAGAGTAGACTAGCGTATACGTTTCTTGATCCATATGATGGGCGATGGATGATCCTACATCCATTGGTGTTTGACATCAAAGATTGTTTATGGGTGCTCAGTGGAGACTGGGTACACTGAACATGACTCGCCGAGAACTCCTAGATGGTATTATACCTTACGTCAAATAGCAGTTCTCTGGTGACACTAGTACAGCTTAGTCTATAGACCCGAGATCGTCATAGATTCTTGTGTGATTCCCAATGTGCTTTGATTTCCACCTTACCACATTCAAGAGAACGTGCAAACGGTGGGTTTTAGGTACAGTACCGAGTCACATGGAAGCAAAGAGCGATAGGAGGGGATTTCTTCTTTCCCGGTATTGGGGGTTGATGCGCTATGCTCGATTGGCCATAACAGGAAATCCCTGGCCAGGGTTGCTGAGATTTACTGGTAAGTGTTATCAGTAGTTTCTCGAATAGTTATGGGCCTCACATCGGCATGACTTATCAGGCTATTGGGGTCTGACGTTTACGACCCCCAGGCTGGATATGCGACATATCAGACGAAGAGACCGGACTGTACGGTAGTATTACTTATTGGATTCGCAGAAGTATAAACATGCTTGCTTGTTGATCTTCTGATCGCTTAATACCCGGGTAGCCGTTACGTCCAGCTTATACCGCTGACGGCTTGTGGGTGACTGATATGATCATCACCTACTGCCGACGTATTGACGAGTCTTTAGAGTCCTACACAGAGGTTTCCTGGCTCAGGCGAAACGAAGTAGGAGCACATATGTGATATGTGCGGGACCGAGATTAATACGTGTATGTGATACCATATTCTATTCTCGCGATATGTGATATCGGTCGGTTATATGTGATATAGCCGGGTTATCGAATCAAGTCTTGATTCGATAAGTTGATACAAATAATATTAGTCGGTTATATATAAAATAGCCGGATTATTAAATCGAGTGTTGATTTAATAATTTAATGTATAATTACATATATTTGATATATTAATTTACATTAACTAATATTAGCTCACTTAAGCATTTCTTTTTCTCACTTGTGTACACTTAATATATCTGTGATATATATTATTGTATCATGCTAGTTGCTACATACTACATGGGTGTATGAGACTCACACCATGCTTATTACAATGTGGGGTTTTAATTATTAAGGGTAAAACAAAATTAGGTGGAAAATTGTCAAGGTTAAGAAGGTTGGAGAAGCTTGTGGTAACCGTTGACTTAGTCCACTAATTTTGTCTCACTTTAGATATTTATTAACCCAACCATTATCTTAAACCATGGTTAAATCTCTACATGAGTTAAAATGAGATATCATCTCACCCATGGTTGCTATTCTCACTCATGGATTCACTCATTCCTTTCTCCACTTCATCTTCTTCTTCATCTCCAAAAAGCTTTCTAGGTTTTGAGGAGGTGAAGAAAATTAGTGAAAAAATATTTCAAAAGTGAGCAAAAATCCTACTTCATCAACCTACACTAGACTAGCCATTTAGTTTAGGTTGTTTGCTTCACTAATTCCTAATTAGTGAAGAGGTGGCTTGAGTTAATGTCTCCTCGACGTAGATCATCTTTGGCCTCGAAGACTTCAAGCTAGCTTGTTCATTTCACCTTGTGGAGTCTTACTAGAATCCGGGAGATCACTACTTTGAGCGAAGGGACTACTACACGGAGCTTTTGATGTGAAGGACCGGTCTACAAAGGTTGTATTTCTCATTCACTTAGATGTAAAGTTGTTTACATGCTAGTTTACGTCTAATTCTCTAGTTAAGATTCTATGTCTTGGGTTCTTTAGTACGCCAAATTTTTTAAAATGGCATAGTTGATGCCTCCCGAAACCCTGTGGTCGTCTTAGGGAACCCAGCAGTGGTATCAGAACCAAGCTAGAGAATTAGATGATATTTGTAGAATTATGAAACCGAAACAACTCCGAAACAATCGAATCATAACCCTAGTTTCTGTCGAATTTTTCAGAGCCTCTAAATTTTTTTTACGCAAATGCAGAATGTTACATGCGATGTATCATGAACACTAGACAAAAACGAACCCAATACGCCGGATTTGACCCGGTGAAATGAGGAATAAAACCGGCCTGGCCGGTTTTCCTATGGTGAATTTGCTTCGTTTTTGTTTGGTGCTCCAGGCTCTGGGGTTTGGTGTTTCAGGTATTGTTTGTTTTTACTAAGATTGCATGTGATATTATCTTTCTGTAAAAACAATCCAGAGTGTTCCATAGTCGTAATTCTAACATCGTTTCGGGTAATTTAGACGGCGTTAAAAAGTTCGAACGAACATCAAATACCACCACATTACCCTCGCTGGAAATTTTCCAAGAGTTGGAATTTTCCAAGTTAAAAATATTCAAAAAATCATGCAGGTAATTCTATGGACCCTCTAGAAGAACGAAACCCTAAATCGATTCTATGACCGCCGGAACCGCCACCAACCCCTAGGGTTTGCGGTAGTTCCGCGGCGCCATAGGTGAGGCAAGGGTTGGCCCTTCTACGGTTGCTCCGTAGGTACTGTGGAATGTTTTGGATATTTTTTTAACTCCGCTCAAGTGTTGAGCCCTCTGGAAAATGTGGGTGTTTGTTGATTCGATCGAAACGTTTAATATCGTCTAGCTATCTGTGAATTGTGATACAGCATTTGGAATCCACAATAATTAGTTTTGTGAAAACTAATTTGAATTTTGTAAACCTAGCAGTTTAGTCTCCTTTGATCGGTTGCCACGGGGTTTTGATTCGGATCAAAACTCTGTTGCAATCACGTAGTATATGCGAATGTTCGCCGGGTAACATTACCAGATAGCCACTCCCCATAGCCCCGATCAAGTGACTGTAGGAGAACCCCGTTGCCAAAAGCATCCTTCCGGGTGCTCGCGGCCGCGGTGTTCTGCCTAAGTGCACTTCGTCGGCGGTATCGGGGGTGCGGCCGTCTACTAAAGTTTCTGACGAGTATTCGATCAACTTGTCGGGAATCTTGTTGAATTGCCCGACTTGTTATTGAAAAGTGTTTTCAATATCGAGACTAAAATGCGGGGTTTATAATTGCTAGGCATGAAATTCGGAATATGAGATATTCCGGGTTTATGATGTCTAAGGAATTCATATGGTTAGGCATGAAATCCGAAGTATGTGATATTTTGGGTTTATGATGTCTAAGGTAGTTGCGGATTCCAATTGTTGTAGTTTTCACTTTCTTTTCTGCGACCGTAAGTGTAATATGTGGTGTATCGCCGGTTTCGTTGCTATATGTCAACGACAATTGGGATGCGCATATTTACTTACGTTGATGACATGTGATGTTATGTGTTGCTGTGATATGTTATATTGGATCATCGTGTTTGAATAGCCGGGTTTTTTTTATGTGAGATGAGAGTTTTTCATTTTCATTCATGTAAAAACTTGTATGTAATATTCTTTTATTGGGGCACTTCTGGGTTGAAGATGATGTCACCATTGATGTATACTATTTACTTTTTCGCATTAGGATAGACCCAAGGTGGGGAGCACGAGTAACCGGGTTCTAGAGTCCTGTGGAAGACCATCTCGAGGAGTCGAGACCGGGTCTCCTAACTCTAGAATTGGTAGGGTTGCTTGCGCTCTCGTAGGGGTCTAGGGATGTGGGATTGGCTATTCATCACGACCGTGAAATTTGGGTTTTTTACTGGCTTAATTTAAAACACGGAATTCTTAGTATATTCAATATTTCATATGTGGAATTCTGCTGCTGATATTCTGTGATGTGATCACTTTATATGATGAGACGAATGTTGTTATTATATATATGATATATAATAAACGTTGCTTATGTTTTGCATCCGCTCTAGTCCCGCCCCGCTATGCCGTTAGTTAAGTAACCTAACGGTGCATAATAGGACCCTGTGGCGAATACGGATGGCATAAGCGTACGTTCTATTTCCATTTCTTCTGTGATGCTTAGGAAGCATAAATGATGGGACTTCATTAATGAGATTAATGAAAAGAAAGAAACCTAAACATGTTATGGGATCAAATTTTTAAAAAGGGTAGCTCTCGTTCTTACTTTGCATAGTAGTATTCCTTGTAGAATATCCAGCACCTTATTCGATAAGGAAAGAGCCGAGATCCCTTCACTGGGAGTGACCTCTTTAGCGAAACCGGCAGATGCTACAACCAAATCGGTTTTGTTTTTGATTGCTTTTTAGTTCATGCTTTGCATAGTGATATTCCTTGATGGATATCCAGCACCTCATTCGATGAGGAAAGAGCCGAGATCCCTTCACCGGGAGTGACCTCTTTAGCAAAACTAGTAAAAGCCTCAAAAACACTACTTTTCAAAATCACTTGATTCTACAACGATATCAAGTTCATTACACAAAGGGTTTTCTTAAAAACCTGTCGTAGCCCTCCGTTATTTCAGATAAGGACTATTTAGTATTCGTGCTGCGTTTGTTGGCCTTTGTCAAGGCGTAGTGTGCGGTAGCTGATTAGTGCTTATCTGCTAAAAGCATGTGATGCGATTGGATTAGGGTAGTCGTGCGACCTTGTTGGCCTTTGTCAAGGGTCGTGCGGGTGGTTTTAATTCAATCATGAAATGTACGGGTTGAATTTGACTAGCATCCTATGGTTTGTTGGCCTTTGTCAAGGTCATAGAAGGCTAGGGGCAAAATATTATCCGGAATTTCAAGTGTTGAAATTTGCAATGAGATTGCATACCTTCTATGAGATAGTTGGATCCCGATACCCGCTGCGAGTAAGAGTTACTCCTGAAAGAGTTTTGCACATTATAATTAGCCGATCAAAGTAGGTGTCTAGAAAGGTGTTAACGGGGTTACGCCCCTGGAAAAACGAGGTTTATTTTAATTAGGTCCGTGCGAAAGCACGGGGAACCTCCCTCAAAGTACCGATACTGGCCTGACTGAAAGATTGGCGAACTTGTAGGGTGTAATTAATCCCGGCTAGTCTTACCATTTAGGGTTTGAAGGAAGATTTGATAAAAACAGTGGGAGCCATCCTGATTAGATAAAATAATAACCAATCTGATCTTGTAAGAGCATACGCTGAGTGTTTTCTTCTCTCTCTCCTGGTAGCGACCGTGACGTGCCTTAATCAAGATAATATTATAGATGTATTGATCGAACCCACTTGTTATACTGAGCTGGGGAACGTTGGTTCCGCTCTATCTTATAATTGTTATAAGTCCGAGCAGGAAATTGGGGAATATCTGGATTCCTACGCGACCCAATTGAGGAAAAAGCATGTTGATGTATATTCTTCGGGTGTGTTCGTTACCGAGAACTATTTCTCAGTATCCTCTATGTCCTAGGTATGAGATACCGGATTAGGATCCCACATTTGTAATCTGTTACATTGGCTACAGAAAAGGTAGAGAACTGGGATTGAGTGATATGTCTCTAAGTGTAGAGAATGGTGCAAGTGTTGTAGACAAATCAGTTGGCAAATATCACCTTGTATTATCAAATGGTAAATACATTGATTGTGAACAAATGGTATTACATGCCGAACCTGATATACAACGTTACATCAGTTTCTTTATTAAGAAGGATGTAATTTTGTATTGCAAGATAATATTATGAACATTTTCCTTAATCAAGAGTTGATTGGATCGGGCACGTTATGTAATGGCATATATGTTCTAAATCAAACCACAGTTCAAAATATATAGAACGCATACAAGAGGAGTAGTTCAGAAATGAACGAATCCTTCTTGTGGCATTGTAGACTAGGTCATATCAATGCGACACGACTAGCTAAGTTACATAAGGATGAATATTTGAATCCGTTCGAATTCTCATTTTATGATATTTGCCAGTCTTGTCTCAAAGATAAAAATGACCAATACTCCGTTTACTGGAAACAGAGAAAGAGTTACTTAACTCTTGGGACTGATACATGGTGATGTATACGGTCCTATGTCTATACATGCCAGGGTTGGTTCCTCATACTTTATTATATTCACTGACCATCCCTCAAAATTCGGACATGTGTTCCTGTTGAAACACCAGTCTGAAACTTTTGAGAAATTCAAGGAATATAAGCTTGAAGTTGAGAATCAGACGGGTAAAAGTATTAAGTCCTTCGATGTGATCGGGGAGGAGAATACTTCAGCACGAAGTTCCTCGATTTTCTAAAAAGAGAATGGGATTCTCTCTCAGCTTACTCCTTCGTGGACACCACAACACAACGGTGTATTGGGGCGGAGGTATCGTGCCCTATGAGATATGGCGTGCTCTATGATGAGTACTGCTGAGTTACCTGTTTCTTTTTGGGGTTATGCGCTTGAGAAGCCGCATACCTATTGAATACAGTTCCATCCAAATCAGTGCCTACCACTCCATATGAGATATGGAATGGGAAGAGACCATCTCTTTTACGAGTTAAGATATAGGGTTGTCCGGCCTATGTTGAGAAACAAAATCCGGACAAGCTCGAGGCAAGGTCAGTATAAGTTTGTTGGATATCCCGAACATTCGCAAGGGTATATCTTCTACCGCACTGAGGAGCAAAAGGTGTTTTGTTTCTCAGCATGCCTTTTTTAGAAAATGAATTTCTTATGGAAGAAATTTGTGGTCATGAGGTAGAACTAGAAGGAGTTCTATCTAGACAAACTAACAACTGATGATTTGGTGAAACCAAAGGATTCAATAATCTCCAACGAACCTCAGCCTCTTCGCGAATCTGGTAGGGTTCCTCATCCGCCTGAGAGATACTACGGTTTTCTCGATAATAGTGGGAGCGAGGATTACATCATGGTAGATGATGACCCAACTAGGTTCAGGCAGGCCATCACGAGTAGGGACTCTGTGAAATGCCTGGATACTATGCGAACTGAGATGGAATCCATGTACACCAACAAAGTATGACTTTGAATGTTGCACCTAAAGAGGTAAAACCCATCGGGAGAAAGTGGATCTTGAGAAGATTCTTGGTGTAGATAGAAAAGTTGAGACTTTCAAAGTTAGACTTGTAGTAAAAGGCTTTCGTCAATAACCAGGTGTGGATTATGATGAAACCTTTTTTTCCAATGGCTATGCTTAAGTCCATCAGGATTAAAGAAGGCATCACGGAGATGGAACATCTGCTTTGATGTGGCAGTCAAAGAGTTTGACTTCATCAAAAATGTAGATGAATCTTGTATATAAAAGAAGGTTGTAGAAAGTATAATTGTCTTTCTCGTATTGTACGTAGATGACATACTCTTGATAGGAAATGGGTTTCCTATGCTACACTCGGTCAAGCTCCTCTTATCACGAGGATTCTCCATGAAAGATCTGGATGATACCTACTACATCTTAAGGATTTAGATCTATAGAGATAGATCTAAGCGGATGTTGGGAGTGTCCCAAATTCAGGTACATTAACACCATACTAAAGGGGTTTAGTATGGATGATTCTAACCATGGTGGTTCGCCCACTTACTCAAGAATCACTCTCTCCAAAAAGATGTCTCCCAAGACTGATTTGGAGAGAGCTCGTATGCAAGGGATACCCTATACTTCGGTACTAGGCTCTATCATGGATGCGATGCTATGTACCAGACCAGATTAGCTAACTCACTAGGTGTAGTGATCAGGAATCAATCGGATCTTGGGAGAATCACTGGACAGCTGTGAAGGACATTCTTAAGTACTTGAGAAGCACTAAAGAAATGTTCTTGGTGTTTGGTAATGGTGAACTCCAGTAGGAGTCCTTTACCGATTCGTGCTTCCAGAGTGATAAGGTCGACTGATAGTCAGTCTCAGGCTTTGTCTTTACCCTTAGTGGAGGGACGGTATGTTGGAAGATTTCCAAGCTAGATACCGTGGCGAACTAGACGATAAAGGATGAATACATCGCTACCAACGATGCTTCCAAAGTGTGTGTCTGGATATTTCTTGTTCATGAGATGAACATAGTTCCTACCATTGAGCGTCCAATAACTGTTATTGTGACAACAATGGAGTTATGGTTTTGGCCTAGGAACCCCGGTCCTATCAGCGATCCAGACATATTCTGAGGCAGTATCACCTGATCAGGGAGATGGTTGATCTCCAAGGGATCGAGGTAAGGAGAGTTAACGCGAAGGATAACATGGCGGATCCACTCACAAAGACCTTTCCCAAGAGAGACTTTTATGGGACGTTGGGTATGAGATACTACAACAACTGGCCCTAGTGCAAGTGGGAGATTGTTAATTGTATTTATGCCCTAGAGGCCATTATTGTATATATGATGTATATTATAGTGGATGCTTGGACATATATAGGGAGGACTTTCTTGCTCGACACGATAGTATGCTATCCGGTTGCTCTTTATCTTGACATGTATACTTATTGTCTCTCTGTTACATGTTGATAAAGCCCTTAGGATGAGTACTTGACTACCAGGATTATGATGCAGATCATACTAGTGGGGCCAGGGTAGTCTATAAGTACATCCTTCAATTGTTCCTAGTCGTGGGAGTATCGAGACGGGGCATCGATATTCCAGAGTAGACTAGCGTATACGTTTCTTAATCCATATGATGGGCGATGGATGATCCCACATCCATTGGTGTTTGACATCAGAGATTGTTTACGGGTGCTCAGTGGAGACTGGGTACACTGAACAGGACTCGACGAGAACTCCTAAATGGTATTATACCTTACGTCAGATAGCAGTTCTCTGGTGACACTGGTACAGGTTAGTCTGTAGACCGAGATCGTCATAGAGTCTTGTGTTATTCCCCTCTGTGCTTTGATTTCCACCTTACCACGTTCAAGATAACGTGCAAACGGTGGTTTTTGTGTACAGTCTCGAGTCAAATGGAGGCAATGAGCGATAGGAGGGGATTTTGTCTCTCCCAGTATTGGGGATTGATGTTGCACTATGCTCGATTGGCCATAACAGGAAATCCCTGGCCAGGGTTGCTGAGATTTACTGGTAAGTGTTATCAGTAGTTTCTCAAATAGTTATGGCCCTCACATCGGCATGACTTATCAGGCTATTAGGGTCTAACGTTTACCACCCCTAGGCTAAATATGCAACATATCAGACGAAGAGAGCGGACTGTACGGTAGTGTTACTTATTGGATTCGCAGGAGTATGAGTAGGCTTTCTTGTTGATCTTCTAATCGCTCAATATCCGGGTATCCATTACGTCCAGCTAGTACCGTTGACGGCTTATGGGTGACTGATATGATCATCACCTACTGCCGACGTATTGACGAGTCTTTAGAGTCGTACACAGAGGTTTCCTGGCTCAGGCGAAACGAAGTAGGAGCACATATGTGATATATGCGGGACCGAGATTAATACGTGTATGTGATACCATATTCTATTCTCGCGATATGTGATATCGGTCAGTTATATGTGATATAGCCGGGTTATCGAATCAAGTGTTGATTCGATAAGTTGCTAAGAATAATATTAGTCGGTTATATATGATATAGCCGGATTATTAAATCAAGTGTTGATTTAATAATTTAATGTATAATTATATATATTTGATATATTAATTTACATTAACTAATATTAGCTCACTTAAGCATTTCTTTTTCTCACTTGTGTACACTTAATATATATGTGATATATATTATTGTGTCATGCTAGTTGCTACATGCTACATGGGTGTATGAGACTCACTTTTTCTTGATTTTAAAAAAAATTAGGAATTACCTAAATGAGGTATCACGTGTTCACACATGACCAATTGTCACGTGATGACACGTGACCAATGGTCACGTGATGACACGTGATGGTTAAAATCTTACTAAACAGAAACGAAAATCAAAAGGCTGAAAGATGGCTCAATTTGGGGGTCACGTGCTCACACGTGACCAAGGGTCACGTGCCAGCACGTGACAGGCTTTGAAAGCCTAGCGGCTTAGTAGAATTTAATTCTAAAAGTCAGAAAATACCTCAACGAGGAGTCACGTGATCACACGTGACCAATGGTCACGTCTTGACACGTGATGGTCAAAACAGCAATATAAACAAGCGGCAGTTAAAGGGCTCAATTGGGGGTCACGTGCTCACACGTGACCAAGGGTCACGTGCTAGCACGTGACAGGCTTTGAAAGCCTTACAGTTTAATTGAATTAAAATTCTGAATTTCTCTAAAATCTTTCCAAATGGGAAAGGATTAAGGAGAACCGTTGGATTAAAAATCCAGGGGTGATTAAATATCACCAATTTATGAAAAAATCTTGAACAAGGAAAGATTTCCATAAATCCTACCGGAAATAACAAACAGAATATCTTTGGATTAAAAATCCAACGGTGAATAAAATTCACTTAATGATTTAAAGGTTCATATCAATTAGGAAAACAAACAAAATCTTTCAAAGAATGATTTGCTAAACAAATTGATTCTTTTCCTCCTCCTATAAATAGAAGCCAAGGAGGAGAGGAGAAAGGGATAGAATTTTGGAGAGAAAACTTTAGAGAGAATTTTGGGGATCTTGAAAATTCAGAGAGAAAAGAAAGGAGAATTTAATTCTCAGCAAAGAAAATCCTAGGTGAGAAAAGAAAGGGAATCAAAACTTCAAAAGAAAAGAGAATTTAATTCTCAAAGATCTAAGAGTTTAACTCGTTTGCAAAAGAACTTAGTTCTTCCTCTAGTTGAAGATCTGCAGAAGCACATCTCCCCATAGGTTGAGAATTTAATTTTCATCGGGTTGAGATCCTGCCATGCAGATCAAAAACTTAGAGAGGGGATTGAGTTCAGAAAATTTAATTCTCCCAAATTTATAGGAATTTAATTCCTCCAAGATGAAATTAGGGTTTAACCCTATATGAGAATTTAATTCTCATAAAATTATAGGAATTTAATTCCTTCAAGATGGACAGAACTAGTGTTTAACCCTAATTGAGAATTTAATTCTCTAAAATTCACCGGAATTTAATTCCTCCTAAATGAAATTAGGGTTTCACCCTATATAAGAATTTAATTTTTTTACATATATGGGAATTTAATTCCTCTAAAAAAGAGATTAGGGTCTAACCCTATATAAGAATTTAATTCTTGCACAATAGGAATTTAATTCCTCCAAAATCATAATTAGGGTTTAACCCTACAGAGAATTTAATTCTTAAAAAATAAAGAGACTTAAAATATCTCCATATATGCAAAGAACTAAGGTCACGTGTCCCCACGTGACCCCTGAAAAGATCCCCAAAAATGAGAAGGAAAAAGCTTTGAGGCAATGCCTCACGTGCTCCCACGTGACCTCCAAAACAAAAAGAATAAAAGCAAAGGAAATGTTGGCTCTGGGCGCTCTCACGTGTTACCACGTGACCCCTAATAAATGCATGAACGAATCAGTGCATGAGTGCCTATCACGTGCCCACGCTTGATGGCCAAAAAATTAAAAAGTGTTTAACACTTATTTGTAGAACAAAGTGAGGAGATCTGACCCCACCTTTGGGCGCCCTCACGTGTCCCCACGTGACCCCTCTTTCTTTAGTGTTTAACACTAATTCGAGAGTTTTATTCCAGTGTTTAACACTGATTGTCTTCTAGTGTTTAACACTATTTTGAGAATTTTATTTCCAGTGTTTAACACTGTTATCTTCTAGTGTTTAACACTAATTCGAGAGCTTTATTCCCAGTGTTTAACACTACTGTTCCTTAGTGTTTAACACTACTTTTAGCCAAATTGGCTAATTTTCCAGAGGCAAAAATCTCCCTTTCAACTGAGTCTCAAAATTGAGTAAAACTCATAACTAAAATATTAATGCTCAGTCAAAGATAAAAATGCTATCAAAGACCTCAAACTCTTGTTTAGCGTTGCTAAATAATGTGGGCTTGAACCCAGACAAGTGTCTAATGGTCCAACAGAGGGCCGACATTTCAAACTTAATTGGACTTAGCTCAAGTAGGCCATAAGTCCTCAATTCAGACTCAACTGGGCCAATGTGCTCATAATATAATTAATTGATCTTAGTTCCAAATTGGACTACAGATCACTTAATCCACCTTAGTTCAAGGGTACATCTCTTCACTCCTTTGATATTTGTCGTTGTAATTCCTCAACGTCTTCAAAGAGGTGACGGGTCCCGACAACCATACATTTTACGGACTGTGGGGTCCTTAAGCTCACGGACTATGATGTCCTTAACCTTGACCGTGATGTCTTTAAACTAACATTGGACTGTGGGGTCCTCAAGCCCATGGACTATAATGTCCTTAACCTCGACTGTGATGTCTTAAAACTAACAACGGACTATGATGTCCTTAATCTCGACCGTGATATCTTAAAACTAATAACGGACTATGATGTCCTTAACCTCGACCGTGATGTCTTTAAACTAATATCAGACTGTGAGGTCCTTAAACTCACAGACTATGATGTCCTTAACCTTGACTGTGAGGTCTTTAAACTCACGGACTGTGATGTCCTTAACCATGACTGCGAGGTCTTTAAACTCACGGACTATGATGTCCTTAACCTTGACTGTGAGGTCTTTAAACTCATGGACTATGATGTCCTTAACCTTGACCGTGAGGTCTTTAAACTCACGGACTATGATGTCCTTAACCTTGACCGGGATGTCTTTAAACTAACGATGGACCACTATGTCCCTAAACTGGAAATCGACCGAAATGTCCCTAAACTAAACAATAGAGCCCAAATGCTCTCTTGTTGGATCTAAATGATCCTGTTAAGTTGATCTTAGTCTGGAAATTAGACTAACGTATCCTTAACACACGTTTAAGTTGATCTTAGTCTCAAATGAGGCTAACGTATCCTTAAACCCAACTCCCAAACCCAAATCTAAAAAGATACGGATTTGGACTAATCCACGTCCTACGGGCGACAACGTAAATTAGTCTCCATATACAATCCACGGGCAACCAAATACAAAATAAACACCCACGACACGAAGTGACCATATGGAGAAGGAGAAAGTTGTTACCATGATGCGGTAGCGTAATTAACTGCAGGGGCTTGCGCCTGCAGGGAAGAGCGTCCCCACAATCAAAACCCCTCAAACGAGGGGGAATCTGACGAAGTCTGCTATATCGGCCGCATCCGTTTAAACCTTCGATACACGGTGCCATAAATCAACTTGGCATCTTCGGAGAGGTGGACGGATAGCACCAATTAGCATCTACCCCGAAATTCAGGCAAGACGTCCATCGCGTCTCGTCCGCGTCTTTCGGAGGGGAACAGATTCTGGCACGCCCGGTGGGACCTTTTCCTCTTTCCACTCCACACTTCGTGTGTCGTGTTCACGAACGAATCACGGTTTGTTAATGGTTGCCCTTGGGTTTCAAGTTACTAAGATTTGGTCTCTTTCTTGGCGCAGAAAGCAAAACAGCAATGGCATTCACCTGCTCGAAGTGCTCCAATTGCAGCTGCAACTCGCGTCCTGCCTCAATTGGGGGCATAACCTACGGGCCCTAAGCGGCTTCTCTGCTCACGATGCCCGTGGAGCAGATTACTCAAGCCACCACAGGGTTGTTTTTCGGGACCATGCTCCCGCCAACGAGCTTTACCGCTCCTATGCTGACACCGGAAGCTCCCAAGAAGTCGGTCTTCGATCGACTTACAGCTGATGCGGCCCCTCTCAATAGGTCGTCCAACACCAGTGCCTCGGTCGTCTCCAGATTGGGCCAAAATTCCTGTGGGCCCACGATGAAGCTTGCAGTCCCAGAGAAGGTTATTCCGAAGAGAGTAACCAACCCTGCTCCCGAAGTCGTCAAGGCGGCTTCTCCTGCCAAGGGGTCGGTCTTTACAAGACTGACCATCGCAACTCCCACTCCCGCTTTTGCCACTCAAAGGACATCAGTCTTTAATAGGCTGACACCGGCAACAGCCCCTCACTTGAATGGGGGGCAAGACAAGGTCATCCCCGTCACCGAGCCAACTCCAACAGCTCGACACGCCCTACGTTGCCACGGCGCCGAGTAAGGAAGGCCGGGGGCAACTCCCCTTCTGGGCTAACTCCACCAGCTCCAACGGTGGAAATTAATGCTGCTGTTCCAATTGGGAACAGCTTTGAGCTGCTGAATAAGGTGCGTAGGAATTCTCCTACCGCCGTATTGAAAAGATCTACTCCTCCGATGGAAAATGTTGCGGAAGCCAAGCCAGAACAGTCCCCTTAGCGGCTGTCCTCCAAGATCTACAAAGTCTGGCGGCAGGTCCAGAACTCGGTGGTGGATCAAGAATATTCCCGCCGGTAGAAAAAGCTGAAGGTCCGACAAAAGGAAAGCCATCCTGCCAAGTCGCGGAAAGCTATCTGGGCGCCTACCGCAACGGCCCCCTCAACTTCGACCGCTCATAAGAAAACAAGGCCGGAGAAGATCCCCGTGCCTGCGATAAATGTCAAAGGCACCGTGCCCAAACGCCCTAAGTCTGGGGGCATAGTGGTGCATACTATCTACATGGCATCCGGGAAGGAGGATAGCCGCGCTTCTACAGGCCACCGACCACTCACTCGATCCATCACAAGAGCCTAGGAACAGCAGTAGCAGAAGCTCCAGGAGATGCTGACTGCGATGGCCGCACTCACCATGCCAAAAGAAAGCCCAGAGGCATCCTCGGAGCAACATCACAAACACGAGACTGATGCTGAATTCCTTCGGAGAATGCTCGAGAAGAAGGACAAGGAGGCTGTGGAACAAGCGGCCAATATAAAGCAAATGGCTCTTCTGTTCCAAGACATGGTGGGCATGATGATACAGCCGGATCCTACGGCCGAAGATCCTCCGATTACCCTTGAAGATGACAGAGGAGAAACGTCAAATCCACCTCCGGCTCTTTCAACAGCCAAAGAGGAAACTATCTCCAAAGCTGCCCTGGATGATTATATTGCTCAACAAATACGAGTTCACCAGGCAAATGAAGCGGTCGGCCAGGTCGTCAAAACTGGGCGACCATATCCGAGCTGGTATGATCAGATAAAATACCCGCTGGGCTACACGATCCCGAAATTCCATGTCTACAAGGAGACAGGCAATCCCCATCAACATGTTGCCCAGTTCAGGGCTCTTTGTGGCAATACCGGTGGCGATGATAAGCTCTTGCTTCGCCAATTCGTCGGCAGCTTATCGGAGACGGCGTTTGAATGGTACTCCGAGCTTCCAAACGACTCCGTCAAAACTTTCGCAGAGATGGAGTTGCTATTCACTCAGCGATTCGCGAGCGCCAGCGAACGCACCCCAATAACGGGGTTGATCAATGCAAGGGTGAAGCCGGGCGAAACTTGGGTTCAATATGCAATCCGATGGCGGAACCTGTGGTCGAAGTGCGAACAGCGCATCGAAGAAGCACCAGCGGTGGGCATGTTCGTGGGCACCCTAGACCCTCATGCAACGATTTCACAGTTCATGATGTTCTTTAAACCGACCACGTTCCAAGCTTTAATTGATAAGCTATCCCAAATGGATCAAATGGGTCACAGACCATCTCCCCCGAAGCCGGAACCGAGGAACGACAAGGGTAAAGGGAAGGTGACCTTCGTTGCAAACACTCAACAGCAGCCCAGTGCCCCAAAGCTAGCGGATCAACTGGAGGAGAGACGACGCTATTACAATGAGAAAATGAAGCGTCCTTACTCATTCCCACGGGACAAGACGAAGAGGCTGTTCGAGCTGGCTATGCGCAACAGGCTTATCAATTTGTCGAATCCAAGGCGACCACCGCAACCCAGCGAAGTGAATAATCCCAATTATTGCCCTTACCACCAAATGGTAAGCCACCCGATCGAGGATTGCTTCGTCTTTAAGGGATGGATCGAGGATCCGTACCTACAAGGCAAGTTTACATTGTCTGAGAAGTGGAAAGTAAACCCACCACAACCGCACACTACTAAGAAGACGGACACACCGGGGGCAACGTGCTCTTTTGTTAAGGAAGCTCCATGGGAGATGTCTCTTTCGGCCAAAACCAAAAGGATGCTGAATGATCTTCAGACATGCCCGGCGATCAAATGGAGGAATCCGCTAGAACCCCAGATCATCGAAGGGATGCTGAAGCCGCGCCTGACTCCAAAGATTGGTGGTGATGGCCCAAGCACTCACACCCAGTTGTTAAAATCTTCAAAGAAGAAGAAGAAAAGATCCAAAAAGCCCATGAAGCCTGGCGACAAGCGCACGGACCTGCAGAAATAGATCGACGCACTGGAGGAGTATAATCAGAAGGCGCGAACTCCCATCACACTCCAAGAATTCCTCAGCCACATCTTTCAGGAGGAAGATGATGGAGAAGGATCGTCGAATGAATCTGAGGATCACGTAGCAAGTTGCCATGTGATCTCTCATTCATCACTAGACAATGAAGAGGCTCCTTGCACAAAGAAACTGGGGGCAGACCCTGAACCAGAACTTCTGGGGCCATCAGATGAAATGATCGACACATTCCTCAACGAAGCTCTCCTGAAAAATAAAGTTGATCGGGAGCGCGAGACGACCATATTTGAAAGAGCCAAACGCCGACGACTAGACGAAAGAGTGGAGACACTCCCGCCGAATCGAGGAACATCCGTCATGGATAAAAACAAGTTTAAGACGAGGAAAAAGTTTGCTAAAGCCATATCATTGGGAATGAAGCTACTACCCTCTGAAGGAAATACTCCCGGTGAAGCAGAGATGCATCCTAGCTACTGCTCATATCATCGAAAGATTTCGCACCCCACCGAGGAATGCGACGCTTTTAAAAGATGGTGGCAAGGGTATGTTGCTCACCGGCAACATTTTAAACGGATGAAACGCAAAACTCAGCGGGAGCAAAGAAGTGCCAATGAGGAGCATAAAAGAGATACCGGTAACTATCGCATGGTCAACACCGGGGGATCGCAGGTTCTCACTTTCGGAAGCGACTCTGAAGAAGAGATGGCTCTTGGCCCTCTCTTTAAAGAATCCACCTTGGGGAAGGAAGAAGAACCGAAGGCCTGCAAAAACATTCAGCTGCGCAATCGCACGCTTCCAGAGAAGAATCTCGGACCAACGAGTAGAAAAGATAAGGGAAAAGAAAAGGTCTCTGAGGATATCGCCCTGGATGACCAAGTCATGAAAGAGCTAACCGCTAAGGACCCGCCAAAGAAGAGTAAGGTGGACTACAACGTGCTGGCGCACTTGAGGAAGTTACCCTCGCAACTCAGCATTCTCGACGCCCTTTTATTATCCAAAGAGGCGAGAGATTCATTGATCAAGGCGCTGCAAGAGCCAGAGCAATTCTAAGCTTTCCTCGCCGAAGAAAAGATGAAGGACGAGCTGGAAGAAGTACATACAGCCGATATTACCTTCGGCGATGAAGATCTCCTCCTTGGGACGTGCGGGCACAACCGTCCCCTTTATGTCTCAGGATACTGCCACGATATAAAGATAGGCAAAATCCTGGTCGACAATGGGTCTTCCGTCAATCTCCTCAATGTGCGAGTGTTGAAGGAAATCTGCATGAGCGTCCAGCATCTCGCTCGTGATAAAATCACCATCTCTGGTTTTGACTCCCAGTCATCGTGGACTCTCGGGTCTGTGATATTGACATTACGATTTAGTCTACTTGTCATGGATATTAAATTTCATGTCATTGACGCCAAGACATGCTATAACTCTTTGCTCGGCCGGCCTTGGTTACACGAGTACAATATCATCCCTTCTACACAACATCAGTGTATGAAATACTTTAAGGACGGTCTCGAGTATACCGTAACGGGAGAGCTGAATCCATTCTCCGTAAACGAAGTCCTCAAATATGAGGATGCAAAATACTTCCTGCTAGATTTTGAAGACACGGAGAGATGTCACAAACCGGAGAACAAAGCTATCACCACCATTCCCTTCTTCGGAAGTGATACTGAGGAAGAGGAAGAGATGGTTTATTCAGGCCTACCCCAGTATAACAAGCCAAGACCGTCCGCTCCTATGTTGATCTTTGGCAGCGACTCGAAAGATGAGGTCCATGCCATATTCTCCGCTCGGCCTTCAATACAAACATTCGCTGATGAAGAGCAAAGTTTGCAGATTGCCATGATTCCGCCCAAACATCATAAAGAGCTAGACGCGCTTGATACCTACACTGTAGAAGAGCTGCAGAAATTCTACGTCCCTCTCAGGCGAGAAGGAGAAAAGGCAATCATATTCTACCGCTCCAGGGAAACTAAAGTGGAGAAAGAAATCTGGCACGGCGCGGATCCTACACTTAACAGGCTTCAGCCCATCCGTCTGCCTAGATATTATACAGAAGGCTTGAAAAGGCTATTGAAGCGCCAAGGGATACCCTTCAAACAGACCGCTCGAAAAGCTAAGTTCTATTACAGGGTCTGGAACGTACCTGGAACTCAGCGTAAGTTGCCCAACGGGAGAATGGAAGCAATCGGGCTTGGATACGTTCGGTCCAAGAAACGGGAGCTACTCCGCGACTGCTATGTTGTACATGACTTTGATGAAGAAGGAAATGCTCAATGGGAGAGTGCTAATCCTGAACCAGAAAAAGTCCCCGACGTAAAAATGCCCAGTCCATCGTTCGAAGAACAAATGGACAAGCTTATAAGGAAAGCAGGTCAAAAAGTTCGAGACGACCATAACCGCGAAATGGCCATCTACGAGAAAACCAGGACGCAATGCCTTCTCCAACAGGCTGCGGAAAATGAAAATGCCCCTCCCTGTCAACCTGTTGTAAAAAAGGCCCGACGCAGAGGCAGAAACAAGTCAAAAAGCGGAAAAGGCATTCAGCAACGACAAAGCGGGACCAAGAAGTCACATGAGCGGGAATCGAGCGGTCTGGATTTGTCCCTTATGAAGAAGATGAGCCGAGCATACTCTTTTCCTCAAGCCAAGACAAAGAAGATACTTGACCTCGCTATAAAACATCAAATGATTATCCTCCCGGAGTCCAAGCAACCCGAGCAAGCTAACGAGGTCTCCCATCCAGACTATTGCTCTTATCATCGAGTAATGGGACACCCTCTCGAAGACTGCTTCACCTTCAAGAACTGGGTCGAAGATCAATATCAGCTTGGCAAATTCGCTCTATCCAGCAGTTGGAGGGTAACACCTCCACAGAAGCATGAACCCAAATCCACGAGAATAGAACCAGATCCACACCGGTCTTGGAAGCGATCTCGTACCTGTCATATGATAACACTATCAAAGGAAGAGCCTGAGAATATGGATGACCTTCCCTGGTGCTTCGAAAACAATGATGACGAGGTGATCTCAGAGTTTCTACCGGCGCCGAAAGAGCTGGAAGATGGAATACACGTTACTGCAGATAACCTCAAGAAAATTGATTTGGGGACGACGAGTGACCCGCGGCCGACATTCGTCAGTGAGCTATTGTCTGAAGAGAGGGTGGCTGCGCTAAAAGACGTGCTTATGCAGCATAGAGATTGCTTTGCATGGAACTATTCTGAAATGCCAGGATTAGATCCAGAGATTGCGGTCCACAAATTGGCAATATCCCCGGATGTCAAGACAATCAAACAAGCACCGAGAAGAATGTGGCTCGAGCTTGAGATGAGTATCAACACCGAGGTCAAGAAGCTAATCGACTCTGAATTCATCCAAGAGGTTCAGTACCCCGACTGGATCGCCAACATCGTCCCAGTGATGAAGAAGAATGGGACAGTGCGCATATGTGTGGACTTTCGGGATCTCAATAAAGCCTACCCGAAGGATGATTTACCAGTATCAGTCACTGAACTGATGATAGACAATACGTCCACTCACAAAGTTTTCTCCTTCATGGACGGCTCATCAGGATATAATCAGATAAAGATGCATCCCGAGGACCAGAAACATACCGCTTTCCGGACCCCTTTAGGCATATTCTGCTACAAAGTGATGCCTTTCGGTCTAAAGAACGCCGGTGCCACCTATCAGAGGGCCATGACGAAGATCTTCGATGACCTTATACATGAAATCGTTGAATCCTATATCGACGACCTCGTGGTGAAAAGAAAATCATACGAGGAACATCTCGAGCATCTGAAGATCGTGTTTCAATGCCTTCAGCAATACAACTTGAAGATGAACCCCCTCAAATGCGCGTTAGGGGTCTCCTCGGGCAAATTCCTAGGATTCATTGTCCGACACCGAGGTATCAAGATAGATCCGTCAAAGATCAAGGCGATCATGGAGATGCCCCCACCAAGGACTCTCAAGCAATTGCGGTCTCTCCAAGGGAAGCTCGCGTATATCTGGCGATTTATAGCCAATCTCTCTGGCAAGTGCCGCCCATACAGTTACTTGATGAAGAAAGGGACCCCGTTCATCTGGGATCACAAATGCCAAGGCGCGCTGGACGAAATCAAGCAAAACCTGCAGAATCAGCCGGTGCTAGCCGCCCCGGTCAAGGGAAAACCTCTCATTCTTTATACGACAGCCCTCGAAAGTTCGTTAGGCGTATTATGGACACAAGAGAACGACCAAGGGAAAGAAAGAGCTCTCTACTACTTGATTCGAGTTCTCCTTGGGGCAGAAAGCAATTATTCTCCCATCGAAAAACACTGCTTGGCGTTGATCTTCGCGATAACGAAACTCAGGCACTATGCATTGGCACATGAAGTCCGTCTCATATCGAAGGTGGATCCTCTTAAATATTTGATGTCAAAAGCCATATTGACGGGACATCTTGCTAAATGGTCCCTACTCTTGATGGAATTCTCGATAACTTATCGGCCTCTTAAGGCAGTGAAAGGCCAGGCCATCGCCGACTTCCTCGCTGAGCATCCGATACCGGCCGATTCCCTTTTGAATTGTGAACTGCCAGACGAACATGCGTTTGACGCAATCAACAGTGGTGATACTCGATGGGAAATTTATTTTGATGGAGCGTCTTCCATGATGAAGCGCAAACAAAGTACGCCCATAATCAAATCAGGGGTAGGCCTTATCTTCGTGACCCCACAAGGAGGGATAATGCGCTTTGCTTTCTCCTTAACAGAGCCGAGGACAAACAATGAAGATGAGTATGAAGCTTTGATAGAAGGCATCGAGATCGCCATCGACATGGGAATTGAAAACCACCTCATATACGGAGACTCCCAACTGGTCGTTAGTCAAGTAAACGGCGACCAGATGTGCAAACCAGAACTGGTGAAATATGGCGAGAGAGTACAGCAACTGCTGACTCAAATTCCCTCCTACACCCTCGAAAGCATACCGCCGCGGAAAATAGCAAAGCAGATGCATTAGCCAAGCTTGCTAAAGAACTGGCCGACGAGAACCTCGATGACGTGAGAATCGTTGTGCAAAGCCGTCGGGTTCTTGCACCGGCAGGAATATCTCCGGAATCATCCGAGGAAAAGGAAGCGACCGAGCAGACGAACCTGCAAATAAAAGACGAAGAAATGGTTGAGGATTGGAGAGAAGTCTTTATAGACTACTTTAAATCCCGTCGAACACCTGAAGATGCGTCTTCAAGATATCAGCTTATGAAACGAGCTCTGTCTTTCGCCTTCGTCAATGATACTCTGTACACGAGGTCATTTGATTCTCTGTGGTTGAGATGCCTGGGACCTGAAGAGGAGAAAAGAGTCATTCAGGAAACTCACGACGGACTCTACGGTTCTCATCAAGCAGGCCCGAAGATGAAGTTGAAGATCAAACGGATGGGTTATTACTGGCCCACGATGATTCAGGACTGCCTCGAGTATGCAAAGCAATGCCACTCGTGCCAGATCCATGGGGACTTTATCCATCAACATCCAAATCCATTACACCCGACAGTGGCTAGCTGGCCGTTTGAAATGTGAGGGACTGACATAATCGGCCCCATCGAGCCGACATCGTCCAGAGGACATCGTTTCATTTTGGAGACAACTGATTACTTCTCCAAATGGGCAGAAGCAGTACTGCTGAGGGAAGTGAAGACGGAGAATATCCTCCATTTCTTCAAGACACACGTCATTTATCGGTTTGGAACTCCGCGACGGATCATCTCTGATAACGGGCCAGCCTACAGAAGCCACAAGATCAGCCGCTTTGTACAATAGCACAACATAGACTGGAGATACTCCTCAGTCTACAATCCCCGAGCCAACGGTCTAGCGGAGGCTTTCAACAAGACCTTGACGAAAATCGTGAAAAAGACGGTGTCCCGAAATAAGAAGGACTGGCACGAGAGACTGCATGAAGCTCTCTGGGCATATCGAACTACGTTCAAGACGGCCACGAACACAACGCCGTACGCATTGGTATTCGGTACAGAAGCGGTACTCCCCCTCGAGATAGAGTTACCCTCTCTACGAGTGGCAGTTCATTACGAGCTGACGGACGAAGAGAACGCTCACCTTCACCTCGAGGAGCTTGATGCCCTTGATGAAAACCGGATCCTGGCGCAGCAAAATCTGGAAGCTTATAAAGCAAAGATAACGCGCTCATATGAAAGATTGACCAGGCCGAGGACATTCCGCCAAGGTGAACTCGTGCTAGTGGTCAAAGACCTATGATCCCCAATCGTGCCAAACGGGGAAAATTCGAGCCGAACTATGAAGGCCCGTACATCATAGACAAGGTCTACCAAGGTGGAGCCTATCTACTCATGGACATGCATGGTGAAAAACCTTTCAGGCTAATAAACGGTCGCTTCCTGAAGAAATACTACGCTTGACGAGTCACGGCCTAGGTCAACGATAGATGACGACGACTATGTCCGCTCGCTATCTTTCTAAGCCCAAACTCTATAAGTAGTAACCGGCTTACTTTACGACAGACCGAAACGTCCTTAAACTAACGACGGACCGAAACATCCTTAAACTAACGACGGCCCGAAACGTCCTTAAACTACCAATGGACCACTATGTCCTAAAACTAGCCGTTGACCGAGATGTCGATAAACTACAGTGGATTGCAGCGTCCCAAAGCTGATATATATATAAAAAAAAGAATAAAAAAAAGAAAAGAAAAAAAACGGTATGTCCATAAGCAAAATGGGCACGGATGAAAACCCGAAAGGGCTCCGTGAGTAAAAACAGCAGGGCTACCGGCGAGTTTTGTGAAAACCCGAAAGGGGGCAACCTCGTTAGAAAAAAAAACGAAAAAAAAACGGTATGTCCATAAGCAAAATGGGCACGGATGAAAACCCGAAAGGGCTCCGTGAGTAAAAACAGCAGGGCTACCGGCGAGTGTTTGTGAAAACCTGAAAGGGCGCAACCTCGTTAAAAGACACTTACAGGGTCCTCTCGACCTTGTGAGGAGAAATCACCCGCGTGAGATCCTTACGACTCACAAAGGAGCAACACACTTAGGGATCCCCATGATTCCTAAGGAGAAATTACACTTGCGAGATCCTCACGACTCGTAAGGAGAATCCTCTTATGAGACCCTCACGACTCATAAGATTTGAAAAGCTTAAGCTACAGAGACCTAAAACTTGTTTTTAAGCAACCCCCACAACCTCCGATACTGCCCTACAAGCGGCTCAATGCTGACCCTTGTATACAATCCATGGGCGCGAATAAACATTTCCCTAACCAAGTCCCATCCGTGACTAGGGATATGTCTACATGGGGAGCAACCCTTGTAAGTCCTCTCGACTTATAAGGATAAAACACTCTTGTAAGATCATTATGACTTATAAGAGAACATACACTTAGGAGTCCTCACGATTCCTAAGGAAAACACACACCTATGAGATCCTCACGACTTGTAGGGAGAAATACCTTTGTGAGACCCTTATGGCTCATGAAGTCAAAAGCCTTGGTCGACAGGATCCTAACCCTGTTCGCTAAGCCACCTTTGTTCGATATCGACAGAGGCAGATGATGATTCGCTTCTGGCAATATTCCAGTTGTAGCAGTGCTGATGCCGAAATCGGTGTCTAATTCCAAGCTTGTAGCAAAAAGCTTGTGAGCCACACAGGCATACGAAATAGCCGAAATGATGGGGCAATTTGCAATCAGCAAGTAAAAAAATGTATGCATGCAAAATAGCCGAAATGATTGGGCAACTCGCAATAAAAAGCAGCGAGTAAGAATAAAATAAACAGCCGAAATGATTGGGCACCGCGCAAAATAGCCGAAATGATTGGGCAATCGCGACCTTCACGATATAAATGCTGAAATGATAGAGCATCGCGGAAAGAAATAAAATAAAAATGAAATTTATGCCCTACAGGTGATATCATGTCAATCCCTGTATACAATCCAGGGGCGCAAACAAAGAAGGAATTACACTCCTCCTCCCCAGGCTTCTTCAGAAGAAGAAGCCAAATCTCGACGGCTCACAGATAGCCTTAAGATCATCTCAACATTCGGCTCATTACAACGTCAAGCAAAGCGGAACAGCGGCAACTCCCAGTTCCATGACTCGGCGGTGTACAGACGACCGAGAGTCAAATTCCGACTCCGTGAAATGCGGGTAAAGTCAAAAATTCCTGGTCACGTGGAACACGGATAACGTCATTTCTGACCCCGTGGAAAACGTCCAGAGCGGATTCTGGTCCTCGCAGAGCATGGTAGTGAACCCGTGTGAAGCATCTAGAGCGGAGTCTAGTCCTCGCCGAACACGGCAGTGAACCCATGGGAAGCATCTAGAGCAAAATTCCTGGCTATGTGGAACGCGGATAACGTCACTTCTGACCCCGTGGAAAATGTCCAGAGCGGGTCCTGGTCCTCGTAGAGCACGGCAGTGAACCCGTGTGAAGCATCCAGAGCGGAGCCTAGTCCTCGTCGAATACGGTAGTGAACCCGTGGGAAGCATCTAGAGCAAAATTCATGGCTACGTGGAACGTGGATAACGTCACTTCTGACCCCATGGAAAACGTCCAGAGCGGATCCTAGTCCTCGCAGAGGACGGCAGTGAACCCGTGTGAAGCATCCAGAGCGGAGCCTAGTCCTCGCTGAACACGGCAATGAACCCGTGGGAAGCATCTAGAGAAAAATTCCTGGCTACGTAGAACGCGGATAACGTCACTTCTGACCCCGTGGAAAACGTCCAGAGCGGATCCTGGTCCTCCCAGAGCACGGCAGTGAATCCGTGTGAAGCATCCAGAGCGGAGCCTAGTCCTCACCGAACACGACAGTGAACCCGTGGGAAGCATCTAGAGAAAAATTCCTGGTTACGTGGAACGCGGATAACGTCACTTCTGACCCCGTGGAAAACGTCCAGAGCGAGTCCTGGTCCTCGCAGAGCACGGCAGTGAACCCGTGTGAAGCATCCAGAACGGAGCCTAGTCCTTGCCGAACACGGCAGTGAACCCGTGGGAAGCATCTAGAGAAAAATTCCTGGCTACATGGAACGCGGATAACGTCACTTCTGACTCCGTGGAAAACGTCCAGAGCGGATCCTGGTCCTCGTAGAGCACGGCAGTGAACCCGTGTGAAGTATCCAGAGCGGAGCCTAGTCCTCGCCGAACACGGCAGCGAACCCATGGGAAGCATCTAGAGCAAAATTCCTGGCTACGTGGAACACAGATAACGTCACTTCTGACCCCGTGGAAAACGTCCAGAGCGGATCCTGGTCCTCGCAGAGCACGGCAGTGAACCCATGTGAAGCATCCAGAGCGGAGCCTAGTCCTCGCCAAACACGGCAGTGAACCCATGGGAAGCATCTAGAGCAAAATTCCTGGCTACGTGGAACGCGGATAATGTCACTTCTGACCCCGTAGAAAACATCCAGAGCTGAGCCTGGTCCTCGCCGAACACGGCAGTGAACCCGTGGGAAGCATCCAGAGCAAACATCGGACTGTGGAGTCCTTAAATCCACGGACTATGATGTCCTTAACCTTGACCGTGATGTCTTAAAACTAACAACATTGGACTGTGAGGTCCTTAAACTCACGGACTATGATGTCTTTAACCTTGACAGTGATGTCTTAAAACCAACAACATCGGACTGTGGAGTCCTTAAACCCATGGACTATGTTGTCCTTAACCTCGACCGTGATGTCTTAAAACTAACATTGGACTATGAGGTCCTTAAACTCATGGACTATGATGTCCCTAATCTCGACCGTGATGTCTTAAAACTAACAACGGACTGTGGAGTCCTTAAATCCACGGACTATGACGTCCTTAATCTCGACCGAAATGTCTTAAAAGTAGCAACGGACTGTGGAGTCCTTAAATCCACGGACTATGATGTCCTTAACCTTGACCGCGATGTCTTTAAACTACGGTACCCCGGAAAACATCTAGAGCGGAGCCTGGTCCTCGCCAAACACGGCAGTAGACCCGTGGGAAGCATCCAGCGCAACACCTGACCCCGTGAAATACGGATAAGGGCAACTTCACCCATCGCTTGCGGGTCCTCATGACTCGTAAGGGAGCAAATTCTCTTGTGAGATCCTTACGACTTTCAAGAGAAAACACGCTTAGGAATCCTCACGATTCTTAAGGAGAAATTACACCTACGGGAACCCCTCGCCTGTAGGGAGAAAAATTCTTTATGAGACCCTCACGGCTCATAAAGTTGAAAAGTCTTGGGAGGTAGACCTTAACCCTGAATCCTAAGCCATCGTTGTCCTGCAGAGAAATTGAGATAGACTATCCACAGAATACATTTAATAAAAATGGAGACACCATGATGAAGAAAAATACGTCCTTTATTCACGAAGCAGAATGGATACAGAGTACAATTCGTGGAGGAACAAAAAATAATAATAATGTACTTTATTCAGGAGTATGTACAAAGCAAAAAGGGAGACACCATGATGAAGAAAAATACGTCCTTTATTCAGGAGTATGTACAAAGGAAAAATTAAAAAAAAGAGTATATACAAAGTCTTCAGGCCGGCGAACGATTTAGCAGCTTGGTCAGCTCATCCCTCTTTCGTTGGGCCTCGCCTTCGTAATTCAAAATCGCCAAAAGATGGGCCTCCGCCTGAGCTTGCTGGGCCTGATATGAGGCGAGCCGGCCTTCGAGCTCTTTCTCGATAGCCTTGTGAGCCTCAACCCTTTCGCGAGTGAACACCACGGCTTTATCGATGGCCACCACCTCTTTGATGGCCTCCTGAAGTACTCGCTAGAGTTCATACGCTTCGTTGGCCTTGGCTGTAAGATTGGCGTTAAGCTCGTTCAGCGCCTTAGAAGCCAGCTCCCTCTCCGAGAATTTGCGGCCGAGTCTTTTCTCACATGACACCATGTTTGCCGCACACCGCTGAATCAAACCCCGCAGGCCCATTTCGCAGCTGCAGCCTCCGAAGAAAGATGGGTACACTCAAGCACGTGCAGACAGGTTTCCACCTGACGGCAAAACTCAACCCAGACTTGCACCACGGCCTCGCTGTGATAGGTAGCAAGAAAGGGAAAAGAACCGTTAGCCTCAGTAGCAAACGCCTCGGCCGTGATTACACTACCCGCACGAAGCTCCTCGATCAGGGATAACATGGAGTCGAGGCTTAATTTTGCCAGACGGTATGAGGCTCGCAAAGCATAAGGGCCGGGCGGCATGACGATGTGCGACTCCAGCGCTATGAGAACTGGCAAGGCTGTTCAGATTTATATAAAGATCAGTGAAACTTTAAAGCAGAAGAACAAGTAGGACAATATTGAGACTTTACTTACCCACGGTCATGCAAGAAGAAGCCGAAGGCTCCCCTGGCCCTTCGAGAACCTCAACCTCGTCGTCGGCCTCCAGAACTGTAAAGGACGTCAGTGTCATTTCGCAAAATAACAACAATGCTATGAAAAGATAGTAAAAAACACTCACCTTGCTGTTCATATCAGATTTTTGCATTTTTATACCGCCCAATTTTTATCACATTGCTTATCGGTAGATACTCTTGAGCCGTGTTTGCTAGTAAAATGCAGGATACAGGTTCTCGGTTCTAAAAACGGTAAAATTCATGGAAAACACGACAAAATCCGGGTTCCTGCCAACCACTGAGAAAACACGGTCTCCGCTCTTCATCCGTATGTTGCAAGATACCAGTTTAAGAGACAAAATGTCAAATCAATGTCGTTTTCATGCACAAGGCTCAATGGCAGTACAAGATCCAAGAAATCTACGCGGAGCTCGAGGCAATCATGACAAAAACATCCACAAAAGTCCACCTTTCCCTCAACAGAAATTCTGGAAAAATCGTGAAGACAATTTGAGAAAATACATAAGCCAGAATAAAGTACACAGCAAACCAGGAAAGCACAAAAAATCCCATGCCCTAACTCCACCAGAGTGCCGCGGATCCGCGGCATAGGGAGGCTTAGGCCGCGGATCCGCGGCCATACTGTGGAGTCAGAGTATGGGCTTTGGGGGTTATTTTGGTCATTTCATATGTGTTCTGGTGGTTGCCCTAGATTTCCATTCTCCAGCCTATAAATAGCCCAGAACTTTGTGAAGGAAAGGGTCCATTCTTGTATTTTCATTTTGCCAGGTTTAGTTGTGTTTCTTCTTCCTCTTCTCACCTCTTCTCCATTAAACTTGTAGTGAGCTTGTGAGTGAAGAGTGATGAATAAAGAAGAACCGTTTATTATCATGCTTGTCTCATTATCTTGCTAATTGTTGTAATTTTAATTTGTTAACTAGTTGTTGTTATTTCTTGTGTTTCTTTCTTCTCTCTTTTTCTTTATCCTTAAAACGACCATGATGCTTACGCTCGATCCTCGCCAAGGTGAGGTCGCAAATAGCTAGTCGTGTTCTTCTAATCTCTTTCTTTCTATCTTCCTCTTTTGTTTTGTTTTATTTTTCCGTATCATGATGTGTGAGTAGTTCATACTTGTTAGGGTAGGATAAGGGAAGTTTGAGAGAAGGAAATCTCTCTCACTCTTTCCTTGCCCAACAGCTTAATTGGACTCCCGTTAATTGAACCACAATCCGCTCCTTACGGCACCCTATCCTACATGATAGCGGTGATTCCGTAGTGAGACCGGTTGTGGTTGAATTAACCGGAGGTTATGGCTAAGAGCCAAGAACGGACGGACAAGCATCAAAAGGAAGAACTTATGCGTTGGAAAGCCTAGCTTATACTCGCAAGTTCCTTCCTAGTCGTGCTAATCCCCGTTGTTGCTGATTACCGTAACACCGATATTAAGAGGGGCAACGAAAGATGTGGAGACTCCTAACTCAAACTAACCTAATCCTAACCCTAACAAGCTATTTTTTTAAATATCAACTTAACACTTAGATAATAACAAACAAATCTGAACTCTCGGACTTAACTCGTTAAAACACATTGAAAAAGACTCCCATCTCCCTGCGGACGACCTGTACTCAACCGGCTAGCCACAAGCGAAACCGTCTTGATTGCGGTATTTAAACTAAAATTTGAACACGCAGAATCGCTAACAATCAAATGGCGCCGTTGCCGGGGAGACGGTAGTTTATTTCCTTGTGTAATTTCGGGTTAACTTGTGAATATAACCGAAAAACAAAACAAAAAAATATACATTGTAAAAAAAACCATCTTGTTGTTTTTGATTAGGTTTTGTGCAAGTGTGCAGGAAAATACGAAGTTCAATATCGGCGCCAAAGACGTCGGATAATACGGAGTTCAAGTACAGTGTCAAAGACGTGGGAAGATAGACCCACATTTTGCGGCTACACCGCGACGGACAAAACGAAGCATCCGGTCTACTGAAAAATCTGGAGCAGTTGCAGTGAGCAAATCCAATTTCAGGACATCCAGACAACCAGAGGAGACACAGACCAGCATCTCCACAAAATTTCAAGGCCCAAGCCCACCATCTTGCCGCGGAACCGTGGCTTAGGCACATGTTTGGCCGCGGAACCGCGGCCATTTAGTGGCTTCAGGGTCCCATATTCTCTGTAAGTGTTCCTCTCCTCTCTCCCACTCCTCTGAACTCCACTGAACTGTGTTTTCTGTAGATTTCTTTGCGCAAACTCTTCTCCCCCTTCCAATAAACTGTTCTTGTGCAGGATTCTTTGCGCCGCAAATAAAAATTGTTTGCAGTTGATTTGTTACTGCTTTGCATTTCTTTAATACGGACTTAAGGGGCTTGAAACCAATCCAGATTGGGTGGGGATTTCATCACCCTTCCCAGGACCCCAAAAATCACAAAAGCATATGCATTGTCCATTGTAAATTAAAAAATACTAGACTTCAGCCCTAAGGACTTCGCGCTCATTAGGAGAAGATAAACCGTGTTTAGAACCTCGCTTAACGGTATATTGTTTACGGGGTGTCTAGGAAAGTGTTAAAGGCGCAACCGCCGAAAGAGAAAGGGTTATTTAATTAAGGAACTTCGCGAAAGCGTTGGACAACCTTCCCTTATCTCTGCACTTACCTGGCCTCGTGATCAGTGTATTTTTAAGCCCGTTTCTCGACACTGTTTAACTTCGACAATCAAGTTCAGGAGCAGGTCTAGTAGACCTAGGTTACCCTAGATCTAGGTGTGATTGTGCATATCTTGTTTGTGATTACTTAAGCCGTATATCCGTACATATTTCTGTAAATCTCTTTCTAAAAACAAAACAAAAAAAAAAGAAAAAAAATCAAAAACTTTTATAAAAACTTGCCCTTTGTCGCCAAATCCATTTTTTTTACCCACCACCCATCGCCTTTCTCCATTGACGTTTTCTTACCCTCACCTTCTCCGTTTTGACTATACTAAACTCGTTTAGTGTATGTCCGCTTGGACTCGGGACACTAGCGCCCGTCTAGTCCGCGTTACGTTAGTCGCTACCGACTACGCGATCGACTCCGAAGTCGATACTCCGTCCACTCCTCTTTCACCCCTTCCTTTGCCGGCCAACTCCGACGTTGACCGGAATTCTGTTCATACATCTTCACCTTCACCTTCACCAACCTCTTCTTCCGCGATGTCGGGATTTAATCCGAACATCTCTTTGACCACCCCTGGATTGGCTCCACCTCCTACGGAGACCAATATCCCACCACCACCGCCTGTTGTAGCACCGCAGCGAATCGCGCTCCAGGATCGTTTCTATCCCACCCGTTCTGCACTTCCCACCTGTCTTTCTCTTCCTCCGGCCAATGGGGACAACTTTGAAATTAAGCCCCACTTCATCAACATGCTTCCACGTTTTCATGGGCTTGAATCTGAAGATGCCTATATCTTCATCAACAAATTTCAAAACGTCTGTGCCATGATGAAAACCACCCAGCTGTCGGACGATGCTATACGTCTACGGGTCATTCCGTTCACTCTATGCGATCTTGCTGAAAAATGGCTGTATAGCACCGCTTCCCACTCAATCACCAGCTGGGACGAGTTTGTTAAAGCATTTCTAAAGAAATTTTATCCGAATCATAAAACCGCAAGGATTCGAAATGAAATCAACCAATTCTCTCAGCTTCCTTCTGAACCCTTCTGGAAGTGCTTTGACCGATACAAAGACCTTCTTGTTCAGTGTCCCCACCACGGTATAGAGAAATGGCAACTCTGCCAAACCTTATACGAGGGCCTGAACCCAGCAACGAAGCAGTTTTTGGAAACCATCTGTCAGGGCCACTTCCTATCCAAATCTGACGAGGAAGCGTGGCAATTCTTTGACGATCTTGCGGAGCAAACGCTACAATGGGAGAGCACCAGACCGACTTCTTCTTCTTCTACCTCCACTTCTACCGGTCAGTCTAGGGTAGGAATCCACCAACTTGATGTCTCTATTGCGATGAAAGCTGAAATGGCTGCAATAACAAGAAAGCTTGAAGCGATAGAGAGCAAATTTTCTGCTCCTGCTCCTGCCCCTGTTCTCCCCCTTCGTACCATCTGCGCTTGTTGTTCCGATCCTTCATACTTGACCGAAGAGTGTCCTTACAATCCACCCTCGCAAGGACAGGATCAGGTCAATGCTGCATTTCAGCAAAGACCGAGGAATGATCCATACTCTTCCACCTATAATCCCGGTTGGAGGAACCATCCCAATTTCGCCTGGAATCAGAATCAGAATCAATTCCAAGGCAACAATTTCCAAAGGGCCCCTCCACCGCAACAACAAGCGCAAAAACAAACTCAACATCAATATCAGCAGCACTTCCAACCCCAACCTTTCCAAAATCAGACGAACAACTTTGCACCCAACAATTCTTTTCCACCAAACAACTTTGTTCCGTCAAACAACGATAAGGTTTCCTCGCTCGAACGAAGTCTGGAGGCGTTCGTTAAACAATCGACCCAATCCACTGCCAACATCCAGTCTTCCATTCAGTCCTTAGTGCAACACACTGCCGCACACGGGCAAAGCATCAAGACCATCGAGGCCCAGATTGCACAGCTGAACGCGGCCTTAAGCGAGCGAGAGAAGGGGAAGCTTCCGTCCCAGCCACTCCCAAATCCCGGTCACCCACATAATGCACATGTTGCTCTTGAACAACAGAACCATAATGTGAGTGCCGTGACCACACTGAGATCGGGAAGGATGCTGCAAAACAACATTGGCAAATGAATCAACGATGACACCCCGGCCGCTTCTTCTTCTTCTTCTTCTTCTTCTTCTTCTTCGTCTTCTGAGCCTATTCTCCGTTCTTCACAAGGCTCACCTTCCTCTTCTTCTGCTCCGAATGGAACCACTTCTCACTCCACGAAAACACCTGTTCTGGGATCCATTCCGACTCCACAATCTCCTCCTCCAGCATTAGACTCAACCAATTTTCAAAATGTTCCATTTCCAAACCGGTTGAGGTCTAACAAACAAAATCCACAAATGGAGAAGATTCTGGAGTTATTTAAGCAAGTTAACATTAACATTCCTCTTTTAGATGCTGTCCAACAAGTCCCGTCTTACGCGAAAATCTTAAAGGACTTGTGCATGAAAAAGAGGAAGTCTCAGGTACCAAAGAAAGTTTTCTTGGCTAGTGCTGTGAGTGATGCTCTTACCCAATCTTTACCACAAAAACGGAAGGACCCTGGCTGTCCTACGATTTCAATTACCATTGGGGATAAGAACATCAACCGCGCACTATTAGATCTTGGTGCCAGTGTTAACCTGCTTCCGTATTCAGTATACGAGCAATTAGGCGTCGGAGAGCTGAAACCCACGCACTGCACTCTCCAAATGGCCGACCGATCGATCACCCATCCTAGGGGTGAGCTAGAGGATGTGTTAATAAAAGTCGGGGACTTCATATTCCCCGTTGACTTCATTGTCTTAGATACACAGCCTGTAGCTAACCCCCGGAATCAAATTCCGGTGATACTCGGTCGCCCATTTCTCGCAACCTCAAATGCTGTGATCAATTGTCGCAATGGTTCGATGAACCTCTCTTTTGAAAATATGACGATTGAACTCAACATTTTTAGGTTAGGGAATCAGCCCACCGAACCTAATGCTCATATACTGGACGTCTGCTCGATCCAGGAGATCACCCCAGAAGAGTGTGAATTCGAGGAGTTTCTATTTGATCACGATAATCTTGACGCCACTAGTGCGTTTCTCTTCGAACCTGCTGCTGTTTCTGCACCCGACAACGACTACGAGTGTTTCACGTTCTCGAACGATCTTAGCCGCACAAAACCCGAGTTTGAATCCTTCGACTTTCCAGATGAGTTACCTGAACCATCCAACTCGGTTGCCTACACTCATTTTGAACCTTTGCTGGAGTCCTTTGAGTTCGAGACCTTTGCACCAATCTTGCCTTCCATCGTTTCACCTCCAACGCTCGAACTCAAGCCTTTGCCGTCTCACCTTAAGTACGCTTACTTAGGTGAGAACGAGACCCTCCCTGTCATCATCTCGGCTTCTCTAGCCCCCGAGCAAGAGAAAGCCCTTCTCTCGGTCTTGCACAGCAACAGGCAAGCTTTTGGCTGGTCCATGGCGGACATCAAGGGGATTAGTCCCCTGATCGTTGAGCATCACATTCATCTGATGGATGATGCCAAACCAGCCCGGGATCCATAAAGACGTCTCAATCCAGTCATGAAAGAGGCTGTGAAGAAGGAGATCGTAAAATGTCTAGATAGTGGTATCATTTACCCTATCTCTGATAGCCAGTGGGTTAGCCCTATTCATGTTGTCCCCAAGAAGTCGGGCATCACGGTCATAACCAACGAGGCGAACGAGTTAATCCCTACTCGCACCCAAACTGGGTGGCGAGTTTGCATTGATTACAGAAAACTCAACGCCGCAACGCGGAAAGACCACTTTCTGCTACCTTTCATTGACCAGATGCTTGAACGATTGGCCGGACACGAGTACTACTGCTTTCTTGATGGCTACTCCGGCTATAATCAAATCCCCATCTCCGAAAAAGACCAGGACAAAACCACATTCACTTGTCCTTTCGGCACATTTGCATATCGACGCATGCCCTTTGGGTTATGCAATGCGCCCGCTACCTTCCAGCGGTGTATGATGGGAATTTTCTCAGACATGGTGGAAAAATTTCTGGAGATTTTCATGGATGACTTCTCCATCTTCGGCGATTCCTTCAACGAGTGTTTGCTGCATCTTGACGCTGTCCTTACCCGATGTAAGGACAAGAATCTCACTTTGAACTGGGAGAAATGCCACTTCATGGTGCGCGAAGGTATTGTCTTAGGACATATCATCTCGCAAAATGGCATAGAGGTTGACAAAGCAAAGATTGAGGTCATTTCCAATCTGCCTCCTCCCCGATGCGTCAGAGATATCCGAGCCTTCCTTGGCCATGCCGGTTTCTATAGACGGTTCATCAAGGACTTTAGCAAGATTGCTAGGCCCTTGACTCTTTTGCTGGCCAAGGACACACCATTTGACTTCAACTCGAGCTGTATGACTGCATTCGAGTCATTGAAACTCTCACTCACTTCTGCTCCCGTTCTTTCTTCACCTGACTGGACGCACCCATTTGAGATTATGTGCGATGCATCCGACTTTGCCATTGGTGCTGTCCTTGGACAACACATCAACAAGATGCCGCACATAATCTATTACGCGAGCCGAACCCTGAACGACGCCCAACTCAATTATACAACAACTGAGAAGGAATTCTTAGCTGTTGTATTTTCTTTAGAAAAGTTCATGCCCTACCTCATCGGCTCTCCAGTCATTGTCTACACTGACCATTCTGCTCTGCGCCATCTTTTTGCGAAGAAAGATGCAAAATCTCGGTTAATCCGTTGGATCCTCTTGCTTCAAGAGTTTGACCTTGTCATTAAGGACAAACGAGGATGTGAAAACGTGGTTGCGGACCATCTCTCACGACTTCCTTGTTCGCCTTCGCTTCCAATTCCGATCAACGACGTTTTCCCGGATGAACAGCTCTTGACAGTATCGTGCGAACCCTGGTTCGCAGATATTGTGAACTATTTGGCCACGGGATTACTACCAACCGAATGGTCAAGTCAGGACAGACTTCGCTTCTTATCCCAAGTAAAACACTTTTACTGGGACGAACCCTACTTGTTCAAGTACTGTCCCGACCAGATTATTCGTCGGTGTGTCCCTGACGAGGAATTCAAGAGTGTGTTGTCATTTTGCCACGATCAAGCGTGTGGCGGGCATTTCGGGCCCAGAAAGACAGCTGAGAAGATCTTGCAATGTGGTTTCTACTGGCCACAACTCTTCAAAGATGCTCATGACTATTGCAAGACTTGCTCCCGGTGCCAACACATGGGCCGGATATCCCGGAGGAACGAAATGCCGCTCCAACCGATCTTGGTTGTGGAGATTTTCGATGTTTGGGGGATAGATTTCATGGGGCCGTTTCCCAGATCTTTTGGGAACTTGTACATCCTTCTCGCTGTTGATTACGTCTCTAAATGGGTCGAGGCTGTGCCCAGCCGGACTAACGACAACAAGGTTGTCATTAGGTTCCTTAAAGAAAACATTTTCTCCCGGTTTGGGCACCCCGAGCGATCATTAGCGACAATGGAAGTCATTTCTGCAACAAGACTTTCGAGGCCTTGATGCAGAGGTATTCCATTAATCATAAGCTCTCTACGCCCTACCACCCCCAAACCTGCGGGCAGGCCGAAGTTTCAAATCGGCAAATCAAGCAGATACTGGAGAAGACGGTTTCCAAGAACCGTAAGGATTGGTCGCTGAAACTCACTGATGCCCTTTGGGCCTTTCGAACCGCTTATAAGACCGACCTTGGCATGTCTCCCTATCGGCTTGTGTACGGAAAAGCCTGCCACCTACCTGTCGAAATAGAGCATCGCGCATTTTGGGCGATAAAGGAGCTGAATCTGTCTCTCGAGGATGCGGGCAGCCATCGGAAGCTGCAGTTGAACGAACTGAGCAAGCTTAGGGATGAGGCTTACGATAACGCGGTTGTCGTTAAGAACCGAACGAAGGTGTTTCACGATAAACACCTTTTGCGCAAAACCTTCGTACCTGGCCAGCAGGTACTGCTCTACGACACCCGACTTCACTTCCATCCTGGAAAGCTCAGATCTCGCTGGAAAGGACCGTATTTTGTGCGGAATGTGTATCCGCTGTTGGAGATAGTGCCCTCATAGTCAATTATTGGATCGCAGGTACGTGATTGCAATGATTTCGGATGACCTATCCCGGTAGAACAGTCTTACTCGAGATGATAGTATGCAATCTGGTTTGCCTTTATCAGTCGTGTACATGTTCAGGTGACTGATTGCATGTTACACTTTGATAGAGCCCTTAGGATCTTGCTTTACTACCAACAGTATGATGGCGATCATATACGTGAGAGTTGGGTAGTTTATATGCATATCCTTAATTGTGGTCCCTAGTCGTGGGAGTTTCGAGACAGGGCATCGATACTCCGGAGTAGACTAGTGTATACAGTCGAGACCCCGACGAGGGGCGGTGGCCGGTCTCACAAGCCACTGGTGTCAGTTGGATCACCTAAGATGTATACAGGTGCTCATTGAGTTATGAGTACACCGGACAGGACTCGCCGGGAATCTGCTAGTTAGTACTATACCTATCGTCAGATAGCAGTTCCCTGGTGACGTGTGTACAGGTTAGTTCATCGACCTGAGGTCGTCATTTGTCTCGTGTGAGTTCCCACTGTACTTTGATTTCTACCCTACCACGGCTCAAAGGAGTCGTGCAAACAGGTAGCTTTTGGGTACAGTCCCGAGCCATATGGAGGCACGTGAGCGGATCGGCAGGGGATTCGTCTCTCCCGGTATTGGGGGCAAGGTCGTGCTGTGTCTAGGAGAGCCATTACACAAAGTCCATGGCCATGGCAGGAGATTTACTGGTAGGTACTCCAGTAGTATCTCAGGGTGTTATTGGGCTACACTCCGACACGACTTATACTGCTATTGGGGGTCTGACGTTACTAGCCCCCTAGGCGGATATGCGATACTCATTGACGAACGGACCGGACTGTATATACATTGTCACTGTTAGGCTCAGTAGGGTTTCCGGATGAGTTCGCTCATCGGCCTCCCTTGAGTTCGCTCATCGGCCTCCCTTGAGGTCAGTCCATGGGCAGCCGTTACGCATAGCTAGTGCCGCTGACAGTTTGTGGTTAAACCCACTGCTAGGGTACTGACGAGTCATTAGAGTCCCCCACAGACAGTTTCCCAAGTTCGGGCGAAACGTTGTAGAGGCCGTATGGTTTTATGGCAGGGTTCGGAAAATGCACGTGCGTTTACGCACGTGTCAGTTTTCGGGCAGATGATACTGGTCGGCTTTGGTTTAAGCCGGATCCGAGTATTATATTGAGTAGATATAATATCTTTGTCTCAGTTACATTTGTATTCGGTCGTAATACAAATGCGGGTATATTTATACAGTTACGGGGTTATCCTGAAAGTCGTTTCAGGATCACTTTTGGAAGTTGCCAGTTTTCAGTTTTCTATCAGCCGTCTTTTAACATTCGGTTAAAGACGGATTTATCTTTTCTTCAGTTGAGGTGAGTCAGTGTTCTAGAAGCATCTAGATGAGGTGACTAGGATTAATTGGTGTTGAGTTTTCATTGGATGCATTTAATGGTTCATTAATGCATGATGACTAGGTTTATGACTCATGCTTTAACATTAAAGCATTTTGTTTTGGTTAAGATCTTTTGTTCATGATATTATTTCTAATGGTCACCTCCCTCCTCCTACCATCACCTCCCTCCACCTATATATGGCCGGCCCCTCCACACACTCTCTCACTTGATGTTTCATTTGCTAGAAAAGATTATGATAGGATTTGAGGTGTATGGAATTTCACAGCTCATTTCATTCCAACACCCGATTCCCACGGCAACTTCATTAACCGTCCGTCCATAGCTTTGGACGAAACGAGACAAAGTCATCTACTCATTCTCTACATCATTCTTGGTCGTCTCTTTTAGCAAACTTGACGACCGAGATGCCTCGAGTCAGAGGCGGGAGCCCGTTTAAAGAATCAGTGATGTGGTGCCACCTGGACGAGCAGATCGGAGATCGACGAGCTCAGAGCAGCCGCAACGGAGCGTGGGATGATGGTTAAAGAACGAAGGACTCGGATCGTTCGGTATAACCTTTCTACACTCTTTACAGTTTGTTAGTTTAGCAATAATGGTAGATCCGGGTTAAAGTATACGATAGCGCCAGTTAAAAAGTTTTTGTTCCGTATTTGGCGTCTGTAGACGGCCGGGGCGCTAGCGTAGACTTACATTCGCAGGGCGCTGTGGATTTGGAAAATCCAAAGGACGGTTCATTTTTCAAAGTGAACGGACACCGATGCAAACCGTACCTTAGCGCCGAACCAACAGAGGAGCTCCTGTTCTTACAGGAGCCGGTTTACCCTGAATGATCTTCCTCTGCCTACCTCCAAACTTCGGTTATCCAGCCAAGAACAGTGGACACTGTTCCAAATAAGTTTGGGGGTATGTACAAACCATTTTGTATATATTTGTGTATATTCTTTTTCTTTTTCTTTAAAAACAAAAACAAAAAATTTGTGTATCGCTAACCGACAGTTTTGACCCCTCAAATAATCTCTTCATGCAACGACAGTGAGGACACTGTCCAGTTTAAGTTTGGGGGTACGCTCGGTACGCATTTCTTACCTTCGCATTCATGTGTATATTTTGCATCTGCATATTAAAATCCATAAAATCCATAAAAATCTGAAAATTTTCTAAAAAATATAAAAACTTTTTTGTCAAGTTAGCTTGTGGAAGAACTCTGATTCAACATTTCGACGGTTTTTGTTTGAAAAAATAGGAATAACTAAATCTTATGTTTAGATTCTGAAAACCTGAAAGATAACTCTCCTTTGAAGTTAACTATAGCTGATATACGTCTTTACATCACACTACACGTGTCGTGAGTTTTTGGGAATTAGATGACAAGTCTGTTATGTTTAAAAACTTTTAAACAGATAGATGATTTTCTGAGGATCAAATAGGTTTGTTCTGAAATAAGTAATGCCAAGAATAGTTTATGAAGTAAAGCGAATATGAAGGAATGTTATTGATGCCGTAATTGGAACTAAGTCTGAAAAATAACCCATCTGAAACTTGATTGGAATGATTACACACCGAACCCACTAAACACGTCTTTTATCCAAAAAAAATAATTGAACTGCCGGTTATATCTCCGTTCGTATTAAATCATCTGATTTTCACGCCAAACTGTCTTTTGTTTTTGGACCTAGGTAACTTGAGTAATTAAGTCCGCTGGGGTGTTTCTACACCTAATGCCCTAAAACCAACTGGTTTGGGTGCATTGGCCCAAAGCTCGCTAAGAAGCCTAGAAAGTCCATATTAAAACAAAGTCAAGCAAGTGTTCTCTCCGAGTTAAAATTCCTAACGGTTCTTTGTGTGAGAATAATCTTGATTAAAGACAGGCTTTTATAAAAAATTTTAACGGAGATATGAAAGTTTTATTCTATGATAAAGACTATTGCACGTTCACAGAGGTGTGTATGAAATGAAAACAAGAAAAAGGTGGAGTGAAAAATACGACTTAGTTTCCTGTTAAGGAAGATAGAAATTCTGAAGTTGAAACCTTACTGGAAAACGAAACTTGAAAAATTCTTAACTCTTTATAAAACTTATGTGATCCTTTTAAAATTGTTATCTGGGCTTTATTGTGCGACATGATGACTTTATTCGACCTTTCGGGAACTTAACGACACTATTTGCACTGCACGTAAAGACATAAAATCTGTAGTTAAATAAGAAGCGAGGTGTGAAAAATAAAGGTTCGATAGTCTAGGCTTAAGATCATAGAATTGTTATTTTCTGAAACAAAACTTTAGGGGTTTGAATCTTAGTTATTTTACAAAACTAGCTTGACCGGATTTTGTGGGCAGTATCCGCTGAAAACCCTCAGGAGACAACACTCCTCCTACTAGGGACACCTAGAGGTTTAACGGCTTGTTGCACATGCTCAGTGCAATCGCGTTCCCTGCGAAAGTGTGGTTAGGAAATTTTTTGTGAATAAATTGGCTTTGCTCGGGACGAGCAAATGATAAGTTTGGGGGTATTTGTTCATATCAGATTTTTGCATTTTTATACCGCCCAATTTTTATCACATTGCTTATCGGTAGATACTCTTGAGCCGTGTTTGCTAGTAAAATGCAGGATACAGGTTCTCGGTTCTAAAAACGGTAAAATTCATGGAAAACACGACAAAATCCGGGTTCCTGCCAACCACTGAGAAAACACGGTCTCCGCTCTTCATCCGTATGTTGCAAGATACCAGTTTAAGAGACAAAATGTCAAATCAATGTCGTTTTCATGCACAAGGCTCAATGGCAGCACAAGATCCAAGAAATCTACGCGGAGCTCGAGGCAATCATGACAAAAACATCCACAAAAGTCCACCTTTCCCTCAACAGAAATTCTGGAAAAATCGTGAAGACAATTTGAGAAAATACATATGCCAGAATAAAGTACACAGCAAACCAGGAAAGCATAAAAAATCCCATGCCCTAACTCCACCAGAGTGCTGCGGATCCGCGGCATAGGGAGGCTTAGGCCGCGGATCCGCGGCCATACTGTGGAGTCAGAGTATGGGCTTTGGGGGTTATTTTGGTCATTTCATATGTGTTCTGGTGGTTGCCCTAGATTTCCATTCTCCAGCCTATAAATAGCCCAGAACTTTGTGAAGGAAATGGTCCATTCTTGTATTTTCATTTTGCTAGGTTTAGTTGTGTTTCTTCTTCCTCTTCTCACCTCTTCTCCATTAAACTTGTAGTGAGCTTGTGAGTGAAGAGTGATGAATAAAGAAGAACCGTTTATTATCATGCTTGTCTCATTATCTTGCTAATTGTTGTAATTTTAATTTGTTAACTAGTTGTTGTTATTTCTTGTGTTTCTTTCTTCTCTCTTTTTCTTTATCCTTAAAACGACCATGATGCTTACGCTCGATCCTCGCCAAGGTGAGGTCGCAAATAGCTAGTCGTGTTCTTCTAATCTCTTTCTTTCTATCTTCCTCTTTTGTTTTGTTTTATTTTTCCGTATCATGATGTGTGAGTAGTTCATACTTGTTAGGGTAGGATAAGGGAAGTTTGAGAGAAGGAAATCTCTCTCACTCTTTCCTTGCCCAACAGCTTAATTGGACTCCCGTTAATTGAACCACAATCCGCTCCTTACGGCACCCTATCCTACATGATAGCGGTGATTCCGTAGTGAGACCGGTTGTGGTTGAATTAACCGGAGGTTATGGCTAAGAGCCAAGAACGGACGGACAAGCACCAAAAGGAAGAACTTATGCGTTGGAAAGCCTAACTTATACTCGCAAGTTCCTTCCTAGTCGTGCTAATCCCCGTTGTTGCTGATTACCGTAACACCGATATTAAGAGGGGCAACGAAAGATGTGGAGACTCCTAACTCAAACTAACCTAATCCTAACCCTAACAAGCTCTTTTTTTAAATATCAACTTAACACTTAGATAATAACAAACAAATCTGAACTCTCGGACTTAACTCGTTAAAACACATTGAAAAAGACTCCCATCTCCCTGCGGACGACCCGTACTTAACCGGCTAGCCACAAGCGAAACCGTCTTGATTGCGGTATTTAAACTAAAACTTGAACACGCAGAATCGCTAACAATCACTTGCCCAGACGAGAGGACGATGCGTTGAGGAGATATCACTTGCGGAGCGGCCATCTCCAGCAGATGCTGAAAGGATTGCCGAGGAGACAAATCGGCAATAGAGGCTGCCAGCCCGCGCAACTCTGAAAAGACAAAAGAGTTCAGATAACGGAAAGACTACTAGTTTAAAAAGTAGAAGGTTACCTTTGACGCTCCTCCCATTCTGAGCTGGAGGGATAGCAGCTTCAACGGCCTCCGCCACGACCTCAGGCACAGTACCAAGGACACGAGTCGGTGTAACGGTCTCTGAGGAAGAAGTAGCGGCAGCCACTGCGGGTTCGAACGAAGGAAGGATCCATTGGGACGGTGACCACCAAGGGTGCCTTTCCCAACGGAGCGAGTGCTCCGGGATCAAGAACTGCCATAGGAGGCTCTATCGCGAGATGGATAGCGTTGTCAACCCCCCCATATCGAGCAATGTTTCGTTGGGGGTGTCAACAGGCTCTACCTTCAGCAAGCCCGTAGGAACCTCCCCCATCGCCGAAGTCTCTGCAAAATTCACACAAGAATAAGAATACATATATACAAGTGCAGGCAATATGAAGTATTATAAAGAAATACAGGAACATACCAATGCGTAAGGAAGCTTTCAATATGGCTTGTTCAAGCCGATGCTCCTTTTCGAGGAGGTGTGCTCGCCGAGATTCAAGAGTGGACTCATGGCCTCCAGTCCACAATGAGAGCGCATCAGCAGCGTCCTTCGAAGCAGCCTGTTTAAGGGCCCTTTCGCCCCATTCCTCCAAAGGACCGATAAATCGCCGCCGGATCCACTAAGGGTCTTCATAAAAGATTATGGCAGGATAAGGCTTCTTCGGAATCCTTACGTTCTGAGACTCGTCTTTAGAACGTCTTATAGCCTTAGCCAATTGTGCGGCTTCCTCGGCAGTTGAACTTGGAAAAAGCAGGCCAACATCCGACTTTTGCATGGCCAAGGGCTCGTCCGGAAGGCTGGGCTCAGACCCTACTAAAGAGTCAATCAAGTTGGTAGCTACTTTCCTCCGCCGCTTAGATCCAGAGCCTACCGCCGAGGACGACCGTTTCCTCCCATGTGGAGCCTTGGTACGACGCCGACCCACCTCACCTTCAATACCCTCGTTCCTATCACCCTCACTTGGTGCTGCGACCGAGGATGACACAGCCATTGTCGACGCCACTGGTGATGGTACTGCTACCAGAGCCCGATTAGCCCGTGATCGGGTACCCAATGGCATTCCAACTGTGGGGGTGAGGTCCACCTCCGACTCCACCGGAATGAGCGCGATACTGGTATCCCTCAGGGGAAAGCGGACCGGTGCGCGTGGTCGCGGCGGAACTCCCGTGGCCTGAGCCGGAGTAGGAGTACCGTATCCAAGGAGCACCCTCTTCTCCTCAGCAATAATCGGGCTGACCCGATGAAGGTACCAGCCCGTAAAGGACCCCACGCAACGGGGAATATCGTTAGCTTCCGGGATCATGAAGCAGGAACCAGTGTTCAGCCTCACAAAGTGGTGAGCAGCATCGAGAACAGCTTCAGGTGAAGGAACCGGCGCGACTGTAAAAGCCTCAAACGGGATTCTCTGATCATTCCCAAGCTGCCGAGCGAAACGATGCGGATTGTACCGCATAAAGAGGGCCGCGCTGTTCTGACGGAATACCAGATAACCTGGTCTGATCGTGTACAAGTGCGTGGCCTCCCGGGGCTTCAGGGAAGGTGCCCCCTCAATCGACGAGTCGTGGAGTTGTCAGACTGGACCTGAAGGAGAGGATAGAACCCGATCAACGAACACCAATCCGCCCGTGGTAGCGTAAGGAGCAATCAACACACGAATAGCCCCGAACTGAGTCGGGTCGGGAGCAGAAGCGCCCACCAGCTGCATGAGTCGCGGAAAAGTGTAGGCGTCATAAAATGCGGGTCTCTGGTGCGCAGCAAAAGCCCCCAACACGTGCATCTCAATCCAAGATGTAAAGTAGTGAAGGGAGAAGTTTACTACGTCCACACCGGGAGTTGAGGTGTTAGCGGCAGCGCCCAATACAAGATAGATATGCGCTAGCGCCAGGATGCCTATGGCCAGCCGTGTCCCCTCAGCGATACGATGAGCCAGATAGATAACCGAGACTCTCATGAAGCGGCGATGCATAGGGACGACGAACCAGCTGAGCCAGACACTGATAAAGCCCACAAAGAATGTCTCCTCGTCCACGCCGGGAGCTGCAATCGATTCGAAAGACACTGGCGACATGATGGGAATATTTTACTGCGGTAAATCCGATTCCTTAGTCGGCCGCCTGTTCAAACCAAACCCAAAGGGGTCGTCGATGCTTGCAAACTTGGGAGCCGTCTTCGACAGGACATTCTCACGAAGGAAGCAAGCGATGAAGCTCTTGAAAGTGACGCCCTTCTCCTCATATTCTGTGAACAGTTTGTCAAAGATATCCAATGCCTTGATCAAACTCGGACGCTTATGGCGGACGGCGTTCTCGGTAGACAAGCCGTCAAGCGGTGCAGGCTCAGTCTCAAAGACGTACTCGTCAGAAGGCAGCAATTCCTCGTAAAGTGTCCCTCTGATTGGCAGCCCCGAGATCTCGCGAAATTCTTCCAATAAATTGAAACTTCACGGTCCCCCAAGAGAAAAGTGTTGGTGGGGAGATTCCACTGGTTCAGGAAGGCCTTAACCCACCAGACATGGGGAGACTAGTAGTGGAAGAGGGATGCATATATCGCCTGATAAAGCCCAACCTTCTGCAGTCGCGCGCGATGGGCGGACAGGATGTATCGAGCCCAAAGGAGATAGCCCGTAGGGTGTCGAGGGGTGAGCCCTATTTTGTAAATCTGCCCCATGGCTGAGCCTCGCCCTGGCAAATACGCTGTCCCAGAATGTCTATGGTTGGGATCGGATGGGTCGGGATACCGGTCGTCGAAGGCTCGAGCCGTCCCATCGGAGTCCAATTAGGCATCTCCACAGCGAAGACAGTCCCTGGAGGATCCATCGGCAGGAACGGAAAGGTAGGCTTCGTCGGCACTTCGCAAAGAAAACTCCAGCGACCCCGAATGATGTGACTGTACCAGGTCCCCCACAGAAGCAAATTAGTGCGATTCGGGTCATGAGCCCTGATCATTGCCATCACCTCCTCGTCAGATGGCGATTGGCGAAAAGCGGCTTCCGAGCGGGTGAAAGGGAAATACGGAACAGAAGTCATTGTACCTGAAATAGAGTAAGGAGAAATTGTTAAAAGCGAAGCCAACAGTGTATATATATATGATTATAAATATATATGTATATAAAGACAGTGGAAGAAAGCGACAGCGGACTCATTTTATGGGACCCTTAGTTACGAAACACGTGGGTCCCGCGAAATCAAGATGGCGGTTGGCTAATGATGAGGCAAAGCAACCATAATGAGACAAAAGGAAGATTCTCATTAAATAAGCAGTGGATTGCAAATGACCCTACACATTCCCCTAAAAAGAAATTCATCTTGGACTCTGTGGCAAATCAAACAGAATCAAGGGAATTAAATTCCCAGAAAGAGACATTGCAAACTTCTTCTTCTTGGTTACAGAGAAACAACTCAGGGCAAGAAAACCCAAGAAGTCTTCTGGGAAGAACTAAGTTCTTCATAGGAATTAAATTCCTTTTTGAAAAAGGGAATTAAATTCCCAGAATTTTTTTTCCAGAGCCGGAGCTCCTTGATAATGGAATTAAATTCCATGGAAAAGACAGACACCACCACCGATCCCTAAAGATCAGAGAAACCTTAAGAGATCTAGTATTTGAAGATTAGATGGTTTTCTGTTTTGGGGTTCTTGTAAAAAGGGGAAGCCCCTGGTATGGATTTAAAATCCAGAGAGTTTTATGCATGAAAGTTCTTCGATCATCCAAAGACATTACCTGAAGAGATAGTTCTTTCTTAGACAGAGTTAAACTCTGAAAATATTTGAGGTAGAGAACTAAGTTCTGGAAAGGAGAATTAAATTCTCAAAGAAAAAAAGTTAGCGAAGGAAGAAGATGAAAGAGTGGAGGCGCTTCTGAAGAGACCCCTGCATTTATAGGATGTGATGGAAAACGTTTCATCTCCCCGATTCCCTCGATGGATCTAACGGTCACAAAAGTGACAGCGTTGCACTCACGTGCAGACACGTGAGAGCAACGCTGTAGGGGCATTTGTTTCCTGATTTAAAATATATATATATATATATATATCAGGAATTACCTCAATGAGGTATCACGTGTTCACACGTGACCAATGGTCACATGATGACACGTGATGGTTAAAATCTTTCTAAACAGAAACGAAAAACAAAAGGCTGAATGATGACTCAATTTGGGGGTCACGTGCTCCCACGTGACCAAGGATCACGTGCCAGCACGTGACAGGCTTTGAAAGCCTAGTGGCTTAATAGAATTTAATTCTAAAAGTCAGAAAATACCTCAACGAGGTGTCACGTGCTCACACGTGACCAATGGTCACGTGTTGACACGTGATGGTTAAAACAGCAACATAAACAAGCGGCTGTTAAAGGGCTCAATTGGGGGTCACGTGCTCACACGTGACCAAGGGTCACGTACCAGCACATGACAGGCTTTGAAAGCCTTACAGTTTAATTGAATTAAAATTCTGAATTTCTCTAAAATCTTTCCAAATGGGAAAGGATTAAGAAGAACCGTTGGATTAAAAATCCAGGGGTGATTAAATATCACCAATTTATGGAAAAATCTTGAACAAGGAAAGATTTCCATAAATCCTACCGGAAATAACAAACAGAATATCTTTGGATTAAAAATCCAACGGTGAATAAAATTCACTTAATGATCTAAAGGCTCATATCAATTATGAAAACAAACAAAATCTTTCAAAGAAAGATTTGCTAAACAAATTGATTCTTTTCCTCCTCCTATAAATAGAAGCCAAGAAGGAGAGGAGAAATGGATAGAATTTTGGAGAGAAAACTTTGGAGAGAATTTTGGGCATCTTGAAAATTCAGAGAGAAAAGAAAGGAGAATTTAATTCTCAGCAAAGAAAACCCTAGGTGAGAAAAGAAAGGGAATCAAAACTTCAAAAGAAAAGAGAATTTAATTCTCAAAGATCTAAGAGTTTAACTCTTTTGCAAAAGAACTTAGTTCTTCCTCTAGCTGAAGATCTGCAGAAGCACATCTCCCCATAGGTTGAGAATTTAATTCTCATCGGGTTGAGATCCTGCCGTGTAGATCCAAAACTTGGAGGGGGGATTGAGTTCAGAGAATTTAATTCTCCCAAATTTATAGGAATTTAATTCCTCCAAGATGAAATTAGGGTTTAACCCTATATGAGAATTTAATTCTCCTAAAATTATAGGAATTTAATTTCTTCAAGATGGACAGAACTAGGGTTTAACCCTAATTGAGAATTTAATTCTCTAAAATTCACAGGAATTTAATTCCTCCTAAATGAAATTAGGGTTTCACCCTATATAAGAATTTAATTCTTTTACATATATGGGAATTTAATTCCTCCAAAAAAGAGATTAGGGTTTAACCCTATATAAGAATTTAATTCTTGCACAATAGGAATTTAATTCCTCCAAAATCATAATTAGGGTTTAACCCTACAGAGAATTTAATTCTTAAAAAATAAAGAGACTTAAAAGATCTCCATATATGCAAGAACGAAGGTCACGTATCCCCACGTGACCCCTGAAAAGATCCCAAAAAATGAGAAGGAAAAAGCTTTGAGGCAATGCCTCACGTGCTCCCACGTACCTCCAAAACAAAGAGAATAAAAACAAAGGAAATGTTGGCTCTGGGCGCTCTCACGTGTTACCACGTGACCCCTAATAAATGCATGAACAAATCAGTGCATGAATGCCTATCACGTGCCCACACGTGATGGCCAAAAAATTAAAAAGTGTTTAACACTTATTTGCAGAACAAAGTGAGGAGATCTGACCCCACCTTTGGGCGCCCTCACGTGTCCCCACGTGACCCCTCTTTCTTTAGTGTTTAACACTAATTCGAGAGTTTTATTTCCAATATTTAACACTGATTGTCTTCTAGTGTTTAACACTACTTTGAGAATTTTATATCCAGTGTTTAACACTGTTATCTTCTAGTGTTTAACACTAATTCGAGAGCTTTATTCCCAGTATTTAACACTGCTGTTCCCTAGTGTTTAACACTACTTTTAGGCAAATTGGCTAATTTTCCAGAGGCAAAAGTCTCCCCTTCAACTGAGTCTCAAAATTGAGTAAAACTCACAACTAAAATATTAATGCTCAGTCAAAGATAAAAATGCTATCAGAGACCTCAAACTCTTGTTTAGCGTTGCTAAATAATGTGGGCTTGAACCCAGACAAGTGTCTAATGGTCCAACAGAGGGCCAATATTTCAAACTTAATTGGATTTAGCCCAAATAGGCCATAAGTCCTCAATTCAGACTCAACTGGGCCAATGTGCTCATAATATAATTAATTGATCTTAGTTCCAAATTGGACTACAGATCACTTAATCCACCCTGATTCAAGGGTACATCTCTTCACTCCTTTGATATTTGTCGTTGTAATTCCTCAACGTCTTCAAAGAGGTGACGGGTCCCGACAACCATACATTTCACGGACTGTGGGGTCCTTAAGCTCACGGACTATGATGTCCTTAACCTTGACCGTGATGTCTTTAAACTAACATTGGACTGTGGGGTCCTCAAGCCCATGGACTATGATGTCCTTAACCTCGACCGTGATGTCTTAAAACTAACAACGGACTATGATGTCCTTAACCTCGACCGTGATGTCTTAAAACTAACAACGGACTATGATGTCCTTAACCTCGACCGTGATGTCTTTAAACTAATATCGGACTGTGATGTCCTTAAACTCACGGACTATGATGTCCTTAACCTTGACTGTGAGGTCTTTAAACTCACGGACTATGATGTCCTTAACCTTGACTGGGATGTCTTTAAACTAACGATGGACCACTATGTCCCTAAACTGGAAATCGACCGAAATGTCCCTAAACTAAACAATAGAGCCCAAATGCTCTCTTGTTGGTTCTAAATGATCCTGTTAAGCTGATCTTAGTCTAGAAATTAGACTAACGTATCCTTAATACACGTTTAAGTTGATCTTAGTCTCAAATGAGGCTAACGTATTCTTAAACCCAACTCTCAAACCCAAATCTAAAAAGATACGGATTTGGACTAATCCACGTCCTACGGGCGACAACGTAAATTAGTCTCCGTATACAATCTACGGGCAACCAAACGCAAAATAAACACCCACGACACGAAGTGACCATATGGAGAAGGAGAAAGTTGTGACCGCGATGCGGTAGCGTAATTAACTGCAGGGGCTTGCGCCTGCAGGGAAGAGCGTCCCCACAATCAAAAACCCCTCAAACGATGGAGAATCTGACGAAGTCTGCTACATCGGCCGCATCCGTTTAAACCTTCGATACACGGTGCCATAAATCAACTTGGTATCTTCGGAGAGGTGGACGGATAGCACCAATTAGCATCTGCTCCGAAATTCAGGCAAGACGTCCATCGCGTCTCGTCCGTGTCTTTCGGAGGGGAACACTCACACCATGCTTATCACAATGTGGGGTTTTAATTATTAAGGGTAAAACAAAATTAGGTGGAAAATTGTCAAGGTTAAGAAGCTTGGAGAAGCTTGTGGTAACCTTTGACTTAGTCCACTAATTTTGTCTTACTCTAGATATTTATTAACCCAACCATTATCTTAATCCATGGTTAAGTCTCTATAAGAGTTAATATGAGATATTATCTCACCCATGGTTGCTATTCTCACTCATAGATTCACTCATTCCTTTCTCTACTTCATCTTCTTCTTCATCTCCAAAAAGCTTTCTAGGTTTTGAGGAGGTGACGAAAATTAGTGAGAAAAATATTTCAAAATTGAGCAAAATTCCTACTTCATCAACCTACACTAGACTAGCCATTTAGTTTAGGTTGTTTGCTTCACTAATTCCTAATCAATGAAGAGTTAGCATGAGTTAATGTCTTATCGACGTAGATCATCTTCGGCCTCGAAGACTTCAAGCAAACTTGTTCATTTCACCTTGTGGAGCATTACTAGAGTCCGGGAGATCACTCCTTGGAGCGAAGGGACTACTACACGGAGCTTTTGAAGTGAAGGACCGGTCTACAAAGGTTGTATTTCTCATTCACTTAGATGTAAAGTTATTTACATGCTAGTTTACATCTAATTCTTTAGTTAAGATTCAATGTCTTGGGTTGTTTAGCACGCCAAATTTTTGAAAACGGCATGGTTGATGCCTCCCGAAACCCTGTGGTCATCCTAGGGAACCCAGCAGATCGAACACTTTAACTTCTCCTAGACAACTCCTAATTCTCTAGCTTGGCTCTGATCATACTGCTGGGTTCGCTTAGCACCCCCGACGGGTTTCGTCAAGTATCAAGTATACAATTTTAAAAATTTAGGGTGCCGAGCAAGACCGAACCAAGGATCTAACTAGAGAATTAGGGTTTATATAACATGTAAACAAACTTTACACTAATTGATATAGGAATACAACCTTTATAGACCGATCGTTCGCTTCTAAAGCTCTGTGTAGTAGTCTCTTTGCTCCAAGTAGTAGTGTCTCGGACTCTCTTTAGGTTCCACTAGGCGAAAGGAACGAGCTTGCTCAAAAATCTTCGAGGCCGAAGATGATCTACGTCGAAGAATCACTAACTCAAGCTACCTCTTTACTAATTGATGAATTAGTGAAGTAAGCAACCTATACTAAATGGCTAGTTTGGTATAGATTGATGAAGTAGGAATTTTACTCACTTTAGAATTTTTTTTCTTTTTTTCTTTTTCACCTCACTAGAAAGCTAGAGAGAAAGGAAGGAGATGAAGAAGAAACTTAAGTGATCAAGTTATGAACCATGGGTGAGAAAATATCTCATATAAACTCATGTAGAGACTTAATCATGGCTAAAGATAATGGTTAGGTTAATAAATATCTAAAGTAAAACAAAATTAGTGGACTTAAGTCAAGGGTTCTACATGCTTCCACAAGCATCTTATCCATGCTAATTTCCACCTAATTTTGATTTTTCCCTTAATAATTAGACACCCAAATTATCTTTACTTTGGTATGAGTCTCATACACCCAAGTCCAATGTATCATCTAGCATGACATATAAATAAATACATTAATATATATCACATAAATATTTAAATGTATTTGGAGAAAACAATTTCTTAAGTGAGCTAATATTAGTTGATATATATTAATATATCAAATATATAATTATATATTAAATTATTAAATCAACACTTGATTTAATAATTTGGATGTATCGTATACAACCCGACTAATATCATATATATATATATATATATATATATATATATATATATATATATATATATATCAAACTTACATACAACAAATTATTGAATCAACACTTGATTAGATAATCCGGTTATATCACATATAACCTATATCGCGAGATTAGAATACTGTATCACATACAAGCATATTCTCGGTCCCGCACATATCACATATATGCCCTACTTCATTTTGCTTGAGCCAGGAAAGCTCTGTGTAGGAATCTAAAGACTCGTCAATACGCCAGCAGTAGGTGATGATCATATCAGTCACCTACAAACCGTCAGCGGTACTAGCTGAACATAATGGCTACCTGGGTATTGAGCAATCAGAAGATCAACAAGAAAGCTTGTTCATACTCCCGTGAATCCAATAAGTAACACTATCGTACAGTCCGGTCTCTTCGTCTAATATGTCGCATATCGAGTTTGGGGTGGTAAACGTCAGACCCCAATAACTTGATAAGTCATGCCGATGTGAGGCTCATAACGGGTCGAAAAACTACTGATAACACTTACCAGTAAATCTCAGTATCATCCCTGGCCACGGACCTCCTGTTATGGCCAATCGAGCACAGCGCAACATCAACCCCAAATACCGGGAAAGACGAAACCCCTCCTATCGCTCATTGCCTCCATGTGACTCGGGACTGCACCCAAAAACCACCAGTTTGCATGCTCTCTTGAATGTGGTAGGGTGGAAATCAAAGCACAGTAGGAATCACACAAGACTCTATAACGATCTCGGGTCTACAGACTAACCTGTACCAGTGTCACCAGAGAACTGCTAACTGACGTTAAGTATAATACCATCTAGGAATTCTCGGCAAGTCCTATTCAGTGTACCCAGTCTCCACTGAGTACCCGTATACAATCTTTGATGTCAAACACCAATGGATATGGGACCATCCATCGCTCATCATATGGGTTAAGAAACGTATATGCTAGTCTACTCTGGAATATTGATGCCCCGTCTCGATACACCCACGACTAGAAACAATTAAAGGATGAACTTGTGGACTACCATGGCCCCACTAGTATGCTTAACATCATAATCCTGGTAGTCAAGTACACATCCTAAGGGCTTTACCAACATGTGAGAGCAAGACAATATCACAATACCGGTCTACATGTTAAGATAAAGAGTAACCGGATAGCATACTATCATGTCGAGCAAGAAAGTCCTCCCTATATATGTCCAAGCATCCATTATAATATACAATCATGTACAATAGTGGCCTCTAGGGCATACATACAACTAACAGATCAGAGCCTGTAAATCACAATGGTCCCGCCTCAGCATTATAGGGAACTTGAGGCGCTCGATACTCACAGCATACAGGAACTACAAACTTTCTACGTGCCTCCTAGGCAAAGAGGTGAAAAGGCAATCCTCTTCTACCAATCTACGGAGACCATAGTAGAGAAAGAAGTCTGGCATGATGCCGATCTTGTACTGGACAGGCTCTAACCAATCCGTCTGCCAAGATACTACGCGGAGGGACTGAAAAGGCTGTTAAGATGTCAAGGTGTACCCTTCAAAAATACTGGTCGACAAGCCCAATTCTACAAAAATATTTGGGATGTTCCCGGGATGCAACGAAAGATGCCCAATGGGAAGATGGAGACAACTGGTCTCGGATACGTTCGGTCCAAGAAATGCAAGCGACTCCACAGCTGCCGCATCATAAACAACTCCGGTGAAGAAGAGAACGCTCTTTCAAATAGCTGTGACATTGAAACATAGCGAAATCCCGCTCTAAGACCGGCAAATTCGTCGTTCGAAAAACAAGTTGACAAGCTAAAACGAGAAGCTTCTCAAAATATTTGGAGTGACCATAGCCGTGAAATGGCCATTTATGAAAAGGCCAGGCAAAACGTCTCAATCAGCACTCTACGGAGAAAGAAGACTATAATATTCGTCATCCCCAGCATGCTGTACGTTCTCGTGACAAAAGAAAATCCTGAAATAGAGGAAAAAAACTAGGTGAAGAACACGAATAACGTGTGAAAACAACGAAGCGGATCCAAGAAGTCATATAGTCGAGGAAAAGTCAGCTGGAACACGTCTTTTATGAGGAAGATGGGTCAGGAATACTCTTTCCCTCAAGACAAGACAAGGAAAATATTCAACCTTATCATGAAGCACCAAATAATGACGCTCCCGGAGTCTTGGCACCATGAACAAATAAACGAGGCCCATCATCCGGATTATTGCTCCTATCACCGAGCAATAGGTCATCTACTTGAAGACTGCATCACCTTTAAAGACTGGGTGGAAAACTAGTATCAACATGGCAGGTTCGCTTTATCCGACAGCTGGAGGATGACTCCACCGCAAAAGCGTGAGCCAAAGAGGACCTATACCGCAAGGATAGGACCAGTCCAACATCAAGAATGGAAGCGAACTCATACCTGCCATGTGATAACACTCTCAAAGGAAGGAGCGCACGAGATTATGGATGACCTTTGCAAGTGCTTCGCAAATGAAGACGAGGATGAGGTGATCTCAGAATTTCCACCAGCACCAAAAGAGCTGGAAGAAGGGATACAAATCACGGCGGACAATCTAAGGAAAATTGACTTAAGGACAGAAAACGATCCAAGGCCAACGTTCTTCAGTGAACTGCTGTCGAGAAAACAGGTAGCCACGTTAAAAGGCGTGCTCATACAATATAAAGACTGCTTCGCATGGAACTATTCCGAAATGTCGGTTTTAGATCTAGAAGTAGCAGTACATAAACTGTCCATATCACCGACATCAAGCCAGTCAAACAAGTGATGAGGAGGATGCGACTCGAACTCGAGATGAGTATTAACGCTGATGTTAAGAAGCTAATCGAGTCCGGCTTCATCCAGGAAGTTCAATACCTTGACTGGATCGCTAACATCATTCCGGTGATGAAGAAAAATAGAATAGTGTGCATCTGCGTGGACTTTCAGGACCTCAACAAAACCTGCCCGAAGGATGACTTCCCAATACCCCTTGCCGAGCTAATGATTGATAACATATATACTTATGAGGTTTTCTCATTTATGGATTGATCTTCAGGGTACAACTAAATTAAAATGCATCCTGAAGATAAAAAACATACCACCTTCCGGACTCCATTGGGTATATTCTGCTACAAGGTGATGCCCTTCGGTCTGAAGAACGCTGGTGCTACCTACCAGAGAGCCATGACGAAGATCTTCGACGACCTCATCCATGAGAATACTACATCGACAACCTGGTGGTGAAAAGCAGATCTCACGAGGAACATTGGGAGCATCTAAAAATAGTGTTCCCACGTCTTCGGAAGTATAATCTGAAGATGAATCCTTTAAAACGTGTGTTTAGAGTCTCCTCGGGAAAATTCCAAGGATTCATCATACGACACTGGGGTATCGAAATCGATCTCTCAAAGATCAAGGAGATTACGGAAATGCCCACACCAAGGACTCTCAAGCAGTTGCGATCCCTTCAAGGAAAACTCGCATATATCCTGCGGTTCATAGCCAACATCTCCGGAAAATGTCGTCCCTACACTCATCTCATAAAGAAGGGGACCCCATTCGTTTGGGATCAAAAGTGCTAAAATGCACTATACGAGATTAAGCAGTACCTGCAAAATCCACCAGTACTGACCACTCCAGTTAGAGGAAGGCCCCTCATCCTATACACAACGGCCCTTGAAGGTTCTCTGGATGCGCTGTGGGCACAAGAAAACGATCAGGGAAAAGAGAGAGTTTTGTACTATTTGAGTCGAGTTCTCCTGGGGGCAGAAAATAACTACTTGCCCATCGAAAAGCATTGCCTGGCATTGATCTTCGCGATAACGAAGCTCAGGCATTACGCTTTGGCGCATGAGGCCCATCTCATATCAAAGGTGGATCCCTTCAAATATCTGATGTCAAGAGCCATATTAATAGGAAGGCTTGCCAAATGGGCTCTCCTTCTGATGGAGTTCTCGATAATGTATCGATCTCTCAGGGTAGTGAAAGGCCAGGCCATCGCCGATTTTCTCGTCGAGTATCCGATACCGGCCGACTCCCCCTTAAATTGCGAGTTGCCGGATGAACATGCATTCGACACAATCAAAAGAGAGAAAGAAGAAAATGATTCCGATGGAAACTCTATTTCGATGGAGCATCTTCCATGAAGAGGAGAAACAAAACACCCCCATAATCAAAGCCGGGATGGGCCTTTTCTTTGTGACTCCATAAGGGGGATACTACGCTATGACTTCTCCCTAACGGAGCCGAGGACTAATAACAAAGCTGAATATGAAGCTTTGCTAGCAGGTCTCGAGATCGCTGTTGACATGGGAATCAAAGACCTCCATATATGGAGACTCCCAATTGATCGTTAACCAAATAAAGTGTGACCATCAGACATGCAAGCCAGAGTTGATAAAATACGGTGAAAGAGTGCAGCAACTGCTGACGCAAATCCCCTCTTACAACTTAGAGAGCATACCGCGCACATAGAATAGTAAGGCGGATGCATTGGCAAAGCTGGCTAAGGAATTAGCCGATGAAGACCTAAACGACGTAAGGATCATCGTGCAAAGCCGTAGGGTTCTCGCGCCTGCAGAAATATCTTCGGAGGATTCAATAGAGCCATCCGAAGGAAAAGAAATGACCAAACAAGCAGTCATCCAAATCGAGGACGAAGAAAAGGTCAAGGATTGGAGGGAAGTCTTCATAGACTACTTCAAATCTCAACGAACGCCCGAAAACGCGTTGTCTAGACATCAGCTCATGAAACGAGCTCTATCTTTCGCCTTCGTCAATAATACTCTATATAAGAGGTCCCTTGACTGTTTGTGGTTAAGGTGCATGGGGCCAGAAGATGCAAAGAGGGTCGTCCAAGAAACTCACGATAGACTCTGCGGTTCTCATCAAGCCGGGAAAAAGATAAAGCTGAAAATCAAAAGAATGGGTTACTATTGGCCTACAATGATTAAGGACTGCCTCGAATATGCGAAGCAGTGTCATTCGTGCTAGATTCACGGGAACTTCATCCACCAATATCCAAATCCGCTACACCCAACGGTAGCTAGCCAGCCTTTCGAAATGTGGGGAACCGACATAATTGGCCCCATTGAACCGACATCATCCAAAGGACATCGGTTCATACCAGCAATGACCGATTACTTTTCTAAGTGGGCAGAAGCAGTACCACTAAGGGAAGTGAAGACGAAGAATATTCTCCATTTCTTCAAGACACATGTCATCTACCGGTTCGGCACTCCGCGACGGATAATCTCGGATAATGGGCCAGCCTACAAGGGCCATAAAATCAGCCGCTTCGTAGAACAGCTGAAATCCCCGAGCTAACGGTCTAGCTGAAGCTTTCAACAAGACCTTGACAAAGATTATAAAGAAAACGGTGTCGAGAAACAAAAAATACTGGCATGAAAGGCTGCACGAAGCTCTCTGGGCGTACCGAACGACCTTCAAAATAGCCACAAATACTATCCTATACGCGTTAGTATTCGGCACGGAAGCAGTGCTTCCTCTGGAAATAGAACTCCCTTCTCTTCGAGTAGCGCTTCGATACGAGCTGACAGATAAAGAAAACGCTCATCTCCGACTTGAGGAGCTCGACGCCCTCGATGAAACCCGCCTTATAGCACAGCAAAACTTGGAGACTTATAAGGCAGGAATGACGCGGTCATATGAAAAAATGACCAGGCCGAGAACATTCCGCTATGGTGAACTCGTGCTAGTCATCAAAAGACCCATGATCCCCAACCGTGCAAAACGGGGGAAATTCGAACCGAACTATGAAGGCCCGTACATCATAGACAAAGTTTACCAAGGTGGAGCCTACATGCTCATGGATATGCATGGCGAAAGACCCTTCCGGCCAATAAACGGTCGGTTCCTCAAAAAGTACTATGCTTGACGAGTCGAGACTTAGGTCAATGATAGATGACGACACTTGTGTCCGCTCGCTATCTCCCTGAGTCAAAAACTCTGAATAGTATGTAAAGAAACCGGTCACCTCAAATATGGCGACACTGGACCGAGACGTCCTTAAACTAAAAATTCGCCTCAAATATGGCGGCAACGGACCGAGATGTCCCTAAACTAAGCACATCGCCTCCAAAACAGTAATGTGCTCCTTTGAGATCTATATTGCAATCGAAACCCCAACGCCGAAAACTGCAACTCAAGTTCCACTAGCTACACAGCTACTCCAGCGGTGAAGTCACCCCCAAGTCTTATTGGCAAATAGATAGGAACAAAAAAAAAACGGTATGTCCATAAGCGAAATGGACACGGATGAAAACCCGAAAGGGCGCCGTGAGTCAAAACAGCAGGGCTACCGGTGAGTTTGTGAAAACTCGGGAGGGCGCAATCTCGTTTAAAAAAATGGTATGTTCACAAGCAAAATGGGCACGGATGAAAACCCGAAAAGGCGCCGTGAGTAAAAACTGCAGGATTGCCGGCGAGCTTGTGAAAACCCGAAAGGGCGCAATCTCGTAAAAAAATTTACACTTACGAGATCCTCACAACTTGTAAGGAGAACTCACCCTATGAGACCCTTACGACTCATAGGATTCAAAAGCCTTAAGCTACAGGAACCTGAACCTGTTCTTAAGCCATCGTATCCCCCAAGCTACCCTACAAGTAGTCCAATATCGACTCTTGTATACAATCCACGAGCACGGATAAATATTCCCCCACCAAGTGTCATGCCCCGCTTCCCATTGTACGAGAAGAGGACGCGATGGGCCCGTTACGTATTTACTCAGAAGTAAACACGCTAAACATATCTTAGCAATATAAAGTAAATGTACATAAGAAGATGACAATAGATGTAATTTGAACAGCAACTTTATTTATTAAACATTCTTTCTACAATACAACTGAAATGTAAATACATGGAATGAAAGCAATACCTAAACAATGGCATAACATAAATGAAAATGAAATGTACAAGTAAACTAGAGCTCCGGGTCAAAAGCTAGCTGATCCAAGTCCTCACTGGTGGGCTCTGTCTCCAGAAGATCCGATCCACCTGACAACATTCCAAAGAAAGAAGAAAATGAATGTCGTCAGCGAACAATCGCTCGGTAAGTCCTAAAGAATAGGTATAGACAGAATAGACAGAAAGAGAATGTAACTTTTTAAAGTTGTATTATATTGTTAACGCTGTTGTTTGTAGCTTGGTACAGAAAATACCAGTGTATACGAGAGAAGTCTTACTATTCCGGAGATTAAGGTATATGGAGCATAAGGAACCGTTCAGCCATGGTACAACGGTGATTAAGTGTCAAAACTTGTATTTACCGCAATCAGAAAACGGCGTCGCTTCGCAGCTAGCCGGTGAGTGCGGGTCGATCCACAGAGACGGGTAAATTCCTTTTATGTGTTTTAATGAGTTGATTCTATTTGTCGTTTTGGTTGATTTCTAAAATCGATAAAATCTGGATCTAATTAATCTAATTAAAAGTCTTGCCAGGGTTAGGCTTAGGGGAAGTTTTGGAGATTAATGTTCTTCATCACCGCTTTCAATGCCTACTTATTTAGATCTATTAGATGTTAAGTTAATTATCAATAAAGTGGATACGAATCTTTTGGGAAGATGTTTCTTCCTCTAGATTCGTATTCTTCCTTTATTGATAATTACCTAACCCCCACGGAAAACGCGCGCTACCGGCCCTTTATACTACGGTTCATCGTTACCTCGATGGGTAGGACGCCGCAGGGAGCGGTTGTGCTCGTATGCGTGGAGTTCTAATTCGTTAGGTTAAAGTGGCATTGAAAGGGGTGAGAGATCTCATCTCTCAACCCTTTCCCTAAGGCTAACCCTAACAAGCGAGGAGACTACTCGCTCATTAGGGGATTAGAAAACATTATAATTAAAAGAATAAAATACTTACTAGTTGACGGCTCCCTCCAAACAAGAAGAACAGATCTGAATTTTTATCTCAGAAATTCTGAATTTTATTGATTGAAAAGAGGCATAGCATTTTACAGATCTAAAATTACAATTTATAGGAAAATAGAAAACCTAGGGCTACAGACTCTCACACCTGCAAAATTACAGATTTGCCCACGTAAAATCCTAACATCTGCACCGACGCGCCGACTTATAAAATATGCACCGACACGGGCCTTGTATGGCCGCGGATCCGCAGCGCCAGGCTGGGTTTGGCCGCGGATCCGCGGCCAAACTAGGGAATTGGGCTCTGTACGTTTTGGGCTTGGTTCAGTGGCTCTTTGGGCTTCTGTTTCTTCACTTATTTTCTCTTTAGGGCTTTTGGTTCTTCTCCAGATGTTTCAGTGAACACTTGTAGCGATCTTTTAACCGTTCACTTGACTTTTTGGACCTTGCACTATTCTTCGACTAGGCTTGACTAGGATCCGTCTACTTGTTGGTCAAAAGTCTCTTTTTCTGTTGTTTTGTGTCTTTTTCACTGTATTTGCTCCAGAAACCTGTATCCTGTAATATGCAACAAACGTGCGTCAAGAGTACCTGTTTATTTATAAAAAGGATAAGAATAGGAGAATGATAAATGCAATATTATGGTCTGAACAAATACCCCCAAACTTACCTTTTGCTCGTCCTCGAGCAAACTTATTATTTTATTCTCTAAAATCCTAACCGCACTTTCGCAGGGAAACGCGATTGCACTGAGCACGTGCAACAAGCCGTTAAACCTCTAGGTGTCCCTAGTAGGAGGAGTGTTGTCTCCTGAGGGTTTTCAGCGGATACTACCCACAAAATCCTATCAATTCAGCCCATTAACTTTTGTTCTCCAATTAGGTCTTCTAATAAGGAATTCTATTATCTTTTACTTGCAAATTATCCACCTATATTCTTCACGCTTCCTCATTATTTAACTTAAGATTATATATGTTATGTAGATCTACTTAGCTTTCAGCATCTCTTAAGTCTTCCTTCTAGGGTTTCATCTCTACTTAGGAATTTTCTATCAACTCCATTAAAGATACAAATTCTATCTTTCATTCCTCTCTTTTATCTAAATTCCAATCACATATCCCTACGTGTGTGTAAAGATTACCCCTACACTTGGAAATTCAATTCAAGCAATCATGCCCTAGTCCATTGTCCAAAGTACTTATTAATTGGTGAATTTAAATGAAATTCGCTTACACATCCTTCATGCGACCGTTAATACTTCTTGAGGTACCAACGACCGATTACAAAATGCGTTTGCACTTTAAAGCGTACTTCCTAGTCCTTTCAACACCCAAGGCTTTAGCAGTGACTCCCAAACCAGTTGGTCTAAGGCACTAGGTGATGAAGCACCCTCGCTAAATATTTTTCTATTTTTACAGCCTTAAGTAATCACAAAAACCAGTGTCCACTTTTTTATTCTTTATTCACACTTTTTCTTTTATTTTCTTCGTACTAAGGACTTTAGACAAGAGTATTTCAAGGTCTCTTCTACTATTCCAAGTTTCAAGGTGCGTGATAGTGCAAATTGTAGGGTATATATTTTCAGAATCTAGACTTAAGGTAGGAACTATTTTTTAAACTTATACTCTAATAAGAGCATCAATACTCTTCCCTTGTTTCGACTTAGCCCAAGAAGTGAACCCAAAATTTGCCTATTTCTAAATAAACTACAAAGCATATACTTTCTACCGTTAAACTTTAAGGAATGTTATCTTTAGGGTTTTTGATTCACTAAGTCTAAGATCTAGTTGTTCCTAGCCAGTTAACCTATCTGTCAAACTCTAGTCAAATAAGCCAAAATTGAATACATTAATTTTTATAATTTTTGAAATTTTTCAAATTTTTATGAGTTTTCAAATAAATATGCAAATGCAAAAATATGTACAAATGAATGCGAAGGAAGAAGACGTACCGAGCATACCCCCAAACTTGAACTTGACAGTGTCCTCACTGTCATACTAAACCAAGAGGGTCAAAATGTCGGCACTCCCCTGTTTATTTATTTACAATTTTTTATTGTTAAGAAAAACAAAAATATATACAAAAAGGCCCTCCCCCAAACTTCATTTAAACTATATTAGACACTACTGCCAAACTTTGCCTAGACCAAACGTCAACACCAACCAGTTGAAAAATTTATCAGTAAAGAATATTGGGTGGTGGAAAAATAAGTTGTGGGGGTCCGCAAAGAATTGGGGAAGATAGAAGTAGTGGTATGGGAGGTGTGGAGGTAAATATACAGGTGATGGTGATGCATCGAAACGAGAATGTAAATGATCAGCAATCAGTGGAGTGTTGGCATTCTCGTACCTTATTAAAAGAAATGGGGGTATTTCAACTTCTAAGGGAGGAGGTTGACTCACCACAATACCCCCAAGATATTCCTGTGGGTCCTCTATTGACATGGCATCATCTATCAATTGTGTATGATATTCACTTATAAGGGAACTTATCTCCTCGATGTCCGCCATAGTCCAACCGAAAACTTGCCGCCTATCTTGTAAGACCGTTAAGAGGGCGTTCTCTTGCTCGAGGGCTAGAGAGGCCGATATGATAATGGGAAAGGTCTCATTCTCACCTATGTAGGCATATCTAAGGTGAGACGGCAAGGGCGTGAGTTCGAATTTCTGAGGCGAAAGAATCATTGCGGAATCTACCTCGAACTCAAAGGACTCTAACACAGGTTCGAAATCACTGCAAACAACCGATTCGGATGGTTCGACTGACTCATCCAAAAATTCAAACGACTCATATTCGGGCTGTGAGTCGTCATCATCAAAAAAAGTGAAGCATTCATAATCAACATCGGTTGTATCAACGGTAGTAGGCTCAAGGAGGGACGCACTAGTGGCGTCAAAACTGTTTTCATCAAATAGAAATCTTTCAAGCTCGCAGTCCTCCTGCGTGATTTCGTGAATAGAGCAAACCTCTCGTGTACTAGTTTCTGGCACGGGGGGCAGACTTCCCGTTTTATAAATATTGAACTCACTAGACCTCTTCCCGAAGGATAGAGTCATGGAGCCATTGCGACAATTTATCACGGCATTGGAAGTGGCCAAAAATGGTCGACCAAGAATCACCGGAATTTGGTTTCTTGGGTTAGCAACAGGTTGTGTATCCATAACAATAAAATCAACGGGGAATATGAATTCCCCGACTTTGATCAACACATCCTCTAGTTGACCCCTTGGATAGGTGATTGATCGATCAGCCATTTGGAGAGTGCAACGAGTGGGTTTCAACTCTCCAACCCCTAATTGTTCGTACACGGAGTAAGGAATCAGGTTAACACTAGACCCAAGATCTAAAAGTGCTCGATTAATTTTCTTATCCCCAATTGTAATGGAAATCGTAGGACAGCCGGGATCCTTTCGTTTTTGGGGTAAGGTTTGATGGTGGTTAATAGCATTGCTCACTGCACTAGCCACTAGCACTTTCTTGGGTACTTGAGATGCTTTTCTCTTTGAAGTGCATAACCCCTTTAAGATTTTCGCGTATGAAGGGACTTATTGGATAGCATCCAAGAGAGGTATATTTATGCTAACCTGCTTAAATATCTCCACAATCTTCTCCACTTGTGTATTTGGTTTATTAGGACTCAACCTGTTTGGAAATGGTGCATTTTGAAAATTAGTTGAGTCAAATGTCTGTGGAGTAGAATGTGGAGTAGGAACGGATCCCAGTGTGGATGTGTTCGTGTTGTGAGAAATGGGTTCGTTAGAGCTAGAAGAAGTAGAGCCATGTGAAGGGTGGAGAATAGGCTCTAAAGGTGAAGAAGGAAGTGAAGAAAATGAAGAAGGGGAAGAAGAAGAAGAACCACCGGCGGGGATGTCATCACTAGTTTCCACATTATTTTGCAACTCTCTTCCGGGTCTCAACGAGGTCACCGCATTTACATTGTGATTGTGATATGCGTTTTGTGCGTGACCGGGATTGGGCAATGGTTGAGATGGAAGCTTTCCCTTTTCTCTCTCGCTCAACGCAGCAGTTAATTGTGCAATCTGTGCTTCAATAGATTTGATACTTTGATCATGTGAGGCATTGTTATTCATTAAAGATTGAACATAACTTTCAAATCTTGCTGCGGATTCTGTAGTTTGCTTGAGAAATGCTTCAAGACTTTTCTCGAGCGAGCTAACCTTATCATCATTAGGTTGAACCAAATTGTTCGTTTGATTTGTATAAGGTTGTTGTTGGAAAGGTTGCTGGTTTTGAGTTTGTAAGGGTGCTTGTTGTTGTTGTGGAGGAGCTCTTTGAAAATTATTATTCCCTTGGAACTGTTGATTTGGGTGACTCCTCCACCCCTGATTGTATATCGAAGAGTATGGATCATTTCTTTGTCGTTGCTGAAATGCAGCATTGACTTGATCCTGTCCTTGAATGGGTGCATTATAAGGACACTCTTCGGTTAGGTGCGACGGGTTCGAACAACAAGCACAAACAGTTCGTGTGGGTAGAGTAGGGGCAGGAGAAGTCGATGAGATTTTTGTCTCAATGGCTTCTAGCTTTTTCATAAGTGAGGCCATCTCGGCCTTCATAGCTATCGACATATCTATTTGATGTATGCCTGCCCTAGATTGACCAACTGAAGAAGATAATGTGGTCTTGGTACTCTCCCACTGAATTGTTTGCTCACTTAGGTCCTCAAGAAACTGCCAAGCTTCGTCGCTAGACTTGGAGAGAAAATGACCTTGACATATTGTTTCTAGCAACTGCTTCGTTGCTGCGTTCAATCCCTCGTATAATGTTTGGCAAAGTTGCCAATTTTCTATCCCATGATGAGGGCATTGAACAAGTAGGTCTTTAAATCTCTCGAAGCACTTCCAAAATAGTTCGGACGGAAGCTGTGAAAATTGTATAATCTCGTTTCGGATTCTAGCAGTTTTATGATGAGGATAGAACTTTTTCAGAAAAGCTCTCACAAACTCATCCCAATTTCTAATGGAATGTGATGCGGTGCTGTATAGCCACTTCTCGGCTAGGTCACATAAGGTAAAAGGAATGACCCTTAGCCTTATTGCGTCATCACTTAATTGGGTTGTCTTCATCATGGCGCAAACGTTTTGGAATTTATTAATGAAAATATATGCATCTTCAGATTCCAAACCATGAAACTTAGGCAGCATATTGATGAAGTGTGGTTTTATTTCAAAATTATCCCCATTTGCCGGTGGGGGGGAAAGACATTTAGGTAAGGAAGTGCGGACGGGGTAGAAGAGATCCTGGAGCGTAACTCGTGCGGGCGCTACAACAGGCGGAAGATTCGGGTTATTCACACCTGGCGGAGGTGGAATCATTCCCGTCGGTAAGGTATCGTTGGGGTTGAATCCCGACATACTTTCGAAAGAAGAATTTAAAGGTGGAGGTAAGGAAATGGAGGGACTTTCGACGAAGGGTTCGCCGAAGGGTTCGTTGGTCGGTACCAACGAAACACGGACTAATCGGGCGTTAGTATCCCTAGTCCAAAATGACATACACTAAAGGGTAGTGCAGTCAGAAAAAAGGAGAAAAACAGAATGTGGGGGTAAGATAACGTCAGTGAGAAGAAGTGGTGGAAGTGAGTTTGCAAGTTTTCTTTAGCGGCAAGTTGCAAGTTTTTAAAAGATTTTTCTTTTTCTTTTTCTTTTATTTATGTGAAGGTTTTGCAAAGAGGTTTTAGGAAAGGGACTCGTGACACCAATGTGTCAACCACACATGCACAATCAGGCCTAGATCTAGGGTCGCCTAGGTCTGCTAGACAGCTCCTAAGTAGGGCTAGAAATAGACCTCAAACCGCCTCTTCACGGACAAGTACGGCCAGGTAAGTGGGAAGGAACCACCACTACAGTGGGCCTAATTAATAACCACTAGCCTAGACACCGCAATGTCGGTTAGGATAAACGGCTGATGCCTACCCTAGTCCTTTTCCTATTGAGCTCGCTGTCCTTAGGTCTGAGTCTAATATTTTTTTAATTAGTTGTGGTCGATGCAAAATGCTTTAGGTGTTTTCTGGGGTCTTGGGAAGGGTGATGAAATCCCCACCCAATCTGAGTTTGGTCAATTAGCCCCTTAGAGTCCGATTAAATTATGCAAATCAAATAAAATCACTTGCAATAAATTTAACGCGGCGCAAAGAAACCTGCAGAAATCTGTTATTTAGAAGGGGGAGAAAGACTTTTTACGCAAAGAATTCCTGCAGAAAATTTTTACAGTGGAGATATGGAGGTTACAGAGGAGAGGGAGAGAAAACAAACCACACAAATTTTTAGGGATGACGTGGCAATGCAAGCGCGGAACCGCGGCCGTGGACCCTTATTTGCGGCGGAAGCGCGGCTGAGAAGAGGGATCGGGCTCTGGAAATTTTTGTACTGTTCTGCGCTTACAATTTCTCTCTGTTCTTATGCTCCTTCTTCTGTTTTGACCTTCTGTAAAACTCCAGATCCAAAAGTCTTTCCTGTTCCTGCAAGATTCAAAAGATACACCCTTCAAACAGATCAAAGTTGATAAATTTTTTTTTATTTTTATATTTTCAGATTTTTATAATTTTTAAAATTTATATCAACCCGAAAATTCACAAAAAGAAAGATTACGCCGTCCCCGGCAACGGCGCCATTTGATTAAGTGTCAAAACTTGTATTTACCGCAATCAGAAAACGGCGTCGCTTCGCAGCTAGCCGGTGAGTGCGGGTCGATCCACAGAGATGGGTAAATTCCTTTTATGTGTTTTAACGAGTTGATTCTATTTGTCGTTTTGGTTGATTTCTAAAATCGATAAAATCTGGATCTAATTAATCTAATTAAAAGTCTTGCCAGGGTTAGGCTCAGGGGAAGTTTTGGAGATTAATGTTCTTCATCACCGCTTTCAATGCCTACTTATTTAGATCTATTAGATGTTAAGTTAATTATCAATAAAGTGGATACGAATCTTTTGGGAAGATGTTTCTTCCTCTAGATTCGTATTCTTCCTTTATTGATAATTACCTAACCCCCACGGAAAACGCGCGCTACCGGCCCTTTATACTACGGTTCATCGTTACCTCGATGGGTAAGACGCCGCAGGGAGCGGTTGTGCTCGTATGCGTGGAGTTCTAATTCGTTAGGTTAAAGTGGCATTGAAAGAGGTGAGAGATCTCATCTCTCAACCCTTTCCCTAAGGCTAACCCTAACAAGCGAGGAGACTACTCGCTCATTAGGGGATTAGAAAACATTATAATTAAAAGAATAAAATACTTACTAGTTGACGGCTCCCTCCAAACAAGAAGAACAGATCTGAATTTTTATCTCAGAAATTCTGAATTTTATTGATTGAAAAGAGGCATAGCATTTTACAGATCTAAAATTACAATTTATAGGAAAATAGGAAACCTAGGGCTACAGACTCTCGCACCTGCAAAATTACAGATTTGCCCATGTAAAATCCTAACATCTGCACCGACGCGCCGACTTATAAAATATACACCGACACGGGCCTTGTATGGCCGCGGATCCGCGGCGCCAGGCTGGGTTTGGCCGCGGATCCGCGGCCAAACTAGGGAATTGGGCTCTGTACGTTTTGGGCTTGGTTCAGTGGCTCTCTGGGCTTCTGTTTCTTCACTTATTTTCTCTTTTGGGCTTTTGGTTCTTCTCCAGATGTTTCAGTGAACACTTGTAGCGATCTTTTAACCGTTCACTTGACTTTTTGGACCTTGCACTGTTCTTCGACTAGGCTTGACTAGGATCCGTCTACTTGTTGGTCAAAAGTCCCTTTTTCTGTTGTTTTGTGTCTTTTTCACTGTATTTGCTCCAGAAACCTGTATCCTGTAATATGCAACAAACGTGCGTCAAGAGTACCTGTTTATTTATAAAAAGGATAAGAATAGGGGAATGATAAATGCAATATTATGGTCTGAACAAACGGCAATGGAGATTCAGGTTAAGTGTATTATGGTTACAGTCTCGTGCCACTTTTAACGCCTTCCGTACCAATCTACCCCTTATAAACCCCGCGATGTCTTTATTGTATTGATTGTATTGCATTGTCTTGTATTGTAAGTTGTATATAGATGACTTGTCGGAACCATGATATCAGTAAATGGAACAGATATAATGGATGTACATGTAGATGGAGTATATCCATGGTTCGGTTCAATCAAGATAGATTGATGTAGGTTGAATAGACAGATTTATGGATTCATGTTGTATTGCAGTTTGTACTTGAATCACATTCAAGTCAGATTGATTAGATTGAGACTCGGTTTGAGTCAAACACTTTAAAAAGAACTTGAATTCCTGAATTAGTTTTTATTTTATCGATTACTGCTGCACATGGACGACAGGATTTGTGTCTTTTTCCAAGACAATTACCGTGTTGATAACACCGTCTGTTAGGTTGTCTACCTTAGATAGGCAAGCACCCATATCTCCGGCTTCCTGAGGCTCAAGAGACTGGTCCCACTTAAACCTATATTTACTAGGGTCCTTATTGTAATTTAGTATAACTTGAGGGTGTTTTATGTAAAAATAGCTTTTGTATAATTTTCAAAATACACCTCAAGCATTTAATTATCGACTTTAGGATTTTCATAGATGTATATTTTATAAATGTGAAATTTCTAGTGAGTAAAATCTAATTTCATAATATATGGTATTTTCTTGAAATATTGTACCTGTGTTGTATTTGTATGGTATTTTCATGTAATAGTGATTCCTTGCTTTAGAAAACTTGGATTATTTATATAATTAAAATAGACATTTTAATAATATATATATATATATATATATTTAATGAAAACAATTTATTTATTTTCTTGTAGAAATCTCATTTTCTAAAGAAAAATGCATAAAAATTCCATCGAGATCGAATGCTCCTTGCGGAGGTATGCATCTTGCTCTACTAAGCCCGAGAATGTGCGATAATCCGCACCATCCCGAACGGGGTCCCCAAAAGTGGGTTGTAGAGGCGCATTTGCATGGAAATGTTTAATACATCTTTTTATAGAAAACGGTTTTGTAAGTTTAGGGTATTTATTTGTAAAGTCGTAATTTCCCATATTCTATTGTCCTAAAATTCATCGTGCTATGTTAAAGATGTGTATTGTGATGAGGTAGGTCATTACCTCGTGAACTATCTAAGGTATAGCAAGGAATTATGATGATTTATGTTGAATTATAAGTATGTGGTATTTTTATGAAAAAATGCGATAAAAGTTACAAAAATGAATCTTTTATGGTGAAACTTGTTTTAATAGATTTATTAATATTCAATAAACAATATGTGAGAGTTTAGTATGTTCTGGATTAAGAAAAGTTGAGTTTTGAAGAAAAACCGAATCGGAAATCGTATTAACTCCGCTTCCGTCGGGTTTTAGAATTTGAAGTTTTTAGAATAGAGAAAAGAAGGGAAAGAAGGGACTTACTGGGTTGTTGGACTAGAGGAGAGAGAGGGAACTATGGAAAGCGTCGGGGTGTTGTTTCTTCACCGGGAACTCCTTGGAACGTCGCCGGAACTTTGCTCTTTGCTAACTCCACTTGCACACTATTGGGACTTGAGAATTTGGTAGAGTTTTTGTAGGAAATTTCTGAGTGAGGGGGTGGAAATGGAGTGTGGTATTTATAGGGAAAATTAGGGTTTAGGGGTGAAAGAAATGCATTAAAATTTGCATTAAAATGGGATTTAAAGGTGTTTCAATGTTCTCTGTGTGAATGCAGAGAAAACAAGCAGTGTGAAAGGATGTGGAGTAGACCAGGGGTTGCAGGGGAAAAGAATGGGAGCATTCCCAACGGGGGAGACCGGCGGCGCCGGGGAAATCCTTATTCTCGTCGGGTCAACACCGACGGGGGGTGTTGGGTCTTGGTGCCACGTGTCGGGGTTGATTGGTCTTCTCTCGTGCATATGTTTAATTAGTCAGTAACTCTTCAGTTTACGTGTTGTACACGTGTATACTCATGGGCTTCTTAAAAAGATTAAAAGAAAATAAAGCAAAAGGATAATGTGGCTGATGAGATTTGAACTCTGGTGTTATGTCTTAGTAGTGCAAGGCCTTATGAGTGAGCTACAAGCTCCTTCTTACTGTTCTAAAGCAAAATAAATTCTTATAGCATTCACAGGATTGCAAGTACCCCAATTGTACATTAACTTTTAAACAATTTTTATGTACATTGAAATTGGAGTTGTTACAGTCTACCCTCTTTACAAAAATTTCGTCCTCGAAATTTACAATTTATTTTAAGAACTAGTTTACAAATAAATGAGGATATCTTGCACGCATCTCATCTTCCCTTTCCCATGTCGATTCTCCTGGAGTGTCTTTTCTCCACATCATCCGGACCAAGTTGACTTCCTTGTTTCGAAGTGACTTCACTTTTCTATCCAGGATCTCAACAGATTGTTGCTCACAAGATAAGTCGGGATGTACACGGGCTCAGAATGATCAAGAATATGGCTGGGGTCACTCACATACCTTCTGAGTTGGGATATGTGGAACAGATTATGCACTCCTTCCAATGAAGGCTGAAGTGCCAAGCGATAAGCCACTTCACCGACTCGTTTGAGTATGTTGAACGGTCCAATGTACCTTGGACTAAGCTTACCCCTTCTTCCAAAACGAATCACTCCGCGGTTTGGAGATATCTTCAGAAATACATGATCTCCCGGTTGGAACTCCAAGTGACGGCGCTTTGCATCAGCCTAGTGCTTCTGTCGATCTTGGGCTATGCGCATTCTTTCCCTGATAGTACGAACCACATCTACGGTTGCTACTATCATCTCAGGTCCTAGGAGTTCTCTATCTCCGATGTCGTCCCAACTTAATGGCGATCGACACTTCCTTCCGTAAAGTGCTGCAAAAGGTGTCATTCCTATGCTTGCTTGGTAGCTGTTGTTGTATGAAAACTCTACAAGATGTAGGTGATATTCCCACGATCCTCCAAAGTCTAGCATACACGCTCTGAGCATATCTTCCAACATATGAATAGTTCGCTCAGACTGACCATCTGTTTGTTGATTATAAGCTATGCCGAAGTTCAGACTTGTTCCCAATCTCACTTACAAACTCAGCCAAAATTGCGATCGAAATCTGGTGTCACGATCGGAGACAATGCAAACCGGTACTCCATGAAGTCTCACAATTTCCTGTATGAGTTCATGGGTATCAGAGATAGTACATTATGAAGAGTTTAAATCTATACTTAGATTCTTACCTCCATGTATTTCTTTGCTAATGTCTTGGTAGATTGGCCAACTCGAAAGGGAATGAAGTGAGCTGACTTTGTGAGTCGATCCACAATAACCCATATCACATCATTACCCTTTGTGCTGCGAAATCCATTGTGATGTGTTGCCACTTCCATTCTGGGATAGGTAACGGTTGAAGTAATCCAGCGGTCATGTGATATTCAGCTTTTACTAGCTAACACACCAAGAATTTAGCGATGCTTCTGGCTACTTCACGTTTCATTCCATGCCACCAGTAATTTTGATGCAAATATTTGTACATCTTTGTACCTCCAGAATATACTGAGTAGGGAGAGTTGTGAGCTTCTTTCATTAACTCGTCCCGAACAGAACCTTTTAGTACATGTTTACCGCCAAAAATCGGGAAGACAAACGTCTTGCCTGAATTTGGGGGCAATGCTATTTAGGTTTATCCGTCCACCTCTCCAAAGATACCAAGATGATTTATGGCACCATGCATCGGAGGTTTGGACGGATGCGGCCGTTGTAGCAGAATTCGTCAGATTCCCCCTCGTTTGCGAGGGGTTTTTGATTGTGGGGACGTTCTTCCGAGCAGGCGCAAGCCCCTGCAGTTAATTACGTTACCGTGTAGCGATAACCACTTTCTCCTTCTCCATAAGGTCACTTCGTGTCGTGTGTGTTTGTTTTATTTTTGGTTTCCCGTGGATTGTATACGGAGACTAATTTATGTTGTCGCCCGTGGTGCGTGGATTAGTCCAAATCCGTATATTCTTAGATTTGGGTTTGGGTTGATTTAAGGATCGTTAATCTTGTTTAAGATTAAGATCGACTTAAATGTTTGTTAAGGATACGTTAGTCCAATTTTAGACTAAGATCTACTTAACAAGGGTTTAGGATCATCTTGATCCAACAAAAGAGCATTTGGGTTCCCTTGTTTTAGTTTAAGGACGTTACAGTCCGTTATTAGTTTAAGGACATTTCGGTCCATAACTAGTTTAAGGACGTTGCGATCCATAGGGATGTGCCTGTCGATTTGGGAGAGCACCAAAGAGTTATTGGTTATCGGGACCCACCACCTCTCTGAAGACGCTGAAGAATTACAATGACATGTATCAGAGGTGTGAGGAGATATACCCTTGAACTAATGTCCGTTGGGAGATCCGTAGTCGTGTTTGGGACTAAAACCAATTTGGAAAATGATAAACACATGGGCTCGGTTGGTCTGAATTAGGAATTTGGTCAACTTGGACTCAACCCACTCAGTCTTTGAATAAAGAGTTAAACACTTGCTTGGGGTTCAGTCCCTTTTCTGTGCAAATAATGTTGAGGTTTACTTTCCCTCTTTTTTTGTTCTTTTATTTTTATGGAGTGTTAAACACTCTTTACGATGCCCACGTGAGGGGCACGTGAGGTGCTTAGCGCTGAGCACCAACCATTGATTGCTAAGCACTCTTTGTTGAGCAGCGCCCACGTAAGGGACACGTGAGGCGCTTGGCGCTGAGCGCCAACCATTGAATGCTAACCACTCTTTATTGAGCAGCGCCCACGTGAGGGACACGTGAGACGCTTGGCGCTGAGCGCCAACCAGTGAGTGCTAAGCACTCTTTATTGAGCAGTGCCTACGTGAGGCTCTTGGCGCTGAGCGTCAACCAATGAGTGCTAAGCACTCTTTATTGAGCAGTGCCCACGTGTGGAGCCCGTAAGGCACTTTGCGCTGAGCGCCAACCAATGAGTGCTAAGCACTCTTTATTAAACGGCGCCCACGTGATGAGCACATGGCGCTGGGTTTTTCTTTAGGTGTTTTGTTCTGAAGAGTTGAATTCTTTGTTCTTTTATGGATCTTCGATCCCCAAGAACAAGTTCATCCCCATGAGAATTAAATTCTCATTTGTGGGAGACTTGTCTCATGGACCTCAGATCCAGAGAAAGAACTATGTTCTTTAAGAAGAGTTAAACTCTTGGATATGCAGATGAGATGCTCTGATCTCTATTTTTTTTATTTACCTCGAAGAAAGGTATTCTTTTTTCTTCCTTCTTAAAGCTTTCTTCTTCTTTTTTCTCAAAGCTTATGGGGGTTTCTCTCTACAAGACTTGAAGTCTTGGGTCATTTATATAGTGGATGAAGATTTGTTGATTTGGTTAAAGAAATCTCTCATTGAGAGATCTTTAATTGATTTGGGGATTTTATCCACCGTCGGATCTTTGATCCAAGAACTTCTGTTTTACAAAAGATATTTTTCTCGTTTTTAACAAGATTGGGAAATATTTTCCCGTACAGAGCTTATTCTGTAGCTTGGTGATTTTTAATCACCATTGGATTTTTAATCCAACGGTGCTATGTTTTTCATAGTGTAATCTTTCTTGTTTAGAAAGATTTGAGGCTGCTCTGTTTTTCATAGAGTAATCTTTCTTGTCTAGAAAGATTTGAGGAATATTTTCTCAACAGAATTTAATTCTGTACTCTGATGATTTATCATCTCCATTGGATCTTTGATCCAACGGCTCTGTTTAACAAAGATATTTGGTTCTGGCGCTGGCGCCCTCGTGCGAGGCACGTGAAGCGCTGCCTCAGAGTTTTTAACTCTTGGCGCTAGCGCCCTCATACAAGGCACGTGAGATGCTGCCTTAGATTTTTTAACTCTTGGCGCTGGCACCCTCGTGCAATGCACATGAGGCGCTGCCTCAGGTTTTTAACTCTTGGCGTTGCCATTTGTAGGGTGTTCTTCGTCACCCCATTGAGATGGGAATACTCTCGCTCTTGTCAGGCGCATTATAGATTCACTCTGCCTAGGGTAGGCTGAGGTTTATTGATTGTGGGGATCTGAATCTCCGGCGGCTGATTGATCTCAAAAAATATCTAGTAACCGGAATCAAGAACGGCGTCGCTTGGTAACTAGCCGGTGAGTACGGGTCGGTCCACAGGGATTTTGTGAATTTCCTAATCGCTCAAACGAGTTAATTCCGATTGTGGTCGGACAAATTATTAAATCTAGAAACTAAATCTATCTATACTAAGATTATCTAGATCTAAATCTTGCTAGGGTTAGGTTTAGGAATGGTTTGGAAATGTAAATAAATCTCAACGCTTTCTATACCCAAATTAGGATCTAAGAGGAGTTATGGTAATTATTAGTAAAGGGGATTAGATCCATTCGGGAAGGTGTTCCTTCCTCTAGGTTCGTGTCCTTCCTTTATCAATCCTTACCTTAACCTCCATGGAAAACACGCGCAACCGGGCCTTTATACTACGGTATCACCGCTACCTCGAGGGATAGGGTGCCGTAGGGCGTGGTGTGTGCGTGTATGCATGGAGTCCTATTGATTATATGTAATGGGTAAGAAAGGGATGAGAGATCTCATCTCTCAAAAGCCTTCCCCAAAACTAACTCTAACAATTATCTAGGGCAAAGAATTAAATATAAACTAGGGCAGAGAATGAAAAATTACCTACTTTATAGATGGCTCTCTCCAAACATCAACACAGGGTTGTCAGATCTGAATTCATGAAATGAAAAGAGGCACCAATGCTCTCCATAAAAAATTCTGAATTTTATTATTAAAAGGAGGCATAAGGAGGCATAGCCTTTACAATGATTTAGAGTTCCAATTTATAAAGGATAGGAAACCCTAGGTTACAATTGATTCGCACGTCTACATTTACTAAAATATCCGTAGGAAGATCTAGTCAAAGTAGACTCGAAGCTTTGGTAAAATTTTATGTCTCTGTCTCTTTAAAAGGAAGTATTGGGCCTTGAAATTTCCTCTGTAGGCTCTTCTGTCTTTGGGCTTCCTTATTATTTGGTTCTTTTATTAAAATAGCTTCTATGTTTCTTCCAGATCTCCAGTGAATAATTACGGTGGACTTTTAACCGTTCGCTTTGTAATCTTGGACCTTACATTGCCTTGTACTTTGTGAATTTTATATTTGATGTAGGCTTGATCAAGAGTCTTCTGTTTGTTGGTCAAAGTCCACTTTTGTATCGTCTTTTCATCGTTTTCACTGTTTTCTGTCCAAGAACCTGTAACCTGTAATATGCAGCAGACATGCGTCAAAAGCACCTGTTTATTTGTAAAATATATAAGAATGGAAAATATAATAATGCAATATTATGATATGAACAAATACACCCAAACTTATCTTTTTCTCGTCCTCGAGCAAACTTAGTTTTATTCTCGACAAAAACCTAAGCGCACTTTCGCAGGGAAACGCGATTGCACTGAGCTCGTGCAACAAGCCGTTAAACCTCTAGGTGTCCCTAGTAGGAGGAGTGTTGTCTCATGAGGGTTTTCAGCGGATACCACCCACAAAATCCTATCAATTCGGCCCATTAACTTTTATTCTCCAATTAGGTTTTCTAACAAGGAATTCTATTATCTTTGACCCGTAAATTATCCACCCATATTCTTCACACTTCCTCATTATTTAACTTAAGATTATATATGTTCTATAGACTTACTTAGCTTTCGGCATTTCTTAAGTTTTCCTTCTAGGGTTCCATCTCCACTTAGAAATTTTTATCAACTCTACTAAAGATACAAGTTCTATTCTTCACTCCTTTCTCTCATCTAAACTCCAATCACATATCCCCACGTGTGTGTATAAATCACCTCTATACTTGGAAATTCAAATCAAGCAATCATACCCTTGTCCGTTGTCCAAAGCACTTATTAATAGGTGAATTTAAATGAATTTTGCTTACACATCCTTCATGCGACCGTTAATACTTTTTGAGGTACCAACGACCGATTACAAAATGCGTTTGCACTTTTAAAGCGTAATTCCTAGTCTTGCAACACCTAAGGCTTTAGCAGTGACTCCCAAACCAGTTGGTCTAAGGAACTAGGTGATGAAGCACCCTCGCTAAATATTTTTCTATTTTTGCAGCCTTAAGTAATCATAAAAACCAGTGTTCATTTTTTTTTATTCTTTATTCACACTTGTATTTTTTTACTTCATTTTCTTCGTACTAAGGACTTCAGACAAGAACATTTCATGGTCTCCTCTACTATTCCAAGTTTCAAGGTGCGTGATTGTGCAAATTGTAGGGTATACATTTTCAGAATCTAGACTTAAGTTAGGAACTATTTTTTCAAACTTATACTCTAATAAGAATATCAATACTTTTCCTTTGTTTCAACTTAGCCCAAGAAGTGAACTCAAAATTGGCCTATTTCTAAATAAACTACAAAGACATATACTTTCTACCGTTAAACTTTAAGGGAGGTTATTTTTAGGGTTTTTAATTTACTACGTCTAAGATCTAGTTGTTCCTAGCTAGTTAACCTATCTGTCAAACTCTAGTCAAACGAGCCAAAATTGAATACAATAACTTTTATAATTTTTCAAAATTTTTCAATTTTTATGGGTTTTAAAATAAGTATGCAAATGCAAAAATATACATATGAATGCGAACGAAGAAGACGTACCGAGCATACCCCCAAACTTGAACTTGACAGTGTCCTCAATGTCATGCTACACCAAGAGGGTCAAAATGCCGGCACTCCCCTGTTTATTTATTTATTTATTTAATGTTTTGAATTTTTTTAATATTTTTTATAGAAAAAGAAAACAAAAATATATATACATATATACAACAAGGTTCCCCCCAAACTTAAGCTTGGCCTTACACAAGCCAAAGATTAGCACCAACCATTCAAAAATCTTATCGTGGTAATGGTCGAGTTGGTGAAAGGAAAGAGTGGAAAGAAGAGAAATGAGAAGCACACGAGACCGTGTAGGAAGAAGAGTGGAATATGGTCTCGGTGGAGGAGAAGAATGACGGAAAAGAGAAAGAAATGGAGTACGATCTTGAGAGTGTAAATCGAGTGAAAAATTAGCGCAATTTATGATGACCGATATGTTAAAAGCGATTGTGCTAACCTATCAACCCGTCGAGAAAAGGGGTCAAATCCCTCAAGATTCGCAAGAAGGCATGGGTACGCCGAACTTGGTATAGGAGATGAAAGTGTAACGGTCTCTTGTACGGTCGGAACGATAGGAAGGAGGAAAGGGAGTGAATTAGGGATAGTCTCATTCTCACCGTAGTAAATTGTTTCGAACTTAAAAGATTCCATCAATGGTTCGAAACTACTGTAAGCGACCGAGTCTAATGGTTCAACTAACTCATCTGAAAATTCAAAGGACTCAAACTCGGGCGGTGAGTCATCAACATCGTCCGAAAAAGTGAAACACTCGTACGTGTTATCAGCTGTGAGAACTGTGTCAGATTCAAAGGAAAATTTTTCAAGCTAACAGTCTTCAAGCGTGATTTTAGGCGTGGTCGGAACGATGGAAAGGAGGGAGGGTGATTTAGTTAAAGGTTCAAGAGGATGAATTGGAAAATCCGACACATCAAACAAAAATGGTTCAACCTAAATATTATCCTCAATACTCTCCTCAATACTATCCTCATAATTCTCCTCAATATTTAACTCATCCATGCCATTATCATCAAAATCAAGACGCATATGAGGTTCGGGAGAAACATCTAATGACTCGGGATGATGAGTTAAACATAAAATTTCAATCAAATCGACAGGTTCATCATCCGAAATATTCCCGGCGTCTATATCCTCAATCAAGTGAAAATCAATATTTTCTGACACCTCATCAAAAGCATGGATATTTATCAATGTAGGTTCTAGATTGGAGGTGTAAAGTTCAAAAGGATTAAGTGTGGTTTCACTCGAAAGGGGTTCCTCACAATTTGGCAAATCAAGCACTACAAAATCACACAACTCATTTTTATCCTTAACTGATGAATCATTTGGGATAATCGATGGAAAACCGTAGTTGTGGGCTTCAATTGGGTAAGGGTAGGTTTGATTTAGAAATCCTCTCAAATTCGCACTCTGTCCAACCGCCTCCTTATATATTGGAAAATTTGGAGCTAGTTGGAAACTAGCTACCGGTTCACTCGGTTGCATAAGTGCGGCAATGGACGCATCCACATTCCTAACCAATTTGTTTGTTGCTAAGATATAAGCCTCCAACGACTCTTCCAAACTAGACTTGGGTGGTGAGGGGGTTTCGGTAAAAGATTCGAAATTGTTTGGATATGTGAAACTCCCAAAAGGCTGTATAGAAACAGTGTCTAGTGACGGTGAGAAAGTCGGGTAGGACTGGTAGGAAGTGGATGGTTGGACAGGAGTAGGATCAACATGTGGATAAAAAGGTGGATGGACTTGTTGATTCCTAGAACTAGATGTATTGAGAGGGGTGAAAGATCGGCTATGAGATTGAGCAATATGCTCAGCAATGGACATCGGTTTAGGAGTTACAGCAGGACTTGAAAAATTGGTATCAACGTATGAAGGTGGTAAAGGTAGACGTGGTTGATACAAAATGGTTGCAACGTCAAACTGTTTCTCCTAGACGCTTCTATTTGATCTTTCAAAGATATTTTGGGCACGGAGGGGTCTTCCTTAAATCGACCGAAGCAATTGACGTACGAGGCAAAATTAGGTTCGGGATACCAAAGTTCGGCAAGAGATTTATATGGGGTACCCATGATGTCAGAAGAAGAAGAGAAAGAAGGCGGGTGTAAGTGGGGTGCAAGGATTTCTTAGCGACAAAATTTTTGCAAGTTTTTATAAAAAAATTTCCTTTTTTCCTTTGTCTCTTTATTTGAAACTGTTTGCAAAAATTTTTTTTCGAGAAAAGAGTTAAGACACACTTTCGATCAACCAAAAATACACAATCAGGCCTAGATCTAGGGTCACCTAGGTCAGCTAGACAGCTCCTAACTGTTCCAAAAGGCCAGAAATAGGACCTCAAACCGCCTCTTCACCGCCAATTGCGGCCAGGTAAGTACCAGGTAAGTGGGAGGCTCCCCGCTACAAATAGCGGTCCTAATTAAGTAACCACTTGCCTTAGACACACTTGCCTAGACACCGCAAAGTCAGGTTAGGATAAACGGTCGATGCCTATAACTAGTCCTCTGTCCTATTGAGCTCGTAGTGCTTAGGGCAGAGTCTAGTATTTTTTTTAATTAAGAATGGTCAATGCAAATGCCTTATGTGATTTCTGGGGTCCTGGGAAGGGTGATGAAATCCCCACCCAATTTGAATTGGTCAAAAGCCCCTTAAAGTCAGTTTTAAAGATATGCAAAACAGAAAAATCACTTACAATCAAATCTTTTTATTTTATGCGCGGCGCAAAGAATCCTGCACAAGATTGTTATTTGGAAGGGGAAGATTTTTAAGCGCAAAGAATCCTGCAGGAGATTTTTCAGAGGAGATATCAGAGATTTGCAGAGGAGGAGATCAGAATACTTACAGTTTTTTTTTACCGCGCTTTTGCTCTTTTGTTTTGACTCGACCAAAACGCGGCGGTTCTACGGTCTCAGGTAGGCTCGCGCGGCGGTTCCGCGGTGGCAGGAACGGTTCAATAGCTTTTTTTTTGTCACCAGATCTCCGCGGTTGACTTGTAGACTCGGTCCTCCAAATTTCTTCTGTTCCTCGGTTGTTGTGATCTTCCTCTGTTTGTTCGGATTTGATATTTGCTGTTTGATCTCTAAAGATTTCCAGATCCGAATTTCTTTGTAGATCCTGCAAAAATTCTCACAAGAATACCCTTTCCAAAAATAACAGATGATATATTTTTTATATATTTTTGATTTTTCAGATTTTTATGATTTTTTTAATTTTGATTAACCCGAAATTGCAAAAAGGAAATAACACGCCATCCCCGGCAACGGCGCCATTTGATTTGTCTCAAAAACTATCTAGTAACCGCAATCAAGAACGGCGTCGCTTGGTAGCTAGCCGGTGAGTACGGGTCGGTCCATAGGGATTTTGTGAATTTCCTAATCGCTCAAACGAGTTAATTCCGATTGTGGTCGGACAGATTATTAAATCTAGAAACTAAATCTATCTATACTAAGATTATCTAGATCTAAATCTTGTTAGGGTTAGGTTTAGGAATGGTTTGGAAATGTAAATAAATCTCAACGCTTTCTATACCCAAATTAGGATCTAAGAGGAGTTATGGTAATTATTAGTAAAGGGGATTAGATCCATTCGGGAAGGTGTTCCTTCCTCTAGGTTCTTGTTCTTCCTTTATCAATCCTTACCTTAACCTCTATGGAAAACATGCGCAACCAGGCCTTTATACTACGGTATCACCGCTACCTCGAGAGATAGGGTGCCGTAGGGCGCGGTGTGTGGGTGTATGCATGGAGTCCTATTGATTATATGTGATGGGTAAGAAAGGGATGCGAGATCTCATCTCTCAAAAGCCTTCCCCAAAGCTAACTCTAATAATTATCTAGGGCAAAGAATTAAATCTAAACTAGGGCAGAGAATGAAAAATTACCTACTTTATAGATGGCTCTCTCCAAACATCAACACAGGGTTGTCAGATCTGAATTCATGAAATGAAAAGTTGCACCGATGCTCTCCATAAAGAATTCTGAATTTTATTATTAAAAGGAGGCATAGGGAGGAATAGCCTTTACAATGATTTAGAGTTCCCATTTATAAAGGATAGGAAACCCTAGGTTACAATTGATTCGCACGTCTACATTTACCAAACTATCCTTAGGAAGACCTAGTCAAAGTAGACTCTAAGCTTTGGTAAAATTTTATGTCTCTATCTCTTTAAAAGGAAGTATTGGGCCTTGAAATTTCCTTTGTGGGCTCTTCTGTCTTTAGGCTTCCTTATTATTTGGTTCTTTAATTAAAATAGCTTCTATGTTTCTTCCAGATCTCCAGTGAATAATTACGGTGGACTTTTAACCGTTCGCTTTGTAATCTTGGACCTTGCATTGCCTTGTACTTTGTGAATTTTATCTTTGATGTAGTCTTGATCAAGAGTCTTCTGTTTGTTGGTCAAAGTCCACTTTTGCATCATCTTTTCATCGTTTTCACTGTTTTCTGTCCAAGAACCTGTAACCTGTAATATGTAGCAGACATACGTCAAAAGCACCTGTTTATTTGTAAAATATATAAGAATGGGGAATATAATAATGCAATATTATGATATGAACTATCTATTTACCGCAATCAAGAACGGCGTCGCTTTGCAGCTAGCCGGTGAATACGGGTCGGTCCACAGGGATGTTGTGAATTTCCTAATCGCGCTAAAGAGTTAATTCTGAACGGTGTGAATGGATTAATTAAATCTAAAAACTAAATTAATCTAGGGCAATTGAATTAAAGATCTAACTATCTAACTAGGGTAAGGAATTAAATTTATACTAGGGCAGAGAATGAAAAATTATCTAGGGAAAGAATTGAAATTAATTACTTACTTTACAGATGGCTCTCTCCAAACATCAACACAAGACTTGTCAGATCTGAATCTCTGAAATGAAAAGTGGCATCGATGCTCTCCAAAAGAAATCTAAATTTTATTGATAAAAAGAGGCACAGGGAGGCATAGGGAGGCATGAAAAGAATACAACGATTTGGGCTTCTATTTATAAGACATAGAAACCCTAGGTTACAATTGATTCGCACGTCTACATTTACCAAAATATCCTTAGGAAGACCTAGTCAAAGTAGACTCCAACCTTTGGTAAAATTTTATGTCTCTGTCTCTTTAAAAGGAAGTATTGGGCCTTGAAATTTCCTTTGTGGGCTCTTCGGTCTTTGGGCTTTCTTATTATTTGGTTCTTTTATTAAAATAGCTTCTATGTTTCTTCCAGATCTCCAGTGAATAATTACGGTGGACTTTTAACTGTTCTCTTTGTAATCTTGGACCTTGCATTGCCTTGTACTTTGTGAATTTTATCTTTGATGTAGGCTTGATCAAGAGTCTTCTGTTTGTTGGTCAAAGTCCACTTTTGCATCGTCTTTTCATCGTTTTCACTGTTTTCTGTCCAAGAACCTGTAACCTGTAATATATAGCAGACATGCGTCAAAAGCACCTGTTTATTTGTAAAATATATAAGAATGGGGAATATAATAATGCAATATTATAATATGAACAACAGCCGCGGACTAAGCTGTCGTTAATTACCCCTCGCCTTTGGAGCGAGAGAACCTCCAAGTGACGGGTCAAACAGGTCATGCGAACTCAATATGCAGTGTTGTTTTTTGAAGGGATTTTGGATATATCGGGGTCCCCGCAGAGTATTTACGGGGTTCCCGCTATCCGGATAGCGGGCTGTGGGTCTAGAGGCTAGCAGCCCCCTTGCGGGATGTAGGGCAGCGCCCCATTAGAAATTTGTTCTAACGGGGACAGTGTTGTGGAGTATGTGTGTGTGTGTGTGTGTATACAAATATATTAAAAAAAAGGAAGGCTATCCAAAGGATGCGTGGGAGAAGGCACCAGCGCCTCACGTGCGCGGCACGCTGGCATTGGGCGCCGGCACCGGCGCATGGCGCTTTGGGTACGACTGCCTCATGTGCCCGGCACGTGGGCACTCGGGCGCTGGCGATTTAGGCACGAGCGCCTCACGTGCCCGGCACGTGGGCACTCGGGCGCTGGCGCTTTGGGCGCGAGCACCTCACGTGCCCGGCACGTGGGCGCTTGGGCGCAAAAAAGGGGGTTTTACCCTCTAAAATAGGAGTTAAACTCCAAAAGAGGATTTTGAGTGGAGTTAAACTCCAAAAGATCTGGTTTAGGAGTTAAACTCCTTTGAGGATTTGGGTCTTGGAGTTGAACTCCCTAAAAATCTTCAAAGGTTCTTCTCTCTTAAGCCTTGGATCTTCTCCAAAGTGGAATTTTCGAAGACGTGTCTCCTTCTTCCTCCTCTTTGTTGGCCAGATCTTAGAGGAAAAAAGGAAGTGAGATTCAAAGTCTCCCCTTTTTGAGATCTAATGGAAGATCTGAGCTCCCCTTTGTGGGTTTTGTGGTGAAAAACTATTTAGTTTTAGAAAAGGAAGAGTAAAACTCTTTGTTCTCCGCCGAAAGACGCGACCGGGACGTTGGGACGTCTGGCCTGAATTTTGGGGGCAGATGCTATTTCGTTTTATCCGTCCACCTCTCCGAAAATGCCAAGTTGATTTATTGCACCGTGTATCGGAGGTTTAGATGGATGCGGCCGATGTAGTAGATTTCATCAGACCCCCCCTCATTTGAGGGGTTTTTAATTGTGGGGATGCTTTTCCCTACAGGCGCAAGCCCCTGCAGTTAATTAATCTACTGCATCGCGGTAACCACTTTCTCCTTCTCCAGATGGTCACTTCGTGTCGTGTATGTTTGTTTTATTTTTGGTTGCCCATGGATTGTATACGGAGTCTAATTTATGTTGTCGCCCATAGAGCGTGGATTAGTCCAAATCCGTATTTTCTTAGATTTGGGTTTTGGTTTGGGTTTAAGGATCGTTAATCTCATTTGAGACTAAGATCAACTTAAACGTTTGCTAAGAATACGTTAGTCTAATTTTAGACTAAGATCAACTTAACGTTTGTTAAGGAAACGTTAGTCTAATTTTAGACTAAGATCAACTTAACCGGATCGTTTAGATCCAATAAAAGAGCATTTGGACTCTATTGTTTTAGTTTAGGGACTTTGCGGTCCAGTTTAAAGAAATCATAGTCTATAAAGTTTAAGGACGTCATTGTCCATGAGTTTAAGGACCCCACAGTTTGTGGTAGTTTAGAGACATTATAGTCTGTATAGTTTAAGTACATCATAGTCCATGAGTTTAAGGACCCCACAGTCCATGGATCGTCTGGTTGTCGGGACCCGTCACCTCTCTGAAGACGTTGAAGGATTACAACGACAAATATCAGAGGAGTGAAGAGATGTACACTTGAACCAATATTGGTTGGGAGATCTGTAATCCAATTTAAGACTAAGATCAAATATTTATGAGCATATAGGCTCAATTAATCTGAATTAGAGATCTATAGCCAGCTTGGGCTCGGCCCATTCAAAAATGTTAGACATTTTAGCAATGCTGAGCATTGGTTTGAATTCTGACCAGCTTTTTGTCTTTATTGAGTGTTGAGCACTCATTATAGCTCTGGGGCTTTGTCATTTAAAGAACAATTTATGGTCTCTCAGCGCACGCGTAAGGAGCACGTGGCACGCTTGGCGCTGAGCGCCAGTCAATGAGCGCAGAGCACTTATTTTAAGCAGCCCACACGTGAGGAGCACATGGCGAGCTTGGCGCTGTATGCCAGACAATGAGAGCAGAGCACTTCTGTTAAGTAGCGCACACATGAGGAGCACGTGGCGCGCTTGGTGCTGTGCGCCAGACTTGGAGTGCTGAGGGCTTCTGTGAAATAGAGCACATGTGAGGAGCACGTGGCGCGCTTTACGTTGTGTACCAGACTTTGGAGCGCAGAGCGCTTCTTATGAATTTGGAACGCTAAGGCTCTGTAGCGCTGTGCGCTGGATTTGGAGCGCTGAAGCACTTCTTTAAACTTGGAGCGCTATGGCTCTGCAGCGCTGTTTGCTAGATTTGGAGCGCTTAGGCGCTTCTTTAAACTTGGAGCGCTAGGGCTCTGCAGCGCTGTGCGCTGGATTTGGAGCGCTGAGGCGCTTTTTTTAATTAGAGCGCTAAGGCTCTTTTTAGGAAGATTTTCTCTTTGAGAATTAAATTTTCTTATATAAGAGACTTTGTCTCATGGATCTAAGAACAAATTTTTTATTTTATAGGAGATATTTCAATCTGTTATGTTTTTGATGAAAGGCTTTGCCTTTATGGATCTGTGATCCTAAGAGAATTGAATTATTCTCCCCCTTTTTATAATGAGATGTTATGATCTCTTTTGTGAAAAGCAATTTATCTTAAAGATCTATGATCTAGCATAAGAACTAAGTTTTTTTTCTGATGAGATTTTTATCTCTCTGTTTTTACTTTGAAGAAAAGTTCTTCTTCTGCTGAGAGTTTGCTCTTCTCTTTGAACTTTCTCAAAGTTTGGGGGGGTTCCTCTATATGAGACTTGAAGTCTTGACGCATTTATATATGGTAAGCTGATTTGTTGAATCGGTTGAAGAAATCTTTTCTCTAATTGATTTGGGGATTTCCCCACCGTTGGATCTTTGATCCTAGGGCTTCTGTTTTACAGAAGGCAATCTTCTTGTTTTTAACAAAATTGGGAAATCTTTTCCCATACAGAATTTATTCTGTATTTTGGTGATTTTTTAATCAAAATTGGATCATTGATCCAACGGTACTCTAACAGAGCATAATCTTTCCTGTTTGGAAAGATTCTGAGGAATGTTTCCTTAACAGAATTTTATTCTGGTTAATTGATGATTTTTAATCATGTTCGTTGGATCTTTGATCCAATGGCCGAGAACATTTTGTTCTATCGCTAGCGCTCACGTGCTTTGCACGTGGTGCGCTGCTTAGAGTGCAGCGCTCTTAGCGCTAATGCTCACGTGCTTTGCACGTGGTGCGCTGCTTAGAATGCAGCGCTCTTAGCGCTAGCGCTCTTTGCACGTGAGCGCTGCCCCAGAGTCTTTGACTCTCAGCGTTGGCGCTACTATGAAGAGCTGCTTTATTTCAAATTTTAAAATTTGAACAGAGCTTTGCTCTGATTGGGGAAACACTCTTGATTTAATTCAGAAGAGGAAGAAGGTCTAGAACCTTGAGCAAAGAGAAGAAGGAAGCACAAACCCTAGAATTTGAGAGAATGAAAAGTTGTCATAGACATTTTCATCATGTTTGCCTTTATAGGCTACAAACTTTACATATAGCCCCTTGGGCTTTACAAAATGGCATTTTACCCGTCCCATCCCTCATGTGCTCATTTCTTTTGCACATAAGCCATGGGCTTTGCAAAAATTTGGCTTTATGCCCATTTTGCTTACATTCATGCATAAAAAAATTACATCAAAATTATTTATTACATGATTTTTATTTTGGCATGGGGGAGGCCGGCCGCGGGGCTCGACTTAGGCATGGGCCAACTTGCTTGGGCTTGGGCCCGCTTACTTGGGGTTGACCTTGACTTTGACCCGGTCAACTAGGGTGCAAATTTTGAGCCCAACACCTTTCAAATTTTGAATAAAGTTTTGCTCTTTTATTGGGGAAACAGATGCCCCCCCACCGTTGCGCTCACGTGGCTCACACGTGAGTGCAGCGGTGTCCGTCTTTCCACCGTTGGATTTTCTTGGAAGTTGAATCGACTCCCTGCGCCTATAAGTAGGGCCTTTGGACCTTGAGATGATTATTGTTCATCTTCTCTTGTTCTTCTTTTTTCTGATAATTTAATTCTCCTTTCAGAGCTTAGATCTCTGCCCAAAGAAATCCCTTCTAGAGTTAGAATTCTGCCCAAAAATTTGGTAAGGATCATAATCGAACCCCTTAATAGAGCTTTGCTCTTCTTAGATCGTAGATCTTAAGATATATTTTAGGGTTTCTTAACCCATTAATTAGAGCTTTGCTCATTTGACATGAAGAACTCTTAGAGTTTGTTTTGCAGATCTTAAAGATCTTGGGGTTTTACCCCGTTAGAAAGCTTTGCTTTTGAGGGTTCTGTTAGATCACCCCATTATTTTTTACAGAGCATAGCTCTTATAAATTTTTGGGGGAATTTTATTCCCCTCTTAATTAAAATTGACAAATGTGAAATCTGTTTGCAGAGCACATCTCTCGAAGGGAGTTTAACTCCTTAGGCCAATGGGGTTTCTCATTAAATGAGGATCCTCTCAGGATTTCATTCTTAATGAGTGACTGCCCTATCAATGATGGGTCGTCATCTTGATTTTGTGGGGCCCCACCTTGCCGCAGTGCAAAAATTTCGAGTGTCAAAGAACATTAAAGTTATGATTTCTGAATCATAACACTGATAGCTGACCATTCTCCTTTTGTGCAGGTGCAATGGCCTTCGACTCTTCCTTCCCTTTCGTACGCTCAGAGAGCGTCTTTGTCGACGCGCCTGTAGATCGAGAAGTTTTCGCACTTATTAAAGATCATGACCCAGAGCAGAAATCTCTCCACATATGGGGGTCATGGTACAATGAGATTGTCCAGGGTCGGCGCAATTTTTCTTATGCAATGCCCTTAGAGCCCATTTCAGCCATTCACTATGCCGACTCGCCTCAAGTGAATTATGTTGTAGACGAGATCAACTAGACATCCAAAGATCGCCTTCAGCCTTCTATCGCATCGATACCTGTATAGCCGCTGATTGCCTTGGATATTTTGGATCGACGCATATGTCAAGACGAGTCACGCCCTTGGGGACAAATCTACATGATAGGATTGACTCCTCGCCATTCAGCCGGATACCTGCAGTGGGCTCGATACATCCTGTCTGCCAAGAAGTCGCTGCTGCTGAAGCTCGGGTTGTATCCTGTAATTTATGCGTCGCTTTTTCAATATTCCGCGCCGCATGTATGGTGTGTCAAGGCTTTTCTGGAGCAATGGAACATCCCGACTCACACCTTTCTTCTATCGGATCGGGAAGTTTCAATTTCCTTGGAGGAGTTCGCGGAAATTTCAGGCCTACCCATCAGAGGGGAACATTACAAGGAGATACTTCCCCATGATGAGTACATTTTTGCCACCAAATCAGTGGTAATGGGTCTCACCCCGGAGAATGCCGTTCAACATCGGTTCCCGAGACTAATCAAGGTGTTGAACATTTATGAGAGTCTATTTCTGGAGTCTGGAGGGCACGGAGTTAGCTTCACAGATTTCATCGCCCGCTTCCTTCGCCCAGAAGTCCTGTCAAAACAAGCCGCAAAATTTTCCAAGCTCGACGACCCATTTGATTTCGGTTTAGATATCCAGCCAACGGCGGAAGCGGATCAAAAAAATTTCTTTATTCCAAACACTCTGGTCGTCCCTTCTGCAGAACTTGCTGCTTCAGACGTCGATGAAAAGACGTTCTTTTTGGAGTTCATCGGCCTGTGGCTGAGCTGGTTCATGCTCCCGATGCACCCTCGCTACGTGAGGCCGTCTGTTTTTTATCCCACCCACCGCATGGTTGCAGGGACACGTGTGGCCGTTAGGATAGCGGGGCTGGCTCATCTATATCATGGCCTGAGCTTAGCGGCAGATACTACTCAGCCAGGGGTAAAACCTGTACATCTTCCGCTGCACTACTTCACGTCCTAGGTCGATATGCACGTGCTGGGTGCTTTCGGAGTCCACAAACGACCCCGCTTCTACGACAGCTACAACTTTCCCTGGGTCATGTTCCTAGTTGACGCTTCTGCATTAGATCCGTCGCAGCGAGAGGCTTGACGTTTGGTCCTTCGCTCGCGTATAGTCGGAGGTAGTATGACTTTTGTCGATAGAGTCTTAACCATCGGCAAGGAATCTACCAAGGCAATGCAACAGCTGCGTGATACTTTCAAAGACGGGGCTCCTACGTTGAAGGCTCGAGAGATCCTGCACTTATATTCAATTAGGCCAGGCATTTTAGTGTTAATGAAAAATGCCTCGGCACTGTTCATGAGGTATAACCCGCACCGTTTCGCTCAACAGTCGGGTTACAATCAGGGTGTTCCCCATGAGGCGTTCTTAGCCGAGTCGGCCGCTACAGAAGAGGGTATTCGCAGCGCACTGCACCACTTTATGCGGCTGAATACGGGGTCCAACTTTCTCATCAGCGAACCGAGCTACGTGCCAAAAGCTTCGAACGCTTATGTGGCGTGGTATCAGCGTGCGATAGGTGCTGTTATCCGGGAAAAGAGATGACTATTACTTGATCATAAGGTTGTTGTCCGAGCTGGTAATCCAGAAGTTCCTTTGAAGCGATGGACCGCCGTTCGTCCCTCCTTAAGAGAAGTCACTACGTTTGTGGTCCCGCGCGCCTACCCTGAGAAGCCTCAGCCTAGTGTTCCCATAACTGCGGTAGGCGTGGCGTATCCGGAACCCGGTGTTGGTACTAAAATCTGAACCCGCCATCTGAAAATGCCTGTCAAGCTCAAAATCTTATCGTCGGCCGCCGGTGTCCGCTCGCAGAAAAGGAAGAAGTCGTTGTTTTCTGCCGACGTCATATTTGGCCAAAAGCCACATGCTCCCTACAGTGAGAGCTTGTGCGAATACGGTACCAACGAGGGTTTGTTCGACATGCCGTGACTGACACTGATTTTTAGGCTGCCATCGCAGCTTCCGAGCGACTGGCTCGCGAGGATGCGGCGTTGATCGCCATCGCAAAGTCGGGTATACTTCAGTTGTATTCTTCTGCGTCTATCCCTTTCTGATTATTATGCTTTTATTAACGCTCTCTTCTTCAACAGGTATTTCTGCCGAAGAGGCTCTCGCGGCTTCCATCAAGACGTTCGAGGAAGAAGAGAGGCTCCGTGCTTCTTTGGGCCTTGGTATAAGTTGCTTCATTACACCTTTATTCTTTTTATTCGTGCTCTGACCCTCTCTTTCACCTTATTTTAAGGACTACCTCAACTCAGGCTATTCCAAGTGCAGTGCTGATCCCGAGTGGTGATGCAGCAAAACTTTTAGAGCCAGCCGCCGTGGCCACGACCCTCCCAAAGTCACTGCCGGAGGCTTTGCTAAAGCAGCCGATGATGGACCTTGTAGCGGCTCCAGAGGCAGAGCATGGTTCGGATGACGACGTCCCCTTGTCGGAAGTTTTGAGGAGACCATTTCTCACGGCTCAGACCGAAAGGAAGCGTAGGAAGCACGCGGTGAAAGAGCGCGATGCCGCTTTGGCCATAGGTGCAGGCTCAAACAATATTCCACCTGTTGATATTCCTTCGGCGGATGTTCCCTCTGCCCTGTCTACTGCCCATAGACAGGTTGCACGCGCAGTTCTAGAAGGAACTCAAAAGCTGCTTCAAGGTACCATAACGTTCAATCTTTTATTAGAACTCGATCCTCGAATTCTAACATACGCATTTTCTGCAGGGCCAAGCCCTGGCGATGGGATGGCAGGCGAAACGCTGGCGATTACAAAGCCCGAAGTGGCTACTCTTTCTCGGGAATCTGGGACTGTCCAAACCGCTGCTCTTTCTCCTTATGGCTCCTTGGTATCGGCGGGCGTCGCAAGCATTACGACGGCCCTCGTCGAGTCAGGGGATGAAGATATGGTCGCGGAATCTATTCCCCCGAGAGAGAGTGAAGAAGCCGTTACACCCGGTGACGCTTTCGTCATGGTTTTGGTCCATGATCTATCAGGTAGTCGCTGGGTCACTGTTTTTAAGTTTTTCAATCCTGTTCAGCCCCTCTAATGATATTTTGTTTGTCTTGAGTACAGGCGCGGTGAACCCTGAGACTGTGTCGTCTGAAGAAGTGTCGCCGGTTGCTGCTCTGACGGTCGTTGTCCCCTCGCCTTCTTCTGTGCCCCCTCAAATATTGGAAGGTGTGGTTTTTTTGACTTATTTGTTTCACTGTGGGTACTATCCTCCTTGTATTGACAATATATCGTCGTAACTCTGCAGGAGTCCTTTTTTACCATCTATACCAGGCGTTGAACCCGCATTTATCCTTTCAGTCGGAAGCCGTTCCACCTTCTGGTATTGGTTAGTATATTTTCAGCTAACGTCTCCCCCCTTCTTTTACGAATAGATGTATCGTTGTTAAGTCTTCTTCATATTGATCATAACATCACGATTCAGAGGAGGAAACGAAGGGATAGCGGTGCCTCCGGTACTCCCCATCCTGCCTCCTGTCACAGCTGGTATAATAAACTCCATCCCTCATGTATTTTCTTTATCTCCCGAGTCGACATTTGACCATAATTCATTTTGCACAATTGCACCGGCTCCAGCTCCTTTCGAGTCTCGCATTCCAATGCCTGCAGGGCCCTTCGCTAAACGCATATCTTCCGGGGGCGCCGCAAATCGCAGGAGAATGTTGAGCGAATTTATCGAATATCTCGATACCGAGGCCCTCGGTTCTGCCACAGATTTTGTCGTTGAAGTCAATCTAATGATGGCAACACTCATGAACTTCCATGATGAAGATCTTTTCGGCTCTTGGGTTGATTACTGCAGAAAGATCGAGGCTTGCCTGCACGGGATTGAGCTCAAGCGTCTCGCTCCTGAGGTGTTGGCTTCGAACTCTCAAAAGGCTGCGTGGGTCGAGCATAGCGTTCCTTTCATTCGCTATTTTGAACAAGAGGCGACCCTAAGACGAAAGGAACATGAGGTGGCTTCGAGCAAATCTGTCGGATTGCGCGCCCAGGTTGAAGCGAATGCTGTACAGTTAAAAGCTGTTTTCGACAACCTTCGGCGATGTATCTCAGATAGGTTGACGCTTAGGCGGATGCTTGACTTCACCGAGCGGGTCATGCAAGACTGGGAAGCTGCCATGCTAGAAATCGATGAAAAGCTCTCGTCCTGTTTGCAGCAACGCACTCAAGTTGAAGCGGAGTAGGCAGCGATAGCTGACCATGAGAAAGGAGAGAGGAGCAGTCACGCCCCGCTTCCCAGAGTACGCTAAGATGGGCACGTGTCATAGCCAACCATGCTACCTGTGGGTAAGAAAAATCCTTCCACAGTCACATTACGGCTGTAGAGATATCAAGAACAGGAAAGTAAACTAACTATCTAGTACATGTCCATAAGCCAGAGTAACAGAGTCAAGAAATAATATAGTATGCGGAAGCAAAAGAATCAAATAAACACCTGGAAAGTAAGACTGGATACCAACAGGATCCCTACCGCTCGGTCTAAGAGCGGCAATGCTCCTGATCAGTCTGCAACAAAGGTAGAGAATCTGGGCCATGCAAAACCCAGACGTCAGCGCGTCATAACATCAAGCAATAATATATAAACAGGGTAGCAAGACATGCAAGAATGATCATAACAGGTAAACCAAGTGTAACGGCAATATAAATCAGGGCAGTGAAAGGGAGTGTGCAGTGAGTAATCTAAACTGGTCTATTGGGTTAAATACTCTCAAGTCGTTGAAATCAATTTGATGAATCATCGATGTAACTCAATAGTATCACGTGCATGCTCGGGACCACGGTCTAAGACTCTCGGGCTGAAACCGAGACGTGCCGCTAGGCACAAAAGGAAAAAGGAACAGACCAACGATGTCAGCAGCATCGTCACGAGGCGGGCCTAGCCTCAAACACTGATCAGTATAAGCAAGCAACTGTCGAGTTACAAGTCAGGATCTCATCATTGATTTCCCCATACCCCCAAGTTTTATGTGTCAAGTCAGGTATTCAGTAATCGAGAACTAATGCCAACACAGGATCAGGTAGGAGCAGGTTTGTCTGGATAGACAACAGGAACGGTCCGTGAGGACTACATGTCAGGTTTGTTGGCATTAGACACAAGATTAGGTAACAGGTCATACCATGGTACATCAGGTCAGGTCAAGTAGTGTACGGTACCATGTCGGGTCAAGTAATATGTGTGTAGCTAGTCATGTCCGGGTGTAAAAGATATTATATGAGTGCTCAAATCAACTAGCATAATCATGGTTATAAATAAACAAGCATGGGTATCAACAACACAATAAATTGGCACATGTAATAGGTTAAGCAATAAAGCAGATTAAACTAGTTAGCTGTACAGTTGTCAGTTGTGTTTAGGAGATGGTGTCAGCATTATATGAATACGGTATGACAGATGTGAATTCTAAAACCAGGTTAATAAGTATTGAGTAATCTAGGGATGCGACGACATGTATAATCTGTTCAATGGATGCAATTGTAATTAAACAGGTTAAAGATGCATACGGATGTCCGATAGGTTAATACTAGAGGAAAAGGGTATCATGGCTATAAACAATTGTAATCATGTGGTCTAACATATACATGTGATTACTAGGTCTAAACAACTAAATGCAACAATTAAGTTTCAAGTTCTAGATCAGAAAGTACATAAACGGGACGTTATGCGGTTAACTTGAAATTCAAGACTTTCGATTCTATCTAAAGATTTAATAGGAAAATAGATAAATTAGTATTAGAATAGTTTGAATAGCACTTAGCAAGTTTCACTTGCCTGAACGGATACCAAAGCGGTACGTGCCACGTCGGATATCGGGGAAAACGTCGCGATATGTCCACGCGAGTACAGAACGAAACCAGGTATGGCAAGAACATGATCACGCTATCTGGGAACGTCCTCAGGGTCACCCGGATCAACAGCGACCGGCACGGCTCCGGTGATGGCCGGGGAAAACCGGATCAAGAAGGAGAGTGAAGCAAAGAAGAAGAAGAAGAAAAAGAAGGAAGAAGAAGAAGTTTGTGTTCCAAGTTTGGTGTTATGTTCGAGGGTTGAAGGCCGAGGGTGGACCAGAGATGGTGGCGTCGTCGATATTGGGGTTTCCGGCGAGATTAAGGTTGGTTTATAAAAGTTAAGGTTAGGTTAGGGTTTGGTGCTGGCTGGTGCAAGGACCTTGGTGTAGGAGGGAGAAGGGGAGAGGAAAGGAGGAGGTGGTGACGACGACGAGGTGTTGGCGCTGTTGGGGTCGCCGGAGGTGAGTTGCCGGCGAGGATGCAAGGTGCAAGGTGATGATAAGGAGTTCGGTGGGTTTCTTGATGTCTGGGATTGGGTTGCTAGGTTGCAGTTTCAAAGAGGAGGATAAGGGAGAGGAGAAGGTGGCGGTGATGGAGACGGTGGCCACGGGAGTTGGAGCTCCGGCGAGGTGCCGGAGTGCAGTCGAGGCTGCAGCGGGTGATAGTTGCAGGGTTCTAGGGTTCGCAACAGGGAGAGTTCTCGGTTGCAAGGGAGATGGAGGAGAAGAGAAGAGAGGGAAAGGTGATGGTGGTGGTGACGAGCTCGACGAAGGAGGTTGTGGCGATGGAGGTGGGTATGACGATGGGTTTTGGCTGCAGTGGGGTTCTGTGAGGTACAGGCTAGGGGAAAGGAGAAGGAAGAAGAAGATGGCGACGACGACGAGGAGGAGGAGATGGGATGGAGATGGTGACGAGATCGAGGAAAGGTCGAGGAAGAAAGAGGCGGCTAAGGTTCTCGTGGGGCGCTCGGGCTTTTGAAGAAGAGAAGAAGAAGAAGAGATAGAGGGAGGTGACGGTATGGGAAGCAGCGGTGACGGGATCAACACTTACCGCGAGAGGAGAGAGAGAGAGGCGAGAAGAGAGAGATAGGGAGAGAGCGAGAGGAGAGAGAGAGAGGGAGGAGAAAGAAAATTGGACGCTAGCGGGGGGGTGAGAGAGAGAGAGAGAGAGAAGAAGAAGAAAAGGAAGAGAGAGGGAAGAAAGAGAGTGTTCGTGGGGGGCCCAGGGGTTAAAAGGAAGATTTTGATTGGTGGAAAGAAAAAATAGGGGAAAGATTTTAGGAGAAGCTGCACAGTTAGAGGAAAAGATTTAAAAGATTTTTAAAAATCATTTTTAAGAAATAGAATTAACTGAAAGATTTTTAGATATAAATTTAGAATTTAAACAATTGAATTTTAGCGGAATGTAAAAATATTTCAGAACAGCGTCCGGGTCGGGTCCAAAATTTTGAATCTAAAATATGAAAATTATTAGCAGGTTCCAAAAATTAAAATGAAGGACTATGCAATGAAAAAGCATACCCCCAAGAACGGACGCACGCACGTGCGCGTAGCCATCCAAACACGCCCGTTTCACCGAACGGAACGAGGACACGATGCAAGGACGCTACTGTTCCCCTCCGAAAGACGGCGCACAAGACTACGATGTCCTGACGCTGAGATTCGGGGCAGATGCTATTTGGTTTTATCCGTCCACCTCTCCGAAGATGCCAAGTTGATTTATGGCACCGTGTATCGGAGGTTTAGACGGATGCGGCTGATATAGCAGACTTCATCAGATTCCCCATCGCTTGAGGGGGTTTTGATTATGGGGACGCTCTTCCCTGCAGGCGCAAGCCCCTGCAGTTAATTACGCTACCGCATCGCGGTAGCAACTTTCTCCTTCTCCAGAATTTCACTTCGTGTCGTGTGTGTTTGTTTTGTTTGTGGTTGCCCGTGGATTGTATACGGAGACTGAGTAATGCCGTCGCCCGTAGGACGTGGATTAGTCCAAATCCGTATTTACTTAGATTTGGGTTTGGTGTTTTTAGTTTAAGGATACATTAGCCGCGTTGCGGCTAAGATCAACTTAAACGTTCGTTAAGGATACGATAGTCCTGTTTGAGACTAAGATCAACTTAACGTGATAATCCATTTAATATCTGGCCATCGGGACTCGTCACCTCTCTAACGTCGTTGAAGGATTACAACGGCAGATGTCAGAGGAGTTCAGAGATGTACCCTTGAACCAAGGTTGATTTGGAGTTTTATAGTCCGTTTGAATGTTTAAGGATACGTTAGCCGTGTTTGGGGGCTAAGATCAACTTAAACGGGATCATTTAGATCCGGCAAAAGAGCATTTGGAGGCTCTATTGTTCCAGTTTAGGGACGTAGTGGTCCATAGGTAGTTTAGGGACGTTGCGGTCCATATTCCAGTTTAGGGACGTGGCGGTCCATATTCCAGTTTAGGGACGTGGTGGTCCGACATTAGTTTAAGGACGTTCCGGTCCGACATTAGTTTAAGGACGTTTCGATCCAACATTAGTTTAAGGACGTTCTGGTCCACGAGTTTAAGGACCCCGCAGTCCGTATTCATGTGTGGTCGTTGGGACCCGTCACCTCTCTGACGTCGTTGAAGGATTAGAACGAGAACTGTCAGAGGAGTTCGGAGATGTACCCTCGAACCGGATGTAAATTGATTTAGGGAGCAGCCGTGCCCAGTCAATTTAATTTGAGGACTTATGGCCACGACTGGGCTAAGTCCAGTTTCAATATTCTTTTGTCTTTGGCCTATTGGAGCTGTGCTAGGGCCTTGCCCCTTCACTGCATTATCTTTCTTTGTTTTGGTTGGGCTCTGGCCTTTTATAAATGATGCAGAGCATCTATTTAATTAGGCCTGCTTGGTCTTTTAATTTGGGCCTGGCCCTTTAGGAAATTCCTTGCATTTATCAGGCACTTTGCGCAAATCAGAGAGCGCAAGCGCTTGTAGTATTGACACGTATCGCGCAAGCGCAGTGCGCTGCGCTAGTGCGCTGCGCTTGCGCTGCTGACACGTGGCGCATTCTGGTGAGTTGCGCCAATTACAGAGAGCAAAGCTCTATCTCAAAGAGCATAGCGCAAATGGTTTAGATGCTGACATGTGGCGCTCTCAGGTGACTTGCGCCAACCCAGGAGCGCAACAGTGCAGATCTCCAAGTGCAAGGCACTATAAATTTAAGAATCCTTTAGATTCTAGAACCAATGGTTCATAATCAGAAGTGCAAAGCACTGTTTGCTTTCTTGATCTAATTTAGGTCAAAGAAAACAAGTCTCTCTTGTTTTTCTTATCTCAGAGAATCAAAGGTTCATAAAAAGTGCAAAGCACTGTTTTTATTTGTTTTTTATTTAAGGTCCTTGATCTTGTTTTTAGATCGATGATCTGTTCATAAGAGAATTTTCTCTTTTTCTAAAGGCTTTTTTACCTTTTTTGTTCTTGAGGATTTCTCTCCAATTCTTCAGAGCTCTCTCTGTGTTTAATTTCTCACAAAATGTTTTTTCCTTTGAATTGAGGTCTAGGGCCCTTTTTATAGTGCCCAGAAATTAGTTAAATTTGTTAAAGAGATCTTTCTCTGGGTGATTTGGGGAATTTTCCCCACCGTTGGATCTTTGATCCAAGGGCTTCTGTTTTACAGAAGAAAATCTTCTTGTTTTAACAAGAACAGAAAGATTTCTTAGAATTTTAATTCTGTTTGGCGCAAATGCTCCAGAGCGTGACACGTGTCGTGCAGCGCACAGCGCAGCGCGGCTGCGCTTGCGCATCTGCGCTGACACGTGTCGCGCAGCGCTGCTGCGATTGCGCAACTGCGCTGACACGTGTCGCGCACCGCAGCGCTTGTGCAAAAGCGACTGCGCTGACACGTGTCGCGCAGCGCAGCACTTGCGCAACTGAAGCTTTGCTTCCTTTAATTTTAGTTTAAATAGAGCTTTGCTCTGATTGGGTGTGCTGTCTCAGGCGCTGCGCTATTGTATCAGCTTTTGACACGTGGCGCGTTGCGCGCAGCTCAAAGGATCTGAAGCGTTGCTTCATTTATTTCAATTTTAATTTTCAATACAGAGCTTTGCTCTGATTAGGGGAAACAGAAGCGTTGCTTCGTTTCCCGCCTTGGAATTTGAAAAGAGTTTTGCTCTGATTGGGGTAAACAAATGCCCCCCTACCGTTGCGCTTACGTGGCCTTCCAAACGTGAGCGCAGCGGTGGCAGAATTCCAACCATCGCGGCAACTCTTGGAAGTTGAAAGGGCATTTGATGCCTAAAAATAGGACCTTTGGTCCTTAGATGATTTTCATCTTCACAGTTTTATTTTCAGAACTCAGAGCCCTGCTCTCTTGTTTAACACTTTTAAAAGTTCAAACTTTAGAGAATTTTAGGTAAAAATATTAATTTTGATTAAATTAAATCAATTTTAAGAGCTTTGCTCTCAATAGATCCCTGATCTACAGAAGACCCATTTAGGGTTTCACTTAGCAGAGCTTTGCTCTAAAGGGGTCTAAAGAGAACTAGAGGGAACCTTATTAGGGTTCCATTAATAGAGCTCTGCTCTCTGAAAAATTTTCCTTGGATTTTCTTAATTAATGGAGCTTTGCTCCTTCCAAATCACATAGAAGAACTCTTAAGAGTTCTTCATAGAGTTCTTCATGGATCTTGGAAGTTAAAGATGGCATTTGATATTATTATCATTATTATATTATCTTTGTAGAGCAAAGCTCTCAATGTTCTCAAGGGATTTTCTTCAAATTCTCTTCATAACTGATCTTGATCGGTGTCACTCCTGTCTGCAAAGCATTGCTCTCAAGGAGTTTAACTTTTAACCCTCTGTATCTTCTTATCTGCTAATCTCCCTGTACTGCTTTCTTCAGGTATCATGGCGGTATGTCTATATAGCCTGCATGAGTTCATCACTTATGAGGACATCCGTGTACAGGGCCGTCAACAGAACCAGGAGTTTACGGACGCCCAGTGTGCGGAGGTCATGGGTCGCCTCAACGCAAGTGGTGGTTGGCTGCTTCCTCGTCGTTCAGCTCTCTTAAAAGTCGTGCTGGGAGCAATATGGAGAGCACTTCCAGGGTTTCACGAGGCCTTACGGCTTAATGCGCTGGATGATGCCGAAGATAAGGTGCATTCAGTGTACTTAACGGGGCTGATCTCGAAGAAACGGCGGGACAGCCTCATCGACATTCTACATCAAATTTTTCAGCAGACGACGATAGTTGCGCTTACCGAAGGCCGGATGGGCTTGCCGAGGATCTTGAAATACAGGAGCGCGAGAGGCTGCGCACAAGAATAATCAGAAAGGCCAGACGAACTCTGGACGGCCTTACTTTTGAATTTCTCAATCCGTGCCCCGGATTTGAGGTTATACCTTTGTAAACATTTTAATAATGTGATTATTTATTTCTTCGTGATTGTAAGAACCCTTTTTTTTATGATATAAATAGAAAATTTCCATTTCAGCTTGTCTTATTCCTCGTCCTGAGTCTTTTGCACATGCATGAATGAGTGTGACTCGAATGCTTGATCCAACGCCAGTCAAGTGTTCTTTCTGTCGCTTTCTTCTTCCTTTTATCATCCGCATGTTACCTTAGTGAACATGGTTGACAGATGATAGAGTGAGCAGTCTGTCTTGGCTTCTTCAAGAGGTAGCGATGGCTTAGGCCGCAGGTTCAGATCTGCTGCCTAAGATTTTTCCACTCTATGAGCCGTGAGGGTCTTATAGAGACTTTTCTCCCTACGGATCGAGAGGATCTCGTAGGTGGGTTTTCTCCTTAGGAATCGTGAGGATTCCTAAGTGTGCTTTCTCTTGTAAGTCGTAAGGATCCTATAAGAAAAAAAATTTCCTTGCGAGTCGTGAGGACCCGCAAGTGATGGGTGAAGTCATCCTTATCCGCATTTCACGGAGTCAGGAGTTGCTCTGGATGCTTCGCACGGGTTCACTGCCGTGCTCTGCGAGGACCAGGATCCGCTCTGGACATTTTCCACGGGGTCAGGATTGACATAAGCCGCTTTCCACGTAGCCAGAAATTTTCGCTCTAGATGCTTCCCACGGGTTCACTGCCGTGTTTGGCGAGGACTAGGCTCCGCTCTGGATGCTTCGCACGGGTTCAGTGCCGTGCTCTGCGGGGACCAGGATCCGCTCTGGACGTTTTCCACGGGGTCAAGATTGACATAAGCCGCGTTCCACGTAGCCAGGAATTTTTTTTTGCTCTAGATGCTTCCTACGGGTTCACTGCCATGTTCGGCGAGGACTAGGCTCCGCTCTGGATGCTTCGCACGGGTTCACTGCCGTGCTCTGCGAGGACCAGGATCCGCTCTGGACGTTTTCCATGGGGTCAGGATTGACATAAGCCGCGTTCCACGTAGCCAGGAATTTTTTTTTTGCTCTAGATGCTTCCTACGGGTTCACTGCCGTGTTCGGCGAGGACTAGGCTCCGCTCTGGATGCTTCGCACGGGTTCACTGCCGTGCTCTGCGAGGACCAGGATCCGCTCTGGACGTTTTCCACGGGGTCAGGATTGACATCAGCCGCTTTCCACGTAGCCAGGAATTTTCGCTCTAGATGCTTCCCACGGGTTCACTGCCGTGTTCGGCGAGGACTAGGCTCCGCTCTGGATGCTTCGCACGGGTTCAGTGCAGTGCTCTGCGGGGACCAGGATCCGCTCTGGGCGTTTTCCACGGGGTCAGGATTGACATAAGCCGCGTTCCACGTAGCCAGGAATTTTTTTTACTCTAGATGCTTCCCACGGGTTCACTGCCGTATTCGGCGAGGACTAGGCTCCGCTCTGGATGCTTCGCACGGGTTCACTGCTGTGTTCGACGAGGATTAGGTTCCGCTCTGGATGCTTCACACGGGTTCATTGCCGTGCTCTGCGAGGACCAGGATCCGCTCTGGACGTTTTCCACGGGGTCAGGATTGACATGAGCCGCTTTCCACGTACCAGGAATTTTTGCTCTGGATGTTTCACACGGGGTCAGGATTGACATAAGCCGCGTTCCACGTAGCCAGGAATTTTTGCTCTAGATGGTTCCTACGGGTTCACTGCCGTGTTCGGCGAGGACTAGGTTCCGCTCTGGATGCTTCACAAGGGTTCACTGCCGTGTTCGGCAAGGACCAGGATCCGTTCTGGATGTTTTCCACGGGGTCAGGATTGACATGAGCCGCTTTCCACGTACCAGGAATTTTTGCTCTAGATGCTTCCCACGGGTTCATTGCCGTGTTCGGCGAGAACTAGGTTCTGCTCTGGATGCTTCACACGGGTTCATTGCCGTGCACTGCGAGGACCAGGATCCGTTCTGGACGTTTTCCATGGGGTCAGGATTGACATGAGCCGCTTTCCACGTACCAGGAATTTTTGCTCTAGATGCTTCCCACGGGTTCACTGCCGTGTTCGTCGAGGACCAGGATCCGCTCTGGACGTTTTCCACGGGGTCAGGATCGACATAAACCGCGTTCCACGTAGCCAGGAATTTTTGCTCTAGATGCTTCCCACGGGTTCATTGCCGTGTTCGGCGAGGACTAGGTTCCGCTCTGGATGCTTCACACGGGTTCATTGCCGTGCTCTACGAGGACCAGGATCCGTTCTGGACGTTTTCCACGGGGTCAGGATTGACATGAGCCGCTTTCCACGTACCAGGAATTTTTGCTCTGGACGTTTCACACGGGGTCAGGATTGACATAAGCCGCGTTCCACGTAGCCAGGAATTTTTGCTCTGGATGTTTCATACGGGGTCAGGATTGACATAAGCCGCGTTCCACGTAGCCAGGAATTTTTTGATTGTATCCGTATTTCATGGAATGAGGGTTTGACTCTTGGTGATATGTATATCGCCGAGCCATGGAACTGGGAGTTGCCGCTGTTCCTCTTCGCTTGAAGTTGTGTCCGTTGTTACGAGACGAGTGTTGAGATAACCTCTAGGTCATTTGCGACCCGTCGAGATTTGGCTTCTTCTTATGATGAAAACTGGGAGAGGAGTATGATCCCTTCTTAGTTTATGCCCTTAGATTGTATACAGGGTTTGATGTAACATCACCTGTAGGGCATAAATTTCATTTTTCATTTTGTTTCTTTTTCCGCGATGCTCTATCTTTTCATCTTTTATATCGCAAAGGTCGCGATTGCCCTATCATTTCGGCTATTTTTTGCGGTGCCCCATCATTTCGGCTATTTATTTTATTTTTACTCGCTGCTTTTTATTGCGAGTTGCCCCATCATTTCGGCTATTTTCATGCATACATTCTTACTTGCTGATTTTTATTGCAGGTTACCCCATCATTTCGGCTATTTCGTATGCATGTTGGCTTGCTGGCTTTTCGCCGCAAGCTTTGGATTAGACACCGATTTTGGCATCAGCACCGCTACGACTGGGATATTGCCAGGAGCGAATCATCATTTGCCTCTTGTCAATGTCGAACACAGGTGGCTTAGCGAACAGGGTTAGGGTCCTATCGACTAAGGCTTTTAACTTCATGAGCCATAAGGGTCTCACAAAGGTATTTCTCCCTACAAGTCGTGAGGATCTTGTAGGTGTGTTTTCTCCCTAGGAATCGTGAGGATTCCTAAGTGTATGTTCCTCTGTAAGTCGTAAGGATCCTACAAGAGGGTTTTCTCCTTGTAAGTCGAGAGGATTTACAAGGGTTGTTCATCATGCGTACATATCCCCAATCGTGGACGAAACTTGATTAGGGAAATGTTTATTCGCGCCCGTGGATTGTATACAAGGGTCAGTATTGAGCCACTTGTAGGGCAATATCGGGAGTTATGGGAGTTGCTTAAGAACAGGTTCAGGTCTCTGTAACTTAAGAATTTCAAATCTTATGAGCCGTGAGGGTCCCATAAGAGAGTTCTCCTTACGAGTTGTGAGGATCTCGCAAGTGTATTTTCTCCTTAGGAATCGTGGGGATCCCTAAGTGTGTTGTTCCCTTGTGAGTCGTAAGGATCTCACGCGGGTGGTTTCTCCTTACAAGGTCGAAAGGACCTTATAAGTGTCTTTCAACGAGGTTGCGCCCTTTCGGGTTTTCACAAACACTCGCCGGTAGTCCTGCTGTTTTTACTCACGGAGCCCTTTCGGGTTTTCATCCGTACCCATTTTGCTTATAGACATACCGTTTTTTTTATTCTTTTTATTTTCTTTTCTCTTATTTTTTTACGAGGTCACGCCCTTTAGGGTTTTCATGAACACTCGCCGGTAGCCCTGCTGTTTTTACTCACGGAGCCTTCTCGGGTTTTCATCCGTGCCCGTTTTGCTTATGGGCATACCGTTTTTTTTATATATTTTTTTATTTATTTATTTTTTTATCTCGTCAGCCTAAGGATGCTGCGGTAGTAGTTTAAGGACGTTTCGGCCCGCTATTAGTTTAAGGACATTTCGGTCTGCCATTAGTTTAAGGACATTACGGTCCGCTGTTAGTTTAAGGACGTTTCGGTCCGCTGTCACCGTATTCGAGGCGAATCTCTAGTTTACTGACTTTTCGGTCTATGGGGCTTTCTCTATGACCGAGCATGATGCCCCCGATGTATCTATCTTTTTAGGAGCATGAGGCTGTGGTGGGCTCACCTTACAGTCTTCAAACAGCGCGAAGTTTCCCTGCTGGTGTTGGTCTTCAACCCAGTTTTTGAAGGTGTAGCAGTTTTCGATCAGATGACCCAATACTTGGTGGTAAGGGCAGTAATTAGGATTGTTGACGTCATTCAGTTGCAGCTGGTGTTTCGGTTCCGGTAGAGTGATAAGCCTGTTATGCACTGCCACTTCGAACAGCCTCCTTGTTTCACCCTGGGGAAATGAGTAAGGACGTTTCAACCTCTCTTCGAGGGACGGGCGTGGTTGCGGATTGTTTTGGCGAACAACCGGTCTAGGGCCACTCGATTGCTGTTGAATGTTGGCCTCGAGGGCTGTTTTTTCCTTTCCTTTATCTTTTGTGCTCGATCCTTTATTTGCGGGGCTGAGATTTTTTCCAAGCAGCGTGCGTTTACACGGCTGAACGTTCTCGCAACTCTTCAATTCTTTCATTTTCGAAATAGATTCCTTAAAGAGAAGGTTGAGGGCAGCTTCTTCCTCAGAGGCGCTTCCAAAGGTGATAATTTGCGATCCCTTGGAGTCGGTTATATGACGGTCGTCGTCGGCTCTTTTGTGCTCATCTATCGCATTTTTTTGACGTCTATGAGCTTCACATTTTGTCCTGTCGAAGTGCTGTTTTTGAGCGACATACCCTTGCCACTGACAGTTAAAGGATTCGCAGTCTTCAGTAGGATGTATGATCTTCTGATGATATAAGCAGAAGTTATGATGCATCTCTACTCCACCGAAAGTATTTTTTTAGAGGGCGGTAGCTTCATTCCCGCTGATAGGGCTTTGGCGAACCTTTTCCTCGTCTTGAATTTGTTTTTATCTACAGTGGATGGCTTTTGATTTGACGGGAGTGTCTTGGCTCTTTCCAGTATGGCCATCTCACGCTCTTGATTGGCTTTTGCTTTCAGACGAATTTCATTTAAGAAGATATCGATCAACTCGTCTGACGGCCGTAGAATTTCCCGCTCAGGGTTCGCCCTTGGTTTCTCGGCACGAGGAGCCTCTTCATCATCCACCAGTGAATGAGAGATCACATGACAAGTCGCTACGTAGTCTTCGGATTCGTCTGATGAGTTTTCCCCATCGTTTTCGTCCTTGACAAAAGAACAAGCTGCCCCCATCGTGTCCGTCTTCTTTGGAGTGTGCGGCTGTGGTGGATTTACCTTCCACTTTTCAGATAGGGCAAACTTGCCTTGTAGGTATTGATCTTCAATCCATCCCTTGAAGACGAAGCAATCCTCAATCGGATGGCTTACCGTTTGATGATAAGGGCAATAATTAGGGTTATTCGCCTCGTTGGGTTGTGGCGGTTGCCTTGGATTCGGCAAGTTGATAAGCCTGTTGCGCACAGCCAACTCGAACAGCTTCTTCGTCTTATCCCGCGGGAATGAGTAGGAGCGCCTCATTTTCTCAATATAGAACCGCCGTTTCTCTCCTGATTGATCTGCTAGCTTTAGGGTGCTAGGTTGTTGATGAGCATTCTCAACGAAGGTTGTCTTCCCTTTACCCTTGTCATTCCGCGGTTCTGGCTTTAGGGGAGGAGGTCTGTGACCCATTTGATTCATCTGGGCCAGCTTGTCGATCAAAGCCTGGAATGTGGTCGGCTTAAAGAACATCATGAACTGTGAGATAGTGGCATGAGGGTCTAGGGTACCCACGAACATGCTCACCGCAGGCGCTTCTTCAATGCGTTGTTCGCATTTCGACCACAAGTTTCGCCAGCGTATAGCGTACTGGACCCACGTCTCGCCCGGCCTTACCCTGGCATTAATCAACGCTGTTATCGGGGCCCGTTCGCTGGCGCTCGCGAATCGCTGAGTGAATAGCAACTCCATTTCAGCGAACGTCTTGACAGAATCGTTCGGGAGTTCGGAATACCATTCGAACGCTGTTTCTGACAAGCTGCCGATGAATCGGCCAAGCATCAATTTGTCATCGCCTCCAGTATTGCCGCATAAGGCCCTGAATTGAGCGACATGCTGATGCGGATTCCCTGTCCCTTTATATATGTGGAACTTAGGTATTGTATAGCCCAGCGGGTACTGTATCTGATCATACCAGCCCGGATATGGTCGTCCTGTTTGGACGATTTGACTGGCTGCCTCAGTCGCATGATGAACCCGTATCTGCTGGGCTATATATTCGTCAAGGTCAGCTTTGGAGATTGCCTCTTCCTTGGCTGCTGACAAAGCCAGTGGAGGATTTGACGTTTCTCCCCTATCGTTTTCAAGGCCGACCGGAGGATCTTCAGCAGGAGGGTTCTGCTGAATCATCATCCCTACCATATCTTGGAAGAGAAGCGCCATCCGTTTTATATTAGCCGCTTGTTCTGCAGCTTCTCTGTGCTTCTTTTCGAGGACTCTGCGTAGGTAATCAGCGTCAGTTTCTTGTTTATGACGCTGCTCCGATGATGTCTCTGAGCTTTCTTTTGCCTCTGTAAGTGCGGCCATTGCAGTCATCATCTCCTGAAGCTTTTGCTGCTGCTCCTGAGCTTTGGTCACGGATCGGGTGAGTGGTCGGTGACCCGTCGAAGCACGGCTTTCCTCCTTTCCAGAAGCCATATAAACAGTGTGCACCACCATGCCCCCAGACTTGGGGCGTTTGTGTCTATCGCTTTTACGGTTCGCCTTGTTCACAGGGGCTTTTTGCGGCCTCCTTTTCTTTTGAGTGATTGACGTTGAAGGTGTCGTTGCAGTGGACACCCGAGTAACCGTTGCTTCTTTCGACCTGGCAGAGTAGTCTTCCTCCTGCCGAACCTTCGTCTTCTTCTATCGGCGGAGATAGTTTTCATCAATCACCGACTCTTGGACCTGTCGCCAGACCTTGTAAATTTTAGAGGACAGCCGGTAAGGGGGCTGCTCTAGCTTCTTCTCTGGAGTATTCTCCACAGGTGAAGGAGTTCGCTTCAGCACCGCAACAGGAGAGTTTCTACGCACCGTGTTCAATAATTCAAAGCTGTTCTCGGTTGGAACAGCAGCATCGATCTCCACCATTGGAGCTGGTGGAGTTATCCCAGAGGGGGAATTGCCCCCAGCCTTCCTCACTCGGCGCCAGTGGCGACGTCGGGCGTGTCTTGCGGATGGAGATGTTTCAGCTATAAGGGCGTCTTCGTCGTGCCCCCTGCTCTGGGCAGAGGAAGCAGCTTCGAGGGCCTCGCCTGGAGCAGGAGCCGGCATGGCCACCCTCGTAAAAACCAACTTTTTGGAAGGAGAAGCCTTTCCAATGATTTCGTCCGCTTGAGCCAGGATAGCTATCCGCTTTGGGATGGCAGCTTCGGGTATCGCGGGTTTGCAGACGTTTTGGCCCTGTCTGTCGAGAACTGAGGTATTGAAGCTGGGTGACCCGTTGAGAGGGATCGCGGCAGTGGTAAGCCAATCAAAGACCGACTTCTTTGGGGCTTCTTCCAACATTATTGTGGCATTGAAGCTTAATGGTGGGAGCATGGTCCCGAAGAATAATCCAGTGGTGGCCTGAGTTACCTGCTCCACTGGCATCTTGAAAAGGGAGGCCGTTTGGGGCCCAAAAGTCACTCCTCCAGCAAAGACCGAGCGAGAGTTGCAGTTGCAGGTAGTGCAGTTTGAAGCCATTGATCTTCCGTTTTTTGCACGGAGCAAGACACCAAATCTTAGTACCTTGAATCCACAGGCAACCACAGCGAACCGCGATTTGTTCGCGAACACGACACACGAAGTGTGGAGTGGAAAGAGGAAAATGTCCTACCGGGCGTGCCAGAATCTGTTCCCCTCCGAAAGACGGCGCACAAGACCGCGATGTCCTGACGCTGAGATTCAGGGCAGATGCTATTTGGTTTTATCCGTCCACCTCTCCGAAGATGCCAAGTTGATTTATGGCACCGTATATCGGAGGTTTAGACGGATGCGGCCGATATAGCAGACTTCATCAGATTCCCCCTCGCTTGAGGGGTTTTTGATTGTGGGGACGCTCTTCCCTGCAAGCGCAAGCCCCTGCAGTTAATTACGCTACCGCATCGCGGTAGCAACTTTCTCCTTCTCCAGAATTTCACTTCGTGTCGTGTGTGTTTGTTTTGTTTGTGGTTGCCCGTGGATTGTATACGGAGACTGAGTAATGCCGTCGCCCGTAGGACGTAGATTAGTCCAAATCCGTATTTACTTAAATTTGGGTTTGGTGTTTTTAGTTTAAGGATACGTTAGCCGCGTTGCGGCTAAGATCAACTTAAACGTTCGTTAAGGATACGATAGTCCTGTTTGAGACTAAGATCAACTTAACGTGATAATCCATTTAATATCTGGCCATCGGGACTCGTCACCTCTCTAACGTCATTGAAGGATTACAACGGCAGATATCAGAGGAGTTCAGAGATGTACCCTTGAACCAAGGTTGATTTGGAGTTTTATAGTCCGTTTGAATGTTTAAGGATACGTTAGCCGTGTTTAGGGGCTAAGATCAACTTAAACGGGATCGTTTAGATCCGGCAAAAGAGCATTTGGAGGCTCTATTGTTCCAGTTTAGGGACGTAGTGGTCCATAGGTAGTTTAGGGACGTTGCGGTCCATGCTCCACTTTAAGGACATGGTGGTCCATATTCCAGTTTAAGGACATGGTGGTCTATCTTCCAGTGTAGGGACGTGGTGGTCCGACATTAGTTTAAGGACGTTTCGGTCCGACATTAGTTTAAGGACGTTTCGGTCCGACATTAGTTTAAGGACGTTTCGGTCCAACATTAGTTTAAGGATGTTCCGGTCCACGAGTTTAAAGACCCTGCAGTCCGTATTCATGTGTGGTCGTTGGGACCCGTCACCTCTCTGACGTCGTTGAAGGATTACAACGAGAATTGTCAAAGGAGTTCGGAGATGTACCCTCGAACCGGATGTAAATTGATTTAGGGAGCAGCCGTGCCCAGTCAATTTAATTTGAGGACTTATGGCCACGACTGGGCTAAGTCCAGTTTCAATATTCTTTTGTCTTTGGCCTATTGGAGCTGTGCTAGGGCCTTGCCCCTTCACTGCATTATCTTTCTTTGTTTTGGTTGGGCTCTGCCCTTTTATAAATGATGCAGAGCATCTATTTAATTAGGCTTGCTTGGTCTTTTAATTTGGGCATGGCCCTTTAGGAAATGCCTTGCATTTATCAGGCACTTTGCGCCAATCAGAGAGCGCAAGCACTTGTAGTATTGACACGTGTCGCGCAAGCGCAGAGCGCTGCGCTAGTGCGCTGCGCTTGCGCTGCTGACACGTAGCGCATTCTGGTGAGTTGCGCCAATTACAGAGAGCAAAGCTCTATCTCAAAGCGCATAGCGCAAATAGTTCAGATGCTGACACGTGGCGCTCTCAGGTGGCTTGCGCCAATCCAGGAGCGCAACAGTGCAGATCTCCAAGTGCAAGGCACTATAAATTTGAGAATCCTTTAGATTCTAGAACCAATGGTTCATAATCAGAAGTGCAAAGCACTGTTTGCTTTCTTGATCTAATTTAGATCAAAGAAAACAAGTCTCTCTTATTTTTCTTATCTCAGAGAACCAAAGGTTCATAAAAAGTGCAAAGCACTGTTTTTATTTGTTTTTTTATTTAAGATCCTTGATCTTGTTTTTAGATCGATGATCTGTTCACAAGAGAATTTTCTCTTTTTCTAAAGGCTTTTTACCTTTTTTGTTCTTGAGGATTTCTCTCTAATTCTTCAGAGCTCTCTCTCTGTTTAATTTCTCACAAAATGTTTTTTCCTTTGAATTGAGGTCTAGGGCCCTTTTTATAGTGCACAGAAATTAGTTAAATTTGTTAAAGAGATCTTTCTCTGAGTGATTTGGGGAATTTTCCCCACCGTTGGATCTTTGATCCAAGGGCTTCTGTTTTAGAGAAGAAAATCTTCTTGTTTTAACAAGAACAGAAAGATTTCTTAGAATTTTAATTCTGTTTGGCGCAAAGGCTCCAGAGCATAACACGTGTCGTGCAGCGCACAGCGCAGCGCGGCAGCGCTTGTGCACCTGCGCTGACACGTGTCACGCAGCGCTGCTGCGATTGCGCAACTGCGCTGACACGTGTCGCGCAGCGCAGAGCGCAGCGCTGCTGCGATTGCGCAACTGCGCTGACACGTGTCGCGCAGCGCAGCACTTGCGCAAAAGCGACTGCGCTGACACGTATCGCGCAGCGCAGCGCTTGCGCAACTGAAGCTTTGCTTCCTTTAATTTTAGTTTAAATAGAGCTTTGCTCTGATTGGGTGCGCTGTCTCGGGCGCTGCGCTATTGTATCAGCTTTTGACACGTGGCGCGTTGCGCGCGGCGCAAAAGATCTGAAGCATTGCTTCATTTATTTCAATTTTAATTTTCAATATAGAGCTTTGCTCTGATTGGGGGAAACAGAAGCGTTGCTTCGTTTCCCGCCTTGGAATTTGAACAGAGCTTTTCTCTGATTGGGGTAAACAGCTACCACAGCTTTAGGGGTATAAAGCAGGCCATGCAATGTATTTTAATAAGTATTTTCAGTGACTACAAGTTATATGTTAAAATATAAGATGCCAGATGAAATGCCAATATGCAGTTTATACTAGATACACGTGTCAAAGCAACGAGTCAGGATAAACTATAAATATAAATCAAACAAGTCCAAGCAAGCGGGTCGGATCGAATGCAATGCACGAAGTAACCACCATTCGACCCAAACACGATAAATCAAGAACAGACCATGGGCAAGTAAATACGGAAACTGGAATTGGTATAAATGAACTCGGGTGTTACATTATACCCAACTACAAAAGAATTTCGTCCTCAAAATTCCAAGAACAAGATAGGATAAACAACAAGAAATCTCAAGAATAGATGTGGAAACTTCTGCCGGATTTCATCTTCTCGTTCCCAAGTTTTTTCTCCATGCAAGCGATTACTCCAAGAAACAAGCACGAGAAGGATAACTTTGTTCATAAGAACCCTTTCTCTTCGATCCATAATCGACACCGATCGTTCCTCAAAAGTTAAATCTTCTCGTACAGCCAGCTCCGAATGATCCAACGCATGTGTTTCATCTCGAACATACTTACGGAATTGAGGTACGAGAAACACGTCATGACCATTCGCCAAGGATTGCGGTAACGCCAAACGATCAGCCACTTCTCCAACACGTTCCAAGATCTCAAAAGGTCCAACGAATCGAGGACTAAGCTTTCCTTGACTTCCGAAACGGATCACCCCTCTAGTCGGTGATATCTTCAAGAATACCAAATCACTAGCAGCGAACTCCAGAGGTCTTCTCAATGCATCAGCCCAACTCTTCTGTCGGTTTTGTGTTGCTTTCATATGATTCCGGATAGTATTAGCTTTCTCCACGGTTTGTACGATCAAATCCAGTCCCAACAATCTTCGTTCTCTAATATCGTCCCAACAAACATGTCAGCGACACTTGCGACTAGACAATACTTCGAATGGAGCCATCTGAATAGTCGCCAGAAAGCTGTTGTTGTACGAAAACTCCACCAAGTGTAGATGATCCCATGAACCCTTGAAGTATAACATGCAAGCTCTCAACATGTCTTCAAGTGTTTGGATCGTTCTCCGACTGGCCATCTGTCTGAGGATGATAAGCTATACTAAACTTCAAACTAGTCCACAAACCTTCCTGTAAATTTCTCCAAAAGATTGATAAGAAACGGTTGTCACGGTCGGTCACGATGCTCACCGGTACTCCGTGCAATCTTACTTCTCCTGTATGCAATGTTCTGCCAAAACTTCTGTTGATCGATCATCTCGAAAAGAGATGAAATGAGCTGCCTTGGTCAATCTGTCAACAATCACCCAAACTGCATTGTTGCCTTTTGGACTCCGCGGTAGAGCAGTCACGAAGTCCATGGTTATATGTTCCCACTTCCACTGAGGTATCAGAAGTGATCGCAATAAACCAGCAACCCCTTTGATGTTCAGCATTAACATACTGACACACCAAGCACATTGCCACAAAGCGGGCAATCTCCCGTTTCAAGCCTTCCCACCAGAAATGCTATCGTAGATCTCGGTACATCTTCATGCCTCCTGGATGTACGGAATATGCTGAACTGTGCGCCTCCTTCATAACTTCTTCGCGAATATCTCCCTTTGTCACACACACAAACGGCTACCATATCGCAACGAACCATCTTCATGAATCAATAAGTCCGTTCGAAGTCCGGCTTCAACCTGTTCTCGAAACCTTTGCAATCTTGGGTTTTTGACTGCGCTGCTTTAATACTCTCGATCAATGACGACTGTACTTGCAGTGACATCAACTGTCCTGAAGAATGCGGTAGTACGATCTCCAACTCGAATCTCCAAAAGTCTTCAATAAGTTCCCTTTTGTGCAGTCAACATCCGAATTGCTGGTAACCGACTAAGCGCATCTGGCACAACATTAACTTCCCCGGATGGTACTTAAGATCAAGATCGTAGTCAGCCATCAGCTCCAACCATCTACGCTGTCTCATATTAAGCTCCTTCTGTATGAACGTGTACTTTAGGTTTTTGTGATCGGTGAATACTTCGACCCTTTTCGCCCAATAAGTAGTGTCTCCAAATCTTCAAAGCAAAAGAATTACAGCTGCTAGCCCCAAGCATGAGTTAGGTAATTCTTTTCATGGATCTTCAACTGTCTCGACGCGTAAGCTACAACCTTCCCACGCTGCATCAAACACATCCCAATCATTTCCCCGATGCGTTGATGCGAAACACCAATTCTCCGGAACCGTCTGGTACGGTTAAAAACAGGTGTGGTTATCAATCTCTGCTTCAATGCCTCAAAAGCTGACGTACACTTATCCGTCCATACAAACGGTACTTCCTTGCGCGTAAGCTTGGTCAAAGCTCAGCCAAACGAGCAAAATTATCCACAAACCTTCTGTAGTATCTTGCAAGTCCAAGAAAACTTCTGATCTCTACAACGTTCTTCGGAATCGGCCAGTCTTGAACTGCTGCAATCATCCCTGGATAAACGGCGGTTCCATCTCCAGACACAACATGCCCCAAAAACTTTACTTCTTCCAGCCAAAACCCGTACTTGCTCATCTTAGTATACATTCTTCCTTGCCTCTATGTCTACAGTGCGATCTTCAAGTGTTCTGCACGTTGCTCCCTGAGTAGACCAGAATACCATCGATGACCACCACTCTAAACTGGTCCAAGAATGGTGAATAGATTCGGTTCATCAAGTCCATAAATATCGCCGGTGAATTCGTTACTCCGAAAGGCATCACTAATACTCGTAATGTCCATACCGAGTTCGGAACGCCGTCTAGCAAATATCTCCTGTTTTAACTCGGACCTGATGGTATCCGAATCGCAAATCCAGCTTCGAGAATACCCTCGCGCCACTAAGTTGCTCAAATAGTTTGCCAATATGAGGAATCGGGTACCTGTTCTCAATAATCACCCGGTCTACTTCTCGATAATCGATGCACATCCTCATTGTACCATCTTTCTTCTTTACTAGAAGAACTGGAGCTTTCCAAGGTGAGTTGCTGCTGTGAATTTAACCCTTCTCTAGCAATTCGGTAACTTGCTTCCTGACTTCTTCCAACTCCACTGGTGCCATCGGATGATACGCCTTTGAGATTGGTGCTGCACTAGGAACACGAACTCCACATCTCGTTTTGCAGTAAACCCGAGATGTCCATGAATACGTCCATGAATTCTCGAACAATAGCTGGTGCTTCTTTCTTATTAACCTCCATCAACGAAAGTACACTGCTTGTCAGCCTAGCCCTAAACTCGACTGGCCCGACAGAACTACTTCCTCCAACTAAACAAACTCCGGATGACCGGGAGTTTGGAGAATCACTTTCCTTTCCTTACCATCAATATAAGCATGGAAAGTGTCGCGAAAATCCATTCCCAAGACAACAACAAACAAGGGATGCACCAGGATTGAATAATCCTAATGTGGGAAAAACAAGAACAAGTAAGATACCAAGATGACTTCATCCGAAGTCAAGATATTGACGAAGATTAAGTACGGTAAACATGATTCAAGCTGGTGAGAATACATGAACTGGAAAGCAAGAGAGACAAGGCAATATAACGACCATGGAACAAGGAAGTGAATCAAGACCAGGACTCTAAGTTACTCAAATAGAGTACCGTATTGTAACCATGCTGCAGTTCATCGGTACAATTACATAACTCCACTCAAGTCGCCCAAATCCTAGTATCAGAATCAAGAAACAGGAAGAAACAATGATGAATCCAAAAGGTTTCAAGCCGAGATGCAAAGTTGTTTGCATATCGTCAAGACAAGGATCAAAAGAAAGAGATGATTCAAGAATCACGATAACAAGGTGGCAGGACATGTTCCTGATCACGAGTATTCTGATTCGTGTATTGGGTCCAATACCCAACTACAAAAGAATCAAACCCGATTAACCTATATCCTAGGCTCTGATACCAAAAGAACCATGTCACGCCCCGCTTCCCAGAATACGCTAAGATGGGCACGTGACATAGCCAACCATGCTACCTGTGGGTAGGAAAAATCCTTCCACAGTCACATTACGGCTGTAGAGATATCAAGAACAGGAAAGTAAACTAACTATCTAGTACATGTCCATAAGCCAGAGTAACAGAGTCAAGAAATAATATAGTATGCGAAAGCAAAAGAATCAAATAAACACCTGGAAAGTAAGACTGGATACCAACAGGATCCCTACCGCTCGGTCTAACAGCGGCAATGCTCCTGATCAGTCTGCAACAAAGGTAGAGAATCTGGGCCATGCAAAACCCAGACGTCAGCACGTCATAACATCAAGCAATAATATATAAACAGGGTAGCAAGACATGCAAGAATGATCATAACAGGTAAAGCAAGTGTAACAGCAATATAAATCAGGGCAGTAAAAGGGAGTGTGCAGTGAGTAATCTAAACTGGTCTATTAGGTTAAATACTCTCAAGTCTTTGAAATCAATTTGATGAATCATCGATGTAACTCAATAGTGTCACGTGCATGCCCGGGACCACGATCTAAGACTCTCGGGCTGAAACCGAGACGTGCCGCTAGGCACAAAAGGAAAAAGGAACAGACCAACGATGTCAACAGTATCGTCACGAGGCGGGCCTACCCTCAAAAACTGATCAGTATAAGCAAGCAACTGTCGACTTACAAGTCAGGATCTCATCATTGATTTCCCCATACCCCCAAGTTTTATGTGTCAAGTCAGGTATTCAGTAATCGAGAACTAATGCCAACACAGGATCAGGTAGGAGCAGGTTTGTCTGGATAGACAACAGGAACGGTCCGTGAGGACTACATGTCAGGTTTGTTGGCATTAGACACAAGATTAGGTAACAGGTCAAGCCATGGTATATCAGGTCAGGTCAAGTAATGTACGGTACCATGCCGGGTCAACTAATATGTGTGTAGCTAGTCATGTCCGGGTGTAAAAGATATTATATGAGTGCTCAAATCAACTAGCATAATCATGGTTATAAATAAACAAGCATGGGTATCAACAACACAATAAATTGGCACATATAATAGGTTAAGCAATAAAGCAGATTAAACTAATTAGCGGTACAGTTGTCAGTTGTGTTTAGGAGATGGTGTCAGCATTATATGAATACGGTATGACAGATGTGAATTCTAAAAACCAGGTTAATAAGTATTGAGTAATCTAGGGATACGACGACATGTATAATCTGTTCAATGGATGCAATTGTAATTAAACCGGTTAAAGATGCATACGGATTTACGATAGGTTAATACTAGAGGAAAAGGGTATCATGGCTATAAACAATTGTAATCATGTGGTCTAACATATACATGTGATTACTAGGTCTAAACAACTAAATGCAACAATTAAGTTTCAAGTTCTAGATAAGAAAGTACGTAAACGGGACGTTATGCGGTTAACTTGAAATTCAAGACTTTCGATTCTATCTAGAGATTTAATAGGAAAATAGATAAATTAGTATAAGAATAGTTTGAATAGCATGTAGTAAGTTTCACTTGCCCGAACGGATACCAAACCGGTACGTGCCACGTCGGATATCGGGGAAAACGTCGCGATATGTCCACGCGAGTACAGAACGAAACCAGGTATGGAAAGAAGATGATCACGCTATCTGGGAACGTCCTCAGGGTCACCCGGATCAACAGCGACCGGCACGGCTCCGGTGATGGCCAGGGAAAACCGGATCAAGAAGGTGTTGGAGATAGTGCCCTCAGAGTCAATTATTGGATCACAGGCACGTGATTGCAATGATTGAGGGAGGACCTATCCCGGTACGACAGTCTTACTCGAGATGATAGTATGCTATCCGGTTTACCTTTATCATCGTGTACTGCTTTAGGTGACATGACAGGTCGCTATTGCACGTTGATAGAGCCCCTAGGATTCTTGCTTGACTACCAGCAGTATGAGGGCGATCATATACGTGAGAGCTGCAGTCTATAAGCACATCCTTAAAAGGTCCCTAGTCGTGGGAGTTTCGAGACAGGGCATCGATTCTCCAGAGTAGACTAGTGTATACAGTCGAGACCCCGACGAGGGGCGGTGGCCGGTCTCACAAGCTACTGGTGTCAGTTGGATCACCTAAGATATATACAGGTGCTCATTGGGTTATGAGTACACCGGACAGGACTCGCCGGGAACATGCTAGTTGGTCTTATACCTGACGTCAGATAGCAGTTCCCAGGTGACATGTGTACAGGTTAGTTCATCGACCTGGGGATCGTCATTTGTCTCGTGTGAGTTCCCACTGTGCTTTGATTACTACCCTACCACGGCTCAAAGGAGTCGTGCAAACAGGTTTTAGTTGGGTACAGTCCCGAGCCACATGGAGGCAGTGAGCGGATCTTCGGGGGTTTCGTCTCTCCCGGTATTGGGGGTGAGGTCGCGCTGTGTCTAGGAGAGCCATTACACGAAGTCCTTGGCCAAGGAAGGAGATTTACTGGTAGGTATTCCAGTAGTATCTCAGGGTGTTCTGGGCTACACTCCGACACGACTTGTACCGCTTTTGGGGGTCTGACTTTTACCCACCCCCTAGGCCCGACATGCGATGCTCATAGACGAACGGACCGGACTGTACGGATATTGTCACTGACAGGCTCAGTAGGGTGTCAGGATGAGTTCACTCATCGACGTCCCTTTTAGTCAATAGCTGGTGGCCCGTTACGTATTGGCTTATACCTTTGACGTGCTAGTGGTTAAATCCACAGCCATAGTATTGACGAGTCTTTAGAGTCCGCCACACTTTCAGTTACTCAGCTTTCGGGCGAAACGCTGTAGAGGCCGTATGGAGATATGGCAGGGTCCGATCAGATACGTGCGGTATTGCACGGATCAGGATCGGACGGTTTGTACTAGTAGCCGTATAGGTATATGGCAGGGTTCGATCAGATACGTACGGTATTGCACGGATCAGGATCGAACGGATATTACTAGCCGGCTTTGGTTTAAGCCGGTCCTAGTTTAGTACAGTGTAGATTTTGTCTCTTTGCATTTGTATCCGGACGGAATACAGATGCGGGTGTGTATGCACAGTATCGGGGTTTTCCTGTAATTTATTACGGGACCAGTTTTCTGGAGTTGCCCGTTTGCATTCCGTTCCGGCCGGTTTTCCTTCGTTCTTTCTCGGCCGGACTTTTCCGATGGAGGGGGTTATTTGCAATTGTGCAAATAACATTTTGTGGAGGGGTTTATTGCATAAGGATTTATTATGATAGCATCATTTCTTTTGCTCCCTGCTTTTGCATTAAATGAGATTAGAAAGGGTATGGTTGGATTTAAATGAAGCATGGTGTATGTTTATGGATGTGGTCACCTCTTGATTTCTCCTACCCTCACCTCCCTTCATGATATATTCCTTTCCCTCCACCATTCCAAAAAGAAGAGGCCGGCCAATTTTTTTTGTGAGAGGGAGAGTGGTTCATTTTGTGAGGAGATATATTTGCTCATATCATTTTTCATGCAAAAATTGATAGCTTCATTTCCCTCCAAAGCTCAATCTTCATTCCTCCATCCAATGGCAACCACCCCAAAAGAGACTACGATTCTACACTACACTTCCTACAGCAAATCTTGGACGCGTCGATTCGCCAGCTTCGCGCCCGAGTTGCCTCGGTATTGAGGTGGGAGCCCGTAAAAGCTACAGGCGATGTGGTGCCCTTTCCGACGAGGAGGAGACGGACGGAGATCCCGCGAGGAGATCGGAGTGGAGATGAAGACCGGAGGACTCGGATCAGTCGGTACATCTCTTCCCTTTCTTGTTAATAGCTTAGACTTGTTAATGGTTACGATCCGGGTGTTTTGTGCGCGGTGGTGCCGGTTTGCTAAGTCCGCAAAAATTAAAGTTTATCACCGCTTCCGCATTCCGGCGTCGGATTGACGGCCGGGGCGCCGCCGTGCACTTACAGTGGTATCAGAGCCTCGCCATTAACTTCGTCTAGCTTCGTTTGATGTGTTTTTCATTTCCGATCGACCAAAATTCCAAAAACCGTATTTTTCCTTCACATCGGTTTCTGTTGAAATTTTTTGAAGTCTAAAAATTTTTCAGGTTGTAAAATATTGATGTACTAGAAAATCTAAGAGCTCTGTAAAAATTCGACGAAGTAACTCCACAGTGGGAGCGCGGAACCGCCGCGAAAACCCCCTTCCCGCCGCCCTTCCGCCGCACATTGTGGAAATCACTTCACCAATTTTTTACAGAGGCCTTCTGGGCTTAAAATATGGGTTTTGGAATATTAAAATTGGGCCCAGGTTTTCTGTGAGTGCTACAGTTTTGATTGGGGGCCCACTTGTTAATTTTTGATCGATCGGATATTTTAAACACATTTTTCACAGTATTTACATTATATCTGCGACCGTGAATGTCACTCGATCGGTAAATCCTGTCTAACTGCTATAGCCCGGTTAGACGGATTTGCGAACGTGACTTTCACGTTGTTGTTCTATGTTTATGCTGTGATGTTGCGGATCGGTCGTGGGGGATAGCCTGGATGCAATGCTAGTACAGTTTTGTTGTATGATGTACATTTGTTTTTGCGGGGCGAGCGTCCGACATGTGGACTGCCGTCACTGCCTGTTTGTATTATTCTTTTGGGGCACGACCAGGTTGCGGTCGATGTACCCGGTGTATGTATATTTTACTTTCTGTACTAGGGTTACCCCGCGGAGGGTTGCACGGATAGCCGGGTTCTAGAAGGCAATAAGCCCGCATCTCATGGCATTGGGACGGAGGGGGCTTCACTCCAGGATTGGCTGGCTATTCGCCGCACTCGTAGGGGGTATAGGATTTCATTGCACAGGCTATCCACACGACCAAGGGAACGTCGGGTTTTCAGTAGTGGCTTTGTGAAACCCGGGGATCCCAGATATCTGTATTGTTCTGTGATGCTGTACATTTCTGTGATGTTGCATTTTATTCACGCCTTGAGCGAATATAATATATTGGTATATATATTAGTAGATGTTGTATATGTTTTTCATCCGCGCTAGTCCAGTCCCCGCTCTGCCGTTAGTTAGCTAACCTAACGGGTGATGACGGGACCCAGTGGCGAATGCAGATGGCATATACATACGTCAGTATATTTTCGTTCTTTGTGGTGTGATCAATTGATGGGACTGCATTGATTCGGATCAATGCAAGATAAACAAACCTAATCTGATGTTGTTGGAACACTTTTCTAAAAGCTGTTATTGCAAGGACGTTCACTTTTGTTTTGCATCGAGGTATTCATTTAGAATATCCTGCTCCTCAGTCGACGAGGCAAGGGCCGAGATCCCTTCACCGGGAGTGACCCCTTGGACAGAAGTTTGCGTCAGGACATTAACTTCACTATAGCCGATTACTTTTGCTTTGCACCGTGGTATTCAGTTGGAATATCCTGCACCTCATTCTACGGGGAAAGAGCCGAGATCCCTTCACCGGGAGTGACCTCTTTAGTAAAGGTTTTCGTCACTATATTTTCTAAAAAGCTATCCGTTCCCTCAACGATATCAAGTTCATTACGTTAAAGGTTTTCGCCAGAAACCATTCGTAGCCCTCCGTCGTTTCATATGGATAGTCAATAGTATTCAAGCTGTGTATGTTGGCCAAAGTCAAGGCACAGTGATTGGTAGCTATTGGGTATTCATATGCAGCAAAGATAGATGTGTTGGTTTGGGGCAGTCGTACTACCATTTTGGCCTAAGTCAAGGGTATGTACGGGTGGGCTCAAATTAACCTGGAGAATGACGGGTTGAACTTGACATGTGACTTATGATATTTTGGCCAAAGTCAAGGTCATAAGAGCATGGGGTAGAAATCACGTCGGGAGTTTCAAAAGTACTGAAACTTGCCAGATATGCGCATACCTTCTGGAGTGTGATAGCGTGAGCGGATTCCGTCACGTTATCATGCGATGATAGTTGGATCCCGATTCCCACTGATGAGTTGGTTTACTCCTCGGGTGACCCCGACTAATTCTTCTTTCAGGTTTGGAGGAGAATTTGAGGTACAGTGGGAGGTTTCCAGATTAGATAAATTGGTAATCATTCTGATCTAGGTTAGAGTGCACGCTGAGTGTTTCTTTTCTCTCTCTCTTGGCAGCGACCATTGACCCGACCCTAAGACTATGACTCAGTGACCAAGTTGACCGAACCTTCTTAACACAGACTTTTGGATTGTCAGAGTTGCAGACCTCATTGCCACTCCTACTTTTACCCTTTTCTCCAGGACACCCCGTATTACTGCGAACGTCCACATCCATTGGACAAAACCATCGTATGGTTAGATACGAACTCAAAGTTATTCGAGGATGGTTTCCGGTTCTGGAGAAAACGGATAGGATTATTCAGTTGTCTTTTCTTTTCACCTTCTCTCAGGTTGCGAGTACTCCTTGGTTTAGGAGTAGTACACCTATTATGCAAATTGGATAGTCTTCTTCCAAACCTTAGGCTGGTGCCGACCGGTAGGGAATGAAGAAAACCAATTAGCATAACGATGGTGTGCAGAAGGTATTAAGTTAAGACAAAGCAAGGGATTAGTAAGAGGGCAAAGTAAATTGCGACTAATATTCACGACCAAACTAAGTATTTCTTCGCCAATCCTAAATCACCTTTGTATTTCTCCAAGACACTCCGTATCACTACGAAGATCCACAGTTTATTGGATACTCCATCGTATGGTTATATACGAACTCGAAAGGAACTTGTTCCAGTTCGGGGATGGATTCTGGTCCAGGAGAAATAGGAATAAGATTTATTCGGTTGTCTTTTATCTTCACCTTCTCTCGAATTGCGAGTGCTCCTAGGATTAGGACAGTACACCCATTATGCTTATTGGATAGTCTTCTTCCAAACCATAGGCTGGTGCCGAACGGTAGGGAAGGAAGAAAACCATTTGGCCTAAGGGGTGTGCAGAAGGTAATGACTAAAGACATATAAAGGGATTTGGAGAGGTGGCAAAGAATTATACGGTTATAGTTGTGAATCTGGATAATGGTAGAGGTATTACTAGGAATACCAGGATACCCCATCGAAACATTTCAATGTTTCATTTCACTGTGTACTGTTAAATGAAAACTGATTTCCTGATTAGACACTTGCTCCAGGGTATGTATTTACCAGGTTTGATTCTCACATCTGTATGGCTTTACAGATGATGAGTGGGAGTAAGTTATTGGGAATTGGGTGATCATCCTCATTATATCGGGATTCGTTGTAATCGGTGATATTTTAGGAGATCACCTGGGCTGTTTGCCGGTCGGCAAATGTTTGGTTTTGAATATCCGCTGTTGTGCACCAATTTCAAATTGATATATCTGTACGTCTATTTTCATAGAGTGAGATATACCTTTTTGATATTATGTCGATGACATTTACCTATATCAGTGGATGGTTAGGTAAGGAGCATTAAACAGCGGTGTAATTCTTCTTAACCATAAGTACAGTTTTCAACCTACGACACACAGAGAAAGAGTTGTTAGACTCGGCGGACTTATACAGAGTATTGTATGTTGTCCTGTGTCCATTAGGACAGAGGGGTTGGTCCTCATACTATATTCTGTTTACTTTTAACTTCTCTAGTTCTTAGACATGTGTTTCGTAGAAACACAGGGTCTAAGTTTTGAGGAGTTATAGGTATTTGAATAGAGTAGAGAACCAGGTGTAGCAAGTATCGGGATTCTTCAAAGTGATCGAAGATATAGATACTTGTGTATGGTATTCAGTTGATAGTAATGATAAAGAGAAATTGCTTCTCTTTCAGGTTACTCATAATTGGAAGCATTCCTAAGTTGAGTAACGCTGATCGGCCTCTCTCCATTTAGTTGACATGCACTGGAGATAGATGCATGATTTGAATCTGGTTCAATTAAATCAGTGCCTCTGGTTCTATATTGGATATAGTACAGTTCATATCTTAACATTGTTAAGGTACGGGGAGTTGTCCGGCTTATGATTAAAACCAGACTCTGGATAACTCAAGGCACGTTTCTGTAATGGCTGTTTGTGGGTTGACCCAGGCTATGACGAGGGTTGACTTTCTACCATAAGAAAGATCAATAGTGACATTGTTCTTGACTCGCCACAGTTTTAATAAAAATGGATTTTTTCAAAAACAGTAGTGGGAGTATGGTAGAACTGGAAGTGATTCCAGAACCACAAACGATTACTGAAGATTTGATAAGGAACCTAAAGATTCAATCTGATTTGACATTCCATTGGCCACTCCGCAGATAAGGTGGGTAACTTCAGGCACCCGAGAGGTACTCCGGTAGCCTCAAGGACGGTGACAGGGAAGTTCTTGTTTACCCACACTTGCCATTGCTGTTGTTCCAGGCTGCGAGACCCGGCAGGAGGATGAGTATAGCGTCGTTCTGAACTAGTTTCAGAAGTGTACGTGTATATGACTCTGCCAGAGGGTTGTCGTAGTCAGTGGGAGCAGCGGAAGCATTGGTGGACATCAGGCTTATGTCTATTTATAGACTAAAGCAGATATAGCGGAGATAGATCATCTATTTCTGATGTGACAGTCATGGGTTTGACGTCATCAGAATAGGGGATGGATCTGTTGAGAAGGTAGTAGGGTGTGATATCCTGGTATTTGGATGACATACACATAGTAGGAAGTGATATTCCTATACTACGATCGGTTATACTTTGGTCGTCACACAGTGTTTTCTCCACAAAGGACTTGGACATTATATCAGACATACTGGTTACTAGATCTATGGTTTTAGATCTAGATTTGGGTGGTTTCCCAATCAGGGTACTTTGACAGCATTCTAAGAGTATTTAGAATGGACGACTCCTGGCATGGTAGTGTACCTGCAGGTAATGGAGTCACCCTCTCTAAAGGTGTCTTATAGACTAAAGTAGAGAGGGATGTGCATGATTGGCAGATCACTTGCTTAGGCAATTGAGTCAATCATGAGATGTCAAGTACCACACCAGATGTTGTTCTTGCACTAGATGCAATAAGTTGATATTGATCCAATCCTGGAGGAACAGTCGGAAGCAGTTTTAGAACATAAGTGAATGTTCTTGGGATATGATAACGGCTGCCTCCTTTAGGAGACGGTTATCACTCCAGGCTTCCAAGGTGACATGGACGACAAGGAGGTTGTCAGAGTTATAGTTTTTCCTTCTGTCGAGGGGCAGTATTCTGGACAGGTGATCCAAGGAAATACTGAGGGTGGCATGGCGCAGGATACTGATTAAGTTCAGTTGACGATACAGTCTAAGAAGTTTGGATTTGGAGTTCATTTATGAGCTAGGTCCCATCAGACATCCAGACATTCTAAGACAGGTATTGCTCATTTTGGGAGATGGCTTTCTCCGCGAACTTGAGATATAGAGAGAGACATAGAAAGAAACTTCAGAGCGGATCCACTCGCTGAGGCTATTCCTCGAACGCAAGAGTTTCGCAAACAGGCTTTGTGAGACTGACTAGTAGAGGAGTTGGGTGTTCGGTATCACACGGGCTGTGAGTATGCGACATCGCAATAATTAGCCTCGAGTGCAAGTGGGAGATTGTTGGAGATAGTGCCCTCAGAGTCAATTATTGGATCACAGGCACGTGATTGCAATGATTGAGGGAGGACCTATCCCGGTACGACAGTCTTACTCGAGATGATAGTATGCTATCCGGTTTACCTTTATCATCGTGTACTGCTTTAGGTGACATGACAGGTCGCTATTGCACGTTGATAGAGCCCCTAGGATTCTTGCTTGACTACCAGCAGTATGAGGGCGATCATATACGTGAGAGCTGCAGTCTATAAGCACATCCTTAAAAGGTCCCTAGTCGTGGGAGTTTCGAGACAGGGCATCGATTCTCCAGAGTAGACTAGTGTATACAGTCGAGACCCCGACGAGGGGCGGTGGCTGGTCTCACAAGCCACTGGTGTCAGTTGGATCACCTAAGATGTATACAGGTGCTCATTGGGTTATGAGTACACCGGACAGGACACGCCGGGAACATGCTAGTTGGTCTTATACCTGACGTCAGATAGCAGTTCCCAGGTGACATGTGTACAGGTTAGTTCATCGACCTGGGGATCGTCATTTGTCTCGTGTGAGTTCCCACTGTGCTTTGATTACTACCCTACCACGGCTCAAAGGAGTCGTGCAAACAGGTTTTAGTTGGGTACAGTCCCGAGCCACATGGAGGCAGTGAGCGGATCTTCGGGGGTTTCGTCTCTCCCGGTATTGGGGGTGAGGTCGCGCTGTGTCTAGGAGAGCCATTACACGAAGTCCTTGGCCAAGGCAGGAGATTTACTGGTAGGTATTCCAGTAGTATCTCAGGGTGTTCTGGGCTACACTCCGACACGACTTGTACCGCTTTTGGGGGTCTGACTTTTACCCACCCCCTAGGCCCGACATGCGATGCTCATAGACGAACGGACCGGACTGTACGGATATTGTCACTGACAGGCTCAGTAGGGTGTCAGGATGAGTTCACTCATCGACGTCCCTTTTAGTCAATAGCTGGTGGCCCGTTACGTATTGGCTTATACCTCTGACGTGCTAGTGGTTAAATCCACAGCCATAGTATTGACGAGTCTTTAGAGTCCGCCACACTTTCAGTTACTCAGCTTTCGGGCGAAACGCTGTAGAGGCCGTATGGAGATATGGCAGGGTCCGATCAGATACGTGCGGTATTGCACGGATCAGGATCGGACGGTTTGTACTAGTAGCCGTATAGATATATGGCAGGGATCGATCAGATACGTGCGGTATTGCACGGATCAGGATCGAACGGATATTACTAGCCGGCTTTGGTTTAAGCCGGTCCTAGTTTAGTACAGTGTAGATTTTGTCTCTTTGCATTTGTATCCGGACGGAATACAGATGCGGGTGTGTATGCACAGTATCGGGGTTTTCCTGTAATTTATTACGGGACCAGTTTTCTGGAGTTGCCAGTTTGCATTCCGTTCCGGCCGGTTTTCCTTCGTTCTTTCCCGGCCGGACTTTTCCGATGGAGGGGGTTATTTGCAATTGTGCAAATAACATTTTGTGGAGGGGTTTATTGCATAAGGATTTATTATGATAGCATCATTTCTTTTGCTCCATGCTTTTGCATTAAATGAGATTAGAAAGGGTATGGTTGGATTTAAATGAAGCATGGTGTATGTTTATGGATGTGGTCACCTCTTGATTTCTCCTACCCTCACCTCCCTTCATGATATATTCCTTTCCCTCCACCATTCCAAAAAGAAGAGGCCGGCCAATTTTTTTTGTGAGAGGGAGAGTGGTTCATTTTGTGAGGAGATATATTTGCTCATATCATTTTTCATGCAAAAATTGATAGCTTCATTTCCCTCTAAAGCTCAATCTTCATTCCTCCATCCAATGGCAACCACCCCAAAAGAGACTACGATTCTACACTACACTTCCTACAGCAAATCTTGGACGCGTCGATTCGCCAGCTTCGCGCCTGAGTTGCCTCGGTATTGAGGTGGGAGCCCGTAAAAGCTACAAGCGATGTGGTGCCCTTTCCGACGAGGAGGAGATGGACGGAGATCCCGCGAGGAGATCGGAGTGGAGATGAAGACCGGAGGACTCGGATCAGTCGGTACATCTCTTCCCTTTCTTGTTAATAGCTTAGACTTGTTAATGGTTACGATCCGGGTGTTTTGTGCGCGGTGGTGCCGGTTTGCTAAGTCCGCAAAAATTAAAGTTTATCACCGCTTCCGCATTCCGGCGTCGGATTGACGGCCGGGGCGCCGCCGTGCACTTACTGAAGGAGAGTGAAGCAAAGAAGAAGAAGAAGAAAGAGAAGGAAGAAGAAGAAGTTTGTGTTCCTAGTTTGATGTTCTGTTCGAGGGTTGAAGGCCGAGGGTGGGCCAGAGATGGTGGCGTCGTCGATATTGGGGTTTCCGGCGAGATTAAGGTTGGTTTATAGAAGTTAAGGTTAGGTTAGGATTTAGTGCTGGCTGGTGCAAGGACCTTGGTGTAGGAGGGAGAAGGGGAGAGGAGAGGAGGAGGTGGTGGTGACGACGAGGTGTTGGCGCTGTTGGGGTCGCCGGAGGTGAGTTGCCGGCGAGGATGCATGGTGCAAGGTGATGATAAGGAGTTCGGTGGGTTTCTTGATGTCTGGGATTGGGTTGCTAGGTTGCAGTTGCAAGGAGGAGGATAAGGGAGAGGAGAAGGTGGCGGTGATGGAGACGGTGGCCATGGGTGTTGGAGCTCCGGCGAGGTGCCGGAGTGCAGTCGAGGCTGCAGCGGGTGATGGTTGCAGGGTTCTAGGGTTCGCAACGCGGAGAATGCTCGGTTGCAAGGGAGATGGAGGAGAAGAGAAGAGAGGGAAAGGTGATGGTGGTGGTGACGAGGTCGACGAAGGAGGTTGTGGTGATGGAGGTGGGTATGGCGATGGGTTTTGGCTGCAGTGGGGTTTTGTGAGGTGCAGGCTAGGGGAAAGGAGAAGGAAGAAGAAGATGGCGACGAAACCGAGGAGGAGGAGATGGGATGGAGATGGTGACGAGATCGAGGAAAGGTCGAGGAAGTAAGAGGAGGCTAGGGTTCTCGTAGGGCGCTCGGGCTTTTGAAGAAGAGAAGAAGAAGAAGAGATAGAGGGAGGTGACGGTATGGGAAGCAGCGGTGACGGGATCAACACTTACCGCGAGAGGAGAGAGAGGGGCGAGAAGAGAGAGATAGGGAGAGAGCGAGAGGAGAGAGAGGGGGGAGGAGAAAGAAAATTGGACGCTAGCGGGGGGGGTGAGAGAGGAAGAGAGAGAGAGAGAGAGAAGAAGAAGAAGAAAAAGAAGAGAGCGGGAAGAAAGAGAGCGTTCGTGGGGGGCCCAGGGGTTAGAAGGAAGATTTTGATTGGTGGAAAGAAAAAATAGGGGAAAGATTTTAGGAGAAGCTGCGCAATTAGAGGAAAATATTTAAAAGATTTTTAAAAATCGTTTTTAAGAAATAGAATTAACTGAAAGATTTTTAGATATAAATTTAGAATTTAAACGATTGAATTTTAGCGGGATGTAAAAATATTTCAGAACAGCGCCCGGGTCGGGTCCAAAATTTTGAATCTAAAATATGAAAATTATTTGCAGGTTCCAAAAATTAAAATGAAGGACTATGCAATGAAAAAGCATACCCCCAAGAACGGACGCACGCGTGTGTGCGTAGCCATCCAAACATGCCCGTTTCACCGAACGGAACGAGGACGCGATGCAAGGACGCTACCACAGGTTTAGGGGTATAAAGCAGGCCATGCAACGTATTTTAATAAGTATTTTCAGTGACTACAAGTTATATGTTAAAATATGCGATGCTAGATGAAATGCCAATATGCAGTTTATACTAGATACACGTGTCAAAGCAACGAGTCAGGATAAACTATAAATATAAATCAAACAAGTCCAAGCAAGCGGGTCGGGTCAAATGCAATGCACCAAGTAACCACCATTCGACCCAAACATGATAAATCAAGAACAGACCATGGACAAGTAAATACGGAAACTGGAATTGGTATAAAGGAACTCGGGTGTTACAAGAGCGCGCGAGCAGCTTGCTGGTTTGCTGAAGACGCCTCCTCCTTAATGATCGTCTTTGTACATTTTTTATACCGACTGTAAACTTGTAATTCATGAATAACGTGTATTCATTTTGATTCTTTTATGAAATGTATCTTGTATTCACTTGAATTCATGAATAAAAGACATACTTTATTTCATATTGGCATGTAACTCTGGTAAATGTGGCCCGTAGATAGTCCATCTTGACCTCCTTCCAGGGCAGCGATGGCTTAGGAAACAGGTTCAGGTCTGCCATCTAAGACTTTTCAACTTTATGAGCCGTGAGGGTCTCATAAAGACTTTTCTCCCTACGAGTCGTGAGGATCCTGTAGGTGTATTTTCTCCTTAGGAGTCAAAAGGACTCCTAAGTGTGTTTTCTCTTGAGAGTCGTAAGTATCTCCTAATAGAATTTTCCCCCTTACAAGTCAAGAGGACCCGTAAGTGGTTTTTTCCCTCCTTGTCGATATTCGACTTTGGAGAGTGTGGCCCATGGATAGTATACAATAGTCCATCTTGAACCTACTTGCAGGGACCCAGTGCTTAGGAAACATGTTCGGATCCCCGTTGCCTAAGGCTTTTCCCTACGAGTCGAGACGAGTCGAGAAGTTCTCGCAGGAACATTGTTTTCCCTACGAGTCAGACGAATCGAGATGTTCTCGTAAGGATGTCCTAACATCACAGTTAACCTCTGCTGATAGAGGTCTGTTATGGTCTGTGGTACTAAGGCTTTTATCCGTCGTACCGTCGCGTTGGCCGATGTATTCCCCGATACGCAATTTTTTTGTTCGAGTAGCCCTGCGACTGTCGTGTCTCTGATCCCTTCGGGGGCTGGACAAGACGTCTTCAAGTAATCTTCCAGGTGATATTACCGCCGGAAGAGCAAGCGTTAGGGATATTCTATGCCGCTTTTTACTTGAGGTTAAGCTCAATTTGGGAGCCTCGATGAGTCATGACCACTTCGCGCTGATGTAGGATGATCTCCGATAGTCTTTCAGGTTTCATTTGAGTTGCCGTCAAGATCCTGAAGCTAGGGATCTTCCTTTGCTTCGTTTGTTGATATTGTGTCTGCAATATTGCGATAAATGTCGAGGTTATCTCTAGGTTGTCAGTGAACCGTCGAGGCTTGGAACTAGGGACTTTGCCATGGCTCCATTTTTTTTACCCTGGGGTCGTTCGTTGACATCGCATCTGCATCCTGTTGGAGTGAGGAGGAACGCCATTGTTGATCTCTAGGCTGTAGATGTTGCCGTCGAGACCATAAAGCTAGGGATCTTCCTTTGCTTCGGTTGTTGACATTGTGTCTGCCATATTGCGACTAATGTCGAGGATGTCTTTAGGTTGTTGGTGAACCGTCGAGGCTTGGAACTAGGGAATTTGCCATGGCTCCGTTGTTTTGACCTTGGGGTCGGTTGTTGACGTTGTATCTGCATCCTGCTGAAGTGAGACGGAACGCCGTTGTTGATATCTAGGCTATAGATGTTGCCGTCAAGACCTAGCTCTCATTCTGATGAAGCCTGGTAGGAAAATGTGGTTCCCTTTTTGTTTGTGCCCATGGATTGTATGCAGGGGTCAATGTGGACTCACCGGCAGGGCAGAAGTTTCCTTTTTTTTGTTTCTTTCCGCGATGCTCTATCATTTTAGCTTTTTATATCGCTAAAGTCACGATTGCCCAATCATTTCGGCTATTTTTCGCGATGTCCAATCATTTTGGCTGTTTTTTTCTTTTTACTCGCTGCTTTTTATTGCAAGTTGCCAAACATTTCGGTTGTTTTTTTATGTATATATTTTGCTCGCTGATTTTTATTGCGAATTGCCCCATCATTTCGGCTGTTTCATATGCATTTTGCTCGTTGATATTTATTGCGAATATGGAACTCGAGATCTGATACCAATCTTAGCATCAGCATCACTGCGACTGGAATATTGCCAGGAGCGAATCATCATTTGCCGTGAAAGTGTAAGTCGACGTTGTACACCCCACGAGTTGCGGGGAGACGGAAATATGAAAAACAATCTTTTTCTTTAAACTAACATCGACTAACCGAACGGATCTTTGCTAAACTATAACTAACACTATCATAGGAGTAATTATCTACTATGAAAGAAGATTATACCTAATGAACCAAGTCCTACTTCTTCTCGTTAACCACCTCCTCGTCGGCCTCCTCTTTGTAATAGACGATCCACCTGAGAGCTACTAATCCAAGCTTTGCCTCTAACTTGAGGAAACTAGGTTACTCAAAGTGCTAATCTAAGCAACCTAGGGAATATAGAGTATGATTAAGGATTAATAAGTCTTGCTAACCCTTGATCTCAACACATGAGAGGTTAGAGTTAGGGTTTGAAGAGAGAGAGCTTGAGGAGAGAGAAGGTGAGAGTGAGAATGAAATGAAATAATGATATCATTTGAATATATGAAGCATAATGATTTATTAAATGAATAAATCAAATGATTTATCAACCATGCTTCATTTATTCATCTTGTGTGATTCATCTCATGAGTCATTAGCCATTAAATGCATCATTAACTCCATGGATGAATCACACAAATGAGTCACTAAATCAATAAATGCAAATGCCACCTTAGCCCCCAAGTCATCATCCTTCTAGAAGCTTCTCGACAATTTACGAGAACGCCCATCCAATCCGTGAAAACACGGAAAAACTTTAGACTGTATAAATCCAATAATCCGATACTAGAATCTGGCTTAAACCAAAGCCGGCTAGTAAAAACTGTCCGAACATCGTACGTGCGTAAAAACACGTATGCGTCCGAACCCTGTCGTAAAACCATACGACCTCTATATCGTTTCGCCCGAAGCAGGGAAACTCTCTGTGTGGGACTCTAAAGACTCGACTGTAAGGTTCCTAGGTACACTAATGAGGTCTCACAAGGCATCAACCATGCCAATTTCAAATTTTACAAGTGCCGGGAAACCCTAATACGGATCGTTAACTAGAATTTTAGGCGAAACAAGCAACTAGTTAACAACTTAACTAAGTGAACGGAAATACAACCTTTGTAGATCCGGTCCTCCACCTCCATAGCTCCATGATGAAGTCTCCTTGCTGTCCAAATCGAATCCCGGGCTCTAGCATCGGCTTCATCGGAGAAATGGGCGGGCTAGGTCATCGACTACGATGCCGAAGATGATCTACGTCGAGGCATCACAAGATCAAGCTCCCACTTCACCAAGTCATGAAACTTGTGAAGAAAACACCCTATACTACTTGGCAAGAGATAGAGGATGAAGAACTAGGAAGTGGGTTCACTTTAGAATTGGATTTCTCACTCTTTTCATCAAATCACCATTGATGGTTGCAAGCTTCTTCATCTTGAAGAAGAAGAAGAAGAGGATAATATTATCATAAGAATTTTTGAATAGAATAGAATAATAATTCTTATCATAATTTTAACCATGGTTTTGTGTAGAGAACTAACTTGAGTTTAGATGAATGGTTAGGGTTAAAAGAAGAAGACAAAATGGTCACTTGGTCAAAGCTTCATGAAGCTTCAACAAGCTTCATGAAAGAAAGAAAGAAACCATTTTGTTTTTCTTTTATCTATTTCTCAAAAATGAATAGATAAATAAATAAGTGAATAAATCAAAACCCTAACCATTATCATAACCATGGTATAATTCTTTACACAAAGCCAATTTTGCAAGTATCATCAAACATGATACAAACAAGTGCACAAAAGTATATCACATATACAATGTGCACATCAAGTGAAAAAATCCATTTAAAGTGAACAAATATTAGTTAATGCAAAGTAATATATCAATATATAATTATGCATTAAATCATTAAATCAACACTTGATTTAACGATCCGGTCATATCGCATGTGACCGACTAATATCCAATGTATCGGCTTATCGAATCAATCCTTGATTCGATAACTAGGTTATATCGCATACAACCATATCGATACATTCATCGCGAGAATAGAATACGGTATCACATACATGCATTATTCTCGGTCCCGCACATATCTCATATGCGCTCCTATTTCGTTTTGCTTGAGCCAGGAAACCTCTGTGTAGGACTTTAAAGACTCGTCAATACGCCGGCAGCAGGTGATGATCATATCAAACACCCACAAGCCGCAAGCGGTCTGCTAAACATAACGGCCACCCGGGTATTGAGCGATCAAAAGATCGACGAGCAAACCCGCTCATACTCCTGTGAATCCAACCAGTAACACTTACCATACAGTCCGGTCTCGTCGTCTGATATGTCGCATATCTCGCCTAGGGGTGGTAAACGTCAGACCCCAACAGCTCGATAAGTCGTGTCGATATGAGGTCTATAACAGTTCGAGAAACTACTGGTAACACTTACCAGTAAATCTCAGCAACCCTGGCCAGGGATTTCCGGTTATAGCCAATCGAACACAGCGCAACATCAACCCCCTATACCGGGAGAGACGAATCCCCTCCTATCGCTCATTGCCTCCATGTGACTCGGGACTGTACCCAAAAACCACCGTTTTGCACGCCCACTTGGACGTGGTAAGGTGGAAATCAAAGCACAGTGGGAACCACACAAGACTCTATGACGATCTCGGGTCAACAGACTACTCTGTACCAGTGTCACCAGAGAACTGCCATCTGACGTAAGGTATAATACTATCTGGGAGTTCTCGGCGAGTCCGTCCAGTGTACCCAGTCTCTACTGAGCACCCGTATATCATCTCTGAAGTCAAACGCCAATGGATATGGGATCATCCATCGCCCATCTGTATGGGTCGAGAAGGTATACGCTAGTCTACTCTGGTATATCGATGCCCCGTCTCGATACACCTACGACTAGGGACCTTGAAGGATGTACTTATGGACTACCATGTCCCCACTAGTATGATCTGCATCATAGTCCAGGTAGTCAAGTACACATCCTAAGGGCTTTACCAACATGTAACAGAGAGACAATCAGTGTACACGTTAAGGTAAAGAGTAACCAGATAGCATACTATCATGTCGAGCAAGAAAGTCCTCCCTATATATATCCCAGCATCCACTACAATATACATCCTATGTACAGTAATGGCCTCTAGGGCATACATATAACTAACAATCTCCCACTTGCAGTAGGGCCATCTGACAGCAGTGGTTGTAGTATCTCATACTCAACCATCCCATAAAAGTCTCTCTCTAGGAAAAGGCCTTTGTGAGTGGATCCGCCGTGTTGTCCTCTGAGTCTACTCTCCTAACCTCGATCTCCTTGGAGATCAACCATCTCCATGATCAGGTGATACTGCCTTAGAATATGTCTGGATCACTGATGGGACGGACGTTCCTTGGCATAAGCCACAACTCCATTGTCACACAATGGGAGGAACTAAGTTCATCTCATGAACAAATATACATCCAGACTGCCTCTTTGGTAGCATCTTAAGTAGCGATGTATCGAGCCTTTATCGTCTAGTATGCCACGGTATCTAGCTTGGAACCCTTCCAACATACCGTCCCTTTACTGAGGGTAAAGACAATGCCTGTGACTGACTTTCAGTCGTCCTTATCACCCTGGAACCCTTCCAGTGATTCTCCCCAGGATCGGTTGATACCATCTCACTACAACTAGTGAGAATCCTAACATCCAATTAGATCTATCTCATAGATCCAAAACCCAGGATTTAGGAGGTATCACTTTGATCCTATCTGGAGAATCATTGTGATAAGCGGAGATTGACCGAGCGTAGCATAGGAAACTCCTTCCCTATCAAGAGTATGTTATCCACTAACTCCACGAGGATTATCACTATACTCCCTACTACCTTTTTGTTTATACAGGGTTCATCTACCATTTTGATGATGTCAAACTCTTTGACTAACACATCAAAACAGATGTTCCAACTCCGCGATACCTGCTTTATTCTATAAAGCATCTTGTACACGTTTCCGCTGCTCCCACTGTCTATGAAGCCCTCTGGCTGTGTACTTATAGACGTTCTCTTCTAAAACATCATTTAGAAAAACAGTCATGGCACCCAACCGCCAGATATCGTAGTCATGGTATGTAGTCGTGGCAAGTAGGATCTGGATGGACTTAAGCATAGGCACTTGAAAAGGTTTCATCTTTATCCACGCCTGGTCGATGACGAAAAGCTTTAACAAGTCTAGATTTGAAAGTCTCAACTTTTTTATCTACACCAAGTAATCTTCTCAAGATATACTTTCTCCTGATGGGGATTTAACCTTTCAGATATAGCAACCAAAGTCCATACTTTGTTGGTGTACATGGATTCCATCTCAGATTGCTAAGCATCCAGCCATTCTTACAGAGTCTTACTCCTGATGGCCAGCTCGAAACTGTTGGGTCATCATCTCATGATGCAATCCTGGCTCCCACTGTCATAGAGAAACCGAAGTATCTCTCAGGCGGGTGAGGAACCCTACTAGATCGGCGGAGAGGCTGAGGTTCGTTGGTAACTATTGAATCCTTTGGTTTTATCAAATCATCTGCTGTAGTTTGTATAGCTGGAACCTTTCCAGTTCTATATTACAGACCTTGCATCGAGCTTGTCCGGATTTTGCTTTTAGACATAGGCTGGACAACCCCAAATCTTAACCAGGTTAAGAGATGGGCTCTTCCCTTATCATATCAAATATGAAGTGGTAGGCAACTGATTTGAATTTGAACCCTATTCAATAGGTATGCAGCTTCTCAAGTGCATAACTCCCAAAAGGAAATGGGTAACTCAGTAGTACTCATCATAGAGCACACCTTATCAGATAGGGTGTTATTGCTCCGCCCCGATATACCATGGTGCTATGGTGCATACGGAGGAGTAATGCTGAGAGAGAATCTCATTTTCCTTTAGAAAAGTCCAAGAATTCCGTGCTCAAGTATTCTCCTCCTTGATCTCATCAAAGGACATAATACTTATACCCGTATTGGTTCTCTACTTCTAACTTATATTCTGTGAATATCTCAAAAGGTTCGGACTTGTGTTTCAACAGGAACATAGGTCTGAATCAAAAGAGATCATCAGAGAATTTAATGAAGTATAAAGAACCGGTCTTGGCAAATGTAGACAGGGGACCTACATACATCAACATGTATCATCCCAAGAGTTCACTAACTCTTTCTCTGTTTCCAGTAAACGGAGCTATGGTCATCTTATCTCTGTGACATGACTGGCAAGTTTCACAAGATGTAAATTCAAACTGATTTAAATATGCATCTAAAATGTAACTTCAGCCAGTCGGATCGCATTGATATGACCTAGTCTACAATACCTCAAGAAGGATTCGTTCATTTCTGAACTCTTCCTCTTGTGTGTGTTCCGTATACTAAAGATCTGTAGTTTGATTTAGAACATCAATGCTTTTAGATAACGTGCCTGAACCGATCAACTTTTGATATAGGAAATGTTCAAAACATTATCCAACTATACAAAATTTTATCATTTCTTTACTAAAAAAGAGATTGATATAATTTTGTATATCAGGTTCGGTATCTAATAACATTCGCTCAGAATCAATGTATTTGGAATACAGGGTGACAGTGACCAACAGACTTGGCTGCAACACTTGCCCCGTTTTCTGCCTCATGAAACTTATCACCCGTTCTCAGTTCTCTACCTAGCTGTAGCCCTATGTAACAGATTACATTTCTGGGATCCTGATCTGGTATCACATACCCAGGACGTAGAGGATACAGAGAAACAGTTCTTTGTAACGAACACACCCGAAGATGATGCATCAACATGCACTTTCTTCGTTTGGGCGGCACGGGAATTCTGGTATTCCCCAATTTCCTACTCTGTCTTATAACAATTATAAGTTGGAGCGGGACCAACGTTCCCCAGCTCAGTATAACAAGCGGGTTCGGTCAATACATCCATATTGTTATCTTGATTAAGGCGTGATATGGTCGCTACCTGGAGAGAGAGAGAAGAAAACACTCAGCGTGCGCTCTTGCAAGAATAGATTGGTTATAATTTTATCTAATCAGGATAGCTCCCACTGGTTTTATCAAATCTTCCTTCAAACCCTAAAAGGAAAGACTAGCCGGGATTAATTACACGCTACAAGTTCGCCAATCTTTCAGCCAGGCCAGTGTCGGTACTTTGAGGGAGGTCCCCCGTGCTTTCGCACGAACCTAATTAATGTAAACCTCGTTTTCCCAGAGGCGTAACCTCGTTAACACCTTTCTAGACACCTACTTGATCGGCTAATTGTAATGTATAAAACTCTCCCAGGAGTAACTCTTACTCGCAGCGGGTATCGGGATCCAACTATCTCATAGAAGGTATGCAATCTCATTGCAAATTTCAACACTTGAAATTCCCGATAATATTTTGCCCCTAGCACCCTATGACCTTGACGGAGGTCAACAAACCATAGGGTACTAGTCAAGTTCAACCCGTCATTTCTTGATCGAATTAAACCCACCCGCACGACCCTTGACGGAGGTCAACAAGGCCGCACGACTACCCTAATCCAATCTGCATCATATGCATAAGCAAATAAATACTAGTTAGCTACCGTACACTACGTCTTGACGGAGGTCAACAAACGTAGCATGAATACTAAATAGGACTTATCTGAAATGACGGAGGGCTACGGCAGGTTTTTCTGAAAACCTATTGCGTAATGAACTTGATATCGTTGTAGAATCAAATGATTTTAAAATGGAGTGTTTTTTAGGCTTTTCTAGTCTTGCTAAAGGGGTCACTCCCGGTGAAGGGATCGTCGGCCCTTTCCTCGTCGAATGAGGTGCGGGATATATCATATATATCACTGAGCAAAGCAAAAACTCTTAAAAGCAATCAGAAAACAAACCGAGTGTATAGCATCTGCCAGTTATTGCTAAAGGAGTCACTCCCGGTGAAGGGATCTCGGTCCTTTCCTCATCGAATAAGGTGCAGGATATATCACATATACCGCTGCGCAAAGCAAGAACTGTAGCTACCTGTTTTATTTTTGAAATTCGATTCTACAACATCTTAGGTTTCTTTTATTTCATTAATCACATTAATGAAGTCCCATCATTAAAATCACCTAAACATCACAGATAAATACGACGTACACTTATGTCATCCGCATTCGCCTCGATGTCCCCTCATGCACCGTTAGGTTAGGTAACTAACGGCAGAGCGGGGCAGGGCTAGCACGGGTGTAAAACATAAGTAACGTCTATATAATATATCATATATACTATATACAGTATCCATCACAGAACATATCACATGATCACATCACAGATATCGCAGCAGAAGAATCATATGAAATATTGGATATACTAGGACGTCCGTGTTTTCAATACGAGCCAGTATAAAACACGGATTCCACGGTCGCGATGAATAGCCAAACCCACACCCCTAGACCCCTACGAGAGCGGCAAGCAACCCTACCAATTCTGGAGTTAGGAGACCCGGACTCAACTCCTCGAATTGGTCTCCCACTGGACTCCAGAACCCGGTTACTTGTGCTCCCCTCCTTGGGTCTATCCTAGTGCGGAAAAGTAAATAATATACAAAGGGTGACATCTTCCGCAACCTGGAAGTGTCCCAATAAAAGAATATTACATACAAGTTTTTACATGAATGAAAATGAAAAACACTCATCTCACATAAAAAACCCCGGCTATTCAAACACGACGATCCAATATAACATATCCAGCAACACATAACATCACATGTCATCAACGTAAGTAAATATGCGCATCCCGATTGTCGTTGACATATAGCAACGAAACCGGCGATATCACATATTACACTTACGGTCACAGAAAAGAAAGTGTAAAGCTACAACAGTTGGAATCCGCAATCTGTTTAGACATCGCATGCCTAATCAAATGAAATACTTAGACATCACATGCCTAACAATTATAAACCCCGCATTTTAGTCTCAAAATCGAAAACACTTTTCAATATCAAGTCGGGCAATTCAACAAGATTCCCGACATCCTGATCGAATGCTCGTCGCAAACTTTAGTAGGCGGCCGCACCCCCGATACCGTCGACGAAGTGCACCAAGGCGGAACACCGCTACCGCGAGCACCCGGACGGATGCTTTCGACGACGGGGTTCTCCTACAGTCACTTGGTCGGGGCTATGGGACGAGGCGGTCTATTAAGTTTACCCGGCGAGTATCCGCGTACGCTACGTGATTGCGACGGACTTTTGATCACATCAAAATTCCGTGGCAACCAATCAAGTGAGACTAAACTGCTATGTTTATAACATTCATATTAGCTATCTCATAACTATTTATGAATTCCAATTATTGTATCACATTTCGGGTAAATAGAAAATGTTAAACTTTCCGATCGAACAATCGAACACCCAAGTTTTCCCGATACAGCTCAACACATGAAATAAGTTCAAAGACGTTCACTTCATGCCTCAGTACCAACGGTCCAGCCGTAGAAGGGTCAAGCCAACGCCTCACATGTGGCACGCCGTACTGCCCCAAACCCTAAGGTTCAAAGGGCAGTTCAAGACGGTCACATAATCGAGTTAAGGTTTGTTGTCTTCTAGAGGGTCCATCGCGTTACTTGAACTACTTAGAACGTCTTTAAACTACGGAAAGATCCAACACTTGGAAATTTCCCGACAGGGGAAAAAGTGGGTATTTATATCCGGTCGAACTTTTCAACATATTCTAAAGTTTACCCGGAAAGACACACAGACAAAATTTGATAATCCGATCGAATCTTTGATTCCCAATACAACCCCAGAATACTCATCTGTAGAGTCACAAAAAAAATACCCAGAAAATATAGCATTCAATTATATGAATTACTGTGCAGAAATCATTGGACAAGGGGACAATACGGCCGCGGAACCGCCGCACATGCCAAGCATGTGCCGCGGTTCCGCGGTGGATTTATCGATTTAGACCCTCGTTTTTCACAGTAATTCAAATAAGACCCTGCTTATTTTTCTGCATATTTTTAATTGACAAAAATCCAAATTTTCAGAAAATTTCCAGAGAGCATTTTAGAAATGGGTTTCGATGTTCGTTCGGATTTCAAACGTCGTCTAGACTTCGCCTAAGGCTCTAGCTAGGCTCTGATACCACTGTAAGGGTCCTAGGCACACTAATGAGGTCTCACAAGGCATCAACCATGCCAATTTCAAATTTTACAAGTGCCGGGAAACCCTAATACGGATCGTTAACTAGAATTTTAGGCGAAACAAGCAACTAATTAACAACTTAACTAAGTGAACGGAAATACAACCTTTGTAGATCCGGTCCTCCACCTCCATAGCTCCATGATGAAGTCTCCTTGCTGTCCAAATCGAATCCCGGGCTCTAGCGTCGGCTTCATCGGAGAAATGGGCGGGCTAGGTCATCGACTACGATGCCGAAGATGATCTACGTCGAGGCATCACAAGATCAAGCTCCCACTTCACCAAGTCATGAAACTTGTGAAGAAAACACCCTATACTACTTAGCAAGAGGTAGAGGATGAAGAACTAGGAAGTGGGTTCACTTTAGAATTGAATTTCTCACTCTTTTCATCAAATCACCATTGATGGTTGCAAGCTTCTTCATCTTGAAGAAGAAGAAGAAGAGGATAATATTATCATAAAATTTTTTGAATAGAATAGAATAATAATTCTTATCATAATTTTAACCATGGTTTTGTGTAGAGAACTAACTTGAGTTTAGATGAATGGTTAGGGTTAAAAGAAGAAGACAAAATGGTCACTTGGTCAAAGCTTCATGAAGCTTCAACAAGCTTCATGAAAGAAAGAAAGAAACCATTTTGTTTTTCTTTTATCTATTTCTCAAAAATGAATAGATAAATAAATAAGTGAATAAATCAAAACCCTAACCATTATCATAACCATGGTATAATTCTTTACACAAAGCCAATTTTGCATGTATCATCAAACATGATACAAACAAGTGCACAAAAGTATATCACATATACAATGTGCACATCAAGTGAGAAAATCCATTTAAAGTGAACAAATATTAGTTAATGCAAAGTAATATATCAAATATATAATTATGCATTAAATCATTAAATCATCACTTGATTTAACGATCCGGTCATATCGCATGTGACCGACTAATATCCAATGTATCGGCTTATCGAATCAATCCTTGATTCGATAACTAGGTTATATCGCATACAACCATATCGATACATTCATCGCGAGAATAGAATAAGGTATCACATACACGCATTATTCTCGATCCCGCACATATCTCATATGCGCTCCTATTTCGTTTTGCTTGAGCGAGGAAACCTCTGTGTAGGACTCTAAAGACTCGTCAATACGCCGGCAGCAGGTGATGATCATATCAAACACCCACAAGCCGCAAGCGGTCTGCTAAACGTAACGGCCACCCGGGTATTGAGCGATCAGAAGATCGACGAGCAAGCCCGCTCATACTCCTGTGAATCCAACCAGTAACACTTACCGTACAGTCCGGTCTCGTCGTCTGATATGTCGCATATCTCGCCTAGGGGTGGTAAACGTCAGACCCCAACAGCTCGATAAGTCGTGTCGATATGAGGTCTATAACAGTTCGAGAAACTACTGGTAACACTTACCAGTAAATCTCAGCAACCCTGGCCAGGGATTTCCGGTTATAGCCAATCGAACACAGCGCAACATCAACCCCCTATACCGGGAGAGAAGAATCCCCTCCTATCGCTCATTGCCTCCATGTGACTCGGGACTGTACCCAAAAACCACCGTTTTGGACGCCCTCTTGGACGTGGTAAGGTGGAAATCAAAGCACAGTGGGAACCACACAAGACTCTATGACGATCTCGGGTCAACAGACTACTCTGTACCAGTGTCACCAGAGAACTGCCATCTGACGTAAGGTATAATACCATCTGGGAGTTCTCGGCGAGTCCGTCCAGTGTACCCAGTCTCCACTGAGCACCCGTATATCATCTATGATGTCAAACACCAATGGATATGGGATCATCCATCGCCCATCTGTATGGGTCGAGAAGGTATACGCTAGTCTACTCTGGTATATCGATGCCCCATCTCGATACACCTACGACTAGGGACCTTGAAGGATGTACTTATGGACTACCATGTCCCCACTAGTATGATCTGCATCATAGTCCAGGTTGTCAAGTACACATCCTAAGGGCTTTACCAACAAGTAACAGAGAGACAATCAGTATACACGTTAAGGTAAAGAGTAACCAGATAGCATATTATCATGTCGAGCAAGAAAGTCCTCCCTATATATGTCCCAGCATCCACTACAATATACATCCTATGTACAGTAATGGCCTCTAGGGCATACATATAACTAACTACTACGCTGGCAGTGGGTTTAACCACAGACCGCAAGCGGCACTAGCTGTACGTAACGGTCCCCAGGTAGATGTCGATAACAAGGCCGATGAGGAAACCCATCCGAACTCCTACTGAGCCTGATGTGACAATCTCCGTACAGTCCGGTCTGTTCGTCTAGGACTATCGCATATCGGGCCTAGGGGGGCGGCAAGCGTCAGTCCCCTAAAAGCGGTATAAGTCGTGTCGGAGCGAAGCCCATTACACCTTGAGAAACTACTGGAAAACCTACCAGTAAATCTCGCTTGCCCTGGCCAGGGACTTTGCGTAATGGCTCTCCAGAAACAGCGCGATATCAACTCCCAATACCGGGAGAGACGAATCCTGTCTAACCGCCACTGCCTCCAAGTGCTTCGGGACTGCACCCAACTTCTACCTGTTTGCACGACTCCTTTAAGCCGTGGTAGGGTAGCAATCTAAGAACAGTGGGAACACACTCGAGGCGAAGCAGCAGTTTCAAGTCTGAGGACTATGCTGTACTCATGTCACCTGGGAACTGTTAACTGACGACGGGTATAATACCAACCAACAGTTCCCTGCGAGTCCTGTCCGGTGTACCCGTAACCCAACGATCACCTGTATACTATCTCCAGTACAACGTACTGATGGCTGTAGGACAGACCATCTCCCCATTTGGGATGAGAAGCGTACACACTAGTCTACTCCGGAGTATCGATGTCCTGTCTCGATAATCCTACGATTAGGGACCTGAAAAAGGATGTGCTTGTAGACTACCCAACCCCCACTAGTGTGACTGCCATCATAACGCTGGTAGTCAAGCAATATCCTAAGGGCTTTATCAATACGTATATACATATTAAGATAGATATAAACCAAGTAGCATACTACCATGTTTAGCAAGACTGTTAATATAACTGTGAATATCCCAAGCTTCCATTAAGTAATATATAAGCTAGTATGATACAATAATGGCCCCTAGGGCATATACACTAACAATCTCCCACTTGCACTAGGGCCATGTACTGGCATATCGAAGGCCGATCATCTCGAGTAGCCTTTCGAACTGAATCTGAGGTAAGGCCTTTGTGAATGGATCAGCAGTTTTCTCCTCTGTAGCAACTCTCCGGACCTCGATCTCCCAGCGATCTATGATCTCCCTGATCAGGTGATACCGCCTTAAGATGTTTCTGGACTTCTGATGGGACCTGGGTTCCTTCGCTAAAGCTATAGCTCCGTTGTTGTCGCAATACAGCGGTATTGGATCAACAGTGGTAGAAACCACCTGAAGTTCTGTTAGGAACTTCTTCATCCAGACCGCTTCTTTTGCGACATCGCAACCAGCAATATACTCCGCTTCCATCGTCGAGTCAGCAACGGTGTCCTGCTTGGAACTCTTCCAGCACACCACCCCTCCATTGAGGGTAAAGACATAACCTGACATGGACTTGGAGTCATCCTTGTCACTCTGGAAGCCAGAATCAGCAAAGGCCTCGATCTTGAGGTCTTTTCCGCCGTAAACCAAGAACATCTCTTTAGTCCTTCTCAGGTACTTAAGAATGTTCTTTACTGCTATCCAGTACTTCTCCCCTGGGTCTGACTGATACCGTCTTACCACGCTCAATGCGTAAGCTACATCTGGTCTGGTGCACAACATCGCATACATTATAGAGCCTACCGTAGAAGCGTAGGGTATAAGAGACATGCGTTCCCTTTCTAAATCAGTCTTGGGAGACATCTCTTTGGAGAGGGTGATTCCGTGACAAGCCGGTAGATTACCTCGCTTAGAATCTTCCATACTGAATCTTTTCAGTATAGTGTTGATATACCTGGACTGCGAAAGTCACAACATCCTCTTGGATCTATCACGATAGATCCGGATCCCCAGAATATAAGAGGCATCACCCAGGTATTTCATGGAGAACCTGTGTGACAAGAATCCTTTGACAGATTGTAGCATGGGAATGTCATTTCCTATCAATAGAATGTTATCCACGTACAAGACGAGGAATACGACAGTTCGTGCTACAATTTTACTATATATACATGGTTCATCTGGATTTTTGATATAGTCATATTCTTTGACCGTTTCATCAAAACAGATGTTCCAACTCCGCGATGCCTGCTTTAGTCCATAAATGGACTTAAGCAACTAGCACACTTTCCCGCTGCTCTCACTCTGATTGAAGCCTTCTGGCTGATCCATATAGACGCACTCTTCTAAATTACCATTTAGAAAAGCCTTCTTTACGTCCATCTTCCAGATCTCATAATCATGGAAGGCGGCAATAGCAAGAAGGACCCGAATGGATTTGAGCATAGCCACTGGAGAAAAAGTTTCGTCATAGTCCAAACCAGGTCTTTGACGAAAACCCTTTGCAACAAGTCTAGCCTTATAGGTTTCCACCTGTCCATCTACACCAATCTTTTTCTTGAAGATCCATTTGCATCCTATGGGTTTTACCCCATCTGGAGCAATGTCCAAAGTCCATACTTTGTTGGGGTACATGGACTCCATCTCGGTCCGCATTGCATCTAGCCATCATACCGAGTCGCCGCTCTTGATGGCCTGCTGGAAGCTAGTAGGTTCATCATCATCAATGATGCAATCCTCTCTATCCCCATCTATGAGAAAACCGTAGTATCTCTCAGGCGGATGAGACGGCCTACTACTCTTGCGGAGGGGTGCGGGAATGTCCTGTTCTTCTTGAACTACTAGTTCTACCAAACTTTCAGTAGTAGTTTGTGGTTCTGGAATTTCTTCCAGTTCTATTTCACTCCCACTTGTTTCCTTTTCTAAAAACTGCTGTTCTAGAAAATGGGCATTACGAGAAACAAAAACCTTTTGTTCCTCTGCGTAATAGAAATAATACCCCTTGGAGTTTGGATATCCCACAAACTTACACTGCACTGATCGTGCCTCGAGTTTGTCCGCATGCTGCTTTTTAACAAAAGCTGGACATCCCCATATCTTTAGATACTGAAGATAGGGTTTCTTCCCACTCCACATCTGATATGGCGTGGTAGGCACAGTCTTGGTAGGTGCCCTGTTCAAAAGATATGCCGCTGATTCTAGCGCATAACCCCAGAAAGATCGCGGTAACTCAGCATTACTCATCATGGAACGTACCATATCCAATAGGGTTCGATTCCGTCTCTCCGATACACCGTTATGCTGTAGAGTGTATGGAGGAGTAAGCTGAGAGAGAATTCCTTTCTCTTTTAGGTAACCTAGGAACTCGGCACTTAAGTATTCACCACCTCGATAAGATCTCAGTGTCTTGATAATTTTGCCGGTTTGGTTTTCTACTTCATTCTTATACTCTTGGAATTTCTCAAAAGCCTCGGATTTATGTTTCATCAGGAAAATGAATCCGTACCTAGAGTAACCATCCGTAAAAGTAATGAAATAGGAAAAACCACCTCTTGCATGTGTAGACATTGGACCACATACATCGCTGTGTATGAGTCCTAAGAGCTCGCTCGCTCTTACTCCATGACCAGTGAATGGAGTCTTTGTCATCTTTCCTTTGAGTCATGATTGACAAGTGGCATAAGTTTGATATTTGAATGAATCCAAATATCCTTCTCTATGTAACTTAGTTAACCTTGTCTCATTGATGTGACCCAGTCTACAATGCCATATTTAAATCTGGAGACTTTCTTTTTAGTGTGTTCAGGACATTAAAAATCTATAATTGGTTTAAGACATATATACCGTTATCTAGTATACCGGACCCAATCAAACCATGATTAAGGTGGATGTTAACAACATCGCTTACAAACGTGAAATCATAACCTTCTTTTGATAACAACGAAACCGATATGATATTACACGTTAAACTGGGTACACAAAAACAGTTATGCAAAACCAAAATATGTCCACTCGTCAATCCAAGGTGATAATCCCCTATGGACACAGCACCCACGCTACCTCCGTTAGCAACCTGGAGGGTCATATCGCCAACCTTCAGCACTCTACGGTTTCTCAGTGCCTGCAATGAATTGCATATATGAGATCCTGATCCGGTATCCAATACCCAGGAAGTAGAGTTGATTGACAGACAATTTTCAATTACAAACACACCTGAAGTCGAAGCCACAGCTTGCTTCGGTTCCTGGTTCTTGGCATTCCAAGCTTTGCAATCCTTTTTCCAGTGCCCTTTCCTACGACAGTGGAAGCACTCGTCCTTTGCCACTACTGGCACCGCAATCTTTTTCTTTCCCTTTACTCCCACCTTACTAACACCTCCTCTAGGTTTGGTGGCGGCCTTATTCTTCCTTCCTTTGGCCCTAGCCTTGGACCCGGAAGAAGAAGCACCGCGAACAAACATAGCGGGTGTTTCTCTTGCCTTCTGCAAGGTGCCCTCTGCACTCCTCAACATGTTAAGGAGTTCTGGAAGTTCAACTTCTTTTCTTTGAATGTTGAAATTCAGAATAAACTGGGCGTAGGTGGAAGGAAGGGACTAGAGAATCAAGTCTGTATAGAGCTCGTTCTCCAAAGTCGTCCCAAGGTCTGCGAGCTCTTCTATATAGCCAATCATCTTTAGGACATGTTTTCCTACAGATGATCTGATGGCCGACCTCGACTGAAACAAGTTCTTCGAGGTCTCGTATCTTGCTATACGAGATTGCTCTCCATACAGATCTTTTGTTTGGAGAAATATGGATTCAAGATTCATATTCTCGTGCCTCCTCTGATGTTCATTATTCGTAGAGGCAAGCACGATGTACTTGGCCTTCACGCAATCTAATTCCCAAGTTTTGTGGATTTCCTTATCCCCAAGACTGGATTTTGGACCAGAGACAGCAGGTGCCTTAGCAGTAAGGACATACCCCAATTTGTCATAAGTTAAAACCATTTTGACATTCCGCAGCCAATCTTTATAGTTTGGCCCTGTCAATATATTTTTTTCTAGTAGTAACTTAAGTCCTGTCATGTTCTGGGTCGCTGCAATGAGAGAGAGAGGGAACACTTTAGCATTATGCTCTTGCAAGTTTAGAGTGGTTTTTAGTTTATCTAAACTGGATGGCTCCCACTGTTTCTCGAATCCTTCCTCAAACCAAAAAGGAAGAACTAGACAGGACTATTCTCACTGTACAATACTTGCTTAACCGTTCAGCCAGGACGGTGTCGGTACTTCGAGGGAGGTTTTCCAATGCTTTCGTGAAGTTCCTTAATTAAATAATCTCTTTTCTCTGGGGGCGTAGCCCCGCTGACACCTTTCTCGGCACCTACTTGGTTTGTAGTATTGATCGTTAAGTGACGAATCTCCTGATGAGTAGCATATACTCACAGTGGGATCGGGATCCAAATATCATCGTGTGATAATGCTGAAGGAATCCTACCAACGTTCATCACACTCTAAATGGTATGCATCTCTTTGCAAATTTCAGTTTCTTTAAAAATTCCCGATATAAATTTTTGCCCCATGCTCTTATGACCTTGGCGTTGGTCAAAATGTCATAAGTCACATGTCAAGTTCTACCCATCATTATCTTGTTAATTTGAACCCATCCGTACATATCCCTGACGTTGGCCAAATGATAATACGACTGCTCCAAACTAACTCGTCTATCTATGCAACAAATGAATACCCAGCAGCTACCAAACACTATGCCTTGGCGTTGGTCAAAATACATAGCTTGAATACTACTGAATACCCAAATGAAATGACGGAGGGCTACGAATGGTTTTGGCAAAACCGTGAACGTAGTGAACTTGATATGATCGAAGGAACCTGATAGCTTTTTAAAAGGAGTGGTTAAAGCTCCGCAATTTTAAAAAATATCCTCTGTTTTAAAATAACCGAGTGGTTTCTTTTAAACTGTTCCAACAATTCAACTTTGGTTTATTTTCTTTGCATTAATATAATGCGTCCCATCAATTAACCTATCATTGCAGAAAACAACGAAAATACAACGTCCTCTTATGCCATCCGCATTCGCCACTGGGTCCCGTCATCACCCGTTAGGTTATTTAACTAACGACAGAGCGGGGGCTAGGCTAGCGCGGGTGTAAAACATAAGTGACGTCTAAATAGCTATCATATATAGATATTGTACATTCGTCTGACGCAATAATAGGCATTCCAGATCACAGATGAACATTATTGGATATACAAACAATCCGCGTTTCATTTGAGCCTGCAACGAAAGACGGATTACATAGTTGTGATGAATATCCATTACCCCACCCTAGACCCCTACGGGTACGGCAAACTACCCGCCAAGTACCCGAAATGAAGCGGTCTTCCTCAACAACGTGAGTTGGCCACTAAACACTTCAAAGTACACGGTAGTTTGTGCACCCCACCTTGGGTCTATCCTAGGAGCAAAAATCAGAAAATGAAATAATACAACGGTGGCTACAACCGCAACCTGTATGTGCCCCGCAAAAGAATATTACATCATATTACAATTTACATCGAATGAATGAATATAAAAACCCATCTCAAACCCTGGCTAATCATCACAACGATCCAATCAAGTTCATAAACACAAACAGTAAAATCATTACAGAAATATGCAACCCCCTGCCAACCGACATACTAGCAGTTAGGGGAGGTTTACGAACACATTATACAAATCACAGATATAATCTAATTAGCAAAACATCGTAGAATTTCGATCGAGCAAACACAATAGATTCTACTCCAAAAACTTCTCTGTGCACCTGAGACTTGAGCAGAAAATAAACATTCCAGAAAGAACAAAATCATCACAGAAGAGTTACTGGGGAGTTTTGAGTCAACTCGGCTTCAACTCGGCGGCGGATCCGCGGCAGATCGGTGGGATCGGCCGCGGATCCGCGGCGGTTTGGCCGAGTTAGGACTCCAAAATTCTCCAGTAACCTTATAATTCCCTGCATGTATTTTTAAGGGTCCGTGAAAAATTTTTAGACCCCGTTTTAAAATCGACAGAAACTTGGTAAAAATGATGTTTTTTCCGGTTCGTTTTGCGATCGAAATTCTAACGACTTTGCTAACAAGTTAGTTATGGTTTAGTGAGGCTCTGATACCACTGTAAGTTGACGTTGTACACCCCACGAGTTGCGGGGAGGCGGAAATATGAAAAACAATCTTTTTCTTTAAACTAACATCGACTAACCGAACGGATCTTTGCTAAACTATAACTAACACTATCATAGGAGTAATTAGCTACTATAAAAGAAGATTATACCTAATGAACCAAGTCCTTCTTCTTCTCGTTAACCACCTCCTCGTCGGCCTCCTCTTTGTAATAGACGATCCACCCGAGAGCTACTAATCCAAGCTTTGCCTCTAACTTGAGGAAACTAGGTTACTCAAAGTGCTAATCTAAACAACCTAGGGAATATAGAGTATGATTAAGGATTAATAAGTCTTGCTAACCCTTGATCTCAACACATGAGAGGTTAGGGTTAGGGTTTGAAGAGAGAGAAGGTGAGAGTGAGAATGAAATGAAATAAATCATTTGAATATATGAAGCATAATGATTTATTAAATGAATAAATCAAATGATTTATCACCATTCTTCATTTATTCATCTTGTGTGATTCATCTCATGAGTCATTAGCCATTAAATGCATCATTAACTCCATAAATGAATCACACAAATGAGTCACTAAATCAATAAATGCAAATGCCACCTTAGCCCCCAAGTCATCATCCTTCTAGAAGCTTCTCGACAATTTACGACAACGCCCCTCCTATCCGTGAAAACACGGAAAAACTTTAGACTGTATAAATCCGATAATCCGATACTAGAATCTGGCTTAAACCAAAGCCGGCTAGTAAAAACTGTCCGAACATCGTAAGTGCGTAAAAACACGTATGCGTCCGAACCCTGTCGTAAAACCATAAGACCTCTATATCGTTTCGCCCGAAGCAGGGAAACTCCCTGTGTGGGACTCTAAAGACTCGACTACTACGCTGGCAGTGGGTTTAACCACAGACCGCAAGCGGCACTAGCTGTACGTAATGGTCCCCAGGTAGATGTCGATAAGAAGGGCGATGAGGAAACCCATCCAAACTCCTACTGAGCCTGATGTGACAATCTCCGTACAGTCCGGTCTGTTCGTCTAGGACTATCGCATATCGGGCCTAGGGGGCAGCAAGCGTCAGTCCTCTAAACGCGGTATAAGTCGTGTCGGAGCGAAGCCCATTACACCTTGAGAAACTACTGGAAAACCTACCAGTAAATCTCGCTTGCCCTGGCCAGGGACTTTGCGTAATGGCTCTCCAGACACAGCACGATATCAACTCCCAATACCGGGAGAGACGAATCATGTCTAACCGCCACTGCCTCCAAGTGCTTCGGGACTGCACCCAACTGCTACCTGTTTGCACGACTCCTTTGAGCCGTGGTAGGGTAGCAATCTAAGAAAAGTGGGAACACACTCGAGGCGAAGCAGCAGTGTCAAGTCTGCGGACTATGCTGTACTCATGTCACCTGGGAATTGTTAACTGACGACGGGTATAATACCAACCAATAGTTCCCTGCGAGTCCTGTCCGGTGTACCCGTAACCCAACGAGCACCTGTATACTATCTCCAGTACAACGTACTGATGGCTATGGGACAGACCATCTCCCCAACTGGGATGAGAAGCGTACACACTAGTCTACTCCGGAGTATCGATGCCCTATCTCGATAATCCTACGACTGGGGACTTAAAAAAGGATGTGCTTGTAGACTACCCAACCCCCACTAGTGTGACTGCCATCACAACGCTGGTAGTCAAGCAAGATCCTAAGGGCTCTATCAATACGTACATACATATTAAGATAGATATAAACCAAGTAGCATACTACCATGTTTAGCAAGACTGTTAATATAACTGTGAATATCCCAAGCTTCCATTAAGTAATATACAAGCTAGTATGATACAATAATGGCCCCTAGGGCATATACACTAACAGAAAGAACTTGGAATTTGATACCAATTTAGGCATCAGCATCGCTACAACTGGAATATTGCCAGGAGCGAATCATCATTTGCCTTTGTCGATTTAAACAAAGGTGGCTAAGCAAACAAGGTTAGGATCCTGTTTACTAAGGCTTTTTGACTTTATGAGTCGTAAAGGTCTCAAAAATGTATTTCTCCCTATGAGTCGTGAGTATCTCGTATGTGTATTTTCTCCCTAGAAGTCGTGAGGGCTCCTAAGTGATATTTTCTCTTTCAAGTCGTAAGGATCTTGCAAGAGTGTTTTCTCCCTACAAGTCGAGAGGACTTGTAAGTGTCGTTCACCATATGAGAACACTCCTCGTCATTGGTAGGATTTGGTGAGGGAATGTTTGTTTGTGCCCGTGGATTGTATACAAGGGTCAATATTGGACCGCTTGTAGGGCAACTTGGGGAGTGTGATGGCTTAAGAACAGGTTCAGGTCCCTGTATCTTAAGGCTTTTAAATCCTATGGGCCGTGAGGGTCTCATAGGGGGGAATTCTCCTTACAAGTCGTGAGGATCTCGTAAGTGTAATTTCTCCTTAAGAATCGTGGGGATCCCTAAGTGTGTTGCTTCCTTGTGAGTCGTAAGGATCTCACGCAAGTGTTTTCTCCTTATAAGGTCGAGAGTACCTTGCATGTTTCTATTTTAATGAGATTGCGCCCTTTCGGGTTTTCACAAACTCGCCGGTAGCCCTGCTGTTTTTACTTACGGAGCCCTTTCAGGTTTTCATCCGTGCCCATTTCGCTTGTGGACGTACCGTTTTTTTACCCCTCTGTTTGCCGATGGCACTTAAGGGGGGCCTCGCCACCGGGGCAGCTTCGCAGCCAGCAAGACTTGAGTTGCAATCCTCACCGCTGGGACTTGTGGACTTGAATTCCACTATCGCCGTATTTGAGGTGACATACTTGGTTTAAGGACATTACGGTCCATTATTAGTTTAGGGACATCTCGGTCCTTTGTTACTTTAGGGACATCTCGGTCCACAGCTAGTTTAAGGACGTTGCGGTCCGAGGGGATTTTGAGGCGAAGTTTTGCCGGATACTACTTACAGAGTCTTGACTTAGGAAGATAATGAGCGGACACCAGCATCGTCATCTATCGTTAACCTTAGTTGTGACTTGTCAGGGATGGTATTTCTTAAGGAATTGGCCGTTTATTGGTCGGAAGGGTCTTTCGCCATGCATGTTCATGAGCAAGTAGGCCCCACCTTGGTAGACCTTATTTATGATGTACGGACCCCCGTAGTTTGGCTCGAATTTCCCCTACTTTGCATGGTTGGGGATCATGGGTCTTTTTACGACTAACACGAGTTCGCTTTGACGGAATGTTCTCGTTCTGGTCAGTCTTTCGTATGAGCGCGTCATCCTTGCTTTGTAAACTTCCAGGTTTTGCTGCGCCATGAGACGAGTTTCATCAAGGGAATCGAGCTCCTCAAGCCGAAGATGGGCATTTTCTTCATCCGTCAGCTCGTATCGAACTGCTACTCGTAGAGAGGGTAGCTCTATCTCCAAGGGAAGTACCGCTTCCATGCCAAATACCAACGTGAATGGCGTTGTATTCGTGGCCGTTTTGAACGTGGTTCGATACGCCCAAAAAGCTTCATGCAATCTCTCGTGCCAGTCATTTTTGTTTCTGGACACCATTTTCTTTATGATCTTCATCAAGGTCTTGTTGAAAGTCTCGGCCAGACCGTTAGCTCGGAGATTATAGACCGAAGAATATCTCCAATCTATTTTATGTTGATATGCAAAGCGGTTGATCTTATGGCTCATGTAGGCCGGGTCATTATCCGAGATGATTCGTCGCGGAGTGCCGAACCGGTAGATGACATGTGTCCTGAAGAAATGGAGGATGTTCTCCGTCTTCACTTCCCGTAACGGTACTGCATCTGCCTACTTAGAGAAGTAATCGGTTGTTGCCAATATGAACCGATGCCCCTTAGACGATGCTGGTTCGATGGGCCCAATTATATCGGTTCCCCATATTTCGAACGGCCAACTAGACAATGTTGGGTGTAGCGGATTTGGATGCTGGTGGATGAAGTCCCCGTGAATTTGGAATGAGTTACACTGCTTCGTGTATTCAAGGCAGTCATGTATCATCGTGGGCCAATAGTTACCCATTCTTTTGATCTTCAGCTTCATCTTTGGCCCGGCCTGATGAGAACCGTAGAGTCCGTCGTGAGTTTCTTGGACGACCCTTTTTGCTTCTTCTGGTCCTAGGCACCTTAGCCACAAACTGTCGAATGACCTCTTATATAGAGTATCATTGACGAAGGAGAAAAATAGAGCTCGTTTCATGAGTTGATGTCTTGAGGAGGCATCTTCAGGTTCCGATAGGATTTGAAGTAGTCTATGAAGACTTTCCTCCAGTCTTTGACCCTTTCTTCGTCTTCTATTTGGAGGACCGCTTGTCTGGTCGCTTCTTTTCTTTCAGATGACTCCGGAGATGTTTCCGCTGGCGTGAGAATCCGACGGCTTTGCACGATGATCCTCACGTCATCGAGGTTTTCGTCGGCCAGTTCTTTAGTGAGCTTGGATAATGCATCCGCCTTGCTATTTTCCGTGCGCGGTATTCTTTCCAGGGTGTAAGATGGAATTTGAGTCAGCAGTTGCTGCACCCTTTCGCCATATTTTACCAACTCTGGCTTGCACGTCTGATAGTCGCCATTTACTTGGCTAACAACCAGCTGGGAGTCTCCATATATGAGGAGGTTTTCGATCCCCATGTCGACAGCGATCTTAAGACCTGCTATCAAAGCTTTGTATTCAGCCTCATTGTTTGTTCTCGGCTCTGTTAAGGAAAGGGAAAAACGCATTATCCCGCTGTGGAGTTACAAAGATAAGACCTACCCCAGCTTTGATTATGGGGTTTTTTTGCTTTCACTTCTTCCTGGAAAATGCTCTATTGAAGTAGAGTTCACATTGGACATTATTTTCTCCGTCTTCCCTTCGATTGCATCGAACACGTGTTCATCTGGCGATTCACAATTTAAGGGGGAGTCGGGCGGTATTGGATGTTCAGCGAGAAAGTCGGCGATGGCCTGGCCTTTTATTGCCTTGAGGGGTCGATATACTATCGAGAACTCCATCAAGAGGAAGGCCCATTTGGCAAGCCTTTCTGTTCATATGGCTCTTGACATCAAATATTTGAGAGGATCCACTTTTGATATGAGATGGACCTCATATGCCAAGGCATAGTGCCTGAGCTTCGTTATCACGAAGATCAGTGCTAGGCAATGCTTTTTAATGGGGGAGTAGTTGTTTTCTGCCCCCAGAAGGACTCGACTCAAATAATAGAGAGCACTCTCCTTTCCCTGATCATTCTCATATGCCCATAGTGCGCCTAAAGAACCTTCAAGGGCTGTTGTGTACAGGATGAGAGGCTTTTCCTTGACCAGAGTGGTCAGTACTGGTGGGTTCAGCAGATATTGCTTAATTTCGTCCAGTGCACTTTGGCATTTAAGATCGCAAATGAACGGGGTCCCCTTCTTCATTAGATAGCTATAGGGGTGGCATTTGCTGGAGAGCTTAGCTATGAGCCGTCGGATATACGCGAGCTTTCCTTGGAGAGACCACAGTTGCTTAAGAGTTGTTGGCGAGGGCATTTCCATAATTGCCTTGATCATTGATGGGTCTACTTTGATGCCTCGGTGTCGTACGATGAATCCCAGGAATTTTCCTGAGGTAACTCCAAACGCGCATTTCAGGGGGTTCATCTTCAGGTTGTACTTCCGAAGGCGCTGGAACACAATTTTCAGATGTTCCAAGTGTTCCTCGTACGATTTGCTTTTCACCACAAGGTCGTCTATATAGTATTCAACGATCTCATGGATGAGGTCATCAAAGATCTTTGTCATGGCCTTCTGGTAGGTAGCGCCTGCAATCTTCAAGCCGTAGGGCTTCACCTTATAGCAGAATATGCCTAGCGGAGTCCGGAAGGCAGTATGCTTTTGGTCTTCGGGGTGCATCTTTATTTGATTGTACCCTGAAGACCCGTCCATGAAGGAGAAGACTTCATGAGTGGACGTGTTATCTATCATCAGCTCGGTAACCGGTATGGGGAAGTCATCCTTCGGGCACGTTTTATTGAGGTCCCGAAAGTCCACGCAGATGCGTACTGTCCCATTTTTCTTCATCACTGGGACAATGTTGGCGATCCGGTCGGGATATTGAACCTCTTGGATGAAACCGGAGTCAATTAGTTTCTTGACTTCGGCATCGATGCTCAACTCGAGTTCGAGCCGCATTCTTCTTGGCGCTTACTTGACTGGCTTAACGTCCGGCGATATAGCCAGTTTATGCACTGCTATTTCTGGATCTAGTCCCGGCATCTCGGAATAGTTCCACGCGAAGCAGTCTTTATGCTGCATAAGCACGTATTTTAGTGTAGCCACCTACTCCTTAGACAGCAGCTCACTGACGAACGGGGGCCTCGGCTCGTTTGTCATCCCCAAGTTGATTTTCCTCAGATTGTCCGCCATGGTATGTATCCCATCCTCCAGCTCTTTTGGCGCCGGTGGAAATTCTGAGATCACCTCGTCCTCGTTTTCATCTGTGAGGCAACGGGAGCGATTGTCCACATTCTCATGCTCTTCTTCTTTCAACAGTGTTATCATGTGGCAGGTATGAGCTCGTTTCCAAGCTTGATGTTGATCTGGACTTACCCTCGCAATGTAGATCGCTTTTGGCTCATGCTTTCATGGTGAGGATACCCTCCAACTGTCGGATAGAGAAAACATGTATTGCTGATACTGGTCTTCAAACCAGTCTTTGAAGGTGAAGCGGTCTTCAAGAGGATGTCCTAATGCTCGGTGGTAGGGGCAATAAGCTGGATGATGGACCTCGTTTATTTGCTCAGGGTGCCGAGACTCCGAGAGTGTCATCATTTGATACTTCATGACAAGGTTGAATATTTTCCTTGTCTTGTCTTGAAGGAAAGAGTATCCCCTCCCCATCTTCTTCATAAAAGATGGATTCCAGCTGACTTTTTCTCGATCGCATGGCTTCTTGAATCCGCTTCGGTGTTTTTAAGCATCATTCTTATTCTTCACCTTGTTGTTGCTTCTACGTCGGGCTTTCTTCTTGCCATGAGAGTGCACAGCGGGCTGAGGGTGAAGGGCATCGTCATCCTCCGTAGCCTGCTGAATGATACATTGCGTCCTGGTTTTCTCGTAAATGGTCATTTCACGACTGTGGTCATCCCGAACCTTTTGACCCGCTTCCCTTATTAGTTTGTCAATTTGTTCTTCGAATAAAGGGCTTGGCATTTTTACGGCAGAATCCCGCTTTGGCTCGATATCGGCGCTATTTGGAAAAGCATTCCCTTCTCCTCCGGGGTTATTTATGACGTGGCAGCCATAGAATCGCTCCCGTTTCTTGGATTGAACGTATCCAAGCCCGGTCGTCTCCATCCTCCCGTTGGGCATCTTTCGCTAAGTCCCTGGAACGTCCCAAATCTTGTTGTAGAACTGGGCTTATCGAGTGGTTTGTTTAAAGGGTACGCCTTGGCATCTTAATAGCCTTTTCAATCCCTCTGCATAGTATCTGGGCAGACGGATCGGTTGGAGCATGTCAAGCGCTAGATTGGCACCATGCCAGACTTATTTCTCCACTTTGGTCTCCGTGGATTGATAGAAGAGGATTGCCTTTTCATCTCTCCGCCTAGGAGAAATGTAGAAGGTCTGCAGCTCTTGCACGCCGTATGTATCGAGCGCATCGAGTTCCCTGTAATGCCGTTGCGGAACCATGGTAATTTGTAAACTCTGATCACCTTCAGCGAAGGTTTACATTGACGGGCGGAAGGAGAACACTGTATTGGCCTCATCCTCAAAGTCACTGCCAAAGACCAAAATAGGGGTAGATGGTCCTGACCTGCTACCTTGGGGTTGCCCTGAGAAGACTATCGCTTCATCCTCCTCGGTATCGCTCTCAAAGATCGGGATAGTAGTTTGTTTATCCTCTGGTTTATGACATCTTTCCGTGTCCTCGAAGTCTGGTAAGAAGTACTTGGCATCTTCATATTTGCGGACTTCATTTACGGAGAATGGGTTTAGTTCCCCTATAACTGTGTACTCGAGGCCATCTTTGAAGTACTTCATATACTAATGTTGTGTAGAAGGGATGATGTTGTACTCGTGTAACCAAGGCCGTCCGAGCAGAGCGTTATAGCAAGTTTTGGCGTCGATGACATGAAACTTGATGTCAGTGATGAGCATCCCAAAGCGTAACGTCAGTATTATAGACCCGAGCATCTGTGATGACTGCGAGTCAAACCTAGAGATGGTAATTTTGTCCCGAGCCAGGTGCTGAACGTTCATGCAGATCTCCGTCAATACCTTCACATTGAGAAGGTTGACGGACGACCCGTTGTCGACCAGAATTTTCCCTATCTTGATGTCATGGCAGTACCCGGTGACATATTGAGGACGGTTGTGCTCGCACGTTCCGAGGAGGAGATCTTCATCGCCGAATGTGATGTCAGCTGTATGAACCTCCGCTAGTTCGTCCTTCATCTTTTCTTCCGCAAAGAAATCTTAGAACCGATCAGGATCTTGCAGTGCTTTGATTAGAGAATCTCGTGGTTCTTTAGACAGGAGGAGAGCATCCAGTATGCTTAGTTGCAGGGTATCTTCCTCAGGTGTTCCAGGACATTGTAATCCACCTTGTTTTCCTTAGGCGGGTCTTTAGTTGTAAGCTCCTTGACGACTCCATCATCGAGGGCAATTTCCTCAGAGACTTTTTCCTTTCCCTTGTCTCTCTTACCCGAACATTTGTTTGAGAGTCCGAAATTCTTTTCAGGCAACATAAGATTACGCAGCTGATTGTTCTCACATTTCGTCGCCTCTTCTTCTTTTCCAGAGGTGGATTCTTTGAAGAGATAGCCGAAGGTTATTTCTTCCTCAGAATCACTCCCGAATGTGAGAACTTGGGTTTCCCTTTTGTCGAACTGGTATCAACCATATAACAGCTGCCAGTCGTTTTTCCGCGCTCATCTATCACATTTTTTCGCTGTCGACGAGCTTCACGCTTCATCCTCTTGAAATGTTGTCGGTGGGCCACGTATCTCTGCCACCACTTCTTGAAGGCACTGCACTCTTCGGTGGGGTGTGTAATCCTCCGATGGTATTGTAGGGTGTTTTCCATCACCCCATTGAGATGGGAATACGCGCACGCGTCTCAGGCGTACTACAGATTCCCCCTGCCTAGGGTAGGCTGGGGTTTAATGATTGTGGGGATCCGAATCTCCGGCAGCCGCGGACTAAGCGGCCGTTAATTACCCCTCGCCTTTGGAGCGAGGGAACCTCCGATTAACGGGTTAAACTGGTCATGCGAACTCAACGTGCAGTGTACGTGTGTTCTGTTTTGAAAGGGGGGTTTTGGATATATCGGGAGCCACGCAGAGTTTTTACGGGGGTCCCGCTACCCGGATAGCGGACTGGGGGTCAAGGGGGCTAGCATCCCTCTTGCGGGGTTCGGGACAGCGCCCCGGCCCGAAAATTTTTTGGAGGGGGAGAATGTTGCGGAGCATGTGTATGTGTACATTTGTATACAAATGTATATATATACATATATATATGAATAAAGGGGAAAAGGCATCCAAAGGATGCGTGGGGGCCAGCGCCTTGAGCGCTGTGCGCTTAGGTACTGTGCGCTCAGGCGCAAACGCGCCACGTGTCGGCACGTGGGCGCTTTGCGCAATGAGCGCTGCGCGCAGGTGCGCAAGCGTGCGCGCCACGTGTCGGCACGTGGGCGCTTTGCGCAAGAGCGCTGCGCGCAGGTGCGCAAGCGCGCGCGCGCCACGTGTCGGCACGTGGGCGCTTTGCGCAATGCGTGTTGCGCGCAGGTGCGCAAGCGCGCGCGCGCCACGTGTCGGCACGTGGGCGCTTTGCGCAATGCGCGTTGGAGCGCAAGAGCGCGCGCGCCACGTGTCGGCACGCGGGCGCTCTGCGCACTTGCGCAAGCGCGCAGGTGCGCAAGCGCGCGCGCCACGTGTCGGCACGCGGGCGCTCTGCGTACTTGCGCTGCGCGCTGGAGAGGACAAGAGGCTTTTAGCCTAAGAAACAGAAACTGTGCTTCAGAAATGAAATATTTATTATGTATATATGTATGGAGTTAAACTCCTATGATGTTTTGAAGCTGATAAAGGGGGTTCTTCTTCTTCCTCCTGTTGTTTGGCCGGATCTTGAAGATCAAGAAGTAGGAGATTTTAAAAATCACTCCTTTTTGAGATCTGATGGGAGATCTGAGTTCCCCTTTGTGGGTTTTGTGGTGGAAAACTACTTAGTTTTGGAAAAGAAAGAGTAAAACTCTTGATTTAATTCAAAAGAATTGAGAAGGTTTAAAACCTTGGAGAAGGAGCAGGAGGCACAAAGAACCCTAGTTTTTGGGGGAATGAAAAAGTTGTTCCTTTATTCATCATCATGTTGCCTTTTATAGGCTTACATATTTACATATAGCCTCTTGGGCTTTACAAAAATGGCATTTTAGCCATCCCATGGCTCATGTGCCATTTCATTTTTGCACATAAGCCATGGGCTTACAAAATATTGGCTTTATGCCCATTTTGCATACATTCATGTATAAAAAATTACATAAAAATTATTTATTACATGATCTATATTTTAGCATGGAGGAGGCTGGCCGCGGGCTCGACTTGGGCATGGGCCCGCTTGACCTGGGCTTGGGCCCACCTATCTTGGGGGTTGACCTTGACTTTGACTCGGTCAACCGGGGTGCAAATTTTTACCCCAACAAATTGCCCCCCATCAATGAATGCACACCGCACATTTGAGTTGTGTGCATGAAATTGATGGATTTTGAAGCTGAACTTCGAGGTGGAACATCATTCCGGGGGCGGAGCATCATCCCGGGGAGCATGATTCCTAGGGATCGGAGCATCATTCTGATTCGTGGAGCATAATTCCAGGGTCGGAGTATCTCTCGGGGAGCATGATTCCCGGGGAACGGAGCATCATTCCGATTTGCGGAGCATAATTCCAAGATTCCAAGGATCGGAGCATCATTCCGATTCGTGGAGCATAATTCCAGGGTCGGAGTATCTCTCGGGGAGCATGATTCCCGGGGAACGGAGCATCATTCCGATTTGCGGAGCATAATTCCAAGATTCCAAGGATCGGAGCATCATTCCGATGAGTGGAGCATAATTCCAGGATTCGGAGTATCTCTCGGGGAGCATGATTCCCGGGGAACGGAGCATCATTCCGATTTGCGGAGCATAATTCCAAGATTCCAAGGATCGGAGCATCATTCCGATGAGCGGAGCATAATTCCAGGATTCGGAGCATCATTCCGATGAGCGGAGCATAATTCCAGAGATCGGAGCATCATTCCGAAGGGCGGAGCATCATTCCAGAGTTCGGAGCATCATTCCGATGAGCGGAGCATAATTCCAGGATTCGGAGCATCATTCCGAAGAGTGGAGCATGATTCCAAGGATCGGAGCATCATTCCGATGAGCGGAGCATAATTCCAGGATTCGGAGCATCATTCCGATGAGCGGAGCATGATTCCAAAGATCGGAGCATCATTCCGATGAGCGGAGCATGATTCCAAGGATCGGAGCATCATTCCGATGAGCGGAGCATAATTCCAGGATTCAGAGCATCATTCCGATGAGCGGAGCATAATTCCAGAGATCGGAGCATCATTCCGAAGGGCGGAGCATGATTCCAGAGTTCGGAGCATCATTCCGACAGAGAAGGCAAATACTCCGAGGTGAATCATTGATTTCGACATGGGGTATATTCTGAGACAAAGCATAATTCCGACGCAGAGCTTGTTGGTTGACTTGATCCCGAGGCGAAACATAATTTCGACTGGAAAGGCAGGTACACCGAGGCGAAGCATCATTTCGACACGGGGTGCATTCTGAGACGAAGCATAATTCCGACGCAGAGCTTGTTGGTTTGATTTGATTTGGGTTGACATCAGCATCGCTACACTGGAATATGGTACCGGGAGCGAAGCATCAATTGTCATGAGAGGATTTGGGAATTGGGTTTTTCTTTTGTTTGGCATCAGTATTGCTGCATTGGAATGATGCCAGGAGCAACTCATCATTTGCCCCGGGAGGACTTGGGAGAGATTGGGATTGTTTTACGCCCGTGGATTGTATACGGTTTTGCAGGATGCATGATCCAGACCGTAGGGCCAGAAACATTTCAGGACTTTATTGGCGTCTGCATCGCTGCACTGGAATATGGTACCAGGAGCGACTCATCATTCGCCGTCGGGGATTGGGATTTGGAATTTGGTTGGCGTCTGCATCGCTGCACTGGAATATGGTACCAGGAGCGACTCATCATTCGCCACTTGGGGTGAGATTTGGAATTTGGTTGGTGTCTGCATCGCTGCACTGGAATATGGTACCAGGAGCGACTCATCATTCGCCACTTGGGGTGAGATTTGGAATTTGGTTGGCGTCTGCATCGCTGCACTGGAATATGGTACCAGGAGCGACTCATCATTCGCCACTTGGGGATTGGGGAGCGATGGCTTAGGAGACAGGTTTGGATCCCTATCACCTAAGACTTTTCAATTTTATGGGCCGTGAGGGTCCCATAAAAGCATTTTCTCCCTACGAGTCGTAAGGATCCCGCAGGTGTATTTTCTCCTTAAGAGTCGTGAGGACTCCTAAGTGTGTTTTTCCTTGGTGAGTCGTAAGGATCTCACGAAGGTTTGTTCTCCTCATGCATCGTGAGGACACATGAGTGGGTCTTTCCAATGAAGCATAATTCCAAAGGCGGAGACCAGCCGCGTAACTTGTGGTTGCGGTGGGGCATGGGTATGCTGAGAATTATTTGAGCCCGTGGATTGTATACGGTAGTCGATTTGGGGACTGGCCGTAGGGCTGAAAGAATTTTGGGAAATTGGATTTTGTTTGGCGTCTGCATTGCTGCACTGAAATAATGCCAGGAGCAACTCATCATCCGCCCTTGTTTTTTTTTGTTTTTTTGTCGTTGTTTTTTTTTATTTCACCGCGATTGCTCTATCATTTCAGCTTTTCTTATCGCGAAGGTCGCGATCGCCCTATCATTTCGGCTATTTATTCGCGGTTGCCCCATCATTTCGGCTTTATTTTCATTTTCATTTTTACTCGCTGATTTTTATTGCGAGTTGCCCCATCATTTCGGCTTTTCTTTATTTTCCTTTTATTTACACTTTTTTTTTTATTTACATATTTCTTTTTACATTCCCAGTTTAACGACTTAGAGGTCGACTGTTCCCAGTTTAATGACGTGGTGGTCGATTGTTTTCAGAGAAAGGCAGATGCCTGAGAGAATCGGTTTCACGAAGAACTTCGGTCTCCGTTTGTATGAAATTGGCGGTTGTAGCTTGACTGTTTGTTAACACGCCTTTGGACAGTTCTATCTCTCCTGCCTTGTATTGCTTTTCGACCCAATCTTTGAAGACGAAGCAGTCCTCAATGGCATGACCTATCACTCTGTGATAGGGGCAGTATTTAGGGTCGTCGGTCTTATTCGCTTCATGCGGTCTTTTTGACTCTGGCAGTTGTAGACCGTTCTTCAGGGCGTCTTTGAATATTTTACGGATTTTGTCCCTTCTGAAGGAATAGACCTTATCCAGCTTCTCTTTCAGTGGAGATTCTCCCCCCTCTCCGAACATTGGCTTCCGAAGCTGGTTGGCATTAGGCCCGCTCAACCCTTGCTTATTTCGGTTAGCCGAAGCATTGAAAGATTCAGAATCGTCGGGATCTCCGCCTTTGCGATTATCGTCCTTTCGGTTTCTCCATGACCTATTGTTATTTTGGGAATCCGAGGAGGACTCCTGCTTTGAGCGCTCCAGCATCTGAACTTTCCTGGTCAGCTCTTGGAATGTTTTGAGACCCGCGGTGCATAGAAACGGGGCCATCCAATTGTTGAGATTTCCGACGAGGAGACTGACAGATTGGTCCTGCTCTATCGGTGGTTCACATTTAACGGAGAGATTGCGCCATCGGGTTATAAAATCCGTGTTGCTTTCGTTGTTCTTGGGCTTGGTCCTTACGAGCTCGGCAATGGTGATCTTATCGCTGACGCTCATGAACCTTTGTCGAAACAAAGATTCCATTTGGACGAAAGTAGTAACGGAGCCATCTGGTATGCTCGCGTACCAGTCGAAAGCAACATCGGTCAGGCTATTAACGAACTGGCGGAGGAGAAGCGCATCATTGCCCCCAGTATTCCCGCAAGAGGCTTTGAAGTGGGCGATGTGTTGATTCGCATTTCCCGTCCCATCGAATCTTCCGAATTTATGGATGACATAGCCGCTAGGAAATTCCACCAGATCATACTGAGCAGGATATGGTCTCCCACTACTGCTGATATCTTTTTGCACTTCGGCTTCGGCCACCAATGTTTTGACTTTGCTGGCAACCAAATCCATGATTTGATCTTGAGTTAGCGGGCTACTGTCATCGGTAGCCAAGACATTTCCTGAGATAGGATGCGATTGACTTTCATGAGGTCCGCCCACTTTTGGATTTGAGGGAATAGGCGTCGGTTGCTTTGGGACACCGTTTCCCGGTTCATGAGCTGAGACCTGTGCTTGATTGGGCGGCTGAGAGGCAAGTTGGGCCGTAAGCCGTAAGACGACATTTGTCAAGTCGTCGATCTTTGAGTAGAGCTTGGCCATCTCCTTATCTTTGCTTCTGAGCTGTTTTCGGAGCTCTTGGAGAAGTTGCTGCTCTATGGTCTTAGGACGGAAAGTTGGCTCATCTTCGCTTTCCGAGCCTGACTCCTCATGAATTGAGGGCTCTCTCTGCCTATCAGCCTCATCGAGAGGGTTTTCATCATCCAGCGGAGGCGGCTGTTCTTGGGAAGTGGCAACCACATTAAAGCCAGATTGGATTTGAGATGTGGTAGCCCCGTCTTTGCTCTTGCTGCGCGTGCCCACCACGTAGACAGTGTGGATAACACATTCAGCCATCCCCTCATCTTTGGCGGGGTAACCCTGTTCTTCGAACCTCATGAGGTTTAGCCTGGCAGTAGCCCTAGCCCTTTTGTTGGCTCTATATCTGAGCCTTTTCTCCCTCAGCTTCTCGATTTTGAAGGCTTGGCCGGCATCTGCTACCCGGGAAGCCATTGTGAGTTGATCAGGGGGGAGCTTAGAGAAGACACCCGATCGAGCAGTGGTCAAGGGCACCGCTGGAGCTTGCTCAGGACGTGTTGTAGCTTTATTGGTGTTGATGGCCTTATCCCCAGCTGGGGCCAAGGAAAATCGTTCAGACACCGACTTGCGTTTGGGTTGGGGCGTCCTTGAGATCACCACATTTGGTCTCCTGCCTTTCGAGACCGGTTTGTCTGCCACCGGGGCTTGAGGAGCTGGGATGGCGCCAACTGGCATGAACAGAATAGAGCCGAATGGTAGCAGCGGCTCCTCCCATTGTCGTCCGAGACTGGCCGGAAGGACCGTCCTAGAGTCTATCCTCATCGTGTAGGAGACGGGAGATGAGTTCATCATCGAAGACATCATTGAAAGGTGATTGCTTGAAAATCTGCATGAAAAGAGCATTATTTTAGTATAAATACAGATATGTACATTGATTGAGCTCGCATGAATGCTTAACCCGAAATATGGGAGGAGAGATTGGTCCCACCGGGCGTGCCAGAATCTGTAGGGTGTTTTCCATCACCCCATTGAGATGGGAATACGCGCACTCGTCTCAGGCGTACTACAGATTCCCCCTGCCTAGGGTAGGCTGGGGTTTAATGATTGTGGGGATCCGAATCTCCGGCAGCCGCGGACTAAGCTGCCGTTAATTACCCCTCGCCTTTGGAGCGAGGGAACCTCCGATTAACGGGTTAAACTGGTCATGCGAACTCAACGTGCAGTGTACGTGTGTTCTGTTTTGAAAGGGGGGTTTTGGATATATCGGGAGCCACGCAGAGTTTTTACGGGGGTCCCGCTACCCGGATAGCGGGCTGGGGGTCAAGGGGGCTAGCAGCCCCCTTGCGGGGTTCGGGGCAGCGCCCCGGCCCGAAAATTTTTTGGAGGGGGAGAATGTTGCGGAGCATGTGTATGTGTACATTTGTATACAAATGTATATATATACATATATATATGAATAAAGGGGAAAAGGCATCCAAAGGATGCGTGGGGGCCAGCGCCTTGAGCGCTGTGCGCTTAGGTGCTGTGCGCTCAGGCGCAAACGCGCCACGTGTCGGCACGTGGGCGCTTTGCGCAATGAGCGCTGCGCGCAGGTGCGCAAGCGCGCACGCCACGTGTCGGCACGTGGGCGCTTTGCGCAAGAGCGCTGCGCGCAAGTGCGCGCGCGCCACGTGTCGGCACGTGGGCGCTTTGCGCAATGCGTGTTGCGCGCAGGTGCGCAAGCGCGCGCGCGCCACGTGTCGGCACGTGGGCGCTTTGCGCAATGCGCGTTGGAGCGCAAGAGCGCGCGCGCCACGTGTCGGCACGCGGGCGCTCTGCGCAGGTGCGCAAGCGCGCGCGCCACGTGTCGGCACGCCGGCGCTCTGCGCACTTGCGCTGCGCGCTGGAGAGGACAAGAGGCTTTTAGCCTAAGAAACAGAAACTGTGCTTCAGAAATGAAATATTTATTATGTATATATGTATGGAGTTAAAATCCTATGATGTTTTGAAGCTCATAAAGGGGGTTCTTCTTCTTCCTCCTGTTGTTTGGCCGGATCTTGAAGATCAAGATGTAGGAGATTTTAAAAATCACTCCTTTTTGAGATCTGATGGGAGATCTGAGTTCTCCTTTGTGGGTTTTGTGGTGGAAAACTACTTAGTTTTGGAAAAGAAAGAGTAAAACTCTTGATTTAATTCAAAAGAATTGAGAAGGTTTAAAACCTTGGAGAAGGAGCAGGAGGCACAAAGAACCCTAGTTTTTGGGGGAATGAAAAAGTTGTTCCTTTATTCATCATCATGTTGCCTTTTATAGGCTTACATATTTACATATAGCCCCTTGGGCTTTACAAAAATGGCATTTTAGCCATCCCATGGCTCATGTGCCATTTCATTTTTGCACATAAGCCATGGGCTTACAAAATATTGGCTTTATGCCCATTTTGCATACATTCATGTATAAAAAATTACATAAAAATTATTTATTACATGATCTATATTTTAGCATGGAGGAGGCTGGCCGCGGGCTCGACTTGGGCATGGGCCCGCTTGACCTGGGCTTGGGCCCACCTATCTTGGGGGTTGACCTTGACTTTGACTCGGTCAACCGGGGTGCAAATTTTTACCCCAACAGGTATAAACAGTAGTTTGGGTGTACATCCGCTTCATCAAGGCACATACCCCCGGGAGCATTTCCTTTGACAAGTGGCATCTTCATCCCCATTGACAGGGCTTTGGAGAACAATTTCCCCGTCTTAAACCTGCTTTTATCTTTCGCGGGTGTGCTTCGATCTGGCTGGAGTACCTTGTGACTCTTCCTCGCCGCCGCTTCTTAGTCCTGACGCCGATGCTTGACCTTTTCGTATATGGCCGTTTCACGCTCTCGGTCAGCTTTGCTCTTTTGAAGGGCTTCATTCATCAGTTTATCGATCAGATCGTCTAACGATTCGAGGGATTTTGATGCCGGTATTGCCCCCAGTTCCTCTGCGTTGCTTTCCGACGCCGAGATTCTTCGTCTTTTAACGACAGGTGAGAGATCATGTGGCAACTCGCTACATAATCCTCGGGTTATTCTGACGAGCCGTCTTCCTCGTCATTGTCACCTTCTCTGTTCTGAAGGATGTGCTTGAGGAACTCTTCAAGTGTGACTGGGGTCTGCGCCTTTTGGTTGTATTCCTCCAGTGCGTCTATGTATTTTTCTATATCCATACGATTGTCATCAGGCTGCACGGGCTTCTTGGTCTTCTTCTTTTTCTTCGAAGACTTCGAAGGCTTGGCCTGGAGGTCTTGCCCATCGATACCAATTTTCGGTGTTGGGCACGGTTTCAGCATCCCGTCAATGATCTCGGGCTCCAGCAGGCATTTCCACCTGATTGTCCGGCATGCTTAAAGATCCTTCAGCATTCTCTTAGTTTTAGCTGAAAGGACAACTTCCCACGGAGCTTCTTCTACAAATGAGCATGATGCCCCCGGTGTGTCCACCATTTTAGGAGCGTGCTGCTGTGGCGGGTTTACCTTCCAGTTTTCGGACAGCACGAACTTGCCTAATTGGTACTGGTCCTCAACCCAGTTTTTGAATACGTAGCAATCTTCATTTGGGTGGCGTATTACTCTGTGGTAGGGGCAATAGTTAGGACCGTTGACATCACCAGGCTGCAGCGGGCATCTTGGGTCCGGCAGAGTGATGAGCCTGTTGTCCATGCCAGTTCGAACAGTCTTCTCATTTTATCCCGGGGAAACGAGTAAGGACGTCTCAACTTCTCTTCGAGGGATCATGGTTTGTTGCTTTGGCGAGCAACCGGTTTTGGGTCACTCGGTTGTTGTTGAGCGTTGGTAATGAAAGTCGCTTTCCCTTTGCCCTTTTCATTCCGGAGATCCGTTTTTTAAAAGGACGGCCTATGGCCCATCTGGTCCATTTTGGCCAGCTTGTCAATCAAAACCCGGAAGGTGGTCGGCTTGAAGAACATCATAAATTGGGATATAGTCGCCTGAGGATCAAGGGTCCCTACGAACATACCCATGGTAGGAGCTTCTTCTATGTGTTGTTCGCATTTTGACCATAGGTTCTGCCACTGAATTGCATATTGAACCCAGGTTTCTCTTGGCTTCACCCTGGCATTGATTAATGCGGTGATCGGGGTGCGCTTGCAAAACGCTGCGTGAACAGTAGCTCTATTTTCTGTAAATGTTTTGATGGAGTTATTTGTAAGCTCCGAGTACCATTCAAATGTTGTCTCCGCCAAATTGCCGATGAACTGGCGAAGAAGCAGTTTGTTATCGCCTCCAGTATTGCCGTATAGAACTCTGAACTGAGCGTCGTGCTGATGGGGATTTTCTGTCCCCTTATACACATGGAATTTAGGGATCGTATATCCTGGCGGGTACTTGATTTGATCGTACCAGCCTGGATAAGGTCGCCCAGTTCTAATGACTTGGCCAGCCGCTTCGCTTGCCTGATGAGCTCGTATTTGTTGAGCTATGTAGTCCTTAAGGGCAGCCTTGGAGATCGTTTCTTCTTTGACTGCTGAGAAATCCGGTGGAGGACTTGACGTTTCCCCTCGTCGTCTTCAATGATTATTTGAGGGTCTTCGGCTGGAGAATCCGGCTGGATCCTCATCCCCACCATGTCTTGGAACAGAAGCGCCATTTGTTTTATATTAGCCGCTTGTTCCACGTCCTCTTTATCTTTCTTTTCAAGCGCCCTTCGTAGGAATTCGGTGTCGGTCTCCTGCTCCTGGCGTTGTTCCGACGATGCTTCCGAACTTTCTTTCTTCCCAGTGAGTGCGGCCATCCTTTTCAACATCTCCTGGAGCTTTTGTTGTTGCTCCCGAGATTTTGTCACCGATCATGTGAGTGGTCGATGACCCGTGGAAGTACGGCTTTCCACTTTCCCGGAAGCCATGTACACCGTGTGTACTACCATGCCCCCAGACTTAGGGCGTTTGGGTCCACTGCCTTTGAAATTTGCCGCAGGCATGGAGATCTTCTCCGGCCTTCTCCTCTTGTGGGAGGTCAAAGTTGAGGGGGCCGTTACAACAGGCACCCATGCAGACGATACTTTCCGTGGTACGACGGAGGGATGGTTATTCTCTTGCCGAGCCTTCGTCTTCTTCAGCCAGCGAGAGTAATCTTTGTCGATTAAAGAGTCTTGGACTTTCCGCCAGACTCTGTGGATCTTGGAGGACAACCGCTGAGGAGGCTGTTCCGGCTTCACCTGTGTCATGCATTCAGCAGGCGGAGGAGACTTCTTCAATACGGCGGTTGGAGAGTTCTTGCGCACCCTCCTGAGCGGATCGAAGTTGTTCCCTGTTGGAACAGCAGCATCAATTTCCACCATTGGAGCTGATGGAGTAAGTCCAGAGGGGGAGTTGACCCCCAGCTCTTCTCATCCGGCGCCAGTGGCGACGTCGAGCATGTTATGCAGATGGGATTGCCTCCGTTATGGGGATGGCTTCATCATGCCCTCTGCTCTGATGAAAGGCTATAGCTTGTGTCATCCTGTCGAAGACTGACGTCTGTTGAGAGGGGACGGTCAATCTTGCAAAGGCTGACTTTTTGATAGGGGAAGCAGTCTTGGTGACTTCGCCAGAAGCAGGAGTTGGAACGGCCAATCTTGCAAAGACTGATCCTTTAGTAGGAGAATCCCCTTTGACGACTTCGTCTGCCGGAACTGGAATGGCTATCCATTTCAGGATAACCCCCTCAGGTATTGCGAGCCTCTTTGTAGGCCCACTGGAGCTTTGGCTCAGTCTGTCAAAGACCGAGGTGGCAGACTTGGACGACCCGTTGAGAGGGGCCGTGGTAGTTGCAAGCCGATCGAAGACCTACTTCTTTAGAGCCTCTTGTGATGGCATTGAAGCATTGAAGCTCATTGGCGGGAGCATGGTCGTGAAGAACAATCCAGTGGTGGCCTGAGTCACTTGCTCTACTGGCATTGCAAAGATGGAGGCCGCTTGGGGCCCATAAGTCACTCCTTCGGCGGGGACAGAGTGGGAGTGCCATTGCAGTTAGTGCAGTTGGAAGCCATCAATGTTATCTACTGCACAGGAGCAAGACACCAAATCTTAGTACCTTGAATCCAGGGGAAACCATATTAAACCGCGATTTGTTCACGAACATGACACACGAATTGTGGAGTGGAAAGAGGAAAAGGTCCCACCGGACGTGCCAGAATCTGTTTATCGCCGAAAATCGGGAAGACAAACTTCTTTCCTGAATTTAGGGGCAGATGCTATTTAGATTTATCTGTCCACCTCTCCGAAGATGCCAAGCTGATTTATGGCACCGTGCATCGGAGGTTTGTACGGATGGAGCCGTTGTAGCAGAACTCATCAGATTCCCCCTCGTTTGCGAGGGTTTTTGATTGTGGGGACGCTCTTCCCTGCAGGCGCAAGCCCCTGCAGTTAATTATGTTACCACGTAGCGATAACCACTTTCTCCTTTTCCAGAAGGTCACTTTGTGTCGTGTGTGTTCGTTTTATTTTTGGTTGCCCGTGGATTGTATACGGAGACTAATTTATGTTGTCGCCCGTAGGGCGTAGATTAGTCCAAATCCGTATATTCTTAGATTTGGGTTTGGGTTGATTTAAGGATCGTTAATCTTGTTTGAGATTAAAATACACTTAAATATTTGTTAAGGATACGTTAGTCCAATTTTAGACTAAGATCTACTTAACAAGGGTTTAGGATCATCTTGATCCAACAAAAGAGCATTTGGGCTCCCTTGTTTTAGTTTAAGGACGTTACGATCCGTTATTAGTTTAAGAACGTTTCGGTCTATAGCTAGTTTAAGGACGTTGCGGTCCATAGGGATGTGCCTGTCAATTTGGGAGTGCACCAAAGATTTATTGGTTATCGGGACCCACCACCTCTCTGAAGACGCTGAAGAATTACAACGACATGTATCAGAGGTGTGAGGAGATGTACCCCTGAACCAATGTTCGTTGGGAGATCTGTAGTCGTGTTTGGGACTAAGACCAAATCCTTGCAGGTCAGCACTGTATGGACATGCAGGTCAGCTCTGCGTAGGCCACATATTGCAGGAGAGATGGATACGATCTGTGTCCAATATCGACTCTTGTATACAATCCACAGGCACAAATAAATATTCCCGCACTAAGTTCCACCAACGGCAAAAAATATCCCATATGGCGAATGACACTTGTAAGTCCTCTCGACTTATAAGGAGAAAACACTCTTGTAAGATCGTTACGACTTGCAAGGGAAAACACCACTTAGAAGTCCTCACGACTTCTAAGAAGAACATACACCTACGAGATCCTCACGACTCGTAAGGAGAAATACCTTTATAAGACCCTTACGGCTCATAAAGTCAAAAAGTCTTAGTCGACAGGATACTAACCCTATTTGCTAAGCCACCTTTGTTCAAATTGACAAAGACAAATGATGATTCGCTCCTAGCGATATTTCATTCGTAGCGATGCTGATGCCAAGATTGGTATCAGATTCCAAACTCACAATAAAAACAGCAGCGAATAGCAAAAAACAAATGAGCATATGAAATAGCCGAAATGATGGGACAACTCGCAATAAAAATCGGTGAGCAAAAAATATGCATATAAAAACAGATGAAATGTTTGGGCAACTCAGAATAAAAAGCAGTGAGTAAAAATATAAAAATAGCCGAAATGATTGGGCACCACGATAAATAGTCGAAATGATTGGGTAATCGCGACTTTCGCGATATGAAAGGCTGAAAAGATAGAGCATCGCGGCAATAAAAAATAAAATAAAATAAAGTTTCCTTTGCCCTGCAGGTGAGTCTATACTGACCCCTGTATACAATCCATGAGCACAAATAAAAGAAAGGGAACCATATTTTCCCGCCACGCTCCATCAAAGGGAGAACCAGATCTCGACAGTTCATATACAACCTAGAGATCAACTCGACGTTCTTCTCATTCCATCAGAGTGCAGACGTGACGTCAACAAAGCTCCGATGAGCCAAATCAAAATGGAGCAACGGTAAACTCCTAGCTCTAAGTCTTGACGGTTCATATACAACCTAAAGGCTACCCTGGCGTACCTTCTCATTCCATCAGAGTGCAGACGTGATATCAACAAAGCTCTAACGAGCCAAATCAAAATGGAGCAATGGCAAACTCTTAGCTCCAAGTCTTGACGGTTCATATAAAACCTAAAGGCTACCTCGGCGTACCTTCTCATTCCATCAGAGTGCAGACGTGACGTCAAAAAAGCTCCAACGAGCCAAATGAAATTGGAGTAAAGACATATTCCTAACTCCGGATTTCAACTGCAATACATACAGATAGATGTCCTATAGATGTCTACCCTATTCCAGCAAAGAAACGGTGCGGCATCGTCAAACAAAAATGAAGCAACGGCATATTCCCAGCTTCAGGGTCTCGACGGCAACTTATATAAAACCTAAGAGACTATCGAAGATCATCCCATACCAGCGCGGAGTGGTTATGACTCATCGGGGCTCCTAATTGAGCCTGACCTCAAGTAAAAGCGACATGGTAAATTCCTAACGCTTGCTCTTTGTTCAGTTGATAAAACTGCATATTTGTATTACATTTTTCCTACCATTTTCATATTAAAAAAGGACTTTATTATAATATATTATACATATGAGGGTTTATGTGTTAAAACACCATTTCCCATGTGTTAATATATTTTAATTAGCATTTGGTAGGAAAATGTATGCAAATAAATCTATTGACCAAATCCTAGTAGAAATAAGCCTACTAAATATTATTTGAGATTATTGTGCAAAATTTTCCAAGTTGTTATGCAGAATTTATCAAACAAATCAATTTGTTGAAGAAAACTTGCCAAATTAAGAATCAAAACTTGGAGACCAAGTCTGGAAGCAACTGAGAGAAGATTTCTGAATTCTGAAGGTGCCTAGGATTGCCACATGTCACAATCACAAAGCCCAAGAAAAATGATCAAGAGATCCCCACCATTGGCCGCGGAACCGCGGCCAAACCCCCCTATTGGCCGCGGATCCGCGGCAATATAGAGAGATCGTTTGGTAAAAATTTGGGGTATCAATTTTTGATGAATTTTACCAAGTTTCCAACTAAAAGATTTTGGCTTTGCATTATAAAAGAGCACCGAGAGCCTCTTGGAAAAATTATCAAGCCGAAGAGATCATGAAGTCCAAGACGACTCACGCATCCAGGCTGATCATCAACTGTTCGTCTACCTCCTTGGAAGAGATCGAGAAGCAAACTAGTCTTTGTAATCATTTTCTAAGGAATCAAAGTGTAGATTGTTCAAGTTGATTAATAAAGGTAGTTGTTTTATTTAATTCTTTTGCATTTTACATTATGTTTTCCCTCTCTATCTTTTCATCTTCTTCTCCCAATATGCGTGAGTAATTCTCCGCTTGTTAGGGTTCGTAGGATTAGGGTAGGCTAATGGATGATGAAAATAACTAAACCCTCTAAGTCCTATAAAGTTTAGGAACTTTATCAAAAGAATCATTAACATCCTAATTGGGCGCGCTAGCAATTCTTTGCTAGTTCCGACCGCGATTAGAGATTAGATTAATGATTGTTTTGGTAAAGGCTAGATATGAACGGAGTTCCGTGTCGAGATAAGGGTTAAGAGTGGGATTCCTTTTCCCTCCAGAAACCCTAATCTACACGCATCACCGTCGTTCTAGTTCTTAATCCAGTAATGGATAAAAAGGGTAATTTTTAATTAATCGTTCATAACTACTAAATCCTAACGAACCCTACAAGCCTTCTTATTATATTTACTACATCTTTAAAATAATCTAGATCTATATTTTACATTTTTGTTTAACGTAGATCTAGAAACCATTCTATAAAATTCTTTATCCCTCCTCTCTTTCTCAACACATCTAAAGTAAGAATAAAAGGTTCCACGTTTCCCAGAGGACGACCCGTACTCATCTCGGTCTAGCTACACGCGACACCGTTCTGATTGCGGTTAAACTACAAATAAAAACACAATTTTCCATATCAATCAAATGGCGCCGTTGCCGGGGATATGTGCGTAATTTTTTATTCTTATTATTTGTGTTGAATTCTTAGACGATTCATATCATTATTAAAACAAAACTGCAAATTGCATATTTAACGATTCGTGTGTGAATTTTTTTGCGAGGGATCTGGAGTCGCGGATTTGAAACAGGAGATCTAGGGTTTCACACTTCTCTGGTATCTTTCTTAACTCCTTCTCTCTCCTCTCAAATCCAATAAAATCTATTTTCTGCAGGATTCTTTGCAAAATATCGCCGCTCAAAAATCTTTTTGCAAAGTTTTGTTTTTCGGTTTGTTTTTGCATATTTTAATACGGATTTTTAAGGGGCAAAGACCAAATCAAGATTAGGTGGGGATTTCATCACCCTTCCTAAGCCCCACAAATCACAAACCGAGCATATAGATCAACCCTTCATTAATTTAAAAAATATCTAGACCAGACTCTAAGGACTGTCGCGCTCAATAAGGACAGAGGAAGGTTGTGGATAATCTATCGCTTATCCGCATTACTTTTGTGGTGCCTAGGTAAGTGTGTCAAAGGCTAGTGGTTTTTAATTAGGCCCACTACTGTGGTTCCTTCCCACTTACCTGGCACTTACCTGGCTACAAGGGTAGTACGGAGGCGGTAGAGGATTGATCCTGCGGCTTGTCCTTTGGAAGTCTAGGAGCGGTCTAGAGACTGGACCTAGGTAACCATAGTTCTAGGGTTGTGCATTTTTGTGTGATTTGTCTTAATCCGTCATTTTTCAAAACAAACCAATTGCTTTCTCTCCTTTTAACCCCTTCCCCCTTGTTCTCTTCTTATAATGGGTGACCTAAACAGAAGAACACTCGCCGAGCTTTGCTGTCCACAACCAGATATCTCTTGTTTTCGAAATCCCTTCGGTATACCGTCCGGCTCTTCCATATCCTTAAGAGATCATATAGAATAAGCAAGAAGAAACAGTTGTCCACCTCAGTCTAGGTCTTATCAACCGTATCCTAATCCGACACCTGTTTCAGTTCATACCCAGAGTGAGGAAGCCCCTAGACGAATGTCCATTGCTGAGCACATAGCTAGGTCTAGAGGCCAAAGTTTCAACACGGACCAATATCAACCATCACCACCACCACTGTCCGGAGAAGAGTTTGATATGCGGTTTGTATATAGCCAACCAACCAACCCATATCAATATTCTTCTTATCATAATATTGAACCTACTCCTACCCAAGTTCAGCAACCATTTTGTTCCTATCAATCCAATCCGACTTTTCCACCTACTCTAGACAGTTCTTCTAATCTGTCATTTGGGAGTTTTAATTATGCACAGGAATTTCAATCTTATACTGAAACCCCTTATCAACCCAAGACTAGTCTAGAGCAGACATTAGAAAAATTTAAGGAACTAACAAATCAAATTATGAAGGATTTGGGTAGTAAGACAGAACTGTACACCCTTCCTAATCAAACCTCCACATTCCAAACTGAAATCCACAACTCCAGTTTCATAGATTCATCAAGTACAATGTCTGATAAGTTGTGTGACTTTGTAGTGTTTGATATACCCAACTGTGAAGGGTCCATTTCAAGTGAAACCACACCCAACCCTTGTGATCTCTACACCTCCACTCTTGAACCAAAACTGATTGAAAACCATACTTTTGATGAGGAGTTTGAGAATTTTAACCTTCACTTGAATGAGGTGATTGACGTTGGGGATATTTTGATTGATGAACCCGAAATTTTGGATGAAGTTGTCCCACCAATTCATCAAATCCTTTCACTTCCTTGTGGTCATCATCTTGAGCCTTTAATTCTTCCCGAACCCCAAATATGTCTTGAAGTTGATAATAATGGTATACACGAAGATCAGTCCGAAATACAGCCTCCATCTTCCACATCTAGTTTAGCAACACTCGACACACCAATTTGTTTACCCATTTCACCTTCTATTCTCTCCGGTTCTTCTTCTGTTCCTATAGTTTCAGTGAGTTTTAATAAATCACAATCCATTAATTCAAGTTCAATAATACTAGAAATTCAACTTGATTTAGATATTTTTGAAAATGAGGTAGATGAGTTTTTCGAGTCATCTACCTCAATGATTTTTGATAAATCAAGTAGAATAAACTCCGGCACAAAACTCTTTGACAGCAAAATGTTCAATCACACCATCGATAAAAGTTTTGAAGAACTTTTTGCTGACGAACTTGAATTTTTAAACAATACGGATATCGTGATTAATCAATCTCCACCTATCGAGGTTGAACCGTCACCATTCCTTCTTCCTAATCATTCGCATTCATCCTCATTCTTTCTTTTCTCTAATTTCAAACCCTTTCCAGACCACCTCTTATCCCTTCCCCACTTTTTCTTGACTCGATACAACACATTCTTCCACCAACCTATACGATATACTGATAAAATCTTTGAATGGTTGGTGTTAACTTTTGGACTTTGTAAAGTCTTACTTCGACCAAATGACTCACCCCCTCTTAAAATGCTTCGTATTGTCTAATTCATGTTTGAGGGGGGGTATATTTTTGGCTCTTGAACATAACTTTTGTCCTCAAATTTGTGAGCCAAAAATAAGTTTGGGGGAGGATTTTCACTTTCATATATTTTTGCCCCCATTAATAATGTCCCCCCAAGCTTACAGGTTTTTGTGATCCAGCAGATAGCAACAGTGAGGACACTGTTGAAAACAAGTTTGGGGGAGGTTTGTGCTTATTTACAAATCAATTTGCATCATATTTTGCATAAGCACAAAATTTTCAAAAAAAAAAAATTTTAATTGTTTTTTATAACAAAAGAGTAGAAAGTAAAAAATTACATCCAAAAGATAGGAATAGTTTAAGAAAACCAAGAAAATTAGAAGTTTTCTTAAACGAACTAGTAATAAGTAGTTATGAACTGTTGTCCCAAGGGTTGGTAAGATGAAGGAAGTCACTAATCTGAGGATAAAAATAAGTCTGAAAAATAGTTTCTATTCTGGAAGCCAAACATTTGAATGTTGATACCCTACTATTTGCACTTACACACGTCTTGAAACTCGGGATAGTAGAGGATACCTTGAAATGCTTTTGTCTAAAAGCCAAAGTATGAAGAAAATGAAAAAAAAAATGAAGAAAATATAAAAATGGTGAAAAGAAAAAAAAATGAACACTGGTTTTGTTATCGCCAAGGCAGCAATAAAAAAATATAGCGAGGGTGCCTCTTCACCTAGTGCCCTAAGGCCAACTGGTCTGGGAGTCACTGCTAAGCCTTAGGTGGTGCAAGACGAGGAAAATATTATCACCGAATCAGCAAGCACACGAGTAATCGGTCTGTTAGTACCTCAAGAAGTATTAACGGTCGCATGAAAATGTGTGAGTGAATCTTAATATTCATCAAATTAAAAAGTACTAAGGTAGATGGACAAGAGTATGATAGTTTGAATTGAATTCTCCGAGTGTAGGGATGTTCTTTACACACACGTGGGGTTATATGATCAATGTTTGGATGAAAGGTAGGAATGAAGAATAAAGACGATGTCTTATTGAGGGATGAAATGATTTCTAACATTTTTTCATGACTATTAAGATAGGGCTCATGACAACTGAAAAGCTAGTATAGTTGGAAACTCTTATTTTCAAAGAATTTCTTTTATGGTTCTTATCTTTATATGTAAATTTCATCATCTCTCTTTTGTTATAGGATTTTGTGGGTGTAATCCGCTGAAAACCCTCAGGAGACAACACTCCTCCTACTAGGGACACCTAGAGGTTTAACGGCTTGTTGCACGTGCTCAGTGCAATCGTGTTGCCTATGAAAGTGTGCTTAGTTTTCTCCTTTCTTTTTCTCCTCTTGAATAAACTAGTTTGCTCGGGACGATCAAAGATAAGTTTGGGGGTATTTGTTCAGTTGATAAAACTGCATATTTGTATTACATTTTTCCTACCATTTTCATATTAAAAAAGGACTTTATTATAATATATTATACATATGAGGGTTTATGTGTTAAAACACCATTTCCCATGTGTTAATATATTTTAATTAGCATTTGGTAGGAAAATGTATGCAAATAAATCTATTGACCAAATCCTAGTAGAAATAAGCCTACTAAATATTATTTGAGATTATTGTGCAGAATTTTCCAAGTTGTTATGCAGAATTTATCAAACAAATCAATCTGTTGAAGAAAACTTGCCAAATTAAGAATCAAAACTTGGAGACCAAGTCTGGAAGCAACCGAGAGAAGATTTCTGAATTCTGAAGATGCCTAGGATTGCCACATGTCACAATCACAAAGCCCAAGAAAAATGATCAAGAGATCCTCACCATTGGCCGCGGAACCGCGGCCAAACCCCCCTGTTGGCCGCGGATCCGCGGCAATATAGAGAGATCGTTTGGTAAAAATTTAGGGTATCAATCTTTGATGAATTTTACCAAGTTTCCAACTAAAAGATTCTGGCTTTGCATTATAAAAGAGCACCGAGAGCCTCTTGGAAAAGTTATCAAGCCGAAGAGATCACGAAGTCCAAGAAGACTCACGCATCCAGGCTGATCATCAACTGTTCGTCTACCTCCTTGGAAGAGATCGAGAAGCAAACTAGTCTTTGTAATCATTTTCTAAGGAATCAAAGTGTAGATTGTTCAAGTTGATTAATAAAGGTAGTTGTTTTATTTAATTCTTTTGCATTTTACATTATGTTTTCCCTCTCTATCTTATCATCTTCTTCTCCCAACATGCGCGAGTAATTCTCCGCTTGTTAGGGTTCGTAGGATTAGGGTAGGCTAATGGATGATGAAAATAACTAAACCCTTTTTAAGTCCTATAAAGTTTAGGAACTTTATCAAAAGAATCATTAACATCCTAATCGGACGCGCTAGCAATTCTTTGCTAGTTCCGACCGCGATTAGAGATTAGATTAATGATTGTTTTGGTAAAGGCTAGATATGAACGGAGTTCCGTGTCGAGATAAGGGTTAAGAGTGGGATTCCTTTTCCCTCCAGAAACCCTAATCTACACGCATCACCGTCGTTCTAGTTCTAAATCCATTAATGGATAAAAAGGGTAAATTTTAATTAATCGTTCATAACTACTAAATCCTAACGAACCCTACAAGCCTTCTTATTATATTTACTACATCTTTAAAATAATCTAGATCTATATTTTACATTCTTGTTTAACATAGATTTAGAAACCATTCTATAAAATTCTTTATCCCTCCTCTCTTTCTCAACACATCTAAAGTAAGAATAAAAGGTTCCACGTTTCCCAGAGGACGACCCGTACTCATCTCGGTCTAGCTACACGCAACACCGTTCTGATTGCAGTTAAACTACAAATAAAAACACAATTTTCCATATCAATCACTCTTCCGACGGTCATATAGCCTAAGGAGATTACTTGAAGCCGTCTTGTCCAGCCCCCGAAGGGATCAGAGACACGGCAGTCGCCGGGCTACACGAACAACGGCTTAAAGACCGAATATCAAGGAATATATCAGCCAACGCGACGGTACCACGGACCAAAGCCCTAGTACCACAAAACCTAACGGGACTCTGTCGCAAAGAACAGGGGTTATCTATATACAACGTTAGGACAAGTTTGCTGTAAACCCCAGGAAGGTAAACTAAATAAACTCCGAAATGAGTACATAAACTAGAGATTCCGAAATGAGTGAATAAACTACAAACTCCGAAATGAGTACATAAACTAGAGACTCCAAAATGAGTGAATAAACTACAAACTCCGAAATGAGTGAATAAACTACAAACTCTGAGATGAGTACATAAACCACTTTATGTCAAGTCAAGACAGAGAGGTGCAGGTATGAAATGAAATATTTCTTTTATTCATAAATCAAAATGAATACAAGATACAAAAAAAACAAAAGAAGAAAATATACAGCGACAAAAATTTCTAAGTTGGTGGGCGGTTCAATAAGCCGGTAAGTTCGTCATTCTTCCGCCGGACTTCTGGTTCGAGCTCTATCAACGCCGCGAACTGATTCCCTGCCTGTGCCTATTGTTTCTGGTATGAAGAAAATTGACTCTCGGGCTCTTTCTCGGCAACCTTGTAGGCCTCGACCATCTCGCGTATGAAAATAACGGCTTTATCAAGAGCCGTCACCTCCGTAATGGCCTCCTGAAGGACCGCCAAATTTCATAGGCACGAGTAGTTTTGGCAGTAAGCTGGGCTTGCAGTTCCCCTAAAGCCTTTGAAGCCAATTCCCTTACCGAAAACTTTCTGTTGAGCCTCTTCTCACATGACTGGAGATTGGCTGCGCATCAGTTGATCCATCCATGCAGGCTGGCATTTACAGACAAGATGTCAGAAGGAAGGCATACGCATTCAATCCCATGTAGGCAGACCTCCATTCGACGGCAATACTCGACCCAAGTACGCACCAGTGCCCCTTCATGATAAGTGGCAAGAACAGACAAAGAAGCGTTGGCTGGCTTCAACTGCAAATTCTTCGGTCGTGACAGGATTACCAGCGCGAAGATCTTCGATAAGAATCGCCAGTGAATGAATGCTCTGTTTTGCCATCCTCTCAGACACGCGTTGGGCATAAGGGCCTGATGGCATGAAGATCCGGGATTCCAAAGGGGCCAGGATTGGCAAAGCTGTAAGCATACATGGATGGTTAGTTACCTTTCTAAACATAGAACAAGTAAAAGAATGCCAATGCTTAAGTGTCACTTACCCACGGAAGGAGGGTTTGAGAAATCCCCAGGTCCGTCATGAATTTCGACTTCGTCGTCAGCTTCTAGGACTGCGGTTTAAATAGAAGGCGCATCAATATCATTATGAAAATATAAAATGAAAAGGTAAAAGAATACCAACCCTGTCCAGAAGAAAGTACTATACTTTGTGGAGGTATCGCTTGTGGGGCTGCCATATCAAGTAAACGCTAGAAGGTTTTCCTCGGAGAAAGGTCCACAATAGAAGACGCCGACTCCCGCAATTCTAAGGGAAGGAAAGGTTTAGATATATGGAGGGGTCATTAAACAAAATGAAGATGTATATAAGATTACCTTCGATACTTCGCCCGCTCTGAACTGGAAGGATGGCAGCTTCAGCAACCTCCTCTACACCCTTAGGTGCGTCACTGGAGATATTCGTGAAGTCTATAGCCGGCATGGCAGCCTCCAATAGAGGGACAAAAGCCACCACTAGAGGCTTCGAGACAGGGACAGTAGCTTCGACAATCTCCTCTACACCTTTCGGTGCATCACTAGAGATATCTATAGGATCTATCGCCGGTGTGGTAATCTCTGTTGGAGGAATAGAAGCCATCACCGGAAGCTCCACGGCGGGGATAGCAGCTCCAATAATATCTTCTACACCCTCCGGTGTGTCACAAGAGATATTCGTAGAATCTATGTCCATGACGCGACCCGGGCTCGAAACTACACCCGCTGCAGAAGTCCCTACAAAATTTTTTCATAAAGATAATGCGACATGAAAGTAATATGAATTATTTGTCGAAAGACATGAACAATATGCATACTAATACGCCAGGGAGCCTGAAGTATGGACTTTTCGAGCAGCTACTCTTTTCTGATCAAATGCGCTCGTTGGGTTTCGATCGAAAGCAAATGCCTGCCCGTCTTCAGGGTATCCTTGTCTTCAAAAACGGCCGAGATGGGCTGTTTGAGAGCCCGTTCTTCTTCTATTGTCAGAGGACACATTGGTAATCTAGGTAATAACGGATCAACGTCATAGAATAAAACAGGGGAAAGCCTCCCTTCTTCGGGCGCACATTTTCATTTTCATCTTGCGATCGCCTCAATGCTTCGGCCAACTGAGCGGCTTCCTCGGCAGACGTGCCGGGAAAAATGAGACCGTCGTCTGGTTCATGCACAGATATAGGCTCATCATGGAGGGGTTCAGACTCAAGCAGAGTATCGAGTAGACCGGCGACCGATTTCTTTCTCCTTTTAGAGCCTGAGCTAACACCAGTGGAGGGGACTTCTTCCCCTTTGGCGCTTTTGCTCGGCGCTGCCCAACATCGCCTTCGGTATCTGTCTTTTGGGGAGCCATGGCTGGTGCTTTATCAGGAGTCGCTGTCTCGGCTCTTGCACGCACCGGTATACCAACAGTATGGGGGGTTGATTCAGCTTGTGCAGCCTTAGGAATGAGCACTGAGCCGTTATCCCTTAGAGGAGGGCAAACAATCAACCGAGGCCGCAACGGGGCATTGATGGCTTGAGCGGGAGCAGGAGCTTTACATTCAAAGAGCACCCTTCTCTCCTCTGCAATGATGGGACCAGCTCGTTGATGATACCAGCCCTTAAAGGATCCTACGGACCTCGGAAGATAGTCAGGCTCGGGAATCATGAAGAAGGAACCGATACCTAATCGCATGAAGTGGTGGATGACGTCGCGAATGACATCCAGCGAGAGAGTGGGCTCGATTAAAAAAGCTTCGAGGGGGACTCCCTAGTTGTAACCCGGCTGTTGGGCGAAGCGATGCGGATTGTACCACATGAAGAAAGCAGTATCATTCAGGCGGAACACTAAGTACCCCGGCCGAATCGAATATAAGTGCATTATCTCATTGGGCTTTAAAGCCGGAGCTCCACTCTTTGACAAATCGAACAATTGTTGAATGGGCCCCACTGGAGCAAAAAGGACTCTGTCACTGAAAACCATTCCGCCTTCGTTTGAATATGGATTGAGTAGTACGCGTAGAGCCCCCAACTGAGTCGGATCAGGAGCGGTTCAACCAGCCTCATCATCCACGGGAAGGTATATGCTTCATAGAAAGCAGGGTGCCGGTATGCCGCAAATGCGCCTAACACGTGCATCTCGATCCATGATGTGAAGTAGTGGAGGGAGAAATTCACGGTGTCCGCACCCAGATTTGAAGTGTTGGCGGCAGTACTTAGACCGTGATATAGGTGTGATAGTCCTACAATGCCAACTGCCAATCGCGCTCTTTCGACTATGCGATGGACGGGATAGAAGACGGACGCTCTCATAAAACGGCGATGCATTGGCATGGCAAACCAGCTAAGCCAGAGGCCGATGAAACCGACAAAGAAAGTTTCTTCGTCCATTCCGGGAGCAGCGATCGCATCAAAGGCCACGGCCGATAAAATTGGAATGTAAAACTGCGGCAGGTATTCTTCTTTGGCCGGCGGTTTCTTCAAGACAAAACCGAAGGGGTCCTCAACCTTTATGAATTTCGGAGCTTTCTTGGATAAGACATCCTTATGGAGAAAGCAAGCAATGAAATCATCAAAAGTGATGCCTTGCCCTTCCGACGCCACGAACAGTTTCTCAAAAATACCTAAGACTTTGATCAGACTCGGGTGCTTATGCCGAATAGCATTTTCAGTCTTCAAGCAAGCACCGCTGGCACCGTAGCGAATACATACTCATCGAGGGGTAGTAATTCTTCATAGTGTTCTCCCCTGATCGGCAGCCCTGAAATTTTGCGAAACTCCTCCAGCGAAATAGAGACTTCACGGTCCCCCAGTAGAATAGTGTTCGTCGGAAGGTTCCACTGGTTTAAAAAAGACTTGACCCACCAGACGTGGGCAGCATGATAGTAGAACAGTGACGCATACACCGTCTAGTAAAGCCCAACTTTTTGCAGCCGTGAGCGTTGGGACGAAATAATGTACTGGGCCTAGGGAAGATAACCCACTGGATGATGCGGGGTAACACCTACTTTATAAACCTGCCTCCAGGGTCGAGCTTCACATGACATATTCGGTGCCCTAAGATATTAATAGCCATCATGAGTTGATTGGGGATCCCTGTCGTCGATGGCTTAAGCCGACCCTCAAGGTCCAGTTAACCGCTTCCACAGCATAAGCAGTATGTGGAGGCTCCGTCAACGATATCGAGCGGATGGGTTCTGTTGGCACTGCGCACGTGAAGCTACGCCGGCCTCTGATAATGTGACCGTACCAGACTCCCCATAAGAGAAGCCTTTTATTATCCTTATCACGCTCCCTAATCATCGCCATAACTTCCTCGTATGACGACGATTACGGGAAAAAGGCCTCCGAACGTGTGTACGGGAAGTAGGGAAGTGATGCCATCTTACCTAATAAAAAAAAAGGAGGGAACCCATTAATAAAATATATATATGAGTTTGACGGGACCACTAACTACAAAGCCAGTAGGCCCCACGAAATCTAAATGACGGTTCACCAATGATGAGGTAAGATAATCATTGTGAGAATCCAAAAGGATTCTCATCAAATAAACAGTGGAGTTTAAATAACTCCTAATATTCTCGAAAAACGAGTTCTGTTAAAATGCACAACAGATTCAAATCTGTGTCAAGGGTATTAAAACTCTAAAAAGAAAAGACGCTCAAGAACACCAGGGAATAAAATTTCCAAAAGTTTCTGAGTCTTTCAGAGCTGAGCTCTGTGATATGGAATTAAATTCCTTTAATAATGGGATTAATCCCAGAAATCCCCACTATGGGGAGACAAAGAAAATGGAATTAAATTCCAAGGAGCCTCAAAGATCGTTGATAGGGTAAACCCTAGGAGAGGAACTAACAATCCTCAAGACCCCAGTGTTTTTGGATCTCTAAGAGATCGGTCTAGGGTTAGAGCAACGCTCTAGTGATGGATTTAAAATCCAGAGAAAAATATGGAGAAAGGGGTTTTCCTAAGAGGTAAACGTCGTTCAAGATCCTTACCCAAAAAGGAGTTTTGCAGAGTTTAACTCTGAAAGATCTAGGGTAGAGAACTAAGCTCTGAAGAGGAGAATTAAATTCTTAAGAAAATATTGAGGAAGAAGATGAAGGAACAGTGATCATCTAATGAGCCAAACATCTCATTTATAAGACGTGATGGGGAGCGGTTCATCTTCCCGTTCCCCTAGGCAATCCAACGGTTATAAGGGCAGACAGCGTTGCACTCACGTGCAAGCCATATGAGAGCAACGTTGGGGGCATTTGCTCCCTTATAAAAGGGGGAAGGGGGAAAATTCCCTACTGTTCAAGTCTCATGTGTTAAACACGTGGGCACCTATATGCAAAAGCATATAGGCGCCGCAATCAAAAAGAAAGCAAACAACAAACATGCTTAAATAAGCCTCACATGTTAAATACGTGAGCGCCTATATGCAACACATATAGGTGCTGCAATCAAACAACTAAAGGCTAAATAGGCCTCACATGTTAAACACATGAGCACCTATGTATAAAGAATGAAAACACAAAAAGACCTCACAACTAGGGCCACGTGTTAAACATGTGAGGATGCCCCTTTGAAGCTTTAGCTTCAGATAGAGTTAAACTCTATGCATAGAATTAAATTCTATTTTTGTATGCAAAGCATATGAGCATTGACAGCAAACGGCCAAAGGCCAAATTAACCTCATGTGTTAAACACGTGAGCGTCCATATGCAAAGTATATGGACGCCAAATAAAGGAAGCTAAATAAGCCTCACGTGCCCCTTACGTAGAATTAAATTCTACTCAACCAGGAACCGTTGGATCAAACATCCAATGGTGATTAAACATAGAATTAAATTCTATTGAGCTTTCTAATGAGAAGGGATTTTTTCTGTTAAACAAAAAATATATGGATCAAAGATCCTATGAGATGGAAAATATTTTCTATATATTTCTAAACAAAGAAAGATTATGCTCTGTTAAACCGAGCACCCATAGGTTAAAAATCTAATGGTGATTAAAAATCACCATTTTACAGAATAAATTTCTGCATATGGGAAAATATTTCCCCAATCTTGTTAAAAAAAACAAGAAAACATGTTCTGTAAATCAGAAACCCTTGGATCAAAGATCCAATGGTGGGTAAAATTCCCCAAATCAATTGGAATCTCTCAATGAGAGATTTTCTCAAAACTAATTAACAAATTTGCCTCCACTATATAAAGAACTCGAGACTTCAAGTCTCAAGAGAGAGAAAAAGAAAAAAAAAAGAGAAATGTTTTTACCATAAGCTACTGCAAAAAAAAGCACAGCGAGATCTTGAGAGAATAAGAGAATTTAATTCTCAAGAAGACTTCCTCATTGAAACCAGAGGTAAAAAAAAGAGATCGCGTTGTCTCTCCTCTACTTATCTAAGAGTTTAACCCTTCGTTTAAGAACTCAGTTCTTTCCCAGTTAAGATTTACAGAAGCAAATCTCCCCACAAGTTGAGAATTTAATTCTCATCGGGAAGATTTTTCTCTGTAGATTCACAACATAGGGCAGAAGAGTTAAGTTATAAAAAAAGGAGAGAAGAAGAAGAACGAGAACATATAGGAATTTAATTCCTCCAAAAATTACGGTTTAACACTACACATATAAAAAACTTAGTACTTCCACACAAAAAATGATGATGATCCAAGACCTTCAAAACCAGAATCGTTAGTGCTAGGCACTATTTTAAAGCCTCATGTGTTTCCCACGTGAGTGCTTCAAACAAAAAAAAGAGAATAATTGATGCTACCTCACGTGTTTCCCACGTGAGTGTTAAAGCACCCCAATAAAAAAGAAGAAGAAGAGAAACGTACTACGTGCTTTGCACGAGAACTCTAGCTATATGGGCATCGCCCATATTTGTGGTGTCTCACATGTTTCATACGTGAGCGCCACAAAAATTAAGTGCTTAGCACTTATATAAAAAAGGGGGGAAATAAAACCTAATGGGCAGCACCCATATTTATGGTGCCTCACGTGTTTCACACATGAGCGCCACAAGAATCTAGTGCTTAGCAGTAATCTAGTGCCCACGTAAAACGCACACGAGCGCTGTATGTTCCAGTGCTTAGCACTGTTGGGTGATTATGGAACCTCAATCTCAGCCCAAATTGGCTAAAGTTTCCTGGGGTTAAACCCTTGTGATTTTAAATCAACCGAGCTCATAGTGCTCATGGTTTCCCAAACAGACCTTAGTCTCAAAAATGACTAGTGTTTTCCCATTGATGATATCCAAAATGATATTCATTCCATATCTCCTAAGTTAATCATAGTCTCAAATATGACTAACGATACTTAGGTCCACCACCATCTTTCCCCTCAAATACGGGATTTGGTCTAAGGGTACATCTCTTCACACCTCTGATATATGTCGTTGTAATTTCTCAACGTCTTCAGAGAGGTGGCGAGTCCCGACAACTAACAACTTTTTTCAATGATGCACTTCCAAATTGACGTGCATGTTGGGTTAGCATAGCACCTCATGAAGGGTTTGGGAGCATCACATGAACCAAATAAGTAGTCTTTAGGGTGCTAAGCTAATGAATATTGAATCGTTCCTAGAATCGATTAGGGTTTCAAAATTTTCACATCGACATATGAAAGAAATGCTAGGGTTTAGAGAGTACAACCTTTGTAGCTCTCTACGCTAGACTCCTCGGCTACTTGGGGTTTGAAAGAACTCCGCTTGAACTCCTCGACGTCACCGATGATCCACCCGGAGTCCGCTTTGTCCAAGCTTTCGACTTTCTCCGATCAAGTGAACGGAATCAAGTTAACACCCTAAACAAGTGGGCTAGACTTGTGTAGAATGGTGTTGTGGTTCTCTTTCTCACTTCAAAATCCAATCTTGATGAGTATATTGCTCACTACTAAGAACTAGAGAGCAAAAGAGAGAGGTTGATGAAGATGATGGCTTTTTGAAGAAGATGATAACTATCTCTCTTCTTCAAAATAGAAAAATATATCAATATATATTTTCCATCTATCATCTCAAACCATGGTTGAATCATTATTGTACTAGAGTTAAAACACAAAAGGAAATTAACCAAAGGTTAAAAGGTGGGTGAGAATGGTTAGGTCAAAAGAAGAGTGTAGAAGAAAACAATAATGAACCTTTTCTTTCCTTTTATGTTTAAATATAAATACAATAATAATTCATAAATAAAACCATGATGTGAGTCTTATATTGCCACCATTTTCATATATATACAACCATGATAAATGTATGTATGCATGTATGTATGTATACACATCCATATGTGCATGAAACAAGAATGAAAGAAAAACATACATGCATTCATACATCCATCCAACACAAGAAAGGATTTCTAGTGAGCAACTAATGGTTAAATGATAAATCAACACTTGATTTACCAATCCGGCCATATCTCATATGACCCCTACCAAAAGCAAGCTGCCCGATCAATATACGGTATCCTATACTCGCATTTTAATCGGGTCCATGCGCATATCGCATACGCGCACCACAACGTTTCGCCTGGACTAGGAAACTCCATTGTGGGACTCTGAGACTCGTCAATACGCCGGCAGTGGGTGATGATCATATCAAGCACCCCCAAGCCGCAAGCGGTCAGCTAAACGTAACGGCCACCCGGGTATTGAGCGATCAGAAGAGAACAAGCGAACCTGCTAAAACTCCCGTCGAGCCGATCGGCGACACTTCCCGTACAGTCCGGTCTCCTCGTCTGATATGTCGCATATCAAGTCTAGGGGTGGTAAACGTCAGACCCCAATAACCGATAAGTCGTGCCGATGTGAGGCTCATAACGGGTCGAGAAACTACTGGTAACACTTACCAGCAGATCTCTGATCAGCCCTGGCCAGGGACTTCCCTGTTACGGCCAATCGAGCACAGCGCAACATCAACCCCCAATACCGGGAGAGACGAAACCCCTCCTATCGCTCATTGCCTCCATGTGACTCGGGACTGTACCCAAAGACCACCGTTTTGCACGCCCTCATGGACGTGGTAAGGTGGAGATCAAAGCACAGTGGGAATCACACAAGACTCTATGATGATCTCGGGTCTACAGACTAACCTGCACAAGTGTCACCTGAGAACTGCCATCTGACGTGAGGTATAATACCATCTGGGAGTTCTCGGCGAGTCCGTCCAGTGTACCCAGTCTCCACTGAGCACCCGTATACCATCTCTGATGTCAAACACCAATGGATATAGGATCATCCATCGCCCATCTCATGGGTCGAGAAGCGTATACGCTAGTCTACACTGGTATATCGATGCCCCGTCTCGATACACCCATGACTAGGGACCTTGAAGGATGTACTTATGGACTACCATGTCCCACTAGTATGATCTACATCACAGTCCAGGTAGTCAAGTACACATCCTAAGGGCTTTACCAACATGTAACTATAAGACAGTTTAAAGAGACAAGTGTACATGTTAAGATAAAGAGCAACCAGATAGCATACTATCATATCGAGCAAGAAAGTCATCTCTATATATGTCCAAGCATCCAATATAATATACATCATCTGTACAATACTGGCCTCTAGGGCATACATACAACTAACAATCTCCCACTTGCACTAGGGCCAGCTGCTGTAGTATCGCATACCGAGCATCCCGAAGAGTCTCTCAAACTGTATCTGGGGAATGGCCTTCGTGAGTGGATCCGGCGTGTTGTTCTTCGTATCAACCCTCCTTACCTCGATCTCCCGGCGATCAACTATCTCCCGGATCAGGTGATACCGCCTTAGAATATGCCTGGATCGCTGATGGGACCTGGGTTCCTTGGCCAAAGCCACCGCTCCATTGTTATCGCAATACAAAGGTATTGGATGCTCAATGGATGGAACCACTCCAAGTTCAGTAATGAACTTCTTGATCCAGACAGCCTCTTTGGCAGCATCGTTGGCAGCGATGTATTCAGCCTCCATCGTCGAGTCTGCCACGGTTTCCTGCTTGGAACTCTTCCAGCTAACCGCCCCTCCATAAAGGGTAAAGACAAATCCCGACTGCGACTTAGAGTCGTCCTTATCACTCTGGAAGCTCGAATCGGTAAAGGACTCCACTTGGAGTTCTCCGTTACCATACACCAAGAGCATCTCTTTAGTCCTTCGTAAGTACTTGAGAATGCTCTTCACAGCTGTCCAGTGACTCTCTCCAAGATCAGCTTGATACCTGCTTACTACACTTAGTGAGTATGCTACATCGGGTCTGGTACATAGCATCGCATACATGATAGAGCCTACAGCCGAAGCATAGGGTATCCCTTGCATGCGAGCTCTCTCCAAATCAGTCTTGGGAGACATCTCTTTGGAGAGAGTGACTCCAGAGATCGTGGGCAAGTTCCCACGCTTGGAATCTTCCATACTAAACCTTTTTAGTATGGTGTCAATGTACCTGGATTGGGACAATCCCAATATCCGTTTGGATCTATCTCTATAGATCCTGATTCCCAATATGCAGGAGGCATCACCAAGATCTTTCATTGAGAATCTTTGTGATAAGAAGAGCTTGACCGATTGCAGCATAGGAATATCATTTCCTATCAAGAGTATGTCGTCCACGTACAATACGAGGAAGACAACCTTACTCTCTGCTACCTTCTTGTAGATACAAGGTTCATCTGGGTTTTTGACAAAATCAAACTCTTTGATAACGACGTCAAAGCAGATGTTCCAACTCCGCGATGCTTTCTTTAATCCATAAATGGATTTAAGCAGCTTGCACACCTTCCCGCTGCTCCCACTGTCTACGAAGCCCTCTGGCTGAGTCATGTACACGCACTCTTCTAAATCACCATTTAGAAAGGCGGTCTTAACATCCATTTGCCAGATTTCGTAGTCATGATATGCAGCGATGGCAAGCATGATTCGGATGGATTTAAGCATAGCCACTGGAGAAAAGGTTTCGTCATAGTCCACACCTGGTCTTTGACGAAAACCTTTTGCAACAAGTCTAGCTTTGAAAGTCTCCACTTTCCCATCTACACCAAGTTTTTTCTTGAAGATCCATTTGCTCCCAATGGGTTTTACCCCTTCAGGAGCAACTTCCAAAGTCCATACTTTGTTGGTGTACATGGATTCCATCTCGGACCGCATAGCATCCAGCCATTTCACTGAGTCCCCACTCGTGATGGCCTGCTCGAAGCTAGTTGGGTCATCATTCTCCATGATGCAATCCTCGCTCCCACCATCTATGAGAAAACCGTAGTATCTCTCAGGTGGGCGAGGAACCCTACTAGATCGGCGGAGAGGCTGAGGTTCGTCGGAAGCTACTGAATGCTCTGGTTCCACTAAATCTTCTGTTGTGTTTTGTTCAGCTGGAACCTCTTCCAGTTCTACCTCAGAGCCACTAATTTCTTTTGCAAGAAATTCCTTTTCTAAAAAGATGGCATGTTGAGCAACAAATACTCTTTGTTCCTCACTGTGGTAGAAGATATACCCTCGTGAATATTTGGGATATCCAACAAATTTACACAAAACAGATCTTGCCTCGAGTTTGTCCGGTTTTTGTCTTTTGACATAGGCCGGGCAACCCCATATCTTTATAAAATTAAGATATGGTCTCTTCCCTTCCCATATCTCATATGGTGTGGTAGGCACAGATTTGGTGGGAACCCTGTTCAGTAGGTATGCTGCTGTTTCCAGTGCATATCCCCAGAAGGAAATAGGTAACTCAGCTACACTCATCATAGAGTGCACCATATCTAATAGGGTGCGGTTTCTCCGCTCCGATACACCGTTGTGCTGTGGTGTATATGGAGGAGTTAGCTGAGAGAGAATCCCATTCTCTTTTAGGAAGTCCAGGAATTCAATGCTCAAGTATTCTCCTCCTCGATCAGATCGTAGGATTTTAATACTTTTTCCGGTTTGGTTCTCAACTTCTTGTTTATATTCTCTAAATTTCTCAAAAGCTTCTGATTTGTGTTTCATCAGGAATACATACCCGAACCTAGAGAGATCGTCAGTGAATGTAATGAAGTACGAAGAACCATCCCTGGCATGTGTAGACATGGGACCGTATACATCACTATGTATCAGTCCTAAGAGTTCGGTAACTCTTTCTCCGTGTCCCGTAAACGGAGTTTTGGTCATCTTGCCTTTGAGACATGACTGGCAAGTGTCATAAGGTGAAAATTTAAACGGATTCAAATATCCATTCTTATGCAACTTAGCTAGTCGTGTCGCATTGATGTGACCCAGTCTACAATGCCATAAGAAGGATTCGTTCAGTTCAGAACTCTTCCTCTTGTGTGTGTTTGTTATGCTCAGAACTGTTGATTGATTTAGAACATAAATGCCATTGCATAACGTGCCTGATCCAACCAACTTTTCGTTACGGAAAATGTTCATAACATTGTCCTGTAATACAAAATTATATCCCTCTTTACTCAACAAAGAAACCGATATAATGTTGCATATCAGGTTCGGCATGTAATAGCATTCGTTCAGAACCAATGTATTACCAGTTGGTAATACAAGGTGATATTCCCCGACAGTCTTAGCTGCAACAATTGCACCATTTCCAACTCTTATGTCTTTATCACCTTCTCCAAGTTCTCTACCTTTCCTTAGCCCATGTAACTGATTACATATATGGGATCCTGACCCGGTATCTAATACCCAGGACGTAGAGCAAATGGAGAAACAGTTCTCTGTAACGAACACACCCGAAGAAAATGCATCAACATGTACTTTCTTCAATCGGGTGGCATGGGAATCCTGGTATTCCCCTATGTCCTGTTCATTCCTATAACTCTTATAAGAAAGAACGGAACCAACGTTCCCCAGCACAGTATAACATGCGGGTTCAGTCAATACATCCATATTATTATCTTTATTAGGGCATGACATGGTCGCTACCTGGAGAGAGAGAAGAAAACACTTTAGCGTTTGCTCTTGCAAGATCAGATTGGTTATTATCTTATCTAATCAGGATGGGTCCCACTGCTTTTTATCAAATCTTCCTTCAAACCCTAAAAAGAAAGACTAGCCGGGATTAATTACACACTGCAAGTTCGCCAATCTTTCAGCCAGGCCAGTGTCGGTACTTTGAGGGAGGTCCCCCGTGCTTTCGCACGAGCCTAATTAATGTAAACCTCGTTTTCCCAGAGGCGTAACCTCGTTGACACCTTTCTAGACACCTACTTGATCGGCTAATTGTAATGTGTAAAACTCTCCCGGGAGTAACTCTTACTCGCAGAGGGTATCGGGATCCAACTATCTCATAGAAGGTATGCAATCTCATTGCAAATTTCAACACTTGAAATTCCCGATAATATTTTGCCCCAAGCATCCTATGACCTTGACGGAGGTCAACAAACCACAGGGTGCAAGTCAAGTTCAACCCGTCATTTCTTGATTGAATCAAACCCACCCGCACGACCCTTGACGGAGGTCAACAAGGTCGTACGACTACCCTAATCCAATCTGCATCATATGCATAAGCAGATAAATACTAGTTAGCTACCGCACACTACGCCTTGACGGAGGACAACAAAAGTAGCACGAATACTAAGTAGGATTTATCTGAAATGACGGAGGGCTACGTCAGGTTTTTCTGAAAACCTATTGCGTAATGAACTTGATATCGTTGTAGAATCAAATGAAGTTTTGAAATGGAGTGATTTTGAGGCTTTTCTAGTTTTGCTAAAGGAGTCACTCCCGGTGAAGGGATCGTCGGTCCTTTCCTCGTCGAATGAGGTGTGGGATATATCATATATATCACTGTGCAAAGCAAAAAACTCTTAAAAGCAATCAAAAGACAAACCGAGTGTGTAGCATCTGCCAGTTATTGCTAAAGGAGTCACTCCCGATGAAGGGATCTCGGTCCTTTCCTCGTCGAATGAGGTGCGGGATATATCATATATATCGCTGTGCAAAGCAAGAACTGTAGCTACCTGTTTTATTTAAAATTTGATTCTACAACATCTTTGGTTTCTTTTCTTTCATTAATCACATTAATGAAGTCCCATCATATAAGTACCTAAACATCACAGATAAATACAACGTACACTTATGCCATCCGCATTCGCCTCGATGTCCCCTCGTGCACCGTTAGGTTAGGTAACTAACGACAGAGCAGGGCAGGGCTAGTGCGGGTGCAAAACATAAGTAACGTCTATACAATATATCATATATACTGTATCTATCACAGAACATCACATGATCACATCACAGATATCGCAGCAGAAGAAACATATGAAACATTGGATATACCAGGACGTCCGTGTTTTCAATACGAGCCAGTATAAAACACGGATTCCATGGTCGTGATGAATAGCCAATCCCACACCCCTAGACCCCTACGAGAGCGGTAAGCAACCCTGCCAATTCTAGGGTTAGAAGACCCGTACTCGACTCCTCGAGTTGGTCTCCCACTGGACCCCAGAACCCGGTTACTTGTGCTCCCCTCCTTGGGTCTATCCTAATGCGGAAAAGTAAATAATATACAAAGGGTGACAGCTTCCGCAACCTGGAAGTGCCCCAATAAAAGAATATTACATACAAGTTTTACATGAATGAAAATGAAAAACACTCATCTCACATAAAAAAAACCCCGGCTATTCGAACACGACGATCCAATATAACATATCCAGCAACACATAACATCACATGTCATCAACGTAAGTAAGTATGCATACCCCAATTGTCGTTGACGTATAGCAACGAAACCGGCGATATCGACATACTACACTTACGGTCACAGAAAAGAAAGTGTAAAACTGCAATATCTGGAATCCACATTCTCTCTCTAGACATCGTAAATGCGAAGTATCACATACCTCGTATTTCATGTCTTATAATGTGAATTCCACACATTGCATCACATTCCGAATAAACAGACAGTATTAAAGTTTTCGAACAACCGATCAAATACCCAAGATTCACTAAAGCTCAACACTTGAGCGAAGTTCAAAAACTTGGAGTGTGACACAGTAGTAGCGGTCCAGCCGTAGAAGGGTCAAGCCAACGCCTCACATGTGGCACGCCGTACTGCCCCAAACCCTAAGGTTCAAAGGGCAGTTCAAGACGGTCACATAATCGAGTTAAGGTTTGTTGTCTTCTAGAGGGACCACCGCAAAAAGACTTGCACGTATCTCCAAAGTATTTAAACCCCGTGAAAAGTGAGCAAATGATACTTGTTCAAACACTTCACTACTTTCTAATTTATCCGGAAAAGGCACGAAATCAAAATTCCGATCGAACAGACGAGTCCAAAAACATCTCCAGAATTTTTCAGCACCAAAAACAGATTAAAAATATCCTAAAAATTATACTAGCAGAAATAGACATTACAACATAAAAATTATACATTGATAGAGGGGTACGGCCGCGGAACCGCGGATTAAGCAAGCTTAGGCCGCGTTTCCGCGGCAGTAATGAGGGATCATTGAAATATTTTTATGCCGTAATTCTTAGTTTTTCCTGCTGTAATTTTTACATATTTTTAATTCTTAAAATAACCAGATTTTGAAAAAAGTCCAGAGAGCAAGCTAAAAGTCGTATTTTCGGTTCGATCGGACTTTTAACTTCGTAAAAAGGTCGCCTAATGTTCTAGGTCGGCTCTGGTACCAATGTTTGGTTAGCATAGCACCTCATGAAGGGTTTGGGAGCATCACATGAACCAAATAGGTAGTCTTTAGGGTGCTAAGCTAATGAACATAGAATCGTTCCTAGAATCGATTAGGGTTTCAAAATTTTCACATCGACATATGAAAGAAATGCTAGGGTTTAGAGAGTACAACCTTTGTAGCTCTCTACGCTAGACTCCTCGGCTACTTGGGGTTTGAAAGAACTCCGCTTGAACTCCTCGACGTCACCGATGATCCACCCGGAGTCCGCTTTGTCCAAGCTTGCGACTTTCTCCGATCAAATGAACGGAATCAAGTTAACACCCTAAACAAGTGGGCTAGACTTGTGTAGAATGGTGTTGTGGTTCTCTTTCTCACTTCAAAATCCAATCTTGATGAGTATATTGCTCACTACTAAGAACTAGAGAGCAAAAGAGATAGGTTGATGAAGATGATGGCTTTTTGAAGAAGATGATAACTATCTCTCTTCTTCAAAATAGAAAAATATATCAATATATATTTTCCATCTATCATCTCAAACCATGGTTGAATCATTATTGTACTAGAGTTAAAACACAAAAGGAAATTAACCAAAGGTTAAAAGGTGGGTGAGAATGGTTAGGTCAAAAGAAGAGTGTAGAAGAAAACAATAATGAACCTTTTCTTTCCTTTTATGTTTAAATATAAATACAATAATAATTCATAAATAAAACCATGGTGTGAGTCTTATATTGCCACCATTTTCATATATATACAACCATGATAAATGTATGTATGCATGTATGTATGTATACACATCCATATGTGCATGAAACAAGAATGAAAGAAAAACATACATGCATTCATACATCCATCCAACACAAGAAAAGATTTCTAGTGAGCAACTAATGGTTAAATGATAAATCAACACTTGATTTACCAATCCGGCCATATCTCATATGACCCCTACCAAAAGCAAGCTGCCCGATCAATATACGGTATCCTATACTCGCATTTTAATCGGGTCCATGCGCATATCGCATACGCGCACCACAACGTTACGCCTGGACTAGGAAACTCCATTGTGGGACTCTGAGACTCGTCAATACGCCAGCAGTGGGTGATGATCATATCAAGCACCCCCAAGCCGCAAGCGGTCAGCTAAACGTAACGGCCATCCGGGTATTGAGCGATCAGAAGAGAACAAGCGAACCTGCTAAAACTCCCGTCGAGCCGATCGGCGACACTTCCCGTACAGTCCGGTCTCCTCGTATGATATGTCGCATATCAAGTCTAGGGGTGGTAAACGTCAGACCCCAATAACCGATAAGTCGTGCCGATGTGAGGCTCATAACGGGTCGAGAAACTACTGGTAACACTTACCAGCAGATCTCTAATCAGCCCTGGCCAGGGACTTCCCTGTTACGGCCAATCGAGCACAGCGCAACATCAACCCCCAATACCGGGAGAGACGAAACCCCTCCTATCGCTCATTGCCTCCATGTGACTCGGGACTGTACCCAAAGACCACCGTTTTGCACGCCCTCATGGACGTGGTAAGGTGGAGATCAAAGCACAGTGGGAATCACACAAGACTCTATGACGATCTCGGGTCTACAGACTAACCTGCACAAGTGTCACCTGAGAACTGCCATCTGACGTGAGGTATAATACCATCTGGGAGTTCTCGGCGAGTCCGTCCAGTGTACCCAGTCTCCACTGAGCACCCGTATACCATCTCTGATGTCAAACACCAATGGATATGGGATCATCTATCGCCCATCTCATGGGTCGAGAAGCGTATACGCTAGTCTACACTGGTATATCGATGCCCCGTCTCGATACACCCATGACTAGGGACCTTGAAGGATGTACTTATGGACTACCATGTCCCACTAGTGTGATCTACATCACAGTCCAGGTAGTCAAGTACACATCCTAAGGGCTTTACCAACATGTAACTATAAGACAGTTTAAAGAGACAAGTGTACATGTTAAGATAAAGAGAAACCAGATAGCATACTATCATATCGAGCAAGAAATTCATCTCTATATATGTCCAAGCATCCAATATAATATACATCATCTGTACAATACTGGCCTCTAGGGCATACATACAACTAACAGTGCATACCTCAAATCGGATCGTGCCTCAAATTGGGCACATTCCATATCAACATCGTTCACTCTGCCACGTAACAAATACACGCGCGCGCAAGTTGAATGATGGATCGAAACGTCCTTAAACTAATATTCGCCCCTAAATACGGCGATAAAGGACCGAAATGTCCTTAAACTAGATATTCGCCTCAAATATGGCGATAATAGACCGTAACATCTTTAAACTAAAACAAATTAAGCCCCCAAATGCTCATACATATTTAAGTCGATCTTAATCTCAATCCAGATTAACGTTCCTTAAATCAACCCAAACCCAGATATAAAAATATACGGATTTGGACTAATCCACACCCTATGGGCGATGATATAAATTAGTCTCCGTATACAATCCACGGGAAACCTAAACAAACAAAAAAAACACGACACGAAGTGAACTTTCGGAGCAGGAGAAAGTGGTTTTTGCGATGCGGTAGCGTAATTAACTGCAGGGGCTTGCGCCTGCAGGGAAGGGCATCCCCACAATCAAAAACCCCTGGTAAAATGAGGGGAAATCTGATGAAGTCTGCTACAACGGCCGCATCCGTCCAAACCTCCGATATACGATGTCATAAATCAAATTGGCATCTTCGGAGAGGTGGACAGATAAATCCAAATAGCATTCCCCCCTAGAATTCAGGCAAGACGATCCATCACGGTTCATCTCTGTCTTCCGGCGGTAAACAGTCCCTAATGCCTTTAGATTTTACCCTAGCACCCCTTGGCCTCCCTCCACTACTCCTCTTCTATTTGATTTTCCTGCATACTAACAGAGAATTAAAATGAGTTTTTAAAACCAAATTTTAATGCATTTTTAATTCTCATTTTAATACCCTAAATCCTAATTCTATCATATAAATACCACCCTACATCCTAGTCTCTCTATTCTGAAATTTAGCATCAAAACTCTCAAAATTTTCTAAGTCAAAAAGTTGTACAAGTGGAGTTAGCCCAAGGTCGAGTTCCGGTGATGATTCGAGAAAATACGACGACACCACGATACCTTCAAAACCTTCCTCCACCTCTTATCTCTCTTTTCAATCGGTAAGTCCCCTCACTTCTCACCTCTTTCTATTCTAAAACGATCTTCTATTAAAACACGTCGGAAGCGGAGTTATTCCGATTTCCGATTCTAATTTCATTAAAAACCCAACTTTTCTTAACAACAAATCAACTATTTCTTTATATCTTGTTTAGAAACCATAAAACAACATTTATAACAAGTTTCAATTCAAAATAAAATGTTATGTAACTTGTATTACACTTTTTCGTTTAAATACCACCAAGTTTCACTACAACATTACTTCATCATATTACTCATATTACCTTTAGAAAACTCACGAGGTACTGACATACCTCATCACAACAGTCATCATGACATAGCATGATGGCTTGAAAATAATACTTTTGTGGCTAAGACGAATCTACAGTTAAGTACCATAAACTATCAAAACCGTTTTTTTTTTAATTGTTTTAATCAAATTCCATATGATTATGTCCTTACAACCCATTTTGGGGAATCCGATTTGGTTGGTGCGGGTTATTGCACATCTATCGGACTAGTAGGACGAGATGCAGACCTCCTCACGGAGCATCCGATCTCGATAGAATTTTTATTACAATTTTTAAGAAAACGTGATTTCTATTAATAAATAAATTCTATTTTTAATAATTATATATATATATATATATATTATCAAAATATCTATTTTAAATATATAACATATTCCATGTTTTCTAAATCAAAAGAAAAAGAATCACATTTCATGAAAACACCATCAAGAATCAATACAAGTCAATTTACATGAAAATACCATATACTATTCAATTTAGGTCTATATCTACTAGAATATCTCATCTTATAAAAATTACATCTATGAAAATCATAAAGACGATAAATAAACACTTGAGGTTTATTTTGAAAATATATCAAAACTATTTTTTCATAAAACCCCTCAAGTTATATTAATTTACAATAAGGACCCCAGTAAATATAGGTCTAGGCGGGACCAATTCTCTTGAGCCTCAGGGAGCTGGATAAAGTGGGTGCTTGCCTATTTAAGTTAGACAACTAAAAATGGGGTTATCAATAAGGTAACTGTCTTGGAAAAGACACAAATCCTGCCGTCCATGTGGAGCAGTTACCGATAACTTCAAAACTAATTCAAGACTTCAATACTGTTTAAAGTGTCTAACTCAATCTGAGTCTCAGTCTAATCTGAATACAATCTATTCTTAAATACAATTCAATTATAACTCCAATACAACATGAATCCATTTATACCAGATACAATCAATATCAACATGACTCGACCGAACCGAACCATGGATATACTCTGATTATATGACTATCCATTTATATCCATTCCGTTTACATGATATCATGGTTTCGGCAAGTTGTATACAACCATTCATTACATCGATACAATATACACTACGGGGTTTTAAAGGGGTAGATTGGTATGGAATGTATTAGAAGTGGCACGAGACTGTAACCATAATACACCTAACCTGAATACCGTGTTGTGGTTCTGTGGCTTAACGGTTCCTTGTGTTTTGTATACCTTAGTCCACGGGGAAAGTTGGACTCCTCTCGTATACACCGATACATTCTGTACCAAGCTACAAACAACCACGTTAACATAACTATATATAATTTACTTGTTCTATTCTATTCTTCTTTATCTCTTGGGACTTACCGAGCAATTGTTCGCTGACGACATTCCTATTCTATTCTTCTTTGGAATGTTGTCAGGAGGACCCGATTCTCTGGAGATTGAGCCCAACTCAGAAGACTTAGAGCAGTTCGCAGAAGACCCAGAGCTGTAGTCACTTGTACATACCTTTACTTTCAGTTCATGCCATTGTTTAGGCATTGCTTTCCATATTGTATTTATTTTTCAGTTGTATTGTAAAGAATGTTTAATAAATAAAAAGTTGTTGTTCATTTATAATTCATGTCTTTCTTGTGTATATTCACATTATATTGCTTGTTTACGCTTAACATATTTACTTCTGAGCAAATACGTCACGTGACCCGTCACGTCTCTTTGTCCGTACACCAGGAAGTAGGGCATGACAGGTTTTGTTGGTGGCCCATGCAGGTCAACTCTGCGTGGAAATCTACATAAACATATATGGTCAGTTCTGCATAGAAACCTAAGCAATATATATCATAAGAATCAGCAACTAAAACATTCTTTACATTTCCTATTCTTTGAATCTATCTTAACCTTATTTTTCTTTAAAGGTTATAGATTCCCTGAACAATATTAGCACCAACGTAAACGGCAACACCACACCACCACCTCTTCCATTTACACCTACCGCTGTAGCTACGATCAACGAGCAGACAGTACTATTCGAGACAATAAAAAGCCTATTGGAGGGACAGCAGCAACAAACGGCTATTCTAATGAACCATCCAGAAGCGGAAGCACATAGAGTGAAGCAATTCCGGGCACTGTATCCGAAGCAATTTTCTGTAAAAGTGAGCCCTTTGGAAGCTGAAGAATGGGCTCAATCCATTAAAGACGATCTGGCAGCAGCACAAGTGCCAGACATTGCTTGGGTGAGGGTTGCGAAGCTGCAACTTACAGATAACGCCCGAGTATGGTGGAAGACGGAAGAAAGCCGCCTTACTCAGCCGATCGAATAGAAGACATTTCGCGACATGTTCGACGCGAAGTACTTTTCAAAGACTGCCCGTTTTGATATGGAGCAACAATTCATCCAATTTCAACAAGGCTCTATGTGGAGCAAATCTGTGAATGAGTATAATGCCGAGTTCATTATGTTGAGAAGGTTCGCGGCACATCTCATACCGACTGCTGAAATCAGGGCCAGACGATTTCAGCAAGGGTTGGACCCAGAAATCCAAGCTACATTAGCTATAGGGGATTTCCCAACGCACAACTTAGCTCTGAAAGCTGCCCGAAGATATGAGGCAGTAGTGAAGAAGAAGGGCAGACCGCAATCTACCGGTATGAAGCGCCCTGCCGATCAGATGGCAGAAGGAGCCTCTTCCAGGCCATCGTTTGCACCAAGAAGACCGGGAGTAACTTTTAACTGGCCCAGTCCAGACTTTTGCATCTACTGCAGGAAGAATGGACATTTGGTGAAAGACTGCAGGCGTGCAAACGGACTGTGCTTAGTCTGCGGTTTATCCACTCACGATATCGGTGCATGTCCCCGTAGACTCAACCCGAATCCAGCATACAGACCAGCGATCACCTATCCATAGCGACCAGCAATCCAGGCACCTGCTCCACGTCTTGCTCTCCCAGCTCCACCTCCTCGTGGACCTACTGCACCTCCTACTCGTCTGTTCCATCAAACACAAAGGAACTTACCATAAGGATGGAGGAATGCTCCTCCGGTAAGGAGGAATGTACCAAGGCGACAGGCTTTCATAATGACTGTGGAAGAAGCTGAAGCCACTGGCCAAGTCATTACTGGTAACTTTTCATCTTTTAATTCTGTTCAATATTTTTTTATATCTATATATCTTTTTTCTATACCTAAACATATCCCACATAACTTAGGTATGATCTTAGTAGCCTCACTTCCTGCACTAGCACTCTTCGATACTGGAGCATCTCATTGCTTTATGTCGCAACGGTTCGTCCGAACTCATGCGATTCCAGTCAAACCGCTCGTATCCAGCTAGAATGTCAGTTCAGGGAACGGCATTTTAAAGGCAAAAATGGGAAACGACCTGTGTCTAGTGGTTGTCTGCAGCAGAGAATTCTATGTTGCTTCAAGGTGCTGGACATACCGAATTTCGATGTAGTTTTGGGTATGGATTGGCTAGGAACTTTCTACGCTACCATCGACTGTCGTCAAAGGAGGATATTGTTCGAGATTCTAGACCATCCGGTCTTTTATTTCAAAAGTGGAGACCATACTCTGGAACTTAGCACATATAATGCTAAGCCAAGGAAGGCAGTGATTGCAACTCATCAGGCAGAAGAAAACAAGCCAGAGGTAGTTTGGGAGGTCGACGACGTATTTCCTGAAGACACATCAGTTTGGCCTCCCAATCGAGCTCTTGAATTTGGAATTGACTTAGTACCTGGTGCACAACCAGTGATCAAAGCACCATATCGATTAAGTCATGAAGGTTTGAAGGAGATCCGTGCTCAATTAGACGAACTTCTGAAGAAAGGATGGATTCATCCCAGCACTTTCAGTTGGGGATCTCTAGTTTTACTGGTGAAGAAGAAGGAAGGTTCATACCGAATGTGCGTTGATTATAGAGCTCTGAACGAAGTGATTATAAAGAACAAGTATCCACTTCTGCGCATCGACGATGTTTTCGATCAGCTAAGTGGATCCTGCATTTTCTCAAAATTAGATCTTCGTTCGGGTTATCATCAGGTGAAGTTCAAAGAATCTGATATTCTGAAAACGGTATTTAGAACTCGTTATGGACATTATGAATATCTCGTGATGCCATTTGGAGTGACCAACGCACCAGCCATATTCATGAACCTAATGAATCAAGTTTTTCGAGAGTACCTAGACAGATATGTTGTCATCTTCATCGATGACTGAAAGTCTATCCTAGCACCATCATGAGGTTCTAGTAGCATCAAACATGTGGAATTTAAATTTTTCTAGGTGCTAAGCTAGACTAACCAAGATCTTAACTAGAATTTTAGGGTTTCTTATGATGATATCAAGAACTAAAGAGAAGGAAAGAGCATACAACCTTTGATGACCGTTTCCTTCTCTTCTAAAGCTCCGGGTTGTAGTCCACGCGACTCCACTAGGCTCCTCTTTGAGTTTGAACGAGCCTCCTCCGTAATCTTCGCGCCGAAGATGATTCACCCGAAGCCTTCTAGCTCAAGCCACCTCTTCACTAAACTATCTTTAGTGAAGGAAAAATACTACACTTGATTGCTAATCAAGTATAGGATAGTGAAGTAGGGGTTTGGTTTAGCTCACTAATTTGTTTAAAACTCCATGGTTCACATCAAGTGTGAGGGGTTGGAGTTTTGATGCATGAAGAGGAAGAAGAAGAAGAGGTAGAGAGTGTTAGTGATATATGCCCTAGAGGCCATTATTGTATCATACTGGATTGTATATTATTTAATGGGAGCTTGGGATATACACGGATATAGTAACAGTCTTGCTCAAAATGGTAGTATGCTGCCTGGTTTGTTTCTACCTCAATATGTGCATGTGTTTCTTTTAGCATATCGCTTATACATATTGGTAAAGCCCTTAGGATCTTTGCTTGATTACCAGCGTTGTGATGGCAGTCACATTAGTGGAGGCTGGGTAATCTATAAACACATCTTATACAGGTCCCTAGTCGTAGGATTATCGAGACAGGGCATCGATACTCCACAGTAGACTAGTGTATACGCTTCTCATCCCAGCAGGGGAGATGGTCTGTCCCACAGCCATCAGTACGTCGTACTGGAGATAGTATGCAGGTGCTCATTAGGTTATGAGTTCACTGGACAGGACTCATCGGGAACTGTTGGTGGCTATTACACTTGTCGTCGGGTAGCAGTTCCCAGGTGACATCAGTACAGCGTAGTCTGTCGACTTGACACTGATGCTTCGCCTCAAGTGTGTTCCCACTGTACTTTGATTACTACCCTACCACGGTTCAAAGGAGTCATGCAAACAGGTAGTAGTTGGGTGCAATCCCAAAGCACTTGGAAGCAGTGGCGGTTAGATAGGATTCGTCTCTCCCGGTATTGGGGGTTGATATCACGCTGTGTTCGGAAGGCCATTACACAAAGTCCTTGGCCAAGACAAGCGAGATTTACTGGTAGGTATTCCAGTAGTTTCTCAGGGTGTATTGGGCTACTCTCCGACATGACTTATTGCGCTATTAGGGGTCTGACTATTACCGCCCCCTAGGCCCGATATGCGATACTCTTAGACGAACAGACCGGACTGTACAGAGATTGTCACATTCAGGCTCAGTAGGAGTTCGGATGGGTTTTCCTCATCGGCCTTCTTATCGACATCTACCTGGGGACCGTTACGTGCAGCTAGTACCGCTTGTGGTCGTGGTTAAATCCACTGCCAGCGTAGTGTCGAGTCTTTAGAGTCCCACATAGAGAGTTTCCCTGCACCGGGCAAAAGGTGTAGAGGCCGTATGGTTTTACGGCAGGGCTTAGATCACTTACATGCACTTGTGCGCGTATGATGTTCTGGCGGATAATACTAGTGGGCTTTGGTTTAAGCCGGATCCTAGTATTATATTGATGGATCAGTTTCGTCTCTTTGTTTTCGTGTTTCTCAGAACACGAATGCGGGTATGTATATACGGATGAGAGGGGCATAGAAGAAGACACCTCATTAGGGTTTTGACCATTGACTTGATTAAAACAATTATGAGGTGGAGGAAAGTATTTGTTATATTTGTAAATGATAATTTAGGCATGGCTACTTGTTTTGACTACTTGACTTTGTTTGACCATTTGACTTGGCTTAACCACTTGACTTGGTTTGACTATTTGACTTAGATATTTTGTAAGATATTTTGTGACCTAGATATTTTGATGAGATATTTTTCATGCCATGCTTGTGTTCATGTCAAGTTAGCCATCTCATATTCATTTATCATTATCATTATCAAAAATGCTTTCTCTTTCCTCAAGCTAGCTCTCTTCTTCTTCCTCACATCAAAACCCTTAAAGCTCTCATGTGTTGAGAATCCTAGGGTTTCAAGAGACAAATAAATCCATCTTCATACTCTACATCACCCAGTCCATCAAGTTTAGCAAGCTTGTTGTCCTAGTTACCTCGGTTTTGAGGTGGAGCTCGGACTATAGACTCTCGGGTGGATCGTCTTTGACTCGAGGAGGTCGTCGAAGAAGCTACAATCCGGATCGATCCTTGGAGCCTACGTAGACGAGGAGGACAACGATGAAGACCCGAAGGACTTGTATCATGAGGTATAACATTCTTTCCGAGTAGTTAAATCTCATGTTGTTTGCTAGCTAGGGTTTATGGACGATCCTTGGTTCTAGTCGGTGTTGCGAAGCTCGTAAAAATCATTTTTTGCAAATTCCACCTCCCCGCGAATACGTGGGATGCACGACATCGACTTACAGAGAGCTCAAAGGAGAAACACAAGAAAATAACACAAGTGAAGAATGAAGTGAATATGGCTACCCCCTTTGCCCTCACTCATTTAACCTCATTTTCCACCTCTTTTTCTATTTTCCAAAAATAGAAAATCATGCCATGCTTCATTATATATATATAAAAAAATAATTAGTGAGCTAATAATATTAGTTAAGATATAATTGTATCAAATATAATATATATCACAATATTAAATCAACACTTGATTTAAAAATCCGGTTATATCACATATAACCGACCAATATCATTTATCTGTATATCACATTATCAAATCAACACTTGATTCGATAATCCGGTTATATCACATATAACTTGACCGACATCAGATAACTGGCAGATTACAATACGGTATCACATACTAGTATTTAATCAGCCCCTCCCCGCACATATCATCATATGTGCCCTACTACGTTTCGCTTGATCTGGGAAACTTCTGTGTGGGACTCTAAAAACTCGTCAATACGCCAGTAGTAGGTGATGATCACATCAGTCACCCACAAGCCGTCAGTGGTACTAGCTGGACGTAACGGCTACCCGGCATTGAGCGATATGAAGATCAACAAGAAAGCTTGTCCATACTCTCTATGAAGCCTATCAGTAACACTTACCGTACAGTCCGGTCTCTTCGTCTGATATGTCTCATATCATGTCTAGGGTGGAATCGTCAGATCTCAGTAACGTGATAAGTCATGCCGATGTATGGCCTATAATGGTTTAAGAAACTACTGATAACTCTTATCAGTAAAGCTCAGCAACAGCCCTGACCAGGGACTTCCAGTTATAGCCAATCGAGCATAGCGCAACATCAACCCCCAATACCGGGAGAGACGAAACCCCTCCTATCACTCATTTCCTCCATGTGACTCGAGACTGTACCCAAAATCCACCTGTTTGCACGAATCCTTTGAGCCGTAGTAAGGAGGAAATCAAAGCACAGTGGGAGCCACACAAGACTTTATGACGATCTAGGGTCTACAAACTAACTTGTACCAGTGTCACTAGAGGATTGTTATCTGACGATAGGTATACTACCAACTGGGAGTTCTCGGCGAGTCCTGTTCGGTGTACCCATTCTCTAATGAGCACTTGTGTACAATCTTTGATGTCAAAGACCAATGGTTATGGGACCAACCATCGCCCTATACAGGGTCAAGAAATATACACACTAGTCTATTCTGGAATATCGATGCCCTGTCTCGATATTCTCTCAACTATGAACAATTAAAGGATGTGCTTGTAGACTACACAAGTCCCAGTAGTATGATCTCCATCATAGTCCTGGCAGTCAAGCTACATCCTAGGGGTTTTATCAACATATGAGAGAGATAGTATAATAATACCAGTCTACATGTTAAGATAAAGAGTAACCAGATAGCATGCTATCATGTCGAGCAAGAAAGTCCTCTATATATATGTCCAAGCATCCATATACATCAATGTACAATAATGGCCTCTAGGGCATACATATTCCTAGCAATCTTCCACTTGCACTAAGGCCAGTTGTTGTAATATCTCATACCCAACATCCCGAATAGTCTCTCAAATTGCGTCTGGGGGAGGGGATTCATGAGTGGATCCGCTGTGTTGTCCTTCGTGTCAACTCTCCTGACCTCGATCTCCGATCGATCAACTATCTCCCAGATCAAGTGATACCGCCTAAGAATATATCTGGATCGCTGATGGGACCGAGGTTCCTTGACCAAAGCTACAGCTCCATTGTTATTACAATACACAGGTATTGGATTCACAATGGATGGAACCACACCAAGTTCAGCTATGAACTTCTTCATCCAGACAGCCTCTTTGGCAGAATCATTGGTAGCGATGTATTCAGCCTCCATCGTCGAGTCTGCTATGGTGTCTTGCTTGGAACTCTTCCAACACACCGTCCTTCCATTGAGGGTAAATACAAAACCTGAGACCGACTTACTGTCGTCCTTATCACTCTGGAAGCTCGAATCGGTAAAGAACTCCACCTAGAGTTCACCGTTACCATACACCAAGAACATTTCTTTAGTCCTTCTGAGGTACTTAAGAATGTTCTTCACAGCTGTCCAGTGTTGTTCCCCAGGATCAGATTGATACCTGCTCACTACACCTAGTGAGTAAGCTACATCCGGTCTGGTACATAACATCGCATATATGATAGAGCCTACCGCCGAAGCATAGGGTATTCCTTGCATGCGAGCCCTCTCCAGATTAGTCTTGGAAGACATCTCTTTGGAGAGAGTGATTCCTGAACAAGCGGGTAAATTACCACGCTTGGAATCTTCCATACCAAACCTCTTTAGTTTGGTGTCTATGTACCTGTATTGGGACAATCCCAATATCCGTTTAGATCTATCTCTATAGATATTTATCCCCAAGATGTATGAGGCATCACCAAGATCTTTTATGGAGAACTTATGTGATAAGAAGAGCTTGAACAAGTGTAGCATAGGAACATCGTTTCCTATCAAGAGTATGTCATCCACGTATAATACGAGGAAGACAACCTTACTCTCTACAGCCTTCTTATATATACAAAGTTCATCTATATTTTTTATGAAGTCAAACTCTTTGACAGCTTCATCAAAACAGATGTTCCAGCTTCGCGACGCCTGCTTCAATTCGTAGATGGATTTAAGCAGCTTGCTTACCTTTCCGCTGCTCCGACTATCTACGAAACCCTCTGGCTGTGTCATGTACACGCTCTCTTCTAAATCACCATTTAGAAAAACGGTCTTGACGTCCATCTGCCAGATTTCGTAGTCATGGTATGCAGCAATAGCAAGTAGGATCCTGATGGACTTAAGCATAGCGACAGGAGAAAAGGTTTCATCATAGTCGACACCAGGTCGTTGACGAAAACCTTTTGCTACAAGTCTAGTTTTGAAAGTCTCAACTTTTCCATCTACACTAATCTTCTTTTAGAAGATCCACTTGCTTCCAATGGGTTTTACCCCTTCAGGAGCAACTTCCAAAGTCCATAATTTGTTGGTGTACATGGATTCCATCTCGGATCGCATAGCACCCAGCCATTTTACAGAGTCTCCACTTATGATGGCCTACTCGAAACTAGTCGGGTCATCATCTTCCATGATACAATCCTCGCTCCTACCGTCTATGAGAAAAACGTAGTATCTCTCAGGTGGCTGAGGAACCCTACTAGATCTGCGGAGTGGCTGGGGTTCGTTGGGGACTATTGGGGACTATTGGATCCTCCGGTTCTACCAAATCGTCAGTAACAGTTTGTGTCGCTGGAACTTCTTCCAGTTCTACCTCATTGCCACTATTTTCTTTCACAAAAAGTTCCTTTTCTAAAAAGGTGGTATGTCGAGAAACAAACACCTTTTGTTCCTCTGTGTGGTAGAAGATATACCCTCGTGAATTTTTGGGATATCCTACAAACTTGCACAGAACTGACCTTGCTTCGAGCTTGTCCAGATTTTGCGTTTTAACATAAGCCGGACAATCTCATATTTTAATAAAATTAAGATATTGTCTCTTCCCTTTCCATATCTTATATGGAGTGGTAGGTACAGATTTGGTAGGAACCATATTCAATAGGTATATGGTTGTCTCAAGCGCATAACCCCAAAAGGAAATGGGTAACTCAGCATTACTCATCATAGAGCGCACCATATCTAATAGGGTGTGATTCCTCCGCTCTAAAACTCCATTGTGCTGTGGTGTATACGGAGGAGTAAGCTGAGAGAGAATCCCATTCTCTTTTAAATAATCCCGGAATTCCGTGCTCAAGTATTCTCCTCCCCGAACAGATCGAAGGATTTTAATACTTCTACCCGTTTGGTTTTCTACTTCGCACTTATATTCCTTGAATTTCTCAAAATCATCAGACTTGTGTTTCAACAGGAACACATGTCTGTATCTTGAGAGATCATTGGTGAATGTAATAAAATACGAGCAACCATTCCTGGCATGTGTAGACATAGGACCGCACATATCACTATGTATTAGCCCAAAGAGTTCAGTAGCTCTTTTTTCGTGTTCAGTAAACGAAGTTTTGGTCATTTTACCTTTGAGACACGACTGACAAGTTTCATAAGATGTAAATTCGAAAGGATTCAAATATCCATCTTTATGTAACTTAGCCAGTCATATCGCATTGATATGACCTAGTCTACACTGCCACAAGAAGGTTTCATTCATTTCTGAACTTTTCCTCTTATTTGTGTTCTGTATGTTCAGAACTGTACTTTTATTCAAAATGTATATACCGTTATATAACGTACCAAATCCAATCAACACTTGATTTTGGAAAATGTTCATAACATTATCCTCTAATATGATATTATATCCTTCTTTAGTTAACAAAGAAACCGATATAATGTTGCACATCATCTCTGGTACCTAGTAACAGTCGTTCAGAATCAATGTATTACCTGTTGGTAACACTAGGTGATATTCGCCAACTGCTTTGGCTGCAACAACTGCACCATTCCCTACTGTTAGAGATTTATCACCTTTTTCCAGTTCTCTACCTTTTTTTAGCCCATGTAACAAATTACATACGTGGGATACTGATCTGGTATCCAATACCCAGGACGGAGAGCAAACTAAGAAACAGTTCTTGGTTACGAACACACCCGAAGACGATGTATCAACATGCTTATTCTTCGTACGGGTGGCGTGGGAATCCTGATATTCCACTATTCGTTGCTCAGACTTATGACAGTCATAAGATAGAGCGGGTCCAACGTTCCCCAGCCTAGTATGAAAAGCGGGTTCGGTCAATACATCCATATTATTATCTTGATTAAGGCGTGTCATTGTTCGCTACCGAGAGAGAGAGAGAGAGAGAGAAGAAAACACTTTAGTGTGCGCTCTTACAAGATTAGATTGGTTATTATCTTATCTAATCAGGATGGCTCCCACTGTTTTTATCAAATCTTCCTTCAAATCATAAAAGGTAAGATTAGCCGGGATTAATTACATTCTACAAGTTCGCTAACCGGTCAGCCAGACGAGTGTCGGTACTCCGAGGGAGGTTCCCCGTGCTTTCGCATGGACATAATTAAAATAAACATCGTTTTCCTAGAGGCATAACCTCATTGACACCTTTCTAGACACCTACTGGATTAGCTAATTGTAAAGTGCAAAACTCTCTCAGGAGTAACTCTTACTCGCAGTGGGTATCGTGATCCAGCTATCATATAGAAGGTATGCAATCTCATTGCAAATTTCAACACTTGAAATTCAAATAATTGTGTTTACCTATAGCTTCTTATGACCTTGACGCTGGCCAACAAACCATAGGCCGCTAGTCAAATTCAACCCATTCATTTCTTGATTGAATTAAACCCATCCGCACGACCCTTAACACTTGCCAACAAAGTCGCACGTCTACCCTAATTCAATCACATCATATGCTGCAGATAAGCATTAATCAGCTATCGCACACTACGCCTTGACGCTAGACAACAAACGTAGCACGAATACTAAATAGCACTTATCTGAAATGACGGAGGGCTACGCAAGTTTTTAAGAAAACCATGAGCGTAATGAACTTAATATCGTTGTAGAATCTAGTGATTTGGAGTGTTTTAAGCTCAGTTTTAAAATCGAATAGTTTTGTAGCGTTTGCTAGTTTTGCTAAAGAGCTCACTCCCGGTGAAGGGGTCTCAGCTCTTTCCTCATCGAATGAGGTGCTGGATATTCTTAAAGGAATACCACTATGCAAAGCAAGAACTAGAGCAGCTATCAAAATTAAACGAGTGAGTTATAGCATTTGCTAGTTTCGCTAAAGAGGTCACTCCCGGTGAAGGGATCTCGGCTATTTCTTCATCGAATGAGGTGCTGGATATTCATCAAGGAATACCACTATGCAAAGCAAAAACTAGAGCTACCTGTTTTTAAAATTTTGATCCTACAACATCTTTAGGTTTCTTTTCTTTCATTAATCTCATTAATGAAGTCCCATCATTTAATGTTTTCGAAACATCACAGATAAATGAAACGAAAATAGAACGTACACTTATGCCATCCGCATTCGCCACGGGGCACCGTCATGCACCGTTAGGTTACTTAACTAACGGCAAAGCGGGGGCTAGACTAGCGCGGGTACAAAACATAAGCAACGTTTATTATATATCATATATATAATATAGCATTCGTCTCACGCAGTTATATGATCATATCACAGAACCAAGCAGCAGAAGCAACATATAAAATATTGTATATACTAGGATGTCCGTGTTTTAAATTTAGCCAGTAATGTAAAACACGGATTCCACGGTCTTAATGAATAGCCAAACCCACATCCCTAGACCACTACGAGAGTGGCAAGTAACCCTACCAATTCTAGAGTTAGGAGACGCGGTCTCAACTCCTTGAGATGGTCTCCCACTAGACTCTAGAACCTGGTTACTTGTGATCCCCTCCTTGGGTCTATCCTAATGCGGAAAAGTAAATAATATACATCAATAATGACATCATTCTCAACCCGGAAGTGTCCCAATAAAAGAATATTACATACATATTTTACATGAATGAAAATAAAAACTCTCATCTCACATAAAAAAAACCCGGCTATTCAATCACGGCGATCTAATAAACATATCAGCAACACATAATATCTCATGTCATCAACGTAAGTAAATATGCGTATCCCGAAATTCGTTAACATATAGCAACAAGATCGGGATACCCCACATATTACACTTACGGTCGCAGAAAAGAAAATGAAAAACTACAATAATTAGAATCCGCATATCCTTAGACATCATAAACGCGGAATATCTCATATTCCGGATTTCATGCCTAACCTATAAACCTTGTATTTTAGTTTCAAATTGAAAACACTTTTCAATTACTTTAGTCGGGTAATTCAACAGGATTCCCGACTACATTATCGAATACTCGTCGGAAACTTTAGCAGATGTGAGGGGTTGGAGTTTTGATACATGAAGAGGAGGAAGTAAAAGAGGTAGAGAGCTCAAGAGAGTAACACAAGAAAATAACACAAGTGAAGAATGAAGTGAATATGGATACCCCTTTTGCCCTCACTCATTCAACCTCATTTTCCACCTCTTTTTCTATTTTCCAAAAATAGAAAATCATGCCATGCTTCATTATATATATATATAACAAAATAATTAGTGAGCTAATAATATTAGTTAAGATATAATTATATCAAATATAATATATATCACATTATTAAATCAATACTTGATTTAATAATCCGGTTATATCATATATAACCGACTAATATCATTTATCTTATATCACATTATCAAATCAACACTTGATTCGATAATCCAGTTATATCACATATAACCTGACCGGCATCAGATAACTGCTAGATTACAATACGGTATCACATACTCGTATTTAATCAGGACCCCGCACATATCATCATATGTGCCCTACTTCATTTCGCTTGAACCAGGAAACTTCCGTGTGGGACTATAAAAACTCGTCAATACGCCAGCAGTAGGTGATGATCACATCAGTCACCCACAAGCCGTCAGCGGTACTAGCTGGACATAACGGCTACCCTGGAATTGAGCGATATAAAGATCAACAAGCAAGCTTGTCCATACTCTCCATGAAGACTATCGGTAACACTTACCGTACAGTCTGGTCTCTTCGTCCGATATGTCGCATATCATGTCTAGGGGTGGAATCGTCAGACCCAAGTAACTTAATAAGTCATACCGATGTCTAGCCTATAACGATTCGAGAAAACACTGATAACTCTTATCAGTAAATCTCAGCAGCAGCCCTGACCAGGGACTTCCAGTTATAGCCAATCGAGTATAGCGCAACAACAACCCCCAATACCGGGAGAGACAAAACCCCTCCTATCGCTTATTGCCTCCATGTGACTCGGGACTGTACTCAAAATCCACCTGTTTGCACGACTCGTTTGAGCCGTGGTAGGGAGGAAATCAAAGCACGGTGGGAGCCATACATGACTCTATGACGATCTTGGGTCTACAGACTAACATGTACCAGTGTCACCAGAGGCTGCTACCTGACAATAGGTATACTACCAAGTAGGAGTCCTCGGTGAGTCCTGTTCGGTGCACCCATTCTCTAATGAGCACCTGTGTACAATCTTTGATGTCAAACACCAATGGCGATGGAACCAACCATCACCCTATACAGGGTCAAGAAACGTACACACTAGTCTACTCTGAAATATCGATGCCCTATCTCGATATTCCCTTGACTAGAAACAATTAAAGGATGTGCTTGTAGACTACATACGTCCCAGCAGTATGATCTCCATCATAGTCCTGGCAGTCAAGCTACATCCTAAGGGATTTATCAACATGTGAGAAAGAGGCAGTATAATAATACCAGTCTACATGTTAAGATAAAAAGTAACCAGATAGCATGCTATCACGTCGAGCAAGAAAGTCCTCTATATATATGTCCAAGCATCCACTATAATATATATCAATGTATAATAATGGCCTCTAGGGCATACCTAACAACGACATCCTGGTGTATTCAAAGAGTCGGAAAGAGCATGCCGAGTATTTACGAATTGTCCTGGAGACTTTGCGACAGCATCAACTCTATACCAAGTACAGCAAGTGCGATTTTTGGCTAAATCAAGTCAGATTTCTCGGACATGTCATTTCAGGCGAAGAAATCTCTGTAGATCCAGCTAAAATATCAGTAGTAAGCGAATGGCCGACACTGAAGACAGTGAAGGACATTCGATGTTTCTTGGGTTTAGCAGGATACTACCGAAGATTTATTGAAGGATTTTTGAAGATTGCAACACCTCTGACCAAGCTCACACTTAAAGATGAAAAATTCGTGTGATCAGAAGCATGCGAACAAGCTTTCGTAGAACTTAAGTCAAGATTGACATCAGCACCTATTCTCATAATACCGGACCAATCTGGAGGTTTCGTAGTGCATTGCGATGCATCCAGTAATGGATTAGAATATGTTCTACATCAGCACGGCAAAGTTGTAGCTTATGCATCAAGACAGCTGAAGGTTCATGAGCGCAACTATCCGACGCTTGATCTGGAGTTGGCAGCCGTTTTCTTTGCACTCAAGATTTGGCGTCGTTATCTTCTTAGGGAACGGGTAGATATATACACAAACCACAAAAGTCTGAAATATGTTTTTACTCAGAAGGAATTGAATATGCGGCAGAGAAGATAGTTAGAACTTATGGCGGACTTCGATATCAACCTACAATGTCATCCAGGAAAGGTGAATGTAGTACCTGATGCACTTAGTCGCCAACCACTATTAATGAATCTCACCACACAGTGGAAGCTACAGCAAGATTTGAATCAGATGGAGATAGAAGTGGTCATGCCAGGTAACGCTTCAAGTTAGAGGAACTTACAAGTTCAGTCTACAATTATCAATCAGATCAAAGCAGCTCAAGAAAGTGATGCTCAGTTGCAAAAGATCAGAGAAAAAGTAGAAAGTGGACTTCAAACAGACTCCATCATTCAAGAAGACGGATCTTTGAGATACAAAAGCAGATTGTGTGTACCATAAGGTCCTGTTTGGGAAGAATTGATGAAAAAAGCTCACAGCTCTCCCTACTCAGTACACCCTGGTGGTACAAAGATATATAAAGATCTGCGACAACATTACTGGTGGCATGGAATGAAGCGTGAAGTAGCCAGAAGCATCGCAAAATGTTTGGTGTGTCAGCAAGTGAAAGCTGAACACCACAGGACTGCTGGTTTACTTCAACCGTTACCTATCCTAGAATAGAAGTGGCAACATATTACCATGGATTTTATGAATGCTCTTCCTCGCAGCACAAAAGGTAACGATGATGTATGAGTTATTGTGGATCGACTCACAAAGTCGGCTCACTTCATCCCATTTCGAGTGAGCCAATCTACCGAGACACTAGCAAAGAAGTACATGGAAGTAAGTATGAATCTAAGAAAGATTTAACTCTTCAAAGTGTACTATTTCTGATACCCATGAACTCATGCAGAAGATCGTGAGATTACATGAAGTACCGGTCTGCATTGTCTCCGATCGTGACACCAAATTTCGATCGCAATTTTGGCAGAGTCTGCAAGCTAGCTTGGGAAAAAGTCTGAACTTTAGCACAGCTCATCATCCACAAATAGATGGTCAGTCTGAGCGAACGATTCAGATCCTTGAAGATATGCTAAAAGCGTGTATGCTAGACTTCGGAGGATCGTGGGAAGATCACCTACATCTTGTGGAGTTTTCATACAACAACAGTGATGATGCTCGATATCGGCGATCTCCCAGATCGTGACACGTGGCAGATGACATGTCCCAGAGCTTAGAAGAAAGGGCCTACAGGGGCCGACCAGACCACCCTTGTGCCCGGCCAGCAAGCACAAGCTGGCTCTCCTCAGAGCCCCCATGCACAAATTGGCTTCCTCGGCCTCCCCGCTTGCCTCCGACTATCACAGGACCAAGATGCCTCGGCTCTCCTGCTCGCCCCCGAGCTCTCCCGCCGAGGCCATCTTCCTCGGTCTCATCGACCGACCAACGGTGCCACTCGCAGGCATAACTGCGCCTCCGCAAATCTCGCCATGCGCGAGATCTCTGCCGGCCACATCCCACATTCCATGCCATTACGATCCCCATTAACGAGCTTGTCTCGCCATTAATAGGAATATCCGCTTATCACGCGGGCGTGACGTCGAGAGCGTAACGGCCGGCGTGATTCTCGTGCCTGCCCCTTCATGCTGCCGCCGCTATACAAAACCCTCTCACAGAGGGATCAAGTAAGCCATTTTTACTCCACTAAGCCGTTACTCTGCTCAGATCTTGTTACTGACTTGATCGTCGGAGGGTCCTCGGTGGTACCAAACCACCCCGGGACTTCCTTGCACGTACTCGGTGCAAATCTCCTCCAACCCATTGAGATCCACACATCGCAGGAGATCACGCTCCAGATCAAATCCCAGACGTCAATCGTTACTATAGGCAGATCAACGGGAGACAACATCTGAAGGAGATCACACCCTCCATCAGCTGGCGCCATCTGTGGGAACGTAGATTCCACAAAAACAAAAGTTCGTCTCCCGATCTCCAACCACATGGCGAGCGATCACCCTGAAGATCCAAGCACCAGCCGCCGCCTCCCCCTCAACGGAAGCACGGATCATCCTCCGCCGAATACCCCACTGGGCCCTGTGCACATCAAAGAAGACCCCCACTGGGGAAAACTCCTTCAGCCTCTGCTACGGGACCGAGGCAATGGTCCTAGCGGAGATCGGGCTACCCAGTCATCGGGTCGAGCACTTCGACGACGAAGCAAACACCTCGGCGCTACGGACCAACCTAGACATCTTGCTGGAGAGGAAAGATCGGGCTCAATTTAGAGCCGCCGCTTACCAGCAACAAACTGCTCGATACTACAACGTGTGGGTCAAGCGTCGCTCCTTCAAGACCGGAGATCTGGCCTTGCGGCGGAACGAGTTCGTCGATCAAAGCAAGCTACACAAGTTTTCCTCAAAGTGGGACGGTCCTTTCCTTGTCTCCGAGGTACTCCCCGGCGGAGCCTATCGTTTACAAGATGCGGACGGACGCAAGTTCTCACGACCTTACAACGCCGAGAAGCTCAAGCTATACCAATGAGACCAAAGCCTATGGGTGTGTACCTCTCCTTTCGCAAGATGATGTAAATGTTCTCTAAAAATCCTTTCTATTTCAAATAAACGGAATGTTAGAGCATTGCAAAAAGAAGGAGTTCTGTCTTTGTGATCAAAGCCATCACCTAGAGGCAGCAATTGAGCAGCTTCGATGCTCGGTTATCCTTAGCAGGCCTCCTACGGCCTCTCCAACGCTAAGGATCAAAGCCCTCATATAGAGGCAGCCGCGCAGCTACCCTGCCCGGCTATCCCTGGCCTGTAGCTTCCCTACAAACAACGCCAGGGATCAAAGCCCTCGCCAAGAGGCAACCGCGCAGCTTCACTGCCCGGTTATCCTTAGCAGGCCTCCTACGGCCCCTCCAGCGCTAAGGATCAAAGCCCTCGTCTAGAGGCAGCTGCGCAGCTACCCTGCCCGGCTATCGCTGGCTGGTAGCTTCCCTACAAACAACGTCAGGGATCAAAACCCTCGCCAATAGGCAACCGCGCAGCTTCACTGCCCGGTTATCCTTAGCAGGCCTCCTACGGCCCCTCCAGCGCTAAGGATCAAAGCCCTCGTCTAGAGGCAGCCGCACAGCTACCCTGCCCAGCTATCCCTGGCCGGTAGCTTCCCTACACTCAACGCCAGGGATCAAAGCCCTCGCCAAGAGGCAACCGCGCAGCTTCACTGCCCAGTTATCCTTAGCAGGCCTCCTACGGCCCCTTCAACGCTAAGGATCAAAACCCTCCCTAGAGGCAGCCGAGCCCGACCCTTGCTCGGCTATCCCCGGCTGGTAGCTTCCTACCATGACCGACAGGGATCAAAGCCCTCGCCAAGTTGCACCATGCAGTAACCCTGCTCGACCCCATCCTAAACGATAAAAGCCCTCGCCAAGAGGCACCGGGTAGTAACCCCGCCCGGCCCCCATCCTTAGTAGGCTTCTTACATGCCCTCCCGCGCTAAGGATCAAAGTCCTCCCTAGAGGCGGTCAAGCCCGACCCTTGCTCGGCTATCCCCGGCTGGTAGCTTCATACCACAACCGATAGGGATCAAAGCCCTCGCCAAGAGGCACCAGGCAGTAACCCTGCTCGGCCCCCGTCCTGAAGGATCAAAGCCATCCCTAGAGGTAGCCGAGCCCGACCCTTGCTCGGCTAATCCCGGCTGATAGCTCACTACCCACGATGCCAAGGATCAAAGCCCTCGACAAGAGGCACCGAGAAGCTACCCTGCTCGGTCATCCCCGGCTGGTAGCTCCCTACCCACAACGCCAGGGATCAAAGCCCTCCCTAGAAGCAGCCGAGCCCGACCCTTGCTCGGCTATCCCCGGCTGGTAGCTCCCTACCCACGATGCCAGGGATCAAAGCCCTCGACAAGAGACACCGAGCAGCTACCCTGCTCGGTCATCCCCGGCTGGTAGCTCCCTACCCACGACACCAGGGATCAAAGCCCTCGCCAAGAGGCACCGAGCGGCTACCCTTCTCGATCATCCCCGGCTGGTTGCTCCCTACCCACGACGCCAGGGATCAAAGCCCTCACCAAGAGGCACCGAGCGGCTACCCTGCTCGGTCATCCCCGGCTGGTAGCTCCCTACCCATGACGCCAGGGATCAAATCCCTCGCCAAGAGGCACCGAGCGGCTACCCTTCTAGGTCATCCCTAGCTGGTAACTCCCTACCCACGACGCCAGGGATCCAAGCCCTCGCCAAGAGGAACCAAGCATCTACCCTGCTCAGTTATCCCCGGCCGGTAGCTCCCTACCCACAATGCCAGGGATCCAAGCCCTCCCCACGAGGAAGCCAAGCACATACCCTGCTCGGTCATCCCCGGCTGATGGCTCCCTACCCATGACACCAGGGAACAAAGCCCTCGCCAAAAGGCATCTGAAGCCCTCGGAGTGAGGACACCAGGCTCTCTTCGGCTTGACACATCTGCAGCGGGTAGCCTACTGCCCATCAAATACCGTGGATCTGAAGCACAATCCAAGAGACACCAGGTCTATATAAGCCTGAGTGACCCCCCTCGACTTCGGGACTATGGAGATACCTTATTTCAGCCTTTTTGCATGCTTAGCAAGTGATCGAACTCAACTCGATGTACAATCGCCAGACGAAGAACTGACCTGACATGGAAGCTAAACAGTGCAAGTCCGAATATTCTACGAGTATTCTTCACAAACAAAGGATAATACGCAAGCAATGAAACAACAAAAGTTTATTCGCACAAACAAAATTCTTTACAAGGGTATTGGGGGCTCCCCAGCCTTACAAAATTCCGGATGAGACAAAATAAAAAAAGCAGGAAGACAAAGGGATTCAGGCCTTGGGCCAGGCGCAACCCCGGGAACCCTAATATCTACCACGGCTCGGGCAGGGTCCTCGGATACTTCCTCGTCATGGACCTCTTCTTCTCCGAGGTCATCCCCCTGCTCGTCGGCACCCGTGAGGGGGTATTCGGCCCGGAGCTCTTCATCAACGAACTCCGGCATCTGGGCCATGACGCCATCGAGGGCCTCATGCCAGATGTTCATAGTGGCCACGGCTAGGTTGGAGTAGTAGTCCTTCGACTTCTTATAGTCCTCCACCGCCTTAGCCGCGCCGAGATTGGCCCGCTGCGCCTCCTCGGCCGCCACCTCTAACTCCTTCCGGAGGGTCTCCACCGTCTTCTTCATGGTGCCGACGAGCACCCTGGCGTCGTAGAGCTTGGCCTTGGCGGCCAGGGTGGCTTCATGGTGCCAGCCAGCCTCCTGCTTCGAGGCCGCCGCCGCCCGCGCCGCAGCGGCCACCTCCTGTTTCCCGGCCGCCACCCCGCCCTCCAGAGTGGCGACCCTCGCCATCGCCGCCTCCAGCTCCCGCTTGGAGCTCTCCTCCAGCGAGGTAAGCTGGCCCGTGGCCTTCATCGCCGGGGTTATCACCTCTTCCTCCATGCGGATGGCGAGGGCGACATGTTAGAGGACCTGAGATAATCAAAGAGAGGTCGGAAAGACAAAGGAGGCACCAAATCTCACGAATAGCCGAGCGCTTACCTGCACGGCCTCCTGGGAAATGGATGCCATCTGACCTCTGAGGTCCCCCCGGGGACCCTGCCCCCTGCCGACTTCTCGATGTCGAACAGCAGGCTGTCGGCGACGGCGAGCCCTGAGGGCACCGCAAAGCAGAGGCCCTCCTCCTCCACCATGATCGGGGAGGCCGGGGTCCGAGGAACCCTTCGGTGGACCCTCTTGAAAGGAGGGCTGATGGAGACCCGGTCTCCCCCTCCGAGGTTGGGTCCTCCAGTTCACGCACCCGCTTCCGGCTTGACGCTTTGCTGGACTCCGGGGAGGGACCCGCCCCCGAACGCTGAGGAAGTACGGCCATCGGAGGCACCGGGACGGCGGCCAAAGGAACTGGGATAGGCTTCGAGCGGGAAGAGCTGGCGCCTCCGGCCTTCGGGCCCTTCTTCGGCTGCCGCATGGAGGCTCGAAGTTTGTTCATATCCATAGGTTCTGCACAAAACAAGATGCAGTGGAGTCAGCGCCGCATACAAAAATAAAGAAAAATGCAAGCCTAACTCAACGACGAACTCGACAGGGCTGAGCCCGGCCCAACTCAAGGCCCACTCAGATAGCAGCACATCAGGTCAGGGAATAGGCTCCCACGACGCCACTCTCACCGCGTTGGGGTCATTGAACTGATTTCTCGGGAAGCACTTATCCCTTGACCATTGGGTCAGCACGGGCCAGTCCTCACCCTCGGGCGGCGTAACAAAGAAGAAATTCTTCTTCCAGTCATGGATAGAAGAAGGCAGGACTACAATTCCTGACCCGGCGGCACCCCCTGTCGCTTCCTAAAGGAGAGGTAGACCCACCTCGGGTCGCCCGCTCGACCCCCAGGATGATTTTTGAAGAGGAGAGAGGAATCAAGGATGGAGAGACTGAAGGGGGCCGTCTGTAGCTTCAAGCGGACCAGGAACCCGAGGAGGATCCTCCATGAGTTCGGCACTAATTGGCTCAGAGCTAACCCGAAGAAGTTCAGCGCATCGATGACCTCCAGAGGGAAGAGCATGCGCATTCCGCCCCAAAAGGCTTCCAGGTACAGGGCGATCTCCCTACCCCGTACTTGGTCCGCCCTCTCTCCTTCCTTGGCTAAGCGAAGCGTATAGCCAGAAGGGCTTTGGAAGCGAGCCCGAGCATTGGTGAGCTCATCTTCGTACCTCATCAAAGACGACGCGCCAGGAGCGGCGTCCGCCGCCTCCTCCCTGGGGACTGCCCCAGTCGCACAATCCCGGGAAGAGGATCTGACCCCTGCTCCCCGGGAAGACTCGGGCTCGACTGGAGGGTCCCTAGAGCCTACTTCCACCACATCTACAGACTTTACAAAGGAAGATATCTAACCTGGAGAAGAGAGATCCTCGGGAGGCAAAAGCAGAAGAAAGAAGAAGAGCGCCGAGCTATCAGGACTTAAAGCGAGGAAAGTATGAAGAGATAGGGGCCCTGGAGTGGACCTCATCCCTATTTATTGCTGCCATCGCCCTCATCCAACGGCGCCCTTCATCCCCCGCCAAAACGACTCCTCGCGTCAAACGACCCCGATTGCTCCGCCTGTCGCTCCAGCATTGGGCCGCATCCCATCAGACGCCGCAGGTCTGCAACACGTCGCGTCGCCCAACCGACACTCAACACGTAGATCGTCGCTTCAGTGACGGAACGCATGAACCGGCGCACCTTTCTTAAATGCAGAGATCTCGCCCATGATTCACTGGTAGAAAAGACAACAGATTGCCCGGGGACACGTCCCGACGATATCTTCGAAAGGAGCTCACCCCGGGTGGCCCGGCAGTCCACTCTCGACCTGACCCGTCAGCTGGTCGGGATGAAAGTGGGGGGCTAATGATGATGCTCGATATCGGCGATCTCCCAGATCGTGACACGTGGCAGATGACGTGTCTCAGAGCTCAGAAGAAAGGGCCTATAGGGGCCAACCAGGCCACCCCTGTACCCGACCTGCAAGCACAAGCTGGCTCTCCTCAGAGCCCCCATGCACAAATTGGCTTCCTCGGCCTCCCAGCTCGCCTCCGAGCTATTACAGGACCAAGATGCCTCGGCTCTCCCGCTCGCCCCCGAGCTCTCCCGCTGAGGCCATCTTCCTCCGTTTCATTAACCGACCAACGGTGCCACTCGCAGGAATAACCGCCACTCCGCGAATCTCGCCATGCGCGAGATCTTCGCCGACTACATCCCACGTTCCACGCCATTACGATCCCCATTAACGAGCATGTCTCGCCATTAATGGTAAGATCCGCTTATCACGCGGGCATGACGGTGGGAGTGTAACGGCCGGCGTGATTCTCGCGCCTGCCCCTGCATGATGCCGCCGCTATATAAATCCCTCTCACAGAGGGATCAAGTAAGCCATTTTTACTCCACTAAGCCGTTACTCTGCTCGGATCTTGTTACTGACTTGATCGTCGGAGGGTCCTCGGTGGTACCAAACCACCCCGGGACTTCCTTGCAGGTACTCGGCGCAAATCTCCTCCAACCCATTGAGATCCACATATCGCAGGAGATCACGCTCCAGATCAAATCACAGCCGTCAATCGCAGCCATAGGCAGATCAACGAGAGACAACATCTAAAGAAGATCACACCCTCCATCAAACAGCTACCAAGCAAGTATTAGAATGGTATCCTTTGCAGCGCTCTATGGAAGGAAGTGTCGTTCACCATTAAGTTGGGACGACATCAGAGATAGAGAACTCTTTGGACCTGAGATGATAGTGGCGACTGTAGATATAGTTCGCACTATCAGGGAACGAATGCGCATAGCCCAAGATCGACAGAAGCACTGGGCAGATGCAAAGTGCCGTCATTTGCAGTTCCAGCCGGGAGATCATGTCTTTTTGAAGATTTGTCCAAACCGTGTAGTGATTCGTTTTGGAAGAAGGGGTAACTTAAGTCCAAGATACATTGGACCGTTCGACATACTCGAACGAGTCGGAGAAGTGGCATACCGTTTGGCACTTCCACGCTCATTGGAAAGAGTGCACAATGTGTTCCACATATCCCAACTCAGAAGGTATGTGAATGACCCCAGTCACATTCTTGATCACTCCGAGCTCACTGTACAGACGGATTTATCTTGTGGGCAATAACCTGTTGAAATCCTGGACAGAAAGGTGAAGTCACTTCGGAACAAGGAAGTAAACTTGGTTCAAGTGATGTGAAGAAAAGACACACCAGGAGAATCAACGTGGGAAAGAGAAGACGACATGCGTGATACCCTCACTTGTTTGTAAATTAGTCCTTAAATAATTATAAATTTCAAGGACGAAATTTTTGTAAGGAGGGTAGAATATAACGACTCTGTTTATAATGTACAAAATTTGTTTAAAGTTAAAGTACTAAATGGAGTATTTGCAACCCTGGGTATGCTATAAGTATTTGATTTATTTTAGAACAGCAAGAAAGTACTTGTAGCTCATTGGTAAAGTCTTGCACTGCTGTGACGTAGCCTCTGTGTTCGAATCTCCTCAGCCACATATTATTTTTGCTGATTTTTCTTTTAAACTTTTTGGAAGCCCAAAAGTTTACACGTGCAACACACGTAAGAATGAAAATTCTCAGAAATCAAACATGTGGAAATTGTTAATTAAACAGACCCCGACACGTGGCAGCAATCCCACACCCCATCTCACCAAGATGGCTGGCTAGATTGGACTCTGGGCTGGCGCCGCTGGGCCCTCCGTCCCTAATGCCTTCAAATTTTACCCTAGCACCCCTTGGCTTCCCCCCACTACTCCTTTTCTATTTGATTTTCCAGCACATTAACAGAGAATTAAAATGACCTTTTAAAACCAAATTTTAGTGCATTTTTAATTCTCATTTTAATACCCTAAACCCTAATTCTATCCTGTAAATACCACGTTACATCCTAGTCTCTCTATTCTGAAATCTAGCATCAAAACTCTCAAAATTTTCTAAGTCAAAAAGTTGTACAAGTGGAGTTAGCCCAAGGTCGAGTTCCGGCGAAGATTCGAGACAAATCCGACGACACCGCTACTTCACGACGCCTTCAAAACCTTCCTCCACCTCTTATCTCTCTTTTTAATGAGTAAGTCCCCTCACTTCTCACCTCTTTCTATTCTAAAACGATCTTCTATTAAAACTCATCGGAAGCGGAGTTATTCCGACTTCCAATTCTAATTTCATTAAAAACCCAACTTTTCTTAAAAACAAATCAACCATTTCTTTATATCTAATTTAGAAACCATAAAACAACATTTAGAACAATTTTCAATTCAAAATAAAATGCTATGCAACTTGTATTACACTTTTTCGTTTAAATAGCGCCAAGTTTCACTATGACATTACTTCATCATATTGCTCATATTACCTTTATAAAACTGACGAGGTAATGACCTACCTCATCACAACACTCATCATGACATAGCACGATGGCTTGAAAACTATACTTTTGTAGCTAAGACGAATTTATAGTTAAATACCATTAACTATCAAAACCGTATTTCTTTTAATTGTTATTATCAAATTCCATACGATTATGTCCTTACAACCCATTTTGGGGAATTCGATTTGGTTGGTACGGGTTATCGCATATCTATCGGACTAGTAAGGCGAGATGCAGACCTCCTCACGGAGCATCCGATCTCGATGGAATTTTTATTACAATTTTTAAGAAAACGTGATTTCTATTAATAAATAAATTCTATTTTTAATAATTATATTTATATAAATATTATCCAAATATCTATTTTAAATATATAAAATATTCCATGTTTTCTAAATCAAAAGAAAAGGAATCACAAGTTTCATGAAAACACTATCAAGAATCAATACAAGTCAATTTACATGAAAATATCATATACTATTCAATTTAGATTTATATCCACTAGAATATCTCATCTTATAAAAATTACATCTATGAAAATCCTAAAGACGATTAATAAACACTTGAGGTTTATTTTGAAAATATATCAAAACTATTTTCTCATAAAACCCCTCAAGTTATATTAATTTACAATAAGGACCCTAGTAAATATAGGTATAAGCGGGACCAATTCTCTTGAGCCTCAGGGAGCCGGAGAAAGTGGGTGCTTACCTATTTAAGGTAGACAACTAAAAACAGGGTTATCAATACGGTAGTTGTCATGGAAAAAGACATAAATCCTGCCGTCCATGTGCAGCAGTTACCGGTAACTCCAAAACTAATTCAGGACTTCAATACTATTTAAAGTGTTTGACTCAATCTGAGTCTCAGTCTAATCTGAATACAATCCGAATACAATCCATTCTTAAATACAATTCAAATATAACTCCAATACAACATGAATCCATTTATACCAGATACAATCAATATCAACATGACTCGACTGAACCGAACCATGGATATACTCTGATTACATGACTGTCCATTTATATCCATTCCGTTTACATGATATCATGGTTTCGGCAAGTCGTATACAACCATTCATTACATCGATACAATATACATTACGGGATTTTAAAGGGGTAGATTGGTATGGAATGTATTAGAAGTGGCACGAGAATTTAACCATAATACACCTAACCTGAATATCCGTGATGTTGTTCTGTGGATTAACGGTTCCTTGTGATCCATATACCTTAGTCCATGGGGAAAGTTGGACTCCTCTTGCATAGACTGATGCATTCTGTACCAAGTTATAAACAACTACGTTAACATAACAAACATAACGATATATAATTTACCTGTTCTATTCTATTCTTTTTTATCTCTTGGGACTTACCGAGCGATTGTTCGCTGATGACATTCCTATTCTATTCTTCTTTAGAATGTTGTCAGGAGGACCCGATTCTCTGTACATCGAGCCCAACTCAGAAGACTTGGAGCAGTTCGTAGAAGACCCAGAGCTGTAGTCACTTGTATATACCTTTACTTTCAGTTCATGCCATTGTTTAGGCATTGCTTTCCATATTGTATTTATTTTTCAGTTGTATTGTAAATAATATTTAATAAATAAAAAGTTGCTGTTCATTTACAATTCATGTCTTTCTTGTGTACATTTACATTATATTGCTTGTTTACGCTTAGCGTGTTTACTTCTGAGTAAATACGTCGCATGACACGTCACGTCTCCTTGTACATACATCGAGAAACGGGGTGTGACATCTTGATTTCTTAATACCACTTTTTCTTAATATTCCTTGTCTTGATATTTCTTATAAATGCGGGGCAACCCCATCCCGAGAGGGGGACTCAAGGGCCAAATCAGTCCTATAGGCTGAGGCCCGATAGAGCTAGGGGAAGGCACCATTCCCCCTCTTCTTTACCCCCGATTATCGCTATACCGGCGATTATGCCGAGAGGTTCGACCAGTATATGGGGGATGAGAGCCGCATCCTAAAGAAATATCCACTTCACTTTGAGTGGGGCGATCAGCACCGACGTTCATTTGCTCTCTTCTGGGATCAGGCTCGGGTACTAATATATATTTTCATTTGACTTATCCAATATATTTATTATTATTTAACACTTGCAATTTAAATACATTATTTTCTTGTATTTGTAGTTGAATTATGACTTTCAGCCTATACGCGACCTTGATCACCCAGAGAGAGTGCTCGATCTTCACGCTCTGTACCAGGGCCTAATGTGTAAGTCTACGGTAGCGCCCCGGCCATCTAACAGACGCCAAATACGGAACAAAAACTTTTACAACTGGCGCTATCGCGTACTATAACCCGGATATGCCATTAAAGCTAAACTAACAAACTACAAAGTGGGTAGAAATGTTATACCGAACGATCCGAGTCCTTCGGTCTTCAACCATCATCCCACGGTTTGTTGCGGGTGCTCCGATCTCCTGAATCTTCAGTGTTCTCGTCCAGGTGGCACCACGTCGACGGATCTTTAAACGGGCTCCCGCCTCTGAACCGAGGCAACTCGATCATCAAGTTTGCTAAGAGAGATGACCAAAATTGATGTAGATAATGAGTAGAACACTTTGTCTCGTTACGTCCAAAGCTATGGACGAACGGTTAATGAAGTTGCCTTTTGGATCGATATAAAATGAGAAATTGAGTATACTAATTTCCATGAACCAAAATCCTTAATCTTTTTCAAATGAAATCAATCATATCTTTTGCAAGAGGGGGCCGACAATATTTATGGAGGAGGGAGGTGAGTGTAGGAAAGGGTAAGGTGACTATAAGATTAAAGAAGAGAATGAGTCACAAGACACCTTGCACAAAACGTTAATTGCAAACAAATGAATTATCTAACCTAGTCATCATGCATTAATTGCACAATAAATGCACAAATGACTCACTAGCCTAATCACCTCTTCAAGAAGCCTCTAGAAACATCCACACTCATGACTCACCCTCAAGACGAAAAGATAAATCCGCATTTAACCGAATGTTAAAAGCGGGTGATAGAAAACTGGAAACTGGCAACTTCCAAAAGCGATCCTGAAACGAATTTCAGGATAACCCCGTATCAGTATAAACATACCCGCATTTGTATTATGACCGAATACAAATGCAACTGAGATAAAGATATTATATCTACACAGTATAATACTCGGATCCGGCTTAAACCAAAGCCGACCAGTATTATCTGCCCGAAAAATGACACGTGCGAAAACGCACGTGCATTTTCCGAACCTTGCCATAAAACCATACGGCCTCTACAACGTTTCGCCCGAACTTGGGAAACGGTCTGTGAGGGACTCTAATGACTCATCAACACACTGGCACTGGGTATAACCACTAGCACGTCAGAGGTACGAGCTGTACGTAACGGTTGCCTATGTATTGATTGGAAGGGAAGCTGACGCGCGAACTCATCCATAAACCCTACTGAGCCTAACAGTGACAATATACATACAGTCCGGTCCGTTTGTCTAAGAGTATCGCATATCGAGTCTAAGGGGGTGGATAAAGTCAACGCGATGATTCTTGTCGGTATGAAGCCCATCACCACCTGAGAAACTACTGATCCAAATCAGTAATTCTCCACTAACTCGGCCGAGGATTTCTAGTGATGGCCACCCGTGCACTGTGCGACATCAACCCCCAATACCGGGAGAGACGAATCCCCGACGATCCGCTCACTGCCTCCATGTGGCTCGGGACTGTACCCAAAAAATACCTGTTTGCACGACTCCTTTGAGCCGTGGTAGGGTAGAAATCAAAGCACAGTGGGAACTCACACGAGACAAATGACGATCTCAGGTCGACAAACTAACCTGTACACATGTCACCAGGGAACTGCTATCTGACGATATGTATAATACCAACTAGCATGTTCCCGGCGAGTCATGTCCGGTATACTCATAACCTAATGAGCACCTGTATACATCTTAAGTGATCCAACTGACACCAGTGGCTTGTGAGACCGGCCACCGCCCCTCGTCGGGGTCTCGACTGTATACACTAGTCTACTCTGGAGTATCGATGCCCTGTCTCGAAACTCCCACGACTAGGGACACTTTTAAGGATGTGCTTATAGACCCCAGCTCCCACGTATATGATCGCCATCATACTGCTGGCAGTCAAGCAAGAATCCTATGGGCTCTATCATCATGCAATAGTGAACTAAAGCATGTATACGATGATAAAGACAAACCAGATAGCATACTATCATCTCGAGCAAGACTGTCATATCGGTATAGGTCCTGCCTCAATCATTGCAATCACGGACCTGCGATCCAATAATTGACTTTGAAGGCACTATATCCAACAATCTCCCACTTGCACCTAAGGCTAATTATTGCGATGTCGCATACTCACAGCCTGTGAGATACCGAACACCCAACTTCTCTACTAATCAGTTTCACAAAGCTAGTTTGTAAAACTCTTGTGTTCGAGAAATAGCCTCAGTGAGTGGATCCGCCTTGATGTTTCTTTCTATATCTCTCTTAATCTCAAGTTCGCGGAGAAAACCATCTCCCGAATCGAGTAATACTTGTCTTAGAATATGTCTGGATATCATATGGGACCTAGTTCATAAATGAACTTCAAATCCAAACTTCTTAGACGGTATCGATAACTGAACCTAATCAGTATCCAGCACCATGCCTCCCACAGTATCCTCTTGGACCACCTGTCCATAATACTGTCCCTCGTCAGAGGGAAAACTATAACTCTGACAATCACTCTGTCATCCATGTCACCTTGGAAGCCTGGAATGATAACCGTCTCTCGAAGGAGGCTGCCGTCATCAAATCCTTAGAACATTCACTTATGTTCTAAAACTGCTTCCTTATGTTTCTTCAGGATTGGATTAATATAAACTTATTGCATCTAGTGTAAAAACAACATCTGGTGTGGTACTTGACATCTTACGATTGACTCAATTGTCTAATCATGTGATCTGCCAATCATGCACATCCCTCTCCCCTTTAGTCTGTAAGACACCTTTAGAGAGGGTGACTCCATCACCTGCAGGTACACCACCATGCCAGGAGTCATCTATTCTAAATACCTTTAGAATACTGTCAAAGTACCCACATTAGGAAACTACCCAAATCTAGATCTAAAACCGTAGATCTAGAAACCAGAATGTCTAATATTATATCCATATCCTGTGTGGAGAAACAACTGTGTGACGACCACAGTACAACCGATCGTAGTATAGGAATTTTACTTCCTACTCTGTGTATGTCATCCAAATACCAGGACATCACACCCAACTACCTTCTTAACAGATCCATCCCCTATTCTGATGAAGTCAAAACCATGACTGTCACATCAAAAATTAGATGATCTTATCTCCGCTATCTATGCTCAAGTCTATAAATAGACATGAGCTACTTGTCCACTATACTTCCGCTACTCCCACTGACCACAACAACCCTCTGACAGAATAATATATACGTGCACTTCTAAAGCTAGTTTAGAACGACGCTATACATTGTTAGTTATATGTATGCCCTAGAGGCCATTACTATACATAGGATGTATATTGTAGTGGATGCTTGGACATATATAGGGAGGACTTTCTCGCTCGACATGATAGTATGCTATCTGGTTGCTCTTTACCTTAACGTGTACACTGATTGTCTCTCTGTTACATGTTGGTAAAGCCCTTAGGATGTGTACTTGACTACCTGGACTATGATGTGGATCATACTAGTGGGGACATGGTAGTCCATAAGTACATCCTTCAAGGTCCCTAGTCGTGGGTGTATCGAGACGGGGCATCGATATACCAGAGTAGACTAGCGTATACCTTCTCGACCCATACAGATGGGCGATGGATGATCCCATATCCATTGGTGTTTGACATCAGAGATGATATACGGGTGCTCAGTGGAGACTGGGTACACTGGACGGACTCGCCGAGAACTCCCAGATGGTATTATACCTTACGTCAGATGGCAGTTCTCTGGTGACACTGGTACAGGTTAGTCTGTTGACCCGAGATCGTCATAGAGTCTTGTGTGATTCCCACTGTGTTTTGATTTCCACCTTACCACATCCAAGAGGGCGTGCAAAACGGTGGTTTTTGGGTACAGTCCCGATTCACATGGAGGCAATGAGCGATAGGAGGGGATTCGTCTCTCCCGGTATAGGGAGTTGATGTTGCGCTGTGTTCGATTGGCTATAACCGGAAATCCCTGGCCAAGGTTGCTGAGATTTACTGGTAAGTGTTATCAGTAGTATCTCGAACTGTTATAGACCTCATATCGACACGACTTATCGAGCTATTGGGGTCTGACGTTTACCACCCCTAGGCGAGATATGCGACATATCAGACGACGAGACCGGACTGTACGGTAAGTGTTACTGGTTGGATTCACAGGAGTGTGAGCGGGCTTGCTCGTTGATCTTCTGATCGCTCAATACCCGGATGGCCGTTACGTTTAGCAGACCGCTTGCGGCTTGTGGGTGATTGATATGATCACCACCTACTGTCGGCGTATTGACGAGTCTTTAGAGTCCTACACAGGGGTTTCCTGACTCAAGCGAAACGAGATAGGAGCGCATATGAGATATGTGCGGGACCGAGAATAATACCAGTATGTGATACTGGTATTCTATTCTCGCGGTTTGTATCATTGGACGGTTATATGAGATATAGCCGGGTTACCGAATCAAGTGTTGATTCGATACATTGATACACTTGATATTAGTCGGTTATATGCGATATGACCGGATCATTAAATCAAGTATTGATTTAATGATTTAATGTATAATTATATATTTGATATATTACTTTACATTAACTAGTATTTGTTCACTTATGATGGATTTTCTCACTTGATGTGCACAAGTTGTATATGTGATATATTTTTGTGCACTAGTTTGTATCATGTTTGATGATACATGCAAACTTGGGTGTGTATGCTTTAAACCTTGTTTAGGTTTAAAGGTTAGGGTTTTAACATATTTATCTATTTTATTTATTCATTTTTGGCATAACTAAATGGTGGCTTTTTGTTGTTATGCTTGAAGCTTCATGAAGTTTTTTAAGCATCTTTGAAAAGTCTTGCCATTTTATTTCATCCTTAACCTAACCATTACACCTAAACCCTAGTTTATTCTCTACAAGTGTTAACTTCACCCATGGTTGCATTATGATAAGAATCACTTGGATTTTCTTTTGGAAATAATTCATTCTTTTTCTTTCTTCTTCTTCTTCTTCAAGAAGAAAGAAAACCATTGCTAGAAAATTCTAAGTGATGAAATCAAGTGAGAAATCCAAATTCAAAGTGAACCCACTTCCTATTTCTTCATCCTCTACCACTTGCCATGTTGTATAGGGTGTCTTCTTCACAAGGTTCATGACCAAGTGAAGATGGAGCTTGAGTTTGAGTCACCTCGACGTAGATCATCTTCGGCATCGAAGTCAACGACCTAGCCCGCCCATTTCTCCGATGAAACCGACGCTAGAGTCCGGGATTCCGATGATCGCAGCGGAGGGACGTCAAAACGGAGCTAGAGAAGTGGAGGACCGGATCTACAAAGGTTGTAGTCCCTTTCACTTAGCAATAAAGTTGTTTACTTGCATCTTTTTCGCCTAATCTCTAGTTAACGATCTAGTTTAGGGTTTCTCGGCACCGGAAAATTTTAATTTGGCATGGTTGATGCCTTGTGGAATCACCTGAGTGTGCTTAGGAACCCTACAGTGGTATCAGAGCCTAGCTAGAGCTTTAGGCGAAGTGTAGTCGATATTTTAAGTCCGATCGAAACACGAAACCCTAATCCGACCCCTTCTCTGTATAATTTTTAAAACAGTGGATTTTTCCAGATTAAAAATTTCCAAAAAATTCAGCAGGGAAATGAAGGAGTTACTGTGCAGCACGTGCACTTAACTCGACAGAAGCGCCGCTAAACCGCGGCCCCACCCTGGTTGGTGCGGCGGTTCTGCGACCATTTTGTCGAATTAGTGCACGTGGGTTGCACAGTAATTTGTTTCTGATAGTGCTGTGTTTTATGGAAATTTTTAATATTTACTCAAGAGTTGAGTTTTCTGGGTTGTATTGGGGACACGGTGTTTCGATCGGGAATTTTAACTTCGTCTATGGGTTTTTCCGGATAATTTTAGAAAATGTTGAAAAGTTCGACCGGATATATGTTAGTTATATGTATGCCCTAGAGGCCATTACTATACATAGGATGTATATTGTAGTGGATGCTGGGACATATATAGGGAGGACTTTCTTGCTCGACATGATAGTATGCTATCTGGTTGCTCTTTACCTTAACATGTACATTGATTGTCTCTCTGATACATGTTGGTAAAGCCCTTAGGATGTGTACTTGACTACCTGGACTATGATGCGGATCATACCAGTGGGGACATGGTAGTCCATAAGTACATCCTTGAAAGTCCCTAGTCGTGGGTGTATCGAGATGGGGCATCGATATACCAGAGTAGACTAGCGTATACCTTCTCGACCCATACAGATGGACGATGGATGATCCCATATCCATTGGTGTTTGACATCAGAGATGATATACGGGTGCTCAGTAGAGACTGGGTACACTGGACGGACTCGCCGAGAACTCCCAAATGGTATTATACCTTACGTCAGATGGCAGTTCTCTGGTGACACTGGTACAGAGTAGTCTGTTGACCCGAGATCGTCATAGAGTCTTGTGTGGTTCCCACTGTGCTTTGATTTCCATCTTACCACGTCCAAGAGGGCGTGCAAAACGGTGGTTTTTGGGTACAGTCCCGAGTCACATGGAGGCAATGAGCGATAGGAGGGGATTCGTCTCTCCCGGTATAGGGAGTTCATGTTGCGCTGTGTTCGATTGGCTATAACAGGAAATCCCTGGCCAGGGTTGCTGAGATTTACTGGTAAGTATTACCAGTAGTTTCTCAAATTGTTATAGACCTCATATCGACACGACTTATCGAGCTAATGGGGTCTGACGTTTACCACCCCTAGGCGAGATATGCGACATATCAGACGATCAGACCGGACTGTACGGTAGTGTTACTGGTTGGATTCACTGGAGTGTGAGCGGGCTTGCTCGTCGATCTTCTGATCGCTCAATACCCGGGTGGCCGTTACGTTTAGCAGACCGCTTGCGGCTTGTGGGTGCTTGATATGATCATCACCTGCTGCCGGCGTATTGACGAGTCTTTAGAGTCCTACACAGAGGTTTCCTGGCTGAAGCGAAACGAAATAGGAGCGCATATGAGATATGTGCAGGACCGAGAATAATGCGTGTATGTGATACCGTATTCCATTCTCGCGATAAATGTATCGATTGGTTGTATGCGATATAACCTAGTTATCGATTCAAGCATTGATTCGATAAACCGATACATAGGATACTAGTCGGTTATATGAGATATGACCGGATCATTAAATCAAGTGTTGATTTAATGATTTAATGCATAATTATATATTTGATATATTACTTTGCATTAACTAATATCGGTTCACTTTAAATGGATTTTCTCACTCGGGTGTGCACATTGTATATTCGATATAGTTTTGTGCACTTGATTGTATCATGTTTGATGATACATGTTTACTTGTGTTTGTGTGAAGATTGAACCATGGTTATATGAATGGTTAGGGTTATGATTATTTATTCATTCATTTATTTATTTATTAGTTTTGGAAAATAATTAGCATAATGAGAAAATGGTGGCTTTCTTTGTATGTATTATGAAGCTTCATGAAGACTTTGACCAAGTGACCATTTTGTCTCATGCTTAACCCTAACCATTCCATTCAACCATGATTAACTCTCTACACATTACCATAGTTACATTATGATAAGTATTCTTATTATTTCTTTTTTTGATAAGAACTTATCATAATATTCATCTTCTTCTTCTTCATCTTCTTCACTTGAAGAAGCTTGCTTCATCAATGGTGATTAATGAAAACAAGTGAGAAATCCAATTCTAAAGTGAACCCACTTCCTATTTCTTCATCCTCTACCTCTTGCCAAGTAGTATAGGGTGTTTCCTTCACAAGTTTTCATGGCTTGGTGAAGGTGGAGCTTGATCTAGCGATGCCTCGACGTAGATCATCTTCGGCATGGACATCGACGACCTAGCTCGCCATTTCTCCGACGAAGCCGACGCTAGAGCCCGGGAATTCATTTGGACAGCGAGGGGACTTCGTTGCGGACCTTTGGAGGTGGAGCACCGGATCTACAAAGGTTGTATTTCCGTATAAACCTTAGTTAAGTTGTTAACTAATTTTGTTTCGCCTAGTTTTCTAGCCAACAATCCGTAGTCGGGTTTCTCGGCACCGTTAAAATTTGAAATGGGCATGGTTGATGACTTGTGAGACCTCATTAGGGTGCCTAGGAACCCTACAGTGGTATCATAGCCTTAGGCGAAGTCTAGACGCAATTTGAAGTCCGAACGAACCGAAACCCCAAAATTTCCATGCTCTCTGGACATTTTCTAAAATCGTGGTTTTTTCCAGATTAAAAATATGCAGAAAACACATCAGGAATATATAAGAGTTACTGTGAAATTCGGCCGCCTAATTCCACTTTTTCACCGCGGTTCCGCCGCATGAGCAAGGCTCATGCGGTGGTTCCGCGGTCGTACGGCCACAGTATGTAAATCATTTTGCACAGTAATTCTTATTTTCCTGTGGTGATTTTTCTGGGAATTTTTAATATTTTTTCAAGAGTTGAATTTTCTGGGTTGTTTTGGGGACTCGGTGTTTCGATCGGATTGTCAAATTTTGTCTATGTGTTTTTCCGGGTAATTTATGAATATGTTAAAAAGTTCGACCGGATATAAATACCCAATTTTTCCCCTGTCGGTTCCAAGTGTTGGATTTTTCCGTAGTTTAACGACGTTCTAAGTAGTGCAAGTAACGCGATGGACCCTCTAGAAGACAACAAACCTTAACTCGATTATGTGACCGTCTTGAACTGCCCTTTGAACCTTCGGGTTTGGGGCAGTACGGCGTGCCACATGTGAGGCGTTGGCTTGACCCTTCTACGACTGGACCGTTGGTACTGAGGCACGAACTGAATGTTGTTAGACTTATTTCATGTGTTGAGCTGTATCGGGAAAACTTGGGTGTTTGAATGTTCAATCGGAAAGTTTAACATTTTCTAATTATCCGGAATGTGATACAATAATTGGAATTGACAAGAAGTTATGAGATAACTGAATGAATGTTATAAACATAGCAGTTTAGTCTCACTTGATCGGTTGCCACGGAATTTTGATGTGATCAAAAGTCCGTCGCAGTCACGTAGCGTACGCGGATACTCGCCGGGTAAACTTAATAGACAGCCTCACTCCATAGCCCCGACCAAGTGACTGTAGGAGAACCCCGTCGCCGAAAGCATCCGTTCGGGTGCTCGCGGTAGCGGTGTTCCGTCTTGGTACACTTCGTCGACGGTATCAGGGGTGCAGCCGCCTACTAAAGTTTGCGACGAGCATTCGATCAGTTTTTCGGGAATCTTGTTGAATTGCCCGACTTGATATTGAAAAGAGTTTTCGATAATGAGACTAAAATGCGGGGTTTATAATTGTTAGGCATGCGATGTCTAAAGAATTCATTTGATTAGGCATGCGATGTCTAAAGAGGTTGCGGATTCCAACTGTTGTAGTTTTACACTTTCTTTTCTGTGACCGTAAGTGTAATATGTGATATCGCCGGTTTCGTTGCTATATGTCAACGACAATTGGGATGCGCATATTTACTTACGTTGATGACATGTGATGTTATGTGTTGCTGGATATGTTATATTGGATCGTCGTGTTTGAATAGCCGGGGGTTTTATGTGAGATGAGTGTTTTTCATTTTCATTCATGTAAAAACTTGTATGTAATATTCTTTTATTGGGGCACTTCCAGGTTGCGGAAGATGTCACATTTTGTATATTATTTACTTTTCTGCACTAGGATAGACACAAGGAGGGGAGCACAAGTAACCGGGTTCTGGAGTCCAGTGGGAGACCAACTCGAGGAGTCGAGTCCGGGTCTCCTAACTCCAGAATTGGTAGGGTTGCTTGCCGCTCTCGTAGGGGTCTAGGGGTGTGGGTTTGGCTATTCATCACGACCGTGGAATCCGTGTTTTATACTGGCTCGTATTGAAAACACGGACGTCCTAGTATATCCAATATTTCATATATTTCTTCTGCTGCGATATCTGTGATGTGATCATGTGATGTTCTGTGATAGATACAGTATATAGTATATATATGATATATTATATAGGCGTTACTTATGTTTTACACCCGCGCTAGCCCTGCCCCGCTCTGTCATTAGTTACCTAACCTAACGGTGCACGAGGGGACATCGAGGAGAATGCGGATGGCATAAGTGTATGTCGTATTTATCTGTGATGTTTAGGTACATTAAATGATGGGAATTCATTAATGTGATTAATGAAATAAAAGAAACCTAAGATGTTGTAGAATCGAATTTCAAAATAAAAAGGGGTAGCTACAGTTCTTGCTTTGCACAGAGGTATATATGATATATCCTGCACCTTATTCGATAAGGAAAGGACCGAGATCCCTTCACCGGGAGTGACTCCTTTGGCAATAACTGGCAGATGCTACACACTCGGTTTGTCTTTTGATTGCTTTTAAGAGTTTTTGCTTTGCACAGTGATATATGTGATATATCCCGCACCTCATTCGACGAGGAAAGGACCAACGATCCCTTCACCGGGAATGACTCCTTTAGCAAAACTAGAAAAGCCTCAAAAACACTCCATTTCAAAATTCATTCGATCCTACAACGATATCAAGTTCAATACGCAATAGGTTTTCAGAAAAACCTGTCGTAGCCCTCCGTCATTTCAGATAAGTACTAGTTAGTATTCGTGCTGCGGTAGTTTGGCATTCGTCAAGGCGTAGTGTGCGGTAGCTAACTAGTATTTATCTGCTTATGCATATGATGCAGATTGGATTAGGGTATTCGTACGGCGTTGTTTGGCATTCGTCAAGGGTCGTGCGGGTGGGTTTAATTCGATCAAGAAATGTACGGGTTGAACTTGACTAGTGGACTATGGGTTGTTTGGCATTCGTCAAGGTCATAGAACACTAGGGGCAAAATATTATCGGGAATTTCAAGTGTTGAAATTTGCAATGAGATTGCATACCTTCTATGAGATAGTTGGATCCCGATACCCGCTGCGAGTAAGAGTTACTCCTGGGAGAGTTTTATACATTACAATTAGCCGATCAAGTAGGTGTCTAGAAAGGTGTTAACGAGGTTACGCCTCTGGGAAAACGAGGTTTACATTAATTAGGTTCGTGCGAAAGCACAGGGGACCTCCCTCAAAGTACCGACACTGGCCTGGCTGAAAGATTGGCGAACTTGTAGCGTGTAAATAATCCCGGCTAGTCTTACCTTTTAGGGTTTGAAGGAAGATTTGATAAAAAGCAGTGGGAGCCATCCTGATTAGATAAAATAAAAACCAATCTATTCTTGCAATAGCGCACGCTGAGTGTTTTCTTCTCTCTCTCCAGGTAGCGACCATATCACGCCTTAATCAAGATAATAATACGGATTATTGACCGAACCCGCTTGTTATACTGAGCTGGGGAACGTTGGTCCCGCTCCAACTTATAATTGTTATAAGACAGAGCAGGAATTTGGGGAATACCAGATTTCCCGTGCCGCCCAAACGAAGAGAGTGCATGATGATGCATCATCTTCGGGTATGTTCATTATACAGAACTGTTTCTCAGTATCCTCTACGTCCTGGGTATGTGATACCAGATCAGGATCCCAGATATGTAATCTGTTACATAGGACTACAGAAAGGTAGAGGACTGAGAACGGGTGATAAGTTTCATGAGGCAGAAAACGGGGCAAGTGTTGCAGCCAAGTCTGTCGGTCACTGTCACCCTGTATTACCAATACATTGATTCTGAACGAATGTTGTTAGATACCGAACCTGATATACAAAATCATATCAGTCTCTTTATAAGTAAAGAAATGATAAAATTTTGTATTGTTGGATAATGTTTTGAACATTTCCTATATCAAAAGTTGATCGGTTCAGGCACGTTATCTAAAAGCATTGATGTTCTAAATCAAACTACAGTTCTTAGTATACGGATCACACACAAGAGGAAGAGTTCAGAAATGAACGAATTCTTCTTGAGGCATTGTAGACTAGGTCAGATCAATGTGACCCGACTAGCTAGAGTTACATATAGATGCATATTTAAATCATTTTGAATTTACATCTTGTGAAACTCGCCAGTCATGTCACAAAGATAAGATGACCATAGCTCCGTTTACTGGAAACAGAGAAAGAGTTAGTGAACTCTTGGGATGATACATGTTGATGTATGTAGGTCCCCTGTCTACACATGCCAAGACCGGTTCTTTTACTTCATTACATTCTCTGATGATCTCTCAAGATTCAGACATACGTTCCTGTTGAAACATAAGTCCGAACCTTTTGAGATATTCACAGAATATAAGTTAGAAGTAGAGAACCAAAACGGGTATAAGTATTATGTCCTTTGATGAGATCAAAGAGGAGAATACTTGAGCACGGAAATCCTGGACTATTCTAAAGGAGAATGAGATTCTCTCTTAGCATTACTCCTTCGTATACACCATAGCACGATGGTATATCGGGGTGGAGCAATTACACCCTATGTGATAAGGTGTGCTCTATGATGAGTAATACTGAGTTACCTATTTCCTTTTGGGTGTTATGCGCTTGAGAAGCTGCATACCTATTGAATACGGTTCGAATCAAATCGTTGCCTACCACTTCATATTTGATATGATAAGGGAAGAGCCCATCTCTCAAGTTGGTTAAGATTTGGGGTTGTCCAGGCTATGTCGAAAAGCAAAATCCGGACAAGCTCAAGGCAAAATCTGTTATGTAGAACTAGAAATGTTCCAGCTATACAAACTGCAGCTGATGATTTGAAAGAACCAAAGGATTCAATAGTTACTAACGAACCTCAGCCTCTCCGCCGATCTAGTAGGGTTCCTCACCCACCTGAGAGATACTTCGGTTTCTCTATGACAGTGGGAGTGAGGATTGCATCATGAGATGATGACCCAACTAGTTTCGAGCTGGCCATCAGGAGTAGGACTCTGTGAGAATGGCTGGATGTTTATCGATCTAAGATGGAATCCTTATACACCAACAAAGTATGGACTTTGGTTGCTATATCTGAAGGGTTAAATTCCCATCAGGAGCAAGTATATCTTGAGAAGATTACTTGGTGTACATGGAAAAGTTGAGACTTTCAAAGCTAGACTTGTTAAAAGTTTGCATCATTGACCAGGTGTGGATAATGATGAAACCTTTTCAAGTAGCTATGCTTGAGTCCATCCAGATCCTACTTGTCACGGCTACATACCATGACTGCGATATCTGGTGGTTGGGTGTCTTGACTGCTTTTCTAAATGATGATTTAGAAGAGAGCGTCTATAAGTACACAGCCAGAGGGCTTCGTAGACAGTGGGAGCAGCGGAAACGTGTGCAAGATGCTTTATTTGATAAAGCAGGCATCGCGGAGTTGGAACATCTGTTTTGATGAATTAGTCAAAGAGTTTGACATCATCAAAATGGTAGATGAATCTTGTATAAACAAAAAGGTAGTAGGGAGTATGGTAGTGATCCTCGTAGAGTACGTGGATGACATACTCTTGATAAGAAAAGAGTTTCTTATGCTACGCTCGGTCAATCTCCGCTTATCACTAGGATTCTCCATATAGGATCAAAGTGATACCTACTAAATCCTGGATTTTGGATCTATGAGATAGATTTAATTGGATGTTAGGATTCTCACTAGTTGTAGTGAGATGATATCAATCGATCCTGGGGAGAATCACTGGAAGGGTTCCAGGGTGATAATGACGACTGAATGTCAGTCACAGGCATTGTCTTTACCCTCAGTAAAAGGAACGGTATGTTGGAAGAGTTCCAAGCTAGATACCGTGGCATACTAGACGATAAAGGCTGGATACATCGCTACTTAAGATGCTACCAAGGAGGATGTTTGGGTGTATAATGGTTCATGAGATGAACTACGTTCCAACCATTGTGAGACAATGGAGTTGTGGCTTATGCCAAGGAACGTCCGTCCCATCAGTGATCCAGACATATTCTAAGGCAGTGTCACCTGATCATGGAGATGGTTGATCTCCAGGGAGATCGAGGTTAGGAGAGTAAACTCAGAGGACAACACAGCGGATCCACTCACAAAGGCCTGTTCCCAAAGAGAGACTTTTATAGGATGGTTGAGTATGAGATACTGCAACCACTGCTATCAGATGGCCCTAGTGCAAGTGGGAGATTGTTAGTTATATGTATGCCCTAGAGGCCATTACTATACATAGGATGTATATTGTAGTGGATGCTGGGACATATATAGGGAGGACTTTCTTGCTCGACATGATAGTATGCTATCTGGTTGCTCTTTACCTTAACGTGTACATTGATTGTCTCTCTGATACATGTTGGTAAAGCCCTTAGGATGTGTACTTGACTACCTGGACTATGATGCGGATCATACCAGTGGGGACATGGTAGTCCATAAGTACATCCTTGAAAGTCCCTAGTCGTGGGTGTATCGAGATGGGGCATCGATATACCAGAGTAGACTAGCATATACCTTCTCGACCCATACAGATGGGCGATGGATGATCCCATATCCATTGGTGTTTGACATCAGAGATGATATACGGGTGCTCAGTAGAGACTGGGTACACTGGATGGACTCGCCGAGAACTCCCAGATAGTATTATACCTTACGTCAGATGGCAGTTCTCTGGTGACACTGGTACAGAGTAGTCTGTTGACCCGAGATCGTCATAGAGTCTTGTGTGGTTCCCACTATGCTTTGATTTCCATCTTACCACCTCCAAGAGGACGTGCAAAACGGTGGTTTTTGGGTACAGTCCCGAGTCACATGGAGGCAATGAGCGATAGGAGGGGATTCGTCTCTCCCGGTAGAGGGAGTTGATGTTGCGCTGTGTTCGATTGGCTATAACAGGAAATCTCTGGCCAGGGTTGCTGAGATTTACTGGTAAGTGTTACCAGTAGTTTCTCGAATTGTTATAGACCTCATATCGACACGACTTATCGAGCTAATGGGGTCTGACGTTTACCACCCCTAGGCGAGATATGCGACATATCAGACGATCAGACCGGACTGTACGGTAGTGTTACTGGTTGGATTCACTGGAGTGTGAGCGGGCTTGCTCGTCGATCTTCTGATCGCTCAATACCCGGGTGGCCGTTACGTTTAGCAGACCGCTTGCGGCTTGTGGGTGCTTGATATGATCATCATCTGCTGCCAGCGAATTGACGAGTCTTTAGAGTCCTACACAGAGGTTTCCTGGCACAAGCGAAACGAAATAGGAGCGCATATGTGATATGTGCGGGACCGAGAATAATGCGTGTATGTGATACCGTATTCTATTCTCGCGATAAATGTATCGATTGGTTGTATGCGATATAACCTAGTTATCGATTCAAGCATTGATTCGATAAACCGATACATAGGATACTAGTCGGTTATATGAGATATGACCGGATCATTAAATCAAGTGTTGATTTAATGATTTAATGCATAATTATATATTTGATATATTACTTTGCATTAACTAATATCGGTTCACTTTAAATGGATTTTCTCACTCGGGTGTGCACATTGTATATTCGATATAGTTTTGTGCACTTGATTGTATCATGTTTGATGATACATGTTTACTTGTGTTTGTGTGAAGATTGAACCATGGTTATATGAATGGTTAGGGTTATGATTATTTATTCATTCATTTATTTATTTATTAGTTTTGGAAAATAATTAGCATAATGAGAAAATGGTGGCTTTCTTTGTATGTATTATGAAGCTTCATGAAGACTTTGACCAAGTGACCATTTTGTCTCATGCTTAACCCTAACCATTCCATTCAACCATGATTAACTCTCTACACATTACCATGGTTACATTATGATAAGTATTCTTATTATTTCTTTTTTTGATAAGAACTTATCATAATATTCATCTTCTTCTTCATCATCTTCTTCACTTGAAGAAGCTTGCTTCATCAATGGTGATTGATGAAAACAAGTGAGAAATCCAATTCTAAAGTGAACCCACTTCCTATTTCTTCATCCTCTACCTCTTGCCAAGTAGTATAGGGTGTTTCCTTCACAAGTTTTCATGGCTTGGTGAAGGTGGAGCTTGATCTAGCGATGCCTCGACGTAGATCATCTTCGGCATGGACATCGACGACCTAGCTCGCCATTTCTCCGACGAAGCTGACGCTAGAGCCCGGGAATTCATTTGGACAGCAAGGGGACTTCGTTGCGGAGCTTTGGAGGTGGAGCACCGGATCTACAAAGGTTGTATTTCCGTATAAACCTTAGTTAAGTTGTTAACTAGTTTTGTTTCGCCTAGTTTTCTAGCCAACGATCCGTAGTCGGGTTTCTCGGCACCGTTAAAATTTGAAATGGGCATGGTTGATGACTTGTGAGATCTCATTAGGGTGCCTAGGAACCCTACAATATAAATACCCACTTTTTCCCCTGTCGGGAAATTTCCAAGTGTTGGATCTTTCCGTAGTTTAAGAACGTTCGAAGTAGTGCAAGTAACGCGATGGACCCTCTAGAAGACAACAAACCTTAACTCAATTATGTGACCGTCTTGAACTGCCCTTTGAACCTTAGGGTTTGGGGCAGTACGGCGTGCCACATGTGAGGCATTGGCTTGACCCTTCTACGGCTGGACCGTTGGTACTGTGGCACGAAGTGAAAGTTCTTAAACTTATTTCATGTGTTGAGCTGTTTCGGGAAAACTTGGGTGTTTGACTGTTCGATCGGAAAGTTTAACATTTTCTGTTTATCTGGAATGTGATACAATATTTGGAATCCACAAATAGTTATGAGATAACTGAATGAATGTTATAAACATAGCAGTTTAGTCTCACTTGATCGGTTGCCACGGAATTTTGATGCGATCAAAAGTCCGTCGCAATCGCGTAGCGTACGCGGATACTGGCCGGGCAAACTTAATAGACAGCCTCACCCCATAGCCCCGACCAAGTGACTGTAGGAGAACCCCGTCGCCAAAGCATCCGTTCAGGTGCTCGCGGCAGCGGTGTTCCGCCTTGGTGCACTTCGTCGACGGCGTCGGGGGTGCGGCCGCCTACTAAAGTTTACGACGAGCATTCGATCAGGATGTCGGGAATCTTGTTGAATTGCCCGACTTGGTATTGAATAGCGTTTTCGATTTTGAGACTGAAATGCGGGGTTTATAATTGTTAGGCATGCGATGTCTAAGGAATTCATTTGATTAGGCATGCGATGTCTAAGGAGGTTGCGGATTCCAACTGTTGTAGTTTTACACTTTCTTTTCTGTGACCGTAAGTGTAATATGTGATATCGCCGGTTTCGTTGCTGTATGTCAACGACAATTGGGATACGCATGTTTACTTATGTTGATGACATGTGATGTTATGTGTTGCGGGATATGTTATATTGGATCGTCGTGTTTGAATAGCCGGGGGTTTTTATGTGAGATGAGTGTTTTTCATTTTCATTCATGTAAAAACTTGTATGTAATATTCTTTTATTGGGGCACTTCCAGGTTGCGGAAGATGTCACCGTTGATGTATATTATTTACTTTTCCGCACTAGGATAGACCCAAGGAGGAGAGCACAAGTAACCGGGTTCTAGAGTCCAGTGGGAGACCAACTCGAGGAGTCGAGTCCGGGTCTCCTAACTCTAGAATTGGTGGGGTTGCTTGCCGCTCTCGTAGGGGTCTAGGGGTGTAGGTTTAGCTATTCATCATGACCGTGGAATCCGTGTTTTATACAGGCTCAAAATAAAACACAGACGTCCTAGTATATCCAATATTTCATATGTTTCTTCTACTGCGATATCTGTGATGTGATCATTTGATGTGCTGTGATAAATGCTGTATATAGTATATATGATATATTATATAGATGTTACTTATGTTTTACACCCGCGCTAGCCCTGCCCTGCTCTGCCGTTAGTTACCTAACCTAACGGTGCACGAGGGGACATCGAGGCGAATGCGGATAGCATAAGTGTACGTCGTATTTATCTGTGATGTTTAGGTGCTTAAATGATGGGACTTCATTAATATGATTAATGAAAGAAAAGAAACCTAAAAGATGTTGTGGAATCGAATTTTCAAAAACAGGTAGCTACAGTTCTTGCTTTGCATCGCGGTGTTCCTTGTAGAACATCCTGCACCTTATTCGATAAGGAAAGAGCCGAGATCCCTTCACCGGAAGTGACCCCTTTAGCAATAACTGGCAGATGCTACAATACTTAGTTTGTCTTTTGATTGCTTTTGGAGTTTTTGCTTTGCATAGTGATATATATGATATATCCTGCACCTCATTCGACGAGGAAAGGGCCGACTATCCCTTCATCGGGAGTGACCCCTTTAGCAAAACTAGAAAAGCCTCAAAAATACTCCATTTTAAAATCATTTGATTCTACAATGATATCAAGTTCATTACGCAATAGGTTTTCAGAAAAACCTGTCGTAGCCCTCCGTCATTTCAGATAAGTCCTGCTTAGTATTCGTACTGCGTTTGTTGACCTTGTCAAGGCGCAGTGTGCGGTAGCTGACCAGTATTTATCTGCTTATACATATGATGCAGATTGGATTAGGGTAGTCGTACGGCCTTGTTAACCTTGTCAAGGGTCGTGCGGGTGGGTTTAATTCAATCAAGAAATGACGGGTTGAACTTGACTTACGGTCTATGGTTTGTTGACCTTGTCAAGGTCATAGATCGTTTGGGGTAAAATGTTATCGGGAATTTCAAGTGTTGAAATTTGCAATGAGATTGCATACCTTCTATGAGATAGTTGGATCCCGATACCCGCTGCGAGTAAGAGTTACTCCTGGGAGAGTTTTACATATTATAATTAGCCGATCAAGTAGGTGTCTAGAAAGGTGTTAACGAGGTTACGCCTCTGGGAAAATGAGGTTTACATTAATTAGGTTCGTGCGAAAGCACGGGGGACCTCCCTCAAAGTACCGACACTGGCCTGGCTGAAAGATTGGCGAACTTGTAGTGTGTAATTAATCCCGGCTAGTCTTTCCTTTTAAGGTTTCGTAACGTTTTGAAAATCGTTTCGGTGAAATTTCGAAAAATCGGTAAAATAAGGGGGTTTTCTGTAAAAAGTCAAAATACAAATATCTTATTATAAAAATTAAATATACATATTCTAGCTATGTAATTGCTATTATTTGGTGTTTATTGAGCCGCTGGTGAAATTTTAAATTTTCTGAAAAAATATTATTTTATTATTATTTTAAGCTGTCACTAATACATTTAATTAGGGAAAATTACAAATTGGAATGAGTTGAAACAAATTTTTTGCATCATAAAACATTAAATAAAATTTTATCATGTAGTTTTTGGAACGAAATCATTTGCCAAAACGGTTTAGAAATTATTGAAGAAAAAAGGCTTTTTTTAGCGTAAATGGATGCTTGGGGTATTGTATTTATCATTTTCCATCACCCCACACCGGTACCCACACCCACACACCCCCATTCACTTATCCCCTTGAAGAATTCAGCAGCCCCCTCTTTTGTCCCCACTTGGATTTCAAGGAAAAGATATGAAAGAAAAGAAAAGAAAATGGATAAATGAGTTGGACTTTTGACTTTGTGTTGACTTGGACTTCCTTACTTGTTATTTTCTCCACCTCACTCTCTCTCCTCCCTCACCCAACCCCCCCCCCCAACCTGGCCGAAACCAGCAACCCCCCAACAGCCCCATTTTCCTCTTCTCCTCTCTTTGTTCCATCAAAGAAAAATCCACAAAAAATCAAGCAAAAATCCAAATCAAAATCCGACTCCTACCCATTTTAGCTTAGCCCGTATAGCATGGATTTTGGTGACAAGGGAGCATTTTGGAGGGCTATGTGTGCTTGTGGGATTTTCAATTTGTTTGGGTAAATTCTAACCCTTTTGCTTAAATTGTTGTTAATTGCTTGTAGTTAGCTTAATTAAGTGTTAATTTGTTTTTATGTGGGTTCAATTGTATGATTAAGGAATTCTAGTTAGGGTTTTGTTTTGAAATTGGGTTGTGATCACTTGTGCATGGTTTGTGATGTGAGCTAACATCTTGAAAAATTGTTAAAATTTATCTAGTTGCATATTACAAGTTGTTACTTGAAAAATGTCCAAATTAAACTTTTTTGTGCAAACTAGGGTTTTGTGAAATGCATTTATATGTGAGATTAAAAATATGGTTAGGGTTTTTATCATATTATTAACTTTATTAAGTGTAGTTTAACACTTTAGTTCATGGAAATCCAACCTAAATTGTAGTTGTGCATTTTTGCTATGAAATTGTAAAAAAAAAAGGGGTATTTTGTAAACTAGAATATTAGGGTTTTTGGAATTTAATGAGATTAAATTCCGGAAATTGTTTCTATGACTTATTTAAGATATTTAATAAATATATTGGCCGCTACATTCATTTAAACATCCTGTTTTGTACAAAAACGGCGAATTGTGCTTGCTAGATTTTCGGAAAAGTGACTTTTTAAGTAAAGTTGGGGTTTTTGTGAGTTTTAACCTAGTTTATATTAAAATTAGTGTTCGTGAATGTGCAAATGAGTGTGATTGGGTTTTTCTCGATGGTTTAACGTTTGTACATCGACATCGAGGGTTGGTTTGACTATTCTTGCATGCGTAGGCGATAGGTTTGGACCTATGCGTGATATGCGTGCCGATTTGATTTTCGTATGCCGTTTCGATTTCGAATTTAGTTTTAATGCGATACGGTGCGTTATGATATGTAGGTACCCTATGCGGACTTCGAGACGACAAGCAAGCGCGTGGCGACGTCGGCACCGGCTAGCGAGGACCAGGTGAGTAGATTTATATCTACGGGGAGAAGTCGGGTGGATGGCGTATAGCACCCCCGCAGTCCGTGGTGGTGTATACGGATGCGTATACACACCAACATTTATTATATGTTATTTGGGATTAATAACGTTGCTTAGGATGGATATTGGTGTGTTGGATTACTTTAGTGTTGCGAACCCTAGGGTAGTGTTGCACTACACATACACACATACATACTTGCATACATCCCTATTGATATGTGCTCATGGGATTCTTTTTAGTTATGGGTTCACATGGGTATGGGACTATGTGTTCACATACGGATTTGAGGATGATACTTGGGATTGAGCTGAGTCGATTAGATTTGATTTGAGGCCGTGAGATCGGTGATATAGCAGGGTTCGTATTTGAGATACGACATGACGTTGTAGCGGGTCCTTGACGTAGTGTTTCACACACGTCCATGCATACGTAGGCGGTATCAGTATGGTACTAGACGTAGATCAGTACCCCGATCATGATAATTGATAAAGAGGATACCAGGTGAATAGTATGATGAATGTGATATTGACCCGTACCCAGATTGGGATGCCGTACGACGGATTTACGTACGAGCTATATTGATGATTGATCCGCACTCTTGACTTGGGATGCCTGATTATAGATATGGTATCGGATATGATATTATTGAGGCGGGATCACCGACTATACATATACAGGTATGTATATGTATCGACTCAGATGATAGGCGGTTCCCTTACCTGTAGTTCAGCTTGTTAGTTCAGCCGTATAGTTTAGTGTAGTTGTTAGATTAGATTAGACTTCTTACCTATTTCAAAAACCAACGAATCGTGGGCATTCTTAAAGACAGCCCAAGGGATCCTACGGATATTTCAAAAGACGTATCTTTTCATAAAAACACCGTAGCCCCTATTTTCAAAACCCCATGATTCGTGTTATTTCAAAAGGCACCATTTGTAGGACTTATATTAGTTTAATACTGATTAGTTATCGTTGTGTCTAGTATTCTGCTTCCGCACATTATTGTTGTTCGCTCTGCCCCGCATACTTATTTTGCTGCATACTCCATTATTGATATCATGCTGTTAGGACACCAGCACCATTACCGATGATGCGTATGTACCACATACACTTACTTGCCGGCTCACACACATCTTCATCGGTAATTGCCATGTCACGTACACTTAGAAAATACTATTGCTTGGCTTAGCTTGTTAGTTAGTAGTTGATACGATATTAGTGTACCTGGGTTATATGCCAGTTTAGACATTGTAGTTATTACTTGTCACTTCATGCATACTGTTATTCCATTGTTCATGCCTAGTTATTAATCATACATTGCAACTTGGTTATTGACACCATATACATTCATTAGCATTGACATATGCACTTGTGATGACTTCTTGAGATTTATGATATTTCTGGATTTCGGAGGAAAGCAGCAAAATTTCTAAACTTATTAACCTTTTAAAATATGTAAATTGCGGTTTTCTAGTGATGTAAGTATCGTCCACCATGAGTTTGCTGTGGTTTTCGAGATCCGTGTCGAGGAGTGGAGGAACCGTCACGGGTACATGGTGGGCCCGGTATGGTACCAAGGGGCAAGATGAATGTGGTGTTGACGTTGAGCCTGGCAGGGGACAGATTACCTACCGGTGATATTACCCGACGCGTCGGATATCCGGAGGATACCGTCGTGGTCTTGAGATGGATGGTAGGGGCCGGTCTGGACTGACGGCGCCCTAGATATTGAGATTGAGACATTGATATTTCGAGACAGTGAGATTTATGTTTTGTGTCGATGCTAGACACTGTTGATACTGATTTCATTAGGATACTTCAGTTTAAAAATACGAAGGAAATCTCACTAATTTATGAAAACAGTTTCTTCATTTACATGTATTCTGTTTTCATGCATTCATACCTCATTCATATGATATATTGCTACCTGAGGCACTGACACGGGCACATGAGATTACACTCGGGTTAGATATTTACCCTAGCCTTGTTATAGGCTACGTGTTATTCATATAATTGAGGACATATTATGATCATTGACCTAGGTTGCGTTATTTATGCGATTTCTGTGCGTAGATATTTTTCTATTCACGAGTTGGCAACTCACCCCTGTTGTGCCCCAGTTTCTTGCAGGTTTGCCGTACAGGTTTCATTACGGCTTTGCGGGCTCAGTTTCATTCGGGTGACTTGCTAGTAGGTGGGTTTTTCTTGTATCGTACCCATCATATTACCTTGTATAATATTATTCCGTTGTATCTAGTAAATTCCATCAACCAAACATGTATTTATTTTTGAGATAAAGACCCGTGAGGTTATTCTTTCGACCTTAGAGTCGCGCGTGTTATTTCTGTGGATTTCTGGTGGTTTTGAGTTTCCTTTTGAGTTTTGATCCTCGCCGTTGGCGTTGTATATTATTTTGCTTGTGTAGTTGTGACCGTCGATTGACGAAGAGCTAGCTCCCGCTAGGAGATGCCTTTTTCTTGATTTCGTATACTATTCATGTTGTATCCCGTTTGGGGGCCAGTATTTACAAAGGAGACTCTGCCGAAATTTTCAGTAAAATTTTGATGTTCTTAAAAACCGCATAATTCGGCTTATGCTATTAAAACTACTTGTTTTAAATTGGTTTTCCTTCACTCTACTATTTTCTTGGTTTGGATTTCTGGGTTTTCGGTTTACTTAGATTACGTATGCCTCGAGACGTTCGTAGTTTAAGTGCCGGTCATATTCCGTACTTTCGGGTCGTGATAAAGTTGGTATCAGAGCTTTAGGTTTTAACCTTCGGAGCGTAGGATGGCCCTTGGTTGATGGAATAGGTGACTAAAGTAGAGTGACGTACCGTTGATATGTTCCGCGGCATATTTACGACACGCCACTCCACTTATGAAGCCTTAGGATGTACATTTCCTTGTTCAGTATTATATTCCTTCCTGATCTAGCCTCATCGGTACCAGTTTGGTTTTGCTGCTACGGTTACGGCAGGGAGAGCTACGGCTAGAGTTTTGGTCAGCATGAGCTCGTTACGAACGAGGACTGACCATGGCGTGATTCGGGCAACACACGATTGTAGAGATGTGTCTTTTGGATTGTGTTTTTGCACCACGAGCGTTGGATGGATCGCTGTATGGGGTTACTCGGAGGTGCTGATCGACACTAGAGAATTGAGCCAATGATGGAGGCCAGCCAGATTTTGATGACCGTTGGTGCGTTGCTTACTCCTGATGATTGAGGCACGGTTCAGCATACAGACGAGTAAGCCAGTTATTGCTGCGAACGACGAGATATCGCCCCAGATGTTGGAGCTATTGCAGTATAAGTTGTACTAAGAGATGATAGAAGGTCGCTAGTCACCCGATGATGAATGACTAGGACAGGTGGTTCGTTCGCTTACCCCGATGCGAGGTCATCAGATAGATTGATTCCAGCTAGAGACGACTTCACGCGGAGACGTTGGGAGTCGACAGAGACGATCGAATGTCAGAAACCTATTATTCCAAGTTTAAAGTAGTCGGAAAGACATGCAGGCAATTCTATGGTCCCTCTAGAAGAATGAAACCCTAACTCGACTTAATGACCGTGTGAAAGCCTTTGAACCTTCGGGTTTGCGGCAGTTCTACGGCGCCATTAGTGAGGCTTGGGTTTGCCCTTCTACGGCTGGACCACCGATACTGTGGTATGTACTCGATACTATTAAACTGTGCCCAAGATGTTGAGCTCTTGGGGGATTATGAGGTTTTGACGACTCGATCGGATGGCTCGACTTAATTCGGATGCTAGGTGGTGAGATGCATTCTTAGGAGACTCCAGATACGAGGATAGCCGTTGGAGCTCAGTCCATGCAGCCGCGACGAGACGAGTCCAAAGCAGACGACATTAGAGAAAAGTGGAGTAAGAGGTTCGCACCAGATCTAGATGAGATGACGTTCCACTCCGCCGACATCAGAGAGGCGATGCGCATGCCGAGGCATGGTACTTGGACTTACCTTCCAGAAGGAGTCGCGATGAGTATGCAGTCGTTCCAGAGCAAGATGCAGATATAGGAAAGGACAATGACTTCCGGACAGTTGGCAGAGACGAGACATGGAAGAGACCGTGAGCAGGATTCCTTCCAGGACACTGCTGCAATGATACTTGCACCCAGGATCAGATGTGTCACGTACATTCAGAGAGCCAGAGGCCGACGCCAGTGATATGCTGTCTTACGAGTGGTCGCGATGATTGACCAAGAGATGACCAGAGAAGTGCCAGAACGGAATCGTCCCCGTTAGCACACCCGACAGGGCCGATGAGCCGATGGACCGAAAGATTGGTAATTCACAGTGAAGACCTTGACCCAGGAGTGGCCATGGTTACGCACATCAGCAGGACAGAGTTCATGATCATCGACGAGACATCCCACTAGGGACCGTGACAGTTGGCCGAGATTCTTAGAGGATGCGCTTGAGCGGTACTGTTCCGCCATTATTGATTTCGATGTTTTGGGGTGATTTATTCGTATCATTTGATTTCGATGATTGAGGATTTACGATCTTTGCACAGAGTTGCACTTGATATCGTTTTCGTGCTTTAGTTTCACATGTTTGTGATTTTACGGTTTTAAACAATTGAGTTGATTTTGTGCGTATGCACGCACGCGATTTGGTTCCTGCACTCTGTATAGTTTATATATGCCAGCAGTGCAGTGACATGTATTTTGAGCACTTGGATACACTGGATTTCGAATTCGAGGGTGATGCTCGACATTTGTTTTGTGCATTTTATGCACCGGATTGGATTTTTAGCGCCTGTTGGGCGCCTGTTACGAGATGCGATTTGGTGCACACCAGATGCACTAATTCGAGATTTTTCATGCATGTCAGATGCACCTGATTTTGCTGTCAGGCACACACGTTGCCTACGACAGATGTTTCGTGCACACCCGATGCACTTAGATGTTGTTTCTGTGCGCATGTATGGCACATTCATGGATTTTGATTTCCGTGCGCACCAGACGCACGTAGCATTCATGTGCATATTTTGGGATTTATTTCGTATAGAGCAGTACGTTTTTATGATATTGCTATGTGTTTTCATACTGAGCAGGACTAGTCAGAGGACAGTACCTGAATATATTTTGCATGCATTGATAATTATTGAAGGGATTTCCAAAAAGCGAGCTATAGCCTCAGTATTTACCTACGTGTCTGATATGACACGAAATGTTTAAAACAAGGAGACCCTTCTAAATTGTTTCCAAAACGGCGGAACGTACATTTCAAACAAAGGTATATATGTATAAAGTTATTTCCTTATGATAGACGTCCGCCACTGTGCAGTGTTATATGCGTGCACAGCGACTTAAAGAGATTTGGCACGCATTTCCTTCAGATACTTACATATATAGATTCGATATTTACATATATAGTTTCGAGTTATGTCATATTGGTTTTGATTTGGATTTGGCATTGATGTCTTCTCCATGACTCCGATGATTGCGGGATGCTTGACGGAGTTTCGATTTGAGTTATATGCTCATTTTTCAAGCGCATGCGCTGCGCTACGATTTGTTTTATGTATTTACAATTTCGGAGCCCCGACGACTTGATGGGTTTTCTTAGATGTTTTAGTATTTGGGGGAGTTTGAATTTAAATTCGGGGACCGAATTTTTTTAAGGGGGGAAGATTGTAACGTTTTGAAAATCGTTTCGGTGAAATTTCGAAAAATCGGTAAAATAAGGGGGTTTTCTGTAAAAAATCAAAATACAAATATCTTATTATAAAAATTAAATATACATATTCTAGCTATATAATTGCTATTATTTGGTGTTTATTGAGCCGCTGGTGAAATTTCAAATTTTCTGAAAAAATATTATTTTATTATTATTTTAAGCCGTCACTAATACATTTAATTAGGGAAAATTACAAATTGGAATGAGTTGAAACAAATTTTGTGCATCATAAAACATTAAATAAAATTTTATCATGTGGTTTTTGGAACGAAATCATTTGCCAAAACGGTTTAGAAATTATTGAAGAAAAAAGGCTTTTTTAGCGTAAATGGATGCTTGGGGTATTGTATTTATCATTTTTCATCACCCCACACCCGTACCCACACCCACACACACCCATTCACTTATCCCCTTGAAGAATTCAGCAGCCCCCTCTTTTGTCCCCAGTTGGATTTCAAGGAAAAGATATGAAAGAAAAGAAAAGAAAATGGATAAATGAGTTGGACTTTTGACTTTGTGTTGACTTGGACTTCCTTACTTGTTATTTTCTCCACCTCACTCTCTCTCCTCCCTCACCCAATCCCCCCACAACCTGGCCGAAACCAGCAACCCCCCCCAACAGCCCCATTTTCCTCTTCTCCTCTCTTTGTTCCATCAAAGAAAAATCCACAAAAAATCAAGCAAAAATCCAAATCAAAATCCGGCTCCTACCCATTTTAACTTAGCCCGTATAGCATGGATTTTGGTGACAAGGGAGCATTTTGGAGGGCTATGTGTGCTTGTGGGATCTTCAATTTGTTTGGGTAAATTCTAACCCTTTTGCTTAAATTGTTGTTAATTGCTTGTAGTTAGCTTAATTAAGTGTTAATTTGGTTTTATGTGGGTTCAATTGTATGATTAAGGAATTCTAGTTAGGGTTTTGTTTTGAAATTGGGTTGTGATCACTTGTGCATGGTTTGTGATGTGAGCTAACATCTTGAAAAATTGTTAAAATTTATCTAGTTACATATTACAAGTTGTTACTTGAAAAATGTCCAAATTAAGCTTTTTTGTGCAAACTAGGGTTTTGTGAAATGCATTTATATGTGAGATTAAAAATATGGTTAGGGTTTTTATCATATTATTAACTTTATTAAGTGTAGTTTAACACTTTAGTTCATGGAAATCCAACCTAAATTCTAGTTGTGCATTTTTGCTATGAAATTGTAAAAAAAAAAGGGTATTTTGTAAACTAGAATATTAGGGTTTTTGGAATTTAATGAGATTAAATTCCGGAAATTGTTTCTATGACTTATTTAAGATATTTAATAAATATATTGGCCGCTACATTCATTTAAACATCCTGTTTTGTACAAAAACGGCGAATTGTGCTTGCTAGATTTTCGGAAAAGTGACTTTTTAAGTAAAGTTGGGGGTTTTGTGAGTTTTAACCTAGTTTATATTAAAATTAGTGTTCGTGAATGTGCAAATGAGTGTGATTGGATTTTTCTCGACGGTTTAACGTTTGTACATCGACATCGAGGGTTGGTTTGACTATTCTTGCATGCGTAGGCGATAGGTTTGGACCTATGCGTGATACGCGTGCCGATTTGATTTTCATATGCCGTTTCGATTTCGATTTTAGTTTTAATGTGATACGGTGCGTTATGATATGTAGGTACCCCATGCGGACTTCGAGACGACAAGCAAGTGCGTGGCGACGTCGGCACCGGTTAGCGAGGACCAGGTGAGTAGATTTATATCTACGGGGAGAAGTCGGGTGGATGGCGTATAGCACCCCCGCAGTCCGTGGTGGTGTATACGGATGCGTATACACACCAACATTTATTATATGTTATTTGGGATTAATAACGTTGCTTAGGATGGATATTGGTGTGTTGGATTACTTTAGTGTTGCAAACCCTAGGGTAGTGTTGCACTACACATACACACATACATACTTGCATACATCCCTATTGATATGTGCTCATGGGATTCTTTTTAGTTATGGGTTCACATGGGTATGGGACTATGTGTTCACATACGGATTTGAGGATGATACTTGGGATTGAGCTGAGTCGATGAGATTTGATTTGAGGCCGTGAGATCGGTGATATAGCAGGGTTCGTATTTGAGATACGACATGACGTTGTAGCGGGTCCTTGACGTAATGTTTCACACACGTCCATGCATACGTAGGCGGTATCAGTATGGTACTAGACGTAGATCAGTACCCCGATCATGATAATTGATAAAGAGGACACCAGGTGAATAGTATGATGAATGTGATATTGACCCGTACCCAGATTGGGATGCCGTACAACGGATTTACGTACGAGCTATATTGATGATTGATCCGCACTCTTGACTTGGGATGCCTGATTATAGATATGGTATCGGATATGATATTATTGAGGCGGGATCACCGACTATACATATACAGGTATGTATATGTATCGACTTAGATGATAGGCGGTTCCCTTACCTGTAGTTCAGCTTGTTAGTTCAGCCGTATAGTTTAGTGTGGTTGTTAGATTAGATTAGACTTCTTACCTATTTCAAAAACCAACGAATCGTGGGCATTCTTAAAGACAGCCCAAGGGATCCTACGGATATTTCAAAAGACGTATCTTTTCATAAAAACACCGTAGCCCTATTTTCAAAACCCCATGATTCGTGTTATTTCAAAAGGCACCATTTGTAGGACTTATATTAGTTTAATACTGATTAGTTATCGTTGTGTGTAGTATTCTGCTTCCGCACATTATTGTTGTTCGCTCTGCCCCGCATACTTATTTTGCTGCATACTCCATTATTGATATCATGCTGTTAGGACACCAGCACCATTACCGATGATGCGTATGTACCACATACACTTACTTGCCGGCTCACACACATCTTCATCGGTAATTGCCATGTCATGTACACTTAGAAAATACTATTGCTTGGCTTAGCTTGTTAGTTAGTAGTTGATACGATATTAGTGTACCTGGGTTATATGCCAGTTTAGACAGTGTAGTTATTACCTGTCACTTCATGCATACTGTTATTCCATTGTTCATGCCTAGTTATTAATCATACATTGCAACTTGGTTATTGACACCATATACATTCATTAGCATTGACATATGCACTTGTGATGACTTCTTGAGATTTATGATATTTCTGGATTTCGGGGGAAAGCCGCAAAATTTCTAAACTTATTAACCTTTTAAAATATGTAAATTGCGGTTTTCTAGTGATGTAAGTGTCGTCCACCATGAGTTTGCTGTGGTTTTCGAGATCCGTGTCAAGGAGTGGAGGAACCGTCACGGGTACATGGTGGGCCCGGTAGGTACCCCGGGGTAAGATGAATGTGGTGTTGACGTTGAGCCTGGCAGGGGACAGATTACCTACCGGTGATATTACCCGACGCGTCGGATATCCGGAGGATACCGTCGTGGTCTTGAGATGGATGGTAGGGGCCGGTCTGGACTGACGGCGCCCTAGATATTGAGATTAAGACATTGATATTTCGAGGCAGTGAGATTTATGTTTTGTGTCGATGCTAGACACTGTTGATACTGATTTCATTATGATACCTCAGTTTAAAAATACGAAGGAAATCTCACTAATTTATGAAAACAGTTTTTTCATTTACATGTATTCTGTTTTCATGCATTCATACCTCATTCATATGATATATTGCTACCTGAGGCACTGACACGGGCACATGAGATTACACTCGGGTTAGATATTTACCCTAGCCTTGTTATAGGCTACGTGTTATTCATATAATTGAGGACATATTATGATCATTGACCTAGGTTGCGTTATTTATGCGATTTCTGTGCGTAGATATTTTTCTATTCACGAGTTGGCAACTCACTCCTGTTGTGCCCCAGTTTCTTGCAGGTTTGCCGTACAGGTTTCATTACGGCTTTGCGGGCTCAGTTTCATTCGGGTGACTTGCTAGTAGGTGGGTTTTTCTTGTATCGTACCCATCATATTACCTTGTATAATATTATTCCGTTGTATCTAGTAAATTCCATCAACCAAACATGTATTTATTTTTGAGATAGAGACCCGTGAGGTTATTCTTTCGACCTTCGAGTCGCGCGTGTTATTTCTGTGGATTTCTGGTGGTTTTGAGTTTCCTTTTGAGTTTTGATCCTCGCCGTTGGCGTTGTATATTATTTTGCTTGTGTGGTTGTGACCGTCGATTGACGAAGAGCTCGCTCCCGCTTGGGGATGCCTTTTTCTTGATTTCGTATACTATTCATGTTGTATCCCGTTTGGGGGCCAGTATTTACAAAGGAGACTCTGCCGAAATTTTCAGTAAAATTTTGATGTTCTTAAAAACCGCATAATTCGGCTTATGCTATTAAAACTACTTGTTTTAAATTGGTTTTCCTTCACTCTACTATTTTCTTGGTTTGGATTTCTGGGTTTTCGGTTTACTTAGATTACGTACGCCTCGAGACGTTCGTAGTTTAAGTGCCAGTCATGTTCCGTACTTTCGGGTCGTGACAGGTTTGAAGGAAGATTTGATTAAAACAGTGGGAGCCATCCTGATTAGATAAAATAATAACCAATATGATCTTGCAAGAGCATACGCAGAGTGTTTTCTTCTCTCTCTCTCCAGGTAGCGACCATGTCACGCCTTAATCAAGATAATAAAACGGATATATTGACTGAACCCGCTTGTTTTCACTAGTAAAATAGGGGGTTGCCCCTACGGTTGGAAATATCCGTAGGGGCATATTTAACTTGGCCCTACGGATTAATCCGTAGGGCTAAAAGGTTGCCCCTACAGGCACAGACGTCCAAGAATAAAAATATTAATTCTTAATTTGGTGTTTGCCCCTACGGAGCCGCAAACAAAGGACCTACGGGTATATCCGTAGGGGCAAGTAAATATCGTTTTAAAATAAAGCCAGATCGAAAAGCCTACGCTCAATTTCTCTCTCTCCCTCAAACGCGCGCGAAAAACCCCAAATCGCCACCGTCGCGTCGCCACCGTCGTTGGGCAGAGTCGCCACCGTCGTCGCCACCGCCGATTTCATCGCCACCGTCGTCGCCACCGCCGGTTTCGTCGCCACCGTCGTCGCCACCGCCGGTTTCTTCGCCAATTCGCCACCGTCGTCGCTCCAGCCCACCAGCGCACCCGTTCAGGTATAAATCTCGAGGTAAATTAAAGCATTTTTGGATTATTCATGGCTGGGTCTGGGTTGCGCGCGCGAGAGTTGGGTTTGGGCAGGGGCGCGGTGGCGGTCGGGGTCGGGGTCGGGGTCGGGTTAGGGTTAGGGTTGGGGTTCGGCTGCTGCTGGGGTGGGGCTGGGGTTAGGGTTACGGTGGGGCTGGGGTTAGGGTTACTGTGGGGCTGGGGTAGGGTTACGGTGGGCTGGGGTTAGGGTTGGGGCTGGGGTTAAGGTTACGGTGGGGCTGGGGTTAGGGTTATGAGAGGCTTGTCAGCATATTTATGTGTAATAATTGAGAGGATCAAGCTAAGTTCTAACTAGCCGTTCAGGTATAAATCACATTTTTTTAACATTACAAATCTTTGCACAAGCGTGCAGCCGCACACAAATAGCCGTGTCCCTAACTAATATGTAACCATGACACATGGCAGATGAGGTGTCTCATAACTCAATATTAGCGATTTCCATGATCACGACACGTGGCAGATGAGGTGTCTCATAACGCTTTATGATATCAGTATCCTATATTTATAGTTTTAATTGTTGATTGTTATAGATGTATACCATTGCAATAATAGTTTTTGGTTGATGAATGCTATTGCAATGTAGGATGATCAGTTCTATCAATCTTGATCTCAATGGTTTAAAATCATGTTACACATACAACACGAATGCACAACAAATGCATAATTAGAGAGCGACTCGAGATATTCGGGTTAAAACCAATATATGATACTCGATGATGATATGAAACATTCATATTCCCATCGATACCCGTATATGAAACTAAAAGCGCCACTTAGTCCCCGTCTATCGGTTAACATACGTGCGATACTCGTCGTGACCTAGAACTATACGAAGGTTGTTAAATATCGGACATTATAGCTCGATACTAACAACCGTCGTATAGTCTACGCGACGAGAAAATTCAATCGTATGGTAACCCATAGATTTGTCCCGTGTGGACAAGTTAAGAATGTATAAAGCAAACGCCTTCATTCACTTGTGTTTTCATCCGTTTCGAGATATTTCGTCGGTATCTTTCCGCTGGTTCTCCGTGTACAAAGATAGATTAGATGTTCATTTCAACGTTGTTTCACAACTTTGAAATGATTATCTATTCTATTACAGTGTACTCGGAGAACAGCGGGGAGCTGCTGCCGAAATTTACTCGAAACGGTTGAAAGCACAAGTGATGGGCGTTCGCTCTATACATTCTTAATGGGATAGAAGCCTACCCCCGACAGCCGGAACACATACATACAAACGCATAATTAGAGAGCGACTCGAGATATTCGGGTTAAAACCAATATATGATACTCGATGATGATATGAAACCTTCATATTCCCATCGATACCCGTATATGAAACTAAAAGCGCCACTTAGTCCCCGTCTATCGGTTAAAATACGTGCGATGCTCGTCGTGACCTAGAACTATACGAAGGTTGTTAAATATCGGACAGTATAGCTCGATACTAACAACCGTCGTATAGTCTACGCGACGAGAAAATTCAATCGTATGGTAACCCATAGATTTGTCCCGTGTGGACAAGTTAAGAATGTATAAAGCAAACGCCTTCATTCACTTGTGTTTTCATCCGTTTCGAGATATTTCGTCGGTATCTTTCCGCTGGTTCTCCGTGTACAAAGATAGATTAGATGTTCATTTCAACGTTGTTTCACAGCTTTGAAATGATTATCTATTCTATTACAGTGTATTCGGAGAACAGCGGAGAGGTGCTGCCGAAATTTACTCGAAACGGTTGAAAGCACAAATGATGGGCGTTCGCTCTATACATTCTTAATGGGATAGAAGCCTACCCCCGACAGCCGGAACACATACATACAAACGCATAATCAGAGAGCGAATCGAGATGTTCGGGTTAAAACCAATATATGATACTCGATAATATGAAACCTTCATATTCCCATCGATACCCATATATGAAACTAAAAGCGCCACTTAGTCCCCGTCTATCGGTTAACATACGTGCGATGCTCATCGTGACCTAGAACTATACGAAGGTTGTTAAATATCGGACAGTATAGCTCGATACTAACAACCGTCGTATAGTCTACGCGACGAGAAAATTCAATCGTATGGTAACCCATAGATTTGTCCCGTGTGGACAAGTTAAGAATGTATACAGCAAACGCCTTCATTCACTTGTGTTTTCATCCGTTTCGAGATATTTCGTCGGTATCTTTCCGCTGGTTCTCCGTGTACAAAGATAGATTAGATGTTCATTTCAACGTTGTTTCACAGCTTTGAAATGATTATCTATTCTATTACAGTGTACTCGGAGAACAGCGGGGAGGTGCTGCCGAAATTTACTCGAAACGGTTGAAAGCACAAGTGATGGGCGTTCGCTCTATACATTCTTAATGGGATAGAAGCCTACCCCCGACAGCCGGAACACATACATACAAACGCATAATCAGAGAGCGATTCGAGATGTTCGGGTTAAAACCAATATATGATAATATGAAACCTTCATATTCCCATCGATACCCATATATGAAACTAAAAGCGCCACTTAGTCCCCGTCTATCGGTCAACATAACGTGCGATAATTTATTCTTTTCAACGACAAACGCACACACAAAGCATATACATGGATTTTCTCCTTTGTCAGTAACTATCCCGTTCTTATATTTCTCAATATAGTCAGCATAACCTACAATTTATATGTTATTCAGTCTAACATGGCCCATGAGTACGTCAGAGTTAAGGACTGGATGTATGTGGATTGGAAACAACGTATGCAACCTAAGTTTGTCGCAGGAGTTGCTGCTTTCCTTGAATTTGCACGAGCACATAATAAGATCATAATAGAGAAGATTCTCTGTCCGTGCGATAGATGTGGCAATAAGTACTGGCAGAAGGTAGAATTGGCAGAGCTTCATATTGTAAAACATGGGTTTACTAGACTTTATTCAACTTGGAAATATCACGGGGAAGGAGAAGAATGCAGTACTGCGGTAGAAGAAGGAGAACACGATAATGCGGCAGGAGAAGAAGAAGAATTCGGTAATACGGCAGGATACGGAAATTTATTTCCATCAGAAGAAATGGAGGATATGGTAGAGGCTGCCCTAGGTGAATCTATTCGTACCGAAGATGACATTCCTTCCGATCAAGGACCGCGTGCGGATAAATATGAAAATTTCATGAATGATGCTAGGAAACCAATTTATGAGAATGCGAAGTATTCCACCCTCTCATGGTTCGTCCAACTTTTCCAAATTAAGTGCCTAAATGGATGGAGCAACAAGTCATTCACAATGCTTCTTTCGTTCTTGAAAGATTCTATGCCTCCGGGAAATAATGTGCCCGAAAGCTGGTACGAAGCCCAGAAAATGATGTCTGATTTAGGTCTAAAGTGCGAGAAGATTCAAGCATGTCCTAAAAATTGCGTGTTGTACCGGAAAGAGAATTCAGATTTGAAAGAGTGTCCAACATGCGGAGAGGCCAGGTATAAGCCGAAAGATTCTGATAAGAAGCCTGATATACCTGTGAAGATAGCACGATATTTTCCCATAACACAGAGGCTACAGAGGCTATTCAGGTGCAAGAAAACAGCCGAGGCAATGATTTGGCATCACCGTGCTCCTCCAAGCGAAAATGGAAAAATGAGCCATCCAAGAGATTCACCGGCATGGAAGGATTTCGATAGGAGGCACGCAATATTCAGTAGCGATCCTCGCAATGTCCGGCTCGGACTAGCTGCCGATGGCTTCTGCCCATTCAACTATATGGCTGGAAGTCACAGTACATGGCCCGTTGTAATGATAATTTATAATCTGTCGCCTTGGTTGGCTATGGACCAATCATACTTTATGATGCCTCTTCTTATCGACGGACCAAACTCACCGGGGAACAATATCGACGTCTATCTCCGACCTCTGATTGAGGAGCTGAAAACTTTGTTCATTGATGGTGTAGAGACATATGATTCAAACACAAATACAACCTTCATACTGCGTGCGGCTTTAATGTGGACAATTAATGACTTTCCTGCGTATGGAATGCTTTCAGGTTGGTCCGTACATGGTCACAAAGCATGTCCTCATTGCCATGAACACACAACATCAAAATTTTTGAATTTTAGCAGGAAGGTTTGTTATTGCGGCCATCGACGTTTTCTGCCTCCAGACCACCCCTATAGGTTAGACACGGTTCACTTTGATGGTCATCAGGAGCTTCTTGGGCCTCCATCCCCATTGTCCGGAGAGGACGTGACTGCTAAATGGGATGGTTACAATAACGTGACCTTCGGGATGGATCCGACGAGACAGGTCAAACCACAATATTGGAACAAGTTAAGCATTTTCTTCGAGCTTCCGTACTGGTCTACAAATTCAGTGCGTCATTGTCTGGACGTCATGCATATAGAGAAGGGAGTATCAGAGCACATACTTAACTTGCTTCTGTGTAAAGACGGGAAATCGAAAGACAACATGAATGCCCGGATGGATCTACAAGAGTGGGGAATAAGAAGTGAACTGCACCCTAAACCGGTAGCGGGTAAACCGGGCAAGTTTGTACTTCCCAATGCCGCTTATCATATGTCACAACCGGAGAAGAAAAGATTCCTGCAGGTGTTGCATGATTTGAAAGTCCCCACAGGTTTCTCAGGATCATTCAGCAAGAAAATAAAAATTGTGAAGGGCAAGATCGATGGGCTGAAAAGTCATGACCACCATGTTATCGTGGAGCACCTTCTTCCATTAGCCCTCAGGACTTCTCTCCCCGACTCGGTTGGTCTAGTAATCAACGACCTATGTTGTTTTTTCAGGGAGTTGTGTGCTAAAACGTTGGAGGTTGCGACGCTGGATAAACTAGAAAATTCTATTGCGTTGATACTTTGCAAGTTTGAGCGTATTTTCCCACCGTCATTCTTCGATATCATAATACACTTGACGGTTCATCTTGCAACTGAGGCGAAGTTAGTCGGACCGGTACAATATCGATGGATGTATCCCGTCGAGAGGTACGTGTAATTTTTCGTTTCGCGCAATTTATAAATTTATTTTTGTCATGTATGCCCGTGTTTATTTATTCAACATATTCTCATTAGGTACCTTTACACTCTTAAGAAGTATATACGCAATAAAAATCGACCAAAGGGTTCTATCATGCAAGGTTATCTTCTTGATGAAGCAACCACATTTTGTTCCCGCTATCTGGACGAGAACATTGAGACAAGGCTTAACCGACCACGAAGAATTCAAGACGGGCCATATGGTAAAGCCGAGTATAAGAGGGTAGACACTATGTTTATCAACAAGATATACCGGTTTATCTTGCTTAATTGCGTATGTCTTGAACAAATTAGAGAGTAAGTTCTTTTGGATTAATTGTTATATCTGTGTTTGTGTGTGTATGAAATGACATAATATTAATATCACAATTATTTGTCAAAAACAGAACTCATTTTAACGAGGTACGTGAGGGGCATCCTGATTGGAACGAAGAGCGTTTGGAAAAATACCATCAGGATAATTTTTGTGATTGGGTCACAGAGCATGTAAGTTATTCGAATTACATTTTATTGCTATCAGTTTTAATCTAAACTTGTATCGTTATGTATTTATCGTAAAATTTGTTTTGTTAGATCCACGATCCGAACTTGTCTGCATCATTTGAGAGTGATTCAAGATGTTTAGCTCAATTTCCTAGTATGGAGGTTGCACATTACAAAGGATTTGGTGTCCTTGGATACAAATTCGAAGTTAAGGACATAGAAACATCTAGAATCACTCAGAATAGTGGGATTGCGACGGTAGGATCAGACGGTGTGATTTACTATGGGTACTTAAATTGTACACTCGGCATCCACTATCCCGGACGATCAGAACCCTTTTATATATTCCACTGTACTTGGTACGATCCGCGAACCGATACAGACAGGTGGAGAAGCAGTCTTGGGACTTGGAAAGATGAATATGGATTGACCAGTGTGAACACACTTCGATTTTACGGTCAGGACGATCCGTTTATCTTTCCGAACCAAGCGTTCCAAGTATACTACTCACAGTGTTTGAAGCATCCGGGGTGGAGTGTTGTATGCCGATGGAAACCTAGAGATGTCTACGATGTCCCAGAATACGAGGACAGCGATGAGGACGAAGAAGAGAGAAGGCTTAAAGTGCTCCGACCGTCTGTTTCGAAGGACGGGTTGTCTTCGACCGATCATGAAGTTACGTGGGTTAGAAATGACATCGACGATGAAATCCAAGTAGATATGTATGATGCGCCCACGAAACGAAAAAGGTTATCAGTAATGTTATATTATTACTTCACATTTTACGCTCTAGATCATATATAGTCAATACTTTTAATGATTGTCTAATGCGTCCACGAACCGTTTATCTAGATTTGATGACGATGTCGGGAGCAGCGAGGGGCGGCAGGAGCTCCAGCCGCGGCAGAGGCAGAGGCAGAGGCAGAGCGGTTCTGCCGCCCGGAGAGCTCCGTAGGGAGCTTCAGAGGGCCGGTCTTGCACCCAGATCGGAGACCCCTTCGGATGCCTCCTTCCGTGTGGATTTTGCCACACCTCCAGGTATACTGCACGCATATCCATTTTCAATGTAATATTACAGATATTCATGCATGTTTATGTCAAAATTACTTATATTGTCAATGTTTGATTGTCTAGTTGTTGGTCCTGCGTCCACATCTGGGACAGAGGCCACCCCCGCTCCTCCAGGTATGTTTATATATCATATAGTGTATGTATATTGATTTAGAATGCTATATCATAAATATACACATTCATTTTGCTCTTACTTAGCAATTTTTATTATTGTCTAGCTGTAGGTGGTGACACCACCGCACCTGCGGGTATGTTTATATGTCCTATAGTGCATGCATATTGATTTAGAACGTTATATTATTGATCTACACATTCTTTTTGCAATTACTTATAAAATCTATTTTTAATTGTCTAGTTGTTGGTCCTGCGTCCACATCTGGGACAGAGGCCACCCCCGCTCCTCCAGGTATGTTTATATATCATATAGTGTATGTATATTGATTTAGAATGCTATATCATAAATATACACATTCCTTTTGCTCTTACTTAGCAATTTTTATTATTGTCTAGCTGTAGGTGGTGACACCACCGCACCTGCGGGTATGTTTATATGTCCTATAGTTCATGCATATTGATTTAGAACGTTATATTATTGATCTACACATTCTTTTTGCAATTACTTATAAAATCTATTTTTAATTGTCTAATTATAGGTGGTGCGTCCACACCTTCCACAGGGGCCACTCCTGCCGCTTCCGTACCCTCCGCATCGTCTGCAGGTTAGTATGAATAAATTTAAAATATTTATTTATTTTACATATGCTATATAGAATAAATATGAACTTCATGGAGATTTAGCGTCGATGTTTATTTTATAGTTGGAGGGGATGCGTCCAGGTCCGGGACCCCGGTTGTTCCTCACCGGAGGAACTATCGTCCCGCTCGTGCTGCTGCTCGGGCCCAGGCTCGTGCGCTAATCACCGGAGGTATATATCACACTTGAATTTTTGTTTAACCTTAATTTCTTAATACAACTTTGTCTTATTATTGATTGTCTTGATATTTCGTGCAGACGCAGGGCCTCTCCATCCCCAGAGGGGGACTCGAGGCCCGAATCAGTCCCATAGGCTGAGGCCTGATAGAGCTAGGGGGGAGGCAGCATTCCCCCTATTTTTTACCCTTGACTATCGCTATACCGGTCCTCATGCCGAGAGGTTCGGCCGGTATTTGGGGGACGAGAGCCGGATCGTGAAGAACTATCCACTTCACGTTGAGTGGGGCGAGCAGCACCAGCGCTCATTCGCCCTCTTCTTTGATCAGGCTCGGGTATGTATTAATATATATTTTTATTTGATCTATCCAATATATTTATTATTAACACTTGCAATCTAATAACAATGTTTTTTTGTATTTTCAGTTGGATTACGATTTTCAGCCTGTAGCCGACCCTGATCACTCGGGGAGGGTGCTCGACCTTCATGCTCTGTACAATGTCCTGATGAAGAACATGCAGGCCAAGGTCCGATACAACAGGAATGAGCTGAAGGCCGACTGCTACTCCCTGTGGATAGCGACCCTCGAGGCAGAGAGAGCGGCCCTCCTATCTACTCCGGCGTTTGCGAGAGTCGACGTAGAGACATGGCCTCTATTGTGCGCTTATTTCGACTCCGAACGCAAACAAGTATGTATTTTAAATTTAATTCATTATTTATGATATAATTTATTTCTTTGTGTTTCTTAATTAGAAAACTAAATGTTAATGCGTTGTGCAGAAACAGGCCGCTCAGAATATGGAGAACAGGAAGTCGGCGAAGAGGGGTCGCCCCACTTACACAGGTGGCTCGAGGAACATTACTCGAGCCATGGAGTTATCGGTAAATTAAGAGTTATTCTCTAATATTCTGCAATATTAAGAGTTATTCTCTAATATTTCTAATATTAAGAGTTACTTTCTAATATTGCAGACATCTCGGACCGTGGCGTCAGGTGGTACACCGAGCGTGCTGTCCGCATATCTTGCCGTCCACGGCACCTCGACAGATCCCGCCACGGGCGAGCTTCGATGTCCCGACGTCGCTACCCAGGAGTACTGCGTAAGTGTTAATATTTTTTCTACCCAAATTTGAAATTTTAGTTTTGGAAGGTTCAAGTTTAAATTTTATACTTATACTTTACTACTTAATGTGGGTGTAGGAGCGGGTGGTTGAGCAGGCCCAGGCCTCGGGGATCGATTTTACCGGACAGAACGATCCGAGGCTGCTGACCCCAGTTCTGGACGCCGCACACGGAGGGCACCACGGAGGTTGGGAGAGAGGCCGGGGATTGGGCCCTAGCAGGGCCCATATGAGGTTGGACTCCACCCCGGCGGTTACTTCCTCCGTCTCCAGTGACCGGCATGTCCATCAGGAACTGGATAGCTTGAGGGCCACCGTTCAGGAGTTGAAGGAGATGCTGGTATGTATACTACTTTATAGTAAAATATCATTTCATATTATATACATATCAACATATCCATAATTAGTACGTAGCTTGAGCTTATTTGGTTTTAGACTTAAGTTTGATTAATCATACATACATATGTAATTAAAATAAACAACGCTTTTCCAAACTAGATATCCAAACAGGGTTTCGAAATAACTTAATAATGAAACGAATTCGAATAATACACAGTTCTTACACGCTTCTTACACACGTTATGTCCAGACGCGACAGGGTAGATCGGCCGAGCCTCCACATGCATCTCCTTCGGCTGCGGCTCCGCAAGCTACTACATCGGCTGCGGTTCCGCAGACAGCTCCTGTAGCTCCACCGCCCACTCAGACTCCCGCAGCCGCGGCTCCGCAAGCGACTACCTCGACGGCGGCTGCGCAGACCACATCGCCAGCTCCACATGCCGCTCAGACTCCCTTATATGTAGCATTGCAGAGTGTATTGACCGAGGATCAGGCGCGCGTTATTCTAACGTTATTCGGAGGTGGAGCTGGACCGAACTAGGGTAGCTTTTTGGTTCTTATTTTTTGAAACATGTATTTATATCACATTGTACTACATTTTGAAACGATATTGATATTGGTTTGTATTTATATCATATTCAGTTTTTGGGTTTCTTTTGTATATTATATATATGCGTGAGATGTGATTATGAATGCTGCAATATATGATTTGATTGATGTATATAGTATTGTGCACAGGGCGGGAAAAAATCCAGCAGCCCCTTTTTTAAAAAAAATACAGACAATATGTACCTACGGATTAAGCCGTAGGTACATACGTTGCCCCTAGGGCGTTATCCGTAGGGGCAAACTATCAGGAAACCTGATATTTTCCCACCTGATATCAGTGCAGGGTGTTGGGGGTGCCCCTACGGATATGTCCGTAGGGGCCACTGTTTATCCCCTACGGATAAATTCGTAGGGGCAAAATATCAGGTTTCCTGATATTTTCCCCCCGATCTCAGTGCAGGGTGTTGGGAGTGGCCCCTACGGACTTATCCGTAGGGGCTACTTTATATCCCCTACGGATGTATCCGTAGGTATATACAATATATTCAAAAAAAAAATTAAATATATGATTTTATTACCCCTACGGGGTACTCCGTAGGGGCTATAACACCTACCGAGATATCCGTAGGGGCATGAATTTGTCCGTAGGGGCAAATTCAGGGCCTCAACTTGCACCTGCGGCCTTTGCACCTACGGGGTCTTTTTTCGCCCCTATGTATGTATCCGTAGGGGCAGTGGGTTGCCCCTACCGATAAATCCGTAGGGGCAACCCTTATTTGTAGTAGTGTTTACTGAGCTGGGGAACGTTGGTCCCGCTCGAACTTATAATTGTTATAAGACAGAGCAGGAAATAGAGGAATACCTGAATTCCTATGCCGCCCAAACGAAGAATGTGCATATGATGCATCTCCTTCGGGTGTGTTCATTACAAAGAACTGTTTCTCAGTATCCTCTACATCCCAGGTATTAGATACTAGATCAGGATCCCGCAAATGTAATCCATTACATGGGCTACAGAAAGGTAGAGAACTGAGAACGGGCGATAAGTTTCATGAGACAGAAAACGGTGCAAGTGTTGCAGCCAAGTCTGTTGGTCACTGTCACCCTGTATTACAAATACGTTGATTCTGAACAAATGCTATTAGATACCGAACCTGATATACAAAATCATATCGGTCTCTTTATTAGTAAAGAAATGATAAAATTTTGTATTGTTGGATAATGTTTTGAAAATTTCCTATATCAAAAGTTGATCGGTTCAGGCTCGTTATCTAAAAGCATTGACGTTCTAAATCAAACTACAGTTCTTAGTATACAGAACACACACAAGAGGAAGAGTTCAGAAATGAACGGAACCTTCTTGAGGTATTGTAGACTAGGTCATATCAATGCGACCCGACTAGCTGAAGTTACATATAGATGCATATTTAAATCAGTTTGAATTTATATCTTGTGAAACTTGCCAGTCATGTCACAAAGATAAGATGACCATAGCTCCGTTTACTGGAAACAGAGAAAGAGTTAGTAAACTCTTGGGATTGATACATGTTGATGTATGTAAGGTCCCCCGTCTACACATGCCAGGACCGATTCTTTGTACTTCATTACATTCTCTGATGATCTCTCAAGATTCAGTCATATGTTCCTGTTGAAACACAAGTCCGAAGCTTTTGAGATATTCACAGAATATAAGATTGAAGAAGAGAACCAAAACGGGTATAAGTATTATGTCCTTTGATGTGATCAGGGAGGAGAATACTTGAGCATGGAAATCCTGGAATATTCTAAAGGAGAATGAGATTCTCTCTCAGCATTACTCCTCCATATACACCACAGCACGTCGGTGTATCAGGGCGGAGCAATCACACCCTATATGATAAGGTGTGCTCTATGATGAGTACTACTGAGTTACCTATTTCCTTTTGGGAGTCATGCACTTGAGATGCTGCATACCTATTGAATAGGGTTCAAATCAAATCAGTTGCCTACCGCTTCATATATGATATGGAAAGGGAAGAGCCCATATCTTAAGTATGTTAAGATTTGGGGTTGTCCAGCCTATGTCTAAAAGCATAATCCGGACAAGCTCGAGGCAAAATCAGATCTGTGAATGTTTGTTGGATATCCCAAGCATTAGCAAGGGAATATCTTCTACCAAACCGAGAAACAAAAGTGTTTTATTTCTCAACATGCCACCTTTATGAAAGGGAATTTCTTGTGAAGAAATTAGTGGCCATGAGGTAGAACTGGAAAGAGTTCCAGCTATACAAACTACAGCTGATGATTTGATAGAACCAAAGGATTCAATAGTCCCCAACGAACCTCAGCCTCTCCACCGATCTGGTAGGGTTCCTCATCTGCTTGAGAGATACTTCGGTTTCTCGATGACAGTGGGAGCGAGGAATGCATCATGAGATGATAACCCAACTAGTTTCGAGCTGGCCATCAGGAGTGGGACTCTATAAGAATGGCTGGATGCTTAGCGATCTGAGATGGAATCCTTATACACCAATAAAGTATGGACTTTGGTTGCTTTATCTGAAGGGTTAAATCCCCATCAGGAGCAAGTATATCTTGAGAAGATTACTTGGTGTACATGGAAAAGTTAAGACTTTCAAAGCTAGACTTGTTAAAGGTTTGCATCGTAGACCAGTTATGGCTAATAATGAAACCTTTTCGGGGGCCTATGCTTAAGTCCATCCAGATCCTACTTGCCATGGCTACATAACATAACTACGATATCTGGTGGTTGGGTGTCATGACAGCTTTCTAAATGATATTTTAGAAGAGAGCGTCTATAAGTACACAGCCAGAGGGCTTCGTAGACAGTGGGAGCAGCGGAAACGTGTACAAGATGCTTTATAGGATAAAGCGGGCATCGCGGAGATGGAACGTCTGTTTTGATGTGGTAGTCAAAGAGTTTGACTTCATCAAAATGGTAGATGAACCTTGTATATACAAAAGGGTAGTAGGGAGTATGGAAATGATCCTCGTAGAGTACGTGGATGACATACTCATGATGGGGAAAGAGTTTCCTATGCTACGCTCGGTCAATCTCCGCTTATCACAAGGATTCTTCATATAGGATCTAAGTGATACCTCCTAAAATCCTGGGTTTTGGATCTATGAGATAGATCTAATTGGATATTAGGATACTCGCTAGTTGTAGTGAGATGGTATCAATTGATCCTGGGGAGAATCACTGGAAAGGTTCCAGGGTGATAAGGACAACTGAATGTCAGTCACAGGCATTGTCTTTACCCTCAGTAAAGGGACGGTATGTTGGAAAAGTTCCAAGCTATATACCGTGGCATACTAGACGATAAAGGCTGGATACATCGCTACCAAAGATGCTACCAAAGAGGAAGTCTGGATGTATATTTGTTCATGAGATGAACTTCGTTCCTACCATTGTGAAACAATGGAGTTGTGGCTTATGCCAAGGAATGCCCGTCCCATCAGTGATCCAGACATATTCTAAGGCAGTGTCACCTGATCGTGGAGATGGATGATCTCCAGGGGATCGAGGTTAGGAGAGCAGACTCAGAGGACAACACGGCGGATCCACTCACAAAGGCCTTTTCCCAGAGAGAGACTTTTATGGGATGGTTGAGTATGAGATACTACAACCACTGCTATCAGATGGCCCTAGTGCAAGTGGGAGATTGTTAGTTATATGTATGCCCTAGAGGCCATTACTATACATAGGATGTATATTGTAGTGGATGCTTGGACATATATAGGGAGGACTTTCTCGCTCGACATGATAGTATGCTATCTGGTTGCTCTTTACCTTAACGTGTACACTGATTGTCTCTCTGTTACATGTTGGTAAAGCCCTTAGGATGTGTACTTGACTACCTGGACTATGATGCGGATCATACTAGTGGGGACATGGTAGTCCATAAGTACATCCCTCAAGGCCCCTAGTCGTGGGTGTATCGAGACGGGGCATCGATATACCAGAGTAGACTAGCGTATACCTTCTCGACCCATACAGATGGGCGATGGATGATCCCATATCCATTGATGTTTGACATCAGAGATGATATACGGGTGCTCAGTGGAGACTGGGTATACTGGACGGACTCGCCGAGAACTCCCAGATGGTATTATACCTTACGTCAGATGGCAGTTCTCTGGTGACACTGGTACAGGTTAGTCTGTTGACCCGAGATCGTCATAGAGTCTTGTGTGATTCCCACTGTGCTTTGATTTCCACCTTACCACGTCCAAGAGGGCGTGCAAAATGGTGGTTTTTGGGTACAGTCCCGATTCACATGGAGGTAATGAGCGATAGGAGGGGATTCGTCTCTCCCGGTATAGGGAGTTGATGTTGCGCTGTGTTCGATTGGCTATAACTGAAATCCCTGGCCAGGGTTGCTGAGATTTACTGGTAAGTGTTATCAGTAGTATCTCGAACTGTTATAGACCTCATATCGACACGACTTATCGAGCTATTGGGGCCTGACGTTTACCACCCCTAGGCGAGATATGCGACATATCAGACGATGAGACCGGACTGTACGGTAAGTGTTACTGGTTGGATTCACAGGAGTGTGAGCGGGCTTGCTCGTTGATCTTCTGATCGCTCAATACCCGGGTGGCCGTTACGTTAGCAGACCGCTTGCGACTTGTGGGTGATTGATATGATCACCACCTACTGCCGGCGTATTGACGAATCTTTAGAGTCCTACACAGGGGTTTCCTGACTCAAGCGAAACGAGATAGGAGCGCATATGAGATATGTGCGGGACCGAGAATAATACCAGTATGTGATACTGGTATTCTATTCTCGCGATTTGTATCATTGGACGGTTATATGAGATATAGCCGGGTTACCAAATCAAGTGTTGATTCGATACATTGATACACTTGATATTAGTCGGTTATATGCGATATGACCGGATCATTAAATCAAGTATTGATTTAATGATTTAATGTATAATTATATATTTGATATATTACTTTACGTTAACTAGTATTTGTTCACTTATGATGGATTTTCTCACTTGATGTGCACAAGTTGTATATGTGATATATTTTTGTGCATTAGTTTGTATCATGTTTGATGATACATGCAAACTTGGGTGTGTATGCTTTAAACCTTGTTTAGGTTTAATGGTTAGGGTTTTAACATATTTATCTATTTTATTTATTCATTTTTGGCATAACTAAATGGTGGCTTTTTGTTGTTATGCTTGAAGCTTCATGATGTTTTTTAAGCATCTTTGAAAAGTCTTGCCATTTTGTTTCATCCTTAACCTAACCATTACACCTAAACCCTAGTTTATTCTCTACAAGTGTTAACTTCACCCATGGTTGCATTATGATAAGAATCACTTGGATTTTCTTTTGGAAATAATTCATTCTTTTTCTTTCTTCTTCTTCTTCTTCAAGAAGAAAGAAAACCTTTGCTAGAAAATTCTAAGTGATGAAATCAAGTGAGAAATCCAAATCCAAAGTGAACCCACTTCCTATTTCTTCATCCTCTACCACTTGCCATGTTGTATAGGGTGTTTTCTTCACAAGGTTCATGACCAAGTGAAGATGGAGCTTGAGTTTGAGTCCCCTCGACGTAGATCATCTTCGGCATCGAAGTCAACGACCTAGCCCGCCCATTTCTCCGATGAAACCGACGCTAGAGTCCGGGATTCCGATGATCGCAGCGGAGGGACGTCAAAATGGAGCTAGAGAAGTGGAGGACCGGATCTACAAAGGTTGTAGTCCCTTTCACTTAGCAATAAAGTTGTTTACTTGCATCTTTTTCGCCTAATCTCTAGTGAACGATCTAGTTTAGGGTTTCTCGGCATCGGAAAATTTTAATTTGGCATGGTTGATGCCTTGTGGAATCACTTGAGTGTGCCTAGGAACCCTACATACTTATCCTCCTGCCGGGTCTCATAGTCTGGAACAACAGTAGTGTTAAGTCTGGGTAAATAAGAACCTCCCTGTCACCGTCCTTGAGGCTACCGGAGTACCTCTCGGGTGTCTGAGGTTACCCACCATGTTTGCGGAGTGGCTAATAGAATGTCAAACCTGATTGAATATATAGGTCCTATTAAATTTTCCGTGATCGTTTGCGGTTCTGTAATCACTTCCAGTTCTACCATACTCCCACTACTGTTTTCTGAAAAAAATACATTTTACTAAAACTGTGGCGAGTCAAGAACAATATCACTATTGATCTTCCAGATGGTAGAAAATCAACCCTCGTCAAAGCCAAGGTCAACCCACAAACTGCCATTACAGAAACGTGCCTTGAGTTATCCAGTGTCTGGTTTTAAGCATAAGCTGGACAACTCACCGTACCTTAACATCGTTAAGATATTAACCATTCTATATCCAATATAGAAATATTTGGCACTTATTTAATTGGAACCAGATTCAAATCATGCAGCTGTCTCCAGTGTATATCAACTTAATGGAGAGAGGCTAATCAGCATTACTCAACTTTGGAATCCATCCAATTATGAGTAATCTGAAAGAGAAACAAGTTTCTCAAAACCATTACTATCATCTGAATACCAATCATAAGTATCTACGTCTTCGATCTCTTTGAAGAATCCCGATACTTATGATACCTGGTTCTCTACTTTATTCTTATACCCACAACTTCTCAAAACTTAGACATTGTATTTCTATGAAACACTTGTCTAAAAGCTAGAGAAGTCATAAGTAAACAGAACATAGTACGAGGACCTACCCCTTTGTCCTGATGGACACTGGACAACATATAATACTCTGTATAAGTCCGCTGAGTTGAATAACTCAAAACCTGTGCATCGTAGGTTGAAAACTGTACCCAGGCGATTTCCTCAAATATCACCAATTACAACGAATTCCGATATAATGAGGATGATCACCTAATTCCCAATAACTTACTCCCACTCATCATCTGTAAAACCATACAGATATGAGAATGAAACCTGGTAAATACATACCCTGGAGTAAGTATCCGATCGGGAAAACAGTTTTCCTTTAATAAGGCACTGAAACATGAAAATGTTTCGTAGGGGTATCCTGGTATTCCTAGTAATGCCTTTTCCATAATCCAATTCATGACTATAACCGTATATTTCTTTGCCATCTCTCCAAATCCCTTTATTTGTCTTTAGTCGTTACCTTCTGTACACCTTCGTTAGGCTAAATGGTTTTCTTCCTTCCCTACCGTTCGGCACCTGCCTATGGTTTGAAAGAAGACTATCCAGTAAGTATAATAGGTGTACTCTCCTAATCCTAGGAGTACTCTCAACTTGAGAGAAAGTGATGATAAAAGACAACTGAATAATACCTTATTCTATTAAAGGTGAAATAGGAGTGGCGATGAAGTACGCGGTTTGGTCGTGAATGATAACAGTCGCAATTTACTTTGCCCTCTTTCTAATCTCTTTATCTTGTCTTTACATATTACCTTCTGCACACCCTACTTAGGCTAATTGGTTTTCTTCATTCCCTACCTTTCGGCACCTGCCTATGGTTTGGAAGAAGACTATCCAATTAGCATAATAGGTTTACTCTCATAAACCAAGGAGCTCTCGCAACCTGAGAGAAGGTGATAATAAAAGACAACTGAATAAACCAATTCTATTTCTCCTGAACCTGGATCCATCCTCGAAGAAGTCCCTTCGAGTTCGTATATAACCATACGATGGATCTATCCAATGGAAGTGGATATCCGTAGTAATACGGGGTGTTCTGAGAAATTCAAAGGGTAAAAGAAGGAGCGGCAATGACTTACGCAACTCGGACAATCCAAAAGCCAGTATTTTAAGAAGGTTCGGTCAACTTGGTCACTGAGTCATAGTCTAGGGTCGGTCAAAAGTCGCTGCCAAAGAGAGAGAGAAAAGAAACACTCTGCGTGCACTCTAACCTAGATCAGAATGATTATCACTTTATCTAATCAGGAAACCTCCCACTGTAATCTCAAATTCTCCTCCAAACCTAAAAGAAGAATTAGTCGGGATCACCCGAAGAGTAAACCAACTCATCAGTGAGAATCGGGATCCAACTCTCATCGCATGATAACTCGATGGAAGCCACTCAAGTTATCACACTCCAGAAGGTATGCGCATACTTGGCAAGTTTCAGTTTCTTTAAAAAACTCCCGATGTGATTTTTACCTCATGCTCTTATGACCTTGACTTTAGTCAACAAATCATAAGTCACATGTCAAGTTCTACCCGTCATTATCCAGGTTGATTTGAACCCACCCGTACATACCCTTGACTTTAGTCAACAAGGTAATATGACTGTCCCAAACCAACACATCTATCTATGCAACAGATGAATACCCAGCAACTACCAAACAATATGCCTTGACTTTAGTCAACAAACATAGCTTGAATACTACTGACTATCCATAAGAAATGACAGAGGGCTACGGCTGGTTTTTGACGAAAAAACCTTTAACGTAATGAACTTGATCTCGTTGAAGGAACCTGATAGCTTTTTATAAAAATATAGTGGCGAAAACGTTTTGCTAAAGAGGTCACTCCCGGTGAAGGGATCTCGGCTCTTTCCTCGTGGAATGAGGTGCAGGATATTCCAATTGAATACCGCGATGTAAAGCAACTTGTAATCGACTATATTGAACTTATTACCCTGACGTAAACTTCTGCCCAAGGGGTCACTCCCGGTGAAGGGATCTCGGCCCTTGCCTCGTCGAATGAGGTGCAGGATATTCTGACTGAATACCGCTATGGAAAACAAAAGGAAATATCTTTGTAATAACACCTTTTTAAAATTTGTTCCAACAACATCAAATATAGGTTTGTTTTATCCTTGCATTGATAAGAATCAATGCAGTCCCATCAATCAATCACACCAGAAAAGAACGAAAATATAATGTACGTATATGCCATCCGCATTCGCCACTGGGTCCCGTCATCACCCGTTAGGTTACTTAACTAACGACAGAGCGGGGACTGGACTAGCGCGGGTGTAAAATATATACAACATCTAATAGTATATATACCAATATACAATAATCCCTCCAGGCGTGATAATATGCAACATTACAGAAAAGTAATAAGCATCACAGAACAATACAGATAATCTGGGATTCCCGGGTTTCACAGAACCGCTAGTAAAACCCGACGTTCCCCTGGTCGTGTGATAGCCTGTGCAATGAAACCTAGACCCCTACGGGTGCGGCAAGTTACCCGCCAAAACCTGAAGCGAGGCAGCGCCCTACAGCAAAGTGAATGGACCGCCTGGCACTTCACGGAATCCGGTAACTTGAGCACCCCTCCTTGGGTCAACCTGTACCCCCTACGAGTGCGGCGAATAGTCTGCCAATTCTAGAGTGAGGCCCTTCTGCCTCTCAAAGCCATGAGATACGGACCCGTTGCCCTCCAGAACCCGGCTATCCGTGCACTCCGTCACGGGGTAAACCTAGTACAGAAATAAAAATATGTATAACGGGTACATCGACCTATGCCTGGTCGTGCCCCAAAAGAATATTATACAAACAGGCAGTGACGGCAGTCCACATGTTGGACGCTCGCCCCGCAATATCAAATGTACAAATAAATCCAAACAGCACTATCATTGCACCCTGCTATCCACCACGACAAATCCGCAACAGCACAGCACAACACAGAACATCAACGCGAATGTCACGTTCACAAACCCGTCTAAAAGAACTATAGCAATTAGACGCGGTTTACCGCTCGAATGGCATTCACGATCGGAGATATAAAGTAAGTACTGTAAACTAACACGTTTAAATTTCGATCGACAAAATTTCCCAAAGTGGGCCCCACGAATATCTGCTGTACAGTAATAAAATATGAGCCCAAAAGAAATATTCCAGAAACCACAATTTACTGTCAAGACCTCACTGTAGAAAATTGGAGTTCTAATTCCACTAAGGGGCGGCGGATCCGCGGCCAAAGCATGGTTTGGGCCGCGGATCCTCGGCAGAAATGTGGAATTGGCCCACCAAATTTCACCAGTATTCATATAAAAGCCTGCTTGATTTTCTGTAGTGCACAAAATAATTTTTAGGCCCTTTTAAAAATCGACAGAAACTATTGTGCAAAAAATTGTGATTTTTGAAAATCCGTTCGATCGATATTTTAAACGTGTTAGCACAAGTTAGTATAGCTTAATGGTGAGGCTCTGATACCACTGTAAGTCCACGGTAGCGCCCCGGCCGTCTAACAGATGCCAAATGCGGAACAAAAACTTTTACAACTGGCGCTATCGCGTACTATAACCCGGATCTGCCATTAAAACTAAACTAACAAACTACAAAGTGGGTAGAAATGTTATACCGAATGATCCGAGTCCTTCGGTCTTCAACCATCATCCCACGCTTTGTTGCGGCTGCTCCGATCTCCTGAATCTCCAGTTTTCTCGTCCAGGTGGCACCACGTCGACGGATCTTTAAACGGGCTCCCGCCTCTGAACCGAGGCAACTCGATCATCAAGTTTGCTAAGAGAGATGACCAAGATTGATGTAGAGAATGAGTAGAATACTTTGTCTCGTTACGTCTAAAGCTCTGGACGAACGGTTAATGAAGTTGCCTTTTGGATCGATATGAAATGAGAAATGGAGTATACTAATTTCCATCAACCAAAATCCTTAATCTTTTTCAAATGAAATCAATCATATCTTTTGCAAGAGGGAGCCGGCCATATTTATGGAGGAGGGAGGTGAGTGTAGGAGAGGGGAAGGTGACTATAAGATTAAAGAAGAGAATGAGTCACAAGACACCTTGCACAAAACATTAATTGCAAACAAATGAATCATCTAACCTAGTCATCATGCATTAATTGCACAATAAATGCACTAATGACTCACTAGCCTAATCACCTCTTCAAGAAGCCTCTAGAAACATCCACACTCATGACTCACCCTCAAGACGAAAAGATAAATCCGCATTTAACCGAATGTTAAAAGCGGGTGATAGAAAACTGGAAACTGGCAACTTCCAAAAGCGATCCTGAAACGAATTTCAGGATAACCCCGTATCAGTATAAACATACCCGCATTTGTATTACGACCGAATACAAATGCAACTGAGACAAAGATATTATATCTACACAGTATAATACTCGGATCCGGCTTAAACCAAATCCGACCAGTATTATCTGCCCGAAAAATGACACGTGCGAAAACGCACGTGCATTTTCCGAACCTTGCCATAAAACCATACGGCCTCTATAACGTTTCGCCCGAACTTGGGAAACGGTCTGTGGGGGACTCTAATGACTCATCAACACACTGGCACTGGGTATAACCACTAGCACGTCAGAGGTACGAGATGTACGTAACGGTTGCCTATGTATTGATTGGAAGGGAAGCTGACGAGCGAACTCATCCATAAACCCTACTGAGCCTAACAGTGACAATATACATACAGTCTGGTCCGTTCGTCTAAGAGTATCGCATATCGAGTCTAGGGGGTGGATAAAGTCAGACCCCTAATAACGCGATAATTCGTGTCGGTATGAAGCCCATCACCACCTGAGAAACTACTGATCCAAATCAGTAATTCTCCACTACCTCGGCCGAGGATTTCTAGTGATGGCCACCCGTGCACTGTGCGACATCAACCCCCAATACCGAGAGAGACGAATCCCCGACGATCCGCTCACTGCCTCCATGTGGCTCGGGACTGTACCCAAAAAATACTTGTTTGCATGACTCCTTTGAGCCGTGGTAGGGTAGAAATCAAAGCACAGTGGGAACTCACACAAGACAAATAACGATCTCAGGTCGACAAACTAACCTGTACACATGTCACCAGGGAACTGCTATTTGACGATATGTATAATACCAACTAGCATGTTCCCGGCGAGTCCTGTCCGGTGTACTCATAACCCAATGAGCACCTGTATACATCTTAAGTGATCCAACTGACACCAGTGGCTTGTGAGACCGGCCACCGCCCCTCATCGGGGTCTCGACTGTATACACTAGTCTACTCTGGAGTATCGATGCCCTGTCTCGAAACTCCCACGACTAGGGACACTTTTAAGGATGTGATTATAGACCCCAGCTCCTACGTATATGATCGCCATCATACTGCTGGCAGTCAAGCAAGAATCCTATGGGCTCTATCATCATGCAATAGTGAACTAAAGCATGTAACGATGATAAAGACAAAGCAGATAGCATACTATCATCTCGAGAAAGACTGTCATATCAGTATATGTCCTGCCTCAATCATTGCAATCGCGTACCTGCGATCCAATAATTGACTTTGAGGGCACTATATCCAACATAATGAAGAACATGCAATCAAAGGTCCAATACAATAGAAACGAGCTTAAGATCGACTGCTATTCTCTGTGGATGGCGACCCTCGAGACAGAGAGAGCGGCTCTCCTACATACTCCGGCCTTTGCGAAAGTCGACGTAGATACATGGTCTCTCTTGTGCCAATATTTCAACTCTCAGCACAAACGGGTTTGTAATTTAAATTTAATTCATTATTTAGTATATAATTTATTTTTTTGTGTTGCTTAATTAGGAAATTAAATCTGAATGTGTTGTACAGAAACAGGCTGATCAAAATAAAAAGAATAGGAAGTCGGCGAAGAGGGGTCGCCCCACTTATACAGGAGGCTCGAGGAACATTACTTGTGCCATGGAAGCATAGGTAAATTACAATAGATTTATTTTGATATAATGTAATATTAAGAGTTATTTTATAATATATGTAAATTTTTGGCGAAGAGAGATCATACCCTGGCACAGGATGGTACATCAAGCGTGCTGACCGCGTATCTTGCCGTCCACGGTATCTCGACAGATCCCGCCACGCGTAAGCTTCGATTCCCCGACACCGCTACCCAGGAGTACTGCGTAACTGTTAATATTTATTCTAACAGGTTTGAAATTTTTGTTTTGAAAAGTTCAAATTTAAATGATATACTTATAATTTAATGGTTAATGTGGGTGTAGGAGCGGGTAATAGAGCAGGCGAAGGCATCAAGGATCGATTTTATTGGACAGATCGATCCGATGCTACTAACCTCAGTCCTAGACGCCGCACATGGGGATTGGGAGAGAGGTCGGGGACTGGGTCCTAGCAGGGCCCATATGAGGTTGGACTCCACTCCGGCGGTTACTTCCCCTACCCCCCATGAGCGGCGTCTAAAGCATGATGTTGTCTCCTTGAAGACCACCGTCGAGGAGTTGAAGAAGATGTTGGTACGTATACTGCTTAATAGTAAAATATTATATCATATTATAAATAGTAACATATGCAATATTAGCAGCCTAAGCTTATTTGGTTGTAGACTTAGTTTTGATTAATTATACTTACATAAAACTATCTAATTAAAATAAACTACGGTTTTCCAAACTAGATACACAAACGAGGCCTAAGTCTCTAAGTATTCGTAGATTGGGGTTTCGCAATAACCTGATAATGATACGAATTCAATTAAAATCTAATACACCATTCTACTTGTTTATTACAAACAAAATTTAACATATGCAACAGGCTGCTTTGGCTGCGGCTCCACATGCATCTCTTTCGGCTGCGGCCCCGCAAACCACTATCTCGGCTGCGGTTGCGCAGACCACTCCTGCAGCTCCACAGCCCGCATAAACTCTCACACAGTCCGCTCCTTCATTGGTCGAGTTTTGACGACTCAGGGCTGCACTGAGGAGCAGATGCGCCAGATTACGGCGTTTATCAGAGGTGGAGGAGCTGGACCGAGCTAGGGTAGTTTTTTTTTATATTTTTAAGGATGTATGTACTTACTTGATATATATTGTATATATTTTGGACGATTTTGGTGGTTGGTTGATTGTTTACGATAATTTAGATTGATATCGTATTCTATTTGTTTATTTCTTTTATATATTATGTGTAAGATGTTGATTATGAATATTTCTGTATTTAGTTATATGATGTATATATTTTTTTGCACAGGACGGGGGGAAAACAGTAGCCCCCTTTTTTAAAAAACTGATATTTTGTACCTACGGATTAATCCGTAGGGCCATCTGTTGCACCTACGGATTAATCCGTACGTGCAAGATTTGTCCCTACACAGTTAGCCGTTGGAACAAAATATCAGGATACATGATATTTTGTCTTTATGGACTCAGTAACAGGGGTTAAACTTGTCCCTACGAATTTATCCGTAGGGGCATTTGTCTGGACCTATAGATAAATTCATAAGGGTAAGTATCAGGACTTACAGATAAATCCGTAGAGACAAGTATTTTATTTTATAAACCAATAAATTAAATAAATATTTTGTCCATATGGAGTAATCTGTAGGGATATGTGTTCTTACAGAGTAAGATGTAGGGGCAATTATTACTCTGTAGGGACATGTTCAAGGCGAAGACTTGCACCTGCGGCTTTTGCCCCTACGGAGGAATTTTATGGCCCTACAGATTAATCCGTAGGGGCAGTGGTTTGCCCCTACGGTCAAATTCGTAGGGGCAACCCATTATTGTAGCAGTGAATCAAGATTTCGATTTAACTTGTTTTTCTTTATTCTCTTTTTTTAAGAGAAAGAGATATAGAAAGTATAAAGAGTAATAGTATGGAACCCACCTAGTGAAACTCAATTTTTTTTATATGTTGGTGAAAATAGGGTTTTGAGCCCCGGAAACTTCTTGGAACCACGATCTCAAAAACTCTATTTTGGCAGCTGAACGAATCACGGTTTTAATTTTGGGAGTTTGACATCAAAATTCCATGAAACCAGAGCTTAGGAAACCGTACCTGTTAGGCCTTAAACTTCCTTTGTTTTCGTTTTTGCTTTTTTGGTGTAGCACTAGCTCGTAAACCCTAATCTATGCATACAACACACCCATGCATACATCACACACATCCAGAAAACCCATGAATTTGTCCCGAAAGTAAGGTTGCATCCGGATCCGGATATCAACCGGATACGGATACGAATTTTGATATCCGGTCGGATACGGATACAAATATATATATTTAAATATTCTTCCAGATAAGAATACGGATACAGTTTTAGCAAAATTATGCGGATACGGATATCTGAATTCGGATACGGATATGGATTCAGATATCAGCAGAAAAATACAAGAAAATATATCTTTTAAATTAATTTTTCGTTGATAATGCATATTCAAACCATAAGGTTTTTTTACTCATTTATTATGCTTTGCATTTAAAATTATATTAGACATAATTCCATCCATCTTTCTATATATATTTTTTAAAATACTTTATATTTGTTAATATATTTATCTATTCATATAATATTCATTTCCATGCAAACTTATCTCTACCGAATATTTTAAAGTCGTGTTAAATAAGCATTCAATCAAACAAATCGATTTTCCGCTTCACATTTATATTTGTTTTATATCGTATGTTATTTTTACAAATATTTGATCCGTATCCATATCCGTCTCTTTAATATCTGTATCTTCTCATATTCGATCTGTATCAAATCCATATGTGATAGTGCTCAATATTGGCGATCCCCAAGATCATGACACATGGAAGGTGACGTGCCTTAGAACTCAGAAGAAGGGGCCTACGAGGGCCGACAAAGCCACCGTGTACCCGACCTGCGAGCCAAAGCTGGCTCCCCTCAAAGCCCCCTGGGAATTGGCCTCCTCGGCCTCTCAACTCACTCCGGGCTGCCACAGGACCAAGACTTCTCGGCCCTCTCGCTCGTCCCCGAGCTCCCTAGCCGAGACCATCTTCCTCGGTCCTCCTATCGACCAACTCCACCGCTCACAGGCGTAACCGCCGCTCCGTGAATCTCTCCATGCGCAGATTTTACGCCATCAACATCCCACGTTCTACGCCATCACGATCCCCATGAATGACCGATCCGCTTTCTGCGCGGGCGTGACGTCGGGGGCGTAACCGCCGACGAGATTCTCGCGCCCGCTGCTGCGTGCTCCACCGCTATATAAACCCCCATCACAGAGGGGTCAAGTAAGCCATTTTTTCACACTTTTATGCCGTTACCCTGCTCGGATCTCATCACTAACTTGAGCGTCGGAGGGTCCTTGGTGGTACCAAACCACCCCGGGACTTCTTTGCAGTACTCGGCAGCCACTCCTTCATCTCACCTCTTCCTCCAAAAACCCATTGAGACCCACACGCGAAGGAAGATAATCAACTAAGTCCACTGCGAGATCAACGGAAGACAACATCTGACGGAGGCCTGAAAAGGAGCTCTATCAGTTGGCGCCATCTGTGGGAAAATAATTCCACGCAATACAAAGTTGGCCTTCCTATCTCCATCCCCATGGCAAACGACCATCCTGGTGATCCCGGTACCAGTCGTCGCCTTCCCCTCACCGAAAGCGGGGATGAACCTCCTCCCATGACCTTCATCAACGCCCTCGTAGGCCGGATAGATCGACTGCAGTCCCTCGTCGAAGCCCTCGTCCGCATCCAAGCAGCCGCGCCGGGGCCCCAGATCGCCGCTCCACCGCCTCCAGAAGGCTTTGCCCCTGTCTGGACGGCCGACCACCAACAGGCTGCATCCCCTGGCCGTCGGTCTCTCGAGCCGGCGCTACCGGAGGCCCGCTGGGCGCCCCAGGGCTCCACGCTAAGATCCGCCGCCAGGACTCCTCGCGAGTCTTATCCCCCTGAGGAGATGTCAGTCACCTCGCCCATCCACGGGCATGGTCGACCCTACCATCATCGGCGGGGCCGCACAGAAGGGGTCCGCCCCGGCGACTCAAGAGCTACCTCGCCCCGGGACCTGAGGCACCTCATCGAGAGGAACCGGGGCCGCTCCCAGACGCAGGTCACCCGCAGCGGAGGCCAAGGATCCCAAGGCGCCGATTCCTCGGGATACCATGGTCGACTCGACGCCCTCGAGAAGAAAATCGAGGGCATGCGCCGGGAAGACCACCTCTCGAGCGACGGAGCTAAGTACGCCTCCGACTCGCTCACGAAGCCGTTCACCGGGGAACTGCTCGCAGTCTGCGTCTCCTCGCGCAACAAGCCCCCAAAGGTCTCCCTGTTCGACGGGAAAACCGGCCCGAAGGACCACTTGGACGCTTTCACCGTGGGGATGAGCTTCCAGGATCATTCTGACGACGCCCAGTGCAGAGCCTTCCCGGCCACCCTCATCCGCGCAGGTCAGGACTAGTTCCGGGGGCTCGAGCCCCGCTCAATTTCAACCTTCGATGAGCTGGCTACTCAGTTCCTCGGCCATTTCGTGGGGAACTGTCGACAGAAGCGTACGGTCGACTACCTCTTCACAGTTAAAAGTGGGGACAAGGAAACGTTCAAAGCCTACATTACCCGTTTCTACAACGCCCTTCTCGAGGTGCCCGAGCACCGGGACGAAACCATTATAACGGCACTCAGATCTGGTCTTAGGCATAAGGAATGGTTATGCTCCTTCGCGCTGGCGCAACCTAAAACCATGGCCGAGGTCAAGACGTGGACCGAGCGCGAGGTCCAGCTGGAATCCGAGGTGAATGCTAACCTTCCTCGGGCAGAATGGCCCGACCAGAAGAAGAGGGCTCGGGAAGAGAGGCTGGAGCATCAGCAGCCCTACCACCCTAGGTTCCAGGAGTATACCCCGCTCAACGTCTCCCTCGCGGTGTTGCTGGAGGAGGCCAAAACGAGGGGTTCTTCAAGTTCCCTCCGATCCCGCGTCAGGCCGCAAAACGAACCCGGGGCCCCTACTGCGCTTTCCACCGGGTGCCGGGACATGCCACGGAGGATTGCAAGCAACTTAGGGACTACATCGCAGAGCTCATCCGGTCCGGGCATCTTGCTGCATACCTGAGGGACAAACGGCAGGCCGACCGCGAGCAAGAGCAGCATCGCCCTCCCACCGACCTGACGATCTGTCAGATCATGCTCGTTTCAGCAGACGGCCAGCCCAGACCTCGGGGAGCCGGGAGCCCTGTGCCGAGCACGGGGGCCAGCGGTCCCTCAAGGAGCTCGGCCCGAGCCAATAAAGCCAACTACTAGCCTGTACCTTTCCTTTAAAGCAATGTAAACTCTTCCTAGGATCAGTTGTTAATTTAATAAAGATCAGTGGAGCATTGCGAAAAGAAAAGAAATTTTCTGTTTGTTCAAAAGGTATTATGGGCTCCTCAGCCATGCATGCAAAAAAAAAATTACAACAGTGGGGGAAAGGGGTGCAGCGAGCACTGCTCGTGGTACTCGGCGAAAATCTCAGCCAACCGGGGCCTCGCAAGTTCCATCCTCTGTCCCAGGTTCCCCCCGCGGGCGTCGACCCCGAGCCTCAGCTCGTAGCATTCGCGGACGAGCGCCTCTGAGCGGGCCAGCCGGTTCGCGGAGATTAAGCCAAAACGCCTCAAAGACCGCAGCTTGCCCACGTCCTCATCGAAGAGCAGCTCTGATTGATACGAAAAAGTGTTTGTAGAATAACCGCAATCAGAACGGTGTCGCGCTCGTCCTCAGGGAAACGTTGAATCTTTTACTCTTACTTTAGATGTGTTGAAAAAGAGAGGAGGAATAAAGAATTTTGTGAAAAGTTTCTAGATCTACTTTAAGCAAGAATGCAAATATATAGATCTAAATTATTTTAGGGATGTAGATAATATAATAAGAGGGCTTGTAGGGTTCGTTAGGATTTAGTAGTTATGGATGATTAATTAAAAGTTACCCTTTTTATCCTTTAATAGATTTAAAACTAGAACGACGGTGATGCGTGTAGATTAGGGTTTCTGGAGGGAAAAGGAATCCCACTCTTAACCCTTATCTCGACACGGAACTTCGTTCATATCTAGCCTTTACCAAAACAATCATTAATATAATCTCTAATCGCAGTCGGAACTAACAAAGAATTGTTAGCGCGCCCGATTAGGATGTTAATGATTCTTTTGATAAAGTTCATAAACTTTATAGGACTTAAAAAGGGTTTAGGGATGTTCATCATCCATTAGCCTACCCTAATCCTACGAACCCTAACAAGCGGAGAATTACCCGCGCATATTGGGAAAAGAAGATGAAAAGAAAGAGAGGGAAAACATAATGTAAAATGCAAAAGAATTAAATAAAACAACTACCTTTATTAATCAACTTGAACAATCTACACTTTATTCCTTAGAAAATGATTACAAAAACTTGGTTTGCTTCTTGAACTCTTCCGAAGGAGGTAGATGAGCAGTTGATGATCAGCCTGGATGCGTGAGCCGTCTTGGACTTCGTGATCTCTTCGGCTTGATGTCTTCTAATTTTAGCCCTTGGTCCTTTATATAGCCCTCAAAGAAGAAAAACTAGTTACCATATATGGTGACTTCCTAATATGGTAACTTTCCATTCCTGGATTCTGAGTCCCTGTCAGTATTGATTTTATGATTTTGGCAGATTTTTTATCCTGACATCTTAAACATCTTGATCTCTTGACCTGAGCTAAATCTTGCACAATATCTCTATGAATAATGTTAGTTTATTTATTAAATTAGAGAGAGTGTCTTAATCACTATATATGGTAATAAATTTTTAAGAAACTTGATTAAGAATATTTAATATGCTATGCACTTTATATGGTAATAAATCTTTAACAAACATGATTAAGAATATTTGATATGCTATGCATCTTTTAATTAATAAAATATTGTGCATATATTTTGAAATATTATTCTAACCATTTGTATGATATTATATTTTTAAAGAATTGTGATTAGAATATTTGATATGATATGCATATTTTCAATTACCAAAATATTATATAAATATAAAATGCCAATATTTTCCTTCATAATATTAATTATAATATATAAATATATGGAAAATAGTATTTTGCAGATAAATCCAAATATGTTTAATATTTATAATAAACACCTTTTATTATTTAAGAAATGTAAGAAAAATACTTATACCAAAGTGCAATATTTTCAACTGAACAAATACCCCCAAACTTATCTTTGATCGTCCCGAGCAAACTAGTTTATTCAAGAGAAGAAGAAAAAAGAAAGGAGAAAACTAAGCACACTTTCGTAGGCAAACACGATTGCACTGAGCACGTGCAACAAGCCGTTAAACCTCTAGGTGTCCCTAGTAGGAGGAGTGTTGTCTCCTGAGGGTTTTCAGCGGATTACACCCACAAAATCCTATAACAAAAGAGAGATGGTGAAATTTACATATAAAGGTAAGAACCATAAAAGAAAGTCTTTGAAAATAAGAGTTTCCAACTATACTAGCTTTTCAGTTGTCATGAGCCCTATCTTAACAGTCATGAAAAAATGTTAGAAATCACATCATCCCTCAATAAAACATCATCTTTATTCTTCATTCCTACCTTTCATCCAAACATTGATCATATAACCCCACGTGTGTGTAAAGAACATCCCTACATTCGGAGAATTCAATTCAAGCTATCATACTCTTGTCCATCGACCTTAGTACTTTTTATTTTGATGAATATTAAGATTTGCTCACACATTTTCATGCGACCGTTAATACTTCTTGAGGTACTAACAGACCGATTACTCGTGTTCTTACTGATTAGGTGATAGTATTTTCCTCGTCTTGCACCACCTAAGGCTTAGCAGTGACTCCCAGACCAGTTGGCCTTAGGGCACTAGGTGAAGAGGCACCCTCGCTATATTTTTTTATTGCTGTCTTGGCGATAACAAAACCAGTGTTCATTTTTCTTTTCACCATTTTTTTATTTTCTTCATTTTTTATTTCCTTCATACTTTGGCTTTTAGACAAGAGCATTTCAAGGTATCCTCTACTATCCCGAGTTTCAAGACGTGTGTAAGTGCGTATAGTAGGGTATCAACATTCAAATGTTTGGCTTCCAGAATAGAAACTAATTTTCAGACTTATTTTTATCCTCAGATTAGTGACTTCCTTCCAGAACCAACATCAGTAATTTGTTCGGCAGGAGGCTTTGATTAGCTTACTAACCCTTGGGACAACGGCTCATAACTACTTATTACTAGTTCGTTTAAGAAAACTTCTAATTTTCTTGGTTTTCTTAAACTATTCCTATCTTTTGGATGTAATTTTTCACTTTCTACTCTTTTGTTATAAAAAACAATTTTAATTTTTTTTTTTTTGAAAATGTTGTGCTTATGCAAAATATGATGCAAATTGATGTGTAAATAAGCACAAACCTCCCCCAAACTTGTTTTCAACAGTGTCCTCACTGTTGCTATCTGCTGGATCACAAAATCCTGTAAACTTGGAAGGACATTATTAATGTGGGCAAAAATATATGAAAGTGAAAATCCTCCCCCAAACTTATTTTTGGCTCACAAATTTGAGGACAAAAGTTATGTTCAAGAGCCAAAAATATACCCCCCCTCAAACATGAGTTAGACAATATGAAGCATTTTAAGAGGGGGTGAGTCATTTGGTCAAAGTAAGACTTTACAAAGACCAAAAGTTAACACCAACCATTCAAATATTTTATCAGTATAGCGTATAGGTTGGTGGAAGAATGTGTTGTATCGAGTCAAGAAAAAATGGGGAAGGGATAAGAGGTGGTCTGGAAAGGGTTTGAAATTAGAGAAAAGAAAGGATGAATGTGAATGATTAGGAAGAAGGAATGGTGGCGGTTCAACCTCTATAGGTGGAGATTGATCAATCACAAAATCCGTATTGTTTAAAAATTCAAGTTCGTCAGTAAAAAGCTCTTCAAAACTTTTATCAATGGTGTGATTGAACATTTTGCTGTCAAAGAGTTTTGTGCCAGAATTTATCCAACTTGATTCATCAAAAATTATAGAGGTAGAGGATTTGAAAAACCCATCTACCTTATTTTCAAAAATATCCAAATCAAGTTGAATTTCTGGTATTATTGAACTTGAATTAACGGATTGTGGTTCATCAAAACTCACTGAAACCCTAGGAACAGAAGAAGAACCAGAGAAAGTAGAAGGTGAAATGGGTAAACAATTTGGTGTGTCGAGTGTTGCTGAACCAGATGTGGAAGATGGAGGCTGAATTTCGGTCTGATCTTCGGGGATACCATTATCATCAACTTCAAGATATATTTGGGGTTCGGGAAGAATTAAAGGCTCAAGATGATGACCACAAGGAAGTGAAAGGATTTGATGAATTGGTGGGACAAAATCATCCAATATTTCGGGTTCATCAATCAAAATATCCCCAACGTCAATCACCTCATTCAGGTGAAGGTTAAAATTCTTAAACTCCTCATCAAAAGTATGGTTTTCAATCAGTTTTGGTTCAAGAGTGGAGGTATAGAGATCACAAGGGTTGGGTGTGGTTTCACTTGAAATGGACCCTTCACAGTTGGGTATATCAAACACTACAAAGTCACACAACTTATCAGACATTGTACTTGATGAATTTATGAAACTGGAGTTGTGGATTTCAGTTTGGAATGGGGAGGTTTGATTAGGAAGGGTGTACAATTCTGTCTTACTACCCAAATCCTTCATAATTTGATTTGTCAGTTCCATAAATTTTTCTAATGTCTGCTCCAGACTAGTCTTGGGTTGATAAGGGGTTTCAGTATAAGATTGAAATTCCTGTGGATAATTAAAACTCCCAAATGACTGATTAGAAGAACTGTCTAGAGTAGGTGGAAAAGTCGGATTGGATTGATAGGAACAGAATGGTTGCTGAACTTGGGTAGGAGTAGGTTCAATATTATGATAGGAAGAATATTGATATGGGTTGGTTGGTTGGCTGGCTATATACAAACCGCATATCAAACTCTTCTCCGGACAGTGGTGGTGATGGTTGATATTGGTCCGTGTTGAAACTTTGGCCTCTAGACCTAGTTATGTGCTCAGCAATGGACATTCGTCTAGGGGCTTCCTCACTCTGGGTATGAACTGAAACAGGTGTCGGATTAGGATACGGTTGATAAGACCTAGACTGAGGTGGCCAACTGTTTCTTCCTGCTTGTTCTATATGATCTCTTAAGGACATGGAAGAGCCGGACGGTATACCGAAGGGATTACGAAAACAAGAGATATCTGGTTGTGGACAGCAAAGCTCGGCAAGTGTTCTTCTGTTTAGGTCACCCATTATAAGAAGAGAAGAAGGGGGAAGGGGTAAAAAGGGAAGAAAATAATTGGTTTGTTTTGAAAAATGACGGATTTAGACAAATCACATAAAAATGCACAAACAACCCTAGAACTAAGGTTACCTAGGTCCAGTCTCTAGACCGCTCCTAGACTTCCAAAGGACAAGCCGCAGGATAAATCCTCTACCGCCTCCGTACTACCCTTGTAGCCAAGTAAGTGCCAGGTAAGTGGGAAGGAACCACAGTAGTGGGCCTAATTAAAAACCACTAGCCTTTGACACACTTGCATAGGCACTACAAAAGTAATGCGGATAAACGATAGATTACCCACGACTTTCCTCTGTCCTTATTGAGCGCGACAGTCCTTAGAGTATGGTCTAGATATTTTTTAAATTAATGAAGGGTTGATCTAGATGCTCGGTTTGTGATTTGTGGGGCTTAGGAAGGGTGATGAAATCCCCACCTAATCTTGATTTGGTCTTTGCCCCTTAAAGTCCGTATTAAAATATGCAAAACAAAACCAATCACAAAACTTTTGCAAAAAGATTTTTGAGCGGCGCTATTTTACAAAGAATCCTGCAGAAAATAGATTTTATTGGATTTGAGAGGAGAGAGAAAGAGTTAAGAAAGATACCAGAGAAGTGTGAAACCCTAGATCTCCTGTTTCCTCAAGTCCGTGATTCCAGATTCCCTCGCAAAATTCATACACAAATCGTTAAATATGCAATTTGCAGTTTTGTTTTAATAATGATATGAATCGTCTAAGAATTCAACACAAATAGTAAGAATAAAAAATTACGCACGTATCCCCGGCAACGGCGCCATTTGATTGATACGAAAAAGTGTTTGTAGAATAACCGCAATCAGAACGGTGTCGCGCGTAGCTAGACCGAGATGAGTACGGGTCGTCCTCAGGGAAACGTTGAATCTTTTACTCTTACTTTAGATGTGTTGAAAAAGAGAGGAGGAATAAAGAATTTTGTGAAAAGTTTCTAGATCTACTTTAAGCAAGAATGCAAATATATAGATCTAGATTATTTTAGGGATGTAGATAATATAATAAGAGGGCTTGTAGGGTTCGTTAGGATTTAGTAGTTATGGATGATTAATTAAAAGTTACCATTTTTATCCTTTAATAGATTTAAAACTAGAACGACGGTGATGCGTGTAGATTAGGGTTTCTGGAGGGAAAAGGAATCCCACTCTTAACCCTTATCTCGACACGGAACTCCGTTCATATCTAGCCTTTACCAAAACAATCATTAATCTAATCTCTAATCGCGGTCGGAACTAACAAAGAATTGTTAGCGCGCCCGATTAGGATGTTAATGATTCTTTTGATAAAGTTCATAAACTTTATAGGACTTAAAAAGGGTTTAGGGATGTTCATCATCCATTAGTCTACCCTAATCCTACGAACCCTAACAAGCGGAGAATTACCCGCGCATGTTGGGAAAAGAAGATGAAAAGAAAGAGAGGGAAAACATAATGTAAAATGCAAAAGAATTAAATAAAACAACTACCTTTATTAATCAACTTGAACAATCTACACTTTATTCCTTAGAAAATGATTACAAAAACTTGGTTTGCTTCTCGAACTCTTCCAAAAGAGGTAGATGAACAGTTGATGATCAGCCTGGATGCGTGAGCCGTCTTGGACTTCATGATCTCTTCGGCTTGATGTCTTCTAACTTTAGCCCTTGGTCCTTTATATAGCCCTCAAAGAAGAAAAACTAGTTACCATATATGGTGACTTCCTAATATGGTAACTTTCCATGCCTGGATTCTGAGTCCCTGTCAGTATTGATTTTATGATTTTGGCAGATTTTTTATCCTGACATCTTGAACATCTTGATCTCTTGACCTGAGCTAAATCTTGCACAATATCTCTATGAATAATGTTAGTTTATTTATTAAATTAGAGAGAGTGTCTTAATCACTATATATGGTAATAAATTTTTAAGAAACTTGATTAAGAATATTTAATATGCTATGCACTTTATATGGTAATAAATCTTTAACAAACATGATTAAGAATATTTGATATGCTATGCATCTTTTAATTAATAAAATATTATGCATATATTTTGAAATATTATTCTAACCATTTGTATGATATTATATCTTTAAAGAATTGTGATTAGAATATTTGATATGATATGCATATTTTCAATTACCAAAATATTATATAAATATAAAATGCCTATATTTTCCTTCATAATATTAATTATAATATATAAACATATGGAAAATAGTATTTTGCAGATAAATCCAAATATGTTTAATATTTATAATAAACACCTTTTATTATTTAAGAAATGTAAGAAAAATACTTATACCAAAGTGCAATATTTTCAACTGAACAAGCTCATACAGGGGGTTGTAAAGCCCCGGCGATACCCTTCAGATGGAGTATATTAGCAGCTGCAGCAGGGAGGAGCGTCGGGGGAGCAGCCGGCCAAAATGGTCCTCGATGCTCCCGTAGACCAGCTGCACCGTGTCCTCGGTGCAGTACGGGTCGTAGCGGTACACGTCTTCGAAGTGGACGATGTCGGAGATGGTGAACGGGAAGTCCTGTATTCTTAGCGACCTGTTTATGAAGGATGAAAGGACCAGTACTCCTCCAGCCTTATATAGCCAACTGCGCAGCCCAACCTTCGCCTGCTTCGCCCAAGGAGTCGCTGCCACGCGGCAGCCATCAAGCCTCCTCCGGTGCAGTTGAAGCGACGCGCCCCTAGCGCTTCGCCTTCCCCGCATTCAATAGGGTAGCTACGCGCGCCGTTGCCCCGACCGTTCCCATTCCCATCACCTACAGCTGAACGAGCAGGCTGCACCTCGTCAAAGATTCAACCCAGCAGCTACCCTGCTCGGTCGTCCCCAGCGGGCAGCCCCCCTGCCGCAACGCCGGGGATCAGAAAGCCCTCCCAGAGGCAGCCGAGCGCGAGGTTCTCTCGCTCGGCTATCCCCAGCGGGCAGCTTCCCTGCCACAACGCCGGGGATCAAAAAGCCCTCTTAGAGGCAGTCGAGCCCGAAATTCCCTCGCTCGGCTATCCCCAGCTGGCAGCTTCCCTGCCACGACGTCGGGGATCAAAAAGCCCTCTCAGAGGCGGTCGAGCCCGAGGTTCCCTCGCTCGGCTATCTTTCAGGACAAAAGCCCTCGCCAAGAGGCACCGGGCAGTAACCCTGCCCGGCCAAGGGTCCGTGGTAGGCTTCTTACAGCCTCATAGCTCTTCCCACGCCAAGGACCAAAGTCCTCCCAGATGCAGTCGGGTCCTTGCCCGGCTATCCCCGGCTGGTAGCTTCCTACCACAACCGACAGGGATCAAAGTGCTCGCCAAGAGGCACTGGGCAGTAACCCTGCTCGGTCCCCGTCCTGAAGGATCAAAAGTCCTCGTAAGAGGCAACCGAGCAGATACCCTGCTTGGTCAAACTCCGGCTGGTACCTCCCTACCCCCGACGCCAGGGATCAAAAGCCCTCACAAGAGGCATCGGAGTGGCTACCCTGCTCGTCCATCCCAGGCTTGTAGTTGCCTACCCACAATGCCAGAAGTCGAAGCCCTCGCCAAGAGGCAGCCGCGCAGCTCCGCTGCCCGGGCATCCTTAGTGGGCTTCTTACAGCCCCTCGAACGCTAAAGACCCAAGCCCTCACAGGAGGCAACCGAGCAACTGCCCTGCTCGGCCATCCTTGGTGGGCAACTCCCCCACCACCGCGCCAGGAAGCATAAAACCTTTTCAAGAGGTGACGGGTAGCTGCCCTGCCCAGTCACCCCCGGATGGTGACCAATGCTCGGAATCAGAGATGCTCTGTGGCCGTGGAGGACCCGATACCTCAGTGAGGGGCGTCAGGTCTGTCCGAGTCCAAACGATCTTCCCTCGACTCCGGGGCCCAAGGAGATACCTCCTTAGAAGCGCTCGTCGGCAAGCGATTGCAGACAACTCGACGGACGATCGCTAGACAGATGGCCAACCTGACATAAAAGCACAACGCTACAGGCGAAAAAAAATATTCCATGAACATTCTTCACAAACAGATGGCAGAACGCAATCGAGCTGAAGAAAAACTTTATCACTACTGCCAAAGACAAAAGTTTTTTTTTTTACAAAGGGTATTTTTTGGCTCCCCAACCTTACAAAATTCAAAAGGAAAACAAAATGAAGATAGGAGAACGGGGGCTCTACATCTCGGAGCCGGGCGCAACTTCGAGGTCCTCGACCTCCACCACTTGGGGCGCTGGGTCCTCGGCCACCTCCTCGCCGGGGACTTCTTCCCCTTGCTCGTCGGCGCCCACGAGGGGGAACTCAGCCCAGAGATCCGCGTCGTCAAACTCTGGCATCCGAGACTTAACGGCATCGAGGGCGTCGTGCCAAATGCAGGTCGTGGCCACGGCCAGGTCGTTATAAAAATCCTTCGACCCCTTATAGCTCGCCACGGCCCTCGATTCAGCCGACTTAAATGCCTCGGCCGCCGTCCCCGGCTCCTTCCGGAGAGTCTTCACCGTCATCTTCAAGGTGCCGGCGAGCACCTGAGAGTCCTCGAGCTTGCCCTCGGCGATCGCGGAGGTCTCGCGATGCCAGGCGACCTCCCTTTTCCCGGCATCCACCTCACCCTCCAAGACGGCGATCCTCGCCAACATCGCCTCCTGCTCCCGCCTGGAGCTCTCTTGCAACGCGGCGAGCTGGCCCGCGGCCTCCGCCGCCGGGGCTACAACCTCGGTCTCCAGGCGAAGGGCGAGGGCCACGTGCTGGAGAACCTAGGAAGACGCAAAAAGGATCAGAGAGATGAAGAAGGCACCAAATCTCACAATGGACTGGGGGCTTACCTGCACGGACTCCTGGACGATCGACGCCAGCTGAGCCTTGAGGGTTCCCGTAGGAACCCGACCCCCGGTCGAGGTCTCTATTTCGTGCAGGAGGCTGTCCGCGACCGACAGCCCCAACGGCACCGTGAACCGGAGCCCCCCTTCCTCCACCACGGTCGGCGAAGACCGGCCCTGGGAGGGTCTCCGGGAACTCCTCTTGAGCGGCTCCGGGGAGAGCCGATCTCCTCTTCCGAGGCCGTGTCCTCCACAATCAGGGCCCGCTTCCGACCCGATGCTCAACTGGGGCCCGGGGCAAGGTCCGCCGCCGAGCGTCCTCGAGGCGCCGCCACCGGGGCAATAGGGGCCAGAGCGGGCTGCGCCCGAGAAGAGCTGGCGCCCCCGGCCCTAGTAGGCTGCCTCGGCTGGCGCATAGCATCTCGGAGAACGCCGAAGTCCATGGATCCTGCATGAAACAAACACCCAACAGATCAGCAACATGAGTAAAATGTAAACCCAAAAAGCAAGCCTAACTTACCGACGAACTCGACGGGGCTAAGCCCGGCCCAGATCAAAACCCTCTCGGACAGCAGCACGTCATGTCGAGGGATGGGCTCCCATGACGCCACTCTCACCGCGGCGGGGTCATCGGACAGTTTCCCCGGCAGAAACTTCTCCCTCGACCACTTGGTGGGCACCGGCCAGTCCTCGCTCTCGGGAGGGAAAACGAAAAAAAATTTCTTTTTCCAATCATGAATGGAGGAGGGCAAGGCCACGACCCCGGTCCCGGCCATGACCCCGGTCCCAGCAGCGACCCCCGGCCGCTTCCTAAAAGTAAGATAAACCCATCTCGGGTCACCAGCTCGACCACCAGGGTGACTCTTGAAAACGAGGGAGGAATCGAGAAGGGAGAGACTGAAAGGAACCGCCTACAGCCTCAGGCGGATCAAGAACCCAAGGAGGATCCTCCACGCGTTCGGCACTAACTGGCCGGGGGCCAAACCGAAGAAGTTCAGAGCGGCGATGACCTCAGGAGAGAAGGGCAGGCGCATTCCGCCCCAAAAAGCTTCCAAATACATGGCAATCTCCCTAGCCCGTACCTGGTCTGCCCTCTCTCCCTCCTCGGCCAGACGGAGCGCGTAGCGCGGGAGAATATGGAAGCGAGCCCGAGCGTTAGCGAGCTCGTCCTCATGCCTCACCCAGCACAAGGTGCTGGGGCCACATCTGCCGCCTCCTCCCTAGAGGCGGCCCCCGCCTCACGGCCCCGGGGAGAGGGCCCAGCCCCTGCTCCCCGAAGAGACTCAGACACATCTAAAGGAATCCTAGCATCTACTCCTACAACGCCTACTGATTCTACAGAGGAAGACATCTAACCTGGGAAAAGAAATTCTTCAAAGGTTGAAAACGAAAGAGGGGAGACGAGCGCCGAGAAGCTGAGGCTTGAAAGAGGAAAATATGAGACAGTAAGGGCCCTAGGGCGGACCCCACCCATATTTATCGCCGCATACGGCCTCATCCAACGACGCCCATCGTCTCCCGCCGAAACGGCTCCTCGCGCCCAGCGGCTCCGATCGTTCCATGTGGCAGCCCAGCGCTGGGCCGCGTCCCATCAGACGCCGCAGGCCTGCGCACGTCGCATCGGCTAATCGACGCTCGGCACATGGACTGTCGCTTCGACTGCAGAGTGCACGAACCGGCGCACCTTTTTTAAATGCAAAGATCGCGCCTTGATTCGCTAGCGGAAAAGACAACCGACGGCCCGAGGACTCGTCCCGACGAAACCCTAGAAGGGATCTCATCTCGGGAGGCCCGGCAGTCCACTCCTGACCCGACCACTAACCGGTTGGGACAAGAGTGGGGGGCTAATGATAGTGCTCAATATTGACGATCCCCAAGATCATGACACATGGCAGGTGACGTGCCCTAGAACTCAGAAGAAGAGGCCCACGAGGGCCGACCAAGCCACCATGTACCCGACCTGCGAGCCCAAGCTGGCTCCCCTCAGAGCCCCCTGGGAATTGGCCTCCTCGGCCTCTCAGCTCGCCCCGGGCTGCCACAAGACCAAGACTCCTCGGCCCTCTCGCTCATCCCCGAGCTCCCTAGCCGAGGCCATCTTCCTCGGTCCTCCTACCGACCAACTCCACCGCTCACAGGCGTAACCGCCGCTCCGCGAATCTCGCCATGCGCAGATTTTACGCCATCAACATCCCACGTTCCACGCCATCACGATCCCCATGAACGGGCGATCCACTTTCTGCGCGGGCGTGACGTCGGGGGCGTAACTGCCGGCGAGATTCTCGCGCCCGCTGCTGCGTGCTCCACCGCTATATAAACCCCCATCACAGAGGGGTCAAGTAAGCCATTTTTTCACAATTTTATGCCGTTACCCTGCTCGGATCTCATCGCTAACTTGAGCGTCGGAGGGTCCTTGGTGGTACCAAACCATCCCGGGACTTCTTTGCAGGTACTCGACAGCCACTCCTTCAACTCACCTCTTACTCCAAAAACCCCATTGAGACTCACAAGCGAAGGAAGATAATCAACTAAGTCCACTGCGAGATCAACGGAAGACAACATCTGACGGAGGCCCGAAAAGGAGCTCCATCAATATGCAACCCTACCCGAAAACGTTAAATTTGTGGTCATTTCCCCTCCTAAGGTTCATAGGGCTCGAACCCTGCACTTTCCCCCAACATGGAAAGTGTCGATATCAACTGAGCTATAGCTCATTGGTTTCTTCTTTTTCATTTTTGCTTTTTTCTGCCGGGAATACTGCAGTATAATTCTTTTTTCTCAAAATTCACCGATTCAATTTCCAAGGACCGCATCCCTCAGGAAAAGATGTTTTGTTGCGACCGATGTTGCAGGCTTAATTACACTAGGTTCTGTATGTGGTACAAACAATTTGTCTTGAGACCTAGATTTGACGGTAGACTTGAAAAGGGAAGGCATTAGATATTTATCTAAACTAGTGGAGAGAGAGAGAGAGATATGGGTTAATATGGTGGTTTAAGTTAAAAGAACGGATTCAAAATTTAAATTAAAAATGATGATTTTAACTTGGAAAGTGAGCAAACGGAGAGAGATTTAAGATTTTAAAATTTGATGTGGATGACTGCAATGAGAGAAAAATATTTGGAAACTTTCTCAACTTAACATTTACTTTATAAACCACATATACTGATGACATGATTTAGACCTTTAAATTTTGCCGCACAAAAATATAGATGGTACTTATTAGGAAGCATTTTGTTTTATTTTAAAAAACATTTTGTTTTATTTTTAAAAAAATACAAAACCTAAAATTGTCCGCATTATCATTATCTTTCTTTCCTCCCTCATCCCCACCCAAAACAAACCAAGAAAAGACTGTGTATTCAAACCAAGAAAAGACTATGTGTATTGGAATTTGAAACGGAAAAAAATTGTACATAATCATCTCAATATTTATTAATTTATACATACTCTTTTTCATACTTCAATTCTTTCTTGTCTTTCATGTGAATACATTTTAGTTGGTTTTAGTCTCAAGTCAACTGAGAAATAAAATTATGAATGGCTTAGAGGGATGTGGATTCACGAAAAAATATGACAATATCATGAATTGAACGACCAAAACTGAGTGAGTTGGTTTTGCATTCACTTCGGGCCCTACAGACACTCTGGGCTTTAATCGTTCAATAGGCCCGCTATTAATGTGTCTTGTACCAACAATTTAATATACGCTCAGACTTTGGCAGCCAACCTGCATTTATTATTCCGAGCGAACAAATAAAGTTTTATAGTTGCATTTAACAATCTATTATTTGGGTATTCTTATTTATTTATAATTGTTATAATATTTTTATAAATTATATTGTTTGATCATACATTGTATTGTGTCACTTGCAGTTACATGGAGACGTGATCTAATTCGGTGATTTTTAAATTATGTACTTAACCGACAGCTAACATGGGACAGCTAGAGGTGTGACTGGTTATCATGCACGATACGGACATATGATATGTGGTGGTATATCTCGATCTTCGAGAATGGAGATTCTCTAGATGTATATCATGAGCGTTTATAATGATATGTGTAGTACATGACCGCATTTGATTTTTCTAAGATATGTCACCTATGAGATGAAGAATTCAAACTGTTACATAATATCTTTGATTTGATGATATTGTAATTTTCGATTTGTTGATAAGTATAATATAAGTTTTGATATGATGGACACTCTTGTCGAATAAACAAAAACAAGAAACCTAAAATATTGGGTTGTTTAATACATTTAGAAAAAATATGGATGTATAGATAGAATCTGACATTATCATATTGATGACAATAAATTTACCGTTTAATCCCACGAAAGCTTCAAAACCTGTAGATGTAATTTGGAAAATATTTTTCAAAATTATATTATAATAATTAATTTTGAAATGAATTTATTATATCCATTGAGAATTGAAGATTTAGGCAATTAGGTGATTTTATTGGGCTCTATTAAAAGACCTCTAGAAAAGTAACTTGTTGTCCTGAGAGATGGCATGTAAAAAATATTAAATTATTATCTCACGGTAAGAAAAAACTTTTACGAACAGTTGGACAGTTGGCGTGATAGAAGTTTAATTCTTAAGTTAAAATTGTCATTTAATTAATTACAAAGTAATTGAGATAGGCAGTTGGTTGATATAAAGTATTACACCACAACTCGCCACAACTCTATAAAGGGACTGGGCCATAAAGAATGAGAAATAATTGAGAATTATTAATTCCTACTCGGTTTCTGCAATTATGAAAACTTTGAAACAAATTTATTTCACAGAAAGATCATGATCTTTATAAGTTTTTATGATGAATTCCGGTGAACCTTTGCATTGTTTCCATTTTTATTATTCATATAAGATGAATTCCGGTGACCCTTTGCATTGTTTGAGGCCAGTACATGCATGTGGTCTGCCTTCATATATATCATACTCGTGACACAAATTAACTCCATCCATGCAGGGCTGAAACGGGACTGGACGGGTTTTGAATAAATTTTATATCAAACACGAAAATTAAAACCTAAACCCAAAACCTGTCCAAAACCGACAGCTTTACAATGCGTTAGACCCTAATAGGCAACTTCGGGTTTCGGACGGATTTCGGGTTTAGACTGCGGATCGGTTTTTGTGGGGGTCTTTTGGGCTTTGCATATTATAAATTATCAAAGGAAATAAAGTTACAATACTTCATATCATAGTCACAGTCACAAATTCGTGATTCGGCAATAATTCGGCGAGATCGAAAATTCGGATTCGGAGAACTATTCGGAAAAAATCGGCAGATATTCGGGAAAGATTCGGTAAGTGTTCGGGAAATGTTCGTGAAGGATTTCGAGCAAAAAATTAATATAAAATTAATATATGAGACCCTCGATTTTGATTTCGTGAATTATTTGCTGTTTTTTGAATAATTCGTTTTTTTTTGAATAATTCGGGAATTATTCACGAATAATTCGGCAATAATTCGGCGCGTTCGGTGATGACGAATAATTCGCAAATTTAATCTTCAGTCACATAATCTGCGAATTATTCACGAATTCACCAAATAATTGGCGAATTATGTCACTATGCTTCATATGGGTTCTGTTTGATATCTATACCCAAAATTTATACTTAGCTAAAACCATATATGTTGTATATATTATAGATTTATAGATTACACATAAGAATTGCATTTACTTGACATCATACAATAAATTAATACATGCATATTATAATATTTAAAACTCAATGTCTTCGTAATATATTGAGTTGCATCCGATAAGTTGGGTTTGGTTCGGGCTGCGTTTAGGGTTCGGGCGGGTTTAGATAATACCCGTATCCATACCCAACCTGATTTTTTTTACCAAATCCTAAACCCATCTGATTGGGTTCGGACGTGTATTCGATGTCTAAAAATCCCAGAAAAATTGGGTCTGGTCGGATCGGGTTGGGGTAAACCCAACCCGACTTTCACCCTTATATCCATCAGCATCTTTTTAGTCCTATAATCACTGTACCCATTAGATGCCGACACAGTTTCATAAAAAAAAAAGAGTCTCAATGATTATGATTGTCATGTTCTGTAAGCCAGCAAAACTTCATTGCGCGAGAAAGACAGAGAGTCTCTATTTATGTTTCCCTTAGCTTAGCCATAGAATTTGACTCAATCTTCATCTCTACTACGTTGTGCTCCTTCTCTCCATTCATTGATATCCCCATGGATTCGACCAGCTCTCTCAATAGTTGCTGCTTGTTGAGTTGGAATGTATTGAATTGAAGTGTCACATGGGCCATTATATATCAATCACATCCTTTGAGTTGCTTCCAAAATTCAAGATGTGATTTAGATAGCATACCTCCAAAGATGAGTGCTCTCCTGTTCCAGACTCCCCTGAAGCCTCCTGAAGCCTCCGGTAGCACAGGCAAGAAAGATATAGATCGAGAAGAGACGAGACGATAGGTGTCAAGAGGAAGTAGAGTGCTGTATGGGGCTGAGGCATCCTACACAGCCCTGATCAATTCGAACAGAAACTCACTATTTATTTTCATTGTTCAACTGCTTGTTCGACAGTACGAAAAAATCAAAAGCATTACTCTGTTATATATTGCAATGAAGGATGTATGTGTATTGTGATACATAACAATGGAAGCATGAATGATGTATGAGCAACATTAATCATACATGATATGATAGGCAATCCAAGATTTTTTCCATTATCATAACATGTGATCTTTCTCAATTGAAGGTTCCATTACATCTCATACATTCAAATATTACACAATGCTAAGCTCAAACAGAATTACAATCCATATCCCGACATAACACACGCGTATATGCACGAGCATACTAAATATACACGGCATCACAAAGACGATACGAGTTCGACCCCTTCGATAGCCCTATCATATAACGCAGAAGAACTCAGAGCCCCAATATTCAACATTATCTTCATCATCAACTCATTCCAAGTATCAACAGGCCCAGGCAAACACCAATGCAGGCAATCATTCTGTACTCTCGGCCCCTTATCAAATGGGTGCGGTTTCCTATAAGGACCCGGATGACCGTCTGGCCGCAGCAAAGAAAGCTGATAAATATCAAGAAGCTCAATTTTAACCCCTTTTTTAGCCGCGGCGTCCCTTGCCCTTTTAAACTCTTCTAACTCGACCTTTAGCAACGAATGATCGACTGGTCTACCATTAAATTGACCCTCTTTATATGGTTCGGTCCGGTTACAAACCCCACCACTGTACCATTCACCGTACTCAAAATGGTCGGGAGTCCATGTACGGAAAAATACAAGTGGCTTGTGATCGGATGAAGCGATAAATTTAAAAACCCGTTGAAGGACTCTCCGATAAGGGAATTCTACACCAAGCTCATTCAATTTTCTCTCTTTTGCGCAATCGTGACAACCGACGACTTTTCCATTGTCCCATATAGTGAGAGTTTTGAGAAACCATTGGCCACCAGTTATTACGATGTAGTCATATTTGTGATAATCGCTTGTCCAAATGTCAGCTATGGTGTCGATATGAAGTTGAATGTCCTTATTATCTTGGTCAGTGTTGTTTTCGAAGATCTCATATTTGACAAGGAAAGGGGCCCATACGGTTGCAATTGTGAAATTGTGGTTGGGGAAGTGAACTGTCCGGGATTTATAAGCTTCGTCGTGATAAATCTCAATAGGCTCTTCTATCTGAGTTCAGAATATATACCAACTTGGTAAGAAAGTAATGGATATTATGTATATTAATTGTGAAACAATAATTCTGAAATAATCATTTGAAGGCCGGTGGTTGCAGATCACAAAAATGTCAAAGCAATCCTGAACTATTTAAAGCTAGTAGGATTCTTCCCCAATAAAGTGCAATACTTCATTTTTTAACTCAAAAATTTTTCATTAATAACGCGCAATGAGTAATATGCTGCAGCAAAAAGTTCATTATACAAATGAGCCATTAAAATTTAACGAAGTCAGCGAATTATGCATAAAGTTGCAGAGGAGAAACAAATTATATCAAAAAGTACCTTAGAGACAAGGCAAACGAGTGATTGCATCTGATTGCGAAGAATTGAATCACCGATCAAAGCCCAAGTTTTATTCCTCATGGCTTTCATGAACACCACAGGATCAAACGGAGGCAAATCAGAATGGTATGGTTGCCATCTCCAGTAAAGGTAATTTAAGTCAGGCCGTCCATTCTTGATACAGTTGTCAGCTACATCGATGAAATTGCAGGTCGTATCATTGTATAATGGACCCGAAGGGTCTGGAACCCACTTTCCATGGAAAAGTTTATATTGTCCTGCATTATATGTCATGCAGTTCTTCAATATATAAATTTACAGTTCTCAAGCATGTCCTCAAATTATTAATATATTAGGAACTTCGCACTTTTTGAACATTTCCTTTCCTAAGATACATTTTACACACTTCTCAAAAACTTTTTGCGTGCTCATCGTTGAAGAAACCACATATCAATCGGCAACGCTGCGGAAAACCTTACGGATCTATAAACCTAGACCCCTTTAAGACAAATAACAAAAAAAACTAGATACAAACCGCGATAATAAATAACACAAGAGATTAGTGGGAGGAAACAGGAAGAACCTTTAATAGAACTTTAGAAAGAAAAAGAAACCTTATAGAGAATTACAATAAACTCTCTCTTTACGATCTCCAACGAGATCTTCCCCTCTCTACAACTTCTCCTTGATAGTCTTGATCCCTTATGAAGCCGCCGTTAAATCCCTTTAAACTTTATGATCAATAATCATCAATTCTAATTAATAATCTTAAAATTCTATATATATAGCCTATACAATTTAAGTTATAATAAGATCCCATAATTTACAAAACTGCAATCAGATACCTAATTTTCGAGATAAATCTCGAACTAAAAAATCAGAACTTATCCCTATGGCAGACGTTTGAACCTTTGATGGGCAAATGTCTGTTCCCACGGCAGACGTCTGAACTAATGAGGTTCAGACGTCTACACCAAAGTCTCGGGTTGAGACGTCTTTAAATGACATATGTCTGAAGTTCATTGTTACAGACGTCTGAGTCTTTTTGGTTCAGACGTCTGTGCTTTAGTCTCGGGTTGAAATTACTTTAATGCCAGACTTCTGAAGCTCATTGACAAAGACGTCTGGCCCTTCTATGGATTCGCAGTCTTGAACATATACGAGACACCTTCACAACAATCTCCATCTTGGCTCATATATCCTTATAGCCATCTTAAAAACTTGTTGCCCCTTCGTCTTGTATCATCTAGGGTTGCTTTAGTTTTGTCCGTTTCCCCTGCTGGCACAATCTTTCTTCAGAATCGCGAAACTGATGCTGTTACAGTTTTTAACCAGAACTGTAAAACTGATACGACCCTCCTACTTAGGTCACCCTTCCTCATACCTGAGTACTTGAATAGAAACCAAGACAGACTTGATCTTCTTCGCATGAATGACCTTCGTTAGCATGTCTACCGGAATCACCTTATTATCGATATTTATCAAATCGATCTCCTTCTCAGCCCACTCCCTTATCTTGTGATACCGCACGTCGATATACTTAGTTCGACTGTAGTAACTTGATTCTTCGCCAAGTGAATGGCACATTGGCTGTCACAAAACAAAGAAACAAGCCTTTTATTGAACCCAAACTCGCCAACTAGGCCATTTAACCACAAGGCCTCCTTAGATGCTCACACTGCCACTATGTATTTTGCTTCCGTCGTTAAGAATGCCACGGTATCATGAAGTGTCGACTTCCTACTGATAGAAGATTCTGTAATTGTATATACATAACCTGTAAAAAATCTTCTCTTGTCCAAATCCACAGCGTAATCTACTTCTATGTATCCTTACAACCGGCTTGATTTATCTTTTGAGTTATGAAAGAATAAACCGAGATCTTTAGATCCTTTTAGATATCTAAGCATCCGCTTTATAGCTTCCCAATGAAGCTTCCCTAGATTTGACATGTACTGGCTAACTAGACTTACTGCATAGGGTATGTCTGGACGTGTGCATACCATAGCGTACATCAGCGATCCCACCGCACTTGCATATGGTACTTTTGCTTCTCCTCTGCTGATTTTGGATACTCCTTGAAAGATAACTTAAAATTATTGGCGATAGAGATGCTCATATGTTTTGAGTTCTTCATGCTGAATCTCTCCAACACCTTCTTAATATATCTGACTTGGGATGGCCACAGCTTTCCAGCTTTCCTGTCTCGAATAATTTCCATCCCAAGAATTTTCTTCGCTTCACTTAAGTCTTTCATGTCAAATTCTGCGCTCAATGAAACTTGCGTCTTTATTTCCTCCATACTCTTGGCCGCGATCAATATGTTATCGACATATAAGAGTAGATATATCGACGACCCATTCTTAAGCCGCTTCGAGTACACAGCCGCCGTACTCACATCGAGAGTAGTTGGTGTTGCTCATGAAATAATCAAACCGTTTGTACCACCATCTGGAAAACTGCTTCAACCCATATGAATACCGCTTGAGCTCACATACATGATCCTCCTTGCCGGGCTCTATAAATTCTTCAGGTTGCTTTATGAAGACCTTTTCCAACTCATCATGCAGAAATGTCGTTTTCACGTTCATTTACTTCAACTCTAGATCTTGAATGGCTACCTTCGTCAACAACACTCAAATAGATGTATGCTTGACTACCGGTAAGAAAATCTCGTTATAGTCAACCCTTTCCTTCTGAACAAAACCCTTCACAATTAAATATGCATTGTATTGCATGTTTTCCTTTTTCCTGAATACCCACTTGCAGCTAATAGCTCTTTTGCTTTTCGGTAGCTCTGACAATATCCATGTACCGTCCATTCGAAGCGACTCCATCTCCACTGTCATCGCTACAATTCATCGTTCCTTATCCTCTTGCCCAATGACCTAATAAGAGCTGGGATTTTCGCTTTCAATGACTAAAGCGTATGCGAGCATATTTTCGAAACCGTCTCTGACTAGTGCCTTATGAGTACGTGTTGACCTCTTTAATGCCATTGCCTGTGAGTCATGTTGGGGTTGATCCTCACATTCTGTCTCCGTAGTCTGTCCGTCCACCTCCACATCAATAGACTGAAATTGTGCTCAGTGTCCGTATCCTTATGAAGGCCAGATAACGTCACCTTCACCGAATCATTATCACTTAATGCTCCACCTGCCTCTTTATTATCCCCTGCCGCGTCTTTCAACAGGGAATCCTCATCGAAGATTACATCACGGCTAGTGAATGCTCTTTTGTTTTCGAGATCTCGTAACTTGTAGCCTTTAACACCAAGTTTGAATTCCAAGAAAACACACCTCTTTGACTTTGATTCCAGCTTGGTCCTATATTTCTGATTCACGAGCGAGTAGACATGGCACCCAAACACCCAGAAAGAATCGTAACTGATTGGCTCTCCTTTCCATACTTCTTCTGAGATTTGAAGATTTATGGCCGTTGATAGAGATCTGTTGACCAAATAGCACACATGACTTACCGCCTCTGTCCAGAAGTCCTCCGAAAGTCCGAATTGCAATCACATACTTCTAGCTCTCTCTAGTAGTATCATATTCATACGCTCCGCTACCCCATTGTGCTTTGGCTGCCCTGGAATAGTCTATTGCCACTGTATGACAAATTTTTTACAGAATTCCTGAAATTCTTTTGAGGTGTATTCACCTCCATTATCTATCATAAATATTCACTAGTCGCCTATTTTGCTTCTCCACGGTCGCTTTCCACTCCTTAAAACTGGCAAACATATCTGATTCGCTTTTAAGGAAGTAGGCCCATATCTTCCGTGAGAAGTCGTCAATGAAAGTGACATAATACATGACACCTTCCTTTAATACAACCGACGATGACCCCCATACGTCTTAGTGAATGTGGCCGAGGAGTCCTTCGGTCTTGTGCACGGCTTGCTTGAAGCCGATCTAATGTCGCTTATTTATCGTACAAAATTTGCAGAAATCTAACTTGCACAAGGTAACACCTTTTAGTAACTCTTTTCTGTGCAACTCACGAAGCCCCCGCTCACTCATGTGGTCTAGACGCATGTGCCACAGGTTTGTGGTATCCTCCACCTGTTTCTTCGAAGCTACGGCCGCACTACCAGTCGTTGTGCTGCTGTCCAATCGATAGAAATTCTTTGGTCGTTGTCCCTTCATGACCACTAGGGCACTCTTAACAACCTTTAGCACTCCATCTTGACCAATGAACTTGCATCCTGCCACATCCAATGCTCCAAGAGAAATCAGATTTTTCTTTAGTTTTAGAACGTGACGCACGTTCACAAGCGTTCGCACCACCCCATCAAACATGCGGACTTTGATGTTCCTTATGCCAATGGCTTTGCACACCACATTGTTCCCCATGAGAACACGGCTGCCATTGTACTCTTTATAGATGTCGAACGGCTCCTTCTTCGGACACATGGTATGAACATCCGGAATCAAGAATACAAGGATCAAAATCTTCTTTCGCGGTGTGTATGATGGGTACATCACATGGATCTTCTTCTGCTTCGATCGCAACACTGGCTTGATCCGAATTCTTTGTGCTGGCACCTTTATTCTTCTTCTCCAACCACTGTTTATATTTTTGACATTGCTTCTTTAGATGTCCTGATTGTTTGCAAAAGAAGCATGGTCTGTTTTCTTGCCTAGATGATTTGAATTTTTCCCTTATGCTTTTGCCTCCGTCTCTATTTCTCGACCTTCCATTTTCACCGACGAACAACCTCGATGACTCCTTTGATGGATTTGATTTCTTCATGGTCTCACTATTTAGAAGTGTCGCAGTAAGCTCTTCCATCTTAAGAGTCTCCTTCACATAAAGAATTGCTGTCACCAAGTGTTTATACGAATTCGGAAGTGAAGATAGGTCCTCCTCTTCTAACTTGACTTCAAGGCATAGAAGATCGCTCACCAAGCGCTTGGTCCTCCTCTTCTAACTTGACTTCAAGGCATAGAAGATCGCTCACCAAGAATTGCTGACACCAAGCGCTTGGTCCTCCTCTTTTAACTTGACTTCAAGGCATAGAAGATCGCTCACCATCTTGTTGAAACTATTTAGATGGTCATGAATAGGAGTCCCTTCCTTTATAACCGTATAGTTGTTTCTTTAGGTACAGCTTGTTTGACGACTTTATCATGTACAAGCTCTCTAGTTTCAACCACAAACTTGCCGCAGAAGTCTTCTTCATAACGTTATACATCACGTTATCCGCCAAACAAAGTTATATCGTGCATTGTGCTTTCAAATCCATCTCTAGTCATGCGTCATCTGTCATGGTGATAGATTTACTACCCCCAAGTGCCTTAAACAACCCATCTTTCACCAGAAGTGCTTTTACCCTTCTCTGCCACATCGAGAAGTTTTGTTTCCCATTAAATTTCTTCACCTCAAATTTTATGATATTTACCTTATTATCCATCATCTTTAATTCCAAAAAAAAAAAACTTTCACTCGGATCCTTACGAACTACTATCAATAGAATCATAGTCTAAAAAGATGGGGAACGAACACAAACGTCGTCACCCACCGTAAACTTAAATTGCAAAACTACATAACATAACTCTGATACCAATTGTTGAGAGACCACAGATCAATCGGTACGCAGCGGAAAAACTTATGGATCTATAAAGCTAGATCCCTTTAAGACGAATAACAAAAAGAACTAGATACAAACAACGATAATAAATAATACAAGAGATTAATGGGGGGAAACGAGAAGAACCTTTATTAGAACTTTAGAAAGAAAAAGAAACTTTACAGAGAATTACAACAAACTTTCTCCTTACGATTTCCAACGAGATCTTCCTCTCTTTCTCTACAAGTTCTTCTTGATGGTTTTGATCCCTTATGGAGCCACCGTTTACTCCCTTTAAACTTTATGATCAATAACCATCAACCCTAATTAATAATCTTAAGATCCTATGTATATCCTATACAATTTAAGTTATAATAAGATCCCAGAATTTACAAAACTGCCACAAGATACCTAATTTTCGAGATAAATCTCGAACTCAAAAATTTGAACTTATCTCTAAGGGAGACGTCAGGACCTTTGATGAGCAGACATCTGTTCCCACGGCAGACGTCCGAACTTATGAGATTCAGACGTCTATGCCAAAGTCTCGGGTTGAGATGTCTTTAAATGACGGACATCCGTAGCACATTGCTACAGACGTCTGTGCCTCTGTCAGACGTCTGAGTCATATAGGTTCAGACGTCTGTGCTTTAGTCTCGGGTTGAGATTACTTTAATGCTATACGTCTAAAGCTCATTGCTACAGACGTTTAGCCCTTCTCTGGATTCGCAGTCTTGCACATATACGAGTCACCTTCACAACACTCATTGTATGCTTTCATATGTATTTACTTTCATGTATAAAGACTAAATTTGGTAGAGAAGGACGCTATGCAAGACAAATATAAAAGGAAAGAAATGAGGTATTTTATCAGTATAGGAAGTGAGATGCCTTAAGGTATATTATGTAAGGATGTGTGAAAATGTGTAACAAGGTAATCGTTAGCATATATGTAAACATTAAGCGCGGTTATATTATCAAACGTCGGTGTGTACATATTTCCATAAGCTTGCATGTTTATATGTGCATGCATTTGCACTCTTCCTTTATTCTTGATATAATGAATATTTTTCATTTATTTTTATACATATGCAATACTCATGCCGCTTGTCCTAGGACCTACGAGTTTATGCCTTTGGGATACCTAGTTAACTTCAGAACATTGCAAAACCAGAATTTGCACCTCTAAGGAACACACGATATATCAAACAAACAATATATCAAATCAATAACTAAGCGCCAACCATTGCAAAAGGTAGTATTAATGCAGAACTGCTAGAATAAATGAAATTGGTATCGATAGAGACTTTCATGCTAGCGTATTATTTTACTCTACATATGATTGCTCTCCTTATCCTTTTATTCGATCGACGGGGTTCAAAAGGACATCATTGTTATGTCATATTCCATTTTTTATTATTCACAACTATAAATTTGAATAGAAGCGCTAACCAAACACCAAGGACGTAGAGAAGCTCTGATACAATGAAAGGAACTAATAGATAGGGCTATTTTCTAAAACTAGATTTCTTGAAGTTCAACTGTGATTATAATTTGCATAAGCAGTTTCTTAGAATCACATAGCTTCCACTAAAGAAACACTTGAAAATAGTGTTTCTTAATCCCAACTTTACGCTTAAAAAGGGACCCGTATCCTATAATCCATCCTTAAACACTGCAAACAAAGATGGAGAACTGCAATTTTCATCTCATATGAATACCCAAAAATAATTTATTGACGGCAATACGTCATAAGGGCGAAGCATTACGAGTTGCACCACCATTATTTCTATCTATTCTCTCAATTGCTGCATGGAACTCCTTTTTTCCCCGCCAAAAGAAACTCTGACACTAATACAAGGTCACAATTTTATATGTAGGCAACCCAACACATATGTATGCACAGACGACCCACATCTCGCCGGATTATCCTTCTTTGAAGCCATATCCTCAAATACAAGCTATGTTTTTTTTTTGTAAAATCACCCTCAAAATTTATTTTTTCAAGACACTTAGAATACCCACTAACTATAATCAGTTTTTAGAGAAGACCCATATCTTATTTAGTAAAATCCCATATCAACTTCCATAAGCTTGCACATTTAAGATATTTCCAAAAACACCCAAATTCCAAATTGGAGAACTTAAGATTGAAAATATGTTCATACCATAATCAGGGTCGGCGCCGAAGAGGACGTACACTACCACTCCAACGAGGATGGAAGCAGTGACAAGCTTGCAGATGCTGCACTTTCTCCACCTTTTGGGCGCAGGGGCTTTCTCTGGGCTTGGGGCTTGGTTCAAATTCACCTCATTTGCCTTCTCCATTTCTCTCCCTCTCTCTCTCTCTCTCTCTCTCAAGCTCTTTATTTCTTCTTTGAGAATCAAGAATGGAGAAGTTAAGGGATAGGGTTTGGTGAGAAATAAAAAGAGAGAGTGATGGGTGGAGGGGGAGGGAGAGGGAGATTATGGGAATTTGAGCCCAAGGCTCCTTTTAATTGACCATGTGGAAATTGAGGGATAAGAAAGGAGAAATTCGATGCAATGGTTGAGATTTGAAGGACAAAAACACTTGTAGTTCCTAGTGCAAAACATGAAAATTTTATGGTGTGTATGAATACCTAAAGTTCTTAATTATTAGGAGTCCAGAATTATCATGATGATCGATGGTTGCAAAGGAAAAACGGGAGGGCCTGTGGGATTGAGATGTTTCATAGAGAATCCCAACTCTAAAGGTTTGGTATGGGAGTGGCGATGATTGCTTTCCTTTTGTTGCCTGGATCCAAATCCTTCTGATCAATAGCATCCTGCTATCATCTGAAAACAGCAAGAAGTCTAAATCCTAAAATTTTAAACTTAGTAGATATTTGATTTATTTTTACAATTCATGTAAGTCTCCCGTGCTTTAATCTTCGTTTTCCTCAAAAAAAAACCTTCTAATATTTCATTTTCATTTTTGTCTTCACCTTCATGATATATGTCATTTCATTCATGTTTTAGTTAATTATACAAAGTCTGCTATGAGTTTTGACTACATTTATACCGACCTTGACTGTAGTATATCGACCTGACAATATAAAACACTAAGATAATTATATTTTTAATAGTTTTAATACAATTGTATTGAGACTGGACATAGACTGCCTGATTTGATAAAAATAGAATAAAATGACTACAGTCTATAATTTTTACCCACAACAAAATTGAAAAAGAGGCAAACAAACAAAATAATATGCAAATTTAAGTACTAATTAAAGGATTATAGAAAATAACAAAATGATACTGGAGACTCATACCAGGGGTACGTAAATTTGCATTTTTTTATTTTTATTTTTTGAACTGGCCGGTAAATCTCATCCAAACACATCATATCCACACACACAAAACGCACAAGCATATAACACATAAGCATCTAGAAGACCCATGAATTGACCCTAAAATCATTAATTTATAATCGTTTTCCCTTCCAGGTTTGAACCCGCACTCTTTCGAGCAGTCAAAGTGCCAATGGATCTTGGTGCGACTTCTATGGCCCTCATTGGATTCATTCATGGCATCTGTATGTCACCAATCATCCAAGACTTCCTCAATCAATTACACAGGAAATTTTCATAGGGATCTCTGCTTTCTAAACTTTGTGCATATATAAAACCAAAAGCTTTACTGTTATTATTGTATCATAGGAATAGAATAAAATAGAGCCGTCTTGCAATTTATTAATAGACTAATAATTCTATGGCAGTGTCTAGGTACTTTGTATAATGCTATCCTCATGTCATTATATATAGTGTTAATCATATATTTTCATGCGTTGCATGCTTTAGGAAAATGACAGTAAATAAGCTTTTTATCTCAGGATTCTCCAGAATATTTATATACTTTCTTGAATTTCTCTCTTCAAATAAGTGTCAGGAATTCCCCTTTCTCCAAATTTTCTTTCGAGTCTATCACTTAGCTTGCAATTAGTGTTTGCTTTGCTTTATCCACACTACTGCAAATATGGCTTGTCCCTACGGATGGAATCATAACGACAAACCACTGCCCCTACGGTTCCCACTGTAGGGATAAAAATATGATCCGTAGGGGCATATATCTACCCTTACGGTAGGGGTAAAAATATGACCCGTAGGTGAAATATATCTGCCCTTTCGGTTATAAACTCTGAAAGGGCAAACTCTGTAGGGGCATATATCTGCCCTTTCGGTTATAAACTCTGGAAGGGCAAACTCTGTAGGGGCATATATCTGCCGTTACGGTTATAAATTTGCCCCTACAGAGAAACCTTAGGGGTATCTACGCCTACTGTTTCCAACGTAGAGACAATTATTATTTTTATAAAAATAATAATAATAACTTGTTCATACTGTGCGCACTGTAGATGCAACTTACAGCCCCGGCTTCAACTAAAAGGCAAAATAACAGTTATTTTTATTTATTTTTTAAATAATAATATCTTGGAGGCAAATTACAGCCTCTACGGCTTCAACCGTAGAGCCAAAGTAACAGTTTTTTTATAAAAAAATTAGAAAAATAATAATATATTGCACCTACGGTTAGCATCGTAAAGGAAAATTTATGTCCCTACGAGTTCCACCGTAGGGGAAAACGTTTAATTTTTTTTTTAAAATACTTCCTCTTTTTTTTGTCCGCCATGTACACAATAGTATATCACACACTATAATTTCATATACCCAAATACAAAAATATATATCAATAACATCACATGCATAATATATAATGAAATAAACAAACACAATATAAAATCACTCTAAAATCAGAATCATCATATACAACCGATATCCAAAATATATAATATATCGCAAATATAATACAGACATCCAACAAAAATCTAAAAAATATATTAAAAATATCACTGTTGGCTTGGTCTAGATGCTCTATCTTCAATTATCTGGCGCATCTGGTCCTTTCTGTAACCCTGGCGTCTCAAATGCTCCAGAAATTACATTAGTACTTAGAGCTGAAGCTGAAGTAGCTGGGGCTGGAGCAGAAGAACCTGGAGGAGTGGCCTGTAAAGCCGTAGCCGAAAGAGCAGCCTGATGAAATTCCTAGTGCTCTTGTCGCTAACCGTGGTCTTTGTGGAATGTAAAACTTTAATTTTTAAAACATAGTATTAGTAACTTAAACCTAGAATTTTAACCAAATACTAAACTAGTAACAAGAAAGAAGTTTTAACTACTCGGATTGTGATTACAACCTTTATAGTCATGTCCTTCGGGTTTTCTAATCCTCTTCTTGAGCTCCTCGGTGTTCTGGATCAAGCTTGAAGGCCATTCTTTCTTGATCCTAGATGATCCATCCGAGAGTTGTGATCCAAGCTCTAACTTCACCAAGTGAAGCAACTAAAGACCTTACCTTACTAATCTAGGGTGCTTAGAGATGTAGAGAGTGTGTTTAATTAATATATCTCTAATTCCTCTTGATTCTCAATTCATGAGAGTGCATAGGAAGAAGAAGAAGGAGCCTACGAGAGGAGAGAGAATGCTTAGAATAGAATGAGAGAAAAACTAAAGAGGAATGGCTGTGTGTATTTCTTTTCCATAAAAACATTTTCAATAAAATATTGCAACCATACATGTATAGTAAACCCAATAGAATTAAATAATACAAGGTCATTCATGTCACCATTCCTCTCACCATTCTCTTTGCCACATAACACCTCTACTTCTTTTCTAATTTTCTAAAAATAGAAAATCTTAAAATGAGGTGTTCTTCTTTAAGAAGCAATTTTGTATAAATACAAAAGTACTATACCGTATATACATATCCGTATTCGTACCAAAATACGAATACCAAGAGATAGAAAAATACAATAAAGATAATACTAGAATATTATTAAATCAATACCTGATTTAATAATCCGGCTTAATTCTAAGCCTACTAATATTAACCGTCCGATTTAAATCCATGTAGTTAGTAAACGTATTTAATCGGGACCCTGCACATATAAATATATGGCATCTACATTGTTTCGCCTGAACCAGGTATACCCTCTGTGTGGGACTCTAAAAACTCGACAATACGCTGGCGGTGAGTTACTGGATAAATCCATAACCACAAACACGTCAGCGGCACTAGCTGTACGTAACGGCTACCCAAGTACATGGCAAAAGGAAGGCCGACGAGTAAGCTCATTTGAACCCCTGACGATGCTCAATATTGGAGGTCTCCAAGATCAGGACACGTGGCAGATGACGTGTCCCACGACTCAGAAGAAAGGGCCCACAGGAGCCGACCAGGCCACCCTACGCCCGACCTGCAAGCACGAGCTGGCCCTCCTCGGGGCCCTCTGCGAATTAGCCTTCTCGGCCCCTCAGCTCGCCCCTAGCTGCCACAGGACCAAGACTCCTCGGCCTCCTCGCTCGTCCCCGAGCTCCCGGCCGAGGCTGTTTTCCTCGGCCCCGCGACCGACTCCACCACTCACAGGCGTAACCGCCGCTCCGCGAATCTCGCCATGCGCAGATTTTACGCCAGCAACATCCCACGTTCCACGCCATCACGATCCCCATTAATGGGCGATCCGCTCTCTACGCGGGGGTGACGTCGGGAGCGTAACTGCCGGCGAGATTCTCGCGCCTGCTGCTACGTGCCACCACCTCTATATAAGCCCCCATCACAGAGGGGTCAAGTAAGCCATTCTTTACTCTTTTAAGCTGTTACTCTGCTTGGATCTCATCACTAACTTGATCGTCGGAGGGTCTTTGGTGGTACCAAACCACCCCGGGACTTCTTTGCAGGTACTCGACACCAAACTCCTCGCGCCATCTCTTCCACCAAAACCCATTGAGACCCACACTCAACAGGAGATAACTAACAAAGTCCACGGGGAGATCAACTGAAGACAACATCTGACGGAGACCCGAAAATGACCTCCATCAGTTGGCGCCGTCTGTGGGAAAACAAAAACTCCACGAAAACAAAAGTTGGCCTTCCGATCTCCACCCACATGGAAATCGATCCCCCTGAAGATCCAAACACCCGTTGTCGCCTCCCTCACAACGGAGACGCAGACGGACCCTCACCCAACGTCGTCGGCCTCCCCGTTGGCTGCCGCCTCATAGGCCCCGGCAATCGCCCGAGCAAAAGGGCTAGGGGTCGTAAGCCCATCACTTTTGGCGACGAGGATCTCCACGGAATATCTGTGCCCCATAGTGACCCGCTGGTGATCATAGCCCAAATTCACCGGTACGAGGTCCATCGGATACTCATCGATTCGGGCAGCTCGGCGGACATCCTCTTCCACGACTGCTTCTTGCGTATGGGGCTCGCCCCAGCAGACCTGAGACCGACCTCCCACATCCTCTCAGGGTTCACCAACCACTCCATCCCGACGCAAGGGGTGGTCACCCTGCAGTTCACGATCGGGGAGCCTGGCCACACACGCACGCTGCCTGTGGACTTCATCGTAGCGAAGGTTCCGTCGGCCTACAACGTCCTCCTCGGCCGCCCGACGTTGAACTCCTTCCAGGCCCAGATCTCGACATATCACCTGGCGATAAAATTCCCCCTCAACCGGGGCGGGATAGGTCGGGCATACGGGAGCCAGCGGGTCGCGAGGATAGGCTTTGCAGAACTGTCTTTGCCCGAGCAGCACGCTGACGACGCCGATGCGTGCAGCGACATCAAAGGATCCCTGGACACTCGGGACGAGCGGAAGGAGGTCCGTGGGGCGCCGGTCGAACCTCTTACCGAGGTGCCCCTAGAAGAAGGAGACCAAGGGAAGACCGTCCAGGTCGGGTCGCTCCTGACGGGGACCCAGCGGGATGACCTGATCAAGTTCCTCAGAAGCAACTCCGACGTTTTTGCCTGGGCGTCTGCTGACATGCCTGGGATCGACCCCAAAATCATCTCCCACAAGCTCAGGGTTGATCCTATGGCCCGACCCTGTAAGTGCACGGCGGCGCCCCGGCCTCCATCCCGAGGCCAAATGCGGAAGCGATGATTAGCTTTAATTTTTCTCAAACCGGCACCACCGCGCACTAAAACCCGGATCGAACCATTAATTAGTCCTAGCAAACTACAAGATGGGGAAGAGATATACCGAGCGATCCGTGTCCTCCGGTCTTCTCGTCGTCGTCCCGATCTCCCGCGGAATCTCCGGTCTTCATCTCCTCGCCGGAAGGGGCACCACGTAGCCGGATTCTTTTACGGGCTCCCACCTCTGGACCGAGGCAACTCGGGCGCGAAGTTGGCCAGCCGACGTGTCCAAGGGTACTGTAGGTTTAGTGTAGAATGGTTGTCTCTTGGGGTGAAGTTGCCATGGATGTGGACGAATGAAGATAAGGAAAAATGGTGCTTTCATTTTTCCTAGCAAGAAATGAGATGAAGGAAAATATGCCACATACAAAATGAAACTCTCTCTCATTCCTTCTCAAATTGTGGCCGGCCCCCCTTCAAATGAAATGGTGGAGGGAATACTAATGAAACCATGAAGGGAGGTAAGTGTAGGAAACTCCAAGAGGTGACCACAACAAAAGGTTATGATAACTATATCAAATCAACTCAAATCAACTCTAATCACAAAAAAGCAAGCCATCATGAAAAAGCAAAGATGCTTAACATTTCATAATGCCACAAATGCAAGAAACCCCTCCACAACAAGTTATTTGCAAACTTGCAAATAACCCCCTCCAACGGAAAGTCCGGCCGGGAAGGAACAAAGGAAAACCGGCCGGAACGGAATATAAACTGGCAACTTCAGAAAACTGATCCCGTAATAAATTACAGGAAAAACCCCGCTACTGCATATACATGCCCGCATTTGTATTCCCACTGATCACAAATGCAAAGAGACAAAATCTACACAATCTAATACTAGGATCCGGCTTAAGCCAAAGCCGGCTAGTAAAAACCGTCCGATCACGATCCGTGCAATACCGCACGTATCTGATCGAACCCTGCCATATCTCCATACGGCCTCTACAGCGTTTCGCCCGAAACTTGAGTAACTGAGTGTGTGGTGGACTCTAAAGACTCGTCAAACTATGGATGTGGATTTAACCACTAGCACGTCAGAGGTATTAGCCATACGTGACGGGCCACCAGCTATTGACCAAAAGGGACGTCGATGAGCGAACTCATCCTAACACCCTACTGAGCCTGTCAGTGACAATATCCGTACAGTCCGGTCCGTTCGTCTATGAGCATCGCATGGCGGGCCTAGGGGGTTGGTAAAAGTCAGACCCCCAAAAGCGGTACAAGTCGTGTCGGAGTGAAGCCCAGAACACTCTGAGATACTACTGGAATACCTACCAGTAAATCTCCTGCCTCGGCCGAGGGCTTTGTGTAATGGCTCTCCTAGACACAGCGCGACCTCACCCCCAATACCGGGAGAGACGAACCCCTGCAGATCTGCTCACTGACTCCATGTGGCTCGGGACTGTACCCAACTAAAACCTGTTTGCACGTCTCCTTTGAGCGTGGTAGGGTAGTAATCAAAGTACAGTGGGAACTCACACGAGACAAATGACGATCCTCAGGTCGATGAACTAACCTGTACACATGTCACCAGGGAACTGCCATCTGACGTCAGGTATAAGACCAACTAGCATGTTCCCGACGAGTCCTGTCCGGTGTACTCATAACCCAATGAGCACTTGTATACATCTTAGGTGATCCAACTGACACCAGTGGCTTGTGAGACCGGCCACCGCCCCTCGTCGGGGTCTCGACTGTATACACTAGTCTACTCTGGAGTATCGATGCCCTGTCTCGAAACTCCCACGACTAGGGACCATTTAAGGATGTGCTTATAGACTACCAGCTCCCACATATATGATCGCCCTCATACTGCTGGCAGTCAAGCAAGAATCCTATGGGCTCTATCAACGTGCAATAGCGACATGTCAGGTCACCTAAAGCAGTACACGATGATAAAGATAAACCAGATAGCATACTATCATCTCGAGTAAGACTGTCCAACTGGGACAGGTCCTCCCTCAATCATTGCAATCACGTGCCTGTGATCCAATAATTGACTCTAAGGGCACTATCTCCAATAATCTCCCACTTGCACTCAAGGCTAATTATTGCGATGTCGCATACTCACAGCCCGTATGATACCGAACACCCAACTCCTCTACTAGTCAGTCTCACAAAGCTCGTTTGCGAAACTATTGCGTTCGAGGAATAGCCTCAGTGAGTGGATCCGCCTTGATGTTTCTTTCTATGTCTCTCTATAATCTCAAGTTCGCGGAGAAACCCATCTCCCGAAATAAGCAATACTTGTCTTAGAATGTGTCTGGATGTCTGATGGGACCTAGCTCATAAATGAACTCTAAATCCAAACCTCTTAGACTGTATCGTCAACTGAACTTAATCAGTATCCTGTGTCATGCCTCCCTCAGTATTGCCTTGGACCACCTGTCCAAAATACTGCCCCTCGTCAGAAGGAAAAACTATAACTCTGACAACCTCCTTGTCGTCCAAGTCACCTTGGAAGCCTGGAATGATAACTGTCTCCTGAATGAGGCTGTCGTTATCATATCCCTAGAACATCCACTTATGTTCTAAAGCTGCTTCCGATTGTTTCTCCAGGATTGGATCAATATCAACTTATTGCATCTACTGCAAGAACAACATCTGGTGTGGTACTTGACATCTCATGATTGACTCAATTGCCTAAGCAAGTGATCTGCCAATCATGCACATCCCTCTCCCCTTTAGTCTGTAAGACACCTTTAGAGAGGGTGACTCCATCACCTGCAGGTACACTACCGTGCCAGGAGTCGTCCATTCTAAATACTCTTAGAATGCTGTCTAAGTACCCTGATTGGGAAACCACCTAAATCTAGATCTAAAACCATAGATCTAGTAACCAGTATGTCTGATACAAAATCCATTTCCTTTGTGGAGAAACCACTGTGTGACGACCAAAGTATAACCGATCGTAGTATAGGAATATCACTTCCTACTTTGTGTATGTCATCCAAATACCAGGACTCACACCCTACTACCTTCTTAACAGATCCATCCCCTATTCTGATGAAGTCAAACCTATGACTGTCACATCAGAAATTGATGATCTATCTCCGCTATATCTGCTTTAGTCTATAAATAGACATAAGCCACCTATCCACTAATGCTTCCGTTGCTCCATTGACTACGACAACCCTCTGGCAGAGTCATATACACGTACACTTCTAAAACTAGTTTAGAACGACACTATACTCATCCTCCCGCCGGGTCTCACAGTCTGGAACAACAGCAATGGCAAGTCTGGGTAAACAAGAACCTCTCTATCACCGTCCTTGAGGCTACCGGAGTACCTCTCGGGTGCCTGAGGTTACTCACCATATCTGCGGAGTGGCCAATGGAATGTCAAACTAGATTGAATCTTTAGGTTCCTATCAAATCTTCAGTAATCGTTTGTGGTTCTGGAATCACTTCCAGTTCTACCATACTCCCACTACTGTTTTCTGAAAAATCCATTTTATTTTAAAAACTGTGGCGAGTCTAGAACAATATCGCTATTGTTCTTCCAGATGGTAGAAAGTCAACCCTCGTCATAGCCTGGGTCAACCCACAAACAGCCATTACAGAAACGTGCCTTGAGTTGTCCAGTGTCTGGTTTTAATCATAAGCCGGACAACTCCCCGTACCTTAACATCGTTAAGATACGAACTGTTCTATATCCAATATAGGACCAGAGGCACTGATTTAATTGAACCAGATTCAAATCATGCAACTGTCCCCAGTGCATGTCAACTAAATGGAAGGAGGCCGATCAACATTACTCAACTTAGGAATGCTTCCAATTATGGGTAACCTGAAGGAGAAGCAAGTTCTCATAATCACTACTATCAACTGAATACCATACACAAGTATCTACATCTTCGATCACTTTGAAGAATCCCGATACTTGCAATACCTGGTTCTCTACTTTATTCAAATACCTATAACTTCTCAAAATTCGGACCCTGTGTTTCCACGAAACACCTGTCTAAAAACTAGAGAAGTCATAAGTAAACCGAATATAGTACGAGGACCAACCCCTCTGTCCTGATGGACCCTGGACAACATACAATACTCTGTATAAGTCCCTTGAGTCTGATAACTCATTCACTGTGTGTCGTAGGTTGAAAACTGTACTTATGGTTAAGAAGAATTACACCGCTGTTTAATGCTCCTTACCTAACCATCAACTGATATAGGTAAATGTCATAGACATAATTTCAAAAAGGTATATCTCACTCTATGAAAATAGACGTACAGATATATCAATTTGAAATTGGTGCATGACAGTGGATATTCAAAACCAAATATTTGCCGACCGGCAAACAGTCCAGGTGACTTCCTCAAATATCACCGATTACAACGAATCCCGATATAATGAGGATGATCACCTAATTCCCAATAACTTACTCCCACTCATCATCTGTAAAACCATACAGATGTGAGGATCATACCTGGTAAATACATACCCTGGAGTAAGTGTCTAATTGGGAAATCAGTTTTCCATTAACAGTATACAGTGAAACTGAAACATTGAAATGTTTCGACGGGATATCCCGGTATTCCTAGTAATGCCTCTTCCAAATTCACGACTGTAACCGTATAATTCTTTGCCACCTCTCCAAATCCCTTTATATGTCTTTAGTCATTACCTTCTGCACACCCCTTTAGGCCAAGTGGTTTTCTTCCTTCCCTACCGTTCGGCACCAGCCTATGGTTTGGAAGAAGACTATCCAATAAGCATAATGGGTGTACTGTCCTAATCCTAGGAGCACTCGTAATGCGAGAGAATGTGAAGATAAAAGACAACCGAATAAAACTTATTCCTATTTCTCCTGAACCAGAATCCATCTCCGAACTGGAACAAGTTCCTTTCGAGTTCGTATATAACCATACGATGGATTATCCAATAAACTGTGGATCTTCGTAGTGATACGGAGTTTCCTGGAGAAATACAAAGGTGAAGTGGGAGTGGTAATGAAATACTTGGTTTGGTCGTGAATATTAGTCGCAATTTACTTTGCCCTCCTTCTAATCCCTTTCTTTGTCTTTACATAATACCTTCTGTACACCGTTTAGGCTAATTGGTTTTCCTCATTCCCTACCGTTAGGCACCAGCCTAAGGTTTGGAAGAAGACTATCCAATTTGCGTAATAGGTGTACTATCCCCTAATCTAAGGGGTACTCGCAACCTGAGAGAAGGTAAAAGGGAAAAGACAACTGAATAGTCCTATTCGTTTTCTCCAGAACCGGAAACCATCCTCGAATAAATCCCTTCGAGTTCGTATATAACCATACGATGGTTTTGTCCAATGGAAGTGGACGTTCGTAGTAATACGGGGTGTCCTGGAGAAAAGGGTAAAAAGTAGGAGTGGCAATGAGGTTTGCAACTCTGACAATCCAAAAGCCAATGTTTAAGAAGGTTCGGTTAATTCTGGTCTCTGAGTCATAGTCTTAGGGTTGGGTCAATGGTCGCTGCCAAAGAGAGAGAGAAAAGAAACACTCAGCGTGCACTCTAACCTAGATCAGAATGGTTACCAATTTATCTAATCTGGAAACCTCCCACTGTACCGTCAAATTCTCCTCCAAACCTAAAAGAAGAATTAGTCGGGATCACCCGAGAAGTAAACCAACTCATCAGTGGGAATCGGGATCCAACTATCATCGCATGATAACGTGACAGAATCCGCTCACGCTATCACACTCCAGAAGGTATGCGCATATCTGGCAAGTTTCAGTTCTTTTGAAACTCCCGATGTGATTTTTACCCCATGCTCTTATGACATTGACTTTGGCCAACAAATCATAAGTCACATGTCAAGTTCTACCCGTCATTCTCCAGGTTAATTTGAATCCACCCGTACCTACCCTTGACTTTGGCCAACAAGGCAGTACGACTGTTCTAAACCAACGCATCTATCTATGCTGCATATGAATACCCAACAGCTACCAAACACTGTGCCTTGACTTTGGCCAACAAACACAGCTTGAATACTATTGACTACCCATATAAAACGACGGAGGGCTACGAATGGTTTCTGGCGAAAACCTTTAACGTAATGAACTTGATATCGTTGAAGGAACGGATAGCTTTTTAAAATATAGTGACGAAAACCTTTGTTAAAGAGGTCACTCCCGGTGAAGGGATCTCGGCTCTTTCCCCGTAGAATGAGGTGCAGGATATTCCAACTGAATACCACGGTGCAAAGCAAAAGTAATCGGCTATAGTGAAGTTAATGCCCTGACGCAAACTTTTGTCCAAGGGGTCACTCCCGGTGAAGGGATCTCGGCCCTTGCCTCGTCGACTGAGGAGCAGGATATTCCAACTGAATACCACGGTGCAAAACAAAAGTGAACGTTCTTGCAATAACAGCTTTTTGAAAAGTGTTCCAACAACATCAGATTAGGTTTGTTTTTAACTTGCATTGATCCGAATCAACGCAGTCCCATCAATTGATCACACCACAAAGAACGAAAATATACTGATGTACGTATATGCCATCCGCATTCGCCACTGGGTCCCGTCATTACCCGTTAGGTTAGCTAACTGACGACAGAGCGGGGACTGGACTAGCGCGGATGCAAAATATATACAACATCTACTAATATATACCAATATATTACATTTCGCTCAAGGTGTGATAAAATGCAACATCACAGAAATGTACAGCATCACAGAAAAATACAAATATCTGGGATCCCCGGGTTTCACAGAGCCACTACTGAAATCCGACGTTCCCCTGGTCGTGTGGATAGCCTGTGCAATTAAATCCTAGACCCCTACGGGCGCGGCAAGTTACCCGCCAAAACCTGAAGCGAGGCAGCCCCCTTCAGCAACGTGAATGGACCACCCAGCACTTCACGGAATCTGGTAACTCGGTCACCCCTCCTGGGTCAACCTGTACCCCCTACGAGTGCGGCGAATAGCCTGCCAATTCTAGAGTGAAGCCCCCTCCGTCTCAATGCCATGAGATGCGGGCTTGTTGCCCTCTAGAATCCGGCTATCCGTGCACCCCTCCGCGGGGCAATCCTAGTACAGAAAGTAAAATATACATACAACGGGTACATCGACCGCAACCTGGCCGTGCCCCAAAATAATAATACAAACAGGCAGTGGCGGCAGTCCACATGTCGGACGCTCGCCCCGCAATATCAAATGTACATAATACAACAAAACTGTACTAGCATTGCATCCAGGCTATCCCCACGACCGATCCGCAACATCACAGCAATACACAGAACATCAACGTGAAAGTCACGTTCGCAAATCCGTCTAACCGGGCTATAGCAGTTAGACAGGATTTACCGATCAAGTGACATTCACGGTCGCTGATATAATGTAAATACTGTGAACTAATGTGTTTTAAATATCCGATCGATCAAAATTTACCAAGTGGGCCCCCAAGTACTACTGTAGCACATCAAGAAATTCTGGGCCCAAAATTAATATTCCAAAACCCCTATTTTCAACCCAGAAAGCAACTGTAGAAATTTGATACGGCAAGGACATCATAGTGCGGCGGAACCACGGCGCAAAGGGGGGTTTGGCCGCGGTTCCGCACTCCAATTGTCGATTCACTGTGTCGAATTTCTACAGTACGCTTATAACTTCCAGTGCATCACTTTTCTACAACCTGAAAAAAATTTCGAGCCAGAAAAAAATCAACAGAAAACTGATGCATGTGAAAACGCGGGTTTTTGGAATTTTGTTCGATCGGAAGTGTAAACACATTAGACAAAGCTAGACTATGTTAATGGCGAGGTTCTGATACCACTGTAAGTGCACGGCGGCGCCCCGGCCTCCATCCCGAGGCCAAATGCGGAAGCGATGGTTAACTTTAATTTTTCTCAAACCGGCACCACCGCGCACTAAAACCCGGATCGAATCATTAATTAGTCCTAGCAAACTACAAGATGGGGAAGAGATATACCGAGCGATCCGTGTCCTCCGGTCTTCTCGTCGTCGTCCCGATCTCCCGCGGAATCTCCGGTCTTCATCTTCTCGCCGGAAGGGGCACCACGTAGCCGGATTCTTTTACGGGCTCCCACCTCTGGACCGAGGCAACTCGGGCGCGAAGCTGGCCAGCCGACGCGTCCAAGGGTACTGTAGGTTTAGTGTAGAATGGTTGTCTCTTGGGGTGAAGTTGCCATGGATGTGGACGAATGAAGATAAGGAAAAATGGTGCTTTCATTTTTCCTAGCAAGAAATGAGATGAAGGAAAATATGCCACATACAAAATGAAACTCTCTCTCATTCCTTCTCAAATTGTGGCCGGCCCCCCCTTCAAATGAAATGGTGGAGGGAATACTAATGAAACCATGAAGGGAGGTAAGTGTAGGAAACTCCAAAAGGTGACCACAACAAAAGGTTATGATAACTATATCAAATCAACTCAAATCAACTCTAATCACAAAAAAGCAAGCCATCATGAAAAAGCAAAGATGCTTAACCTTTCATAATGCCACAAATGCAAGAAACCCCTCCACAACAAGTTATTTGCAAACTTGCAAATAACCCCCTCCAACGGAAAGTCCGGCCGGGAAGGAACAAAGGAAAACCGGCCGGAACGGAATATAAACTGGCAACTTCAGAAAACTGATCCCGTAATAAATTACAGGAAAAACCCCGCTACTGCATATACATGCCCGCATTTGTATTCCTACTGAACACAAATGCAAAGAGACAAAATCTACACAATCTAATACTAGGATCTGGCTTAAGCCAAAGCCGGCTAGTAAAAACCGTCCGATCACGATCCGTGCAATACCGCACGTATCTGATCGAACCCTGCCATATCTCCATACGGCCTCTACAGCGTTTTGCCCGAAACTTGAGTAACTGAGTGTGTGGTGGACTCTAAAGACTCGTCAATACTATGGCTGTGGATTTAACCACTAGCACGTCAGAGGTATTAGCCATACGTGACGGGCCACCAGCTATTGACCAAAAGGGACGTCGATGAGCGAACTCATCCTGACACCCTACTGAGCCTGTCAGTGACAATATCCGTACAGTCCGGTCCGTTCGTCTATGAACATCGCATGGCGGGCCTAGGGGGTTGGTAAAAGTCAGACCCCCAAAAGCGGTACAAGTCGTGTCGGAGTGAAGCCCAGAACACTCTGAGATACTACTGGAATACCTACCAGTAAATCTCCTGCCTCGGCCGAGGGCTTTGTGTAATGGCTCTCCTAGACACAGCGCGACCTCACCCCCAATACCGGGAGAGACGAACCCCTGCAGATCTGCTCACTGCCTCCATGTGGCTCGGGACTGTACCCAACTAAAACCTGTTTGCACGTCTCCTTTGAGCGTGGTAGGGTAGTAATCAAAGTACAGTGGGAACTCACACGAGACAAATGACGATCCTCAGGTCGATGAACTAACCTGTACACATGTCACCAGGGAACTGCCATCTGACGTCAGGTATAAGACCAACTAGCATGTTCCCGGCGAGTCCTGTCCGGTGTACTCATAACCCAATGAGCACTTGTATACATCTTAGGTGATCCAACTGACACCAGTGGCTTGTGAGACCGGCCACCGCCCCTCGTCGGGGTCTCGACTGTATACACTTGTCTACTCTGGAGTATCGATGCCCTGTCTCGAAACTCCCACGACTAGGGACCATTTAAGGATGTGCTTATAGACTACCAGCTCCCACGTATATGATCGCCCTCATACTGCTGGCAGTCAAGCAAGAATCCTATGGGCTCTATCAACGTGCAATAGCGACATGTCAGGTCACCTAAAGCAGTACACGATGATAAAGATAAACCAGATAGCATACTATCATCTCGAGTAAGACTGTCCAACTGGGACAGGTCCTCCCTCAATCATTGCAATCACGTGCCTGTGATTCAATAATTGACTCTGAGGGCACTATCTCCAACAGACCCATCAGGCAGAAGAAAAGAAGCTTCGCCCCGGTCAAGCAGAAGGCGATCGAAGATGAGGTTGATCGGCTCCTCGCCGCCAACTTCATTAGGAATGTACCCTACTCAGAATGGCTGGCAAACGTAGTCCTGGTGAAGAATTCGAGCGGGAAATGGCGTATATGCGTCGACTTCACCGACCTTAATAAGGCCTACCCCAAGGACAACTTCCCGCTCCCCCGCATAGACCAGCTCGTCGACAGCTCGGCCGGTCACGAGCTACTGAGCTTCATGGACGCTTTCTTCGGCTACAACCAAATCCGTATGAACCCTGAAGACGAAGACTTGACCGCATTCACAACGGACCATGGGGGTGCTGCTACAGGGTGATGCCCTTCGGCCTCAAGAACGCCGGGGCCATATACCAAAGGCTGGTCAATCGCATGTTCAAGCCACAGATCGGCAGGAACATGGAGGTCTACGTTGACGACATGCTCGTCAAGTCCACCTCGTTGGCTGACCATGCCAAGGACCTGGGTGAGGTATTCGGAGTGCTCCGCAAATTCAACATGAAATTAAACCCCGCCAAGTGCGCGTTCGGAGTCACGAGAGGAAAGTTCCTCGGGTTCATGGTCACTCACCGTGGAATCGAAGCTAACCCGGAGAAGATCGACGCTATCCTGAACATGGCCGCACCCAAGACCAACGTCGAGATCATGCGGCTCACGGGGCGGGTTGCCGCTCTGAGCCGTTTCTGTAAGTCGATGTACTACACCCCACTACTTGCGGGGAGGCGGAAATATGAAAAACGATCTTGTTCTTTGCGTAAACATCGACTAACCGAAGAATCTTTGCTAAACTATAACTAACAAGAAACATAGGAGTTGTTAACTACTATGTGAAGTGATTATACCTAATGAACCGTGTCTTTCGTCTTTACGTTATCCACCTCCTCCTCGGCCTCCTCTATGTAATAGACGATCCACCCGAGAGCTTCTAATCCAAGCTTCACCTCTAAACTTGAGGTAACTAGGTTTCTTTAGTTGCTAATCAAAGATACCTAGGTGATATAGAGTATGGTTATGGATTAATTAGTCTATCTAATCCTTGATCTCAACACATGAGAGGGGATGATTAGGGTTTGAAGAGAGAGAGCTTGAGGAGAGAGAAGGTGAGCATGAGAATGAGAGGAGATAATGATCTCATTTGAATATATATGAAGCATTTTTATTTATCAAATAAATAAATAAATGATTTAACAACCATGCTTCATAAATTCATATGAGTGATTCATCTATATGAGTTATTAACTATTTATGATGCATTAATGATATGGATGAATCACACAAATGAGTCACTAATCTCATTTAATGCTTATGCCACCTAAACCCCCAAGTCACCATCCTTCTAGAAGCTTCTCGCGAAATTACGAGAACGCCCCTCCTATCCGTGAAAACACGGAAAAACTTTAGACTGTATAAATCCAATAACCCGATACTAGAATCTGGCTTAAACCAAAGCCGGCTAGTAAAAACTGTCCGAAAGTCGTACGTGCGTAAACACACGTATGCGTCCGAACCCTTGTCGTAAAACCATACGACCTCTATATCGTTTCGCCTGGAACAGGGAAACTCTCTGTGTGGGACTCTAAAGACTCGACTACTACGCTGGCAGTTGGTTTAACCACAGACCGCAAGCGGCACTAGCTATACGTAACGGTCCCCAGGTAGATGTCGATAAGAAGGCCGATGAGGAAACCCATCCGAACTCCCACTGAGCCTGATGTGACAATCTCCGTACAGTCCGGTCTGTTCGTCTAAGACTATCGCATATCGGGCCTAGGGGGCGGCAAGCGTCAGTCCCCTAATAGCGGTATAAGTCGTGTCGGAGTGAAGCCCATTACACCCTGAGAAACTACTGGAACCTACCAGTAAATCTCGCTTGCCCTGGCCAGGGACTTTGCGTAATGGTTCTCTGACACAGCGCGATATCAACTCCCAATACCGGGAGAGACGAATCCTGTCTAACCGCCACTGCCTCCAAGTTCTCGGGACTGCACCCAACTGCTACCTGTTTGCACGACTCCTTTGAGTAGCAATCTAAGAACAGTGGGACACACTCGAGGTGAACTAGCAGTGTCAAGTCTGCGGACTATGCTGTACTCATGTTACCTGGGAACTGTTAACTGACGACTGGTATAAAACCAACCAACAGTTCCCTACGAGTCCTATCCGGTGTACCCATAACCTAACGATCACCTGTATACTATCTTCAGTACGACGTACTGACGGCTGTGGGACAGACCATCTCCCCAACTGGGATGAGAAGCGTACACACCAGTCTACTCCGGAGTATCGATGCTCTATCTCGATAATCCTGCAATTAGGGACCTGAAAAAGGATGTACTTGTAGACTACCCAGCCCCCACTAGTGTGACTACCATCACAACGCTGGTAGTCAAGCAAGATCCTAAGAGCTCTATCAATACGTATACTCACATATTAAGATAGAAAAACCAAGTAGCATACTACCATGTTTAGCAAGACTGTTATATAACTGTGAATATCCCAAGCTTCCATTAAGTAATATACAAGCTAGTATGATAAAATAATGGCTCCTAGGGCATATACACTAACAATCTCCCACTTGCACTAGGGCCATGTACTGGCATATCGAAGACCGATGATCTCGAGTAGCCTCTCGAACTGAATCTGAGGTAGGGCCTTCGTGAATGGATCAGCAATGTTCTCTTCAGTAGCAACTCTCCTGACCTCGATCTCCCGATGATCAATGATCTCCCTGATCAGGTGATACCGCCTTAAGATGTGTCTGGACTTCTGATGGGACCTTGGTTCCTTCGCTAAAGCTATAGCTCCGTTGTTGTCGCAATACAGAGGTATTGGATCAACAATGGTAGGAACCACCTGAAGTTCTGTTAGGAACTTCTTCATCCAGACTGCTTTTGCGGCATCGCAAGCAGCAATATACTCCGCTTCCATCGTCGAGTCAGCAACGGTGTCCTGCTTGGAACTCTTCCAGCACACCGCCCCTCCATTGAGGGTGAAGACATAACCTGACATGGACTTGGAATCGTCCTTATCACTCTGGAAGCCGGAATCAGCAAAGGCCTCCATCTTGAGGTCTTTTCCGCCGTAAACCAAGAACATCTCCTTAGTCCTTCTCAGGTACTTGAGAATGTTCTTCACTGCTATCCAGTGATTCTCCCCTGAGTCTGACTGATACCGGCTTACCACGCTCAGTGCGTAAGCTACATCTGGTCTGGTGCACAACATCGCATACATTATAGAGCCTACCGCAGAAGCGTAGGGTATAATAGACATGCGTTCCCTTTTCAAATCAGTCTTGGGAGACATCTCTTTGGATAGGGTGATTCCGTGACAAGCCGGTAGATAACCGCGCTTAGAATCTTCCATACTAAATCTTTTCAGTATAGTGTTGAAATACTTGGACTGCGAAAGTCCCAACATCCTCTTGGATCTATCACGATAGATCTGGATCCGCAGAATGTAAGAGGCATTACCCAGGTCTTTCATGGAGAACCTGTGTGACAAGAATCCTTTGACAAATTGTAGCATAGGAATGTCATTTCCTATCAATAGAATGCCATCCACGTACAAAACAAGGAATACGACAGTTCGTGCTACAACTTTACTATATATACATGGTTCATCTGGATTTTTGATAAAGTCATATTCTTTGACCGTTTCATCAAAACAGATGTTCCAACTCCGCGATGCCTGCTTTAGTCCATAAATGGACTTAAGCAACTTGCATACTTTCTCGCTGCTCCCACTCTGATTGAAACTCTCTGGCTGATCCATATAGATGCACTCTTCTAAATTACCATTCAGAAAAGCCGTCTTTACGTCCATCTGCCAGATTTCATAATCATGGAAGGCAGCAATAGCAAAAAGGATCCGAATGGATTTGAGCATAGCCACTGGAGAAAAAGTTTCGTCATAGTCCAAACCAGGTCTTTGACGAAAACCCTTTGCAACAAGTCTAGCCTTATAGGTTTCTACCTGTCCATCTATACCAATCTTTTTCTTGAAGATCCATTTGCATCCTATGGGTTTTACCCCATCTGGAGCAAAGTCCAAAGTCCATATTTTGTTGGTGTACATGGACTCCATCTCGGTCCGCATTGCATCTAGCCATCGTACCGAGTCGCCGCTCTGGATGGCCTGCTGGAAGCTAGTAGGTTCATCATCATCTATGACGCAATTCTCTCTATCCCCATCTATAAGAAAACCGTAGTATCTCTCAGGCGGATGAGACGGCCTACTACTTCTGCGGAGGGGTGCGGGAATGTCCTGTTCTTCTTGAACTACTGGTTCTACCAAACTTTCAGTAGTAGTTTGTGGTTCTGGAATTTCTTCCAGTTCTATTTCGCTCCCACTTGTATCCTTTTCTAAAACCTGCTGTTCTAGAAAATGGGCATTACGAGAAACAAAAACTTTTGTTCCTCTGCGTAATAGAATAGATACCCCTTGGAGTTCTTTGGATATCCCACAAACTTACACTGTACTGATCGTGCCTCGAGCTTGTCCACATGCTGCTTTTTAACAAAAGCTGGACATCCCCATATCCTCAGATACTGAAGATAGGGTTTCTTCCCACTCCACATCTGATATGGCGTGGTAGGCACAGTCTTGGTAGGAACCCTGTTCAGAAGATATGCTGCTGATTCTAGCGCATAACCCCAGAAAGATCGCGGTAACTCAGCATTACTCATCATGGAACGTACCATATCCAATAGGGTTCGATTCCGTCTCTCCGATATACCATTATGCTATGGAGTGTATGGAGGAGTAAGCTGAGAGAGAATTCCTTTCTCTTTAGGTAACCAAGGAACTCGACATTTAAGTATTCACCACCTCGATCAGATCTCAGTGTCTTGATACTTTTGCCGGTTTGGTTTTCTACTTCATTCTTATACTCCTGGAATTTCTCAAAAGCCTCGGATTTATGTTTCATCAGATAAATGAATCCGTACCTTAAGTAATCATCCATAAAATTAATGAAATAGGAAAAACCATCTCTTGCATGTGTAGACATTGGACCACATATATCGCTGTGTATGAGTCCTAAGAGCTCGCTCGCTCTTACTCCATGTCCAGTGAATGGAGTCTTTATCATCTTTCCTTTGAGACATGATTCACAAGTGGCATAAGTTTGATATTCGAACGAATCCAAATATCCTTCTTTATGTAACTTAGTTAACCTTGTCTCATTGATGTGACCTAGTCTACAATGCCATAAGAAAGCCTTATTTAAATCTAGAGACTTTCTTTTTAGTGTGTTCTGGACATTGAAAATCTGGAGTTGGTTTAAGACATATATACCGTTATTCAGTGTACCGGACCCAATCAAACTATGATTAAGGTGGATGTTAACAACATCGCTTACAAACGTGAAATCATAACCTTTATTTGATAACAAGGAAACTGATATGATATTATACGTTAAACTAGGTACACAAAAACAGTTATGTAAAACCAAAATATGTCCACTCGTCAATCCCAGGTGATAATCCCCGACGGACACAGCTCCCACGCTAGCTCCGTTAGCAACCTTTAGGGTCATATCACCATCCTTCAGCACTCTGCGGTTTCTCAGTGCCTGCAATGAATTGCATATATGAGATCCTGATCCGGTATCCAATACCCAGGAAGTAGAGTTGATTGACAGACAATTCTCAATTACAAACACACCTGAAGTCGAAGCCACAGCTTGCTTCGGTCCCTGGTTCTTGGCGTTCCATGCCTTGCAATCTTTCTTCCAGTGCCCTTTCCTATGACAATGGAAGCACTCATCCTGGGCTACTACTGGCACTGCAATCTTTTTCTTTCCCTTCGTTCCCACCTTACTAACACCTCCTCTAGGTCTGGTGGCGGCCTTCTTCCTCCTTCCTTTGGCCCCAGCCTTGGACCCGGAAGAAGAAGCACCGCTAACAAACATAGCGGGTGTTTCCCTTGCCTTCTGCAAGGTGCCCTCTGCACTCCTCAACATGTTAAGAAGTTCTGGAAGTTCAACTTCTTTTCTTTGAATGTTGAAATTCAGAATAAACTAGGCGTAGGTGGAAGGAAGGGACTGGAGAATAAGGTCTGTATAGAGCTCATTATCCAAAGTCGTCCCAAGGTCTGCGAGCTCTTCTATATAGCCAATCATCTTTAGGACATGTTCTCCTACCGATGATCCGACGGCCAACCTCGCTCGAAACAAGTTCTTTGAGGTCTCGTATCTTGCTATACGAGATTGCTCTCCATAAAGTTCCTTTGTATGGAGAAATATGGCATCAAGATCCATATCCTCGTGCCTCCTCTGATGTTCATTGTTCATCGAGGCAAGCACGATGCACTTGGCCTTCGCGCAATCATACTCCCAGGTTTTGTGGATTTCCTTATCCGCATTACTGAATTTGGGACCTGGGACTGCAGGTGCCTTAGCGGTGAGGACGTACCCCAATTTGTCATAGGTCAAAACCATTTTGACATTCCGCAGCCAATCTTTATAGTTTGGCCCTGTCAGTATATTTTTCTCTAAAAGTAACTTAAGTCCAGTCATTTTCAGGGTCGCTGCAAGTAGGAGAGAGAGAAGAAACACTTTAGCATGATGCTCTTGCAAGTTTAGAGTGGTTTTTAGTTTATCTAAACTAGATGGCTCCCACTGTTTCTCGAATCCTTCCTCAAACCATAAAAGAAGAATTAGCCAGGACTATTCTCACCGTACAATACTTGCTTAATCGTTCAGCCAGACCAGTGTCGATACTTCAAGGGAGGTTTTCCAACGCTTTCGCGAAATTCCTTAATTAAATAACCTCTTTTCTCTGGGGGCGTAGCCCCGCTGACACCTTTCTTGACACCTACTTGGTTTATAGCATTGATCGTTAAGTGACGAATCTCCTGATGAGTAGCATATACTCACAGTAGGATCGGGATCCAAATATCATCGTATGATAATGTTGAAGGAATCCTACCAACATTCATCAAACTCCAAATGGTATGCACCTCTTTGCAAATTTCAGTTTCTTTAGAAATTCCCGATATAAATTTTTGCCCCATGCTCTTATGACCTTGGCGTTGGTCAAAATGTCATAAGTCACATGTCAAGTTCTACCCATCATTATCTTGTTAATTTGAACTCATCCGTACATATCCCTAACGTTGGCCAAATGATAATACGACTGTCCCAAACTAACTTATCTATCTATGCAACAAATGAATACCCAGCAGAGCGTTGGTCAAAATGCATAGCTTGAATACTACTGCATACCCAAATGAAATGACGGAGGGCTACGAATGGTTTTGGCGAAACCGTGAACGTAGTGAACTTGATATAACCGAAGGAACCTGATAGCTTTTAAAAGGAGTGGTTAAAGCTCCGCAATTAAAAATATCTTCTGTTTTTAAAATTAACCGAGTGGTTTCTTTTAAACTGTTCCAACGATTAAACTTTGGTTTATTTTCTTTGCATTAATAATAATGCATCCCATCATTAACCTATCATTGCAGAAAACAACGAAAATACAACGTCCTCTTATGCCATCCGCATTCGCCACTGGATCCCGTCATCACCCGTTAGGTTACTTAACTAACGACAGAGCGGGGGCTGGGCTAGCGCGGGTGTAAAACATAAGTAATGTCTAAATAGCTATCATATATAGATATTGTACGTTCGTCAGACGCAATAATAGGCATTCCAGATCACAGATGAACATTATTGGATATGCAAGCAATCCGCGTTTCTTTTGAGCCTGCAACGAAAGACGGATTACACAGTTGTGATGAATAGCCATTACCCCACCCTAGACCCCTACGGGTACGGCAAACTACCCGCCAAGTATCCGAAGTGAAGCGGTCTCCCTCAACAACGTGAGTAGGCCACTAAACACTTCAAAGTACCCGGTAGTTTGTGCACCCCACCTTGGGTCTATCCTAGGAGAAAAAACAGTAAAATGAAATAATACAACGGTGGCTACAACCGCAACCTGGATGTGCCCCTCAAAATAATATTACAACATATTACAATTACATTGAATGAATGAATATAATAACCCATCACAAACCCCGGCTAATCATCACAACAATCCAATACAGTTCATAACCACAAACAGTAAAATCCATTACAGAAATGTGCAACCCTCTGCCAACCGACATACTAGCAGTTAGAGGAGGTTTACGAACACATTATACAATCACAGATATAATCAAATTAGCAAACATCATAAGATTTCGATCTAGCAAACACTTTAGATTCTACTCCAAAACTTCTCTGTGCACCTGAGACTTGAGCAGAAAAATAAACATTCCAGAAAACACAAAAATATCACAGAAGAGTTACTGGAGCAAACTGGTTTGAATCGGTTTCAACTCGGCCGTGGATCCGCGGCGGATCGGTGGGATCGGCCGCGGTTCCACGGCTGTATGGCCGATTCAGGAACCCATTTTTCTCCAGCTACCTTATAATTCCATGCTTGTTATTTTAGAGGTCCCTGAAAAATTTTTAAGGCCTGTTTTAAAATCGACAGAAACTTAGTGATATCGATGTCTTTTCCTGTTCGTTTTGCGTTCGAAATTCACACGACTTTGCTAAAGAGTTAATTATTGTTTAGTGTTCACATCATAATATTGTATTATTATATTCCCCATTCTTATTCGTTTTACAAATAAACAAGTACTTTTGACGCATGTCTGCTACATATTACAGGTTACAGGTTCTTGGACAGAAAATAGTGAAAACGATGAAAAGATGATGCAAAAGTGGACTTTAACCAATAAACAGAAGACTCTTGATCAAGCCTACATAAGGAACAGTTCACAAAACAAGATTCAAGACATCGACTCAAAGCGAACGGGTAAAAGTCCACTACAATGTTCACTGGAAAATCTGGAAGAGAACCAAAAGCTAAATTGATAAAAGACATAAAGAAATAAGAAGATAAAAAGCACCAGAGCCAGCCCACAAAATCCAATGAGCCAACACCATTGTTTGGCCGCGGAACCGCGGCCAAACCATGCCTCGGGCCGCGGTTCCGCGGCAGTTTTAAAGAAATAAAAAAATAATTTTTTAGCAAAATAAAGTGGCGGCGTTGACTGGTCTTTATAGGGCTATTTTTGTAAATGTAGACATGCTAGTCATTGTAATCGTAGGGTTTCCTATCTTCTATAAATAGGGACTCTAAATCATTGTAAGCCCTATGCCTCCTTTTAATAATAAATTCCAGAATTCTTTTGGAGAGCATCGGTGTCTCTTTTCAATTCATGAATTCAGATCTGACAATCCTGCGTTGATGTTTGGAGAGAGCCATCTGTAAGTAGTTTTATTTAATTGCTCTAGTTTAAATTTTAATTCTTTGCCCTAGGTAGATTTAATTCCTTGCCGTAGATAATTGTTTAGAGTTAGCTTTGGGGAAGGCTTTTGAGAGATGAGATCTCTCATCCCTTTCTTACCCATCATATATTTTCAATAGGACTCCATGCATACACGCACACACCGCGCCCTACGGCATCCTACCCCTCGAGGTAACGATGACACCGTAGTATAAAGGCCCGGTTGCGCGTGTTTTCCATGGAGGTTAGGGTAAGGATCTCTAAAGGAAGGACAAGAACCTAGAGGAAGGAACACCTTCCCGAATGGATCTAATCCCCTTTATTGATAATTACCATAACTCCTCATAGATCTTCATTTGGGTATAAAAAGCGTTGAGATTTACTTGCATTTCCAAACCATCCCTAAACCTAACCCTAACAAGACTAGATCTAGATAATCGTAGTATAGAATAATTAGGTTTTTAGATTTAATAATCAATCCGAACACCCTTCGGAATTAACTCGTAAGTGCGATTAGGAGATTCACAACATCCCTGTGGACCGACCTGTACTCACCGGCTAGCTGCAAAGCGACGTCGTTCTTGATTGCGGTTATAGATAGTTTTTGAGACCAATCAAATGGCGCCGTTGCCGGGGATGGCGTAGAAATTTCCTTTTTGTAATTTCGGGTTAATCTAAAATTAAAAAATCATAAAAATCTAAAAAATCACAAAAAAATATAAAAATTATATCATCTGTTATTTTTGGAAAAGGTACTTTGTTGTTTGAATTTTGCAGGATCTACAAACAAAGACGGATCTGGAAATTTACAGATAGCGAAACAGAAAATAACAGATCAGAACAGAGGGAGTATTGAAAAACAGAACTGCAGAAAAAATTTGGAGCGTTGACCCCCCCATCGCGCTGCCTTTCCGCGGCCGCAACCTGGATTAGACCGCGAAACCGCGGCCTTGTTGACGATTCAACGCGTGAGAAAATTTCTAGGAACGCGAGCCCTCTCTTTCACCGCGGAAACGCGGTGGGATCCATGTTAAGACCGCGAAAACGCGGCTAAATAGTGTCCTCAGTTCATGAAAATTGCTCTGTAAGTTTCCCTCTTTCTCCTCTGTAAATCTTGATAAATCTTCTGTAAATTTGCCTGCAGGATTTCTTTGCGCTTTAAAAATATTCCCCCTTCCAAATAACAATCTTGTGCAGGATTTTTGCGCCTCGTTTAAATTAGAAATTGATTGCAAGTAATTTTCTCTGTTGCATATCCTTTCTCGAAAATATTTTTGCAACAATTTTTCCAAATAAAGAGAAAAAGAAAAAAAGGAAAAAATCTTTTTATAAACAAACTTGCAAATTTTTGCCGCTAATAAATCCTTGCACTAACCAACTTTCTTTCTTTCCCATTTTCTTCTAACATGGGTACCCCACATAATAAATCACTTGCCGAACTTTGGTTTCCCGAACCTAACTTTGCCTCGTACGTCAATTGCTTCGGTCGATTTAAGGAAAATCCCTCCATGCCCAAAATTTCTTTGAAAGATCAAATAGAAGCGTCTAGGAGAAACAGTTCGACTTTTCAACCCACTTTGTGTCAACCAAGTCAACCTTTACCACCTCCATATGTTGATACCACTTTTTCAAGTCCTGCTGTCACTCCTAAGCCGATGTCCATTGCTGAGCATATTGCTCAATCTCGTAGCCGATCTTTCACCCCTCTCCACTCATCTAGTTCTAGGGATCCACAAGACTATTCACCTTTTTATCCACATGTTGACCCTACCCCTGTCCAACCACCCACTTCCTACCAGTCCTACCCGACTTTCCCACCGTCACTAGACACTATTTCTACACAGCCTTTTGGGAGTTTCACATATCCAAGTAATTTCGAATCTTTTACCGAAACCCCTTTACCACCCAAGTCTAGTTTGGAAGAGTCGTTGGAAGCTTATATTGCTGCAACAAACAAAATGACTAGGAATGTGGAAGCATCCATGGCCGCCCTTATGTAACTTAGTGAACCGGTAGCTAGTTTCCCGCTAGCTTCAAATTTTTCAATGTATAAGGAGGCGGTTGGACAGAGTGAGAATGTGAGAGGACTTCCAAATCAAACCTACCCATACCCAATTGAATCCAACAACTCCAATTTTCAAACATGTGTCCAAAATGATGAGTTGTGCGACTTTGTAGTGCTTGATTTGCCAAATTGTGAAGAACCCCCTTCGAGTGAAACCACACTTAATCCTTTCAACCTTTACACCTCCACTCTAGAACCTACATTGATAAATATCCATGCTTTTGATGAGGTGTCAAAAATTGATTTTCACTTGATTGAGGATATAGACGCCGGGAATATTTTGGATGATGAACCCGTGGATTTGATTGATATTTTATGTCCAAATCATCATCCCGAGTCCTTAGATGTTTCTCCCGAACTTCATATGCATCTTGATTTTGATGATAATGGCATGGATGAGTTGAATTTTGAGGAGAATTATAAGGATAGTATCGAGGAGAGTTTTGAGGATCATATTGAGGTTGAACCATTTTTGTTTGATGTGTCTGATTTTCCAATTCATCCTTCTGAACCTTTAACTGTTATATCACCCTCCCTCCTTTCCATCGTTCCGATCACGCTTGTAGACTGTGAGCTTGAAAGATTTCTCTTTGAATCTGACACAGTTCTCACAGACGATAATGATTACGAGTATTTCACTTTTTCGAACGATGTTGAAAACTCACCTCCCGAGTTTGAGTCCTTTACATTTTCAGATGAGTTAGTTGAACCATCAGACACGGTTGCTTACAGTTGTTTTGAACCATTGATGGAATCTTTTAAGTTCGAGACAGATTACTTAGGTGAGAGTACGACTATCCCTAATTTACTCCCTTCCCTACCTTCCATTTTTTCGACCGTGCAAGTGACCGTTACGCTTTCATCTCCAATACCAAGTTTGGCGTACCCATGTTTTCTTGCGAATCTTGAGGGATTTGACCCCATTTCTCGACGAGTTGACAGGTTAGCACAATCGCTTTTAACACATCGGTCATCACAAATTGCGCTAATTTATTCACTCGATTTACACCCTCAAGATCGTACTCCACTTCTTTCTTCTTTCCGCCATTCTTCTCCTCCGCCGATACCATTTTCCATTCTTCTTTCCACACGGTCTCGTGTGCTTCTCATCTCTTTTCTTTCCACTCCATTCTTTCACCAACTTGATCATTACCATGATAAAATTTTTGAATGGTTGGTGCTAACCTTTGGCTTGTGTAAGGCCAAGCTTAAGTTTAGGGGGAACCGTGTTGTATATATGTATATATTTTTGTTTTCATTTTCTATAAACAATAAAAAAAATTTCAAAAAAAATAATTTTTTTTTATAAATAAATAAACAGGGGAGTGCCAGCATTTTGACCCTCTTGGTGTAGCATGACAGTGAGGACACTGTCAAGTTTAAGTTTGGGGGTATGCTCGGTATGCTCGGTACGTCTTCTTCCTTCGCATTCATATGTATATTTTTGCATTTGCATATTTATTTGAAAACCCATAAAAATTGAAAATTTTCAAAAATTATAAAAATTAATGTATTCAATTTTGGCCTAATTGACTTGAGTTTGACAAATAGGTTAACTGGCTAGGAACAACTAGATCTTAGACTTAGTAAATTAAAAACCCTAAAAATAACCTTCCTTAGAATTTAACGGTAGAGAGTATATGTCTTTGTAGTTTATTTAGAAATAGACAAATTTTGGGTTCACTTCTTGGGCTAAGTCGAAACAAAGGAAAAGTATTGATGTTCTTATTAGAGTATAAGTTTGAAAAATAGTTCCTAACTTAAGTCTAGATTCTGAAAATGTATACCCTACAACTTGCACAAACACGCACCTTGAAACTTGGAATAGTAGAAGAGACCTTGAAATGCTCTTGTCTAAAGTCCTTAGTGCAATGAAAATAAAAGAAAAAAAAGTGAATAAAGAAAAAATGAACACTGGTTTTTGTGATTACTTAAGGCTGCAAAAATAGAAAAATATTTAGCGAGGGTGCTTCATCACCTAGTGCCTTAGACCAACTGGTTTGGGAGTCACTGCTAAAAGCCTTGGATGTTACAAGGCTAGGAATTATGCTTTAAGGTGCAAACGCATTTTGTAATCGGTCGTTGGTACCTCAAGAAGTATTAACGGTCGCATGAAGGATATGTATGCAAAATTCATTTAAAAATTCACCAACTAATAAGTGCTTTGGACAACGGACAAGAATACGATTGCTTGATTTGAATTTCCAAGTGTAGGGGTGATTTATATACACACGTGGGGATATGTGATTGGAGTTTAGATGAGAGAAAGGAGTGAAGAATAGAACTTGTATCTTTAGTAGAGTTGATAAAAATTCCTAAGTGGAGATGGAACCCTAGAAGGAAAACTTAAGAAATGCCGAAAGCTAAGTAGGTCTGCAGGATATATATAATCTTAAGTTAAATGATGAGGAAGTGTGAAGAATATGGGAGGATAATTTACGGGTCGAAGATAATAGAACTCCTTGTTAGGAGATCTAATTCGAGAATTAAAGTCGAAAAAACCAAATTGATAGGATTTTGTGGGTGTAATCCGCTGAAAACCCTCAGGAGACAACACTCCTCCTACTAGGGACACCTAGAGGTTTAACGGCTTGTTGCACGTCCTCAGTGCAATCGCGTTTCCCTGCGAAAGTGCGGTTAGTTTTTTTGTAGAGAATAAAATAAGTTTGCTCGAGGACGAGCAAAAGATAAATTTGGGGGTATTTGTTCACACCATAATATTGTATTATTATATTCCCCATTCTTATTCGTTTTACAAATAAACAGGTACTTTTGACGCATGTCTGCTACATATTACAGGTTACAGGTTCTTGGACAGAAAATAGTGAAAACGATGAAAAGACGATGCAAAAGTGGACTTTAACCAATAAACAGAAGACTTTTGATCAAGCCTACATAAGGAACAGTTCACAAAGCAAGATTCAAGACATCGACTCAAAGCGAACGGGTAGAAGTCCACTACAATGTTCACTGGAAAATCTAGAAGAGAACCAGAAGCTAAATTAAGAAAAGACATAAAGAAATAAGAAGATAAAAAGCACCAGAGCCAGCCCACAAAATCCAATGAGCCAACACCATTGTTTACCCGCGGAACCGCGGCCAAACCATGCCTCGGGCCGCGGTTCCGCGCCAGTTTTAAAGAAATAAAAAAATAATTTTTTAGCAAAATAAAGTGGCGGCGTTGACTGGTCTTTATAGGGCTATTTTTGTAAATGTAGACATGCGAGTCATTGTAACCCTAGGGTTTCCTATCTTCTATAAATAGGGACTCTAAATCATTGTAAACCCTATGCCTCCTTTTAATAATAAATTCCAGAATTCTTTTGGAGAGCATCGGTGCCTCTTTTCAATTCATGAATTCAGATCTGACAACCCTGCGTTGATGTTTGGAGAGAGCCATCTGTAAGTAGTTTTATTTAATTGCTCTAGTTTAAATTTTAATTCTTTGCCCTAGATAGATTTAATTCCTTGCCGTAGATAATTATTTAGAGTTAGCTTTGGGGAAGGCTTTTGAGAGATGAGATCTCTCATCCCTTTCTTACCCATCATATATTTTCAATAGGACTCCATGCATACACGCACACACCGCGCCCTACGGCATCCTACCCCTCGAGGTAACGATGACACCGTAGTATAAAGGCCCGGTTGCGCGTGTTTTCCATGGAGGTTAGGGTAAGGATATCTAAAGGGAGGACAAGAACCTAGAGGAAGGAACACCTTCCCGAATGGATCTAATCCCCTTTATTGATAATTACCATAACTCCTCATAGATCTTCATTTGGGTATAGAAAGCGTTGAGATTTACTTGCATTTCCAAACCATCCCTAAACCTAACCCTAACAAGACTAGATCTAGATAATCGTAGTATAGAATAATTAGGTTTTTAGATTTAATAATCAATCCGAACACCCTTCGGAATTAACTCGTAAGCGCGATTAGGAGATTCACAACATCCCTGTGGACCGACCTGTACTCACCGGCTAGCTGCAAAGCAACGCCTTTCTTGATTGCGGTTATAGATAGTTTTTGAGACCAATCATTTAGCGAGGCTCTGATACCACTGTAAGTCGATGTACTACACCCTACTACTTGCGGGGAGGCGGAAATATGAAAAACGATCTTGTTCTTTGTGTAAACATCGACTAACCGAAGAATCTTTGCTAAACTATAACTAACAAGAAACATAGGAGTTGTTAACTACTATGTGAAGTGATTATACCTAATGAACCGTGTCCTTCGTCTTTACGTTATCCACCTCCTCCTCGGCCTCCTCTATGTAATAGACGATCCACCCGAGAGCTTCTAATCTAAGCTTCACCTCTAAACTTGAGGTAACTAGGTTTCTTTAGTTGCTAATCAAAGGTACTTAGGTGATATAGAGTATGGTTAAGGATTAATTAGTCTATCTAATCCTTGATCTTAACACATGAGAGGGGAGGATTAGGGTTTGAAGAGAGAGAGCTTGAGGAGAGATAAGGTGAGCATGAAAATGAGAGGAGATAATGATCTCATTTGAATATATATGAAGCATTATTATTTATCAAATAAATAAATAAATGATTTAATAACCATGCTTCATAAATTCATATGAGTGATTCATCTATATGAGTCATTAACCATTTATGATGCATTAATGACATGGATGAATCACACAAATGAGTCACTAATTTCATTTAATGCTTATGCCACCTAAACCCCCAAGTCACCATCCTTCTAGAAGCTTCTCGCGAAATTACGAGAACGCCCCTCCTATCCGTGAAAACACGGAAAAACTTTAGACTGTATAAATCCAATAACCCGATACTAGAATCTGGCTTAAACCAAAGCCGGCTAGTAAAAACTATCCGAAAGTCGTACGTGTGTAAACACACGTATGCGTCCGAACCCTTGTCGTAAAACCATACGACCTCTATATCGTTTCGCCTGGAGCAGGGAAACTCTCTGTGTGGGACTCTAAAGACTCGACTACTACGCTGGCAGTGGGTTTAACCACAGACTACAAGCGGCACTAGCTGTACGTAACGGTCCCCAGGTAGATGTCGATAAGAAGGCCGATGAGGAAACCCATCCGAACTCCTATTGAGCCTGATGTGACAATCTCCGTACAGTCCAGTTTGTTCGTCTAAGACTATCGCATATCGGGCCTAGGGGGCGGCAAGCGTCAGTCCCCTAATAGCGGTATAAGTCGTGTCGGAGTGAAGCCCATTACACCCTGAGAAACTACTGGAACCTACCAGTAAATCTCGCTTGCCCTGGCCAGGGACTTTGCGTAATGGATCTCTGACACAGCGCGATATCAACTCCCAATACCGGGAGAGACGAATCCTGTCTAACCGCCACTGCCTCCAAGTGCTCGGGACTGCACCCAACTGCTACCTGTTTGCACAACTCCTTTGAGCCGTGGTAGGGTAGCAATCTAAGAACAGTGGGACACACTCGAGGCGAAGTAGCAGTGTCAAGTCTGCGGACTATGCTGTACTCATGTCACCTGGGAACTGTTAACTGACGACTGGTATAAAACCAACCAACAGTTCCCTACGAGTCCTGTCCATTGTACCCGTAACCCAACGAGCACCTGTATACTATCTCCAGTACGACGTACTGACGGCTGTGGGACAGACCATCTCCCCAACTGGGATGAGAAGCGTACACACTAGTCTACTCCGGAGTATCGATGCTCTGTCTCGATAATCCTGCGACTAGGGACCTGAAAAAGGATGTGCTTGTAGACTACCCAGCCTCCACTAGTGTGACTGCCATCACAACGCTGGTAGTCAAGCAAGATCCTAAGAGCTCTATCAATACGTATACTCACATATTAAGATAGAAAAACCAAGTAGCATACTACCATATTTAGCAAGACTGTTATATAACTGTGAATATCCCAAGCTTCCATTAAGTAATATTCAAGCTAGTATGATACAATAATGGCCCCTAGGGCATATACACTAACAGTTTCATGTCTAGGTCGGGGGAGAAGTGCCTTCCGTTCTCTAAGGCGCTGAGGAAAATTCCAAGGTTCGAGTGGTCGGAGGAATGACAAGCCGCCTTCGACCAATTGAAGAAGCACCTCGCAACACTGCCGCTGCTCACCCGGCCAGTGGAAGGGGACGAGTTGTCGCTGTATCTGGCAGTATCCGACCAAGCAGCAGGCTCGGTGCTCGTCCGAGAGGCCGAAGGGGTGCAGAAGCCGGTGTACTATGTGAGCCACGTGTTTAAGGACGCGGAGACGAGGTACCCCGCCATAGAGAAGATTGTCTTGGCCCTCGTGGTAACCTCGCGGAAGCTGCGGCACTACTTCCAAGCACACACCATCGTCGTCCTCACCGAACGCCCGTTGGGAGCTATCCTGGCATCACCGGAATCTTCGGGCCGCCTGGAAAAATGAAAATGGGAGCTATCTCAATTCGACATAAGGTATCGCCCGAGGCAAGCCATCAAGGCGTAGGCCCTGGCCGATTTCATCGTCGAATGCACCATCCCTAGCAGGAAACCGGAGTCCGCGCCGCCCCTCGCAACCCGGTGTCCCATCCCGGAAGGCCCTAGCTCAGTTCCGGAGTGGGTCATCTAGGTCGACGGGTCTTCTACCGAGGAAGGCTGCGGTGCCGGGTTTATCATCCGGGGCCCAAACGAGGCTGAGATGGAGTACTCCTTAAGGCTCGGTTTCAAAGCGTCGAACAACGCAGCAGAATACGAGGCCCTCCTGGCCGGACTGCGCATGGCCGTCGGGCTGGGGCTGAAGATAATTCGAATCCGCAGCGACTCGGCCCTCGTTGTCGGCCAAGTGACCAGCCGCTTCGAAGCTCGAGAGCCTCTAATGATGAAGTGCCTAGACGAGGTAAGGAAACTCCGGAAAAACTTTGAGGAGGTCCAGGTAGAACAAATACCCAGACAGCTGAATTCCCAAGCAGACTCCCTGAGCAAGCTAGCTTCGCCATACTCGGCCAACAACAGGCGGTCAATCCTCTTCGAAACCTTGCCTCGACCAAGCATAGGAGACGAAGTGACAACACTCCACGTGTACGCGGCGCAGGAGAGCAACCAGGATTGTAGGAAGCCCCTTGTGGAGTTCGTGAAGGATGGCGCGCTCCCGGAGGACCGGGCGGTCGCCCGCCGTCTCCGGGCCAAAGCCCGCCACTTCGTCTGGAGCAACGGGAACCTCTACAAGAAGGCCTTCACTCAGCCCCTGCTCCGATGCGTTGACCCCCAAGAGGCCGACTACGTCCTTCGAGAAATCCATGAAGGGGTGGGCGGCGCGCACCAGGAGGCTCGAACCTTAATCCAAAAGGCGTAACTCCAAGGATACTACTGGCCCACCATGCACGAGGACGCCCTGAAGCTGGTCAGGAGGTGCAAGAGCTGCCAGCTCCACCGCAGCATTCCCCGCCTCCCGGCTACCGAGATGACCGCCCTGACGTCCCCATGGCCGTTCGTCTAGTGGGGGCTGGATATGATCGGCCAGTTCCCTACCGGCACAGGCGGGCACAAATACGTCCTCATTGCGGTGGACTACTTCACCAAGTGGATCGAGGTCGTCCCCATCAGGAAACTGGATGCCGCCACAACCATCAAGTTCCTGCAAAACAACCTGATACTCCGGTTTGGCATCCCGAGGTGCATCATCACCGACCACGGGACGAACTTCGAGAACGAGAAAGTGAAGGACTTCTGCAAAGAGTACCATATCCTCATGAAGTTCGCCACGGTCGCGCATCCTCAATGTAACGGGCAGGCCGAGGTCGCTAACCGAGATGTCCTCCGGGGTCTCCGGACCCGCCTAGAAGGGAGACAAGGCAGTTGGGTCGAAGAGCTGCCCCGGGTCTTATGGACCCTGCGCACGTCAAAAAAGACTCCCACCGAGAAGACCCCCTTCAGCCTCTGCTACGGGACCGAAGCGATGGTCCTAGCGGAGATTGGGCTACCCAATCACCGGGTCAAGCACTTCGACGATGACGTAAACACCATGGCGCTACGGACCAACCTCGACATATTGTTGGAGAAAAGGGATCGGGCCCAGATCAGAGCCGCTGCCTATCAGCAACAGACGGCCCGATACTACAACGCTTGGGTCAAACGCCACTCCTTCAAGACCGGGGACCTGATCTTACGGAGGAACGAGTTCATCGACCAGGGAAGGCCTCACAAGTTCTCCCGAAAGTGGGAGGGTCCTTTCCTCATCTCTGAAGTGCTCCCCGGCGGAGCCTACCGCCTACAAGACGCGGACGGACGAAAGCTGCCGCGGCCTTACAACACTGAGAAGCTCAAGCTATGCCAATGAGGTCAAAGCCAGCGAGTGTTGCCGCCCCCCACCCCCCCTCGAGATTTCCCTTTCACAAAGATGGTGTAAAGAGTTCTCTCAAATTCCTGTCCATACGAATAAAGAAACGTCGAATATTTTTTCCCCAGTAGAGTTCCTCCTTTACAACTCAAGGCCCTCGCTACGAGGCGGCCGCCAACCCACGGGCCCTCACCACAGTGCGACCGTGCAACCCACTGCCGGGACCAAAAGCCCTCCCAGAGGCAGTCGAGTTCGAGGATCTCTCGCTCGGCTATCCCCAGCGGGCAGCTTCCCTGCCACAACGCCGGGAATCAAAAAGCCCTCACAGAGGCAGTCGAGCCCGATGATCCCTCGCTCAGCTATTCTCAACGGGCAGCTTCCCTGCCACAACGCCGGGGATCAAAAAGCCCCCCCAGAGGCAGTCGAGCCCGAGGATCCCTCGCTCGGCTATCCTTCAGGACAAAAGCCCTCACCAAGAGGCACCGGGCAGTAACCCTGCCTGGCCAAGGGTCCTTGGTAGGCTTCTACAGCCCCTCCCGCGCTAAGGACCAAAGTCCTCCCAGAGGAAGTCGAGTCCTTGCTCGGCTATCCCCGGCTGGTAGCTTCCTACCATAACCGACAGGGATCAAAGTCCTCACCAAGAGGCACTGGGCAGTAACCCTGTTCAGTTCCCGTCCTGAAGGATCAAAGCCCTCGCAAGAGGCAACCGAGCAGCTACCCTGCTCGGTCTACTCCGGCTGGTAGCTCCCTACCCACGATGCCAGGGATCAGAATGCCCTCGAAAGAGGCACCAGAGCGAATACCCCGCTCTTCCATCCCAGGCTGGTAGTTGCCTACCCCAGACGCCAGAGACCAAAGCCCTCACCAAAAGGCAACAGCGCAGCTTCACTGCCTGGTCATCCTTAGTGGGACTCTTACAGTACCCCCCAACGCTAAGGATCGAGGCCCCTGTAAAGGGCGACCGAGCAGCTCACCTGCTCGGTCTTCCCTGGCGGGTAGCTTCCCTACCACAACGCCAGGGATCGGTAAGCCCTTGCAAGGGGCAACTGCGCAGCTACCCTGCCCAATCACCCCCGACTGCTGGTCGATGCCCGAAGTCAAAGATACCCTACGGCCCGCGGAGGATCCGAGACACCAGGGAGGAACGTCAGGTTTATCCAAGTCTAGACGATCCCCTCTCGACTCCGGGGCCCATGGGGATACCTCCTCGGCAGCGCTTGACATACTCATCGGCTAGTGATTGAAGTCAACTCGACGGAAGATCGCCAGACAGATGGTCAACCTGACATGAAAACAAAACGGTACAAGCAAAGATGTCCTACGAACATCCTTCACACACAGAAGACGAAATGCAAACCGACGAAACAAGGATTTTCTTTTATTACCAAAAGTAAAGTTTTACAAAGGGTATTCTGGGGCTTTCCAGCCTTACAAACTGCCCGGAGGCTTACTTTGGTCCCTTCATCGCTGGCATCACGGCCTGCCAGGGGCTCTACCACCGGAGATTCTGCCACCAGGGAGGCGCCCTGCTCCCCTCTCTATCTCCTACCGGAGGCCTCGCCGCCGGAAGCGGAACCCGAGCGCGGAGCTCACCATCATCGAACTCAGGAAGCTGTTCCTTCACGGCGTCCAGGGCCTTGTTCCATGCGACGGCAGAATACTCCCCGAGCTTGGCATAAAACCGCTTTGACGCCTTATAATCGGACACAGCTTTCTTAGCCCGAGCCTTGGCAACCTGGGCCTCCAGAAGCGCCGCCTCCGCATCTCCCCTACTGGCGTCCCTCTCTTTTTCCAGGGCCGCGAAGCGTTCGGCCAGATCTGCCAGCTTCCTATCGGCAACTCGGAGGGACGCATTCAGACGACGAAGGACACCTCGATTCCCTGAATTGGCAAGTTCCGCAGCCTCTGCCCGGCCCGCCAAGACGTCGGCCCTTGCCCTCTCCAGGCACAGGTCACGTCACAAAACCTCGACCTTCGAAGGGAACGCCTCCAATGGCCTCGGGACATGGAACGCCCCCTCAGCCTCCATACGAGTGGCGAGGGAGCAGTGTTGAAGAACCTGACGGAAAGCCGATGAGAAATCAGGAGGCCCCCGAGCCAAGGAAAGGTATACCGGAAAAAAATACACGTAAAGGGGTTCGTACCTGGACCGCCCCCTGGGCCATGGCCTCCAATTGATCCCTCAGGGAGCCGTGCGGAAGCTTTCCCCCAGCCGACTCCTCCATCCCGGTGAGCAGGCCAGCGGCAACGGAAAGTCCAGATGGAACCGTGAAGACAACGCCCCCTTCTGCATGGAAATTCCCTCAGGGACCCTCGACGACGACGTGCGAGAAACCTTCCTCTTCCTCTTGAAAAGGAGCCTGCCCTCGCCCTTCCCTCTGTCCCCCGTCTGGGGCTCGGATAACTGTGGACGTCTCTGGCCGTCGCTGGAAAAACCACCAGATGCGGTCGATGAAGCAGACGACCCAACCGCCAGCAGAGGATCCGGCGGAGGGCATGAGCTAGCCGGGGGCTCGGCCGCACCGCTAGCCTCCCTCTGGCACGGACGGCCCAAAGAGTAGGAGCGAACCATGTGTTTAAAATGAAGAAGAACGCCGAGCAGCAACAACTCAAGAAAGAGGAAAAAATGAAAGATTAGGGGCCCTGGAGCGGACCCCACCCCTGTTTATTGCTGCATACGGCCTCATCCAACGGCGTCCGTCATCTCCCGCCAAAACAACTCCTCGCGACCAGTGGCTCCGATCACTCCACGTGTCGACCCTGCGCTGGACTGCGTCCCATCTGACGCCGCAGGCCTGCATACGTCGCGTCAGCCAATCGGCGCTTGACGTGTGGACCGTCGCTTCAGTTGCAGAGTGCACGAACCGGTGCACATTCTTTAAATACAGAGATCTCGCCTTGATTCGCCAGCGGAAAAGACAACCGACGGCCCAAGGACTCGTCCTGACAAAGCCCTAGAAAGGAGCTTACCCCGGGAGACCTGGCAGTCCACTCCTGACCCGACCCGCTAGCTGGTCGGGACAAGAGTAAGGGTCTAATGATGATGCTCAATATTGGCGGTCTCCAAGATCAGGACATGTGGCAGATGACGTGTCCCACGACTCAGAAGAAAGGGCCCACAGGGGCCGACCAGGCCACCCTACGCCCGACCTGTAAGCACGAGCTGGCCCTCCTCGGGCCCCCTGCGAATTAGCCTCCTCGGCCCCTCAGCTCGCCCCGAGCTGCCATAGGACTAAGACTCCTCGGCCTCCTCGCTCGTCCCCGAGCTCCCGGCCGAGGCTGTGTTCTTCGGCCCCCCGACCGACTCCACCACTCACAGGCATAACTGCCGCTCCGCGAATCTCGCCATGCGCAGATTTTACGCCAGCAACATCCCACGTTCCACACCATCACGATCCCTATTAATGGGCGATCCGCTCTCTATGAGGGCGTGACGTCGGGAGCGTAACTGCCGGCGAGATTCTCGCGCCTGCTGCTGCGTGCCACCACCGCTATATAAGCCCCCATCACAGAGGGGTCAAGTAAGCCATTCTTTACTCTTTTAAGCCGTTACTCTGCTTGAATCTCATCACTAACTTGATCGTCGGAGGGTCCTTGGTGGTACCAAACCATCCCGGGACTTCTTTGCAGGTACTCGGCACCAAACTCCTCACGCCATCTCTTCCACCAAAACCCATTGAGACCCACACGCAACAGGAGATAACTAACAAAGTCCACCGGGAGATCAACGGAAGACAACATCTGACGGAGACCCGAAAAGGACCTCCATCAACCCCTGCTGAGCCTATCCGTGACAATATACGTACAGTCCGGTCTCTTCGTTTAAGAGTATCGTATACCGGGTCTAGGGGTAGAAAACGTCACACCCTTAATAACCTGACAAGTCATGCTTTTGTGGTCCAGGACCAATCCGAGAAAATACTGATCTAATTATCAGTAAATCTCATCTGCCTTGGGTAATGTCTTATGGTCATGCCCAACCGGACACAGTGTGACATCAACTCCCAATACTGGGAGAGACAAATTCTTGACGATCGCTCACTATCTCCATGTGGCTCGGGACTGTAACCAACTAAAACCTGTTTGCACGACTCAGTAGAGCCGTGGTAGCGTATTAATCTAAGTACAATGTGAACTCACACGAGAAAAATGACGATCTCAAGTCTAAAGACTAACCTATACTCATTTCACCTGAGAACTGCTATCTGACGATAGGTATAATACCATCTAGAAGTTTTCGGTGAGTCTGTCCGGTGTACTCACTACTAGGGAGCACCTGCATATAATCTTAGGAGCATCACACCAATAGCTGTAGGACCAACCACCATCCCTCGTTGGGGGTCTAGAAATGTATACATAAGTCTACTCTGGAGTATCGATACCCAGTTTCGATACTCCTATAACTTTAGACATTTAAGGATGTGCTTATGGACTACCCATCCTCCACAAGTATGATCGACGTCATAACATTGTTAGTCAAGCAATAATCATACGGGTTTTATCAACATGTATTAGTGATACATAATAACAAGTAAAATATATACTCATGTTAAGATAAAAACAAACCAAATAGTATTCTATCATATTGAGCAAGACTGTCTTGTACATACATACGTCCAAACATCCACTATATATATATATATACAATAATGGTCTTCAGAGCATATGTAACACCCTAGTTCATTTATACCAGTCATATTTTTGGGTATTTCTTTATTTATGGCTCTTTCTTGATTTATTGTGTTTTGGGTGCGAATAATGTAATTGGTATCCGTGTTTGCATCTGACCCGACCCGCATGCTGGAGGCCCGTCTTAGTTCCTGTTTGTGATTTATCCCGGCTAGTTATGAGAATCCGTGCACTTTCATGTTGTATAAATGTATTATATCTGACATCTGCATTTTTCAATATAACATATAAAGTCAAATAAAACATTTTAAAAATATCTAGCATGGCCTGCAACATACCCCTAATCCTGTTGTAGCATCCGTATATCTTGTTCTCGTTCTATTCAGTGAAACGGACTCTTTTGGATAGCTACATGCATGCTACGTGCATCCGTTCTTGGGGGTATGCATTTTCGTTACCCGGATATCGTATTTTGGATTTTGTTAACACATATATTATCTGTATTTTCAAACCGTAAATTTAGACCCAATCCGGGCATGTTTTGGAGTAATTTCGTATTAGCCAAAATCTCAAATTTAACTAATATTAAATTCTTTATATATATATTTACTGTTTTATATATATGCGTTTCATATTTTATTTAACAAAATATATTTTTAACCTAAATCCCAGTCAAATCCTAACAGATCCCTCTCTCTCCTCCACATATACATGTATATATATATCATATTAAAATTTTCTTAAAAAACCCAAAACCTATTTAATCCCCAAGTATATCTCTTCTTCCTCACCTCGTTTTTCCTGCCGCCTTCGCCTCTTCAACTCGAAACCCTAACCCATGCCCTCTCTTCATGTCGCCGTTGCCGTCCTCACCTTCGCCTATCACCCTCGCTTCCCTCTCCTCCTCGACCACTGATTGAGAGATTTTGTGATCAAAGAATTGTTAATCGCAATCAAGAACGGCGTCGCTTGGTAGCTAGCCAGTGAGTACAGGTCGGTCCACAGGGATTTTGTGTATTCTCAATTTGTTCTAACGAGTTAATTCCAAACGGTGTTGGATTGATTATCACTAAAAACTAAGTTGATCTAGACTAGGATTAAAATCTTGCTAGGATTAGGTTTAGATTAAGTTTGGAAAGTCAATATTCCTCACTGCTTTCTATGCCCTAATTAAGATCTATGAGGTGTTATTGTAATAATTAATAAAGTGGATTAGTACCATCGGGAAGAAATGATGTTTCTTCCTCTAAGTTCTTGTCCTTCCTTTCTTAATTCTTACCCTAACCTCCATGGAAAACATACGCAACCGGTCTTTTAAACTACGGTATCACCGCTATCTCGTGGGATAGGGTGCCGTAGGGAGCGGTGTGTGTATGTATGCATGGAGTCCTATAAAAAGATGTGATGGGCAAGAAAGGGGTGGGAGATTTTCATCTCTCAAACCTCTCCTATTCCTAACCCTAACAAGCGAGGATCTACTCACTCATTAGGGAATTGATAAATATGTTCTAAACTAATTAATTAGGGCAGATAATAAAAGTTATGCTAGGGCAGATAATAAAAGTTCTATACTATGGCAGAAAAGAAATTACCTAGAGCATGGAAATAAAAAAACTACTTACTTTATTTGATACTCTCTTCATACATTACAGAAATTTACAATTCTGAATTTTGATAAATGAAATGAGGCACAAGAAGAGGCATACCTCAAAAAGAGGTTTAGCGTTTCTATTTATAGATCATAGAAACCCTAGAGTTATATTCGATTCACATCCACATTTACAAATATACCCTAAGGAGACTAGTCAACGCACCGCCACACCATCACGAACATTGCACCGACATGGGCTCTTTATGGCCGCGGAACCGCGGCCAAAACCCATGTTTGGCCGCGGATCCGCGGCCATGTAGTGGTTTCGTTGACTGCAATTTTTAGGGTTGATTCTGGTAGCACTTTACTTCTTGTTTCTTCACTTGGTTTCTCAGATTTTCTTCTAGATTTCTTCCAGATTTGCACAGTGAATAATGTAGTGGACTTTACCGCTTGTTTCGTGTCAAAGTCTTGAAGCTTGCGCTGCCTTTGTTCTTTATGAAATTGTCCATTGATCTTCGCTTAGTCTTCAAGCTGTAGGCATGATCAAGATCTTTCCATTTGTTGGTTGTAGTCTCATTTTTGTATCGTCTTTTCATCGTTTTCACTGTTTATGTTCCGAGAACCTGTAACTTGCAACTATATAGCAGATATGGATCAAAAGCACCTGTTTATTTGTAAAATGAATAAGAATGGGGAATATAATAATGCAAAATTATGATATGAACAAATACCCCCAAACTTATCTTTTACTCGTCCTCGAGCAAAACTAGTTTTATTCTCGAAAAAGACCTAGCCTCACTTTCGCAGGGAAATGCGATTACACTGAGCTCGTGCAACAAGCCGTTAAACCTCTTGGTGTCCCTAGTAGGAGGAGTGTTGTTTCCTGAGGGTTTTCAGCGGATACTACCCACAAAATCCTATCAATTCGGCCTATTAACTTTTATTCTCCAATTAGGTTTTCCAACAAGGAATTCTATTATCTTCGACTCATAAATTATCCACCCGTATTTTTCACGCTTCCTTATCATTTAACTTAAGATTATTTATATTCTTGTGAATTTACTTAGCTTTTGGCATCTTTTAAGTTTTCCTTCTAGGGTTCCATCTCAACTTAGGAATTTTTATCTTCTCTATTAAAGATACAAGTCCTATTTTTCATTCCTATCTCTTATCTAAACCTCAATCACATACCCCTGCGTGTGTGTATAAATCACCCCTACACTTGGAAATTCAAATCAAGCTATTATCTCTTGTCCGTCATCCAAAGTACTTTTCAATTGGGGAATTTTTAAATGAAATTGCTCACACATTCTTCATGCAACCGTTAATACTTCTTGAGGTACCAACGACCGATTACAAAATGTGTTTGCTCATTAAGGCGTAATTCCTAATCTTGTAACACCTAAGGTTTTAGCAGTGACTCTCAAACCAGTTGGTCTAAGGCACTAGGTGATAAAGCACCCTCGCTAAAATTTTTCTATTAATACAGCCTTAAGTAATTACAAAAACCAGTGTTCATTTTTTTATCTCTTTATTCACACTTGTATTTTTATTTATTTTTCTTCATACTAAGAACTTTAGACAAGAGCATTTCAAGGTCTCTTCTACTATTCCAAGTTTCAAGGTTCGTGTTTGTGCAATTTGTAGGGTATATATTTTTAGAATTTGGACTTAAGTTTAGGAATTATTTTTCAGACTTATAATTTAATAAAAATATCAATACTCTTCCTTTATTTTGACTTAGCCCAAGAAGTGAACTCGAAATTTGCCTATTTCTAAATAAACTACAAAGACATATACTTTCTACCGTTAAATTTTAAGAAATGTTATTTTTAGGGTTTTTAATTTACTAAGTCTAAAATCTAGTTGTTCCTAACCAGTTAACCGTCTTGTTAAACTTAAGTCAATTATGGCCAAAATTGAATTTTTCAATTTTTATAATTTAAAATTTTTCAATTTTTATGGGTTTTAAAATAAGTATGCAAATGCAAAAATATACATATGAATGCGAAGGAAGAAAGCTTATCGAGCACACCCCCAAACTTAAACTTGACAGTGTTCTCACTGTCATGCTACACCAAGAGGGTCAAAATGGCCGGTATTCCCCTGTTTATTTTTATTTATTTTTTTATTAACAGAAAAACAAAACAAAAAATATATATACAAAAAGGTCCCCCCAAACTTAAGTGAAACATTATTTCCACTGTTTAAACGTTAAAGTTCAGAGTTAGAGAGGAGAAAAATCAACTATACAAGGCCTTACATAGGCCAAAGGTTAGCACCAACCATTCGAAAATTTTATCGTTATAATGGTAGGGTTGGTGAAAGAATGGAGTGTAGAGAAAGGAGATGAGAAGGACACGAGACCGTATGGGAAGAAGGGTGGAATATTGTCTCGGTATATTCGGAGAAGAATGGCGGAAGAGAGAAAGAAGTGTAGTACGAACTTGATAGTGTAAATTGAGTGAATAAATTAGCACAAATTGTGATGACCGATGTGTTAAAAGCGATTGTGCTAATCTATTAACCCGTCGAGAAATGGGGTCAAATTCCTCAAGATTCGCGAGAAAACATGGGTACGTTGAACTTGGTAAACCAAACATTGAAAATGGAGACGTGACGAATTCTTGCGCGGTTGAAATGATAGAAAGGACAAAAGGGAGTGATTTAGGGATAGTCTTATTCTCACATAAGTAAACTGTCTCGAACTCGAAGGATTCCATCAATGGTTCGAAACGACTGTGAGCAACCGAGTCTGATGGTTCAACTAACTCATATGAAAATTCAAAGGACTCAAACTCGGGCGGTGAGTCTTCAAAATCGTCCGAAAAAGTGAAACACTCATAATCGTTATCGGCTGTAAGAACTGTGTCAGATTCAAAGAGGAACGTACTAGTGGCGTCCAAACTGCTATGATCGAACAGAAATTTTTCACGCTCACAGTCTTCCTGCATAATCTTTTGCGTGGTCGGAACGATGGAAAGGAGGGGGGTGATTTAGGAAGTATAACAGTTAAAGGTTCAGGAGGATGAATTGGAAAATCCGACACATCAAACAAAATTGGTTCATCCTCAATACTCTCCTCAATACTCTCCTCAATACTATCCTCATAATTCTCCTCAAAAGTTATCCCATCTATGCAATTATTATCAAAATCAAGACGCATAAGAAGTTCGGGAGAAACATTTAATGACTCGGGATGATGAATTGGAGAGAAAAATTCAGTCAAATCTGCGGGTTCATCATCCAAATTATTCCTTGCGTCAATATCCTCAATCAAGTGAAAATCATTTTTTTTGGACACCTCATCAAAAGCATGGATATTTATCAATTCAGGTTCTAGATTGGAGGTGTAGAGATCGAAAGGATTGGTTATGGTTTCACTCGAAAGGGACCCTTCACAATCTGGCAAATTAAGCACTACAAAGTCGCACAACTCATTAAACATTTTATTTTCAACTGGTGAATCATTTGGAACACTTGTTTGAAAACCGGAGTTGTGGGATTCAATTGAGGATGGGTAGGTTTGATTTAGAAGTGTGTAGAACTCACTCTCACTACTCAAATTCTCACTCTGTCCTACCGCCTCATCATACATTGGAAAATTTGGAGCTAGTTGGAAACTAGCTACCGGTTTACTAGGTTGCATAAGGGCGGCAATGGACGCATCCAAATTCCTCATTTGTTGGTTTGTCGCCACAATATAAGCTTCCAACGACTGTTCCAGACTAGACATGGGTTGTGAAGGGGTTTCAGTAAAATATTCAAAGTTGTTTGGATACGTGAAACTCCTAAATGGTTGTGTAGAAGCAATGTCTAGGGAAGGTGCGGAAGTCGGGTAGGACTGGTAGGAATTGAATGGTTGGACAGAAGTAGGATCAACATTTGGATAAAAAGGTGAATGGACTTGTTGATCCCAAAAACTGGAAGTGTTGAAAGGAATGAAAGATCGGTTACGAGATTGTTTAATGTCTTCAGCAATAGACATAGGTTTCGGAGTTACAATAGGACTCGAAAAAGGAGTATCAATGTAAGAAGGTGGTGAAGATTGAAATAGTTGATACAAAGTGGATTGCGGAGTCGAACTGTTTCTCTTAGACGCTTCTATTCGATCTTTCAAAGAAATTTTGGGCATGGAGGGGTCGTCCGTAATTCGACCAAAACAATTCGCATATGAAGCAATGTTTGGATGAGGGTACCTGTCACGCCCCGCTTCCCAGTGTACGGGGACACGACGAGATTCGCTACGTATATACTCAGAAGTATATATGCTAAGCGTATCTAAGCAATATAAAATAAATACACAAGAGATAAGGGATAATAAAAACAACAACATTTATTTATTAACATTCTTTTGTACAATGCATGAAAAGGAAATACAACTGAAATAAAAAGATACCTAAACAGCGGCATAACAGGAATGAAAAGTACTGAATGGAAAGGTGTACAATGAAACTACAGTGCTGGGTCTTCGGCAAACTGCTCCAAGTCTTCTGTAGATGGCTCGATCTCTGCCGGGTCCAAACCACCTGATGACATTCAAAGAAGAAAGAAAGAGAATGTCGTCAGCGAATAGGTCGCTCGGTAAGTCCTAAAGATAAGAGGAGAAATAGAATAGACAGGGAGTAAGAAAGAGAGAGAGTAGCTTTTACAGTTGTATTATATTGTGTTAGTGTTAATGCTGTTGTTATCGTAAGTTCAAGAGTGAATGCCAACTAATCTCAAGAGTGTTCTCAAACCTAACAGGCTGTAATCCAGGGGTAGGGAACCACGGGACCAAATGGTATGTTAGTAGCGGGACTTCGACCGTCGCCAAAGTATTCCAAACTCAACAGGCCATAGTCCAGGAGCATGGAAACACGGGCCCTCATGATTGCTTGCTTGTGTTAGTAGACATGGATTCATGATCTAGGGGGGACTCTTGAGATTATGTTGGATTCACGAATGAACTACCCCAATACCCCGTGTAGTTATGTTATTGATAGTACTGTATTGCATTGTATTGTCTTGTAAATTGAATTGTGTAATTGGATGACTGACCAAAACTATGATATCGGTAAACGGATGTAACTGCATAATCATGTAAATGGAATAACTGGATAATGGATGTATATCCATGGTTTGATTCAGTCAAGTTGTATAGATTGATAACTGGATTCACGAATTCACGTGTTCATATTGAATTGGAATATTGTAGATTGTAGATTGTACTTGAATCATATTCAAGTCAGATAAATCAGACTCAAACCCGAGTCAGACAGTTAGAAGTGTAAATCGAAGTCCTATAATTGCCAGGGTCCCTAGGGTAATTTATAAAACTTGAGAGGGTTTTATGTAAAAACACTTTTATATACTTTTCAAAATGCAACTTAGGAATTTATTACTCTTCTTGAGAATTGTAATGAGGGTGGATTTTATATTGTGTCATTTCTAGTGAAAATATCCTACTTTTATAAATAAAAGTATTTATCTTTAATATTAATTTATTTGAAGTTCATGGTATTTTAGTGTAAAATTTATTCTTGTGATTTTTAGAAAATGTGGAACATTTATATTATAATAAAATAGATATTTAAATGATAAATATACATATATTTATACAAAAATAATTTTAATAAATATTTTATAATCCAGAAATCTCATTTTTCTTAAGATGTCGTATTTTAAACCTTTCGAGACCGAATGCTCCTTGCGGAGGTCTGAATCTCGCACTACTAAGCCCGAGGGTGCACGATAAATCGTACTATCCCGAATGGGTTCCCCAAAGTAGGTTGTAGCGGCGCTTTGCCAACATTGTAAAATACTAATCCTTTAGAAAACGGTTTTATAAAGTAAATTTGTAAAAATGTCAATTTTCCGTATTTTAGATTCTAGGATTTCCTAAGTCAACTAGCCTATTTCTAAATGGTCTAAACGACAAGTTGTTAAATGTCTCAAATCGCCTCTTCACCGCCAATTGTAGCCAGGTAAGTACAAGTGAGGAAAGGAGGGATCCGCTCACGAATTACCGTGAGACGGGCCTTTTAAAGTTACTTTTCTCACTTGCCTAGCCTAGACACCACAAAGTCAGGTTTAGATAAACGACCGATGTCCACAACTTTTCGTGTTTTCCTAATAAGAGGTATTTATTTAAAAAGTGTATCAAATCTAAAACTTTTAGGAATGATTTTATTAAGAATATGGTATTTAAATGAAAGTATTGTTTTATCGTATTATAAGTTTTTTTTGATGATATCGTTTAGGGTTGTATTTGCGTATGTGTGGAGGTAGGTTATTACCTCGTGCTCTACTTTAAATGTATAACAAAGTTAGGGGGTTAAATGTGAAATCGAAACGTTGTGGTATTTAAGTGAAAAATACGATAATTTGATAACGCTATCTTTTCATGTGATGAAACTTGTTCAAATTGTTTGTTAAATGTTTAATAGTCAACATAAAGATGTTTAAGCATGAATGTATTGGTGAGAAGTGAAATTTTATAGAAAACCGAATCGGAAATCGGATTTGTTCCGATTCCGTCGGGTTTTGTAATTTCGTATTTTAGAGAATAAGAAAGAGAGATCATATGGGACTTACGGGTTTCGATTAAGCAAAGAAGTGAGGAGGGACTAAAGGGATTGCCGATGCATTGCGTCGTTGCCTGTAGTTTCTAAAAACGTCGCCGGAATTTCCGCCGAAATTTCGTTGGAGCTTCGCCGCGAACTTGTTTTCAAAGTACACAACTCTTGAGAAGATTTTGAGAGAGTGGGCTCAGGATTTTGGGATGAGAGGGTAGAGGGTAGGGGGTGTATTTATAGGGTAGGCTAGGGGTAGGGTAGGTGAAGGGTTTTTAATAAAAAAATGTAAAAATTATAGAAAATTCATTAAAATTTGAGTAAATAGGGTATATTGAAGTCTCGGGAACCGATCCCATTAAATGGTGTGTGCAGGGGAGTTGGGCAACTGAAAAGTCACAACTTTTCAGTTGTCGACTCGGCCGTCCGGCCGAGTCCGGCCGGCGGCGCCGGCCCGAGTCGGCCGGTCCGCCGGCGGACTCGGCCGAGTCATGCCGAGTCGGATGGTCGGGAGGTGGGGGGTCTCGTGGGGTAGGCACTGGTGCTTTTAGATTTTCAGGTGAAGTTCAAGTTTTGGAAGTTATGGTGTGTGGACTGTTGGGCTTCCTAAGAATTTAAAACAAAAACAATATAAAAATAATGTGGGGCAGGGGATTTGAACTCTGGTGGCTTGGTTCAGTAATGCAAGGTATTACCAATGAGCTACAAGCTCCTTATTGTAGGAAAATAAATACTTAAAGTGGTAACAGCAACATTAAATACCCCAAGTATACCTTGAATTTAAATCAATTCTTTGTACTTTAAAAATGGAGTTATTTAATTACTTAAGTCTTGTGCTCAGGTAATAAATACCCCTTTATGGATTTTGAAAAAAATATTTTGAAAAAATTTGTATCGAAAATTTGGGGTTGTTACATTCTACCCTCCTTATAAAAATTTCGTCCTCGAAATTTGTAAAAGGAAAGTGTAACAAATTCAAGGAAAGTTTGGTGAGAGTGTGAAGAATGACAAAGTGATGCAAGGGTGTGAAAAAGGTTGAAGAGAATTACCAGGGTTATCCTGACCAACTGTATTAGCTTCTACGGCTTCCAAATTGTAAGCTTGGCGTCTCGGCACGTTTCTTCGTGCAAGCTGGTACAATGCTGATTGTCGAGGTAAAGGTGGTCCACGTGGAGGTGGTGCAGGAAGAGTTAACCGGGTAGGTGGGGCTTGGAAAACTGGTCTAGCTGCGGAATTAGGATTAGTTCGGTTGTGTGGACAAGTTCCTATGGTAGGTGAGGATGATCCACTATCAGGCAAAGACCGTTTGCTCGTCGGTAAACTTCCATCAGATGTCCAGCTCTCTTGCAGTAGGTACAAAAGGCTGGGCTGGGCCTGTTGATTGGTATTCCCGGTCTCCTTGGTACAAATGGTGGTCCTGATGCGGCTTCTCCTGCCATCTGGTTGGCAGGGCGCTTGACTCCTGCAGACTGAGGTCTGCCCCTTGCTTTTATCACTGCCTCATAACTGCGGGCGGCTTCCAGAGCATCCTCATGAGTCGGAAATTTCCCTGTGGCTAGTGCACCCTGGATTTCCGTGTCTAAACCTTGTTGAAAGCGACGGGCTCTGATCTCATCCGTCGGTATCAGGTGTGCCGCAAATCTGTTACGGTCTTGTGTTAGCTGTGTAGTATGAGATATTAAAATTGGAAATACTGTGACATATCTTACCGACTGAGCATGGTGAACTCAGCGTCATACTCATCTACTGACTTGTCCCACAACGAACCTTGTTGTAGATGAATGAACTGCTGTTCCATGGCAAATCTGGCAGTCACAGGGAAGTATTTCGCGTCGAACTTCTCGCGAAAAGTCTTCCATTCAATAGGCTGTACGAGACGGCTTTCTTCCGCCTTCCACCAGTTGCGGGCATTATCCGTGAGCTGCAGTTTCGCCACATGGACCCAAGCTATGTCTGGCACTTGTGCTGGTGCCAGATCATCCTCTATGCTCTGAGCCCATTCCTCAGCTTCCAGTGGGCTTCCCTTTCCTGAGAACTGTTTACGATGTAAGACACTGAATTGCTTCACCCCAGGTGCTTCAGTCTCGGGACGGTTCAAGAGCTGCTGCTGTCCCTCTAGGAGGCTGCGGATTGCCTCAAGCAGAACCGTTTACTCGTTGAGTGGAGCAGGAACGGCAGGTGTGAGTGGTAGTGGTGGAGGTGTGTTGTTAACATTGGTGCTGGTGTTGTTCGGAGAATCCATGACCTTGAAGAAAAATTTAGGTTAGGACAGATTCAAAGAATAAGAAATGATGGAATTCAAGGAACATGATTGTAAAGAATGTTTTAGTTGCTGGTTCTTGTGTTTTATATTGCTTAGGATTCCATACAGCTCTGACCTGCATGGGCCGCCAACAAAACCTGTCACGCCCCGCTTCCCAGTGTACGGGGACGCGACGAGCTCCGCTACGTATATACTCAGAAGTACATACGCTAAGCGTATCTAAGCAATATAAAATAAATACACAAAAGACAAGGGATAATAAAAACAGCAACATTTATTTATTAACATTCTTTTGTACAATGCATGAAACGAAAATACAACTGAAATAAAAAGATACCTAAACAGAGGCATAACATGAATGAAAAGTACTGAATGGAAAGGTGTACAATGAAACTACAGTGCTGGGTCTTCAGCAAACTGCTCCAAGTCTTCTGTAGATGGCTCGATCTCTGCCGGGTCCAAACTACCTGACGATATTCAAAGAAGAAAGAAAGAGAATGTCGACAGCGAACATGTTGCTCGGTAAGTCCCAAAGATAAGAGGAGAAATAGAATAGACAGGGAGTAAGAGAGAGAGAGACAGAGTAGCTTTTACAGTTGTATTATATTGTGTTAGTGTTAATGCTGTTGTTATCGTAAGTTCAAGGGTAAATGTCAACTAATCTCAAGAGTGTTCTCAAACCCAACAGGCTGTAATCCAGGGGTAGGGAACCACGGGCCCAAATGATATGTTAGTAGCGGGATTTCGACCGTTGCCGAAATATTCCAAACTCAACAGGCCACAGTCCAGGAGCATGGAAACATGGGCCTTCATGATTGTTTGCTTGTGTTAATAGACATGGATTCATGATCTAGGGGGGACTCTTGAGATTATGTTGGATTCACGAATGAACTACCCCAATACCCCGTGTAGTTATGTTATTGATAGTACTGTATTACATTGTATTGTCTTGTAAATTGAATTGCGTAATTGGATGACTGACCAAAACCATGATATCAGTAAACGGATGTAACTGCATAATCATGTAAATGGAATAACTGGATAATGGATGTATATCTATGGTTTGATTCAGTCAAGTTGTATAGATTGATGACTGGATTCACGGATTCACATGTTCATATTGAATTGGAATATTGTAGATTGTAGATTGTACTTGAATCATATTCAAGTCAGATAAATCAGACTCAAACCCGAGTCAGACAGTTAGAAGTGTAAATCGAAGTCCTATAATTGCTAGGGTCCCTAGGGTAATTTATAAAACTTGAGGGGGTTTTATGTAAAAACACTTTTATATACTTTTCAAAATACACCACAAGTATTTATTACTCGTCTTTAGAGTTGTAATGAGGGTGGATTTTATATTGTGACATTTCTAGTGAAAATATCCTAGTTTTATAAATAAAGGTATTTATCTTTAATATTGATTTATTTGAAATTCATGGTATTTTAGTGTAAAATTTATTCTTGTGATTTTTAGAAAAAGTGAAACATTTATATTATAATAAAATAGATATTTAAATGATAAATATATATATATATTTATACAAAAATAATTTTAATAAATATTTTATAATCCAGAAATCTCATTTTTCTTAAGATGTCGTATTTTAAACCTTTCGAGACCGAATGCTCCTTGCGGAGGTCTGAATCTCGCACTACTAAGCCCGAGGATGCACGATAAATCGTACTATCCCGAACGGGTTCCCCAAAGTGGGTTGTAGCGGCGCTTTGTAAAGATTGTAAAATACTAATCCTTTAGAAAACAGTTTTATAAAGTAAATTTGTAAAAATGTCAATTTTCCGTATTTTAGATTCTAGGGTTTCCTAAGTCAACTAGCCTATTTCTAAATGGTCTAAACGACAAAAGTTGTTAGATGTCTCAAATCGCCTCTTCACCGCCAATTGTGGCCAGGTAAGTACAAGTGAGGAAATGAGGGATTCACTCACGAATTACCGTGAGACGGGCCTTTTAAAATTACCTTTCTCGCTTGCCTAGCCTAGACACCATAAAATCAGGTTTAGATAAACGACCGATATCCACAACTTATCGTGTTTTTCTAATAAGAGATAGTTATTTAAAAAGTGTATCAAATCTAAAACTTTTAGGAATGGTTTTATTAAGAATATGGTATTTAAATGAAAGTATTGTTTTATCGTATTCTAAGTTTTTTTTGATGTTATCGTTTAGGGTTATTTTTGCGTGTGTGTGGAGGTTGGTCATTAACTCATGTTCTACTTTAAATGTATAGCAAAGTTAGGGGGTTAAATGTGAAATCGAAACGTTGTGGTATTTAAGTGAAAAATACGATAATTTGAGAACGCTATCATTTCATGTGATGAAACTTGTTCAAATTGTTTGTTAAATATTTAATAGTCAACATAAAGATGTTTAAGCATGAATGTATTGGTGAGAAGTGAAATTTTATAGAAAACCGAATCGGAAATCGGATTTGTTCCGATTCCGTCGGGTTTTGTAATTTCGTATTTTAGAGAATAAGAAAGAGAGATAGAATGGGACTTACGGGTTTCGATTAAGTGAGAGGGGACTAAAGGGATTGCCGATGCATTGCGTCGTTGCCGGTAGTTCCTAAAAACGTCGCCGGAATTTCCGCCGGAGTTTCGCCGCGAACTTGTTTTCAAAGTACACAACTCTTGAGAAGATTTTGAGAGAGTGGGCTCAGGATTTTGGGATGAGAGGGTAGAGAGTAGGGGGTGTATTTATAGGGTAGGCTAGGGGTAGGGTAGGTGAAGGGTTTTTAATAAAAAAAATGTAAAAATTATAGAAAATTCATTAAAATTTGAGTAAATAGGGTATATTGAATCTCGGGAACCGATCCCATTAAATGGTGTGTGCAGGAGAGTTGGGCAACTGAAAAGCCACAACTTTTCAGTTGTCGACTCGGCCGTCCGGCCGAGTCGGCCGGCGGCGCCGGCCCGAGTCGGATGGTCGGGAGGTGGGGGGTCTCGTGGGGTAGGCACTGGTGCTTTTAGATTTTTAGGTGAAGTTTAAGTTTTAGATGTTATGGTGTGTGGACTGTTGGTCTTTCTAAGAATTTAAAACAAAAACAATATAAAAATAATGTGGGGCAGGAGATTTGAACTCTGGTGGCTTGGTTCAGCAATGCAAGATATTACCAATGAGCTATAAGCTCCTTCTTGTAATTGTTGTGGGAAAATAAATACTTAAAGTGGTAACAGCAACATTAAATACCCCAAGTATACCTTGAATTTAAATCAATTCTTTGTACTTTAAAAATGGAGTTATTTAATTACTTAAGTCTTGTGCTCAGGTAATAAATACCCCTTTATGGATTTTGAAAAAAATATTTTGAGAAAATTTATATCGGAAATTTGGGGTTGTTACAGTACCAAAGTTCGGCAAGAGTTTTGTGAGGTGGGGTACCCATGATGTAAGAAAGGAGAAGAAAAAGAATGTGGGTGCAAGTGGGGTGCAATGGATTTCTAAGCGACAAGTAGCAAGTTTTTGAATTTTTTTTTCCTTTTTGTGTTTTTTTTATTTATAGGGAGCGTTTTGCAAAAAGATTTTTAATAAAAGGCTTAGACACACGTTTAATCAATAACAAATGCACAATCAAGTCTAGATCTAGGGTCACCTAGGTCAACTAGACTGCTCCTAACTGTTCCAAAGGACAAGATGTGAGGACCTCAAACCGCCTCTTCAACGCCAATTGTGGTCAAGTAAGTACAAGTAAAGAAAGGAGAGATCCGCTCACGAATCACCGTGAGACGGGCCTTTTAAAGTTACCTTTCACTACCTGTCTAGCCTAGGCACCACAAAGTCATGTTAGGATCAACGGTCGATGCCTACAACTATTCCTTTGTCCTATTGAGCGTGAAGTCCTTTGGGCTGAGTCGAATCTTTTTTAATTAGATTGATGGTCAATGCAATATGCCTTATGTGATTTTCGGGGTCCTAGAAAGGGTGATGAAATCCCCACCCAATCTGGATTGGTGTTCAAGCCCCTTAAAGTCAATTTAAATATGCAAAGTAGTAAACACAATCACTTGCAAACAAATTTTTTTTAGCGCGGTGTAGAGAATCTTGCACAAGATCAATTATTGAGAAGGGGAGAAATTTTTGGCGCAAAGAATCCTGCAGGAAATTTTTACAGAAGAGATATCAGGGGGTTCAGAAGAAAAACAGAAGACTTACAGTGGAGATTTGGTCTGCTGACGTCAGCAAACGGCGGCGCTTCCGCGGCGCAAAGAGGTCTTCGGCGGCGGTTCCGCGGTGGGTAAGAAAGATTAGGCCTCCAGTCTTTTTCTGTTGCTCTGTTGTGGGGGTCCTCTGTTGTTCAGATCTAGGGTTTTCTGTTTTGCTCTCTGGATTTTTCCAGATCCGAACTCGTTCATCGATCCTGCAAAATTCAAACGAAACACCCTTCAAACAAAAACAAGATGATAAAAAAAATTTATAATTTTTTTATTTTTCAATTTTTATGAATTTTATGATTTTATATTAATCCGAAATTACAAAAAGAAAATAACTACGCCATCCCCGGCAATGGCGCCATTTGATTGAGAGATTTTGTGATCAAAGAATTGTTAACCGCAATCAAGAACGGCGTCGCTTGATAACTAGCCAGTGAGTACGGGTCGGTCCATAGGAATTTTGTGTACTCTCAATTTGTTCTAACGAGTTAATTCCAAACGGTGTTGGATTGATTATCACTAAAAACTAAGTTGATCTAGACTAGGATTAAAATCTTGCTAGGATTAGGTTTAGCTTAAGTTTGGAAAGTCAATATTCCTCACCGCTTTCTATGCCCTAATTAAGATCTATGAGGTGTTATTGTAATAATTAATAAAGTGGATTAGTACCATCAGGAAGAAACGATGTTTCTTCCTCTAGGTTCTTGTCCTTCCTTTCTTAATTCTTACCCTAACCTCCATGGAAAACATACGCAACCGGTCTTTTAAACTACGGTATCACCGCTACCTCATGGGATAGGGTGTCGTAGGGAGCGGTGTGTGTATGTATACATGGAGTCCTATAAAAAGATGTGATGGGCAAGAAAGGGGTGAGAGATTTTCATCTCTTAAACCTCTCCTATTCCTAACCCTAACAAGCGAGGATCTACTCACTCATTAGGGAATTGATAAACATGTTCTAAACTAATTAATTATGGCAGATAATAAAAGTTATGCTAGGGCAGATAATAAAAGTTCTATACTATGGCAGAAAAGAAATTACCTAAGGCATGGAAATAAAAAAAACTACTTATTTTATTTGATGCTATCTTCATACATTACAGAAATTTACAATTCTGAATTTTGATAAATGAAATGAGGCACAAGAAGAGGCATATCTCAAAAAGAGGTTTAGGGTTTCTATTTATAGATCATAGAAACGCTAGGGTTACATTCGATTCACATCTACATTTACAAATATACCTTAAGGAGACTAGTCAACGCACCGCCACACCGTCACGAACTTTGCACCGACACGGGCTCTTTATGGACGCGGAACCGCGGCCAAAACCCATGTTTGGCCGCGGATCCGCGGCCATGTAATGGTTTCGTTGACTGCAATTTTTAGGGCTGATTCTGGTTGCACTTTACTTCTTGTTTCTTCACTTGGTTTCTCAGATCGTCTTCTAGATTTCTTCCAGATTTGTACAGTGAATAATGTAGTGGACTTTATCGCTTGCTTCGTGTCAAAGTCTTGAACCTTGCGCTGCCTTTGTTCTTTGTGAAATTGTCTATCGATCTTCGCTTAGTCTTCACGCTGTAGGCATGATCAAGATCTTTCCATTTGTTGGTTGTAGTCTCACTTTTGTATCGTCTTTTCATCGTTTTCACTGTTTTTGTTCCGAGAACCTGTAACCTGCAACTATGTAGCCGACATTGATCAAAAACACCTGTTTATTTGTAAAATGAATAAGAATGGGGAATATAATAATGCAAAATTATGATATGAACAACCACCACCTCAACGTCACCTTCTCTCCCGTGCAACCGCTGCAGCCCCGACCACGAACTCACCGCAACCCCACGCACCCATCTCCGTCAACTTCTCCCTCGCCGCCGATCTCTCTTGTCGACCTTGTCACCACCTTCATCATCTTTCCTCCTCCTCACCATCACCCCCAAACCAACCCTGAGCTCCTCTTCCCTGCACATAACCGAACCCTGCAACCCCGCCTGAACCATCACCGGAGCTCCGATCACCCTGTCAGCCTCGCCTCACCACCCTCTCTCCTCTCTCCTATCCTCCCTCTACAAGCCTATGACCCCCTGCTCTTCCCTGCACTAAACCCGACCCCAACAGCCTCTCCGCAACCCACTGACTCGCCGTGAAAGCTCGCCGGAAAACCCAAGACCCATTGTCGTCATCCCCTCGCCTTCTTCTCTACCACAGAACCCAAACCCAGAGCCACACCAAACCCCATCCCTTCCTTTTCTTCTTCTTCTTCTTCTTTTCTTCTCTTGCTTTCTTGGATTCGCATTTCCCAGTGATCGCCGGAGCCGTGCTGTCACCGACGATCCGGGTGATCCAGTGGACATCCCCAGCCAGAGTGATCGTGTTCTTGCTTTGCCTGGTCCAGTTTTGTACGCGCGTGTGTGCATCGCGACATTTACCGACATCGTACGCGGCGTACGCACCCCGTCGTGAGATCCGATCAGGCAAGTTTATCTTGCTACATGCTATACTACTATATTTTACATTCATGTGAATAATAATCTTACATATTGTTTAGTTATGCATCCCATGTTACCGTTTTACTGTTTTCGGATAGCCGTTCGTATCCGTATCATTTATTACATATCTAGTTGCATGCAAGTTTATCTTGCTACATGCTATACTACTATATTTTACATTTATGTGAATAATAATATTACATATTGTTTAGTTATGCATCCCATGTTACCGTTTTACTGTTTTCGGATAGCCGTTCGTATCCGTATCATTTATTACATATCTAGTTGAATGCAAGTTTATCTTGCTATATGCTATGCTATTATATTTGCATCCATATGAATAAAAATATTATATGTTTATTACGTTGTGCATCCATGTTATAGTTTACCGTTTTTACGACACCTGTTCATATCCGTACTGTATATTACATATTTAGTTGCATGCCGGAACCTGATTGCTTCATGTTAATGCTAGATTCATATACCATGCTTGCTAGTATTCATCATACAACTCATGGACTCATTATATGTTATCACTAATTACTATTCGTGCGTCCGTTCTTTTACTGTGTTTCGATACTTGCTACAGTTTTACTTTTGAGCATCCGTGTGATACATATGCACTACATGACATGACCTGATACACCACTGCTTGACTTGATACATGATCTTGTTTCTAATGCCAACGATCCTGACTTGTCGTCCTGACGGACATATCCTGTTTTCTACATAGACAAACATGTACCTGCTTGATCCTGTGTTGGCATTAGCTCCAGATTAGCAATACCTGACTTGAACACATAACCTTGGGGGCATGGGGAAATCAAAAGTGTAAGCTTAAAAGGGTATTACTTGATCCGTGGTCCCGGGGGATAACGGGACAGAATCATTCGTGATTCTTACTTGATCCGTGATGCCGGGGGATAACGGGACAGAGTCATTCGTGACTCTCACTGCCTGATCCGTGGTGCCGGGGGATAACGGAACATATTCTTTTGAGTTACATGGAGGAGTACACTAATTGATTTCAAACAAACTTTAGAATGGATAACCCAGTAACACAGTTTAGATTGATCACTGCACGTCACTTATACTGATACACTTCACTATTCTATATCCGTGTTTATTTATTACATTCAGGTTACTGTTTATAATTCATGTCTGCATATCTTGTTACCTACTGATGATATTCTATTATTTGATATTATGACGCACTAACGTCTGGGTTTTGCATGGCCCAGATCTTTTATCTCTTTCACAAGCCGACCAGTAGTATTTCAGCCGACAGGCCGAACAGTGAGGAGCATATTGGTGTTTAGTTTAGTTTAGTTTTCTTTCAGCATTTTCATTTCCTGATGTGAGCCCGTATTTGGGACGTACTTTCCAGATGTTATTGCTTATTAGATTTATTGCTTCCGCACATTTATATTTCTTGACTCGTTTATTCTAGCATATGGACATGTACTAGATAGTTTATTTTATTTTACTGTTCTTGATATCTTATAAACAGCCGTAATGTGACTGTGGATGGATGTTTCCTAACCACAGGTAGCATGGTTGGCTCTGTCACGTGTCGATCTTAGCGCACTCTGGAAAGCGGGGCATGACAGCATACATATCCAACATGGCCTGTGAAGCTGCAGCCGAAGGAGTAGCTCGCAAAGCCGTCGACGGTATACCGGAAACCGGACCAGGACGAACGGAAGAATGAAGTTGTAAAGTTTTTAAATTTGTATAATAAAAGAATAAGGAACGATGTACTATATTTATTCTATATGTCTTGTTGTGAAATACTAAGTCTAGAAATCAAGTTTGCGAATTGAAATGATGTGTTATTGATCTATAGAATTCGTGTCGGATTCGTATCAATATCGGATTCTTGCGAATCCGCGAATCCTTGCGAATCCGCGAATCCTATTCGTATCTGTATTCAAATCCGTGCTGCATAGATTAGAACTATCAAGATATACTTATACACAAACAAAAGTAATATACGTACCAACAACTCTTTCAACTCCTCGAAATTGGACTTCAATGTGGTTATCTTCTTCTCAAGACGTCGCTCGCGGGGGTAGGAGAAGTAACCGCCGGAGTGGAGGAGAATCTCAGATGGGCCCTGCTGGGACCAAGTCCCCGGTCTCTCTTGTAGCCGCTGTGATGCTCTCCATGTATGGCATCTTGGATAGAGGTCAGTATGGCCGGATTGGTCTCTTCGCCGAAATCAACCCCTGATAAAATCGCCCGCTCCACCACCGGCACCTACACCCATGTAAAGCAATCAAACGTAAGTAAACCATTTAAATTTAAACTTATCAAAACAAAATTTCATTCGAATTAGAACGAATATTAACACGTACACAATAATCCTCTATAGCAGCGTCGTGATATCTAACCGTGCCCGTGGTTGGATCTATCGATGTGGCATGGATAGACAGATACTCCCGCAACACGCTCGGTGTATCACCCCCCGCCACGATCCAAGCTCTCTGCAATTCACCAAACGCACACATATATAATATAACTTTTCATATTGCATTATATCGAAAGAAATATATTATAATTTACCGCTGCCTCCGAGGCACAAGTTGTGTTTTTCGAGCCACCCGTGTGGGTAGCTCGACCCCTCTTCGTCGACTTCCAATTCTTTTTGTTCTGTTAGGCCTACTTTTGCACAACACAATCAGATTTAGTTTTCTAATTCAGCAATAAAAAAATAAATTATATACTAGACACTGAATTACATTTAAATAACAAATCTGCTTAGGCTCAGACGCCCAATACCGGCACATAAGAGGCTATGTCTCTAAATCGACCCCGCTAAATGCTGGAGACTGTAGGAGAGCCTCTCTCTCCTCCTCAGGGGTCGCCAGCCATAAGCCATAGCAATCCGACTTTAGCTTATTCCTATTATATCGGACCTTACTCTGCATGTTGTTTTTGATGCCCCGGTAAATAGTGCAAAGATCGGGCTCCCTATACTCCTCATCATCAGGGTCATTGGGATCGACTACAAGAAAGGCGTAATTCACTTGCAAATACAGAAAATTAATGTCTTCAAATTATAAGTGCCAAATGATAGTAAATTTATTGATAAATCAAATAAAAATATATAATAATACCCGAGGCTGGTCCCAGAACGCGTCAAAGGAGAGGTTTTGCTGCGCGCCCCAATCAACATGAAGATGATACTTCTTAGGGTGATGGTTTTCATCCCCCAAATACCGCCCAAATCTCTCGGCATGATCACTACTGTAGTGGCCATCGGAGGTAAAGACGAGGGGGAATGATCCCTGCCCCTTAGCGGGATCGGACCTCAGCTTGTAGGACTGATTCGACCCTCGAGTCTCCCGGACGGGCCGTGGCTACTCTACATCCACAAAATATATAGATATACATGCAATATCAAGACAAAACAATATTTAGAGTGCAATAATTAATGAAAATTGGAATGTAGTATATACCTGTTCGCCTCTGGAAGGGTCCCCATGAAAGTCTCGAGACATCTCGAGGGGGAATGCTTATGGGGTCAGATCGATGTGGATTCGCATGGCTCCTTAGCGTGACACGTTGCCACGACGCAAGTATAGCCGAGGGTTCAAGCGGATACGACCAATATAGCGTGACTTCTTAGATTCACTTTTCGGATAGGGTTTTTCGATTGTGGGGACTAGATTTGCTACAGAAGTGTTCACACCCATTTTAGGTTTACCCAATAGATGCGATGCGACACGTGCAAGGCACGTGCGTATGACTTAAGGCCATCGCATGCGATGCGACACGTGCAAGGCACGTGCGTATGACTTAAGGCCATCGCATGCGATGCGACACGTGCAAAGTATGTACGCATGGAAAAAGCCATCGCATGCGATACGAATACAGGTAAAGCACATGTGTATGCATTATCAGTGCGCATGTACTTGGTTAAGCCATGTTTAGAAGAAAATCTTCTATCAATTAACAAACTTAATAAATCAAACAAAACCGATCTTTGTATCAATGATCCAATAGTGCGCAAGCACCCTAAATTGATATAAAACAACTTAAATTTGTTTGTTTACAATAAACGTAATAAATCAAACAAAATTGATCTTTAGATCAATGATCCAATGGTGCTCATGCATCCAGAAATTGATATAGATCAATTAAAAATCAGAGATAAAAACTCACTTAATTGTTTGGAACAAACTCTAACAATTCTACTCCTATTAATAAGAACCCTCTCATAATGAAGAAAAGAGGAATTTAGACCCTATAATCTGCATTTATTAATAAAATGTAGCTCAAGTAGCATTAAATATATAGACAAAATAAGATAAATATGGATATATAAATATGCAATAAATTACACCAATCAAGCCATATGTGTAGTTCGGCTCCTGGCCGACGACTATGATTTCGTGAATGTGCTATTGTAAAATTGGCTAGATCGTCGCAATAACGTGATATGTGAGCCGCCATGGGAATTGTATGCCATGTTATGTTATAATTATCTGCCACACGGCCGGATCGATTGATAATAAAATACTATCAGCTTATATATGGTGTGCTAACCTTATTATTTTTATTGTAAATCATTAATTTCGTTTACTCTTAGTTGACTGGTAATATGGCTTTGTGGCATGGATCAAAACTCACCAAGACAAGAATGCTCTCTCCTTCCCTTAATTGAACAAACATTGTTCCTGGAAAAGTTGTATAGCTTTAAATTAATATCAGTTTGAGGAACGCTAATTGCATTGTCATTTGGAAAATATTTAAAGCCTATATATACCATGAATGGTAAATAACCCGCTATTACCAAAAAATATATATCAAACATGAAGTTTACAAGATCCTTAAGAGGCCAAAATCATTTTAATTTCCAGGATAAATATATCAAACATGAAGCGTTGGCCAATAAACTATGTACTAAAAGATAATTACCCTATTAATAAAAGACGAGTCATAACTGCCGAGGACTCATCCGCAACATGCTAATCCCCAAAAAAGTATGGTTAGATTCTCTTTCCTACTAACCCCGTTACTATTCTACTTTTAATTTAAATGTTGAGATCGATCTGTCTCTATCCCATTCAAACCCCCACATTGCCAAAACAAATTACACTAGAGATGAAAGAAGAGATGGAGAAAGAAATGAAGAGAGATCAAAAAGAAAGGGAAGAAGGTGATGCTATGGGATTGTGGTAGCCCTTTGTATGACTCATTTGAGCCGGCCTCTCTCTGCCACCACCTCGACCACCACCTCATGCTGCTTCCCTTTAGCCGGAGAGAGCTTGATGGAAATAGGAATAATGTGGTGATGATGATAGAGGAGAAGTTAAACAAGAAGAAGAACAAGGTGGGGTTGATTTGACTTACAGAGGTTTACAGAGCTATTGCTTTTTGGAGAAAACACTAATATTGTATCTCTCTCTTCTTCTCATTTCTTTTTTGTAAGGTGAATGTATTTTCATTGAGATAGATGATTCTTGAAATTCATATCCACAAATCATTTTACATTAATGTTGTAGCAATTGAGCTTGATCAAATTATGTTTTCTTTGAAATGTCATGTCAGGTTGACAACGATTCAAGCAGGCAACCAACAACAAAATAGAAGAGCATACCGACTATATTTATCAAACAAGGAGAGGATGAGTTCCACATGGGTCACATTTTATAACTCAGAAAGGACAACATTTAAAAGGCCATAGAAACTAAAATACTCGTACGTATGGTATATTATATAGTCCAAGAACTATTTAGAAAAGGTAACAACAAATGACCATAAAAATCACGAGACGCACCAACTTTTCGTACACTTGTTCATAACGGCAGAGAGACTTAACGACAGTGATATGATACTCAATTTCTAGTTATATGTGGTGCTAAAATAGCTCTTGACAACACCGCTACACAAAATATTCAGCACCTTCGAGTTCGACGGGCCCACGCAGCGCGGCATCTTGAATTGGCTCATCGTAGTCCCCATACTTGCATAATGCTCCATAATTTTCTGAAAAGTCCCTTTGCAGACCGCTCTTAGCTCCAAAGGTCCGATTATATTGCTTTTCCTAGACCTAACATATGCCGATTCTACGAATGCAAGATCCAAGCAGTTGCTGCATTTGTTTAAAATTTCGTCCTCGGCTTCTTTATTCAACTCTAAGAAAATCACATAGTGTCCAGGGTCAGAAAAGATATCAGCATGGCTCGTGAAATCGACTATCTCAAGCTTTTGTTGAGATAAGAGAAGGGAAGCTTCGTCGATCGCTATTTGTATGTCCTTTTCCGTGTTCTTGTCGATGTTTATGCTTAGAAGGTTGTTTCTTCTGCATACAAATTGTAGCTCAGGTGTGGAGTTGTGAAAGGTTGCGACCTTCACGATGTCACCGAGCCTGTATCGATATAAACCTGCAAATGGAGAGAAAAATCAAGATATCTAGCTATGTGTTAAAGATTCTGATTTCATTAAAATACCATACTTTACATGTTTTCAGATAAATACCTTAATATCTATATTGACCATCTCTTAAATTTTTCATGTCAGTAGTCTTTTGTATATGGTTGAGAAATTTAGAAAATATAACTAGAAAATGAAAGATCAAAAAATAATGATGTGGTACGTACCTGAAAAATTGGTGATGATAACTTCATACAAATTACCAACCTCGACTTCTGTCAACACAACGGGCTCCGATTTCTTAGAACCAATCATAGAATAGACATTCTTTGATTTTTCTTCATCCGAATTCTCCCTAAAAGGAAGAAACTCAAAATAGCCGATATTAGGAAACACTGCATATGCCGCTGCCTCTAGTTCTGCTCTAGGATTTACATTCGCACCGATCCATCCTTCCGAAGCTCCATAATAAGAAGTCAACACCGGTATGTTCCCAGCGTAATGCTGCAACTTTTTTGCGTAAGGCTCCATCGATCCCGTCATAATCCCATAAACATACTTTGCATTCGGCCATATTTCTGGAATCATACCATACCAATTATTTAAACTCAAACATTTTCTATTAATGGTATCGGCCAAATTTGGATCTGGACTCATCATTTTTGAAACGGCTTCTCGGATTGAAGGAATGGTTATTTTACTCGATAAAACGCCACATCTGATATCATTGCAGAGTTCCTGATATAACTCTTCGAATGTTCGCAAGGCGTGAGCAATGCTGAAAGCGAAAGGAGAAGAAACAATTTGGACCTCATCGGAGTGAATTAGTCCACACAAGAGGTGGCAATATAAGGATTGGTGATAGTCCGGGGAGAAAACGACTTCATCAGGGCTGGTGCATTGAGAATTGATGGCCTTCATCGTGTTCTTGAATTGTTCGGTGCGATATATGTTGGTCGTGCCTGTTGTTGCGATTAGGCCGCCTTTTGTTATGGAGTGTTTGCTTGCATATATGAATTGGAGAGCTTTTCCGTCGTCGGTAACAGGGTATTCTCTGTGAAATTTGGTATGCATAATTCAAGTTTTTTCTTAGAAAATATGGATAAAAAGGGCCTACTCGTCCATGAAGAATGCACCCTATAGAGGAGCTTATGTTGCATGATCTTATTAAACTTTGCGTTGTGTTTTGCACTTAAACATCTCTCTTTTCATTGTATTTTTGCACTTAAATGCAAAAATACAATGTGAAGTCCAATAAAAAATCATGACAAGTATGTTCCTATGTAGGGCGGTAACTACAGGAACACTGGTGGCCCTTTTTGCACATATATATGCAATTCATGGAACTTTTATCTAAAATACGTGCATGGAACCGGCCTGTGCTGATATTCATGAATAAAGGCAGGATATACATGAATCAAGGTAGAAGCAACTCTCGACATTAGAATTAGGACGGTAACAAATTCGAAAGCGTGAAATAAGAAATAATTAACAAGTGTCATTACATTTTATGATCCACAAAAGAAAAAGCAACTAAAAGGATGATTGAATTTTAACTTCATGCAATACGAAAAATCCATGTGAGCTTTAATCCAATGCAAGGAAAAGATCCATATAATCTGTTCAAATATATTTTACGCGAAATCCTTTTACCTATTTATGAAAGCAAACGACGTGCGGTAAATTTGCATGGTAGACTTCACCATCTCATCAGTGAAAGGCAGAAACTTTGATTTTCCTTGCGTTGTACCAGAGCTACATCACGACACGAGATCAACTTCAAATTAAACATTTTAATTACTCTGCAAAAACAAACAAAAAATAACAAGAAATATCATATGCATCATAGTACCTCAACGACAAGGTCGAAATCGGCTTCGCCGTCAGGATCGGAGAACCATCGCCATCGACAATCCTTTGAATGTACGACTCAAGATCCTCATGTGTAACAAGCGGAATACAAGCCTTAAAGCTTTCAGGGTCAGTTCTCCCTCGGAGGCCTAAACCCTGCAGATATTCTACCTTGCCGTTTAGTTCAAGAATCTTTCGAAGGGTCTCTTTCTGAACATCGGCGGCATTTTCAGTCATCTTCTCAAATTCCTCTATCTCTAGTTCCTGATCGAAAACTTTCGATTTCATTTTTCCGAATTTTTTTTCCCGAAATGGACCAATGGTATTTTGCCACTCTAGGGTCTCATCGTGGTGCTTTTATAAGTACAGATTACTAAGTCAAAGTAAAGGTGCATCAACTAAAAGAATGTGAATGTCATTTTTATAATTTTGGAAAGCAAAAGAGAGAGACCGCACCATTATGTAGTGAAACTGTACTGGTACAGTGTTTTCAATGGAAGTAGGCGGCTTTTTTACTTTCAAGGAAGTGGTGATTCCACCTTCAAGTGCTTGTTGTTATTCAACTGTGCATATGCATTGTTCCGAGATGCGCGTGTGTGCATGTCATTCTCACTCTCCCTCACCTTCCACATGAACATTGTGTGGGTGGGGGACAGGGGATAGGAATTCATGATGTAGGGTTCTGCTCGGTTGATGATACTGATACCGCATCGTGTGAAGCAATTAGTAATTGTGCAAAAAGATCCTACACATAATAAAATTAAAGCTTTTTCTGTTCACACATCACCCATTTAACATTTGTTTTAGGCTCCTAGAACTTCTTTATGTTTTTTTTGACTTATCTCATATTTAATTATTTAGTTTAAGCATGCAAAATCTACTCTTTTTCCAAATCCGAAAAAGTTATCATATAACTCCGCGGATCATTCTCACTACTAGGGGCAAAAGTCAAAAGACCATAGGGGCAAGTTTCTGTCCCTACATATGAAAATTTGTCCCTACGGACATAACTGTCGAGCAGCTGTCCCTACGGTTCACTACTACAATAAGAGGTTGCCCTTATAAATAAAGGTATCCGTAGGGGCAAGCGGATTACTCCGTAGGTCCCCATGGTTGCTCCTACGATGCCCTACGAATTAATTTAAAAATATTAAAACGTAATTTGTTATTTGGCCCCACGGAACCGCAAAAGAAGGCCCCGCGGTTTAATCCGTAGGGGCATATATGGGTTATTAATAAAAAAATTAAAACACAGAAAACTTCTCGTTCCCAAAAATTCCTCGCTCTCACTCTTCCGCGCGCGTCTCGTCGCCACCGTCCGCGCCTCGTCGCCATCGCCCTTCCGCGCGCGCCTCTTCGTCCCCGACATCACCGTCGACTTCCTGTTCGACGTTAGGAACTCTCTCGTCGCCGATTGCGTCGTCAACCGACCATCTCCGGCATCCTCCATCGCCGGCTTAAGTTTAGTAAATTTCATGTTTTAACTTCTAATTATGTATTTATTTCTGTTATTTTTGATTATTGGGTTGCTACTTGGGCTTAGAGTTAGGGTTCGGTTATGGTTTGGGCTAGGGTTTGGGATAGGGTTAGGTGTATGGTTAGTGTTCGGTTCAGGAATAGGGTTAGGGTTCGGTTAGGGTTAGGGTTATGACATGGATTATTTTGTTTTGCCTGTTAATCTTTTGGGTGTTCTTTGAGAAAGTTTTAGCTTGTAACAATTTCTGTTTACTGTGAAGTTTCCATTTTGAAGTCACTAGTCACTTGTTAAAACATGATGGTGGGATGCTAATTTTTCGGTTTGGGGTTAGGGTTAGGGTTCGGTTTAGGATTAGGTTTAGGGTTAGAGTTAATTAGGTAGGGTTAGGGCTAGGATTAGTTAGGTTTAGTTAGTTAAAATTGGGTTGGTGATGATTAGGGTTAGGGTTATGATTAATTAGATTAATTAGGGTTAATTTTGGTTTGGGCTAAAATTAATTTGGGTAGGGGTTTGGGCGATAATTAGGGTTGGGTTGATTTGGGTTAGGGTTTGGGCTAGGATTAATTTGGGTTAATTAGGTAAAATAGAGTGTATTTGTGTTAGGGTGTTGATTAGGATTTATTTGGGTTAATTTTGGGTTGATTAGGGTTTATTTGGGTTGGGGTGATAATTAGGGTTAATTTGGGGTAATTTGGGTTAATTAGGTTAATTTAGGTTAATTTTGGGTTAATTAGAGATAATTTGAGTTAGCGTGATGATTAGGGTTTAATTTTGGGTTAATTAGGGATAATTTGGGTTAATTAGAGCTAAGATTTAGGGTGCACTAGTACTTCAGTAGGATACTCGATAACGTAAACGCATAACTTTACCGTAAACTTAACCCTTCATATAAAAACTTAGTTCGTCTTTTAGTTGAGATTTGCAGAAGAAAATCTCCCCACAAGTTGAGAATTTAATTCTTATCAAGGAGATTTTGTTCTGCAGATTCAAAACATAGGGGAAAAGAACTAACTTAAAAAGAAATAATAGGGACATATGGGAATTTAATTTCTCCAAAAATTAGAGTTAAGGTTTAGGGTGCACTAATACCTTCAGTAGGATACTCGATGATAACGTAAACGCACAACTTTAACGTAAACTTAACCCTTCATATAAGAACTTAGTTCTTTCTCTGGTTGAGATTTGCAGAAGCAAATCTCCTCACAAGTTGAGAATTTAATTCTCATCGGGGAGATTTTGTTCTGCAGATTCAAAACTTAGGGGAAAAGAACTAAATTAAAAATAAATAACAGGGACATATGGGAATTTAATTTCTCCAAAAATTAGGGTTAGGATTTAGGGTGCACTAGTACCTTCAGTAGGATACTCGATGATAACGTAAACACACAATTTTACCGTAAACTTAACCCTTCATATAAGAACTTAGTTCTTCCTCTCCTTGAGATTTACAGAAGCAAATCTCCCCACAAGTTGAGAATTTAATTCTCATCGGGGAGATTTTGTTCTGCAGATTCAAAACTTAGGGGAAAATAACTAAGTTAAAATAAATAATAGGGACATATTGTAAGTCTATGTCACGCACCCCATGTGTTCGTGGGGACGCGGAATATATGAAAAACAATTATCAAACCTTCGTAACACGGACTTGAGCACACGGATCGTGTCTAAACCAATACTAACAAACTACGAGAGGTTTAACTACTCGGATTCGAAGTTATACCTTACGTTACTTGTCCTTCGGGTCTTTATCGCTGTTCTCCACACCTCGTAGGCTCTATGGAACATGGGCACCTCAACGGCCTCCTCGAGTCAATGACGATCCATCCGAGAGTCTATAGTCCGAGCTCCTATCTCGAATCTGAGATAACTACGGCTTCTAGTTTGCTAATCTAGAATTTCTAGAGGGTGTAGAGTATTTAGATGGATTACTTAGTCACTTTAAACCCTAGGATTCTCAACTCATGAGAGCTTTTAGGGTTTGAGGAAGAAGATGAAGACTTGAGGAGAGAGAAGTGTTTTGTGATAATGAATGATCTATTCTCATTTGTGAATATCATGAAGCATAATAATATCATCAAAATAAATATCTAGCTAATATTCATCATACTTCATTTAATTCACTAGATGAATCATCTAATGAGTCATCTAATGAGTTATGGATCATTTAATGAAACTTACACCTCATCCTCCACCTCATTTAGTTTAAATCCTAAAAGGAAATAAACATAAATGAGTCACCTTCTTCTAGAAGCTTCCCGAGAAATTACGAGACTGCCCCTCCCATCCGTATTTCCGAAAAACACGGATGATCTTTGACTGAATAAATCCATCAGTATAATACTAGAATCTGGTTTAAACCAAAGCCCGCTAGTATTATCTGCCCGATCATAGTACGTGCACAAGTGTACGTAAGTGATCGCGGCCCTGCCGTATAACCATACGGCCTCTACACCTTTTGCCCGGTGCAGGGAAACTCTCTGTGTGAGACTCTAAAAACTCGACACTACGCTGGCAGTGGGTTTAACCATAGGCCGCAAGCGGTACTAGCTGTACGTAACGGTCCCCAGGTAGATGTCGATAAGAAGAACGATGAGGAAAACCCATTCGAACTCCTACTGAGCCTGTATGTGACAATCTCCGTACAGTCCGGTCTTTTCGTCTAGGACTATCGCATATCGGGTCTAGGGGGGCGGTAAACGTCAGACCCCTAATGGTGGTATAAGTCGTGTCGGAGTGAATCCCATTACACCTTGAGAAACTACTGGAACCTACCAGTAAATCTCGCTTGCCCTGGCCAGGGACCTTGCGTAATGGCTCTCCATACACAATGCGATATCAACCTTAATACCGGGAGAGACGAATCCTGTCTAACCGCCACTGCTTCCAAGTGCTTCGGGACTGCACTCAACTACTACCTGTTTGCACGACTCCTTTGAGCCGTGGTAGGGTAGTAATCTATGTACAGTGGGAACACACCCGAGGCGAAGTAGCAGTGTCAATTCGACGGACTAAGCTGTACTCATGTCATCTGGGAACCGCAATCTGACGATAGGTATAGTACCAACCTGCAGTTCCCGACGAGTCCTGTCCGGTGTACCCGTAACCTAAAGAGCACCTGCATACTATCTCCAGTATGACGTACTGATGGCTGTGGGACATACCATTTCCCCATGCTGGGATGAGAAGCGTATACACTAGTCTACTCCGAAGTATCGATGCCCCGTCTCGATAATCTTACGACCAGGGACCTGTATAGGATGTGCTTATAGACTACCCAGCCCCCACTAGTGCGACTGCCATCACAACGCTGGTAATCAAGCAAAGATCCTAAGGGTTCTACTAATATGTATAAGCGATATGTTAAAAGAAACACATGCACATATTAAATTAGACACAAACCAAGTAGCATACTACCATTTTTAGCAAGACTGTCAATACAACTGTGAATATCCCAAACTTCCATTAAATAATATACAAACTAGTATGATACAGTAATGGCCTATAGGGCATAAACACTAACACATATGAGAATTTAATTCCTCCAAAAATTAGGGTTAGGGTTTAGGGTGCACTAGTACCTTCAGTAGGATACTCGATGATAATGTAAACGCATAACTTTACCGTAAGCTTAACCCTTCATATAAGAACTTAGTTCTTCCTTTGGTTGAGATTTGCAAAAGAAAATCTACCCAAATGTTGAGAATTTAATTCTCATCGGGGAGATTTTGTTCTGCAGATTCAAAACTTAGGGGAAAAGAACTAAGTTAAAAATAAATAACAGGGATATATGAGAATTTAATTCCTCCTAAAATTAGGGGGGTTTTGAAAAAATTAGAGAGTAAGTTTTTTTGGATTAATTGTTATATTTGTGTTTGTGTGTGTATGAAATAATATAATATTAATGTCATAATTTATTGTTGAGAACATAATTCATTTTAACGAGATACGTGAGGGGCATCCTGATTAGAACGATGAACGATTAGAAAAATATCATCAGGATAATTTTTGCGATTGGGTTGCAGATCATGTAAGTTATTCGAATAACATGTTATTGCTACCAGTTTTAATCTAAACTTATATCGTTATGTATTTGTCGTTAAATTTGTTTTGTTAGATCCACGATCCGAATTTGTCTGCATCATTAGAGAGTGATTGAAAGGGTGAGGGTTGTGGTAGGCTTGTGACAGCCAACGGAAAACTTTGTCACATTCTATGACATGAACCATTACAAGAATATCGTTGGGGCGTCCCCTACTCAGCGACGCGCTACATCGGATCCCGGGTGTAGTGTTAAATATGCAAGGGCTTGGTCGTCGTCCAGATGCGGCGCGCTACATCGGACCCCGGATGTAGTGACAAATAAGCAAGGGTCGTCGTCCAGAGACGGCGCGCTACATCGGACCCCGGGTGTAGTGACAAATAAGCAAGGGTCGTCGTCTACAGACGGCGCGCTAAATCGGACCCCGGGTGTAGTGACAAATAAGCAAGGGTCGTCGTCCAGAGACGGCGCGCTACATCGGACCCCGGGTGTAGTGACAAATAAGCAAGGGTTTCATAGGATCCGTCTAGCTTCCTGGAACATAGGTTCCCTTACGAGCAGACTAATAGAATTAGTGGAGGTGATGATTAGAAGAAGAGTTGGTATTATGTGTTTGCAAGAAACTAAGTGGGTAGGTGAAAAGAGTAGAGTCATAGAGCCTTGGGGTTATAAGCTTTGGTATACGGGTAGAGATAAAAATCGTAATGGGGTAGGTATAATCATAGATAGACGGTTGCTTGAGGATGTAGTTGAGATTATGAGAAAAGGTGATAGAATTTTACTGGTTAAGCTTATTCTAGGTGGAGAGATCTTTAATGTTATTAGTGCTTATGCACCACAGATAGGTCTTGATGACGCTAGTAAGCGTCTATTCTGGGAGGATTTAGACGAGGTGGTGCAAAGTATACCTAGTGGAGAGAAGTTATTTATTGGTGGTGATCTTAATGGACATGTAGGTACTAGTCGTAGTGGGTTTGATACTATCCATGGAGGTTTTGGTTTCGGACAAAGGAATGAAGTAGGTGACTCGATTCTAGATTTCTCTTTATCTTATGACTTGATCTTAGCAAACACCTGGTTTAGGAAAAGAGAGTCCCACCTTATCACTTTTAGGAGCGGATCAAATGCTAGTCAAATAGACTTTTTTCTGACGAGAAGAATAGATAGAGGTTGTTGTATCGACTGTAAGGTAGTGCCAGGTGAGAGTGTAACTACTCAACATAGACTTTTAGTTCTAGATTTTCGATTTAGAAGAGAACCTAGGAAGATTAGACGTAAGGTAGAGCCTAAAATTAAATGGTGGCGATTGAAAGAAGGTAATCAAAAGGCTTTTATAGATCGTGTAGTACAAGAAGAGGATTGGCAGTAGGAAGATGATCCAGACAAAATATGGAACAAAATGGCTAGTTGTATCAAGAAAGTAGCTAGAGATCTACTTGGTGAGTCGAGAGGTGGTGCTCCACCATCTAAGGACATATCATGGTGGAATGAAGATGTAAAGGCTGCTATTAAAATTAAAAGGGATTCTTATAAAGATTTGAAGAAAAGTAGAGATGTGGAGAGATTTGAGAAGTACAAAATGGCTAAAAAGGAAGTTAAGAAAGCTGTTCGGGAAGCTAAATCTAAAGTTTACAAGGAGGTGTACGAGAAATTAGACACTAAAGAGGCTGCAAATGATATATACCGGATTGCTCGAATGCGGGAAAGGAAGACTAGAGACTTATGTGCGGTGAAGTGTGTCAAAAATGAAAATCAGAAGGTTTTAGTTCGAGATGAGGATATCAAGGAAAGATGGAGAGATTATTTTGACAAATTGTTCAATGAGAGCTTTACTAAGAATTTGGATGGACTTGTCATTCAATCTCAAGATATAAATCGTGATTTCATGCGTAAAATAAGACTTACTGAGGTTAAAGAAGCTCTGAACAGAATGGGTTTAAGAAAAGCGGTTGGTCCTGACGGGATTCCTATCGAGATTTGGAGATGCTTAGGCGAAATAGGCGTTAAATGGCTGACAGATCTGTTTAATAAGATTTGGCAGACAAAAAAGATGCCAAATGAATGGAGGAAAAGTATCCTTGTACCTATCTACAAGAATAAGGGTGACATTCAAAGTTGCTCAAACTACCGTGGAATAAAACTAATGTGTCACACCATGAAACTTTGGGAGAGGGTGATTGAACACAGGCTAAGGAAGGATATTAAGATAACAGAGAACCAATTTGGGTTCATGCCTGGACGATCGACGACAGAGGCGATTCATTTGCTTCGTCAACTTGTCGAGCGCTTTCGAGAGAGGAGAAGAGATTTGCATATGATATTTATTGATTTAGAAAAAGCGTACGACAAGGTACCTAGAGAGGTATTATGGGGGACAATGATGAAAAAGGGGGTCCCGGTCAAGTATATTGACATAATCAAGGATATGTACGACGGAGTAGTGGCAAATGTCAGAACTTGCGGTGGCTTAACAAGTGATTTTCCGATTACTATTGGTTTACATCAAGGATCTGCATTAAGTCCTTTCCTGTTTACCATCGTGATGGATGAGCTTACTAGAACTATCCAAGATGAAGTCCCTTGGTGTATGCTATTCGCTGATGATATTGTTCTAGTAAATGAGACGAAAGCAGGGGTTAATGCCAAATTGGAATTATGGAGACAAACATTGGAATCTCGGGGATTCAGATTGAGCAGGTCCAAGACAGCATATATGCACTGCAAATTTAGTAGCCAGAGAAATCAAAACCATATTGGTATAACATTGGAAGGGCAAGAGATATCACCGAGCGACCAGTTTAGATATCTAGGTTTCATCATCCAAAGGAATGAGGAGATCGATAGTGATGTTAATCAAAGGATCCAAGCTGGTTGGTTGAAATGGAGGAGTGCAACAGGGATTTTGTGTGATCGTAACTTTCCGTTAAAATTGAAAGGGAAGTTTTATCGGAGCGCTATTCGGCCTGCCTTATTATATGGTACAGAATGCTGGGCTCCTAAGAAGCATCATACACAGCAGATGCACGTAGCGGAGATGCGCATGCTTCGTTGGATGTGCGGTAACACTAGAAAAGACAAGGTGCGAAATGAGGATATTCGTGCAAAAGTTGGTGTAGCACCCGTGGAGGAGAAGATGCGGGAAAACCGGCTTAGATGGTTTGGTCATGTGCGACGAAGACCTATGGAAGCACCGGTTCGACGAATAGATACTCTCGATATGGGTAATGGCAAAAGGGCAAAAGGGAGACCGAAGAAAACATGGATGGAGGTGATACGAAACGATATGGTTGCCAAAGGACTCAAGGAAAGTATATTGTTCGATAGAAGTGAGTGGAGACAGAGGATTCATGTGTTGGACCCGGCGTGATTCTCATGTTGGTTCATGTAGCCTACCCCTTATGCTTGGGATAAAAGGCTCAGTTGTTGTTGTTGTTGTATTAGAGAGTGATTGAAGATATTTAACTCAGTTTCCTAGTATGGAGGTTGCATATTATAAAGGATTCGGTGTCCTTGGATTCAAATTTGAAATTAAGGATATAGAAACATCTAGAACTACTCAGAATAGTAGGATTGCGACGGTAGGATCGGATGATGTGATTTATTATGGATACTTAAATTGTATACTTGTTATCCAATATCCCGGACGATCAGAACCGTTTTATATATTTCCGTGTATTTGGTACGATACACGAACCGATACGGATAAATGGAGAAACAATCTCGGGGCTTGGAAAGATGAATATGGATTGATCAGTATGAACACACTTCGATTTTACGGTCATGACGATCCGTTTATCTTTCCGTACCAAGCGTTCCAAGTATACTACTCACAGTGTTTGAAGCATCCGGGATGGAGTGTTGTATGCCGTTGGAAACCTAGGGATGTTTACGATGTCCCAGAATTCGAGGACAGCGATGAGGATGAAGAAGAGAGAAGACTTAAAGTGCTCCGACTGTCTGTTTCAAAAGACGGGTTGTCTTAGGCTGATCATGAAGTTACGTGGGTTAGAAATGATATCGATGATGAAATCTAAGTAGATATGTCTAATGCGTCCATGAAACGAAAAAAGTTATCAGTAATATTATATTATTACTTCACATTTTACGATCTATACATATATAGCATGCATATGTAATGATTGTCTAATGCATCAACGAACCGTTTTATCTAGATTTGATGACGATGACGGGAGCAGCGAGGGGAGGCAGGAGCTCCAGCCGCGGCACCGGCAGAGACAAAGGCAGAGCGGTTCTGCCGCCCGGAGAGCTGCGTAGGGAGCTTCAGAGGGCCGGTCTTGCACCCCGATCGGAGACTCCTTCAGATGCCTCCTTCCGTGTGGAATTTGCCACACCTCCAGGTATATTGTACGCATATTCATTTTGAATGTAATATTATAGATATACATGCATATTTATGTCAAAATTACTTATATAGTCAATGTTTGATTGTCTAGCTGTTGATGGTGCGTCCACATCAGGGACAGAGGCCACTTCCGCACCTCCAGGTATGTTTGTATATCCTATAGTGCATGCATATTGATTTAGAATACTTTATCATAAATATGCATACATTCTTTTTGCTCTTACATACTTAGATATTCAATTTTTAATTGTCTAGCTGTAGGTGGTGCCTCCACATCTCGGGCAGAGGCCACCACCGCACCTGCGTGTATATTTATATATCCTATAGTGTATACATGTTGATTTAGAAAATTATATTATTGATATACACATTCTTTTTGCAATTACTTATATAGTTAATGTTTGATTGTCTAATTATAGGTGGTGCGTCCACATCTGGTGCAGGGGCCACTCCCGTCACTTCCATACCCTCCGCTCAGTCTGCAGGTTAGTATGAATAAATATAAAATATTTATTCATTTTACATATCCTTTAAGAATAAACATGAACTTCATGTAATTATATCAATGTTTATTTTCTAGTTGGAGGGGATGCGTCCACGTCCGGGTCACCGGCTGTTCCTCACCGGAGGAACTATCGTCCCGCTCGTATTGCTGCCCGGGCCCAGGCTTGTGCTTCTGTCCCCGGAGGTATATATCAAACTTCAATTTTTATTAAACCTTGATTTCTTAATACCACTTTGTCTTAATATTGATTGTCTTGATATTTCTTGTAGATTCAGGGCATTCCCATCCCGAGAGGGGGGCTTGAGGCCCGAATCAGTCCCACAGGCTGAGGCTCGAGGGGAGACAGCATTCCCCCTCTTCTTTACCCCTGATTATCACTATACCGGCGATTATGCCGAGAGGTTCGGCCGGTATATGGGGGATGAGAGCCGCCTCGTGAAGAAGTATCCACTTCACGTTGAGTGGGGCGACCAGCACCGGCGCTCATTTGCCATCTTCTGGGATCAGGCTCGGGTATTAATATATATTTTCATTTGAATTATCCAATATATTTATTATTATTTAACACTTGCAATTTAATAACATTGGTTTTTTGTATTTGCAGTTGGATTATGACTTTCAGCCTGTATCCGACCCTGATCACCCTGAAAGAGTGCTCGATCTTCATACTTTGTACCATGGCATGATAAAGAACATGCAATCAAAGGTCTGATACAATAGGAACAAGCAGAAGATCGACTGCTATTCCCTGTAGATGGTGACCCCAAAACAGAGAGAGCGGCTCTCCTACATACTTCGGCCTTTGTGAGAGTCGACGTAGATACATGGCCTCTCTTGTGCCAATATTTTGACTCTCAGCTCAAACAGATTTATATTTTAAATGTAATTCATTGTTTATTATATAATTTATTTTTTTGTGTTGTTTAATTATAAAACTAAATCTGAATGTGTTGTGCAGAATCAGGCCGATCAAAATAAAGATAATAGGAAGTCGGCAAAGAGGGGTCGCCCCACTTATACAGGTGGCTTGAGGAATATTACTCGTGCCATGGAGGCATCGGTAAATTACAATAGATCTACTGTGATATAATGTAATATTAAGAGTTATTTTATAATATATGTAAATTTTTTTCGAATTGCAGAGAGCTCAGACCCTGGCGCAGGGTGGTACACCGAGCGTGCTGACCGCGTATCTTGCCGTCCACGGCACCTCGAGGGGAGGGCTTCAATTTCCCGACACCGCTACCCAGGAGTATTGCGTAAGTATAAATATTTATTCTAATAGGTTTGAAATATTTTTTTGAAAATTTCAAACTTAAATGATATACTTATGTTTTACTAGTTAATGTGGGTGTAGGAACGGGTGGTGGAGCAGGCGGAGGCATTGGGGATCAATTTTATTGGACAGAACGATCCGATACTGCTGACCCCAGTCCTAGACGCCGTACACGGAGGGCACCATGGAGGTTGGGAGAGAGGCCGGGGACTAGGTCCTAACAGGGCCCATATGAGATTAGACTCTACTCCGGCGGTTACTTCCCCTACCCCCCGTGAGCAACGTCTAGAGCAAGATGTTGCCATCTTGAAAACCACCGTCCAGGAGTTGAAGGAGATGATGGTATGTATACTACTTAATAGCAAAATATTATATCATATTATAGATAGTAATATTTCCAATATTAGTAGCCTGAGCTTATTTGGTTGTAGACTTAGTTTTGATTAATCATACTTACATAGAATTGTCTAATTAAAATAAACTACAGTTTTCCAAACTAGATATCCAAACGTAGCCTAAGTCCTTAAGTATTCTTAGATTGGGGTTTCACAATAACCTGATAATGATACGAATTCGACTAATACACAGTTCTTACTCATTTATTACACACAAAATTGAACAGATGCGATAGGGTACTTCGGCTGTGGCTTCACATGCATCTCCTTCGGCTGCGGCTTTGCAAGACACTATCTCGGCTGCGGTTGTGCAGACCACTCCTGCAGCTCCATAGCCCGCTCAGACTCCCGCACAGTCCGCTCCTTCATTGGTTAAGTTTTTGACGACTCAGGGCTGCACCGAGGAGCAGATGCGCCAGATTACGGCGATTATCAGAGGTGGAGGAGCTGGACCGAGCTAGGGTAGATTTTTTTTTATATTTTAAGTATGTATGTACTTATATGATACATATTGTATATATTTTGGATGATATTGGTGGTGTTTGCGTATTCACGATGATTTAGATTGATATCGTATTCTGTTTGTTGATTTCTTTTATATGTTATGCGTGAGATGTTGATTATGAATACTGCGGTATTTGGTTATATGCTGTATATATTATTGTGCACAGGGCGAGGAAAAAACAGGAAGCCTTTTAAACCCCCCCCGATATTTTGCCCTATGGATTATTCCGTAGGGCTATAGGTTGCACCTATGGATTAATACGTAGGTTTATAGTTTGCCCCTACAAATTTATTCGTAGGGACAAAATATCAGGATGCTTGACATTTTGTCCCTATGGATTCAGTAACAGGCGTTACACTTTCCCCTACGAATTTATCCACAGGGGCTTATTTCTGTCCCTACGGATTACTCCGTAGGGGGATAAAATTGGACCTACGAAGAAATCCGTAGGGGCTGATATCTGGACCTACGAATAACTTCATAGGGGCATGTCGTTACCCCTTCGGATTTATCCGGAGGAACAACTATTTTATTTTATAGACCAATAAATTAAATAAATATTTTGTCCCTACGGATTACACCGTAGGGACATATGTCCCTACGCAGTAAACCGTAAGGGCAATTATTACTCTGTAGGGGCATGTTCAGGATGAAGACTTGCATCTGCGGCCTCTGCACCTACGGTGTATTTTTGTGCCCCTACGAATATATCCGTAGGGGGAATGCTTTGCCCCTACAACTTTATCCGTAGGGGCAGCCCCTTTTTGTAGTAGTGGTTTCCAATGTAGGGATAATTATTTTTTTTAATTTATAAAAAATAGTAATTTTTTGCCTCTATGGCCACAATCATAGAGGAAAATTAAAATTATCCGTCGGCTTGGACTTTAATTTTAATGAATTTTTTTAAAAAAAATTTCTAATTTATACCTATACGATTGCCACCGTAGAGGCATAAATTTGGCTGTACGGATTACTCCGTAGGACCAGACTTTCATTTCAATAAAAAATTTATAAAAATTTTGTAATATATACCCTACGATGATAATCGTAGGGGCATAAATTTAGCCCTATGGATTACACCGTAGGGGCAAAATATCATTTTTTTCTGATATTTTGCCCCTACAGTTGCAACCTCAGGGGCGTTTATTGCCCCTATGGGGGCAAAGTTTCAAATATATATATTTAAATTACTTTCCCCGTTTTTTCCCCGTCCTGTACACAATAATATATATATATATATATATATATCACACAGTATATCATATAACTAAATATAGAAATATTTATAAACAACATTCCATGCATAATATATAACGAAATAAACAAAAACAATACGAAATCAATCTAAAGTCATGATCATAAACATCATATACAACAACCGATATCCAAAATATACAATATGTATCAAATAAAGTACATCCATCCTCCAGAAATCCAAAAACTATAAATAAATCTATGCTAGCTCCATCCAGGTGCTCTACCTCCAAGTATCTGAAAAATCTGACACATCTTCTCCTCGCTGCAGCCCTGTGCCAATAAAATCTCAAGTAATGAAGAAGTGGCCTGTGCAGGAGTAGGAATGGGCTGTGGAACCGAAAGAGAGGCATGCACAGAAGAACCTAGATGAGTGGTCTACGGAGCCGGATCCGTAGGAGTGGCCTGCGTAGCCGTAGCCGAAGTAGTGGCTTGCGGAGAAGGAGGGTCATGTGGAGCCGCAGTCGAATAAGTGGCATGTCGAACCTGTAAGGTTTTTAAGTTTGTGTAATAAACGAGTAAGGAACGGTGTGCTCGATTTAGTCTATATATCTAGTTATGGAATTCTAAGTCTAGAAATCAAGTCTTACGAATTGAAATGATGTGTTATTGATCTATAGGCTCGTTGCTCAGGTTTGTTTTTGTGCTTGTTGTTGTCGTGTTGTTCTTGTTGTGTGTGTGTGTCTCTGTCTGTATATGTCTCCGTGTGTGCGTGCGCTTGTGTGTGTATATGTATGTGTATGTGTAACAAGCGTACCATCATCTCCTGCAACGCTTCAAATTTAGAGTTCAGCACGTCGAACCGCTCCGGACGTTGCTCACAGGGGGTAGGAGAAGTAACCGCTGGAGAGGAGGACAACTTCAGATGGGCCCTACTAGAACCAAGCCCCCGGCCTCTCTCCCAACTACCGTGGTGCCTTCCATGTACGGTGTCTAGGACAGGGATCAGCACGGCCGGATCAGTCTCTGCGGTGAAATCAATCCCTAATGACTCCGCCTGCTGCACCACCCGCTCCTACACTATGTAAAGAATTGAAATGTAAGTAAACCATTTAAATTTAAACTATTCAGAAAAAAAATTTATTCGAATTAGAACAAATATTAACACTTATGCAATACTCCTGGGTAGCAGTATCGGGATATCGAAGCTCGCACGTGGCCGGATCTATCGATGTGGTGTGACGACCGGATAATCTTTCAACACACTCGGTGTACCACCCTAAGCCAGGGTCTGAGCTCTCTGCAATTCACCAAAAATTTACATATATAATAACACAACTTTTCATATTGCATTATATCAAAATAAATATATTGTAATTTACCGCTGCCTCCATGGCATGAGTAATGTTTCTTGAGCCACCCGTGTAGAAAGGTCGACCCCTTTTCGCGGACTTCTGATTCTCCTTGTTTTGAGCGGCATGTTTCCGCACAACACAATCAGCTTTATTTTTCTAATTAAGCAACAAAAAAAAGTTATATGCCAAATACTGAATTGCATTTAAATTACAAAGCTGATTGCGCTCAGACGCAAAAATCTGACACAAGAGAGGCCGTGAATCTACATTGACCCTGCTAAAGGACGAAAACTGCAGGAAAGCTGCTCTCTCCGCCTCAGGGATCGTCCGCCATAACTCGTAGCAATCATTCTTCAGCTCATTTCTATGATACCGGACTTTAGTCTGCATGTTGGTTATGCAGCCCCGATAAAGAGTGTAAAGATTGAGTGCTTTATAATCGGGATCGGGTACGAGGTGAAAGTCGTAATCTGACTGCAAATACAAGAAATTAATGTTTTTAAATTATAAGTGCCAAATGATAGTGAATTTATTTGATAAATTAAATTAAAATATATAATAATACATGGGCCTGCTCCCAGAACAGGGCAAAGGAGCGGGTGTGCTGCTCGCCCCAGTCAACATGAAAAGGATACTTCCATTCGATGCGGCTCTCATCCCCCATATACCGGCCAAACCTCTCGGTATTATCGCCAGTGTGAAATAATCTTAGGGGGTAAATAGGATTATACTAACAAAAACCCACAAATAAAAAATTCTACTTGCAAGATAAAAAGAAACACAATTATAGCATAAAATAAATTTCAAGTAAGAGATGGCAAGAGAGAAACAAGACGCAAACAAAAATGATTTAGAAAGAATTGGAAGATCCCCTAGTCCTTTATGTTTAGGCGTACGAGCCCGTTCCACTTAATCACATCTCCACCGAGACAAAAACGTTGCACTCCTATAACAACACGTCACTCGACACATGAGTGCCTCTTCACAATACTTCTCCTCACTTACAAGAACTCTCCTGCACTCAAGAGATTCCACACAAAGAGAGAAGAAGAAAAAGATTACAATTCAAGATGCTCTCTCAAGAGTTTACAATTCAAACTCTAGAATATTTCGATGGAGTATTAGAATTGCAATTAAAGCTCAAGTGTTTTTCTTTTTCTTTTGATGGGTGAGGATGAACTCAAAGAATGAATGCAATTTTCAAAATAGTTATTGTGCAATAACTACAAAAGAATCTCTTTTAAACCCCACACAAAAATCAAACAGGTACATGCATTTATTACGCCTTAGGCAGAAGAACAGATGTCTGAAGACCAAGAAGACAGATGTCTAAAGGCAAAATAAAACTAATCGTTATAGCATTAAATACACGTAATGGTAATATTTTTCAAACAAAAATAGTTTCAGACGTCTGTTGTCATGAGCTTCATACTTTTGCCATGGTTTTCAAAACATGGCCGATGAAAGTGCAGAAAACAACCAGACATTTGAATAAGTGACAGACGTTTGAAGAAGAAAATATTTTCAAAGTTTTTAATCTTCAGTCGTTTGTGCCAATAAGGTTCAGATGTTTGTTCCCACAAAAAGCTTGAATGCTATGAAAACACAGAGAACAACCAGACGTCTGATGAAGGTTTGACAAACGTTTATTCTTAAAAAAATTTAAGCCAATGAAAATCCAGAGAACAAACAGACGTATGAAGAAGTATCGACAGACGTTTGTTCTGTCAAAAGTTTTAAACAATGAAAATCCAGAGAACAATAAGACGTTTGTTCTAGAATACTTCAGACGTTTGTTCTGAAGAAGAAACTGATATTTCAAAACTTATGCATGTTTTACAATAGTGCGCAGACATCTGAATAAAATTTGAACAGACGTATGAAGAAGGAATGCACAGAAAATTTTGAACTTGAAATTGAAAATCGTTTTGAATGAAAAAGTTTGCCAAGTTTTTCCCAAAGATTTCATGCATGCAATAGTGTATGTGTTTGAGCTTTTTCATGCCGGTCTCATAAACCATGAAGTACTTACATCGATTTCCTAAAGAATACATTTGTAGTTCGAACTCTTGATTTCTTCGATTCTTGAATTCTTTAAACTTGGACTTTGGCTCCATAGCTTCATGAAGCTTGAATGTGATTGTCATGATCCGGAATTGGCATGTGACCGACACTTGAATAACGTGAAGTGTATAGGACCCCACCGTAATCCAAGCAAACCGAAAGCCCAGAAATCTAAAACTTTTTAGGAAAATAATGGAGGCGCGGTTTTGAAATAAAGGTATAATGAATTCAAATTCTTCTTTAAAAGTATAAGTAATGTTTTATGAAAATACAAGTGAGTTGTATACTATTTTTGAAAATATTTTCGTCATTTGAAATTTGGGCAGCACCTCCTTTATAAATTTTGATCCAAAACCAATACATAACAATAATATAGGCATCCCCAAGCGGGAGTTAGCTCTTCGCCAATTGGCGGAATCACAACCACACAAATAAGGATATACGACGTCTCAAGACAAAGATCAATCACAAAAAAAAGATAATGAAAACCAACGTATCATCAAACCAAAAAATAAAGAATAAATACATATCCGTGATTCTAAGTCCGAAAGAATATACAAGTCTCGACTCGAAATACAAAGAATATACAAACAGGTCTCTAGGTTTACCAAATATACATAGTCTGGTTGATGGAGATTTTAACTAGATACAAATGAATAATAAATGCATACAAGGCTGGTTACGCTTTGAACTGTAACCCACCTACCAAATGCAATCACCCAGAAAGGAGCAGTGTGCCAACAAGCCGCTACTGAATCCGAGCGGTCGATCCTGCAAGAAAACTGTGGCACAACGAGGGTGAGTTTCTAACTCGTGAGTAGAAAATATCAGCAGGTAGAAATCGAATGTATGACGATCTCCTAGGTGATACAGTAATATATTAATATAATACCGGGTGGTAACAAAGGTAATCGTGTATACATAAATATAATAATAATAAAATTATTATGCCCATGTCATAATATGGTACCATGTCATCTATATCATATATATGTATATATGTGTATCATCCAACGTGCGTCCATCAACGACACATCAAATCATCATAAAAACCTGAGTGCCCAGTATCGACACTCGAAATTATCATAAAACCCGTGTCCAGCATCGACACGTAAATCCTCATAACTCAGGCACCGTCTCATCGGATCGGCCCTTATATCCATCTGTCTTAATCGCTCCGGTCGGTATCCTCCAGATATACGTCGAGTCCAATACTATCACTGGTAGGTAGTGTTCCCCTGCCGGGCTCAACGCCTTTCTATATGATTTTCTTGCCTCGGGGTACCATACCGGGTCTACCATGTACCCGCAGACGGTGACTCCTCACTCCTCGAATCGGGTAATCATCATAGCTCAGCATCGAGAAAACTCATGGTGGACGTCGAAATATCATATCAAGAGAAACCGCGTTTTTAAAACAATCATAAGACATTAAAAATGTATCTGCGGTTCTCAAATCCAGAAATCTCATGAAAACAGTATCTCATATGCATGTAACCACGATGAAACAGAACTGCAAGGTATAGCTAATGTTTTCATATAAGCATGTCGTGTAACTAGGTAAGGAAGTGCAATATCTAACTAGCATGTGCGGTAATGAGTACTGGACAATAACTATAACTCTACAAATTAGGGAACAATACAACGATGTAGCAGTTTCTAATGTGTACGTGGCATGCCAAGTACCGATGATGTGTGTGTGTGAGACGGCAAGTATGTATACGTGCTACACGCGCATCATCGGTAATGGTGCGTATGTCCTAACAGACGAAGTCATACAAGATAAGGACAGAGAACGCGGTATGTATGTCGCAAAGGAAAATAATACAAGCATAAATAGAATAAGGGAAAACGTAAACATGAACAATATAAAATACGGAACTACATATGAACCATACATTTATAGTTTAAATAGTACGAATCGTTGTTTTTGAAAATGGGGGCTACGGTGTTTATGAAAAAAGATACCATTTGAAAATCCATAGCGTCTTTGAGATTGTCATTTAAAAGTGCATAACGATTCGTTAGTTTTGAAAATAGGTATGGTTTTAAATATATCATAATATCTACTTAAGTGATTTAAAATAATATGTTTCCGAGTCGATATATTCATAAGTCGGCGATCCATCCTCATAGTTTCACGTACGGTATAATCTATCGTACGGTATCATCAAATCAAAAGTACGGATCTATCATCATGTATATCATATCACGTACGGTATAATCTATCATACGATATCATCAATCAAAAGTACGGATCTATGGTCACGTACATCATATCATCTCATCTAGTCACATATCGTCACATATCATATCATCTCGTATCACATCATGAATATGTATATCACCTAATCTTCATATAATATCATATTGACTCGTGTCATTATAGTATCTCTGTTCCCGCAAAAAAAAATTCTGCGCAAAAGAGCCCAAGGTATCAAATGGCAGCGATACGTTTAAGAAAATGTGAACCAGTATTTTCCGGGCTGTATTTTGACAAACTCCCGAATGTGAAACAGCTAAATTCTGATGGTATCGAAAGCGTCTCGAAAAAAACTTCGATTTGATATATTATGTTCTTCATAATTCATCCGGGACCAAAAGTTATGAGCAAATATGCTATGCACGTGTAATATAAGGAAGAAAATGCGAACCAGTATTTTCTGGGCTGCATTTTGACGAACTCCCAAATGAGAAATAGCTAAATTCTGATGGTATCGAAAGTGTCTCGAAAAATCCTTCGATTTGATATATTATAGGCCTCATAATTCATCAGGGATCAAAAGTTATGAGCCATCACGTGCCCACACGTGACCGGGCATCACGTGCAGACACGCGACCATTTACAGGCAAAGCCTATAGCACTGAATAAAATAAATAATTAGGAATAATTAATTAGTGGGGGCACGTGCCAACACGTGATGGGCCTTTAAACTCACTGAAAAGAATTAAAGGTATAATAAAATAACAAGGAAAAATCCCAATGGGGCATCACGTGCCAACACGTGACCAAGGGTCACGTCCCGACACGTGATAATTCCTGAGTTCTTTAAAACAACAGAATTAAATTCTGGTCAAATGCCTAATCACGGGGTCACATGCCAACACGTGATGGGTTCCTAAAGATCTATGAATTAATAGAATTAAATTCTAATTAAGAAGGAATCAAAAACTCTAACTGGAAAAATATTTCTCTAAATCTTTCCAAACAAAAAAGAGGGTGCTCTGTAAAATGGAGCACCATTGGATTAAAAATCACCAATTTATGGAAATATTTTATACAAAGAAAGATTTCCCTGAAATTTGCCAGGAATAACCGATAAAATATCTTTTGGATTAAAAATCCAATGGTGAATAAAATTCACTGGATGATCTAAAAGATCATGTTAGTTACAAAAAACAACTAAAATCTTTCAATGAAAATTGACAAAATAAACTGATTTTTTTCCTTCTCCTATAAATAGGTGTCAAGAAGAGAAGAGAGGAGGATCTACTTTTTTGAGAAATATACAACAACAGAGAGAAAAAAGAGAGGAGAATTTAATTCTCAAGAGAGAAAAAGAAGATCTCTTCAGAAAAAAATCCTAGGTGAGAAAGGGAAAGAGATCTATGCTCCATAAAACAAAAAGAGAATTTAATTCTCAAATTAAGAGTTTAACTCTTCTGAATAAGAACTTAGTTCTTTCTTTGGTTGAAAATCTGCAGAAGTAGATCTCCCTACAAGTTGAGAATTTAATTCTCATCGGGGAGATTCTGCCATGCAGATCCAAAACTTAGAGGGAGAATTGAGTTTAGGGAATTTAATTCCCCCAAATTTATAGGAATTTAATTCCTCCAAATGAAACTAGGGTTTAACCCTACATAAGAATTTAATTCTTCCAAATTCATAGGAATTTAATTCCTCCAAATGAAATTAGGGTTTAACCCTACATAAGAATTTAATTCTTTCAAAACACATGGGAATTTAATTCCTCTAAAATGAAATTAGGGTTTAACCCTATAACATAATTTAATTCTTAAAAGAAAAAGGGATATAAAAATCTCCATGCATGTAAAGAGATCATTACCCAACCTGGTCACGTGGTAACACGTGACCCTCATCCTCAATGAGTAAAAAAGAACGACCAAGACTAGGTCACGTGCTCCCACGTGACCCTTAAACAGAATCCTAAAAATAAGAAGGAATTAGTCTGGAGGCAATGCCTCACGTGCTCACACGTGACCCTTAAAACAAAAGGGAACAAACCCAAAGGCAGAATCAATTTTGGGTGCCCTCACGTGTCCCCACGTGACCCTTAATAAAAACTTTAATAAATCAATGCATGGGTACCCATCACGTGCCCACACGTGATGGCCGTGAAGACTTAAGTGTTTAACACTTATTTGAATATTCTGGGAAGAAAATAAAGGAAGTCTGACCCCATCTTCAGATGCCTCACGTGATGGCCTGAAGGCCAAGTGTTTAACACTTATTTGCAGATTTGAGGGTAAAATAAAGGAGATTTGGCCCAATTCTTAGGCGCCTCACGTGACCCCACGTGACCACCCTACTTTTAGTGTTTAACACTTTTTTGAGCATTTTGTCCCCAGTGTTTAACACTGTTTTAAAAGCGCGTCATGTGGGAACACGTGATCGCCAAATATGTGCTAGTATTTAACACTATTTTAAAACCAAGCTTAGCCCAAAGTGGTTAAGTTTTCCAGAGGCAAATTTCCCTTTCAAATGAACCTTAAAATCCAGAGCTATAATGAATAATTAGTGCTCAGCCAAAGACAAAATGTTGTCAGAGTCCCTAAACCCCTGTTTAGCATTGCTAAATAATGGGTAGGCTGAACTCAAACAAATGTTCAACAGTCCAACAAAGGGCCAACATTTCAAACTTAAGTGGACTTAGCCCAAGTTGGCCATAAGTCCTCAATTCAGATTTAATTGAGCTAATGTGCTCATAATCTAATCAATTGATCTTAGTTCCAAATTGAACTACAGATTTCCCAATCAACCTTAGTTCAAGGGTACATCTCTTCACTCCTTTGATATTTGTCATTGTAATCTTTCAACGTTTTCAGAGAGGTGACGGGTCCTGATAACCAATCATTCCATGGACTGTGGGGTCCTTAAACTCATGGACTATGATGTTCTTAAACTTTATAGACTATGACGTCTTTAAACTACGGACTGTGGGGTCCTTAAGCCCATGGACTATGATGTCCTTAATCTCGGACTGTGGGGTCCCTTTAAACCCACGGACTATGATGTCCTTAACCTTGGACCGAGATGTCCTTAAACTAACATTGGACCATCATGCCCTTAAACTGGTAATCGACCGCAAAGTCTCTAAACTAAAACAATAGAGCCCAAATGCTCTTTTGTTGGATCTAAATGGTCCTGTTAAGTAGATCTTAGTCTAAAATTAGACTAACGTATCCTTAACAAATGGTTAAGTTGACCTTAGTCTAAAATTAGGCTAACGTGTCCTTAACAAACTGTTAAGTTGATCTTAGTCTAAAATTAGACTAACGTATCCTTAAAAAAAGTTTAAGTTGATCTTAGTCTCAAATGAGACTAACGTATCCTTAAACCCAACCCCCAAACCCAAATGTAAGAAAATACGGATTTGGACTAATCCACGCCCTATGGGCGACACCATAATTTAGTCTCCGTATACAATCCACGGGCAACCAAAAAAAAAAAACAAACACACACGATACGAAGTGACCATCTGGAGAAGGAGAAAATAGTTACCGTGATGCGGTAGCGTAATTAACTGCAGGGGCTTGCGTCTGCAGGAAAGTGTGTCCCCATAATCAAAACCCCCTCAATGAGGGGGAATCTGATGAAGTCTGCTATATCGGCCGCATCCGTTTAAACCTTCGATATACGGTGCCATAAATCAACTTGGCATCTTCGGAGAGGTGGACGGATAGCACCAAATAGCATCTTATAGGGTGTTTTTCGTCACCCCATTGAGATGGGAATACACGCGGGCTTGTCAGGCGCATTACAGATTCCCCCTGCCTAGGATAGGCTGGGGTTTATTGATTGTGGGGATCCGAATCTCCGGCAGCGGCGAACTAAGCTGCCGTTAATTACCCCTCGCCTTTGGAGCGAGGGAACCTCCGATTTAATGGGTTAAACTGGTCATGCGAACTCAACGTGCCATGTGCGTGTGTTGTGTTTTAAAAGGGGTTTTGGATATATCAGGGGCCCTGCAGAGTTTTTACGGGGGTCCCGCTATTCGGATAGCGGGCTGGGGGTAAAGGGGGCTAGCAGCCCCCCTGCGGGGTGCGGAGCAGCGTCCCGGCCTAAATTTTTTTGAGAGGGACAGTGTTGTAGAGTATGTATGTGTGTGTGTGTGTATAAAGAAAGGGAAAGGGCATCCAAAGGATGCGTGGGAAAAAGCGCCAGTGCTTTGGGTGCTAGCGCTTTGAGCACAAGAGCGCTAGAGTGCTAGCGCCCCACGTGGGCACTCGGGCGCTAGCGCTCTGAGCGCAAGAGCGCTAGCGCTTTGAGTGCTAGCGCCCCACGTGTCAGCACGTGGGCGCTCGGGCGCTAGCGCTTTGGGCGCTAGCGCTTTGAGCGCAAGGGCGCTAGTGCTTTGAGCACTAGCGCCCTACTTGTCAGCACGTGGGCGCTCGGGCGCTAGCGCTTTGAGTGCAAGGGCGCTAGCGCCTCACGTGCCAGGCACGTGGGCGCTCGGGCAGCAAAAGGGGCTTGGTCCCTGCAATAGGAGTTGTACTCCCAGAAAGGAGCACTTATTATTTTCTCTCTTTGTGTGTGTGTGTGTATGAGGAGTTAAACTCCTAGGATATTCTGAATTTGATGAAGGGGCTTCTCCTCTTGAGCCCTAGTTCTTCCCCAAAGTGGGGTTTCTGGAGATGGGTCTCCTTCTTCTTCCTGTCGTTTGGTCGAATCTTAGAGAAAGAGGATGAGACTTAAAAATCTACCATTTTTGAGATCTAATGACAGATCCAAGTTTCCCTTTGTGGGTTTTGTGGTGAAAAACTATTTAGTTTTGGAAAAAGAAGAGTAAAACTCTTGATTTAATTCAAAAGAAAGAAGAAGGTTTAGAACCTTCAAAAAGGGAAAAGAGGCATAAACCCTAGATTTTTGAGGGGAATGAAAAAAGTATATTAGATATTTTTATCATGTTGCCTTATATAGGCTTACATATTTACATGTAGCCCCTTGGGCTTTACAAAATGGCATTTTGCCCATCCCATGCTCATGTGCCATTTCTTTTTGCACATAAGCCATGGGCTTTACAAAAATTTGGCTTTATGCCCATTCATGTATAAAAAAATACATCAAAATTATTTATTACATGATTTTTTATTTCAGCATGGGGGAGGCCGGCCGCTTCATGTTCGGGCTCGACTCGGGCATGAGCCCACTTGATCTGGGCCTGGGCCCACTTGGTTTGGGGTTGACCTTGACTTTGACTTGGTCAACTAGGGGTGCAAATTTTGACCCCAACAAAGTGCCCCCCATCAATGAATGGACACCGCATGCATGAGTTATGTGCACGAAATTGATGGAGCTTGAAGTTGGACATCGAGGTGGAACATCATTCCAGGGGCGAAGCATCATCCCGGGGAGCAGGATTCCCGGGGATCGGAGCATCATTCTGATTCGTGGAGCATAATTCCAGGGTCGGAGTATCCCTCGGGGAGCATGATTCCCGGGGATCAGAGCATCATTCCGATTTGCGGAGCATAATTCCAAGGCCGGAGCATCATTTCGAAGAGTCGCATAATTCCGAAGAGTAGAGGCATGATTCCAAGGATCGGAGCATCATTCCGAAGAGCGGAGCATGATTCCAAGGATCGAAGCATCATTTCAAAGCGCGGAGCATGATTCCAGGGATTGGAGCATCATTCCGAAGCACGGAGCATGATTCCAGGGGATCGGAGCATCATTCTGAAGAGCGGAGCATGATTCCAGGGATCGGAGCATCATTCCGAAGAGCGGAGCATGATTCCAAGGATCGGAGCATCATTCCGAAGCGCGAAGCATGATTCCAGGGATCGGAGCATCATTCCGAAGAGCGGAGCATGATTCCAGGGGATCGAAGCATCATTCCGAAGAGCGGAGCATGATTCCAAGGGATCGGAGCATCATTCCGAAGAGCGGAGCATCATTCCAGGGATCGGAGCATTATTCCGAAGAGCGGAGCATCATTCCAGAGGGATTGAAGCATCATTTCGAAGAGCGGAGCATGATTCCAGGGATCGGATCATCATTCCGAAGATTGGAGCATCATTCCAGGGATCGGAGCATCATTCCGAAGAGCGGCAGATATTCTGACCGAAGCATAATTTCGATACAGAGGTTGACTCCCAGGCGAAGCATAATTCCGAGAGGGAAGGCAAATACTCCGAGGCGAAGTATGATTTCGACATGGGGTACGTTCTGAGACGAAGTATGGTTCCGACACAGAGCTGGTTGGTTGATTTGATTCCGAGGCGAAGCATAATTTCGACAGGGAAGGCAGGTACACTGACGTGAAGCATGATTTCGGCACGGGGTGCACATTCTGAGACGAAGTATGATTCTGACGCAGAGCTTGCAGGTTGACTTGATTCCGAGGCAGAGCATAATTCCGGCAGGGAAGATAGATATCCCGAGGCGAAGCATGATTTCGACACGGGGTAAATTCTAGGACAGAGCATGATTCCACCGCATAGGTTGTTGGTTTGATTTGATTTGGGTTGACATCAGTATCGCTATACTGGAATATGGTACCAGAAGCGAATCATCATTTGTCATGAAAGGATTTGGGAATTGGTTTTGGTTTGGCATCTGTATTGCTGCACTGGAATAATTCCAGGAGCAACTCATCATTTACCCGGGAGGATTTGGGAGTTGGTTTTTGCTTGGCATCAGTATCGCTACACTGGAATATGGTACCAGGAGCGAATCATCATTTGCGCTTGCTCATCAGGAAGTGATGGCTTAGGAGACAGGTTTTAGGTCCCTATCACCTAAGACTTTTCAACTTTGTGAGCCGTAAGGGTCTCACAAAGCATTTTCTCTCTACGGGTCGTAAGGATCCCGTAGGTGTATTTTCTCCTTAGGAGTCGTGGGGACTCCTAAGTGTGTTCTCCTTTGTGAGTCGTAAGGATCTCACGCGGGAATTTTCTCCTCACAAAGTCGAGAGGACTTTGTGAGTGCATTTCATCTCTTTTTCACGAGTTTGCGCCCTTTCGGATTTTCACAAACTCGCCGGCAGTCCTGCTGTTTTTACTCACGGAGCTCTTTCGGGTTTTCATCCGTGCCCATTTTTCTTGTGGACATACCATTTTATTTAGTTTATTTATTTTATTATTTATTTTTTTTGTGGGACTTTGAATGTGGTCTCACCGGTAGGACCTGGGAGAGATTGGGATTGTTTTACGCCCGTGGATTGTATACGGTTTTGCAGGATGTATGATCCAGACCGTAGGGCCAGAAAAATTTCGGAACTTTGTTGGCGTCTGCATCGCTGCACTAGAATATGGTACCAGGAGCGACTCATCATTCGTCGTTGGGGTATGGAATTTAGAATTTGGTTGGCGTCTGCATCGCTGCACTAGAATATGGTACCAGGAGCGACTCATCATTCGCCATATGGGATTTAGAATTTGGTTGGCGTCTGTATTGTTGCACTGGAATATGGTACCAGGAGCGACTCATCATTCGCCACTTGGGGATTGGGGAACGATGGCTTAGGAGACAGGTTTAGATCCCTATCACCTAAGACTTTTCAATTTTATGGGCCGTAAGGGTCCCAGAAAAGCATTTTCTCCCTACGAGTCGTAAGGACCCCGTAGGTGCATTTTCTCTTTAGGAGTCGTGAGGACCCCCAAGTGTGTTTTTCCTTTGTGAGTCGTAAGGATCCCACGAAGGTTTGTTCTCCTCATGTATCGTGAGGACACATGAGTGGGTCTTCCCAATGGACCATAATTCCAAGGGCGGAGACCGGCCGCTGGACTGGTAATTGCGGTGGGGCATGGGTATGATAAGAATTATTTGAGCCCGTGGATTGTATACGGTAGTCAATTTGGGGACTAACCGTAGGGCCGGAAGAATTTTTGGGAAGTTGGGTTTTGGTTGGCGTCTGCATTGCTGCACTGGAATATGGTACCAGGAGCGACTCATCATTCGCCGTTTTTTTGGATTTACCACGATTGCTCTATCATTTCAGCTTTTCTTATCGCGAAGATCGCGATTGCCCTATCATTTCGGCTTTTATTCACGGTTGCCCCATCATTTCGGCTTTATTTTCCTTTTATTTACACATTTTTTTTGCTTATTTACATATATATATTTTTTACATTCCCAGTTTAACGACTTAGAGGTCGACTGTTCCCAGTTTAATGACGTAGTGGTCGATTGTTTTCAGAGAAAGGCAGATGTCTAAGAGAATCAGTTTCACGAAGAACTTCGATCTCCGTTTGTATGAAATTGGCAGTCGCAGTTGGACTGTTTGTTAACACGCCTTTAAACCGTTCTATCTCTCCTGCTTTGTATTGCTTTTCGTCCCAATCTTTGAAGACGAAGCAGTCCTCAATGGCATGATCTATCGCTCTATGATAGGGACAGCATTTAGGGTAGTCGGTCATATTCGCTTCCTGCGGTCTTTTTGACTCTGGTAGTTGTAGACCGTTCTTCAGGGCGTCTTTGAATATTTTACGGATTTTGTCCCTTCTGAAGGAATAGACCTTATCTAGCTTCTCTTTGAGTGGAGATTCTCCTCCCTCTCCGAACACTGGCTTCCGAGGCTGGTTGAAACTAGGCCCGCTCATCCCTTGCTTATTTCGGTTAGCCGAAGTGTTAAAAGATTCAGAATCGTCGGAATTCCCGCCTTTGTGATTATCATCCTTTCGGTTTCTCCAGGACCTATTGTTATTTTGGGAATCCGAGGAGAACTCCTGCTTTGAGCGCTCCAGCATCTGAATTTTCCTGGTCAGCTCTTGGAATGTTTTGAGACCTGCGGTGCATAGAAATGGGGCCATCCAATTGTTGAGATTTCTGACGAGGAGATTGACAGATTGGTCCTGCTCTATCGGCGGTTCGCATTTGACGGAGAGATTGCGCCATCGGGTTATAAAATTCGTGCTGCTTTCGTTGTTCTTTGGCTTGGTCCTTACGAGGTCGGCGATGGTGATCTTATCGCTGACGCTCATAAACCTCTGCCGAAACAGAGACTCCATTTGGACGAAAGTTGTGACGGAGCCATCCGGTATGCTCGCGTACCAGTCGAAAGCAACATCGGTCAAGCTATTAACGAACTGGCGGAGGAGAAGCGCATCATTGCCCCCAGTATTCCCGCATGAAGCTTTAAAATGGGGGACGTACTGATTCGCATTTCCCGTCCTATCGAATCTTCCGAATTTAGGGATGACATAGCCGCTAGGAAATTCTACCAGATCATACTGAGCAGGATATGGTCTTCCACTACTGCTGATATCTTTTTGCGCTTCGGCTTCAGCTACCAATGTTTTAACTTTGTTGGCAACCGAATCCATGATTTGATCTTGAGTTAGCGGGCTACTTTCATCGGTAGCCAAGACATTTCCCGAGATAGGATGCGACTGACTTTCATGCGGTCCGCCCACCTTTGGATTTGAGGGAATAGGTGTCGGCTGTCTTGGGACACTGTTTCCCGGTTCATGAGCAGAGCCCTACGCTTGATTGGGCAGCTGAGAGGCAAGTCGGGCCGTGAGCTGCAAGATAACATTCGTCAAGTCGTCAATTTTGGAGTAAAGTTTGGCCATCTCCTTATCTTTACTTTTGAGCTGTTTTCGGAGCTCTTGGAGAAGTTGCTGCTCTGCGTTCTTGGGACGGAAGATTGTCTCATCTTCGCTTTCCGAGCCCGACTCCTCATGGACCGAAGGGTCTTTCTGCCTATCATCATCATCGAGAGGGTTTTCATCACCCAGCGGAGGCGGCTGTTCTTGGGAAGCGGCAACCACATTCAAGCCAGATTGGATTTGAGATGTGGTGGCCCCGTACTTGCTCTTGCTGCGCGTGCCCACCATATAGACAGTGTGGACCACATATCCAGCCATTTCCTCATCTTTGGCGGAGTGACCCTGTTCTTCGAACCTCATGAGGTTCAGCCTAGCAGGAGCCCTAGCCCTTTTGTTGGCTCTATATCTGAGCCTTTTCTGCCTTAGCTTCTCAATTTTAAGGGCTTGGCGGGCATCCATTTCCTGGGAAGCCACCGTGAGTCGATTAGCGGGGAGCTTAGAGAAGACACCCGATCAAGCAGTTGATAGGGGCACCACCGGAGTTTGCTCGAGAGGCCTTGTTGCTTTGTTGGTGTTGATGACCTTTCCCCCAGCTGGGGCCACGGAGAGTCGTTCAAACACTGACTTGCGTTTGAGTTGGGGCGCCTTCGAGACCACCATATTTGGCCTGTTGCCTTTTGAGACCGGTTTGTCTGTCACCGGGGCTTGAGGAGCTGGGATGGGGTTAGTGTTGGAGGTAGTGCCCTCAGAGTCAATTATTGGATCACAGGTACGTGATTGCAATGATTGAGGGAGGACCTATCCCGGTAGGACAGTCTTACTCGAGATGATAGTATGCTATCTGGTTTACCTTTATCATCGTGTACTGCTTTAGGTGACATGACACGTCGCTATTACACGTTGATAGAGCCCCTAGGATTCTTGCTTGACCACCAGCAGTATGAGGGCGATCATATAAGTGGGAGCTGGGGGTCTACAAGCATATCCTTAAAAGGTCCCTAGTCGTGGGAGTTTCGAGACCGGGCATCGATACTCCATTAGTAGACTAGTGTATACAGTCGAGACCCCGACGAGGGGCGGTGGCCGGTCTCACAAGCCACTGGTGTCAGTTGGATCACCTAAGATGTATACAGGTGCTCATTGGGTTATGAGTACACCGGACAGGACTCGCCGGGAACATGCTAGTTGGTCATATACCAGACGTCAGATGGCAGTTCCCTGGTGACATGTGTGCAGGTTAGTTCATCGACCTGGGGATCGTCATTTGTCTCGTGTGAGTTCCCACTGTACTTTGATTACTACCCTACCACGGCTCAAAGGAGTCGTGCAAACAGGTTTTAGTTGGGTACAGTCCCGAGCCACATGGAGGCAGTGAGCGTATCTTCAGGGGTTCGTCTCTCCCGGTATTGGGGGTGAGGTCGTGCTGTGTCTAGGAGAGCCATTACACAAAGTCCTTGGCCAAGGCAAGGAGATTTACTGGTAGGTATTCCAGTAGTATCTCAGGGTGTTCTGGGCTACACTCCGACACGACTTGTACCGCTTTTGGGGGTCTGACTTTTACCAACCCCCTAGGCCCGCCATGCGATACTCATAGACGAACGGACCGGACTGCACGGATATTGTCACTGACAGGCTCAGTAGGGTGTCAGGATGACTTCGCTCATCGACGTCCCTTTTGGTCAATAGCTGGTGGCCCGTTACGTATTGGCTTATACCTCTGACGTGCTAGTGGTTAAATCCACAGCCATAGTATTGACGAGTCTTTAGAGTCCACCACACTTTCAGTTACTCAGCTTTCGGGCGAAACACTGTAGAGGCCGTATGGAGATATGGCAGGGTCCGATCAGATACGTGCGGTATTGCACGGATCAGGATCGGACGGTTTGTACTGGTAGCCGTATGGTTATATGGCAGGGTTCGATCAGATACGTGCGGTATTGCACGGATCAGGATCGGACGGATTTTACTAGCCGGCTTTGGTTTAAGCCGGTCCTAGTTTAGTACAGTGTAGATTTTGTCTCTTTGCATTTGTATCCGGACGGAATACAGATGCGGGTGTGTATGCACAGTATCGGGGTTTTCCTGTAATTTATTACGGGACCAGTTTTCTGGAGTTGCCAGTTTGCATTCCGTTCCGGCCGGTTTTCCTTTGTTCTTTCCCGGCCGGACTTTTCCGATGGAGGGGGTTATTTGCAATTGTGCAAATAACATTTGTGGAGGGGGTTTCTTGTAAAAGATTGATTATGATAGCTTTCATTTCTTTTCAACCATACTTTTGCTTTATGAGATTTGAAAGGGTATGGTTTCAATAGTAGTTTAAGCATGGTGTATGTTTCTTTGACCTTGGATATGGTCACCTTTCTTATGCTCCTACACTCACCTCCCTTTGCATTATGTGTTGATTCCTCCACCATTCTCATTCTCACTAGAAGAGAGTTTTATTCATGGTTGAGAAAAAGAAAGAGTGAAAGAAAAGAGAAGAAGAGGGTTTCATCTTCATCCTTGAGAGTGTTTCATTTTCTTGATCTCATTTCATGATAAGAAAAATGCAAGCACCATTTTTCTTGTCTTGTATCCTCCATCATCCTCAAATGGCAACAAACCCCAAAAGAGACACTACACTAGATAACCTACAGCATATCTTGAGCATGTCGAGTTGCCGGCTTCATGCTCGAGTTGCCTCGGTATTGAGGCGGGAGCCCGTAAAAGACGAAGGCGATGTGGTGCCCTTTCAGGCGAGGAGGCGACGATGTGGACGGAGATCCCGTGAGGAGATCGGAGTGGAGATGAAGACCGGAGGACTTGGATCGTCGGTATATCTCTATTCCCATTCTTGTAGATAGCTTAGACTAGTTAATGGTCCGATCCGGTTAAAGTGCGCGGTGGTGCCGGTTTGCAAAGTCCGCAAAATTTAAGTTATTCACCGCTTCCGCATTTGGCCGTCGGATTGACGGCCGGGGCGCCGCCGTGCACTTACAGTTAGCTGACACGAACAGAATAGAGCCGAATGGTAGCGTCAGCTCTTCCCATTGTCGCCCAAGACTGGCCGGGAGGACCGTCCTGGCGTCCATCTTCATCGTGTAGAAGATGTGAGCTGTGTCGAGAGCTAAGCTGATCTTTGGAGACATCTTTGCTGCGTCCGAAGATTGCAATTGGAGAACGTTAACCTGTATAAAAAAACATGATTTTAGTACAGGCAATTGATTTGCATATTAATTGAGTTCGCATGAGAGCTTAACCCGAAATATGGGAGGAGAGATTGGTCCCACCGGGCGTGAAAGAATTTGTAGGGTGTTTTTCGTCACCCATTGAGATGGGAATACGCGCGCGCTTGTCAGGCGCATTACAGATTCCCCCTGCCTAGGGTAGGCTGGGGTTTATTGATTGTGGGGATCCGAATCTCCGGCAGCCGCGGACTAAGCTGCCGTTAATTACCCCTCGCCTTTGGAGTGAGGGAACCTTCGATTTGACGGGTTAAACTGGTCATGCGAACTCAACGTGCCGTGTGTTGTCTTTTAAAAGGGGTTTTGGATATATCGGGGGCCCCGCTACCCGGATAGCGGGCTGGGGGTCAAGGAGGCTAGCAACCCCCTTGCGGGGTGTGGGGCAGCGCCCCGGCCCAAATTGTTTTGAGAGGGACAGTGTTGTAGAGTATGTGTGTGTGTGTGTGTGTGTGTAAGAAAGGAAAAGTGCATCCAAAGGATGCATGGGAAAAAGCGCCAGCGCTTTGCGCACAAGAGCGCTAGCACCCCATGTGCCAGGCACGTGGGCGCTCGGGCGCTAGCGCTCTGAGCGCAAGAGCGCTAGCGCCCCACGTGTCAGCACGTGGGCGCTCGGGCGCTAGCGCTTTGAGCGCAATGGCGCTAGCGCTTTGAGCGCTAGCACCCCACATGTCAGCACGTAGGCTCTCGGGCGCTAGCGTTTTGGGCACTAGCGCTTTGAGCGCAAGGGCGGTCGGGCGGCAAAAGGGATTTGGTCCCTGCAATGGGAGTTGTACTCCCAGAAAGGATCACTTATATATATATATATATATATATATATATATATATATATATATATATAGTTAAACTCCTAGGATATTCTGAAGCTGATGAAGGGGCTTCTCCCCTTGAGCCCTAGTTCTTCCCCAAAGTGGGGTTTCTGAAGATGGGTCTCTTTCTTCTTCCTGTCGTTTGGCCGGATCTTGGAGAAAGGGGGTGAGACTTAAAAATCTCCTCTTTTTGAGATCTAATGACAGATCCAAGTTCACCTTTATGGGTTTTGTGGTGAAAAACTATTAAATTTTGGAAAAGGAAGAGTAAAACTCTTGATTTAATTCAAAAGAAAGAAGAAGATTTAGAACTTTCAAAAAGGGAAAAGAGGCACAAACCCTAGATTTTTGAGGGGAATGAAAAAAGTATATTAGATATTTTCATCATGTTGCCTTATATAGGCTTACATATTTACATGTAGCCCCTTGGGCTTTACAAAATGGCATTTTGCCCATCCCATGGCTCATGTGCCATTTCTTTTTGCACATAAGCCTTGAGCTTTACAAAAATTTGGCTTTATGCCCATTCATGTATAAAAAATTACATCAAAATTATTTATTACATGATCTTTTATTTTAGTATGGGGGAGGCCGGCCGCTTCATGTTCGGGCTCGACTCGGGCATGAGCCCACTTGATCTGGGCTTGGGCCCACTTGGCTTGGGGTTGACCTTTACTTTGACTTGGTCAACTAGGGGTGCAAATTTTGACCCCAACACATCTGCCCGGAATTCAAGCAAGACGGACCTACGCGGTCGCGTCTCTGTGTTTCGGAGGAGAACAATCTCATATCCTCATCTCATGATGTAGTATCGAAATCTTTCTCAAACTTACATATGTGTGTGTGTGTGTGTGTGTGTAAGTATGTTTACATATGGCTAAAGGCATAAGAAAGATTAGAAGTAAGGATATTCCTCCCCACAAGTACACTTACGGTTACTTATAGTATCCTAGAACCCTATTATCTAGGTAATATATCTAATATTTATATATATAACTATATACCTAGTACCCTAATACTACAGTTGCGGGGGTGCTATACGCCATCCACTCGACTTCCCTCGTCGATATACATCTACTCACCTACTATACTCACTCTAGCCGAAGTCAATCAACGCCTTGCTTTCCTTCGTCGCCCCGGAAGTCCATGCGAATGTACCTACAAATCAATGCATATCGTATCGAAATCAAAATCAAATCCAAAAACCGATACGGCATGTGAAGCGCACATAGGTTAGAACCTATGGTTCATGCATGCAAGAACAACTAAAAAACCCCCGGCGTTGACATACAAACGTCAAACGACCGAGTCAAAATTCAAATATCAAAAACCTAGTTTTCAAAAGTCACAAAACGAAATCAGAAACTTAGTAAAACACTCATATATTCTACCTAAGGTGAAATTAGAGCATTTTGCACATTGGATAGGCCTAGACATCTAGTGATTGAGCTATGGACCAAAAACCAAACCCTAACTCCAAGATCAAGCCGTAATTTGCGGCCAATATGGATTTTTTGGCGGCCAAGAAAAGGAATTCAGGGCTCGGGATTCTGGGGTAGTTTCCTATTTGCCTACACATCTCACCGTGTTTGCAATATAATTTTCAGAGTCCCCAATTCATCCCAGATTCTAATTGATCATCACCTATCATCAAAAACCGATATTGGAAAAATTCTAAGTTTGTGTTTGGGACTTCAAAGCTCATTTTAAACAAGACTACCATTACTACTAGGCCAAAGGACACTCATTACACCTCCACTAACCTCTACTACAAGTTTTATCCTTTAATCCTCATCCAAGAATTTTCCAAGATCACAAAACCTAATACTTTTTAACTCTAAACTAATGGTTAAGGTTAGGAAACTAAATACTTGAATAAGGGTGAGTGTTTTACATCAAGGAAGCAACTCAAGAAAATTCCTAGATGGTCCAAAGTGCTCAAAACTCCAACTTGATCCCACTATGATACTTGTAGTGAGCTTAGGAATAATATTTATGAAGGGAATATGGGGTTTTGATGAAGTTTTTGGGGTTTTTTGTAAAGTGGTAGAAAAGGTGGTGGAGTTGAAGAACAAAAAATGAAGGGGGAGATGAAGAAGAGGGAGAAGGTGAAGAGATGGTAAAGAAATAAAAATGGATGGTTGTAGAATCCTCTCTCTCTCTCTCACCTATACTCTCTTGTCTCCTCTCATCTCTCATTTATTCTTTTCTTATCCTTTTCCTTTTCCTTTTCTTTCTCTTTTTAAAAAAAAAAGGAAAACCATGCATAGAAGCCCAAAGTAAAATGTTAACCTTTACACTAAATGTGTCATGGCAAGTTAAACATGGTTTAACAAAATAAGTTTGGTTTAATGCATAATTAGGAAATATTAATCAAGTTAAACATTAAACTTGCATATAAATAATTTTATACTAATTTATACAATGCCCAAATCCAATAAATGCCTTCTTAATTAATAATTCATATTAATTTACAAATATTTTCTTAATTATATGTATGTAATTATACCATTCCATTAAAACTAAATTCCATACTTTTATAATATTCATAAAATTTATTATTTTATTATTTAAATTTCAAAAATAATATTTTATATTTTCTAAAATGTTATAATGATTATTGAGGAGCTCTAGTCTATTATCCTCCAATCTCCAATAAATTTTCCGTTTTAGCTAAATTTCCTCCATCCTCCATCGTAGGTTTGTGTCGGTTGATATCCTGAAATCTTTTTCAAACATGACCAAGCTCATATACAGTGTTATAAAATATGCAATATGAAATACATTATAGATCTATTAATATTGTATAAAATCATCAAAACTAAATAGTATGATTATGAAAATCCATAAGCCATCAATCTCTCCCTTTTTGATGATGTCAAAATATTAATAGAAGATATCGATATATTGAAAATCAAACGTTTGAATAATTTTCAATAATCGATAAAAAGATCAATATATTAAAATTAAACGTTTGAATAACTTCAATACATTGATATGAACTTATTACTCTCCCCCATTTTGACATAATAAGGATGTCCTAAGAAGTAAAACGTTTGAATTGCTCCCCCTAAACACATGCGTACACCAAAAATAAATTAAACATTTGAATAACTCCCCCTAAATATACGCATCGGAGACCAATAGGAGTTGATATGATCAAGAGTTAAAGTTAAACGTTTGAATAACTTTGAAAAACAAGCATTGGGCTTATATCAACAAGTATGTATAAAGAATAAGCAAAAGTAAGCGATGTATGTAAGATAACCATATGCAATATATAATCAAGTTCTAATATCATATGGTGGAAAAGATGAGATAAAGATATAGCAAAATAGGATTTTCTCATCTTTGGTGTCGGCAAGCCCATGAAGGCCCTAAACATACTCCGATAGATCCTAAGATATGTTATAAACAAAAAATCCACAATTAGGCTCCCCTAACGAGCGTTGTGGTGGCCATTTTGGTAAGATGATATTTAAGCACAACATCACTCAATTGAACATATATTAAGCTCTCCTATAATACAAGCAAAATGTATAGCATCGAAGGATTTGGTAAAGATATCGGTCAATTGGTGTTGTGTAGATATGTGCTCTATAATGATGTCCCCTTTTTCATTATGATCACGAAGAAAATGGTAGCGGACATCAATGTGTTTAGTGCGGAAATGTTGATTTGCATTTTTGGTCAAGTGCATCGTGCTCATGTTATCACAAAGAATAGGAATATGATCTACAATCACATCAAAGTCTTCTATGGCATACTTCATCTATAGGATTTGAGCACAATAAGCACCCGCGACAATATATTCTGCTTCATCCATGAAAAGAGCAATCGAGTTTTTTTTCTTCGATGACCAAGAGAACAGACAATTTCCAAGAAATTGACACGTTCCACTCGTGCTCTTATGGTCTATTTAGCTCCTCGCATAGTCCGCATCCGAATAAGATTTAAAATCAAATTTTTTATTTTTTGAATACTACAAATCTAAACCAATCGTTTCCTTAAGATATCTAAAGATTCGTTTTACCGCACTTAGATGTGATTCCTTGGGATACGATTGGAAACGAGTAAACAAGCAAACACTAAACATTATATCCAGTCTACTAGGGGTTAAGTAAAGTAAACTACCAATCATACCACGATATTTAGTGATGTCCACAATCTTGCCGGATTCATCTTTTAAAAGTTTTATTGTAGTGGCCATAGAAGTGTTACTTGGTGTCACGTCCCGCTTCCCAGTAGACGGAAATGGTAACATGGAAAACCCACGGCATATTTATCCAGAGAAGCTTATTCCCTAAATAAATATACTAAGCGTATTGAAATAATAATACACAATACAAGAATAAATGGAGACTGTAAAATTTTTCAACAAACATCTTTATTTACATTCAACTTCCTATATTTACAAATACATGAGTTTATGCTGGAAAGTAAATACAATAAGGAAAATATCTAAATAAGTGGCATACATAAACTGAAAAAAGTGAAGGTGGGCTAATCCTGTGGAGCAATACTGTTGTAGTCCTCCTCGGTGGCCTCCACTTCCTACGTTTCGACAGTATCTGACGAACATTCCAAGAGAAGAAAAGTGGGTGGAATGCCCGTCAGCGAACTTGAGCTCGGTAAGTCCCAAAGATAAGTAAAAGTAAAGAAAATAACAAATATAGAATATATAGATGACGAGTAAGAGTATATGTTCATGAGTGAATATGTACTATAGGTCTCTATATGGTCACTATGTTAATGTTAAGTGCCAAGTGTAAATGTCAACGCAGCCGTAGAAGTATTCACGAGCTCAAGAGTGGGGCCCCAGGAGCAAGAAAACACGGGCCCATTTCATGTGTTAGTATCGGGGTTCTAGGCTGTGAATGAGTCAACTCGACTGATATTCACGTAAAATAAAAAAGAGGTTAATACGGGACTTCTGAAGCTCCGTTGGATTCACACAAGAAACTATCCAAAACACCCCGAGTATAATATATATTATAACTGTATAGTATACTTAATTAACTTGATTGACTAGTTATAACATGTCTTGATCGAAACCATAGATTGGAAAAGGTGTAGAATGAAGTCGAGTGAGTCGAGTAATATACGAGTCAAGATAATTGCAATCTTGGTACGAGTCAAGTTGGTTCGAGTAGATTGGGTTCGAGTTCATATTGGAGTTTAGATTTGAGTTAGGTTAGAGTTCGAGTTTAAGTTTTGGTTCAAGTTTGTATTCGAGTTCATGTCTTTTCATGTGAATTGATGTAAATTGTTAAAAATGTTATATTCGAGAGAAATCGGCAACTGCTGCACATGGACGACAGGATTTGTGTCTTTTTCTAAGAAAATTGCCATTTGATAACTCCGTTAAGTTGTCTAATCTGAATAGGCAAGCACTCACTTTCTACGGCTCCCTGAGGCTCAAGAGAAATGATACTACTTAAACCTATATTAATTCTAGAGAACTTAAAATATTGTTTGTATATCTCGAGGGTTTTTTATGAAAAATACTTTAATATAGTTTAAAAATAAACCTTAAGGGTGATTTATAATATTTAGGGTTTTCATGAACATCTATTTTAATTGTTGTGGTGTTTTGGTGAAAAAACCTAGCTTTTTGAAAGTTTATGGTATTTTTATGAAAAACTAGCTCTGTTGGAAACTTGTTGGTATTTTATTAAAAATTTTAATCTTTAATTTTAAAAGAAAATAGTTTCATAATATTTTTTTTACTGAAAATGTGAATTCATAGTTTTATATAATTTTTCCAAAATTTAATATTTATTTAGAAAAATTGTATTTCTTAAAAACCGTATTTTTTAATTTCCTTTCGAGACCGAATACTCCGTGAGGAGTTCTGTATCTCGCTCTACTGTCCCAAGGATGTGCGATAATCTGCACCATCCATTAGTGGGTCCCCTAACGAGGATTGTAGAGGCGTAATTGCCAAGGATTACAAAATACCGATTAAAAGAAACCCATTTTGAAAAGGGGTGGTATTTTAATGTAAAACCTATTTTTTAACTTAGCCATATGTTTAGAATACCGTGCTATACAACTATAGTATGCGTGTGGGGTAGGTCGTTACCCCGTGATTTTTTTTCTAAAGGTATTTTTAACAATTATTGAAATGAGGGTTATACTAAAGTTCATGGTATTTTAATGAAAAAAGTTTGTTATTTGAGTATTGAACATGAAATTTTGGTTACGTCAAAAGACAATAAATGTGAGTTTTGTTTTAAAAAGATATTAGGGTGATTATGTGACATATAGACCTATCAAACATGATAAAATATTTAAATGAGAAGGTTGTTACGTGTTAACTTTACTTTTGTCGATATTTTCTTAGAAGACGAATTGAGATGAGAGAAATGGAAAGAAGAGGGACTTACTTCTTTATATGGTTAACAAGTGGGAGAAGAAGCTTTCGGGTGTCATGGTGTCGTCGGAATGGCTTCGGTCGTCGACTTTGTCTTGCTACTCCACTTGGGTGCTTAACTCCACTTGATACTTAGAGAGCTTGAGAGAATTTTTGATAGAAATTTTAGAATGGGGAGAGCTAGGACATGTGCTGGTATTTATAGTGAAGAATTAGGGTTTGAAAATTAAAAATTTGGATTAAATGAATTAAAATGGTGTCAAATGGTGAATTGAAGAGTCTCTATTTGAATGTAGGAAAATCAAACAGTGCATGGGAGTTGAGGGGAGTTAAAGAGACGAGTGTGCAAAGCACGGGGGGATTTGGAGCTATATCGACCGTTGGCGTCGGCTATTTGGGAAGAATGGGCGGTCGGATTTTAAAGGCTTGCCTCGAGATTCGTGCCACGTGCATTAATTTGTGTTTACTCCTATTTGCACATGTTTGATTTTTCTGAAACTTTTCGTTTCTCCGTGAATTGAATGTGCAACTCTTGGGCTTCCGAAAAATTAAAAAGAAAAATCTAAAAATAATTGGGTCTGATGAGAATCGAACACACAGGCTATATCACAGCAATGTAGAGGCTTTACCAGTGAGCTACAAGTTGTTTCATGCTTTTATTAAACAAATTTAACGTATAACTCTTACATAGGCTATAATACCCTTTTCTATACAATAAAAAGAAATTTCTGTACGAGAATTTCAGAGTCGTTATATTCTACCCTCCTTATAAAAATTCCGTCCTCGAAATTTACCTTTATATAGAGACTAATTTTAAAAAAGGTAAGGGTATCGTGTACGCATATCTTCTTCTCGTTCCCATGTCGATTCTCCTAGCGAGTCTTTTCTCCACATTACCTGGACTAAGTTCACTTCCTTATTCCGTAAGGTTTTCACCTTTCAGTCCAGAATCTCAACCGGTTGTTGCTCGCAGGTCAGGTCAGTTTGTACCGTGAGCTTTGAGTGATCAAGAATATGGCTGGGGTCGCTCACGTATCATCTTAGCTGGGATATGTGGAATACGTTGTGCACTCCTTCCAATGAGGATGGTAGTGCCAAGCGATACACCACTTCACCTACTCGTTTGAGTATGTCGAACGGTCCTATGTATCATAAACTTAATTTACCCCTCTTGCCAAAACGTATCACTCCACTGTTTGGAGAGAACTTCAGGAACACATGGTCTCCAGGTTGGAACTCCAGACATCGACGCTATGCGTCTGCCTAATGCTTCTGTTGGTCCTGGGCTATGTGCATCTTTTCCCTAATCGTGTGAACCACATCTACAGTTGCCACGATCATTTTTGGTCCAAGGAGTTCACGATCTCCAACGTCATCCCAACTCAGCGGGGAACGACACTTCCATCCATAGAGTGCTGTGAAAGGTGCCATCCCAATGCTTGCCTGGTAACTGTTGTTCTATGAAAACTCCACAAGGTGTAAGTGATCTTCCCACAATCCTCCGAAGTCTAACATATAGTCTCTCAGCATATCTTTCAGAATCTGAATTGTTTGCTCGGACTGTCCGTCCGTTTGTAGATGGTACGCCCTGCTGAAATTCAGACTCGTTCCTAGGCTAGCTTACAGACTCTGCCAAAACTTTGATCGGAATCTTGTATCATGATCGGAGACGATACAAACAGGTACCCCATGTAATCTCAAGATCTCCTGCATGAGTTTATAGGTATTACGACAAGTAGGGTATATCTTGAAAATATAAATCTTAATTTAGATTTTTACTCACTTCTATGTACTTCCTTGTCAATGTCTCAGTTGACTGGCCAACTCTGAATAGAATAAAGTGAGCCGATTTGGTGAGTCGATCCACAATAACCCAAATCGCATCGTTACCCTTCATGCTGCGAGGGAGAGCAGTCACGAAGTCTATGGTGATGTGCTGCCATTTCCATTCTGGGATTGGTAACGACTGAAGTAGACTAGCAGTTCTGTGAAGTTCAGCCTTTATTTGCTGATATACTAGACACTTTGCTACACTCCTTGCTATTTCTCACTTCATTCCATGCTACCAATAATGTTGATGTAGATCCTTATACATCTTCGTGACACCGGAGTGTACAGAATAAGGAAAGCTGTGAGCTTCTTTCATCAACTCTTCTCGAACAAGTCCGACTGGCACACATAAACGGCTTTCATATCGCAAGGATCCATCTTTGTGGATGTGAAGTCGGTTTGAATTCCACTTTCTACTTGTTCTCGGATCTTTTGTATCTTGGCATCATTTGCTTGAGCTGCCTTGATCTGATTTACAAGAGTGGACTGGACTTGTAAGTTCATCAAATATGAAGCGTTACCTGACATAACTACTTCGATCTCCAATCCGTGCAATTCTTGCTGTAGCATCCATTGAGCGGTGAGGTTCATTACTAATAGTTGGCGACTAAGTGCATCAGGAACTACGTTCACCTTCCCAGGATGATATTGTAGGTTGATGTCGAAGTCCTCCATAATTTCTAGCTATCTTCTCTACCGCATGTTGAGTTCTTTATGAGTAAATACATACTTAAGACTTTTATGGTCGGTGTATATATCCACTCCTTCTCCCAAAAGGTAGTGGTACTAAATCTTGAGTGTGAAAACTATTGCTGCCAATTCCAGATCATGTGTTGATAGTTGCGTTAATGAACTTTTAATTGTCTTGATGCAAAAGCGACAACTTTTCCATGCTGGTGTAGAACACATCCCAATCCTTTACCGGATGCATCGAAATGCACATCGAATCCTCCAGATTGATTCGGTATTACAAGAATAGGAGCAGATCTTAATCTCGACTTGAGTTCTACAAAAACCTTCTCACATGCTTCTGACTACACGAATGCTTCATCTTTACGTGTGAGCTTGGTTAGGGGTGCTGCTGAAAGTCGGCCTTAACACCACCATGAGATTCTAGAGGCATCAAGCATGCCACATTTTAAATTTTCTAGGTGTTAAGTTAGACTAACAAGATCATTACTATAATTTTAGGGTTAATAGCTATGTGATGTGTATAACTTAAGAAAGTTTAAGGAGTTATACCCTATAGAATCAAGTCCTTCTCTTCTTAGGCTCCTTGTAGTAGTCCTCTTGACTCCTCTAGACTCCATTTCGAGTTGAACGAACCTCCTCGTAGATCTTTGCGTCGATGATGATCCACCCGAAGCTCACTAGGTCAACCTATCTCTTCACTAAACACTTTGATGAAGATAACATACTACATTTGATAGCTAGTCAAGTGTAGAATGATGAAGTAGGGGATTTGGAAGCTCACTTGTGATCTCACAAACTCAATGATTCACATCACATGTGAGGGTTTTGAGTTTGGAGATGAGGTGAAGAAAATTGTAGAGATCAAGAGAGCAAATGAGCAACTCAAGAAAAGCTAAGGCATGAACCATGAAGAAATGATAGTTAACTAAAATGGCTCTCTCTTTCCTCACTTATTCAAGTATGGAATAAAATGCAATTCTAAATTGCAACCATGCTTAGTGAGTCAAGAGTAATATAAAATCATATAAACCCATGCCTCAAACCTTACCACAAATATCTCTACAATTTACACCTCATTTTCTATTTTCTAAAAAATAGAAAAACATGCAATGCTTCATATATATATATATTTATATACATCAAATATACATTAATATATATATATATATATAAAGCAATTAGTGAGCTAATGATATTAGTTAAGATATAATTATATCACATATAATATATATCACATTATTAAATCAACACTTGATCTAATAATCCAGTTATATCATAAATAACCGACTAATATCATTAATCTGAATATCACATTATCAAACCAACACTTGATTCGATAATCCGGTTATATCACAAATAACATGACCGATAACATATAACTGCCAGATTACAATACGGTATCACATACTCGTATTTAATCAGGCCCACACACATATCACATATGTGTCCTACTTCATTTCGCTTGAACCAGAAAACTTCTGTGTGGGACTCTAAATACTCGTCAATACGCTACCAGTAGGGATGATCACATCAGTCACTTACAAGCCGTCAGCGGTACTAGCTGGATGTAACGGTTACCTGGGTATTGAGCGATATGAAGATCAACAAGCAAGCTCGTTCATACTCTTCATGAAGCCAATCAGTAACACTACCATACAGTCCGGTCTCTTCGTCTGATATGTCGCATATCATGTCTAGGGGTGGTAAACGTCAGCCCCCAGTAACATGATAAGTCATGCCGATGTCTGGCCTATAACGGTTTGAGAAACTAATGATAACTCTTATCAGTAAATCTCATCAGCAGCCCTGGCCAGGGACTTCCAGTTATAGTCAATCGAGTATAGCGCAACATCAACCCCCAATACCGGGAGAGAAAAACCCCCTCCTATCGCTCATTGCCTCCATATGACTCGGGACTGTATCCAAAATCCACCTGTTTGCACGACTCCTTTGAGCTGTGGTAGGGAGGAAATCAAAGCACAGTGGGAGCCATGCAAGACTCTGTGACGATCTCGGGTCTACAGACTAACCTGTACCAATGTCACCAGAGGACTGCTATATGATGATAGGTATACTACCACATAGGAGTCCTCTGTGAGTCCTGTTCGGTGTACCCATTCTCCAATGAGCACCTGTGTACAATCTTTGATGTCACACACCAATGGTTGTGGGATCAACCATCGCCCTCTAAGGGACAAGAAACGTACACACTAGTCTACTCTGGAATATAGATGCCCTGGTCTCGATATTCCCACGACTAGGAACTGATTAAAGGATGTACTTGTGGACCACCCTGGCCCCACTAGTATGATCTCATCATAATCCTGATAGTCAAGTACATATCCTAAGGGTTTTATCAACATGTGAGAGTAAGACAGTAAAGAATACCAATCAACATGTTAAGATAAAGAGTAACCAGATAGCATACTATCATGTCGAGCAAGAAAGTCCTCTATATATATAAGTCCAAGCATCCAGTATAATATACATCACATATACAATAATGGACTCTAGGGCATACATATAACCAGCAGCTGCGATCTTTGAGAATACTTCAATGAATCGTCGGTAGTATCCTGCTAATCCTAAGAAACTTCTTATATTTTTCACCGTCTTTAGTGTCGGCCACCCACTGACAGCTGAAACCTTAGCTTGATCCACAGAGATTCCTTTGCCTGAAATGATATGTCCGAGAAATCCGACTTGATTTAGCTAAAATTCACACTTGATGTACTTGGCGTAGAGCTGATGTTGTCGTAATGTCTTCAGGACAATCCGTAAGTGCTCGGCGTGCTCTTTCCGATTCTTTAAATACACCAGGATGTCGTCGATGAATATAACAACAAACATGTTTAAGTATTCTCAGAAAACTTAGTTCATCAGGTTCATAAAGATAGCAGGTGCATTGGTCACTCCAAATGTCATTACGAGATATTCATAATGGCCATAACGAGTCCTAAATGCCGTCTTCGGAATGTCGAACTCTTTGACCCTCACCTGATGGTAACCCGAATAAAGTTCTAGTTTTGAAAAGACACAAGATCCACTTAATCGGTCGAAAAGGTTATCAATGCGCGGTAGTGGATACTTGTTCTTAATTGTCACTTCGTTCAGAGCTCGATAATCTACACACATCCAGTAGGAACCTTCATTCTTCTTCACTAGCAACACCGGAGATCCCCAACTTGAAGTACTGGGTCGGATCCAACCTTTCTTCAGTAGTTCGTCCAACTGAATGTGGATCTCCTTCAATCCTTCCGGACTCAATCGGTACAGAGATTTTATTACTGGTTGTGCGCCGGGTTTTAAATCGATACTGAATTCAAGAGCTCGATCGGGAGGCAAACCTGATATATCTTCCGGGAATACATACTTGAACTCTCGAACTAGCTCTGGCTTTGATTCTTCCACTTGCAATGCTGCAATCTCTTCCTTCTTTGGTTTTGCTCGGTAGATGCTAGGCTCCAAGGTACGGTCTCCACTTTTAAAGTAGAACACTGGATGATCTGGTATTTCAAACACTGCCCTCCTTTAGTGACAATTGATGGTAGCGAAGAAGGTTCCCAGCCAGTCTGATTGGTAGCGGAAACGCGATACGTTTATATGATATGCGTTCTACTTAGTTCTCTACTTACCGCAATTAAGACGGTGTCGCTTTTCAGCTAGCCGGTTGAGCACGGGTCGATTCACAAGGAGATGGTATTATGTCTGTTCGTGTTTTAGACGAGTCAATGAAAGAATGTATATATGTGTTCAATTCTATCCTAAGTGTTTGTATGTATATTCAAGTAAGCTTGTTAGGGTTAAGGTTGGTTAGTAGAGTTAGAATTAGCCTTGTACTTGTCTTTTTCCATTCTTAAAACGATGTTGGGATAATCGAAAGTAGCGGGGATTAGGAGGACATAGGAATGGGATTTGCGAGTTTAAGCAAGTTTTCCAACGCCAAATCCATTCCTAGTGCCCCTTGTCCGTTCGCTAAATGCGCTTATTTCCAACCCTAGGCCAAACACCCGCAGCTATGTATCCAATTAAGTCACAACTACATGTCACGTTGTAGTGCGCTTAAAGGACTTCTCGACTTAGGTCGTGGCTATATATCACGTATAGTGCGCCTAAGTGAGCGGGTTGCGTTTGTTTGGTCTAGGTTCGTTTTAGGATGTTTGGCGAAGAGAAGCACAAGGGATATTTCCGTCTCTCATACTAACCTTCCTTAGCCCCTAACAAGTATGGAAATTATTCACACATGAAAATGAAAAGAAAACAAATCAAGAAAGAAGCAAAGAAAGAAAGGAAAAATACGGTTTTATAAGCTAACTACTTGGGTCCTCACCTAAGTAAGGAACTCCGTCGAATATCATGGCTTGAAAATAATACGGATAAGAAGGGAAGGAAAATAAAACAAGCAAAGAAATATAAAAAACTACTTAACAACAAGAGACAAAATTACACTTAGGTATTAAAATTACAATACAAGAATTAAAAGATACAAGTTAAATAAAAACCCTTATCTTCATTGATTTTCCACTAAAGAGCTCTGACTATACTTTAATAGAGAAAAGATGAAGAGGAAGAAGAAGATACAAACCAACCTAGACTAAAATCTAACTAAAAAGAAGCATCCATTACAATGGCTCAAACTGGAGTATTTATAGGCAGAGAGATGAAGCCCTAGACCCATATTTTGAGCCCAAATGAAGTTACAAATTTACCCCCAAACTCTTATCTGACGCCGAGTTGACTCGGCCGCGGAACCGTCGCCTAAGTAGCCAATTGGCCGTGGTTACGCGGCTTATGGAGGAATTGGGATGCCGTTTTTCTAGGGTTATCTCGTGTTGCATTCTTCTGTTGTTCTGCATGTCCCAAATTGAAAAATGCTTCCAAAGTTTCTTCAGATTTGCAATAGTCCAAAATGGCTTCACTTTTAATTTATTTGACCTTATCTCTTTCGAGCTCCACGCACCCATTGAATCTTTTGCTGCCCCTCTCGTACTTTGTGCTTGTCCAAGACACGAATGACCACTGTTATTTGTCTTGTCTCTTGAACTGGTAAGCGGCACTTGACGGATACGGACGACCGGAATCCGGCTTTTATCTGTTTGTGGCAGATGTTCTGGATTTTGGCGTAACTGTGGAGATTTTGTATGATTTGCGTTATTTTGGACTAGGAACCTGTAACCTGTAAATATGTAGCAAACAAGGATCAAAAAGCACCTGCCTATAAACAAACGAGCACAAGAATGGGCGGTATTAAATGCAATATTCTGGTATGAACATATACCCCCAAACTTAACTTTTGCTCGTCCCGAGCAAAACCAATTATTCACAAAAAGTCCTAACCTCACTTTTGTAGGGAATGTGATTGCACTGAGCTCAAGCAACTAGCCGTTAAACCTCTAGGTGTCTCTAATAGGAGGAGTGTTGTCTCCAGTGGATACCATCCACAAAATCCTGTCAAGCTAGTTTCACAAGTTAACGTTGATTCTACTCCTATAGTTTAGTATCTAAGTTAGAAACTCTATCATCCTAAATTAGAAATATCCAACCCTTATGTTTCACACCTCCTATTTATTCAACATCAGATCCTATACGTTTTACAGTTTAGAAAGTTCTCAGTTTTTCTTGAGTCTTCCTTCTAAAGCGCAGTCTCCAATCCGGAATTTTTATCAACTTTACGGAAAACATAAGTCTTATTTTTTATTCCTATCTTTCCTCCAAATATCGATCGTATACCTCCACGTGTGTGTAAATTTTCACCCCTACACTTAAGAATTCAATTCAAGCTATAGTACCCTTGCCTTAATACCTAATACTACTTTTCGTTAAAGATGGACGGATTTTGCTCACATACCTTTCATGCGACTATTAATACTTCTCGAGGCACTAACAACCGATTACTGAATGTGTGAGCTTAAAGCGTAAATAGCAGTTTCCAGGTCTTGACTTTATTTATTTTTTTCTTTTTCTTTTTTTTCTTCATTTTTCTTTTTCTTTCTTTATTTTTCTTTTTCAAGACCGGATATATTTTTCAATGACGCTCTTTTGGTGGTTAGCTTTAAATACCGTTTTTTCTTTCATACCAGGTTTTCAGGCAAGAGTATTTCTAGGTATCCTATACTATCCCAAGTTTCAAGATGCGTGTATGTGCAGTTTGTAGGGTATATACTTTCTAAATTTGGACTCAAGAATAGAAACCATTTTTCAGACTTGTCCTTCAGTAAAACTCTCAATACTTTCCCTTCATCTCGACTTAACTCAAGAACTGAACTCAAGATTACTTACTTCTATAAAAAAAACTGTAAGGACGTATAATTACCAAGGTTAAATAGAAAGAGCATTATTTTTAGGGTTTTCAATTCCTAAGCCTACAATTTAGTTATTTCTAACGTATCAACTAAACTTTCGGAATAAAAATCTAAGTTACTATATTAGCTAACTTGATGACAAAGTTTTTATATTCTTGTAAATTTTTTTATTTTTATGGTTTTTTTTAAAAGTATGCAAATGCAGAATATACAAATGAATGTGAAGGAAGAAAGCTTACCGAGCACACCCCTAAATTTAAACTTGATAGTGCCCTCACTGTCAGGCTACACCGAGAGGGTCAAAATTGTCGGTGCTTCCTAAAAGAAATATATACAAAACAAACCAAGAATATATACACAAAAAAGTTCCCCCCAGACTTAAGTGAAATAGTATTTCCACTGTTTAAGCGGTGAAGTTCAGGATTAGGGGGAAAGAGAACAGTATCAATTTATACAAGACCTTACACAGGCCAAAAGTGAGCACCAACTATTCAGAAATTTTATCGGGATAAGGCCCGGGCTGGTGAAAGAATGCGGAGAGGAAAGAAATGGAGAATACGCGAGACCGTATGCGGATAGAAGCGGGATATGGTCTCGGTGGAGAAGAATGGCGGAAGGGTGAAAGGAGTGGAATACGAACTTGATGGTGGAAAGGGAGTGAATAAATTAGTACAATTTATGATGAACGATGTGTAAAAAGCGGTACTAATCTATTAACTCGTCGAGAAATGGGGTCAAATCCCTCAAGATTCGTGAGAAAATATGGGTAGACTAAACATGGTAAAACAGACAAAGGATGTGAAAGTGATACGGTTTCTTACGAGGTCGGAACGATGGAAAGGATGGAAGGGAGTGATCGAGGAAATGTATTAGTTAAAGGTTCAGGAGGGCGTACACAGTCAATGAAAGGTATAGGATGAATTGGAAAATCCGACTTATCAAGTAAAACTGTTTCATCCTCAAAATTCTCCTTAAAAATTCGCTCATCCATGCATTTATCATCAATATCTAGACGCATATGATGTTCGGGAAAAACAGCTAATGACTCGGGATGATGTCCATATGGAAGTGAAAGTAAATAATGAATTAGTGAGAAAAACTCATCCAAAACTGTAGGTTCATCATCCAAAATATTCCTAGCATCAATATTCTCAATCAAGTAAAAATCAAATTTCTCAGACACCTCATCAAAAGCATGGATTTTTATCAATTGTGGTTCTAAGATGGAGGTATAGAGGTCAAAAGATTTGGGTGTGGTTTCACTTGACATGGTCCCTTCACAATCGAGTAAATCAAACACTACAAAGTTGCACAACTCATTAAACATTCTATCTTCAATTGGTAAATCATTTGGGACACTTGATAGAAATTCAAAACCGGAGTTATGAGATTCAATTTGCAATGGGTAGGTTTGATTTGGAAGGGTGTACTGCTTACTCTCACCGCTCAAATTCTCAATTTGTCCTACCGTCTCATCATACATTGGAAAATTTAGAGCTAGTTGGAAACTAGCTACCGAGTCTCTAGGTTATATGAGGGCGGCCATGGACGCATTCAAATCCATCATCTGCTGGCATGACGCTACCCAAAAATTTTCTAATGCCTATTCCAAACTAGACATGGGTTGTGAAGGGGTTTCAGTAAAAGATCCAAAGTTGTTTGGATACTGGAAACTCCCAAATGGCTGTTCAGAAGCAATGTCTAGGGAAGGTGCAAAAGTTGGGTAGGATGGATAGGAATTGAATGGTTGGACAGGGTTAAGATCAATGTTATGATAAGAAAGTGAATGGAATTGTTGATCAAAAGAATTGGAAGTGGTGAAAGGAGTGAAAGATCGGCTACGGGATTGTTCAATACGTTCAACAATAGACATAGGCCTTGGAGTTACAACAGGACTCTCAAAAGGGGTATCAACGTAAGAAGGTGGTGGAGGTTGAAACGGTTGATACAAAGTGGATTGCGGAGTCCAATTGGTTGTCCTATATGCATCTATCCGATCTTTCAAAGAAATGGAGGAATCGTTCGAAGTTCGACCAAAGCAATAACCGTAAGAAGTAATGTCTGGTTGGGGATACCAAAGTTCGGCAAGAGTTTTTCTAGGTGGGGTACCCATGATATGAAGAGATGAAAAAAGAAGAGAAAAAAGAATATGTTTTTTTTTGTTTTTTTATTAGTTGATTATCAACAAAAGAATGAAATATACACACAAAAAGAATCTGGACAAAACAATCACGACACAATACCACACACCTAATTGGTCTAGGGTTCACCTAGGTCAACTAGACCTGCTCAAGAATTTGATTGTCAAAGTAAAAATGTGTCGAGAAACGGGCTCAAGATATACTGATCACGAGGCCAGGTAAGTGCAGATATAAGGAGAGGTTTTCCGACGCTTTCGCGAAGGCCCTTAGTTAGATAACTCTTTCTCTTTTGGCGGTCTCGCCGTGAACACTTTCCTAGACACCCCGTGAATGATATACCGTTAAGCAGTGTTCTAAACACAGTTAACTTCTCCTAATGAGCACGAAGTCCTTAAAGGCATAAAGTCTAGTTTCTTTTAAAATTTGTGCGGATAAACGTTATGCTCAATTCGTGATTTGTGGGCCACGAAAAAGGTGATAAAATCCTTTACCATATGTTGTGGGGTTCGCTTGCCCTTAAGTCCGTATTAATGGATGCAATGCACAAATCAATGAAAAAGTTATTCAAATTATCAAACAACCGTTTTTTTATGTTTATGCATAGTACTGCAACAAATACGGGTTAGTCGCTTTTAGCGTTTGACAACGAATTTGCAAAGAATCCTGCAAAGATAGTATATTGGATGTATCGGATTTGAGAAGAAGGTGTTAGTAAAGTACGTAACGATAAGTTTGCGGGTTAAGAAACCCTTGTTGAATTGAATCCGGCTAGCTTGAAACGTTCGCTTGCGCGGGTCAAACTATCAGGATTTTTGGCACTGTACTTCGCAATCACCATAGCTTTGAATGTACACTTTCTCCACACGATCGCAGTTCGCAAATCCATAAAAATCTGAAAATATTGAAAATACGGATTTTAGTGCGGAAAAGCGATATGAATGCCCAAATACCTGCACACTAAAATTTATAAAAAACAAACAATACAATTGGGCCAAAATTAGAACATTGGAGCGGGGAACAAAATTTTGGAGCCAAAGGAGGTGGTAGGGCCGGCGAGCTCGGATTTTATAGGGGTGTCGCCGGTTCAATTAGGGAATTTGGGCTCCAAACTTCTTCTGTGATCTCACTGTTCTACTAGTGTCTTACTGGTATTGTTTATCTTTTCTGTTCATATCCAGAGTGCTAGCAAGTCAGAAATCCAGAGAGCAAAAATGTTAGGAATGTTAGTTTTTGTTTTGGTTTTAAAATTTTGAAATTTTTATTTTGTTTTTAGAAAAGTGTTAGATGGTATTAACAAGATTAACCCAAAATAATAAGAATAAAAACGTTACCGTCTCTCCGACAACGATGCCATTTGATTGGTAGCGGAAACACGATACATTTTTATGATATGCGTTCTACTCAGTTCTCTACTTACCGCAATCAAGACGGTGTCGCTTTGCAGCTAGCCGGTTGAGTACGGGTCGATCCACAGGGAGATGATAGTATGTCCGTTCGTGTTTTAGATGAGTCAATGAAAGAATGTATATATGTGTTCAATTCTATCCTAAGTGTTTGTATGTATATTCAAGTAAGTTTGTTAGGGTTAAGATTGGTTAGTAGACTTAGGATTAGTATTGCACTTGTCTTTTGCCATTCTTAAAACGATGTTGGGATAATCGAAAGTAGCGGGGATTAGGAGGACATAGGAATGGGATTTTCGAGTTTAAGCAAGCTTTCCAACACCAAATCCATTCCTAGTGCCCCTTGTCCAAATGCGCTTATTTCCAACCTTAGGCCAAACACCCGCAACCATGTATCTAATTAAGTCACAACTATATGTCACGTTGTAGTGCACTTAAAGGACCTCTTGACTTAGGTCGTGGCTATATGTCACGTATAGCGCGCCTAAGTGAGGGGGTTGCGTTTGTTTGGTCTAGGTTCGTTTTAGGATATTTGGTGAAGAGAAGCACAAAGGATTTTTCTGTCCTTCATACTAACCTTCCTTAGCCCCTAACAAGTATGGAAATTATTCACACATGAAAATGAAAAGAAAACAGAGCAAGAAAGAAGCAAAGAAAGAAAGGAAAAATACGGTTTTACAAGCTAACTACTTGAGTCCTCACCTAAGTAAGGAACTCCGTCGAGTATCATGGCTTGAAAATAATACGGATAAGAAGGGAAGGAAAATAAAACAAGCAAAGAAATATAAAAAACTACTTAACAACAAGAGACAAAATTACACTTAGGTATTAAAATTACAATACAAGAATTAAAAGATACAAGTTAAATAAAAACCCTTATCTTCATTGATTTTCCACTAAAGAGCTCTGACTACACTTTAATAGAGAATAGATGAAGAGGAAGAAGAAGATACAAACCAACCTAGGCTAAAATCTAACTAAAAAGAAGCATCCATTACAATGGCTCAAACTGGAGTATTTATAGGCAGAGAGATGAAGCCCTAGACCCATATTTTGAGCCCAAATGAAGTTACAAATTTACCCCCAAACTCCTATCTGACGCCGAGTTAACTCGGCCGCGGAACCGTCGCATAAGTAGCCAATTGGCCGTGGTTACGCGGCTTATGGAGGAATTGGGATACCGTTTTTCTAGGGTTATCTCGTGTTGCATTCTTCTGTTGTTCTGCATGTCCCAAATTGAAAAATGCTTCCAAAGTTTCTTCAGATTTGCAATAGTCCAAAATGGCTTCACTTTTAATTTATTTGACCTTATCTCTTTCGAGCTCCACGCACCCATTGAATCTTGTGCTGCCCCTCTCGTACTTTGTGCTTGTCCAAGACACGAATGACCATTGTTATTTGTCTTGTCTCTTGAACTGGTAAGCGGCACTGGACGGATACGGATGACCGGAATCCGGCTTTTATCTGTTTGTGGCAGATGTTCTGGATTTTGGCGTAACTGTGGAGAGTTTGTATGATTTGCGTTATTTTGGACTAGGAACCTGTAACCTGTAAATATGTAGCAAATACGGATCAAAAAGTACCTGTCTATAAACAAACGAGCAGAAGAATGGGCGGTATTAAATGCAATATTTTGGTATGAACACACTCCATACCCAAGACTACGTCGAAGTTCGGTATGTCCAGCACCTTGTAGTCCGTATAGAATTCTCGACTGCAGACGACCATTGGACATAGATCGTATCCCAAAGTTGCTTTCAGAACGCCGTTCCCTGAACTGACATTCCAGCTGGATACGAGCAGTTTAACTGGGATCGCATGAGTTCGGACGAACCGTTGCGACATAAGGCATTGTGATGCCTCAGTGTCAAAGAGCGCTAGTGCAAGTAGGGAGGCTACTAAGATTGTACGTAAGTCACGTGGGATAGGTTATCACTGGTAAATCTCTTAACTCCGGGTGCTTCGGCTTCGGGGTGGTGCATAAGGATAGCAGTCTGCTTCTGCTGACCCTCCAATAGACTCTTGATAGCCTTAAGCAGTACCGTTTTCTTATTGATAGGAGTTGCAACGGTAGGTGGTGGTGGTAGTGTAGGCGGTGGAGTATTGCCATTGACGTTTGTGCTGGTATTGTTCGGAGATTCCATCACCTTGATATAAAAGATTGGTTAGGATAAATTCAAGGAATTTAAAATGCAAAGAATGTAAATGTTTGTTGAATTCATTAATTCTTGTGGTATATTGTTTACGACTTCATGCAGAACTGACCTGCATGGCCCACCAACAAAAACCTATCACGCCCCGCTTCCCAGTAGACGGAAACGGTAACGTGGCAAGCCCTCGGCATATTTATCCAGAAAAGGTCATTCCCTAAATAAATATACTAAGTATATTGAAACAGTAATACACAATACAAGAATAAATGGAGACTGTAAAATTTTTCAACAAACATCTTTATTTACATTCAACTTCCAATACTTACAAATACATGAGTTTATGCTGGAAAGTAAATACAATAAGGAAAATGCCTAAACAAATGGTATACATAAACTGAAAAAAGTGAAGGTAGGCTAATCCTGTAGAGCAATCCTATTGTAGACCTTCTCGGTGGACTCCACTTCCTCCGTCTCGACTGTATCTGATGAACATTCCAAGAGAAGAAAAGTGGGTGGAATGCCCGTCAGCGAACTGGCGCTCGGTAAGTCCCAAAGATAAGTAAAAGTAAAGAAAATGACAAATATAGAATATATAGATGACAAGTAAGAGTATATGTTCATGGGTGAATATGTACTATAGGTCTCTATATGGTCACTTTATTAACGTTACGTTCCAAGTGTGAATGTCAACGCAGCCGTAGAAGTATTCACGAGCTCAAGAGTGGGGCCCTAGGAGTAAGAAAACACGGGTCCATTTCATGTGTTAGTATCGGGGCTCTAGGTCGTGAATGAGTCAACCGGACTGATATTCAAGTAAAATAAAAAAGAGAGGTTAATACGGGACTCCTGAAGCTCCGTTGGATTCACACAAGAAACTATCCCAAACACCCCAAGTATAATATATATTATAACTATATAGTATACTTAATTAACTTGATTGACTGGTTATAACATGTCTTGATTGAAACCATAGATTGCAAAAGGTGTAGAATAAAGTCGGGTGAGTCGAGTAATATACAAGTCATGACAATTACAATCTTGGTACGAGTCAAGTTGTTTCGAGTAGATTGGGTTCGATTTCAGATTCGAGTTGGGTTAGAATTCGAGTTTAGGTTTAGATTCGACTTTAGATTCGAGTTCATGCCTTTTTATGTGAATTGATGTAAATTGTTAAAAATGTTATGTTCGGGAGAAATTGGCAACTGCTGTACATGGACGGCAGGATTTGTGTCTTTTTCCAAGAAAATTGCCATTTGATAATTCCGTTAAGTCGTCTAACCTGAATAGGAAAGCACTTACTTTCTTCGGCTCTCCGAAGCTCAATATAAATGATACCGCTTAAACCTATATTAATTCTAGAGTCCTTAAAATATTGTTTGCATATCTCGAGGGGGTTTTATGAAAAATACTTTAATATAGTTTTAAAATAAAGCTCGAGGGTTATTTATAATATTTAGGGTTTTCATGAACATGTATTTTAATTGTTGTGGTGTTTTGATGATAAAACCCAGCTTTTTGAAAGTTTATGGTATTTTTATGAAAAACTTGCTCTTTTGGAAACTTGTTGGTATTTTATTAAAAATTTTAATCTTTCATTTTAAAAGAAAATAGTTTCATAATATATTTTTATTGAAAATGCAAATTCATGGTTTTATATAATTTTTCCAAAATTTAATATTTATTTAGAACAATCGTATTTTTTGAAAACCGTATTTTTTAATTTCCTTTTGAGACTGAATACTCCATAAGGAGTTCTGCATCTCGCTCTACTGTCCCAAGGATGTGCTATAATCCGCACCATCCATTAGCGGGTCCCCTAACGAGAGTTGTAAAGGCATAATTTCCAAGAATTACAAAATACAGATTAAAAGAAACCCGTTTTGAAAAGGGGTGATATTTTAATATAAAACCTATTCTTTAACTTAGCCATATATTTAGAATACCGTGCAATACAACCATAGTGTGCATGTGGGGTAGGTCGTTACCCCGTGAAGTTTTCCTAAAGGTATTTTTAACAATTATTGAAATGAGAGTTATACTAAAATTCATGGTATTTTAATGGAAAAAGTTTTTTATTTGAGTATTGAACATGAAATTTTGGTTACATCAAAAGACAATAGATGTGAGTTTTGTTTTAAAAAGATATTTGGGTGATTATGTGACATATAAACCTATCAAACATGATAAAATATTTAAATGAGAAGGTTGTTACGTGTTAACTCCACTTTTGTCGATATTTTCTTAGAAGACGAATTGAGATGAGAGAAAGGGAGAGAAGAGAGAAAGGGAGAGAAGAGGGACTTACTAGTTTAGATTGTTAACAAGAGGGAGAAGAAGCTTTCGGGTGTCATGGTGTCATCGGAAATGCTTCAGTCGTCGAGTTTGTCTTGCTACTCCACTTGGGTGCTTAACTCCACTTGATACTTAGAGAGTTTGAAAGAATTTTTGATAGAAATTTTAGAATGGTGGAGAGGTAGGGCATGTAGTGGTATTTATAGTGAAGAATTAGGGTTTAGGAATTAAAAATTTGGATGCAATGAATTAAAATGGTGTTAAGTGGTGAATTGAAGAGTCTATGTTTGAATGTAGGAAAATCAAACTGTGCAGGAGAGTAGAGGGAAGTTGAAGAGACGAGTGTGCAAAGCACGTGGGGATTTGGGGCTATCGACCGTCGGTGTCGACCATTTGGGAAGAATGGGCAGTCGGATTTTAAAGGCTTGCCTCGAGATTCGTGCCACGTGCATTAATCTGTGTTTACTCCTATTTGCACATGTTTGATTTTTCTGAAACTTTTTATTTCTCCGTGAACTGCACGTGCAACTCTTGGGCTTTCGAAAAATTAAAAAGAAAAATCTAAAAATAATTGGGTCTGATAAGAATCGAACACACAGGCTATGTTACAGCAGTGCAGAGGCTTTATCAACGAGCTACAAGTTGTTTCTTACTTTTATTAAACAAATTTAACTTATAACTCTTACACAGGCTGTAATACCCTTTTATGTACAATAACAAGAAATTTCTGTACAGGAATTTCAGAGTCGTTACACTTGGCTTCACATCTTCAAGGCCAAACTTGTTGATGAGATCCTTTGTGTAAGCTTGATTTATGAAGATGCCATCCTTGAGTTGCTTGAATTGAAGTCCAAGAAAATAATCGAGTTTACCCATTATGCTCATTTCAAATTATTTTTGCATGCTATGGGCAAATTCCTTGCATAAAGATTCATTAGTGGATTCAAAAATAATATCATCTACACAAATTTGTACAAGCAAAATCTCATCATTTTTCTTTTTGATAAAAAGTGTGGTGTCAATCTTGCCCTTTGAAAAACCCTTTTCAAGTAGAAATGTGCATGGTCTAGCATACCAAGCTCTATGAGCTTGTTTCAAACCATACAAAGATTTATGCAACTTGTAAACATGATTAGGCTATTTGAAATCTTGAAAACCAGGCGGTTGTTCCACAAAAACTTCCTCCTTAAGAACACGATTCAAAAAATCACTTTTAACATCCATTTGATAGACTTTGAAAATTTTAAAATATGCATATGAGAGTAAAATTTGAATGGCTTCTAATCTAGCTACCGGAGCTGTAGGGTTGCTAGGCACGCGCACAAGGGTCTACGAGGCATCAACCATGGCCGATTAAAATTTTAGCCGTGCCGAACAACCCAAAGCCGGATCATTAAACTAGGGTTTGGGCGAAAACAAGTATGTTAAACTCTTTAACACTAAGTGAGAGGGATTACAACCTTTGTAGATCCGGTCCTTCACTTCTAAAGCTCCGTGTTGAAGTCCCTTCGCTGCGATCATCATGTTCCGGACTCTCGAGAGCTTCCACGAAGAGAAAGATGCAATCTTGCTTCCGATCTTCGATACAAAGATGATTTACCTTGAAGTTTCGATAACACAAGCTAACACTCATAATATGAAGTGAACACCCTCATCTAAATGGCAAGGATAGATGAGGATGATGAAGTAGGATTTTTGCTCTCATTTGTTTTCTTATTCTCACTTATTTTTCATCACAAAAGCAAAGCAAGAAAGCTTTGCAAAAGAGGAAGAAGAAAAAGAATAGTGATCCAATCCTTTTGTGATGAATAATGAAAATGTGATGATGATTAATCTTGCAACCATGGTCAAGGATGACTCATGTAGAGATTTAACTAGGGCTAGGGTTTGGGTTGTGTTAAGAATGAGTCACACATAAATATCAAGCATAATATCTCATTCAAGACAAAAGAAAAGCTTCTAGAATCTACTAGAAGTCTTAACCCTAATCCAAACCCTAATCATGTTTAAACTCCACAAAACATGTTGCATTAATAACCATATCATGTTACAATATTATATATCACATATATAATATTTATCGTAACAAAATAAAATAATACAATTAACATATATCGCATATATATCAATGTATTACCCGAGTGAGAAAAAGAATCTTTTAGTGAGCTAATATTAGTTAATGTAATTTAATATATCATATATATTATTATACATTAAATTATCGAATCAACACTTGATCCGACAATCCGGCTATATCGCATATAACCGACTAATATTTATCCGTACCGATTCATCGCATCAACATTTGATCCGATGATCCGGCTGATATCAAATATCGCGAGAATAGAATACGGTATCTCATATCGCATTATCCTCGGTCCTGCACATATCACATATGTGCCCCTACTCCGTTTTGCTTGAGCCAAGAAACCTCTGTGTAGGACTCTAAAAAATCGTCAATACGCCGGCAGTAGGTGATGATCATATCAAACACCCGCAAGCTGCAAGCGGTCAGCTAAACGTAACAGCCACCCAGGTATTGAGCGCTCAGAAGATCAACAAGCAAGCCTGTATATTCTCCTGTGAATCCAAACAGTAACACTCCCGTACAGTCCGGTCTCGTCGTCTGATATGTCGCATATCTTGCCTAAGGGTGGTAAATGTCAGACCCCAGTAGCTTGATAAGTCGTGTCGATATGAGGTCTATAACAGTTCGAGAAACTACTGATAACACTTACCACTAGATCTCAGCAACCCTGGCCAGGGATTTCCGGTTATAGCCAATCGAACACAGCACAACATCAACTCCCTATACCGGAAGAGACGAATCCCCTCCTATCGCTCATTGCCTCCATGTAATTCGGGACTGTATCCAAAAGCCACCTTTTTGCACACCCTCTTGGACATGGTATGATGGAAATCCAAGCACAGTGAGAATCACACAAGACTCTATGACGATCTCGGGTCAACAGACTACTCTGTACTAGTGTCACTGGAGAACTGCCATCTGACGTGAGGTATAATACCATCTGGGAGTTCTCGGCGAGTCTGTCCAGTGTACCCAGTCTCCACTGAGCACCCGTACACCATCCTTGATGTCAAACACCGATGGATATGGGATCATCCATCGCCTATCATATGGGTCAAGATGCGTATACCCTAGTCTACTCTGGTGTATCGATGCCCTGTCTCGATACACCCTCGACTAGGAACAATTATAGGATGTACTCATCGACTACCGTGGCCCCACTAGTATGATCTCATCATAGTCCCAGTAGTCGAGTACATTTCCTAAGGGCTTTATCAACATGTAACATAGAGACAATCAGAGTGCATGTTAAGATAAAGGACAACCAGATAGCATACTATCATGTCGAGCAAGAAAGTCCTCCCTATATATGTCTAAGCATCCATTACAATATACATCATATGTACAGTAATGGCCTCTAGGGCATACATATTACTAACAATCTCCCGCTTGCACTAGGGCCATCTGTTGTGGTATCACATACCCAACAATTAGCTGTGGTTAAAGTATCTCATACTCAACCATCCCATAAAAGTCTCTACTGGGAAAAATGCCTTTGTGAGTGGATCCGTGCTGTTGTCCTCTGTGTCTGCTCTCCTAACCTCGATCTCCCTGGAGATCAACCATCTCCATGATCAGGTGATACTGCCTAAGAATTATATCTGGATTTCTGATGGGACGGGCGTTCCTTGGCATAAGCCACAGCTCCATTGTTTCACAATGGTAGGAACGAAGTTCATCTCATGAACTTATATGTATCCAGACTGCCTCTTTGGTAGCATCTTTGGTAGCATCTTTGGTAACGATGTATCTTGCCTTTAATCGTCTAGTATGTCACGGTATCTAGCTTGGAACTCTTCCAACATACCGTCCCTCCACTGAGGGTAAAGACAATGCCTGCGACTGACATTCAGTCGTTCTTATCACCCTGGAACCTTTCCAGTGATTCTCCCCAGGATCGATTGATACCATCTCACTACAACTAGTAAGAATTCTAACATCCAATTAGATCTATCTCATAGATCCAAAACCCAGGATTTAGGAGGTGTCATTTTGATCCTATATGGAGAATCCTTGTGATAAGCGGAGATTGACCGAGCGTAGCATAGGAAAATCCTTCCCTATCAAGAGTATGTCATCCACGTACTCTACGAGGATCATCACCATACTCCCTACTACCTTTTTGTATATACAAGGTTCATCTACCATTTTGATGAAGTCAAACTCTTTGACTACCACATCAAAACAGATGTTCCAACTCCGCGATGCCTGCTTTATCCTATAAAGCATCTTGCACACGTTTCCGCTGCCCCACTGTCTACGAAGCCGTCTGGCTGTGTACTTATAGACACTCTCTTCTAAAACATCATTTAGAAAAGCAGTCATGACACCCAACCGCCAGATATCGTAGTCATGGTATGTAGCCGTGGCAAGTAGGATCTGGATGGACTTAAGCATAGCTTTGAAAGTCTCAACTTTTCCATGTACACCAAGTAATCTTCTCAAGATATACTCGCTCCTGATGGGAATTTAACCCTTCAGATAAAGCAACTAAAGTCCATACTTTGTTGGTGTATAAGGATTCCATCTCAGATCGCTAAGCATCCAGCCATTCTTACAGAGTCTCACTCCTGATGGCCAGCTCGAAACTAGTTGGGTCATCATCTCATGATACAATCCTCGCTCCCACTGTCATAGAGAAACCGAAGTATCTCTCAGGTGGGTGAGGGACCCTACTAGATCGGCGGAGAGGCTGAGGTTCGTTGGTTACTATTGAATCTTTTGGTTCTACCAAATCATTTGCTGTAGTTTGTATAGCTGGAACTCCTTCCAGTTCTACCTCATGTCCAATAATTTCTTCACAAGAAATTCCTTTTCACAAAGGTGGCATGTTGAGAAACAAAACATCTTTTGTTCCTCGGTTAGGTAGAAGATATTCCCTTGCGTATGCTTGGGATATACAACAAACTTCCACAGATCTGACTTTGCCTCGAGCTTGTCCGGATTTTGCTTTTAGACATAGGCCGGACAACCCCAAATCTTAACAAACTTAACATATGGGCTCTTCCCATTCCATATCACATATGAAGTGGTAGGCAACTGATTTGATTAGAACCCTATTCAATAGGTATGCAGCTTCTCAAGTGCATAACTCCCAAAAGGAAATAAGAAACTCAGTAGTACTCATCATAGAGCGCACCATATCAAATAGGGTGTGATCGCTCCGCCCCGATACATCGACGTGCTGTGGTGTATACGGAGGAGTAATGCTGAGAGAGAATCTCATTCTCTTTTAGAATAGTCCAGAAATTTCGTGCTCTAGTATTCTCCTCCTTGATCTCATCAAAGGACATAATACTTATACCCGTTTTTGGTTCTCTACTTCTAACTTATATTCTGTGAATATCTCAAAAGCTTCGGACTTGTGTTTCAACAGGAACATATGTCTGAATCTTGAGAGATCATCAGTGAATGTAATGAAGTACAAAGAACCAGTCTTGGCATGTGTAGACAGGGGACCTTCATACATCAGCATGTATCAATCCCAAGAGTTCACTAACTCTTTCTCTGTTTCCAATAAACAGAGCTGTGGTCATCTTATCTTTGTGACATGACCGGTAAGTTTCACAAGATGTAAATTCAAACTAATTTAAATATGCATCTTTATGTAACTTCAGCTAGTCGGGTCGTATTGATATGACCTAGTCTACAATGCCTCAAGAAAGATTCGTTCATTTCTGAACTCTTCCTCTTGTGTGTGTTCTGTATAGTAAGAATTATAGTTTGATTTAGAACGTCAATGCTTTTAGATAACGTGCCTGAACCGATCAACTCTTGATATAGGAAATGTTCAAAACATTATCCAACAATACAAAATTATATCCTTTCTTTACTACTAAAGAAAAAGATATGATGTTGTATATCAGGTTCGGTATCTAATAATGTTCGTTCAGAATCAATGTATTCTGGTAATACAGGGTGATAGTGACCAACAGACTTAGCTGCAACACTTGCACCGTTTCTATCTCATGAAACTTATCACCCGTTCTCAGTTCTCTACCTATCTGTAGCCCATGTAACAGATTACATATGCGGGATCCTGATCCGATATCTCATACCCAGGACGTAAAGGATACTGAGAAACAGTTCTATGTAATGAACACACCCGAAGAAGTTGCATCAGCATGCACTTTCTTCGTTTGGGGGGCACGAAAATTCTGGTAATCCCCTATTTCCTGCTCTGTCTTATAACAATTATAAGTTGGAGCGGGACCAACGTTCCCCAGCTCAGTATAACAAGTGGGTTCGGTTAATACATCCGTATTATTATCTTGATTAAGGCGTGATATGGTCGCTATCTGGAGAAAGAGAAGAAAACACTCAGCGTATGCTCTTGCAAGATTAGATTGGTTATCTAATATATCTAATAAAGATGTCTCCCACTGTTTTAATCAAATCTTCCTTCAAACCCTAAAAGGAAAGACTAGCCAGGATTAATTACACGCTACAAGTTCGCCAATCTTTCAGCCAGGCCAGTGTCGGTACTTTGAGGGAGATCCCCCGTGCTTTCGCACGAACCTAATTAAAGAAAACCTCATTTTCCCAGAGGCGTAACCCCATTAACACATTTCTAGACACCTACTTGATCGGCTAATTGTAATGTGTAAAACTCTTCCAGGAGTAACTCTTACTCGCAGCGGGTATCGGGATCCAACTATCTCATAGAAAGTATGCAATCTCATTGCAAATTTCAACACTTGAAATTCCCAATAATATTTTGCCCCAAGTGATCTATGACCTTGACCGAGTCAACAAACCATAGACCGCAAGTAAAGTTCAACCCGTCATTTCCCGATTGAATTAAACCCACCCGTACGACCCTTGACTGAGTCAACAAGGCCGCACGATTACCCTAATCCAATCGCATCATATGCTTTGCAGATAAGCACTAATCAGCTACCGCACACTACGCCTTGACTGAGTCAACAAACGCAACACGAATACTAACTATTACTTATCTGAAGTGACAGAGGGCTACGACAGGTTTTTAAGAAAACCCTTTGCGTAATGAACTTTATATCGTTGTAGAATCGAGTGATTTTAAATGGAGTGCTTTTGAGGCTTTTCTAGTTTTGCTAAAGGGGTCACTCCCAGTGAAGGGATCGTCGGCCCTTTCCTCATCGAATAAGGTGCAGGATATTTCACAAATATCACCATGCAAAGCAAGAACTATAGAAGCAATCAAAAGACAAACCGAGTTTGTAGCATCTGCTAGTTTCACTAAAGAGGTCACTCCCGGTGAAGGGATCTCGGCTCTTTCCTTATCGAATAAGGTGCTGGATGTTCTACAAGGAACACCGCTATGCAAAGCAAGAACTAGAGCTGCCAGTTTTTAAACAAGTTTCTACAACATCTTTAGGTTTTTTTTATTTTCATTAATCTCATTAATGAAGTCCCATTTTATTATGCTTCACAAGCATCACATTTGAAACGAAATCTGCAATATAACATATATCTCATATATATAATATAAACATTCGTCTCAGGCAGTAATATGATCTCATCACAGAACATTGCAGCAGAAGAACATATATGAAATATTAGATATACTAGGACGTCCGTGTTTTCAATATGAGCCTGTATAAAACACGGATTCCACGGTCGCGATGAATAGCCAAACCCACATCCCTAGACCCCTACGAGAGCGGCAAGTAACACTGCCAATTCTAGGGTTAGGAGACCCGGTCTCGACTCCTCGAGATAGTCTCCCACTGGACCCTAGAACCCGGTTACTTGTGCTCCCCGCCTTGGGTCTACCTAATGCGGAAAAGTAAATAATATACAATGGTGACATCATGCTCAGCCTGGAAGTGCTCCAATAAAAGAATATTACATACAAATGAATTTTACATGAATGAAAAAGAAAAACTCTTATCTTACATAAAACCCCCCGGCTATTCAAAACGCGACGATCCAATATAACATATCACAGCAACACATAATATCTCATATCATCAACGTAAGCAAGTATGCGTATCCCGATTGTCGTTGATGTATAGCAACAAAACCGATGATACACCACATACAACGCTTACGGTCACAGAAAAGAAAGTGTAAAACTACAACAGTTGGAATCCGCAACCTCTTTAGACATCGCATGCCTAACCAAATGAATTCCTTAGATATCGTATGCCTAACAATTATAAACCCCTCATTTTAGTCTCATTATCGAAAACTCTTTTCAATATCAAGTCGGGCAATTCAACAAGATTCCCGACATCTTGATCGAATGCTCATCGCAAACTTTAGTAGACGACCGCACCCCCGATGCCGTCGACGAAGTGCACTAAGGCGGAACACCGCTGCCGCGAGCACCCGAACGGATGCTTTTGGCGACGGGGTTCTCCTACAGTCACTTGGTCGGGGCTATGGGGCGTGGCTGTCTGTTAAGTTTACCCGGCGAGTATCCGCGTACGCTACGTGATTGCGACGGACTTTTGATCACATCAAAATCCCGTGGCAACCGATCAATTGAGACTAAACGGCTAGATTTATAACATTCAAATTAGTTATCTCATAACTATATGTGGATTCCAAATATTGTATCACATTCCAGATAAATAGACAGTGTTAAACATTCCGATCGAATAATCAAACACCCAAGTTTTCCCCAATATATCTTAACACTTGAAATCAGTTTAAAAACATCCATCACATGCCACAGTACCAATGGTCCAGCCGTAGAAGGGTCAAGCCAACGCCTCACATGTGGCACGCCGTACTGCCGCAAACCCTAAGGTTTAGAGGCAGTTCAAGACGGTCACATAATCGAGTTAAGGTTTGTTGTCTTCTAGAGGGTCCACCGCGTTACTTGCACGACTTAGAACGTTCTTAAACTCAAGAAAAATCAAACTTTTGAAAAAAATTTTGACTGGGGAAAATGTGAGTTATTGATATCCGTTCGAACTTTTTAACACGTTCTAAAAAATTACCCGGACAAAATAAACGAAGTTAAAATATCCGATCGAAACAACTAGTCCCCAATACAACCCAGAAAACTGAACACTTGAGTAAATTAGAAATTCCCAGAAGACTTCAAAAGAACCCAGAATTATTACTGTGAAGTTGCGGGCCCCAAAGACACTGTTCCGCCGCGGATCCGCGACCACGTGCTTGGTTTGGCTGCGGTTCCGCGGTCACGTGACGGATTTAGGAGTCCGTACTTCACAGTAATTCATAGATTCTCCTGCTTATTTTTTAAAGAATTTTTAATTCACAAAAATCACAGATTTAGAAAAATTTCCAGAGAAAGGGTTTTATCGGGGTTCTCGGGTTCGATCGGACTTTAAACTTCGTCTAGACATCGCCTAAAGCTCTAACCTGACTCTGATACCACTGTAGGGTTGCTAGGCACGCGCACAAGGGTTTACGAGGCACCAACCATGCCCGATTAAAATTTTAGCCGTGCCGAACAACCCAAAGCCGGATCTTTAAACTAGGGTTTAGGCGAAAAAAAGTATGTTAAACTCTTTAACACTAAGTGAGAGGGATTACAACCTTTGTAGATCCGGTCCTTCACTTCTAAAGCTCCGTGTTGAAGTCCCTTCGCTGCGATCATCGTGTTTCGGACTCTCGAGAGGTTCCACGAAGAGAAAGATGCAATCTTGCTTCCGATCTTCGATACAAAGATGATCTACCATGAAGTTTCGATAACACAAGCTAACACTCATAATATGAAGTGAACACCCTCATCTAAATGGCAAGGATAGATGAGGATGATGAAGTAGGATTTTTTCTCTCATTTGTTTTCTTATTCTCACTTATTTTTCATCACAAAAGCAAAGCAAGAAAGCTTTGCAAAAGAGGAAGAAGAAGAAGAATAGTGATCCAATCCTTTTGTGATGAATAATGAAAATGTGATTATGATTAATCTTGCAACTATGGTTAAGGATGACTCATGTAGAGATTTAACTAGGGCTAGGGTTTGGGTTGGGTTAAGAATGAGTCACACATAAATATCAAGCATAATATCTCATTCAAGACAAAAGAAAAGCTTCTAGAATCTACTAGAAGTCTTAACCCTAATCCAAACCCTAATCATGTTTAAACTCCACAAAACATGTTGCATTAATAACCATATCATGTTACAATATTATATATCACATATATAATATTTATCGTAACAAAATAAAATAATACAATTAACATATATCGCATATATATCAATGTATTACCCGAGTGAGAAAAAGAATCTTTAAGTGAGCTAATATTAGTTAATGTAATTTAATATATCATATATATTATTATACATTAAATTATCGAATCAACACTTGATCCGACAATCCGGCTATATCGCATATAACCGACTAATATTTATCCGTACCGATTCATCGAATCAACATTTGATCCGATGACCCGGCTGATATCAAATATCGCGAGAATAGAATACGGTATCTCATATCGCATTATCCTCGGTCCCGCACATATCACATATGTGCCCCTACTCCGTTTTGCTTGAGCCAAGAAACCTCTGTGTAGGACTCTAAAGAATCGTCAATACGCCGGCAGTAGGTGATGATCATATCAAACACCCACAAGCTGCAAGCGGTCAGCTAAACGTAACAGCCACCCAGGTATTGAGCGCTCAGAAGATCAACAAGCAATCCTGTATATTCTCCTGTGAATCCAAACAGTAACACTCCCGTACAGTCCGGTCTCGTCGTCTGATATGTCGCATATCTTGCCTAGGGGTGGTAAACGTCAGACCCCAGTAGCTTGATAAGTCGTGTCGATATGAGGTCTATAACAGTTCGAGAAACTACTGATAACACTTACCAGTAGATCTCAGCAACCCTGGCCAGGGATTTCCGGTTATAGCCAATCGAACACAGCACAACATCAACTCCCTATACCGGGAGGGACGCATCCTCTCCTATCGCTTATTGCCTCCATGTGATTCGGGACTGTACCCAAAAGCCACCTTTTTGCACACCCTCTTGGACGTAGTATGATGGAAATCAAAGCACAGTGGGAATCACACAAGACTCTATGACGATCTCGGGTCAATAGACTACTCTGTACCAGTGTCACCGGAGAACTGCCATCTGACATGAGGTATAATACCATCTGGGAGTTCTCGGCGAGTCCGTCCAGTGTACCCAGTCTCCACTGAGCACCCGTACACCATCCTTGATGTCAAACACCGATGGATATGGGATCATCCATCGCCCATCATATGAGTCAAGATGCGTATACGCTAGTCTACTCTGGTTTATCGATGCCCTATCTCGATACACCATCGACTAGGAACAGTTATAGGATGTATCCGTCGACTACCGTGGCCCCAACAGTATGATCTCATCATAGTCCCAGTAGTCGAGTACATTTCCTAAGGGCTTTATCAACATGTAATATAGAGACAATCAGAGTGCATGTTAAGATAAAGTACAACCAGATAGCATACTATTATGTCGAGCAAGAAAGTCCTCCCTATATATGTCCAAGCATCCATTACAATATACATCATATGTACAGTAATGGCCTCTAGGGCATACATATTACTAACAGGAGCAAAAGTTTCATCAAAATCCATACCTTCCTCTTGATTGTAACCTTGAGCTACGAGACTTGCCTTGTTCCTAGTGATCACACCAAATTCATAAAGCTTATTCTTGAAGACTCATTTTGTACCTATAATGTGTCTATCACTAGGCCTATGAACCAACATCCATATATTGTTCCATTCAAATTGGAAAAGCTTCTCTTGCATAGCATAAACCCAATTCTCATACATGATAGCTTCTTTAGTATTCTTAGGTTCAATATGAGACAAGAAAACTATGCTAGCAAAAAAATTTGGATTATGAGAATGAGTGGTTACCCTCTTTGACACATCACCGATGATTTAGATTGGTGGATGATTTTTATTGTATCTTCAATCTTTTGGTAGGGTTGGTACGATTCATCATCCATATCAACTACTACACTTGAAGGAGGCTCTTGATTAGAATCTTCTCTTAAGATGTCAAGTTCTTCCAAGCGATCTCGAACCACTTCATCATCTTCTTACTACAACATTCTTGGTAAAAGGATTAGTTTCATCAAATTTAACATGCATACTCTCTTCCATAGTGTTAGAAGATTTGTTGAAAATACTATAAGCTTTACTAGTGGAAGCGTAGCCAAGAAAAATACCCATGTCACTTTTTGCATCAAACTTTCCAAGAGGATCTTTAGTATTTAAAATATAACACTTACTCCCGAAAACTTTAAAATAACCAATGTTGGGTTTTCTACCATAATACAATTCATAAGAAGTTCTCTTAAATACTTTACGAATAACAACCCTATTTATAATATATGATGTGGTATTAACCGCTTCGGCCCAAAAATAGTGAGGTAAAATATGTTCATTTAGCATTGTCCTAGCCATTTCTTGAAGAGATTGATTCTTCTGTTTAATGACTCCATTTTGTTGTGGAGTTTTAGGACAAGAAAAATCATGTTTAACCCCGTGATCATTACAAAAATCTTCAAAGAAAGCATTTTGAAATTCACTTCCGTGATCATTACGGATTTTAACAATCGAAAGTTGTTTTTCGTTTTGCATTTTGTTAAAGAAAGTTTTGAAAGCACCAACGGCATCACTTTTGTTCGTAAAAAAAAGAACCCAAGTAAATCTTGATAAATCATCAACAATCACAAATGTATAGGATTTACCACCAAAACTCAAAGTCCTTGAAGGACTAAATAAATTCATATGAATTAACTCAAGAGGGTTAGAAGTTGATATCACAACCTTCGGCTTGAAAGGGCTCTTGATTTGCTTACCCATTTAGCATGCATAACATAGCTTGTCTCTTGCAAATTTGAGCTTTGGTATGCCAATGATCAAGTCCTTATTTGTGATGTTTGAAAGTAGGTTCATAGAAGCATGTCCAAGCCTTTGGTACCATAGCTAACTATCATTCTCTACAACACTTAAACACTCAAAATTTTCATTAAAAACATCATAAGCATCAATAAAATAAACATTACCACTTCTTTTATCACAAAGTATCATCTCATCTTTAGAATCAAGGACTTTTCCAAACTTTTCATCAAAAACAACTTTAAAGCCTTTATCACAAAATTGACTAATATTGAGAAGATTATATTTTAAACCATCAACAAGAAGAACATCTTCTAAATTAGTAGCGTTAAATTTGATATTACCTTTATCGATAATTTTACCTTTACCATCATCTCCAAAGGTGACCATGCCACCTTCTGTTAGTTGTATGTATGCCCTAGAGGCTATTATTGCACATATGATGTATATTATAGTGGATGCTTGGACATATATAGGGAGGACTTTCTTGCTCGACATGATAATATGCTATCTGGTTACTCTTTATCTTAACATGTACACTTATTGTCTCTCTGTTACATGTTGATAAAGCCCTTAGGATGTATACTTGACTACCAGGATTATGATGCAGATAATACTAATGGGGACATGGTAGTCTATAAGTACATCCTTCAATTGTTCCTAGTCGTAGGAGTATCGAGGCGGGGCATCGATATTCCAGAGTAGACTAGAGTATACATTTCTTGACCCATGGGCGATGGGTGATCCCATATCCATTGGTGTTTGACATCAAAAATTGTATACGGGTGCTTAGTGGAGACTGGGTACACTGAACAGGACTCGTCGAGAACTCCAAGATGGTATTATACCTCACGTCAGATAGCAGTTCTCTGGTGACACTGGTACAGGTTAGTCTGTAGATCCGAGATCGTCATAGAGTCTTGTGTGATTCCCACTGTGCTTTGATTTCAACCTTACCACGTTCAAGAGAACATGCAAAACAGTGGTTTTTGGGTACAGTCCCAAGTCACATGGAGGCAATGAGCGATAAGAGGGGATTTCGTCTCTCCCGGCATTGGGGGTTGATGTTGCGCTATGCTCGATTGGCCATAATAGGAAATCCCTGGTTAGGGTTGCTGAGATTTACTGGTAAGTGTTATCAGTAGTTTCTCGAATCGTTATGGGCCTCATATCGGCATGACTTATCAAGCTATTGGGATCTGACATTTACCATCCCCAGGCTAGATATGCGACATATCAGACGAAGAGATCGGACTATACGGCAGTGTTATTCATTAGATTCGCAGGAGTATGAGCAGGCTTGCTTGTTGATCTTCTGATCGCTCAATACCCGGGTAGCCGTTATGTCCAGCTAGTACCGTTGACGGCTTGTGGGTGTCTGATATGATCACCACCTACTGCCGGCGTATTGACGAGTCTTTAGAGTTCTACACAGAGGTTTCCTAGCTCAGGCGAAATGAAGTAGGAGCACATATATGATATATGCGGGATTGAGATTAATACGCTTATGTGATACCGTATTCTAATTTCGCGATATGTGATATCGGTCGGTTATATGTGATATAGCCGGGTTATCGAATCAAGTGTTGATTCGATGATATTAGTCAGTTATATGTGATATAGTCGGATTATTAAATCAAGTGTTGATTTAATAATTTAATGTATAATTATATATTTGATATATTAACATACATTAACTAATATTAGCTCACTTAAGCATTTCTCTTTCTCACTTATATATAATATATATGTGATATATATTATTGTTTTTGTATCATGCTTGATGATACATAACTCATGGGTGTATGAGACTCACACCATGCTAAATATAATTAAGGATTTTAATTATTTAAGGTAAATACAAAATTAGGTGGAATAATCACATGGTTTGAAACTTAGTGGAAGCTTGTAGAACCATTGACTTAGTCAACTAATTTTGTTTTACATGAGATATTTATTAACCCAACCATTATCTTAAGCCATGGTTAAGTCTCTACATGAGTTAATATGAGATATTATCTCACCCATGGTTGCTATTCTCACCAATTCTTTTTACACTTCATCTTCTTCTTCATCTCAAGAAAGCTCACTAACTTTTCTTGAAGTGAAGAAATATTGTGAGAAAAATTATTCTAAAGTGAGAAAAAAATCCTACTTCATCAACCTACACTAGATTAGCCATTTAGTTTAGATTGTTTGCTTCACTAATTCCTAATTAGTGAAGAGGTAGCTTGAGTTAGAGCCTTCTCGACGTAGATCATTTTGGCCTCGAAGACTTCAAGAAAGCTTGTTCATTTCGCTTTGTGGAGCCTAACCTGAGTCCGGGAGATCACTACTTAGAGCGAAGGGACTACTACACGGAGTTTTAGAAGTGAAGGACCGGTTTACAAAGCTTGTATTCCTCATTCACTTAGTGTAATGTTTGATTACATGCTTATTTATCCTAATTCCTCTAGTTAGATCCTAGGCTTAGGGTTCTTTAGCACCTTAGAATTTTTTAAATTTGCATGGTTGATGCATTGGAAAACCCAGTGGGGGTGCTAAGGAACCCAGCAGTAGTATCAGAGCCATAGCTAGAGAATTAGACGATGTTAGTAGAATTACGAAACCGAAACAACTCCGAAACAGTCGAAACAAAACCTTAGTTTCTGTCGATTTTTTTAGAGCCTTTAAAATTTTTTTAAGCAGTTGCAGAATGTTGCATGTGATGTAATATGAACACCAGAGAAATTTGAGCCAATTCTACCAGATTTGACCCGGCGAAATGTTGTGAAAAACCGGCCTGGACGGTTTTCTTCAGTTGTTTTGGCTTCGAATTTTTCTGACGTTCCAGTCTTTGGGGTTTGGTGTTTCAGGTATTATTTGTTTTTACTAAAATTGCATGTGATGTTATCTTTCTGTAAAGGCAATCCGGAGTGTTTCGTAGTCGTAATTTTAACATCGTTTCGGGTAACATTGACGACGTTAAAAAGTTCGAACAAATATCAAAAACCCATTTTTCACCCCTCTCTGGAAAATTTTCCAAAAGTTGGATTTTTCCAAGTTTAAAATATTCATAAATCATGGAAGTAATTCTATGGACCCTCTAGAAGAACGATACCCAAACTCGACTCTTTGACAACGAAACCGCGGGCAAACCCTAGGGTTTACGGCGGTTCCGCTGCGCTATGAGTGAGGCATGGGTCGGCCCTTCTACGGTTGGTCCGTAGGTGCTGTGGTATGTTCTGGGTATTTTTTAAACTATGCTCAAGTGTTGAGCTCTCTGGGAAATTTTGGGTGTTTATTGATTCGATCAAAATGTTTAACATCGTCTAACTATCTGTGAATTGTGATACAATATTTGGAATCCACAAAAATTAGTTTTGTGAAAACTAGTTTGAATTTTGTAAACCTAGCATTTTAGTCTCATTTGATCGGTTACCACAGGATTTTGATATGGATCAAAACTCTGTCACAATCACGTAAAGTACGCGAATGTTCGCCGGGTAACATTACTAGATAACCACACCCCATAGCCCCGACCAAGTGACTGTAGGAGAACCCCGTTGCCAAAAGCATCCTCTCGGGTGCTCGCGGCCGCGGTGTTCCTCCTGAGTGCACTTCGTCGACGGCATCGGGGGTGCGGCCGTCTACTAATGTTTCCGACGAGCATTCGATCAACTTGTCGGGAATCTTGTTGAATTGCCCGACTTGATATTGAAAAGTGTTTTCAATATCGAAACTAAAATGCGGGGTTTACGATGTTAGGTATGAAATTCGGAATATGAGATATTCAGGATTTATGATGTCTAAGGAATTCATATGGTTAAGCATGAAATCCGAAATATATGATATTTCGGGTTTATGTTGTCTAAGGTGGTTGCGATTCCAATTGTTGTAGTTTTCATTTTCTCTTCTGCGACCGTAAGTGTAATATGTGGTGTATCGCCGGTTTCGTTGCTATATGTCAACGACAATTGGGATACGCATATATATTTGCATTGATGACATGCGATGCTATGTGTTGCTGAGATATGTTATATTGGATCGTCGTGTTTGAATAGCCGGGGGTTTTTGCGTGAGATGAGAGTTTTTTATTTTCATTCATGTAAAAACTTGTATGTAATATTCTTTTATCGGGACACTTCCGGGTTGAGAATGATGTCACCATTGATGTATATTATTTACTTTTCCGTATTAGGATAGACCCAAGGTCGGGAGCACAAGTAACCGGGTTCTAGAGTCCAATGGGAGACCATCTCGAGAAGTCGAGACTGGGTCTCCTAAGTCTAGAATTGGTAGGGTTGCTTTCCGCCCTCGTAGAGGACTTAGGATGTGGGTTTTGCTATTCATCACGACCGTGGAATCCGTGTTTTTTACTGGCTTAATTTAAAACACTAAATTCCTAGTATATCCAATATTTCATATGTGGACTTCTGCTGCTGATATTCTGTGATGTGATCACTTTATATGATGAGATGAATGTTGTTATTATATATATGATATATAATAAACGTTGCTTATGTTTTGCACCCATGCTCGTCCCGCGCCGCTATGTTGTTAGTTAAGTAACTGTAACACCTGAGTTTGTGTTTGGTGGTAATTGTGTGTTAATGTGGGGGGGGGGGGGTTTTGGTAAAAAGTTTACCAAAATGGCTTTTAAATATTTTATCTGGTTTTAAGGATATTTTATCGGAATTTTATCTGGACTGCACACACTTGTGCATGTTAACTTGGGTTAAGTCTAGGGTTGCCTTGTTTAGCCAACCATGATGGGATAACCATTTGGCTATGTTAATTGGGTTAGTTAGGGTTTTGGTTTTGGTTAAAGGTGATTAGGGTTAGAGTTGACTTGTGTAGGAGAGAGGAGAGAGCCATGATGGCTTTGTGTCTTGTGGACATTTTATCAAGAGAGAGAGGGAGGTGGCTCCTAGGTAATATCACAATCACCCCATGTCATTTCAAATCTTTTTGCCTCTCAAACACCCACATCTCTCACTCACTTACCCACACCATCATATACAACAACTTTAACCCTCAACACAACAAAAACAACAGCAGCAGCTGCATCAGCCAAACCAGTCCCATGATATCAGCAGCAACAGCCTCAAAACCCCTAACTTCAGCCACAGCAACATCCTTTTAACCAACAGCAGCAGCTGTAGCCCCAAACAACACCCTACATCAGCCACATCTGCTGCAACAGCAGCTGATGTATCATATCAGCCCCCAATTGATCAACATCAGCCCCAATTCTCTGCCAGCAGCAGCCCCATCATAAAAACACACACACCAGCCTCAACACCACATCACATAACACCATACTACCAATACTTCAGCCCCAGCAGTAGCAGCTGCTACAGCAGCAAGGAAAAAGAGAGAGAGCAGGCTGTAAGCAACAACAACAGCAACAAACTACAACCCAAAAACAGCTTCAGCCTAGAAAACAGCCACCAGGCTGCTGCAACAGCAACATCAGCAGCAACACCAGGAGCACAGCAGCAGCAACTCACTCCCCCACTGCCTCCTTCCTCCTTCCTTTCTCCTTCATTTTGGACCTCTAGAGGTATAACCCCGTAACCCGACTCCTATCTTACCAAGTTCTAGTTATTTAGCTGAAATTAGTGTATTAAGTAGATTAGTGCTAGTTTTAGGCAAAATTGAGTGAGACTTGACCAAGTGTTGGTTTTGAATGTTAGTGTAACCTTATTAGGTGTGTTTGAGACCAGTTCACCCAAGAATTTCCCCAGATTCCAGCAAAATACCAGATTGTTCGATTTAGTGTCGGTTAACGTTTTGTCGACTTTTCAAGCCTTTCTGGAATCTGCTATAAACCGGGGCCTCCTAAAATAAAATTGACTTGGCAGTAAGCTTTGCAGGCACCCTGGAACCATCACCCAAAGCCCTAGCCCCCATCTCAAAACCCCGGCCGCAGATAAATTCCATCTGGCCGCAATTTGCGGCCAGAGCAGTAGGGAACCCTCTCGTTTTGCGTGCACAGCCCTATTTCATGTAAACTTGACCCCTTGTATGTCTAGTTTTGACTATTTCCAGTTAAGGTAAAATCTAGGTTGATTTTCAAGAGTTGGCGTATGATTTACGACTTGTTTTCGTATGGGTTTTTGGTATTCGATGATTCGTTCTGTCGGGTGGCGTTTGGACGTCAACGACAGTGGATATTGGCTGCGTTTGCACACGAGGCCACAGGTTTTTACCTATTGGCGTAGCGTGTACCATTTTGGTTTCCGACATGGTTTTCATGTATTTTAGCGTGTGATATCCTTGTAGGTACCCCACGTGGCGTCGAAGCGTTGGAGATGCAAATGGCGACATCGGCACCGGCACACATAAGCAAGGTGAGTAGATTTATATCTACGGGGAGAAGTCGGGTGGATGGCGTAAAGCACCCCCGCAATTCGTCGTGATGTATACGGATGCGTATACACACATATAATTATATGTTATTTGGGATTATTGATGATTTAAGATGGATATTGGTGTGTTGGATTGGTTAATGGTTACGAGACCCTAGGTAGTGGGTGCACTACACATACACACACATGCATACTTGCATACATCCTTATTTCATATGTGGTTATGGGATTCTGTATAGATATGTGTTCACATGGGTATGGGACCACGTGTTCACGTACGGACTTGAGGATGATACATGGGATTGAGTTGAGTCGATGATATTTGATCCGAGATTATGATATCGGTGATATGGTGAAATTCGTATTTGAGATACGTCTTGAGGCTTTAGCGGATTTTGAGATTATGATGCCATAGAAATAGTGACATGTATATGTAAAATGATCGACATGTGATTATGATACGAGATAGGTATGATATGACATGACAAGATATTTATGATAGGCCGCCTTGGGCGTTGTTTACTCCTTGAGATGATATGTGCTGATGATATCATTTTTGCTAGAGGCTGTCAATCGGAAGCCGGATTATGATTATATTGACGATATATGATGATGATATCGATTTATACGAGACTGTCGATCAGTAGTTAGATCTTGATTATAGTGATGATGTTAGCATTGTACTAGACATAGGTCAGTACCCAGATTATGATATTTGATAAAGAGAATACCAGATGAATGATATGACGAATATGATATTGATCCGTACCCAGATTTGGGGATGCCGTATGACGGATTTACGTACGAGCTATAAATTGATGTTTGATCCGCACTCTTGAGTTAGGAATAACTGATTATAGAGATGTGTTATCGAATGTGATATTATCGAGGCGGGATCACTGACTATATGTATATATATGTATCGACTCAGAGGTTAGGCGGTTTACCTTACCTGCAGCTAGCCTATTAGCTCAGCCCTATAGTTGGTGTAGCTATATGACTCTTATGACATTAGATGCAGTTTAGCTATCATTGTGTTTAGTATTCAGCTCCCGCACATTATTATTGTTGCTCCGCATCGCATACTTACTGTGATTCATATTTTATTATTGATATCATGCTGTTAGGACACCATCAGCATTACCGATGATGCGTATGTACCACGTACACTTACTTGCCGGCTCACACACATCTTCATCAGTAATTGCCATATCACTACAGAGTAGTATTATTGCATCAGGATATGACCATTGTATGTGCATACTATTATTCCATGTTGCATGATATACTGTTATACTTGCATTTCATTTATATGTCACATACATCATGCTTTCTGATTATGCGCATTGAGATATGTTGTTTCTATGATATTTCTGGATTTAGGAACCGTGGGTATTTCAAAGAGATTATGTAAATGTTTTAAAACCCGATTACCCTTGATATGATATTTTAGCATCCACCATGAGTTTTATCGGTTCTGATATATATATACCCCTTGCGAGGAGGCGTTGAGGCCGTATGAGGGTACATGGTGGGGCCCGGAGGTACCCCGGGGCAAGAAGATTGAAGGTCCATGCCATTGAGCCTAGCAGGGGAACCATACACTCCGGTGATATTACCCGACACGTCGGATATCCGGGGGATACCGTCGTGGTCTTGAGATGGATGGTAGGGGCCGATCTGGACTGACGGCGCCCGAGATATTGAGATTGAGATATTGAGGTACAGAGATTGTGATACAGAGATATCGAGATATTCGGATTTATGTTTTGTGCCGATGCTGGGTACAGGTTTCATGATGTTTTTCCATGATTTTGACTATATCCTCAAATTTACATGCATGATTACATTGATCATACTTCATTTGTATATATAACAGGATATGAGGGCGCTGTTATACCCTTACACCAATATTAGTGGAATGTGACGCTAATATATGTGTATTGATATCATTTTAAAAAAAAAACTTCATCATACTTTTCATGCATTCATACATCATCCATATACATATTGCCACCTGATGCACTGATACGGGTACATGGGATTATACTTGGGTTAGATATTTACCCTAGTTTTTTTATAGGCTGCTGGTTATATATTTGAGGATTATATTATGATCGTATGACCTAGGATTGCGTCATACATGCGATTTCTATTCGTAGATCTTTTTCTACTCACGAGTTGGCAACTCACCCCCGTTGTGCCCCAGTTTCTTGCAGGTGTTGCCGTACAGGTTTCATTACGGCTTTGCGGGCACAGCTTCCTTCAGGTGACTTGCTATTAGGTGGATTATTTGTATCATACCCATCATTATACATTGTATATTATACTTCAGTTGTATCTAGAAGTTCCATCAATCAAACATGTACTCATTTGAGATAGAGACCAGTGATGTTTATTCTTTCGACCTTAGAGTCGCACGTTATATTCTGTGGATTCATGCTGTTGGAGTTTCCTTTTCTGCTATGATCCTCGCCTTTAGGTGTTGTATATTATGTTGCTAGCTGGTTGACTTATAGTGGTTTTCTTACACTCTACTACTTTTCTTGGTTTGGATTTCTGGGTTCGGCTTACTTAGAGTACGTACGCCTCGAGACGTTCGTAGTCTAAGTGCCGGTCATGTTCCGTACTTTCGGGACGTGATAAAGTTGGTATCAGAGCGTTAGGTTTTACCTTCAGAGCGTAGGATGACCCTTGGTTGATGGAATAGGATACTAAAGTAGAGTGACGTACCGTGGGTATGTCCGCGGCATATTTACGATACGCCACTCCACTTAAGAAGCCTTTGGATGTACATTTCTTTGTTCAGTATCATATTCATTCCTGATCTAGCCTCATCGGTACCAGTTATGGTTTTGCTGACACGATTGCGGGCAGGGAGAGCTACGGCTAAAGTTGCGGTCAGCACGAGCTCGTCACGAACGAGGACTGACCAGGGCGTGATCCCGGCGACACACGATTGTAAAGAGGTGTCTTTTGATTGTGTTTTGCGCCATGAGCATTGGATGGATCGCTGTATAAGATTACTCGGACGTGCAGATTAGCACCAGAGGATTGAGCCACTAACAGAGGCCAGCCAGATTTTGATGACCGTTGACGTGTGGCTTATTCATGATGATTGAGGCATGGTTCAGCGTGCAGACGAGTGAGCCAGTTCTTGCTGCAAATGACGAGATATCGCCCCAGATGATTGGAGCTATCGCAGTACGAGATTGTACTAAGAGACGATAGAAGGCCGCTAGTCACCAAGGATGAATGACTAGGACATGTGGTTTGTTCGCTACCCCGATGTGAGGTCATCAGATAGATTGATTCCAGCTGAGACGACTTCACGCAGAGACGTTGAGAGTCGACCGGGACAATCGAATGTCAGAAACCTATTATTCCAAGTTTAAAGTATTCGGAAAGACATGCAAGCAATTCTATGGTCCCTCTAGAAGAATGAAACCCTAGCTCGACTTAATGACCGTATGAAAGCCTTTGAACCTTAGGGTGTGCGGCGGTTCTGCGGCGCCATTAGTGAGGCTTGGGTTTGCCCTTCTACGGCTGAACCACCGATGCTGAGGTATGTACTCGATACTATTATACTGTACCCAAGATGTTGTGCTCTTGGGGGATTATGAGGTTTTGACAAATCGATCGGATGGCTCGACTTAATTCGGATAATAGGTGGTGAGATGCATTTCTTGGGAGACTCCAGATGCGAGGATAGCCGTTGGAGCTCAGTCCATGCAGCAACGACGAGACGAGTCCGAAGGAGTCGACATTAGAGAAAAGTGGAGTAAGAGGTTCGTGCAAGATCTGGATGAGATGACGTACCACTTCGCCGACATCAAAGATGCGATGCGCATGCCGAGGCGTAGTACTTAGATATACCTTCCAGAAGGAGTTGCAATGAGCATGCAGCCGTTTCGGAGTAAGAAGCAGATATGGTAAAGGACGATGACTTCCGGACAATTGGCAGAGATGGGACTTGGAAAAGACCTTGAGCAGGATTCCTTCCAGGACACTGCTACAACGACACTTGCACCCAGGATCAGATGTGTTATGTACATTCAGAGAGCCAGAGGTCAACGCCAGTGACATGCTGCTTTATGAATGGTCACAATGATTGACCGAAAGATGACCAGAGAAGTGCCAAAACGGAATCGTCCCCGTTAGCACACCTGACAGGGCCGATGAGCCGATGGATCATGAGATTGGTAATCCACATAGAAGACTTGGACCCAGGAGTGGTCAGGTTACGCACACCAGCAGGCTAGAGTTCAGAATCGTCGACGAGACATCCTACGAGTGACCGTGACAGTTGGCCCGAGATTCTTGGAGGATGTGCTTGAGCAGAACTATTCCGCCATACTCGATTTCGATGTTGGGGAGATTTATTCGCATGACTAATTTGATGATCAGGGGATACGGTGATTTTGGACTAGACTGTGCGTACCAGGTGCCGAGGGACTGCAGCGTGAGATTCTTGAGGAGACACATCGATCGGTGTACAGTGTTCATCCGGGTTCCACCAAGATGTACCATGATAGGAGAAATGGTTACTGGTGAGACGGAATGAAGAGGGACATCACAGATTTCGTGTCGAGATGCCTGACTTGTCAGCAAGTCAAGGCCGAGCACCAGAGGCCAGCAGGTGAGCTACAGCCGTTACCTATTCCGGAGTGGAAATGGGAACAGATTTCGATGGATTTCGTTGTGGCCTACCAGGACTAGACGAGGGTATGACTCCATTTGGGTGATCGTGGATCGTTTGACGAAAGCGGCTCACTTCCTGCCAGTAAAGACGACTTTCGGATTTGCTCAGTACGCTAGACTTACATCGACGAGATTGTACGACTGCATGGTGTCCCGACATGTATCGTGTCCGACAGAGGCACCCAGCTTACCGGCCGACTATGGCAGAGACTTCAGGAGGCGTTGGGCACCGCAGACCGACGGCCAGACAGAGCAGACTATTCAGATGGCACCTTTCGAGATTTTGTATGGGAGGAGAGGCAGATCGCCCGTCTGTTGGACAGAGCTCAGCGAGAGCAGTATTTTGGGGCCACAGATCGTACAGGAGATGACCGAGAAGATACAGCTGACTCGAGACAGGGTGAGGACAGCTCAGAGCGGGCAGAAATCGTATGCTGACAGACGCCGCCGCAGATTAGGGTTCGCAGTTGGCGATCACGTTTTTTTTTGAAGATCTCTCCAATGAAGGGAGTGATGAGGTTTGGATGGAAGGGGAAAGCTTAGCCCAGATTCATAGGTCCCTTTGAGATCCTCGAGCATGTGGGCACAGTAGCTTATCGTTTGGCTCTTCCACCCAACTTCCCAGATGTTCACCCCGTATTCCACGTGTTGATACTTCGCAGATACCTACATGATCCTTCGCTCATGATTCAGCATCAGACCATTCAGCCGAGCGCAATCTTACATTCACCGAGCAGCCAGTCGTGATATTGGACAGACAAGTGAAGAAACTTAGATCGAAGGCCTTGCCATCAGTAAGGGTGCTTTGGTGCAACCCGAATGGTGAAGAGGTCACTTGGGAGGCTAAGGGCGAGATGCGGGAGAAGTTCCCTCATCTTTTTGAAGGTATGCGTTGCTTTATATTTCAAAATTCGGGGACGAATTTTCTTAAGGGGGGAAGACTGTAACACCTGAGTTTGTGTTTGGTGGTAATTGTGTGTTAATGTGGGGGTTTTTGGTAAAAAGTTTACCAAAATGGCTTTTAAATATTTTATCTGGTTTTAAGGATATTTTATCGGAATTTTATCTGGACTGCACACACTTGTGCATGTTAACTTGAGTTAAGTCTAGGGTTGCATTGTTTAGCCAACCATGATGGGATAACCATTTGGTTATGTTAATTGGGTTAGTTAGGGTTTTGGTTAAAGGAGATTAGGGTTAGAGTTGACTTGTGTAGGAGAGAGGAGAGAGCCATGATGGCTTTGTGTCTTGTGGACATTTTATCAAGAGAGAGAGGGAGGTGGCTCCTAGGTAATGTCACAATCACCCTATGTCATTTCAAAGCTTTTTGCCTCTCAAACACTCACATCTCTCACTCACTTACCCACACCATCATATACAACAACTTTAGCCCTCAACACAACAAAAACAACAGCAGCAGCTGCATCAGCCAAACCAGTCCCATGATATCAGCAGCAACAGCCTCAAAACCCTTAACTTCAGCCACAGCAACATCCTTTTAACCAACAGCAGTAGCTGTAGCCCCAAACAACACCCTACATCAGCCACATCTGCTGCAACAGCAGCTGATGTATCATATCAGCCCCCAATTGATCAACATCAGCCCCAATTCTCTGCCAGCAGCAGCCCCATCATAAAAACACACACACCAGCCTCAACACCACATCACACAACACCACACTACCAATACTTCAGCCCCAGCAGTAGCAGCTGCTACAGCAGCAAGGAAAAAGAGAGAGAGCAGGCTGTAAGCAACAACAACAGCAACAAACTACAACCCAAAAACAACCACCAAGCTGCTGCAACAGCAACATCAGCAGCAACACCAGGAGTACAGCAGCAGCAACTCACTCCCCAACTGCCTCCTTCCTCCTTCCCTTCTCCTTCATTTTGGACCTCTAGAGGTATAACCCCGTAACCCGACTCCTATCTTACCAAGTTCTAGTTATTTAGCTGAAATTAGTGTATTAAGTAGTTTAGTGCTAGTTTTAGGCAAAATTGAGTGAGACTTGACCAAGTGTTGGTTTTGAATGTTAGTGTAACCTTATTAGGTGTATTTGAGACCAGTTCACCCCAGAATTTCCCCAGATTCCAGCAAAATACCAGATTGTTCGATTTAGTGTCGGTTAGCGTTTTGTCGACTTTTCAAGCCTTTCTGGAATCTGCTACAAACCGGGGCCTCCTAAAATAAAATTGACTTGGCAGTAAGCTTTGCAGGCACCCTGGAACCATCACCCAAAGCCCTAGCCCCAATCTCAAAACCCCGGCCGCAGATAAATTCCATCTGGCCGCAATTTGCGGCCAGAGCAGTAGGGAACCCCTCGTTTTGCGTGCACAGCCCTATTTCATGTAAACTTGACCCCCTGTATGTCTAGTTTTGACTATTTCCAGTTAAGGTAAAATCTAGGTTGATTTTCATGAGTTGGCGTATGATTTACGACTTGTTTTCGTATGGGTTTTTGGTATTCGATGATTCGTTCTGTCAGGTGACGTTTGGACGTCAACGACAGTGGATATTGGGTGCGTTTGCACACGATGCCACAGGTTTTTACCTATTGGCGTAGCGTGTACCATTTTGGTTTCCGACATGGTTTTCATGTGTTTTAGCGTGTGATATCCTTGTAGGTACCCCACGTGGCGTCGAAGCGTTGGAGGTGAAAATGGCGACATCGGCACCGGCACACATAAGCAAGGTGAGTAGATTTATATCTACGGGGAGAAGTCGGGTGGATGGTGATTAAGTTCAAAAATATGAGTTTACCGCAATCAGAAACGGCGTCGCTTCGCAGCTAGCCGGTGAGTACGGGTCGATCCACAGAGACGGGTAAATTTCTTTAAAGTGTTTTAACGAGTTGATTCTATTTGTAGTTTTGGTTGGTTTATAAAAATCTAAAGACTGGATCTAATTAATCTAATTAAGAATCTTGCTAGGGTTAGGATTAGGGGAAGTTTTGGAAATTAATGTTTTTCCTCACCGCTTTCAATACCTTCCTTTTTTAGATCTATTAGGTGTTAAGTTAATTATCAATAATGTGGATACAAATCTTTTGGAAAGATGTTTCTTCCTCTAGATTTGTACCCTACCTTTGTTGATGATTATCATAACCCTCACGGAAAACGCGCGGAACCGGCCCTTTATACTACGGTTCATCGTTACCTCGAAGGGTAGGATGCCGCAGGGAGCGGTTGTGCTCGTATGCGTGAAGTTCTAATTAATTAGGTGAAGGTGGCATTGAAAGGGGCGAGAGATTTCATCTCTCAACCCTTTCCCTAAGGCTAACCCTAACAAGCGAGGAGACTACTCGCTCATTAGGGGATGAGAAGACATTATAATTAAAAGAAATAAAAGACTTACTAGGTTGACGGCTCCCTCCAAACAAGAAGAACAGATCTGAATTTTGCTCCCAGAATTTCTGAATTTTATTGATTGAAAAGAGGCATACAATTTTCGGATCTAAAACTACAATTTATAAGAAAATAGGAAATCTAGGGTTACAGACTCTCGCGCACGTGAATTTACAGATTTGACCCCTGAAAATCCTAACATAAACACCGACGCACCGACGCACTAAAATTGCACCGACACGGGCTCTGTATGGCCGCGGATCCGCGGCGCCAGGTAGGGTTTGGCCGCGGTTCCGCGGCCAATTAAGGGAATTGGGCTCTGAGCTTTCTGGGCTTGGTTCACTGCACCTTTGGGCTTCTGTTTCTTCACTTGTTTTCTTTTTTGGGCTTCTGGTTCTTCTCCAGATATTTCAGTGAAGACTTGTATTGGGCTTTTTAACCGTTTCACTTGACTTTTTGGACCTTGCACTGTTCTTCGATTAGGCTTGACTAGGATCCGTCTACTTGTTGGTCAAAAGTCCTTTTTCTGTTGTTTTGTGTCTTTTTCACTGTATTTGCTCCAGAAACCTGTATCCTGTAATATGCAACAAACGTGCGTCAAGAGTACCTGTTTATTTATAAAAAGGATAAGAATAGGGGAATGATAAATGCAATATTATAGTCTGAACAAATACCCCCAAACTTACCTTTTGCTCGTCCTCGAGCAAACTTATTATTTTATTCACTACAAAAAACCTAACCGCACTTTCGCAGGGAAACATGATTGCACTGAGCACGTGCAACAAGCCGTTAAACCTCTAGGTGTCCCTAGTAGGAGGAGTGTTGTCTCCTGAGGGTTTTCAGCGGATACTACCCACAAAATCCTATCAACTCGGCCCATTGACTTTTGTTCTCCAATTAGGTCTTCTAATAAGGAATTCTATTATCTTATACTTGTAAATTATCCACCCATATTCTTCACGCTTCCTTATCATTTAACTTAAGATCATATACATCCTGTGGATTTACTTAGTTTTCGGCATCTCTTAAGTTTTCCTTCTAGAGTTTTATCTCCACTTAGGAATTTTCTATCAACTCCATTAAAGATACAAGTTTTATCTTTCATTCCTCTCTCTTATCTAAATTCCAATCACATACCCCTACGTGTGTGTATAAGTCACCCCTACACTTGGAAATTCAAATTAAGCAATCAACCCCTTGTCCGTTATCCAAAGTACTAATTAGTGGTGAATTTAAATGAAATTTGCTTACACATCCTTCATGCGACCGTTAATACTTCTTGAGGTACCAACGACCGATTACAAAATGTGTTTGCACTTTAAAGCATACTTCCTAGTCTTTGCAACACCCAGGACTTTAGCAGTGACTCCCAAACCAGTTGGTCTAAGGCACTAGGTGATGAAGCACCCTCGCTAAGTATTTTTCTATTTTTGCAGCCTTAAGTAATCACAAAAACCAGTGTCCATTTTTTTTTCTTTATTCACACTTTTTCATACTAAGGACTTTAGACAAGAGCCTTTCAAGGTCTCTTCTACTATTCCAAGTTTCAAGGTGCGTGATTGTGCAAATTGTAGGGTATACGTTTTCAGAATCTAGACTTAAGCTAGGAACTATTTTTCAAACTTATACTCTAATAAGAACATCAATACTCTTCCCTTGTTTCGACTTAGCCCAGGAAGTGAACCCAAAATATGCCTATTTCTAAATAAACTACAAGGCATATACTTTCTACCGTTAAACTTTTAAGGAATGTTATTTTTAGGGTTTTTAATTCACTAAGTCTAAGATCTAGTTTTTCCTAGCTAGTTAACCTATGTGTCAAACTCTAGTCAATTAGCCAAAATTGAATACATTAATTTTTATAATTTTTCAAATTTTTCAAATTTTTATGGGTTTTCAAATAAATATGCATATGCAAAAATATGTACAAATGAATGCGAAGGACGAAGACGTACCGAGCATACCCCCAAACTTGAACTTGACAGTGTCCTCACTGTCATGCTAAACCAAGAGGGTCAAAACACCGGCACATCCCTGTTTATTTTAATTATAATTTTTATATTTTATTTAAGAAAAACAAAAATATGTACAAAAAGGCCCTCCCCCAAACTTCATTTAAACTATGTTAGACATGACTGCCAAACTTTGCATCGGCCAAAAGTCAACACCAACCAATTGAAAAATTTATTAGTAAAGGATATTGGTTGGTGGAAAAATAAGTTGTGGTGGTCCGCAAAGAATTTGGGAAGATAGAAGTAGTGGTATGGGAGGTGTGGAGGGAAATATACAGGTGATGGTGATGCATCGAAACGAGAATGCGAATGATCAGCAATCAGTGGAGTGTTGGCATTCTCGTACCTTATTAAAAGAAAGGGGGGTATTTCAACTTCTAAGGGAGGAAGTTGACTCACCACAATACCCCCAAGATGTTCCTGTGGGTCCTCTATTGACATGGCATCATCCATCACATGTTTATGATATTCACTTATGAGGGAACTTATCTCCTCGATGTCCGCCATGGTCCAACTGGAAACTTGCCGCCTATCTTGTGAGACTTTTAAAATAGCGTTCTCTTGCTCGAAGGCTAGAGAGGCTGATATGATCATGGGAAAAGTCTCATTCTCACCTATATGAGCATATTTAAGGTGAGGCGGTAAGGACATTAGTTAGAGTTTCGGAGGCGCAAGAACCATTGCGGAATCTACCTCGAACTCAAAGGACTCTAACACAGGTTCGAAATCACTGCAAACAACCGATTCGGATGGTTCGACTGACTCATCCAAAAATTCAAACGACTCATATTCGGGCTGTGAGTTGTCGTCATCCGAAAAAGTGAAACATTCATAATCAGCATCGGTTGTGTCAACGGTAGTAGGCTCAAGGAGGGACGCACTAGTGGCGTCAAAACTGTTTTCATCAAATAGAAATCTTTCAAGCTCGCAGTTCTCCTGCGTGATTTCGTGGATAGAGCAAACTTCTCGTGTACTAGTTTTAGGCACGGGGGGCAGACTTCCCATCTTATAAATATTGAACTCACTGGACCTCTTTCCGAAGGATAGAGTCATGGAGCCATTGCGACAATTTATTATGGCATTGGAAGTGGCCAAAAATGGTCGACCAAGAATCACCGGAATTTGGTTTCTTGGGTTAACAACAGGTTGTGTATCCATAACGATAAAATCAACGGGGAATATGAATTCCCCGACTTTGATCAACACATCCTCTAGTTGACCCCTTGGATAGGTGATTGATCGATCAGCCATTTGGAGAGTGCAACGAGTGGGTTTCAACTCTCCAACCCCTAATTGTTCGTACACGGAGTAAGGAATCAGGTTAACACTAGACCCAAGATCTAAAAGTGCACGATTAATTTGCTTATCCCCAATTGTGATTGAAATAGTAGGACAGCCGGGGTCCTTTCGTTTTTGGGGTAAGGTTTGATGGTGGTTAATAGCATTGCTCACTGCACTAGCCACTAGCACTTTCTTGGGTACTTGAGATGCCTTTCTCTTTGAAGTGCATAATCCCTTTAAGATTTTTGCGTATGAAGGGACTTGTTGGATAGCATCCAAGAGAGGTATATTTATGCTAACCTGTTTAAAGATCTCCACAATCTTCTCCACTTGTGTATTTGGTTTATTAGGACTCAACCTATTTGGAAATGGTGCATTCTGAAAATTTGCTGAGTCAAAAGTCTGTGGAGTAGAATGTGGAATAGGAACGGATCCCAGTGTGGATGTGTTCGTGTTGTTAGAAATGGGTCCGTTCGAGTCAGAAGAAGTAGAGCCGTGTGAAGGGTGGAGAATAGGCTCTAAAGAAAAAGGTGAAGAAGGAAGTGAAGAAAATGAAGAAGGGGAAGAAGAACCACCGGCGGGGATGTCATCACTAGTTTCCACATTATTTTGCAACTCTCTTCCGGATCTCAACGTGGTCACCGCATTTACATTGTGATTGTGATATGCATTTTGTGGGTGACCGGGATTGGGCAATGGTTGAGATGGAAGCTTTCCCTTTTCTCTCTCGCTCAACGCAGCAGTTAATTGTGCAATTTGTGCCTCAATAGATTTGATACTTTGATCGTGTGAGGCATTGTTATTCATTAAAGATTGCACATAACTTTCAAATCTTGCTGCGGATTCTGTCGTTTGCTTGAGAAATGCTTCAAGACTTTTCTCGAGAGAGCTAACCTTATCATCATTAGGTTGAACCAAATTGTTCGTTTGATTTGTATAAGGTTGTTGTTGGAAAGGTTGCTGGTTTTGAGTTTGTAAGGGTGCTTGTTGTTGTTGTGGAGGAGCTCTTTGAAAATTGTTATTCCCTTGGACTTGTTGATTTTGGTTCCAAGCGAAATTTGGGTGACTCCTCCACCCCTGATTGTATGTCGAAGAGTAAGGATCGTTTCTTTGTCGTTGCTGAAATGCAGCATTGACTTGATCCTGTCCTTGAATGGGTGTATTATAAGGACACTCTTCGGTTAAATGCGATGGGTTCGAACAACAAGCACAAACAGTTCGTGTGGGTAGAGTAGGGGCAGGAGAAGTCGATGAGATTTTGGTCTCAATGGCTTCTAGCTTTTTCATAAGTGAGGCCATCTCGGCCTTCATAGCTATCGACATATCTACTTGATGTATGCCTGCCCTAGATTGACCACTAGAAGAAGATGATGTGGTCTTGGTACTCTCCCATTGAATTGTTTGCTCACTTAGGTCCTCAAGAAACTGCCAAGCTTCGTCGCTAGACTTGGAGAGAAAATGACCTTGACATATTGTTTCTAGCAACTGCTTCGTTGCTGCGTTCAATCCCTCGTATAATGTTTGGCAAAGTTGCCAATTTTCTATCCCATGATGAGGGCATTGAACAAGTAGGTCTTTAAATCTCTCGAAGCACTTCCAAAATGGTTCGGAAGGAAGCTGTGAAAATTGTATAATCTCGTTTCGGATTCTAGCAGTTTTATGATAAGGGTAGAACTTTTTCAGAAAAGCTCTCACAAACTCATCCCAATTTCTAATGGAGTGTGATGCGGTGCTGTATAGCCACTTCTCGGCTAGGTCACATAAGGTAAAAGGAATGACCCTTAGCCTTATTGCGTCATCACTTAATTGGGTTGTCTTCATCATGCTGCAAACGTTTTGGAATTTATTAATGAAAATATATGCATCTTCGGATTCCAAACCATGAAACTTAGGCAGCATATTGATGAAGTGTGGTTTTATTTCAAAATTATCCCCATTCGCCGGTGGGGGTGAAAGACATGTGGGTAAAGAAGTGCGGACGGGGTAGAAGAGATCCTGGAGCGCAACTCGTGCGGGCGCTACAACAGGCGGAAGATTCGGGTTATTCGTACCTGGCGGAGGTGGAATCATTCCCGTCGGCAAGGTATCGTTGGGGTTGAATCCCGACATACCTTCGAAAGAAGAATTTGAATGTGGAGGTAAGGAAGTGGAGGGAACGTCGACGAAGGGTTCGTCGAAGGGTTCGTTGGTCGGTACCAACGAAACACGGACTAATCGGGCGTTAGTATCCCTAGTCCAAAATGACATACACTAAAGGGTAGTGCAGTCAGAAAAAAAGAGAAAAACAGAATGTGGGGGTAAGATAACGTCAGTGAGAAGAAGTGGTGGAAGTGAGTTCCAAGTTTCTTCGCGACAAGTTGCAAGTCTTGAAAAGATTTTTTTATTTTTATTTTTTATTTTTTTATTTTTGTGAGTTTTGCGAGGAGGTTTTTGAAAACGGACTCGTGACACAACTGACTCAACCACACATGCACAATCAGGCCTAGATCTAGGGTCGCCTAGGTCTGCTAGACAGCTCCTAATTAGGGCTAGAAATAGACCTCAAACCGCCTCTTCACTGGCAAGTACTGCCAGGTAAGTGGGAAGGAACCACCACTACAGTGGGCCTAATTAAAAACCACTAGCCTAGACACCGCAATGTCGGTTAGGATAAACGGCCGATGCCTACCCTAGTCCTTTTCCTATTGAGCTCGCTGTCCTTAGGTCTGAGTCTAATCTTTTTTAATTAAAGGTGGTTGATGCAAAATGCTTAGGTGTTTTCTGGGGTCTTGGGAAGGGTGATGAAATCCCCACCCAATCTGAATTTGGTCAAATAGCCCCTTAGAATCCGGTTAAATTATGCAAAACAAATAAAAATTCACTTGCAATCAGAATTTTTTAGCGCGGCGCAAAGAAACCTGCAGAAATCTGTTATTTAGAAGGGGGAGAAAGACTCTTTACGCAAAGAAATCCTGCAGAAGATTTTTACAGAGAAATATATGGGAGGTTGCAGAGGGGAGAGAGAAAAATCAAACCAGAGAAATTTGGTGCGCTGACGTGTCACACCAAGCGCGGATCCGCGGCAGATTGGCAATTTTCGCGGCGGAAGAGCGGCTCTATGAAGGAATCTGGCTCTGAAAATTTTTGTGCTGCTCTGCGCTTGTAATTCTTCTCTGTTACTATGTACCAAATTTTGATTTGCCCTCTGTAAAACTCCAGATCCTTGATTCTTCGTTGTTCCTGCAAGATCCAAAAGATACACCCTTCAAACAGATCAAATTTGATTATTTTTTATATTTTTTTTTATATTTTCAGATTTTTATAATTTTTTAAAATTTATATCAACCCGAAAATTCACAAAAAGAAAGATTACGCCGTCCCCGGCAACGGCGCCATTTGATTAAGTTCAAAAATATAAGTTTACCGCAATCAGAAACGGCGTCGCTTCGCAGCTAGCCGGTGAGTACGGGTCGATCCACAGAGACAGGTAAATTTCTTTAAAGTGTTTTAACGAGTTGATTCTATTTGTAGTTTTGGTTGGTTTATAAAAATCTAAAGACTGGATCTAATTAATCTAATTAAGAATCTTGCTAGGGTTAGGATTAGGGGAAGTTTTGGAAATTAATGTTTTTCCTCACCGCTTTCAATACCTTCCTTTTTTAGATCTATTAGGTGTTAAGTTAATTATCAATAAAGTGGATACAAATCTTTTGGGAAGATGTTTCTTCCTCTATATTTGTACCCTACCTTTGTTGATGATTATCATAACCCTCACGGAAAACGCGCGGAACCGGCCCTTTATACTACGGTTCATCGTTACCTCGAAGGGTAGGATGCCGCAGGGAGCGGTTGTGCTCGTATGCGTGAAGTTCTAATTAATTAGGTGAAGGTGGCATTGAAAGGGGCGAGAGATTTCATCTCTCAACCCTTTCCCTAAGGCTAACCCTAACAAGCGAGGAGACTACTCGCTCATTAGGGGATGAGAAGACATTATAATTAAAAGAAATAAAAGACTTACTAGGTTGACGGCTCCCTCCAAACAAGAAGAACAGATCTGAATTTTCCTCCCAGAATTTCTGAATTTTATTGATTGAAAAGAGGCATACAATTTTCGGATCTAAAACTACAATTTATAAGAAAATAGGAAATCTAGGGTTACAGACTCTCGCGCACGTGAATTTACAGATTTGACCCCTGAAAATCCTAACATAAACACCGACGCACCGACGCACTAAAATTGCACCGACACGGGCTCTGTATGGCCGCGGATCCGCGGCGCCAGGTAGGGTTTGGCCGCGGTTCCGCGTCCAATTAAGGGAATTGGGCTCTGAGCTTTCTGGGCTTGGTTCACTGCACCTTTGGGCTTCTGTTTCTTCACTTGTTTTCTTTTTTGGGCTTCTGGTTCTTCTCCAGATATTTCAGTGAAGACTTGTATTGGGCTTTTTAACCGTTTCACTTGACTTTTTGGACCTTGCACTGTTCTTCGATTAGGCTTGACTAGGATCCGTCTACTTGTTGGTCAAAAGTCCTTTTTCTGTTGTTTTGTGTCTTTTTCACTGTATTTGCTCCAGAAACCTGTATCCTGTAATATGCAACAAACGTGCGTCAAGAGTACCTGTTTATTTATAAAAAGGATAAGAATAGGGGAATGATAAATGCAATATTATAGTCTGAACAGATGGCGTAAAGCACCCCCGCAATTCGTCGTGATGTATACGGATGCGTATACACACATATAATTATATGTTATTTGGGATTATTGATGATTTAAGATGGATATTGGTGTGTTGGATTGGTTAATGGTTACGAGACCCTAGGTAGTGGGTGCACTACACATACACACACATGCATACTTGCATACATCCTTATTTCATATGTGGTTATGGGATTCTGTATAGATATGTGTTCACATGGGTATGGGACCACGTGTTCACGTACGGACTTGAGGATGATACATGGGATTGAGTTGAGTCGATGATATTTGATCCGAGATTATGATATCGGTGATATGGTGAAATTCGTATTTGAGATACGTCTTGAGATTTTAGTGGATTTTGAGATTATGATGCCATAGAAATAGTGACATGTATATGTAAAATGATCGACATGTGATTATGATACGAGATGGTATGATATGACATGACAAGATATTTAGGATAGGCCGCCTTGGGCGTTGTTTACTCCTTGAGATGATATGTGCTGATGATATCATTTTTGCTAGAGGCTGTCAATCGGAAGCCGGATTATGATTATATTGGCGATATATGATGATGATATCGATTTATACGAGACTATCGATCAGTAGTTCGATCTTTATTATAGTGATGATGTTAGCATTGTACTAGACATAGGTCAGTACCCAGATTATGATATTTGATAAAGAGAATACCAGATGAATGATATGACGAATATGATATTGACCCGTACCCAGATTTGGGGATGCCGTACGACGGATTTACGTACGAGCTATAAATTGATGTTTGATCCGCACTCTTGAGTTGGGAATAACTGATTATAAAGATATGTTATCGGATGTGATATTATCGAGGCGGGATCACCGACTATATGTATATATATATATATATGTATATATATATGTATATATATATATGTATCGACTCAGAGGTTAGGCGGTTTCCCTTACCTGCAGCTAGCCTATTAGCTCAGCCCTATAGTTGGTGTAGCTATATGACTCTTATGACATTAGATGCAGTTTAGCTATCATTGTGTTTAGTATTCAGCTCCCGCACATTATTATTGTTGCTCCGCATCGCATACTTACTGTGATTCATATTTTATTGTTGATATCATGCTGTTAGGACACCAGCACCATTACCGATGATGCGTATGTACCACGTATACTTACTTGCCGGCTCACACACATCTTCATCGGTAATTGCCATATCACTACATAGTAGTATTATTGCATCAGGATATGACCCTTGTATGTGCATACTATTATTCCATGTTGCATGATATACTGTTGTACTTGCATTTCATTTATATGTCACATACATCATGCTTTCTGATTATGCGCATTGAGATATGTTGTTTCTATGATATTTCTGGATTTGGGAACCGTGGGTATTTCAAAGAGATTATGTAAATGTTTTAAAACCCGGTTACCCTTGATATGATATTTTAGCATCCACCATGAGTTTTATCGGTTCTGATATATATATACCCCATGCGAGGAGGCGTTGAGGCCGTATGAGGGTACATGGTGGGGCCCGGAGGTACCCCGGGGCAAGAAGATCGAAGGTCCATGCCGTTGAGCCTGGCAGGGGAACCATACACTCCGGTGATATTACCCGACACGTCGGATATCCGGGGGATACCGTCGTAGTCTTGAGATGGATGGTAGGGGCCGATCTGGACTGACGGCGCCCGAGATATTGAGATTGAGATATTGAGGTACAGAGATTGTGATACAGAGATATCGAGATATTGGGATTTATGTTTTGTGCTGATGCTGGGCACAGGTTTCATGATGTGTTTCCATGATTTTGACTATATCCTCATATTTACATGCATGATTACATTGATCATACTTCATTTGTATATATAACAGGGTATGAGGGCGCTGTTATATATACCCTTACACCAATATTAGTGGAATGGGATGCTAATATATGTGTATTGATATCATTTTAAAAAAAAACTTCATCATACTTTTCATGCATTCATACATCATCCATATACATATTGCCAACTGATGCACTGATACAGGTACATGGGATTATACTTGGGTTAAATATTTACCCTAGTTTTTTTTATAGGCTGCTGGTTATATATTTGAGGATTATATTATGATCGTATGACCTAGGATTGCGTCATATATGCGATTTCTGTTCGTAGATCTTTTTCTACTCACGAGTTGGCAACTCACCCCCGTTGTGCCCCAGTTTCTTGCAGGTGTTGCCGTACAGGTTTCATTACGGCTTTGTGGGCACAGCTTCCTTCAGGTGACTTGCTAGTAGGTGGGTTATTTGTATCATACCCATCATTATACATTGTATATTATACTTCAGTTGTATCTAGAAGTTCCCTCAACCAAACATGTACTTATTTGAGATAGAGACCAGTGATGTTTATTCTTTCGACCTTAGTGTCGCACGTTATATTCTGTGGATTCATGCTGTTGGAGTTTCCTTTTCTGCTTTGATTCTCGCCTTTAGGCGTTGTATATTATGTTGCTAGCTGGTTGACTTATAGTGGTTTTCCTACACTCTACTACTTTTCTTGGTTTAGATTTCTGGGTTCGGCTTACTTAGAGTACGTACGCCTCGAGACGTTCGTAGTCTAAGTGACGGTCATGTTTCGTACTTTCGGGACGTGACAGTAACCTAACGGTGCATAACGGGACACTGTGGCGAATGCGGATGGCATAAGCGTACGTTATACTTTTGTTTCTTTTGTGATGCTTAGGAAGCATAAATGATGGGACTTCATTAATGAGATTAATGAAAAGAAAGAAACCTAAAGATATTGTGGAATCAAATTTTCAAAAAGGGTAACTCTAGTTTTTGCTTTGCATAATGGTATTCCTTCGATGAATATCCAGCACCTCATTCGATGAGGAAAGAGCCGAGATCCCTTCACTGGGAGTGACCTCTTTAGCAAAACCTAGCAGATGCTACAACCCACTCGGTTTTGTCTTTTGATTGCTTCTCTAGTTCTTTCTTTGCATAGTGGTATTCCTTCGATGAATATCCAGCACCTCATCCGATGAGGAAAAAGCCGAGATCCCTTCATCGGGAGTGACCTCTTTAGCAAAACCTAGCAGATGCTACAACCCATTCGGTTTTGTTTTTTGATTACTTCTCTAGTTCTTGCTTTGTATAGTGGTATTCATGAATATCCAGCAGCTCATTCAATGAGGAAAGAGTCGAGATCCCTTCATCGGGAGTGACCTCTTTAGCAAAACTAGCAAAAGCCTAAAAACGATTCTTTTCAAAATCACTAGATTCTACAACGAGATCAAGTTCAAAGCGTTAAAGGTTTTCATAAAAACCATCCGCAGATCCTCCGTCATTTTAGGAAGTAGAGTACTTAGTATTCATGCTACGTTTGTTGACCATAGTTAATGCGTAGTGTGCGGTAGCTAGGTGATATCTTCCTACACCGCATATGATGCGATTAATTAGGATATTTATATGACTTTGTTGACCATAGCTAAGGGTCATATGAGTGGGTCTAATTAATCATGAAATGACGGGTAGAACTTGACTAGTACTTATGATTTGTTGACCATAGTTAAGGTCATAAGTCACTAGGGGTAAAATCCATATCGGGAATTTCAAGAGTTGAAATTTGCAATGAGATTGCATACTTTCTATGAGATAGTTGGATCCCGATACCCATTGCGAGTAAGAGTTACTCCTGGGAAAGTTTTACACATCACAATTAGCCGATCAAGTAGGTGTCTAGAAAAGTGTTAACGGGGTTACGCCCCTGGGAAAATGAGGTTTATTTTAATTAGGTTCATGTGAAAGCACAGGGAACCTCCCTCAAAATACCACCACTGGCCTGGCCGAAAGATTGGCAAACTTGTAAGGTGTAATTAATCTCGGCTAGTCTTACCTTTTAGGGTTTGAAGAAAGATTTGATAAAAACAGTGGGAGCCATCCTGATTAGATAAAATAATAACCAATCTGATCTTGCAAGAGCATACGCTGAGTGTTTTCTTCTCTCTCTCCTGGTAGCGACCGTGACATGCCTTAATCAATATAATAATATGGATGTACTGACCAAACCTGCTTATTATGCTGAGCCGGGGAACGTTGGTTTCACTCTATCTTATAATTGTTATAAATCTGAGCAGGAAATAGGAGAATACCAGGATTCCCATGCCACCCAATCGAAGAAAGAGTATGTTGATGCATATTCTTCGGGTGTGTTCGTTACCGAGAACAGTTTCTCAGTATCTTCTACGTCCTAGGTTTGAGATTCCAGATCAGGATCCCACATATATAATCTATTACATGGGCTACTGTTCATACCATAATATTGCATTATTATATTCCCCATTCTTATTCGTTTTATAAATAAACATGTGCTTTTGACGCATGTCTGCTACATATTACAGGTTACAGGTTCTTGGATCTAAAACAGTGAAAAAGATAAAAGACGATGCAAAAGTGGAACTACAACCAACAAATAGAAGGACCTTGATCAAGACTACACAAAAGATCAGTTTACAGAGTACAAAGGCAGCGCAAGATCCAAGATTATAAAGCAAACGGTTAAAAGTCCACTGCAATTGTTCACTGAAGATCTGAAAGAAACATAGAAGCTATTTTAATAAAAGGACTAAAGAATAAGGAAGCCCAAAAATAGCATAGCCAACACAGGAAATTTCAAGGCCCAATCACAACTTTTGGCCGCGGAACCGCGGCCAAACCAGGCCTCGGGCCGCGGTTCCGCAGCCGTATTGCGCAGTTAAGAGTTGGAAATTTTACCATATTTTGTTGGCGGCTTTGACTAGTCTACCTAGGGTTATTTTGGTAAATGCAGACGTGCGAATCAATTGTAACCTAGGGTTTCTATTTCTTATAAATAGAAGCCCAAATCATTGTATTAGGTTATGCCTCCCTTCATTAATAAATTTCAGCATTCTTTTGGAGAGCATCATTTTTTGTAAGTTCTTTATTTTCTGCCCTAGGTTAATTTTCTATTCTTGCCCTAGATAAATTTGCCCTAGTTAATCTTTTATTCTCTGCCCTAGATAAATGTATTTTAATTCCCTAATGAGTGAGTAGTCTCCTCGCTTGTTAGGGTTAGATCTGGGGAAGGTTTGAGGGACGAAGATCTCTCATCCCCTTTCTTGCCCATCATATATTTTCATAGGACTCTATGCATACATGCATATAACTCTCCCTACGTCACCCTATCCTTCGAGGTAGCGGTGATACCGTAGTATAAAGGCCCGGTTGCACGTGTTTTCCATGGAGGTTAGGGTAAGGATTGATAAAGGAAGGACAAGAACCTAGAGGAAGGAACACCTTCCCGAATGGATCTAATCCCCTTTATTAATAATTACCATAACTCCTCTTAGATCCTAATTTAGGTTTAGAAAGCGTTGAGATTTATTTACATTTCCAAACCATTCCTAAACCTAACCCTAGCAAGATTTAGATCTAGATAATCTTAGTATAGATAGATTTAGTTTTTTTAGATTTAATAATCAATCCGAACACCCATCGGAATTAACTCGTTTGAGCGACTAGGAAAACACAACATCCTTATAGACCAACCCGTACTTACCGGCTAGCTACCAAGCGACGCCGTTCTTGATTGCGGTTATAGATAGTTTTTGAGATCAAATCAAATGGCGCCGTTGCCGGGGATGGCGTGTTATTTCCTTTTTGCAATTTCGGGTTAATCTTTATTAAAAAAATCATAAAAACTGAAAAAAATAAAAAAATAAAAATATATCATCTGTTATTTTTTGGAAAGGGTATTTTTTGTGAATCTTTGCAGGATCAACAGATCTGGAAATATCTAGAGTGCGAAACAGAAAAAGGTAGATCAGAACAGAAAGGGATTGGAACAACAGAGCAGCACAATTTTTTCAGAGACCTGAAGCTTCAAATCCGCCGCCCTTCCGCTGCGCAAGCGCGCTCCCGCTGAGGTTCCGCGGTTCATTTGCCACGTCAGTGCGCGTGTTTTACACTGTTTGCTCCCCTTTTCCCTCTTCTGCCAATCCCCATATATCTTTTGTCAAATCTTCTGCATGATTCTTTGCGCTTAAAAAAAAATCTTCCCTTCAAAATAACAAATCTTGTGCAGGATTCTTTGCGCCGCGCATAAAATAAAAAAGATTTGATTGCAAGTGATTTACTGTTTTGCATATCTTTAATCGGATTTTAAGGGGCTTTTGACCAATTCAGATTGGGTGGGGATTTCATCACCCTTCCCAGGACCTCAGAAATCACATAAGGCATTTGCATTGACCAAATCTTTAATTAAAAAAAATACTAGACTCAGCCCTAAGGACGTCGCGCTCAATAGGACAGAGGACTAGTTATAGGCATCGACCGTTTATCTTAACCTGGCTTTGCGGTGTCTAGACAAGTGTGTCTAAGGCAAGTGGTTACTTAATTAGGACCACTACTTTTGTAGTGGGGAGCCTCCCACTTCCCTGGCACTTACCTGGCCGCAATTGGCGGTGAAGAGGCGGTTTGAAGTCCTATTTCTAGCCCTTTGGAACAATTAGGAGCTGTCTAGCTGACCTAGGTGACCCTAGATCAAGGCCTGATTGTGCATTTTTGGTTGATCGAAAGTGTGTCTTAGCTCTTTTCTCGAAAATCTTTTTGCAAACAGTTCTAAATAAAGAGAAAAGGAAAAAAGAAATTTTTTTAAAAAAGACTTGCAACTTTTGTCGCTAAGAAATCCTTACACCACCTAACTTATTTCTCTTCTCATCATGGGTACCCCACATCACAAATCTCTTGCCGAACTTTGGTATCCCGGACCTAACTTTGCTTCGTACGTCAATTGTTTCGGTCGATTTAAGAATGATCCCTCCGTGCCCAAAATTTCTTTGAAAGATCAAATAGAAGCGTCTAGGAGAAACAGTTCGACGTCGCAACCCACTTTGTGTCAACCATGTCAACCTTCACCACCTTCGTACGTTGACACCACTTTTTCAAGTCCTGCTGTAACTCCTAAACCGATGTCCATTGCAGAGCATATTGCTCAATCTCATAGCCGATCTTTCACTCCTCTCCACACATCTAGTTTTAGGGATCAACAAGTCCATTCACCTTTTTATCCACATGTTAACCCTACTCCTGTCCAACCATCCATTTCCTACCAGTGCTACCCGACTTTTCCACCTTCACTAGACATTGCTTCTACACAGCCATTTGGGAGTTTCACGTATCCAAACAATTTCGAATCTTTTACCGAAACCCCTTAACAACCCATGTCTAGTTTGGAACAGTCGTTGGAAGCTTATATTTTAGCAACAAATAAAATGATTAGGAATGTGGATGCGTCCATTTTCACCCTTATGCAACCTAATGAACCGGTAGCTAGTTTCCAACTAGCTCCAAATTTTCCAATGTATGAGGAGGCGGTTGGACAGAGTGACAATTTGAGAGGAGAGAGTAAGTTATACATCTTTCCAAATCAAACCTACCCATACCCAATTGAATCCAACAACTCCAGTTTTCAAACATTTGTCCCAAATGATTCATCAGTTAAGGATAAAAATGAGTTGTGCGACTTTGTAGTGCTTGATTTGCCAGATTGTGAGGACAACTTTTCGAGTGAAACCACACCGAATCCTTTTGAACTTTACACCTCCTCTCTAGAACCTGAATTGATAAATATCCATGTTTTTGATGAGGTGTCTAAGAATATTGATTTTCACTTGATTGAGGATATAGACGCCGGGAATATTTTGGATGATGAACCCATAGATTTGACTGAAATTTTATCTCCAATTCATCATCCCGGGTCATTAAATGTTTCTCCCGAACTTCATATGCGTCTTGATTTTGATGATAATGGCATGGATAAGCTAAATTTTGAGGAGAATTATGAGGATAGTATTGAGGAGAGTATTGAGGATAATATTAAGGTTGAACCATTTTTGTTTGATGTGTCGAATTTTCCAATTCATCCTCCTACTGTTACACTTCCAAAATCAAACACCCTCCTTTCCATCATTCCGACTACGCAAAAGATCACGCTTGAAGACTGTGAGCTTGAAAAATTTCTTTTTGAATCTGACACAGTTCTCACAGACGATAATGATTACGAATGTTTCACTTTTTCGGACGATGTTGAAAATTCACCTCCCGAATTTGAGTCCTTTACATTTTCAGATAAGTTAGTTGAACCATCAGACTCGGTTGCTTACAGTCATTTCGAACCATTGATGGAATCCATCAAGTTTGAGACAGATTACTTAGGTGAGAATAAGACTATCCCTAAATCACTCTCTTTCGTCCTTCCTATCGTTCCGACCGTGTAAGAGACCGTTATGCTTTCATCTCCAATACCAAGTTCGACGTACCCATGTTTGCTCACGAATCTAGAGGGATTTGACCCCATTTCTCGACGGGTTGATAGATTAACACAATCGCTTTTAACACATCGGTCATGACAAATTGTGCTAATTTATTCACTCGATTTACACCCTCAAGATCGTGCTACACTTCTTTCTCTTTTCCGCCCTTCTTCTCCTCCACCGAGACCATATTCTCCCTTTCTCTCCACACGGTCTCGTGTGTTTCTCATTTCTTTCCTTTACACCCCATTTTTTCACCAACCCTACCATTTCCACGATAAGATTTTTGAATGGTTGGTGCTAACCTTTGGCTTATGTAAGGCCTTGCTTAGTTTGGGGAGGACCTTATTGTATATATGTATATATATTTTTTGTTTTCTTTTCTAATAAAAAAAATTCAAATTTTTTTTTATAGATAAATAAATAGGGGAGTGCCGACAATTTTGACCTTCTTGGTGTAGCATGACAGTGAGGACACTGTCAACTTTAAGTTTGGGGGTATGCTCGGTAAGTCTTCTTCCTTCACATTCATGTGTACATTTTGCATTTGCATACTTATTTTAAAACCCATAAAAATTGAAAAATTTCAAAAATTATAAAAATCAATGTATTCAATTTGGCCTAATTGATTTGAGTTTGACAAAAAGGTTAACTGGTTAAGAACAACTAGATCTAGACTTAGTAAATTAAAAACCCTAAAAATAACCTTTCTTAAAGCTTAACGGTAGAAAGTATATGTCTTTGTAGTTTATTTAGAAATAGGCAAATTTTGAGTTCACTTCTTGGGCTAAGTCAAAACAAAGGAAAAGTATTGATATTTTTATTAGAGTATAAGTTTGAAAAATAATTCCTAACTTAAGTCTAGATTCTGAAAATGTATACCCTACAAATTGCACAATCACGAACCTTGAAACTTGGAATAGTAGAAGAGACCTTGAAATGCTCTTGTCTAAAGTCCTTAGTACGATGAAAAGTAATAAATAAATAAATAAATACAAGTGTGAATAAAGAAAAAAAATGAACACTGGTTTTTGTGATTACTTAAGGCTGCAAAAATAAGAAAAATATTTAGCGAGGGTGCTTCATCACCTAGTGCCATAGACCAACTGGTTTGGGAGTCACTGCTAAAAAGCCTTGGGTGTTACAAGACTAGGAAGTACGCTTTAAAGTGAAAACGCATTTTGTAATCGGTCGTTGGTACCTCAAGAAGTATTAACGGTCGCATGAAGGATGTGTAGCAAAATTCATTTAAAAATTCACCAATTAATAAGTGCTTTGGACGACGGACAAGGGTATGATTGCTTGATTTGAATTTCCAAGTGTAGAGGTGACTTATACACACACGTAGGGATATGTGATTGGAGTTTAGATGAGAGAAAGGAATGAAGAATAGAACTTGTATCTTTAGTAGACTTGATAAAAATTCCTAAGTGGAGATGGAACCCTATAAGGAAAACTTAAGAAATGCCGAAAGCTAAGTAGGTCTGCAGAACATATATAATCTTAAGTTAAATGATGAGGAAGTGTGAAGAATATGGGAGGATAATTTATGAGTCGACGATAATAGAATTCCTTGTTAGAAAACCTAATTGGAGAATTAAAATCGAAAAGCCTAATTGATAGGATTTTGTGGGTAGTATCCGCTGAAAACCCTCAGGAGACAACACTCCTCCTACTAGGGACATCTAGAGGTTTAACGGCTTGTTGCACGAGCTCATTGCAATCGCGTTTCCCTGCGAAAGTGCGGTTAGGTTTTTGTCGAGAATAAAACTAAGTTTGCTCAAGGACGAGCAAAAGATAAGTTTGGGGGTATTCCCGCCTGTCATGCGGGTGACCCAGGTTCGATTCCCGGCAACGGAACCATATGCTTGGTAAGTCTTCTTCCTTCGCATTCATGTGTACATTTTGCATTTGCATACAAATTTTAAAACCCATAAAAATTGAAAAATTTCAAAAATGATGAAAATCAATGTATTCAATTTGGCCTAATTGATTTGAGTTTGACAAAAAGGTTAACTGGCTAGGAACAACTAGATCTAGACTTAGTAAATTAAAACCCCTAAAAATAACCTTTCTTAAAGCTTAACGGTAGAAAGTATATGTCTTTATAGTTTATTTAGAAATAGGCAAATTTTGAGTTCACTTCTTGGGCTAAGTCAAAGCAAAGAAAAAGTATTGATATTTTTGTTAGAGTATAACTTTGAAAAATAATTCCTAGCTTAAATCTAGATTCTGAAAATGTATACCCTACAAATTGCACAATCACGAACCTTGAAACTTGGAATAGTAGAAGAGACCTTGAAATGCTCTTGTCTAAAGTCCTTAGTACTATGAAAAGTAATAAATAAATAAATAAATACAAGTGTGAATAAAGAAAAAAAATGAACACTGGTTTTTGTGATTACTTAAGGCTGCAAAAATAAGAAAAATATTTAGCGAGGGTGCTTCATCACCTAGTGCCTTAGACCAACTGGTCTGGGAGTCACTGCTAAAAAGCCTTGGGTGTTACAAGACTAGGAAGTACGCTTTAAAGTGCAAACGCATTTTTAATCGGTCGTTGGTACCTCAAGAAGTATTAACGGTCGCATGAAGGATGTGTAGCAAAATTCATTTAAAAATTCACCAATTAATAAGTGCTTTGGACAACGGACAAGGGTATGATTGCTTGATTTGAATTTCCAAGTGTAGGAGTGACTTATACACACACGTAGGGATATGTGATTAGAGTTTAGATGAGAGAAAGGAATGAAGAATAGATCTTGTATCTTTAGTAGAGTTGATAAAAATTCCTAAGTGGAGATGGAACCCTATAAGGAAAACTTAAGAAATGCCGAAAGTTAAGTAGGTCTGCAGAACATATATAATCTTAAGTTAAATGATGAGGAAGTGTGAAGAATATGGGTGGATAATTTACGAGTCGACGATAATAGAATTCCTTGTTAGAAAACCTAATTGGAGAATTAAAGTCGAAAAGCCTAATTGATAGGATTTTGTGGGTAGTATCCGCTGAAAACCCTCAGAAGACAACACTCCTCCTACTAGGGACATCTAGAGATTTAACGGCTTGTTGCACGAGCTCAGTGCAATCGCGTTTCCCTACGAAAGTGCGGTTAGGTTTTTGTCAAGAATAAAACTAAGTTTGCTCAAGGACGAGCAAAAGATAAGTTTGGGGTATTCCCGCCTGTCACGCAGGTGACCCGGGTTCAATTCCCGGCAACGGAACCATATGCTCGGTAAGTCTTCTTCCTTCGCATTCATGTGTACATTTTGCATTTGCATACTTATTTTAAAACCCATAAAAATTGAAAAATTTCAAAAATGATAAAAATCAATGTATTCTATTTGGCCTAATTGATTTGAGTTTGACAAAAAGGTTAACTGGCTTGGAACAACTAGATCTAGACTTAGTAAATTAAAAACCCTAAAAATAACCTTTCTTAAAGCTTAACGGTAGAAAGTATATGTCTTTATAGTTTATTTAGAAATAGGCAAATTTTGAGTTCACTTCTTGGGCTAAGTCAAAGCAAAGGAAAAGTATTGATATTTTTGTTAGAGTATAAGTTTGAAAAATAATTCCTAGCTTAAGTCTAGATTCTGAAAATGTATACCTTACAAATTGCACAATCACGAACCTTGAAACTTGGAATAGTAGAAGAGACCTTGAAATGCTCTTGTCTAAAGTCCTTAGTACGATGAAAAGTAAAAAATAAATAAATAAATACAAGTGTGAATAAAGAAAAAAAATGAACACTGGTTTTTGTGATTACTTAAGGCTGCAAAAATAAGAAAAATATTTAACGAGGGTGCTTCATCACCTAGTGCCTTAGACCAACTGGTTTGGGAGTCACTGCTAAAAAGCCTTGGGTGTTACAAGACTAGGAAGTACGCTTTAAAGTGCAAACGCATTTTGTAATCGGTCGTTGGTACCTCAAGAAGTATTAACGGTCGCATGAAGGATGTGTAGCAAAATTCATTTAAAAATTCACCAATTAATAAGTGCTTTGGACAACGGACAAGGGTATGATTGCTTGATTTGAATTTCCAAGTGTAGGGGTGACTTATACACACACACGTAGGGATATGTGATTGGAGTTTAGATGAGAGAAAGGAATGAAGAATAGAACTTGTATCTTTAGTAGAGTTGATAAAAATTCCTAACTGGAGATGGAACCCTAGAAGGAAAACTTAAGAAATGCCGAAAGCTAAGTAGGTCTACAGAACATATATAATCTTAAGTTAAATGATGAGGAAGTGTGAAGAATATGGGTGGATAATTTACGAGTCGACGATAATAGAATTCCTTGTTAGAAAACTTAATTGGAGAATTAAAGTCGAAAAGCCTAATTGATAGGATTTTGTGGGTAGTATCCGCTGAAAACCCTCAGGAGACAACACTCCTCCTATTAGGGACACCTAGAGGTTTAACGGCTTGTTGCACGAGCTCAGTGCAATCGCGATTCCCTGCGAAAGTGCGGTTAGGTTTTTGTCGAGAATAAAACTAAGTTTGCTCGAGGACGAGCAAAAGATAAGTTTGGAGGTATTTGTTCATACCATAATATTGCATTATTATATTCCCCATTCTTATTCGTTTTATAAATAAACATGTGCTTTTGATGCATGTCTGCTACATATTATAGGTTACAGGTTCTTGGATCTAAAACAGTGAAAAAGATAGAAGACGATGCAAAAGTGGAACTACAACCAACAAATAGAAGGACCTTGATCAAGACTACACAAAAGATCAGTTTATAGAGTACAAAGGCAGCGTAAGATCCAAGATTACAAAGCGAACGGTTAAAAGTCCACTGCAATTGTTCACTGAAGATCTGGAAGAAACATAGAAGCTATTTTAATAAAAGGACCAAAGAATAAGGAAGCCCAAAAATAGCATAGCCAACACAGGAAATTTCAAGGCCCAATCACATCTTTTGGCCGCGGAACCGCGGCCAAACTAGGTCTCGGGCCGTGGTTCCACGGCCGTATTGCGCAGTTAAGAGTTGGAAATTTTACCATATTTTGTTGGCGGCTTTGACTAGTCTACCTAGGGTTATTTTGGTAAATGCAGACGTGCGAATCAATTGTAACCTAGGGTTTCTATCTCTTATAAATAGAAGCCCAAATCATTATATTAGATTATGCCTCCCTTCATTAATAAATTTCAGCATTCTTTTGGAGAGCATCATTTTTTGTAAGTTCTTTATTTTCTGCCCTAGGTTAATTTTCTATTCTTACCCTAGATAAATTTAATTCCTTACCCTAGTTAATCTTTTATTCTCTGTCCTAGATAAATGTATTTTAATTCCCTAACGAGTGAGTAGTCTCCTCTCTTGTTAGGGTTAGATCTGGGGAAGGTTTGAGAGACGAAGATCTCTCATCCCCTTTCTTGCCCATCATATATTTTCATAGGACTCTATGCATACATCCACATACCGCTCCCTACGGCACCCTATCCTTCAAGGTAGCGGTAATACCGTAGTATAAAGGCCCGGTTGCACGTGTTTTCCATGGAGGTTAGGGTAAGAATTGATAAAGGAAGGACAAGAACCTAGAGGAAGGAACACCTTCCCGAATGGATCTAATCCCTTTTATTAATAATTACCATAACTCCTCTTAGATCCTAATTTAGGTATAGAAAGCGTTGAGATTTATTTACATTTCCAAACCATTCCTAACCCTAACCCTAACAAGATTTAGATCTAGATAATCTTAGTATAGATAGATTTATTTTTTTAGATTTAATAATCAATCCGAACACCCATCGGAATTAACTTGTTTGAGACGACTAGGAAAACACAACATCCCTGTGGACCGACCCGTACTCACCAGCTAGCTACCAAGCGACGCCGTTCTTGATTGCGGTTATAGATAGTTTTTGAGATCAAATCAGCTACAGAAAGATAGAGAACTGGGATTGGATGATATGTCTCTAAGTACAGAGAATGTTGCAATTGTTTCAGCCAATCAGTGGGAAAATACCACCTTGTATTACCAAGTGGTAAATACATTGATTCTGAACAAATGTTATTACATGCCGAACCTGATATACAACATTGCATCAGTTTCTTTATTAAGTTAAAGAAAGATCTAATTTTGTATTGCAGGATAATGTTGTGAACATTTTCCTTAATCAAGAGTTGATTGTATCAGGCATGTTATGTAATGGCATATATGCTCTAAATCAATTCACAGTTCAAAGTATTTATAACACACACAAGAGGAGTAGTTCAGCAATGAACGAATCCTTCTTGTGGTATTATAGACTAGGTCATATCAATGCGACATGACTAGCTAAGTTACATAAGGATGAATATTTGAATCCATTCGAATTTTTATCTTATGATACTTGCCAGTCTTGTCTCAAAGGTAAAATGACCAATACTTCGTTTACTGGAAACGGAGAAAGAGTTACTGAACTCTTGGGAATGATACATAGTGATGTATACGGTCTTATGTCTATAAATACCAGGGTTGGTTCTTTGTACTTCATTACATTCATCGATGATTTATCAAGATTCGGACATGTGTTCCTGTTGAAACACGAGTCTGATGCTTTTGAGAAATTCAAGGAATATAAGTGCAAAGTAGAGAACCAAACGGGAAGAGGTATTAAATCCTTCGATGTGATCGGGGAGGAGAATATCTGAGCATGGAGTTCCTGGATTTTCTAAAAAGAGAATGGGATTCTCTCTCAGCTTACTTCTCCGTATACACCACAGAACAACGGTGTATCGGGGCAGAGGTATCGTACCCTATTAGATATGGTGCGCTCTATGATGAGTACTGCTGAGTTGCCTGTTTCCTTTTGGAGTTATGCACTTGAGAAGTTGCATACCTATTGAATGGGGTTCCATCCAAATCAGTGCCTGCCACACTATATGCGATATGGTATGGGATGAGACCATGTCTTAAACGAGTTAAGATATGGGGTTGTCCGGCCTATATTGAAAAGCAAAATCCGGACAAGCTCGAGGCAAGATCAGTTCTGTATAAGTTTGTTGGATATCCTGAACATTCGCGAGGGTATATATTCTACCACACCGAGGAGCAAAAGGTATTTTGTTTCTCAGCATGCCACCTTTTTAGAAAAGAAATTCCTTATGGAAGAAATTAGTGGTCATGAAGTAGAATTGGAAGGAGTTCCAGCTAGACAAACTAACAGCTGATTATTTGGTGAAACCAGAGGATTCAATAGTTCCCAACGAACCTCAGTCTCTCCACAAATCTAGTAGGGTTCCTCATCCGCCTGAGAGATACCATGGTTTCCTCAGTGACGGTGGGAGAGAGGATTGCATCATGATTGATGATGACCCAACTAGTTTCTAGCAGGCCATCACAAGTAGGGACTCTATGAAATGGCTGGATGCTATGCGATCTGAGATGGAATCCATGTACACCAACAAAGTATGATTTTGAACGTTGCACCTGAAGGGGTAAAACCCATCGGAAGCAAGTGGATCTTGAGAAGATTCTTGGTGTAGATGGAAAAGTTGAGACTTTCGAAGCTAGACTTGTAGTAAAAGGTTTTCGTCAATAACCAGGTGTGGATTATGATGAAATCTTTTCTCTCAGTGGCTATGCTTAAGTCCATCAGAATTAAAGCAGGTATCGCGGAGTTGGAACATCTGTTTTAATGTGGCAGTCTAAGAGTTTGACTTCATCAAGAAGGTAGATGAACCTTGTATATACAAGAAGGTTGTTGAGAGTAAGATTGTCTTCTACGTATTGTACGTAGATGACATACTCTTGATAAAAAATTGTGTTCCTGTGCTGCACTCGGTCAAGCTCCTCTTATCACAATGTTTCTCCATGCAGGATCTGGATGATGCCTCCTACATCCAGTGATTTAGATCTAAAGAGATAGATCTGAGAGGATGTATCATACTCACTAGGTGTAGTGAGTAGGTGTCAATCAAATCCCGGGGAGAAACACTGGAAAGCTGTGAAGGACATTCTTAAGTACTTGAGAAGCACTGAAGAAATGTTCTTGGTGTTTGGTAACGGTGAACTCCAGTGGGAGTCCTTTACCGATTCGAGCTTCCAGAGTGATAAGGTCGACTGAAAGTCAGTCTCAGGCTTTGTCTTTACTCTCAGTGGAGAGTTGGTATGTTCGAAGAGTTCCAAGCTAGATACCTTGGCAAACTAGACAATAAAGGCTGAATACATCGTTACCAACGATGCTGCCAAAGTGGCTGTCCGGATATTTCTTGTTCATGAGATGAACATGGTTCCTACCATTGAGCGTCCAATAACTGTTATTATGACAACAATGGAGTTGTGGCTTTGGCCTAGGAACCCCGGTCCCATCAGCGATCCAAACATATACTAAGGCAGTATCACCTGATCAGGGAGATGGTTGATCTCCAAGGGACCGAGGTAAGGAGAGTTGACGCGAAGGATAATACGGCGGATCCACTCACAAAAGCCTTTCCCTAGAGAGAATTTTATGGGCGTTGAGTATGAGATACTACAACAAATGGCCTTAGTGCAAGTGAGAGATTGTTAGTTATATGTATGCCCTATAGTCCATTATTGCACATATGATGTATATTATTGTGAATGCTTGGACATATATAGGGAGGACTTTCTTGCTCGACATGATAGTATGCTATCTGGTTACTCTTTATCTTAACATGTACACTTATTGACTCTCTGTTACATGTTGATAAATCCCTTAGGATATGTACTTGACTACCAAAATTATGATGCAGATCATACTAGTGGAGCTAGGATAGTCTATAAGTACATCCTTCAATTGTTCCTAGTCGTAGGAGTATCGAGATGGGGCATCGATATTCCAGAGTAGACTAGCGTATACGTTTCTTGACCCATATGATGGACGATGGGTGATCCCACATCCATTGGTGTTTGACATCAAAGATAGTATACAGGTACTCAGTAGAGACTGGGTATACTGAACAGGACTTGTCGAGAACTCCTAGATGGTATTATACCCTACGTCAGATAGCAGCTCTCTGGTGACACTGGTACAGGTTAGTCTGTAGACCCGAGATCGTCATAGAGTCTTATGTGATTCCTACTGTGCTTTGATTTCCACCTTACCACGTTCAAGAGAACGTGCAAAACGGTGGTTTTTGGGTATAATCCCGAGTCACATGGAGTCAATGAGCGATAGGAGGGGATTTCGTCTCTCCCGGTATTAGGGGTTGATGTTGCGCTATGCTCGATTGGCCATAATAGGAAATCCCTGTCCAGGGTTGCTGAGATTTACTGGTAAGTGTTATCTGTAGTTTCTCGAATCATTATGGGCCTCACATCGGCATGACTTATCAAGCTATTGAGGTCTGACGTTTACCACCCCCAGGCTGGATATGCGACATATTAGACGAAGAGACTGGACTGTATGGTAGTGTTACATATTGGATTTGCAGGAGTATGAGCAGGCTTGCTTGTTGATCTTCTGATCGCTCAATACCCGGGTAGTCGTTACGTTCAGCTAGTACCGCTGACGGCTTGTGGGTGACTGATATGATCACCACCTACTGCCGGCGTATTGACGAGTCTTTAGAGTCCTATATAGAGGTTTCCTGGCTCAGGCGAAACTAAGTAGGAGCACATATGTGATATGTGCAGGACCGAGATTAATACGCGTATGTGATACCGTATTCTAATCTTGCGATATGTGATATCGGTCGATTATATGTGACATAGCCGGGTTATCGAATCAAGTCTTGATTCGATGAGTTGATACAAATGATATTAGTCGGTTAAATGTGATATAGCCGGATTATTAAATCAAGTGTTGATTTAATAATTTAATGTATCTATATATATTTGATATATTAACATATATTAACTAATATTAGCTCACTTAAGCATTTCTCTTTCTCACTTATATATAATATATATGTGATATATATTATTGTTTTTGTATATGATACATAACGCATGGGTGTATGAGACTCACATCATGCTAAAGATAATTAAGGATTTTAATTATTTAAGGTAAATATAAAATTAGGTGGAATAATCATATAGTTTGAAGCTTAGTGGAAGCTTGTAGAACCATTGACTTAGTCCACTAATTTTATTTTACTTGAGATATTTATTAACCCAACCATTATCTTAAGCCATGGTTAAGTCTCTACATGAGTTAATATGAGATATTATCTCACCCATGATTGCTATTCTCACCAATTCTTTCTATACTTCATCTTCTTCTTTATCTCAAGAAAGCTCACTAGCTTTTCTTGAAGTGAAGAAATATTGTGAGAAAAATTATTCTAAAGTGAGAAAAAATCCTACTTCATTAACCTACACTATATTATCCATTTAATTTAGGTTGTTTGCTTCACTAATTCCTAATTAGTGAAGAGGTAGCTAGAGTTAGAGTCTTCTCGACATAGATCATTTTCGGACTCGAAGACTTCAAGCAAACTTGTTCATTTTTCTTTGTGGAGCCTAACTTGAGTTCGGGAGATCACTACTTGGAGCGAAGGGACTAATATACGGAGCTTTAAAAGTGAAGGACCGGTCTACAAAGGTTTTATTTCTCATTCACTTAGTGTAATGTTTGATTACATGTTTATTTACCCTAATTCCTCTAGTTAGATCCTAGGCTTAGGGTTCTTTAGCACCTTAGAATTTTTTAAACTTGTATGGTTGATGCATTGGAAAACCCAATGGGGGTGCTAAGGAACCCATCACCTTCATCTCTTGATAGGGTTGCAAAACACCTAAATTTACCGGTCATATGCCTTGAGGAACCACTATCAAGATACCATTGATTTTCACGTCATGACTTGCGGGATACCTATAGAAAATGTAATAAATGTAACTTTTAGTATCCATGTCTTAGTAGGTCTACAGAGGTTAGCTTTTGGAACCCAAATCAAATTCTTTGAAGATCTAGCTTTGCAATGGTAAGAGATATTGTCACGACCCGAAATAATAGCTCGTGACCGGCACTTAAATCACGCAACGTCTAAAGGCGTAACGTAATTCAAGTAAGACGAAACCCAGAAAATCTAAACCTTTTTGAAAATAAAGGAGGTGAAGTTTTGAAATAAATATACAATAAAATTGATGTTTTCAATAAATGCATAAGTAGGAAACAAGACAATGCAAGTGGAATTTATTAGTTTGAAAATATGCTTGTCTTTTAAAAATTTGGGCAGCACCTCCTTTGTATATTTTGATCCAAAACCACAAATACAAGGCAATAATAAAAGGCATCCCCAAGCGGGAGCTAGCTCTTCGCCAAACGGCGGATCACAACCATACAAGACAGTAAATATAGTATACGATGCCCAACGGCGAAGTTCACCACAAAAGATAAAGAAATAAGCAAGACATCAAAACCACAAGTAGCGGAAAACTCGCTCTAAGTCTCGCAACCACAAGTCTCACTAAGTCTCATTACTTATACAAATACTAACTTTGATTGATGGAGTTAACTAGATACAATATGAATAAGTACAAGAGTGGGTACGATACAAATGTCCCACCTACCAAGCAGATCACCCAAAAGTAGCTGTGTGCCAGCGATGCCGCTACGGATCCATGCGGTCAACCTGCAAGAAGCATGGCACAACGGGGGTGAATTGCCAACTCGTGAGTAGAAAAAAATCTACAAGTAGAAATCGAATAAACAACGACTCCTAGGTCAACTATATCATAAAGGTAATACTATGATATTTAGGGTGACCGTAACTGCATATATGCCAACAATGTAAACAAAGCCTATAAGCATACGGATAACATCCAACAGTAATAATAAATGCCTGTATGCATGTGGATCGCGTCCACGTGTCAACCAATGACACAATAACATCATGCACGTAAATATCATAAAGACAGATGCATGAAAATATGAGGATACAAATCAACGTATGTCCCTCGCGACACATCAAAATCATGGAACTTGGGTGTCCAACCTCGACACTCGAAAACATCATGAAACCTGTGTTCAGTATCGACACGTAAATCCTCATATATCTCGGGCTCCGTCTGCGGGATCGTTCCGCGGGCTCCGGCAGACGAGTCGGCCCATATCCATCACTCGACTCCAGTCGGTATCCTCCGGATAACCGCAAGGCCAACCAATCACCGCTAGGTACTCGCCACCCTGCCAGGCTCATCGTCTACTCTGCGAAAAACATTTTTCGCCCCGGGGAACCATACCGGGTCCACCATGAACCCACAAACGGATCATCCAACTCCTCGAATCGGATTTCAAGCACACGTCTCAGAACCGAGAAAACGCATGGTGGACGCACTGAAATATCATATCAAGAGAAACCGGGGTTTTAAAACAACACATCATCTCTTTTAAAATGTCCACATTTCTCAAATCCAGAAATCTCATGAAAAGAGTATCTCAATGCGTATAATCATCAAGCATAATGTATGCGACATATGATAGAAAAGTAAGCATATCCGTATAACATGCAACATGAAACAGTGATATGCACTTATTAAGGGAGGACCTCTCTTTAAAATGAATCCAGTTTTAAAATATATCCTGCGGTTCCCAAATTCTTTAAAGCCAACGCAGCATCGTATAAAGGTGCATATGCAACTATAGTAGGTAATCTATGCAGGGAGTCATATCATGATGCAGCAATTCTACTGTGTAGTGACATGGCAATTATCGATGATGAAGTGTGTGGGCCGGCAATTCTGTGTACGTGTAACTTACGCATCATCGATAATGGTGTATGTGTACTAGCACAGGTATATGCAATGCCCTGAAAATAACATGAATGCAGCACAAGGTAAATCAAATGTAAAAGCTGACAGGTATACGTATCTAGTATGACTGAGTCGGTGAATCTATCAGTCGGCATCCAACCTCACAACAACACGTACGGTATAATCTATCGTATGACATCCTCTAGCCAGGGGTATGGATCAATCCTCAAGTCAAACTCATCACGTACGGAAAATCATCGTACGTCGGCATTAAACCAATAGGGATCCTATCAACCTATACGACAATGAGGAGTACAGACCTAACGTCATGTACGACATATCACTCACGATTCACCACAATATATATATCTATACACCTATGTCCCAGGTCACATCCATAACAATCTCATATCAGGGGACCGGCAAGGTATCAATCATCTCAATTGACTCACATCCGTATACCAACATATCATCGGATCACATATCAAATCGTATTCTCTTTTCATCGCATTTTATATCTCGCAATAAGTCAATTTATATATACAATCTACACTATACATCAAAGATCATGATATTCTAAACTCATACTGATTCTAGGGTAATTACATAGCTATAAATCGTGATTCACAATTCGCTTTTCCCTATACCTAAAGCTTCAAACTCATATCCCAAAATATATTCAATCATTCATCTTTAACTATCTTTTAACCATAACCTTAGTTTCCTAATCTAGGTTTCCTTACCCATATTCTGTATATATATAAATCGGTTTCCATCAAGTTTGCGGGGGTGCTATACGCCATCCGCCCGACTTCCCCCGTAGATATAGATCTACTCACCTGATCTTCGCTTGTTGGAGTCGATGACGCCACGCTCATCCTTGCCGTATCGAAGTCCACGTGGGGTACCTAAAACCAATACACAATCGCAAATGCGTATTACAATTCAAGGCAGAAAACTAAAATGGCACACGCTTCGCTCACAGGTTAAAACCTATAGCCTTGCATGCAAAACACAACCAATAACCCTAGTCGTTGGCGTTCAAACGCCACACGATGGAACCACAAAATCAAATACCAAAACCAAATTCATAAAAAGCCGCAAACGAAATCAGAAATCTTGGAAATTAGCTCCAGATTTTACCCTATGTGAAATTAGCCAATTTTGCATATGTAAAGGGTCTAGTTTACTAGAGACGGAGCTACAGAACAAACACGAACCAAAATGCAACAGGTCTGGCCGTAAATTGCAGCCAGAGGGAATATTTTTGCGGCCATGGTGAGTGCTTAGGGGCTAGGGTTTCAGTAGGGGGTCCTAAGTTGTCTGCATGTATCTCAGTGTTTGCTAAATAATTTTTCAGGTCCCGAGTGTTAGCAGATTTCAAATTCCCTACAGTATTCTACAAAATACGGATATCGGGGATTTCTAAGTTCGCTAACAGGGGTTTAAGTCTCAGGTTTGGGTCTGAATTCTAGTACTAGGGGGGTTGTGCGGCCTCTACCAAGCTCAATCAAATTTCACAACTCAAGAATTCCTCAAACCCTAACTAGAAATTTCCAAACCTCACTAAACGACACTAAACCGGTTCTAAACAAACATGGATGTAAAAGCAATAGAAATACTATGCTAATAGTTAAGAGAATATCTCATTTGGCAACTCAAGAATTTTCATGAGTTGCCCCAAGTGTCAAAAATCCTTGCTTTCTTGGTCCAAAGTGTTGCTTGTGAGCTTGTGCACTTTTTTTGTGAAATGGAGATGGACTTTGGATGAGTTGTTTGTGGTGTTTTGAGGGTTTAGAGGAGGGGGATGAAGGAGGGCAGCAGCCATAAGAGGTGAGGGGAGGAAAATGAAGAGAAAATAATGGAGGGAACAAGAGTAATGGCTTAGTTTGACCCCTCACCCCCCTCTCTCTTGCCCATACCCAATTCTTTATATTTTCCATTTTCTTTTCTTTTGTTTTCTTTATCTTTCCTTTCTCAATTAAAACAACAACCATGCTAAAAAATAAAGAGAAGGCCATGATAAAAATGTAACAAGTGCTAAAAATGACATGTGCATGTCATGTGCACAAAACACGTTTAATGCACGATTAGCGATATTTAATCGCGATTAGCATTAAAATAATATATAATAAATCATAAATTTTCATAATTTGCATAAATCACATATAGCACCCTTTTTTTGTAATTTCTATAATTTTCCAATTTTTTTCTCGATTTATCGGTATTTAATTATACCGCATTGTTAAAATATTCATTACATTTATTATTTAATTATAAAAATTCCCAAAAATAATATTTTATTTTTCTGAAATGTTACAGATATGCCCAATATAGCCACAATAGTTACACACAACATTACTAGTTCTAAAATGTGTATGTGCATGTGTGTATTTGGCATGATGATGATGATGTGAAGTAGGAGTCTTAACACGAGTAGTTTTAGCAAAAGAATTTCTAAAACTTAGAGCATGAGCAAATCTAGTATTACGATCATATGATATAGGAGCATGTGCATGATAAGTAAGGTGATCTTAAGAAGTAAATGCATGCGAAGAAGTAGCCTTAACAAAAGTAGTCTTAAATGAAGCCTTATCATATGTTGGTTTGGGGTTACTAACATGAGAAAGTGATGCATGTTGAAAACTAATTCCATTCTTATTATTGGAAGCATTTAAATTGCCTATCATGTTATCAATAAAAAATTTGCTAGTGGAAAACTTGTGAAAAGTGGCATCAAGATCATTAATCTTAAGCATCATTTTATCAATATCAAGCAACATAGCATTATGATTAATAGTCAAAGAATCATATTTGCACTTGAAAGAAGCAAAACTGGAAGCGAGTCCCTCATTTTTGAAATTAGCATCTTCGAGAGAACTATTTAAAGAAGCAATTTTAGACAAAAGTTTTTAGTTCTTAAGTTTTAAACTCTCACAACCACAAGATTTAATAGAAGAACTTTCATTTTCAAGATAAGAAATTTTCTTTTTGGTAATGGAATACTTAGATTGGAGTTTGGAATAAGTATCATGTAAAGTTCTAAAGGTTTCAAGAAGTTCTTCAAAGTTATATGAGTCAAGATCATCAATTACCCCATCCTCATGTGCCATAAAGCACATGTTCGCCATTTCTTGATTGGATGGATGATCTTCATTATCGCTCCCTTCCGACTCGTCCCACGTTATTGCATTGAAGGCTTTCCGATTTGGTCGATGTGAAACTTCCTTCTCATTGTTGAGGGGGTAATCGGCAACGAGATGACCGAACTTCCTACACTTGAAGCAAGGTCCAATATCTCTGTTGTTGTTGTTGTTGTTGTAGGGACGATCTCTTTAAAAGGTTCTTCTCTTGAAATTTCTTCAAAACTTGAGGAATTTGTTGAATTGCCTTATCATAAGAGCGATATCCTCATCATCTCTACTAAGTTCGTCATCTTCGTTTGATTTGGATGGAGCTTTGAATGTAGCCTTAAGAGAGATGTTCTTAAGCTTGTCTTTCTTCTCCACTTTTTCATCTTCTAGGTCGTAGGCTTTGAATTCAATCTAATATGTTTTGAGATTTCCTTGAAGCCCTTCAAAAGAAATGACCTCAATGTCGGCTATCTCCTTGAGAATAGTCATCTTTATTTGCCATTTATTGGTGAGTGATCAAAGTATCTTCCTCACTTTTTCCTTATTCTTTATAGGATCATCTAATAAGGAGTCAAGAGAATTAGTGATGCAAATAAAATGACTAAACATCTCATCAATGTTTTCATCACGCAACATTCAAAAATTTTTATACTCCGTTTTCAAAAGATCAATTTTAGCCCTTGTAACATTGGAACTCCTTTCATGAGAAACTAATAAAATTTTCCACATAACAAAAGCACATTTACATTTGATAACACGAGCCAAATCATTTTCGTTGAGACAAGAAAAGAAAGAAAACTTGGCTTTATGGTTAGCTTTATAAGCCTTTTTATCAGCTACACTTCAGCTATCCTCATCGGTGGTTGGTAATTCATACTCCTTCAAAAAGATGTATCTCCACACATCTCTACCTTATGATTCTAAAAGGACTCTATCTTAACTTTCCAAATGGTTAAGTTAATACCATCAAAATATGGTGGTTTGGTGATGGATTGGGAATGTCCCATACTATGTGAAGAAGATGAGGACATATGATCTCTTTAGGGTTTTAATCCTAACAAATAAGAGCACCTTGCTCTGATACCAATTGAAATAATCTTAGAGGGGGTGAATAGGATTATACAAACAAAAACCCACAAATAAAACATTTTACTTGCAAGATAAAAAGAAACACAATTATAGCACAAAATAAATTGCAAGTAAGAGATGGAAAGAGGGAACAAGATGCAAACACAAGCAATTTACAGAGGTTCGGAAGATCCCCTAGTCTTCTTTCGTTAGGCGTATGAACCTGCTCCACTTAATCACGTCTTCACCGAGACAAACACGTTGCACTCCTGCAACAACACGTCACTCGACACACGAGTGACCCTCTTCATAACACTTCTCCCCACTTATAAGAATTCTTCTGCACTTACGAGATTCCATACAAAGAGAGAAGAAGAAAAAGATTATAATCCAAGATGCTCTCCAGATTTTACAATTCAAGCTTTAAAATACTTCAATGGAGTATTAGATTTGCAATTAAAGTTTAAGTGTTTTTCTTTTTCTTTTAGTGCGTGAGAATGAACTCAAAGAATGAACTCAATTTTCAGAATAGCTGTTGTGCAATAACTACACAAGAGTCCCTTTTAAATCCTACACAAAAATCAAACAAGTACATGCATTTATTACGCCTCAGGCAGAAGAACAGACGTCTGAAGACCAAGAGGACAGACGTCTGATGGCAAAATAAAACTAGCCGTTATAGCATTAAATGCACATAACGGTAATATTTTTCAAACAAAAATAGCTTCATACGTTTTTCGTCATGAGTTTCAGACGTTTACCGTGGTTGTCAAAACATGGCTAATGAAAGTACAGAAAATAACTAGACGTTTGAAGAACAAGTGACACACGTCCGAAGAAGAAAAGAATTTCAATGTTTTTAACCTTCAGATGTTTGTGCCAATAAGGTTCTGTAACGTTTCTGAAATCGTTTTGCGAATTTTCCCGTTTTAGGGCAAAATTGTCGGTTTTTCCCGTTTTAACCGATTTCGATCAAATGTCCGTATAAACTTACCGGCACTTTTTTATAGCTAAAATAAAGCTTGTGCGCAAACTTTAGGGGTATTTGGGAGGTTTTGGTTCAGATAGATTTTTTCCCAAATAAAATATTATTTTAGCCGGTAAAATATGCACGTAAATCGAGAAATTTCTTCTAAATGAAAATTTTTGGAAATTATCACCACAATTATTTTAGAACCTTCTTTTTAAATATCTAGATTTTTATGGTGAAAGGATTTATTTTTTTAAAAAATAAAGAAAAAGAAAAGTAGTGTGAACATAAACTTTGTTTTATTATCCAATTATTCCATTTTTCTTCTAGAAAATTCTACCCTTCACCAAAAACACCCCCCCACCTTGCTTTGGCCGGCCACATCATCTCCTTGCTGCCCTCTCTTTTTCTAAACTCATTTCTTCACTTTTAAAGCTTCACAAATCATGAAAAATCCAATTTAATTCATAGAAATTCAAATAAAATCCAAAACCTTCTTTCTTCTTCACAAAAGTTTCTTGGATCTTCATTCTAGTGAGGATTTTGGAGGCTAAAGTTTGGTTTTATCCTTGATTCAAGTGGTGTTCTTGAAGGTATAAAACCCTAACCCTAATCTCTAATTGTTAAGTTTAAATTTTTATGCTAGCTTAATTAGATGTTAGTTTAAGCTTTAAATTTCATGTTTCAAAATTCTAGAAATGGTTTTAGAAATTCAAATTAAGGTTAAAACTTAATTTAAGTGTTTAATATTTAATTGAAGTGTTAATTTGTGAATTGAAAAAGCTTAACCTAGTAGAAAATGCTAATTTTTGCTAATTACTACTTTGTCTAATTAAGGGTTTTGCTTACTAGGTTTTTGCTAAAGCTTAATTAAGCAAGTTTAAAAATATAGAAATGGTTTAAATGGTTTAACCTTGCTATTTGAAGATGTTTGTAAATTATAGTTTTGGTAAAACTCGTAGTTTTGTGCTATAAAGATAAATACTGCTTACTAGATTTTGGTAACTTTTAGGCGTGGGTTTCTTTTGACATTGCGACGTTATTTATATTGAGACCACGTTTATTATTTTGTTTTGAATGCGCGATCGGGACGATCAGAATCTAGACTAGGTGTTTCGTAGTTTGGCGACCCTAGTTAGGATTTTTGGCCGATGTTGTGCGCGTTAGATGCGCTAAGCGCGCAGTGTAATTTTCAGGGCGTTATTCTTGTGTTTCGATATCTTTTCGTCGATGTAGAATATATACTTATGTGATGTGTTTGTGAAATTTTAGGTTCGCAAGCGGGGACTTCGGACGCTACGACAAGGGGAAATAGGTGGTAGGATTCACCTAGTTTGGAGCGTTGGTGAGTAGATTTAACATCTACAGGGGAATCGCCCGCATGGCGTTATTCGTCAGGGCTAGAGATTTTATTACTTGTCGTATATTCTACGTTATTGTTAGAATTGCGCCTTTACCCTATTACTTAGATATAGTTGTGCCTGGACTAGTAGTAGTAGGACACTGCACATATTATTGACGATTCATATTGCACGAGCACTGATTGTATGCTACACACACCGTCAATAATTGCCATGTCACACACAAACCACTTATAGATGTTATATTGCTTGGTTAGGGACATTGTGACATTGATTCATACTGCTTATCATATATGGCATTTAGCATACCTGTATTCCTATAGAGTATTGTACCATTAGTGATAGGTACATACACACTCCCTGACATAGCTACAGGTATACCTTGCACATACTATTCTTATACCCACGGGGTATACTACATCATTACTTATAGGTAGATGCATATATCTTGCTATACCTTATTGATTTCACATACATCTGGTTTTAGCTACATGTTTACCTTCACTTGATGTTATTTAGAAGTGGATAAATAGAAACCGCATGATATTTGTATTAACTTGATGCAGTTAATTAGCGGTTTTTCCTCTATATGCTTGCATTTCAGATATGGCGCACATATTATATTCATGGATTTTCTCATTGTTATATGGATTTTTCATGATATTTTCTGGATTTGGGAACCGCGGGAGTTCATGAAATTATGCATTATTTGAAAAACCCGGTTTTCTTGATATGATATTTTAGCAGCCACCATGAGATTTGTCGTTTACGATGTGTATACCCTACGCGAGGAAAGGTGGGATCCGTGTGCGGGTACATGGTGGGGCCCGGAGGTACCCCGAAGAAAGAACGATGTCGTGGTGTCAGGCGATGAGGCTTAGGGGAACCATACTATCCGGTGACAGGACCAATGACTCAGCGGCTATCATGTGGATACCGACGGGAGTCATGTACGTATGGATACGTCGAGAGGTGAGGGTCAGAGCTAGGCACTCGAGCTTTCGGGATAGCGTATGATACGTACCTATCAGGGGGCCAGTCATAGAGACAGCACCTAATGGATCAGCATTTCTGTGTCGATGCTTGGCACATTGGTTTCATGATATTTCTAATTACTCCTTTGTATATATAACAGGAGATTGAGCCGCTGTTATATATACCCTTACACCAATATTAGTGGAATGGGACGCTAATATATGTGTATTGACCTCATCATATTTATTTACGCCATTATATTTAGGATGTTAGAATTTTGCTGGAGATTTGATTCGGGATATAAGAGATTCATTTGAGATTTGATACTGGATAGATATGTGAGATCTACTTACTGTTGTACATTCGAGTTATGTGAGATATACTTGTTATGGTACATACGAGATATGTGAGATCTACTTGCTGTTGTACATTCGAGATATGTGAGATATACTTGATATTGTACATACGAGATATGTGAGATCCACTTGATTTTGTACATTCGATATATGTGAGATATACTTGAGGTTGTACATTCGGGATATATGAGATATACTTAATATTATGCAATTGAGGAGATGTGATACTTAGATAATATGAGAGCCAATTTGGGGGCTGATTTGAGGAATTGGGATTTAAATTGTCTTGCTGGATTGTGATCCTACCACGATGTCAGGATTCCGTGGAAATGACATACTTCACTCCATACCTCACCTTTATCTGTTTGTGCACTGCTTCATGTATTAGTAGTACCTGTTAGTGTACCTTTCATGATTATTGCACATTTACATTCTCATATCTCTATCGCATGATTATTGCATACTGTTGTCATATCATTATTGCTTTATATATAATGGTTGTACCTGCTAGTGTACTTTCCATTATTCTGCATTCATATGACATGTTATTACTGTTAATTGCATATCTTAGATTCACGCTTTACGTGCATACTTGCGATTACCTGCATATGTTATTTACTATTCATGAGTTGGCAACTCACCCCCGTTGTGCCACAGTGTTTGCAGGTGTTCCTCAGGATAGTCAGAGGCAGGCTATTATCACACATCTTATCATCTTTTGCTACGGATACCGCATCAGCTCACAGTGTGCAGTTTGCTTAGGGGGGTTTTGTGGTTATTCGTTGTTTTGTATATTCGTTGTATCCATGTACTCTCCATCTACTATTTTCATATTGACTTAGAGACTTGGTGAGGACGATGTTGTATATTATGTTGGATTTGTTGTCTTTTATACAGTTTCCTTTCTATCGTCTTCTATTTCTTCGCTACGACGTCGTATATTTGTTGTGGTGGTTGTTTTCCGCCTTTGGGCGTGGATTTGCTCCCGTTGGGGATGCTTTACTTTTTATTTATGTTGTACCTACTTTTGGGGTTGGCTTTTACAAAGGAGGTGCTGCCAAAATTTTAAAGGAAATAAAGTTGGACTTTTAAAGAATTTGGGTTGTGATTTCAAAGACTTTTAAACAATGTTTCTTATCTTTTCTGGTATTTTAATGGTTTAGATTTCTGGGTTTTGGCTTTCTTTTACTACGTTACGCCTGTAGACGTTGCGTAGTATTTGGGCCGTCACGTGCCAATTTCGGGTCGTGACAGGTTCAGACGTTTGTTCCCACAAAAAGTTTGAATGCCATGAAAACACAGAGAACAACCAGACATCTGAAGAAGGTTTGACATACGTTTGTTCTTAAAAAGTTTTAAACCAATGAAAATCCAGAGAACAAACAGACGTATGAAAATGTATCGACAAACGTTTGTTCTGTCAAAAGTTTTAAACAATGAAAATCCAGAGAACAACCAGACATTTGTTCTAGCATACATCAGACGTTTGTTCAAAAGAATAAACTGGCATTTCAAAACTTGTGCATGTTTTACAATAGTTCGCAAACGTCTGAATAAGACTTGGACAGATGTCTGAAGAAGAAATGCATAGAAAATTTTGAACTTGAAATTGAAAATCATTTTGAATGAAAAACTTTGCCAAGTTTTGCCCAAAGATTTTATGCATGTAATAAAATATGTGTTTGAGCTTTTTCATGCTAATCTCATAAACCATGAAGTAGTTACATCGATTTCCTAGAGAATACACTTGTAGCTCGAACTCTTGATTTCTTCGATTTCTTCAATTCTTGAATTCTTTAAAGTTAGACTTTAGCTCCTTAACTTCATGAAATTTGAATGTGATAATTGAGGAGCTCTATTCCATTATCCTCCAACCTTTAATAGATTTTCCATTTTAGCTCAATTTCCTCCATTGTAGGATTGTGTCGGTTGATATCCTGAAATCTTTCTCAAACACAACCAAGCTCATATACAGTGTTATAAAATATGCAATATGAAATACATGTATAGATCTATTAATATTGTATAACATCGTCAAAACTAAATAGTAGAATTATGAAAATCCATAAGCCATCACCGTGTAGTGATGATCGGAGGTAAAGAAGTGGGGGAATGGTCCCTACCCCTTAGCAGTATCGGGCCTCAGCTTGTGGGACTGATTGGGCCTTTGAGTCCCCCTCCCGGGCCGTGGCTGCCTGCATCTAAAAAATATATAGATATACAAGTTATATCAAGACAAAAAAATATTTAGAATGTAGGAATTAACGAAAAGTGAAGTGCAATATATATCTCCGGCGACATCACTATGAGCCTGAGCCCGGACAGCAGCACGGGCGAGACGATAGTTCCTCCGGTGAGGAACAAACGGTGACCCGAACGTGGATGCATCCCCTCCAACTAGATAATAAATAATGACGATATAAGTAACTTCTGAATAAAATAATACATAATCAATTTGACCTATTAAAATCATACTAACCTACAGACTGCACGGAGGGTACGGATCGTGCGGGAGCGGACTCTGTCCTGGATGAATATGCATGTATATCTATAATAAGTAACTTTGAAATGAATATGCGTGTATATCTATAATATAACATTCAAAATGAATATGCGTGCAATATAGAATATATAAACGTACAAGTTGCAGATATCGGTGCGTCATGTTCCTCGGATGTGGAGGCACCACCTACAACTAAAGAGTAAAAAAATGACTATATAAGTAACTTAAAAATGAATATTCATGTATATATATGATATAACATTCAAAATGAATTAATATGCGTGTAATATACCTAGAGGTGTGGCAAAGTCTACATAGAATGACTCGACCAGGGAGGGTACAGAAGGTGTGGCTGCATCTATACGTAATGGGAGATCTGGAAGGGGTACGGAAGGGGGTGCAAGAGCACCCCTCTGTTGTAGGATCTACTACCTACGTAGATCTCTAGGCAGCAGAATCCATCTGCCAGAGCCCCTGCCTCTTCCCCTGCCGCTGCCCTCGCTGGTGCCCCTCGCTGCTCTTGACATCGCTATCACCCCTAGATAGAAGTACAATCATTACATATGCATGCAATACAAGTATAGATCGTAGAAAATATGAAGTCATAATATAACATTAATGATAACCTTTTTCGTTTCATAGATACATTAGACGCATTAGGAATATCTACTAGGATCTCATCATCAATATCATTCCTAACCTATGCAACTTCACGCTCAGCCGAAGACAACCCGTTTATGGAGATAGACGGTCGAAGCACTCTGTAGAGTGTTTTTCGTCACCCTATTGAAATAGGAATGCGTGCACCTGTTAGGCGTGTACATATTCCCCCGGCATAGGGCAATCTAGGATTTATTGATCGTGATGATCCGAATCTCCTGCAGCCACGGACTATGTGATCATTCATTACCCCTCGCTCTTAGGAGCGAGGGAACCTCCAATTAACGGGTCGAATGGATCATGTGAACTCAATGTGTAGTATGCGCGGATTGTGTTTTGAAGGTGTTTTGGACGTATCGTGGGCCTCATATTAGTTATATGTATGCCCTAGAGGCCATTATTGTACATGATTGTATATTATAGTGGATGCTTGGACATATATAGAGAGGACTTTCTTACTCGACATGATAGTATGCTATCTGGTTGCTCTTTATCTTAACATGTACACTTGTATCATTATACTGTCTCTCCATTACATGTTGATAAAGCCCTTAGGATGTGTACTTAACTACCAGGACTATGATGCAGATCATACTAGTGGGGTCAGGGTAGTCCATAAGTTCATCCTTTAATTGTTCCTAGTCGAGGGAGTATCGAGACAGGGCATCGATATTCCGGGGTAGACTAGTGCGTACGTTTCTTGACCCTGTATGGGGCGATAGTTGATCCCACAGCCATTGGTGTTTGACATCAAAGATTGTGCACAGGTGCTTATTAGAGAATGGGTACACCGAACAGGACCCGCCGAGAACTCCTAGAAGGTATTATACCTATTGTCAGATAGCAGTTCTCTGGTGATACTGGTATAGGTTAGTCTGTAGACCCGAGATCGTCATAGAGTCTTGTGTGATTCCCATTGATCTTTGATTTTCTCCCTACCACGCTCAAGTGAGCGTGCAAACAGGTGGATTTTGGGTACAGTCCCGAGTCACATGGAGGCAATGAGCGATATGAGGGATTTTGTCTCTCCCGGTATTGGGAGTTGATATTGCGCTATGCTCGATTGGCTATAACAGGAAGTCCTTGGCCAGGGCAGATGATGGGATTTACTGGTAAGTGTTATTAGTAGTTTCTCGACCCGTTATGAGCTTCACATCCACATGACTTATCAAGTTATTGGGGTCTGACATTTACCACCCCCAGACTCGATATGCGACATATCAGACGAAGAGACCGGACTGTACGGTAGTGTTACTTACTGGATTCATGGGAGTCTGGACAAGCTTGCTTGTTGATCTTCTGATCGCTCAATGAAGGGTTTCCTACAGCACCACTACAAGGGTTTAGAGGCAACACACATGCCATATATATAAATTTTTATGGTGCTAAAGAAACATACTAAAGGATCATGCTTGAAAATTTAGGGCAACAAGACTTAAACACAAACACAAGTAGTAAAAGCTAGGGTTTTGAGAGTACAACCTTTGTAGCTCCCTACGCTAGACTCCTTGGCTACTTGAGGGTTGGAAAAAGGTCCGCTTGAGATCCTCTAGGTCCATGAAGATCCACCCGAAGTCCTCTTTGTCCAAATTTGAAGCTTCACTAGATCAAGAGAAGAATGGTGTTGTGGCTGGTTTTCTCACTTCAAAATCCTAACTTGGTAACTCTTTTGCTCACTTGAGAAAGCTAGAGAGCAAGAGAGAAAGGAGGAAGAAGATGATGGCTTATGAAACTCAAGATAATGATAAGGTTGTAAAATAAAAATGAGAAAAGAGAATATATATATTTTCTATCTCTCATTCTTAACTAAGGTTATAAAATATCTAGATATTTTAGTTTGGAACAAAAATGACCATAGAAATTAAATCATGGTTAAACAAAATGGTTAAGGAAAGAATAAAATATTAAACCATGAATCAATTTCCATTTTCATTTTTCTTTTCCAAAAATAATATCTTTATATTTTATAAAGGGTGTGAGTCTTATATTGCCAACATCCACTATATCAACAACTATGATAACATGATGTATGCATGTATGTGTGCTTGCACATCCATATGTGCATGAATAAGAATGAATGCATACATGCATGCATACAACAAAAAAACAAGAAAGGATTTCAAGTGAGAAACTAATGGTCAATGATAAATCAACACTTGACTTAGCAACCCGGTCATATCACATACGACCCGACCAAAAGCAAACCGCCCGATTAATATACGGTATCTCATACACGTATTTTAACCGGGTCTACGCGCATATCACATATGCGCACCACATCGTTTCGCCTGGACTAGGCAACTCCATTGTGGGACTCTAAGACTCGTCAATACGCCGGCAGTGGGTGATGATTATATCAAACACCCCCAAGCCGCAAGCGTTCAGCTAAACGTAACGGCCACCCGGGTATTGAGCGATCAGAAGAAAACAAGCGAACCTGTCACAACTCCCGTCGAGCCAACCTGCAACACTACCGTACAGTCCGGTCTCTTCATCAGATGTGCTGCATATCAAGTCTAGGGATGGTAACGTCGACCCCAATAACTCAATAAGTCGTGCCAATGAATGGTCTATAACAGATCGAGAAACTACTGATAACACTTATCAGTAAATCTCAGCAGCCCTGGCCAAGGACTTACTGATATAGCCAATCGAGCACAGCACAACATCAACTCCCAATACCGGGAGAGACGAAACCCCTCCTATCGCTCATCGCCTTCGTGTTTCTCGGGACTGTACCCAACGGCCACCTGTTTGCATGACTCAGTAGAGCCGTGGCAGGGTGGTAATCAAAGTACAGTGGGAGAACACACAAGACTCTATGACGATCTCGGGTCTACAGACTAACCTGCACCAGTGTCACCTGAGAACTGCTATCTGACGATAGATATAATTCCATATAGGAGTTCTCGGTGAGTCCGTCCAGTGTACCCAGTCACCACTGAGCACCCGTATACGATCTTGATGTCAAACATCGATGAATGTGGGAACATTCATCGCCCATCATATGGGTCTAGTATCATATACGCTAGTCTACTCTGGTATATCGATGCCCCGTCTCGATACACCTACGACTAGGGACATTCCAGGATATGCTTTAAACTACAGATGTCTCACTAGTATGATCTCTATCATAATCACAGTAGTCAAGCTTATATCCTTAGGGCTTTATCAACATGTATGAATGAATAAAAGCATGATCAAATCAACATGTCAGATAAAGAAGAACCAGATAGCATACTATCATGTCGAGCATGAATGTACACTGAATATATATATATATATATATATATATATATATATATATATATATATATATATATATATATATATATATATATAGACACACATACACACACATGTATAAATACATCCGCTATCATATAATGGCCTTTAGGGCATACATATATCCAACAATCTCCCACTTGCACCAAGGCCAGTTATTGGCGTATCTCATACCCAACATCTCAAAAAGTCGCTCATGCTGCGGCTGAGGGAGGGCCTTGGTGAATAGATCCGCGGTGTTATTCTTTGTGTCTACTCTCCTAATCTCGATCTCGCGGCGATCTACAATCTTCCGGATCAAATGAAAACGCCTCAGGATGTGTCTGGACCACTGATGGGACCTGGGCTCCTTGGCTAATGCCATATCCCTATTATTATCACAATACAATGGTATTGGATCAATAATGGTTGGAACTACTCCTAGTTTCGAGACAAACTTCTTCATCCAGACGGCTTCCTTGGCGGCATCATCCGCAGCTATGTACTCAGCCTCCATCGTAGAGTCTGCAACGGTATCCTGTTTGGAACTCTTCCAACTTACCGCCCCTCCATTGAGGGTAAATACAAACCCAGAGATAGATTTGCTGTCGTTCTTATCGCTCTGGAAGCTCGAATCGGTAAAGGCCTCCATTTGGAGATCTCCATTACCATACACCAAGAACAATTCTTTAGTCCTTCGCAAGTACTTAAGAATGTTCTTCACAGCTATCCAGTGATTCTCCCCTGGGTTGGATTGATACCTGCTTACAACACTAAGTGCATAAGCTACATCTGGGCGTGTACATAACATCGCATACATTATAGATCCTACTGCCGAAGCATAGGGTATAATGCTCATGCGAGCTCTCTCTTCATCGGTCTTTAGGCAAAAGTCCTTGGAGAGAGTGACCCCATGGAAAGCGGGTAAGGCACCCCGCTTGGAGTCTTCTATACTAAACCTTTTTAGGATGGTGTTGATGTACCTGGTTTGGGACAATCCCAATAACCTCTTGGATCTATCCCTATAGATCCTAATGCCCATAATGTATGTGGCATCACCCAGGTCCTTCATGGAGACCTTAGTGATAAGAAGGATTTGACCGACTGTAGCATAGGAATATCATTTCCTATCAGAAGAATGTCATCCACGTACAATATGAGGAATGTGACAGCTCTCCCTACAGCCTTCTTATAAACACAAGGTTCATCTGGATTTTTGATGAAATCAAACTCTTTGATAGCATCATCAAAACAGATGTTCTAACTCCGTGATGCCTGCTTTAACCCATATATGGATTTAAGCAATCTACATGCTTTCCCGCTGCTCCCACTGTCAATAAAGCCCTCTGGCTGATCTATATAAACGCATTCTTCTAAATCTCCATTTAGAAATGCCGTTTTAACGTTCATCTACCAGATTTCATAGTCGTAGTGAGCAGCAATAGCAAGTAGGATCCGAATGGATTTAAGCATGTCTACGGGAGAAAAAGTCTCGTCATAGTCCAAACCTGGTCTTTGACGAAAACCTTTCACCACAAGTCTTGCCTTATAGGTCTCTACCTGCCCATCTACACCAATCTTTCTTTTAAAGATCCATTTGCACCCCACAGGTTTTACCCCAGGGGGTACAACGTCCAAAGTCCATACTTTGTTGGTGTACATAGACTCCATTTCGGATCTCATGGCATCCAGCCACTTCATAGAGTCTCCACTAGTGATAGCTTGCTGAAAACTGGTAGGATCATCCTCCTCCATGATGCAGTCTTCTCTGTCACCATCAATGAGGAAACCGTAGTACCTCTCCGGTGGGCGAGAAGTCCTACCAGACCTATGGAGTGGCCGAGCTTCCTCAGTTTCTATTGCAACAGCCGGTTCAACCAAGTCGTCATTTGTAGTTTGTGTTTCTAGAACCTCTTCTAGATCCACCACATTGCCATCAGCTTTATCTGTGAAAAACTCTTTTTCCAAGAATGTGGCATATTGAGAAACAAACACCTTTTGTTCCTCCTTGTGGTAGAATAAATATCCATAAGAATTCTTTGGATACCCCACAAAACTACACATGACCGACCGTGTCTCGAGTTTGTCCGGATTCTGCTTTTTAACATAGGCCAGGTAACCCCAAATCTTAATTCTCTTAAGAGATGGTCTCTTCCTATGCCATATCTCATATGGTGTGGTAGACACGGTTTTGGTTGGGACCCTGTTCAGTAGAAACGCTGCAGTCTCCAATGCATGCCCCCAAAATGAGACAGGCAACTCAGCATCACTCATCATGGATCGAACCATATCTAATAGGGTCCGATTCCATCATTCAGACACACCGTTGTGTTGTGGTGTGTAAGGAGGAGTGAGCTGAGAGGGAATTCCATTCTTTTTTAGGAAGTTTGCAAACTCTGTACTGAGGTACTCCCCACCTCGATCTGATCGAAGCATTTTGATACTCAAGCCGGTTTGTTTTTCTACTTCTTGTTTATATTCAGTGAATTTCTCGAAAGCTTCGGATTTGTGCTTTAATAAAAATACATGACCGAATCTTGAGAAATCGTCAGTGAAAGTAATGAAGTATGAAAAACCGCCTCTAGCCTGTGTAGACATTGGCCCACATACATCACTATGTATGAGGCCTAGGAGCTCAGTAGCTCTTTCTCCGTGTCCTGTAAACGGAGTTTTGGTCATTTTACCCTTGATACAAGACTGGCAAGTCGCATAAGATTTATATTCAAAAGAGTTTAAATATCCATCTTTGTGTAACTTGTTTAGTCTTGTTTCGTTAATATGACCAAGTTTACAGTGCCAAAGAAAAGCTTCATTTATTTCTGAAAGTTTTCTTTTATTAGTGTGTTGTATGCTGAAAATTGTGTGTTGATTTAGGACGTATATCCCGTTATTAAGCGTACCATACCCAACCAACATTTGATTCAGGTGAATGTTCATAACATTGTTCTGCAATAAAAAATTATATCCTTCATTGTCTAACAAAGAAACAGATATTATATTACAAAGCATACTTGGTACAAAATAACATGGGTTCAAAACCAATATACACCTAGATGGCAACCCCAAGTGATACTTTCCCACTGCGACTGTATGTACATTGGAACCATTTCCAACGCGGAGAGTATGGTCACCAGACTTCAAAACCTTGCTATTTCTCAGCCCCTGCATAGAATTGCAAATGTGAGAACCTGAACCGGTATCTAATACCTAGGAAGCAGAGTTTATTGAAAAACAGTTTTCTATCACAAATACACCTGAAGCGGAAGCATCCCCATGCTTCTTCTTGAGATTTAAGTACTCCGTGCAGTTGTGCTTCCAATGTCCTGTTTTGTGGCAGTGAAAACATTCCCCTTTCCTCGATTCTCCAGCTTTGGACTTGTCCTTCCCCTTAACCTTTTTAACTCCACCCCTAGGATTGGTGGGCTTCTTCTTTTTCTTTCCCTTGGCCTTAGCCTTTGGGCGAGAAGAGAAAGATTGCCCAACACTCAAAACGGGTGTTTTCACTGATTTCAGTATGCTCTCTGCACTCCTTAACATATTAAAGAGTTCAGGTAGTTCCTTCTTCATGTTGTGCATGTTGAAGTTAACTATGAATTGAGCAAAGGTGGAGGGGGAGGGACTGCAGAATAATATCCATATATTGTTCATTTTCCATCGTCCATCCAAGGTCCTCAAGCTCTTCTATGAGAGCTATCATCTTCAGAACATGGTCTCCTACTGGTGTGCCAGGGGCCATTCGCATCTGAAACAATTTCTTTGATGCTTCGTATCGTAATACGCGGGATTTCTCTCCATACAACTCCTTTGTATGGAGGAATATGTCATGAATGTCGATATTCTCGTGCTGCTTTTGATGTGTGTTGTCCATCGATGCAAGCGCGAGGCATTTGGCCGTGGCACAGTCAGCGTCCCATGTCTTGCGGACTTCAATATCCGCAATTGAGGATTTTAGACCTGGGACGAGCGGGGCTGGAGCCGTGAGGACATATGATACTTTATCATAAGTCAAGGCAATTTTCAGATTCCTCAGCCAGTCTTTATAATTGGTCCCATTCAGTTTATTTTTATCTAGTAGAAGCTTGAGTCCAGTCATGGGTATCTGCCATTAAGAGAGAGAAAAGAATACACTCAGCGAAAGCTCTTGCAAAGATCAGATTGGTTATTATCTTGTCTAATCGATGTCTTCCACCGCTTTAATCAAGTTTTTCTTTCAAACCTTAAAAAGAAAACTAGCCAGGATTAATTACAGTCTACAACTTCGCCAACCGTTCAGCCAGGCCAGCGTCGGTACTTGAGGGAGGTTCCCCGTGCTTTCGTACGAACCTAATTAAAGTAAACATCGTTTTCCCAGAGGCGTAGCCCCGTTAACACCTTTCTATACACCTAATAATTTAGCAAATTGTAAACTGCAAAATTCTCCTGGGAGCAACTATTGCCCACAGTGGGATCGGGATCCAACCATCATATGGAAGGTATGCAATCTCATTGCAAATTCCAACTATTGAAATTCCCGATGTGGTTTTTACCCCTAGTACCTATGACCTTAACTATGGTCAACAAATCATAAGTACTAGTCAAGTTCTACCCGTCATTTCTTGATTAATTAGACCCATTCATATGACCCTTAACTATGGTCAACAAAGTCGCATGAATGTCCTAATTAATCTGCATCATATGCAGTGTAGGAAGACATCACTTAGCTACCGTACACTACGCCTTAACTATAGGCAACAAACGTAGCACGAATACTAAGTACTCTACTTCCTAAAATGACGGAGGGTTGCGGATGATTTTTAAGAAAATCTTAAACGCTTTGAACTTGATATCGTTGTAGAATCAAATGGTTTTCAAAAGGAGTGGCTTAAGCTCCGCAGTTTTGAAATGTAGCTTTTTCATAAAGAGCCGAGTGGTTTTTAAATCCGATTCTACAACATCTTTTTAGGTTTATTTTCTTTACATTAATCATATTAATGTAGCCCCATCATTTAAGTCCTTAAGCCAATCATAGAAAAGAAACGAAAATACAACATATGCTTTTGCCATCCGTATTCGCCGCAATGTTCCGTTATGCACCGTTAGGTTACTTAACTAACGGCATACCGCGACGGGACTAGCGCGGGTGTAAAACATAAGCAACGTCCACTATATATCTCATATATAATATATCATTCTTCTCAGATATCACATCACAGTATACAGGCAGCAGAAACACACAAATGATAATACAGGATATACTAGGACGTCCGTATTTAGTATTTAGCCAATCAATAGAAAATACGGATTCCACAGTCGTAATGAATAGCCAAGCCCACACCCCTAGACCCCTACGAGAGCGGCAAGCGACCCTACCAATTCTAGAGTTTAGGAGACCCGGTCTCGACTCCTCGAGATGGCCTCCCACTGAACCCCAGAACCCGGTCACTTGTGCTCCCCTCCTTGGGTCTATCCTAATGCGGAAAAGTAAATAATATACAACACTGGTGACATCAACCTCAACCCGGAAGTGCCCCAAATAAAAGAATATTACATTACATTTGAATTTTACATGAATGAAAAGAAAACTCTCATCTCACATAAAAAAACCCTGGCTATTCAATCACGACAATTCTGCACATCATATCTCGGCAACACATAATATCATATATCATCAATGTAAGTAAGTATGCATACACCGATCGTCGTTGATGTATAGCAACGAAAACCGGCAATACAACTACATACTACACTTACGGTCACAGAAAAGAAAGTGTAAAACTACAACATTTGGAATCCACAATAACTTTAGACATCGTAAATCCGAAATATCGCATACTTCTCATTTCATGCCTAACTATATGAATTCCAAATATTGTATCACATTTCAGATAAATAGACAGTATTAAACTTTCCGATTGAATAATCAAATACCCAAGATTTCCTAAATAGCTCAACACTTGAGCGGAGTTCAAAAATCCCGGAATGTGTCACAGTAGCAGCGGTCCAGCCGTAGAAGGGTCAAGCCAACGCCTCACATATGGCACGCCGTACTGCCTCAAACCCTAAGGTTCAGAGGCAGTTCAGACGGTCACATAATCGAGTTAAGGTTTGTGTTCTTCTAGAGGGTCCACCACATTACTTGCACGTATTTCCGAAAGATTTAAACTCGAGAAAAATTCAACATTTGAAAGTTTTTCGTACCGGGAAAAAGTGAGTTAATGATATCCGTTCGAACTTTTTAATACTTTCTAAATTACCCGAAAACAGCACGAAATTAAATATTCTGATCGAATCAACGAATCCAAAACAATCCCCAGAACACTCAAGACTTGAGTTAGATTAAAAATACCCAAAAATATGTACAAGCAGAAAAGAACATTAATGTATAAAAACGAGGCAATAATATCCTAGTACGGCCGTGGATCCGCGGCCCAAGCAAGGTCTGGCCGCGGTTCCGCGGTGGTATGTACGGATTATTGCTTCGTATTTTACAGTTTTGCTTAGATTTACCTGCTGAATTTTTAAGTATTTTTAATTCTGAAAAAACACAGTTTTTAAAAAATGTATAGAGAAGGGTTCAAAATCCGTATTTTTGGTTCGATCGGAGTTTTAACTTCGCCTAAGCGTCGCCTAAGGTTCTAGCTTGGCTCTAATACCATGAAGGGTTTCCTACAGCACCACTACAAGGGTTTAGAGGCAACACACATGCCATTTATATAAATTTTTATGGTGCTAAAGAAACATACTAAAGGATCATGCTAGAAAATTTAGGGCAACAAGACTTAAACACAAACACAAGTAGTAAAAGCTAGGGTTTTGAGAGTACAACCTTTGTAGCTCCCTACGCTATACTCCTTGACTACTTGAGGGTTGGAAAAAGGTCCGCTTGAGATCCTCTAGGTCCATGACGATCCACCCGGAGTCCTCTTTGTCCAAACTTGAAGCTTCACTAGATCAAGAGAAGAAATGGAAGCTAACACTCTACACTAATGGGCAAGACTAGTGTAGAATAGTGTTGTGGTTGGTTTTCTCACTTCAAAATCCTAACTTGGTAACTCTTTTGCTCACTTGAGAAAGCTAGAGAGCAAGAGAGAAAGGAGGAAGAAGATGATGGCTTATGAAACTCAAGATAATGATAAAGTTGTAAAATAAAAATGAGAAAAGAGAATATATATATTTTCTATCTCTCATTCTTAACTAAGGTTATAAAATATCTAGATATTTTAGTTTGGAACAAAAATGACCATAGAAATTAAATCATGGTTAAACAAAATGGTTAAGGAAAGAATAAAATATTAAACCATGAATCAATTTCCATTTTCATTTTTATTTTCCAAAAATAATATCCTTATATTTTATAAAGGGTGTGAGTCTTATATTGCCACCATCCACTATATCAACAACCATGATAACATGATGTATGCATATATGTGTGCTTGCACATCCATATGTGCATGAATAAGAATGAATGCATACATGCATGCATACAACAAAAAAACAAGAAAGGATTTCAAGTGAGAAACTAATGGTCAATGATAAATCAACACTTGACTTAGCAACCCGGTCATATCATATACGACCCGACCAAAAGCAAACCGCTCGATTAATATACGGTATCTCATATGCACATTTTAACCGGGTTCACGCGCATATCACATATGCGCACCACATCGTTTCGCCTGGACTAGGCAACTCCATTGTGGGACTCTAAGACTCGTCAATACGCCGGCAGTGGGTGATGATCATATCAAACACCCCCAAGCCGCAAGCGGTCAGCTAAACGTAACGGCCACCCGGGTATTGAGCGATCAGAAGAAAACAAGCGAACCTGTCACAACTCCCGTCGAGCCAACCGGCAACACTACCGTACAGTTCGGTCTCTTCGTCAGATATGCTGCATATCAAGTCTAGGGATGGTAACGTCGACCCCAATAATTCAATAAGTCGTGCCAATGAATGGCCTATAACAGATCGAGAAACTACTGATAACACTTATCGGTAAATCTCAGCAGCCCTGGCCAGGGACTTACTGATATAGCCAATCGAGCACAGCACAGCATCAACTCCCAATACCGGGAGAGACGAAACCCCTCCTATCGCTCATCGCCTTCGTGTGTCTCGGGACTGTACCCAATGGCCACCTGTTTGCACGACTCAGTAGAGCCGTGGTAGGGTGGTAATCAAAGTACAGTGGGAGAACACACAAGACTCTATGACGATCTCGGGTCTACAGACTAACCTGCACCAGTGTCACCTGAGAACTGCTATCTAACGATAGATATAATTCCATATAGGAGTTCTCGGTGAGTCCGTCCAGTGTACCCAGTCACCACTGAGCACCCGTATACGATCTCGATGTCAAACATCGATGAATGTGGGAACATTCATCGCCCATCATATGGGTCTAGTATCATATACACTAGTCTACTCTGGTATATCGATGCCCCGTCTCGATACGCCTACGACTAGGGACATTCCAGGATATGCTTATAAACTACAGATGTCCCACTAGTATGATCTCTATCATAATCACAGTAGTCAAGCCTATATCCTCAGGGCTTTATCAACATGTATGAATGAATAAAAGCATGATCAAATCAACATGTCAGATAAAGAAGAACCAGATAGCATACTATCATGTCGAGCAAGAATATACACTGAATATATATATATATATATATATATATATATATATATATCTATATATATATATATATATACATGTATAAATACATCCACTATCATATAATGGCCTTTAGGGCATACATATATCCAACACTCAATACCTGCGTAGTCTTTACGTCCAGCTAGTACCGCAGACGGCATGTGGGTGACTGATGTGATCATCACCTACTGCTGGCGTATTGACGGGTCTTTAGAGTCATACACAGAGGTTTCCTAGCCCAAATGAAACGAAGTAGGGCACATATATGATATGTGCGGGACCGAAATTAATACGTGTATGTGATATAGTATTCTAATCTCGCGATATAAGTTATATGTGATATAACCGGATTATTGAATCAAGTGTTGATTCAATAATTTGTTATATGTATATTTGATATACATATAAATGATATTAGTCGGTTATATGTGATATAGCCGGATTATTAAATCAAGTGTTGATTTAATAATTTAATATATAAATATATATTTGATATATTAATATATATTAACTAATATTAGCTCACTTAAGAATTTGTTTTCTACAAATACATATAAATATTTATGAGATATATATTAATGTATTTATTTTTGTGTCATGCTAGATGATACATTGGAAATGGTGTTGAAGTCGAAAATTGCACCCCGGTTGACCAAGTCAAAGTCAAAGTCAACCCTAAGCCAAGTGGGCCTATGTCCAGGTCGAGTCCGAACATGAAGCGGCCGACCTTCCCCCATGCCAAAATGAAATCATGTAATAAATAATTTTTATGTAATTTTTTATGCATGAATGTAAACAAAATGGGCATAAAACCAAATTTTTGTAAGCCCATGGCTTATGTGCAAAAAGAAATAGCACATGAGACATGGGATGGGCAAAATACCATTTTGTAAAGCCCAAGGGGCTATATGTAAATACGTAAGCCTATATAAGGCAACATGATGATGAATAAAAGAGACTTTTCTTTCCCCTAAAAATCTGGGGTTTGTGCCTCTTTCCCCTTTCTGAATGTTCTAAACGTTCTCCTTTCTTTTGAATTAAATCAAGAGTTTTACTCTTCCTTTTCCAAAACAAAATAGTTTTTCACCACAAAACCCACAAAGGGGAGTTTAGATCTCCCATCAGATCTCAAAAAGAAGAGATTTTTAAAATCTCACATCTCTTGATCTTCAAGATCCTGCCAACAGAGGAGGAGGAAGGAGACCCATCTCCAAAAATCCCATCTTGAGAAGATCTAGAGCCAAAAAGAGAAACAAAGCAGCCCCCTCTGATCATTTCTAAACTTTTTTAGGAGTTTAACTCCACAAATCGGGAGCAAATCTCCCAGTGCAGGGACCAAAGTCCCCTTTCTGTTTGACGCCCAGCGTCCAGCGCTCAGAGCGCTAGCGCCCACGTGCCGAGCACATGGTACGCCCAGCGCCCACGTGCCGATCATGTGGGACACCCAGCGCCCACGTGCCGAGCACGTGGTGGGCCCAGCGCCCTGTGCGCTCGCGCCCATGTGTCGAGCACGTGGTGCGCCCAGCGCCCCGTGCGCTAGCGCCCACATGCCGAGCACGTGGTGCACCCAGCGCCCAAAGCGCTCGCACCCACGTGCCGAGCACGTGGTGCACCCAGCGCCCAAAGTGCTCGCACCCACGTGCTGAGAACATGGTGTGCCCAGTGCCCAGAGCGCTCGCACCCAGCGCCTAGTGTCAGAGCGCTAGCGCCCAGCGTGCTAGCGCCCAGAGCGCTAGCGCTAGCGCCCATCGCCTGCGTGCCATGCACGCGAGGCGCTGGCCCCCCACGCATCCTTTGGATGCCCTTTCCCTTACATACACACACATACTCCACGACACTGTCCCTATTAGAAAAAAATTTCTAACCGGGCGCTACCCCGCCCCCCGCAAGGGGCTGCTAGCTCCCTTGACCCCCAGCCCGCTATCCGAGTAGCGGGACCCCCGTAAAAACTCTGCGGGGTCCCCGATATATCCAAAACCCCTCCAAAACACAACACTGCAGATTGAGTTCGCATGACCAATTTAACCCGTCAATCGGAGGTTCTCTCGCTCCAAATGCGAGGGGTAATTAACGGCAGCTTAGTCCGCGGCTGCCGGAGATTCAGATCCCCACAATCAATAAACCCAAGCCTACCCTAGGCAAGTGGAATCTGTAGTACGCCCTACAAGCGCGCGCGTATTCCCATCTCAATGGGGTGACGAAAAACACCCTACAGATTCTGGCAGGCCCGGTGGGACCATCTCTCCTCCCATATTTCGGGTTAAACGTTCATGAGAACTCAATCAATATATATATCTATATTTATACTAAAATAATGCTCATTCATGCAGGTTTTCAAGCAATCACTTCTCAACAATGTCTCCAAGGACAAGCTCAGCTCTCGACACGGCTCCCATCTCCTACACGATGAAGATGGACGCCAGGACGGTCCTTCCGGCCAGTCTCGGGCGACAATGGGAAGAGCCGCCACTACCATTCGGCTCTATTCTGTTTGTGTCAGCTAACTCCATCCCATCTCCTCAAGCCCCGGTGACAGATAAACTGGTCTCGAAAGGCAAGAGGCCAAATGTGGTGGTCTCGAAGGTGTAGGGTTCCTAGGCACTCTCAAGAGGTCTCACAAGGCATCAACCATGCCAATATCAAAAAATACGGTGCCGAGAAACCCTAGAACGGATCGTTGGCTAGATTTCTAGGCGAAAATGAAACTAGTTAACCACTTAACTAAAGTTTAAACGGAAATACAACCTTTGTAGATCCGGTGCTCCACCTCCATAGCTCCGCAATGAAGTCCCCTCGCTGTCCAAATGAAAATCCGGGCTCTAGCGTCGGCTTCATCGGAGAAAGAACGGGCAAGGTCGTCGGCTTCGTGCCGAAGATGATCTACGTCGAGGCATTGCTAGATCAAGCTCCAACTTCACCAAGTGATGAAACTTGTGAAGAAAACACACTCTACTACTTGGCAAGAGGTAGAGGATGAAGAAATCGGAAGTTGGTTCACTTTAGAATTGGATTTCTCACTCTTTTTCTCACTTTGCCATTAAAGCTTTCAAGCTTTTTCTTGAAGTGAAGAAGAAGAAGAAGATGAAGAATATGATAAGTGTTAATTGAAAAAGGAAAAGAAAATCAAACCTTATCATATTCAAACCATGGTTTAGTGTAGAGAGTGAATCAATCTTAACTAACTTAAGACATGGGCTCTTACCTTTCCATATCACATATGAAGTGGTAGGCAACTGATTTGATTGGAACCCTATTCAATAGGTATGCAGCTTCTCAAGTGCATAACTCCCAAAAAGGAAATAGGTAACTCAGTAGTACTCATCATAGAGCACACCTTATCATATAGGGTGAGATAGCTCCGCCCCGATATACCATCGTGCTTTGGTGTATTCGGAGGAGTAATGCTGAGAGAGAATCTCATTCTCCTTTAGAATAGTCCAGGATTTCCGTGCTCAAGTATTCTCCTCCTTGATCTCATCATAGGACATAATACTTATACCCGTATTGGTTCTCTACTTCTAACTTATATTCTGTGAATATCTCAAAAGTTTGTATCATCAAACATGATACAAACTTGTGTACAAAAATATATCACATATACAATGTGCACAATCCAAGTGAGAAAATCCATTTAAAGTGAACCGATACTAGTTAATGCAAAGTGATATATCAAATATATAATTATACATTAAATCATTAAATCAACACTTGATTTAACGATCCGGTCATGTCGCACACAATCGACTAGTATACAATGTATCGGCTTATCGAATCAATCCTTGATTCGATAACTAGGTTATATCGCATACAACCTATCGATACATTCATCGCGAGAATGGAATACGGTATCACATACACGCATTATTCTCGGTCCCGCACATATCTCATATGCGCTCCTATTTCGTTTTGCTTGAGCCAGGAAACCTCTGTGTAGGACTCTAAAGACTCGTCAATACGCCGGCAGCAGGTGATGATCATATCAAACACCCACAAGCCGCAAGCGGTCTTCTAAACGTAACGGCCACCCGGGTATTGAGCGATCAGAAGATCGACGAGCAAGCCCGCTCACACTCCAGTGAATCCAACCAGTAACACTACCGTCCAGTCCGGTCTGATCGTCTGATATGTCGCATATCTTGCCTAGGGGTGGTAAACGTCAGACCCCAATAGCTCGATAAGTCGTGTCGATATGAGGTCTATAACTGTTCGAGAAACTACTGGTAACACTTACCAGTAAATCTCAGCAACCCTGGCCAGGGATTTCCTGTTATAGCCAATCGGACACAGCGCAACATCAACTCTCTATACCGGGAGAGACGAATCCCCTCCTATCGCTCATTGCCTCCATGTGACTCGGGACTGTACCCAAAAACCACCATTTTGCACGCCCTCTTGGACGTGGTAAGGTAGAAATGAAAGCACAGTGGGAACCACACAAGACTCTATGACGATCTCGGGTCAACAGACTACTCTGTACCAGTGTCACCAGAGAACTGCCATCTGACGTGAGGTATAATACCATCTGGGAGTTCTCGGCGAGTCCGTCCAGTATACCCAGTCTCTACTGAGCACCCGTATATCATCTCTGATGTCAAACACCAATGGATATGGGATCATCCATCGCCCATCTGTATGGGTCGAGAAGGTATACGCTAGTCTACTCTGGTATATCGATGCCCCGTCTCGATACACCCACGACTAGGGACTTTGAAGGATGTACTTATGGACTACCATATCCCCACTAGTATGATCCGCATCATAGTCCAGGTAGTCAAGTACACATCCTAAGGTCTTTACCAACATGTAACAGAGAGACAAACAGTGTACACGTTAAGGTAAAGAGCAACCAGATAGCATACTATCATGTCGAGCAAAAAGTCTTCCCTATATATGTCCCAGCATCCACTACAATATACATCCAATGTACAGTAATGGCCTCTAGGGCATACATATAACTAACAGAAGGCGCCCTAACTCAAATGCAAGTCGGTGTTTGAACGACTCTCCTTGGCCCCAGCTGGGGGCAAGGCCATCAACACCAACAAAACAACAAGGCGTCTCGAGCAAGCTCCGGTGGTGCCCCTGACAACTGCTCTATCGGGTGTCTTCTCTAAGCTCCCTGCTAATCGACTCACGGTGGCTTCCCAGGAAACAGATGCCCACCAAGCCCTTAAAATTAAGAAGCTAAGGAAGAAAAGGCTCAGATATAGAGTCAATAAAAGGGCTAGGGCTCCTGCTAGGCTGAACCTCATGAGGTCCGAGGAACAGGGTTACCCCGCCAAAGACGAGGAAATGGCTGGATATGTGGTCCACACTGTCTACATGGTAGGCACGCGCAACAAGAGTAAGGACGGGGCCACCACATCTCAAATCCAATCTGGCTTGAATGTGGTTGCCTCTTCCCAAGAACAGCCACCTCCGCTGGATGATGAAAACCCTCTTGATGAGGATGATAGGTAGAGAGAGCCCTCAGTTCATGAGGAGTCGGGCTCGGAAAGCGAAGATGAGCCAATTTTCTACCCTAAGACCGCAGAGCAGCAACTTCTCCAAGAGCTCCAAAAACAGCTCAGAAGCAAAGACAAGGTGATGGCCAAGCTCTATTCAAAAATCGATGACTTGACAAATGTCTTCTTACGGCTTACGGCCTAACTTGCCTCTCAGCCGCCCAATCAAGCGCAGGGCTCTGCTCGTGGACCGAGAAACGGTGTCCCAAAGTAGCCAACGCCTATTCCCTCAAATCCAAAAGTGGGCGAACCGCATGAAAATCAATCGCATCCTATCTCGGGAAATGTCTTGGATACCGATGACAGTAGTCCGCTAACTCAAGATCAAATCATGGATTTGGTTGCCAACAAAGTCAAAATATTGGTAGCCGAAGCCGAAGCGCAAAAAGATATCAGCAGCAGTAGGAGACCATATTCTGCTCAGTATGATCTGGTAGAATTTCCTAGCGGCTATGTGATTTTTAGAGATTTTTAGATCAAAAATATTTTTTACCGCAATCAAGAACGGCGTCGCTTGGTAGCTAGCTGGTGAGTACGGGTCGGTCCACAGGGATTTTGTTTATTCTCTAATTGTTCTAACGAGTTAATTCCGATTGGTGTCGGATTGATTAAATCTAAAAACTAAAGTTGATCTATTCTAGGACTAAAATCATGCTAGGGTTAGGTTTAGGTTAAGTTTGGAAAATTAAAGAATTCCCACCGCTTTCAATGCCTTAAATTAGATCTCTTTAGGTGTTATGGTAATTATTAATAAAGTGGATTAATACCATCGGAAAGGTACGGTGTTCCTTCCTCTAGGTTCTTGTCCTTCCTTTCTTAATCCTTAACCTAACCTCCATGAAAAACACGCTCAACCGGTTCTTTAAACTATGGTATCACCGCTACCTCGTGGGATAGGGTGCCGTAGGGAGCGGTGTGTGATGTATGCATGGAGTCCTATAAAAACGTGTGATGGGAAAGAAAGGGATGAGAGATCTTCATCTCTCAAGCCTTCCCTATTCCTAACCCTAACAAGTGAGGATCTACTCACTCATTAAGGAATTGAAAAACATTTTCTAATTATCTAACCAGGGCAATTAATAAAGATCTATACTATGGCAAGAAAGAAATTACCTAGGGCATGGAAATAAAATTGAACTAGGGCAATGAAAAGAAAACTTACTCCTAATTTTTATTTGATGCTCTCTTCCTTCTTTACATAAATTTACAGATCTGAATTTAGATAGATGAAATGAGGCACAAGAAGAGGCATAACCTAAAAAAGGTTTTAGGGCTTCTATTTATAGATTCATAGAAACCCTAGGTTTACAATCGACTCAAATCTGCAATTACAGTTTTACCCCCTAAGAAAAGACTCGTCAACGTGCCTACGCACCGCCAGAGAAATTTCCACCGACACGTGTCCTTCATGGCCGCGGTTCCGCGGCCAAAACCCCTGTTTGGCCGCGGTTCCGCGGGCAAATAGAGGGATCATGAGCTCATCTTTTCTGGTCTTGGTCAGGTTGCATTTGTCATATGTTTTCTTCACTTTTTTCTTCAGAATATCTTCTGGTTCTCTTCCAGATTTCCACAGTGAATAATGTAGTGGACTTTGCCGTTCTCTTCGTGTCGAAGTCTTTGAACCTTGCGCTGCCTTTTTACTTTGTGAAATTTTCCATTGATCTTCGTTTATTTTCCAAACTGTAGGCTTGATCAAGATTCTTCCATTTGTCGGTCGTAGTCTCACTTTTGCATCGTCTTTTCATTATTTCACTGTTTTTGTTCCGAGAACCTGTAACCTGCAACTATGTAGCAGACATGGGTCAAAAGCACCTGTTTATTTGTAAACTGAATAAGAATGGGGAATGAAATAATGAAAAATTATGGTATGAACAAATACCCCCAAACTTATCTTTTGCTCGTCCTCGAGCAAACCTAGTTTTTATTCTCGAAAAAGACCTAGCCTCACTTTCGCAGGGAAACGCGATTGCACTGAGCTTGTGCAACAAGCCGTTAAACCTCTAGGTGTCCCTAGTAGGAGGAGTGTTGTCTCCTGAGGGTTTTCAGCGGATACCACCTGATTGAAAAGAATTTCCGTTGTGTATATTTGAGAAATTGTAAAGAAATCACAACCAAAAATTATTTGACCGCAATCAACTACGGTGTCGGATGTAGATTGTTAGTGAGTGCGGATCGTCCACAGGGACAGTGTAATCATTCATCTTTTGAATTAGATGAGTTGAAACTTTAAAGAAAAGAAAACAAACAATTCATAATTTATATTTGAAGTTCAAGAATTAGAAAATATAGATCTAATAACAAGAAAAAGATAGAATCAAGAATTGATAGTTTGTTGATTTTTCCAAACCAAATATCAAGAATCGAAATGAGGCTCGTAGGAATCGATCGGATCTATAGATGTGATGTAATCTTACAATTACGTATTCTTATCCTTCGATGGATTGATACTAGATCGATGATGATCAATGAGAATTAGAGACTTCTTGTGAAACTAGGGTTTCATCTTATCTCTTATTCTTTCGTCGATATCATTCACATTCTAGCCTCTAGTAAATTCAAGAAACGATCGTAGATCCCTAATTTCGAGCGATCACAATCAAGAAAGCATCGCTACGAAACTAGGTCATCGATTCTTGAACTTGCTAGGCTTTACAAAACTCATAGGACTTAAAAATCGTATTAAGATTTGTTACATCATCATTCTACAATCGTCTCGACTCCTTTACGAGCGGAGTTTTACTCAAACATCACAACAAGAACAACAATTACAAATTGAGATCTAATCATGATGCAAGAATTAAAAGAAAGCAAGATTAAAGAATTTCACCTTTTATTTATATCAACAATTTAGTTACATTCGCTCAAGAACTACAAGAGGAAGAACTTGATCGTCGATTTGGCTTCGCTCGTCTCCGTGGATCGCGGATCGGCTTGGATCACTTGCCCGATTGAAGATCGGCTCGGCTCCTAAAAGGTTGAAGGCTTCTCACTTGATTTGGTACTCAAGATCTTGGATTTGGAGTGGAATTAGGGTTAGGGGTTCGCACAAGCCTTGTCACGAGACTTGTGGAAGAAAATGGTGTAGAATGAACCAATGGTTATTGATTAGCCTTTAACCCTAGGTCTAGGTTCCTATTTATAGATAACTAACCCTACATCTAGGATTTCAAATTCTAAGTTTCCCTCCTAAAGTTTGTTGAGGAAATTCAAATTTCCCTCCAAAAGTTAGTTAGGGGAGAAGCTTCTAGATGTGATTAGTTAGGGGGGAGCTTCTAGAAGAGGATTAATTAGGAGCTTAATTAGGATTAGCCTTGCTTAATCTTCTTTGCTGATCTGGAAGAAGAATCTGGAGAATTCTGGAATTTGACATATCAGAAAGGAATGTGGCCCCAGAGATTGAGATTCTGCACTGAATTTGGACGGCTGACGTGGCAGAAGCGCGGCGGATCCGCGGCGCAAGCAAGCTCCTGCCGCGGATCCGCGGCACATTGGAGTCTTCATGGCTTGTGTTTTCTGCAGTGGTCTTGGGCTGTTGTATGGGCCTTTATTTTATATGCTGAATTTAATATCTCCTTTTGTATTGCTACCAGATCTGAAATGATTTAGTTGGTGTATTTTTGATCAGCTCTTTTGCTTTTCTTCCGTATTTCCTGCACAGACTCAAGACAAGTGTTGCGCAAATACAGAAATGATGCGATGCCATGAAATGCGGTTAATTTCCCTTAAAGTGTCGGTTTAAAAGTCTAATACATGCAATCTGGTATTTTACGATTGATTTGCTAATATGTGAAATATGAATACCGAACACTTCTAAATGTATGCAAAAGATGGGGAAATTGCCGGCTAAAATATACAATATTTTCGACTGATCAAATACCCCCAAACTTAATTTCGATCGTCTCGAGCGAATGTTTTATTAAAAAGAGAAGGAGAAAAATAAAGAAAGAGAAAAACTAACTAGCACACTTTCGTAGGCAACACGATTGCACTGAGCACGTGCAACAAGCCTTTAAACCTCTAGGTGTCCCTAGTAGGAGGAGTGTTGTCTCCTGAGGGTTTTCAGCGGATTGCACCCACAAAATCCAATAATAAAAGAAAGATCATGAATATTACATTTAAAGACAAGAATTGTAAAAGAAAAGCCTTGAAAATTAGGGTTTCCAACTAAGCTAGCTTTTCGGTTGTCATGCGCCCTATCTTAATGGTCATGAAAAGATGTTAGAAATCACGTCCTCCCTCAATAAAACATCGTCTTATTTTTCATTCCTATCTTTCTTCCAAACATCGATCATATAACCCTGCGTGTGTGTAAAGACATCCCTACACCCGGAGAATTCAATTCAAGCTATCATACTCTTGCCCATCGGCCTCAGTACTTTTTAATCAATGAATATTTAGACGAAATTGCTCACACACTTTCATGCGACCGTTAATACTTCTTGAGGTACTAACCGACCGATTACTCATGTGCTTGCTTACTTGGTGTATTTTCCTCGTCTTGCACCACCTCAGGCATAGCAGTGACTCCCAGACCAGTTGGCCTTAGGGCACTAGGTGAAGAGGCACCCTCGCTATATATTTTTATTGCCTTTGGTGATAACAAAACCAGTGTTCATTTTTCTCACCACTTTATATATTTTTTATTCATTTTTTTTATTTCCTTCATACTTTTGGCTTTAAGACAAGAGCATTTCAAGGTATCCTCTACTATCCCAGGCTTTAAGACGTGTGTAAGTGCGAATAGCAGGGTAGCCACGTTCAAAATGTTTGGCTTCCAGAATAGAAACTATTTTTCAGACTTATTTTTATCCTCAGATTAGTGACTTCCTTCATCTTACTAACCCTTGGGACAACGGCTCATAACTACTTATTACTAGTTCGTATAAGAAAACTTCTAATTTTCTTAGTTTTCTTAAATTTTTCTAATCTCATGGATGTAATTTTTCACTATCTAATCTTTTATTATCTTATTTATATACAAAAATATTTTTATAGTTTTGAAAATTTTTAAATTTTTATAGTTTTTTTAAAAAAAATGTTTTGTGCTTATGCAAATGATATGCAAATGATGCGAAAATAAGCACAAACCTCCCCCAAACTTGTTTTCAACAGTGTCCTCACTGTTGCCATCAGCTAAATCTCGAAAAACCTGTAAGCTTGGGAGGAATTTATTAGTGGGGGCAAAATATTTAAGTGAAGAACCTCCCCCAAACTTATTTTTGGCTCATCATTTTGTAAAAATTTTCTTTTCAAGAGCCCGATTATACCCCTCCCAAACTTAAGCAATGTTAATCTTTGAAAATCACATGAGGGGGTCAAAAATCAGTGGTCGATGCCAAGCTTTGCAAAGACCGAATGTTAACACTAACCATTCAAAAATTTTATCAATGCAGTGCTCTGGTTGGTGGAAGAAGAAATAGGGAAAAGGTACGGGGTGGAATAGAATGTGTGTGCGTCTCGTTTTGGAGAGACGATGCAGTGAATGTGATGGATTGCTCGCATTCTTTGTACAATTCAAAAGAAGGGGTAGAGGTTCAATTTCAGTGATTGGAAGATGATTCATCTCAACACCCGTGTCATTCAAAAATGCGAGTTCATCAGCGAAGATTTCCTCAAAAGTTCCATCAATACCCCGATGAATAATGTCATTACAAAGTGCGGGGTGATCTTCAGACTCTAAAAGCAGTTCATAATCAGTGTTAGTTGTTGACCCGGACATCTCGGTGGAAGAGTCCGTATGTGTATGATACATAGTTGGGTCAAACAACAACGTATGAAAAGAGTCAAGATCGGTATCAAGAGGATCATCAAATTCGCTGCTGTCGACATCCATTAAGTCGACAGAACAGACCTGAGCAGTAGGTTCGGAGGGTACACTTCCCAACTTGTAAATGTTTAGTTCTATTGACCTATTCCCGAAAGATAGGGTCATAGAACCATTACGACAGTTGATTATTGCATTGGAAGTGGCCAAAAAGGGGCGACCTAAAATCACCGGAATTTGATTCCGTGGGTTCGCTACAGGCTGTGTATCAATTACAATAAAGTCCACAGGGAATATAAATTCCCCGATTTTTATTAACACATCCTCCAGTTCACCCCTAGGTTTGGTGATTGATCGGTCAGCCATCTGGAGAGTGCAATTGGTTGGCTTCAACTCTCCGATTCCTAACTGCTCATAAACTGAGAAAGGAAGCAGGTTAACACTGGCGCCAAGGTCTAAAAGAGCATGATTGATGTGTTTATCCCCAATAGAAACGGAAATAGTAGGATATCCTGGATCCTTACGTTTCCTTGGTAATTGTTGGGGGAAAGCCGTGTCTATTGTTTTTTCCATGAATATCTTCTTGGGCGCTTGAGTCTTCCTCTTCCTAGTGCACAAGTTCTTAAGAGTTTTCGCATAGGACGGAACTTGTTGGATGGCATCTAGGAGAGGGATGTTGGTGTTTACTTGCTTAAAAATGTTCATAATCTTCTCCATATGTGGACTCGGAGTGTTAGCCCTTAACCGATTAGGATAAGGTGCTTTAGCAATAAGCGCTGGGTCCATCATAGGAGAAGGAAGTGGGTGTGGAACCGATCCCAGAATAGAAGTGGGAATCGTCCGTGGAGGGGTAAAAGAGGTAGGCTGAAGTGGCGAGCCTTTTGGGAAACGAAGAATAGGCTCGTGAGAAGGTGGTGGGGTAGAAGAACTGGGGTCAGAAGTGGCGAGCCTTTTGGGAAACGAAGAATAGGCTCGGAAGAAGGTGGTGGGGTAGAAGAACTGGGGTTAGAACTAGAAGTGTGTGTGGAAGGAAAGGTCTCAGCCGGGGTGTTATTGATTGATTTATCAGTGACATCAAACTCTTCCCCAACGTGACTGTCAAGCACTCTTCCAGATCTCAACGTGATTGCATCCACAGGATGTGAATAGCCAGGATTAGGTAATGGTTGAGCTGGAAGTTTCCCTTTCTCTCTTGCACGCATTTCGGCTTTTAGTTGTGCAATTTGTGCTTCCATAGATTTGATATTCTCATTTTGAGAGACAATGATCTTCATCACATTCTCGATGGAAGATTGCAAACTTGCCGTCCCTTGGATGGATTGTTTCATGAAAGTATCCAAGGTTTGTGCTAGTGCAGAGGTATTATCTGTACCGGTCAATTGCAAAGGACTAGACGGTGCAAAAGTGTTGGCCGGATTTTGAAAGTTTTGTGCTTGAAAGGGGTGCTGACTCAATTGAAGTGGTGGCTGCTGTTGTGGTGGAGGGACCCTTTGGAAATGATTCGTGTTTGGAACCGTGTTTTGAGATTGGGATTGGTTCCAAGCAAAGTTCGGGTGATTCCTCCAACCCTGATCATATGTGGAGGAAGATGGATTGTTTCTAGGTCTTTGAAATGCGGCATTGGTATGCTTATGACCTTGAAACGGACACTCTTCCGTCAAGTGAGACGGATCAGAACAACAGCCACATACAGTTTTAGAGAGTGATATTTGACTTAGGGCGGCTGCTAAAAATTTGTTTTCCATAGCGTCAAATTTCTTGTGTAAAGATGAAATTTCAGCTCTAATTCCTATGGAAATATCATTGCCATCCCTAGACGATTGACTTACACCCTCCCACTGTAAAGATTTTTCAGCGAAATCTTTTAGAAAATTCCAGGCTTCCCCATCATCTTTAGTCATGAAGTTGCCTTGACACATGGATTCAAGGGTCTGTCTTGTGTAAGGAGTAATGCCCTCATAAATGATTCGGCATAATTCCCATTTCGGGATGCCGTGATGTGGACATTGGACTAACAGATCCTTGAAACGTTCAAGACATTTTGAAAATGTTTCATTTGGAAGCTGGGTGAATTGATAGATTTCGCTGCGGACTCGAGCTGTCTTATGATGTGGGTAGAATTTCTTAAGGAATGCTTTGACGAATTCGTCCCAATTTGAAATGGAATGTGCGGTAGTGTTATATAGCCACTTCTCGGCTAAATCGCACAAGGTGAATGGGAGAAGACGAAGACGGAAAGCATCAACAGACAACTGTGAGGTACCCATCATTGCGCATACATTTTCAAATTTCGTGATAAACACGTATGCGTCTTCAGACTCGAGACCGTGAAATTTTGGTAGAAGGTTGATGTATTGGGGTTTAATCTGAAAATTGTCCCCGTTGGTTGGTGGTATGGAAAGACAGGTGGAAAGGGGACCTCGTGTAGGATAGCACCTCTCTTGGAGAGAGATGCGAGGTGGATTCTGCGCACCAACGGACGGCGGCAGGGTAGTGGAAAAGAAGTTCGATGGAGAATGATCCATCGATGTGGGTGTGGTGGTGGGTAAAGAAAGGGTAAATGTAGAAATACCGACTTTAAGGTCGATCGGGAGACGCGGACTTAACAGGCACTAGAATCCCATTGTCCAGCCTATCTTGCACTAAAAAGGGTTAGTACAAGTGGCAGCGTGAATTTATAATTAGGGGAAATGAAGTGAATGCGGTGTTTGTTTTGAAAAATGTTACGGATTTTTAAAAGATGATGCGACACAACAAATGCAGCACACAAACCCTAATTTCTAGTGGTCACCTAGGTCCGGCTCTAGACCGCTCCTAACTGCCAAAAGACAAGTCGTAGGATAGAATCCTCCACTGCCTCTTTGTCCCCCTGTGGCCGGATAAGTGCCAGGTAAGTGGGAAGGTACTCCACTACGTAAGTAGTGGGCCTAACTAAAAACCACTAGCCTTAGACACACCCGCCTTAGACACCACAAGAAAACGCGGATAAGCAATGAATTACCCACGGCCTTCTCTTATCCTAATTGAGCGCGACGGTCCTTAGAGTCATCTCTAGATATTTTTTAATTAATGAGGGTAAATGCGGATGCAAGTTTGTGGTTTTCGGGGCCTAGGAAGGGTAATGAACTCCCCACCTAATTTGGATTTGGTCGTGCCCCTTAATTTCCGTATTAATATGCAAACAACCAAAAATCAAAAACATGCACAAATTTTATTTTGCTTTGCGGCGCTGCGATTTATTTGCAAAGAAACCTGCAAGAAATTGTTAATTGGAGCAGATGAGGTAAGAGATAAGAAAGATAGAGACTCACAGAGCAAAATTGATGCAGAGAGGAGCTAGAACTGCGGCGGATCCGCCGCGGATGCAGGCTAATGCCGCGGAAGGGCGGTGGTATGTTGGGATCAGTGCACAGAAATTTGTGCACAAGCTTCTGTTCACCTACACAGCTCTCTGGATATTTCAGAAAATTTTTTCCACATCTCCAATGATTCCAGATTTCCTCGCAATCAAATCACAACACACGTATTAGTGTTTGCACGAATTTTGATCACAAAATTTAGATGGAATAAAATTTTCAACTCAAATTTCAAAATACGAACTATTAGCGCACTATCCCCGGCAACGGCGCCATTTGATTGAAAAGAATTTCCGTTGTGTATATTTGAGAAATTGTAAAGAAATCACAACCAAAAATTATTTGACCGCAATCAACTACGGTGTCGGATGTAGATTGTTAGTGAGTGCAGATCATCCACAGGGACAGTGTAATCGTTCATCTTTTGAATTAGATGAGTCGAAACTTTAAAGAAAAGAAAACAAACAATTCATGATTTATATTTGAAGTTCAAGAATTAGAAAATATAGATCTAATAACAAGAAAAAGATAGAATCAAGAATTGATAGTTTGTTGATTTTTCCAAACCAAATATCAAGAATCGAAATGAGGCTCGTAGGAATCGATCGGATCTATAGATGTGATGTAATCTTACAATTACGTATTCTTATCCTTCGATGGATTGATACTAGATCGATGATGATCGATGAGAATTAGAGACTTCTTGTGAAACTAGGGTTTCATCTTATCTCTTATTCTTTCGTCGATATCATTCACATTCTAGCCTCTAGTAAATTCAAGAAACGATCGTAGACCCTAATTTCGAGCGATCACAATCAAGAAAGCATCGCTACGAAACTAGGTCATCGATTCTTGAACTTGCTAGGGTTTACAAAACTGCAGCAGACATGCGTCAAAAGCACCTGTTTATTTATAAAACGAATAAGAATTGGGGAATATAACATGCAATATTATGATATGAACAAATACCCCCAAACTTATCTTTTGCTCGTCCTCGAGCAAACTTATTATTTTAGATAAAACCTAACCGCACTTTTGCAGGGAAACGCGATTGCACTGAACATGTGCAACAAGCCGTTAAACCTCTAGGTGTCCCTAGTAGGAGGAGTGTTGTCTCCTGAGGGTTTTCAGCGGATACTAACCACAAAATCCTATCAACTTGGCTTATTAACTTTAATTCTCCAATTAGGTTTTCTAACAAGGAATTCTATTATCGTCGACTTGTAAACTATCCACCCTTATTCTTCACACTTCCTCATCATTTAACTTAAGATTATATATGTTTGATAGACTCATTCCGCCGTCGGCATTTCTTAAGTTTTCCTTCTAAGGTTCCATCTCTATTTAGGAATTTTTCTATCAACTCTACTAAAGATACAAGTTCTATTCTTCATTCCTTTCTCTTATCTCAACTCTAATCATATATCCCCACGTGTGTGTATAAATCACCCCTACACTTGGAAATTCAAATCAAGCAATCATACCCTTGTCCGTTGTCCAAAGCACTAATTAACTGGTGAATTCTTGCTTATACATCCTTCATGCGACTGTTAATACTTCTTGAGGTACCAACAACCGATTACAAGATATGGTTGCACTTTAAAACGTAATTCCTAGTCTTGCAATACCCAAGGCTTTTAGCAGTGACTCCCAAACCAGTTGGTCTAAGGCATTAGGTGATGAAGCACCCTCGCTAAATATTTTTCTATTTTTGGAGCCTTAAGTAATCACAAAAACCAGTGTTCATTTTTTTTATTCTTTATTCACACTTATAAATTATTTTTTTTCATTTTCATTGTACTAAGGACTTTAGACAAGAGCATTTCAAGGTCTCTTCTACTATTCCAAGTTTCAAGGTGCGTGATTGTGCAATTTGTAGGGTATACATTTTCAGAATATAGACTTAAGCTAGGAATTATTTTTCTAACTTATACTCTAATAAGAATATCAATATTTTTCCTTTATTTCAACTTAGCCCAAAATGTGAACTCAAAATTTGCCTATTTCTAAATAAACTACAAAGACATATAGTTTCTACCATTAATCTTTAAAGAAGGCTATTTTTAGGGTTTTCAATTTACTCAGTCTAAGATCTAGTTGTTCGAAGCCAGTTAACCTATTTGTCAAACTCAAGTTAAATATGGTCAAAATTGAATACAATCATTTTTATAACCTTTTTAAATTTTTCAATTTTTATGGATTTTCAAATAAATATGAAAATGCAAAAATATACATATGAATGCGAAGGAAAAAGACGTACCGAGCATACCCCCAAACTTAAACTGGACAGTGTCCTCACTGTCATGCTGGACCAAGTGGGTCAAAATACCGGCACTCCCCTGTTTATTTATTTATAGTTTTTTTTATTTTTATTGTTAAAAGAAAAAACAAAAATATATACAGAAAGGCCCCCCCCCAAACTCAGTGAAACAAAGTTAGACATTACTGCCAGACTTTGCATAGACCAAACATCAACACCAACCAGTCGAAAAATTTATCTGTAAAGAGTGTCGGTTGGTGGAAGAACATGTTGTACTGATCCAAAAAGAATTGGGGAAGATAGGAGTGATGGTAGGTAAAGTGTGGAAGTGAATAGATATGATGTGGTGATGAATCAATACGAGAATGAGAATGATCAGCAGTCAGTGGAATATTGGCATTCTCATAGCTCATTAAAAGAAATGGGGGTGGTTCAACTTCTAAAGGAGGAGGTTGACTCACCACAATACCCCCAAAATGTTTCTGTGGGTCCTTTATTGACTTGGCATCATCCATCATTTGCATATGATATTCAATTATGAGGGAACTAATCTCCTCGATGTCCGCCATAGTCCAACCGAAAATTTGCCGCCTATCTTGTAAGACCTTTAAAATAGCGTTCTCTTGCTCGAAGGCTAGAGAGGCTGATATTATAATGGTAAAGGTCTCATCCTCACCTATGTAAGCATATTTAAGGTGAGTCGGCAAGGGCATGAGCTCGAGTTTCTGAGGCGAAAGAATCATAGGTAAAATTGGGGAATTTACCTCGAACTCAAAGGACTCCAACACAGGATCGAAATCACTGCAAACAACCGATTCGGATGGTTCAACTAACTCATCCAAAAATTGAAAAGACTCATATTCGGGTTGTGAGTCGTCATCATCCGAAAAAGTGAAACTTTCATAATCAATATCGGTTGTGTCAACTGTAGTAGGCTTAAGGAGGGACGCACTAGTGGCGTCAAAACTGTTCTCATCAAACAAGAAACTTTCAAACTCGCAGTCTTCCTGCAAGATTTCATGAATAGAGCAAACTTCTCGTGTACTAGTATTAGGCATGGGGGGAAGACTTCCTAACTTGTAAATATTGAACTCACTAGACGTCTTTCCGAAGGATAGAGTCATGGAGCCATTGCGACAGTTTATTACGGCGTTGGAAGTGGCCAAAAATGGTCGACCGAGGATCACCGGAATTTGGTTCCATGAGTTAGCAACAGGTTGTGTGTCCATAACAATAAAATCAACTGGGAATATGAACTCCCCAACTTTGATCAACACATCCTCTAGCTCACCCCTTGGATGGGCGATTGATCGATCAGCCATTTGGAGAGTACAATGAGTGGGCTTAAGCTCTCCAATGCCTAATTGCTCGTACACAGAATAAGGTAGCCAATTGACACTAGCACCAAGATCTAGTAGTACTCTATTGATGTTCTTGTCCCCAATTGTTATCGAAATAGTAGGACAACCGGGGTCCTTGTGCTTTTGGGGTAAAGAATTGACAAGAGCATCGCTAATAGCACTAGCCACAAAAACTTTCTTTGGTACTTGTGACTTCCTCTTTTTGGTGCATAAGTCCTTTAAGATTTTTGCATATGAAGGACATTGTTGGATTGCATCCAAAAGAGGGATATTTATGCTAACCTGTTTGAACAGCTCAACAATCTTTTCCATTTGTGGAGTTGGTTTATTGGATCTCAACCGGTTTGGAAAAGGAGTATTTTGAAATGTTGTTGAGTCCAATTTTTGCGGATCAGATTGTTGAGCTGGAACGGAACCCCGTGTAGATGTGTTCATGTTGTGAGAAGTGGGTCCGTTCGATCTAGAAGGAGTAGTGCCTTATGAATGATGGAGAACAGGCTCTGACGAAGAAGAAGATGAAGAAGAAGAACCACCGGCAGGGGTGTCATTGTGAATACCCACATTGTTTTGCAACACTTTCCCCGATCTCAACGTGGTCACAGCGTTCACGTTATGAGTTTGCTGTTGATGTGCAGCATGTGCGTGACCGGGATTGGGCAGTGGTTGAGATAGGAGCTTTCCTTTCTCTCGCTCGCTCAATGCTGCATTGAGTTGTGCAATTTGTGCCTCAATAGATTTGATGCTTTGATCGTGTGAGGCACTATTTTGCACCAAAGATTGAATAGAAGTCTTTAGTCTTGCTGTAGACTGTGTAGATTGCTTTAGGAACGCATCTAGACTTCTTTCGAGTGAGCTAACCTTGTCATTATTAAGTTGAACATAATTGTTTGGCGGGTAAGCGGTGTTAGGCACAAAATTGTTCACCTGATTAGGGTAAGGTTGCTGTTGAAAAGGTTGCTGTTGAAATTGAGTTTGTGGAGGTGCTTGTTGTTGTGGGGGAGGAGGTCTTTGAAAATTGTTATTTCCTTGGAATTGTTGATTTTAGTTCCAAGTGAAATTTGGGTGACTCCTCCACCCCGGATTGTATGTCGAAGAGTACGGATCGTTTCTTTGTTGTTGCTGAAAGGCAGCATTGACTTGATCATGTCCTTGAGTAGATGCATTATAAGGACACTCTTCGGTTAGGTGCGATGGATCCGCACAACAAGCACAAACAGTTCGTGGAGGCATAATAGGGGCAGGAGAAGGCGATGAGATTTTGGTCTCAATCGCTACTAGCTTTTTCGTAAGAGCGGCCATTTCGGCCTTCATAGCAATCGACATCTCTACTTGATGTATGCCTGCCCTAGATTGACCACTACAAGAAGATGATGTGGTCTTGGAGCTCTCCCACTGAATTGTTTGTTCACTAAGATCCTCAAGAAACTGCCATGCTTCCTCACTAGACTTGGAGAGAAAGTGACCTTGACAGATGGTTTCTAGCAACTGCTTCGTTGCCGAGTTCAATCCCTCGTATAATGTTTGGCAAAGTTGCCAACTTTCGATCCCATGATGAGGGCATTGAACGAGTAAGCCTTTGAATCTTTCAAAACACTTCCAAAATGGTTCGGAAGGAAACTGTGAGAATTGTATAATCTCATTACGGATTCTAGCAGTTTTGTGATGAGGATAGAACTTCTTAAGAAAAGCTTTCACAAACTCGTCCCAATTTCTAATGGAATGTGATGCGGTGCTGTATAGCCACTTCTCGGCTAGGTCACATAAGGTAAAAGGAATGACCCTTAGCCTTATATCCTCATCACTTAATTGGGTCGTTTTCATCATAGAGCAAACATTTTGGAATTTATTAATAAAAATATACGCATCTTCTGATTCCAAACCATGAAATTTTGGCAGCATATTAATGAAATGTGGTTTTATTTCAAAATTGTCCCCATTTGCCGGTGGGGTTGAAAGACAGGTAGGTAAAGAAGTGCGGACGGGGTAGCAGAGATCCTGGAGCGCAACTCGTGCGGGCGCTTCAACAGGCGGTTGGTTCGGGTTATTCGCACCTAACGGAGGTGGAATCGTTCCCGTCGGTAAGATATCGTTGGGGTTGAATCCCGACATGCCTTCGAAGTAAGAATTTGAAGGTGGAGGTACGAAAGTGGATGGAATTTCGACTTCGGTGTCGAAAGGTTCGTCGGTCGGTACCAACGAAACACGGACTAATCGGGCGCTAGTGTCCCTAGTCCAAAGTTACATACACTAAAGGGGTAGTGTAGTCAGAAAAAAAAGACAGAATGTGGAGGTAAGATAACGTCAATGAAAGGAAGTAGTGTAAGTGAGTTGCAAGTTTTCTTTAGCGACAAGTTGCAAGTTTTGAAAAGATATTTTTTTTTTATGTGAGAGTTTTGCAAAGAGATTTTTGAAAAGAGACTCGTGACACAAATGCTATCAACCACACATGCACAATCATGCCTAGATCTAGGGTCACCTAGGTCTGCTAGACAGCTCCTAACTAGGGCTAGAAATAGGATCTCAAACCGCCTCTTCACCGCCAATTGCGGCCAGGTAAGTGCCAGGTAAGTGGGAAGGAACCACAATAGTGGGCCTAATTAATAACCACTAGCCTAGACACACTTGCCTAGACACCGCAAAGTCAGGTTAGGATAAACGGTCGATGCGTATACTAGTCCCTTTCCTATTGAGCTCGAAGTCCTTAGGGCTGAGTCTAGTATTTTTTAATTAATTGTGGTCAATGCAAATGCTTTAAGTGCTTTCTGGGGTCCTGGGAAGGGTGATGAAATCCCCACCCAATCTGAGTTTGGTCAATTAGCCCCTTAAAGTCCGATTAAATTATGCAAAACATAAATTCACTTGCAATCAAAAATTTTTAGTGCGGCGCAAAGAAACCTGCAGAAAATCTGTTATTTAGAAGGGGGAGGAAGAATTTTAGCGCAAAGAAATCCTGTAGAAAATTTTCACAAAGGATATATGGAGGTTGGTGGAGGGGATAATGAGGAACAAACCGACAAAATTTGAGGAGCTAACGTGGACAACTCGCGGCGGAACCGCGGTTCTAGGCACAAAACGGCCGCGGAATCGCGGTCTTGTGGAGGAATCTTTCTCTGCAAAAAATTCTGCCGCTACATTGTTCAAATTCTCCTCCGTTCTGATGTACCAATTTTTTATTTGCCCTCTGTAAATTTCCAGATCCGAGATTCTTCGCTGTTCCTGCAAGATTCAAACAAAAACCTTTCAAACAGATAAAAATTGATAAAATGTTTTTGTACTTTTTCTATTTTCAGATTTTTATGATTTTTAAAATTTATATCAACCCGAAATTACACAAAAGAAATTTTACGCCATCCCCGGCAACGGCGCCATTTGATTAAATGTAGGTTTTACGATCACCAAAAATATTTTACCGTAATCAGAAACGGCATCGCATGAAGCTAGCCGGAATACGGGTCGATCCACAGGGATGTGTAATTTTCTTACGTATTCTTACGAGTTGATTCCAATGGTGGTTTGATTTTGCTGATTGATTCTAAAAACAAAGTTGTACGATATTAAGGAACTTGCTAGGGTTAGGTCTAAAGTAGGGTTTGATAAGATTGATATTAACACCTCTTTCAATGCCCTCGATTAAATCTTTTTAGAAGTTATACCAATTATTAGTAAAAGGGATTAGGATGATTGGGAAGAAACGAAGTTTCTTCCTCTAGATCCTTGTCCGTCCTTTCCTACTAATTGCTATAACCTTCATGGACGTCATACATGTCCGGTCCTTTATACTACGGTTTCACTGTTACCTCGTGGGTAGGGTGCCGTAGGGAGCGGATCATGCATGCGTGCATGAAGTTCTAGTTATGAAAAATTATTGGCATTGAAAGAGATGAGAGATATTCATCTCTCAATTCCTCCCTTATTCCTAACCCTAACAAGCAAGGAAATTACTCGCTCATTAGGGGATCTTTTAAAAGTAGCATTTTAAGATTACTTACCTACTGCAGTTTAAAAAGATTCTAAACTAGAATTAACTAAGGCAAAAGATTAATTAATCTAGGGCAGGAATTTAATTTTAAACTAAGGCAGAAATTGAAATAAGAACTTACAGAATGATGCTCTTCCCACTGAATTAAATCTGAATTTTATTTCATTGAAAGGAGGCATCCCTATTACAGTATTTTGATTACATATATATAAGTAAACAGGAAAACTAGGGTTACAGATTCTCGCGCATGTGCTATTACAGATATGCCCACGTAAAATCCAAACCCTCGCACCGATGCACCGACACCAGAAATCTGCGCCGACACGTGCAACAAATGGCCGCGGAACTGCGGCATGGGTGGGGGTTGGGCCGCGGTTCCGCGGCCCTTTGGTCAGATCATTGATCCAAATGTTGTGGGCTTCTTCTTGATAATTTGGGCTTTCTATTTCTATATTTCTATTCCTCATTTGGCTTCTTGGTTCTCTCCAGATCTTTCAGTGAAACTTGTAGTGGTCTTTTGACATTTCCTTTGACATTTCGGACCATGCATTGCCTTGTGAATTGTTCTTCGTCTAGGCTTGAGTAGGACCCTTCTACTTGTTGGTCAAAAGTCATTCTTTTGTATCGTCTTTTGTCTTTTTTCACTGTATTCGCTCCAAGAACCTGTATCCTGTAACATGCAGCAGACATGCGTCAAAAGCACCTGTTTATTTATAAAACGAATAAGAATTGGGGAATATAACATGCAATATTATGATATGAACACTATTAGAAGAAGAAACCCTATTATTTGCTTTAACCATTTAGTTAAATGGTTAATGAGGTGGAGGTATGAAGGGTTGACTATTCTTCAAGTGAACCATGGCTAGTTTGCTAACTCACTTAGTGAGTTAGGGTTTACTATTGATGCAAGGTGGCATCTTGATATTTTGTAGAAAATATCTAGATATTTTGTGATGGAAATATTAGTTTATTATTTTCTTTTCCATGCTTGAATTATTAATAGAAAATATAATTAGCCATTTCTCACTTGAGCCCACTTGAGTTTTTTTCCCATGGTTTCTCTCTTCAACTCTCTCATCACTTCCAAGTCTTTCTTCTTCTACCTCAAACCCGTATAGTCTCATATGTTGAGAAACCAAGGGCTCATGAGACAAAACACTCTATCATCACTCTCTACATCTCCTAGGTCATTTAGATTAGCAAACCAAGTGACATAGTTACCTTGTTTTAAAGGTAGGAGCTCAAAAGAGACACTCTCGGGTGGATCATCTTCGACATAAGGAGTCGACGATCAAACTCGATCATGGAGGCCACTAGGAGCATGCTAAAGGAGAGGAGTGAAAACCCGAAGGACTCGAGCCTCATGGTATAACTCTTTTCATAGTAGATAGCTTCTCTTTTTGCTTGTTGGGATTATGGTAGATCCGGTTTAAGATTATTCTAGCACAAAGTTTTGATTCGTAGAAAATTTTTATTCCGCATTTGGCCACGGAAGTTGGCCGGGGCGCTAGCATAACCTTTCATGGTATCAGAGCCAGCCCATAAACCCTACACAATAAAGTTTAAACAATGTTAAAATAACGAAACCGAAACAACTCCAAACATACAAACAAAACATCAAGTTCTTGTCGATTTTTCCAGAGGCTCCAAATTTTTTTTAAACAATTGCAGAGAGCTCTATTCACAGAGAGATGAACACTGACAAAAAACGAGATGATTCTAACTAGTTTTGGCTGGCCAAACTATCACTCCCCGCTTCCCAGAGTGCGCTAAGATAGGCACGCGACAGAGATAACCATGCTACCTATGGTTAGGAAATATCCCTCCACAGTCACATTACGGTATAAGATATCAAGAACAATAAAAATAAAATGAACTATCTAGTACATGTCCATATGCCAGAATAAACGAGTCAAGAAGTAATATATGCGGAAGCAATAAATCCAATAAGCAAACATCTGGAAAGTACGTCCCAAATACGGGCTCACATCAGGTAATGAAAGTACGGAAATAAACTAAACTAACTGGATACTAACAGGATCCTCACTGCTCTGCCTATCGACTGAAGTACTCCTGGTCGGCCTACGAAAAAGATAAAGGATCTGGGCCATGCAAAACCCAGACGTCGGTGCGTCATAATATCAAACAATAAAATATAATCAGGAGGTAACAAGATATGCAGGCATGAGTATGAATAGCAATAAGAGTATAACAATAGCACAAATATGGAACAGTGAAGTGTATAAGCACATGTGACGTGCGGTGAGTAATCTGAACTAACCTACTGGGTTAATTACTCTCAAGTCTTTGAAATCAATTTAATGAATCGTCGATGTAACTCAATAGTATCTCGTGCATTCCCAGGACCACAATCCAGATTCTCGGGCTGAAATCCGAGACATGCCGCTAGGCATTAAACAGGAAACATGTACAGATGAATGATGTCAGTAGCATCATCTCGGGGCTGGCCTAGCCCGTAAAACTGATTAGTATAAGCGTCGAACTGTTGAGTTACAAGTCAGGTTTCATCATTGATTTCCCCTTACCCCCAGGTTATGTGTTCAAGTCAGGTATTGACAAATCTGGAGCTAATGCCAACACAGGATCAAGCAGGTATAGGTTTGTTTATGCAGACAACAGAATATGTCCATCGGGACAACAAGTCAGGAATGTCGGCATTAGGAACATGATCAGGTATCAAGTCAAGCAGTGGTGCATCAGGTCATGTCAGGGGTGCACAGTGTATCAAATGGGTGACCAACAGTAAAATGTATCAAGTATCGAATCACGGTAACAGTACGGATGTACGGTAAAAGCATGGATGCACAATTATTTAGGGGTTACATCATGACTATGTAGGATGCACATTATCAAGCATGGGGTACTAATGTAACAGTAATATGAATTAATATGCCATGGTATGCAACTAGATATATAGAATTAATGGTATGGGTACACAATAAAACATGGATGCACAATTATCTATCATGGGTTATAACTACAGCTCCATGACTATGTAGGATGTACACTATCAAGTATGGGGTACTAATGTAACAATAATATGAATTAATGTGATCTGTAGATGCAGCTACATATATAATAAATGATATGGATGCATACGGGTATCTGAAAACAGTAAAACATTAGTATGGATGTACAATGCAATCAACATTTGATATTTTTATTCATACGGATACAAAATATGTATCATAGCATGTAGCAAGATAAACTTGCCTGAACGAATCTCACGACGGGGTGTATACACCGTGTATGATGTCGGTAAAATGCCGCTACGGATACGCGGGCGTACAAAACTGAACCAAGCAAATAAAGAAGGTGACCACGCTGGCTGGGGATGTCCACAGGGTCGCCTGGATCGTCAGTGATGAGTACGGCTCCGTCGGCGAGCGGAAAATTACGAGATTAAGAAAGCAAGAGAAGAAGAAAGAAGAAGAAGAAGAGGCCGGGACTTGGTCGTGGTGGTGCTCTTGAATCAGAGAGGAAGGCGAGGGGGTGACGTCGACGATGGTCCGTCGACGGCGAGGATGCAGGCGGGGGTTTTCCGGCGAGGCAGTGGGGGTTCTTGAAGTCGGGGATATGTGTGCGGTGTTTTTAATGTCTGGGATGAGAGATAAGAGGAGAGGAGAAGGTAGAAGGTGATCGGAGAGGGAGATGACGACGAGGTGGTCGCCAGCGGTGGGATTTGCCGGTGAAGGGTGAAGATGAGGAGAAGCGGTCGGGGTTAGGTTGCAGGCTCAGGGTTCGTCGGAGGTGAAAGGGAGAGAGGAGAAGAAGAGAAGATGGAGAAGGTGGTGATGGGGGGAAGCCGACGGTCGACAACGGTGACGCGCGGCGGCGATGATGATAGAGGCTACAAAGAGGGCTTGGGTTCGGGTTGTGCAGGGGAGATGGGTTGCAGGGGAGAGGCGAGAGAGGGAGGTGAGGTAAGGAGGTGGTCGGGGAAATAAGCAGAGGAGATGAGGGTGTTGAGGTCGACGGCGAGGCGAGGGTGAGAGCCAGGGTTAGGGTTTCGAGACGAGGCGGCAGGAACACGAGGGAAGAAAGGAGAGGAGAAGGAACAGTGAGGGAACGTGGGCTGGGTTTTAAATATATAGGTGTTAAAACTTAAAAGAAAATATATAATAATATATATAAGAGAGAGACAAAGAAAGGTGTTGGCTGAGTTAGGATTTGAATTTAAAATATATTTGGAAATATATTTTATGTGTTAATAGTATATTAAACAGTTATATATTATAAGAATATAATATTAAGAAAAATTGAGTTTTCTGGCTAATACAAACTTACTCCAAAACACGCCCGGATCGGGTCTAAAATTATGGTTTGAAAATACGGTTAATATACGTGTCAATTAAAATTAAAATAGAATATCCAGATAACGAAAATGCATACCCCCAAGAACGGATACATGTAGCGTGCACGTTGCTATCCAAACGAGTCCGTTTCACCGAACGGGACGAGAACACGAGGTGCAGATGCTACTACAGGGTCAGGGGTATTATGCAGGCCATGCTAGATATTTTTTTTAAATATTTTATTTGAATTTACTTGTTATATTAAAAAAATGCAGATGCCAGATATAATGCCAGTATGCAATATAAAAAATATGAAAGTGCATGGATTCTTATAACTAGCCGGGATAAATCAAAAACAGCAATCAAGACGGGTTTCTAGCAAGCAGGTCGGGTCGGATGCAAAGACGGATACCAATACACTATTCGCTCCCAAAACACAATAAATCAAGAATAGCCACAAATAAAGAATACTTAAAATAGAACTGGTATAAATGAACTAGGGTGTTACATTATACCCAACTACAAAAAGAATTTCGTCCTCGAAATTCCTGGAACAAAAAAACAAACAAACATGAAACTACGAGAATAGGTGTGGAAACTTCTGTCGAATCTCGTCTTCTCATTCCCAAATCGATTCTCCGTGCGAGCGATTCCCCCATGAAACAAGTATGAGCGGGATAACCTTGTTCTTGAGGACCTTTTCTCTTCGATCAACAATCGACATCGGTCGTTCTTCGTAGGTCAAATCCCCCTTTACAGTCAGCTCCGAATGATCTAGCACGTGTGTTTCATCTCGAACATACTTACGGAGTTGAGATACATGAAACACGTCATGAACACTCACCAAAGATGGTGGTAACGCCAATCGATAAGCCACTTCTCCAACACGCTCCATAATCTCGAAAGGCCTCATGAATCGAGGACTAAGCTTGCCTCGACTCCCAAAACGAATCACTCCTCTAGTCGGTGATATCTTTAAGAATACCATATCACCAACAGCGAACTCTAGAGGTCTTCTCGTGGTGTTGGCCCAACTCTTCTGTCGATCCTGTGCTGCTTCATGTGATTCCAGATCGTATTAACTTTCTCTACTGTTTGCACGATCAAATCCGGTCCCAACAATTTTCATTCTCCAACATCGTCCCAACAAACGGGTGAGAGACACTTGCGACCATATAATGCTTCGAATGGAGCCATCTGAATAGTCGCCTGAAAGCTGTTATTGTACGAAAACACCACCAAGTGTAGATGATCCTCCCATGAACCCTTGAAGTCTAACATGCAAGCTCTCAACATGTTTTCAAGAGTTTGGATCGTTCTCTCTGACTGGCCATCTGTCTGAGGATGATAAGCAGTGCTAAACTTCAATCGTGTCCCCAAACTTTCCTGTAAACTCCTCCAGAAGTGTGATAAGAATCAGGTATCACGGTCGGAGGCGATGCTTACAGGTACTTCATGCAATCTCACAATCTCCTGCATGTACCGCTCTACCAAAGCTTCCGTCGACTGACCAACTCGAAACGGTACGAAATGAGCTGCCTTGGTCAGTCGATCAATAATCACCCAAACTGTATTATTGCCCTTTGGACTCTGCGGTAAAGATGTCACGAAATCCATGGTTATATGTTCCCATTTCCACTGAGGAATCGGAATTGGTTGTAATAAACCAGCTACCTTTTGATGTTCAGCCTTAACTTGCTGACACACCAAGCACTTCGCTACAAAACGGGCAATCTCTCTTTTCATGCCTTCCCACCAGAAATGCTGTCGTAGATTACGGTACATTTTCGTGCCACCTGGATGTACGGAATATGCGGAACCGTGTGCCTTCCTCATCATTTCTTCGCGAATGTCTCCTTTCGGCACAAACAAACGGCTACCATAACGCAACGAACCATCTTCATTAATCAACTAGTCTGTTCGAAGTCCTGCTTCAACCTGTTCTCGAAACTTCTGCAATCTTGGATCGTGCGACTGCGCTGCCTTAATATTATCGATCAATGACGACTGTACTTGCAGCTGTATTAACTGTCCCGAAGAATGCGGTAACAGATCTCCAACTCGAACCTCCAAAAATCTTCGATAAGCTCTTTCTGTGCAGTCTGTAGGGTTCCTAGGCACACTAAGGAGGCTCTCCAAGGCATCGACCATACCAAATTAAAAATTTTAGGTGCCTAACAACCCGAAACAAGATCGTTAACTAGATATTAGGCGAATAAAAAAGCTAGTAGATAACAATTATCACTAAGGGAAGGGACTACAACCTTTGTAGATCCGGTCCTCCACTTCTCTAGCTCCATGTTGACGTCCCTCCGCTGCGATCATCGGAATCCCGGACTCTAGCGTCGGTTTCATTGGAAAAATGGGCGGGCTAGGTCGTTGACTTCGATGTCGAAGATGATCTACGTCGAGGCGACTCAAACTCAAGCTCCACCTTCACTAGGTCATGAAACTTGTGAAGATAACACACTCTACTATATGGCAAGTGGTAGAGGATGAAGAAATAGGAAGTGGGTTCACTTTGGATTTGGATTTCTCACTTGGAATCATCAGTTGGAAAAATCTAGCAATGGTTTCTTCACTTCATGAAGAAGAAGAAGAAGAAAGAAAAGAAAAATGAATTATATAATAGAAAATCAAGTGATGGTTATCATTTAGCAACCATGGGTGAGTGTAACTAGTGTAGAGACTAAATTAGGGTTTAGTTAAATGGTTAGGTTAAGAGATAAAAACAAAATGGTCACTTTGTCAAAGATGCATGAAGCATCAAGAAGCTTCTTGCATAAAACAAAAGCAACCATTTAGTTTCTTTTTTCTTTTAACCAAAATAAATAAAGTAAATAAAACCCTAACCATTTATCTAAATATGGTGTATAGCATACACACACCCAAGTTTGCATGTATCATCAAACATGATACAATCTAGTGCACAAAAATATATCACATATACTACTTGTGCACATCAAGTAAGAAAATCCATCTTAAGTGAACAAATACTAGTTAATGTAAAGTAATATATCAAATATATAATTATACATTAAATCATTAAATCAACACTTGATTTAATGATCCGGTCATATCCCATATAACCGACTAATATCAAGTGTATCAATGTATCAAATCAACACTTGATTCGGTAACCCGGCTATATCACATATAACCTGCCGATGATACAAATCGCGAGAATAGAATTCAGTATCAAATACTGGTATTATTCTCGGTCCCACACATATCTCATATGCGCTCCTATTTCATTTCGCTTGAGCCAGGAAACCTCTGTGTAGGACTCTAAAGACTCGTCAATACGCCGGCAGCAGGTGATGATCATATCAAACACCCACAAGCCGCAAGCGGTCTGCTAAACGTAACGGCCACCCGGGTATTGAGCGATCAGAGGATCAATGAGCAAGCCCGCTCACACTCCTGTGAATCCAACCAATAACACTTACCGTACAGTCCGGTCTGTTCGTCTGATATGTCGCATATCTCGCCTAGGGGTGGTAAACGTCAGACCCCAGTAGCTTGATAAGTCGTGTCGATATGTGGTCTATAACAGTTCGAGAAACTACTGGTAATACTTACCAGTAAATCTCAGCCATCCTGGCGAGGGATTTTCGGTTATAGCCAATCGAACACAGCACAACATCAACTCTCTATACCTGGAGAGACGAATCCCCTCCTATCGCTCATTGCCTCCATGTGATTCGGGACTGTACCCAAAAACCACCGTTTTGCACACCCTCTTGGACGTGGTAAGGTGGAAATCAAAGCACAGTGGGAATCACACAAGACTCTATGACGATCTCGGGTCTACAGACTAACCTGTACCAGTGTCACCAGAGAACTGCCATCTGACGTAAGGTATAATACCATCTGGGAGTTCTCGGCGAGTCCGTCCAGTGTACCCAGTCTCCACTGAGCACCCGTATATCATCTCTGATGTCAAACACCAATGGATATGGGATCATCCATCGCCCATCTGTATGGGTTGAGAAGGTATACGCTAGTCTACTCTGGTATATCGATGCCCCGTCTCGATACACCCACGACTAGGGACCTTGAAGAATGTACTTATGGACTACCATTTCCCCACTAGTATGATCCGCATTATAGTCCAGGTAGTCAAGTACACATCCTAAGGGCTTTACCAACAAGTAACAGAGAGACTATCAGTGTATACGTTAAGGTAAAGAGCAACCAGATAGCATACTATCATGTCGAGCAAGAAAGTCCTCCCTATATATGTCCAAGCATCCACTACAATATACATCCTATGTATAGTAATGGCCTCTAGGGCATACATATAACTAACAATCTCCCACTTTCACTAGGGCCATCTGTAGCAGTGGTTGTAGTATCTCATACTCAACCATCCCATAAAAGTCTCTCTCTGGGAAAAGGCCTTTGTGAGTGGATCCGCCGTGTTGTCCTCTAAGTCTACTCTCCTAACCTCGATCACCCTGGAGATCAAGTATCTCCATGATCAGGCGATACTGCCTTAGAATATGTCTGGGTCACTGATGGGACCGGGGTTCCTGGGCCAAAGCCACACTTCCATTGTCACACAATGGTAGGAACCTAGTTCATCTCATGAACCAATATACACCCAAACTGCCTCTTTGGTAGTATCCTTAATAGCGATGTTACCAGCCTTTATCGTCTAGTTTGCCACGGTATCTAGCTTGAAACTCTTCCAACATACCGTCCCTTTACTGAGGGTAAAGACAATGCCTGTGACTAACATTCAGTCATCCTTATCACCCTGGAACCTTTCCAGTGATTCTCCCCAGGATCAATTGATACCATCTCACTACAACTAGTGAGTATCCTAATATCCAATTAGATCTATCTCATAGATCCAAAACCCTGGATTTAGTAGGTATCATTTTGATCCTATATGGAGAATCATTGTGATAAGCGGAGATTGACCGAGCGTAGTATAGGAAACTACTTCCCTATCAAGAGTATGTCATCCACGTACTCTACGAGGATCACCACCATACTCTCTACTACCCTTTTGTTTATACAAGGTTCATCTACCATTTTGATGATGTCAAACTCTTTGACTAACACATCAAAACAGACGTTCCAACTCCGCGATGCCTGCTTTATCATATAAAACATCTTGGTCGCGTTTCCACTGCTCCCACTGTCTACGAGGCCCTCTGGCTGTGTACTTATAGACACACTCTTCTAAAACATCACTTAGAAAAGCAGTCATGGTACCCAACCGCCAGATATCATAGTCATGGTATGTAGCCATGGCAAGTAGGATCTGGATGGACTTAAGCATAGCTACTTAGAAAATGTTTCATCATAATCCATACCTGGTCAATGATGCAAACTTTTAACAAGTCTAGCTTTGAAAGTCTCAACTTTTCCATGTACACCAAGTAATCTTCTCAAGATATACTTGCTCCTGATGAGGATTTAACCCTTCAGATAAAGCAACTAAAGTCCATACTTTGTTGGTGTATAAGGATTCCATCTCAGATCGCTAAGCATCCAGCCATTCTTACAGAGTCCCACTCTTGATGGTCAGCTCGAAACTAGTTGGGTCATCATCTCATGATGCATTCCTCGCTCCCACTGTCATAGAGAAACATAAGTATCTCTCAGGTGGGTGAGGAACCCTACTAGATCGGCGGAGAGGCTGAGGTTCGTTGGAAACAATTGAATCCTTTGGTTCTACCAAATCATCAGCTGCAGTTTGTATAGCTGGAATATTTCCAGTTCTACATAACTGACCTTGCCTCGAGCTTGTCCGGATTTTTATTTTTAGACAGGCCGGACAACCCCAAATCTTAACAAACTTAAGATATGGACTCTTCCCTTTCCATATCACATATGAAGTGGTAGGCAACTGATTTGATTTGAACCCTATTCAATAGGTATGCAGCTTCTCAAGCGCATAACTCCCAAAAGGAAATAGGAAACTCAGTAGTACTCATCATAAAGCACACCATATCACATAGGATGCTGTTACTCCGCCCCGATACACCGACGTGATGTGGTGTATACAGAGGAGTAATGCTGAGAGAGAATCTCATTCTCTTTTAGAATAATCCAGGAATTTTGTGCTCAAGTATTCTCCTCCTTGATCACATCAAAGGACATAATACTTATACCCGTTTTGGTTCTCTACTTCTAACTTATATTCTGTGAATATCTCAAAAGCTTCGGACTTGTGTTTCAACAGGAACATATGTATGAATTTTGAGAGATTATCAGAAATTGTAATGAAGTACAAAGAACCAGTCTTGGCATGTGTAGACAGGGGACCTTACATACATCAACATGTATCAATCCCAGGAGTTCACTAACTCTTTCTCTGTTTCCAGTAAACAGAGCTATGGTCATCTTATTTTTGTGACATGACTGGCAAGTTTCATAAGATGTAAATTCAAACTGATTTAAATATGCATCTAAATGTAACTTTAGCTAGTCGGGTCACATTGTTCTGACCTAGTCTACAATACCTCAAAAAGGAATCGTTCAATTCTGAACTCTTCCTCTTGTGTGTGTTCTGTATACTAAGAACTGTAGTTTGATTTAGAACATCAATGCTTTTAGATAACGTGCCTGAACCGATCAACTTTTGATATAGGAAATGTTCAAAACATTATCCAACAATACAAAATTTTATCATTTCTTTACTAATAAAGAGACTGATATGATTTTGTATATCAGGTTCGGTATCTAATAGCATTTGTTCAGAATAAATGTATTGGTAATACAGGGTGACAGTGACCAACAGACTTGGCTGCAACACTTGCACCGTTTTCTGCCTCATGAAACTTATCACCCGTTCTCAGTTCTCTACCTATCTGTAGCCCATGTAACAAATTACATATGCGGGATCCTGATCCGGTATCAAATACCCAGGACGTAGAGGATACTGAGAAACAGTTCTTTATAACGAACACACCCGAAGATGATGCATCAACATGCACTTTCTTCGTTTGGGTGGCACGGGAAATCTGGTATTCCCCAAAATCCTGCTCTGTCTTATAACATTTATAAGTTGGAGCGGGACCAACGTTCCCCAGCTCAGTATAACAAGCGGGTTCGGTCAATACATCCGTATTATTATCTTGATTAAGGCGTGATATGGTCGCTACCTGGAGAGAGAGAGAGAAGAAAACACTCTGCGTGCGCTCTTACAAGATCAGATTGGTTATTATTTTATCTAATCAGGATGGCGCCCACTGTTTTTATCAAATCTTCCTTCAAACCTTAAAAGGAAAGACTAGCCGGGATTAATTACACTCTACAAGTTCGCTAATCTTTTAGCCAGGCCAGTGTCGGTACTTTGAGGGAGGTTCCCCGTGCTTTCGCACGGACCTAATTAGAGTAAACCTCATTTTCTCAGAAGCGTAACCCCGTTGACACCTTTCTAGACACCTACTAGATCGGCTAATTGTAATGTGTAAAACTCTTCCAGGAGTAACAATTACTCGCAGCGGGTATCGGGATCCAACTATCTCATAGAAGGTATGCAATCTCATTGCAAATTTCAACACTTGAAATTCCCGATAATTTTGCCCCTAGCACCCTATGATCTTGACGGAGGTCAACAAACCATAGGCTACTAGTCAAGTTCAACCCGTCATTTCTTGATTGAATCAAACCCACCCGCACGACCCTTGACGGAGGTCAATATAGTCGTACGACTACCCTAACCCAATCTGCATCATATGCATAAGCAGATAAATACTAGTTAGCTACCGCACACTACGTCTTGACGGAGGTCAACAAACGTAGCACAAATACTAAGTAGGACTTATCTGAAATGACGGAGGGCTACGACAGGTTTTTCTTAAAACCTATTGCGTAATGAACTTGATATCTTTGCAGAATCAAATGTTTTTAAAATGGAGTGTTTTTGAGGCTTTTCTAGTTTTGCTAAAGGGGTCACTCCCGGTGAAGGGATATTCGGCCCTTTCCTCATCGAATAAGGTGCAGGATATATCATATATACCGCTGTGCAAAGCAAAAACTATAGAAGCAATCAAAAGACAAACTGAGGGGTGTAGTATCTGCCAGTTATTGCTAAAGGGGTCACTCCCGGTGAAGGGATCTCGGCCCTTTCCTTATCGAATAAGGTGCAGGATGTTCTACAAGGAACACCGCGATGCAAAGCAAGAACTGTAGCTACCTGTTTTATTTTGAAATTCGATTCCACAACATCTTTTAGGTTTATTTTCTTTCATTAATCTCATTAATGAATTCCCATCATTTAAGTCCACCTAAACATCACAGATAAATACAACGTACGCTTATGCCATCCGCATTCGCCTCTATGTCCCGTCTGCACCGTTAGGTTAGGTAACTAACGCCAGAGCGAGGCAGGGCTAGCGCGGGTGTAAAACATATGCAACGTCTATATAATATATCATATATACTATATACTATATCTATCTGAACATATCACATGATCACATCACAGATAACGCGGCAGAAAATATCATATGAAATATTGGATATACTAGGACGTCCGTGTTTTATTTTGAGCCTGAATAAAACAAGGATTCCACTGTCGTGATGAATAGCCAATCCCACACTCCTAGACCCCTACGAGAGCGGCAAGCAACCCTACCAATTCTAGGGTTAGGAGACCCGGACTCGACTCCTCGAGATGGTCTCCCACTGGACCCCAGAACCCGGTTACTTGTGCTCCCCTCCTTGGGTCTATCCTAATGCGGAAAAAGTAAATAATATACATCAACGGTGACAGCTTCCGCAACCTGGAAGTGCCCCAATAAAAGAATATTACATACAAGTTTTTACATGAATGAAAATAAAAAACACTCATCTCACATAAAAAACCCCGGCTATTCAAACACGACGATCCTATATAACATATCCAGCAACACATAACATCACATGTCATCAACGTAAGTAAATATGCGCATCCCAATTGTCGTTGACATATAGCAACGAAACCGGCGATATCACATATTACACTTACGGTCACAGAAAAGAAAGTGTAAAACTACAACAGTTGGAATCCGCAATCTGCTTAGACATCGAATGCCTAACCAAATGAATTCCTTAGACATCGCATGCCTAACAATTATAAACCCCGCATTTTAGTCTCATTATCGAAAACTCTTTTCAATATCAAGTCGGGAAATTCAACAAGATTCCCGCCATTTTGATCGAATGCTCGTCGCAAACTTTAGTAGGCGGCCGCAACCCTGATGCCGTCGACGAAGTGCACCAAGGCGGAACACCGCTGCCGCGAGCACCCGAACGGATGCTTTCGGCAACGGGGTTCTCCTACAGTCACTTGGTCGGGGCTATGGGGTGTGGCTATCTATTAATTTTACCGGCGAGTATCCGTGTACGCTACGTGATTGCAACGGACTTTTGATCACATCAAAATCCCGTGGCAACCGATCAAGTGAGACTAAACCGCTAGATTTATAACATTCAAATTAGTTATCTCATAACTACTTGTGGATTCCAAATATTGTATCACATTCCAGATAAATAGAAAATGTTAAACTTTCCGATCGAACAATCAAACACCCAAGTTTTCCCAAACAACTCAACACTTGAAATAAATTCAAAAACATCTATTTCATGCCACAGTACCAACGGTCCAGCCGTAGAAGGGTCAAGACAACGCCTCACATGTGGCACGCCGTACTGCCCCAAACCCTAAGGTTCAAAGGGCAGTTCAAGACGGTCATATAATCGAGTTAAGGTTTATTGTCTTCTAGAGGGTCCATCGCGTTACTTGCACTACTTAAAACGTCTTTAAACCACGGAAAAATCCAACAATTGGAAATTTCCCGGCAGGGAAAAAATTGGGTATTTCTATCCGGTCGAACTTTTTGACATATTCTAAATTATCCGGAAAAACAAATAGACAAAGTTTGACAATCCGATCGAATCTACGAACTCCCAATACAACCCAGAAAACTCAACTCTTGAGCATAAATTAAAATTACCCAGAAAACAGAGGAATCACTAAGGGACATTACTGTGCAAACAGTGAACCAAGAAGACATTTTCTGGCCGCGGAACCGCCGCATGACCTAGGGTACGGCCGCGGTTCCGTGGCTCTTTGGACAATTTGGGGTCACGTGCTGCACAGTAACTCTTAGAAAACCCTGCTTATTTTTCTGCATATTTTTAATTCACAAAAATCCCAGTTTTGAAAAATTGTACAGAGAAGGGTTTTAGATTAGGGTTTCGGGTTCGATCGGGTTTCTAACTTCGTCTACTCATCGCCTAAGGCTCTAGCTAGGCTCTGATACCACTGTAGGGTTCCTAGACACACTAAGGAGGCTCTACAAGGCATCGACCATGCTAAATTAAAAATATTAGGTGCCTAACAACCCGAAGCAAGATCGTTAACTAGATATTAGGCGAATCAAAAAGCTAGTAGATAACAATTATCACTAAGGGAAGGGACTACAACCTTTGTAGATCCGGTCCTCCACTTCTCCAGCTCCATGTTGACGTCCCTCCGCTGCGATCATCGGAATCCCGGACTCTAGCGTCGGTTTCATCGGAAAAATGGGCGGGCTAGGTCGTTGACTTCGATGCCGAAGATGATCTACGTCGAGGCGACTCAAACTCAAGCTTCACCTTCACTGGGTCATGAAACTTGTGAAGATAACACACTCTACTACATGGCAAGTGGTAGAGGATGAAGAAATAGGAAGTGGGTTCACTTTGGATTTGGATTTCTCACTTGGAATCATCAGTTGGAAAAATCTAGCAATGGTTTCTTCTCTTCATGAAGAAGAAGAAGAAAGAAAAGAAAAATGAATTATATAATAGAAAATCAAGTGATGGTTATCATTTAGCAACCATGGGTGAGTGTAACTAGTGTAGAGACTAAACTAGGGTTTAGTTAAATGGTTAGGTTAAGAGATAAAAACAAAATGGTCACTTTGTCAAAGATGCATGAAGCATCAAGAAGCTTCTTGCATAAAACAAAAGCAACCATTTAGTTTCTTTTTTCTTTTAACCAAAATAAATAAAGTAAATAAAACCCTAACCATTTATCTAAACATGGTGTATAGCATACACACACCCAAGTTTGCATGTATCATCAAACATGATACAATCTAGTGCACAAAAATATATCACATATACTACTTGTGCACATCAAGTGAGAAAATCCATCTTAAGTGAACAAATACTAGTTAATGTAAAGTAATATATCAAATATATAATTATACATTAAATCATTAAATCAACACTTGATTTAATGATCCGGTCGTATCGCATATAACCGACTAATATCAAGTGTATCAATATATCGAATCAACACTTGATTCGGTAACCCGGCTATATCACATATAACCTGCCGATGATACAAATCGCGAGAATAGAATTCAGTATCACATACTGGTATTATTCTCGGTCCCGCACATATCTCATATGCGCTCCTATTTCATTTCGCTTGAGCCAGGAAACCTCTGTGTAGGACTCTAAAGACTCGTGAATACGCCGGCAGCAGGTGATGATCATATCAAACACCCACAAGCCGCAAGCGGTCTGCTAAACGTAACGGCCACCCGGGTATTGAGCGATCAGAAGATCAACGAGCAAGCCCGCTTACACTCTTGTGAATCCAACCAGTAACACTTACCGTACAGTCCGGTCTGTTCGTCTGATATGTCGCATATCTCGCCTAAGGGTGGTAAACGTCAGACCCCAGTAGCTTGATAAGTCATGTCGATATGTGGTCTATAATAGTTCGAGAAACTACTGGTAACACTTACCAGTAAATCTCAGCCACCCTGGCCAGGGATTTCCGGTTATAGCCAATCGAACACAGCACAACATCAACTCCCTATACCGGGAGAGACGAATCCCCTCCTATCGCTCATTGCCTCCATGTGATTCGGGACTGTACCCAAAAACCACCGTTTTGCACGCCCTCTTGGATGTGGTAAGGTGGAAATCAAAGCACAGTGGGAATCACACAAGACTCTATGACGATCTCGGGTCTACAGACTAACCTGTACCAGTGTCACCAGAGAACTGCCATCTGACGTAAGGTATAATACCATCTGGGAGTTCTCGGCGAGTCCGTCCAGTGTACCCAGTCTCCACTGAGCAACCGTATATCATCTCTGATGTCAAACACCAATAGATATGGGATCATCCATCGTCCATCTGTATGGGTCGAGAAGGTATACGCTAGTCTACTCTGGTATATCGATGCCCCGTCTCGATACACCCACGACTAAGGACCTTGAAGAATGTACTTATGGACTACCATGTCCCCACTAGTATGATCCGCATCATAGTCCACGTAGTCAAGTACACATCCTAAGGGCTTTACCAACATGTAACACAGAGACAATCAGTGTACACGTTAAGGTAAGGAGCAACCAGATAGCATACTATCATGTCGAGCAAGAAAGTCCTCCCTATATATGTCCAAGCATCCACTACAATATACATCCTATGTATAGTAATGGCCTCTAGGGCATACATATAACTAACACAGTCAACATCCGAATTGCTGGCAACCGACTAAGCGCGTCCGGCACTACATTAACTTTCCCCGGATGGTACTTGAGATCAAGATCATAGTCAGCCATTAGCTCCAGCCATCTACGCTGCCTCATGTTAAGCTCTTTCTGCATGACCACGTACTTTAGGCTTTTGTGATCGGTGAATACTTCGACCCTTTCGCCCTGTAAGTAGTGTCTCTAAATCTTCAAAGCGAAAAATCACTGCTGCAAGCTCCAAATCATGAGTTGGGTAACTCTTCTCATAGGTCTTCAACTGTGCGTAGGCTATAATCTTCCCATGCTGCATCAAAACACATCTCAAACCTTTCCCAGATGCGTCGCTGTGAATCACCAATCCTCCGGAACCGTCCGGTACAGTCAAAATAGGAGCGGTTATCAATCTTTGCTTCAACACCTCAAAAGTTGACGCACAACTATCCGTCCATGCGAACGGTAACTCCTTCCGTGTAAGCTTGGTCAAAGGCTCAACTAAGCGAGCAAAATTCTCCACGAACCTTCTGTAATATCCGGCAAGTCCAAGAAAACTTCTGATCTCTGCTACGTTCCTCAGAATCGGCCAATCTTGAACAGCAGCAATCTTCTCAGGGTCAATGGCGATTCCATCTCCGGATACGACATGCCCCAAAAACTTCATTTCTTCAAGCCAAAACTCACACTTGCTCATCTTTGCATATAATCTTTCTTGCCTCTATGTCTGCAGTGCGATCTTCGAGTGTTCTGCATGCTCTTCTGGGCTCCTCAAATAGACCAGAATATCATCGATAAACACCACTATAAACTGGTCCAAGAACGGTGAAAAGATTCGGTTCATCAGGTTCATAAATATTGCCGGTGCATTCGTGACTCTGAATGGCATTACTAAATACTCGTAATGTCCATATCGAGTTCGGAACGTAGTCTTGCAAATATCTTCTGATTTAACTCGAACTTGATGATATCCGGATCGCAAATCCAGCTTCGAGAATACCCTCGCGCCACTAAGTTGCTCAAATAATTCGCCAATGCGAGGGATCGGGTACTTGTTCTTAATAGTCACCCGGTTCAATTCTCGATAGTCGATGCATATCCTCCTTGTGCCATCTTTCTTCTTGACTAGAAGAACTAGAGCTCCCCAAGGTGAATTACTGCTTCGAATCCAACCCATCTCTAGAAATTCGGTAACCTGCTTCTTGACTTCTTCCAACTCCACTGGTGCCATCGGATAGTACGCCTTTAAGATTGGCGCAGCACCACGAACAAGATCGATTACGAACTCCACATCTCATTTTAGTGGTAAACCCGGGATGTCCTCAAACATGTCCATGAACTCTCGAACTACAGCTGGCGCTTCCTCCTTATCAACTTCCATCGACGAATGAACGGCGCTTGTCGGCCTAGCTCTAAACTCGACTGGCCCGACATAACTGCTACCTCCAGCAAATACAAACTCCGGATGTCCGGGAATCTGGAAAATCACTTTCTTTGCCCTACAATCAATGTGAGCATGGAAAGTGCCGAGAAAATCCATTCCCAAGACAACATCATAACTGCCGGTATCGATCACCAAGAAATCTACAAATAACTCCCGTCTGCAAATAACAACAGAACAATCTTTACACTCACTACTAGATATGATCTTCCCATTCCCAGTGTGTATGTCCCAACAACAAGACATGGTCATGCAATAAATCGAATGTGCAGTAATAAACTTGGACGACATAAAACAATGGGATGCACCAGAATCGAATAATGCTAATGCGGGAAAATCATGAACAAGTAGGATACCTGAAACAACTTCATCTAAAGCCAAGACACTGAAGAAGATTAGCACGGTAAACAGGATTCAAGCTTGCGATAAAACAAAAACTGGTAAGCAATGAAACTAAGAGAAGGAGGGTAATACAACCATAAGACAATGAGATGAATCAAGACTAGGACTCCAAGTTACTTAAATAGAGTACCGCATTGTAACCATGCTGCAGTTCACAGTTACAATCATATAATTTCGTTCAAGTCACTCAAATCCTAGTATCAGAATCAAAGGAATAAGAAGGGAGAAACAATAGAGAACCAAAAATATTTCAAGCCGAGAAGCAAAGTCATTCCATCTCGTCAAGGTAAAGGGTCAAGAGAAAGATATGATTCAAGAATCACGATAACAATATGGCAGGACATGTTCCTAATTACGAGTATTCTGATTCGTATATTGGGTCCAATACCCAACTACAAAAGAATCAAACCCGATTAACCTAAATCCTATGGCTCTGACACCAAACAAACCCTGTCACGCCCCGCTTCCCAGAGTGTGCTAAGATCGGCACGTGATAGAGCCAACCATGCTACCTGTGGCTAGGAAACATCCCTCCATAGTCACATTACGACTGTCTATAAGATATCAAGAACAATAAAAATAAAATGAACTATCTAGTGCATGTCCATATGCCAGAATAAACGAGTCAAGAAGTAATATATGCAGAAGCAATAAATCCAATATGCAAACATCTAGAAAGTACGTCCCAAACACGGGCTCACATCAGGAAATGAAAGTACGAAAATAAACTAAACTAACTGGATACTAACAGTATCCTCACTGTTCGGCCTGTCGACTGAAGTACTCCTTGTCGGCCTACGAAAAAGATAAAGGATCTGGGCCATGCAAAACCCAGACGTCAGTGCGTCATAATATCAAACAATAAAATATAATCAGGAGGTAACAAGATATGCAGGCATGAGTATGAACAGCAATAAGCGTATAACAGTAGCACAAATATGGAACAGTGAAGTGTATAAGCACATGTGACGTGCGGTGAGTAGTCTTTGAAATCAATTTAATGAATTTTCGATGTAACTCAATAGTATCCCGTGCGTACCCGGGACGACTGTCCAGATTCTCGGGCTGAAATCCGAGACATGCCGCTAGGCATTAAACAGGAAACATGTATAGATGAATGCTGTCAGCAGCATCATCCCGGGGCTGGCCTAGCCCGTAAAACTGATCAGTATAAGCGTCGAACTGTTGAGTTACAAGTCAGGTTTCATCATTGATTACCCTTACCCCCAGGTTATGTGTTCAAGTCAGGTATTGACAAATCTGGAGCTAATGCCAACACAGGATCAAGCAGGTACAGGTTTGTCTATGCAGACAACAGGATATGTCCATCGGGACAACAAGTCAGGAATGTCGGCATTAGGAACAGGATCAGGTATCAAGTCAAGCAGTGGTGCATCAGGTCATGTTAGGGGTGCACAGTGTATCAAATGGGTGACCAACAGTAAAATGTATCAAGTATCGAATCACGGTAACAGTACTGATGTACGGTAAAAGCATGGATGCACAATTATTTATCATGGGTTACATCACGACTATGTAGGATGCACATTATCAAGCATGGGGTACTAATGTAACAGTAATATGAATTAATATGGCATGGCATGAAACTAGATATGTAGAATTAATGGTATGGGTACACAATAAAACATGGATGCGCAATTATCTATCATGGGTTACAACTACAGCTCCATGACTATGTAGGATGCACACTAACAAGTATGGGGTATTAATGTAACAATAATATGAATTAATGTGATCTGTAGATGCAGCTACATATATAATAAATGATATGGATGCATACGGGTATCCAAAAATAGTAAAACATTAGTATGGATGTACAATGCAATCAACATGTGATATTTTTATTCATATGGATGCAAAATATGTATCATAGCATGTAACAAGATAAATTGCCTGAACGGATCTCACAACGGGGTGTATACGCCGCGTACGATGTCGGTAAAATTCCGCTACGCACACGCGGACGTACAAAACTGAACCAAGCAAATCAAGAAGGTGACTACGCTGGTTGGGGATGTCCACTGGGTTTCCTGGATCGTCAGCGACGAGCACGGCTCTGGCGGTGAGCGGAAAAATACAAGATCAAGAAAGCAAGAGAAGAAGAAAGAAGAAGAAGAAGAGGTCGGGACTTGGTCGTGGTGGTGCTCTGGAATCAGAGAGGAAGGCGAAGGGGTGACGTCGACGATAGGCCGTCGATGGCGAGGATACAGGCGGGGGTTTTTCGGCGAGGCAGTGAGGGTTCTTGAAGTCGGGGATCGGGTGTGCAGGGTTTTTGATGCCTGGGATGAGAGAGAAGAGGAGAGGGGAAGGAGAAGGAGGAAGGTGATCGGAAAGGGAGATGACGACGAGGTAGTCGCCGGCGGTGGGGTTTGCCGGCGAAGGGTGCAGATGAGGAGAAGCGGTCGGGGTTAGGTTGCAGGCTCGGGGTTCTTCGGAGATGAAGGGGAGAGAGGAAAAGATGAGAAGATGGAGAAGGTGGTGACGGGGGGAGGCCGACAGTCGACGACGGTGACGCGCGGCGGTGACGATGACAGAGGCAATGAAGAGCGCTTGGGTTCGGGTTGTGCACGGGAGATGGGTTGCAGGGGAGAGGCGAGAGAGGGAGGTGAGGTGAGGAGATGGTCGGGGAGATGAGCAGAGAAGACGAGGGTGTTGAGGTCGACGGTGAGGCACGGGCGAGAGCTAAGGTTATGGTTTCGAGATGAGGCAGCGGGAACACGAGGGAAGAAGGGAGAGGAGAAGGAACAGAGAGGGAACGTGGGCTGGGTTTAAAATATATAGGTGTTAAAATTTAAAAGAAAATATATAATAATATATATAAGAGAGAGATAGAGAAAGGTGTTGGCTGAGTTAGGATTTGAATTTAAAATATATTTTATGTGTTAATAGTATATTAAACAGTTATATATTATAAGAAAATAATATTAAGAAAAATTGAGTTTTCTGGCCAATACAAACTTACTCCAAAACACGCCTGGATCGGATTTAAAATTATGGTTTGAAAATACGGTTAATATACGTGTCAACCAAAATTAAAATAGAATATCCGGGTAACGAAAATGCATACCCCAAGAATGGATACACGTAGCGTGCACATAGCTATCCAAACGAGTCTGTTTCACTGAACGGGATGAGAACACGAGGTGTGGATGCTACCACAGGGTCAGGGGTATCATGCTGGCCATGCTAGATATTTTTTTAAAATATTTTATTTGATTTTAGTTGTTATATTAAAAAAATGTAGATGCCGGATATAATGCTAGTATGCAATATAAAAAATTATGAAAGTGCACGGATTCTCATAACTAGCCGGGATAAATCAAAAACAGGAATCAAGAAGGGTTTACAGCAAGCAGGTCGGGTTGGATGCAAAGACGGATACCAATACACTATTCGCTCCCAAAACACAATAAATCAAGCATAGCCACAAATAAATAATACTTAAAATAGAACTGGTATAAATGAACTAGGGTGTTACACAAACCTTGAATAAATCCGGTGTCACCGGTTTTAAGTTTATGTTTTTTCTCGAGTTTTGGTCTGTGTTCTTATCCCGTGGAGTTTGGGTTTCAGATGTTGTTTGTTTTTGCCCAAGTTTAATGTTTTGTTGTTTTTGAGTTTGGGGAAATTCAGAGTGTTTCGAAGTCGTTATATTTGACACTGTTTAATAGTTTACATTACATTCACTTTTATCTACGACCGTGAATATCATTCGATCGGTACAACTCGTCTAATTGCTATATGTTCTTTTAGACGGGTTTGCGAACATGACATTCGCGTTGATGTTTTTTGTTTGTGCTGTGATTGTGGTTGGATAGTCGTGGTGAATAGCATTTGGTGTAATGTTAGTAGTACAGTTAAAGATTCATTTGTATATTCATTTTGCGGGGCGAGCGTCCGGCATGTGGACTGCCGTCTTTGGCGGGTTGTATATTATTTGTTTAGGGCACGACCGGATTGAGGTTGATGTCACCATTTATATATATTATTTTCTTTTTTTGTACTACGATTACCCCGCGGTAGAGTGCATGAATAGCCGGGTTCTACAAGGAAACAAGCCCGCATCTCATGGCGTTGAGATGGAGGGGGCTTCATTCTAGAATTGACGGGCTATTCGCCACACTCGTAGGGGGTATAGGTTGATCCAAGGTGGGGCGCCCAAGTTAACGGATTTCATGAAGCGCCGGGTGGCTCATTCACTTTGTTGAAGGGGGCTGCCACACTTCTGGGATTGGCAAGTAACTTGTCGCGCTCGTAGGGTTCCAGATTTTCATTGCACAGGCTATCCACACGACCGAAAACGTCGGGTCTCATTTGCGGCTCAATTGAAACCCGAGGCTCTAAGATTATCCACCACTCTGTATTGTTGGCTGAGATTCTTTGATGTTGATTATTATCATGCCTGGGAAGAATGTTGTATATACTTATATATATACTAGTAGATGTTGTATATGTTTTGCACTCGCGCTAGTCCAGCCCCTGCTCTCTCGTTAGATAAGTAACCTAACAGGTGATGATGGGGACCAGTGGCGAATGCGGATGACATATGCGTAAATCATATTTTCATTCTTTTATGGTGTGATAGGTTAATTGATAGGACATCATTAATTTTTATTAATGCAAGAAAAGAAACCTAAAAGATATTGTTGGAACAAATTTCGAAAAACTACAGTTATATTCTTTCGCTTTACATAGTGGTATTCGGTCGTGAATATCCTGCACCTCATTCCATGAGACAAGAGCCGAGATCCCTTCACGGGGAGTGACCTCTTGAGCAAAAGACTATACTATAGATTACTCGGTTTTTCAAAACCAGAAAATTTTCAAAAAGCGGAGCTTACACCACTCCTTTTCAAAACTATCAGGTTCCTTCAACGATATCAAGTTCATTACGTTAACGGGTTTTTCGCCAAAAACCCAGCCATAGCCCTCCGTCATTTCCTACAAGTACTACTTAGTATTCGAGCTATGTATTTTGGCATTGTCAAGGCGTTGTGATCGGTAGCTGAGTATTGCTTGTTTGCGGCTTTGTTTCCGATTATTTAGGACAGTCGCATAGCTATGTTAGCATTGTCAAGGGTTATGCGGGTGGGTCTAAATTAATCAAGATAATGACGGGCTGAACTTGACTAGCGGCTTATAATATGTTGGCATTGTCAAGGTCATAAAGTCGTTAGGGGCAAAAACCACATCGGGAGTTTCAAATATACAGGAAACTTGCAGATTTAGCATATCTTCTGGAGTGTGGTGACTAGAGTGGATTCCATCTAGGTCATCACACAATGATAGTTAGATCCCGATCCCACTGATGAGTTGGATTACTCCCGGGAGATTATTTCACTTAACAATCAATGCTATAAACCAAGTAGGTGTCTAGAACAGTGTTAGCGGGGCTATGCCTCCAGGGAAAAAAAGGTTACATAATTAAGGAACTTCACGAAAGCGTTGGAAAACCTCCCTCGAAATACCAACACTAGCCTGATTGAAAGGTTAAGCAAGTATTGTAACGTGTGATTAATCCTGACTAGTTCTTCTTTTAAGGTTTGAAGAAGAATTCGAGAAAACAGTAGGAGACATCCTGGTTAGATAAATTAATAACCAATCTAATCTTGCAAGAGTGCATGCTAAGTGTTTCTTTTCTCTCTCTCTCTCTCTCTCCAGGTAGAAACCATTTCACGCCCTAATCAAGAGAATAAAATGTATCGCTTGACCGATTCGAATTCTTATTCGGGGCTGGGGAACGTCGGTTTGGCTCTAACATATGATGGCGATCGTAAGTATGAGCAGAGGAAAGATGATAGTCTGAATTCCTTGGAGACCCCAACGAAGAAGAAGCATACTATTGCATCTACTTCAGGTGTTCTTGTAATTGAGAACTGCTCTTCAGTCAGTCCTACCTCCTGGGTACTAGATACCGGATCAGGATCTCATATCTGTAATTTATTGCAGGGACTGAGAAAAAGTAGGATAGTTGGACCTGCTGATATGTCCCTTAGAGTAAGGAATGAAGCACAAGTTGATACTACAGCCGTCGGTGAATATCACCTAGTATTGCTAAATGGCAATACTATGATTTTGAACAATTCTACTATGTACCTTCCATGGTTTGCAACATAATATCAGTTTCTTTATTTGATAAAGATGGATATAACTTTGTTCTTGATAGAAATATCATGAACATTTACCTTGATAGGGTACTGGTTGCAGAAGGTACACTGTTTCATGGTATCTATGTTCTAAATCAAAACACAGTTTTCAGTATATAAAACACACGTAAGAGGAAGAGTTCAGATATGAACGAATCCTACTTGTGGCATTGTAGATTTGGTCATATCGGAGAGAAAATACTAAGTTGCATAAAGATGGACTTTTGAATACGTTCGAATTTTCATCTTATGGAACTTGTCAGTCTTGTTTCAAGGGAAAGATGATCAAATCACCACCGGACACGGAGAAAGAGCAAGAGAGCTCTTGGGACTGATACATAGTGATTTATATGGTCTAATGTCTATACATGCAAGGGGTGGGTTCTCGTACTTCATCACATTCACTGACGATCTCTCTAGGTTCAGATATGTGTATCTGATGAAACACAAATCTGAAGCTTTTGAGAAATTCAAAGAATTCAGAAACAAAGTAGAGAACCAGACTGGAAAAATTATCAAGATCCTCCAATCTGATAGAAAGGGGAGTACTTGAGCACTGAATTCAGGGACTTTCTAAAAGAGAATGGCATTCTCTCTCAGCTTACTCCTCCGTATACACCACAACACAACGGTGTATCGGAGCAGAGGAACCGTACCCTACTGGACATGGTTTGCTCCATGATGAGTAATGCCGAGTTACCTCTTTCATTCTGGGGACTTGCGCTTGAAACAGCAACGTACTTATTGAATCAGGTTCCGTCTAAATCGGTGCCTAAGACTCCATATGAAATATGGAGTGGTAAAAGACCATATCTTGAACGTATTAAGATATGGGGTTGTCCGGCCTATGTAAAGGTACAAAATCCGGACAAGCTACAGGCACGGTCAGTTTTGTGCAAGTTTATGGGATATCCTAAAAATTCTCTGGGATATCTGTTCTACCACACTGAGGAATAGAAGGCGTTCGTTGCTCGTCGCGCCATTTTTTAAGAGTGGCAATTTCTTGCAAAAGAAATAAATGGGAGCATGGTAGAACTGGATGAAATATCAGAACAACAAACTCAAACTGAGGATTTGGTAGAGCCAGAAAATTCAATGATCCCAGACGAGCCTCAGCCACTCCGCAGATCTAATAGGATTTCTCATCCGCCCGAGAGATACTACGGTTTTCTCATAGACGGGGATCGAGAGGATTGCATCTTGGAAGAAGATAACCCTACCAGTTTTAGGTAGGCCATTATCAGTAGGGACTTTGATAAGTGGCTGGATGCTATGCGATCCGAAATGGAGTCCATATACACCAATAAAGTATGGACCATAGATATTGCTCCACCTGGGGTAAAACCCATTGGATGCAAGTGGATCTATAAAAGGAAACTCGGTGTAGATGGGCAGGTGGAAACCTATAAGGCTAGAATCATTGCAAAAAGGTTTTCGTCAAAGACCAGGTATGGACTATGACGAAACCTTTTCTCCAGTGGCTATGCTCAAATCTATTCGGATCCTACTTGCTATTACTGCTTTCCATGACTATGAGATCTGGCAGATGAACGTAAAAACGGGTTTTCTAAACGGCATTTTGGAAGAGTGTGTTTATATGGATTAGCCAGAAGGTTTTGTAGACCGTGGGAGTAGCGGAAAGGTGTGCAAGTCAAGGAATTTGATGAAACATCTGTTTTGATGAAACAGTCAAGGAATTTGACTTCATCAAGAACGAAGATGAGCCATGTATTTATAAGAAGATTGTAGGCCGAACTATCGTATTCCTAATCTTGTACATGGATGACATTCTTTTGATAGGAAATGATATTCCTATTCTATAATCGGTCAAGCTGTTCTTGTCACAAAAGTTCTCCATGAAGGACCTGGGTGATGCCTCATACATTCTGGGGATCAAGATCTATAGAGATAGATCTAAGAGATTATTAGGACTTTCGCAGTCCAGGTACATAGAGACCGTACTAAAGAGATTTAGTATGGAAGATTCCAAGCGCGGTAACATACCCGCATTGCACGGAATCACCCTCTCCAAGGGGATGTCTCCCAAGACTGATGAGGAGAGGGTTCGCATGAGAACTATACCCTACGCTTCGGCGGTAGGATCTATAATATATTTGATGCTATGTACAAGACCAGATGTAGCTTACGCGCTAAGCGTGGTGAGCCGGTATCAGTCAGACCCAGGTGAGAACCACTGGACAGCTGTGAAGAACATTCTTAAGTACCTGAGAAGGACTAAGGAGATGTTCCTGGTTTACGGTAATGGAGACCTCACGGTCGAGTCCTTTACCGATTCAAGCTTCCAGAGAGACAAGGATGACAGCAAGTCTGTCTCGGGTTTTGTGTTTACTCTCAACAGAGGGGTGGTGTGTTGGAGGAGTTCCAAATAGGACACTGTCACAGACTCGACGATGGGGCTGAATACATAGCTGCCAGTGATGCCGCAAAATAAGCGGTCTGGATGAAGAAGTTCATTGCTGAACTTCAGGTGGTTCCGTCCATTGTTGTTCGATACCTGCAATAACAATGGGGCTATCGCTTTAGCGAAGGAACCACGGTCCCATCAAAAATCCAGACACATCTTAAGGCGGTATCACCTAATCAGGGAGATCATTGATCGCCAAAAGATCGAGGTACGGAGAGTGGAAACTAAAGAAAACATGGCGGATCCATTTACAAAGGCCCTCCTTTAAGCACGGTTCGAGCGACTTTTTGAGTTATTGGGTATGCGGTACGCAAGTGCAGACGTTGGGTATGCGGTACACCAATTACTGGCCTTTAGTGCAAGTGGGAGATTGTTGGATATGTATGCCCTAGAGGCCATTATTGTATATGCATACATGTGGATGCTAGGGATATGTATATACATGACATTCTTGCTCAGTTATATAGTATATTATTTGAGATGTCTTTGTCAGGATATGTGTATTTATTTCTATTGATGTTTTATCCAGCTTGCACATATTGATAGACTCAATATAGTAGTATACTATTATGGTTTGTCTTTATCTTAACATGGCATATGTTATACATGTTATTATATATTGCGGTTACAATAAAGTCCGTAAAATCTTGCTTGACTACCTGCGTTGTGATGGCGATCATACTTTTAGGAGCAGGGTAGTCTATAAGCGCATCCATAAATGGTCCCTGGTCATGTGAGTATTGAAACTAGGCATTGATACTCCAGAGTAGACTAGTGTATACGCTTCTAGCCCCGACAAGAGGCAATGGTTACTTCCGCAACCATTAGACGGATGCACCTAAGATCGTATGCAGGTGTTCACTGGGTGTGAGTACATTGGATGGACTCGCGGAGAACTTCCAGATGGTACTGTACCTATCGTCAGATGGAAGTTCTCAGGTGACATGTGTATGGGTTAGTGTTCGGACCTGAGATTGTCATTTTTCTCGTGTGAGTTCCGACTGTGCTTTGATCACTACCCTACCACGGCTCTACAGAGTCATGCAAACAGATTTTGATTGGGTACAGTCCCGAGCCACATGGAGGCAGTGAGCGATTGTTGGGGATTCGTCTCTCCCAGTATTGGGAGTTGATGTCGCACTGTGTTTTTGATTGGTCAGACCATAAGACCTTGACCAAGGCAGTTGGGATTTACTGGTTGGTTGATCAGTAGTTTTCCAGATTGGTCCTGAGCCACATCAGCATGACTTATCGGGTTATTAGGGTCTGACGTTTACCACCCCTTAGACCCGGTATGTGATACTCTTAGACGAAGAGACCGGACTGTACGGATATTGTCACGGATAGGCTCAGTAGGGATCCAGATGAGTTTGCTCGTCGGCTTTCTTTTTCGGCAGGTACCTGGGTAGCCATTAAGTACAGCTAGTGCCGCTGATGTGCTTGTGGCTAAATCCACTGCCAGCGTACTGTCGAGTCTTTAGAGTCCCATACAGAGGGTTTCCCTGCTTCGGGCGAAACGATGTAGAGCCCGTATGGTTTTACGGTAAGGGTTCGATCACGTGCGTGCACTCGTGCATGTATGATGTTCGAGCGGATAATACTAGCGGGATTTGGTTTAAGTCGGATCCTAGTATTATATTGATGGATTATTTTTGTCTCTTTGTATTCATATTTTTCGGAATACGGATATGGGTATGTATATACGGTGAGAGGGTATTTTTGTAATTTGTTATAAGAGTGCTTTTAGAAGAAGAAACCCTATTATTTGCTTTAACCATTTAGTTAAATGGTTAATGAGGTGGAGGTATGAAGGGTTGACTATTCTTTAAGTGAACCATGGCAAGTTTGCTAACTCACTTAGTGGGTTAGGGTTTATTATTGATGCAAGGTGGCATCTAGATATTTTGTAGAAAATATCTAGATATTTTGTGATGGAAATATTAGTTTATTATTTTCTTTGCCATGCTTGAATTATTAGTAGAAAATATAATTAGCCATTTTTCACTTGAGCCCACTTGAGTTTTTTTTTTCCATGGTTGCTCTCTTTAACTCTCTCATCACCTCCAAGTCTTTCTTCTTCTACCTCAAGCCCTTATAGTCTCATGTGTTGAGAAACTAAGGGCTCTTGAGACAAAACATTTTATCATCACTCTCTATATCACCTAGGTCACTTAGATTAGCAAACCAAGTGACCTAGTTATCTTGGTTTAAAGGTAGGAGTTCAAAGTAGACACTCTCCGGTGGATCATCTTCGACATAAGGAGCCGACGATCAAGCTCGATCATGGAGGCCAGTATGAGCATGCTAAAGGAGAGGAGTGCAGACCTGAAGGACTCGAGCCTCATGATATAACTCTTTTCATAGTAGATAGCTTCTCCTTTTGCTTGTTGGGATTATGGTAGATCCAGTTTAAAGATTATTCTAGCGCTAAGTTTCGATTCGTAGAAAATTTTTGTTCCGCATTTGGCCACAGAAGTTGGCCGGGGCTCTACCGTAACCTTTCAAATCGGTTAGCTCACCTACTCTCTGGCATGACCGACACCCTCTCCTTCGACGGGATCACACGAACGACACTTGCCGCGAAGACTCAAGAAGGACCTCGCCAGGGGACCTAAGGAATTTGTTAGAACGGAATTGGAGTCGCAGCCTGGTGCAGACTACAAGCGGGAAGGGCCGCAGCTCTGACTGCGCCTAATACTCGAGGTATCATGACCGCCTCGACGCCCTCGAAAAGAAAATCGAGGGTATACATTGGGAGGGTCATCCATTTGGTGAAGGGGCCAGGTACGCCGCCGACTCACTTATGAAGCCCTTCACCAAGGAGTTGCTCACCATACACGTCTCGTACAAGAACAAGCCTCCAAAGGTGGCCCTTTTCGACGGGAAATCCGACCCAAAGGACCATCTGGAAGCATTCACGGCGGGCATGAGCTTCCAGGATAACTCCGACGCTGCCTAATGCCGAGCTTTTCCCGCCACCCTCATCTAGGCTGGACGGGACTGGTTCTGAGGACTCACGCCATGCTCCATCTCTACCTTCGATGAGCTGGCTGCCCAGTTCCTCGATCCTTCGTCGAAAACATGCGACATAATTAGATTGTCGATTACCTCTTCACCATAAAGAGCGGGGACAAGGAATCCTTCAAGGGATATGTCACTCGCTTCTACAACTCTCATCTCGAGGTTCTCGAGCACCGGTACGAAACTGTCATCATCGCCCTAAGGTCGGGTCTTAGGCACAAAGAGTGGCTCCGCTCTTTTGCATTAGCGCAACCTAAGTCCATGGCCGAGGTAAAAGCTTGGACCAAGCGAAAGATCCAACTCGAGTTTGAGGTGAATGCCAACATGCCCCGGGGTGACCAAGCTGACCAAAAGAAGAGGGCCAGAGAAGAGAAGAAGTAGGTCTCCTGGCCAAAACCATACTCCCCAAAGTTCCAGGAGTATATTCCTCTCAACATCTCCCAGACTGAGGTTTTAGAGAAGGCAAAGGGCGAGCGATTCTTCAAGCTACCGCCGGTCACCCAAAGAGCAGCTAAACGTATCCGAGGCCCGTACAAGGACTTCCATAGGTCGCAGGGCCACCCGAACGAGAACTGTAAACAACTCCGCAATTACATCGAGGAGTTGATCTGCTCTGGCCACCTGGCGAAGTACCTGCGGGATAAGCGACAGGCAGACAGGGAGTACGAGAACCATCCCCCTCCCGGAAAATTAACGATCGGCCAAATCATGGTCGTTTCCTTTGGGTCTGCCCGTGGAGCCGGCGAGACTCATCGCCTCTTACCCCTCGAGGGAACAAGCGTCCTGCCCCAGAAGAAATGCAGGACCGCCGAGCCTATCATCTTCACTGATGAGGACCTCCATGGTATATCCATGCCTCACAACGACCCTCTCGTGATTACGGCACGGGTCCACCGTTACGAGGTCCAGAGGATACTGGTCGATTTCGGAAGCTCGGCAGATATCCTCTTCTATGACTGCTTCCAACGTATATGGCTTGGGTCGTCCGACCTACAGCCAACCTCCCACGTCCTATCGGGGTTTACCAACTACTCCATCCCGGCCGAGGGTGTGGTCACCCTCCTCCTCAACATTAGAGAAGCAGGCCATACGAGGACCGTACCGATGGAACTCATTGTCGCTAGGATCCCCTCATCCTACAACATCCTTCTGGGATGCCCGACATTAAACGCCATCTAGGCTCAGATCTCGACCTAACACCTTGCGATCAAATTTCCATTAGATCAAGGGGGATAGGCCGGGCCTACGGGAACCAACGAATCTCCAAGATTTTCTTCACCGCGACATCACCACCGGAGAACAGAGCGATGACCTCGAAGACGCAAATGATTTCCAGGGGTTCTTGGAAACTCACGACGAATAGAAAGAAATCCGAGGAGCCCCGGTGGAGGCGCTAACAGAAGCCCCCCTCGTCGAAGGGATTGAAGGACGAACCGTGCAGATCGGATCTTTTTTGACAGGAACCTGGCGCGAAGACTTGATCCGCTTTCTTTGAGGGAACTCGGACGCGTTCGCCTAGGCTCTTGCGGACATGTCCGCGATCAACCCTAAAGTAATCCCGCACAAGCTCGGGGTCGACCCGAAGGCCTGACCCATCAGAAAAAAGAAGCATAGTTTCGCGTTGATCAAGCAAAAGGCGATTGAGGACGAGGTCGATAGATTGCTCGCAGCCAACTTCATTCGAAACGTTGATTACTCGGATTGGCTGGCGAATGTAGTCATGGTTAAAAAGGCGAGCGGGAAGTGGCGTATGTGCGTCGACTTCACAGACCTGAACAAGGCATGCCCGAAAGATAACTATCCCCTCCCTCGGATAGACCAGTTGGCGGACAGCTCGGCAGGCCACGAATTGCCAGCTTCATGGACGCTTTCTCCGGCTACAACCAGATCTGTATGAACCCAGCAGATGAAAACATACCGTGTTCACCACGGACCGGGGGGTATACTGCTACAAAGTGACGCCCTTTGGCCTCAAAAATGCTGGGGCTATATATCAACGCCTAGTTAACAAAATGTTCAAACCGCAGATCGGGAAGAACATGGAGGTTTACGTTGATGACATACTCGCGAAATCAACCTTATCGGACGAGCACACCAAAGATCTCGGCGAGACATTCGATATCCTCCGCAAGTACAAAATGAAACTGAATCCATCCAAGTGCGCGTTCGGAGTCATTAGCGGGAAATTCCTCGGGTTTATTGTTACCCACCAAGGAATCAAAGCCAACCAGGAAAATATCAACGCTATTCTCAACGTGGCCACACCAAAGAGCAACGTTGAGTTCATGCGACTCATGGGGACAGTGGCCGCTCTGAGTCGCTTCATGTCGAGATCCGGAGAAAAGTGCCTCGCATTCTTCAAAGCCCTGAGAAAGATCCTAAAGTTTGAATGGTCGGAAGAATGTCAAAACGCTTTCGAGCAACTCAAAGTGCACCTGGAAACTCCCCCACAGCACACCCGACCAATCGAAGGAGACGAGCTATTATTGTACCCTGCGGTCTCCGATCATGCTGCTGGCTCGGTGTTCGTCCGAGAAGTTGAAGGAGTATAGAAGCCGGTCTACTACGTGAGCCATGTCTTCAAAGATGCGGAAACAAGGTACCCGGCAATAGAAAAGATAGTCCTGGCTCTTGTCGTCACCTTTAGAAACTCCGGCACTATTTCCAGGCGGACACCATCTTCGTCCTTACCGAGCGTCTTATAGGGACAATTCTCGCCCCCCTCCGAGTCATTAGGTCGTCTAGAAAAATGGAGGTGGAAATTATCCCAATTCGACATCAAATACCTCCCCCGACAACCCATCAAAGCTCAGGTCCTAGTTGACTTCATGGTCGAATGTACTATTCCCACTAAAGAAGAAGCGGCAATACGGGACGGTGGACCCCGATCTTCGGTCGAGGAATTACCCGATTCTCTATATCGATGGGTCCTCTACCGAGGAAGGGAACGGGGCCATCCTTATCATTCGAGGCCCGTACGAGGAAGAGATGGAGTACTCTTTGAAGCTCGGGTTCAGAACGTCAAACAACGCCGCGGAATACAAGGCCTTGCTAACCGGGTTGCGAATCGCTTTCGGGGTGGGGCTGAAGATGATCCGGACTCGCACTGACTCCGCCCTAGTCATCGGCCAAGTGACCGGGCACTTTGAGTCCTGAGAGCCGCTCATGGTGAAGTACTTGGCCGAGGTGAAAAGACTACGAAAAGTTTTGACGAAGTCCAACTGGAACAGATTCTCCGGCACCTGAACGCCCAAGCCGACGCCCTGAGCAAACTTGCCTCTTCCTATACTTCCAATAATAAGAGGAATATCCTCTTCGAAGTCTTACCATGGCCCAGCATGGTAGACAGAGAGGTGACACTTCAACTATACACTGCTCAAGAAGAAGGCCAGGATTGGAGGAAGCCCTTCGTGGAGTTCCTGAAGGATGGCATACTTCCGGAAGACCGAGGGGAAGCGTGTCGCCTTCGAGCCAAAGCCCGCCACTTTATCTGGAGCAATGGAAACCTTTACAAGAAGTCATACACACATCCTCTGCTCCGGTGTGTCGACCCTCACGAAGCCGACTACGTCCTGCGTGAGATACACGAAGGGGTCGGTGGAGCGCATCAAGGGGCCCGTACCTTGGTCCAGAAGACGTTGCTCCAAGGATATTATTGGCCGAGGATACACCTAGATGCTCAGAAGCTCGTCATAAGATGCAAAAGCTACCAACTCCACGGCAGCATACCCTGTCATCCGGCCACCGAGCTAACGGCCCTCACCTCCCCTTGGTCGTTTTCCCAGTGGGGGATGGACATGGTGGGCCAACTCCACACTGGTACGGGTGGGCACAAGTACATTCTCGTCACGGTAGACTATTTTACGAAGTGGATTGAGGCCGTCCCTATTAGAAGACCGGACGCTGCCACTACCATAAAGTTCCTGCAGAACAATGTAATCTCTCAATTCAAAATCCCAAGGTGCATCATTACCGACCACGGGACGAATTTCCAAAAGGACAAAGTCAAAGAGTTCTGCAATGAATACCACATACTAATGAATTTTTCCGTGGTCGCACATCCTCAATGCAACGGATAGGCCAAGGTTTCTAACCGAGACATCATCCGATGTCTTCGAGCTCGTTTGGAAGGAAGGCAAGGCAGCTGGGTCGAGGAACTACCGCGGGTACTGTGGGCCTTACGCACATCGAAGAAAACGCCCACGGGAGAGGCCCCCTTCAACCTCTACTATAGTACCGAGGCAATGGTCCCAGCGAAGATCAGACTGCCCAGTTACATAGTCGAACACTTCGATGATGAAACCAACACCTCGGCGCTCCGGACCAATTTGGACATCTTGCTAGAGAAACGGGACTGAGCACAGATCAAAGCGGCCGCTTACCAACATCAATGTGGCCTCCTCACAACACACATATGTAACATAGCATGATAAAATTTAGGAACAGAGATTTAGGAAAATACGATTTTACACATAACTACCTCCGACTTATAAAAACCTTTGTTTACAAGATGTGTATTTTTAACAAATCTTTGCAATGTGCCGCTACAACCCATTTCGGGAAACCCGTTAAGGATGGTGAGGATTATCGCACATCCTCTGGCTTAGTAGTGCGAGATGCAGACCTCCGCAAGAAGCATACAGTCTCGAAAGATTTAAAATACAATTTTCTTTAGAAAATGTAATTTCTATTATTAATAAAACTTATATTTTTTAATAAATAAATATATATGTAATTAATACCAAAATATCTATTTTTAATATTTATAAAATTCCACATTTCCAAAATTCAAGAAAAACATTCCATTTACAAGAAAATACCATACAACTCCAATATTACAAATAAATACCATGTATTATGAAATTAGGTTTATTTCACTAGAAATGTCACATTGATAAAATATACATCCATGAAAACTCTAAAGACGATAATAAAATACTTGAAGTGTATTTTGAAAACTATACAAAATTATTTTTACATAAAACCCCCTCAAGTTATATTAAATTATAATAAGGACCCTAGTAAACATAGGTTTAAGCGGGACCGGTCTCTTGAGCCTCAGGGAGCCGGAGATATGGGTGCTTGCCTATTTAAGGTATACAACTTAATAAACGTTGTTATCAACACGGTAATCATCTTTGAAAAAGACACAAATCCTGCCGTCCATGTGCAGCGGTTACCGATAACACCAAAATATAATTCAGGATTCAATTTCTTTTCTAATTGTCTGACTCAGACTGAGTCTCAATCTAATCAATCTGACTTGAATATAATTCAAGTATCAAACTACAATACATCATGGATCTATGAATCTGTCTTTTCAATCTATATCAATCTACAACTTGACCGAACCGAACCATGGATATACTCCATTATAAGCTCATCCATTATATCCGTTCCATTACTGATATCATGGTTTCGGAAAGTCATCCATCTATATACAATATACAATTCAAACAATACAAAAAATATAATCAAGACATTGCCGCGTTTATAAGGGGTAGATTGGTACGGAAGGTGTTAGAAGTGGCACGAGACAGCAACCATAAAGACACCTAACCTGAATTCAATTGCCATTGTACTATGGCTGAACGGTTCCTTGTACTCCGTATACCGTAGTCTTTGGTCTAGTGAGACTCCTCTCGTATACACTGGCCTCTTCTATACCAAGCTACAAACAACAACGTTAATACTAAATACAACATTATAACAATATACTCTGTATTCTGTCTATTCCATTCTTGTCTATTTACGGAACTTACCGAGCGATTTGTTCGCTGACGAAATTCTCTTTCTTCTTCTTTGGAATGTCGTCAGGTGATTCGGACTCTCTAAAAATCGAGCCCACCAGCGATAATCTGGACCGGCTAGCTTTTGACCCAGAGCTCCAGTTACTTGTGCATTTCATTTCAGTACTTTCCATTTCTGTTATGCCACTGTTTAGGCATTGCTTTTCATTCCATATATTTACTTTTCAGATGTATTGTAAAAAGAATGTTAATAAATAAAGTAGCTGTTCAATTATATCTATTGTCTCTGTCTCTTGTTCATTTTACTTATATTGCTTAGATACGCTTAGCGTGTTTAGTTTAGAGTAAATACGTAGTGGCCTCGTCGCGTCCGCTGCCCGTATATTAGGAAGCGGAACGTGACAGGTTTTGTTGGTGGCCGATGCAGGTCAGAGCTGTATGGAACCCTACCATACAGTTCAGCACTGTATGGATAACCTAAGCAATATAACACAAGAACCAGCAACTGAAAACATTCTTTACAATTCCCATTCCTTGAATCTTATCATTTTATATACTTTGAATCTGTCCTGAACCAAAAATTTTCATTCAAGGTTATGGATTCCCCAAACAACACCAGCACGAATGTCAACAACACTCCTCCACCACCACCACTTACACCTGCCATAGCTGCTCTAATCAATAAGCAGACGGTATTTCTTAAGGCGATCCACAGCCTCCTGGAAGGACAGCAGCTGCAGACTGCTATTCTCTTGAACCGTCCAGAAGCGGAAGCTCCCGGAGTGAAGCAATTCCGGGTACTGCACCCCAAGAAATTTTCGGGAAAAGAGAGCCCTCTGGAAGCAGAGGAATGGGCTCAAAGCATCGAAGATGATCTGGCAGCGGCACAAGTGCCAGAGATAGCTTGGGTTCGAGTTGCAAAGCTGCAGCTCACTGACAATGCACGGGTTTGGTGGAAGGCGGAAGAAAGTCGTCATGACCAACCTATCGAATGGAAGATTTTCCGCGACATGTTCGACGAAAAGTACTTCCCAAAGACTGCCGGATTCGACATGGAACATCAGTTAATCCACTTACAACAGGGTTTGATGTGGACGAAATCAGTGGATGAATACGATGCTGGGTTCACCATGCTCAGTCGGTAAGATATGTCTCAATAATTCAATTTTTTCAATATATCACATACTACACAGCTAACACTAAACTGCAACAGATTCACGGCACACTTGATACCGACTGCTGAGATCAGAGCTAGAAGATTTCAGCAAGAGTTGGACCAGGAGATCCAAGATACATTAGCTACAGGGGATTTCCCAACCCATGATTTGGCTTTGAAGGCTGCCCGAAGATACGAGGCAGTGGTGAAGAGGAAGGGCAGATCTCAATCTGTCGGAGTGAAGTGTCCTGCCACTCAGATAGCAGGAGGAGCCTCTTCAAGGCTAACCGTTGAAGCCAGGAGATCGGAAGAACCCAATAACCAGCCAAATCTAGATTTCTGTTTCCATTGCAAGAGAGATGGACATTTGGTGAAGGACTGTAGGCGCGCAAAAAGCCGTGTTTAGTTTGTTGCGCGTCCAATCACAGAATTGGAAACTGTACTTATAGACGCAACACAGCTCACACACCCACCAACTACCCGCAGCGGCCATCTATCCAGGCTTTTGCACCTCGCCTTGCATACCCTGCTCCACCACCAGCACAGCCTACTCTTCAATTCCATCAGGCTTTGAGGAACATGCATCGAGGGCAGAGAAACATGCCCCAAGGATAAAAGAATGTGCCTCCAGCTAGGAGGAATGTACCACGGCGTCAGGCTTTCCTTTTAGCGGCCGAAGAAGCAGAGACCGTAGACCAAGGTAAACCTGGTAATTTCCTCAACACTTTTCAAATCTCTCGCATTTTTTTGTTCTCTCACATATTTTTCATACACTACCAATAGTCCTATCACTAAACTTTCCTTGAATCCGTTACACATTGCTTTTACAAATTTCGAGGACGAAATTTTTATAAGGAGGGTAGAATGTAAAAATCCTAAACTTTCTGTACAATTTTTTCAAAAATACAGAAAGGGGTACTTGAGCCTGAGCACAAGTTATAAGGTTTATTTGCTTTTGAACAGCAAGAAAAGGCTTGTAGCTCATTGGTAATATCTTGCACTGTGAACCAAAGCACTAGAGTTCAAATCCCATCGGCCACATTATTTTTTAATTAGTTTTCTTTTAATATTTTTAGAAGCCCAAGAGTCTACACGTGCATAACCCGTAAAACCAAGAGTCACACAAAAAACAAACGAGTCCACTGCGGTAGTCCAAGAGTCAGCGACACGTGGCGTCGAGGCAAGCCCCAACTCGGGCCGGCGGGATGCGTGAATCGGCTGGCGCCGCCGGCCAACTCAGTCCAAAACCCTAATTTCTTCATTTCACTAGCGACTCTTTAACTCCCCCAATAACCCATGTATTATATAATTTCCCTGCACATTTAAAAAGCAATTTAAATCACACATTTAATCCATTTTAATACAATTTTTATCACACCCTTTTCACTACCCTAAACCCTAGATTTTTTCCATAAATACCACACCTAAAATCACCCCTCCTCACTCATAAATCCCTGCCAAAACTCTCAAGAAATTTCCAAGTTCCCATTGTGTACAAGTGGAGTTAACAAAGGACGAAGCTCCGGCGAACTTCCGACGACGATCAGAGGAGTTTCCGGTGACGAAACGACGCACCGGTGCTTCCCAAATCTTCCTCTTCCTCCTCTCTTGACCCTAATCCCGTAAGTCCCTCTTCTCTCTCTTTTTTATTAGTCTCAAATTCTTAATTCTTAAAACGTGTCGGAAGTTATCCAGCTTCCGATTCTCTTTTCTCTCAAAAAATACAGCTTTTTTTTAATAAAAAACCTAGAACTTTTGAAATATTGTTTAATACTCATTAACTAAGACACTAGAACAAGTTTGACATTAAAATGATAACCATAGCCAATTTCATTTCAATTTTACAATAAATTACCTTTATATTTCATATCGACAAATTTATACCTTTTAACCATGCTAGCTTTAGAAAACTCACGAGGTAATGACCTACCTCCTCACAACACACATATGTAACATAGCACGATAAAATTTGGGAACATAGATTTGGGAAAATACGATTTTACACATAACTACTTTCGACTTATAAAAACCTTTTTCTACAAGATGTGTATTTTTAACAAATCTTTGCAATGTGCTGCTACAACCCATTTCGGGGAACCCGTTTGGGATGGTGCGGATTATCGCACATCCTCGGGCTTAGTAGTGCGAGATGCAGACCTCCGTAAGAAGCATACAGTCTCGAAAGATTTAAAATACAATTTTCTTTAGAAAATGTAATTTCTATTATAAATAAAACTTATATTTTTAATAAATAAATATATATGTAATTAATATCAAAATATCTATTTTTAATATTTATAAAATTCCACTTTTCTAAAATTCAAGAAAAACATTACATTTACAAGAAAATACCATACAACTCCAATATTACAAATAAATACCATATATTATGAAATTAGGTTTATTTCACTAGAAATGTCACATTGATAAAATATACATCCATGAAAACTCTAAAGACGATAATAAAATACTTAAGGTGTATTTTGAAAACTATACAAAATTATTTTTATATAAAACCCTATCAAGTTATACTAAATTATAATAAGGACCCTAGTAAACATAGGTTTAAGCGGGACCGATCTCTTGAGCCTCAGGGAGCCGAAGATATGGGTGCTTGCCTATTTAAGGCAATCTCCCTTTTCATGCCTTCCCACCAGAAATGCTGTCGTAGATCTCAGTACATCTTCGTGCCTCCTAGATGTACGGAATATGCGGAACTATGCACTTCCTTCATAACTTCTTCATGAATATCTCCTTTCGGCACACATAAACGGCTCCCATATCGTAACGAACCATCGTCATGAATCAGCAAGTCCGTTCGAAGTCCCGCTTCCACTTGTCCTCGAAATTCTGTAATCTTGGATCGTGCGACTGTGCTGCTTTAATATTATCCCAAAGAATGCGGTTATATGATCTCTAACTTGAATCTCTGGAAATCATCTATAAGCTCCTTCTGTGCAGTTAACATCCGTATTGCTGACAACCGACATAACTCATCAGGGACTACATTAACATTCCCCGGTTGGTATTTGAGATCAAGATCATAGTCAGCCATCAGCTCCAACCATCTACGCTGCCTCATATTGAGCTCTTTCTGCATGAACACATACTTTAGGCTTTTGTGATCGGTAAATACTTCTACCCTTTCGCCCAATAAGTAATATCTCCAAATCTTCAAAGCGAAAATCACTACTGCATGCTCCAAATCATGAGTTAGGTAGTTTTTCTCATAAGTCTTCAATTGTCTCGATGCATAGGCTATAACCTTCCCATGCTGCAACAGAACACATCCCAAGTCTTTCCCAGATGCGTCGCTGTGAATAACCAACCCTCCGGAACTGTCTGGCACTGTCAAAATAGGAGCGGTGGTCATTCTTTGCTTCAACGTTTTAAAAGATGACGCACATTTATCCGTCCATACGAACGGTACCTCTTTTCATGTTAGCTTGGTCAATGGTTCAGCTAATCGAGCGAAATTCTCCACGAATCTTCTACAATATCCGGCTAGCCCAAACTTTTGATCTCCGCTACGTTCTTCAGAATCGTCCAATCACTAACTGCTGCAATCTTTTCAGGATCTACAGTAATTCCATCTCCGGATACGACATGGCCCAAAAACTTTACTCGCTCAAGCCAAAACTCGCACTTGCTCATCTTCGCATATAATCTTTCTTGCCTCAATATTTACAATGCAAACTTCAAGTGTTCAGCATGCTCTTCTTGGCTCCTTGAATAGACCAGATTATCATCGATAAACACTACTATAAACTGGTCCAAATACGGTGAAAATATTCGGTTCATCAAGTCTATAAATATCGCCGGTGCGTTCGTGCCTCCGAATGGCATCACTAATGTTAGTGTATATGCCCTAGAAGCCATTACTGTATCATACTAGTTTGTATATTACTTAATGGAAGCTTGGGATATTCACCTTGTATACACAATCTTATTCAAAATGGTAGTATGCTACTTGGTTTGTTTCTACTTTAATATGTGCATGTGTTTCTTTTAGCATATTGCTTATATATATTAGTAGAGCCCTTAGGATCTTTGCTTGATTACCAGCGTTGTGATGGCAGTCACACTCGTGGGGGCTGGGTAATCCACAAGCACATCCTTATACAGGTCCCTAGTCGGAGGACTATCGAGATAGGGCATCGATACTCTGGAGTAGACTAGCGTATGCGCTTCTCATCCCAGCACGGGAGATGGTCTGTCCCACAGCCGTCAGTACGTCGTACTTGAGATAGTATGCGGGTGCTCGTTAGGTTACGAGTACACTGGACAGGACTCATCGGGAACTGTTGGTTGGTATTATACCTATCGTCAGTTATCAGTTCCCAGGTGACATGAGTACAGCTTAGTCCGTTGACTTGACACTGTCACTTTGCCTCGAGTGTGTTCCCACTGTACTTTGATTACTACCCTACCATGGCTCAAAGGAGTCGTGCAAACAGGTAGTTTTTGGGTGCAGTCCCGAAGCACTTGGAGGCAGTGACGGTTAGACAGGATTCGTCTCTCCCGGTATTGGGGGTTGACATCGCGCTGTGTCTAGGAGAGCCATTACATGAGTAGTCCTTGGCTAGGGCAAGCGAGATATACTGGTAGGTTTCCAGTATTATCTCAGGGTGTTCTGGGCTACACTCCGACACGACTTGTACCGCTATTAGGGGACTGCCGTTCACCACCCCCTAGGCCCGCCATGCGATGTATCAGACGAACAGACCGGACTGTACGGAGATTGTCACATTCAGGCTCAGTAGGAGTTCAGATGGGTTTCACCTCGTCCGTCTTCTTATCGGCATCTACCTGGGGGCCGTTACGCACAGCTAGTGCCGCTTGCGGTCTGTGGTTAAACCCACTGCCAGCGTAGTGTCGAGTCTTTAGAGTCCCACACAGAGAGCTATTCGCCTTTAGGCAAAAGAGTAGAGGTCGCATGGTTTTACGACAGGTCGCATGGTTTTGCGACTGGGTTCGGTCACATCCGTGCACTTGTGCACGTTTAGTGTCCGGACAGTTAACACTAGCGGGCTTTGGTTTAAGCCAGATCCTAGTGTACATTTTGGGATTGGTTTTATCTCATTTGTATTCGTGTTCCTCGGAACGCGGATGCTGGTGTGTATGCACAGTTGACAGAGAGACAGAGGCAGAGGATTCTCATTAGGGTTGTTGACTGTTGACTATTGACTTTTGCTAAACCCTAATGAGAATAAGAAATATGATTAATGATAATATTAATTAAGTATTATTGTGTCATGGTTGGGATGAAGGTTGACTTTGTTGACTTGTTGACTTGGTTGACTGGTTGACTAGGTTGGACTAGTTGACCATCATCATTACAATGGTTGTCATTTCATGCAAAGACTTTTGCTTGCTTGTTGTGCTTTGCAAAATGAGTGCACGAAATGATAATGCTACTTGATATGATATGAACCATCACATAATACTCAATTATTATTATTATTATTATTATTATTTTTGGATTATGAGAGAGAGGTTGAAAAACGTCTTGCTCATTCTTGGATTTACTTTCTCTCCCTTGAGCTCCCTCATCCTCAAGCTCTCTCCCTCTTCCTCTTTCTCTCTCTCTAGTTCATGGTTCACTTGTTTCATGTGTTGAGAAACAAGAACCATTGAGATAAAACCCAGCACACTCCTCTACTCATCCTAGTTCACAAGGTTTAGCAAACCAAATGTTCTAGTTTCTTCAAGTTTGAAGAGAAGCCAAAAGGTAGAAGCTTTCGGGTGGATCCATCTTCGGCGCAAGAAAACGACGAGGGGAGGCCGGTCCGTACACCACAAGAGTTGAAGACGAAGGAGTTCAAGAAAGGTATAACCCCTTAACCGAGTAGGTAAAACTCTTAGTTAGGTTTGTTAGATGGTTGTTTAACAAAGATCCGTATTTTGAGTCCATGTTACCACCTCTAGAAAAATCGTTTTTCATCATTTCCGGAAGCCCGTAAGTACCGGGAGAGGTAGCATGGACTTACAGTGGTATTAGAGCCAAGTTAAACACTATCTAGCATGTTAGCAAAGTAACTAGAAATTCGATCGGAGAAAAAGTCGCGAAACGAACCCGTAAAATCAACTTTCTGTCGAATTTTTCCTCTGTTCCAAAAATAATAAATCTTGCCTTAAAATTCGACTCAGGATTTTTATAGCACACTGTAGGAAAATGGTCCAGAGATCCGATCAACGCACCGTGGAACCGCGGCGGAAGCTTGCTTCCACCGCGGATCCGCGGCCGAGTTGACTCTGCCGTGGACGATTTTCCTTGCAGTGTGGTTCTGGGGTTGTTTTGGGATTTTTACAATATGATTTTTATGCCCAGATTTTCCAGAAAGCAAAATTTGTTTTTGGGGTCTAAAAATCCGTATTTTGATCGAACTTCTAAAGACTTAAAGCTAACGGGTTATATCTGTGCTGTGTTATATGTATTGAACGTCCGCTAATCGCTATACGTCGATTAGTGGGGGTTATACATATCTGTGATCTGTAATGTTGATGGTATGTGTATATGAATTCATTGGATTGTCGCGGATGAATAGCCGGGGGTTGTGAGATGAGAGTTTTTGCTTTTATCTTTCAATTCATGTAATATGTAAATTGATGTAATATTATTTGTATGGCCGCACAACCGGGTCGGGGTTGTAGCCGTCATTGTATAATTTCTTTTTACTGTTTTTGCTCCTAGGATAGACCCAAGATGGGGTGCACAAACTACCGGGTATCTCGAAGAGCCGAGTGGCCTACTCACGAGTTGAGGGAGGTTGCTTCGCTTTGGGTACTTGGCGGGTAGTTTGCCGCACCTATAGGGTTCTTGGGTGGGGTATTGGCTATTCACCGCGACCGTGTAATCCGCTTTTCGTTACAGGCTCGTACGAATTGCGGATTCCTAGTATATCCAATGTGTTCATCTGTGATCTGAAATGGCTATCATTGCAATATGTATCTATATATGATACTTATTTAGGCGTTGCTTATGTTTTGCATCCGCGCTAGTCCAGCCCCCGCTCTGTCGTTAGTTAAGTAACCTAACGGGTAATGACGGGGGGGGCGTGGCGAATGCGGATGGCATAAGCGTACGTCATATTTTGGTTGTTTTCTGCAATGGTAGGATTAAATGATGGGACGCATTAAAATTAATGCAAGAAAAATAAACCAAGTAAAAGTCGTTGTAACAGTTTCAAAAACCACTCGGTTTCTTTTCAAAAATAACATTTAAAACGCGGAGCTTAAGCCACTCCTTTTAAAAGCTATTAAGATTCCTTCGATTATATCAAGTTCACTACGTTCAAGGTTTCGCCAAAACGATTCGTAGCCCTCCGTCGTTTTATATGAATATTCAACAGTATTCAAGCTGTGTTTGTTGGCCTTAGTCAAGGCATAATGTTTGGTAGCTGGTGGATATTCATATGTTGCATAGATAGATGCGTTGGTTTGGGACAGTCGTATTACTTTGTTGGCCATAGTCAAGGGTATATACGGGTGGGTTCAAATTAACCTGGATAACGACGGGTAGAACTTGACATGTGACTTATGATTTGTTGGCCTTAGTCAAGGTCATAAGAGCATGGGGGCAAAAATCCACATCGGGAGTTTCAAAAGGACTGAAACTTGCTAGCGCTGCATACCATTTGGAGTGTGATGATTCTGGTAGGATTCCTTCAGTTTTGTCACGCGATGATATTTGGATCCCGATCCTACTGTGAGTATATGCTACTCCTCGGGAAATTTCTCACTTAACGATCAATGTTATAAACTAAGTAGGTGTCTAGAAAGGTGTTAGCTGGGCTACGCCCCCAGGGAAAAGAGGTTCTTAAATTAAGGAACTTCGCGAAAGCGTTGGAAAACCTCTCTCAAAGTACCGACACTGGCCTGGCTGAACGGTTAAGCAAGAATTATACGGTGAGATTGATCCTGACTAATTCTTCTTTTATGGTTTGAGGAGGGATTCGAGAGACAGTGGGAGCCATCCTGTTTAGATAAACTAAAAACCAATCTAAACTTGCAAGAGCATCATGCTGAGTGTTTTCTTCTCTCTCTCTCTCTCTTAATTGCAGCGACCCAGTGACCGCACATAGGTTACATCTAGATAATAAAATGACTGAATCTGACTGTTATGACTGGCAAAGGTCTGTCCAGATGTCCATTGCCCATGACAAGCTGGGACACCTCTTGACTGATCCAACCCCTGTCGTCTCAGGTCCAGTTTCCCCTATCACGGATATTCATATCCGCGAGACATCGGAAGAAGACTATGCGAAAGCCAAGTGCCTCGTGTTAGCCTCAGTTGATGGTGCATACCAGAGGCAGCACGAAAAGATGGACTTAGTTTCTATCTTCCTCCATAACAAAGATTTATATGGAGAGCAATCTCGTATTGCAAGATATGAGATCTCGAACGAATTACTTCCAGCGAGGTTGGCTATCGGGTCATCTGTAGGGGGCAACGTCCTTATAGAGACCAGCTCTTTTGAGCTCATGGACCTGAAGACCACGTTGAAGAACGGGTCAGATGCTGATTTAGTTCAACAGTCTCTACCTACTACCCTGAAGGAAACCATGGAAGTGGAAAGAAAGGGAAGGGCAAAAGTTTTAGGGCTGGATGTAGTAAAAGAGGGACGTTCCTATTGTTACAGGAATGAACATTGGTAGAAGGATTGCAGGGCTAGCATAGCCAGTAGCCAGAATTCGAAGCATGTTGTGGCTTCGGCTTCGGGTGTGTTTGTAATAGAGAACTGTATGTCAGTTAACCCTACTTCCTGGGTATTGGATACCGGATCAGGATCTCATATCTGTAATTCGTTACAGGCTTTGAGAAACCGTAGGGTTATCAAGAAAGGTGATATGACTCTCAGGGTTGCTAACGGAATGAGCATGTATGCTGAGTCCGTAGGGGAATATCATTTAGGACTGATAACTGGGCAGATATTGATTCTGCGTGACTGTTTTTATGTACCAGGTGCGACTTGTAATATCATATCTGTATCCTTACTTTCTAAGGAAGGATATGATTTTACATTTGTAAGCGATGTAGTAAACATCCACCTAAATCAAGTTCTGATTGGGTCAGGTACATTGAAAAACGGTATATACGTTTTGAATCAAGCCCAGGTCTTCAGTGTCCAGAACACACTTAAAAGAAGGTCTCCGGAATTAAATCAGGCTTTCTTATGGCATTGTAGACTGGGTCACATTAATGAGACACGGATGACAAAGTTACATAAAGAAGGATACTTGGATCCGTTTGAGTATCAGTCTTATGCCACTTGTGAATCTTGTCTCATGGGAAAGATGACAAAGACTCCGTTCACTAGACACGGAGAAAGAGCAAGCGAGCTCTTGGGACTCATATAGAGTGATGTGTGTGGTCCAATGTCTACACATGCGCGAAGTGATTATTCATACTTCATTACTTTCACAGATGATTTCTCTAGGTTTGGACATGTCTTCCTAATGAAGCATAAATCCGAGGCCTTTGAGAAATTTCGGGAATACAAGAATGAAGTTGAAAAACAAACAGGCAAAAGTATAAAGACACTGAGATCTGATCGAGGTGGTGAATACTTGAGTGCCGAGTTTCTGGACTACTTAAAAGAGAATGGAATTCTCTCTCAGCGTACTCCTCCATACACACCATAACACAACGGTGTATCTGAAAGGCGGAATCGAACTCTATTGGATATGGTTCGTTCCATGATGAGTAAGGCTGAGTTGCCGCGATCTTTCTGGGGTTATGCACTAGAAACAGCTGCATATCTCTTGAACCAAGTTCCTACTAAGACAGTGCCTACTACACCATATCAGATGTGGAGTGGGAAGAAACCCTGTCTTAAACCTTTTAAGACATGAGGATGTCCAGCTTTTGTCAAAAAGCAGCATGCGGACAAGCTCGAGGCACGTTCAGTACAGTGCAAGTTTGTGGGATACCCAAAGAACTCCAAGGGGTATCTTTTCTATTACGCAGAGGAGCAAAAAGTCTTTGTTTCTCGTCATGCCTGCTTCTTGGAAACTGAGTTTTTAGAAAATCAGATAAGTGGGAGCGCAATAGAACTGGAAGAAATTCAAGAACTACAAGCTATTATTGAAACCTTAGTAGAACCAGAAAGTTCAAGGGAACTGGACATTCCTGCGCCGCTCCGCAGAAGTAGTAGGCAGTCTCATCCGTCCGAAAGATACTACGGTTTTCTCATAGACGGGGATAAAGAGGATTGCGCCATTGATTATGACGAGCCTACTAGCTTCCAGCAAGGCATTCAGAGCGGTAACTTGGTAAAATGGCTGGATGCAATACGGACCGAGATGGAGTCCATGTACACCAACAAAGTTTGGACTTTGGACTTTGCTCCAGAAGGGGTAAAACCCGTAGGCTGCAAATGGATCTTCAGAAAGATGATTGGTGTAGATGGGCAAGTTGAAACCTATAAAGCTAGGCTTGTTGCAAAGGGTTTTCGTCAAAGACCTAGTTTGGACTATGACGAGACCTTTTCTCCGGTAGCCATGCTCAAATCCATTCGGATCCTTCTTGCCATTGCTGCCTTCCACGATTATGAGATCTGGAAGATGGAGGTAAAGACGGCTTTCCTAAATGGAAATTTGGAAGAGTGCGTCTATATGGATCAGCCAGAGGGATTCAGTCAGAGTGGGAGCAGCGGTAAAGTGTGCAAGTTGCTCAAGTCCATCTATGGACTGAAGCAGGCATCGCGGAGTTGGAACATCTGCTTTGATGATACTGTCAAAGAATTCGACTTTGTCAAAAACCCAGATGAACCATGCATTTACAGTAAGATTGTAGGGAGAAATGTGGTATTCCTCGTCTTATATGTCGATGACATTTTCCTAATAGGAAATGATATTCCTATGTTACAGTCAGTCAAAGGATTCTTGTTACAGAGGTTCTCCATGAAGGACCTGGGCAATGCCAACTACATTCTGGGGATCCAGATCTATCATGATAGATCTAAAAGGATGTTGGGACTTTCACAGTCCAGGTACATCGACACCATACTGAAACGATTCAGTATGGAAGATTCCAAGCGTGGTAATCTACCGGCTTGTCACGGAATCACCCTCTCCAAAGAGATGTCTCCTAAGACTGATTTGGAAAGGGCTCGCATGTCATCAATACCCCACGCATCTACGGTAGGCTCTATTATGTATGCGATGTTATGTACCAGACCAGATGTAGCATATGCATTGAGCGTTGTAAGCCGGTATCAGTCGAACCCAGGGGAGAAACACTGGATAGCAGTAAAGAACATTCTCAAGTACCTGAGAAGGACTAAGGAGATGTTCTTGGTGTATGGCGGAAAAGACCTCCAGATCGAGGCCTTTGCTGACTCCAGCTTCCAGAGTGACAAGAATGACTCCAAGTCCATGTCGGGTTATGTCTTTACCCTCAATGGAGGGGCGGTTTGCTGGAAGAGCTCCAAGCAGGAAACCGTTGCTGACTCAACTATGGAAGCAGAGTACATAGCTGCTTGCGATGCCGCAAAGGAAGCTGTCTGGATGAAGAAGTTTCTCACGGAGCTTTAGGTGGTTCCTACCAGTGTTGATCCAATACCGCTGTATTGTGACAACAACGGCGCTATAGCTTTAGCGAAGGAACCCAGGTCCCATCAGAAGTCCAGGCACATTTTGAGGCGGTACCACCTGATCAGGGAGATCGTTGATCGCCGGGAGATCGAGGTGAAGAGAGTAAATACGGAAGATAACACTGCTGATCCACTCATGAAGGCCTTACCCCAGACTCAGTTCGAGCGGCTGATCGAGATGATAGGTCTTCGATACGCCAATACATGGCCTTAGTGCAAGTGGGAGATTGTTAGTGTATATGCCCTAGCGGCCATTATTGTATCATACTAATTTGTATATTACTTAATGGAAGCTTGGGATATTCACTTTGTATACAAAATCTTGCTCAAAATGGTAGTATGCTACTTGGTTTGTTTCTACTTTAATATGTGCATGTGTTTCTTTTAGCATATTGCTTATACATATTAGTAGAGCCCTTAGGATCTTTGCTTGATTACCAGCATTGTGATGGCAGTCACACTCATGGGGGTTGGGTAATCCACAAGCACATCCTTATACAGGTCCCTAGTCGTAGGACTATCGAGACAGGGCATCGATACTCCGGAGTAGACTAGCGTATGCGCTTCTCATCCCAGCACGGGAAACGGCAATGTTTAAAATAACTCGCTACGTAGCTCGCTATTTTGTGCTACGTAGCATACCTTAGTATATTCGCTACGTAACTTTGGAAAAAAACTTAAATACAAAGTAGCTTACGTTTTTTTTTCAAATAGCTTACGTTTTTTAACAAATAGTATACGCTATGCTTTGCGTACGCTATTTTCATATAAAATTTTCTATTGAACTTCTTAAGATTTCAGTATCTAATCCTAAACTATATGAACACAGTTTCATTAAAGTTCTAACCTCTTAATTTGAAATCATATTAATCATATTTAGTTAATAGACATGATTCTCAAACAGAGATTATTTAATTAATTTTTGATAGGTTTAATCTAGTATGAATCATATATATGAACTCAAGTATTGAAAATTTTGAAAATAATTTTTTTTTAGAATTTTGAGGAGCAGAGAAACTACTACTGTAAAAAATATTGTTATATTACTTATTTTTCTATGTTCCCAAGCCAATTTTATGTCTTTATAATAATATAATTTATTGTAAATGAGATGATTATAGTAATAATTAATAATTCATGTAGCTTACGCTATGCGCAACGCTTTTTGCGTTTTCGCTATTTAGTGATAGAACGCTACGCAACACGCTATCGCTATTTTGAACATTGGGAGACGGTCTGTCCCACAGCCGTCAGTACGTCGTACTTGAGATAGTATGCGGGTGCTCGTTAGGTTATGAGTACACTGGACAGGACTCATCGGGAATTGTTGGTTGGTATTATACCTTTCGTCAGTTATCAGTTCCCAGGTGACATGAGTACAGCTTAGTCCGTTGACTTGACACTGTCACTTCGCTTCGAGTATGTTCCTACTGTACTTTGATTACTACCCTACCACGGCTCAAAGGAGTCGTGCAAACAGGTAGTTTTTGGGTGCAGTCCCGAAGCACTTGGAGGCAGTGACGGTTAGACAGGATTCGTCTCTCCCGGTATTGGGGGTTGACATCGCGCTGTGTCTAGGAGAGCCATTACACGAGTAGTCCCTGGCCAGGGCAAGCGAGATATACTGGTAGGTTTCCAGTGTTATCTCAGGGTGTTCTGGGCTACACTCCGACATGACTTGTACCGCTATTAGGGGACTGACGTTCACCACCCCCTAGGCCCGCCATGCGATGTATCAGATGAACAGACCGGACTGTACGGAGATTGTCACATTCAGGCTAAGTAGGAGTTCAGATGGATTTCGCCTCGTCCTTCTTCTTATCGGCATCTACCTGGGGGCCGTTACGCACAGCTAGTGCCGCTTGCAGTCTGTGGTTAAACCCACTGCCAGCGTAGTGTCGAGTCTTTAGAGTCCCACACAGAGAGCTATTCGCCTTTAGGCAAAAGAGTAGAGGTCGCATGGTTTTGCGACAGGTCGCATGGTTTTGCGACAGGGTTCAGTCACATCCATGCACTTGTGCACGTTTAGTGTCCGGACAGTTAACACTAGCGGGCTTTGGTTTAAGCCAGATCCTAGTGTACGTTTTGGGATTGGTTTTATCTCGTTTGTATTCGTGTTCCTCAGAACGCGGATGCGGGTGTGTATGCACAGTTGACAGAGAGACAAAGGCAGAGGATTCTCATTAGGGTTGTTGACTGTTGACTATTTACTTTTGCTAAACCTTAATAAGAATAAGAAATATGATTAATGATAATATTAATTACGTATTATTGTGTCATGGTTGGGATGAAGGTTGACTTTGTTGACTTGTTGACTTGGTTGACCGGTTGACTAGGTTGGACTAGTTGACCATCATCATTACAATGGTTGTCATTTCATGCAAAGACTTTTGCTTGCTTGTTGTGCTTTGCAAAATGAGTGCATGAAATGATAATGCCACTTGATATGATATGAACCATCACATAATACTCAATTATTATTATTATTATTATTATTCTTTTTGGATTATGAGAGAGAGGTTGAAAAAAGTCTTGGTCATTCTTGGATTTACTTTCTCTCTCTTGAGCTCTCTCATCCTCAAGCTCTCTCCCTCTTCCTCTTGCTCTCTCTCTAGTTCATGGTTCACTTGTCTCATGTGTTGAGAAACAAGAACCATTGAGATAAAACCCAGCACACTCCTCTACTCATCCTAGTTTACAAGGTTTAGCAAACCAAGTGTTCTAGTTTCTTCAAGTTTGAAGAGAAGCCAAAAGGTAGAAGCTTTCGGGTGGATCCATCTTCGGCACGAGAAGACGACGAGGGGAGGCCGGTCCGTACACCACAAGAGTTGAAGACGAAGGAGTTCAAGAAAGGTATAACCCCTAATCGAGTAGGTAAAACTCTTAGTTAGGTTTGTTAGATGGTTGTTTAACAAAGATCCGTATTTTGAGTCCATGTTACCACCTAGAAAAATCGTTTTTCATCATTTCCGCAAGCCCGTAAGTACCGGGAGGGGTAGCATGGACTTACAACTAAGTACTCATAATGCCCATATCGAGTTTGGAACGTTGTCTTGAAAATTTCTTCCGATTTTACTAGAACTTGATGATATCCAGATCACAAATCCAGCTTTGAGAAGACCCTCGCGCCACTGAGTTGATCGAATAATTTGCCGATGTGAGGGATAGGGTATTTGTTCTTAATAGTCACCCGGATTAATTCTCGATGGTCGATGCACATCCTCCGCATGCCATCTTTCTTCTAGACTAGAAGAACTGGAGCTCCCCAGGGTGAATTGCTTCTGCGATTCCAACCTTCTCGAATAATTCAGTGACCTATTTCTTGACTTTTTCTAACTCCACAGGTGCCATCGGATAATATGCCTTTAAAATCGGCGCTGCTCCAGGAACAAGATCAATCACGAACTCCACATCTCGTTTTGGCGGTAAGACCGAGATGTCCTCGAACACATCCATAAACTCTCAAACTACTATTGGCGCTTCCTTCTTATTTGCTTTCATCGACGAAAGAACGGCGCTATTCAGCCTAGCCCTAAATTCGACTGGCCCGACAGATCTGCTACCTCCTAAAAATATAAACTCCGGGTGTTCGGGAATCTGGAAAATCACTTTCTTTGCCCTACAATCGATGTGAGCGTAGAAAGTGCCGAGAAAATCGATTCCTAAGACAACATCACAGCTGCCAGTATCGATCACCAAGAAATCCATGAATAACTCTCGTCTGCAGATAACTACCGAACATTCCTTGCACTCACTACTAGATATAATCTTCGCATTTCCAGTGTGTATGTCCCAATAACTAGATAGAGCCATGCATGGAATCAAGTGTGCAATAATAAACTTGGATGACATAAAACAATGGGATGCACCTGAATCGAATAATGCTAATGCGGGAAAATCATGAACGAGTAGGATACCTGAAACGGTTTCATCTGAAGCCTTGGCCTCCTCGGCCATCAAAGTAAAGGCCCATGCTTGATTAGGCCCCTGAGTAATCTGCTTCTGCCTCTGAATCTACTTCTGCGGTGGTTTTTTAGTATCGTCCCTCAATCGTAGCTTTGACGGGCAAGCATTGATGGTATGGTTAGCCAATCTGCAAACAAGACAGAGTCCAAGCCTCCTTCGACAGTCCTTTTATAGGTGTCCGGGTAGACAGCAGAAGTCACAAATCACGCTCCTTTTCTGATCGGATACGACGGGCTTCTTCATAGGTACAATGCCTAGTCTATTCACCAGAATGCCTCTGCGTACAAGAGCTCTGTTCGGCATAAATGCCGGCTTCCGCACTACGACGGCTTGTTGTTGCGTACTCTTCGCTTTCTCCGATAAGCTCTGCTGCTCCCTGGCGGCCTTGAGAACTTGTGAGAAAGTGGTCAATCCCAGAGATATAATGTATCTCTGGATCTCCACATCCAAGTGGTGAATAAACCTTCATGCCCTATCTGCATCGTTGGCAACTAAAGGCCCCGCAAATCGACTGAGCTGAGTCCACTCAGTCTCATGCGCATCAACGGATCCACCATTCTGCTTTAGGCTCATAAACTTTTCTTCCATTTCTTCTCGAGCAGTTTGTGGAAAGAACTTCTCTAAGAAACTCTGCGAAAACGTTGCCCAACTGATCGGCTTGGGCAGACAGGTCTCCTCCACGAGCCACTGATCGCGGGCATAATCCACCAGTTGGATGCGTACAACATCCACTCTCTTGTCATCTGGATTCTGCACGGCAACAAGCAGATTCTTCATATCAACTATCCACTGCTCCGTTGGCAATGGCTCTTCCAATCCAGTAAATGTGGACAGACCAAGCCTCCTTAAGTCTGCCACGGTGCCCTCATGATGTGCTGGCTTGGCCGCTACTGCGTCTACGGACTGCTGAACTGTCCGCAGACCTTCCTGAAAAGCCTCGGCTTGCCACTGATTTAGATCGGTTTGCCGCTTCTGGTTCACCACATCCCATGTATAACTCCAAGCAATGCGGCGTTATCAACACGCCTCTGGTACGATCGCAAATATATATCCGCCATTCTGAAGCCAAGACACTGAAGAGGATTAGCAACGATAAACAAGATTCAATAAACAAGATAGTTATAGATTCAAGAATGGCAAGATAGTAATATGGCAGGATATGTTCCTAATTATGGGTTTCCTGGTTAGTGTATTGGGTCCAATACCCAACTACCAAAGAACTAAACCCGATTAACCAAATCATATGTCTCTGATACCAAACAAACCCTGTCACGCCCAGCTTCCCAGAGTGTGCTAACTAAAGCACGTGATAGAGCCAACCATGCTGTATGTGGTTAAGAAACATCCCTCCACAGTCACATTACGGCTGTCTATAAGATATCAAGAACATTAAAAATATAAAATCTATCTAGTACATATCCATTTGCCAAAATAAAGAATCAAGAAAATGTATAAGCAAAAACGATAATAATATCCAATAAAAACATTTGGAAATACGTCCTAATATGGGCTCACATCAAGAAATAAAAGCGCGGAAAAAAAACTAAACTAAACATCACTAAACTCAATCCCTCACTGTTCAGCTTGACGGCTAAAGTACTCTTGTTCAGCCTGCGATAGAGATAGAGAAACTAGGCCATGCAAAACTCAAACGTCGGTGCGTCATAACATTAAAAAAACAATAATAACCAAAATATAACGATATAGGTAAACATGAATATAAAGAATAACATGGATGTGAACAGTAAGGTATGTATGTGTATGTGAAGTGCGATGAGTAATCTAAACTGTGCTACTGGGTTATCTACTCTAAAGGGTCTTTGAAATCAATTTAATGGAATCGTCGATGTAACTCAATAGTATTCCGTGCATGTCCGGGACCACGGTCAAGATTCTCGGGCTGAATTCGAGACGTGCTGCTAGGCAGTAAACATGTAACATGTACAGATGAATGATGTCAGCAGTATCATCCCGGGGCTGGTCTAGCCCTAAAGACTGATCAGTATAAGTATCGAACTGTTGAGTTACAAGTTAGGCTTCATCATTAATTTCCTCTTACCCCCAAGATTATGTGTTCAAGTCAGGTATTGATAAAGTAAGTCTAATGCCAACACAGGATCAAGCAGGTACGAGTTTTGTCTATGTAGACAACATGTTACGTCCGTCAGGACAATAAGTCAGGATTGTTGGCATTAGTAACAAGATCGGTAACAAGTCAAGTAGTGTGTCAAGACATGTCATGTAGTGCATATGTGTCAAAAGGATACCCCAATGAAAAACTGTAGTGAAAGTCTAAAAATGGTAAGCACAACGGATACCAAGATGTATATGTGTCTATCTGTAATAACCTATTATACGTCCATGACTACTTATGATGCAATCAAGATAACATGTCGTAATAATATAATAGTGAAATGATATCAGGGTGTTCTGACAGGTAATTAGAGGTGTTATTATCAGTATGAATACGTACGGTTATCGAGAAAACTGTAAAATTATAACATTGGATGCATAATTAAAATACATGTATTATTTTTATTCATATGGATATAAATATAGTAGCATAGCATGTAGCAAGATAAACTTATCTTATCGGATCTCACGTCGGGTACGTACGTCATGTTCGACATCGGATAACCGTTACGATGTAACCACACGCGTACAAAACTGGACTTGGCTAATCCAAGACGTGACCACGTTGGACGAGGATGACGACTAGGTCACCCGGATCGTCGGCGACGTGTGCGACTCCGGCGACGGTCAAGAACTGAGAAATCAAGAAAAATAAAGAAAGAAGAAGAGAAGAAGAAGAAGAAGAGGGGTTGCAGTGTTCTTTGGTGTTGGCTCTGGCTTCTAAGCTCATGGGACAGAAAGGGGTGATAACAATGATGGGTGATCGGCAGTGAGTTGCAAGCGACGTCGGGTTTTTTGGGTTCTGTTGTGGTTGTCGGGGAATGCAGGGATCTGGGGAATGGAGAGGGAGAAAAGGTAGGGGAGAGGGTATGGAGGTCGTGGTGAGGTTAGTGATGTCGAGGTGATAGGGACGGTGAAGTTTTCCGGCGACGAGGGGCAGCGAAGGCTTTGGTGAGGTTCGGGTTTGCAGGTGTTGGGGTTCTTGGGTTCTCGTCGGGGATGAAGGAGAAGAGAGGAGGCAGTAGTGATGAGGTCAGGGGACGAGGGCAAGGGGACGAGGAGGTCGGCGGAGGTGGAGATGGGTTTCTTGGGTGCTCGGGTGTTGGGTTCACGGGTGAAGTCGATGTCGGGGTCATAGTGGTGGCGTGGAGTGCTTGGGAGAGGAGAGAGGGATGAGGAGGTGATGGTGATGACGAGGAGATGAATGCGAGGGTGGCGGCGGCGGTGAGGTTGCAAGAGTGGATTAGGGTTCGGGTGTTGGTTTCTTGTGGAGGCGGGAGGTGAAAAGAAATAAGTGAGGAAGAGAGAGAGGTGTGTAAATGATTAGGTTATATAAGAATATATATATAGGGGATGAGAGAGAGAGATAGAGTGAAGAGAGAGAGGAGAGTGATATGTGTTGGGTTACGCAAGCGCCCCGGCCATCAATCCATGGCCAAATGCGGAACAAAATTTTTCAAAAACCGGCGCTAACGGAACCATAGTCTACGGATCGACCCATAAGCCCTAGATAACAAAAAACAAGCATAGAGTTAGCGTGATTATACCGAATTGATCTATATCCTTCGGTCTTCAACCTTCTTCCCTAGCTCCTTGCGGCTTCCTTGATCAAGCTTGATCTCCGGTCTCCCCCATCGAAGATGATCCACCCGAGAGTCTATGAATCGAGCTCCAACCTCAAATCCGATGCAACTCGAGTATCTAGTTTGCTACATTAGATAGCCAAGGTGAAGTAGAGAGTGTGTAGAATTAGTTTGTCTCAGTACACCTTAGGCTTCTCAACACATGAGACAATTAGTGTGGAGGTAGAAGAATATGCCATGAGAGGAGAGTGTGAGGCAAAGAAAATCAAAGTGAGAAAAAATGGCTAAGTATTTTGTGAGTTATTTGTTGTGAGCATAATATCAACCATGCTAGCAACTAAAGAAAGCAACTCAAGAATAAATATCTCATACTCTCACAACAAATATCTCACAATACAAACAAAACCTCAAGCATGCCACCATGAGTCACTACGTGACTCACCACCATGAGTCATCAAGTGAGCATGCTTGAAGTTTAATGCCAAAACAATAATTCACCCTCTCCACCTCATTAAACATTTATATCTAATTGTTTAATACAAAAAGAAATGGCAACTTCTAGAAGCAATCTTGTAAAGAATTACAAGAATACCCCTCATCCGTATATACATACCGGCATCCGTATTCCGACAGAATACGAATACAACGAGATGAAAATAATCCAACAATATAAGATTAGTATCCTGCTTAAACCAAAGCCTATAAGTATTATCCGTACGAATCATGATCCGTGCACAAGTGCACGTATATGATCGAATCCTGCCGTAAAACCATACGGCCTCTATATCGTTTTGCCCGAAGCAGGAAACCCCTCTGGGTGGGACTCTAAAGACTCGTCAATACGCTGGCAGTGGGTTTAACCACAAGCGTGTCAGCGGCACTAGCTGTACGTAACGGCTTCCCAGGTATTAAGAGAAAGGGAGGCCGACAAGCAAACTCATCCTGAAACCCCTACTGAGCCTGACAGTGACAATATTCGTACAGTCCGATCCGTTCGTCTATGAGTATCGCATATCGAGTCTAGGGATGGATAAAGTCAGAACCCTAATAACGCAACATTTAGTATCGCTATGAAGCCCATCACCACCTGAAAGACTACCGATCCTAGATCAGTAATTCTTGGCTACCTTGGCCAAGGATTTCTGGTGATGGCTACCCGTGCACAACACGACATCAACCTCCAATGCCGGGGGAGACGAAACCCCTGACGATCCGCTCACTGCCTCTATATGTCTCGGGACTGTACTCAACTAAAACCTGTTTGCATGAATCCTTTGAGCCGTAGTAGGGTAGTAATCAAAGCACAGTGGGAACTCACACGAGACAAATGACAATCCCAGGTCGATAGACTAACCTGTACACATGTCACCTGGAAAATGCTATCTGACAATAAGTATAATACCAACTAGCATGTTCTCGGCAAGTCCGTCTGGTGTACTCATAACCTAATAAGCACCTGTATACATCTTAGGTGAACAAACTGACACCAATGGCTTATGAGACCGGCCACCGCCCCTCGTCGGGGTCTCGATCAGTATACACTAGTCTACTCTAGAGTATCGATGCCCGGTCTAGAAACTCCCACGGCTAGAGACATTTAAGGATGTGCTTATAGATCCCTAGCTCCTACGTATATGATCGCCATCATACTGCTGGTAGTCAAGAAAGAATCTTATGTGCTCTATCAACATGTAATAGTGATCTGTAATGTCACCTAAAGCATGTACATGGTGATAAAGATAAACCAGATAGTATACTATCATCTCAAGTAAGACTGTTCTACCGGTATACGTTTTCCCTCAATCATCATAATCACCTGCCTGCGACTATGATAATTGCCTTGAGGGCACTATAGCCAACAATCTCCCACTTGCACTTAAGATTAATTATTGTGGCGTTGCATACTCATAGCCCGTGTGATACCAAACAACCAACTTCTCTACTAATCATTTTCACAAATCTCGTTTATGAAACTATTGCCTTCGAGAAATAGCCTCAGTGAGTGGATCCGCTCCAGTGTTTCTTTTTGTATCTCTCAATATCTCAACTTTGCGGAGAAAACTATCTCCCAAAATGAGCAATACATGTCTTAGAATATGTCTGGATATCTGATGGGACCCAGTTCTCAAATGAACTCCAAATCCAGCAAACTTCTTAGACTGTATCGTCCACTGAATTTAATCAGTATTCCGGGCCATGCCTTCTTCAGTATCCTCTTGGACCACCTGTCCAAACTACTGCCCTTCAAAAGAGGAAAAACTATAACTCTGACAGTCGCTCTGTCATCCAGGTCACCTTGGAAGCCTGGAATGATAACCGTGTCCCGAAGGAGGTTGCCATTATCAAATCCCTTGAACATCCACTTATGTTCATAAATTGCTTCCCAACATTTCTCCAGGATTGGATTAATATATAAACTTATTGCAGCTATTGCAAAAACAATATCTGGTGTGGCACTTGACATCTCATGATTGACTCAATTGCTAAGCAAGTGATATGCCAATTATGCAAATCCCTCTCCCCTTTAATCTATAAGACATCCTTTGGAGAGGGTGACTCCATCACCTACAGGTACACCACCATGCTAGGAGTCGTCCATTCTAAAACACCTTTAGAATAGAGTCAAAGTACCCAAATTGGGAAACTTCCTAAATCTAGATCTAAAACCATAGGTCTAGTAACCAAAATACCTGATATTATATCCATATCCTATGTGGAGAAAAAATTGGGTGACAACCACAGTATAACCGATCGTAGTATAGGAATTTCACTTCCTATAAAGTGCATGTCATCCAAATACCAGGACATCACACCCTGCTACCTTCTTATCAGATCCATCTCCTATTCTGATGAAGTCAAAGCCTATAATTGTCACATAAAAATAGATGATCTATCTCCACTATACCTGCTTTAGTCTATAAATAGACACAAGCTACTTGTCCACTATACTTCCGCTGCTCCCACTGACTACAACAATCCTCTGGCAGAGTCATATACACGTGCACTTCTAAAACTAGTTTAGAACGAGCTATACTTATCCTCCTGCCGGGTCTCATAGTCTAGAACAGTAGTAATGGCAAGTCTGGGTAAACAAGAACCTCCATGTCACCGTCCTTGAGGATACCGAAGTACCTCTCGGGTGTCTGAGGTTACCTACCATATTTGCAGAGTGGCTAATGGAATGTTAAATCCAATTGAATCTTTAAGTTCCATTAAATATTCAGTAATCGTTTGTGCTTTTGGAATCACTTCCAGCTCTACCATACTCCCACTGATGTTTTCTGAAAAGAATCAATTTTACTAAAACTGGTGGCGAGTCAAGAACAATATCACTATTGATCTTGCAGATGGTAGAAAGTAACCCTCGTCATAGCCCGGGATAACCTACAAACAACCATTACTGAAACGTGCCTTGAGTTTATCTGGAGTCTGGTTTCAAGCATAAGCCGGACAACTCCATATACCTCAACATCGTCAAGATATGATCCATTCTATATAAAATATAGAAACATAAGCACTGATTTGATTGTAACCAGATTCAAATCATAGAGCTGTTTCGAGTGCATGTCAACCAACTGGAAGGAGGCCAATCAGCGTTACTCAACCAGGACTGCATCCAAATATGAGTAATCTGAAAGAGAAGCAAATTCTCAAAACCATTACTATCAACGGAATACCATACATAAGTATCTACATCTTAGATCACCTTGAAGAATCCTGATATTTGCCGCAAATAGTTCTCCACTTTACTCTTATACCTATAACTTCTCAAAACTTAGACCTTATATTTCATCAAAATACTTGTCCAAAAATTGGAGAAATCACAAGTAAACATAATATAGTACAAGCACCAACCCCTTTGTCCTAATGGACACTGGACAACATACAATACTCTGTATAAGTCCCCTGAGTTTAATAACTCATATCATGTGTATCGTAGGCTGAAAACTGTACTATGGTTAAGAAAAATTACACCACTGTTGAATGCTCCTTACCTAACCATCAACTGATATAGGTAAATGTCATAGACATAATTTCAAAAGGTTATATCTCACTTTATAAAATAAACGTACAGATATATCAGTTTGAAACTGGTGCATAAGTACGGATATTCAAAACCAAACATTTGCCGTCAGGCAAAAACCCAGGTGATTTCCTCAAATATCACTAATTACAACGAATTCCGATATAATGAGAATATAATCACCTAATTCCTAATATATTACTCCCACTCATCATCTGTAATATAATATAGAGGTGAGAATCAAATCTGGTAAATACATACCCAGGAGTAAGGATCTAATTGGGAAATCAGTTTCCATTAACAACGCACAGTGAAACTGAAACATGAAAATGTTTCGAAGAGGTATGTTGGTATTCTTAGTAATGCTTCTTTCACTATCCAGATTCATGACTGTAACTGTATATTTCCTTGCCATCTCTCCAATTCCTTTATTTGTCTTTACTCATTACCTTCTGTACACCACACTTAGGCTAATTGATTTTCTTCCTTCCCTACCTGTCGACACCAGTCTATGGTTTGGAAGAAGACTATATAATAAGCGTAATAGGTGTACCCTCCTAAATACTAGGATCCCTCGCAACCTGAGAGAAGGTAATGATAAAAGACAACCTGAATTATCCTATTCAATTTCTCCTGACCTGGAGAAATGCAAAGGTGAAGTAGAGTGGCGATGATATACGCGGCTTTGTCGTGAATGATAGCAGTCACAATTTACTTTGCCCTCTTTCTAATCCCTTTATTTGTCTTTACTTATTACCTTCTTTACACCACACTTACGCTAATTAGTTTTCTTCCTTCCCTACCATTCATCACATGCCTATGGTTTGAATGAAGACTATCCAATAAGCGTAATAGGTGTACTCTCCTAATACTAGGAGCCCTCGCAATCTGAGAGAAGGTAAAAAAGAAAAGACAACCGAATAATCCTATTCAATTTCTCCAGAACTGGAAACCATTCTCGAATCTGAAATAAGTTCCTTCGAGTTCGTATGTAACTATACGATGGTCATATCCAATAAAAGGGGATTTTCGTAGTAATACGGAATGTTCCGGAGAAATGAAAAGGGTAAAAGTAGGAGTGGCAATGATATATGCGACTATGAAAATCCAAAAGCCAAAGTGTTTTAAGAAAGTTCGGTTAACTTGGTCCATGAGTTTTAGTCTAGGGTCGGGTCATGGTCGCTGCCAGAGAGAGAGAGAGAGAGAGAGAAGAAACACTCAGCGTGCACTCTAACCTAGATCAGAATGGTTAATCACTTTATCTAATCAGGGTGTCTCCAACTATTTCCTCAAATTCTCCTCTAAACCCAAAAGAAGAATTAGTCGGGATCATCTAAAATCACCCGAGGAGTAAACTAACTCATCAGTGGGAATCGGGATCCAACTATCATCGCATGATAACTTGATAGAATCCACTCAAGTCACCACACTCCAGAAGGTATGTGCATACCTGGAAAGTTTCCTGTATGTTTGAAACTCCCGATGTGATTTTTACCCCTAGGACCTAAGTGACCTTGATGAATAATTAACAAATCAAAAGGTCCTAGTCAAGTTCAACCCGTCATTATCTTGATTGCGTTACACCCACCCACACGACCCTTGACGAATAATCAACAAAGTCGTACGACCGTCCTAACCAATCCACATGTCTATACGACAGAAAAGCATTACAGAGCTACCGCACACTACGCCTCGGTGAATAGCAACGACAAACGTAGCTCGAATACTAAGCAATACTAATCTGAAATGACGGAGGGCTATGGCTGGCTTTTGGAGAAAAACTTTTAACGTAATGAACTTGATATCGTTGAAGGAACTGAGTGGTTTTTACAAATGTATAGTGGCGAAAACTTTTGCTAAAGAGCTCACTCCCGGTGAAGGGATCTTGGCTCTTTCCCCGTCGAATGAGGTGCAGGATATTCCAAACTGAATACCACAATGCAAAGCAAAAATAATCGACTACGGTGAAGTTATTACGTTGATGCAAACTTTTGCTGAAGGGGTTACGCCCGATGAAGGGATCTCGGCCCTTGCCTCATGGAATGAGGTGCTGGATATTCATAACTGAATACAACTGTGCAAAACAAAAGCAAACGTCTGTAATGTCAGTTTTCAAAAAACTTGGTTCCAACAACATCAGATAAGTTTTTTTACCTTTGCATTGATCAGAATCAACACAGTTTCATCAATTAATCATACCAGAAAAGAACAAAAATATGATTTATGTATATGTCACCCGCATTCGCCACTGGGCCCCGTCATCACCCGTTAGGTTACTTAACTAACGACAGAGTAGGGGCTGGACTAGCACGGGTGTAAAACATATACAACATCTTCTAATATATATATATAAATATATATAACAATCATCCCAGGCATGATATATAGCAACATCACAGAATCTCAGCCAAGCAACATAGTGTGGTGGTTAATCCTGGAACCTCGGGTTTCATTTGGGCCGCAAATGAGACCCGACGTTCCCCTTTCGTGTGGATAACCTGTGCAATGAAAACCTAGACCCCTACGAGCGCTGCTAGTTACCCGCCAATCCCAGAAGCGAGGCAACCCCAATCAACAATGTGAATGGGCGACCCAGCACTTCACGGAATCCGGTAACTTGAGCACTCCTCCGTGGGTCAACCTATACCCCTACGAGTGCGGCGAATAGCCCGCCAATTCTAGAGTGAGGCCCCCTTCGTCTCAATGCCATGAGATGTGGGTTTGTTGCCCATTAGAACCCGGCTAACTGTGCACTCTACCGTGGGGTAATCCTAGTACAGAAAAGAAAAGAATATGTATAACAGTGACATCGACCTCAACCCAGTCGGGCCCCAAAAAAAATAATATACAAACTGGAAGAAACGACAATCCATATGTCGGACGCTCACCCCGCAATATAAAATATACATATGAAACTAAATTGTACTACCATTGCACCCAAGCTATCCACCACGATGATCCAACCACAACCACAGCATAACACAGAACATCAATGTGAATGTCACATTCGCAAACCCGTCTAAAAGAGCATATAGCAATTAGACAAGTTGTACCACTCTAATGACATTCATGGTCGCAGATAGTAATGTATGTACTGAAAACTACGACATTAGAATTCCGCACACAATTAGAAAACTAAACCAATTTCCAAAACCATGAAAAAAATAGTGAGCTAAAGTTAAAAAAAAACGACCGTTTTAAGCCAATTCGGAAGTCCGAATCAAAATGAAATGCGCCCGAGCCTTCGTGGGGAGTTAGAGAACAAAATTAAATTCGAGTCGGGGGGCCTAGAGGTGATACCCCACCCTCGAGGCCACCACGAGGTGGCCAGGGGGTGGACAGACCCGAAACTGCCTAAGGTGGGGCAGTTTCGGGTCCCCACTGCCAAGACCGCCTTGTGGTGGTTTTGGGGAGTGAGCCCAGCCGTTCGTTCCCTTCCCCTCCGAGGGTTTTCCAGGGTGCCCATTTGCCACCCCGCGGCTTCTCAGTTCAAACCGTGAGCCCGCGGGGTGTGCAAACTTCTCAAACTTTTAGTTTTTGAACCTGTTTTTGTTGGCAGTTTTTGCACGACAAAAAAGAAGGATTTCTAATGTCGCAATGAGTTAACTAAGGCTTATGGAGTGGCTCTGATACCATGTTGGGTTATGCAAGCGCCCCGGCCATCAATCCGTGGCCAAATGCGGAACAAAATTTTTCAAAAACCGTCGCTAACGGAACTCTAGTCTATGGATCGACCCATAAGTCCTAGATAACAAAAAAACATTCATATGGTTAAAGTGATTATACCGAATTGATCTATGTCCTTCGGTCTTCAACCTTCTTCCCTATCTCCTTGCGGCTTCCTTGATCAAGTTTGATCTCTGGTGTCCCCCCATCGAAGATGATCCACCCGAGAGTCAATGAATCGAGCTCCAACCTCAAATCCGAGGCAACTCGAGTATCTAGTTCGCTACATTAGATAGCCAAGGTGAAGTAGAGAGTGTGTAGGATTGGTTTGTCTTAATATACCCTAGGTTTCTTGACACATGAGACAATTAGGATGGAGGTAGAAGAAGATGCCATGAGAGGAGGGTATGAGGCAAAGAAAATCCAAGTGAGAAAAAATGGCCAAGTCTGTTGTGAGTTATTTGTTGTGAGCATAATATCAACCATGCTAGCAACTAAAGAAAGCAACTCATGAATAAATATCTCATACTTTCACAATAAATATCTCATAATACAAATAAAACCTCAAGCATGCCACCATGAGTCACTACATGACTCATCACTATGAGTCATCAAGTGAGCAAGCTTGAAGTTTAATGCCAAAACAATAATCCACCCTCTCCGCCTCAATAAACATTTATACCTAATTGTTTAATAAAAAAAGAAATGGCAACTTCTAGAAGCAATCTTGTAAATAATGACAAGAATACCCCTTATCCGTATATACATACTCGCATCCGTATTCCGACAGAATACGAATACAATGAGACGAAAATAATCCAACAATATAATACTAGGATCCGGCATAAACCAAAGCCTACAAGTATTATCCATCTGAATCATGATCCGTGTACAAGTGCACGTATATGATCGAACCCTGCCGTAAAACCATACGACCTCTACATCGTTTCTCCCGAAGCAGGGAAACCCTCTGTGTGGGACTCTAAAGACTCGTCAATACGCTGGCAGTGGGTTTAACGACAAGTACGTCAGTGGCACTAATTATAAGTAACGGCTACCTAGATATTGAGTGAAAGGGAGACCGACGAGCAAACTCATCCTGAAACCCCTACTGAGCCTGACAGTGACAATATCCTTAGAGTCTAGTCCGTTCGTCTATGAGTATCGCATATCGAGTCTAGGGGGTGGATAAAGTCAAACCCCTAATAACGCAACATTTAGTGTCGGTATGAAGCCCATCACCACCTGAGAAACTATCGATCATAGATCAGTAATTCTCGACTACTTTGGCCAAGGATTTCTGGTGATGGCCACCCGTGCACAACGCAACATCAACCCCCAATACCGAGGGAGACGAAACCCCTGACGATCCGCTCACTGCCTCCATGTGGCTCGGGACTGTACCCAACCAAAACATGTTTGCACGACTCTATTGAGCCGTGGTATGGTAGTAATCAAAGCACAGTGGGAACTCACATGAGACAAATGACTATCTTAGGTCGATAGACTAACCTGTACACATGTTACCTGGAAACTGCTATCTGACAATAAGTATAATACCAACTAGAATGTTCCCGGCGAGTCTGTCATGTGTACTCATCACCCAATGAGCACCTTTATACATCTTAGGTGAACAAACTGACACCAATGGCTTGTGAGACCGGCCACCGCCCCTCGTCGGGGTCTCGATCAGTATACACTAGTCTACTCTAGAGTATCGATGCCCAGTCTCGAAACTCCCACGACTAGGAACATTAAAGGTTATGCTTATAGACCCCCAGCTCCCACGTATATGATCGCCATCATACTGCTGGTAGTCAAGCAAGAATCCTATGGGCTCTATCAATATGTAATAGTGATCTGTAATGTCACCTAAAGCATGTATATGATGATAAAGACAAACCAGATAGCATACTATCATCTCGAGTAAGACTGTTCTACCGGTATACGTTCTTCTTCAATCATCATAATCACCTACCTGCGACTATGACAATTGCCTTGAAGGCACTATAGCCAACAATATGAATAGGTTTTGAAATATTAATATATAAATATAAATATAAATATATAAGTAGGGAGAGAAAGAGACAATGGGATTATATTAGTTAGGATGATATATATTAGTTAGAAAAAATATATTTAATATATATTTTCGTATATATAAGCTGAAGTTTTTAGTTTAGGTTTAAAATATATTATAATATATATTTTCTAGGATATTATAGTTAATACAAATATACTCCAAAAAATACCCGAATCCTGTCAAAAAATCTAGTTTGAAAATACGGATAATATACGTATCAACCAAAACCATAATGCGACATCCGGTTAAATAAAATTTATACCCCTAAGAACGGATACACATAAAAACACATAGCGATCCAAACGAGTCAGTTTCATTAAACGGAACAAGAACACGATGTCACGATGCAACCATAGGGTATGAGATATGATGCAGGCCATGCTAGGTATTAAAGATATATTATCAGATTATAATTTGTATTATTTAAAATATATGCAGATACTAAAAACATGGTACATGTAAATAGATCCTAGGTATGCACGGATCATCTGTACTAGTAAGGATATGTCGTAATCTAGAACCAAGACGGGTTTCAAGCATACGGGTCAGGTCGGATACAAACCATAGATACCAAAGCACTATCCGTACCCAAAATAAACAATAATCGAAAAACAGCCACAAGATTAGGAAATACACAAATAAATTATGGTATAAATGAACTAGGGTATTGCATTTATTGCTTAACAATTATTCCTTTGGCATTAGGGGACGACCTCTTTATGCTTAGGCTTGACTTGGGCATGGGCCCACTTTCTTGGACTTGGATTCGGGCTTGAGCCCACTTGACTTGGATTCAGGCTTGGGCCCGGGCCCTTTTTTGGGCCTTGACTTTGACTGTGGGGTGTAATTCTTGAGCCCAACAAAGTGCCCCTCATCAATGAATGCACACTGTGTATATGGGACGTGTGAATGAAATTGATGGATCTTCTTTCATGATGAGTCTGATTTTCAGGGTATTTTACTTGGTTCCTTTTTACGACATGAAGGTCGATGCTCCCTTTTTAGCGACATAGAGATCGAAGCTTGACTTGGCTCCTTTTTGCGACATGAAGGTCGATGCTTGACTTGGCTTCTTTTTACGACATGAAGGTCGATGCTTGACTTGGCTTCTTTTTACGACATGAAGGTCGATGCTCCCTTTCTGTGACGTAGCAGTCGATGGTTGAATTTGCTCTATTTTAGGACATGGCGGTCGATACTTGGATTTGCTCCTTTTTCGACATGGCGTTCGATCTTGGTTTTGCTCTGTTTTGCGACATAGTGGTCGATATTTGTTTTTCCTCCTTTTTGCGACATGGCGGTCGATGCTTGTTTTTGGTCCTTTTTGCGACATGGCGGTCGATGCTTGTTTTTGGTCCTTTTTGCGACATGGCGGTCGATATTTGGATTTTGCTCCTTTTTGCGACATGGCGGTCGATATTTGTTTTTGTTCCTTTTTGTGACATGGCGGTCGATTGTTGGATTTTGTTTCTTTTTGCGACATGGCGGTCGATATTTGTTTTTGCTCCTTTTTGCAACATGGCGGTCGATACTTAGATTTTGCTCCTTTTTGCGACATGGCGGTCGATATTTATTTTTGCTCTTTTTTGCTACATGGTGGTCGATACTTGGATTTCGCTCCTTTTTGCGACATGGAGGTCGATATTTTTTTTCACCTGCCATCGAAAGATTTAGGAATTTTAGTTTTAGTCTGGTATCAGTGTCACTACACTAGAACAACGCCTGGAAAGACTCATCATTTGCCTTTGGACAACTTGGGATTTGGATATTGGGTCGGCATCAACACCGCTAACACTGGAAAGTAGAGCCAAGAGCGACTCATCATTTTCCGTTGCCCTTCAAGGAGTGATGGCTTATGAGACAGGTTTAAGTCCCTGTCTCCTAAGGCTTTTTAATTTTATGAAGCGTAATGGTATCATAAAAGCATTTTCTTCCTAAGAGTCAAGAGGATCTCATAGGTATAGACTCTCTTTAGGAACCGTGAGGACTCCTAAGTGTGTTTCCTGTTTGTGAGTCATAAGGATCTCACGTGGAGTTATTCTCCTCATAAGGTTGAGAGGACTTTGCGAGTGTATTCTTGTCTCTTTTCACGAGTCTACGCCATTTCGGGTTTTTCAAAAGCTCGTTGGCAGTCCTGCTATTTTTACTCATGGAGCTCCTTCAGGTTTTCATCCATGCTCGTTTTTGCTTATGGACATAATGGTTTTTTAAGCCTTGTCGGTAGAGCTTCATTGCTGGTGGGAGTTCCGATGTAGCCTTGCTGGTAGGACTTGAGAGAGATAGGGGTCGTTTATGCCCGTGAATTGTATATGGTTTTACAGAATGTATGAGCCAAACCGTAGAGTTGTTGATTGCAGTTTCGGGACTTTAGGATGTTTTAGCTTGTTTGTGCCCATGGATCGTATACAGTTTTACGAGATGTATGATCCAGACCGTAGAGCAGGTGTGCTCAATTCGCCTGCGACTTTGAGCACTCATGCATAGTATTTCTTAAGATATCGGCCATTTATGGGTGGAATGGGCCTTTCTCCCTCGGCACTTATTAGTTGGTAGGATCCTCTATCAAACACTTTCTCGATGACGTATGGCCCTTCCCAATTTGGCTCGAATTTCACTTGGAATGTCGGTTAGGAATGATCGGTTTTTTTAGGATCAATACCAACTCGCCCTTCTTGAAAGCACGGAGACGGGTCATCTTATCATAGGCCAGCGGCATTTGGGCTCGGTACATCTCCAGATTTTTCTGTACTGTGAGTCTCTTCTCTTCGACCGTATTGAGCTCTTTGAGCCGAAGGAGAGCATTTTTCTCTTCCGTCAAATTGTGCAGGATAGCCATCCTTAGGCTTAGAACTTCAACTTCGATAGGAAGGATTGCCTCCACTCCGAAGAGCAGCAAGTATGGAGTGGACTGCATCGGAGTGTGGTGTGTGGTATAATATGCCTATAATGCCTCATGGAGCTTCAGATCCCAGTCTCGTTTATTGGCTGAGGCATTTTTCCTCAGGAGCTTGCACAGGATTTTGTTCAATGTTTCGGCTAACCCATTGACTCTTGGATTATAAATGGAAGAATATTTCCAGTCTATCTTATGTTGAGTAGCGAAGCTTAAGACTTTAAAGCACTTGAAAGAAGGCCCATTGTCAGATATGATTCTTCTCGGCGTAGCAAAGCGGTATAGAATGTTATATTGGAAGAATTTCAAAATGTCTTCTTTCTTGACTTCTTTTAGCGGGATAGCTTCAGCCCATCTGGAGAAGTAGTCCATTGCGGCTAATATGAACCGGTAGCCTTTGGATGACAGTGGATCAATCGAGCCAATTATGACCCAAATTTCGAAGGGCCAAGGCGCTAGGGTATGGTGCAGCAGGTTGGGATGCTTGTAAATGAAGTCACCATGAATTTGGCAGAGATGATATTTTTTTGCATGCTCTTCGCAATCCCTTATCATGGTAGGCCGGTAATGTCCGAGCCGTTTGATTTGAAGCCGCATTTTAGGGCCGAATTGGTGAGCTCCGCAGACGCCCGAGTGAATTTCTTTCATGATTTCTCAGGATTCGGCTGAGGATAGACACCTGAGCCAAAGTTGGTCATATGACCTACGGTATAGAGTGTTATTCACGAACACATATCGGAGAGCTCTCTTCCTTAACTGAACTCTCGTAGATTTTTCTTCAGGCATTTTATCATATCGGAATACTCTACGAAAGGTTCTCTCTAGTCGGGCTCATCCCTGATAACCAGAGCTTCTTCAGCAGGACCGTTCTCTTATTCTACGATTTCTTCTTCTCGTAAAGAGACTGAAGGCAGGATCTGCCGGCTCCTGGCTTGATCAAAATTTCATCCATGTCTGGATCAGCCAGCTCCTTGGCCAGGAGGGCAAGTACGTCGACTTTTCCGTTCGGTGCCTTAGGAACTCTCATCAGTTCACTGTGGGTGAAATGCTTCATGATCTCTACCACTCGGCCTCTATATCGATCTAACTTGAGCTTATATATCTTGTATTCGCCGCTTACTTGGTTGACGACTAGCTGGGAATCGCCGTAGACACACAGCTGAGAGATCTGCATTTCTATGGCGAGCTCCAGGCCAACTATCAGAGCTTCATACTTAGCCTCGTTATTTTTGTGAGGATCAATAAGAGAAAAAGAACGTCGTAAGGTTCTTCCTGATGGCGTGATGAACACCAATCATACCCCTTCTTTTATCTGCAGGATGCTTGATTTGCTGGAGGTCCTTATTGACGAGGCTCCATCGAAGTAGAGATCCCAGCATAGCTCGTTATCTTCAAGGTGCAGCACTTGATCGTCGGGTAACTCACAATTTAGCAGTGACCCTTCGGATATGGGATGAGTAGCGAGAAAGTCGGCAAGGGCTTGCCCTTTTACTGCATTTTGAGGAGTATAGACTGTGTCAAGCTCAAGCAGCATGACAACCTATCTGGCTATTCTACCAATTAGACCCGCCTTGGTTATCAAATATTTCAGCGGGTTGATCTTGGAGATCAACATAACCCAGTGAGCGAGCATATAATGTCTCAACTTCTGTACGGCAAATACAAGGCTAAACATTGCTTTTCAATCGGGGAGTATTTATGCTCTGCCCCAACTAATGTTCGGCTGAGGTAGTAGGGGCATTTTCTTTTCCCTTCTCGTTGTTTTGGGCGAGGAGGGCACCGAGTGATTCATCCGGTGCGGCAGTGTAGAGGATCAGCAATTTATTTGAAATGGGGGCAGCGAGCACTGGAGGGTGCAACAGGTATTGTTTGGTGCTTTCGAATGCTTCTTGACATTCGACGTCAAAGACAAAAAGAGCTCCCTTCGTCATGAGCTTTGAAAAAGGTCAACATCTCCCTGATAGGTTTAAGATGAACTTTCTTATGTATGCGAGCCTGCCTTGGAAGGATCTTATCTGCGTCAGATTCTTTGGAGGAGGCATCTCCATGATTTCCTTTATCTTCGATGGGTCGATCCCGATCCATCGGTGCCGGACTATGAAGTACCAGAATTTTCCCGATGATACGCCAAATGTTCACTTTAGAGGATTCATCTTCAGATTATACTCCCTCATTCTGGGGAAGACGGTTCGGAGATGTTGGATGTGATTAGCTTTGGCTTTAGTCTTGACGACCAAGTCATCGACAAAGCATTCAACGACTTTGTGGATTAGGTCATCAAAGATCTTTGTCATCGCTCTTTGATATGTGATGCCGCGTTCTTCAGTCTGAACGGCAACACCTTATAGCAGTATATCCCGATCGAGGTTCGAAATGCTATGTACTTTTCATCCTCGGGCGATATTTTTATCTGATTGTATCCCGATGAACTATCCATGAAGGTAAACAACTCGTAATTTGAGGTATTGTCGACCATCATCTCCATGACTGGGAGCGGGAAATTGTCTTTAGGGCATGCTTTATTAAGGTCCCTGAAATTGACACAAATCTGGATCTGCCCATTTTTCTTCTTTACTGAGACGATGCATGCGATCCAGTGCACATATTTCTCTTCTCTGATGAAGCCAACATCGATGAGTTTCTTAGTTTCCTCAATGATATTTTCTTCGAAATCCCTTCTCATTTTTCGATGAGCTTGTTTGACTGGTTTGGCATCAGGAGAAATAGCCAGTTTATGCACAGCCACCTCAGGGGAGAGGCCAGGCATTTCTTTGTATGTCCATGCGAAACAATCGATGAACTCGCGCAACAGGGCGATTATCTGCTCTTTCATTTCCTCTGATAGGAGTAAGCTGATTTGGGTTGGCCTTGAATTATCAGGCATCCCCAAAACAATCTCGGTTAGCTCATCGAATGTTGCATGTCTGCCATCTTCGACCTCTTGAGGGGCTTCTTCTGGCTCGGCTAGCTCGTCATCATCATTCGAATCTCCGTTGGCTTCACCAACATGGATCATGTAGCATGATTTGGCATAGGGTTGCATAAAACTTAAGCCCCGTCTATCTGGGACTCGTCCATCGATGAGCGATCGAACCTAAGGCGGATTCCATAGCCTTTCATAAAACTTTGCTTTGGAGTCTATTTGGTATTACCGACACCCGCACCTTTTAAAATATTCCCGCATCTCGGTCGCATAATATCTAGGATTTAAGACCACTCTTATGCCTCTCTCATCAGGAAGGCACGTTGCAGACAAATCGTCCGGGTGCACGATAGGGTTCGACCCATAAAACAGGATGCCCTTCTGTCCACTATTTCTTCCGGGAACGTAGAAGGTTGCCAGCTGGTCTACGGTGGAGACTGACAATACATCAAGCACTTCGCACATATGTTCCTGAACCCTTGTGATGGCTAGGGACCCTTCTGTGACTTCGAAGGTTTCTCTTAGCTTTGCCTTTTGTATAAGAATCCGGTATCGCTGCAGAGATGGGGGCGAACTTTGCTGCCGGATGGGCCCTTAATATCAGACTCGTCAGTATCACTACCGAAATGAGGGCTAGTTTTACTGGAGGATGGACTTCCAGCGTCAGAATCATCAGTGTCACTGCCGAAACGCGAGCGCACTTGGGGATTTTTTCTTTCGGAGGTGACGACCGACTCATATTGGCTTTTGAGACTCTGGCCTTTCTTTTTTGTAGTCAACCACAGCTCAGGTTTGCATTTGAGATTCTGGGCACTCTTGTCTTTAGTTGATTGCGGCCAAGATTTGCTTTTGAGACTCTGGGCCCTCTTTTCTTTAGTCGACTGTGGCTCGGCATTTTGGGGTATTATAAAGTACCGAGAATCTTCATTTCGGACTTCATGTACACCAAACGGCTGTATGTCTCCATCAATGCGTCTTTCTTTGCCATTTTTAGTATACTTCATGCATTGATGGAGTGTTAACAGAACGACGCCGTAATCATGGAGCCACGGTTGTCCTAGGAGAATCTTATAGGACGTGTCGGCATCGATCACGTATATCTTATCTTCAGTTTTCATTTCCTCAAACCTAATTGGTAAATCTATGGATCTCAGAACTTGCTGGCAATATTTATTGAAGCCTTGAATACAATCGTTTCCCTTGACAGGTGTCGGACGTCCATTGATAAACATTTTAAGGTCCGCAAGTTCATGATGTTCACTGAGCACCCTGGATCAATCAATATGCGATTAATCTGATCTCTGTCGGTATACCATATGTAAGTCGATGTCGCGCACCACACGCACTTGTGGGGAGGCGAAATTTACAAAAAATGATTTTCTTACTTCGTAACACCGACTTTAACTCCAGGATCTTAACAGAAATCTTAACTAGCTATTCTACTAGGAGGTTCTAACTATTATGATAGTATTATACCTCCTTGATTCTAGTCCTTCGGGTCTTCTTCTCCACCTCTCCTTGAGCTCCTCGAAGATCCGGATCACGCTTGATCGTCGGCCTCCTCGTGTCGAAGAAGATCCACCCGAGAGTCTATACTTCAAGCTCCAACCTCTAAACCGAAGTAACTAAGATACCTAGTTCGCTAAGCTAGGTAGCTTAGAAGATGTAGAGTATCTAATGGAGTATATAATCGCAATTGACCCTATGGTTCACAACTCATGTGAGGGATTAGGATCTTGAGGAAGAAGGAGAGAAAAATAGAGAGAGAAAGTAAAAATGCAAATGAGCAAGTGAGAAGGCAAATGAAGAATGGCTCCTACACTTATCTCACTCAAGCATGCAATATTTTCCAATTGAAAATATCAACCATGCTTGAATAGTGAGTCCAAACCAATAAAATAACACAAATGAGCCATGCTTCACCATGCCACAAATATCTAAAATTTCTACCTCATTAATCTATTTCTCAAAATAGAAAAATCCAAATAATGAGGTGTCCCCTTCCAGAAGCATATCTTGTGAAATTACAAGAATGCCCTCACCGTATATACATACCTGTATTCGTATTCCGAAAAATACGAATACAATGAGATAATAATAATCCAATAATATAATACTAGAATTCGGCTTAAACCAAAGCCCACTAGTATTATCCATCCGAACTACATCCGTGCAGCCAGTGCACGTATATGATAAAAATCCTGCCGTAAAACCATACGACCTCTACATCGTTTCGCCCGAAGCAGGGAACCCTCTGTGTGGGACTTTAAAGACCGGACAGTACGATGGCAGTGGGTTTAACTATAAGTCCGTCAGCGTTACTAGCTGCACATAATGGCTACTCAGGTATCTGTCGATAAGAAGGCCGATGAGCAAACTCATTCGAACTTCTACTGAGCCTATCTGTGACAATTTCCATACAGTCCGGTCTGTTCATCTAAGATACTCGCATATTGGGCCTAGGGGGATGGTAACTATCAGACCCCTAATAGCGCAATAAGTCATACCGGGGTAAAGCCCAATACACCCAGAGAAACTACTGGAGTACCTACCAGTAAATCTCGCTTGCCCTGGCCATGGACTTTGTGTAATGGCTTTCCGAACACAGCGCGATATCAACCCCCAATACCGGGAGAGACGAATCCTATCTAACCGCCACTGCCTCCCAGTGCTTCAGGACTGCACCCAACCACTACCTATTTGCACGACTCATTTAAGCCGTGGTAGAGTAGTGATTTAAGTACAGTGGGAACACACTCGATATGAATAGTGATGTCAAGTCAACGAACTAACCTGTAGCCACCCGAGAACTGCTACCTGACGATAGGTATAATACCAACCAGCAGTTCCCAATGAGTTCGTCCAGTGTAACTCATAACCCAATGAGCACCTGTATACTATCTCTGTTACGACATACCAATGGCTTTGGGACGGACCATCTCCCCCGTTGGGATGAGAAGCGTATACACTAGTCTACTCTGGAGTATCGATGCCCCGTCTCGATAACTTATAACTAGGGACCTATATAAGGATGTGCTTATAGACTATCCAGCCCCTACTAGTGTGACTGCCATAACAACGCTGGTAGTCAAGAAAAAATCCTAAGGGCTCTACCAATATCTATTAGCGATATGCTAAAAGAAACATATACACATATTGAGGTAGAATCAAACCAAGTAGCATACCACCATTTTGATCAAGACTGTTATTATATGTGTATATCCCAAGCTTCCAAAATATAATATACAGACCAGTACTATACAATACTGGCCTCTAGGGCATATCACTAACAATCTCCCACTTGCACTAAGGCCATGTATTGGCATATCACAAACCTATCATCTCGATTAGCCTCTCGAACTGTGTCTGAGGGATGGCCTTTGTGAGTGGATATGCAGTGATGTTCTCTGTCTCTACTCTCCGCACCTCGATCTCCCGGCGATCAACGATCTCCCTGATCAGGTGGTACGGCCTCAAGATATGTCTTGATTTCTGATGAGCTATAGCCCCATTTTTGTCATAATACAGAGGTATTGGATCAACAATGGATGCAATCACCTGAAGTTCTGTAATGAACTTCTTCATCCAGACTGCTTTTTCTGCGGCGTCACATGCAGCGATATACTCTGCTTCCATCGTCGAGTCAGCAAAGTGTCCTGCTTGGAACTCTTCCAACAGACCGCCCCTCTATTGAGTGTAAAGACATAACCCGACATAGACCTAGAGTCATCCTTGTCACTCTGGAAGCTGGAGCCAGCGAAGGCCTCGATCTGGAGGTCTTCAATGTCGTACACCAAGAACATCTCCTTAGTCCTTCTCAGGTACTTGAGAATGTTCTTAACTGCTGTCCAGTGCTTCTCCCCTGGGTTTGACTGATACCTGCTTACAATGCTCGGTGCGTAAACTACATCTGGTCTGGTACACAACATCGCATACATTATAGAGCCTACCGCAGAATCTTAGGGTATAATAGTCATGCGATCCCTTTCCAAATCAGTCTTGGGAGACATCTCTTTGGAGAGGGTGATTCCGTGATAACCCGGTAGATTAGCGCGCTTTGAATCTTCCATACTAAATCTTTTCAGTATAGTGTCGATGTACCTTGACTGTGAGAGTCCCAATATCCTTTTAGATCTATCACGATATATCTGGATCCCCAGAATGTAGGAGACATCACCCAGGTCCTTCATGGAGAACTTTTGTGACAAGAATCCTTTGACTGATTGTAGCATAGGAATGTCATTTTCTATCAGGAGAATGTCATCCACGTACAAGAAGAGGAATACCACAGTTCTAGCTATAATTTTACTATAAATGCATGGTTCATCTGGACTTTTGATAAAGTCGAATTCCTTGACCGTCTCATCAAAACATATGTTCCAACTACGCGATGTCTGCTTTAATCCATAAATGGATTTAAGCAACTTGCACACTTTTCCGCTGCCCCCACTCTCTATGAAAGCCTCTGGCTGATCCATATAAACCCACTCTTCTAAATTTCCATTTAGAAAAGCGGTTTTTACGTCCATCTGCCAAATTTCATAATCATGGAAGGCGGCAATGGCAAGAAGGATCCGAATGGATTTGAGCATAGCCACTGGAGAAAAGGTTTCATCATAGTCCAAACCAGGTCTTTGAAGAAAACCTTTTGCAACAAGTCTAGCTTTATAAGTTTCAACATGTCCATCTACACCAATCTTCTTTCTGAAGATCCATTTGCAGCCTACGGGTTTTACCCCTTCTGGAGTAATGTCCAAAATCCATACTTTGTTGGTGTACATGGACTCCATTTCGGTCCACATTGCATCCAGCCATTTTACCGAGTCTCTGCTCCTAATGGCTTGCTGGAAACTAGTTGGCTCATCATTGTCGATGATGCAATCCTCTCTATCCCCGTCTATAAGAAAATAGTAGTATCTCTCGGACGGATGAGACTTCCTACTAGTCCTGCGGAGTGGCGCGGGGATGTCCGGTTCTTTCAAAACTTCTGGTTCCACCATGCTTTCAGTAATAGCTTGTGGTTCTGAAATTTCTTCTAGTTCTATTGCGCTCCCGCTTATTTTTTTTCAAGAAATTGAGTTTCCAAAAAGTGGGCATGCCGAGAAACAAAGACTTTTTGTTCCTCCAAGTAATAGAAAAGATACCCCCTGGAGTTCTTTGGGTATCCCATAAACCTGACCCAATCAAATCTTGATTAAGGTGGATGTGGACGATATCACTTACAAATGTAAAATCATAACCTTCTTTAGATAGTAAAGATACAGAGATGATATTACATGCCAAACTAGGTACACACAAACAGTTACGCAAAATCAAAATCTGCCCACTTGTCAATCCTAGGTGATATTCCCCTACGGATACAGTATCCACGCTCATTCCTTTAGCAACCCTGAGAGTTATATCACCTGCCTTGATAACTCTACGGTTTCTCAGATCCTGTAATGAATTACAGATATGAGATCCTGATCCGGTATCTAGTATCCAGGATGTAGAGTTAATTGACAGACAGTTTTCAATCATAAACACACCTGAAGCCGAAACCACAACATGCTTCGAATCCTGGTTTCTGGCTTTCCAAGCCTTGCAGTCATTCTTCCAATGCCCTTTCCCGTGATAAAAAAAACATTCCTCCTTCCCTACTGTCAGCCCCGAAACTTTTGCCATGCTTTTTCCCTCTGCCTTACTGACACCGCCTTTCGACTTGGTGGAGGCCTTCTTCTTCTTCCCCTTGGCTTTTGCCTTGGATCTAGAAGAGAAAGATTCCCCAATAAGCAGAGCAGGTGTCTCCCTGGATTTCTGCAGGGTGCCCTCAGCACTCCACAACATGTTGAGTAGTTCTAGAAGTGAAACTTCCTTCCCTTCAATATAGAAATTCAAGATAAACTGGGCATAGGTAAAGGGGAGGGACTGTAGAATCAAGTCGGTATATAACTCGTTCTCCAACGTGGTCCCAAGGTCCGCGAGCTCTTCATTAAAGCTGATCATATTAAGGACATAGTTCCCTACAGATGACACGATAGCCCACCTCGCCTAAAACAATTTCTTCGAGATTTTATATCTTGCGATATGAGATTGCTCTCCATATAAATCCTTAATATGGAGGAAGATGGAAGCTAAGTCCATCTTCTCGTTCCGCCTCTGGTGTTCATTATCCATTAAGGCCAGCATGAGGCACTTGGCTCTCGCACAATCTATTTCCCATGTCTTACGGATCTCAATATCCGCGACGGTGGAATCTGGACCTGGGACGGCGGGGCTTTGGTAGTAAGAAGGTAGCCCAGCTTGTCATAGGTTATGGCCATCTGGACATTCCTTAGCCAATTTTTATAGTTTGGCCCAGTCGATTTATTATTATCTAGCAATAACTTAAACCCGGTCATTTTGGTCACTGCTGTCAGGAGAGAGAGAAGAAACACCCAGCATGATGCTATTGCAAATTTAGATTGGTTATTAATTTATCTAAACAGGATGGCTCCCATGTTCCTCAAATCCTCTTTCAAACCATAAAAGAAGAATTAGTCAGGATTAAGCTCACCCTATAATTCTTGCTTAACCTTTTGGACAAGCTAGTGTCGGTATTTCGAGGGTGGTTTTCCAACACTTTCGCGAAGTTCCTTAATTACATAATCTCTTTTCCCTGGAGGTGTAGCCCCGCTAACACCGTTCTAGGCACCTAGTTGGTTTTTAGCATTGATTGTTTAGTAAAAAAATCTCCTGAAAAGTAGCGGATACTCACGGTAGGATCGAGATCTAAATATCATCATGTGACAATCTTGAAGGAATCCTACTAAAATCATCACACTCTAGATGGTATGCAACACTAGAAAGTTTCATTTTCCTTTGAAAATCCCGATGTAGATTTTTGTCCCAGGCGCTTATGACCTTGACGAAGGCCAACATATCATAAGACGCAAGTCAAGTTATAACCGTCATTATCCAGGGTAATTTGAACCCATCCGTACAAACCTTTGACGAAGGCCAAAATAGCTGTATGACTGTCCCAAATTAACGCATCTATCTATGCTACAGATGAATACCCAGCAGCTATCAATCACCATGCCTTGGCGAAAGTCAAAATACATAGCTTGAATACTACTGAATACCCATATGAAATGACGGAGGGCTACGAATATTTTTGGCGAAACCGTGAACGTAATGAACTTGATATAGTCGAAGGAACCATGATAGCTTTTTAAAAGGCGTAGTTTAGGCTCCGCATTTAAAATTTGCTTTTTGAAGAAAACCGAGTGGTTTTGAAACAGTTCCAATGATTAAGCTTTGGTTTGTTTGTCCTTGCATTAATCAATTTTAATGCGGTCCCATCATTTAACCCTATCATTGCAGAAAAAGAAACGAAAATACAACGTACGTTTATGCCATCCGCATTCGCCATGGGGCCCCATCATGCACTGTTAGGTTACTTAACTAACGGTAGAGCGGGGGCTGGACTAGCGCGGGTGCAAAACATAAGCAATATTTATTATATATAATACATATAACCATTCGTCTAACGCAATAATAGGCATTCCAGATCACAGATGAATTTATTGGATATACTAGGAATTCCGTGTTTCGTTTTAGCGTAAAACGAAAGACGGATTCCACGGTCGCAATGAATAGTCAAACCCCACCCTAGACCCCTACGGATGCGGAAAACTACCCGCCAAATTTCCGAAGTGAAGCAACCTCCCTCGATAAAATGAGTAGGCCAATCGGCACTTCAAGAACCCGGTGAACCCGGTAGTTTGTGCACTCCACCTTGGGTCTATTCTAGATGCAAGAAAAAATAAATGAAATAATACAATAGTGGCTACAACCTCAACCCGGATGTGCCCCGCAAAAATAATATTACATCAATTACAAATTTACATGAATGAAAGAAAAGAAAACACTCTTCTCACATCCCCCGGCTATTCATCCACGACGATCCAATACTTCATATACACAAACCATCACAATACAGATATATGCAACCCCCACTAATCGATATATAGTGATTAACAGACGTTTAGCAACACATATATAATCAAAGAATCACATATTAGCTAACTTAGAATTTCGATCGATAAACTTTATCCGTGTCTACCCTATGCACAAACCAGTACACAAACAAATCTGGATATAAACCAAATATACCAAAAATCATAATTCCAAGAACTAAAACCACAGAAAAAATTGTGAGCAACTCGGCCACAACTCGGCGGCGGTTCCACCGCAAAGTTGATGAGTTACGTGCTCAAATTTTTTTCTAGGTCTTAGAAATACATGCATGTATTTTTAAGGTCACTGAAATAATTTTTTGAACAGTTTTAAAAAATCGACAGCAAGCATATCTCGGAAATTTAATTTCGGGTATTTATCCGTCGATTGAAGTTCTAATCACTTGCTAATAAGCTAGTTAAGGTTTAGTAAGCTCTGATACCACTGTAAGTCGATGTCACGCACCCCATACACTTGTGGGGAGGCGGAATTTACAAAAAAAGATTTTCTTACTTCGCAACACCGACTTTAATTCCAAGATCTTAACAGAAACCTTAACTGGCTATTCTACTAGGAGGTTCTAACTACTATGATAGTATTATACCTCATTGATTCTAGTCCTTTGAGTCTTCTTTTCCTCCTCTCCTTGAGCTTCTCGAAGATCCGGATCGCGCTTGATCATCGGCCTCCTCGTGTTGAAGATGATCCACCCAAGAGTCATACTTCAAGCTCCAACCTCTTAACCGAGGTAACTAAGGTACCTAGTTCGCTAAGCTAGGTAGCTTAGAAGATGTAGAGTATCTAATGGAGTATATAATCTCAATTGACCCTATGGTTCACAACTCATGTGAGCGATTAGAGGCTTGAGGAAGAAGGAGAAATGGAGAGAGAAAGTGAAAATGCAAATGAGCAAGTGAGAAGGCAAGTGAAGAATGGCTCATACACTCATCTTACTCAAGCATGCAATATTTTCCAATTGAAAATATCAACCATGCTTGAATAGTGAGTCCAAACAAATAAAATAACACAAATGAGCCATTCTTCACCATGCCACAAATATCTCCATTTTCCACCTCATTAATCTATTTCTCAAAATAGATAAATCCAAATAATGAGGTGTCCCCTTCTAAAAGCATGTCTTGTGAAATTACAAGAATGCTCACACCGTATATACATGCCCGTATTCGTATTCCGAAAAATATGAATACAATGAGATAATAATAATCCAATAATATAATACTAGAATCTGGTTTAAACCAAAGCCCACTAGTATTATCCGTCCGAAGTACATCCGTGTAGCCAGTGCACATATGTGATCGGAACCCTACCGTAAAACCATACGGCCTCTACATCATTTCTCCTGAAGCAGGAAAACCTTATGTGTGGGACTCTAAAGACTCTATAGTACGCTGGCAATGGGTTTAACCACAAGTCCGTCAGCGGTACTAACTACACGTAACGACTACCCAGGTATCTTTCGATAAGAAGGCCGATGAGCAAACTCATCCAAACTCCTACTGAGCCTATCTGTGATATTCTCCGTACAGTCCGGTTTGTTCGTCTAAGATGCTCACATATCGGGCTTAAGAGGATGGTAACCGTCAGACCCCTAATAGCACAATAAGTCGTGCCGAGGTAGAGCCCAATACATCCTGAGAAACTACTGGAGTACCTACCAGTAAATCTCGCTTGCCCTGACCAGAGACTTTTTGTAATGGCTTTCCGAACACAGCGCGATATCAACCCCCAATACCAGGAGAGAAAAATCCTATCTAACCACTACTGCCTCCCAGTACTTCGGGACTGCACCCAACCACTACCTGTTTGCACGACTCATTTAAACCGTGGTAGGGTAGTGATCTAAGTACAGTAGGAACACACTCGAGATGAATAGCGATGTCAAATCAATGGACTAACCTGTACTCATGCCACCCGGGAACTGCTGCGTGACGATAGGTATAATACCAACCAGCAGTTCCCAACGAGTCTATCTAGTGCAACTCATAACCCAAGGAGCACCTGTATACTATCTCCGGTACGACATACCAATGGCTATGAGACAGACCATCTCCCCTGCTGGAATGAGATGCGTATACACTAGTCTATTCTGGAGTATCAATGTCACGTCTCGATAATCCTACGACTAGGGACATATATAAGGATGTGCTTATAGACTACCAAGCCCCTACTAGTGTCACTACCATCACAATACTGGTAGTCAAGCGAAGATCCTAAGGGCTCTACAAATATGTATTAGCGATATGCTAAAAGAAACATATACACATATTGAGGTAGAATCAAACCAAGTTGCATACTACCATTTTGAGCAAGACTATTATTATATATGTGTATATCCCAAGCTTTCAAAATGTAATATACAAACCAGTACTATACAATAATGGCCTATAGGGTATATATCACTAACACCATGTCACGTAAAGCGGCCGGTTATGCTCAGTCGTCCCTAGTATCAGGTCTTAATCTTTAAATGCGACTGCAGCTTTGTCCACAGCATACTGAACTTCTTTCATATTTATTTCCGCAAATCGAGCCTGGTACCGCTCGGGGTTTTGCAGAGCATGAATGAGGGCATCTCTAAGCTCCTTGGATAGAACCAGCACATCATAGATGCTTAAGAGGGACAGAAGCTTCCGGAGATGAGTCAAGACATTATAGCCTATTCTAGTCTCTATGAATCGGATCTCCGCCGTCCTCTTCATTAACCATCCATTTTTCCTTCTCTTTTAGGTAGTTTCCTTGTTTTGGCGCTAGAGCCTTGCCGCTTCTAAGCTGGATTTGGTTGGCTTTTATGACGAGCTCATCGTCCTTTTCGGAAAAACAAAGCTCATCCTCAGAGCCTCTACCAAGATAGATGGCGTAGCAAGTCACAATAGGGACCCCATCATTGGCATCCTCTTCCAATTCTTCCAAAATTTCTACGGCTTCTATAGCGAAGAACTCCTTCAGTTGGATAAGGGGTCTTTCCTTTTGTACATAGTTTTCGAGGGAATCGACGTATTTTTTGATAAATTTCCTTGCACCCTTGCCGCTACAACCGCGACCTATGCGGAATGAAAAACGAAAAATTTTGAGAGGCACTAGAAACTTAAACCTTAGAATCTTAACCGAATACTTAAACTAGAAAACTACAAAGAGTTTATCTACTATGAAAAGAGATTATACCAAAGGGATTCATGTCCTTCGGTCTTCAAAACCTCTTCTTTAGCTCCTAGAGGCTCAAATCGAGCTTTTCCGCCAGTCTCCCTTTGTCGAAGATGATCCACCTGATGGATATGATTCAAGACTCTAGCTTCATACAAACAAGCATGTGAAACAACTAAAAACCCTAAGTTGCTAATTTAAGGTGCTTAGAGATATGGTGATGTTGTTATAGTATTTTTCTATCACTTTCTCACTTTGATTCTCAATGCATGAGAGTGTAAGTGAAAGGAAAAAGAAGGAGAAGCTAAGTGAAGAGAGAAAAATGAATTGGTGAAAATGAAAATATCATGTGAGAAAAGAAATGGCTAGCATGGTTTTGTTTAGTTATTTTCTAAAATAGAAAATAGCAACCATACTTGAATAGTGCATAAAAATGCAATAAACAAATACAAAGCCATTTCTCTCACCATTCACTCTTTACACCTCACCCCTCCACCTCATTTGTATTTTCCAATAAATGGAAAATGCTAAAATGAGGTATCCTCCTTCTAGAATGTGTTTTGTATAAATACAAAATATATTCCCCATATATACATACCCGTATTCGTATCGAAATACGAATACCCAAAGAAATAGAATAATACAATGAACATAATATTAAAATATACATATCGAAATATATATGTATATTAAATCAATACTTGATTTAATAATCCGGCTTAATCCTTGTTGGATATAGTGCCCTCAAGGCAATTATTATGATTGCAAGTAGGAGATTATGATAATTGAGGGAGGACCCATACAGGTAGAACAGTCTTACTCAAAATGATAGTATGCTATCTGGTATGTCTTCATCATTGATGAAGGCCATAGGATTCTTGCTTGACTACTAGCATTATAATGGCGATCATATACGTGGGAGCTGGGTTGTCCATAAGCACATTCTTAAATGTCCTTAGTCGTAGGAGTATCGAGACTGGGCATCGAGATTCCAGAGTAGACTAGTGTATACGTTTCTAGACCCTGACGAAGGACAGTGGCCAGTCTCACAAGCCAATGGTATTGTGTCACCTAAGATAGTATACAGGTGCTCACTGGAGGTGAGTACACCGGATGGACTCACCAAGAACTTCTATATGGTATTATATCTATCGTCAGATAGAAGTTCTCAGGTAGTATAAGTACAGATTAGTCTTTTGACCTGAGATCGTCATTTTTCACGAATGAGTTCCCACTGTACTTTGATAACTACCCTACCATGGCTCAAAGGAGTCATGCAAATAAGTTTTAGTTGGATACAGTCTCGAGCCACATGGAGGCAGTGATCGATTCTCAGGAATTCGTTTCTCCTAGTATTAGGAGTCGATGTCGCACTATGTTCAGTTGGCTATCACCCTAAATTCGTGGCCACAGTGGATGAGATTTACCGATAATTGATCGGTAGTATCTCTGTTGGTGATGAGCTTGACTCAGACACGAATTATCGGGTTAGTAGGGGTCTGACGTTATCCACCCCTTAGACCTGATATGCGATACTCTTAGACGAAGAGACTGGAAAGTACAGAGATTGACACATTCAGGTTCAGTAGGGTAAGGACGTACTTGATTGTCGACCCCTTTTTCAGCAAGTACCTGGGTAGCCATTACGTACAGCTAGTGTCGCTGACGTGCTTATGGTTAAACCCACTGCCAGCGTATTTTCGAGTCTTTAGAGTCCCACACAGCGGGTTTTCTCGGTTCAGGAGATGGATGTAGGAGCCGTATGTTGGTATGTGCAGGGGTCCGATTAAATACATTTACGGGATACACGGACTTTAATCAGACGGTTGATAATACTGCCTGGCTTAGGATTAAGCCGGGTTATTAAATCAAGTTTTGATTTAATAATTTATATATATATATATATATATATATATATATATATATATATATATTAGTATTATTGTTCATTATTCATTTTCTCTCTTTGGTGCTATCCGTATTTTTATACGGATATGCGTATATGTAGCGATACAAATACCGGGTAAAGTATTCCATATTTATACGGGAATGCTTCTAGAAGAAGGACACCTCATATTTATTTTTCTATTTAGAAAAATAAATGGAAATGGGGTGGAAAGTGAGGTGGCATGAAGCATGGTTATGCATGTAGAAGGGTATTGCTTTGGTATTTAATGTTGATATAATTTGGTTGCACTATTAAACCATGGTTGTAAAAAGCAAAGCCATTCAATTCTACACTTGAAAATTTTCTTATTCCACATTCTTGAGTTCATGCTTCATGGTTGATCTCAATACTTAGCCATTTCCTCACTTTCTTCTCCTTCTTCTTCTTGCTCTCTCTTGAGCATGGTTTTGAGGGAAAATAATTAGTGGAAAAATTTATACATCACCCACAATCCATCCTTAGCAAGTTTGGAGCGTCGGTCAGAGCCTTTTTCGGTTTCTCTCGGGTGGATCTTCTTCGGCAAGGGTGGTCGCCTTTCAATCACGTTCCCGGCATCTACGAGCTTAGAGGGGTCTTCCACAATTAGGTGGACACGCGTCGAAGGTTGTATTTCTATACCCTTGCATATTTAGTTTGCTAGTTTAGGTGTTTGGATCGATTTCTTGGGTTAGTGTGTTTTGTGCTTGCATAAAATTTTGTTATCGTTTCTACCTTGGCCGCGGCTTCCGTGGCGTGAGCACCTAACACCAATATAATATCAGAGACAGCCAAACACCTTAAACAAGTAGTAGATGATATTTTAGTTTCAAAACAAAAAAACTCCGATTTTCAAAACCCGTTCTCTGTTCGAAAAAAAATTTGGTCTCTGAAAATTTTTTAGACAAGTGCAGAGGCTTACTCTAGACATGATAGTAACACATAATGAAAACGAGAGGATTCTACCATAAGAAAACCGCCAGAAATGGTGTTTTCCCTACTAATGGCGGTTTTCCTGTAGCCTGTGGTCCTCGTTTTCATTCAATGACTTGGGTTTTGGAAATTGGTATTTTTGGTCTTGTTTGCTTTGCCCCAGATTTCACTTAGAGTTATCTTAGCTTTGGGGCAATTCGGGAGTTTTAGAACTCGAAACTTTTGCATCGTTGATATCTGTGATTTGGTATCTATATTGCTGAACGTCGTCTAATTGCTATAGGTTCATTTAGACGGAGTTGCACACATTTGAAAGTGTTTCTTAGCACCACCATAAGGTCTTTACCAGCATCAAGCATGCAATTTTAAAAATTTTGGGGTGCTAAACTACACTAACCTAGGATCTAACTAGAGTATTAGGGTTTAACATGATAAAGCAAGAACTAATCTAAGTGATGGAGACTAAAACCTTTGTAGACCAAGTCCTTCACTTCTTAAGCTCCGAGTAGTAGTCCCTACGACTCCTCTTGGCTCCACTTGAAGAAGGATCGAGCTTGCTTCTTAATCTTCCAAGCTGAAGATGATCCACCTTGAAGCTTCTAGTTCAAGCTACCTCTTTAGTAATCATTCATTAGTGAAGGAAACACCCTAATCCAAATGGCTTATCTAGAGCAGGATGATGAAGAAGGTGTTTTAGCTCACTAAGAAAACTCACAAGCCCTAGGGTTCACAACTCATGTGAGGGTTAGGGCTTGGAGGAAGATGAAGAAGAAAGATGGAGAGAGCTAAAGCAAATGAGCTAGCATAAGAGAAAAGAATGAAGAATGTCTCACAAGATAGCCTTCACTCATTGAAGCATGAATATTTTCAAATAGAAAATATGCACCATGCTTCAATAGTGAAGCCAAACAAATAAAGAAATGTATGAACCACACTTCACAGCCATGCACAAAATATCTCCCATTTTCCACCTCATTTTCTATTTTCTCAAAATAGAAAAATCCATATATATATATATATATAAGAAAATAATTAGTGAGCTATAATATTAGTTAATATAAATATATTAAATATAAATATATATCAAATTATTAAATCAACACTTGATTTAATAATCCGGTTATATCATATATAACCAACTAATATCATTTATCTGTATATCATATTATCAAATCAATACTTGATTCCATAATCCAGTTATATCACATATAACCTAACCGATATCAAATGTCGCCAGATTAGAATACGGTATCACATACTCGTATTTAAATTTTTGAAATTGTTTTGCTTGGAAAGAGAGACTCGACTAAACCAATCACAAACGTGCACAAACAATCCCTAGAGCTAGGGTCACCAAGGTCAAATCACTAGACCGCTCCTAGACTTCCAAAGGACAAGACGTAGGATTAATCCTCTATAACCTCCATATCAATCTTGCAGCCAAGTAAGTGCCAGGTAAGTGGGAGGTATCCGCTATACGAATCACCGAAATAGCGGGCCTAATTAAGTAACCACTTTCCTTAGTCACACTTGTCTTAGACACCATAAGAAAAATGCGGATAAGCAATAGATTACCCACGATCCTCTTTCGTCCTAATTGAGTGTAATTGTCCTTAGAGACTTGGTCTAGATATTTTTTTTATTAATGTAAGGTGATGCGATGCTTGTTTGTGATTTGTAGGACCTTGGAAGGATGATGAAATCCCCACCTAATCTGAATTTGGGTTTCTTGCCCCTTAATGTCTAGTTTAAATATGCAAAACAAACCAAAATCTAAAACACGCAAAAAGATTTTTAGCGACACTGTTTGCAAAGAATCCTGCAGATAAAAATAGTTTATTGGAGCTTCAGAGGAGAGAGAAAAACGAGAGGATAATACCAAGAAAATTTGGGGGCTTAACTCCCCACTATGGCCGCGCTTTCACCGCCAAAAGCTCCTTTGGGCCGTGGTTCTGCCACCTGTTAATAGGATCTCCCCTTCAAAATTTGGCACGGCACTCCAATACTTCTCTGCTCCTATTTGACAATCTCTGAATCTCTGTTGGTTCGCTCCAAGTGCTCCAGATTTCTCGCAAAATTCGCACAAAAATCGTTAAAAATACAAAATGCTGTTTTTTATTTCTAATTTTATTTTTATGTTTCTAGTTTTTTATTAGAAATCAACCCGAATAAAAAAAATATTACGACCGTTTCCCCGGCAACGGCGCCATTTGATTGGATGCGAAAAAGTGTGTCTATGTGTGTTTTAAATACCGCAATCAATAACGGTGTCACAATAGCTAGGCGCTAGTGAGTACAGGTCGTCCATAGAGAAACGATGAACTACTTTTCTTGCTTTAGACGAGTTGATAGAATAAAGGTAGAATTGTTATCATTTATTACTAAGAAGGTTTGAAAAGTTTATAATAGAAGAGCTTGTAGGGTTTATAGGATTTAGTAGTTAATCGATGGAGTTTTAAAAATAATTCTTTTTATCTTTTAATTATTTAATACTAGAGAAATAGCGATGAATGTGGATTAGGATTCTTGGAGGTAATTAGGGTTTCACTCTACTTACCCTTGTCCTTCCATTGATCCTTATTTGTCTCAAGCTCTTAATAAAACGATTATTAACGAATCTCAAATTTTGGTCATGACTATCATGAAAATTAAAAGGGTTAATATTCATTTTGCTAAAGTTTATAAAAATTAAAACTTTAAAAAGAATTTAAGTGATATTTTTCATCCATTATTCTACCCTATCCTACAAACCCTAGCAAGCGAGAATGTACTCGCTCATGGAGATCAAAGAAGTAAAAGAAAGGTGGAAAAAAACGGAACCCATAATTAAAATTAAAAATGCAGAAAGTAATTGCGGAAATTAAAAATGTAGAAAGTAAATATGGAAAGTAAATGGAACAAAAATTAAAAAAAGAACTACCTTTTATTGAATAACTATTGTATTACAGAAGTTGCTCGCTGGAAAACCAAATTACAAAACCCTAGTTTTCTCTAGATTGCTTGATAGATCAGACGATTCTTCTTCGGTGGATTGATCGATAGATAGCTCTTGGTCCTTTTATAGACTCTGAAACTTGAAACCCTAGACGTCATACTGAAATGTGTGAAATTACGATCAAGCCCGTGATTTTTAACATCCTACGGCCACCAAACGACCGTGCAACCACTGCTTATTACCCTCTTTGATCGCGGAACCGCTGCCTCTTGGTGGGTTTGAGCCTTCAGATTTCTTGTGCTTTCCTCTCTCGATATTTGGAGATCCTTCTGATAAAAAAATTCTGAAAATATATTTGTTAGTCTTTACCGTTGCGAGATTCTTTAATTCTCACCTAATATTCGATAGATTTGGTTTGGTGATTCGATTTGATGTGGATCTCCAACACACAGTTCAGACATAAGCTGATCTATTATAATACCTGCACAATATCTCAAATCAAATTGTTAGTATCATTTGTTTTATTTGAGATATTATTCCAACCAATTAATTGATATGATATCTTAGGAATATTAGTTAAGAATATTTGATACGATATGCATATTTTAATAATAAATAATCACATGAAAATTTTATTTAAATATTACATGCACATTTCCCCTAATTATATTATAAATTAAGAAATATATGGCAATAATCTTTTTACAAATAAACCTATATATGTTTTTTATTTACAATTGTTCAGTCGAAAATATTGCACATTTGATATAACATTTTTCTTACTTTTCTTAAATATCTAAAGGTGTTTATTATAAATATGAAACATATGAGGGTTTATCTTTAAAATATCTATTATCATATGTTTATATATTATAATCAACATCATGAAGGAAAATGTATGCATATAATATTTATATAATATTTTGATAATTTAAATATGCATATCATATCAAATATCCTTAATCAATATTCTTAAAATATAATATCATATCAAATGGTTAGGATAATATCTCAAAAATACCAAAAATTACTAACATTATTCATTGAGATATTATGCAAGGTTTAGCTCAGGTCAGGAGATCGGGATATCGGGAATCAAAAATATGCATATGAACTTAAATAAAATCGAAAAATCAATACTGGCAGAGACTCAAGAAATATTTCCAAAATATAGATATCTAGAAGATCTCTACGTGTCAATGTGAAGCCACTGAAAAAATCCCAACCCCTAACTCCACTAAACCGTGGCAGAAAAGCGGCCAAATAGTGGTAAACGCGATAGATCCGCGGCGCTTTGGTGGCCGTACGATGTGAGATTTCAGGATCATGATCTTAACAGCATATCTTAATCTATGAAATCTAGGGTTTCTGTCATTGGGGATATATAAATGACTGAGGGCTAAACTTAGAAATCATCACCTCTTACACGAAACAAATCATCGTCAAAGAACAAGTGATCCACGACAGGTCCACGATTCGACGTGATAAGGCAACGTGAGATTCGATGGAGCATCTACTTCCTAAAAGGCAGAGATTGAGAGCAACTTCTTCTTTCTCTTGTAATCTAAACTTGAAGGTTTTGTAATTGTGAAGTTGATTAATAAAGGTAGATCATTAGTTTAATTATTTAGTATTTACATTATGATCTCTATCCGTTCTTCTTCTATCTCCATCATGCGCGAGTAATTCTCCGCTTGATAGGGTTCATAGGATTATGGTAGACCAATGGATGAGAAAGTATTAAAACTTTTTTTACGTCTTATGAAGTTTATAAACTTTAGCAAAAGAATCGTTAACATCCTTATCGGGCGCGCTACCAATTTATTGTTACTCTCGACCGCGATTTGAGATCAGATTAATAATTGTTTTGTTAAGAGTTAGACATGAATAGAGATCAATAAAAGGTCAAGGGTCAATAGTGTGGTAACCCCAGTTTTTTCCAAGAACCCTAATCCTCATTCATCACTATCTTCTAGTTTTAAATCTATCAAAAGATAAAAGGGGTCATCTTTATTAGTCATCCATAACTACTAAATCCTAACGAACCCTACAAGCCCTCTTCTTATAGATTCTATATCCATATTTAAACTAGATTTTAAAACTATAAATTCTACATCCATGTTTAACGTAGATCTAGAATCTATTCTCCTTTCTTCCTCCTTTCTAATCAACACGTCTAAAGCAAGATTAAAGCTTCCACGCATACCTGTGAACGACCCGTACTCATTTCGTCTAGCTACAGGCGACACCGTTATTGATTGCGGTTATTACTACACACATAGAATCAATCAAATGGCGTTTTTACCGGGGATACGTGCATAATATTTTTTTCTTACTATTCGTGTTGAATTCTTATTCGAACCATATCATAAAATAAAACAAAACAGCAAATTATGTATTTAACGATTAATGTGTGAATTTTGCAAGGGGATCTGGAGCCACTAGTTTGAGGAGATAAAGATTCAAAGACTTTCTGAGAAGACCAGAGGAGCAACAGAGGCCACCATAGCAACAATTTTCAAATGATCTCTCAACTCCGCGGCGAAACCGCGACAACAAGTCCATTTTAGCGACGGAACCGCGGCATAGTTGGGGACTTAGGGTTCCAAACTTCTCTGGTAACTTCCTTTATACTTTCTCTCTCCTCTAAAAATCCAATAATTTGATTTTCGGCAGGATTCTTTGCAAAATATCGCCGCTCAAAAAAACCATTTTGCGTGTTTTGTAATTGGTTTGTGTATATTTTAATACGGACTTTAAGGGGCAAGACCAAATTCAGATTAGGTGTGAATTTCATCACCCTTCCTAGGCCCCACAAATCACAAAATGAGCATCCGCATCACCCTACATTAATTAAAAAATATCTAGACCAAGACTCTAAGGACCGTCACGCTCAATTAGGACAGAGGAAGGTCGTGGGCAATCTATCGCTTATCTGCATTTCTTTTGTGGTGTCTAGGCAAGTGTGTTTAGGCAAGTAGTTACTTAATTAGGCCCGCTATTTTCGATGATTCGTATAGCGGACACCTCCCACTTACCTGGTCATAAGAGTAATAAAGAGCTGGTAGAGAATTGATCCTGCGGCTTATACTTTGGAAGTCTAGGAGCGGTCTTGTAAATCCCCGTTTCCATCTATGAAACTTTCTATATTTTCCTAGTCCCCGAATGTCATCCCATTTTTCCCACATTCTTACTTTATATGAAGTTTGGTTGCTTAAGTTTCAATATTTAAAATTTTTCCAAAACCCTTAAACCAATCAAAGATCAAGCCTAAATTAAAACCCAAAACAAAATAAGTTAACTTCTTTTTTTTTATTAACTCAACCCAACAAAACTTTCCCAAAACTAAAAATCAAAACCCTTAATAAAAACCCTCAGCCCAAACTTCTTTTCCAAATAAATAAATTATTTTTCCAGCCCAGCCGTCTCCTCCAACTTCCTTCAGCCCATACTCCTCAGCCCACACAAAAAAATTAAATTTAAATGAATTCTTTAAAACTGCCGGCCCAGCCCACTTCCTTCAACCCGCACCCGTGCCCTGACCCGACCCGCTTCTATTCCCTCTTCCCCAACGGCTATCTCCCTCCTTCCCATTCACCTCTTCAATTCACGACCCACTCCCTTCGCCGCAGCTCATGCCCACGCCCACACCACGCCTTGCCGTTACCCCCTCGCGATCCCCTCAATCTCCTCCCCTCGTATCCCCTATCTCCCTCACACCCTCAATTCTCTCTCACTCTCAAAATTCCTCACATCTTTCTCTCTCCTGAAAACCCCACCGAGCACCTAACTCCGCTCATCCCGACGACGACGACGACGACGACAACCTCCTCGTCGACCCCTCACCCTCCTCCCTCGCTCACTCCTCTCCACCAACGGAGCTCCCTACGCTACCCCCTTCACCTTCAGCCATCATAAACTCCCCTGCACCCAAGCTCGACCACCACCTGCCCTCGACACCGGTGAGCTTCTCGCCTCATCGTCGGCGCCCCTGAACCCCCTCGTCATCAGCATCATCACCAACACCCCAAAATTTACACACTCGAGCCCCTCCTCTCTCTCTCTTCAAAAATACCAAAACCCAAAAACCCACACACACAACCCGACACCCTGTTGCTCATCGCCGGAGCGCCGCTGCCGACCATCGTCGACCCCAGCGCACTCGCAGAGGACCTATCTTTCGAGTTCACGGAGATCTAGTCTGGTATACTTTCTTTCTTTACTGCTTTCCATAAAAGTGATCGTGAAATTGAACTTGGTTAGTAACTGTTCTTGTTATTTGTAATTTGTGAACAATGGATTTTAATGTAATAATTTAGTGATGTAATTCCTTTACTACCGTGCTTTATTTACTGATTACCATGTAATGCTAGAAGCCGAAGTGTGACTACAGCGGGATTATTCCTTGACCGTAGGAGCATGGCTGGCCTAGTCATCCCTCGTTTTCCGTATTTTGGGAAGCGGGGCATGACATGGTTTAGTTAGTATCAGAGCCGTGTTTAGTATCAAGGGATAACATTAACTATACTGTATTACGTTACTCTCGTTTCACTACTCTTGATTTTCATCCTTGAATCTGATTTTATCCTTTTGAATCTTCCAGCGATATGACGTCCCCGAACGACCCCTCCTCGGACTCTAGCTTTCAGGACCGCACGGAAAGAATATTTAGTGCACTGACCTCTCTTGCGGAAGCTCAGGAGAGGAAGACAGACTTACTCGCTGAGGGACTCAGGGCGGTTACCGCTGCAGGAGGACTCTCCGCACTCATTACCGCCCCCGAGGGCGCTACCCCACCAGTCTATCATGCTAGGGCCGGTACCGTATCAGACTTCCGACGGTTGCATCCAGCCGCATTCACGGGGCTAGCTGAACCCCTTGAGGCCGAGCAATGGCTGGTGAACATGGAGAACTTACTGACAGCCGCCAGGGTTCCAGAGGAAGATAGGGTAGACATGATAAAGATCCAATTGGAAGATGAAGCCCGTATATGGTGGTCAGTGGAAGAAAACAGGCTAGACGGGCCGATTGAGTGGGGCAAATTCAAAGAATGTTTCCTAGATCATTATTTCCCTTCCACCGCCAAGGCAGAGATGGAGGAAAGGTTTATTCTATTGAAGCAGAATGGACGTCCAGTGGACGTGTATGCGGCAGAGTTCAACTGTTTGAGCCGCTTTGCTCCATACATGGTCGCCTCAGAGGCCACCTGGGCCAGACGCTTTTTACAGGGGCTTGATTTCGAGTTGCAACAGTTGATTGCATCACTGGATTTGCATACTTTCGCATAGGTACTCAACGCGGCGAGAGTTCAGGAGCAATTGATCAACAAGTTCAGGAGACCCCCAGTTGTTCCAGCACGTACCCACGCACCTTCTCGAGGAGCCATACCGGTTCATAGGCCTGGAATGAAACAAATGAAGCGCCCGTTCGTACCACAGCATCGCCCCCAGAGACAGAGCGTAGTTTGCGGCTACTGCGGTAGAGGTAGGCATACCCAGAAGGACTGTCGTCGTGCCAAGGGACAGTGCTTGATTTTCGGATCCAGTCAGCACAGGATTAGCGGTTGTCCTGAGCGAGCAGAGATACAGGGAGGTTCTGGACCGTCGCAACAGAGGACCACTGAGCACCCCTCAACTCCCAGTGACCGTGCAACGGCTTCGGGCAACTCCGACGTCAAATCCGTATCGCGAGCCGAGGCCGTGCAAACCAATCCACGCCGTTCGACGTGCGTTCGTGACATTACCGCCGCCGTACATCCACAAAACGTTTCCAGGCAAGTACTTTACTTGCTACATGCTAATTTACCCGTGTTACAAACTCAAACATATAAGTTATGAAATTACAATTCCCGATAAAATTAAACGACATACGTGTTCGATGCATGACCCCAATGAAAATACTCACCTAATTTGACGGAATTAGTTTGTCTATGCTGGCCCATGTAGTAGTGAATATCTTGTAGAAATCTCACTGGAAAATACGACTGTTAGTGACTAAAATGAATACCCCCAAATATACCTGTAAAACTAGAAATTTCACGCATCTGAAGGTTGTTAAAATTCCCATAAATTATGTACATATTGAAATGGTGTGTTCAAGGGATTAATTCGAAGCCGACTCGACGAACTATAACCCTATGTAAGTTTATAATGGTTTCTGTACTGAAATTGTGACGATATTTGGATCGGAGTGCGGCTCTGGACTGCAGTCCAGAGCGACTCTGATTATTATTTACTGTCCCATAATACGTGCCACTTTGTTTCCTGAATTTGTATGTTACAGAACTCTACAGTGTATTAAAGTTGAATCTATTAGCTAAACAACACAAGTGGTTTCATTCCGTTTCATGGTCGTTTGCTATTTAATTTGTAAATAAAAAGGGCAGAACGTATAACAGTCCAGAACAGATTCAGAAGTGACATACTAATGTTAAACAGTGTATAACTTTCGATGTACAGACGCAATTGAGGATCCGTCTATTGCGTTGAATACCCCATTGTAAACCCTAGATTCTATTCAACTGTAGCGTCGCTAAATTCTGAACCCAATTGGGTGAAATACGTATCGCGAAATGGACGTTCAGTTCAGAAACTGAATTTCCAGCCACGAGCACTTAAAATGAGATAGTTGTATCTTGAATACCGGGAACCCGATCGAACTGAAAATAATTTTGATGAACTGCTGATAGAGTGTGCTATTTATTGTATTTGTATTACTTCATTGAATTCCGAACATATGAATTTATGCAAATTTTGTAAGTTAATGACGTGCATATTGGTTCATAATATACTTAGCTTGTTAAGGGCATACATACACATATCTTACCCCATTTGCCATGTACATAGTGTTAGTGCGTGTTAGTGTTCAGTGGACATTGCATTATCGTGCGTGATTGATGTTGGTTTAGGAGTGACGAGTACATCAATGGAAAGTGAACATTCGTGACAGTGATTGATACAGTGAACAGTGATAAAACCGTGCCATTGGTATACTTGTACAAGACTAAATCAAGATCATAAATAGTGTAAACCTAGGGATAAAGGGGAAATCGAAGTGGAAAGAGAATCGTATTTAGCGGAACCGTGTTTTAGAGGATGATCATTCGAGCAGCGATATATATATTAGGTAGGATCTAGCGATCCGGCTGACAGGGTTATGTCCCGGGCATGTGGGCCGTTGTCTCGGGTATGTACGAGAATCCTGTTAAACATGATCCTCCTTTCCACTATGCGATTTCAAACATGTCCTAGAGACCAATAGGGACACAGATCATATTTTGCATCATATAGTGACATAGTGATTACTCGCATTGTACTTTCACTGTTATTACCTCATTTACCTGTTTCACCTTATTATAATAATATTGCTATTGTGTCGCTCTGACGACCTGAGTATGCATGCTCAGATCCCGTGGAAGGACCAGCGCAGGAGACGGACCTATCTTTCGAGTCCACGGAGATCTAGTCTGGTGTACTTTCTTTCTTTACTGCTTTCCATAAAAGTGATCGTGAAATTGAACTTGGTTAGTAACTGTTCTTGTTATTTGTAATTTGTAAACAATGGATTTTAATGTAATAATTTAGTGATGTAATTCCTTTACTACCGTGCTTTATTTACTGATTACCATGTAATGCTAGAAGCCGAAGTGTGACTACGGCGGGATTATTCCTTGACCGTAGGAGCATGGCTGGCCTAGTCATCCCTCGTTTTCCGTATTTTGGGAAGCGGGGCATGACAGGTCTAGTGACTTGACCTAGGTGACCTTAGTTCTAGGGTTGATTGTGCATTTCTGTATGATTTGTCTCACGTCCGACACTTTTTCAAAATAAACCAATTTTAATCACACACACGCTGCTACTTGTGCTAAACCCGCTCAGTGCATGCTCGGCTGGACATGGGATTCCAGTGCCCGTCTTGTCCGAGTTTCTGCTATCAACTCCGAAGTTGGTAATTCTTCATCTTCTTTTTCCCCACCACCCATCACATCCACGATGGATGGTTCTCCATCAGATTTTCATAACACCACTCTGCCACCACCCGCAGGTGCGCAGAATCCACCGTGTATCTTTCTCCAGAAAAGATGCTACCCCGTGCGTGGACCCCTTCCTACCTGTCTATCTATTCCACCAGCCAATGGGGATAATTTTGAAATTAAACCCTACTTCATCAAACTATTGCCCAAATTTCACGGGCTTGAATCCGAAGACGCATGTGTTTTTATAAACAAATTCGAAAACGTATGTGCAATGATGGGCACGTCACAACTTTCTGTGGATACTATGAGATTACATCTTCTCCCTTTTACTTTGTGTGATCTAGCAGAAAAATGGCTTTATAACATTTCCGCACATTCTATTGCCAAATGGGATGAATTCGTTATAGCATTCCTTAAGAAATTGTATCCCAATCATAAGACCGCCCGCGTTCGAATCGAGATTAACAAGTTTACCCAACTTCCCAATGAACCATTTTAGAAATACTTTGAACGGTTTAAGGATCATCTTCTACAATGCCCTCATCACGGAATCAATAGATGGGACATTTTTCACATTATATATGAGGGTGTTGATCCAGCAACAAAACAGATGCTTGAAACCATGTGTCAATGTCATTTCCTGTCTAAAGATGATGGTGAAGCTTGGCAATTTCTGGAAGATCTCGCTGAACAAACTTTGCAATGGGAAAGCATTAGACCATAATCGTCTAGGGGAGGTATCCATCGACTCGATATTTCCATCGCAGTGAAAGCCGAAATGGCCGCGATACAAAGGAAACTCGATACTATAGAAAACAAAGTCTCTTCAGCCTCCTTAAACCAATTTATGCTCCCCAAAACCGTGTGTGGTTGCTGTTCCAACCCATCACATTTGACGGAAGAATTTCCTTTGAATCCTCCGTTTCAAGGTCAAGAACAAACTAATGCTGCTTTTCAGCAACGACCTAGAAACGATTCTTATTCTTCCACATACAATCAGGGATAGAGGAATCATTCTAATTTTGCTTGGAACCAAAACCAAACTCAAAATCAAAACCAGTTCCTAAGAAACTATCAAAGACCTCCCCCACAGTAACAACAACCACCACAACTGAGTCAGCACCCCTTTCAACCATAGCCTTTTCAAAACCCGGCCAACAACTTTGATCCTTATAATTTGCCGGTACCGATAAACCCTTTGCACTCGACACGTTCATTAAACATTCCATGCAAACGATGGATACTTTAACATCTTTTATCCAAACGTTAATGCGGAACACCGCTTCCCACGATGAAAGCATAAAATCAATAGAAGCACAACTTTCACAGTTAAATACCATGATGAGTGCGAGAGAGAAAGGGAAACTTCCATCTCAACCCATGCCAAATCCTGGCCACTCACAAAGTTATAATGTGAGTGTCGTAACCACGTTGAGATCGAGAAGAGTGCTGAACAACTAAGTGGGTGAACAGGTTGATGAGGAGGAATCAATTGAAACCCCAGCTTCTACTTCTAACCCTAATTCATCTAGTCCACCACCTTCTTCCGAGCCTATTCTTCGTGTTGGATATATGTATGTCCTAGAAGCCATTATATAATAGTGGATGTATCTGTACATGTATATATATATTCAGTGTACATTCTTGCTCGACATGATAGTATGCTATCTGGTTCTTCTTTATTTGACATGTTGATTTGATCATGCTTTTATTCATTCACACATGTTGATAAAGCCCTGAGAATATTGGCTTGACTACTGTGATTATGATGGAGATCATACTAGTGGGACATCTGTAGTTTATAAGCATATCTTGGAATGTCCCTAGTCACAGGTGTATCGAGACGGGGCATCGATATGCCAGAGTAGACTAGCGTATATGATACTAGACCCATATGATGGGCGATGGATGTTCCCACATTCATCGATGTTTGACATCGAGATCGTATACGGATGCTCAGTGGTGACTGGGTACACTGGACGGACTCGTCGAGAACTCCTATATGGAATTATATCTATCGTCGGGTAGCAGTTCTCAGGTGACATTGGTGCAGGTTAGTCTGTAGACCCGAGATCGTCATAGAGTCTTGTGTGTTCTCCCACTGTACTTTGATTACCACCCTACCACGGCTCTACTGAGTCGTGCAAACAGGTGGCCGTTGGGTACAGTCCCGAGATACACGAAGGCGATGAGCGATAGGAGGGGTTTCATCTCTTCCGGTATTGGGAGTTGATGCTGTGCTGTGCTCGACTGGCTATATCAGTAAGTCCCCGGCCAGGGCTGTTGAGATTTGCTGATAAGTGTTATCAGTAGTTTCTCGATCTGTTATAGACTTTTCATCGGCACGACTTATTGAGTTATTGGGGTCGACATTACCATCCCTAGACTCGATATGCAGCATATCTGACGAAGAGACCGGACTGTACGGTAGTGTTGCCGGTTGGCTCGACGGGAGTTGTAACAGGTTCTCTTGTTTTCTTCTGATCGCTCAATACCCGGGTGGCCGTTACGTTTAGTTGACCACTTGCGGCTTGGGGTGCTTGATATGATCATCACCCACTGCTGGCGTATTGACGAGTCTTAGAGTCCCACAAAGGAGTTACCTAGTCATGGCGAAACGTTGTGGTGCGCGTATGCGATACGCGCATGGACCCGGTTAAAATGCGCGTATAAGATTCCGTATATTAATCGGGCGGCTTGCTTTTGGTTGGGTCGTATGTGATATGGCCGGATTGCTAAATCAAGTGTTGATTTATCATTTAACCATTAGTTTCTCACTAGAAATCCTTTCTTGTATTTTGGATGTATGCATGCATGTATGCATTCATTCTTGTTCATGCACATATGGATGTGCATGCACAAATACATACATACATCATCCTTCATGGTTGTATATACATAGAAAATGGTGGCAATATAATACTCACACCTTGGTTTTATATATGGATTATTATTTCTATTTGGGTTAAAACAAAAAGAAAAAGGAAAGGATAATTCATGGTTTAGATTCTACACTCTTCTTTGACCTAACCTTGCTCATCCACCTTTTAACCATGGATTAACTTTCCTTTTGTGTTTTAACTCAAATTCAATAATATCTTTATTATTTAACCATGGTTTGAGATGAAGAGTGGAAAATATATATGCATATATTTTCTATTTTTCATAAGACATTATCTTTTCTCTTGTTCTTCAAAAGCCATCATCTTCTTCCTCCTTGCTCTTTTGCTCTCTAGATTTTTCTAGTGAGCAAAACACTCACCAAGTTGGGATTTTGAAGTGAGAAAAGTCACCACAACACCATTCTACACAAGTCTTGCCCACTTGTGAAGAGTGTTAGCTTCATATTCTTCTCTTGATCTTGCGAAGTTACAAGCTTGGACAAAGCAGACTCCGGGTGGATCATCGTGGACCTAGAGGAGTTCAAGCGGACCTTTTCCAAACCCCAAGTAGTCGAGGAGTCTAGCGTAGGGAGATACAAAGGTTGTACTCTCAAAACCCTAGCTTTATCTACTTGTGATGATATGAATGTTTAAGAAACCCTAAAATTCTAGTGATGATTCTTTGCATGTTCACTTAGCACCCTAAAAATTTAATCTTTGGTACATGTGACGCTTGCAAACCCTTCATGAGGTGCTAGGTAAACCTTACACTTCATTTTCCCCTAGGCTCGAACCCTCAGCCCACATCCTTGAGTCAACCTAAAACGATCCTAACTCCAATTCTGGGATCGATTTCATCCCCAAAAATTTCTCCACAAATGGTGGACCAAACCCTTATTGATAAAGCACCTTATCCAAACAGGTTAAGGGGCAACAGACCAAGTCTACAAATGGAGAAGATTGTGGAAATTTTTAAGCAAGTTAACATAAACATTCCTCTCCTAGATTCTATTCAACAAGTTTCGTCATATGCGAAAATTCTAAAGGACTTGTGCACTAGGAAGAGAAAAATTCAAGTGCCTAAAAAAGTTTTCCTTGCGAGTAATGTAAAGCTTCTTCCAAAGCATACAGCTTTCTAAATGTATATAATGATATCTAGACAGATGGATCTTATATGAATCGTATGATGATGTACCACATGTGTACTACTTTTACACAACAACTACCCAAGAAACGAAAAGACCCCGGAAGTTCTACAATATCTATTTCTATTGGGGGTAAAATTATCAATCGTGCTCTACTCGATTTAGCTGCTAGTGTTAACTTGCTTCCTTATTCTATCTATGAGCAATTAGGGATCAGAGAGTTAAAACCGGCGTACTGCACTCTTCAGATGGCCAATCGATCTATCACCCAACCTAGGGATGAGCTAGAGGATGTATTAATCAAAGTCCGGGAATTTATATTCCCTGTGGACTTTATCGTTATAGATACACAACCTGTAGCGAACCCACGAAACCAAATCCCGGTGATTTTAGGTCGACCTTTTCTTGTGACTTCCAACGCAATAATCAATTGTCGAAATGGCTCTATGACCCTATCCTTCGGGAAGATGTCAATTGAGCTTGACATTTATAAATTGGGAAGTGAACCCTCCGAACCCTATGCTTAAGTATTATCTGTCGAAGCGATAAATTCCAACAGCAGCGAACTTGAAAAGCTTCACGATACTGATCTCGACTCCGCTATTACGTTGTTGTTTGACCCTGCTATTTATTATACACATACGAAACCTTCTATCGAGTTGTCCGGTTCAACATCTAACGCTAATTATGAACCTTTTATGGAGTCTGAGTATCATCCCGTTCTTTTCGATGAAATTATTATTCGGGATATCGATGAAAGCTTTGAAGAAATCTTCGCTGATGTACTCGCATTCTTAGAAGACATGGGTGTTGTGAAGAATCAACCCCAACCTAAAGAAGTTGAACCGCCATCTCTTCCTCTTGACAATAATGAGAATGCGAGTAATCCATCATCATTGTTTCATCTCTACAAACCGAGACGTAAACCCGTTCTATTCCACCTCTTATCTCCTCCCCACTTCTTCACGTCGATAGGTGACACGTTCTTCTACCAACCAATGCGTTACATCGATAAAATTTTTGAATGATTGGTGTTAACTTTTGGTCTTTGTAAAACTTTATATTGACCAATAATTTTAACCCCCCCTCATAATTTCAAATGCTTAATACTATATTACTCAAGTTTGGGGGGGGGAGAAATATTTTGGCTCTTGAACGAAAAAAATAAATTTTTACAAAATTATGAGCCAAAAATAAGTTTGGGGGAGAACTTCAGTGTCATTATTTCATATCCCCGTTACTAAATTTTTCTCCCAAGTCTACAGGTCTTTTTAAGCTTAACAGATGACATCAGTGAGGACACTGCTGCAAACAGGTTTGGATGAGGTTTGTGCTTATTCACGCATCATTGCATTATACTATATATAAGCACAAAAAAAATTGATAATGAAAAATTAGAAAGTGAAAAATTACATATGCAAGATAGGAATAGTTTGAGAAAAGCAAGAAAGTTAGATATTTTCTTAAACGAGGCTAGTAATAAGTAGTTATGAGCGGTTGTCCCACGGGTTAGTAAGATAAAGGAAATTACTAATCTGAGGATAAAAATAAGTCTGAAAAATAGTCTCTATTCTTGAGGCCAAACATTTGAACGTTGATACCCTACTATATGCACTTGCACATATCTTAAAACTTGGGATAGTAGAAGATACCTTAAAATGCTCTTGTCTAAAAGCCTTAGTATGAAAAATAAAAAAAGGTATAAGTGGTGAAGAAAAAAAATGAACACTGGTTTTGTAATTATCAAGGCAACATAAAAAATATAGCGAGGGTGCTTGATCACCTAGTACCTTAGACCAACTGGTTTGGAAGCCACTGCTAAGCGTTAGGTGTTGCAAGATGAGAAATTACACCTAAATGCGCGAGCACATTTTGTAATCGGACGGTTAGTACCTCAAGAAGTATTAACGGTCGCATGAAGGATGTGTGAGCAATTTCATCTAATATATTCACCGACTAAAAAGTACTAAAGAAGATGGACAAGATTATGATGGCTTGAATTGAATTCTCTAAGTATAGGGATGTCTTTTACACACGTAGGGATATATAATCGATGTTTGGAAGAAAGGTATGGAGGAAGACTAAAGGCGATGTTTTATTGAGGGATGATGTGATTTCTAACATCTTTTCACGACCATTAAGATAGGGCTCATGGAAACCGAAAAGCTAGCGTAGTTGGAAACTCTTATTTTCAAGTTCTTTTTTTTATAGTTCTTATCTTTGTATGTAACTTTTATCTTCTTTTTTTATTATAAGATTTTATGGGTGTAATCCGCTGAAAACCCTCAGGAGACAACACTCCTCTCACTATGGACACCTAGAGGTTTAATGGCTTGTTGCATGTGGTCAGTGCAATCGTGTTGCTTACGAAAGTGTGATAGGTTTTTTTTTTCTTTTTTCTCCTTCTCTTGAATAAATAGTTTGCTCGACGATCAAAGTTAAGTTTGAGGGTATTTGTTCAGTCGAAAATATTGCACATTTGATATAATATTTTCCTTACTTTTCTTAGATATCTAAAAGTGTTTATTATAAATATATGAGGGTTTATCTGTAAAATATCTATTATCATATGTTTATATATTATAATCAACATTATGAAGGAAAATGTATGCATATAATATGTATATAATATTTTGATAATTTAAATATGCATATCATATCAAATATCCTTAATCGATATTCTTAAAATATAATATCATATCAAATGGTTAGAATAATATCTCAAAATACCAAATATTACTAACATTATTCATTGAGATATTGTGCAAGGTTTATCTCAGATTAGCAGATCGAGATATCGAGATGTCGGAAATCAAAAATGTTCCGATGAACTTAAATAAAATCGAAGAATCAATACTGGCAGAGACTAAAAAAATATTTCCAAAATCTAGATATCTAGAAGATCTCTACGTGTCAATGTGAAGCCTCTGAAAAAATCCCAAACTCTAACTCCACCAAACTGCGGCAGAAAGGCAGCCAAATAGGGGTAAACGCGGCGGATCCGCGGCGCTTTGGTGGTCGTACGATGTGAGATTTCAGGATCGTGATCTTAACAGCATATCTTAACCTATGAAATTTAGGGTTTCTGGCTTTGGGGCTATATAAAGGACCGAGGGCTAAACTTAGAAAGCATCACCTTTTACACGTAGCAAATCATCGTCAAAGAACAAGTGATCCACGAAAGGTCCACGATTCGACGTGATAAAGCGACGTGAGATTCGACGGAGCATCTACTTCCTATGAGGCAGAGATCGAGAGCAACTTCTTCTTCCTCTTGTAATCTAAACTCGAAAGTTTTGTAATTGTTAAGTTGATTAATAAAGGTAGATCATTAGTTTAATTATTTAGTATTTACATTATGATCTCTATCCGTTTTTCTTCTATCTCCATCATGCGCGAGTAATTCTCCGCTTGATAGGGTAGTAAGATTATGGTAGATCAATGGATGAGAAAATATTAAAACTTTTTTTTACGTCTTATGAGGTTTATAAACTTTAGCAAAAAAATCGTTAACATCCTTATCGGGCGCGCTACCAATTTATTGCTAGTCTCGACCGCGATTTGAGATCAGATTAACAATTATTTTATTAAGGGCTAGACATGAATAGAGATTAATGAAAAGACAAGGGTCAATATGTGGAAACCCTAGTTTCTTCCAAGAACCCTAATCCTCATTCATCATTATCTATCTAGTTTTAAATCTATCAAAAGACAAAAGGAGTCATCTTTATTAGTCATCCATGACTACTAAATCATAACGAACTCTACAAGCCATCTTCTTATAGATTCTATATCCATATTTAAACTAGATCTTAAAACTATAAATTCTGCATCCGTGTTTAACGTATATATAGAATCTATTCTCCTTTCTTCCTCCTTTCTAATCAACACGTCTAAAGCAAGATTAAAGGTTCCACGCATCCTTGCGGATGACCCGCACTCATCTCGGTTAGCTACACGCGACACTGTTATTAATTGCGGTTACTACTACACACACATAGAATCAATCAACAATTAGTACCTTTTAGTAATTAATAATAATACGGAAAATAACCATACAAATGTGTAATAAATTTGATTGATCAAGTGCGGTTATGACTCATCAGGGCTCCAAATCGAGCCTAACCTCAAGTAAAGCACTACTGCAATACCTAACACTGGATCTTCTAATGGTAATGTGAATATTCCAACCTAAGAAGACTATTTGAAGATGTCTTGTCCACCCTCAGAAGGGATCAGAGACAGGACAGACGCGGGGCTACTCGAGCAGAAACCTAAAGGACTGTATGTCAAGAATATATCAGCCAACGCGACGATACGATAGACTTAATCCAGTACCACAAACCTAATGAACTCCTGTATCAAAAGGGGTTATATATATTTCACATTAGAATACACCTGCGAGATCCTCTCGACTTGTAGGAAGAAACGTCTTTATGAGACTCTCACGGCTTATAAAGTTGAAAAACCTTAGGTGACGGGAATATCAACCTGTTTTCTAAGCCACTGTTTCCCTACAAGGAGATCAAGACTGACTCTTGTATACTATCTACGAGCCACATTCGTCAAAGTTGCATGCCAATGAAGTGAATAAGCCACTTACGGGTCCCCACGACTCGTAAAAAAGATACCCGAGTGAGATCCTTACGACTCACGGAGGTGATGGACACTTAGGAATCCTCACAATTTCTAGAGAGAATATGTGGTCTATGAGATCCTCACGACTCATAGGGAGAAAAACCTTCTTGAGACCCTTACGGCTCATGAAGATAGACAAAACCTTAGGCGGAAGACACTTAAACCTGCCTTCTGAGCCATCAATTCTATGGCGGTGCATAACTTTGCACTACTTAACCCACGTACATATCTACGTGTGCAAAATAGTATGGGGCATTTGTTCCCGCCAAAAATTTTGGCTCAAAACTTGTTATTCCCTTTATAAAAATATAAGGCATCCCCCACGTGTTAAACACGTGATCACTCATATGCAAAATATGTGAGCAACGGCTTTAGATAGATTTAAATCTTATGACAGCCCCCTACACGCGTAAAGCACGTGAGTACCTGTTGCGGTTACGATTAAATTCTATAGCAACGCCCACGTGTTAAACACGTGAGCACTCACATGCAAAGCATGTGAGTACCTTATTCAGATAGAATTAAATCCTAAGATAGCCCCATGTGTTAAACACGTGAGCACCCACGTGTTAAACACGCGAGTTCCCTTGCCGTATTCTTGTGGCAGCGCTCACATGCAAAGCACGTAAGCGCCGTTGCCATATATGTATAAGGCAGCGCTCACATGATAGCACGTGAGCGTCCCAATTTAAAACGCTCTCATATGATAGAATTAAATTTCATGTGATAGAATTAAATTATATCTGCGAAATATTTTTCCTGATCTTTCTAATATGTAAAGATCTTTCTCTAACAAATAATCTGTGGATTTAAAATCCAATGGTGATAAAATATCACCAATTAAATCATCAGATAGAATTAAATTCTATGTGGGAAATATTTTCATGATCTTTCTAAAATAAAAAAGATCTTCTCTATTAAATAGAATTAAATTCTATGGTTGGAAAATATATTCCTAAGAAAATGTAACGACCGTGTACTCTAGATACGTAATAAAAACGTTTTATAATTTTTTTTTGAGATCAAAACAATTATTTTACTACTTATATTGGTATAAAACACTTTATAAATATTTTTCCATGATTAAAATGAATTAATATGATTTTTAGGAATTTTTATGAATTTTTAGGAAAGAATTTAAATGGATTTTTTTATCGAAGGGAAAAGTTTTTAAAACTGACAAGGGGAGCTATTTTAGATAAAATTGGGTTGAAAAGGATAAAAAAAACATCAAAATACATTTTCTATAATTTTCCCAGATTTTTATAATATTTTTAACTATTTTAAAATAATTTTTAGAAGCCAAAAACAATTTTTAAAACATTTTTTAAATATTAAAAACAAATTTTATTAAATTATAAGAGCTGGAATGAATCTGGACCGTAGGATCTAAAAACCAACGGCCCAGATTCTGCCGACAGTTTAAATAAATGAAAAAATCGAATATATATATATGCGCCTTTGATCTGGACCGTTGGATCAACGATCTAACGGTCAAGGATCGCCAGCTCTAACTCGAGCCGAGGCCACGCCAGCTAACGCATGATGGGATGTGGGTCATTGGATCTGGTCGAGTGATGGTCCGGATCTTGTCGGCTCGTGGGGCCGGCTCCTGTAGCGGCTGGGGAAAATAATAGGGATTTTTAATCCCAGAAAATCCCTATAAATAGTCATGAACTTCTAAAATCTCCAAAAAAATATCTGTTTGACGAAAAAATCTAAAAATATTTTCAGAGATTCATATTTGAGTCTTCTACACTTTGGACTAAGTCCAAAAGGCAAAACAATTGTCGACTTCAAGATATACCTTTTCTCATACAACCCGATGCTCACCGACTTTCATTTTCCTATCTCATTTTAGGTAGGATCTCTCAACACTTGATGCTATTTTGTCTTCAATATAAAAATACTTATCAATGAAAAAAATTCTAGGATTTAATTATAAATTTTTAACTACATTATCAATTTTACGGGCTTTGACGATTAAAAACGATATTAAACCTTAATAAAATAACGAACTTTTAGCAGTTATCCTTCACGATAAAATCAAAGGGTAATAGAAAACCCCAGATTCATGCTTTGTAACATTTCAGAAAAATAAAATATTATTTTTGGGAATTTTTATAATTAAATAATAAATATATTGTATATTTTATTAGTGCGGTATAATTAAATACCGATAAATTGGGAAAATTTTGGGAAATTTTAGAAATTACTAAAAAGAGAGTGTTTTATATGAATTAAGCAATTTTAAGTTAATTGTGATTTATTATACATTATTTTAATGCTAATCGCGATTAAATATAGCTAATCGCGTATTAAACTAGTTTTGTGCACATGACATGCACCGTGTCATACTTTACACTTGTGTTGCATTTTGTAACCATGGCTTCATTTGGGATTTATTGTGTTTGGTTTTAAATGAGAATTGAAAAGAAAAGAAAAGGAAAGGAAAAAGAATAAAGAAATGAGGTATGGGCAAGAGAAAGAGAGGGTGAGGGGTCAAACCTAGGCATGGCTCTTTGTTCATTCATCATCTTCATATTCCCTCTCATCTCCCCTCTCATGGATACTGCCCTCTTCCTCCCCCATCACAAAACACCTCACTTCACCATTAAAAATTCATCAAAAGTTCATCCCCACTTCATTAAAAACATCCACAAGCTCACAAGCTACACTTTGGACCAAAAAAGTTTGCATTTTTGTCACGCCCCGCTTTCCAGTGTACGGCGAAGTGGACGCGATGAGGCCCGCTACGTATGTACTTAGAAGTACATAAGCTAAGCGTATCTAAGCAATATAAAAGTAAGCCACAAGAGACAAGAGATATAGAAATAACAGCAACTTTATTAATAACATTCTTTTGTACAATGCATGAAAAGTAAATATAACTGAAATGAAAAGCGATGCCTAAATAATGGCATAACAGGAAATGAAAATACTGAATAGAACAAGATACAATATCTAGAGCTCGGGGTCTTCGTGAAACTGCTCTAAGTCTTCGCTGGTGGGCTCTATCTCTGCTGGGTCCAAAGCACCTGACGACATTCAAAGAAGAAAGAAATAGAATGTCGTCAGCGAACAGGTCGCTCGGTAAGTCCCAAAGATAAGAAGAATTAGGAAGACAGAATAAGAGGTATTTTCTAAAGAGATTGTAAAATATTGTAGAATATTGTGTTAACGCTGTTATTTGTAGCTTGGTACAGAAGGATGCCAGTGTATACGAGAGGGGTCTCTATATGCTAGAGTCCAGGGCAAACGGAATATAGAGTACAAGGCTCCGTTATACAACCCAGAACAACGGCAATTGGATTTATGTTAGGTGTTTTAATCTTACGGCCTCGTGCCACCTTTAACACCTTCCGTACCAATCTACCCCTTAAACCCCGTAGTATTTTGATTATATTGTAGTAAGTTAGATGACTGACCAAAACCATGATATCAGTAAACATATTGTAACTGCATAATCAGGTAAATGGAATACGGAATAATGGATGTATATCCATGGTTTGATTCAGTCAAGTTTTATAGATTGTTAACTGGATTCTGGGATTCATGTATACATATTGAGTTGGAATATTAAAGAATATAGATTGACTTGAATCATATTCAAGTCAGAAATAATCAGACTCAAACCCGAGTCAGACTAAAAGAAATGTAATTTGAAGTTCTATAATTGTTAGGGTCCTTATTGCAATTTATAAAACTTGAGGGGGTTTTATGTAAAAATACTTTTGTATAGTTTTCAAGATACACCTCAAGTATTTATTATTCGTCTTTATAGTTATAATGAGTGTGATTTATTTTGTGATATTTCTAGTGAATATATCCTAATAAAGGTACTAATTTGTAATATTGATTTATTTGAAATTCATGGTATAATAATGTAACTTTTAATCTTGTAATTTTTTAGAAAAAAGTGGAAACTTTATCTTATAATAAAATAGATGTTTAAATGATAATTATACATATGTTAATACAAGAATAATTTTTAATAAATATTTTATTTTCCAAAAATCTCATTTTTCTTAAATGTTGTATTTTAAACCTTTCGAGACCGAATGCTCCTTGCGGAGGTCTGAATCTTGCACTCCTAAGGCCGAGGGTGCACGATAAACCGTACTATCCCTAACGAGTTCCCCAAATGTGGGTTGTAGTGGCGCTTTGCAAAGATTTTATAAATACGAATCATTTAGAAAACGGTTTTATAAAGATACGGTATTTATTTGTAAAAGGGTGTAAATTTCCGTATTTTAGATTCTAGGGTTTCCTAAGCCAACTAGCCTATTTCTAAATGGTCTAAACGACACGTCATTAGAAGGCTCAAATCGCCTCTTCACCGCCAATTGCGGCCAGGTAAGTGCTAGGTGAGTGGGAGGCTCTCCACTACAAGTAGTGGTCCTAATTAAGTAACCACTCGCCTTAGACACATTTTCCTAGACACCACAAAGTCAGGTTTAGATAAACGATCGATGTACATGACATATCGTATTTTCCTTTTAAAAGATTTTGTTTTAAAATTGTTTAAAACTTAGAACTTTTAGAAAGGTTTATAAAGAAAATGGTATTTTAATGTAAATCTTGTTTTATCGTATTCTAAGTTTTCAAGGTAGCGTATTATGATTTCATATGAGTGTGTGTGGAGGTAGGTCATTACCTCGTGATCTATTTTAAGGTATGGTAAAGTTTAGGGGTTAAATGTGATAAACCAAACATGGTGGTATTTAAGTGCGAAAATACGGTATTTTGCAAAAGTTATCATTTCATGTGAGAAACTTTATCCAAATTGATTTTTAAGTGATTAGTAGTCAACATGAATCTGTTTAGGCATTATGGAATTAGTGACAAGTGAGTTTTGATAGAAAAACCGAATCGGAAATCGGTTTGTTCCGATTTCCGTCGGGTTTGAAAAGTCGTATTTTAATGGAAGAAAAAAAGGTAGAAAAGAGGGACTTACGGTTTTGGACAACGCTAGAGAGTGAGAGAAAGGTAGTGGGTTTGCCGGTGCGTCGAAACGTCGTGAAGAGGTCCTAGTACGATCGTCGGGATTTCGTCGTCGATTTCGGCTGCGCTTCGCCTTTCGCTCGTTTTCTAATGTACTGAGTTCTCTTGAAATTTTTAGAGAGTGGACTTAGGAATGTAGGGTGAGAGGGTAGAGGGTAGGGGTGTTTATATAGAGTTAGGCTAGGGTTAGGGTTTTAATTAAAAAAAATATATAAATATATAAAAAAAACATTTAAAAATCATTAAATTTTGGAATAAAAGTGATTTATTGAGAATCTGGTAACCGATCAAAAATTTTAAAGTATGCAGGGGGAAAGACCAGGTCAACACGGAAAAATTCCGTGTTGACGACTCGGCCGTCCGGCCGAGTCCGGCCGGCGGCGCCGGCCGACTCGGCCGAATCGAGCCGAGTCGGGGTACCGTTGGGTAGGGCTTCACCTGGGGGGATTTATGGTATATTTAACTTTTTGTGTTCAGTATAAATTTTGGGAGTTATGGCCTTTTGACCCCTCAAGAGCCGAGAAAACTCATGGTGGACATATCTCAAATCATATCATGAGAAAACCGCAACTTTCATTTTAAAATGATAATCAGTTTTTATAAAATCCTTGCGGTTTCTCTAAATCCAGAAATCTCATGAAAATCCCAGTCTCGAAAATAAACAATGAATTTAAAAGTATTGGGCTCCGGCAATCCGGACTGGCCCTAAATAACAATGCATGACAATGAATATATAGATATGCATGAAAATCACAATAATGAATGCAATGTCTAAGCTATCATATAAAAGTAATCGCATTAGTACCATGTCGAAACTATCAGCTAACAATTTATACTAGTGAATAGTATTTTCTAAGTATACGTGACATGGCAATTACCGATGATGATGTGTATGAGCCGGCAAGCAGGTGTACGTGGAACATACGCATCATCGGTAATGGTGCTGGTGTCCCGACAGTATGGTTTTATAATAATAACGAAAGCACAAGTATAAGCTTGCAAATGCGATATGAATAATATGAATTTGCGATAATAACCACAAGAATATGTAGGAATAAATAACAATGCAACAATTAGGAATAAACATTTGTGTATAATCGAGTCATACAGTTTGGCATTTGAAATCACACGAATCGTGGTTTTTAGAAAATAGGATCTGTCTTTAAAATACCCACAATTCGTCAGTTTTGGAAATAGGTATGACTCGAGTCTAATCTAACATCTACTAAGTAAACTACAGTACTAAACTAACAGGCAAATCGAAAGGGGTAAGGAAAACCACCTAAATCTGAGTCGATATATATATATATATATATATATATATATATATATATATATATATATATATATATAAAAGTCGGTGATCCCGCCTCAATAATATCAAATACGATACAATATCTATAATATGACATTCTCAAGTCAAGAGTGCGGATCAATCATCAATATATAGCTCGTACGGTAAATCCATCGTACGGCTTCCCAAATCTGGGTACAGGTCGAGTATCACCTATATCTCATTAATCATTTGGTATCCCTTTTATCATATATCATGATCTGGGGGTACTGATATATGTCTAGTACAATACTGATACCATCTACATAAAATATATGCGTGTGTATGAAAACACCATGCCTAAAGACCCGCTAAACATCATGTCGTATCTCAAATACGAACCATGTCACATCACCGATCTCATGGCCTCAAGCCCAATCTCATCGACTCATCTCCAAGTATCATATACCATCCTCATAATCCCTGTATACCTATACGTATATACACACACACACACACACACACACACACATAGTCCCATACCTATGTGTGTGTGTGTGTGTATATATATATACATACATACATATCCCCATATACGCACAAGTATAAAAATGAATGTATGTGTGTGTGTGTGGGTGTAATCTTACTCTAGGGTTTCGCGACTAGAAAGCTAAACAAGCTACTCCTAATTACATTAAACTATAACATGTACACCTATAAACCATCTTGATCGACAAATAATCTCGCAATACACATATATATCATATATAACGAATATCATATTCTATACTACGAACTGCGGGGGTGCTATACGCCATCCACCCGACTTCCCCCTTAGATATATATCTACTCACTTGATCTTCGCTTGCCGATACTGACGTCGACATGCGCTTTCTTGTCGTCTCGAAGTCCACATGGGGGTACCTACATGTCACAACGTATCGTATCGCATTAAAATCCAAATCAAAACCAAAACGATACGCTAAAAGCCTATAGGTTAGAACCTACGGACTACGCCTTCAAAACCACCAAACAACTCTCGATATCGTCGTACAAACGTCAAGTGATCGAGGTAAAACACAATTTCCAAAGTTTCAAATCACAAACCTCGCAAAACATAAAGCAGCAATATTGAAAACATGCTCCAGATTTGGTTTAAGGTGAAAATTAGTTAAACAAACAATACTGGGGGTCATGTATAGGGGTCCTATGAACTACAGAAGCAACCTGGGCACCCAATTCTCCAATGTGCCGGCCAGAAGCCCCCTAAGTCCGGTCTCCTCGGTTTGGAAGGCTTGGGTGGGGTTCATATTGGTAGGGTAGCCTCGTAGTGTCTTAATTTGGTCTCTGGAGTTGTTTGCTTATCCAGTAAAAATCCCAGGTCATCCCAGATTTCCCTGCACCCTCAATTAAGTCACAAACCGACACGGAAAATTCTGTTTTAGGGTTTTCAAGTTTTAGTTCAAGTTTGGTCTGGGTTTTTGACACAATGGGGGGTTAAGGTCATCACTAAAGCCCAATTACACTAACACAACTCAAAGTTCCCTCAAACCTCATCCAAGAATTTTCAAAGTTCACAAAACATTGCCTACTCACTTCTAAACATGCATGGGTGTAAAAGCAATGGTAATACTATGCTAATGGTTAAGAAAATACCTCATTTGGCAACTCAAGAAATTTCTTGAGTTGCCCCAAGTGTCCAAAATTATAACAACCCTAATTTTTCTATACACTTTTCTATACAATTATTTTTTAAAATTTTTAAAAATCTATAAAGGAGTATTTTAACCTGAGCACAATATATATATAAGTAATTATTTTGTTTTTAAATAACTCCATTTTTAGTGTACATAAAATTGTTTTAAAATTAAAGTAATACTTGGGGTATTTAGTATTGCTGTTACCACTTTAAGTAGTTATTTTCCCACAATAATTACAAGAAGGAGTTTGTAGCTCATTGGTAACACCTTGCACTACTGAACCAAGCCACCAGAGTTCAAATCCCATACCCAACATTATTTTTGTATTTATTTTGTTTTAATTTCTTTTGGAAGTCAACGGTCAATATCATACACCCGATTCGAGGAGGAGGAGGAGGAACCATCTGTGGGTGCATGGTGGACCCGGTGCGGTACCCCGGGACAAGAAGGTCGTAGATGGTGGCATTGAGCCTGTGACAGGAGTGTACTACTGACCGGTGACTTCATTTGTGACTCGTCGGATATTCGTAGGATACCGATCGGAGTTTGGGCCAGTCCGGATAGCCGGAGCCTGAGATATTGAGATATATTTTGTGTCGATACTAGACACTGTTTTATGTTGATTTCATTGATGATACATCGATTTAAATATACAGAAATCTTACTAAATTAAGAAAACAGTTTTCTCATTCATGATGTATTCGGTTTTCATTACATTATATTCATACCTCATATTTATGATATGTTGCTATCTGAGGTACTGACACGAGCACACGGTATTACACTTATGTATAGATGTTTACCCTTGCCACATTATCATGCTTCAGACTTTATCATTTTAAGGTTATATATTATTGATCGTTTTGACCTAGAATTGAGTGATACATACGATTTCTGCTCGGTGATGTTTTCTACTCACGAGTTGGCAACTCACCCCGTTGTGCCATAGTTTCATGCAAGTTTTGCCATACAGGTTTTTTCCTTGGCGGCTTTGCTGGCACATTACTTCCATCCCGGGTGATTGCTTTAGTAGGTGGGTTCACTCGCATCGTGACCACCATTGTACTTTATTTTATTCAGTTGTATCTAGTAAACTCCATCAACCAAACCTGTATATTTATTAGACTTAGAGACCAGTTGTTTATTATTTCGACCTTAGAGTCGCGCGTTGTATTATTATGGTTTTCATGATGATTTGAGTTTCCTTTTTGAGTTTTGATCCTCGCCCATTGGCGTTGTATATTATATTGCTTGCGTGGTTGTGACCGTCAATTGACGAAGAGCTAGCTCCCGGTTGGGGATGCCTTTTTATATATTATGCATGTTGTACCCGTTTGGGACCAGTATTTATAAAGGAAACTCTGCCAGAATTTTCAGAAAAGATTTATGACTTTAAAAACGCATTTCGGCTTATTTTAACGAAACTCTTTCTTTAAAAATTGTTTAGATTTCTGGGATTTTGGCTTACTTGAATTAGATGGAGTCCTATAAACTTCATATGATTCAAGGGCCGGTCACGTGTCATTTTGGGTCGTGACATGCTTGGACATATGGAACTAAGTCGTAAAGCGACTATCATGACCGGGACAACTTTTACGGGAATATATATAATTATTCTACGGTAATAAATAAAGGTTATCGATAATTACTTCCTTAATTATTAAAATATGGAAAAATTATAGTAAATCTCTATATATTGGTTATTTTAAAATAAAATTGATGGTGAACATGTAAAACCATATTTTCACTAAAATAGGTATTTCACAAAAATACCATCAACTCCTAAGAATTTATATTTTCAGTAAAATACCACGAACTTTAGAAAAATAGTAGCTTCCTTAAAATACCATAAACCATTCCAAGTGATATTTTTATTAAAATACCACGAACTTTTCTGAATCATAATTTTTACGAAAATACCATGAACTTGGTAGAGTAATTAGTTTTATTAAAATACCCTGAACTTTTAAAAGCTAGGGTTTTCTTGTAAAAATTAATAATACTTCTAAAACTAGATTTTTACTAAATACCTTTTAGAAGTGAAACCTTACCAAAAATACCTCTAATTTTGAAAGTTAAGGTAAGTGTATTTCACTGAAATATTCTTACCTTTTTATAAAGGAGGCTCTTTTATTAAAATACCACAATCTCTATAATAAAAGATAATTTACGTTAATATACCATATAAATACCATACTCTTTTATAAAGGGTTATTCTTATTAAAGCGTCACAATCATTACCCTAAAATACCATGGCACTTCATAAAAAAATATTTTGCCCTAAAAATGTCATTGTTTTTATATAAACAATAATTACGATAAAATACCATAGTCCTTTATAAACTAAGCTTTCTATAAAATACTGTGTTTACTTTACAACTATAATGGAACGAGATATAACCCATGACTGTGGAAATCTATATCGACTGAGATATCATCTACTTAAATCCAACTTTTGATACATCATATGACATGACCTATGATACGGTTATGATTAGAATGCGCGAAGCTAGGTATGGAATACTATTATAAATATAGATCTCTGTAGGCAGGGTGAACGGTCCCAACATGGACGACTACTGATCCCGATATTTGGGCAAATGATGTGAATAGTCCCAACATGAATAAATGGCATTCCATGCCTAGATGATATACGCACTAACTCTAATTCGCAAAACCTTCACACTGAATAAAACGGGATTGGGTAGTTTGAATTGACAAGGTAGTATACGAACTCGGATTCTCCTATTACTCGATCAGATCCGGGAAAGTGGAACAGTACATTTCATCTTCCATAACCGTGTTCCGTGGTTAGAACGGAATAATCTCAAGAAAATCCAACTCACTACCCTTGTCTAACAAACTAAATGAACATATTACCTGTAGTGCCGTACGCAGTATACCTTAATTTACCAAATACCTACAATACATATATCATACTTGTACACACATATGACATCATATATTACACATACTTGTTCTCTTTACCATTACTTTCTGTTGAGAAAATCCTACCTGAGTGTAACACGCTGACGGACTTCCTTTCCTTTTCTCTATACTTGGAGCGTCCGTTAGATGAGGACGAGGTTGATGAAGAAGGAGATGATGGAATGGAACCCATTAATGAAGACTACGTGGAGTTGACACAAGAGTATTAGGATAGCTCTTCTATTGCCCACCTATTTAGGGCTTGTTTTCTTTTAATCAATATAATCAAACTATTTAATTGCTTTCAGTACTTTAGGATGTAATAATTTTAGTTAATGGAAATAAATGCTTCTGCTTTTATTATCAGTTTTGGTATATTGCCTGCATGATTTATTTATACGCTTAACGTAACTGTATCGAGAATAGACCACCCTCGACATAGTTAAGTTGCAGACCTTGGCACGTCACTGTTTCCGTACTTTTGGGAAGCAGGGTATGACAGGTTTTAGTGGTGGCCCATGCAGGTCCTCAGTATACTAAAATGAAACCATTAACTGATGTTATTATGTTTGTGAATCTTATCCACTTACACCGTCTTCATAAATCTTCCATTGTTCTTTCTATCTTCCTTCACATTTTGTATTCTGACCATGGACTTTTCCTTTCAGGTCATGGCCAATCTAGGAGTTGTACCCCTTCTCGATGAGGACAACATGTCAAATATTACCTTCGAGACTACACTTGGTTATTCAGACGACGAGGTCGTAGGACCACCGACGGTTATCTCCGACAGTGAATTAGAGGAACTTACCAAGGAAGGGCCGAAGGAAGAGGAACCCATCGAGGAAGAACAAGCGGAAGAGGAACCTATTGAAGAGTCTCTAGCTAAAGAAGAAGCCCCAGCTAAAGAAGAGGCTCCTGTTGGGGCGGAGGAACCGGAAGATACGGTCCTCACATATGGTTTATTGGGGAGACGCTCTATATTGGGGGGCATGCTTATCGATGCGTGCACTGCACTCCTCCACGCCTCTATCGCCGTGACATACCAGACTCACCCTTCTACTATAGCTTTGCGAGGAGGGTTAACAACCGACGTGCTAGAGCTGAATGGTTCCACCCGTTTGTTTGATGGACAGTGATCGATACGATCACTATTAGTTTTAATTTGTACTAGTTGGCCAAATAAAGCTATGTATAGCGGTAGGTCTACGTTTATCTTTATTTGTATCTCCTTTTAATTTTTATTAATAAAATTTTAGTTTTGAGAAAAACTCTTTTCTGTCTCGTGCCTTTTCCTTTCTTAGTTTACCTCTTGCATTAATTGTTATTATTTCATGCAAGTTACTATCTGGTCTCATCCTCGAATCTGTTTGTAATCTAACCAACCTTCTTACTCAGTTAACGATGGCTGGCCATAACCATAACCGCAACAGGAGAGGAAATAGGATCCATGAGGCCGCTACCCAGCAAGCAGCCATGATGAAAATGATGCAAAGGCTGTTACACCAACAACAGCAACAGACTGTCGCCCTTCACCAAGAGCTCTGAAAAAGTAGGCAACAACAGGCTGAGCTATTGGAGAAGGCATTAGCCCCAACTCCCCAAGGATCCCCGAGAATTAAACAATTCCGATCATTGCATCCGAAGACTTTTGCTGGGAAAGGGACTCCATTAGAAGCTGAAGAATGGCTTCGGGGAACTGTCAATGACCTGAGGGCTACTCAGGTCCAAAAGGATGCACGGGTCAGCATTGCCAAGCTGCAACTCACGGAAAATTCCCAAATATGGTGGGAAGCTAAGGAAAGTAGACTAACGAAGCCTATCACTTGGGAAACCTTCAATGTGTGTTTCGATACTTAGTAATTTCCAGCAGTAGCACATATGGATATGGATCGGAAGTTCGTTCAGTTCTAACAAGGGTCTATGTGGGAGATGACTGTAGACAAATATGCGGTGGAATATTCTATGCTTAGCCGTTTCGCTCTCCATCTTATGGCCACTCCTGAATTATATGCTAATAGATTCTGACAGGGGTTGGATCTTAGGACATAGTCGGACATGTCCTATACCGCTCTCCACACTTATGATGCGATTCTGAAGGCAGCTCGTAATTATGAGGATCTAGAGAAAAGGATCATGAAGAGAGATCATTCGTCCGGAATGAAACGACCGACAAATCAAATTTCAGGAGGACCGTCTTCCAAATTCAATGGAAGACAGCAATTCAAGAGACCAGCATGGTCAATTGTCCCAAGAAAACTAACCGTCACATGCAACCACTACGGAAGAGTCGAACATTACATGAGGGACTGCCATATTTTTAACAAACTCTATATAATTTGTGGGTCTCCAGATCATTCTATAGGGAACTGTCCTCAGAGAAGAGGCCCACTAAGCCCTGTCAACAAGCCAGTAAATAATGGGGCACCACAACAGGGAAACCGACTACTTCCCACTGCTAAGACGACCGGATAAGGTGCGCCAGCTAGAGGACCGCCCTTGCCTTCGCAAAATCATGTTTTTTAGCAAGCTCAGAGAAATGGTCCCAAGAGTCAGGCCTAAACTATGACAACCGAGGAGGCTGAGGCTACGGGGGAAGTCATTACAGGTATCCATTCCTTTCCTTTCTATTTTGCTTCCAGTATCACCGCTATTTTCGTTATCCACGTATAGTTAGGCTCACTCACACCCTTACTTTTAAAACGTAGGTGTCCTTCTAGTATCCTCTACACCTGCACTTACACTTTTTGACTCCGGCGCGTCACACTGCTTTATGGCACAAAAGCTTGCGACAGCCAACTCCATTCTAGCGGCACCCCTCATCATTAAATGGAATGTCAACACAGTAAACTGTGTGATCAAGTCTACTACGGGGTACGACCTATGTCCTATGCTGATCTGCGGTCAGGCTTTCTACGCCAACTTCATGGTGATAGATATGCCTAATTTCGACATAGTCTTGGGCATGGACTGGTTGAGTACTTTTTACGCTACTATCGACTTCATCAAAGGAAGGTACCGTTCGAGATTCCTGATCATCCAATGTTCATATTCGAGAGCGGGAGTCGATCCTTACATTCAGCAACTTATAAAGTTGTACCAAAGAAGGAGGAGAGGTTATATACCTTACAGGAGGAGGAAGATATGCCGATGGTGATTTGAAAGTTTGAAGATGTGTTCGCCGAGGTGTCTGGGTTACCACCAAATCGAGCGATCAAATTTGCAATAGACTTGATGCTAAGCACACAACCAATCTTACGAGCACCGTATCGAATTGGGCTGGCTGAATTGACTGAGCTTCGAATGCAAATTGAGGACCATCTTGATAAGGGATTTATTAGACCGAGCACGTCACTTTGGGATGCTCCAGTTCTTTTGGTGCTTAAGAAGGATGGAACCAAGCGGATGTGTATAGATTATCGGGAGATAAATAAGGTCGCTATCAAGAACAAGTATTCTTTGCCGAGGATAGACGATCTGTTCGATCAGTTAGAAGGGTCTCGAATGTTCTTGAAGCTGGATCTGCAGACGGGTTATCATCAACTCAAAGTCAAGACATCTGACATTCCTAAGACAGCTTTCCGGACTAAGTATGAGCACTACGAATTTCTAATGATGCCTTTTGGAGTGACCAATATCCTGGCGGTATTCATGAATCTGATGAACCAAGTGTTTTATGAATACTTGGACAAGTTTGTCGTCATCTTCATCGACGATATCCTTGTGTATTCAAAGGATCGAGAGGAACACACGGAGGATCTGCATATTGTGCTTAAAACTTTGCATCAACATCAAATGTATGCAAAGCTCAGTAAATACGAGTTTTGGTTGGAGCGTATAGCTTTCCTGGGACACATTGTGTCGGGCGATGGAATTTCGGTAGATCCGGCCAAAATTACCGCTATACAAAAATGGCCGACACCAGGAACAGTTACGGAGATCAGGAGCATCTTGGGGCTTGCTAGATATTACCGCCAGTTTATTAAAAACTTCTCCAGGATTGCGAAACCGATGACTTGTTTGACTCGGAAGGATATGTCGTATGTATGGACTGAGGCTTGTGAGAAAGCGTTCTCGGAGTTGAAGACTTGTCTAACCACAGTGCCCATTCTTACTATTACAGACAGAACTGGAGGTTTCGATGTTCATTGCGACGCCTCAGGAAAGGGATTGGGATGTTTGTTACACCAACATGGCAAGATAATGGCATATGAATCGAGATAGCTGAAGATTCATGAACGCAACTACCCAAACCATGATTTAGAGCTCGATGCGGTTATCTTCGCACTCAACTTCTGAAGGCATTATTTATTGGGGAGAAGGTGGAGATTTATATTGATCACAAGAGTTTGAAGTATATCTTTACTCAGAAGGAGCTCAATATGAGGCAAAGGAAGTGGCTAGAACTAATGGTAGATTTTGATATAAACCTGCAATATCATCCAGGGAAGGTAAATGTGGTCCCTGACGCTCTGAGTCTCCAGCTGATGGCGTTGAATCTTGCTACTCACTGGAGGAATCTACAGGACCTCAAAGAGTTAGAGACTGATGTAATCATGCCCGGGGTATCGTCGTCACTTATGAATATGCAAATTCAGTCCACATTGGTGGATCGGACCAAAGAAACTCAAGCTGGAGATACAATATTACAAAAGATTCGAGAACAGGTAGAAACAAACTTGTGAACTGACTTCATCAGTCATGAAGATGGGTCACTAAGAGATGGAAGAAGAATCTGTGTGCCTACAGGTGAAATCAGAGAGGATTGGTGAAAGAGGCGCATAGTTCTCCATACTCCATTCATCCTGGAGGGACGGAGATGTACAAGGACCTCTGTCAAAACTATTTGTGGCATGCTATGAAGCGGAAGGTAGCAAAGAGTGTATCCAAGTGCCTGATTTGTCAACAGGTGAATGTTGAACACTACAGAATTGCCGGTCTATTACGGCCCTTACTGATACCCGAATGGAAGTGGCAGAACGTCACTATAGATTTTATGACTGCACTCCCTCGCGGTACTAAGGGAAACGATGCAGTATGGGTAATCGTGGACTGGCTTACCAAGTCCGCGCATTTCATTCCTTTTCGTGTCGGCCAGTCAACCGAAAGCCTAGTGAAGAAGTATATAAAGGAAATCATATGATTACATGGATTACCTGTATGCATCGTTTCTGATCGAGACACGCGTTTTCAATCTCATTTCTAGCAAAATCTACAGGAGTGTCTTGGCATGAACCTGGGTTTCAGTACAGCATATCACCCCCAAACTGATGGCCAATCCAAAAGAGTTATTCAGATTCTCAAAGATATACTCCGATCCTATATGTTGGATTTTAAGGGCTCTTGGGAGGACCACTTTCACTTGGTAGAGTTCGCGTATAACAACGGCTACCAGGCAAGTATCGGTATGGCACCTTTCGCGGCGTTATATGGGAGGAAGTGCGGGTGTCCATTGAGCTAGGATGGCATTGGAGATCGAAAAATTCTAGGACCAAAGTTGATTTTCGAGACCGTGGGAGTAGTGAGAACCATAAGGGAACAGCTACGTATAGCTCAGGATCGACAAAAACACTGTGCAAATGCAAAAAGGAGGCACCTACAATTTCAACCAAGTGAACATGAGTTCCTGAAGATCTCACCGAATCGCGGAGTGATACGTTTCGGGAAGCGGGAAAGCTCATTCCGCGATTCATCGGCCCATTTGACATCCTTGAACGGGTTGGGGAGGTTGCGTATCGCCTAGCCTTATCACCTTCTTTGGTGGGCATGCACAACGTTTTTCATATCTCGCAGTTAAGGAGGTATGTTGGTGACCCCAGTCATGTTTTAGATCATTCTGAAATCACAGTAAAGGCTGACCTAATCTACGAACAACAACCAGTCAAGTTCCTAGATTGAAAGGAGAAGACATTGAGGGACAAGACAATCCAGCTAGTTAGAGTTATGTGGAGGAAGGACTCTCCAAGCGAATCCACGTGGGAGAGAAAGGATGAGATGAGGAAACGTTATCCCCATCAATTTGTAACTTGTTCTATGCAACTACTCCTTTGCTTACCTCCAGAATTTCAAGGACGAAATTATTTCAAGGAGGGTAGATTGTAACAACTGTGTACTCTAAATAAATAATAAAAACGTTTTATATTTTTTCTTGAGATCAAAATAATTATTTTACCGGTTCTATTGGTAGCACTTTTAAAATATTTTTCCATCATTAAAATGAATTAATATGATTTTTATGAATTTTTGGGAATTTTTAAGAATTTAAATGGATTTTTTATCGAGAGAAAAGTTTTTAAAACCGAAAAGGGGAGTTATTTTGGATAAAATTTGGTTGCAAAGGATAAAAAACATCAAAATACATTTTCTATAATTTTCCCAAATTTTTATAATATTTTTAACTATTTTTAAATAATTTTTAGAAGCGAAAAACAATTTTTAAAACATTTTTAAAATATTAATAACAAATTTTATTAAATTTTAAGAGCGAGAATGAATCTGGACCGTCGGATCTGAAAACCAACGGCCCAGATTCTGCCTGCAGCTTAAATAAAAGAAAAAATAATATATATATATATATATATATATATATATATATATATATATATATATATATATATATACACCTTTGATCTGGACCGTTAGATCAACGATCCAACGGTCAAGGATCACCAGCGCCAACTCGAAACGGGGCCCACGCTAGCTCACGCATGATAGAATGTGGATCGTTAGATCTGGTCGAGCGGCGGTCCGGATCTGTTCGGCTCGTGGAGCCAGCTCTTGTAGCGGGGGAATATAATAGGGATTTTTAATCCCAAAAAATCCCTATAAATAGCCCTAAAATTCTAAAATCCCCAAAAAAATATCTGTTTGACAAAAAAATCTAAAAATATTTCCATAGCTTCCTCTTTGAGTCTTCTACACTCTGGACTAAGTCCAAAAGGCAAAACAATTCTCAGCTTCAAGATATACCTTTTCTCGTACAATCCGACGCTCACAGACTTTCATTTTCCTACCTCATTTCAGGTAGGATCTCTCAACACTTGACCCTCTGCTGTCTTCATTATAAAAATATCTATCTATGGAAAAAATTCAGGATCTAATTATAATTTTTTAACTATATTATCTATTTTATGGGTTTTGACGATTAAAAATGATATTAAACCCTAATAAAATAACGAACTTTTAGCAGTTATCCTTCACGATAAAATCGCGGGGTAACGGACAACCCCAGATTCATGTTTGGACATATAGAACTAAGTCATAAAGCGACTATCATGACCGAGACAACTTTTACAGAAATAAATATAATTATTCTACGGTATTAAATAAAGGTTATCGATAATTAGTTCCTTAATTATTAAAATATGGAAAAATTATAGTAAATCTCTATATATTGGTTATTTTAAAATAAAATTGATGGTGAACATGTAAAACCATATTTTCACTAAAATGGGTATTTCACAAAAATACCATCAACTCCTAAGAATTTATATTTTCAGTAAAATACCACGAACTTTGGAAAAATAGTATTTTCCTTAAAATACCCTAAACCTTTCCAAGTGATATTTTTATTAAAATACCACGAAATTTTCTGAATCATAATTTTTACGAAAATACCATGATCTTGGTAGAGTAATTAATTTTATTAAAATACCCTGAACTTTTAAAAGCTAGAGTTTTCTTGTAAAAATAAATAATAATCCTAAAACTAGATTTTTACTAAATACCTTTAAGAAGTGAAATCTTATCAAAAATACCCCTAATTTCGAAAGTTAAATTTTTAGAATTTCACTGAAATACTCTTACCTTTTTATAAAAGAGGTTCTTTTATTAAAATACAACAACCTCTATAATAAAAGATAATTTGCGTTAATATACTATATATATACCATACTTTTTTATAAAGGGTTATTCTTATTAAAGTGTCACAATCTTTACCCTAAAATACCATGGCACTTCATAAACAATATTTTGCCCTAAAAATTTCATTGTTTTTATATAAACAATAATTACGATAAAATAGCATAGTTCTTTATAAACTAAGATTTCTATAAAATACTATGTTTATCTTACAACTATAATGGAACGAGATATAACCCATGACTGTGGTAGTCCATATCGACTGAGATATCATCTACTTAAATCCAACTTTTGATACATCACACGACATGACCTGCGATACTGTTAGGATTAAAATGCGCAAACCTAGTTATGGAATACTGTTATAAATGAAGATCCCTGCAGGTAGGGTGAACAGTCCCAACATGGACGACTACTAATCCCGATATTCGGGCGAATGATATGAACAGTTCCAACATGGACAAATGATATTCCATACCTAGATGATATACGCACTAATCCTAATTCGGAAAACCTTCACATTGAATAAAACAGGGCTGGGTAGTTTGAATTGACAAGGTAGTATACGGACTCGGATTCCCCTATTACTCGATTATATCCGGGAAAGTGGAACAGTACATTTCACCTTCCCCAACCGTGTTCTGTGGTTAGAACGGAATAATCTTGAAAACCCGCTATCCTTGTCTAACAAACTAAATGAACATATTACCTGTAGTGTCGTACGCAGTACACCTTAATTTACTAAATACCTACAATACATACATCATACCTCTATACACATATGACATTATATATTACACATACTTGTTCTCTTTACCATTAATTCTATTGAGAAAATCCTACCCGAGTGTAACTCGCTGACGGACTTCATTTCCCTTTCTCTATCCTTGGAATGTCCGTTAGATGAGAACGAGGTTGATGAAGAAGGAGACGATGGAATAGAGCCCACTAATGAAGATTACGCGGAGTTGACGTAAGAGTATTAGGATTGCTCTTCTATTGCCCGTCTGTTTAGGGCTTGCTTTCTTTTAATCAATGTAATTAAACTATTTAGTTGCTTTCAGAACTTTGGGATGTAATAATTTTAGTTAATGGAAATAAATGCTTCTGCTTTTATTATCAGTTTTAGTACATTGCCTGCATGATTTATGTATACGCTTAACGTAACTGTATCGAGAAAATAGCACCCTCGACACAGTTAGGTTGCGGACCTTGGCACGTCACTGTTTTCATATTTTTGGGAAGCCGGGCGTGACACAAGATATTCATATGATAGGATTAAATTCTATATGGGAAATATTTCCCTGGTCTTTCTTAAATAAGAAATATCTTCTCTATTAAACAGATTTAAATTCTATGGTTAAGAAAATATCTTCCTAACAAGATATTCATATGATAGAATTAAATTCTACGTTAGGAAAATATTTTCCTAATTTTGTTAAACAACAAGATATTCATATGATAGAATTAAATTCTATGCTAGGAAAATATTTTCCTAATCTTATTAAAACAAATAAGAAATCTTTTCTATTAAACAGAGAGCTTTTGGATTAAAAATCCAACGGTTAATAAAATTTACCGGTTGATCTTTAAGATCAATTTGATTAATTATGAAATCAATTATGATCTCTCGATGAGAGATTTTCTCAAACAAATTGATTTTTCTCTTCTCCTATATAAAAGACCTAAGAGATTAAATCTCAAAGGGAGGAGACCCCCCCACATAAACTTCTGCAACAGAGAATTTAATTCCCTTCGAAAAAAGATCATCTTCCTCCTCCCAAAAAATCCTAGGTAAAAATAAGGGAAAGATATGTCTCATTTTTACCCATCATGCATATAAAACTAAGGTTTAACCATTCAAAGAACTTAGTTCTTTCTCTGGATCTGAGATCCACAAGACAAATCTCCCATGAAAATGAGAATTTAATTCTCATCGGGAAGATCTTGTTCTTGAGAATCAAGAATTTAGGGGAGAACAAGATTGAAAAGAACAATGATGAAAGAAGAACATGAAGAAGATGGAATTTATACTGCGGGAACTTAGTTCCCAGACATGATAAGAACTTAGTTCTTAAAGAACCTGAACCCAGATCCTCAAAATATTGATCTTGGTGATTGTTAACGGTCAAAACACCATTAACAGAAGCTTGACTTCTTTAAAAACTTGAACAGGGATTAAATCTGTAGGAAGATGCGCGTCACGTGATATCCACGTAAGCACATATGGTAAGATGAACATGCAAGTGCATGTCTCACGTGAAATGCATGCGAGTGCTAAATGAATGAGTGCTTAGCACTACTTACGTGAAGATCACGTGAGCGCACATGAAGACCATGCCTCACATGAAGATCACGTGAGCGTACATGAAGGCATTCACGTGATGTCAACGTGAGCACTTGAGACGCTCGGCATCTCACATGATGTTCACGTGAGCACTGCACATTTGAGTGCTTAGCACTGCAGGGTGACATAAAAACCCAATCTTTAACCCCAAATGGCCAAATCTGTGAAGTGAAAACTTCTTTGAGCCCATATGCTCATATGGTTAAGTTGATCTTAATCTAAAACAAGATTAATGATCATCAATCATATTTCCAACCTGGTCTTAGTCAGATATATGACTAATGATCATTCATCCAAACTGATCTTAGTCGGATATGTGACTAAAGATCTTTTATCCATGATGATCTTAGTCCCAATACGACTAACGATTTTTCATCGATCTTTCATCCATTTGATCTTAGTCTCATATACGACTAATGATCAACTACCTAAATTGATCTTAGTCCCATATACGACTAATGATTTTTATCTTAGTCTCATATAAGACTAACAATTCTCAGTTCCGACATGATCTTTTCCCTCATATACGGGATTTGGTTCAAGGGTAAATCTTTCCACACCTTTGATATACGTCGTTGTAATTCCTCAACGTCTTCAGAGAGGTGGCGGGTCCCAACAACCAACAACTCCTCATTCTAACTTGATGAGAGAGATGAAATTTTATCAAGACTGGGAATGTTCTAACCTTCACGTTGATTCACCTCCATATTGATATGCATACCCTCATATTGATACACATCCCATTAGATGCTCATCTCATATCGAACGCCGGCTTTGTTAGGAATATGTATGCCCTAAAGGCCATTATTGTATATTATAGTGGATGCTTGGACATATATATTGAGGACTTTCTTGCTCAACATGATAATATGCTATCTGGTTGCTCTTTATCTTAAAATGTGCACTTATTTTAGTTTACTGTCTTATTGATACATGTTGATAAAGGCTTTAGAATGTTGACTTGACTACCAGGTCTATGATGCAGATCATACTAATGGGGCTTGTGTAGTCCACAAGCACATTCTTAACAGTTCCTAGTCGAGAGAGTATCGAGACAGGGCATCGATATTCCAGAGTAGACTAGTGTGTACGTTTCTTGACCCTGTATGGGGCGATGGTTGATCCCATAACCATTGGTGTTTGACATCAAAAATTGTACATAGGTGCTCATTGGAGAATGAGTACACCGAACATGACTCACCGAGAACTCCTAGATGGTACAATACCTATGGTTAGATAGCATTTCTCTGGTGACACATGTACAGGTTAGTCTGTAGACCCAAGATCGTCATAGTGTCTTGTGTGGTTCCTACTGTGCTTTGATTTCCTCCTTACCACGGCTCAAATGAGTCATGTAAATAAGTGGTTTTTGGGTACAGTCCCGAGCCATATGGAGGCAGTGAGCGATAAGAGAGGTTTCGTCTCTCCCGGTATTGGGAGTTGATGTTGCGCTATGCTCGATTGGCTATAACAGCAAGTCCCTGGCCAGAGATGATGAGATTTACTGATAAGTGTTATCAGTAGTTTCTTGAAAGGTTATAGGCCACATATCGGCATGACTTATCGAGTTATTATAGTCCGACAATTCCACCCCCCAGACTCGATATGCGACATATCAGACGAAGAGACCGGATTGTATGGTAAGTGTTTCTTATAGGCTCTACGGGAGTTTGGACAAATTTGCTTGTTGATCTTCTATTCGTTCAATACCTGGGTTGCCGTTATGTCCAGCTAATAGCGCTAACGGCTTGTAGGTCTTTGATGTGATCATTACCTACTGCTAGCATATTGGCAAGTCTTTAAAGTCTCACATAGAGGTTTCCTAGCTCAAGTGAAACGAAATAGGGCACGTATAGAGATATGTGCGAGAGCTTGATTAAATACGAGTATATGATACCGTATTCTAATCTAGCGTTTTTTTATCAGCCGGGTTATATATGATATAACCGGATTATTGGACCAAATGTTGATTCAATGATTTGATTTATATGTATATATTTATATATTTGATATTAGCCGGGTTATATATGATATAACTGGATTATTGAATCAAGTGTTGATTTAACTATTTGATATATATATATATATATATATATATATATATTAACTAATATTAAATATTAGCCGGTTATATATGATATAATCGGATTATTGAATCAAGTGTTGATTTAATAATTTGATATATATTTATATATATGATATATATATATATATTAATTATATATATATATATATATATATATTAACTAATATTAAGCTCACTTAAGATTTTCTTCTTTATATATATATGTGTGTGCGAGCGCTCGCTCGCGCATATTGTATCATGGTTGATGATATATAGAACTAGGATGTGTGAGAATCACATTATGATAAGATAATGATAAAGTTTTATGAATTAAAACAAAGGAGAATGAGTCATTATTCTTGGATGCTTAGAGAAGCATGGAGAAACATGACTCATCTTCTTACTTTGTTTTATTCATAGATATTTATCATATTCTTTATCCCAACTTATCTAATGGTTCACACTCACTTCAAGTTCATCTTCTTCATCTCCTCTCTAGATTTTTTCTAGGGTGAGAAAAATAAAAAAGAAAGAAAGATTTTTTGTGAGCAAAATCCCTGCTTCATCAACCTACACTACTCTAGCAAATTAGTAAAGGTTGTTCTCTTCACTAATACCTTGATTAGTGAAGTGTGAGCTTGAGTGAGTTGCCTCAAAGTGAATCATCTTCAACGACGAAGCCTTCGAGCAAGCTCGTTCCAACCTTCGAGTGGAGTCAAAGAAGAGTTCTAGGACTACTACTTGGAGCTTTTGAAGTGAAGGACTGGACTACAAAGGTTGTAGACTCTCTTCACTTTACTTAGAAACTTGTTTGCTAACTTTGAAACCCTAATTCTCTAGTTCGATTCTTATTTAGTATACTTAGGCCTCTAATTTCTTTAAAATTGCATACTTGATGCTCATAGAACCCTAGTAGAGATGCTAAGACACACTTTCATGATATCAGAGCCAAGCTAGAGGCTTAGGAATAGTTTAGACGAAATTAAAGTGTTCGATCGACGTTTTAAAAACCAATTTTGCAAGTTTCTATCCATTTTTTCAAACTTCATTTTTTTCAAGATTAAAAATTGTCATGCCCCGCTTCCCAGTAGACGGAAACGGTGACGTGACAAGACGCAACATATTTACTAAGAAATAAATACGTTAAGCGTAATTAAGCAATATATAAAATGAACAAGAATGACAAGAGTAATAAAATAAACAGCAACTTTATTTACATTCATCTTTATATACAACTGTTTGAAAATAAAAGATTCAATGAGTAAAGCAGTGCCTAAACAATGGCATACAGGAAAGTAAGTGCAACGGAACTAGAAGTCAGGCTGACCGATAAGCTGGTCCAACTTCTCCTGGCTCGGCTCGATCTCCTCAGAGTCTGATCCTCCTGACAAACATTCCAAAGAAAGAAATAGAAAGAAATGCCGTCAGCGAACTAACACTCGGCAAGTCCCAAAAGAAGAAAGAGAATACAGTATATTCAGTGAAATGAACAGGTACAGTATATGATTGATTACTGGTATATGATAGCCGTTATACCTGGTTGTTTGTAGTTTGGTAAAGAAAGTATTCATGTATACGAGAGGGGTTCATCTTACCCCGTGGACTATAGTAACATGTAGTACATGGCCCCGTCATAACCCACGGGACAACGGCATGAGAATTCATGTGGGTGTCTTTTAAGTGACCTCTCGTGCCACGATATATGTTCCGTACCAATCTACCCATTTATCCTTGCGTAATGTTTTTTATAGATTATGTTTACAAGTCTTTCCAAAACCATGGATACAAAATGTTCAGGTATTCAAGTTCAAGATGTAATCAAGTAGTCAAGTAGTCATGTCAAGTTATAACCATGGTTCGGTCAAGTCAAGTCAAGTCAAATATACATATTTGTTATTGATGTTTGAATTCGAGTATTTATGTTCATGATAAAGTATTAGTGTTTGATTTTGGATTCAGGTTTGAATTGGACTCTGACTGAGTAAGACTCTTGTAAACTGATTTAACTCTAGAATTCCTAAGTTCGGGAGTCATCGGCAACTGCTGCACATAGACGACAGGATTTATGTCTTTTTCCAAGACAGTTTACATTGATAACACCGTTAGGTTGTCTACCTTAAATAGGCAAGCACTTACTTTCTCTGGCTCCCTAAGGCTCAAGAGAATTGATCCCGCTTAAACCTATATTTACTAAAGTCCTTAAATATTATTTTTATATATCTCGAGAGGGTTTTATGAAAAATATTTTAATATAGTTAAAATATAAATATCGAGGATGATTAGTATTACTTAGGGTTTTCATGAGCATGGATTTTAAGTATTGTGGTATTTTAATGGCAAGCACTTAGCATTTGAAAGTTCATGGTATTTTACTGAAAAACATATCCTTTTTGGTATCTTGATGACATTTCATCTTTTAGAAAAAATATAGATTTATTATATTTTGAAAATATGAATTTATAATTTTATATAATTTTAATTTTAAAAATAATTTTATTTTATTTAGAAAATTCGTATTTCTTAAAAAACATATTTAAATCCTTTCGAGATCGAATGCTCCGTGAGGAGGTCCGCATCTCACTCTATTAGCCCAAGGATGTGTGTTAATCCGCACCATCAGTTAGCGGGTCCCCTAAAGAGGGCTGTAGATGCATAATTGCAAAAGAAATGAAATACCGCTTTAAAAGAAATCCGGTTTTAGAATTATATGGTATTTTATTGTAAATACTATCTTCGAACCAAAAATACATACAATTAGGTATCGTGCTATGAAACCAAGTGTGTATGTGGGGTAGGTCGTTACCCCGTGAAGTTTTTCCTAAAAGTATTGTTTAAACGATTAGTCGAAAAGGTGTGATAACAAAATTCAAGGTATTTTAATGTAAAAGCTTAATTAGAGTTGTTTCACATGAAATTCTTGGGTAAAATTGATTCTAAACATTAGTATTAAGATTACAAGTGAAGTGGTAAAATTGGTTTGACCAAATAATAAAAGAAAATGGAGTTATAGGGTTTAGAAAAGATGATATCGGTAATAACTCCACTTTTACCGTTATTTGATTTAAAATGAGTATCGATGAAAAAGAGGAGAATTGGGAGGGACTTACGGTTTAGAAAACTTAGGAAGGGGGTGAGGAAAAGGAAGAGGGTCTTCGTGGCGTCGCGGGAGCTCCGGAATTGGCATTGATCTTCGCCGGAACTAACTTGCTCGCTAACTCCACTTGCATTTAGGAACTTTTTAGAGAGTTTTGGCTAGAATTTTCAGAATAGTGCTGAGCCAAAGTAAGGGATGGTATTTATAGTGAAGAATTAGGGTTTGGGAATTAAAATTGTGGATTAAAAGTATTAAAATTGTGATAAATTGTGAAATTAAAGGTCTGCTTGATTGCAGGGAAATCAAACAGTGCAGATGAGGTAAGAGGAAGTGAAGAGTCATGTGTGCAGAGCACGGGCTTCATTGGCCTCATCTGAGCCATCGGTGCCGGACTTATAGGCTATTCCACCAGTCGATTTTAAGGCATTTGCCTCGAGATTCATGCTATCTGATCAACCCTCTGTTTACTCCATTTTCTACATGTTTGATTTTTCTGAACTTTTCATTTCCCTGTGTATTGCACAAGCAATCTTTTGGGCTTCCAAAAAGTTAAAAAGAAAAATCAAAAAATATAATTATGGCTGATGGGAATCGAACACAGGGGCTACGTCACAGCAATGCAAGGGCTTTACCGGTGAGTGTTCATACCAAAATATTGCATTTAATACCGCCGATTCTTCTGCTCGTTTGTTTATAGGCAGGTACTTTTGATCCGTATTTGCTACATATTTACAGGTTACATATTCCTAGTCCAAAATAATGCAAACCATACAAAATCTCCACAGTTACGCCAAAATCCAGAATATTTGTTGCCAACAGATAAATGCCGGGCTCCGATCATCTGTATCCGTCCAATGCCGCTTACTAGTTCAAGAGACAAGACAAAGAACAGTGGTCATTCGCGTCTCGGACAAGCACAGAGTACAAGAGGAGCAGCACAAGATTCAAAGGGTGCACGGAGCTCGAGAAAGATAAAGGTCAAATGAATTAAAAGTGAAGTCATTTTGGACTGTTGCAAATCTGAAGACACTTTGGAAGCATTTTGCAATTTGGGACATGTAGAACAACAGAAGTGTAGGGTTACTAGGCACTAGAACAAGGTTCTACAAGGCATCAACCATGCCAAAATCAAATTTTTCATGTGCCGAACAATCCTAACCAAGATCTTAGACTAGAGATTAGGTGAAACAAAGAGCGAGTAAACAACTTTACTTCTAAGAGTTAGGGATTACAACCTTTGTAGTCCGTTCCTTCACTTCTAAAGCTCCGTGTTGAGGTCCCTACGCTGCGATCATCAAGCACTCGGACTCTAGAGAGGCTCCATGAAAAAAAAGATGCAAGCTTGCTTCCGATCTTCAATAACAAAGATGATCTACCTTGAAGAAACTCAAACCCAAGCTCTTGCTTTGCTAATCAAGTATTAGCAAAGAAAACACCCTAATCTAAGTGGCTAAAATAGATAAGGATGATGAAGTAGGAATTTAGAATTTAGCTCTCTTTTGTTTTCAATTTCTCACTCATTATCATCACTTTACAAAAAGCTGGAAAGCTTTTTATCAAGAGGAAGAAGAAGAAGATGAAGCAAATCTATTTGTGATGAATATTGAAATCAAGTGTGAGGTTAGAATTGCAACCATGGGTTAAGAATGAAGACGTAACCCATGTAGAGAATTAACTATGGTAAAGGGTTTGGGTTTGGTTAAGAAATATCTACAAAATATCTTTACAAAATATCTTTGCTTAAAAACAAAAACAAAGCTTCTAGAAGCTTCAAGAAAGCTTAACCCTAATCCAAACCGTGATCATGTTTAAACTCCACAAAACATGTTGCATTTGTAACCTTAACTTGTTACAATATTATATATCACATATACAATATTTATTGTAACAAAATAAAATAATACAATTAACATATATCACATATATATCAATGTATTACCCGAGTGAGAAAAAGAATTTTTAATTGAGCTTATATTAGTTAATGTAATTTAATATATCAAATATATATAATTATACATTAAATTATCGAATCAACACTTGATCCGATAATCCGGCTATTTCACATGTATCAGTTAATCGAATCAACACTTGATCCGATGACCCGGCTATATCACATATACCCGGCCGATATCTCATATCGCGAGAATCTAATACAGTATCACATACACGTATTGTCCTCGGTCCCGCACATATCACATATGTGCTCCTACTCCGTTTTGCCTGAGCCAGGAAACCTCTGTGTAGGACTCTAAAGAATCGTCAATACGCCGGCAGTAGGTGATGATCATATCAAACACCCATAAGCTGCAAGCGGTCAGCTAAATGTAACAGCCACTCAGGTATTGAGCAATCAGAAGATCAACAAGCAAGCATGTATATTCTTCCGTGAATCCAACCAGTAACACTCCCGTACAGTCCGGTCTCTTCGTCTGATATGTCGCATATCTCGCCTAGGGATGGTAAACGTCAGACCCTAGTAGCTTGATAAGTCGTGTCGATATGAGGTCCATAACTGTTCGAGAAACTACCGATAACACTTACCAGTAAATCTCAGCAACCCTGGCCAGGGATTTCCAGTTATAGCCAATCGAACACAGCGCAACATCAACTCCCTATACCGGGAGAGACGAAACCCCTCCTATCGCCCATTGCCTCCATGTGATTCGGGACTGTACCCAAAAGCCACCTTTTTGCACGCCCTCTTGGATTTGGTGTGATGGAAATCAAAGCACGGTGGGAATCACACAAGACTTTATGACGATCTCGGGTCTACAGACTAACATGTACTAGTGTCACCAGAGAACTGCCATCTGACGTGAGGTATAATACCATATGGGAGTTCTCAGCGAGTCCGTCCAGTGTACCCAGTCTCCACTGAGCACCCGTATACCTTCTCTGATGTCAAACACCAATGGATATGGGATCATCCATCGCCCATCATATGGGTCAAGAAGCGCATACGCTAGTCTACTCTGGAGTATCGATGCCCTGTCTCGGTACTCCCATGACTAGGAACATTTGAAGGATGTACTTGGCGACTACACTGTCCCCACTAGTATGATCTGCATCATAGTCCTGGTAGTCAAGTACTCATCCTAAGGGCTTTATCAACATGTGACATAGAGACAATCAGAGGACATGTTAAGATAAAGAGTAACCAGATAGCATACTATCATGTCGAGTAAGAAAGCCATCCCTATATATGTCCAAGAATCCACTACAATATACAACGTATGTACAGTAATGGCCTCTAGGGCATACATATAACTAACAATCTCCCACTTGCACTAGGGCCATCTGTTGTGGTATCGCATACCCAACAATAAGCTGTGGTTGAAGTATCTCATACTCAACCATCCCATAAAAGTCTCTACTGGGAAATAGGCCTTTGTGAGTGGATCCGCGCTGTTGTCCTCTGTGTCTACTCTCCTAACCTTGATCTCCCTGGAGTTCAACCATCTCCATATCAGGTGACACTGCCTAAGAATATGTCTGGATCACAGATGGGACGGGGGTTCCTAGGCCTAAGCCACAACTCCATTGTCACACAATGGTAGGAACGAAATTCATCTCATGAACTCATATATATCCAGACTGCCTCTTTGGTAGAATCCTTGGTAATGATGTATCTTTCCATTAATCGTCTAGTAAGTCACGGTATCTAGCTTGAAACTCTTCCAACATACCGTCCCTCCACTGAGGGTAAAGACAATGCCTGCGACTAACATTCAGTAGTCTTTATCACCCTGGATCTTTTCCAGTGATTCTCCCCAGGATCGATTGATACCATCTCACTACAACTAGTGAGAATCCTAATATCCAATTAGATCTATCTCATAGATCCATAACTCAGGATTTAGGAGGTATCACCTTTATCCTATATGGAGAATCTTTGTGATAAGAGGAGATTGACCGAGCGTAGCATAGGAAACTCCTTCCCTATCATGAGTATGTCATCCACGTACTATACGAGGATCACCACCATACTCCCTACTACCTTTTTGTATATACTAGGTTCATCTACAATTTTGATGAAGTCAAACTCTTTGACTACTACATCAAAACAGACGTTCCAACTCCGCGATGCCTGATTTATCCCATAAAACATCATGCTTATGTTTCCGCTGCTCCCACTGTCTACGAAGCCCTCTGGCTGTGTACTTATAGACGCTCTCTTCCAATTCAATATTTAGAAAAGCAGTCATGACACCCAACCGCCAGATATCGTAGTTATGGTATGTAGCCGTGGCAAGTAGGATCTGGATGGACTTAAGCGTAGTTTTGAAAGTCTTAACTTTTCCATGTACACCAAGTAATCTTCTCAAGATATACTTGCTCCTGATGGGGTTTTAACCCTTCAGATAAAGCAACCAAAGTTCATACTTTGTTGGTGTATAAGGATTCCATATCATATCGCTAGGCATCCAGCCATTCTCACAGAGTCCCCACTCCTGATGGCCTGCTCGAAACTAGTTGGGTCATCATCTCATGATGCAATCCTTGCTCCCACTGTCATCAAGAAACCGAAGTATCTCTCAGGTGGATGAGGAACCCTACCAGATCGGTGGAGAGGCTGAGGTTCGTTGGAAACTATTGAATCCTCTAGGTTTACCAAATCATCAGATGCAGTTTGTATAGCTGGAACTGTTTCCAGTTCTACCTCATGACCACTAATTTCTTCATAAGAAATTCCCTTTCACAAAGATGGCATGATAAGAAACAAAACATCTTTTGTTCTTCGGTTCAGTAGAAGATATTCCCTTGCGAATGCTTGGGATATCCAACAAACTTCCACAGAACTGACCTTGCCTCGAGCTTGTCCGGATTTTTCTTTTGACATAGGCCGGACAACCCCAAATTTTAACTTCCTTAAGAGATGGGCTCTTCCCATACCATATCATATATGGAGTGGTAGGCATCTGATTTGGTTGGAACCCTATTCAATAGGTATGCAACTTCTCAAATGCATAACCCCAAAAGAAAATAGGCAACTCAGTAGTACTCATCATAGAGCACACCATATCACATAGGGTGCGATTGCTCCGCCTCGATACACCGACGTGTTGTGGTGTATTCGGAGGAGTAATGCTGAGAGAGAATCTCATTCTCCTTTAGAATAGTCCAGGAATTCCGTGCTCAAGTATTCTCCTCCTTGATCACATCAAAGGACATAATACTTATACCCGTTTTTGGTTCTCTATTTCTAACTTATATTCATTGAATTTCTCAAAAGTTCCAGACTTGTGTTTCAACAGGAACATATGTCCGGATCTTGAGAGATAATCAGTGAATGTAATGAAGTACAAAGAACCGGTCTTGGCATGTGTAGACAGGGGACTTTCATACATCAGCTTGTATCAATCCCAAGAGTTCACTAACTCTTTCTCTGTTTCCAATAAAAGGAGTTGTGGTCATCTTATCTTTGTGACATGACCGGCAAGTTTTACAAGATGTAAATCCAAACTAATTTATATATGCATCTTCATGTAACTTCAGCTAGTCGGGTCGCATTGATATGACCTAGTCTACAATGCCTCAAGAAGGATTCGTTCATTTCTGAACTTTTCCTCTTGTGTGTGTTTTGTACGTTAAGTACTGTGGTTTGATTTAGAACGTCTATGCTTTTAGATAACGTGCCTGAACCGATCAACTCTTGATATAGGAAATGTTCAAAACATTATCCAACAATACAAAATTATATCATTTTTTACAAATAAAGAGACTGATATGATGTTGTATATCGGGTTCGGTATCTAATAACATTCGTTCAGAATCAATGTATTCTGGAAATACAGGGTGATAACTGCCAACAGACTTGGCTGTAACACTTGCATCATTTCCAACTCTTGAAACTTGTCACGCCCCGCTTCCCAGAGTACGCTAGATTGGGCACGTGACATAGCCAACTATGCTACCTGTGGGTAGGAAGTATCCATCCACAGTCACATTACGGCTGTAGAGATATCAAGAACAAAACAAAACAATCTAAAAACATGTCCATAATCCAGAATAACGAGAGTCAATAATAAATAAATGCGGAAGCAAATGATCCAATACAAATAACTGAAAGGTATGTCCCATAATGCGGGCTCACATCAGGAAATGAATGCAGGAAATAAAACTAACTACTACCGAACTCACAGCTCAGCCTGCTGGCTGAAGTACTCCTGCTCGGATTGCGACAGCGGTACGGAATCTGGGCCATGCAAAACCCAGACGTCAGCGCGTCATGTCATCAAGTAATAAATATGAACAATGTAATAGGCAATGCAAAATAAACATGAATAAAACGAGAGTAGCAATGATGTGAATCAAGCAGTGCAAGGTAGTGTGCAGTGGGTAACTAAACTGTTCTATCAGGTTTTTTATTCTAAAGTCTTTGAAATCAATTGATGAATCGTCGATGTAACTCAATAGTATCCCGTGCATGCTCAGGACCACGGTCAAGATCCTAGGGGCTGAATCCGAGACGTGCCGCTAGGCAGTAACAGGTAGCAGGATGGGCGAGTGATGTCAGCATCATCATTCCGGGGCTGGCCTAGCCCGTAAGACTGATCAGAACAGGTATCGAACTGTTGAGTTACAAGTCAGGTTTCACCTTTGATTTCCCCACACCCCCAAGTTATGTATGTCAAGTCAGCTATTCAGTAATCAAGAACTAATGCCAACACAGGATCAGGTAAAAGCAGGTTTGTCTGGATAGACAACAGGAACGGTCCATGAGGACTACATGTCAGGTTTATTGGCATTAGACACAAGATCAGGTAACGGGTCGAGTCATGGTACATCAGGTCAAGTTAACAGTATACGGTACCATGTCAGGTATATCAATATATATATATGTGAAGCAATGTCAGGTCAAGATGTAAATAATATCGTGGGTGTGCTTACAATCAGATATATAATCAAACATGGGTATTGACAATATGAGATAAGCAATGAATTACATAATAAACAGTTTCATTCAATTTACAAGAGTGCAGTAAAACGATATAGCCGTTTAGTCATGTTAACAGGTTTAAGCACCCTTAGCGGTGCAATGATTTGTATAACGGTTCAGTGTAGCTATTTCAGGTTACATGCGTACGAGTGTCGGAATGTAACAGAACTATATGGATAAATGCTACCATCTATTTAACAGTAAAATGTGATTGAACAGGTAGATTTATTGGGTTCAAATTGGCAAACTGTAAATTCCATGTTTAACAGTAAAATGATATAATGCGATTTTGTAACCGAAATGGAAAACGATTGTACCAAGCTAATTTTACAGGTTTAGGGTGTCAATAAATATATAAATATATTGTATAGCATGTAGCAAGGGGTACTTGCCTCGACGGGTCGCGAACCGGGAAAAACGGAACGTAACGTCGGCGGGGATACTCGCGACGGACGCACGGTTCACGGATTGAACCCAAACAACGAACCAAGGAACCACACGGGTCAGAGTATTCTGCTGGATCGTCGGGACACGTCGCCGGCACGGTCGGATTCCGGCGAGGTACAAAACAGTGAATAGGGTTTCTAAAGGTGTAGATCTAGAGAAAGAAAGAAATGAACAGAGAAAGAAGAAGATGGGGGATACTCACTGGTCTCAGAGGGCACTAGCAACGACGGCGATATCGACGGCAGTGAGAACGGCATCTCCGGCGATCTGCAGAAACATCCAGCAGTTGTTCTCGGTTTTGAAAAATGAAGAGAGGAAGGGTGAGATGGAGAAACACTTACGAGGTGTTCTGGGGTGGTCGGGGATCGTCGGCGATGGCCAGGGGCGGCGCAGGTGGTTACCGGTGGCGAGCAGGCGGCTGCAGGGAAAACTGCAGGCGGTCGCGGCCGTGCAGGGTGCATGGGGGTGGAAGAAAGAAGGTGCGGGCGAGGCGAGGCAGAGGAGGCGAGGGTGCTGGTGACGCTGGCGCCAGCATCGGGGCTGCGGCGGCAAGGTTGAAGGTGGCTAGGGTTGCGTTGAGGGCTCGCGATGAGTTTCTGAGGTTGTGTTTTGAAAAATATAAGGGAGGGGAAAAATTTATACGAGGGAGAGAGAGAATGAGATGAGAGAGAGAGAGAGATTTGAAGGGTAGAGAGAAAGAGAGATAGAGAAAGAGAGAGAGAGAGAGAGACGGTGAGGGATAGAGAGAGAGATTTGTGATGGGGGCCCACGGGAATTATTTGCCTCGCGATTGGCTGAATCAAAAGATTAAGAGGTTTTAAAAAATTTCAAAGGATTTAATATGTAACAGTAAAATCAGTATAGTTAGAGAAATATATTCTAAGGTTTTAAATTATAAAATTTTGGGATTTTGGCGCCAAATAAAACATTTCCAAATCACGCCCGGGTCAGGTCCAAAAATTTGAAATTAAAATAATAGGATTTTAATCGGGTTCCAAATTTTAAAATTAAGTGTTTTATGATTTAAAAGCATAACCCCAAGCCGGACACATGTGCGCGCGCGTAGCCGTCCAAACTCGCCCGTTTCACCGAACGGGACGAGAATACGATGCACGGACGCTACCACAAGGCTAGGGGTGTCAAGTAGGCCAAGATGAATATTTTTAATTTCATTTTAGGTGCTAAAATTTGTTATCTGCAGAAATGACTTTTCCGGGTAAAAATTTTACAGTAAGCCACGAACAAGTAAGATAAATGAAATGAGTACCACCTAAATCTCAAACAGTAACTGAAAAACAGTAGCAATGGGCTCGGGTGTTACATCATACCCAACTACAAAAAGAATTTCGTCCTCGAAATTCCAAGAATACAAAGATATAAACTACAGGAAAATGTGAGGAAACTTCTGCCGGATCTCATCTTCTCGTTCCCAAGTGAACTCTCCATGTGATCGATTACCCCAAGAAACGAGCACAAGGGGGATAACCTTGTTCTTGAGAACCTTTTCACTTCGATCCACGATTTCAACCAGTCACTCCTCAAAAGTTAAATCTTCTCGTACTGCTAAATCTGAATGATCCAAAACGTGTGTTTCATCTCGAACATACCTTCGTAGTTGAGATACGTGAAACACATCGTGCACACCTGCCAAGGACTGCGGTAACGCCAAATGGTACGCTACCTCTCCAACACGCTCCAAGATCTCAAAGGGTCCAACGAATCGAGGACTAAGCTTTCCTCGACTCCCAAAACGAATCACCCCTCTAGTCGGTGATATCTTCAAGAATACCAAATCACCCACGACGAACTCTAGAGGTCTTCTTGACGTGTCAGCCCAACTCTTCTGTCTGTCTTGTGCTGCCTTCATATGATTCCTGATAGTGTTAACCTTCTCAATTGTCTGCACCACCAAATCTGGTCCCAACAATCTTCGTTCACCGACATCATCCTAACAAACAGGTGAACGGCATTTACGACCATACAAAGCTTCAAACGGAGCCATCTGGATAGTTGCCTGAAAACTGTTGTTGTAAGAAAACTCCACCAAGTGTAGATGATCCTCCCATGAACCCTTGAAGTCCAACATGCATGCTCTCAACATATCTTTAAGAGTTTGGATCGTTCTCTCTGACTAACCATCAGTTTAAGAATGATAAGCTATGCTAAACTTCAATCGAGTCCCCAAAACTTCCCTGTAAACTCCTCCAGAAGTGTGATAAGAACCGAGTGTCACGATCGGACACGATGCTCACCGGTACCCCATGCAATCTTACAATCTCCTGCATGTACCGCTCTGCCAAGGTCTCTGTTGATTGACCAACCCGGAAAGGAATAAAGTGAGCTGCCTTGGTCAACCGATCAACAATCACCCATACTGCGTTGTTGCCCTTTGGACTCCGCGGTAAAGCCGTCACGAAATCCATGGTTATATGTTCCCACTTCCACTGAGGAATCGGAAGTGGTTGCAATAAACCAGCAACCCTTTGATGTTCAGCCTTAACTTGCTGACACACCAAGCACTTAGACACAAAGCGAGCAATCTCCCGTTTCATGCCTTCCCACCAAAAATGCTGTCGAATATCTCGGTACATCTTTGTGCCTCCTGGATGTACAGAATAAGCTGAACTGTGTGCCTCCTTCATAAGCTCTTCACGAACATCTCCCTTTGGCACACATAAACGACTACCATACCTCAACGAACCATCTTCGTGGATTAGTAGATCTGTTCGTAGTCCGGCTTCAACTTGCTCTCGAAACTTTTGCAGTCTAGGATCCTGCGATTGTGCTGCTTTAATTTTCTCAATCAAAGACGACTGCACTTGCAGCTGCATCAACTGTCCTGTAGAACGCGGTAGCACAACCTCCAAGTCAAATCTTCGAAAATCTGCAACGATCTCCTTCTGTGTAGTTAACATCTGAATTGCTGGTAACCGACTAAGCGCATCCGGCACAACATTAACCTTCCTCGGATGGTATTTAAGATCAAGATCGTAGTCAGCCATCAGCTCCAACCATCTACACTGCCTCATGTTAAGCTCCTTCTGAGTGAACACATACTTTAAGCTCTTATGATCTGTAAAAACTTCGACTCTTTCGCCCAAAAGGTAGTGTCTCCAAATCTTCAAGGCGAAAATCACAGCCGCAAGCTCCAAGTCATGAGTCGGATAATTCATCTCATGGGTCTTCAATTGTCTCGATGCGTACGCTACAACCTTTCCATGCTGCATCAAAACACATCCCAATCCTTTCCCAGATGCGTCGCTGTGAATCACCAATCCTCTGGAATTGTCTGGCACGGTCAGAATAGGGGTGGTTATCAACTTCTGCTTCAACGTCTCAAAAGCTAACGCACATTTATCCGTCCATATAAAAGGTACCTCCTTGCGCATAAGCTTGGTCAACGGCTCTGCCAGACGAGCAAAGTTCTCCACAAATCTCCTGTAGTATCCGGCTAATCCAAGGAAACTTCTTATCTCAGCAACATTCTTTGGAGTCGGCCAATCTCGAACTGCTGCAATCTTTTCTGGATCGACGGCAATTCCATCGCCAGACACAATATGCCCCAAAAACTTCACTTCCTCCAGCCAAAATTCGCACTTACTCATCTTTGCATAAAGCTTCTCCTGTCTCAACGTCTGCAGTGCTATCTTCAAATGCTCAACATGCTCCTCAAAACTCTTCGAGTAAACCAGAATATCGTCAATGAACACCACAATAAATTGGTCCAAGAATGGTGAAAAGATTCGGTTCATCAAGTCCATGAATACTGCCGGCGCATTCGTTACTCCGAAGGGCATCACTAAATACTCGTAATGTCTATACCGAGTTCGAAACGCCGTCTTGCAAATATCTTCTGTTTTCACTCGGACCTGATGATATCCGGATCGCAAATCCAGCTTCGAGAATACCCTCGCGCCACTAAGCTGCTCAAAAAGTTCTCCAATGCGAGGGATCGGGTACTTGTTCTTAATAGTCACCTGGTTTAATTCTCGATAGTCGATGCACATTCTTCTCGTGCCATCCTTCTTCTTTACTAGAAGAACTGGAGCTCCCCAAGGCGAGTTACTGCTTCGAATCCAACCCTTCTCAAGCAATTCAGCAACCTGTTTCTTAACTTCTTCCAACTCTACTGGTGCCATTGGATAATACGCTTTAGATACTGGCGCTGCACCAGGAATAAGATCAATTGCGAACTCCACATCTCGCTTCGGCGGTAAACCCGATATATCTTCAAATACGTCCATAAAATCGCGAACAACCGCCGGCTCTTCACCACTATCAACTTCCATTTCTGCAAGAATATTGTTTGTCGGCCTAGCCCTAAACTCGACTGGCCCGACAGAACTGCTTCCTCCAGTAAAGGTAAACTCGGAATGTCCGGGAATCTGGAAAATTACTTTCTTTGCCCTACAGTCAATGTGAGCGTGGAAAGTGCCAAGAAAATCCATTCCCAAGACGACTTCATAGCTGCCCGTATCAATCACCAAGAAATCTGCAAAGAGTTCCCGTCCGCACACAACAACTGTACAATCTTTACACTCCCTACTAGATATGATTTTCCTATTCCCAGTGTGTATATCCTAGAAACCAGACAGGGTCGTGCAGGTAATCGAGTGTGTAGTTATAAATTTGGATGACATAAAATAGTGGGATGCACCAGAATCAAATAATACCAATGTGGGAAAACCATGAACGAGTAAAGTACCTGAAACAACTTCTCCTGATGCCTTGGCTTCCTCAGCTGTCAAGGTAAAAGCTCGAGCCTGATTTGGTCCTTGAGTCAGCTGTTTCTGCCCTTGGAACGGTTTCTGCGGAGGCTTCTGAATATCATCCCTCGTACGAAGTTTCGACAGACAAGCACCAACGGCATGATCAGCCGCTCCACAAACCAAACAAAGTCCCAGCCTTCTTCGACAATCCTTCTGCACATGCCCAGGTAAACGGCAGTAGTCGCAAATCACGCTCCTTCTTCGATCAACAATCACAGGCTTCTTCATGGGTGTTACACCATGACGGTCCACTGGAATACCCTTGCGACCATGAGCTCGGTTAGGTACAAATGCGGGCTTCCTGGCCGCAACTGCTGTCTGCTGCAAGCTCCCTTTCATCCCAGACAAACTCTGTTGTTCCCGAGCTGCCGTAAGAACCTGTGAGAAAGTGGTCAAACCCAGGGAGACAATCTGCCTCTGGATGTCCACATCCAAGCTGCGCATGAACCTTCATGCTCTGTCTGCATCGTTGGCGACTAAAGGTCCAGCGAATCTGCTGAGTCTTGTCCACTCTGCTGCATGCACATCCACGGGTGCTCCATTCTGCCTTAGCCCAATAAACTTCTCTTCCATTTCCTCCCGTGCAGTCCGCGGGAAGAACTTCTCCAGGAAACTCTTAGAAAAATCCGCCCACTTGATCGGCTTGGGCAAGCGGGTCTCCTCCACAAGCCACCATTCTCGGGCGTAGTCCACTAACTGAATGCGTACCACATCAACTCTTTTATCATCTGGAATCTGTGCCGCAATCAGCAAATTCTCCGTGTCAACTAGCCACTGCTCGGCTGGCAACAGCTCCTCCAAACCAGTGAATGTAGACGGACCCAAACGTCTGAAATCTGCCACAGTCCCAAATCGGTCAACTGGTTTAGCTCCAATGTTGTTTACAGACTGCTGAACGATCTGCAAACCTTCCTGAAACGAGCCTGCTTGCTGCTGGATCAGCTCGGTCTGTCTCTTTTGATTTTCCAGCATTCCTCTTATCACTCCAAGCATGGCGGCTTCGTCCACACGCCTCTGGTACGTCTTGAAATTCTTATCTGCCATATCCCTGAAATCAAAACACCCAACAATAGCATGATGATAGATTTAATATATAGATCAAGGCTAGAACTCCAAGATACTTAAATAGAGTACCGCATTGTAACTATGCCGCGGTATCTTAGCCACTATTACTTAACTCCACCCAAGTCGACTAAGTCTTAGAGATAACAAGAAATCATGTTTTTCGAGTCGACATGCAAAGTAAGTTTGCACGTCGTAAAAGATATAATCAGGAAGAATGTGATTCAAGAATGGTAAACGGTAAAGTGGCAGGACATGTTTCCTAAACACGGGCATTCTGATTCGTGTATTGGGTACAATACCCAGCTACAAAAGAATCAACCCAACTAACCTATGGCTCTGATACCAAAAGAACCATGTCACGCCCCGCTTCCCAGAGTACGCTAGATTGGGCACATGACATAGTCAACCATGCTACCTGTGGGTAGGAAGTATCCATCCACAGTCAATTACGGCTGTAGAGATATCAAGAACAAGACAAAACTATCTAAAAACATGTCCATAATCCAGAATAACGAGAGTCAATAATAAATAAATGCGGAAGCAAATGATCCAATACAAATAACTGAAAGGTATGTCCCATAATGCGGGTTCACATCAGGAAATGAATGCAGGAAATAAAACTAACTACTACCGAACTCACAGCTCAGCCTGCTGGCTGAAGTACTCCTGCTCGGACTGCGACAGCGGTACGGAATCTGGGCCATGCAAAACCCAGACGTCAGCGCGTCATGTCATCAAGTAATAAATATGAACAATGTAATAGGCAATGCAAAATAAACATGAATAAAACGAGAGTAGCAATGATGTGAATCAAGCAGTGCAGGGTAGTGTGCAGTGGGTAACTAAACTATTCTATCAGGTTTTCTATTCTAAAGTCTTTGAAATCAATTGATGAATCGTCGATGTAACTCAATAGTATCCCGTGCATGCCCGGGACCACGGTCAAGATCCTCGAGGCTGAATCCGAGACGTGCCGCTAGGCAGTAACAGGTAGCAGGATGGGCGAGTGATGTCAGCATCATCACTCCGGGGCTGGCCTAGCCCGTAAGACTGATCAGAACGGGTATCGAACTGTTGAGTTACAAGTCAGGTTTCACCTTTTATTTCCCCATACCCCCAAGTTATGTATGTCAAGTTAGGTATTCAGTAATCAAGAACTAATGCCAACACAAGATCAGGTAAAAGCAGGTTTGTCTGGATAGACAACAGGAACGGTCCATGAGGACTACATGTCAGGTTTATTGGCATTAGACACAAGATCAGGTAACGGGTCGAGTCATGGTACATCAGGTCAAGTTAATAGTATACGGTACCATGTCAGGTATATCAATATATATATATGTGAAGCAATGTCAGGTCAAGATGTAAACAATATCGTGGGTGTGCTTACAATCAGATATATAATCAAACATGGGTATTGACAATATAAGATAAGCAATGAATTACATAATAAACAGTTTCATTCAATTTACAAGAGTGCAGTAAAACGATATAGCCGTTTAGTCATGTTAACAGGTTTAAGCACCCTTAGCGGTGTAATGATTTGTATAACGGTTCAGTGTAGCTATTTCAGGTTACATGCGTACGAGTGTCGGAATGCAACAGAACTACATGGATAAATGCTACCATCTATTTAACAGTAAAATGTGATTGAACAGGTAGATTTATTGGGTTCAAATTGGCAAACTGTAAATTCCATGTTTAACAGTAAAATGATATAATGCGATTTTGTAACCGAAATGGAAAACGATTGTACCAAGCTAATTTTGCAGGTTTAGGGTGTCAATACATATATAAATATATTGTATAGCATGTAGCAAGGGGTACTTGCCTCGACGGGTCGCGAACCGAGAAAAACGGAACGTAACGTCGGCAGGGAAACTCGCGACGGACGCACGGTTCACGGATTGAACCCAAACAACGAACTAAGGAACCACATGGGTCAGAGTATTCTGCTAGATCGTCGGGACACGTCGCCGGCATGGCCGGATTCCGGCGAGGTACAAAACAGTGAATAGGGTTTCTAAAGGTGTAGATCTAGAGAAAGAAAGAAATGAACAGAGAAAGAAGAAGATGGGGGATACTCACTGGTCTCAGAGGGCACTAGCAACGACGGCGAGATCGGCGGCGGCGAGAACGGCGTCTCCGGCGATCTGCGGAAACATCCAGCAGTTGTTCTCGGTTTTGAAAAATGAAGAGAGGAAGGGTGAGATGGAGAAACACTTACGAGGTGTTCTGGGGTGGTCGGGGATCGTCGGCGATGGCCAGGGGCGGCGCAGGTGGTTGCCGGTGGTGAGCAGGCGGCTGCAGGGAAAACTGCAGGCGGTCACGGCCGTGCAGGGTGCGCGGGGGTGGAAGAAAGAAGGTGCGGGCGAGGCGAGGCAGAGGAGGCGAGGGTGCTGGTGATGCTGGCGCCGGCGTCGGGGCTGCGGCGGCAAGGATGGAGGTGGCTAGGGTTGCGTTGAGGGCTCGCGATGGGTTTCTGAGGTTGTGTTTTGAAAAATATAAGGGAGGGGGAAAATTTATACGAGGGAGAGAGAGAATGAGATTAGAGAGAGAGAGATTTAAGGGGTAGAGAGTGAGAGATAGAGAAAGAGAGAGAGAGAGAGAGAGAGAGAGAGACGGTGAGGGATAGAGAGAGAGAGATTTGTGATGGGGGCCCACGGGAATTATTTGCCTCGCGATTGGCTGATTCAAAAGATTAAGAGGTTTTAAAAAATTTCAAAGGATTTAATATGTAACTGTAAAATCAGTGTAGTTAGAGAAATATATTCTAAGGTTTTAAATTATAAAATTTTGGGATTTTGGCGCCAAATAAAACATTTCCAAATCGCGCCCGGGTCGGGTCCAAAAATTTGAAATTAAAATAATAGAATTTTAAGCGGGTTCCAAATTTTAAAATTAAGTGTTTTATGATTTAAAAGTATACCCCCAAGCCGGACACATGTGCGCGCGCGTATCCGTCCAAACTCGCCCGTTTCACCAAACGGGACGAGAATACGATGCACGGACGCTACCACAAGGCTAGGGGTGTCGAGTAGGCCAAGATGAATATTTTTAATTTCATTTTAGGTGCTAAAATTTGTTATCTGCAGAAATGACTTTTTCGGGTAAAAATTTTACAGTAAGTCACGAACAAGTAAGATAAATGAAAAGAGTACCACCTAATGCTCAAACAGTAACTGAAAAACAGTAGCAATGGGCTCGAGCGTTACAAAACTTATCACCCATTCTCATTTCTCTACATGTCTGTAGCCCATGTAACAGATTACATTTACGGGATCCTGATCCGGTATCTCATACCCAGGACGTAAAGGATACTGAAAAACAGTTCTCGGTAATGAACACACCCGAAGATGATGCATCAGCATGCACTTTCTTCGTTTGGGTGGCACGTGAATTCTGGTAATCCCCTATTCCCTGCTCGGTTTTATAACAATTATAAGTTGGAGCGGGACCAACGTTCTCTAGCGCAGTATAACAAGCGGGTTCGGTCAATACATCCATATTATTATCTTGATTAAGGCGTGACATGGTCGCTACCTGGAGAGAGAGAGAGAGAGAAGAAAACACTCAGCGTATACTCTTTCAAGATTAGATTGGTTATTAATAAACCTAATCAGGATGTCTCCTACTGTTTTAGTCAAATCTTCCTTCAAACCCTAAAAGGAAAGACTAGCCGGGATTAATTACACCCTACAAGTTCGCCAATCTTTCAGCCAGGCCAGTGCCGGTACTTTGAGGGAGGTTCCCCGTGCTTTCACACGGACCTAATTAAAGTAAACCTCGTTTTCCCAGAGGCATAACCCCGTTGACACCTTTCTAGACACCTACTTGATCGGCTAATTATAATGTGTAAAATTCTCTTAGGAGTAACTCTTATTCGCAGCGGGTATCGAGATCCAACTATCTCATAGAAGGTATGCAATCTCATTGCAAATTTCAACTCTTGAAATTCCCAATAATATTTTACCCCTAACCTCCTATGACCTTGACAAAGGCCAATAAACCATAGGATGCTAGTCAAGTTCAACCCGTCATTTCCTGATTGAATTAAACCCACCCACACGACCCTTGACAAAGACCAACAAGGTCGCACGACTACCCTAACTCAATCACATCATATGCTTATACAGATAAGCAGTAATCAGCTACCGCACACTACGCCTTGACAAAGGCCAACAAACGCGGTACGAATACTAAATACTACTTATCTGAAATGACGGAGGGCTACGACAGGTTTTTAAGAAAACCCTTTGCGTAATGAACTTGATATCGTTGTAAAATCGAGTGATTTTAAATGGAATGTTTTTTAGGCCTTTTCTAGTTTTGGTAAAGAGGTCACTCCCGGTGAAGGGATCTCGGCTCTTTCCTCATCGAATAAAGTACAGGTATTTCACAAATATCACTATGCAAAGCAAAAACTATAGAAACAATCAAAAGACAAACCGAGTTTGTAGCATCTGCTAGTTTCGCTAAAGAGGTCACTCCCGGTGAAGGGATCTCGGCTCTTTCCTTATCGAATAAGGTGCTGGATGTTCTACAAGGAGCACCGCCATGCAAAGAAAGAACTAGAGCTACCTATATTTGAGACAAGTTTCTACAATATCTTTAGTTTTCTTTTAGTTTCATTAATCTCATTAATGAAGTCCCATTTTATTATTCTTCACAAGTATCATATTTGAAACGAAATCAGCAATATAACATATATCTCATATATATAATATAAACATTCGTCTCAGGCAGTAATATGATCTCATCACAGAAAATTGTAGCAGAAGAACATATATGAAATATTGGATATACTAGGAGGTCCTTGTTTTAATATGAGCCTGTATAAAACACGAATTCCACGGTCGCGATGAATAGCCAAACCCACATCCCTAGACCCCTACGAGAGTGGCAAGCAACCCTACCAATTCTAGAGTTAGGAGACCTAGTCTCGACTACTCGATATGGTCTCCCACTGGACCCTAGAACCCGGTTACTTATGCTCCCCGCCTTGGGTCTATCTTAATGCGGAAAAGTAAATAATATACAATGGTGACATCATTCTCAACCTGAAAGTGCCCCAATAAAAGAATATTACATACAATTGAATTTTACATGAATGAAAAAGAAAAACTCTCATCTCACATAAAACCTCCGGCTATTCAAAATGCGACGATCCAATATAACATATCATGGCAACACATAACATCACATGTCATCAACGTAAGTAAATATATGTATCCCAGTTGTCGTTGATGTATAGCAACGAAACCGGCGATACACCACATATTACACTTACGGTGGCAGAAAAGAAAGTGTAAAACTACAACAGTTGGAATCCGCAACCTCCTTAGACATCTCATGCCTAACCAAATGAATTCCTTAGACATCGCATGTCTAACAATTATAAACCCCGCATTTTAGTCTCGGTATCGAAAACTCTTTTCAATATCAAGTCGGGCAATTCAACAAGATTCCCGACATCCTGATCGAATGCTCGTCGCAAACTTTAGTAGACGGCCGCACCCCCGGATGCCGTCGACGAAGTGCATTAGGGCGGAACACCGCTGCCGCGAGCACCCGAATGGATGCATTTGGCGATGGGGTTCTCCTACAGTCACTTCGTCGGGCTATGGGGTATGGCTATCTATTGAGTTTACCCGCCGCGTACTCTACGTGATTGCGACGGAGTTTTGATCACATCAAAATCCCGTGGCAACCGATCAAATGAGACTAAAAACTGCTAGATTTATAACATTCAAATTAGTTATCTCATAACTACTTGTGGATTCCAAATATTGTATCACATTCCAAATAAATAGACAATGTTAAACTTTCCAATCGAATAAACAAACACCCAAAATTTCCCTTTTTGTTCAACACTTGAACTTAGTTTAAAAGCATCCATCACATGCCACAGTACCAATGGTCCAGCCGTAGAAGGGTCAAACCAACGCCTCATATGTGGCAACGCCGTACTACCCCAAACCCTAAGGTTTAGAGGCGGTTCAGACGGTCACATAATCGAGTTAAGGTTTGTATTCTTCTAGAGGGTCCACCGCATTACTTGCACGACTGTGAATGTTCTTTAACTAAGGAAAAATCCAACACTTGGAAATTTTCCGGCATGGGAAAAAGTGAGTTATTAATATCCGTTCGAACTTTTTAACACGTTCTAAATTACCCGGAAAACTTAAACGAAGTTAAACTTTCCGATCGAATCAACGAATACAAAATATCTCCAGAAAACTCAACACTTGAGTAATATTAAAAATTCCCAGAAGCATGTAGAAATACCTACGGATGTTACTGTGAAAAATCTAACTCTAATACCCAAGTACGGCCGCGGAACCGCCGCGCAAGGCATGGTATTGCCGCGGTTCCGCGACGACCTGAGGGGATTAGTGGTTCGTTTTTCACAGTAATCCTTAAAATTCCCTGCTTAATTTTCTGAGTATTTTTAATACAGAAAAAATCAACATTTTAAAAAATTTCCAGAGAGGGGGTGTATATCGACGTTTCGGGGTTCGATCGGACTATAAATTTCGTCTAAACAACGCCTAAAGCTCTAGCTTGGCTCTGAGACTACTGTAGGGTTACTAGGTACTAGAACAAGGTTCTACAAGGCATCAACCATGCCAATATCAAATTTTTCATGTGCCGAACAACCCTAACCAAGATCTTAGATTAGAGATTAGGCGAAACAAAGGGCAAGTAAACAACTTTACTTCCAAGAGTTAGGGATTACAACCTTTGTAGTCCGTTCATTCACTTCTAAAGCTTCGTGTTGAGGTCCCTACGCTGCGATCATCAAGTACCCGGACTCTAGAGAGGCTCCATGAAGAAAAAGATGCAAGCTTGTTTCCGATCTTCAATAACAAAGATGATCTACCTTGAAGAAACTCAAACGCAAGCTCTTGCATTGCTAATCAAGTATTAGCAAAGAAAACACCCTAATCTAAGTGGCTAGAATAGATGAGGATGATGAATTAGGAGTTTAGCTCTCTTTTGTTTTCAATTTCTCACTCATTATCATCACTTTACAAAAAGCTAGAAAGCTTTTTATCAAGAAGAAGAAGAAGAAGAAGATGAAGCAAATCTATTTGTGATGAATAATGAAATCAAGTGTGAGATTCGAATTGCAACCATGGGTTATGAATGAAGACTTAACCCATGTAGAGAATTAACTATGGTAAAGGGTTTGGGTTTGGTTAAGAAATATCTACAAAATATCTTTACAAAATATCTTTGCTTAAAAACAAAAACAAAGCTTCTAGAAGCTTCAAGAAAGCTTAACCCTAATCCAAACCTAACCATGTTTAAACTCCACAAAACATGTTGCATTTGTAACCTTAACTTGTTACAATATTATATATCACATATACAATATTTATTGTAACAAAATAAAATAATACAATTAACATATATCACATATATATCAATATATTACCCGAGTGAGAAAAAGAAATTTTAAGTGAGCTTATATTAGTAAATGTAATTTAATATATCAAATATATATAATTATACATTAAATTATCGAATCAACACTTGATCCGATAATCCGGCTATTTCACATGTATCAGTTCATCGAATCAACACTTGATCCGATGACCCGGCTATATCACATATACCCGGCCGATATCTCATATCGCAAGAATCTAATACGGTATCACATACACGTATTGTCCTCGGTCCCGCACATATCACATATGTGCTCCTACTCCGTTTTTCCTGAGCCAGGAAACCTCTGTGTAGGACTCTAAAGAATCGTCAATACGCCGGCAGTAGGTGATGATCATATCAAACACCCACAAGCTGCAAGCGGTCAGCTAAACGTAACAGCCACCCAGGTATTGAGCAATCAGAAGATCAACAAGCAAGCCTGTACATTCTCCCGTGAATCCAACCAGTAATACTCCCGTACAGTCCGGTCTCTTCGTCTGATATGTCGCATATCTCACCTAGGGGTGGTAAACGTTAGACCGCAGTAGCTTGATAAGTCGTGTCGATATGAGGTCCATAACAGTTCGAGAAACTACTGATAACACTTACCAGTAAATCTCAGCAACCCTGGCCAGGGATTTCCAGTTATAGCCAATCGAACACAGCGCAATATCAACTCCCTATATCGGGAGAGACGAAACCCCTCCTATCGCCCATTGCCTCCATGTGATTCGGGACTGTACCCAAAAGCCACCTTTTTGCATGCCCTCTTGGACGTGGTATGATGGAAATCAAAGCACGGTGGGAATCACACAAGACTCTATGACGATCTCGGGTCTACAGACTAACATGTACCAGTGTCACCAGAGAACTGCCATCTGACGTGAGGTATAATACCATCTGGGAGTTCTCGGCGAGTCCGTCTAGTGTACCCAGTCTCCACTGAGCACCCGTATACCTTCTCTGATGTCAAACACCAATGGATATGGGATCATCCATCGCCCATCATATGGATCAAGAAGCACATACGCTAGTCTACTCTGGAGTATCGATGCCCTGTCTCGGTACTCCCACGACTAGAAACATTTGAAGGATGTACTTGGCAACTACACTGTCCCCACTAGTATGATCTGCATCATAGTCCTGATAGTCAAGTACTCATCCTAAGGGCTTTATCAACATGTGATATAGAGACAATCAGAGTACATGTTAAGATAAAGAGTAACCAGATAGCATACTATCATGTCAAGTAAGAAAGTCCTCCCTATATATGTCCAAGCTTCCACTACAATATACAACATATGTACAGTAATGGCCTCTAGGGCATACATATAACTAACAAGAAGATAGCAACACAAGGAATCCCAGAAAAAACGAGACCCCAATTCCACAAAACTGCGGTGGAACCGCCACCAAATATGGGTTTTTATGGCGGTTCCGCCGCGGTTTCGTGTCATCATCTGACGAAACTTTGGGGTTATTTTTATCATAGTATTTGGGCTCAGAATTTAGCCCTAGGGTTTCAGCTCTCTGCCTATAAATAACCCTGTTTTGTGCCAAGTAAAAGATGCTTCTTTTTAGTTAGATTTTAGTGTAGGTTAGTTTGTATCTTCTTCTTCCTCTTCATCTATTCTCCATTAAAGTATAGTGAGAGTTCTTGAGTGGAAAATCAATGAAGATGAGGGTTTTTATTTAACTTATATCTTTTAATTCTTGTATTGTAATTTTAATTCCTAAGTGTAATTTCGTTTCTTATTGTTAAGTAGTTGTTGATATTTCTTTGCTTGTTTTATTTTCCTTCCCTTTTTATCCGTATTATTTTCAAGCCATGATACTCGACCGGGTTCCTTGCTTAGGTGAGGACCCAAGTAGTTAGCTTGTAAAACCGTATTTTTCCTTTCTTTCTTTACTTCTTTCTTGCTTTGTTTTCTTTTCATTTTCATGTGTGAATAATTTCCATACTTGTTAGGGGCTAAGAAAGGTTAGTATGAGGGACGGAAAAATCCCTTATGCTTCTCTTTGCCAAACATCCTAAAACGAATCTAGACCAAACAAACGCAATTCCCTCACTTAGGTGCGCTATACGTGACATATAACCGTGACCTAAGTCGAGAAGTCCTTTAAGCGCACTACAGCATGACATGTAGTTGTGACTTAATTGGATACATGGTTGCGGGTGTTTGGCCTAGGATTGGAAATAAGCGTATTTAGCGGACGGACAAGAGGCACTAGGAATTGATTTAGCGTTCGAAAGCTTGCTTAAACTCGCAAATCCCATTCTTATATCCTCCTAATCCCCGCTACTTTCGATTATCCCAACATCGTTTTAAGAATGGTAAAAGATAGGTACAAGACTAATCCTAACTTTACTAACCAACCTTAACCCTAATAAGCTTACTTGAATATACATACAAACACTTAGGATAGATTTGAACATACACATATACATTCTTTATTGACTCGTCTAAAACACGAACGGACATACTACCATCTTCCTGTGGACCGACCCGTGCTCAACCGGCTAGCTGCAAAGTGACACCATCTTGATTGCGGTAAGTAGAGAACTGAGTAGAACGTATATCATAAAAACGTATCGCGTTTATGCTACAATCAGTGAGCTATAAGTTGTTTATTGCTGTTATTTCACAAAAGTGACTTGTAACTCAAACTCAGGCTGTAAAACTCATTTCTTGTATATTAACAAAAAATTTCCGTACAAAGATTTTAGAGTCGTTACAAAAATGCTTAGAAAATCATGCAGGTAATTCTATGAAGGCACAAGAAATACGAGCGTCTAATTCCTCAAAGTGTCCGCGGAACCACCGCCTAGACCATGTCTTGGCCACGGTTCCGCCGCGCACTTTAGGAGTTAGAACTCCATTTTTCTTATGCTACTTCATTTTGCCATTTTGGATTTTCTAGATATTTTTAATGAGGCTCAAGTGGTTGAGATCTCTGTGAATTGTTGTTGTTTGAAATATCGATTGAAAAGTTAGCATCGTTTATATTGCTTTGGTTATGTGATACAATTTTTGGAATCCACATTGATTAGTTTTGCAAAAACTAGTTATCGATTTGTAAATCTCGCATTTTAGTCTCAAATGATGGATTGCCATGGAGTTTGGATTTGGATCGAAACTCCATCGTAATTTTGTATCATACGCGAATACTCACTGGGAGACACTAGTAGACAGCCATGCCCCTTTTTCCCGACCAAGTGACTACAGGAGAACCTCATGACTAAGAGCATCCACTCGAGTGCTCGCGGCCACAGTGTTCCGCCCAAGTCCACTTCGTTAATGGCCTCGGGGGTGCGGCCATCCACTAAAGTTCCCAACGAGCTTTTTAATCATTAATCTAGAATCTTGTTGAATTTCCCGGCTTAATCTTTGAAAAGGGTTTTCAGTTCGAGGCTTAAATGTAAGATTTATAACATTAGGCATGAAATTCGGAATATGTGATAATCTGGGTTTATGATGTTTATAGATGCGGATTCTAATTATTGTAGTTTTCATATCTTTTCTGCGACCGTAAGTGTAATATGTGGCAGTATCCCCGATCTCGTTGCTATACGAAAACGATATTAAATATACGCATATTTACTTATGTTGATAACATGTAATATTATTGTGTTGCTATCGATATATTATTTTGGATTGTCGTGATTCAATAGCTGGGGGTTTTATGTGAGATGAGAGTTTCTCAATTTTTATTCATGTAAATAATTGTATGTAATTTTCTTTTATTGAGACACTTTTAGGTTGAGCTTGTTGTCTCCATTTAATATATATTATTTACTTTTCCGCATTAGGATAGACCCAAGACAGAGAGCACAAGTAACCGGGTTCTAGAGTCCAGTAGGAAGCCATCTCGAGGGGTCAAGACCGGTCGCCTAACTCTAGAATTGGCAGGGTTACTTGCCACTCTCGTAGGGGTCTAGGGGTGTAGGCTTGACTATTCATCACAACCGTGGAATCCGTATTTTTCGTAACTGGATTAATCTAAAACACGAACCTCCTAGCATATCCTATATATATATATATATATATATGCTTCTGATGTTCTGTGATGTGATGTAATCATATATCTGTGTGAGACGAATGCGACTTATATATATGATATATTAGTAGACACTATATATGTTTTGCATCCGCGCTAGTCCTGACCCCGCCCTGTCGTAAGTTAAGTAACCTTACGGTGAAGACTCGGGTCTTTGTGGCGAATGAGGATGGCATATATATGTGTTTTATTTTCGTTTCTTCTATGATGTTTAGGAAACATAATTGATGAGACTTCATTAATAAGATTAATGAAAAGAAAAGAAACCTAAAAGATGTTGTAGAATTAAATTTTTCAAAAAGGTAGCTCTAGTTCTTACTTTGCATAGTGATATTCCATTATGAATTTCCGGCACCTCATTCGATGAGAAAAGAGCCTAGATCCCTTTACCGGGGATGACCTTTTTAGCAAAAACTAGCATATGCTACAACCCACTCTGTTTGTTTTGAAAACTACTCGATTTTTAAAGCGAAGCTTAAACCAGTCCTTTTCAAATCACTGGGTTCTACAATGATATCAAGTTCATTACGTTAAAAGTTTTCTTCAAAACCAGCCGTAACCCTCCGTCATTTTAGATATGTAGTGTTTAGTATTCGTACTATGTTTGTTGAACTCCGTCAAGGCACAGTGTATGGTAGCTGGGTAATACTTATCTGTAGCATAGTGAGGCGATCGGTAGGGACAGTCACACAGCTTTGTTGACCTCCGTCAAGGGTTTGTATGGGTGGGTTCGAATCGATCAAGAATGATGGGTTGAACTTGACTGACGACCTATGGTTTGTTGACATCCGTCAAGGTCATAGGTCGTTACGAGTAAAAATAGATTCGAAAATTTCAAGTGTTGAAATTTGCAATGAGATTGTATACCTTCTATGTGATAGTTGGATCCCGATACCCACTGCGAGTAAGCGTTACTCCTGGAAGAGTTTTCCACTTTACAATTAGCTAATCCAGTAGGTGTCTAAGAAAGGTGTTAACAGGGTTATACCCCTACGGAAACGAGGTTAATTAATTAGTTCCATGAGAAAGCACGGGGAGACTCTCTCGGAGTACCAACACCATCCTGGCTGACCGATTAGCGAACTTGTAGGGTGTAATTAATCCCGGCTAATCTTACTTTTTAGGGTTTGAAGGAAGATTTGATAAAAACAGTGAGAGTCATCCTGATTAAATAAGATAAAAACCAATCTAATTTTGCAAGAGCGCACGCTAAAGTATTTTCTTCTCTCTCTCTCCAAGTAGCGACCGTGTCACGCCTTAATCAAGGTAATAATATGGATGTATAAACCGAACCCGCTTATTATACTGGGCTGAAGAATGTTAGTTCCGCTCTATCTTATGACAATTTTCATGAGTATGGGCAAGGGATAGGAGATTGCAACGATTTCCATGCAACCCTAATGAAAAAGGAGCATTTTGATGCATCTTCTTCGGGTGTGTTAGTTATTGAGAACTGTTTCTCAGTCTGCTCTACGTCCTGGGTATTGGATACCGGATCAGTATCCCACATTTGTAATATGTTACAAGGGTTAAAGAAAAGTAGAGAACTGGAAAAAGGTGATATGTCTCTCAGTGTAAAGAATGGAGCAATTGTTGCTGCCGAAGTTGTCGGCGAATATCGCCTAATATTGCCAAATGGTAATACATTGATTTTGAACAACTGTTATTTCATACCATCTATGATATGCAATATAATATCCATATCTTTATTAGATAAAGAAAGATATAACTTTGCATTAGAGAAAAATATTATGAACATTTTCCTAAATCAAGTGTTAGTTAAGTTTGGTACATTGTGTAATGGTTTATACGTTCTAAATCAAAATACAGTTCTAAATATACAAAACACTCATAAGAGTAAAAGTTCAGATATGAACGAAGCCTTCTTGTGGCACTGTAGACTTGGTCATATCAATACGACCAGACTAGCTAAGTTGCATAAAGATGGATATTTGAATCCGTTTGAATTTACATCTTTGAAACTTTTTAGTCATGTCTCAAAGATAAGATGACCAAAACTTCATTTACGGGACATGGAGCAAGAGCTACAGAACTCTTGGGACGGATACATAGTGATGTATGCGGTCCTATGTCTACACATGACAGAAATGGTTCCTCGTACTTCATTATATTCACCGATGATCTCTCAAGATTCGGACATGTGTTCCTATTGAAACACAAATCTGAATTTTTTGAGAAATTCAAGGAAAATAAGAGCGAATTAGAGAACCAGACGGGTAAAAGTATTAAAATCCTTCGATCTGATCGAGGAGGTGAATACTTAAGCACGAAATTCTGAGATTATCTAAAAGAGAATGATATTCTCTCTCAGCTTACTCCTCCATATACACCACAGCACAATGGTGTATCAAAGCGGAGGAATCGCACCCTATTAGATATGGTGCGCTCTATGATGAGTGTTATTGAGTTGCCTATTTCCTTCTGGGGATTTGCGCTTGAAACAGCTGCTTATATATTGAATAGGGTTCCTTCTAAGTCTGCGTCTACCACTCCATATGAGATATGGGAGGGGAAGAGACCATGTCTTAATTTCATTAAGATATAGGGTTGTCCGACTTATGTTAAAAAGCAAAATTCGGACAAACTTGAGGCAGGGTCTATTTTATGTAAGTTTGTTGGATATCCCAAATATTCGCGAGGGCATATCTTCTACCACATTGAGGAACAAAAGGTGTTTGTTGCTCAACATGCATCTTTTTAGAAAAGGAATTTCTTGTAAAAGAAATTACTGGTAATGAAGTAGAACTGGATGAAATTCCAGAAACACAAACTACAACTGAAGATTTGGTAGAACCGGAGGATTCGATAGTCCCCGACGAACCTCAGCCACTTTGCAGATCTAGTAAGGTTTCTCACCCACCTGAGAGATACTACGGTTTCCTCATATATAGTGGGAGCGAGAATTGAATCATAGAAGATGGTGACTCGACTAGTTTCGAGCAGACCATCACAAGTGGGGACTCTGTGAAATAGCTGGATGCTATACAATCTGAGATGGAATCCATGTACACAAACAAAGTATGGACATTGGAAGTTGATCCAGAAGGGGTAAAACCCATTGGGAGCAAGTGGATCTTCAAGAAGAAAATTGGTGTAGATGGAAAGGTTGAGACCTTCAAAGCTAGACTTATAGCAAAAGGTTTTCATCAACGACCAGGTGTCAACTATGATGAGATCTTTTCTCCAGTGGCTATGCTTAATTCCACCAGGATCCTACTTGTCATTGATGCATACCATGACTATGAAATCTGGCAGATGAACGTCAAGACCGTTTTTCTAAATGGTGATTTAGAAGAGAGCGTGTATATGACACAGTTAGAGGGCTTCGTAGATAATGGGAGCAGCGGAAAGGTGTGCAAGCTGCTTAAATCAATCTACGGATTAAAGCATCGCGGAGCTGGAACATCTATTTTGATGTGGCAGTCAAAGATTTTGACTTCATAAAAAACGTAGATGAACCTTGAATATATAAAAAGGTTGTAGAGAGTAAGGTTGTCTTCCTCGTATTGTACGTGAATGACATACTCTTGATAGGAAATAATGTTCCTATGCTGCACTCGGTCAAACACTTCCTATCACAAAAGTTCTCCATGAAAGATCTAGGTGATGCCTCCTACATCCTGGGGATAAAGATCTATAGAGATAGATCTAAAAGGATGTTGGGATTATCCCAATCCAAGTATATAGACACCATACTAAAGAGGTTTAGTATGGAAGATTCTAAGCGTGATAATTTACCTGCTTGTTCAGGAATCACTCTCTCCAAAGAAATATCTCCCAAGACTGATTTGGAGAGGGCTCGAATGCATGTGATACCCTATGCTTCTGCAGTTGGGTCTATCATGTATGCGATGCTATGCATCAGATCGGATGTAGCTTACGCACTTAGTGTGGTAAGTAGGTATCAATCAGACCCATGGGAGAAGCACTGGATAGCTGTGAAGAATATTATTAAGTACTTGAGAAGGACTAAAGATATGTTCTTGGTGTATGGTAACGGAGAACTCCAAGTGGAGTCCTTTACTGATTCGAGCTTGCAGAGTGATAAGGACGACAGCAAGTCTGACTCGGGTTTTGTCTTGACCCTTAATGGAGGGGTGGTATGTTGGAAGAGTTCCAAGCAAGATACCATAGCAGACTCGATGATGGAGACCGAATACATCGCTGCTAACGATGCTGCCAAAGAGGTTGTCTGGGTGAAGAAGTTCATTATTGAACTTGGTGTGGTTCCATCCATTGAGAATCCAATACCCTTGTATTGTGATAACAATGAAGCTGTGGCTTTGACCAAGGAACCCCGATCCCATCAGCAATCTAGACATATTCTGAGGCGGTATCACCTGATCCGGGAGATAGTTGATCACCGGGAGATCGAGGTCAAGAGAGTAGATACGAAGGATAACATAGCGGATCCACTCACGAAGGCCCTCCCCCAGACGCGGTTTGAGAGACTTTTTGGGATGTTGGGTATGCGATACTACAACAACTGGCCTTAGTACAAGTGGGAGATTGTTAGGAATATATATGCCCTAGAGGCCATTATTGTATGATATAGTGGATGCTTGGACATATATATAGAGGACTTTCTTGCTCGACATGATAGTATGCTATCTGGTTGCTTTTTATCTTAACATGTACACTTGTTTTAATATATTGTCTCTCTGTTACATGTTGATAAAGCCCTTAGGATGACTCATCTTCTTACTTCATTTTATTCATAGATATTTATCATATTCTTTATCTCAACTTATCAATGGTTCATATTTACTTCAAGTTCATCTTCTTCATCTCCTCTCTAGATTTTTTCTAGGGTGAGAAAAAGAAAAGGAAAGAAAGATTTTTTGTGAGCAAAATCCCTGCTTCATCAACCTACACTACTCTAGAAAATTAGTATAGGTTGTTCTCTTCACTAATACCTTGATTAGTGAAGTGTGAGCTTGAGTGTAAGTTACCTCAAGGTGAATCATCTTCAACGACGAAGCCTTCGAGCAAGCTCGTTCCAACCTTCGAGTGGAGTCAAAGAAGAGTTCTAGGACTACTACTTAGAGCTTTTGAAGTGAAGGACTAGACTACAAAGGCTGTAAACTCTCTTCACTTAGCTTAGAAACTTGTTTGCTAACTTTGAAACCCTAATTCTCTAGTTCGATTCTTGTTTAGTATACTTAGCCCTCTAGTTTTTTTTTAAATTGTATACTTGATGCTCATAGAACCCTAGTAGAGGTGCTAAGACATACTTTCAAGCTTTCTACATATATGTATATCTTTGAAGGAAATATAAATGCCTTCAAATTAGATTGCACACCAATATTGGGCAGGCCCTATGTTGCCATCATTCACTTCGCCACGTAAAATACACATGCGGGCAAGATGAAAGATGGACCGAAACATTCTTAAACTAATACTTTATCTCGAACACGAGAATGTTGGACCGAAATGTCCCTAAACTAATATTGGACCGCGATGTCCTTAAACTAATATGTTTTGCCCTGCGGACCGTCTCCATATTGACTACCGTATACTATCCAGAGGCTATTCATATATGATCTGATGATCAGTTGAGCCCATATGCTCATTGTTCCTAAGTCAATCTTGGTCTCATATATGACTAACGATTCTTAGATCAAACCCAAATATCTCATGAACTGATGGACCTCATTTAAATGAGATCTGCGTCCTAAGTTCAAAACCCCAAATCTAATATACGGATTTGGACTAATCCGCGCTCTACGGGCGACGATATATATTAGTCTCCGTACACAATCTAAGGGCAACCCCATAATAAACAATATATAACATGACACGAAGTGACCTGCTGGAGCAGACGATAATTATTGTCACGTTGTGATAATGCAATTAAATGCAAGGGTTTGCACCTGCAGAGAAGAGCATTACCATAATCAGAAACCCCTCACAAATGAGGGGGAATCTGATAAGTCACGCTACATCGATCGCATCTGTCCAAACCTCCGATATACAGTATCATAAATCAACTTGGTATCTTCGGAGAGGTGGATGGATATGTTCAAATAACATCTACCCCCAAATTCAGTCAAGATGTTCTAACTCAGTTCGTCTCCGTATTCCGCGATAAACAAGGGGCATAGTAGTTTATACAGTCCATATGGTGAGCTCCAAAGACGAATGTCGAGCTTCTGTTAGTCACAAGCCGCATACTCGTTCTCTAATAAAGGCTCAGCAGGAACATGAAAAGCTGCAAGAGATACGTGCTCAAGTGGCAGCACTTACGAGTCCCCAACCCAAAGCAAGCCCGGAGGATGAACCCAAAAAATGCACAGGGCAGGAGTCTGATATTGACTACCTGAAGCACGCTCTCAAGAAAAAAGATAAGGAAGCAGCAAAGATGGCCGCTAATATGAACAAAATGGTCCTCTTGATCCAGTATATGGCTAGAATGATGGCTCAATCAAAACCCAAGGCAAATGAACCACCGGTGGTCATTCTTGATGATAAGGGTGACACCTCAAATCCTTTGCAAGCCTTGTCAACGGCTAAATAGGAAATGAATTCCAAAGCAAAGCTGGAAGAATATATCACTCTGCAGATCAAAGTTCGCTATGCCAATGAAGCGGCAAATAAACTGGTCAAGACTGGTCAACCATATCCGGCACGCTATGACTAGAGGCAGTACCCTCCGGGATACACATTTCCGACGTTCTACATATACAAAAGGACCGGGAACCCTCGCCAGCACATCGCGCGGTTTAAATCCATGTGCAGCAACACTGGAGGAGATGACATGTTGCTTCTCCGTCAGTTCTTCAGCAGTCTGTCAAGCACTGCTTTCCAATGGTATTTGGAGCTTCCTGACGACTCAGTGAAGACTTTTGCCGAGATGGAATTGCTCTTTCGTAAAAGATTCGCCATTACAAATGAACGCACTACAATGACAGTGTTCAGTCGAAAATATCGCACTTTTGATATAACATTTTCCTTACTTTTCTTAAATATCTAAAGGTGTTTATTATAAATATGACACATATTTGGGTTTATCTATAAAAATACTATTTATCATATGTTTATATATTATAATTAACATTATGAAGGAAAATATATGCATATAATATTTATATAATATTTATAATTTAAATATGCATATCATATCAAATATTCTTAATCAATATTCTTAAAATATAATATCATATCAAATTAGTTAGGATAATATCTCAAAAATACCAAATATTACCAACATTATTCATTGAGATATTGTGCAAGGCTTAGTTCAGGTCAGGAGATCGAGATGTTGAGATGTCGGAAATCAAAAATCTGCCGAAATATTAAAGAAAATCGAAGAATCAATACTGGCAGAGACTCAGGAAATATTTTCAAGTTCCAGATATTAACTAAATCTCCATGTGTCACAAGAATAAAGCCCCAGAAATTTTCACCCAAGATCTCACCAACAAACTGCGGATCCGCGGCCAAACCATGCAATATGCGGCGGATCCGTGGCCGATTCACCGAATCAGGAGTTAGGATTTTCAGGTTGGATTTGCTACAAACTAACCCTAATTCTGGGGATCTTTGATTTCTGGTTTTGGGGCTATATAAAGGACCGAGGGCTAAACTTAGAAATCATCAATCTTTTACACGAAGTAAATCACCGTTAAAGAACAAGTGATCCATGACAGGTCCGCGATTCGACGTGATAAGGCGACGTGATATTCAACGGAGCATCTACTTCCTACGAAGCAGAGATCGAGAGCAACTTCTTCTTCCTCTTGTAATCTAAACTCGAAGGTTTTGTGATTGTGAAATTGATTAATAAAAGTAGATCATTAGATTAACTATTTAGCATTTAATTTCTGCATTATGATCTCTTTCTCTATCCGTTCTTCTTCTATCTCCATCATGCGTGAGTAATTCTCCGCTTGATAGGGTTCATAGGTTTAGGGTAAAACAATGGATGAGAAAATATTTTAATTTCTTTTAAGTCTTATGAAGTTTATAAACTTTAGCAAAAGAATTGTTAACATCCAACTTGGGCACGCTACCAATTTATTGCTAGTCTCGACCGCGATTTGAGATTAGATTAGCAATGTTTTGTTAAGGGCTAGACATGAATAGAGATCAATAAAAGGACAAGGGTCAATAGTGTGGAAACTCTAGTTTCTTCCCAGAACTCTAATTCTCATTCATCACTATCAATCTAGTTTTAAATATATCAATAGATAAAGAAGTAATCTTTATTAGTCATCCATGATTACTAAATCCTAACGAACCCTACAAGCCCTCTTCTTATAAAATCTACATCCGTATTTAAACTAGATATGTATTCTACATCCGTGTTTGACGTAAATTCTATAACTATTCTTCACTATTATCTATTCTTCTTCCTTTTCCTAATCAACACGTTTAAAGAAAGATTGAAAGATTTACATATCCCTGAGGACGACCCGTACTCATCTTGGTCTAGCTACACGCGACACCGTTATTGATTGCGGTTATTTCTATAAACACTTCTTTAAATACAGATCAATCAAATGGCGCCGTTGCCGAGGATACGTGCATAATTTTTTATTCTTACTATTCGTGTTGAATTCTTATTCGATCTATATCATAAAACAAAACAAACTGCATCTTGCATATTTAACGATTAGTGTGCGATTTTTGCGAGGGAATCTGGAGTCATTGTAGTGAGGAGATAAGGATTCAGAGACATTCATCAAGACCCAGAGAAGCAAGGCAGGCCACCATAGCAAAAAAATTTCAAAGAACACTCAAATCCACGGCAAAACCGCGGCAAGAAGTGTGTTTTGGCGGCGGAACCACGGCGGTGTTGGTGAGTTAGGGCTTCAATTTTCTCTGGTATCTTTTCTATCTCTTTCTCTCTCCTCTGAAAAATCCAATAATATATTTTCTGCAGGATTCTTTGCAAAATATCGCCGCTCAAAAATATTTTTGCGAGTTTTGTTTTGCGGTTTGTTTTTGCATATTTTAATACGGACATTAAGGGGGAAAGACCAAATTCAGATTAGGTGGGGATTTCATCACCCTTCCTAATCCCTACAAATCACAAAACGAGCATCCGCATCACCCTACATTAATTAAAAAATATCTAGACTAAGACTCTAAGGACCGTCACGCTCAATCAGGACAGAGGAAGGTCGTAGGTAATCTATCACTTATCCACATTACTTTTGTGATGTCTAGGCAAGTGTGTCTAAAGTAAGTGGTTACTTAATTAGGCCCGTTATTTTCGGTGATTCGTATAGCGGATACCTACCACTTACCTGGCACTTACCTGACCATAAAAGTGATAAAGAGGTAGTAGTGGATTGATCCTGCGGCTTGTCATTTGGAAGTCTAGGAGCGGTCTAGAGACTTAACCTAGGTAACCTTAGTTCTAGGGTTGTGTGTGTATTTTTTTTGTGGATTGTCTTACGTTTGACACTTTTCAAAACAAACCAATTTTTAAGTTCTCACATGCTGCCACGTGCGCTAAACCCGCTTAGTGCATGCTCGGCTGGACACGGGATTCTAGTGCCCGCCTTGTCCGCGTTTCTGCTATCGACTCCGAAGTCGGTACTTCTTCATCTCCTTTTCCCCTCCACTCACCACATCGACCGAGATGGACGGTTCTCCATCAGATTTTACCACCACCATCCTGCCACCACCCGTCAGTGCGCAGAATCCACCATGCATCTCTCTCCAAGAAAGATGTTACCACATGCGCGGACCCCTTCCTACCTGTCTATCTATTCCATCAGCCAATGGGGATAATTTTGAAATTAAACCCCACTTCATCACACTGTTGCCCAAATTTCATGAGCTTGAATCCGAAGACGCATACGTTTTTATAAACAAATTCGAAAACGTATGCGCAATGATGGGTACGTCACAACTGTCTGTGGATACTATGCGCTTACGTCTTCTCCCTTTTACTTTGTGCGATCTAGCAGAAAAATGGCTTTATAACACTGCCTCACATTCTATTGCCAAATAGGATGAATTTGTTGTAGCATTCCTTAAGAAAATTTATCCCAATCATAAGGCCGTCCGCGTTCGAAGCGAGATTAACCAGTTTACCTAACTTCCCAATGAACCATTTTGGAAATACTTTGAACGGTTTAAGGACCTTCTTTTACAATGCCCTCATCACGGAATCAATAAATGGGACCTTTGTCGCATTATATATGAGGGTGTAGATCTAACAATAAAACAAATGCTTGAAACCATGTGTCAATGTTATTTCCTGTCTAAAGATGATAGTGAAGCTTAGCAATTTCTGGAAAATCTTGCTGAACAAACGCTACAGTGGGAAAGCATTAGACATGCATCGTCTAGGGGAGGTATCCACCAGCTCGATATTTCCATCGCAGTGAAAGCCGAAATGGCCGCGATACAAAAAAAACTCGATGTTATAGAAAACAAAGTCTCTCCAGCCCCCCTAAACCAATTTACGCTCCCCAAAATCGTGTGTGGTTGATGTTCTAACCCATCACATCTAATGGAGGAATGTCCTTTGAATCCACTGTTTCAAGGTCAAGAAAAAATTAATGCGACTTTTCAGCAACGACCTCGAAACGATCCTTATTCTTCCACATATAATCAGGGATGGAGGAATCATCCTAATTTTTCTTGGAACCAAAACCAAAACCAAAACCAAAATCAAAATCAGTTCCAAAGCAATTATCAAAGACCTCCTCTACAGCAACAGCAACCACACCCACAGAGTCAGCACCCCTTTCATTCGCAACCTTTTCAAAATCTGGCCAACAATTCTACACCTTATAATAACTCTTTCCAAACGACCGGTAACGAAAACTCATCTGCACTCGAACGAAGCGTGGATATGTTTATTAAACATTCCATGCAATCGACGGATGAAATTAAGTCTTCTATCCAATCATTAACACAGACCACCACCTCCCATGGTGAAAATATAAAATCGATACAGGCATAACTTGCACAAATAAATGTTGCGATGAGTGCGAGAGAAAAAGGGAAACTTCCATCTCAACCTATACCTAATCCTGGCCACTCACAAAGTTATAATGTGAGTGTTGTTACCACGTTGAGATCAGGAAGAGTGCTGGATAACCAAGTGGGTGAACACGTTGATGACGTTGATGATATTAATGATACCCCGCTTCTACTTCTTCTCCTATTTCGTCTAGTCCACCACCTTTTTCCGAGCCTATTCTCCGTTTTCCCCAAGGCTCGAACACTCAGCCCACTTCCTCGAGTCAACCTAAAACAATCCCAACTCCAATTCTGGGATCCATTCCATCCCCACAATCCTCTCCAATGTTGGACCCAGCCCTTATTGATAAAGCACCTTATCCAAATAGGTTAAGGGGCAACAGACCAAGTCCATAAATGGAGAAAATTGTGAAAAATTTTAAGCAAGTTAACATAAACATTCCTCTCCTAGATGCTATTCAACAAGTTCCGTCTTATGCAAAAATTCTAAAGGACTTGTGCACTGGAAAGAGAAAAAATCAAATGCCTAAAAAAGTTTTCTTAGCGAGAAATGTAAGCACTGCTTTTACCCAACAACTACCCAAGAAACGAAAGGACCCTGGAAGTCCTACCATATCTATTTCTATTGGGGGTAAAGATATCAATCGTGCTCTACTCGATTTAGGCGCTAGTGTTAACTTGCTTCCGTATTTTGTGTATGAGCAATTAGGGATCGGAGAGTTAAAACCGGCATACTGCACTCTTCAGATGGCCGATCGATCTATCACCCAATCTAGGGGTGAGCTAGAGGATGTGTTAATCAAAGACGGGAAATTTAAATTCCTTGTGGACTTTATCGTTATAGATACACAGCCTGTAGCGAACCCACGAAACCAAATTCCGGTGATTTTAGGTCGACCATTTCTTGCGACTTCCAACGCAATAATCAATTGTCGAAACAGATATATGACCCTATCTTTCTGGAAGATGTCAATTGAGCTTAACATTTACAAGTTAGGAAGTGAACCCTCTAAACCCTATGCTCAAGTATCATCTGTCTAAGCGATAAATTTCGACAGTATCCAATTTGAACAGCTTCACGATTTTGATCTTGACTCCTCTAGTACGTTGTTTTTTGACCCTGCTATTTGTTATACGCATACGGACACTTCTATCGAGCTGTCCGGGTCAACATCTAACGCTGAATATGAACCTTTTATGGAGTCTGAGTATCATCCCATTCTTTCCGATGAGATTATTATTCAGGATATCGATGAAAGCTTTGAAGAAATTTTCGCTGAAGAACTCGCATTCTTAGAAAATATGGGTGTTGTGATGAATCAATCCCAACACAAAGAAGTTGAACCACCACCCCTTCTTCTTATCAATAACAAGAATGCGAGTAATCCACTATCACTGTTTCATCTCTATAAACCGAGACGTAAACACGTTCTATTCCACCCCTTATCCCCTCCCCATTTCTTCACGTCGATAGGTGACATGTTCTTCTACCAACCAGTGTGTTACATCGATAAAGTATTTGAATGGTTGGTGTTGACTTTTAGTCTTTGTAAAGTTTTGCATAGACCAATAACTTTAACCCCCCTCATAATTTTAAATGCTTAATATGATTTTACTCAAGTTTGGGGGGAGGGATATATTTTGTCTCTTGAAAGAAAATTTTTACAAAATTGTGAGACAAAAATAAGTTTGGGGGAGGATTTCACTTTCATTATTTCTTATCCCCGTTACTTTTCCTCTCAAGTCTACAGTTTTTTTAAGCTTGACAGATGATATCAGTGAAGACACTGCTGCAAACAGGTTTGGGGGAGGTTTGTGCTTATTCATGCATTATTTTGCATCATACTATATATAAGCAAAAAAATTTGATAATGAAAGTTTGAAAGTGAAAATTTACATATGAAAGATAGGAATAGTTTGAGAAAAGCAAGAAAATTAGATATTTTCTTAAACGAAACTATTAATAATTAGTTATGAGCCGTTGTCCTAAGGGTTGGTAAGATGAAAGAAATTACTAATCTGAGGATAAAAATAAGTCTAAAAAATAGTCCATATTCTTAAGTCTAAACATTTAAACGTTGATATCCTACTATACGCACTTACACACATCTTGAAACTTGGGATAGTAGAGGATACCTTGAAATGCTCTTGTCTAAAAGCCTTAGTATGAAGAAAAATAAAATAAAAGATAAGTGGTGAAGAAAAAAATGAACACTGGTTTTGTAATTGCTTAAGGCAGCATAAAAAAAATATAGCAAGGGTGCTTTATCACCTAGTGCCTTAGACCAACTGATTTGGAAGCCACTGCTAAGCCTTAGGTGTTGCAAGACGAGGAATTACACCTTAATACGGGAGCACATTTTGTAATCGGTTGGTTAGTACCTCAAGAAGTATTAACGGTCGCATGAAGAATGTGTGAGCAATTCCATCTAAAATATTCACCAACTAAAAAGTACTAAGAAAGATGGACAAGAGTATGATAGCTTGAATTGAATTCTCTAAGTGTAGGGATGTCTTTTACACACACGTAAGGGTATATGATCAATGCTTGAAGGAAAGATATGGAGGAAAACTAAAGACTGTGTTTTATTGAAAGATGATGTGATTTCTAATATCTTTTCATGACCATTAAGATAGGGCTCATGACTACCGAAAAACTGGTGTAGTTGGAAACTCTTATTTTCAAGATCTTTCTTTTATAGTTCTTATCTTTGTATATAACTTTCACCATCTTTCTTTTATTATAAGATTTTATGGGTGTAATCCGCTGAAAACCCTCAGGAGACAACACTCCTCCTACTAGGGACACCTAGAGATTTAACGGCTTGTTGCACGTGCTCAGTGTAATCGTATTGCCTATGAAAGTGTGTTACTTAGATTTTTCTTTTTCTTTTTCTCCCTCTCTTGATAAGTAGTTTGCTCGGGATGATCAAAGTTAAGTTTGGGGGTATTTGTTCAGTCGAAAATATCGCACTTTTGATATAACATTTTCCTTACTTTTCTTAAATATCTAAGGGTGTTTATTATAAATATGACACATATTTGGGTTTATCTGTAAAAATACTATTTATCATATATTTATATATTATAATTAACATTATGAAGGAAAATGTATGCATATAATATTTTGATAATTTAAATATGTATATCATATCAAATATCCTTAATCAATATTCTTAAAATATAATATCATATCAAATTGGTTAGGATAATATCTCAAAAATACCAAATATTACCAACATTATTCATTGAGATATTGTGCAAGGTTTGGTTCAGGTCAGGAGATCGAGAAGTTGAGTTGTCGGAAATCAAAAATCTGCCGAAATATTAAAGAAATCGAAGAATCAATACTGGCAGAGACTCAGGAAATATTTTTAAGTTCCAGACATCAACTAAATCTCCATGTGTCACAAGAATAAAGCCCCAGAAATTTGCACCCAAGATCTCACCAACAAACCACGGATCCGCGGCCAAACCATGTAATATGAGGCAGATCCGCGTCCGATTCATCGAATCAGGAGTTAGGATTTTCACGTTGGATTTGCTACAACTAACCCAAATTCTGAGGATCTTTGGTTTCTGGTTTTGGGGATATATAAAGGACCGAGGGCTAAACTTAGAAATCATCAATCTTTTACACGAAGCAAATCACCGTTAAAGAACAAGAGATCCCCGACAGGTCTGCGATTCGACGTGATAAGGTGACGTGAGATTCGACAGAGTATCTACTTCCTACGACGCAGAGATCGAGAGCAACTTCTTCTTCCTCTTGTAACCTAAACTCGAAGGTTTTGTAATTGTGAAGTTGATTAATAAAGGTAGATCATTAGATTAATTATTTAGCATTTAATTTCTGCATTATGATCTCTTTCTTTATCCGTTCTTCTTCTATCTCCATCACGCATGAGTAATTCTCCGCTTGATAGGGTTCGTAGGATTAGGATAGAACAATGGATGAGAAAATATTTTAATTTCTTTTAAGTCTTATGAAGTTTATAAACTTTAGCAAAAGAATCGTTAACATTCAAATCGGGCGCGCTACCAATTTATTGCTAGTCTCGACCGCGATTTGAGATTAGATTAACAATTGTTTTGTTAAGGGCTAGACATGAATAGAGATCAATGAAAGGACAAGGGTCAATAGTGTGGAAACTCTAGTTTCTTCCAAGAACTCTAATCCTCATTCATCACTATCAATCTAGTTTTAAATCTATCAATAGATAAAATGAGTAATCTTTATTAGTCATCCATGACTACTAAATCCTAACGAACCTTACAAGCCCTTTTCTTATAAAATCTACATCCGTATTTAAACTGGATCTGTATTTTACATCCGTGTTTGATGTAGATCTAGAAACTATTCTTCACTATTCTTTATTTTTCTATTCTTCCTCTTTTTCAACACATCTAAAGTAAGATTGAAAGATTTCACATATCCTTGAGGACGACCCATACTCATCTCGGTCTAGCTACACGCAACACCGTTATTGATTGCGGTTATTTCTACAAACACTTCTTTAAATACAGATCAATCAGACATCGTTGATCAATGAAAGGGTCAGACCAAATAAGACATGGATCCGATACGCTGCCCGATGGCGCTACTTTTGGTCTAAGTGCGAGCAGCGCATCGTCCAAACTCCAGCCGTTGGAATGTTTATAGCTACCATAGACCGACATCCACGGGTGTACCCATTCATGGCCTTTTTCAAGCCTACTACATTCTAAGAGCTTATAGAGAAATTGGTTCAATTAGATCAGATGGATCAAGGCCCTTCCTCTTCTGATGAAGATTTATGAAATGACAAAAGCAAAGGCAAGGCGGGGTCTGTCGCCAACGCTCAACAAAAAATGAGCGGCCATAAAGCACCTGGTCGCCAAAATAACGACCGTGCGGGTTCTACCCTTAAAAAGATTGGAACGCAAATACTCATCCCCCGAAACATACGCAGGGGCACCTTGCTCGCTGGCGGTGGAATTTCCATGTGATATGAAAGGATGTTAAAGGACCTACAAGCGTGTCCTGTAATCATGTGGAATAACCCGCTTGAACCAGAAATTACGGAAGGGGTGTAGAAGCCATGTCCCGCTCCGAAAACGAAGGATAAAGGGAAAAGCCCCCAAGTCCAGTCTTCCAAAGAAGAAGAAGAAGACTAAAAAGCATGTACAACCTGCCAAATATGTATACAGCAGGATGAATATGCAAAAAGTGGGAAGCATGTGGGAAGCTGCCATATAGTCTCTTATTCCTTCGTATATGATGAAGATTCTCCGTCGGCGTTAGAAAACGACACTGACGAGCAGAGGGCATGTACTGTGCAAAGTGCTCTGTATTTCCCGCAAGACAACCAGATTAATGCAATGATAAAAGAAGCAGTCTAAGAGGGTGAAGATAACCTAAGGTGTGAAGTGGTCATTTATGAAAAGGCCAGGCAGCAATGCCTAAGAAAGCAAGCGGTAGAAGAGATGAGTTATGTAACTCCCTGACCTAAGCTGAAAGACGTGTTGGGATCAGGCGTCCACGCCGCGGAAGCCGCGGGCGATGCGAAAGCGAAAACAAAAACTTTTTGCAGGCACCGGATGCTCACAGCCGAGGATTCGAACCAAACCCCATAAACTAGAATACTAAAACATGCAAGGTTGAGAAATACATCCTTTGTCACGTGTCCACCGATTTGTGGAAGACCCCTCCAAGCTCGTAGCTGCCGGGAACATGCTTCAGAATCGACCATCCTTGCCGAAGACGATCCACCTGAGGGAACGCGGAGGAGGCTCTAACCGACGGTCCAAAGTTGCTAGGTTTGGATGGCCGGTGATGTAAGAATACTTCACTATATTTTTCTCTTTAGAATCTTGCTCTAAAATGGAAGCAAGAAGAAGAAGGAGATGGAGAAGATGAAGCATGAGCCACGAAAGAGATGGAGAAAATCTCACCAAAAAATCAAGTGTAGAAAAAAATGGCTAATAATCAACCATGATCAAATAGTGCAACCAAATGAATTTTCCAATATAAAATTCCAAGCCATACCTTTCTACATACATGCACCATGCTACACAACTTTCCATTTTCCACCTCATCACCTTATTTGTTTTTCTAAAAAGAAAAATAAATATGAGGTGTCCATCTTTTAGAAGCATTTCCGTATAAATACGGAATACTTCACCTGGTATATGTATCGCTACACATACGCGTATCCGTATAAAAATACGGATAGCACCAAAGAGAGAAAATGAATAGTGAACAATAATACTAAAATATATGTATTAAAATACATATATAAATTATTAAACCAAAACCTGATTTAATAATCCGGCTTAACCCTAAGCCGGCTAGTATTATCAACCGTCCGATTAAAGTCCATATAACCCGTACACGTATTTAATCGGACCCCTACAAGTACTATCTTACGGCTCCTATATCTGTCGCCTGAACTGGGAAAACCCTCTGTGTAGGACTCTAAAGACTCGAAAATACGCTGGCAGTGGGTTTAACCACAAGCACGTCAGCGACACTAGCTGTACGTAACGGCTATCCAGGTACTTGTCGAAAGGGGGTCGACAATCAAGTGCGTCCCTACTGAGCTTGAATATGACAATCCCCGTATAGTCCGGTCTCTTCGTCAAAGAGTATCGCATATCGGATCTAGGGATGGATAACGTCAGACCCCTACTAACCCGATAAGTCATGTATGAGTTTAGCTCATCACCAACTGAGATACTACTGATCAACTATCAGTAAATCTCCCTTACCGTAGCTACGGATTTCTGGTGATAGCCAACTGAACACAGCGCGACATCGACTCCTAATACCAGGAGAGACGAATCCCTGACAGTCGACCACTGCCTCCATGTGACTCGGGAATGTACCCAATTAAAACCTATTTGCATGACTCCTTTAAGCCATGGTAGGGTAGTAATCAAAGTACAGTGCGAACTTACACGAGACAAATGATGACTTCAGGTCAAAGGACTAACATATACGCATGCCACTTGAGAACGTCCATCTGACGATAGGTATAATACCATCTAGATGTTCTCGGCGAATCCGTCCAGTGTACTCACATCCAGTGAGCACCTGTATACCATCTTAGGTGACATAACACCAATGGCTTATGAGACCGGCCAACGCCCCTCGTCAGGGTCTTAAAGTGTATACACTAGTCTACTCCGGAATATCGATGTTCGGTCTCGATACTCCCACGACTAGGGACATTTAAGGATGTGCTTATAGGCTACCCAGCTCTCACATATATGATCACCATCATAATGCTGGTAGTCAAGCAAGAATCCTATGGGATCTATCAACATGTAATAGTGATCTGCAATACCACATAATGCATGTACATGATGATAAAAACAAACCAGATAGCATACTATTATTTTGAATAAGACTGTCCTACCCGTATAGGTCCTCCTTCAATCATCACAATCGCGTGCCTGCGATTACAATAATTGACTTGAGAGCACTATACCCAACAATCTTCCACTTGCACTTAAGGATAATTATTGCGGCATCGCGTACCCACATCTCGTGTGCTACCGAATACCCAACTTCTCTACTAATCAGATTCTCAAATCCTGTTTGAGGAACATCCGTGTTCGAGAAATAGCCTCAGTGAGTGGATCCGCTATAATGTTTCAACTTCTTCTCTTTATATCTCAACTTTGCAAAGATCAACAATCTCCCAAACTGAGCGATACCCCACCCGAAGAATTTTTCTGGATACCTGATGAGACCAAGTTCATCAATGAACAACTCATATCCAACAAACTTCTTGGGCTATATTCTCTGTTGAGTCATAACCAGCATCCTGCACCATGATTACCTCAGTATCTCTATTAAAACACTATCCAACATACTGATCCTCAGAAGAGGATAAACTCATAACTCTGACAGCATCTCTGTCAACCAGGTCACCTTGAATGCCATAATCGTTAACCGCCTCCCGGAGGAGGCTGCCGTTACCAAATACTAAGAACATCCTCTTATGTTCTTTACTGCTTCCCTTTGTTTCTCTAGAATTGGATTAATATCTGCTTATTGCAACTAATGCAAAAGCAATATCTAGTGTTGTACAAAACATTGCATGATTGACTCAATTGCCTAAGCAAATGATGTGTCATTCATGTCTGCCCCTCTCTTCATCAGTCAAAAAGACATCCTTTTTAGAGAAGGTGACTCCATCACCTGAGGGTACACCACCACACTAGGAGTCGTCCATTCTAAAATACTTTTAGAATGTTATCCAAGTACCTGATTTGGAAAACTTCCCAAATCTAGATCTAAAACTATAGATCTAGTCACCAGAACTCCTGATATACTATCCATATCCAATATGGAGAAAACACTGTGTGACAACCAAAATCTGACCGATTGTAGTATAGGAACACCACTTCCTATCTGGAGTATGTCATCCAAAACATGGACAGTACTCCTTACATCCTTCTTACTAGGTTCACCTTTGTTTTGACGAAGTCAATTACCTTGACTGTCACATCAGAACAGATGATCTGTCTCCGCTATCCTTGCTTTAGTCTACGAATAGACATAACCATCTTGCACACCTTCCGCTGCTCCCACTGACTACGATAATCCTCTGGCAGAGTCACATACACGTGCACTTCCAAAATCCCATTTGAAAAGATGTTATAGTTACCTACCTACCAAATATCATAGCCATGAACTATATCAGTGCCAAAACATATCCATATGGACTTCAGCATAGACACTGAAGTAAAAGTCATAACATAATCCACAATGGGTATTTGATGAAAACACTTTACAACAAGTCTAGCCATATTAGGTTGGCACCTTTCCACCTGCACAGATCTCGAAAGATCTACTTGCTCCTAATGGGTTTTACCCCTTCAGGAGCACCAAGCAAAGTTCAAAATCCATGATTTACTGAAGTGCGTAGAGTCCATCTTGGGTATGAAATATCTGGTCACCTGAAAATTACCACTTCCTATGACCTGCTGATAATAAGTAGGGGAATAGCAGTGTCAAGTCATATCCATATGGACTTCAGCATAGTACATTTCCACCTGCACGGATCTCGATAGATCTACCTGCTCCTAATGGGTTTGACCCCTTAAGGAGCACCCAGCAAAATCCAAAATCCATAATTTGCTAAAGTGCGTAGAGTCTATCTTGGATATAAAGTATCTGGTCACCTAGAAGTTTCCACTTCCTATGACCTGCTAACAATTAGCAAGCCATCATTACCATGATGCTGACCTCCCTGTAACCGTCTACGAGAAAACCGAAACATCTATCGGATGTCTGAGGTCACCTAATAAAATCTGCAGAGTGGCTAACGGTTTGTCAAGTCCAATCGAATCCTTAGGTTCTACTAAATTTTCGGTAACCGTTTGTGGTCCTGAAATCACTTTCAATTCTACTATACTCCCACTAGTTTCTTTTGCAAAAAGATCCTTTTATAAAAATATGGCGAGTCAAGAACAATATAACTATTGATCTTGAAAATGGTAAAAACAATATCCTAGCGAATGCTTGGGATAATTCACAAACTACCATTACCGAAGCGTGCCTCAAGTTTGTCCGGATTCTTCTTTTAAACAGAAACCAGAAAACTCCACATCTTAACAACCTAAAGATATGTAACCATTTTATGACCATATAGAATCAAGTCACTAATTTAGATGGAACCAGATTCAAAAGTCATGCAACTGTTTCCAGCGCATATCATCTAATGGAAAAAGGCCAATATAGCATTACTTATCATAGAGCGTTTCCACGGATGAGTAACCTGTAAGAGAATCAAGTTCTTGATATTACTATAATAGAATACCTAGTATAAGTATCTACATCTTCGATCACCTCGAAAAATCCTGATATTTCCAACGTGTGGTTCTCTACTTTATTCTTATAAACTTCTCAAAATCTTTGACCTTGCATTACTACGAATGCGTGCCTAAAACCAGAGAACTCATAGGTAATCCTAAATGAAGTAAGAGTACCAACCCCTTTGTCCCAAAGGACACTGGACAACATACACCTCCATGTATAAGTCCCAAGAGTATACTAACTCAAATTCTGTATCTTGTAAATTGAAAATTGTATCTTGATTAAGAATGTCTTACACCGTTATTCAATGCACCTTATCTTATCCTGAACTGATAAAGGTAAATGTCTACAACACAATCTTTAAAATGTATATCTAACTTTATAAAAGTAAAGGTACAAATATTTCATTTTAAATCTGGTGCATAACAACGGTTATTCGAAACCAAATGTTTGCCATCAGGCAAAAGCCAGGAGATTTAATCCAATATCTCCAATAACAACGAATTCCAATATTGAGGATCAAATTGCCTATTTCCCAATATTCTGCTCTACGCATCATCTGTAACACCGTACAGATGTGAGATCCAAAACTGGTAAATATATACCATGGAGTCAGAATTGATTGGGAAAACAGTTCACTTTTACATGTACACAGAAAAACTGAAACATGAAAATGTTTCATAAGAAATGATCAGGTATTCCTAGTAATGCCTTTTCCATTATCCAGAATCAAGACAACGGTCGTAATATCATTTTCCCTCACTTCAATCCCTTTATATGTCTCTACATCTTACCTTCTGCATACCGTCCCTGCACTAACTGGTTTTCTTCCTTCCCTATCTTTCGGCACCAGCCTAAGGTTTGGAAAAAGACTATCCAATAAGCGTAACAGGTGTGTTCCACTCCGAACGACGGCGCGGCGCGTGGTCGTCTCACCTGAGGCTCGGGGCAGATGCTAATTGGTGCTATCCGTCTACCTCTCCGAAGATGCCAAGTTGATTTACGGCACCGTATATCGAAGGTTTAAACGGATGCGTCCGATATAGCAGACTTCGTCAGATTCCCCCTCGCTCAAGGGGTTTTTGATTGTGGGGACGCTCTTTCCTGCAGGCGCAAGCCCCTGCAGTTAATTACACTACCGCATCGCGGTAACCACTTTCTCCTTCTCCAGATGGTCACTTCGTGTCGTGTGTGTTTATTTTATGTTTGGTTGCCCGTGGATTGTATACGGAGACTGAGTTATGTCGTCGCCCGTAGGGCGTGGACTAGTCCAAATCCGTATTATCTTAGATTTGGGTTTGGGGGTTTGGGTTTAAGGATACATTAGCCTCATTCGAGACTAAGATCGAATTAAACCCTTGTTAAGGATACATTAGTCTAATTTTCAGACTAAGATCAACTTAACGGGATCGTTTAGATCCAACAATAGAGCAATTAAGGGAGCCCTGTTGTTTAGTTTAGTGACATCACGGTCAGTAGGTAGTTTAAGGACGTTGCGGTCCATGGGTAGTTTAAGGACATTGCGGTCCAATGTTAGTTTTAAGACGTTGCGGTCAAGGTTAAGGACCTCATAGTCCGTGGATTTAAGGACTCCACAGTCCAAAGTTAGTTTTAAGACATCTCGGTCAAGGTTAAGGACGTCATAGTCCATGGATTTAAGGACTCCACGGTCCAAAGTTAGTTTTAAGACATCTCGGTCAAGGTTAAGGACGTCATAGTCCATGAGTTTAAGGACCCCACAGTCCGCAGTTAGTTTTAAGACATCTCGGTCAAGGTTAAGGACCTCATAGTCCATGGATTTAAGGACTCCACAGTCCAAAGTTAGTTTTAAGACATCTCGGTCAAGGTTAAGGACGTCATAGTCCATGAGTTTAAGGACCCCACAGTCCGTATCAATATGTGGTCATCGGGACCCGTCACCTCTTTGAAGACGTTGAGGAATTACAACGCCGAGTATCAAAGGAGTGAAGAGATGTACCCTTAAACCGAGGTAGATTAAATAATCTTTGACCCAATTTGGAATCAAGACCAATTAATTATATTATGAGCCCAATGGCTCAGTTGAATTTGAATTGAGGACTTATGGCCAGCTTGGGCTAAGTCCAATCATGTTTAGGATATTGGCCCTCTGTCGGTCCATTAGAGGAGAGGCTTTGCCTCTAGACACTTAGCCAATTGGGCTAAAGTTAGTGTTAAACACCAGCAACAGGGGTTTCAAATTAGTGTTAAACACTAAAACAAATCGGTGTTAAACACTAGCAACAGAGATCTCAAATTAGTGTCAAACACTAAGATAATCAGTGTTAAACACCGGTGACAGAGATTTTAATTTAGTATCGAACACTAAGAAAATTAATGTTAAACTCTGTTAACAGAGATTTAATTTAGTGTTAAACACTAAGAAATTCAGTGTTAAACACTGCAAGAAACCTCTTTAATTAATGTTGAACACTAAGGCAAAACAGTGTTAAACACTGGATTCAGGGGTTCCAATTTAGTGTTAAACACTAAGGCAAGAGGGGTCACGTGGTAGCACGTGAGGGCGCCCTCCCTTTATTTGTTCTGCTAAGAATATTGAATACTTTGGTGCATCACGTGCTCTTACGTGATGAGCGTTCAAGTGTTTGTGCGTTAAAGCTTCTGCCAAGGGTCACGTGGGTCAGGTGAGGCATTGCCTCAAAAGCCCTTTTCTATGGATCTTTCCGGGGGTCACGTGGTAGCACGTGACCCTGCCTCTTTGCAATTTCTGATTAACTTCTTCATTAAATCCCCATTTTCCTCTGAAGAATTATATTTTCAAATAGAGTTGAACTCTGATTTTCCTGCAGGAATTAAATTCCTCATATATGTGAAGAACTGAATTTTATCATAGGGTTAAACCCTAATAAAAGCTTTAGAGGAATTATATTCCCATTCTCTTTTAGAGAATTATTCTTAAATAGGGTTAACCCTAATTTATATTCTGAGGAATGAAATTCTGTCGTAGGGTGAAACCCTAATTTCTACTTTCTTAAGGGAACTAAATTCCTGTTATTTAGAACTAAGTTCTTAACTAGGGTTAAACCCTGATTCTGTTCATTCTGAAGGAATTAAATTCCTATAACATAGGTTTAAACCCTAATTTTATCTCAAAGGAATTAAATTTCTATAATTCTGTGAGAATTAAATTCTCAAATTTCCATTCCCTCTCTATGCTTTGGATCTGCATGGCAGGATCTCAACCCAATGAGAATTAAATTCTCAATTCATGGGGAGATGTGCACTTTGCAGATCCTCTACTAAAGAGAGAACTATATTCTTCTTTTAATATAAGAGTTAAACTCTTTCGAGAATTAAATTCTCTTTTTTCTTGAAAGCCTCCCCCTTCTTACCTAAGGTTTTCTTTTGCAGAAGATCCAAATTCCTCCAAAGTCTCAAGGCTCTATTTTTCTCTCTCTCTATGTATCGATCTCTGTATGTATATCTCTCTGTGTGTCTCTTGGCTCCTATTTATAAGAGAAGAAGCAGAATCAATTAGTTTTGATGAATCTTTCATTGAGAGATTTGATTTGTATTCACCATTCGTTTGGACCTTTGGATTATTAGGTGAATTTTATTCACCATTGGATTTTAAATCCAAAGATTTTCCTTTGTTATTTCGATTAGATTTTAAGGGGAAATCTTTCCAAGTTCAAGATTTTTCCATAGATAGGTGATATTTAATCACCTTTAAATCTTTAGTCCAATCGGTTCCAAATAATCATTTTCCTTTGGAAAGATTTGAATGATCTCTTCAGAATTTGATTCTGTTAAATAAATAGGCTTTGAAAGCCGGTCACGTAGGCACGTGACCCCTGGTCACGTGTAGGCACGTGACCCCTTGGAACGAGCTTTCCTCTGCTTTCTGCGCTTTGTCTCCTAGCCGCTGTTCAGCCGTCACGTGCCAACACGTGACCCCTGGTCACGTGTGAGCACGTGACCTTTTCTGAAGCCTTTTTCTTGATTTGATCAGGGAACTGATGTGCCTTTGCCGCTGCTTTTAAATGTCACGTGCCAACACGTGACCCCTGGTCACGTGTGAGCACGTGACCTTTTCTGAAGCCTTTTTCTTGATTTGATCAGGGAACTGATGTGCCTTTGCCGCTGCTTTTAAATGTCACGTGCCAACCCGTGACCCTTGGTCACGTGTGAGCACGTGACCTTTTCTGAAGCCTTTTCCTTGATTTGATCAGGGAACTGATGTGCCTTTGCCACTGCTTTTAAGTGTCACGTGCCAACACGCGACTGCTGGTCACGTGCTAGCACGTGATGCCTTCTTCGTAAGCTTTCCTGATTTTAAATCAGGAAACAAATGCCCCCACAGCGTTGTTCTCACGTGTCTGCACGTGAGTGCAACGCTGTCACCTTGGTGACCGTTGGATCCCCCTAGGGGCTTGGGAAGATGAAACGTTTCCATCACCTCCTATAAATATTGGGGTCATTTCAGAGACGCCTCCACTTTGCCTGTCTTCCTCCTTTTGCAAACTTTTCTGAGAATTTAATTCTCTTCTTTTAGAGCTTAGTTCTCTGCCTTGAAACCTTTTCAGAGTTTAACTCTATTCAGAAAGGCTCTTTTCCTCAGGTAATGTCCTTGAACAAACGATGAACTTTCACATTCCTCTGGATTTTAAATCCAAAACAAGGGTTTTTACCCTTTTTTAACAAAGAACCCATTTTTCTTCAAGCTTTTTAACCAAAGTATGAAACCATTTTAGCCTTCAAAAGTAGATCTCTTAGGGTTTAGATGATCTTTAGGGAAATAATGGTGATAATCCATCGAGCTTAACCCCGTTCACAGAAAAAATGCTTTTGGGAATTTAATTCCCTTTTCTAAATAAGGAATTTAATTCCTATGAAGAACTTGGTTTCTTCACATGGAGGCTTCTTAGGGTCTCTTGGCCCGAGGTTGTCCTTCTGCAATTAATGGAACAGAAGTTTGCAATGATATCTTCTGTGGGAATTTAATTCCCTTGATCCCGTTTGATTTGTTGTAGAGTCCGAGGTAGATTTGTCTTCTAGGGGATGTGCAGGGCCACTTGAAATCTAATTTTTACTTAATGAGGGTATCCCCTTTGTCTTATTGCAACTGCTTGGTCTCATTATTAACGAGCCGTCATCTTGATTCTGTGGGGCCCATGTGTTTTGTAGCCAATGGTCCCAAAAAAAAGTCTACTGTTGTTTTCTTCAACTAGTCTTCATGTTCATGCATGGATATATATTGTTAACTTTGCTTTTAACGGTCTTCTTTCATTCGATTTCAGGTGCGATGGTTTCTGCTCCGTGTTTTCCCTTTACTCGTTCGGAGGCCGCTTTTCCTCAATCACCGTCCGATGAGGAAGCGATGGCGATGATCCGGGCTCATGACCCGAACTGCACCAACTTGCTTCTATGGGGAATTTGGTACAGTCATATTATCTGGGGTCGCCGGAGTTTCCTTTGCGCAATACCAACAGAGCCTACTTTCCCATTCTTGCCGATGGACCTTCCGAGAACGGTTTTTGCTGTGGAGATGCCCAACTGGACTCCAACGGGGAGGCTCGAGCCTTCAACGACCGGTATCCTGAACCATCCGATCCCGGCTATAGATATCTTGGGGCGGCGTATTTGCCAGGGTGAGGCCCACCCGTGGGGGCAAATTTATAAGATAGGGCTCACTCCTCGACACCCTACGGGCTACCTTCTCTGGGCTCGCTACATCCTTTCTGCCCATCGTGCGCGGCTGCAGAAGGTCGGGCTTTACCAGGCGATATATGCGTCGCTTTTTCACTACCAATCTCCGCATGTTTGGTGGGTTAAGGCATTCTTGAACCAATGGAATCTTCCCACCAACACTTTCATTCTAGGAGATCGCGAGGTCTCGATCTCTCTGGCAGAATTCTATGACATCTCGGGGTTGCCAATCAGGGGTAGTCTGTATGAGGAGTTGCTGCCCTCTGACGAGTACATCTTTGAGCCTGAGCCCGCCCCGGTTGACGGCCTGTCTGCTGAGAATGCCATCCGCCACAAGCGTCCCAGTTTGATCAAGGCGCTAGGTATCTTCGACCGATTATTCACCGAATCCGAAGAGCAGGGTGTTACTTTCAAGAGCTTCATTGCTCGTTTCCTTCGCGAGGACGTCTTGTCGAAGACAGCCCCGAAGTTCGCTAACATTAGAGACCCCTTTGGGTTTGGTCCGAAGAAGCTGCCGACCACTGAATCGGATCTACCACGGTACTACATCCCTATTATATCACCGACGTCTTTTGAATCCATTGCTGCTCTCGGCATGGATGAGGAGACGTTCTTCGTAGGGTTTGTTAGTTTTTGGCTTAGTTGGTTTGTCATCCCCATGCATCGTCGCTTTATGAGAGCTTCGGTTATCTACCCGGCTTATCGTATCGCTGAGGGCACACGATTGGCCATCAGCATCCCGGCCTTGGCGCACCTTTATCATGGGTTGGGCACCGCAGCTAATACCTCTACTCCCGGCGTGGATGTAGTAAACTTTTTGCTTCATTATTTCACGTCCTGGGTCGAAATGCATGTGCTGGGGGCTTTCTCTATGCATCAGAGGCCCGCGTTTTACGACGCCTATCCCTTCCCGCGGCTTATGCGATTGGTGGGTGCTTCTGCCGCCGACCCGACTCAATTCGAGGCTATTCGGGTGCTGATTTCTCCTCACGCCGCCGCTGGCGGGCTGGTTTTTAATGATCGGGTCTTGTCTACTCCCTCAGGTCCAGTTCAACAACTCTGGGACCAGTCGAAAGACAACGCACCTTCTTTGAAGCCCCGGGAGACCGCGCACTTGTATACAATTAGACCGGGCTACTTGGTGTTTCGCCAGGACAGTGCAGCTCTTTTCATGCGGTACAACCCACATCGATTCGCCCGACAGCTTGGATACGACCAGGGCGTTCCCTTTGAAGCTTTCATCGTTGCGCCGGTCCCTTCACTTGATGCCGTTCGCGATGCCGCACATCATTTCGTGAGGTTGAACACCGGCTCCAATTTTATAATCCTTGAAGCTGAGCATACCCCCCGATGCGTGGGATCGTTCACGGGTTGGTATCTCCATCGAGTCAGCCCGATTATTCTTGAGGAAAGAAGGGTGCTTCTTGGTCATGATGCCCCTCCTCAGGTTCCGGGAGCTAAGCTGCGACCGAGGGCTCCGGTCCGCTTCCCTCTGAGGGAGATTGGCACCGCGCTCATTCCGGGGGAGTCAGGGGTAGACCTTACTCCAACAGCTGGTATGCCCCTGGGTTCCCGATCGCGGGGTAGACGGGCCCCAGTAGTAGCACCACCGCCGGCGGCAGCACCGCCCCCCGTGGCGTCGACAATGGCGGTGTCATCCTCGGTTGTGGCACCGAGCGAGAGTAATAGGGATGAAGGTGTCGAGGGCGATGTGGGTCGGCGCTGCCCTAAGGCTTCGCGGGGGAGGAAGCGGTCATCCTCGGCGACCGTCTCTGGGTCTAAGCGGCAGAGGAAAGCGGCCACCAATTTGCTCGATTCTTTGGCGGAGTCTGGGCCTATTCTTGAAGACGAACCATTGGCCTTGCAAGAGTCAGACGCTGGACTTCTCTTCCCGAGTTCAGTCGATGAGGAAGCCGCACAGTTGGCCGAGGCCATACGGCGTTCAAAGACGCGTCTCATAACGCCAGGGTTCCGAAGAAGCCCTATCCCGCTGTAATCTTTTACAAAGACCCTTCGTGGATTCGGCGGCGGTTTATCGGTCCTTTGGAGGAATGGGGGGAAAGGGCCCTGAAGCAGGCCGCTTCAGAAGACGCAGCGGACACACTCTCTTTATGGACCGGCGGCCATGAGTCTACCCTTGAACCCCGGTGAGCACGCCTCCTTGAGAAGGAGCAGCGGCTTGAAGAAGCTATATTGAGGGCTTCTTTGCGCATCGGTACGTTGTTGTTCCTTTTTTGTAGTTTTTTTTAAGATTATTTACGCCTGTATATGCGTATCCTTATTCTTATTTGAACTGCACAGAATCTTCGACGCTGGGGGAGCTCCCTATGGGCTCATTGAAGCTGAAGCCTGCCGAAATTCCCGATGAAGCATTGCTCGATGTGGAGGGGGCTGATGAGGCTGCTCCTCTTATGGTAGAGCCTCCAGCGGCGGTTCTTGATCAGGGTGTGCTTGCCCCTTTGGGGGAGGCTCCTTTGGAGGCTATCGCTCCAACAGCTCTTCTCGAAGGCGGCCCAGAGGCTGAGATGGAGGTAGTCGGGACTACCCTCCCTTTGTTGGAGCCTGAAGTTACGACAGAGGCCGCTGAAGCTGCTATCCCCCCGGCTCAGAATGGGAGGAGTGTCGAAGGTAACCTTTCACGTTTTGAGCTAGTAATCTTTCTGTTAGCTGAACTCTTTTTTCTTTTCAGAATTGCGTGGACTGGCTGCCTCCATTGTCGATCTATCTCCTCGGCAGTCCTTCCAGCGTCTTTTGGAAATGGCCGCTCCGCAGGCGATATCTCCTCAACGCATCGTCCTCTCGTCTGGACAAGGTGAGTGTTGTTCATCACTTCTCATAGTATCATTGTTATTTGGCGTATTGACATTGATGTTCTCTACAGTTTTGGAGGCCGATGATGAGGTCGAGGTTCTCGAAGGGCCAGGGGAACCCTCAGCTCCTACTTGCATGACCGTAGGTAAGTGACATTCCGGTATAGCCTCACTTGTTCCTTTACTTAAGAGTCTTACTAATATTTTTCAACTCTGAACAGCCTTGCCAGCTCCAATAGTGTTGGAATCGCGTGTCGTCATGCCGCCCTGCCCTTATGCTTAGCGAGCTTCAGAACGCTTGGCCTAATTGAGCCTTGTCTCCCTGTCGTCTTTGATCGAGGAGCTTCGTGCTGGCAGTGAAACCACAGCTGAAGCATTTGCTGCCGAGGCTAACGGTTCTCTTCCTTTTCTTGCCACCTACCATAGCGAAGAGGTGGTGCGAGTCTGGGTGGAGTTCTATCGGCAGGTGGAGGCTTGCTTGCACGCACTTGAATGTTCCCGTCTTTCCTCGGAGGTCATGGATGCAAAGGCGGACTTGCGGGGGCTGATAGCGCGATGCGCGGCAAACATGACATCGTGCGAGAGGAGGCTTGGCCGCAAATTCTCGGAGGGGGAGATGGCTTTTAAAGCGCCGAGCTAGCTTCAGGCGAGTCTTACTGCCAAGGCCAACAAAGCGTATGAACTCTGGCGGGTGCTTCAAGAGTCTATCATGGAGGTGGTGACTCTTGATAAAGCTGCTACGTTCACTCGTGAGAGGGTCGAGGCTCATAAGGCCACCGAGAAAGAGCTTAAAGGCCGGCTCGCTTTGTATCAGGCCCAGCAGGCTCAGGCGGAGGCCCGTCTTTTGGCGATCTTAAATCATGAGGCCGTGGCCCAACAAAAGCAGGATGAGCTGACCAAGCTGCTAAATCGCCCACCGGCTTGAAACATTTGTATCTTTTCCTGCCTTCTTGTATATACTCATAGATGAGGGTATTTTCTTTTGTTCTTTCATGAATTGTACTTTGTATCCATTTTGGTTTATGAATAAAAGATACATTTTTCTTCTCAATGATGTGTCTCTTTTATTGAATGTATTCTGCGGACAATTTATCTTGGCCTACTTGCAGGGCAGCGATGGCTTAGGATTCAGGGTTAAGATCTGCTTCCTAAGACTTTTGCACTGTATGAGCCACGAGGGTCTCATAAAGAGTTTTTTCTCCCTACAGGTCGAGAGGATCCCATAGGTGTGAGTTCTTCTTAAGAATCGTGAGGATTCTTAAGCGGGTTTTCCCTTGAGAGTCGTAAGGATCTCAGAAGAGAGTTTTTCTTCCTTACAGGTCGTGAGGACTTGCAAGTGCTGGATGTGGTCACCCTTATTCGTGTTTCACGGGGTCAGGGGTTGCTCAAGGCATCGTAGTTTAAAGACGTCGCGGTCAAGGTTAAGGACGTCATAGTTCGTGGATTTAAGGACTCCACAGTCCGATGTTAGTTTTAAGACATCACAGTCAAGGTTAAGGACTTCATAGTCCGTGGATTTAGGGACTCCACAGTCCGATGTTAGTTTTAAGACATCACGATCAAGGTTAAGGACCTCATAGTCTGTGGATTTAAGGACTCCACAGTCCGATGTTAGTTTTAAGACATCACGGTCAAGGTTAAGGACCTCATAGTCCGTGGATTTAGGGACTCCACAGTCCGATGTTAGTTTTAAGACATCACGGTCAAGGTTAAGGACCTCATAGTCCGTGGATTTAGGGACTCCACAGTCCGATGTTAGTTTTAAGACATCACGGTCAAGGTTAAGGACCTCATAGTCCGTGGATTTAAGGACTCCACAGTTTGATCTTAGTTTTAAGACATCACGGTCAAGGTTAAGGACCTCATAGTCCGTGGATTTAAGGACTCCACAGTCCGATGTTAGTTTTAAGACATCACGGTCAAGGTTAAGGACCTCATAGTCCGTGGATTTAGGGACTCCACAGTCCGATGTTTGGTTGCAGAGACCCGTCACCTCTTTGAAGACGTTGAGGAATTACAACGTCAGGCATCAAAGGAGTGAAGAGATGTACCCTTAAATCAAGGTAGAATCAGTACAGAATCAGGGTGGTTGATTGTTAGTTTTAAGACATTAAGCTCGAGGTTAAGGACATCATAGTCCATGGATTTTAAGGACTCCACAGTCCGGTATTTGCTCTGGATGCTTCACACGGGTTCACTGCCGTGCTTGGCGAGGACCAGGCTCCGCTCTGGGTGTTTTCCGCGGGGTTAAAGAGTGACATTATCCGCGTTCCACGTGACCAGGAATTTTGCACTAGATGCTTCACATGGGTTCACTGCCGTGTTTGGCGAGGACTAGGCTCCGCTCTGGATGCTTCACACGGGTTCACTGCCGTGCTCTGCGAGGACCGGGATCCGCTCTGGACGTTTTCCACGGGGTCAAAGAGTGACGTTATCCGCATTCCACGTAACCAGGAATTTTGCACTAGATGCTTCACACGGGTTCACTACCGTGCTCGGCGAGGACTAGGCTTCGCTCTGGATGCTTCAAACGGGTTCACTGCTGTGCTCTGCGAGGACCAGGATCCGCTCTGGACGTTTTCTACGGGGTCAAAGAGTGACGTTATCCGCATTCCACGTAACCAGGAATTTTGCACTAGATGCTTCACACGGGTTCACTGCCGTGCTCGGCGAGGACTAGGCTTCGCTCTGGATGCTTCATATGGGTTCACTGCCGTATTCTGCGAGGACCAGGATCCGCCCTGGACGTTTTCCATGGGGTCAAAGAGTGACGTTATCCACGTTCCACGTAACCAGGAATTTTGCACTAGATGCTTCATACGGGTTCACTGCCGTGCTCGGCGAGGACTAGGCTCCGCTCTGGATGCTTCACACGGGTTCACTGCCGTGCTCTGTGAGGACCAGGATCCGCTCTGGACGTTTTCCACGGGGTCAAAGAGTGACGTAATCCGCGTTCCACGTAACCAGGAATTTTGCACTAGATGCTTCACACGGGTTCACTGCCATGCTCGGCGAGGACTAGGCTCCGCTCTGGATGCTTCACATGGGTTCACTGCCGTGCTCTGCGAGGACCAGGATCCGCTCTGGACGTTTTCCACGGGGTCAAAGAGTGACGTTATCCGCGTTCCACGTAACCAGGAATTTTGCACTAGATGCTTCATACGGGTTCACTGCCGTGCTCGGCGAGGACTAGGCTCTGCTCTGGATGCTTCACACGGGTTCACTGCCGTGCTCTGCGAGGACCAGGATCCGCTCTGGACGTTTTTCACGGGGTCAAAGAGTGACGTTATCCGTGTTCCACGTAACCAGGAATTTCGTTGATTGTATTCGCATTTCACGGAGTTGGGATTTGACCTTTCGGTGATCAGCATATCGCTGAGCCATGGACTTGGGAGTTGCTGCTGTTCCGTTTCGCTTGAAGTCGTGTTCGTTGTTACGAGACGAGTGCTGAGATGATCTCTAAGTCGTTCGCGGCCCGTCGAGATTTTGCTTCTTCTTATGATGAAACCTGGGGGAGAAGTATGATCCCTTTTTTGTTTACGCCCTTGGATTGTATACAGGGTGTGATGGAACATCACCTGTAGGGCATAAATTAAAACTTTTTTTTATTTTATTTCTTTTTCCGCGATGCTCTATCATTTCATCTTTTATATCGCGGAGGTCGCGATTGCCCTATCATTTCGGCCATTTTTCGCGGTGCCCAATCATTTCGGCTATTTATTTTATTTTTACTCGCTGCTTTTTATTGCGAGTTGCCTAATCATTTCGGCTATCTGTCATGCATACATTTTTACATGCTGCTTTTTATTGCAAGTTGCCCCATCATTTCGGCTATTTCGTATGCATGTGTGGCTCGCTAGCTTTTTCGCTGCGAGCTTGGATTTTAGACACCGATTTCGGCATCAGCACCGCTACAACTGGGATGTTGCCAGGAGCGAATTATCATTTGCCTCTGTCGATGTTGAACAAAGGTGGTTTAGTAAACAGGGTTAAGGGTCCTGTCGACCAAGGCTTTTGAATTCATGAGTCGTAGGGGTCTCACAAAGGTATTTCTCCCTACAAGTCGTGAGGATCTTGTAGGTGTGTTTTCTCCTTGGGAATCGTGAGAATTCCTAAGTGCATGTCCTCTTGCAAGTCGTAAGGATCTTACAAAAGGGTCTTCTGCTCATAAGTCGAGAGGACTTACAAGGGTTGCTCACCATATGGAAATATCCCTAGTCACGGGTGGGACTTTGCTGGGGAAATGTTTATTCGCGCCCGTGGATTGTATACAAGGGTCAGTATTGAGCCACTTGTAGGGCATAAATTAAAACTTTTTTTTATTTTATTTCTTTTTCCGCGATGCTCTATCATTTCAGCTTTTATATCGCGGAGGTCACGATTGCCCTATCATTTCGGCCATTTTTCGCGGTGCCCAATCATTTCGGCTATTTATTTTATTTTTACTCGCTGCTTTTTATTGCTAGTTGCCCAATCATTTCGGCTATCTGTCATGCATACATTTTTACTTGCTGTTTTTTATTGCAAGTTGCCCCATTATTTCGGCTATTTCGTATGCATGTGTGGCTCGCTAGCTTTTTCGCTGCAAGCTTGGATTTTAGACACCGATTTCGGCATCAGCACCGCTACAACTGGGATGTTGCCAGGAGCGAATCATCATTTGCCTCTGTCGATGTTGAACAAAGGTGGCTTAGTGAACAGGGTTAAGGGTCCTGTCGACCAAGACTTTTGACTTCATGAGCCGTAGGGGTCTCACAAAGGTATTTCTCCCTACAAGTCGTGAGGATCTTGTAGGTGTGTTTTCTCCTTGGGAATCGTGAGGATTCCTAAGTGCATGTCCTCTTGCAAGTCGTAAGGATCTTACAAAAGGGTATTCTCCTCATAAGTCGAGAGGACTTACAAGGGTTGCTCACCATATGGACATATCCCTAGTCACGGGTGGGACTTTGCTGGGGAAATGTTTATTCGCGCCCGTGGATTGTATACAAGGGTCAGTATTGAGCCACTTATAGGGCAATATCGAAAGTTGTGGGGGATTTGCTTAAGAACAGGTTTAGGTTTATGTAACTTAAGACTTTCAAATCTTATGGGCCGTGAGGGTCCCATAAGAGAGTTCTCCTTACGAGTCGTGAGGATCTCGTAAGTGTATTTTCTTCTTAGGAATCGTGGGGATCCCTAAGTGTGTCGCTCCCTTATGAGTCGTAAGGATCCCACGGGGTGGTTTCTCCTTACAAGGTCGAGAGGATCTTGTAAGTGTTTTTTAACGAGGTTGCGCCCTTTCGGGTTTTCACAAACACTCGCCGGTAGTCCTGCTTTTTTTACTCACGGAGCCCTTTCGGGTTTTCATCCGTGCCCATTTTGCTTATGGACATACCGTTTTTTTCCTATTCTTTTTCTCTTTTTTTTACAAGGTCGCGCCCTTTCGGGTTTTCACGAACACTCGCCGGTAGCCCTACTGTTTTTACTCACGGAGCCCTTTCGGGTTTTCATCCGTGCCCATTTTGCTTATGGACATACCGTTTTTATTTTTTATTTTTTATTTTATTTTTTATTTTTTTTTATATATTTTTTCCTTTTTCTTTCTTTTTTTTATTCATCTCGGCAGCCTAAGGATACTGCGGTAGTAGTTTAAGGACGTTTCGGTCCGTCGTTAGTTTAAGGACGTTTCGGTCCCTCGTTAGTTTAAGGACGTTTCGGTCCATTCAGGGGAAGGCCGGCTACTGCTTATAAAGTTTGAGCTTAGGAAGATAGCGAGCGGACATAGTCGTCGTCATCTATCATTGACCTAGGCTGTGGCTCATTAAGCGTAGTATTTCTTTAGGAAGCGCCGTTTATTGGCCTGAAAGGCCTTTCACCGTGCATGTCCATGAGTAGATAGGCTCCACCCTGGTAGACCTTGTCTATGATGTACGAGCCTTCATAGTTTGGCTCAAGTTTTCCCCGCTTGGCACGATTGGGGATCATAGGTCTTTTGACCACTAGTACGAGTTCGCCTTGGCGGAATGTCCTCGGCCTGGTCAATCTTTCGTATGAGCGCGGCATCTTTGCTTTGTAGGACTCCAGATTTTGTTGCGATATGAGCCGGGTTTCATCGAGGGCATCAAGCTCCTCAAGCCGAAGGTGAGTATTTTCTTCGTTTGTCAATTCGTGGTGGACTGCCACTCGTAGAGAAGGCAGCTCTATCTCAAGGGGGAGTACCGCTTCCGTACCGAATACCAGTGCGTATGGCGTCGTGTTCGTGGCCGTCTTGAACGTAGTTCGATATGCCCAAAGAGCCTCTTGCAGTCTCTCATGCCAGTCCTTCTTATTTCGGGACACCGTCTTTTTTATGATCTTTGTCAAGGTCTTATTGAAGGCCTCGGCCAGACCGTTAGCTCGTGGATTATAAACTGAGGAGTATCTCCAGTCTATATTATGCTGTTGCGCGAAGCGGCTAATCTTATGGCTTCTGTAGGCTGGCCCGTTATCGGAGATAATCCGCCGTGGAGTTCCAAACCGATAAATGACGTGCGTTTTGAAAAAGTGGAGGATATTCTCCGTCCTCACTTCCCTCAGTGGTACTGCTTCTGCCCATTTGGAGAAGTAATCAGTCGTCGCCAGGATGAAACGATGTCCCCTGGACGATGCTGGTTCGATGGGGCCGACTATGTCAGTCCTCCACATTTCGAATGGCCAGCTAGCCACCGTTGGATGTAGTGGATTCGGATGCTGGTGGATGAAATCCCCGTGGATTTGGCATGAGTGGCATTGCTTCGCATATTCGAGGCAGTCCTGGATCATCGTGGGCCAGTAGTAACCCATTCGTTTAATTTTTAACTTCATCTTCGGGCCTGCTTGATGAGAACCACAGATTCCATCATGAACTTCTTGAACGACTCTTTCTGCTTCGTCAGGTCCTAAACATCTCAGCTACAGAGAATCAAACGTCCTCTTAATCATTGACGAAAGCGAAAGATAGAGCTCGTTTCATGAGCTGATGTCTTGAGTACGCTTCTTCAGGCATTCGGTGGGACTTAAAGTAGTTTATGAAGACTTCCCTCCAGTCCTCAGCCTTCTCACGGTCTTTTATTTGTAGGGTCGTCTGCTCAGTCGCTCCCTTTTCTTCGTATGATTCCGGGGATATTTCTGCTGGGGCGAGCACTCGACGGCTTTGTACCATGATTTTAACGTCATCGAGGTTCTCGTCAGCCAATTCTTTAGCGAGCTTAGCTAACGCGTCCGCTTTGCTATTTTCTGCGCGTAGTATGCTTTCTAAAGTATAGGAGGAAATTTGGGTCAACAATTGTTGCACCTTTTCGCCGTACTTCACCAACTCCGGTTTGCACGTTTGGTAGTCACCATTTACTTGACTAACGACCAGTTGAGAATCCCCGTATATAAGGAGGTCTTCAATTCCCATGTCAATGGCGATCTCGAGGCCCGCTATCAAAGCTTCGTATTCGGCTTCATTGTTCGTCCTTGATTCCGTTAAGGAGAAAGCAAAGCGCATTATCCCTCCTTATGGGGTCACGAAGATAAGGCCTATTCCCGACTTGACTATAGGGGTACTTTGTTTGCGCTTTTTCATGGAAGATGCTCCATTGAAATAAAGTTCCCATTGGGTATCACCACCGTCGACCGTGTCAAATGCATGTTCGTCCGGCAAATCGCAATTTAGAGGAGAACCGACAGGTACTGGATGCTCAGCAAGGAAGTCGGCAATGGCTTGGCCTTTCACTGCATTAAGAGGCTGATAGGTTATTGAAAACTCCATCAGGAGTAAGGCCCATTTAGCGAGTCTCCCCGTCAATATGGCCTTCGACATTAGATATTTTAGGGGGTCCACCTTTGATATAAGACGGACTTCATGTGCCAATGCATAGTGCCGGAGTTTTGTTATCGCAAAGATTAGCGCCAGGCAATGTTTTTCGATCGGGGAGTAATTGCTTTCTGCCCCCAGAAGAACTCGACTTAAGTAGTAGAGTGCTCTTTTTTTCCCCTGGTCATTCTCTTGCACCCATAAGGCGCCTAAAGAACCTTCGAGGGCAGTTGTATAAAGAATGAGAGGCTTTCCCTTAACCGGAGCAGCCAACACTGGGGGGTTCTGCAGGTACTGCTTGATCTCGTCTAATGCGCCTTGACATTTGTGATCCCAAACGAATGGAATTCCCTTCTTCATCAGGTGGCTGTAAGGACGGCACTTGCCTGACAGGTTGGCGATAAACCGCCGGATATACGCGAGCTTTCCTTGGAGAGATCGCAGCTGTTTGAGAGTCATTGGCGGTGGCATTTCCATGATCGCCTTGATCTTGGACGGATCTATCTCGATACCTCGGTTTCGGACAATGAATCCTAGGATTTTACCCGAGGAGACTCCGAACGCGCATTTGAGGGGGTTCATCTTCAAATTATATTGCCGAAGGCGTTGAAATACGGTCTTCAGATGCTCTAAATGCTCTTCATATGACGTGCTCTTCACTACGAGGTCGTCGATATAACACTCGACGATTTCATGTATGAGATCATCAAAGATCTTTATCATTGCTCTCTGATAGGTGGCACCGGCATTTTTTAATCCGAAGGGCATGACTTTGTAGCAGACTATGCCCAAAGGAGTCCGGAAAGCGGTGTGCTTCTGATCTTCGGGTTGCATCTTTATCTGATTGTACTCTGATGAACAATCCATAAAGGAGAAAACCTCATGGGTGGACGTGTTATCTATCATCAGCTCGGTTACCGGTACTGGGAAATCGTCCTTCGAGCAGGCTTTATTGAGATCCCTGAAATCCACGCATATACGCACCGTTCCATTTTTCTTCATTACCGGGACGATGTTGGCGATCCAGTCAGGATATTGGACTTCTTGGATGAATCCAGACTCGATCGGCTTCTTGACTTCGGCGTTGATGCTCATCTCAAGCTCGAGCCGCATCCTTCTCGACGCCTGCTTGACTGGCTTGATATCCGGGGATATTGCCAATTTATGCACAGCAATCTCTGGATCTAATCCCGGCATCTCGGAATAGTTCCACGCGAAGCAATCTTTATGCTGTAGAAGCATGCCCTTTAACGCAGCCCCCTTTCTTCAGATAGCAGCTCGCTGACGAATGTCGGTCGCGGATCGTCTGCCGATCCCAACTCAATCTTCTTGAGGTTATCTGCAGTAGTATGTATGCCATCTTCCAGTTCTTTCGGAGCCGGTGGAAATTCTGAGATTACCTCATTGTCATTGTTTTCGAAGCACCAAGGGAGCTCATCTATGTCCTCGGGCTCTTCTTTTAATATTGTAATCATGTAACAGGTGCGAATCCGCTTCCAAGATTGATGTGGATCTGGTTCTGCTCTTGCGGCTTTGGGTTCGTGCTTTTATGGCGGCGTTACCCTCCAACTGCTGGATAAAGCAAATCTGCCTTGCTGGTACTGGTCTTCGACCCAGTTCTTGAAAGTGAAGCAGTCTTCGATAGGGTGTCCTATGGCTCGGTGATAAGAGCAATAGCCCGGATAAGAAACTTTGTTAGCTTGCTCAGGGTGCTTAGACTCTGGAAGTGCGATCATTTGATGTTTTATAGCGAGCTCGAGTAACTTCTTCGTCTTGTCTCGGGGGAAGGAATACGCTCGATTCATCTTCTTCATGAGGGACAAATCTGGGCCGCGCAATACCCGATCACATAACTCTCTAATCCTGCGTCGTTGTTGTCGGCTCCTCTTTCCGCTTCTTGATTTACTTCTGCCTTTGCGTCGGGCCTTTTGTACAACGGGTTGACAGGGAGGAGCATCTTTGTCTTTTGCAGCCTGTAGAAACAGACGTTGCGTCCTGGCCTTCTCATAGATGGCCATCTCGCGGTTGTGGTCTTCCCGAGCCTTTTGACCTGCTTTCCTGATAAGCTTGTCCACTTGTTCTTCAAGTGACGGACTCGGCACTTCACTCGCGGGATCCAGTTTTGACGAGGGGTTAGCATTCCCCGACAGGGTGCCCTCCTCCTCATCGAAGTTATATATGGCGTAGCTGCCGTGGACTCGCTCATGTTTCCCGGATCTCACATATCCAAGCCCAAGCGTTTCCATTCTCCCGTTGGGCAATTTGCGCTGAGTCCCAGGGACATTCTAAATCCTGTTGTAGAACCGAGCTTGTCGAACAGTCTGTTTTAAGGGTACTCCTTGGCGCTTCAATAGCCTCTTTAGTCCATTTGTGTAATATCTGGGCAAACGGATGGGTTGGAGCCTGTCGAGTGTAGCATCCGCGCCATGCCATATCTCTTTCTCCACTCTCGTTTCTGTAGATTGGTAGAATAGGATCACCTTTTCACCCTTTCGCCTGGGAGGAACGTAAAACGTCTGCAGGTCCTGCACATTGTAAGCTTGAAGTGCGTCGAGATCCTTGTAGTGTTTCTGCGGCACCATGGTGATTTGCAAACCCTGATCATCGCTAGGGGATGCTTGTATTGACGGCCGACTGGAGAACACGGCATTAACCTCATCTTCCGAGTCACTTCCGAAGATCAACATGGGGGCAGACGTTCCCGGGTTGTTGCGTCGAGACGGCCCAGCATAAACTATCTCTTCTTCTTCTTTGGTATCGCTCCCGGAAACAGGGATGGTGGCGGCGACTTTGTTCTCCGGCTTGCGACTCTTTTCTGTATCCTCGAAGTCTGGCAAAAAGTATTTTGCATCTTCGTACTTGCGGACTTCGTTCACGGAGAATGGGTTCAGCTCACCTGTTACGGTATACTCGAAACCATCCTTAAAGTACTTCATACACTGATGTTGTGTAGAAGGGATGATATTGTACTCGTGTAACCAAGGACGACCGAGCAAGGCGTTGTAGCAGGTCTTGGCATCAATGACGTGAAACTTGATGTCTGTGACGAGCAGTCCGAAGCGTAATGTTAGTATTACAGATCCGAGAGTCCGTGATGACTAGGAGTCGAAACCGGAGATGGTAATTTTGTCACGAGCGAGGTGCTGTATGCTCATGCAGATTTCCTTCAACACCCGAACATTAAGGAGATTGACGGAGGATCCATTAACCACCAGGATCTTACCTATCTTGATATCATGGCAGTATCCAGAGACATACAGGGGACGGTTGTGGTCGCACGTCCCGAGGAGGAGGTCTTCGTCACCGAAAGTGATGTCAGCCGTATGCACTTCTTCCAGTTCATTCTTCATCCTTTCTTCGGCAAGGAAGGCTTGGAATTGCTCGGGTTCTTGTAACGCCTTGATTAATGAATCTCGCGCTTCTTTTGATAATAGGAGGGCATCGAGAATGCTGAGCTGAGAAGGTAGCTGCCTTAGGTGCGCTAGGATGTTGTAGTCCACCTTACCCTTCCTGGGAGGGTCCTTGGCAGTCAGCTCTTTCATGACTTGGTCATCTAAGATGATATCCCCAGTGATCTTCTCCTTTCCCTTATCTTTTCTATTTGCGGGCCCGAGATTCTTTTCCGGGAGCGTGCGATTGCGCAGCTGAATGTTTTCGCAGGCCTCTGGTTCTCCCTCTTTCCCTAAAACGGATTCTTCAAAGAGAGGGCCCAGAACCATTTCCTCATCAGAGGCGCTCCCAAAGGTGAGAACTTGTGATCCTCCGGCGTCGACTACGTAACAGCTGCCGGTAGTTCTTTTGTGCCTGTCGGTTGTACTTCTTTCCTCCCGACGAGTTCTGCGTTTCATGCGCTTAAAATGTTGCCGGTGAGCAACATATCCCTGCCACCATATCCTAAAGGTGTCACACTCCTCCGTAGGGTGTGAAATTTTTCGATGATATGAGTAATAATTAGGGTGCCTCTCCGCCCCATCGAACGCGTTCTCTTCCGAAGGTGGTAACTTCATCCCTACTGACATGGCTTTGGCGAACCTCTTCCTCGTCTTGTACTTGTTTTTATTCGTATCAGATGTCTTTTGATCTGGCGGGAGTGCTTCGACTCTTTCGTTTAGTCGCCTGCGCTTGGCTCCTTCCGACGCAGCCATCTCACGCTCCTGATCGGCTTTACTCTTCAAACGAATCTCGTCTAGAAAGGCGTCGATCATTTCATCTGTTGGCCATACAAGTTCTGGCTCAGGCTGTGCCCCCAGTTTCTCAGTGCCAGGAGTTTTCTCATCTTCCGAGTGGGAAATCACATGACAACTCGCCACATATCCCTCGGATTCATCCGATGAGCTCTCTCCATCTCCTTCCTCCTGAAAGACGTGGTTGAGGAACTCTTGTAGCATGACGGGAGTCCGCGCTTTTTGATTGTACTCTTCCAGCGCGTCAATCTGTTTCTGTAAATCCGTGCGCTTGTCTCTAGGCTTCACGGGCTTCTTAGATTTCTTCTTCTTTTTCTTCGAAGATTTTGACGGTTGGGTGTGAGTACTTAGGCCATTACCACCGCTCCTCGTAGTTGGACACGGCTTCAGCATCTCTTTGATGATTTGAGGTTCAAGCGGGTTCTTCCATTTGACTGCTGGGCACGCATGAAGATCACTCAGCATCCTTCTGGTTTTAGCCGATAGCACGACTTCCCATGGAGCTTCCTCAATGAAAGAACAGGTTGTCCCCGGTGTGTCTGCTTTCTTTGGAGTATGCGGCTGTGGCGGATTCACCTTCCACTTTTCGGACAGCGCAAACTTTCCCTGGAGGTATTGATCCGCAATCCATCCTTTAAAGACGAAGCAATCCTCAATCGGGTGGCTTACCGTTTGATGGTACGGGCAATAATTGGGGTTATTCACCTCAGTGGGTTGTGGCGGTCGCCTTGGATTTGGCAAGTTTATAAGTCTGTTGCGTACTGCCAGCTCGAATAACCGTTTTGTCTTATCCCGTGGGAACGAGTAGGGGCGCTTCATCTTCTCATTATAATACCGGCATCTTTCTTCCAGTTGATCCGCCAGCTTTGGGGCACTAGGTCGCTGCTGAGCATTCGCGACGAAGGTTGCCTTTCCTTTACCCTTGTCACTCCGAGGCTCGGGCTTCGGGGGAGACGGTCTATGATCCATCTGGTCCATCTGGGCCAACATGTCGATTAGAGCCTGGAATGTAGTTAGCTTAAAGAACATCATAAACTGGGAGATAGTTGCGTGAGGGTCTAGGTTTCCCACGAACATGCCCACCGCGGGCGCTTCCTCAATGCGTTGCTCGCATTTCGACCACAAATTTCGCCAGCGTATAGCATACAGGACCCACGTTTCGCCTGATTTTACGCTGGCATTAATCAATGCCGTTATTGGAGTGCGTTCGCTGGCGCTCGCGAATCGCTGAGTGAATAGCAACTCCATTTCAGCGAACGTCTTGATAGAATCGTTCGGGAGTTCCGAATACCATTCGAACGCTGTTTCTGATAAGCTGCCCACGAACTGGCGAAGCAACAGTTTATCATCACCGCCGGTGTTACCGCAAAGGGCCCTGAACTGGGCAACATGTTGATGGGGATTGCCGGTCCCCTTATACACGTGGAATTTTGGTATTGTATAACCTGGCGGATATTTGATTTGGTCGTACCAGCTCGGATATGGTCGCCCCATTTTTACGACTTGACCAGCTGCCTCAGTCGCATGATGAACCCGGATTTGTTGGGTTATATAGTCGTCCAAGTCAGCCTTAGAGATTGTCTCCTCCTTGGACGTTGAGAGAGCCGGTGGTGGATTTGACGTTTCTCCCCTGTCGTCTTCAAGGACGATCGGAGGATCCTCAGCGGGTAGGTCTTATTGGATCATCATTCCCACCATGCCCTGGAATAAGTAGGCTATCTGGTTTATATTGGCCGCTTGTTCCGCAGCCTCTTTATCTTTCTTTTCCAATATTCTCCGAAGGAACTCAGCATCAGTTTCCTGTTCTTGTTACCGATCCGAGGACGCCTCGGGGCTTTCTTTCGGCCCAGTAAGCGCGGCCATTGCAATCATCATTTCCTGGAGCTTTTGCTGTTGCTCCTGAGCTTTGGTTACTGACCGTGTAAGCGGTCTATGGCCTGTAGACGCACGGCTGTCTTCCTTCCCCGACGCCATGTATACAGTGTGGACCATCCTGCCCCCAGCCTTAGGGCGTCTGGGTTCAGCGCTTTTAGCTCTCGTTGCAGGCCCGGGGATCTTCTCCGGCCTCCTCTTTTTATGAGCAGTGGAAGTTGAGGGGGCCGTTGAGGTGGGCACCCAGACAGCTTTTCGTGGCTTAGCCTGGTGACTGGCTTCCTGTTGGATTTTCAGCTTCTTGTGTTGGCGGGAGAAATTTGGATCGATCATCGAGTCTCGGGCCTGCCGCTAGACTTTATAGATTCGGGAGGACAGCCGTTGAGGAGATTGGAGCTGTTCTGGATTTACTTCTATAGCTCTTTTCAGCGGATGGGGAGACTTCTTTAGCGTCGCGGTAGGAGAATTCCTACACACCTTATTTAGCATCTCAAAGCTGTTCCCGGTTGGAACAGCAGCATTAACTTCTGCCATCGGGGCTGGAGGTGTTAGCCCAGAAGAGGAGTTGCCTCCGGCCTTCCTCACTCGGCGCCAGTAATGACGTCGAGCGCGTCGTGCTGATGGAACCGGCTTGGTGAGGGCGATAGTCTCATCTTGCCCCCTGTGTAGGTAGGGGGTCGTTGCTGGTGCCAGCCTGTTAAAGACTGATGTCCTTTGGGTAGCAGGAGTGGGAGCTGGAACAGTCAATCTTGTAAGGACCGACTTTTTGGAAAGAGAAGCCGCCTTGACGACTTCAGGAGCGAGACTGGTTATTTACTTAGGAGCAGCCTTCTCTGGGATTGCAGGCCCCATTGTGGTTCCACAGGAGCTCTGGCCCAGTCTGGAGAAGACCGAGGCACTGGTGTTGGGCGACCCGTTGAGAGGGGCCGCGGCAGGGGTAAGACGATCAAAGACCGACTTCTTGGGAGCTTCCATGGTCAGCACCGGAGCGGTGAAGCTTGTCGGCGGGAGCATGGTCCCAAAAAACAATCCTGTGGTGGCTCGAGTGACCTGTTCCACGGGCATTGTGAATAGCGAAGCAGCTTGGGGTCCGTAGGCTATACCTCCTGGCGAGGCAGAGCGTTGGTTGCAATTGCGGTCCGAGCATGTCGCACAAGTGGAGGCCATTGATTCTTTGCTTTCTGCAGCAAACGAAACACCAAATCTTAGTACTTCGAAACCCAAGGGCAACCATTAGCGAACCGCGATAGGTTCACGAATCACGACACACGAAGTGTGGAGTGGAAAGAGGAAAAGGTCCCACCGGGCTTGCCAGAATCTGTTCCCCTCCGAACGACGGCGCGATGCGTGGTCGTCTCGCCTGAGGCTCGGGGCAGATGCTAATTGGTGCTATCCGTCTACCTCTTCGAAGATGCCAAGTTGATTTATGGCACCGTATATCGAAGGTTTAAACGGATGCGTCCGATGTAGCAGACTTCGTCAGATTCCCCCTCGCTCGAGGGGTTTTTGATTGTGGGGACGCTCTTCCCTGCAGGCGCAAGCCCCTGCAGTTAATTACACTACCGCATCGCGGTAACCACTTTCTCCTTCTCCAGATGGTCACTTCGTGTCGTGTGTGTTTATTTTATGTTTGGTTGCCCGTGGATTGTATACGGAGACTGAGTTATGTCGTCGCCCGTAGGGCGTGGACTAGTCCAAATCCGTATTATCTTAGATTTGGGTTTGGGGGTTTGGGTTTAAGAATACATTAGCCTCATTCGAGACTAAGATCGACTTAAACCCTTGTTAAGGATACGTTAGTCTAATTTTCAGACTAAGATCAACTTAACGGGATCATTTAGATCCAACAATAGAGCAATTAAGGGAGCCCTGTTGTTTAGTTTAGTGACATCACGGTCAGTAGGTAGTTTAAGGATGTTGCAGTCCATGGGTAGTTTAAGGACATTGCGGTCCAATGTTAGTTTTAAGACGTTGCGGTCAAGGTTAAGGACCTCATAGTCCGTGGATTTAAGGACTCCACAGTCCAAAGTTAGTTTTAAGACATCTCGGTCAAGGTTAAGGACGTCATAGTCCATGGATTTAAGGACTCCAAAGTCCAAAGTTAGTTTTAAGACATCTCGGTCAAGGTTAAGGACGTCATAGTCCATGAGTTTAAGGACCCCACAGTCCGCAGTTAGTTTTAAGACATCTCGGTCAAGGTTAAGGACCTCATAGTCTATGGATTTAAGGACTCCACAGTCCAAAGTTAGTTTTAAGACATCTCGGTCAAGGTTAAGGACGTCATAGTCCATGAGTTTAAGGACCCCACAGTCCGTATCAATATGTGGTTATCGGGACCCGTCATCTCTTTGAAGACGTTGAGAAATTACAACGCCGAGTATCAAAGGAGTGAAGAGATGTACCCTTAAACCGAGGTAAATTAAATAATCTTTGACCCAATTTGGAATCAAGACCAATTAATTATATTATGAGCCCAATGGCTCAGTTGAATTTGAATTGAGGACTTATGGCCAGCTTGGGCTAAGTCCAATCATGTTTAGGATATTGGCCCTCTGTCGGTCCATTAGAGGAGAGGCTTTGCCTCTAGACACTTAGCCAATTGGGCTAAAGTTAGTGTTAAACACCAGCAACAGGGGGTTCAAATTAGTGTTAAACACTAAAACAAATCAGTGTTAAACACTAACAACAGAGATCTCAAATTAGTGTCAAACACTAAGATAATCAGTGTTAAACACCGGTGACAGAGATTTTAATTTAGTGTCGAACACTAAGAAAATTAATGTTAAACTCTGTTAACAGAGATTTAATTTAGTGTTAAACACTAAGAAATTCAGTGTTAAACACTGCAAGAAAGCTCTTTAATTAATGTTGAACACTAAGGCAAAACAGTGTTAAACACTGGATTCAGGGGTTCCAATTTAGTGTTAAACACTAAGGCAAAAAGGGTCACGTGGTAGCACGTGAGGGCGCCCTCCCTTTATTTGTTCTGCTGAGAATATTGAATACTTTGGAGCATCACGTGCTATCACGTGATGGGCGTTTAAGTGTTTGTGCGTTAAAGCTTCTGCCAAGGGTCACGTGGGTCACGTGAGGCATTGCCTCAAAAGCCCTTTTCTATGGATCTTTCCGAGGGTCACGTGGTAGCACGTGACCCTGCCTCTTTGCAATTTCTGATTAACTTCTTCATTAAATCCCCATTTTCCTCTGAAGAATTATATTTTCAAATAGAGTTGAACTCTGATTTTCCTGCAGGAATTAAATTCCTCATATATATGAAGAACTGAATTTTATCATAGGGTTAAACCCTAATAAAAGCTTTAGAGGAATTATATTCCCATTCTCTTTTAGAGAATTATTCTTAAATAGGGTTAACCCTAATTTATATTCTGAGGAATGAAATTCTGTCGTAGGGTGAAACCCTAATTTCTTCTTTCTTAAAGGAACTAAATTCCTGTTATTTAGAACTAAGTTCTTAACTAGGGTTAAACCCTGATTCTGTTCATTCTGAAGGAATTAAATTCCTATAATATAGGGTTAAACCTTAATTTTATCTCAAAGGAATTAAATTCCTATAATTCTGTGAGAATTAAATTCTCAAATTTCCATTCCCTCTCTATGCTTTGGATCTGTATGGCAGGATCTCAACCCAATGAGAATTAAATTCTCAATTCATGGGGAGATGTGCACTTTGCAGATCCTCTACTAAAGAGAGAACTATGTTCTTCTTTTAATATAAGAGTTAAACTCTTTCGAGAATTAAATTCTCTTTTTTCTTGAAAGCCTCCCCCTTCTTACCTAAGGTTTTCTTTTGCAGAAGATCCAAATTCCTCCAAAGTCTCAAGGCTCTATTTTTCTCTCTCTATATATATCGATCTCTGTATGTATATCTCTCTGTGTGTCTCTTGGCTCCTAATTATAGGAGAAGAAGCAGAATCAATTAGTTTTGATGAATCTTTCATTGAGAGATTTGATTTGTATTCACCATTCGTTTGGACCTTTGGATTATTAGGTGAATTTTATTCATCATTGGATTTTAAATCCAAAGATTTTCCTTTGTTATTTCGATTAGATTTTAAGGGGAAATCTTTCCAAGTTCCAGATTTTTCCATAGATAGGTGATATTTAATCACTTTTAAATCTTTAGTCCAATCGGTTCCAAATAATCATTTTCCTTTGGAAAGATTTGAATGATCTCTTCAGAATTTGATTCTGTTAAATAAATAGGCTTTGAAAGCCGGTCACATGTAGCCACGTGACCCCTGGTCACGTGTAGGCACGTGACCCCTTAGAACGAGCTTTCCTCTGCTTTCTGTGCTTTGTCTCCTAGTCGTTGTTCAGCCGTCACGTGCCAACACGTGACCCCTGGTCACGTGTGAGCACGTGACCTTTTCTGAAGCCTTTTTTCTTGATTTGATCAGGGAACTGATGTTCCTTTGCCACTGCTTTTAAATGTCACGTGCCAACACGTGACCCCTGGTCACGTGTGAGCATGTGACCTTTTCTGAAGCCTTTTTCTTGATTTGATCAGGGAACTGATGTGCCTTTGCCGCTGCTTTTAAATGTCACGTGCCAACACGTGACCCCTGGTCACGTGTGAGCACGTGACCTTTTCTGAAGCCTTTTTCTTGATTTGATCAGGGAACTGATGTGCCTTTGCCGCTGCTTTTAAATGTCACGTGCCAACGCGTGACCCCTGGTCACGTGTGAACATGTGACCTTTTCTGAAGCCTTTTCCTTGATTTGATCAGGGAACTGATGTGCCTTTGCCACTGCTTTTAAGTGTCACGTGCCAACACGCGACTGCTGGTCACGTGCTACCACGTGATGCCTTCTTCGTAAGCTTTCCTGATTTTAAATCAGGAAACAAGGTGTACTCTCCTAATCAAGAAGCTCTCACAACCTGGGAGAAGGTAAAGGGAAGAGACAACCGAATAATGCTATTCAATTTCTTCAGAACCCGTGGCCATCCTCAACTGAAGTAACTTCTTCGAGTTCGTATATAACTATACGATGGCTGTTCCAAGCAATATGGATCATCATAGTGATACGACGTGTTCTGAAGAAATGCAAAGGGTAAAGTAAAAGTGGCAGTGATATATACGACTTTGAGTGACAGTATGTTGGACAGGTGGTCCAAGCGGATACTGAGGAAAGGCATGGCGCATGATACTGATTAAATTCAGTGGATGATACAGTCTAGGAAGTTTGTTGGATTTGGAGTTCGTTTGTGAACTGGGTCTCATCAGATATCCAGACAAATTCTAAGACAGGTATTGCTCATTTCGGGAGATAGTTTTCTCCGCGAAGTTGAGATATAGAGAGATACAGAAAGAAACATTGGAGCGGATCCACTCACTGAGGCTATTTCTCGAATGCAATAGTTTCACAAACAGGCTTTGCGAAACTGATTACTATAGAAGTTGGGTGTTCGGTATCACACGGGCTGTGAGTATGCGACACTGCAATAATTGGCCTTAAGTGCAAGTGGGAGATTGTTGGCTATAGTGCCCTCAAGGCAATTATCGTAATCGCAGGCAGATGATAATGATGATTGAGGGAGGACCTATACCGGTAGAACAGTCTTACTCAAGATGATAGTATGCTATCTGGTTTGTCTTTATCATCACTATTACATATTGATAGAGCCCATAGGATTCTGCTTGACTACCAGCATTATAATGGCGATTATATACGTGGGAGCTGGAGGTCTATAAGCACATTCTTAAATGTCTCTAGTCGTGGGAGTATCGAAACTGGGCATCGATACTCCAGTGTATACTAGTGTATATTGATCGAAACCCCGACGAGGGGCGGTGGCCAGGTCTCACAAACCATTGGTGTTAGTTTGTTCACCTAAGATAGTATACAGGTTATCATTGGGTTATGAGTACACTGGACGGACTCGCAGGGAATGTGCTAGTTGGTATTATACCTATTGTCAAATGGCAGTTCCTAGGTGACATGTGTACAGGTTAGTCTGTCGACCTGAGATCGTCATTTGTATCGTGTGAGTTCCCATAGTGCTTTGATTACTACCCTACCACGGCTCAAAGGAGTCGTGCAAACAGGTTTTAGTTGGGTACAGTCCCGAGCCACATGGAGGCAGTGATCGTCGGGAATTCGTCTCTCCCGATATTGGGGGTTGATCACGTTGTGCATGGGTGGCAATCACCAAAAATCCATGGCCATGGTGGACGAGAATTACCGATCCAGGATCAATAGTTTCTCAGGTGGTGATGGGTTTCATGCCGACACTAAATGTCATGTTGTTAGGGGTCTGACTTTATGCACCCCCTAGACTCGATATGCAATACTCTTAGACGAACAGACCGGACTGTACGGATATTGTCACTGTCTGGCTCAGTAGGGGTTCAGGATGAGTTTGCTCGTCGGCCTCCCTTTCGCTCAATACCTGGGTAGCCATTACGTACAGCTAGTGTCGCTGACGTGCTTGTGGTTAAACCTACTGCCAGCGTATTGACGAGTCTTTAGAGTCCCACATAGAGGGTTTTCATGGTTCAGGCGATATGGTGTAGATGACGTATGTTGGTACATACAGGTGCCCGATTAAAAATGTGTACATGCTGCGCAAACTTTAATCGGACGATTGATAATACTAGCGGCTTAGGATTAAGCTGGATTATTAAATCAGGTTTGATTTATAATTTATATATGTATTTATATATATGTATTCTAGTATTATTGTTCACTATTCATTTTCTCTCTTGGCTATTCATATTTTTGTATGAATACGCGTATATGTATTTCGATACATATACCGGGAAGTATTCCGTATTTATACGGAATAGCTTCCAGAAGTGGACACCTCATTTGTATGATTTTCCATTTTTGGAAATTCATTTGTTTCACAAATGAGGTGGAGGAGTGAGGTGGCATGAGCATGGGTCTTGGACATGTAAAGAGGCATGGATCTTATTTGTTTATTTGAAAAAGGAAAAGAGATTTTTTATGTGTGCATTATTGATTGAGAGAGGGAGAGGGGAAACCACCATATGCTTCACTTGAGGCCTTGCCTTTTTCTTTACTTCACTTGCTTACACTCTCATTCTCATATGAACACTTAGCCATTCTTGAGTTGCCCATGCCACATGTTTCCTCACCTCCTTCATCTTCTTGAGTTGCTCTATTGAGCATGGTGATGAGAGAAGAATATAGTGACACATTGCTACACCTCCACTCTCCATTGCTAGCAACCTTGGAGCGTCGGTTGTCTCGCTCGACGAGACTGAAGCTTGCGCCGTTTCCCTCAGGTGGATCATCGTAGATAGAGGAAGACCGGCAACCAAACTCGATCAAGGAACCACTAAGAGCTTAGGGATGATGGTTTAAGACCGAAGGACACGGATCAACTCGGTATAACTATCTAACTTCTTATATACAGCTTGCTAGTTTAGGGTTTAAGGTAGATCCGGGCATCGGGTAATGGTAGCAACAGTTTAGTAAATTTTTGTTCCACATTTGTCCACGGTTTGATGGCCGGGACGCTGCCATACCTAACAACATTCCCATCATTTCATGTCTCCAAGTGATTAATCATGAAAAGAATGTTTGTAGTTAACCGCAATCAATAACGGTGTCGCGTGTAACTAGCCGAAATGAGTATGGGTCGTCCGCAGGAATGCGTGGAATTTTTAATCTTGCTTTAGAAGAGTTGATTAAAAATAGGGGAGAGTGATTCTATATCTATGTTGAACACGGATATAGAATATATAAGAAGAGGGCTTGTAAGATTCGCTAGAATTTAGTAGTAATGAATGATTAATTAAAGATGGCTCTTTTTAACTTTTGATGGATTTAAAACTAGATTGATAGTGATGATTGAGAATTAGGGTTCTTGGAAGGAACTAGAGTTTCCCCACTATTGACCCTTGTCCCTTCATTGATCTCTATTCATGTCTAGCCCTTAACAAAACAATTGTTAATCTGATCTCAAATCGCGGTCGAGACTATCAATAAATTGGTAGTGCGTCCGATAAGGATGTTAACGATTCTTTTGCTAAAGTTTATAAACTTCATAAGATGTAAAAGTAGTTCTAATATTTTTTCATCCATTGATCTACCCTAATCATACGAACCCTATCAAGCGGTGAATTGCTCACGCATGTTTGGAAAAGAAGAAGAAAGGATAGAGATCATAATGTGAATGAAGAAAATAAATATAAAATAATTAAACTAATGATCTACCTTTATTAATCAACTTTACAGGTACCTTCAAGTTTAGATTACAAGAGGAAGAAGTTGCTCTCGATCACTGCCTTGTAGGAAGTAGATGCTCCGGTGAAATTCACGTCGCTCTATCACGTCGAATCACAGACCTATCGTGGACCTCTTGTTCTTTGACAGTGATTTGTTTCGTGTAAAGGTGATGATTTCTAACTTTAGCCCTCGGTCCTTTATATAGCCCTAGAAGCAGAAACCCTAGATCCCATAGGTTAAGATATGTTGATACGATCACCCCGAGAAAATCTCAAAACAACAGCCATTAGAGGGCCACGGATCCATTGCACAAGTAGGGCTTTTGCCGCGCAACCGCCGCATCTTGGAGGAGTTAGGGTTTTGGTTTTTTGCTGTGGCATCGTGTTGACACGTGTAAATTGTTGTAATGTCTGGATTCTTCAAATCCTCTCTAAGTCTCTGCCAGTATTGATTTTATGATTTACTTAAACTTCATCGGCGGATTTTGATTCCCGACATTTCGAATATCTCGATCTCCTGACCTAAGCTAAATCTGCACAATATCTCAATTTATAGTATTAGTAATATTTGGTATTTTTGAGATATTATCATAACCATTTTATATGATATTATATTTTAAGAATATTGATTAGGGATATTTGATATGATATGCATATTTAAATTACTAAAATATTATATGCATATATTTTCCTTCATAATGTTAATTATAATATATAAACATATGATATAGATATTTTACAGATAAACCCTCATATGTTTCATATTTATAATAAACACATTTAAATATTTAAGAAAAGTAAGGAAAATATTATATCAAATGTGCAATATTTTCGGCTGAATAAATAACCCCAAACTTAATTTTGATCGTCTCAAGCAAACTAGTTATTCAAGAGAGGGAGAAAAAGAAAAAGAAAAACCTAACTAGCACATTTTCGTAGGCAACACGATTGCACTGAGTACGTGCAACAAGCCTTTAAACCTCTAGGTGTCCCTAGTAGAAGGAGTGTTGTCTCCCGAGGGTTTTCAGCGGATTACACCCATAAAATCCCATAATAAAAGAAAGATGGTGAAAGTTACATACAAAAATAAGAACTATAAAAGAAAGACTTGAAAATAAGAGTTTCCAACTAAACCAGCTTTTCAGTTGCTATGAGCCCTATCTTAATGGTCATGAAAAGATATTAGAAATTACATCATCACTCAATAAAACATCGCCTTTAGTCTTCCTCCCTATCTTTCTTCCAAATATTGATCATATACCCCTACGTGTGTGTAAAAGACATCCCTACACTTAGAGAATTCAATTCAAGCTATCATACTCTTGTCCATCTTCCTTAGTACTTTTTAGTCGGTGAATATTTTAAATGGAATTGCTCACACATTTTTCATGCGACCGTTAATACTTCTTGAGGTACTAACCGACCGATTACCAAATGTGCTCGTTTATTAAGGCGTAATTTCTCGTATTACAACACCTAAGGCTTAGCAGTGGATTCCAAACCAGTTGGTCTAAAGCACTAGGTGATAAAGCACCCTCACTATATTTTTTTATGCTGCCTTAAGCAATTACAAAATCAGTGTTCACTTTTCTTCACCATTTTTTTCTTTATATTTTTATTTTTCTTCATATCAAGGCTTTTAGACAAGAGCATTTCAAAGTATTCTCTACTATCCCAAGTTTCAAGATGTGTGCAAGTGCGTATAGTAGGGTTTCGACGTTCAAATGTTTGGACTCAAGAATATGGACTATTTTTCAGACTTATTTTTATTCTTAGATTAGTAATTTCCTTCATCTTACTGACCCTTGGGACAACGGCTCATAACTACTTATTACTAGTTTCGTTTAAGAAAACATCTAATTTTCTTGCTTTTCAACTATTCACTTTCAAACTTTCATTATCAATTAAAAATTATGTGCTTATATTTATGATAATGCAAAATAATGCATGAATAAGTACAAACCTCCCTCAAACCTGTTTGCAGCAGTGTCCTCACTGATGTCATCATTTAATCTAAAAATACCTGTAGACTTGGGAGGAAAAGTTATCAAAGGGGACAAGAAATAAAGAAAGTGAAATTCTCTCCCAAACTTATTTTTGGCTCATAATTTTGTAAAAATTTATTTTCTTTCAAGAGCCAAAATAATCCCCCCCAAACTTGAGTAAAATAGTATTAAGCATTTTAAAATTATAACAGGGGGTAAAATTATTAGTCAATATAAAGTTTTACAAAGACCAAAAGTCAACACCAACCATTCAAATATTTTATCTATATAACGCACTGGTTAGTAGAAGATCATGTCACCTATAGACGTGAAGAAGTGGAGAGAAAATAAGAAGTGTAATAGAACGGGTTTACGTCTCGATTTGTAGAGACGAAACAATGATGATAGATTACTCGCATTCTTGTTCTTGATAAGAAAAAGAGATGGCGGTTCAACTTCTTTAGGTTGGTGTTGATTCATCACAAAGTCCATGTTTTCTAAGAATGCGAGTTCTTCAGCGAAGATTTATTCAAAGATTTCATCGATATCCCGAATAATAATCTCATCAGAAAGAACGGGATGACACTCGGACTCCATAAAAGGTTCATATTTAGGTTAGATGTTGCCCCGGACAGCTTGATAGAAGGGTCTGTATGTGTATAATAAATAGCATGGTCAAATAACAACGTACTAGCGGAGTCAAGATTAGTATCGTGAAGCTGTTCAAATTCGCTACTGTCGAAATCCATCCATTCGACATAGCATACTTGAGCTTAGGGTTCGGAGGGTTCACTTCCCAACTTGTAAATGTTAAGCTCAATTGGCATCTTCCTGAAGGATAGGTTCATAGAGTCGTTGTGACAATTGATTATTGCGTTGGAAGTCGCAAGGAAAGGTCGATTTAAAATCACCGGGATTTGGTTTTGTGGGTTTTCTACAGGCTATGTATCTATAACGATAAAGTCCACAGAGAGTATAAACTCCCCGACTTTTATTAACACATCCTCTAGCTCACCCCTAGGTTGGGTGATAGATCGATCTGCCGTCTGGAGAGTGCAGTGTGCAGGTTTTAACTCTCCGGTCCCTAATTGCTAATAGACAGAATATGGAAGCAAGTTAACACTAGCACCTAAATCGAGTATAGCACAATTGATATTTTTACCCCCAATAGAAATAGATATGGTAGGACTTCTGGGGTCCTTTCATTTCTTGGGTATTTGTTGGGTAAACGCAGTGCTCATATTACTCGCAAGGAAAACTTTTTTAGGCACTTGAATTTTTCTCATCCTGGTGCACAAGTCCTTTAGAATTTTTGCATATGACGGAACTTGTTGGATAGCATCTAGGAGAAGAATGTTTATGTTAACTTGCTTAAAAATTTCCACAATCTTCTCCATTTGCGGACTTGGTCTGTTGCCCCTTAACCTGTTTGGATAAGGAGCTTTATCAATAAGGGTTGTGTTGGGATTCCTTAGCACCATGCCAAGGGTTTGCTAGCATCACACATGCCACAATAAAAATTTGGGGAGGTGCTAAACAATCTAACCATGAATCTTAACTAGAATATTTAGGGTAACAACAATAGTATCACATACTATAAACTATTTATCACTAAGTGAAGAGAATACAACCTTTGTAGACATGCTTTAGTGACTCCTTGGATCTTTGAGATTTTGAAACGGATCGCTTGAAACCTTCTTAGTCCACGATGATCCACCCGAAGTCCCTTTGCACAAAGCTCCTTGCTTCACTTGATCAAGAATGAGGATGAAGTAAACACTTTACACTAATGGGCTAGAGTAGTATAGAATGGTGATGTGGTTTCTTTTCTCTATTCAAAACCCTTTCTTTTTTCTATTCAAAACCATTTTCTTTTTTACTACCTCACTCAAAGGAAAAACTCAAGAGAGAGCGGAAGAAGAATATGGCTTTGCTTTTTGCTCAAGAGTTATGATAAGGATAAAAATGAAAAATTAGAATATAAAATATATATATTTTTTCACACTCTCATCTCAAACTATGGTAAATAAATATCTAGATATTTTTTGCATTGAGTTTAAACCCAAATGGTGAATTAAATCATGGTTAATAGTTAGGTGAAGTCAAGGTCAATGAAGAAGGGTGTAGAAACTCTTAACCATGAATTAATCCCATTTCATTTTCTCAAATACAAATATAAATAGATATTTACTTCCATGTGAGTCTTTCATTGCCATCACTTGTGTATCAACAACCATGATACAATGTATGCATGTATGTGTCCATACACATCAACATGTGCATACATGCATGCATACATCAATATAGAAAAAGGTTTAATAAAGAAGTGAACTAAAAGTCAATGATAAATCAACACTTGATTTAACAAATCGGTCATATCACATATGACCCAACCAATAGAAAAACGCCCGATTAATATACGGTATCACATACACGCATTTAATCGGGTCCCCGCGCATATCTCATATGCACACCACATCGTTTCACCTGAGCTAGGAAACTCCTGTGTGGGACTCTAAGACTCGTCAATACGCCGGCAGTAGGTGATGATCACATCAAACACCCACAAGCCGCAAGCGGTCAGCTAAACGTAACGGCCACCCGGGTATTGAGCGATCAGAAGAAAAACAAGCGAAGCTGTCAAAAACTCCCGTCGAGCCAACTGGCAACACTTACCATACAGTCTGGTCTCTTCATCAGATATGCTACATATCGAGTCTAGGGATGGTATCGTCGACCCCAATAACTCAATAAGTCATGCCAGTGTATGGCTCATAACAGATCGAGAAACTACTGATAACACTTATCAGTAAATCTCAGCAGCCCTGGTTAGGGACTTCCTATTATAGCCAATCGAGCATAGCACAACATCAACCCCCAATACCGGGAGAGACGAAACCCCTCCTATCACTCATTGCCTCCATGTGCCTTGGTACTGTACCCAAAATTCACCTGTTTGCACGACTCAGTAGAGCCGTGGTAGGGTGGAGATCAAAGTACAGTGGGAGGACACACAAGACTCTATGACGATCTTGGGTCTACAGACTAACCTGTACCAGTGTCACCTGAGATCAGCTATCCGACAATAGATATAATACCACATAGGAGTTCTCGGTGAGTCCGTTCAGTGTACCCATTCTCCACTGAACACCCGCATACAATTTTTGGTGTCACCACACCAGATGGATATGGGATCATCCATCGCCCATCATATGGGACAAGAATGGTATACACTAGTTTACTCTGGAATATCGATGCCCCGTCTCGATACACCCACGACTAAGAACAGTTCAAGGATATGCTCATAAACTACACATGTCCCACTAGAATGATCCGCATCATAGTTGCAGTAGTCAAGCAAATATCCTGAGGGCTTTATCAACACGTACCAAATGAGGGAGATGCATAATCAAATGAACATGTCAAGATAAAGTAAACCAGATAGCATACTATCATGTCGAGCAAGAAAGTCACACGCGCACACACACACACATGTCCAAGCATCCACTATACATATAATGGCCTCTAGGGCATACATATATCCAACAATCTCCCACTTGCACTAAGGCCAATTATTGGCGTATCTCATACCCAACATCTCAAAAATTCGCTCATGCTGCTGCTGTGGAAGGGCCTTGGTGAGTGGATCCACGATGTTATTCTTTGTATCTACTCTTCGAATCTCGATCTCGTGATGATCTACTATCTTCCGGATCAAATGATATCGCCTCAGGATATATCTGGACTTCTGATGGGACCTGGGTTCTTTGGCCAACGCCATAGCCCTATTATTATCACAATACAATGGTATTGGATCAACAATGGTTGGAACTACTCCTAGTTCCGCAACGATCTTCCTCATCCAGACGGCTTCCTTGGCAGCATCATTTGCAGCAATATACTCAGCTTCTATCATGGAGTTTGCAACGGTATCCTGTTTGGAACTCTTCCAACTAACCGCTGTTTCCTGATTTAAAATCAGGAAAGCTTATGGAAAAAGCTTCAGAAGAGGGTCACGTGCTTACACGTGACCAGCAGTCACGTGTTGGCACGTGACACCCAAAAGTACCGGCAAAGCAAGTTCAGTTTCCCAACTACATCAAAGAGAGGGGTCTTCAGTAAGGGTCACATGCTCCCACGTGACCTGGGTCACGTGTCGGCACGTGACATTTAAAAGCCAGCAGCAAAAACCCAACGCTTCCTGATCAAATCAAGGAAAAAGCTTCAGAAGAGGTCACGTGCTCCCACGTGACCAGGGTCACGTGTTGGCACGTGACGATCAAAACATCAGAATTGTTCTCCAGTTAAATCAAGAAAAAGAGTTCAGACAAGGGTCACGTGCTCGCACGTGACCAGGGGTCACGTGGCGGCACGTGACGGTTAAGCAGCAACCAGAAGACAGAGCACAGAAAGAAAAAAGAAGGCTCATTCCAAAGGGGGTCACGTGCCCACACGTGACCATGGGTCACGTGGTCACACGTGACCGGCTTTCAAAGCCTATTTCGTTGACAGAATTAAATTCTGAAAGAGATTCGAATCTTTCCAAAGGAAAGCGATTATCTGGAACCAATCGAATTAAAGATTTAAAGATGATTGAATATCATTTATCTATGGGAAAATCTCGGGTTTGGAAAGATTTCCCCTCTAAATCTAACCGAAATAACAAAGGGGAATCCCGGGACTTGAAATCCAATGGTGAATAAAATTCACCCAATAATCTAAAGGCCAAAAACAAATGATGGATGCAAATTAAACCTCTCAATGAAGATTCGTCAAAAACTAATTGATTCGGCTGCTTCTCCTATAAATAGGAGCCAAGAGACACAAAAAAAGGAGAGAGACAGATAGGCAGAGGGAAGAAAAGGGAGAGAGCTTTGATACTTTGAGGAATTTGGATCTTCTGCAAAAGAAAACCCTAGGTAAGAAAGGGAAGGCTCCTTGAAAGAAAGAGAATTTAATTCTCAACAGAGTTTAACTCTGATATATAAAACAGAAGAACATATTTCTTCTCCCTTTGATAGAGGATCTGCAAAGTGCACATCTCCCCTCGAGGTTGAGAATTTAATTCTCAATGGGTCGAGATCCTGCCATGCAGATCCAAAACATAGAGAGGGAATGGAAGCACGAGAATTTAATTCTCACAGAACTATAGGAATTTAATTACTTTGAAATAAAACTAGGGCTTGACCCTGTGTTATGGGAATTTAATTCCTTCAGAACAAAAAGAAACAGGGTTTAACCCTAATTAAGAACCTAGTTCTGTTGGAACAGCGGGGATTTAATTCCCTTGATCATAACTTAACAGAAAGTGGGAATTTAATTCCTTAAAAGCTTTTATTAGGGTTTAACCCTATTTAGTTCTTCACATGTATGAGGAATTTAATTCCTACAGAAAATTCAGAGTCCAACTCTATTCAGAATATAAATCTTCAAAAGGAAGTAGGAATTTAATTCCTCTGAAATTACTGTCAGGGTTTAACCCTACGAGGAATTTAATTTCTGGAAAAGATTAACAGATCCTCTAAACAACATACATAGAGGCAGGGTCACGTGTCACCACGTGACCCCCCCCAAAAGATCTACAGAAAGCCCCTTGAAGCAGTGCCCCACGTGACCCACGTGACCCTAGGCAGAAGCTTTAACGTATAAGCATTTGAATGCCCGTCACGTGATGGCACGTGATGCTCTAAAAGATGCAATAGTCTCAGAAGAACAAATGAAGGGAGGGCGCTCTCACGTGTCGCCACGTGACCCCTCTTGCCTTAGTGTTTAACACTAAATTGAAACTCTCGAACCCAGTGTTAAAACACTGTTGGGCCTTAGTGTTCAACATTAATCAAAAAACTTTATTTGCAGTGTTCAACACTGACTACCTTAGTGTTTAACACTAATTTGAGATCTCTGTTGCCAGTGTTTGATACTGATCTGTTTTAGTGTTTAACACTAATTTGAAAAGCCCTGTTGCTGGTATTTAACACCAATTATCTTTTAGTGTTAAACACTAACTTGTCAATCTCATCCTCAGTGTTCAGCACTGGTTGGTCTTTAGTGTTTAACACTAGACATTGGTCCAATTGGCTAAATGGATAGAGGCAAAGCCTCTCCTGATTGGACTTAGCCCAAGCTGGCCATAAGTCCTCAATTCGTAATCAACTGGGCTAATGGGCTCATAACATAATTAATTGGTCTTGATCCCAAATTGGGCCAAGGACTATTTAATCCACTCCGGTTCTAGGGTACATCTCTTCACTCCTTTGATATTTGGCATTGTAATCCCTCAATGTCTTCAAAGAGGTGACGGGTCCCGACGACCACACATTGATATGGACTGTGGGGTCCTTAAACCCGTGTCTAGTGCAAAATTCCTGGTTACGTAGAACGCGGATAATGTCACTCTTTGACCCCGTGGAAAACGTCCAGAGCGGATCCTGGTCCTCGCAGAGCACGGCAGTGAACCCGTGTGAAGCATCCAGAGCGGAGCCTAGTCCTCGCCGAGCGCGGCAGTGAACCCGTGTGAAGCATCTAGTGCAAAATTCCTGGTTACGTGGAATACGGATAACGTCACTCTTTGACCCCGCGGAAAACGTCCAGAGCGGAGCCTGGTCCTCGCTAAGCACGGCAGTGAACCCGTGTGAAGTATCCAGAGCACATACTGGACCGCAATGTCCTTAAACTACCCATGGACCGCAATGTCCTTAAACTACCCATGGACTGCAACGTCCTTAAACTACCCATGGACCGCAACGTCCTTAAACTAGAATAATAGAGCCCCGCATGCTCTTTTGTCGGATCTAAACGGTCCCGTTTAAGTTGATCTTAGCCTTAAAGATGGCTAACGTATCCTTAAACCTTCAAACAAACTGGATTATGAATCCCCCAAATTAACTCTGGCTCGAGGGTACATCTCTGAACTCCTCTGACATCCGTCGTTGTAATCCCTCAACGTCGTCAGAGAGGTGACGGGTCCCGACGGCTATACATACGATGGACCACTATGTCCCTAAACTGGAACAATAGAGCCCAAACGCTCCTTTGTCGGATCTAAACGATCTCGTTAAGTTGATCTTAGTCTCAAAGTTAGACTAACGTATCCTTAACAAACGTTTGAGTTGATCTTAGCCTCAAGTATGGCTGACGTATCCTCAAACCAAACTCCCAAACCCAAATCTAAGATAATACGGATTTGGACTAGTCCACGCCCTACGGGCGACGACATAACTCAGTCTCCGTAAACAATCCACGGGCAACAAAATACAAAACAAACACCCACGACATGAAGTGACCATCTGGAGAAGGAGAAAGTTGTTACCGCAATGCGGTAGCGTAATTAACTGCAGGGGCTTGCGCCTGCAGGGAAGAGCGTCCCCACAATCAAAAACCCCTCAAACGAGGGGGAATCTGACGAAGTCTGCTACATCGGACGCATCCGTCTAAACCTTCGATACATGGTGCCATAAATCAACTTGGCATCTTCGGAGAAGTGGACGGATAGCACCAATTAGCATCTGCCCCGAATCTCAGCGCCAAGACATCGCAGTCCTGTGCGCCGCCGTTCGGAGGGGAACAGATTCTGGCACGTCCGGTGGGACCTTTTCCTCTTTCCACTCCACACTTCGTGTGTCGTGACTCGCGAACCAATCGCGGTTCGCTATTGGATTGCCCTTGGGTTTCAAGATACTAAGAATTGGCGTCTCGCTTATTGCAGAAAGCAAAGGATCGATGGCTTCTACTTCTGCGAAATTCTCCAACTGCTCAGACTGCAATTGCAACCAACGCTCTGCCTCGCCAGGAGGTATAGCCTACGGACCCCAAGCTGCTTCGCTATTCACAATGCCCGTGGAACAGGTCACTCGCGCCACCACAGGATTGTTCTTTGGGACTATGCTCCCGCCGACAAACTTCACCGCTCCAGTGCTGACAACGGAAGCTCTCAAGAAGTCGGTCTTTGATCGTCTTACCCCTGCCGTGGCTCCTCTCAACGAGTCGCCCAACGTCAACGCCTCGGTCTTCTCTAGATTGGGCCAGAAATCCTGCGAACCCATCATGGGGCCTACAATCTCAGAGAAGGCTGCTTCTAAGAAGGTGGCCGCTCCTGCCCCCGAAGTCGTCAAGGCAGCTTCTCCGGCCAAAAGGTCGGTCTTTACAAGATTGACGGCTTCAGCTCCCGCTCCTGCTGCCCAAAGGACATCGGTCTTTGACAAGCTAATACCAACAGCGACCCCCCATCCAGACAGGGGGCAAGACGAAACCATTCTTACCGCTGACCCTACGCCGTCCGCTCGACACGCTCGACGTCGCCATTGGCGCCGAGTACGGAAGGCTGGGGGCAACTCCCCCTCCGAGTTGACTCCATCAGCCCCGGTGGCAGAAGTTAATGCTGCTGTTCCAACTGGGAACAGCTTCGAAATGCTAAATAAGGTGCGAAGGAATTCTCCTACTGCAGTGCTGAAGAGGTGTCCTCCCCCATTAAAAAAGGTTGTGGAAATAAAACCCGAGCAGCCCCGATCTCCTCAACGGCTGTCTTCCAAAATCTATAAGGTTTGGCGGCAGGCCCGAGACTCGATCATCGATCCAAACTTCTCCCGCCAGCACAAGAAGCTGAAAATCCAACCGGAAGCTGGTCACCAGGCTAAACCCCAAAAGGCTGTTGATCAACTGGCTCATAAAAGGAGGAGGCCAGAGAAGACCCCCCAGCATGCAACGACGGCTAAAAGCACTGAGCCCAGACGCCCTAAGTCTGGGGGCATGGTGGTGCACACTGTTTACATGGCCTCTGGAAAGGAGGAAAGCCGCACTTCTACGGGCCACCGACCGCTAACCCGATCCGTGACGAAAGCTCAGGAGCAGCAACAAAAGCTTCAGGAAATGATGAATGCTATGGCCGCACTTACCGGGCCAAAAAAAAACCCAGAAACGTCCTCAGACGCGCGCCAGGAGGAAGAGACCGACGCTGAATTCCTTCGCCGGATACTGGAGAAAAAGGACAAAGAGGCTGCTGAACAAGCGGCCAACATACAACGTATGGACCTTCTCTTCCAAGATATGATAGGAATGATGATCCAGCAGGACTTACCCGCCGAGGATCCCCCAATCATTCTTGAAGACGACCGAGGAGAAATGTCAAATCCACCACCAGCCCTCTCAACGGCCAAGGAGGAGGCAATCTCTAAGGCGGACTTGGTTGACTACATAGCCCAGCAAATCCGGGTTCATCACGCGACTGAGGCAGCTGGTCAAGTCGTGAAAAAAGGGCGGCCGTATCCAAGCTGGTACGACCAAATCAAATACCCGCAAGGCTATACGATACCAAAATTCCACGTGTACAAGGGGACCGGCAACCCCCATCAACATGTCGCCCAGTTCCGGGCCCTCTGCGGTAACACCGGCGGTGATGATAAACTGTTGCTCCGCCAGTTCGTGGGCAGCTTATCAGAAACTGCGTTCGAATGGTATTCGGAACTCCGGAACGATTCTATCAAAACGTTCGCTGAAATGGAGTTGTTATTCACTCAGCGATTCGCAAGTGCCAGCGAACGCACTCCAATAACTGCACTGATTAACGCCAGGGTAAAACCAGGCGAAACCTGGGTCCAGTATGCTATACGCTGGCGGAACTTGTGGTCGAGATGTGAACAACGCATTGAGGAGGCACCCGCAGTGGGCATGTTCGTAGGAACCCTAGACCCCCACGCAACTATCTCCCAGTTTATGATGTTCTTTAAGCCAACCACATTCCAGGCTTTAATCGACAAGTTAGCTCAGATAGACCAGATGGGTCATAGACCACCTCCCCCGAAATCGGAACCTCGGAACGACAAGGGTAAAGGAAGGGCAACCTTTGTTGCGAATGCCTAACAGCAACCTAACGTCCCGAAACCGGCAGATCAACTGGAGGAAAGACGTCGGTATTATAATGAGAAGATGAAGCGTCCCTACTCGTTCCCACGAGACAAGATGAAACGGTTATTCGAGCTGGCAATACGCAACAGACTTATAAGCCTACCAAATCCAAGGCGACCGCCGCAACCCACCGAGGTGAATAACCCTAACTATTGCCCTTACCATCAAACGGTAGGCCATCCGATTGAAAATTGCTTCGTCTTCAAAGGATGGATTGAAGATCAATACCTCCAGGGGAAGTTTGTACTGTCCGAAAAGTGGAAGGTGAACCCACCACAACCGCATACTCCTAAGAAAGCAGATACACCGGGGGCAACCTGCTCCTTTATTGAAGAAGCTCCATGGGAGGTCGTGCTATCAACTAAAACCAAAAGAATGCTGAGAGACCTTCATGCGTGCCCTGCGATCGAATGGAAGGACCCTCTTGAACCTTAAATTATCGAAGGGATGCTAAGGCGCCGCCCAACTACAAAGACTCGCGATAAGAGCCCAAATACTCACGCCCAATCGTCAAAATCTTCGAAGAAAAAGAAGAAGAAATCCAAGAAGTCCGTGAAGCCTGGAAACGAGCACACGAACTTGCAGAAGCAAATCGACGCACTGGAAGAGTACAATCAAAAGGCGCGAACTCCTGTCACACTGCAAGAGTTCCTCAACCACATCTTTCAAGAGGAAGATGATGGAGAGAGCTCGTCGGATGAATCCGAAGGATATGTGGCGAGTTGTAACGTAATCTCCCACTCGTTTACCGATGATGAGAAAACTCCTGGCACTAAGAAGCTGGAGGCAGAGCCTGTACCAAAGCGTGCATGGCCAACAGACGAATTGATCGACGCTTTTCTAGACGAGATTCGTCTAAAAAGTAAAACGGATCAGGAGCGTGAGATGGCAGCGTCAGAAGGAACCAAATGCAGGCGACTGAACGGAAGAGTTGAACTACCTCCGCCAGAGCGAAAGGCATCCGAAGTAGACAAGAAGATATTCAAGACGAGAAAAAGGTTTGCCAAAGCCATGTCAATAGGGATGAAGCTACCGCCCTCGGAAGGAAACACACACGATGGGGTGGAGAGGCACCCTGATTATTGTGCATATCACCGGAAAATATCACACCCCACAGAGGAGTGCGACGCCTTTAAGATATGGTGGCAAGGATATGTTGCTCGTCGGCAACATGTTAAGCGCATGAAACGCAAGAGCCGTCGGGAGCGAAGAAGTACTATCGATGGGCACGACAGAACTACTGGCAACTGTTACATGGTTAACGCCAGGGGGTCACAAGTTCTCACCTTTGGGAGCGACTCTGATGAAGAAATGGCTCTGGGCCCTCTCTTCAAAGAATCCGTTTTAGGGAAAGAGGAGAAATCGGAGATCTACGAGAACATTCAGCTGCGCAATCGCACACTCCCAGAAAAGAATCTCGGGCCCGTAAGTAGAAAGGATAAGGGAAAGGAAAAGGTCACTGAAGATATCACTTTAGATGACCAAGTTATGAGAGAGCTGGCTGCCAAAGACCCTCCTGGGAAGGGTAAGGTGGACTATAACATCCTCGCGCACCTAAGGAAGCTACCTTCTCAGCTTAGCATTCTCGATGCCCTCCTATTATCAAAAGAAGCGCGAGACTCACTAATTAAGGCGTTACAAGAACCTGAGCAATTCCAAGCCTTCCTCGCCACTGAAAAGATGAAGGATGAACTGGAGGAAGTGCATACGGCCGACATCACTTTCGGTGATGAAGACCTCCTTCTCGGGACGTGCGACCACAACCGTCCCCTATATATCTCCGGATACTGCCATGATATCAAGATAGGCAAGATCCTGGTGGATAATGGATCCTCCGTCAATCTCCTTAATGTTCGGGTGTTGAAGGAAATCTGCATGAGTGTGCAACACCTCGCTCGTGACAAAATTACTATCTCCGGTTTCTATTCACAATCGTCACGGACTCTCGGATCTGTGATACTAACATTACGCTTTGGACTTCTTGTCACAGACATCAAATTCCATGTCATTGACGCCAAGACCTGCTACAACTCCTTGCTCGGTCGTCCTTGGTTACACGAATACAACATCATCCCTTCTACACAACATCAGTGTATGAAGTACTTTAAGGATGGTTTCGAGTATACCGTAACAGGTGAGTTAAACCCATTTTCCGTGAACGAAGTCCGCAAATACGAAGATGCGAAGTACTTTTTTCCAGATTTCGAGGATACAGAAAGGTGTCGCAACCCGGAGAACAAAACCGCCGCCACCATCCCTGTTTTCGGGAGTGATACCGAAGAAGAGGAAGAGATAGTTTATGCAGGGCCATCTCAACGCAACAACCTGGGGACGCCCGCCCCCATGTTGGTCTTCGGAAGTGATTCAGAAGATGAAGTTAATGCCGTGTTCTCCAATCGGCTGTCAATACAAGCACCCCCTGGCGATGACCATAGTTTGCAAATCACCATGGTACCGCGAGAACGCTACAAGGATCTCGACACGCTTCAGGCTAATAATGTGCAGGACCTGCAAACATTTTACGTCCCTCCCAGGCAAAGGGGTGAGAAGGTGATCCTATTCTACCGATCCTCAGAGTCGAAAATAAAGAAAGAGATCTGGCATGGCGCGGATGCTACACTTGACAGGCTCCAACCCATCCGTCTGCCCAGATACTATACAAATGGATTAAAGAAGCTATTGAAGCGCCAAGGAGTACCCTTAAAACAGACTGTTCGGCAGGCTCGGTTCTACAACAGGATTTGGGATGTCCCCGGGACTCAACGCAAATTGCCCAACGGGAAGATGGAAACACTCGGGCTTGGATACGCAAGAGCCGGAAAACGGGAACGGGCTCACAGCAGCTACGCTATATATACCTTTGATGAAGAGGAGGACGCCCTGTCAGGAGATGCCAACCCCCCATCAAAACTAAACCCCGCGATTAAAGCGCCGAGTCCGTCGTTTGAGGAACGAATGGGCAAGCCTATCAGGAAAGTGGGTCAGAAAGCTCGGGAAGACCACAACCGCGAAATGGCTATCTATGAGAAGGCCAGGACGCAATGTCTATTTCAACATGCTGCAAAAGACAAAGACGCTTATCCTCGTCAATCCGTTGTACGAAAGGCCCGACGCAGAGACGGAAATAAATCAAGAAGCGGCTCGGGTTTTTCCCTCATGAAGAAGATGAGTCGAGCGTACTCCTTCCCCCGAGACAAGACGGAGAGGTTACTCAACCTCGCTATAAAACATCAAATGATCACGCTTCCAGAGTCTAGACATCCTGAGCAAGCTAACAAGGCTTCTCATCTGAGTTATTGCTCTTATCACCAAGCCATAGGACATCCTACCGAAGACTGCTTCACCTTCAAGAACTGGGTCGAGGACCAGTACCAACGGGGCAGATTCGCTTTATCCGACGGCTGGAAGGTAACGCCACCACAAAAGCATGAGCCCAAGGCCGCAAGAGCAGAACCGGGTCCACCTCAGTCCGGGGAGCGGGTTCGCACTTGTTATACGATTACGATATTAGGAGAAGAGCCCGAGAACGTAGATGACCTTCCCCGGTGCTTTGAGAACAGCGATGATGAGGTGATCTCAGAATTTCCGCCCGCTCCGAAAGAACTGGAAGATGGTATACATACTACTGCAGATAACCTCAAGAAGATTGAGTTGGGATCGGCAGACGACCCGCGACCGACATTTGTCAGCGAGCTGTTATCCGAAGAGAGGGTGGCTGCGTTAAAGAACGTGCTTCTACGGCATAAAGACTGCTTCGCGTGGAACTACTCCGAGATGCCAGGATTAGATCCGGAGATTTCTGTGCATAGATTAGCAATATCCCCAGATATCAAGCCAGTCAAGCAGGCGCCAAGGAGGATGCGACTCGAGCTTGAGATGAGCATCAACGCCAAAGTCAAGAAGCTGATCGATTCTGGATTTATCCAAGAAGTCCAATATCCCGACTGGATCGCCAATATCGTCCCGGTAATGAAGAAGAATGAGACGGTACGCATATGCGTGGATTTCAGGGATCTCAATAAAGCCTGTCCCAAGGATGATTTCCCAGTACCAGTAACCGAGCTAATGATAGATAACACGTCCACTCACGAGGTTTTCTCCTTTATGGATGGTTCGTCAGGATACAATCAGATAAAGATGCATCCCGAAGACCAGAAGCACACCGCTTTCCGCACCCCTTTGGGTATATTTTGCTACAGGGTTATGCCCTTTGGTCTAAAGAACGCTGGCGCTACCTATCAAAGGGCATGACAAAGATCTTTGATGACCTCATACACGACGTCGTCGAGTGCTATATCGATGACCTCGTAGTAAAGAGCATGTCATACGAAGATCATTTAAAGCATCTGGAGACTGTATTTCGACGCCTTCGGCAATATAATTTGAAAATGAATCCCCTCAAATGCGCGTTTGGAGTCTCCTCGGGCAAATTTCTGGGATTCATCGTTCGACACCGAGGTATTGAAATAGATCCGTCAAAGATTAAGGCGATCATGGAAATGCCTCCGCCAAGAACCCTCAAGCAGTTGCGGTCTCTCCAAGGGAAGCTCGTATACATCCGGCGGTTTATCGCTAATCTTTCGGGCAAATGCCGTCCTTACAGCCACCTGATGAAAAAGGGAACTCCATTCGCTTGGGATCACAAATGTAAAGGTGCACTAGACGAGATCAAGCAGTACCTGCAGAACCCTCCGGTGTTGGCCGCGCCGGTCAAGGGAAAACCCCTCATTCTTTATACGACCGCCCTCGAAGGTTCTTTGGGCGCGTTATGGGCACAAGAGAACGATCAGGGGAGAGAGAGGGCACTCTATTACTTAAGTCGAGTTCTACTGGGGGCAGAAAGCAACTACTCTCCCATTGAAAAACATTGCTTGGCGTTAATCTTCGCGATAACAAAGCTCAGGCACTATGCGTTAGCACATGAAGTCCGTCTCATTTCAAAAGTGGATCCCCTTAAATACTTGATGTCGAAAGCCATATTGACGGGACGACTCGCTAAGTGGGCCCTGCTCTTGATGGAGTTCTCGATAACGTATCAACCTCTCAAGGCAGTGAAAGGCCAGGCCATTGCCGACTTCCTCGCTGAGCACCCGATACCGGCCGATTCTCCTCTGAACTGTGATTTGCCGGACGAGCATGCATTTGATGCGATTAGCGGCGGAAGCACCCGATGGGAACTCTATTTCGATGGAGCGTCCTCCATAAAGAAACAGAAATAAGGTATCCCAATGATCAAATCGGGGATAGGCCTCATCTTTGCAACTCCACAAGGAGGGATAATGCGCTTCGCCTTCTCCTTAACAGAGCCGAGGACAAACAATGAAGCTGAATACGAAGCTCTGATAGCAGGCCTCGAGATCGCCATCGACATGGGAATTGAAGACCTCCTTATATACGGGGATTCTCAGCTGGTCGTTAGTCAAGTAAATGGTGACTACCAAACGTGCAAGCCGGAGTTGGTGAGGTACGGCGAAAAGGTGCAACAACTATTGACCCAAATTCCCTCCTATACTTTGGAGAACATACCGCGCGCGGAAAACAGCAAAGCGGACGCGTTGGCTAAACTTGCTAAAGAACTGGCTGACGAGAACCTCGATGACGTCAGAATCGTGGTACAAAGCCGTCGAGTGCTCGCCCCGGCAGAAATATCTCCGGAATCATGCGAAGAAAAGGGAGCGACTGAGCAGACGACCCTACAAATAAAAGACCATGAGAAGGCCGAAGACTGGAGGGAAGTCTTCATAGACTACTTTAAGTCCCACCGAATGCCCAAAGAAGCGTCCTCAAGACATCAGCTCATGAAACGAGCTCTATCTTTCGCTTTCGTCAACGATATTCTATACAAAAGATCGTTTGATTCCCTATGGCTGAGATGCTTAGGACCTGACGAAGCAGAAAGAGTCATTCAGGAAGTTCATGACGGACTTTGCGGAGTTGAGACTTTCAAAGCTAGACTTGTAGCAAAAGGTTTTCGTCAACGACCAGGTGTCGATTATGATGAAACCTTTTCTCCAGTGGCTATGCTTAAGTCCATCCGGATCCTACTTGCCATCATTGCATACCATGACTATGAAATCTGGCAGATGGATGTCAAGACCGCTTTTCTAAATGGTGATTAAGAAGATAGCGTGTACATGATACAGCCAGAGGAATTCGTAGATAGTGGGAGAAGCGGAAAGGTGTGCAAGCTGCTTAAATTAATTTATGGGTTAAAGCAGGCATCGCGGAGTTGGAACATCTGTTTTGATGTGGCAGTCAAAAAGTTTGACTTCATCAAAAATGTAGATGGACCTTGTATATACAAGAAGGTAGTAGAGAGTAAGGTTGTCTTCCTCGTATTGTACGTGGATGACATGCTCTTGATAGGAAATGATGTTCCTATACTACACTCGGTCAAGCTCTTCTTATCATACAGGTTCTCCATGAAGGATCTGGGTGATGCCTCCTACATCCTGAGATTAAGATCTATAGAGATAGATCTAAACAGATGTTGGGATTGTCCAAATTCAGGTATATTGACACCATACTAAAGAGGTTTAGTATAGAAGCTTACAAGCGTGGAAATTTACCCACGATCTTAGGAATCACTCTCTCCAAAGAGATGTCCCCCAAGACTGATTTGGAGAGGGCTCGCATGCAAGAAATACCCTATGCTTCAGCAGTCGAGTCTATCATGTATGCAATGTTATGTACCAGACCGAATATAGCCTACGCACTTAGTGTTGTAAGCAGGTATCAATCGGATCCTGGGGAGAATCACTGGACAGCTGTGAAGAACATTCTTAAGTACTTGAGAAGGACTAAAGAAATGTTCTTAGTGTATGGTAAAGGTGAACTCCATGTTGAGTCCTTTACCAATTCGAGCTTCTAGAGTGATAAGGAAGACTGTAAGTCGGTCTCGGGTTTTGTTTTTACCCTCAGTGGAGGGACGGTATGTTTGAAGAGTTCCAAGCTAGATACCGTAGCAGACTCGATGATGAAGGCTAAATACATCGCTACCAACGATACTGCCAAAGAGGATTTCTGGATGAATAAGTTCATGAGATGAACTTGGTGAGGTTCCTACCATTAAACATCCAATACTTGTGTATTATGATAACAATGAAGCTGTAGCTTTGGCCAAGGAACCCTGGTCCCATCAGTGATCCAGACATATTCTTAAGCGATATCACCTGATCAGGGAGATAGTTGATCTCTGGAAGATCAAGGTCAGGAGAGTTGACACGAAGAATAACACGGCGGATCCACTCACAAAGTCCATTTGAAAGACTTTTTGGGATGTTGGGTATGAGATACTACAACAATTGGCCTTAGTGCAAGTGGGAGATTGTTAGTTATATGTATGCCCTAGAAGCTATTATTATCCATGATTGTATATTATAGTGGATGCTTAGACATATATAGAGAGGACTTTCTTGCTCGACATGATAGTATGCTATTTGGTTACTCTTTATCTTAACATGTACACTTGTATCATTATACTGTCTCGCCGTTACATGTTGATAAAGCCCTTAGGATATGTACTTGAATACCAGGACTATAATATAGATCATACTAATAGGGCCAGGGTAGTCCACAAGTTCATCCTTTAATTGTTCCTAGTCGAGAGAGTATCGAGACAGGGCATCGATATTCCAGAGTAGACTGGTGTGTACATTTCTTGACCCTGTATGGGGCGATAGTTGATCCCACAGCCATTGATGTTTGACATCAAATATTGTGCACAGGTGCTCATTAGAGAATGGGTACACCGAACAGGACTCGCCGAGAACTCCTAGATTGTATTATACCTATCGTCAGATAGCAGTTCTCTGGTGACACTGGTACAGGTTAGTCTGTAGACCCGATATCGTCATAGATTCTTGTGTAATTCCCATTATGCTTTGATTTCCTCCCTACCACGCTCAAGAGAGCGTGCAAACAGGTGGATTTTGGGTACAGTCCCGAGTCACATGAAGGTAGTGAGCGATAGGAGGGGTTTCGTCTCTTCCGGTATTGGGAGTTGATATTGCGCTATGCTCGATTGGCTATAACAGAAAGTCTCTGGCCAGGGCTGATGATGAGATTTACTAGTAAGTATTATCAGTAGTTTCTCGACCCGTTATGAGCCTTACATCGTCATGACTTATGAAGTTTTTGGGTTCTGACGTTTACCACCCCAGACTCGATATGCGATATATTAGGCAAAGAGACCGGACTGTACGGTAGTGTTACTTACCGGATTCACGGGAGTTTGTACAAGCTTTCTTGTTGATCTTCTGATCGCTCAATACATGGGTAGCCGTTACTCCAGCTAGTATCGCTGACGGATTGTGGGTGACTGATGTGATCATCACCTACTGCTGGCTATTGACGAGTCTTTAGAGTCCTACACAGAGGTTTCCTAGCTCAAACGAAACGAAGTAGGGCACATATGTGATATGTGCGGGACCGAGATTAATACGTATATGTGATAAAATATTCTAATCTCACGATATAGATTATATGTGATATAACCGGATTATTGAATCAAGTGTTGATTTAATAATTTGTTATATGTATATTTGATATACATATAAATGATATTAGTCGGTTATATATGATATATCCGGATTATTAAATCAAGTGTTGATTTAATAATTTAATATATAATTATATATTTGATATATTAATATATATTAACTAATATTAGCTCACTTAAGAATTTGTTTTCTACAAATACATATAAATATATATGGGATATATATTAATGTATTTATTTTTGTGTCATGCTAGATGATACATTGAACATGGATGTATGAGACTCATACCAAACTAAACATAATTTGGGTGATTAATTATTAAGGGAAAAAACCAAAATTAGGTGGAAAAATGGCATGGCTTAAGATGCTTGTGGAAGTATGGAGAAACCTTGATTTAGTCTACTAATTTTGTTTTACTCTAGATATTTATTAACCCAACCATTATTTTTAGCCATTGTTAAGTCTCTACAAATATCATTTGAGATATTTTTTGCACCATGGTTGATCACTTGATCATCTTCTTCATCTCATTTTTCTTCTTTAGCTTTTGATGAGGTGAAGAAAGAAAGAGAGAAAAATAATTCTAAAGTGAGCAAAATTCCTACTTTATCAATCTATACCAAACTAGCCATTTAGTATAGGTTATTTGTTTCACTAATTCCTCAATTAGTGAAGAGGTAGCTTAAGTTAGAGATTTCTCAAGGTATATCATTTTCAGCATCGAAGATCCTTAAGCAAGATCGTTCTTTTCGCCTAGTGGAGCCTAAGAAGAGTTCGGAGACCACTACTTAGAGCTAAGGGACTACTACACGGAGCTTTATAAGTTAAGGACCGGTCTACAAAGGTTGTATTCCTATTTAACTTAGTGTAAAGTTTGTTTACATGCAATAAAACCCTAATTCTCTAGTTCGATTCAAGATTTGTGTTCCTTAGCACTCTATATTTTTTTAAATTGCATACTCGATACTTGCTAAAACCTAGTGGTCGTGCTAAGAAACTCCAACACCTCGCAGAGTTTACGGGGATCCCGGTACCCGGATAGCTGGCTGGGGGTCAAGGGGCCAATAGCCCCCTTGTAGGAGAAGTGTTTTGAGGGTGGAACGTGTTCATTTCATTTTTTTTATTTATTCTATTTGTTACGAAAAGGATTTATTTATTCAAAATAATTTTTTTTGTATTATCAATTTTTATTTTTTTAGGAAAAGTGTGGGAAAAAGAGAGGTGAGGAGCGTCCTAAGGATGTGTGGGACAGCACGTTGCCGCTGGACGACAGTGGGTCACGTGCCCAGCACATGGCCGCTGGGTGCCGGCGGGTCACGCGGCCACTTTGCTCCAGCAGGTCACGCACGCGCTACATGACTGGTGGGCGCCAGCGAACTACGCGCGCATCACATGAGCGGCAGGTGGCCGCTGGGCGCCAGCGGGTCACGTGCGCAGCACGCGACCGCCGAACAAAGCGGGCCATGTGAGCGGCACATGCCAACTGGAAATACCAGTGGAAAAGGGAGGCTTAGCCTCTGGCTGGGAGTTGAACTCCTGAGGAACTTTGGAGTTGAAACTCCTAGGAAAAAGAGAGATTTTACTTGGAATTAAACTCCCAAAAAAGATTTTTGTTTGGAATTCGGAGATGTTAAACTTCTAAAACATTTATTTTGGATTTAGAAGAATCAAACTCCTAAAAGATTTTTTTGTTTGGAGTTAAACTTCTAAGAGATTTTTGAGAAGAAAACCAAAGAAAGAAGTCCCTTGAAACTTCAAGATCTAAATCTTGGATCTTGGATCTTGGATAATGAAAGGGGACCCTTTCTTCTCTTTTGAGTCTCGAATCCTCCCAAAAATGAAACTTTCGGAGATGGGTCTCCTCCTTCCTCCTCTCTTTTTCTTGGATCTTGGAAAAAAGGGTGGTGAGATTTAAGATCTCCCCTTTTAGCGATTTGATGGGAGATTTGAGCTTCCCTTCAAAGGTTTTATGGTGGAAAACTATTTCTTTTTGAGAAAAGAAGAATTAAACTCTTGGTTTAATTCAAAAAAGAAAGAGGAAGGTTTAAAATCTTGAAGAAGAAGGAGGCATAGAATCTTACATTGATATTGGAAGAATTTTGTTGTTTGTTATTCATAATGATACCTTATATAGGCTTTACATTTTACATATAGTCTTTTGAGCTTTATAAAATGGCACATGTGCCTTTCCCATGCCATGTGCTTTCTTTCTTTTGCACATAAGCCATAGGGTTTTACAAAATTGGGTTTCTTGTCTATTTTTATTACATTTATTCATGAAAATTACATTAAGTTTATTTATTTTCACGTCCCACTTCGCAGAGTGAGCTAACTATGGCACGTGACAGAGCCAACCATGCAACCCGTGGCTAGAAAATATCCCTCCACAGTCATATTACAGCTGTCTATAGGATATCAAGAACAGTAAAAATATAAAATCTATCTAGTACATGTCCATTTTCCAAAATAAAGAGTCAAGAAAATGAATAAGCGAAAACGATAATAATATTTAATAAACAACATCTGAAAATACGTTCCAATATGGGCTCACATCAAGAAATAAAAATGCGGAAAAAAACTAAACTAAACATCACTAAACTCAATCCCTCATTGCTCGGCTTGACGGCTAAAGTATTTCTGTGTAGCCTGCGATAGAGATAGAGGAACTGGACCATGCAAAACCTTGACGTCAGTACAGTGAGTGATAACATCAAAACAATAATAATAACCAAGATGTACGATATAGGTAAACATGAATATAAAGAATAACACGGATGCGAACAGTGAGATATGTATATGTATGTGAAGTGAGATAAGTAATCTATACTGTACTACTGGGTTATCTACTCTAAAGAGTCTTTGAAATCAATTTAATAGAATCGTCGATGTAACTCAATAGTATCTCGTGCGTGCCCGGGACCATGGTCAAGATTCTCGGGCTGAATCCGAGACGTGCCGCTAGGCAGTAAACAGGTATCATGTACAGATGAATGATGTCAGCAGCATTATCCCGAGACTGGCCTAGCCGGTAAAGACTGATTAGTATAAGTATCGAATTGTTGAGTTACAAGTCAGGTTTCATCATTGATTTTCCCTTACCCCCAAGGTCATGTGCTTAAGTCAGGTATTGATAATGTACGTCTAATGCCAACACATGATCAAGAAGGTATGGGTTTTTTCTATGTAGACAACAGGTTACGTCCGTCAGGACAACAAGTCAGGATTGTTGGCATTAGTAACAAGATCGATAACAGGTCAAGTAGTGTGTTAGAACATGTCATGTAGTGCATATGTGTCAAAAGGAGACCCCATTGTAAAACTGTAGTGAAAATATGAAAATGGTAAGCACGACGGACACCAGGATGTATATGTCTCTATCTGTAATAACATATTATACGTCCATGACTACTTATGATGCAATCTAGATAACATGTCGTAATAATATAATAGTGAAATGATATCAGGGTGTTCCGGCATGTAATTAGAGGTGTTATTATCAGTACGGATACGTACGAATATCGGGAAAACTGTGAAATTATAGCATTAGATGCATAATTAAAATACATGTATTATTTTTATTCATATGGATATAAATATAGCAGCGCAACATGTAGCAAGATAAACTTTCCTGATCGAATCTCACGTCGGGTACGTACGTCACGTTTGACGTCGGATAACCGTTACGATGCAACCACGCACATACAGAATTGGACTTATCTAATCCAAGACGTGACCATGCTGGACGAGGACGACGACTGGGTCGCCCGGATCGTCGGCGACATGCGTGACTTCGGCAATGGTCAAGAACCAAGAAATCAAGAAAGAGAAAGAAAGAAGAATAGAAAAAGAAGAAGAAGGGCTATAATGTTCTCTGGTGTTGGCTCCGGCTTTTGAGCTCAGGGGACAGAGAGGGGTGACGATGATGATGGGTGATCGACGGTGATTTGCAGGAGGTGTCGGGTTTTTTCGGGTTCTGTTGTGGTTATCGGAGAGTGCAGGGAGCTCGGGAATGGAGAGGGAGATGAGGCATATGAGAGGGTGTAGAGGTCGTGGTGAGGTTGGTGATGCCGGGGTGATAGGGACGGCGAAGTTTTTCGGCGAAGAGGGCATGGCAAAGGCTTTGGTGAGGTTCAGGTTTGCAGGTGTTAGGGTTCTTGGGTTCTCGTCGGGGATGAAGGAGAAGAGAAAAGGTAGTGGTGATGAGGTCGAGGGACGAGGGTGAGGGGACGAGGAGTTTGGCGGTGGTGGAAATGGGTTTCTTGGGTGCTCGGGTGTTGGGTTCATAGGTGAAGTGGAAGTTGGGGTCGTGGTGGTAGCGTGGAGTGCTCGGGAGAAGAGAGAGGGATGAGGAGGTGGTGGTGACGACGAGGGGATGAGTACGAGGGAAGTGGCGGCGCCGGCAAGGTTGCAAGCATAGATTAGGGTTCGGGTATTGGTTTCTCACGGAGGCGGGAGGTGAAAAGAAAGAAGTGAGGAGGGGAGAAAGAGAGAAGGGTGTGTAAATGATTAGGTTATATAAGAATATATATAGGGGAGGAGAGAAAGACAAAGTGAAGAGAGAGGAGAGTGATATGAATATGTTTTGAAATATTAATATATATATATATATATATATATATATATAGAAGTAGAGAGAGTCGGTGTGATGATACTCATAAGTGGAAATTCCCGGATCATGACACGTGGTAGATGACGTGCCTCGGGGCTCACGGGACACGAGCAAACATGATACATTGAAAGCATTCCTCGGGCCTTCGCCCTGAGGATTGACCCGACCTTCGATGGCCTCCCAGAACACTCCCATGCTCGCCTTATAAATAACCATCGGCTCACCTCCGAGCTATCACAGAACCGAGCTTCCTCGGTCTCCCGCTCGACTCCGAGCCTTCCGCCGAGCTAAGCCTCCCCGGTTCTACCGAGCAACCAAGAACGCAGAGCCCAAGCGTCTCCACCACAGCTCCGCGTATCTCGCCAGAAGTGAGATATCCACCACCCAACATCCCATGTTCCACGACGTCGTATCCCCCCATTAACGAGCGTATCTCGTCATTAATAGGGGATCCCTTCATTCTCGCAGTCGTAACGTCAGGGGCGTAACCGACGGCGAAGATCTCGGGCCATCTCGCTCCAAGCGACCACTATAAAAACCCTTCTCTCAGATGGCTCAGGTAAGGAAATTTCAATCCAACAAGCCGCTACTCTGCTCAAATTCCTCGGCTAACTTGATCATCGGGGGGTCCACGGTGGTGCAACCACCCCGGGACTTCTTTGCAGGTAGCTCGGCTTCACCTCGAAATTAACCCATTGAGATCCACACTCTCAAGAAGACAACCATCAACACCAATCTCATCCCATCAGCAACGCCCGCGACAGATCGACGGAGGACAACATCTGAAGGAGATCCAGGCCTCCATCATTTGGTGCCGTATGTGGGAAATTCCAATTTTCTCCACCCATCGAAAGTTGATCTTTCACTCTCGACTTCATGGCGAGCGAAGACCGTGATGATCCCAGCACAAGCTACCACCCTCCCCACAACGGAGGCGTAGACGAGTCTACTCCCCCTCCGAACGCCATCCATGCCCTCTCGGCAAGGATTGACAGGCTCGCGTTCATAGTCAACGCCTTTGTTCGTGTCCAAACGGCGGGTCCAACCCCCATGTCGTCGTTCCCCTCCCAGGGATCACAATCTCCACAGAAGGGCAGATGACATCGCCACGCTGGCACCACCGAACAACGCCGATCTCACTCCGGCGACCGCCGCTTCCCAACAGCGACCGATTCTATAGCTCGATGGGCACTACGGCCCCATGCCACGGTCTTGCAAAAGAGCCCATTGCCCCGAGGCCCATCACGTTCATGTCCCTCCTGAGGAGGTATCGTGTTGGATATGCATGCCCTAGAGGCCATTATTGTATATGCATACATGTGGATGCTAGGGATATGTATGTACAGGACATTCTTGCTCAGTTATATAGTATATTATTTGAGATGTCTTTTTCAGGATATGTGTATTTATTTCTATTGATGTTTTATCCAGCTTGCACATATTGATAAAGACTCAATACAACAGTAAACTATTATGGTTTGTCATTATCTTAACATGTCATATGTTTTACGTGTTATTACATATTGCGGTTACATGTTGATAAAGCCCCTAAGATCTTGCTTGACTACCTGCGTTGTGATGGCGATCATACTTGTAAGAGCAGGGTAGTCTATAAGCACATCCTTAAATGGTCCTTAGTCGTGTGAGTATCGAGACTGGGCATTGATACTCCAGAGTAGATTAGTGTATACGCTTCTAACCCCGACAAGGGGAAATGGTTGGTCCCGCAACCATTGGACAGTGCACCTAAGATCGTATGCAGGTGCTCACTGGGTGTGAGTACACTGGACGGACTCGCGGAGAACTTCCAGATGGTACTATATCTATCGTCAGATGGAAGTTCTCAGGTGACATGTGTACGGGTTAGTTTTCGGACCTGAGATCGTCATTTGTCTCGTGTGAGTTCCCACTATGCTTTGATCACTACCCTACCACGGCTCTACAGAATCGTGCAAACAGGTTTTGATTGGGTACAGCCCCGAGCCACATGGAGGTAGTGAGCGATTGTTGGGGATTCGTCTCTCTCGGTATTGGGAGTTGATGTCGCACTGTGTTTTAGATTGGTCAAGACCATAAGACCTTGGCCAAGGCAGTTGGGATTTACTGGTAGGTTGATCAGTAGTTTCCTGGATTAGTCCTGAGCCACATCAGCATGACTTATCGGGTTATTAGGGTCTGACATTTACCACCCGTTAGACCCAGTATGCGATACTCTTAGACGAAGAGACTGGACTGTACGGATATTGTCATGGATAGGCTCAGTAGGGATCCAGATGAGTTTGCTCGTCGGCTTTTCTTTTCGGTAAGTACCTGGGTAGCCGTTACGTACAGCTAGTGCCGTTGATGTGCTTTTAGTTAAACCCACTGCCAGCTTACTGTCGAGTCTTTAGAGTCCCATACAGAGGGTTCCCTGTTTCGGGCGAAACGATGTAGAGGCCGTATCGTTTTACGGCAAGGGTTCGATCACGTACGTGCACTCGTGCACGTATGATGTTCGAGCGGATAATACTAGCGGGATTTGGTTTAAGCCGGATCCTAGTATTATATTGATGGATTATTTTTGTCTCTTTGTATTCGTATTTTTCGGAATACAGATACGGGTATGTATATACGGTGAGGGGTATTCTTGTAATTTGTTACAAGAGTGCTATTTGATTAAATGTAGGTTTTACGATCACCAAAAATATTTTACCGTAATCAGAAACGGCGTCGCATGAAGCAAGCCGGAGAATACGGGTCGATCCACAGGGATGTGTAATTTCTTACGTGTTCTTACGAGTTGATTCCAATGGTGGTTTGATTTTGCTGATTGATTCTAAAAACTATGTTGTACGATATTAAGGAACTTGCTGGGGTTAGGTCTAAAGTAGGGTTTGATAAGATTGATATTAACATCTCTTTCAATGCCCTCGATTAAATCTTTTTTGAAGTTATAATAATTATTAGTAAAAGGGATTAGGATGATTGGGAAGAAACGAAGTTTCTTCCTCTAGATCCTTGTCCGTCCTTTCCTACTAATTGCTATAACCTTCATGGACGTCATTCATGTTCGGTCCTTTATACTACGGTTTCACCGTTACCTCGTGGGTAGGGTGCCGTAGGGAGCAGATCATGCATGTGTGCATGAAGTTCTAGTTATGAAAAATTATTGGCATTGAAAGAGATGAGAGATATTTATCTCTCAATCCCTCCCTTATTCCTAACCCTAACAAGCGAGGAAATTACTCGCTCATTAGGGGATCTTTTAAAAGTAGCATTTTAAGATTACTTACCTACTGCAGTTTAAAAAGATTCTAAACTAGAATTAACTAAGGCAAAAGATTAATTAATCTAGAGCAGGAATTTAATTTTAAACTAAGGCAGAAGTTGAAATAAGAACTTACAGAATGATGCTCTTCCCACTGAATTAAATCTGAATTTTATTTTATTGAAAGGAGGCATCCCTATTACAGTATTTTGATTACATATATATAAGTAAACAGGAAAACTAGGGTTACAGATTCTTGCGCATGTGCTATTACAGATATGCCCACGTAAAATCCAAACCCTCGCACCGACGCACCGACACCAGAAATCTGCGCCGACACGTGCAACAAATGGCCGCGGAACCGCGGCATGGGTGGGGGTTGGGCCGCGGTTCCGCGGCCCTTTGGTCAGATCATTGATCCAAATTTTGTGGGCTTCTTCTTGATAATTTGGGCTTTCTATTTCTATATTTCTATTCCTCATTTGGCTTCTTGGTTCTCTCTAGATCTTTCAGTAAAACTTGTAGTAGTCTTTCGACATTTCCTTTGACATTTCGGACCATGCATTGCCTTGTGAATTGTTCTTCGTCTAGGCTTGAGTAGGACCCTTCTACTTGTTGGTCAAAAGTCACTCTTTTGTATCGTCTTTTGTCTTTTTTCACTGTATTCATTCCAAGAACCTGTATCCTGTAACCGCACCAAGCAGGCCCAAAGATGAAGTTAAAAATTAAACGGATGGGTTACTACTGGCCCACGATGATCCAGGACTGCCTCGAGTATGCGAAGCAATGCCACTCATGCCAGATTCATGGAGACTTCATCCACCAACATCCGAATCCACTGCACCCAACGGTGGCTAGTTGGCCATTCGAAATGTGGGGGACTGACATAGTCGGCCCCATTGAGCCAGCATCATCCTGGGGACACCGTTTTATCCTGGCGACAACTGATTACTTCTCCAAATGGGCAGAAGCAGTACCACTGAGGGAAGTGAAGACGGAGAATATCCTCCATTTCTTCAAGACGCACGTCATCTATCGGTTTGGAACCCCACGGCGGATTATCTCCGATAATGGGCCAGCCTACAGAAGCCATAAGATTAGCCGCTTCGCACAGCAGCACAATATAGACTGGAGATATTCTTCGGTTTACAATCCACGAGCTAACGGTCTGGCCGAGGCCTTCAATAAGACCTTGACGAAGATCATAAAAAAGACCGTTTCCAGGAATAAGAGAAACTGGCACGAAAGGCTGCAAGAAGCCCTTTGGGCTTATCGAACTACATTCAAGACGGCCACGAACACAACGCCGTACGCGTTGGTATTTGGGACGGAAGCAGTGCTCCCCCTCGAGATAGAGTTACCCTCTCTACGAGTAGCAGTCTACCACGAGCTGACGAACGAAGAAAATGCTCACCTTCGGCTTGAGAAGCTTGATGCCCTCGACGAAACCCGGCTCATAGCGCAACAACATCTAGAGGCCTACAAAGCAAAGATGACGCGCTCGTACGAAAGATTGACCAGGCCGAGGATATTCCGCCAAGGCGAACTCGTACTAGTGGTCAAAAGACCTATGATCCCCAATCGTGCCAAGCGAGGAAAATTTGAGCCAAACTATGAAGGCCCGTACATCATAGACAAGGTCTACCAGGGTGGAGCCTACCTACTCATGGACATGCACGGTGAAAGGCCTTTCAGGCCAATAAACGGCCGCTTCTTAAAGAAATACTACGCTTAATAAGCCACAGCCTGGGTCAATGATAGATGACGACGACTATGTCCGCTCACTATCTTCCTAGGCTCAAACTTTACAAGCAGCAGCCGGCCTTCCCATAGCGACGGACCGAAACGTCCTTAAACTAACGACGGACCGAAACGTCCCTAAAACTACTACCGCAGCATCTTTAGGCTGACGAGATAAAAAAAAGGAGAGAGAAAGAAAAAATAAAAAAATATATATATGAAAAAGAATAAAAAAAAGAGACGGTATGTCCATAAGCAAAATGGGCACGGATGAAAACCCGAAAGGGCTCCGTGAGTAAAAACAGCAGGGCTGCCGGCAAGCGTTCGTGAAAACCCGAAAGGGCGCGACCTTGTAAAAAAGAAAGTGAAAAAGAATAAAAAAAAACGGTATGTCCATAAGCAAAATGGGCACGGATGAAAACCCGAAAGGGCTCCGTGAGTAAAAACAGCAGGACTACCGGCGAGTGTTTGTGAAAACCCGAAAGGGCGCAACCTCGTTAAAAGACACTTGTAGGGTCCTCTCGACCTTGTAAGGAGAAACCACCTGCGTGAGATCCTTACGACTCACAAAGGAGCAACACACTTAGGGATCCTCACGATTCCTAAGGAGAAAATACACTTACGAGATCCTCACGACTCGTAAGGAGAATTCTCTTATGGGACCCTCACGGCTCATGAAATTTGAAAGTCTTAAGTTACAGAAACCTAAACCTGTTCTTAAGCAAATCCTCCACAACCTTCGATATTGCCCTACAAGAGGCTCAATACTGACCCTTGTATACAATCCACGGGCGCGAAAAAACATTTCCCCAGCAAAGTCCCACCCGTGACTAGGGATATGCCCATATGGTGAACAACCCTTATAATTCCTCTCGACTTATAAGGAGAAAACCCTCTTGTAGGATCCTTACGACTTACAGAGGAACATACACTTAGGAATCCTCACGATCCCTAAGGAGAAAATACACCTGCAAGATCCTCACGACTTGTAGGGAGAAATACCTTTGTGAGACCCTTACGGCTCACGAAGTCAAAAGCCTTGGTCGACAGGACCCTTAACCCTGTTTACTAAGCCACCTTTGTTCAATATCGACAGAAGCAAATGATGATTCGCTCCTGGCAACATCCCAGTTACAGCGGTGCTGATGCCGAAATCGGTGTCCAAAATCCAAGCTTGCGGCGAAAAAGCTAGCAAGCCACACATGCCTACAAAATAGCCGAAATGATGGGGCAACTTGCAATAAAAAGCAGCAAGTAGAAATGAAGGCATAAAAAATATCCGAAATGATGGGGCAACTCGCAATAAAAAGCAGCGAGTAGAAAATAAATAAATAGCCGAAATGATTGGGCACCGCGAAAAATAGCCGAAATGATGGGGCAATCGCGACCTTCGCGATATAAAAGCTGAAACGATAGAGCATCGCGGAAAAAGAAATAAAATAAAAATAAAATGTATGCCTTACAGGTGATGTTCCATCGCACCCTGTATACAATCCAATGGCATAAACAAAAAGGGAACATACCTCCCTCCCCCAGGTTTCACCAAAGAAAGAAGCTAAAGCTCGACGGGCCACAAGCGACCTAGAGATCAGCCAAACATGCGTCTCGTAACAACGGACACAACTTCAAGCTAAGCGGAACAGCGGCAACTCCCAGTTCCATGGCTCGGTGGTATACATATCGCCAACAGTCAAACCTCCATCCCGTGAAATGCGGATATATAGTGCAAAATTCCTGGTCACGTGGAACGCGGATAATGTCAATCTTTGACCCCGTGGAAAACGTCCAGAGCGGAGCCTAGTCCTCGCCGAGCACGGCAGTGAACCCGTGTGAAGCATCTAGTGCAAAATTCCTGGTCACGTGGAATGCGGATAATGTCACTCTTTGACCCCGTGGAAAACGTCCAGAGCGGAGCCTAGTCCTCGCCGAGCACGGCAGTGAACCCGTGTGAAGCATCTAGTGCAAAATTCCTGGTCACGTGGAACGCGGATAATGTCACTCTTTGACCCCGTGGAAAACGTCCAGAGCGAATCCTGGTCCTCGCAGAGCACGGCAGTGAACCCGTGTGAAGCATCCAGAGCGGAGCCTAGTCCTCGCCGAGCGCGGCAGTGAACCCGTGTGAAGCATCTAGTGCAAAATTCCTGGTCACGTGGAACGCGGATAATGTCACTCTTTGACCCCGTGGAAAACGTCCAGAGCGGAGCCTAGTCCTCGCCGAGCGCGGCAGTGAACCCGTGTGAAGCATCTAGTGCAAAATTCCTGGTCACGTGGAACGCGGATAATGTCACTCTTTGACCCCGTGGAAAACGTCCAGAGCGGAGCCTAGTCCTCGCCGAGCGCGGCAGTGAACCCGTGTGAAGCATCTAGTGCAAAATTCCTGGTCACGTGGAACGCGGATAATGTCACTCTTTGACCCCATGGAAAACGTCCAGAGCGGAGCCTAGTCCTCGCCGAGCGCGGCAGTGAACCCGTGTGAAGCATCTAGTGAAAAATTCCTGGTCACGTGGAACGCGGATAATGTCACTCTTTGACCCCGTGGAAAACGTCCAGAGCGGAGCCTAGTCCTCGCAGAGCACGGCAGTGAACCCGTGTGAAGCATCCAGAGCGGATCCTGGTCCTCGCAGAGCACGGCAGTAAACCCGTGTGAAGCATCCAGAGCGGAGCCTAGTCCTCGCCGAGCGCGGCAGTGAACCCGTGTGAAGCATCTAGTGCAAAATTCCTGGTCACGTGGAACGCGGATAATATCACTCTTTGACCCCGTGGAAAACGTCCAGAGCGGATCCTGGTCCTCGCAGAGCACGGCAGTGAACCCGTGTGAAGCATCCAGAGCGGAGCCTGGTCCTCGCCAAGCACGGCAGTGAACCCGTGTGAAGCATCCAGAGCAAATACCGGACTGTGGAGTCCTTAAAATCCACGGACTATGACGTCCTTAACCTCGACCGTGATGTCTTAAAACTAACGATCAACCACCCCGATTCCCTACGGATTCCGCCTTGGTTTAAGGGTACATCTCTTCACTCCTTTGATACCTGGCGTTGTAATTCCTCAACGTCTTCGAAGAGGTGACGGGTCCCTGCAACCAAACATCGGACTGTGGAGTCCCTAAATCCATGGACTATGAGGTCCTTAACCTTGACCGCGATGTCTTAAAACTAACATCGGACTGTGGAGTCCCTAAATCCACGGACTATGAGGTCCTTAACCTTGACCGTGATGTCTTAAAACTAACATCGGACTGTGGAGTCCTTAAATCCACGGACTATGAGGTCCTTAACCTTGACCGTGATGTCTTTAAACTACGATACCTGGAGCAGCCTCTGATCCTGTGAAACACGGATAAGGATGACCGCATCCAACACTTACAAGTCCTCACGACCTGTAAGGAAGAAAAACTCTCTTGTGGGATCCTTACGACTCTCAAGGGAAAACCCTTTTAAGAATCCTCACGATTCTTAAGAAGAACTCACACCTATGGGATCCTCTCGACCTGTAGGAGAAAAACTCTTTATGAGACCCTCATGGCTCATAAGATGCAAAAGCCTTAGGAAGCAGATCTTAACCCTGAATCCCGAGCCATTGCTGTCCTGCAAGGACATCAAAATGGAATATCCGCAGAATACATTCAATGAAAAGGGGACACATCATTGAGAAGAAAAATGTATCTTTTATTCATAAACCAAAATGGGTACAAAGTACAATTCATGAAAGAAACAAAAAGAAAATACTCTCATCCATGAGTATGTACAAAAAGGAAGGAAAAGATACAAATGTTTCAAGCCGGCGGGCGATTCAGCAACTTGGTCAGCTCATCCTGCTTTTGTTGGACCACGGCTTCATGACGCAAGATCTCCAAAAGACGAGCCTCCGCTTGAGCTTGCTGAGCCTGATACGAAGCGAGCCGGGCTTCAAGCTCTTTCTCAGTGGCCTTATGAGCCTCGACCCTCTCACGAGTGAACGTGGCAGCTTTATCGAGAGCCACCACCTCTTTTATGGACTCCCGAAGCACCCGCCAGAGTTCGTATGCCTTGTTGGCTTTGGCTGTGAGGCTGGCATGAAGCTCGCTCAGCGCCTTAGCAACTAGCTCTCTCTCCGAAAATTTACGGCCGAATCCTTTTCTCGCACAACAATATGTTCGCTACGTGTCGCTCTATCAGGCCACGTAAGCTCGCTTTCGTGACCACAGCCTTGGAAACAAGACATTTACAAGACCGTATAAATGGGCTTCCAGTCGACGGGAATAATCGATCTAAAACGCGCTCACATCACCTGACGTGAAAGGCAACAAGAAAGATTTCCGACATATTTCAAGCATGCGTTCGCAATCATATGAGTATTCAAAAAGAAAATAATAATAATAATAGCATTTGCAATCGCATGAACGTTCATAATACCCAAAAAGGTCTGATGCGCAGGAAAGTAATGATAGCACTTGCAACTAAAGAAAGTTCTCATGAGAAGAATACAAAGTTTATTTATGCAAGCGGAAGCGTACATGCCAGCACCAAGCCTACATGGCATTTCGGCATAAAGCGTAGAAAAGGAGGGACTAATTTAAAAATGTTCTACGCTAACGGAAAAGATCACCAAACAAGGGATCAGAAATACAAGGGTTAACAAAACAAAGAACAAGGTTCTCCATCTCTCTCTCTGCTCTCTCCAACACATCAAAGCGACGGTTCTCACGAGAAGTCGCTTCCCATCGATTGGCACCATGGCCATCTGCAAAAGCAGACATAACAGCCCGTCGGGCTCTTATCTCACTCAGCAGATGAATTGAGCAGTCCTTCAAAGCCTGAGTAATCAGGCACGCCTCATTAAAGCCCTCAAGCTTTTCTTCCGCCGCATCAAGCATCGCCAGGGTCATCTCTGCCGGGTGAGGAGGAATGTCGGCAAGCACGGCCGTGAGGATCATCCGGAGCCAGAGGGAACCCATCGGAAGGGGGGACCCCCTACGGATCGAGAGTTCATGCATGGCTGAGTCGCATTCGTCGTCGGTAAGAAGTGGATCCACTAACCGAGCAGCAAAGCGGGGGATCATCTCCTCGATAGGCACTTCCCATGGCTGTCGACGAGCGTGTGGACGGTTGCAGGACATAGCACTCAGATACTCCTCAAATTAAATCACGTCAATATGGGAATGAATTTCTCTGTGAGGAGAAAATATGCTATGGCCTCAAGAATATAAAGAAGTGCATTAAGTGCTGTGCGCGGAAGATCTTGCATGGTGAAGCTATTTCCAAGGCCCAAAAATGGAAAGGCATCGAAAATCAAGGAGATGGAACTATTTCCAAGGCCCCTTTTTCTGCGTCTGATATTGTGCACTGAAAATACGGCATGGGAAAATTTTGTGAACAGCCCCATCAAGGGACCCCACGTGCAGAACACGTGAGGCCTAAAACCTGATGTACACTTAAAAGAAAATGTATGGAGTAGTACCCTGCATATTAAAAGCACAAACAACAACAGTAGAAAAATGATAAAATCCCAGAGAAAAGACGTGCAAACATGGAAAGACATAATAAAACTTGTCACTCATACTTCAAGAGGTTTATACAAAATATAGAGGACACATTTACAATGGTAAAACTTCAGATGCGGGGCATGGGTTGAGAAACTCAAAATTAACTTTATTCAAGATCTTCCAAGCATTTCGAACCTCCCGAGTATGCTTCCTCTCACGATCACAAGCATCGGGGTCCCCGCGGATGTCCTCTACCCTCCGGTAGGCGGCAAGTATGGCTGATTGCTGAAAAATCTGATGCAGGAGATCAATGAGATTATCCCGCCTTCTCTTTGAGATCAAGTGCATCAGATACACCGAGTGTACTTTATCCTCGGCGGCGTCCAATGCCCCAAGCGGCACACCAGCACAGAATAAAGGGAGAGCCTCCCTGATCGCCAGCACGATCAGCCTCAGAAGAGAAGAGCGACGGGGGAGTAGCCGATGGTTGTACTCGTCAAAGCGGCTCATGATCTCGGCACATTGAGCATCGGTGAACTCCTGGTTCTGACTGCGGCCCAGTGCACGAATATTCCCATAGGAAATGATCTCGTCAAGACCATACAGATGGGCATCCATGATACCTGAAATAAAGGTCATGAGAATCATTAGAAAACTCCTGTTCCATTAATTGCAGAAAAACAACCTCGGGCCAAGAGACCCCAGGAAGCCTCTGTGTGAAGAAATCGAGTTCTTCATTGGAATTAAATTCCTTATTAAGAAAAGGGAATTAAATTCCCAGAAACATTTTTGAATGGAATTAAATTCCATGGATTTGAACCGCCATCATCATCTCCCTAAGGATCATCTAAACCCTAAGAGATCTACTGTGGGAGGTTAAGTGGTCTCATATTTTGGTTAAAGTACTTGAAGAAAAATGGGTTCTTTGTGAAACCCTTGATATGGATTTAAAATCCAGAGAGTTTTGTCAAAACGAAGGTGCTTCGATTACCATTACCTGGGGAAAAGAATTATTTTCGAACAGAGTTAAACTCTGAAAATTGTTTCAAGACAGAGAACTAAGCTCTGGAAGCGAGAATTAAATTCTCAAGGAAAAAGTTCTCAGAAGAAGAAGATGAGCAAAGTGAAGGCTCCTATGAAGAGACAGAGGTATTTATAGAAGGCAATGGAAACGCTTCATCTCCTCAAATCCCTAAACGAATCCAACGGTCGCAAGAGGTGACAGCGTTGTACTCACGTGCTGACACGTGAGAACAACGCTGTGGGGGCATTTGTTTCCTGATTTAAAATCAGGAAAGCTTATGGAAAAAGCTTCAGAAGAGGGTCACGTGCTTACACGTGACCAGCAGTCGCGTGTTGGCATGTGACACCCAAAAGTACCGGCAAAGCAAGTTCAGTTTCCCAACTACATCAAAGAGAGGGGGCTTCAGTAAGGGTCACGTGCTCCCACGTGACCTGGGTCACGTGTCGGCACGTGACATTTAAAAGCCAGCAGCAAAGACCCAATGCTTCCTGATCAAATCAAGGAAAAAGCTTCAGAAGAGGTCACGTGCTCCCACGTGACCAGGGTCACGTGTTGGCACGTGACGATCAAAACATCAGAATTGTTCTCCAGTTAAATCAAGAAAAAGAGTTCAGACAAGGGTCACATGCTCGCACGTGACCAGGGGTCACGTGGCGGCACGTGACGGTTAAGAAGCAACCAGAAGACAGAGCGCAGAAAGAAAGAAGAAGGCCCATTCCAAAGGGGGTCACGTGCCCACACGTGACCATGGGTCATGTGGTCACACGTGACCGGCTTTCAAAGCCCATTTCGTTGACAGAATTAAATTCTGAAAGAGATTCGAATCTTTCCAAAGGAAAGCGATTATCTGGAACCAATCGAATTAAAGATTTAAAGATGATTGAATATCATTTATCTATGGGAAAATCTCGGGTTTGGAAAGATTTCCCCTCTAAATCTAACCGAAATAACAAAGGGGAATCCCGGGACTTGAAATCCAATGGTGAATAAAATTCACCCAATAATCCAAAGGTCAAAAACGAATGATGGATGCAAATTAAACCTCTCAATGAAGATTCGTCAAAAACTAATTGATTCGGCTGCTTCTCCTATAAATAGGAGCCAAGAGACACAAAAAAAAGAGAGAGACAGATAGGCAGAGGGAAGAAAAGGGAGAGAGCTTTGATACTTTGAGGAATTTGGATCTTCTGCAAAAGAAAACCCTAGGTAAGAAAGGGAAGGCTCCTTGAAAGAAAGAGAATTTAATTCTCAACAGAGTTTAACTCTGATATATAAAACAGAAGAACATATTTCTTCTCTCTTTGATAGAGGATCTGCAAAGTGCACATCTCCCCTCGAGGTTGAGAATTTAATTCTCAATGGGTCGAGATCCTGCCATGCAGATCCAAAACATAGAGAGGGAATGGAAGCACGAGAATTTAATTCTCACAGAACTATAGGAATTTAATTCCTTTGAAATAAAACTAGGGCTTGACCCTGTGTTATGGGAATTTAATTCCTTCAGAACAAAAAGAAACAGGGTTTAACCCTAATTAAGAACCTAGTTCTGTTGGAACAGCGGGGATTTAATTCCCTTGATCATAACTTAACAGAAAGTGGGAATTTAATTCCTTAAAAGCTTTTATTAGGGTTTAACCCTATTTAGTTCTTCACATGTATGAGGAATTTAATTCCTACAGAAAATTCAGAGTCCAACTCTATTCAGAATATAAATCTTCAAAAGGAAGTAGGAATTTAATTCCTCTGAAATTACTGTCAGGGTTTAACCCTACGAGGAATTTAATTCCTGGAAAAGATTAACAGATCCTCTAAACAACATACATAGAGGCAGGGTCACGTGTCACCACATGACCCCCCCCCAAAAGATCTACAGAAAGCCCCTTGAAGCAGTGCCCCACGTGACCCACGTGACCCTAGGCAGAAGCTTTAACGTATAAGCATTTGAATGCCCGTCACGTGATGGCACGTGATGCTCTAAAAGATACAATAGTCTCAGAAGAACAAATGAAGGGAGGGCGCTCTCACGTGTCGCCACGTGACCCCTCTTGCCTTAGTGTTTAACACTAAATTGAAACTCTCGAACCCAGTGTTAAAACACTGTTGGGCCTTAGTGTTCAACACTAATCAAAAAACTTTATTTGCAGTGTTCAACACTGACTACCTTAGTGTTTAACACTAATTTGAGATCTCTGTTGCCAGTGTTTGATACTGATCTGTTTTAGTGTTTAACACTAATTTGAAAAGCCCTGTTGCTGGTATTTAATACCAATTATCTTTTAGTGTTAAACACTAACTTGTCAATCTCATCCTCAGTGTTCAGCACTGGTTGGTCTTTAGTGTTTAACACTAGACATTGGTCCAATTGGCTAAATGGATAGAGGCAAAGCCTCTCCTGATTGGACTTAGCCCAAGCTGGCCATAAGTCCTCAATTCGTAATCAACTGGGCTAATGGGCTCATAACATAATTAATTGGTCTAGATCCCAAATTGGGCCAAGGACTATTTAATCCACTCCGGTTCTAGGGTACATCTCTTCACTCCTTTGATATTTGGCATTGTAATCCCTCAATGTCTTCAAAGAGGTGACGGGTCCCGACGACCACACATTGATATGGACTGTGGGGTCCTTAAACCCGTGTCTAGTGCAAAATTCCTGGTTACGTGGAACGCGGATAATGTCACTTTTTGACCCCGTGGAAAACGTCCAGAGCGGATCCTGGTCCTCGCAGAGCACGGCAGTGAACCCGTGTGAAGCATCCAGAGCGGAGCCTAGTCCTCGCCGAGCGCGGCAGTGAACCCGTGTGAAGCATCTAGTGCAAAATTCCTGGTTACGTGGAATGCGGATAACGTCACTCTTTGACCCCGCGGAAAACGTCCAGAGCGGAGCCTGGTCCTCGCTAAGCACGGCAGTGAACCCGTGTGAAGCATCCAGAGCACATACTGGACCGCAATGTCCTTAAACTACGCATGGACCGCAATGTCCTTAAACTACCCATGGACCGCAACGTCCTTAAACTACCCATGGACCGCAACGTCCTTAAACTAGAACAATAGAGCCCCGCATGCTCTTTTTTCGGATCTAAACGGTCCCGTTTAAGTTGATCTTAGCCTTAAAGATGGCTAACGTATCCTTAAACCTTCAAACAAACTGGATTATAAATCCCCCAAATTAACTCTGGCTCGAGGGTACATCTCTGAACTCCTCTGACATCCGTCGTTGTAATCCCTCAACGTCGTCAGAGAGGTGACGGGTCCCGACGGCCATACATACGATGGACCACTATGTCCCTAAACTGGAACAATAGAGCCCAAACGCTCCTTTGTCGGATCTAAACGATCCCGTTAAGTTGATCTTAGTCTCAAAGTTAGACTAACGTATCCTTAACAAACGTTTGAGTTGATCTTAGCCTCAAGTATGGCTGACGTATCCTCAAACCAAACCCCCAAACCCAAATCTAAGATAATACGGATTTGGACTAGTCCACGCCCTACGGACGACGACATAACTCAGTCTCCGTAAACAATCCACGGGCAACAAAATACAAAACAAACACCCACGACACGAAGTGACCATCTGGAGAAGGAGAAAGTTGTTACCGCAATGCGGTAGCGTAATTAACTGCAGGGGCTTGCGCCTGCAGGGAAGAGCGTCCCCACAATCAAAAACCCCTCAAACGAGGGGGAATCTGACGAAGTCTGCTACATCGGACGCATCCGTCTAAACCTTCGATACATGGTGCCATAAATCAACTTGGCATCTTCGGAGAGGTGGACGGATAGCACCAATTAGCATCTGCCCCGAATCTCAGCGCCAAGACATCGCAGTCCTGTGCGCCGCCGTTCGGAGGGGAACAACCGCCCCTCCATTGAGGGTAAATACAAACCCTGAGATAGATTTGCTGTCATCCTTATCACTTTGGAAGCTGGAATCAGTAAAGGACTCCATTTGGAGATCCCCATTACCATACACCAAGAACAGTTCTTTAGTCCTTCGCAAGTAGTTAAGAATGTTCTTCACTGCTATCCAATGTTTCTTCCCTGAGTTGGATTGATACCTGCTTACTACAGCTAGTGCATAAGCTACATCAGGGCGAGTACATAACATCGCATACATTATAGATCATACGGCTGAAGCGTAGGGTATAATACACATGCGAGCTCCCTCTTCAACCGTCTTCGGACAAAAATCCTTGGAAAGAGTGATTCTATGGCAAGCGGGCAAGGCACCATGCTTTAAATCTTCCATACTAAACCTTTTTAGGATGGTGCCAATGTACTTTGATTGGGACAATCCCAATAACCTCTTGGATCTATCTCTATAGATCCTAATGCCCAAAATGCAAGAGGCATCACCCAGGTCCTTCATGGAGAACCTTTGTGATAAGAATAGTTTGACCAATTGTAGCATAGGAATATCATTTCCTATCAAGAGAATGTCATCCACGTACAATAGGAGGAATGTGACAGTACTCCCTACAATCTTCTTATAAACGCATGGTTCATCTATATTTTTGACAAAATCAAACTCTTTGATTGTATCATCAAAAATGATGTTCCCTCTGTGATGCCTGCTTTAATCCATAAATGAATTTAAGCAACCTACTGTTAGTTATGTATATGCCCTAGAGGCCATTGTTGTACATATGATGTGTATTATAATGGATGCTTGGATATATACAGAGAGGACTTTCTTGCTCGTCATGATAGTATGCTATTTGGTTTCACTTTATATTAACATGTTGACTTGTATTGGTTTATTGTCTTTCTCTCACATGTTGATAAAGCCCTTAGGATCTGTACTCGACTACTGGGACTATGATGAGATCATACTAGTGGGGCCACGGTAGTCGATGAGTACATCCTATAACTGTTCCTAGTCGAGAGTATATCGAGACAGGGCATCGATACACCAGAGTAGACTAGCGTATACGCATCTTGACCCATATGATGGGCGATGGATGATCCCATATCCATCGGTGTTTGACATCAGAGATGGTGTACGGGTGCTCAGTGGAGACTGGGTACACTGGACGGACTCGCCGAGAACTCCCAGATGGTGATATACCACACGTCAGATGGCAGTTCTCCGGTGACACTGGTACAGGGTATTCTGTAGACCCGAGATCGTCATAGTGTCTTGTGTGATTCCCACTGTGCTTTGATTTCCACCTTACCACGTCCAAGAGGGCGTGCAAAACGGTGGCTTTTGGGTACAGTCCCGAATCATATGGAGGCAATGAGCGATAGGAGGGGATTCGTCTCTCCCGGTATAGGGAGTTGATGTTGTACTGTGTTCGATTGGCTATAACTGGAAGTCCCTGGCCAGGGCTGATATAGAGATTTACTGGTAAGTGTTACTAGTAGTTTCTCGACCCGTTATGAGCCACACATCGACACGACTTATCGGTTACTAGGGTCTGACGTTTACCACCCCTAGACTTGATATGCGACATATCAGACGAACAGACCGGACTGTACGGGAGTGTTACTGATTGGATTCACAGGAGAACGCACAGGCTAGCTTGTTGATCTTCTGATCGCTCAATACCTGGGTGGCTGTTACGTTTAGCTGACCGCTTGCAGCTTGTGGGTGTTTGATGTGATCATCACCTGCTACCGGCGTATTGACGATTCTTTAGAGTCCTACACAGAGGTTTCTTGGCTCAGGCGAAATGGAGTAGAGGCACATATGTGATATGTGCAGGACCGAGAATAATGCGATATGAGATACCGTATTATATTCTCGCGATATTTAGATATGAACCGGGACATCGGATCAAGTGTTGATTCGATGAATCGGTACATAATATATTAGTCGGTAATATTCGATATAGCCGGATCGTCGAATCAAGTGTTGATTCGATGATTTAATGTATAATAATATATATGATATATTGTATTACATTATCTAATATTGGCTCGCTTTATTATTTCATTTTCTCACTGGATGATACATTGATATATATGCGATATATGTTAATTGTATTATTTTCTTTTGTTGCAAATATATAATATATATGTGATATATATTATTGTGACATGATATGATTTATTATTAAACATGTTTAAGGATGATTAAATGGGATTAGGGTTTGATTAAGGTTAGCTTCTTCTTGCACCTTCTAGAAGCTTTGCTTTTGTCTTGGTTAAGATATTATGGTTGATATTTTTCCATGACTCATAACGTAACCTAACCAAACCCTAACTCTAGTTTATTCTCTACAAACTCTTAGCCACTCATCCTTGACCATGGTTGATATATCAATCATATGGTTTTCTTTTCTATTCATCACAAAAGGATTATCATTTCCATTATCATCTTCTTCTCTCTTGATTTTGAGCTCACTTGAAATTCATTTTGTGATGATAAATTATGAGAAAATGATTTAAAAAGAAAGCATAAATACTACTCTCTCATCCTCATCTCATCTAGCCCATGAGATTAGTGTGTTCATCTCTTTAGAGTGAGAAAGCTTGAGTTATTGATACTTCGACGTAGATCATCGGAGATTTGGAACACTTCAAGCTAGCATGGATCGTTCGAGTCGTGGAGCCTCTCTTGAGTCCGGGAGATCATGGATCGCGGCGAAGGGACTTCTACTCGGAGCTTATGAAGCGAAGGAGCGGACTACAAAGGTTGTAATCCCTCACACTTAGCATAAAAGATGTAATCTTGTATGCTTAACCCTAATTATCTAGCAAAGATCCTGTCTTTGGGTTGTTCGGCACATGTAAATTTTTATTCATGCATGTTTGATGCTATATGAACAGTCACTAGTGTGTCTAGGAACCCTACAGTGGTATCAGAGCCTAGATAGAGTATTAGGCGATGTGTTTACGAAGTTAAAACTCCGATCGAACCCGAACCGACAAAATTTAACCCCTCTCTGGAAATTTTTCAAAATCTGGGATTTTTCTGAATTAAAAATACCTAAAAAATCAGCAGGGAATTCTAAGAATTACCATGAAACACGGGCCCACAACTCCACTAAACCGCGGCGGAACCGCGGCGAAAACATGGATTTCACGGCGGTTCCGCGGCGGAATTGTGGAATTGGGACACGTGGCTTCATGGTAATATCTGTAGGTGCTTGTTTATGCTTCTGGGTATTTTTAATGTAACTCAAGTGTTGAATATTCTGGGGTTTGTTTTGTTATAATAATTCGATCGGAATATTTAAATTCGTATTTATTTCCGGATATTTAGAAACTGTTAAACTATTTGAACGGATATCATTAACCCATTTTATCCCGGCACGGCAAACTTTCAAGTGTTGAATTTTTATCGGGTTTAAATCTTTCGGAAAAATTGTACAAGTTAAGCGGTGGACCCTCTAGAAGACAACAAACCTTAACTCGATTATGTGACCGTCTTGAACTGCCTTTTGAACCTTCGGGTTTGGGGCAGTACGGCGTGCCACATGTGAGGCGTTGGCTTGACCCTTCTACGGCTGGATCACTGGTATAATGACATATTCTGGGATTATTTGAACTTCGCTCAAGTGTTGAGCACTTTAGGAAATTTTGGGTATTTGATTATCTGTTCGAAAAGTTTAATACTGTCTATTTATCTGGAATGTGATACAATATGTGGAATTCATAGAGTTAGGCATGAAATGCGAAGTATGTGATATTTCGGATTTACAATATCTAAAGTGATTGTGGATTCCAAATGTTCTAGTTTTACACTTTCTTTCTGTGACCGTAAGTGTAATATGTGATATCGCCGGTTTCGTTGCTATATGTCAACGACAATTGGGATGCGCATATTTACTTACGTTGTTGATATGTGAAATTATGTGTTGCTGTGATATGTTATATTGGATCGTCGCGTTCTGAATAGCCGGGGGTTTTATGTGAGATGAGGGTTTTTATTTTCATTCATGTAAAATTCATTTGTAATGTAATATTCTTTTATTTGGGGCACTTCCAGGTTGAGGTTGATGTCACCAGTGTATATTATTTATTTTTCCGCATTAGGTAGACCCAAGGAGGGGAGCACAAGTAACCGGGTTCTAGGGTCCAGTGGGAGGCCATCTCGAGGAGTCGAGACCGGGTCTCCTAACCCTAGAATTGGCAGTGTTACTTGCCGCTCTCGTAGGGGTCTTGGGATGTGAGTTTGGCTATTCGTCACGACCGTGGAATCCGTGTTTTATACAGGCTCGTATTGAAAACACGGACGTCCTAGTATATCCAATATTTCATTTATGTACTTCTGCTGCAATGTTCTGTGATGAGATCATATTACTGCTTGAGACGAATGCTTATACTATATATATATATGCTGATATATAAATATTACTGCTTTCGTTTCTTCTGTGATGCTTAGGAAGCATAAGCTGATGGGATTTTATTAATGAGATTAATAAAAAGAAAAGAAACCTAAAGATGTTGTAAAATCAAAACTTTATAAAAAGGGTAGCTACAGTTTTGCTTTGCATAGTGGTATATATGATATACCCTGCACCTTATTCGATGGGGAAAGAGCCGAGATCCCTTCACCGGGAGTGACCTCTTTAGCGAAACTGGCAGATGCTACAAAACGCGGTTTGTCTTTTGAATGCTTTTAGTGTTTTGCTTTACACAGCGGTATACATAATATATCCTGCACCTTATTCGATGAGGAAAGGGCCGACGATCCCTTCACCGGGAGTGACCCCTTTAGCGAAACTAAGAAAAGCCTCAAAACACTCCATTTCAAAACTTCACTTGATTCTACGACGATATCAAGTTCATTACGCAATAGGTTTTCAGAAAAACCTGTGTAGCCCTCCGTCATTTCAGATAAGTAATATTTAGTATTCGTGCTACGGTAGTTTGGCATGCGTCAAGGCGTAGTGTACGGTAGCTGATTATTACTTATCTGCAGCATGAGATGCGATTGGATTAGGGTATTCGTACGGTGTTGTTTGGCATGCGTCAAGGGTCGTACGGGTGGGTTTAATTCAATCACGAAATGTACGGGTTGAACTTGACTAGTGGACTATGGGTTGTTTGGCATGCGTCAAGGTCATAGCACACTAGGGGTAAAAGCTTTAACGGGAATTTCAAGTGTTGAAATTTGCAATGAGATTGCATACCTCTTATGAGATAGTTGGATCCCGATACCCACTGCGAGTAAGAGTTACTCCTGGGAGAGTTTTACACAGGACAATTAGCCGATCAACTAGTTGTTTAGAAAAGTGTTAACGGGGTTACGCCTCTGGGAAAATGAGGTTTACTTTAATTAGGTCCGTGCGAAAGCACGGGGAACCTCCCTCAAAGTACCGACACTGATCTGGCTGAAAGATTGACGAAATTGTAGGGTGTAATTAATCCCGGTTAATCTTATCTTTTTGGGTTTGAAGGTAGATTTGATAAAAACAGTGGGAGACATCCTGATTAGATAAGATAATAACCAATCTAATCTTGCAAGAGCATACGCTAAAGTGTTTTCTTCTCTCTCTCTCCAGGTAGCGACCATGTCAGGCCATAATCAAGATAATAATATAGATGTATTGACTGAACACGATGTACTGAGCAAGGGAACGTTGGACCCGTTCTTTCTTATAAGAGTTATAAGACAGAACAGGAAACAGGAGAATATCTGGATTCTCACGCCGCCCAAAAGAACATGCATGTTGATGCATCTTCTTTGGGTGTGTTAGTTATTGAGAACTGTTTCTCAGTTCACCCTACGTCCTGGGTATTAGATACCGGATCAGGATCCCACATATGTAAACAGTTACATGGGCTACGTAAAGGTAGAGAACTGGGAAAAGGTGATCATTCCGTTCAAGTAGGGAACGGTGCAAATGTTGTAGCCAAAACAGTTGGCGAATATCACCTTGTATTACCAAGTCGTAATACACTGATTCTAAATGAGTGCTATTATATACCGAACATGATGTGCAATATTATATCAGTCTCTTTATTAAGTAAAGAAGGACATAATTTTGTAGCAAAGGATAATATTATGAACATATTCCTAGATCAAAAGTTGATTGCATCAGGCTCGTTACATAATGGCATATTCATTCTAAATCAGAATACAGTCCTCAATATACAAAACACACACAAAAGGAAAAGTTCAGATATGGACGAATCCTACTTGTGGCATTGTAGACTTGGTCATATCAATGCGACATGACTGGCTAAGTTACATAAGGATGGTTATTTGAATCCGTTCGAATTATCATCTTATGATACTTGCCATTCATGTCTCAAAGGAAAAATGATCAAAGCTCCGTTTAGTGGACACGGAGAAAGAGTTACTGAACTCTTAGGACTAATACATAGTGATGTATGCGGTCCCATGTCTACGCATGCCAGGAACGGTTCTTCCTACTTCATTACATTCACTGACGATCTCTCTAAATACGGACATGTGTTTTTGATGAAACACAAGTCTGAAGCTTTTGAGAAATTCAGATAATATAAGAACGAAGTAGAGAACCAAACGGGCAAAAGTATTAAGATTCTTCGATCTGATCGAGGAGGTGAATACTTAAGCAGTGAGTTCCTAGATTATCTAAAAGAGAATGGGATTCTCTCTCATCTCACTCCTCCTTATACACCACAGCACAACGGTGTATCGGAACGAAGAAATCGCACCCTATTAGATATGGTGCGCTCGATGATGAGTACAGCTGAGTTGCCTATTTCTTTTTGGGGGTATGCGCTTGAGACAGCCATAGACCTATTGAATAGAGTTCCTACCAAATCTGTGCCTACCACTCCATATGAGATATGGAAAGGGAAGAGACCACATCTTAATTACATTAAGATATGGGGTTGTCCGGCCTATGTCAAGAGACAAAATCCGGACAAACTCGAGGCAAGATCTGTCTTATGTAAGTTTGTAGGATATCTCAAAAACTCACAAGGGTATATCTTCTACCACCCCGAGGAACAAAAGGTGTTTGTTTCTCGACATGCCACTTTCTTAGAAAAAGGTTTTCTTATGAAACAGAATAGTAGCATTGAGGTAGAACTGGAAGAGATTCCAACAACACAAACTATAACAGAAGACTTGGTTGAACCAGAGGATTCAGTAGTACCCGACGAACCTCAGCCTCTCCGCCGATCTAGTAGGGTTTCTCATCCACCTGAGAGATACTACGGTTTTCTCATTGATGGTGGAAGCGAGGATTGCATCATGGATAATGATGACCCGACTAGTTTCGAGCAGGCCATCACGAGTGGTGACTCTGTGAAATGGCTGGATGCAATGCGATCTGAGATGGAATCCATGTACACCAACAAAGTATGGACTTTGGAAAATGCTCCTGAAGGGGTAAAACCCATTGGGAGCAAGTGGATCTTTAAAAAGAAATTTGGTGTAGATGGAAAAGTTGAGACTTTCAAAGCTAGACTTGTAGCAAAGGGTTTTCGTCAACGACCAGGTGTGGATTATGACGAAACCTTTTCTGCAGTAGCTATGCTTAAGTCCATCCGGATCTTACTTGCCATTGCTGCATACCATGACTACGAAATCTGGCAAATGGATGTTAAGACCGCCTTTCTAAACGGTGATTTAGAAGAGAGCGTGTACATGACTCAGCCAGAAGGCTTCGTAGATAGTGGGAGCAGCGGAAAGGTGTGCAAGCTGCTTAAATCCATTTATGGGTTAAAGCAAGTATCGCGGAGTTGGAACATCTGTTTTGATGTTGTAGTCAAAGAGTTTGACTTCATCAAAAATATAGATGAACCTTGTATCTATAAGAAGGTAGCAGAGGGTAAGGTTGTCTTCCTCGTATTGTACGTGGATGATATACTCTTGATAGGAAATGATATTCCTATGCTGCAATCAGTCAAGCTCTTCTTATCACAGAGATTCTCAATGAAAGATCTAGGTGATGCCTCCTGCATATTGGGAATCATGATCTACAGAGATAGATCTAAAAGGATACTGGGATTGTCCCAATCCAGGTACATTGACACCATACTAAAGAGGTTTAGTATGGAAGAATCCAAGCGTGGGAACCAACCCACGATCTCTGGACTCACTCTCTCCAAAGAGATGTCTCCCAAGACTGATTTGGAGAGAGCTCGCATGCAAGGGATACCCTATGCTTCGGCAGTAGGCTCTATCATGTATGCGATGCTATGTACCAGACCCGATGTAGCATACTCACTAAGTGTAGTGAGTCGGTATCAAGCAGATCCTGGAGAGAGTCACTGGACAGCTGTGAAGAACATTCTCAAGTACTTGCGAAGGACTAAGGAGATGTTCTTGGTGTATGGTAACGGAGAACTCCAGGTGGAGTCCTTTACCGATTCCAGCTTCCAAAGTGATAAGGACGACTCTATATCGCACTCGGGATTTGTCTTTACCCTCAATGGAGGGGCGGTATGTTGGAAGAGTTCCAAACAGGATACCATTGCAGACTCGACGATGGAGGCTGAATACATCGCTGCCAACGATGCTGCCAAAGAGGCTGTCTGGATCAAGAAGTTCATTAGTGAACTTGGTGTGGTTCCATCCATTGAGCATCCAATACCTCTATATTGCGATAACAATGGAGCTGTGGCTTTGGCCAAGGAACCCAGATCCCATCAGAAGTCCAGACATATTCTGAGGCGGTATCACCTGATCAGGGAGATAGTTGATCGCCGGGAGATCGAGGTCAGGAGAGTAGATACGAAGGACAACACTGCGGATCCATTCACAAAGGCTATTCCCCAGATACAGTTTGAGAGATTATTTGGGATGCTAGGTATGAGATACTACAGCAGCTGGCCTTAGTGCAAGTGGGAGATTGTTAGTTATGTATATGCCCTAGAGGCCATTGTTGTACATATGATGTGTATTATAATGGATGCTTGGATATATACAGAGAGGACTTTCTTGCTCGTCATGATAGTATGCTATTTGGTTTCACTTTATCTTAACATGTTGACTTGTATTGGTTTATTGTCTTTCTCTCACATGTTGATAAAGCCCTTAGGATCTGTACTCGACTACTGGGACTATGATGAGATCATACTAGTGGGGCCACGGTAGTCGATGAGTACATCCTATAACTGTTCCTAGTCGAGAGTATATCGAGACAGGGCATCGATACACCAGAGTAGACTAGCGTATACGCATCTTGACCCATATGATGGGCGATGGATGATCCCATATCCATCGGTGTTTGACATCAGAGATGGTGTACGAGTGCTCAGTGGAGACTGGGTACACTGGACGGACTCGCCGAGAACTCCCAGATAGTGATATACCACACGTCAGATGGCAGTTCTCCGGTGACACTGGTACAGGGTAGTCTGTAGACCCGAGATCGTCATAGTGTCTTGTGTGATTCCCACTGTGCTTTGATTTCCACCTTACCATGTCCAAGAGGGCGTGCAAAACGGTGGCTTTTGGGTACAGTCCCGAATCAAATGGAGGTAATGAGCGATAGGAGGGGATTCGTCTCTCCCGGTATAGGGAGTTGATGTTGTACTGTGTTCGATTGGCTATAACTGGAAGTCCCTGGCCAGGGCTGATATAGAGATTTACTGGTAAGTGTTACTAGTAGTTTCTCGACCCGTTATGATCCACACATCGACACGACTTATCGGTTACTGGGGTCTGACGTTTACCACCCCTAGACTTGATATGCGACATATCAGACGAACAGACCGGACTGTACGGGAGTGTTACTGATTGGATTCACAGGAGAACGCACAGGCTAGCTTGTTGATCTTCTGATCGCTCAATACCTGGGTGGCTGTTACGTTTAGCTGACCGCTTGCAGCTTGTGGGTGTTTGATGTGATCATCACCTGCTACCGGCGTATTGACGATTCTTTAGAGTCCTACACAGAGGTTTCTTGGCTCAGGCGAAACGGAGTAGAGGCACATATGTGATATGTGCAGGACCGAGAATAATGCGATATGAGATACCGTATTATATTCTCGCGATATTTAGATATGAACCGGGACATCGGATCAAGTGTTGATTCGATGAATCGGTACATAATATATTAGTCGGTAATATTCGATATAGCCGGATCGTCGAATCAAGTGTTGATTCGATGATTTAATGTATAATAATATATATGATATATTGTATTACATTATCTAATATTGGCTCGCTTTATTATTTCATTTTCTCACTGGATGATACATTGATATATATGCGATATATGTTAATTGTATTATTTTCTTTTGTTGCAAATATATAATATATATGTGATATATATTATTGTGACATGATATGATTTATTATTAAACATGTTTAAGGATGATTAAATGGGATTAGGGTTTGATTAAGGTTAGCTTCTTCTTGCACCTTCTAGAAGCTTTGCTTTTGTCTTGGTTAAGATATTATGGTTGATATTTTTCCATGACTCATAACTTAACCTAACCAAACCCTAACTCTAGTTTATTCTCTACAAACTCTTAGCCACTCATCCTTGACCATGGTTGATATATCAATCATATGGTTTTCTTTTCTATTCATCACAAAAGGATTATCATTTCCATTATCATCTTCTTCTCTCTTGATTTTGAGCTCACTTGAAATTCATTTTTTGATGATAAATTATGAGAAAATGATTTAAAAAGAAAGCATAAATACTACTCTCTCATCCTCATCTCATCTAGCCCATGAGATTAGTGTGTTCATCTCTTTAGAGTGAGAAAGCTTGAGTTATTGATACTTCGACGTAGATCATCGGAGATTTGGAACACTTCAAGCTAGCATGGATCGTTCGAGTCGTGAAGCCTCTCTTGAGTCCGGGAGATCATGGATCACGGCGAAGGGACATCTACTCGGAGCTTATGAAGCGAAGGAGTAGACTACAAAGGTTGTAATCCCTCACACTTAGCATAAAAGATGTAATCTTGTATGCTTAACCCTAATTATCTAGCAAAGATCCTGTCTTTGGGTTGTTCGGCACATGTAAATTTTTATTCATGCATGTTTGATGCTATATGAACCTTCACTAGTGTGCCTAGGAACCCTACACCTACATGCTTTTCCACTGCTTCCACTGTCAATGAAGCCCTCTGGCTAATCCTGTAAGTCCATGTCACGCACCCCACGAACTTGCGGGGAGGCGGAATATATGAAAAACGATTATCAAAGCTTCGTAACACGGACTTGAGCGCATGAATTGTATCTAAACCATTGCTAACGAACTACGAAAGGTTTAACTACTCGGATATGAAGTTATACCTCACGATACTTGTCCTTCGGGTCTTCATCGCGGTCCTCCACTCCTCGTAGGCTCCTTGGAACATCGGCACCTCAACGGCCTCCTCGAATCAAAGATGATCCACCCGAGAGCTCCTACGCCAAGCTTTATCTCTAACTTGAGATAACTAGGTTGCTCAAAGTGCTAATCTAAGCTACCTAGAGGATATAGAGTGAGGTTATGGAAGCATTCGTCTAGCTAACCCTTGATCTCAACACATGAGAGGTTAGGGTTAGGGTTTGAAGAGGGAGAGCTTGAGGAGAGAGAAGGTGAGAATATGAATTACTTTGGATGAATGAAATCATTTGAGTATATATGAAACATATGATATTATTAAGTAAATAATAAATAAAGCTTTATCATCATGTCTCATTAATACCCTAAGTGATTCATCATGAGTCATATAAATCAATAAATGAATCATTAACTCATTACATGAATCACTACATGACTCACTAATCCAATTAATGCAAATGCCACCTTAGCCTCCAACTCACCATGCTTCTAGAAGCTTCTCGGAAAATTACGAGAACGCCCCTCCAATCCGTGAAAACACGGAAAAACTTTAGACTGTATAAATCCAATAACCTGATACTAGAAACTGGCTTAAACCAAAGCCGACTAGTAAAAACTGTCCGAACGTCGTACGTGCGTAAACACACGTATGCGTCCGAACCCTTGTCGTAAAACCATACGACCTCTATATCGTTTCGCCTGGAGCAGGGAAACTCTCTGTGTGGGACTCTGAAGACTCGACACTACGCTGGTAGTGGGTTTAACCACAGACCGCAAGCGGCACTAGCTGTACGTAACGGTCCCCAGGTAAATGTCGATAAGAAGGCCGATGAGGAAAACCATCCGAACCCCTACTGAGCCTGATGTGACAATCTCCGTACAGTCCGGTCTGTTCGTCTAATACTATCGCATATCGAGGCTAGGGGACGGCAAGCGTCAGTCCCCTAATAGCTGTATAAGTCGTGTTGGAGCGAAGCCCATTACACCCTGAGAAAACTACTGGAACCTACCAGTAAATCTCGCTTGCCCTGGCCAGGGACTTTGCGTAATGGATCTCTGACACAGCGCGATATCGACTCCCAATACCGGGAGAGACGAATCCTGTCTAACCGCCACTGCCTCCAAGTGCTCGGGACTGCACCTAACTGCTACCTGTTTCCACGACTCCTTTGAGTCGTGGTAGGGTAGCAATCTAAGAACAGTGGGACACACTCGAGGCGAAGTAGCAGTGTCAAGTCTGCGGACTATGCTGTACTCATGTCACCTGGGAACTGTTAACTGACGATGGGTATAATACCAACCAATCAGTTCCCCTGCGAGTCCTGTCCGGTGTACCCGTAACCTAACGAGCACCTGTATACTATCTCCAGTACGACGTACAGATGGCTGTGGGACAGACTGTCATGCCCCGCTTCCCAAAGTACGTTAAAGTGGGCATGTGACATAGCCAACCATGCTACCTGTGGATAGGAAAAATCCTTCCACAGTCACATTACGGCTGTGGAGATATCAAGAACAGGAAAGTAAACTTACTATCTAGTACATGTCCATAAGCCAGAGTAAAAGAGTAAAGAGATAACAATATGCGGAAGCCAAAAGATACAAGAAATGAAACACCTGGAGTGAAACTACGTACCGACAGGAATCTCACCGCTCGTCTAACAGCGGCAAAACTCCTAATCAGTCTGCAGCAAAGTAGGAGAATCTGGGCCATGCAAAACCCAGACGTCAGCGCGTCAAGTCATCAAGTAATAACATAATAAACAGGCAATGCAAATATAAACATGAATAAAGCAAGGATAACAATAGTATGAATCAGAGCAGTGCAGGGTAGTGTGCAGTGGGTAAACTAAACTGTGCTATCAGGTTCTCTGTTCTAAAGTCTTTGAAACCAAATTGATGAATCATCGATGTAACTCAATAGTATCTCGTACATACCCGGGACCACGGCCACAATATTCTCGGCTGCAGCCGAGACATGCCGCTAGGCACAAAACAGGAATGTGTACACTCGATAGTATCCCGTACATACCCGGGACTACGGCCACAATATTCTCGGCCGAAACCGAGACATGCCGCTAGGCACAAAACAGGAATGTGTACACTCAGGACAGGTAGTGAACTGTCGAGTTACAAGTCAGGTTTCACCTTTGATTTCCCCATACCCCCAAGTTATATGTGTATGTCAAGTCAGGTATCCCGAAATCAAGAAACTAATGCCAACACAGGATCAGGTAAACAGGTTTGTCTGGATAGACAACAGGAACGGTCCATGAGGACTACATGTCAGGTTTGTTGGCATTAGACACAAGATCAGGTAACGGATCAGGTCATGGTACATCAGGTCAAGTCAAGCAGTACGGTACCATGTCGGGTAGATCAATATATAAGTAGCAAGTCAGGTCAAGATGTAAACAATATCATGGGTGTGCTCACAATCAGTTATACGATTAAGCATGGTTATCATCAACATGATATAAGCAATAAATTAAGCAATAGGCATATTCATCCAATTAGCAGAACCATTAACAGTTGTGTCACAGAGATGATTTCAATGTTATGAGAATGCAGTATGACGATTATGGCCTTTTAATCATGTTAACAAGTTTAAGCACTTTAGAGGTGCAATGATTTTTATAAAGGTTCAATACAGCTATTACAGGTTAAAATGCATACGAGTGTCTGAATGGAACAAAACTATAGAGATAAATGTCATACGCTATGACAATATTAAAAATGTGATTAAACAGGTAAATGTGGTTATTAGGTTCAATTGCAAACTGTAGGTTCCAAGTTTAAAGATAAAATGATATATAACAATATTGTACATGAAAAGTGGGAAATTATAATAGCAAAGTTAAATTGCGGGTTTTAGGGTGTCATTAATTATAAGTAAATATTGTTTAGCATGTAGCAAGGGTTACTTGCCTCGACGGGTCGCGAATCGGGAAAACGGAACGTAGAATGTCAGCGGGGAAAACTCGCGACGGGCGCACGGTTCACGGAATGAACCCAAATGACGAACAGTGGAACCACACGGGTCGGGGTACCTCGCTGGAACATCGGGACACGTCGTCGGCACGACGGAATTCCGGCAACACACGAACAGTTAAAAATTGAGAAACTAGACATGAAGCAAGAAGAGAAAGTATGATGAAGAGAAGTACGAGAGAGGGATTACCGTAGAGGTTTCCTGTGTGCAGAGAGGGGATGTGAAGGGGTCAACGCCGGCGAACGGAGCTCCGGCGATGGGATCTTGCTGTTAGGGTTCGGTTAGGGTTTGGGTTGAGTGCAGGGACGTTGCTAGGTGGTAGGTGGAAGGACTGAGGAGCTAGGGAGAGAAAGGAGATGGCGATGATGGTGGTGAAAGGTTAGGGTCGTCGGAGGTGAAGGAACGGCGACAAGAGAGGGTTCCGGCATGTGCAGGTGAGGGCTCGGGAAGGTGGTGAGGTTGATGGTGGTGAGGTTGATGGTGTTGGGGATTGGAGAGGGAGGTGAGGAAGTGACGAGGTCGGGTGGTGATCGGCGGTGAAGTTTCCGGTGAGGTTGGGCTCGCGGGGTTTGCACGAGGGTGGCATGTCGGGGTGTGCAGGCGCTCGGGACGTGGGGAAATGGAGGAAGGAGGTGGGTGTGGCTGCGATGAGGGCGAGGAGGCTAGGAGGATGGCGAGGGTGGTGCCGGCGTTGGGGCTGCGGCGGCGAGGCACGGCGGCTGGGGGGTTCGCTGGTTGGGTTTACGCGAGGGGAAAAATAAATGGAGGGAGAAGGAGATTTTACAAAATATGAGAGAGAGAGAGAGATATAGAGGAGAGAGAACGCGAGAGAGAGAGAAGAGAGAGGAGAGAGACGGTGAGAGAGAGAGAGGAGAGAGGAGAGAAACGGGAGTGGGGCCCACGGGAAAAGAGAGAGCCTTGATTGGCTGAGAGATTAGAGGTTAGGAATAAAAGATTTAAAAGATTATGTATGAACAGTAAATATATTATAAGGTTTAGGAAAATTTCGACGGTTTAAAAAAAAATATTAAAATTTGGGATTTTGGCGCAAAGTGAAACATTTCCAAATCGCGCCCGGGTCGGGTCCAAAAATTTGAAATTGAAATAATAGAATTTTAAGCGGGATCCAAAAGTAAGTGTTTTATGATCAAAAAGCATACCCCCAAAACGGACACACGTACGTGCACGTAGCCGTCCAAACTCGCCCGTTTCACTGAACGGGACGAGAACACGATGCACGGACGCTACAACAGGGTTAGGGGTGTCAAGCAGGCCAAGATGAATATTTTTAATTTTATTTTAGATGCCAAAATTTGTTATATGCAGGAATGAATTTGCCGGGTAAAATTTACAGTAAATAACAATCAAGCACGATAAGTGAAATGAGTACCACACTACGCTCAAACGGTAACAGAAATTAGTAGCATTGGGCTCGGGTGTTACATTATACCCAACTACAAAAGAATTTCGTCCTCGAAATTCCAAGAATGCAAGATAAACAAACAACTACAAGAAAAGATGAGGAAACTTCTGCCGGATTTCATCTTCTCGTTCCCAAGTGGACTCTCTATGCGAGCGATTACCCCAAGAAACAAGCACAAGAGGGATCACCTTGTTCTTAAGAACCTTTTCCCTTCGATCCACGATTTCAATTGGTCGTTCCTCAAAAGTCAAGTCTTCTCGTACAGTTAGCTCCGAAAAATCCAATACGTGCGTTTCATCTCGAACATACTTTCGTAGTTGAGATACGTGAAACACATCGTGCACATTCGCCAAGGACTGCGGTAACGCCAAACGATACGCTATCTCACCAACACGCTCCAAGATCTCGAAGGTGTTGGGGTAAAAATTTACACCCCGGTTGACCAAGTCAAAATCAAAGTCAACCCCAAGCCAAGTGGGCCCAAGCCCAGATCCAGTGGGCCCATACCCGGGTCGAGCCCGAACATGAAGCGGCCGGCCTCCCCCCATGCCAAGATAAAAATTTTGTAATAAATAATTTTGTTGTATTTCTTTTATTTTATTTTATGGATAAATGTAAGAAAAATAGGCATAAAGCCAAATTTTTGTAAAGCCCATGGCTTATGTGCAAAAAGAAATGGCACATGAGCCATGAGATAGGCAAAATACCATTTTGTGAAGCCCAAGGGGTTATGTGTAAAGTTTATAGCCTATAAAGGCAAGGATAATGAAAATATCTCACAACTTTTTCTCTCTCCAGAAATTTTTCTAGATCTGAGATCTCTTCCTCCTTCCTCAAGGTTCTAAAACCTTCTTTTTCCTTTTGAATTAAATCAAGAGTTTAACTCTTCCTTTTCAAAAACAAGTGGATTTCCACCACAAAACCTACGAAGGGGAGCTCGGATCTCCAATCAGATCTCGAAAAGGGGAGGCTTTTAAGACTCATCCCCTTTTCTCCAAGATCCCGCCGGTCAAGAGCAAGAAGGAGGAGACCCATCTCTAAAAATCTAACTTTGGACAGACCCAAGGCTCAAAAGAAGAGCAATTAATCCCCAGGAGTTTAACTCCTTTCTAAAGTTGCTGGAGTTTAACTCCATAAATTTGTTTCTGTTGGAGTTTAACTCCATAAATTTGTTTCTGTTTGGAGTTCAACTCCAAAATTTCCCTTGGGAGTTCAACTCCCCAGCCTAGGGGCTAGCTTCCCTTTTTCGTGGGTTTTTCCCGCGGTCATGTGTGCCCACGTGACCTCAGGGCGCTAAGGCGTCCATCGGTCACGTATGCGCACGTGACCCCGGGGCGCCAAAGCGCCCATCGGTCACGTGTGCGCACGTGACCCTCGGGGCGCCAAGACGCCCATCGGTCACGTATGCCCACGTGACCCCTGAGGCGCCAAGGCGCCCTTCGGTCACGTGTGTCCACGTGACCCCTGGGGCGCGAAGGCGCCCATCGGTCACGTGTGCCCACGTGACCCCTGAGGCGCCAAGGCGCCCCTCGGTCACGTGTGCCCACGTGACCCCGGGGCGCCAAGGCGCCCATCGGTCACGTGTGCCCACGTGACCCCGGGGCGCCAAGGCGCCCATCGGTCACGTGCGCGCACGTGACCCCGGGCATTAAGGCGCCCACCTGCCGTGCGAGCGTCCTTTAGACGCCATTTTGTTTTCTCTTCCCCTCGTTTTACGTGCACTCCCCAACAAAATCCCTTCTGGAATTTAAACCCTTTTAAAATATATACATATATATATTCTTTGGAGTTTAACTCCACAATAAAGTTCTATTTTAGGAATTTAATTCCGCATAAAATTCTTTTAGGAGTTTAACTCCATTTAAAATTCTTTGGAGTTTAACTCCACAATAAAATTCCTTTTGAAATTAAGCTCCACTTTTTAAAAAAAATGGGGGGAGGAAAACATACACAGACTCCACGACACTGTCTTCCGTTAGAAAAAATTTCTAACGGGGCGCTGCCCCGCACCCCGCAAGGGGGCTGCTAGCCCCCTTGACCCCCAGCCCGCTATCCGGGTAGCGGGACCCCCGTAAAGACTCTGCGGGGCCCCCGATAATTCCAAAACCCCTTCAAAACACGGTACTGCACATTGAGTTCGCATGACCAGTTCAACCCGTTAATCGGAGGTTCCTTCGCTCCAAATGCGAGGGGTAATTAACGGCAGCTTAGTCCACGGTTGCCGGAGATTCGGATCCCGACAATCAATAAACCCCGGCATACCCTAGGCAGGGGGAATCTGTAATGCGCCTGACAAGCGCGCGCGTATTCCCATCTCAATGGGGTGACGAAAAACACCCTACAGATTCTGGCACGCCCGGTGGGACCAATCTCTCCTCCCATATCTCGGGTTAAGCGTTCATGCGAACTCATTTAACATATACGCCGATGTTTGTACTGAAATAATTTCTTTCTTTCGTGCAGCAATCAACTTTCAATGACGATGTCTCCCAAGACGAATTCGGCTTACGACGCGACCCCGATCTCGTACGTAGTCAAGATCAATGCCCGCGTGGTTCTCCCCGCAAGCCTCAGTCGACAGTGGGAGGAACCGCCCCGCCAGTTTGGCTCCGTCATCATCTACCCTGCCGGAAGCGCTCATCTGGCGGAGATTCCGGCAGAACAGGTGGCCAAGCCGGTCTCAAGGGGCAAGAGGCCAAATGTTGTGATCGCCAAGGCACCACAACCGAAACTTAAGACGGTATCTGAACGATTCTCTGGTGCTCCAGCGGGGGGCAAGAACTTCGGTACAAAGGGCAACATCAAATGTTGCGGACGAGCTCAGGCGATGACTCCAACAAATGCACAATCGAGCGTATCTCCAAGGCCTTCCATCGCTCGGTCTGCGGCGTCTTCCCAAAGAGCCGAAGTCTGCCAGGTGCTTAGAACAGAAAAGTTAAGGCAGAAGCGTCTCAGGTATCGAGCCAACAAGAGGGCCAAGGCTTCGGCCAAATGGAATCGTGTGAAGTTCCAAGTGCAGGGTTTCCCTGCGACGACGGCTGAGTCGGACGTAAGAATCAGCAATTCCTTCGAGCCTCTGAAGTGGGTTCAGAAAAACGCCATGACCGCCAGAATCAAGAAGACAGCGGTCCGAACAGTGCCACAAAGAGACGTGTCCCGGCCCCAACAGAAAAAGTATGACACTGTCTCTTCAAGAGTCTATCAGGCGCTCTGTGCCGCACGAAAGCAACGGGGCAAATCCAGAAAAGAAGCGCCAGCGCCATTCAAAAAGCTGGTTAGGCCAGCCGCCTTCAATCGACTACCGGCTACCGAAGCAAGGAAGTCAAGACAGCGATCCGTGAAATCAGCCGCCGATGACCGAAAGACGGCCGGATATATCATCCATACGGTCTATATGGCGGGCGGGCGCCCCAGCGACAACCTTCGCAGCAAAAGCAAGGATGGGGCTACCACGTCCCAAGCCCAATCTAGCCTGAATGTGGTTGCCGCCGCCCAAGAACAGCCACCCCCGCTGGATGAAGAAAACCCTCTCGATGAGGATGATAGGCAGAAAGACCCCTCGGTCCATGCAGAGTCAAACTCGGACAGCGAGGAAGAGCCTACTTTCTGCCCCAGGACTGCGGAGCAAGAGCTGCTTCAAGAGCTTCGAAAACAGCTCAGGAGCAAAGATAAAGAGATGGCCAAGCTCTATTCGAAGATTGACGACTTAACGAACGTGGTGATGCAGTTTACGGCTCAAATTGCTCGAGCGCCGCCCAATCAAGCACAAGCCGCTACTAATCAGCCGGGTGATGACAATCCGAGGCAGCCAATGCCTGTTCCTTTGGGACCAAGACTGGTCGAGCCGCATGAAAGTCGGCCCCACTCCGCTTCTGGGGACGCCTTAGCCCCAGATGGAACTATCCCGCTAACACAGGATCGGATAATGGATTTGGTCACCAGCAAGGTTAAAACATTGGTGGCCGAAGCCGAAGCTCAGAAAGAAATCGGCAGTAGTGGGCGGCCATATCCCGCGCAGTACGATCTGATTGAGTTCCCAAGCGGCTACGTCATTCCTAAGTTCGGAAGATTTGATGGAACGGGGAATGCAAATCAGCACGTCGCCCACTTCAAAGCATCGTGCGGAAATACAGGGGGCAATGACGCGCTCCTTCTTCGTCAGTTTGTCAACAGCCTGACCGGCGTCGCCTTCGACTGGTATGCGAGTATACCGGACGGGTCCGTCATTACCTTTGCCCAAATGGAGTCCCTGTTTCGGCAAAGGTTCATGAGTGTCAGTGATAAAATCTCCATTGCCGACCTTGTGAGGACCAAGCCGGGGAAGAATGAAAGCAACACCGACTTTATCGCTCGATGGCGTAATCTCACAGTCAAGTGTGAACCGCCGCTGGAGCAGGACCAGTCCGTCAGCCTTCTCATTGGGAACCTCAGCAATTGGATGGTCCCATTCTTGTGTACAGCGGGCCTTAAGACATTTCAGGAGCTAACCAAGAAAGTCCAAATGCTGGAACGCTCGAAGCAGGAGTCCCCGTCGGATCCTCAGAGAGACAAAACTTGGAAAAGCAAGCGGGACGACAACCGTAGAAGCGGGAGTTCCAGCAGTACCAATGTCTTCAATGCGTCCGACAATGAAGAAAAGCGAAGGGCGTCCGAATCCAAAACTAACCGGTCTCGAAAGCCAATGCTGGGAGGAGATGGGCCTTCCCTAGAGGAGAAAAAGAACAAGATTTACTCTTTCAGAAGGGACAAGGTCCGCAAGATATTTAAAGATGCCTTGAACAACGGCCTACAATTGCCGGAGTCGAAAAGACCCCAAGAGGCGAAAATGACCGACAATCCCCTGTATTGCCCGTACCACCGAGTAGTGAGCCATGCGATCGAGGATTGCTATATCTTCAAGGACTGGGTCGAGAAGCAGTACAAAGCTGGAGAGATCGAGCTATCCAAAAGCGTGTTGGTAAACAATCAAGTCACAACTGCCAACTTTATACAGACAGAAGTTGAAGCCTTCTGGGAGCAGACAGCTGAACCCGCTGCCCTGACAAACGAAACTGACTCATCGCGGCCTCCGTGGAGTATGCACATATCTAACAAGACGAAGAAGATGATAAAACTACTTCGGAAAGAGCCCAGGACAGAATGGGAAGGGCAGAAGAAGCCTACCAGTCCAGCTGCCAATGCGGTTCCATCACGCTCAGCATCCAAGAGGCTCAAGAAGAAGAAAAGTGCGGCTCGGCGTGAAAAGAAGTCTGCAGGGAGATCGGCCATTCAAAAATATATCGATTCCCTCGAAGAATATGAACAGAAGGAAAGAACTTTGGTTCAATTAAAAGAGTTCCTCCCTGTACAGGCGGCTGAAATTCTGGAGTTAGAAGAAGACTCCAATGAAGAGATCCCAGTAGTGACCTGCTACGCCATCCATCTTGGTAGAGAATCGGAAGAGGAGCTTTGTTTTCCCAAAGAGGACGAAGAGCTCGCCACAAAGGCCAACCAAATCCAGCTCAGAAGCGGCAGGGCTCTACCGCCAAATCAAGGCAATGCCCCAAAAGGAAAGGGAAAACAGGTGGCTAATGATGAAGATGGTGGGGAACCGGCTGATGAAAACTCGAGTCATTCCCTAGTAGACTATAATGTCTTGGCTCACCTTTGAAGGCTTTCGTCTCTCCTGAGCATCTACGACGCCTTGGTCCTATCTAAGGAGCTTAGAGATGTTCTTATTCACGCTCTACAAAATCCCGAACGGTATCAGGCTCACTTCGTGGAAATTAATATGAAAGAAGCTCAGCACGCTTTGCATGCCGCCGCAGTCACATTTAAGGATGAAGACTTGCTATTGGGAACAGTTGAGCACAATCGGCCGCTTTACGTGACCGGGTACAGCGACGGAGATCGAATTAATCGCATATTGATTGATCCGGGGTCCTCAGTGAACATCATGAACTTGCGAACTCTGAAGAGTTTGTCAATGGACGTCCGACACCTGTCAAGGGAAAGGATTGTCATTCAAGGCTTCAACCAAAATTGCCAGCAAGTTCTGGGGTCTATAGCTTTGCCAATCAAATTCGGGGATCTGCAAACCGAAGCTAAGATATACGTGATTGACGCAGACACATCTTATAAGATTCTCTTGGGGCGGCCGTGGCTCCACGATTACGGCATCATTCCATCAACTCTCCATCAATGCATGAAGTATACTAAAAATGGCGAAGAAAGACGCATTGACGGAGACATCCAGCCGTTCGGCGTGCATGAAGTCCGGTATGAAGATTCTCGGTACTTTATGAACCACCAAAATGCTAAGCCACAATCGACTGAGGATAGACCGGCCCCAAGATTCAAAAGCAAATCCGCGCCGGCTATCACTTTCAAAAGCAAAAATACCCAAGTGCGCCCGCATTTTGGCAGCGACACTGATGAGTCCGATGCTGGAAGCCCGTCCTTCCGCAAAACTCGCCCCCATTTTGGCAGCGATACAGACGAATCTGTTACTGAAGATCCACCTAGCGGCAAAGCCCGCCCTCATCTTGGCAGTGACACTGAAGAGTCGGAAGAAGAGGACCTGCCATGCAACAGCTGTGCAGATTGGCCCCCCATGCAGCAAGCGAAACTACGAGAGACCTTCGAAGTCGCAAAAGGGTCCCTGGCCATCACAAGGGTGCCGGAACAGATGTGCAAAGAGCTTGACGCATTGTCAGTCTCTACCGTGGACCAGCTGAAAACTTTCTACGTGCCCGGGGGGAAAAATAGGCAGAAGGGCATCCTGTTTTACAGGTCAAACCCCGTTGTGCACCCAGACGACCTTTCTGTCGCGTGCCTTCCCTATGAGAGAGGCATAAGAGCCGTCCTCAATCCCAATTACTATGCGCCCGAGATGCGGGAATACTTTAAGAAGTGCGGATGCCGGTTATATCAAACAGAGTCCGAAGCAAAGTTTTACGAAGGGCTATGGTATCCGCCCCAGGTCCGAGCACTCATCGATGGACGAATTCCAGATAGGCGAGGCATAGGCTATATTCAACCTGATTCCAAAGCGTGCTACATGATCCATGTTGGTGAGGCCAGCGAAAGATCAAATGACGACGACGAGATAGCCGAGCCAGAAGAAGCGCCTCAAGGGCTCGAAGATGGCGGACAAGCAACCTTTGACGAGCTAACCGAGATTGACTTAGGAACGCCCGATAATCCAAGGCCGACCTACATTAGCTCCCTCTTGTCGGAGGAAATGAAAAAGCAGCTAATTGCCCTGTTGCATGAGTTCATCGACTGCTTCGCGTGGACATACAAAGAAATGCCTGGCCTTTCCCCTGAAGTAGCCGTACATAAGTTGGCTATATCTCCTGATGCTAAGCCAGTCAAACAAGCTCCTCGAAGAATGAGAAGGGAGTTGGAAGAAAAGGTCATCGAGGAAACCAAGAAGCTCATCGATGCCAGCTTCATCAGGGAAGAGAAATATGCAGACTGGATCGCATGCATAGTCCCAGTGAAGAAGAAAAATGGGCAGATCCGAGTTTGTGTCGATTTCAGGGACCTCAACAAGGCATGTCCTAAAGACGACTTCCCGCTACCGGTCATGGAAATGATGGTCGATGACACCTCAAATTATGAACTGTTCACCTTTATGGACGGCTCGTCTGGATATAATCAGATCAAGATGTCGCCTGAGGATGAGAAGCACACAGCATTTCGAACCCCGATCGGAATATATTGCTACAAGGTAATGCCATTCGGACTGAAGAACGCAGGTGCTACATATCAAAGGGCAATGACTAATATCTTTGACGACCTAATCCATAAAGTCGTCGAATGCTATGTTGATGATCTGGTCGTCAAGACTAAAGCCAAGGCCGATCATATCCAAGATCTCAGGACCGTTCTCACCAGACTGAGGGAATACGATCTGAAGATGAATCCTTTGAAGTGCGCTTTTGGCGTGTCATCGGGAAAATTCCTGGGCTTCATAGTCCGACATCGAGGGATCGAAGTTGACCCATCAAAGATAAAGGCCATCATAGAGATGCCCACTCCGAAGAGTCTGACGCAGCTAAGATCTTTCCAAGGCAAGCTTGCTTATATACGGAGGTTTATCTCAAATTTGTCGGGGAGATGTAGGCCCTTCTCAAAGCTCATGAAGAAAGGAGCTCCTTTTATCTGGGATGCCGAATGTCAAGCAGCGTTCGAAAGCATCAAAGAATACTTGTTGCACCCTCCAGTGCTGGCCGCTCCCATTCCAAATAAACCGCTGATTCTCTACACTGCCGCGCTGGACGAGTCACTCGGTGCGCTCCTTGCCCAGAATAACGAGGAAGGAAAAGAAAATGCCCTCTACTATCTCAGTCGAACTCTAGTCGGGGCGGAACACAACTACTCCCCAATCGAAAAGCAATGCCTGGCTCTAATATTTGCTGTGAAGAAGCTGAGGCACTATTTGCTGGCTCATCGGGTTATGCTGATCTCCAAGGTCGACCCGCTCAAACACTTGATGACCAAAGCAAGCCTAGCCGGCAGAATGGCAAGATGGGCTGTCATGCTACATGAGTTTGACATAGTTTATACTCCTCAGAAAGCAGTAAAAGGGCAAGCTCTTGCAGAATTTCTCGCCGCTCATCCTATACCAGAAGGGTCGCCGCTAGATTGTGAGTTACCCGACGAACAAGTGCTGCACCTCGAGGAAGATGAGCCATGTTGGGAGCTCTACTTCGATGGAGCCTCATCAATAAGGACCTCCAGTAAATCAAGCGTCCCGGAGATAAAAGCAGTGATAGGATTGGTGTTCATCACACCGTCGATGGGAACCCTACGGCGCTCTTTCGCTCTCACTGAGCCTCGCACAAACAATGAGGCCGAGTATGAAGCTCTGATAGCTGGTTTGGAGCTCGCCATAGAAATGGAAATCCTTCGGCTACGGGTTTACGGTGACTCCCAGCTTGTCGTCAACCAAGTAAGCGGCGACTATAAGATATACAAACCCGAGTTAGCTCGGTACAAAAGCCGGGTGGTGGAACTCATGAAACGGTTCACTCATATTGAACTAACAAGAGTCCCTAGAGCATTGAACGGAAAAGCCGACATACTCGCTCGCCTAGCCAAGGAGCTGGCCGATCCTGACTTGGACGAAATTCTGATCACAGTCAGGAGCCGACAAATTCTACCCCCGGTCTCTCTACGAGAAGAGGAAAGCGCGGAACAGGAGAGCAGTCCTGCCGAAGAAGCTTCGATCATCCAAGACGAGCCCGATTGGAGAGAACCCTTCATAGAGTACCTCCGATACGACAAGCTGCCCGAAGAAAAATCTACGAGGATTCAGCTGAAGAAAAGAGCTCTCCGATACGTGTTTGTAAATGACACGTTATACCGCAGGTCATATGACCAACTCTGGCTCAGGTGTCTGTCATTGGCCGAGGCCCAAAAGGTCATGAAAGATGTCCACTCGGGCGTTTGTGGTGCTCACCAATCTGGCCCCAAGATGCGACTTCAAATCAAACGGCTTAGGTATTACTGGCCCACCATGATACGAGATTGCGGAGAGCATGCAAAGAAATGTTATATCTGCCAAATTCACGGTGATTTTATTCACAAGCATCCCAATCCGTTGCATCCTACGGTGGCGTCGTGGCCCTTCGAAGTCTGGGGCACCGACATTGGTGGCCCAATTGATCCTCCGTCATCCAAAGGCCACCGGTTCATACTGGCCGCGACAGACTACTTCTCCAGATGGGCTGAAGCTGTCCCGCTAAAAGAAGTCAAGACAAAAGATATTCTGACATTCTTCCAGCATAATATTCTATACCGCTTCGGTACACCAAGAAGAATCATTTCTGACAACGGGCCTTCTTTCAAGAGCTTCAATGTCTCAAGGTTCGCTACTCAGCACAAGATAGACTGGAGATATTCCTCCATCTATAATCCAAGAGCCAATGGGCTCGCCGAAGCCTTCAATAAGACTCTATGCAAGCTCCTGAGGAAAAATGCTTCAGCCAACAAGAGGGACTGGAATCTCAAGCTTCACGAGGCGCGTTGGGCATATTGTACCACGCACCGTACTTCAACCCAGTCCACTCCATACTCATTGCTCTTCGGAGTGGAGGCAGTCCTCCCCCTCGAAGTCGAAGTTCCAAGCTTAAGAATGGTCGTTCAGCATGAGTTGACGGAGGAGGAAAACGTGCTCCTCCGACTGGATGAACTCGATGCCCTCGAAGAAAAGAGGCTCGCGGTGCAGCAAAGTCTGGAGCTATACCGAGCCCAAATGTCACGGGCCTATGACAAGATAACCCGTCTCCGCGCTTTCAAGAAAGGTGAATTGGTGCTGGTCCTCAAAAGACCGATCATCCCCAATCGACATGCCAAGGGAAAATTCGAGCCAAACTGGGAAGGACCATACGTCATCAAGAAAGTGTTTGACGGAGGAGCCTACCAACTAATAAGCGCCGAGGGAGAAAGGCCCATGCCACCCATCAATGGCCGATATCTCAAGAAATACTACATGTGAATGCTCCAAGTCGCAGGCGAATTGAGCACATCAGCCCTACGGTCTGGATCATACATCCTGCAAAACCGTATACAATCCACGGGCGTACATGACCCCTATCTCTCCCAAATCCTTCCGGTGTGACTACTTTTAAAGTCCCACCAGCGGCAAAAGAAAAAAAAACGGTATGTCCACAAGCAAAACGGGCACGGATGAAAACCCGAAAGGGCTCCGTGAGTAAAAACAGCAGGACTATCGGCGGGTCTGTGAAAACCCGAAAGGGCGCAAACTCGTGAAAAAAGAAGAAATACACTCGCAAAGTCCCCTCGACCTTGTGAGGAGAAAACCCTACGTGAGATCCGTACGACTCACAAAGGAGCAAAACACTTAGGAATCCTCACGATTCTTAAGGAGAAAATACACCTGCGGGATCCTTACGACTCGTAGGGAGAAAATGCTTTTATGGGACCCTCACGGCCCATAAAATTGAAAAGCCTTAGGTGACAGGAACCCAAACCTGTCTCCTAAGCCATCCTTCCCCGACGGGCAACGGCAAATGATGAGTCGCTCCTGGCATTTCGCTTCAGTGTTAGCGGTGCTGATGCCGACCAAAAACCCAAATCCCAAGTCCTCCCAAGGCGAATGATGAGTTGCTCCTGGCATTATTCCAGTGCAGCAATGCTGATGCCAAACAAGACCCAAATTCAAAGTCCTCTCAATGGAGAATGATGAGTCGCTCCTGGCATTATTCCAGTGCAGCAATGCAGACGCCAACAAATTCCCGAAATTTTTCCGGCCCTACGGTCTGGATCATACATCCTGCAAAACCGTATACAATCCATGGGCGTAAAACAATCCCAACCTCTACCAAGTCCTACCGGTGAGACCACATTCAAAGTCCCAAAAAAAAAAAAAAATTCCAAAATCCTCCCGGGGCAAGTGATGAGTTGCTCCTGGCATTGTTCCAGTGCAGCAATGCAGATGCCAAACAAAAACCAAAATCCCAAAATCCTCTCAATGACAGATGATGATTCGCTCCTGGTACCATATTCCAGTATAGCGATGCTGATGTCAACCCAAATCAAAATCAACAAGTCAACATCCACTCCGACACCGCAGAAAGCGGAGCAAATCAGAATCCAATCTCGACACCGCGAGAAGCGGAGCAAGTCAAGTCTACCCCTGACACTGCAAGAAGCAGAGCAAGTCAAATCAAGCACCGACCGTCCACGTCGCTAAAAGGGCAGCACCGACCGTCCAAGTCGCAAAAAGGGCAGCACCGACCGTCCATGTCGCAAAAAGGGCAGCACCGACCGTCCACGTCGCTAAAAGGGCAGAATCGGCCGTCCAAGTCGCTAAAAGGGCAGCACCGACCGTCCAAGTCGCAAAAAGGGTAGCATCGACCGTCCACGTCGCTAAAAGGGCAGCATCAACCGTCCACGTCGCTAAAATGGCAGCATCGACCGTCCACGTCGCAAAAATGGCAGCATCGACCGTCCAAGTCGCAAAAAGGGCAGCGCAGGATTCCAACAAAGCGGGAACCAGATAACTCCGGGCCAGGGAAAACGTCTATCACGGACACTCCGTCTCGGAGACATGTCAAGCAACGACCGTCCATGTCGTAAAAAGGGCAGTGCCAGCTTCCCAAAAAGCGGGAACCAAATCAAGTCGCCTCCACGTTAAAGAAGATCCATCAATTTCATGCACACGACCCACATATGTGGTGTGCATTTATTGATGGGGGGCAATTTGTTGGGGTAAAAATTTACACCCCGGTTGACCAAGTCAAAATCAAAGTCAACCCCAAGCCAAGTGGGCCCAAGCCCAGATCCAGTGGGCCCATACCCGGGTCGAGCCCGAACATGAAGCGGCCGGCCTCCCCCCATGCCAAGATAAAAATTTTGTAATAAATAATTTTGTTGTATTTCTTTTATTTTATTTTATGGATAAATGTAAGAAAAATAGGCATAAAGCCAAATTTTTGTAAAGCCCATGGCTTATGTGCAAAAAGAAATGGCACATGAGCCATGAGATAGGCAAAATGCCATTTTGTGAAGCCCAAGGGGTTATGTGTAAAGTGTATAGCCTATAAAGGCAAGGATAATGAAAATATCTCACAACTTTTTCTCTCTCCAGAAATTTTTCTAGATCGGAGATCTCTTCCTCCTTCCTCAAGGTTCTAAAACCTTCTTTTTCCTTTTGAATTAAATCAAGAGTTTAACTCTTCCTTTTCTAAAAACAAGTAGATTTCCACCACAAAACCTACGAAGGGGGGCTCGGATCTCCAATCAGATCTCGAAAAGGGAAGGCTTTTAAGACTCATCCCCTTTTCTCCAAGATCCCGCCGGTCAAGAGCAAGAAGGAGGAGACCCATCTCCAAAAATCTAACTTTGGACAGACCTAAGGCTCAAAAGAAGAGCAATAAATCCCCAGGAGTTTAACTCCTTTCTAAAGTTGCTGGAGTTTAACTCCATAAATTTGTTTATGTTGGAGTTTAACTCCATAAATTTGTTTCTGTTAGGAGTTCAACTCCAAAATTTCCCTTGGGAGTTCAACTCCCCAGCCTAGGGGCTAGCTTCCCTTTTTTGTGGGTTTTTCCCGCGGTCACGTGTGCCCACGTGACCCCAAGGCGCTAAGGCATCCATCGGTCACGTGTGCGCACGTGACCCCGGGGCGCCAAAGCGCCCATCGGTCACGTGTGCGCACGTGACCCTCGGGGCGCCAAGACGCCCATCGGTCACGTGTGCCCACGTGACCCCTAAGACGCCAAGGCGCCCTTCGGTCACGTGTGTCCACGTGACCCCTGGGGCGCCAAGGCGCCCATCAGTCACGTGTGCCCACGTGACCCCTGAGGCGCCAAGACGCCCCTCGGTCACGTGTGCCCACGTGACCCCCGGGGTGCCAAGGCGCCCATCGGTCACGTGTGCCCACGTGACCCCGGGGGGCCAAAGCGCCCATCAGTCACGTATGCCCACGTGACCCCGGGGCGCCAAGGCGTCCATCGGTCACGTGCGCGCACGTAACCCCGGGCATTAAGGCGCCCACCAGCCATGCGAGCGTCCTTTAGACGCCATTTTGTTTTCTCTTCCCCTCGTTTTACGTGCACTCCCCAACAAAATCCCTTCTGGAATTTAAACCCTTTTAAAATATATACATATATATATTCTTTGGAGTTTAACTCCACAATAAAGTTCTATTTTAGAAATTTAATTCCGCATAAAATTCTTTTAGGAGTTTAACTCCATTTAAAATTCTTTGGAGTTTAACTCCACAATAAAATTCCTTTTGAAATTAAGCTCCACTTTTTAAAAAAAAGGGGGGGGAGGAAAACATACACAGACTCCACGACACTGTCTTCCGTTAGAAAAAATTTCTAACGGGGCGCTGCCCCGCACCCCGCAAGGAGGCTGCTAGCCCCCTTAACCCCCAGCCCGCTATCCGGGTAGCGGGACCCCCGTAAAGACTCTGCGGGGCCCCCGATAATTCCAAAACACCTTCAAAACACGGTACTGCACATTGAGTTCGCATGACCAGTTCAACCCGTTAATCGGAGGTTCCTTCGCTCCAAATGCGAGGGGTAATTAACGGCAGCTTAGTCCGCGGTTGCCGGAGATTCGGATCCCCACAATCAATAAACCCCGGCCTACCCTAGGCAGGGGGAATCTGTAATGCGCCTGACAAGCGCGCGCGTATTCCCATCTCAATGGGGTGACGAAAAACACCCTACAGAAGGGTCCAACGAATCGAGGACTAAGCTTTCCTCGACTTCCAAAACGAATCACCCCTCGAGTCGGTGATATCCTCAAGAACACCAAATCACCCACGGCGAACTCTAGAGGTCTTCTTGACGTGTATGTCCAACTCTTCTGTCGGTCTTGTGCTGCCTTCATATGATTTCTGATAGTGTTAACCTTCTCAACTGTCTGCACAACCAAATCTGGTCCCAATAATCTTCGTTCACCGACATCGTCCCAACAAACAGGTGAACGGCATTTACGACCATACAAAGCTTTAAATGGAGCCATCTGGATAGTTGCCTGAAAACTGTTGTTGTAAGAAAACTCCACCAAATGTAGATGATCCTCCCAAGAACCCTTGAAGTCTAACATGCATGCTCTCAACATATCCTCGAGAGTTTGGATCGTTCTCTCCGACTGACCATCAGTTTGAGGATGATAAGCTGTGCTAAACTTCAATCGAGTCCCCAAACTTTCCTGTAAACTCCTCCAGAAGTGTGATAAGAACCGAGTGTCCCGATCGGACACAATGATCACCGGTACTCCATGCAATCTTACAATCTCTTGCATGTACCGTTCAGCCAAAGTCTCTGTCGATTGACCAACCCGGAAAGGAATGAAGTGACCTGCCTTGGTCAATCGGTCAACAATCACCCATACAGCATTGTTGCCCTTTGGACTCCGCGGTAAAGCCGTCACGAAATCCATGGTTATATGTTCTCACTTCCACTGAGAAATCGGAAGTGGTTGCAACAAACCAGCAACCCTTTGGTGCTCAGCCTTAACTTGCTGACACACCAAGCACTTAGCCACAAAGCGAGCAATCTCCCGTTTCATGCCTTCCCACCAGAAATGCTGTCGAATATCTTGGTACATCTTTGTGCCTCCTGGATGTACAGAATAAGCTGAACTGTGTGCCTCCTTTATAAGCTCTTCGCGAATGTCTCCCTTTGGCACACACAAACGGCTACCATACCTCAACGAACCATCTTCGTGGATCAATAAATCTGTTCGTAGTCCGGCTTCAATCTGTCCTCGAAACTTTTGCAGTCTAGGATCCTGCGATTGTGTTGCTTTAATATTCTCGATCAACGATGACTGTACTTGCATCTGCATCAACTGTCCTGTAGAATGCGGTAGCACAACCTCTAAGTCAAATCTTCGAAAATTTGCAACGAGCTCCTTCTGTGTAGTTAACACCTGAATTGCTGGTAACCGACTAAGCGCATCCGGCACGATGTTAACCTTCCCCGGATGGTACTTAAGATCAAAATCGTAGTCAGCCATCAGCTCCAACCATCTACGCTGCCTCATAATAAGCTCCTTCTGTGTGAATACTTACTTCAAGCTCTTATGATCAGTAAAACTTCGACCCTTTCGTCCCAAAGGTACTATCTCCAAATCTTCAAAGCGAAAATCACAGCCGCAAGTTCCAAATCATGAGTTAGGTAATTCTTCTCATGGGTCTTTAACTATCTCGATGCGTACGCTACAACCTTACCATGCTGCATCAAAACACATCCCAGTCCTTTCCCAGATGTGTCACTGTGAATCACCAATCCTCTGGAATTATCTAGCACGGTCAGAATAGGGGCGGCTATCGATTTCTGCTTCAACGTCTCGAGAGCTAACGCACACTTATCCGTCCATACAAAAGGTACCTCCTTGCGCGTAAGCTTGGTTAACGGCTCCGCCAGACGAGCAAAGTTCTCCACAAATCTCCTGTAATATCCGGCGAGTCCAAGAAAGCTTCTTATCTCCGCAACATTCTTTAGAATCGGCCAGTCTCGAACTGCTGCAATCTTTTCTGGATCGACGGCAATTCCATCGCCAGACACAACATGCCCCAAAAACTTTACTTCTTCCAGCCAAAACTCGCACTTGCTCATCTTCGCATATAACTTCTCCTGTCTCAACGTCTGCAGTGCGATCTTCAAATGTTCAGCATGCTCTTCAAAACACTTCGAGTAAACAAGGATATCGTCAACAAAACTACGATAAACTGATTCAAGAATGGTGAAAAGATTCGGTTCATCAAGTCCATGAATATTGCCGGCGCATTCATTACTCCGAAGGGCATCACTAAGTATTCGTAATGTCCATACCGAGTTCGGAACGCCGTCTTGCAAATATCTTCTGCTTCCACTTGAACCTGATGATATCCGGATCGCAAATCCAGCTTCGAGAATACCCTCGCGCCACTAAGCTGCTCAAAAGGTTCTCCAAAGCGAGGGATCCGGTACTTGTTCTTAACAGTCACCCGGTTTACTTCTCGATAGTCGATGCACATCCTTCTTGTGCCATCCTTCTTCTTTACTAGAAGAACTGGAGCTCCCCAAGGCGAGTTACTGGTTCGAATCCAACCTTTTTCAAGCAATTCAGCAACCTGTTTCTTGACTTCTTCCAACTCCACTGGTGCCATTGGATAATATGCTTTGGATACTGGCGCTGCACCAGGAATATGATCAATTGCGAACTCTACGTCTCGCTTTGGCGGTAAACCCGATATATCTTCAAACACGTCCATAAAATCACGAACAACAGCCGGCTCTTCACTTTCATCAGCTTCCATTGATGCAAAATATTGTTTGTCGGCCTAACCCTAAACTCGACTGGCCCAACAGAACTGCTTCCTTACCGCAACTGCTGTCTGCTGCAAACTCTTCTTTATCCAGATAAACTCTGCCGCCCTCGGGCTGCCGCAAGTACTTATGAGAAAGTGGTCAAACTCAGGGAGACAATCTGCCTCTGGATGTCCACGTCCAAGCTGCGCATGAACCTCCGTGCCCTGCCTGCATCGTTGGCCACTAAAGGTCCAACGAATCTACTGAGTCTCGTCCATTCTGCTGCATGCACATCTATGGGTGCTCCCTTCTGCTTTAGCCCAATGAATTTCTCTTCCATTTCTTCCCGTGCAGTCCGCGGGAAGAACTTCTCTAGGAAATTCTTTGAAAATCCGTCCACTTGATCAGCTTGGGCAAACGGTTCTCCTCTATAAGCCACCATTCTCGGGCGTAGTCCACTAACTGAATGCGTACCACATCAACTCTTTTCTCATCTGGAATCTGTGCCGCAAAAGCAAGTTCTCTGTGTCAATTAGCCACTGCTCTGCCGGCAATGGCTCCTCCAATCCAGTAAATGTAGACGGACCCAAACGTCTGAAATCTGCTACTATCCCTACTCGGTCAACTGGCTTAGCTCCAACATTGTTCACAGACTGCTGATCGATCTGCAAACCTTCCTGAAACGAGTCCGCTTGCTGCGGAATCGGCTCGGTCTGTCTCTTTTGATTCTCCGGCATTCCTCTTATCACTCCAAGCATGGCGGCTTCGTCCACACGCCCTGGTACGTCTTCAAATTCTTACCGGCCATATCAAACACCCAACACTTGCATGATGATAGATTCAAAATATAGATCAAGGCTAGAACTCCAAGATACTAAAATAGAGTGCCGCATTGTAACTATGCCGCGGTATCATAGCCACAATTATATAACTCCATTCAAGTCGCCTAAGTCCTAGAGATAATAAGGAATCAGGTTTCGAGTCGATATGCAAAGGAAGTTTGCACATCATAAAAGATATAATCAAGAAGAACTTGATTCAAGAATGGTAAAACGGTAAGGTGGCAGGACATGTTTCCTAAACGCGGGTATTCTGATTCGTGTATTGGGTACAATACCCAACTACAAAAGAATCAACCCGACTATCCTATGGCTCTGATACCAAAAGAACCATGTCACGCCCCGCTTCCCAAAGTACGTTAAAGTGGGCACGTGACATAGCCAACCATGCTACCTGTGGATAGGAAAAATCCTTCCACAGTCACATTACGGCTGTGGAGATATCAAGAACAAGAAAGTAAACTAACTATCTAGTACATGTCCATAAGCCAGAGTAAAAGAGTCAAAAGATAACAATATGCGGAAGCCAAAAGATACAATAAATGAAACACCTGGAGTGAAACTACGTACCGACAGGAACCTCACCGCTCGTCTAACAGCGGCAAAACTCCTAATCAGTCTGCAACAAAGTAGGAGAATCTGGGCCATGCAAAACCCAAACGTCAGCGCGTCAAGTCATCAAGTAATAACATAATAAACAGGCAATGCAAATATAAACATGAATAAAGCAAGGATAACAACAATATGAATCAGAGCAGTGCAGGGTAATGTGCAGTGGGTAAACTAAACTGTGCTATCAGGTTCTCTGTTTTAAAGTCTTTGAAACCAAATTGATAAATCATCGATGTAACTCAATAGTATCCCGTACATACCCGGGACCACGGCCACAATATTCTTAGCTGCAGCCGAGACATGCCGCTAGGCACAAAACAGGAATGTGTACACTCGATAGTATCCCGTACATACCCGGGACCACGGCCACAATATTCTCGGCCGAAACCGAGACATGCCGCTAGGCACAAAACAGGAATGTGTACACTCAGGACAGGTAGTGAACTGTCGAGTTACAAGTCAGGTTTCACCTTTGATTTCCCCATACCCCCAAGTTATATGTGTATGTCAAGTCAGGTATCCCAAAATCAAGAAACTAATGCCAACACAGGATCAGGTAAACAGGTTTGTCTGGATAGACAACAAGAACGGTCCATGAGGACTACATGTCAGGTTTGTTGGCATTAGACACAAGATCAGGTAACGGATCAGGTCATGGTACATCAGGTCAAGTCAAGCAGTACGGTACCATGTCGGGTAGATCAATATATAAGTAGCAAGTCAGGTCAAGATGTAAACAATATCATGGGTGTGCTCACAATCAGTTATACGATTAAGCATGGTTATCATCAACATGATATAAGCAATAAATTAAGCAATAGGCAGATTCATCCAATTAGCAGTACCGTTAACAGTTGTGTCACAGAGATGATTTCAATGTTATGCGAATGCAGTATGACGATTATGGTCTTTTAATCATGTTAACAAGTTTAAGCACTTTAGAGGTGCAATGATTTTTATAAAGGTTCAATACAGCTATTACAGGTTAAAATGCATACGAGTGTCTGAATGGAACAAAACTATAGAGATAAATGCCATACGCTATGTCAATATTAAAAATGTGATTAAACAGGTAAATGTGGTTATTAGGTTCAATTGCAAACTGTAGGTTCCAAGTTTAAAGATAAAATGATATATAACAATATTGTACATGAAAAGTGGGAAATTATAATAGCAAAGTTAAATTGCGGGTTTTAGGGTATCATTAATTATAAGTAAATATTGTTTAGCATGTAGCAAGGGTTACTTGCCTCGACGGGTCGCGAATCGGGAAAACGGAACGTAGAATGTCGGCGAGGAAAACTCGCGACGGGTGCACGGTTAACGGAATGAACCCAAACGACGAACAGTGGAACCACACGGGTCGAGGTACCTCGCTGGAACGTCGGGACACGTCGTCGGCAAGACGGAATTTCGGAAACACAAGAACTGTTAAAAATTGAGAAACTAGACATGAAGCAAGAAGATAAAGTATGATGAAGAGAAGTACGAGAGAGGGATTATCGTAGAGGTTTCCTGTGTGCAGAGAGAGGATGTGAATGGGTCAACGCCGGCGAACGGAGCTCCGGCGATGGGATCTTGCTGTTAGGGTTCAGTTAGGGTTTGGGTTGAGTGCAGGGACGTTGCTAGGTGGTAGGAGGAAGGACTGAGGAGCTAGGGAGAGAAAGGAGATGGCGATGATGGTGGTGAAAGGTTAGGGTCGTCGGAGGTGAAGGAACGGCGAAGAGAGAGGGTTCCGGCATGTGCAGGTGAGGGCTCAGGAAGGTGGTGAGGTTGATGGTGTTGGGGATTGGAGAGGGAGGTGAGGAAGTGACGAGGTCGGGTGGTGATCGGCGGTGAAGTTTCCGGTGAGGTTGGGCTCACGGGGTTTGCACGAGGGTGGCATCGTCGGGGTGTGCAGGCGCTCGGGACGTGGGGAAATGGAGGAAGGAGGTGGGTCGGGGTGTGCAGGCGCTCGGGACGTGGGGAAATGGAGGAAGGAGGTGGGTGTGGCTGCGATGAGGGTGAGGAGGCGAGGAGGCTGGCGAGGGTGGTGCCGGCGTTGGGGCTGCAGCGGCGATGCACGGCGGCTGAGGGGTTCGCTGGTTGGGTTTACGCGATGGGAAAAATAAATGGAGGGAGAAGGAGATTTTACAAAATATGAGAGATGGAGAGATATATATAGAGGAGAGAGAACGCGAGAGAGAGAGAAGAGAGAGGAGTGAGACGGTGAGGGAGAGAGGAGAGAGGAGAGAGACGGGAGTGGGTCCCACGGGAAAAGAGAGAGCCTTGATTGGCTGAGAGATTAGAGGTTAGGAATAAAAGATTTAAAAGATTATGTATGAATAGTAAATATATTATAAGGTTTAGGAAAATTTCGACGGTTTAAAAAAATATTAAAATTTGGGATTTTGGCGCAAAGTGAAACATTTCCAAATCGCGCCCGGGTCGGGTCCAAAAATTTAAAATTGAAATAATAGAATTTTAAGCGGGATCCAAAAGTGAAAATAAAGTGTTTTATGATCAAAAAGCATACCCCCAAAATGGACACATGCACGTGCACGTAGCCATCCAAACTCGCCCGTTTCATTGAACGGGACGAGAACACGATGCACGGACGCTACAACAGGGTTAGAGGTGTCAAGCAGGCCAAGATGAATATTTTTAATTTTATTTTAGATGCCAAAATTTGTTATATGCAGGAATGAATTTGCCGGGTAAAATTTACAGTAAATAACAATCAAGCACGATAAGTGAAATGAGTACCACACTACGCTCAAACGGTAACAGAAATTAGTAGCATTAGGCTCGGGTGTTACACAGACCATCTCCCTAACTGGGATGAGAAGCGTACACACTTAGTCTACTCCGGAATATCGATGCCCTATCTCGATAATCCAACGACCAGGGACCTGTATAGGATGTTGCTTACAGACTACCCAGTCCCCACTAGTGTGACTGCCATCACGACACTGGTAATCAAGCAAAGATCCTATGGGCTCTACTAATATGTATAAGTGATACGTTATAAGAAACATATGCACATATTAAAGTAGACACAAACCAAGTAGCATACTACCATTTTTAGCAAGACTGTTATATACAACTGTGAATATTCCAAGTTTCCATTAAGTAATATGCATACAAGTATGATACAATAATGGCCCCTAGGGCATATACACTAACAATCTCCCACTTACACTAGGGCCATGAGCTGGCATATCGTAGACCTATCATCTCGAATAGCCTCTCGAACTGCGTCTGAGGAAGTGCTTTTGTGAATGGATCAGTAATGTTATTCTCTGTTTCTACTCTTTTCACCTCGATCTCCCGGCGATCAACGATCTCCTTGATCAGGTGATACCGCCTTAAGATGTGTCTGGACTTCTGATGGGACCTGGGTTCCTTCGCTAAAGCTATAGCGCTGTTGTTGTCACAATACAGAGGTATTGGACCAATATTGGAAGGAACCACCTGAAGTTCTGTGAGGAACTTCTTCATCCAGACAGCTTCTTTTGCGGCATCGCAAGCAGCTATGTACTCTGCTTCCATCGTTGAGTCAGCAACGGTCTCCTATTTGGAACTCTTCCAACAGACCGCTCCTCCATTGAGGGTAAAAACATAACCCGACATGGACTTAGAGTCATCTCTGTCACTCTGGAAGCCGGAGTCGGCAAAGGCCTCCATCTGGAGGGCTTTTCCGCCATACACCAAGAACATCTCCTTAGTCCTCCTCAGGTACTTGAGAATGTTCTTTACTGCTATCCAGTGATTCTCCCCTGGGTTTGCTTGATACCGGCTTACAATGCTCAATGCGTATGCTACATCTGGTCTGGTACATAACATCGCATACATTATAAAGCTTACTGCTGAAGCGTAGGGTATAATCGACATGCGATCCCTTTCCAAATCAGTCTTGAGAGACATCTCTTTGGAGAGGGTGATTCCGTGACAAGCCGGTAAGTTACCGTGCTTAGAATCTTCCATACTGAATCTCTTCACTATGGTGTCTATGTACCTGGACTGCGAAAGTCCCAACATCCTCTTTGATCTATCACGATAGATCTGGATCCCCAGAATGTAGGTGGCATCACCCAGGTCTTTCATGGAGAATTTATGTGACAAGAATCTTTTGACTGACTGTAACATAGGAATATCATTTCCTATTAGGAGAATGTCATCCACGTACAAGACGAGGAATACCACAGCTCTCCCTACAATCTTACTGTATATGCATGGTTCATCTAGATTTTTGATAAAGTCAAATTCTTTGACAGCTTCATCAAAACAGATGTTCCAACTCCGCGATGCCTGCTTTAGTCCATAAATGGACTTAAGCAACTTGCATATTTTACCGCTGCTCCCACTCTGAATGAATCCCTCTGGCTGATCTATATAGACGCTCTCTTCCAAATTACCATTTAGAAAAGCCGTCTTTACGTCCATCTGCCAGATTTCATAATCGTGGAAGGCAGCAATAGCAAGAAGGACCCGAATAGATTTAAGCATAGCCACTGGAGAAAAGGTTTCGTCATAGTCCAAACCAGGTCTTTGACGGAAACCCTTTGCAACAAGTCTAGCCTTATAGGTTTCAACCTGTCTATCTACACCAATCTTCATTTTGAAGATCCATTTGCATCCTACGGGTTTTACCCCATCTGGAGCAACGTCCAAAGTCCATACTTTGTTAGCGTACATGGACTCCATTTCGGTCCGCATTGCATCCAGCCATTTTACTGAGTCACCACTCTGAATGGCTTGCTGGAAGCTAGTAGGGTCATCTTCATCAATGACACAATCCTCTCTATCCCCATCTATGAGAAAACCGTAGTATCTCTCAGGCGGATGAGATGGCCTACTACTCCTGCGGAGGGGTGTGGGAATGTCCAATTCTTCTTGAACTAGTGGTTCTACCATACTTTCAGTTGTAGTTTGTGGTTCTGGAATTTCTTCCAGTTCTATTTCGCTCCCACTTGTATCCTTTTCTAAAACTTGTTGTTCTAAAAAATGGGCATTACGAGAAACAAAAACCTTTTGTTCCTCTGCGTTATAGAACAGATACCCCTTGGAGTTCTTGGGATATCCTACAAACTTACACTGTACTGATCGTGCTTCGAGCTTGTCCGCATACTGTTTTTTAACAAAAACCGGACATCCCCAAATCTTCAGATACTGAAGATAGGGTTTCTTCCCACTCCACATCTGATATGGGGTGGTAGGCACTGTTTTGGTAGGAACCCTGTTCAGAAGATATGCCACTGATTCTAGCGCATATCCCCAGAATGATCGCGGTAACTCAGCATTACTCATCATGGAACGAACCATATCCAATAGGGTTCGATTCCTCCTTTCTGATACACCATTATGTTGTATGGAGGAGTAAGCTGAGAGAGAATTCCATTCTCTTTTAAGTAACCCAGGAACTCGGCACTTAAGTATTCACCACCTCGATCAGATCTCAGTGTCTTTATACTCTTGCCTGTTTGTTTTTCCACTTCATTCTTGTATTCTTGGAATTTCTCAAAAGCCTCGGAATTATGCTTCATTAAGAAGACATATCCATACCTAGAGAAATCATCCGTAAAGGTAATGAAGTAGGAATAACCACCTCGCGCATGTGTAGACATTGGACCGCACACGTCACTGTGTACGAGTCCCAAGAGCTCGCTTGCTCTTACTCCGTGTCCAGTGAACGGAGTCTTTGTCATCTTTCCTTTGAGACAAGATTCACAAGTAGCATAAGATTGATATTCGAACGGATTCAAATATCCTTCTCTATGTAACTTAGTCAACCTTCTCTCATTGATGTGACCTAGTCTACAATGCCATAAGAAAGCCTGATTTATTTCTGGAGACTTTCTTTTAAGTGTGTTCTGGATATTGAAAACCTGAGCTTGACTTAATACGTATATACCGTTATCTAATGTACCGGACCTAATCATAACTTGATTTAGGTGGATCTTAACTACATCGCTTACGAATGTAAAATCATAACCCTCTCTCGAAAGTGAGGATACTGATATGATATTACATGTCATACTAGGTACATACAAACAGTTACGTAGAATCAATATATGCCCACTGGTCAAACCTAGGCGATATTCTCCGACGGATTCAGCGTCCACGCTCATTCCGTTCGCAATTCTGAGAGACCAATCACCTATCTTTATAACTCTACGGTTTCTCAAAGCATGTATTGAATTACAGACATGAGATCCTGCTCCGGTATCTAGTACCCAAGAAGTAGAGTTAATTGACAAACAGTTCTCAATAACAAATACACTTGAGGCTGAAGCCACAACATGCTTCGAATCCTGGATACAGGCTTTGCTAGCCCTACAATCATTCTGCCAATATTCATTCCTGTAACAATAGGAACGTCCCTCTTTTACTATATCCAGTCCCGAAACTTTTGCCGTTCTCTTTCCTTCTGCTTCCCTGGTTCCCTTCAGGGTAGGAGGCAGAGACTGTAGAATCAAGTCAGTATCTGATTCGTTTCCCAACGCGGTCTTCAGGTCCTAGAGCTCATCAATACAGCTAGTCATTGTAAGGACGTTGTCCCTTACAGATGACCCGTCAGCCAACCTCGCTTGAATTAATTCGTTCGAGGTCTCATATCTTGCGATATGAGATTGCTCTCCATATAGATCTTTGTTATGGAGAAAGATGGAAACTAAGTCCATCTTCTCGTGCTGCTTCTAGTATACACCATCAACTGAAGCTAACTCGAGGCACTTAGCTTTCGCTTTATCTTTTTCCCTTGTCTGACGAATATCCATATCCGCGACAGCGGAAACTGGACCTGGGACGGCGGGATCTTGAGTAGTAATAGGGTGGTCCAGCTTGTCATAGGCAATGGACATCTGGACAGACCTTTGCCAGTCATATAAGTAAGATTCAGTCAAATTATTATCTAGATGTAACCTATGTGTGGTCACAAGGTCGCTGCAATTTAAGAGAGAGAAGAAAAAACTATTAGCATGATGCTCTTGCAAGTTTTGAGTGGTTTTTAATTTATCTAAACAGGATGGCTCCCACTGTTTCTCGAATCCCTCCTCAAACCATAAAAGAAGAATTAGCCAGGACTATTCTCACCGTACAATTCTTGCTTAACCGTTCAGCCAGGTCAGTGTCGATACTTCGAGGGAGGTTTTCCAACGCTTTCGCGAAGTTCCTTAATTAAATAACCTCTTTTCTCTGGGGGCGTAACCCCGCTGACACCTTTCTAGGCACCTACTTGGTTTATAGTATTGATCGTTAAGTGACGAATCTCCTGATAAGTAGTATATACTCACAGTAGGATCGGGATCCAAAATATCATCGTATGATAATGTTGAAGGAATCTTACCAACATTCATCAAACTCCAAAACGGTATGCTCTCTCTGCAAATTTCAGTTTCTTTAGAAATTCCCGATATAGATTTTTGCCCCGTGCTCTTATAACCTTGGCGTTGGTCAAAATGTCATAAGTCACATGTCAAGTTCTACCCATCATTATCCTAGTTAATTTGAACCCATCCGTACATATCCCTGACGTTGGCCAAATGATAATACGACTGTCCCAAACTAACACATCTATCTATGCAAACAAATGAAATACCCCAGCAGCTACCAAACACTATGCCCTGGCGTTGGTCAAATGCATAGCTTGAATACTACTGAATATCCAAATGAAATGATGGAGGGCTACGAATGGTTTTGGCAAAACCGTGAATGTAGTGAACTTGATATAATCGAAGGAACCGGATACTTTTTAAAAGGAGTGGTTAAAGCTCCGCAATTAAAAATTCTGCTCTTTTAAAATAACTGAGTGGTTTCTTTTAAATTTGTTCCAACGAGTTAACTTTGGTTTATTTTCTTTGCATTATAATAATGCGTCCCATCATTTATCCTATCATTGCAGAAAACAACGAAAATACCACGTCCTCTTATGCCATCCACATTCGCCACGGGGTCCCGTCATCACCCGTTAGGTTACTTAACTAATGACAGAGCGGGGGCTGGGCTAGCGCGGGTGTAAAACATAAGTGACGTCTAATAGCTATCATATATAGATATTGTACATTCGTCAGACGCAATAATAAGCATTCCAGATCACAGATGAAATTTATTGGATATACTAGCAATTCGCATTTGCTTTGAGCCTGCAATAAAAGACGGATTACACAGTTGTGATGAATAGCCATTACCCCACCCTAGACCCCTACGAGTACGGCAAACTACCCGCCAAGTTCCCGAAGTGAAGTGGTCTCCCTCAACAAAGTGAGTAGGCCACTAAACACTTCAAAGTACCCGGTAGTTTGTGTACCCTGCCTTGGGTCTATCCTAGGAGCAAAAACAGTAAAAAGAAATAATACAACGGTGGCTACAACCGTAACCTGGATGTACCCCGCAAAAGAATAATGCATCATATTACATTTACATCGAATGAATGAATATTAAACCCATCTCAAACCCCGGCTAATCATCACAGCATTCCAATCAAGTCCATATACACAAACAGTAAACATTACAGAAATATGCAACCCCCTGCCAACCGACATACTAACAGTTAGGGAAGGTTTACGAACACATTAAACATTACAGATAATAACCCGATTAGCAAATATCTTAGAATATCGATCGATAACCATATTCCGTGTTTACCCCAAAAGCAAAGCAGCACTGAAGTAACTTGGGTATAAACAGAACAAACAGAGAACCAAAACACCAAAAAATAAGAATTACAGAGCAAATCCGAGTCAACTCGGAGTTGACTCGGCGGCGGATCCGCGGCACAAGCACTCTATTGCCGCGGATCCGCGGCCGTTCTGCCGAGTTGATGGCTCGTATTTTCCCAGTATTCTTAAAATACCCTGCTGTGAATTTTAAGGTATGTCAAATCTTTTTTCAGACACTTGTAAAATTAACAGAAACTAGGGATTTCCGGGGTTTCGTTTTCGTGTTTTCCGTCGATCGAACTTCTAACAAGTTGCTAACAAGCTAGTAATGGTTTAGTTGGCTCTGATACCACTGTAAGTCCATGTCACGCACCCCACGAACTTGCGGGGAGGCGGAATATATGAAAAACGATTATCAAAGCTTCGTAACACGGACTTGAGCGCATGAATCGTATCTAAACCATTGCTAACGAACTACGAAAGGTTTAACTACTCGGATACGAAGTTATACCTCACGATACTTGTCCTTCGGGTCTTCATCGCGTTCCTCCACTCCTCGTAGGCTCCTTGGAACATCGGCACCTCAACGGCCTCCTCGAATCAAAGATGATCCACCCGAGAGCTCCTACGCCAAGCTTTATCTCTAACTTGAGATAATTAGGTTGCTCAAAGTGCTAATCTAAGCTACCTAAGGGATATAGAGTGAGGTTATGGAAGTATTAGTCTAGATAACCCTTGATCTCAACACATGAGAGGTTAGGGTTAGGGTTTGAAGAGGGAGAGCTTGAGGAGAGAGAAGGTGAGAATATGAATTACTTTGGATGAATGAAATCATTTGAGTTTATATGAAACATATGATATTATTAAGTAAATAATAAATAATGATTTATCATCATGTCTCATTAATACCCTAAGTGATTCATCATATGAGTCATATAAATCAATAAATGAATCATTAACTCATTACATGAATCACTACATGACTCACTAATCCAATTAATGCTAATGCAAATGCCACCTTAGCCTCCAACTCACCATGCTTCTAGAAGCTTCTCGGAAAATTACGAGAACGCCCCTCCAATCCATGAAAACACGGAAAAACTTTAGACTGTATAAATCCAATAACCTGATACTAGAAACTGGCTTAAACCAAAACCGACTAGTAAAAACTGTCCGAACGTCGTACGTGCGTAAACACACGTATGCGTCCGAACCCTTGTCGTAAAACCATACAACCTCTATATCGTTTCGCCTGGAGCAGGGAAACTCTCTGTGTGGGACTCTAAAGACTCGACACTACGCTGGCAGTTGGTTTAACCACAGACCGCAAGCGGCACTAGCTGTACGTAACGGTCCCCAGGTAGATGTCGATAAGAAGGCCGATGAGGAAAACCATCCGAACCCTTACTGAGCCTGATGTGACAATCTCCGTACAGTCCGGTCTGCTCGTCTAAGACTATTGCATATCGAACCTAGGGGCGGCAAGCGTCAGTCCCCTAATAGCTGTATAAGTCGTGTCGGAGCGAAGCCCATTACACCCTGAGAAAACTACTGGAACCTACCAGTAAATCTCGCTTGCCCTGGCCAGGGACTTTGCGTAATGGCTCTCTGACACAGCGCGATATCGACTCCCAATACCGGGAGAGACGAATCCTGTCTAACCGCTACTGCCTCCAAGTGCTCGGGACTGCACCCAACTGCTACCTGTTTGCACGTCTCCTTTGAGCCGTGGTAGGGTAGCAATCTAAGAATAGTGGGACACACTCGAGGCAAAGTAGCAGTGTCAAGTCTGCGGACTATGCTGTACTCATGCCACTTGGGAACTGTTAACTGACGATGGGTATAATACCAACCAATCAGTTCCCCTGCGAGTCCTGTCCGGTGTACCCGTAACCTAACGAGCACCTGTATACTATCTCCAGTACGACGTACTGATGGCTGTAGGACAGACCATCTCCTCAACTGGGATGAGAAGCGTACACACTTAGTCTACTCCGGAATATCGATGCCCTATCTCGATAATCCAACGACCAGGGACCTGTATAGGATGTTGCTTACAGACTACCCAGCCCCCACTAGTGTGACTGTCATCACGACGCTGGTAATCAAGCAAAGATCCTATGGGCTCTACTAATATTTATAAGTGATACGTTACAAGAAACATATGCACATATTAAAGTAGACACAAACCAAGTAGCATACTACCATTTTTAGCAAGACTGTTATATACAACTGTGAATATCTCAAGCTTCCATTAAGTAATATACATACAAGTATGATACAATAATGGCCCCTAGGGCATATACACTAATAGATCCATAAAAACACATTCTTCTAAATCACCATTTAGAAATACAGTCTTCATGTCCATCTGCTAGATTTCATAGTCGTAGTGAGCAGAAATTGCAAGTAGGATCCGAATGGATTTAAGCATTGCTACTAGAGAGAAAGTTTCATCATAGTCCAATCCTGGTCTTTGATGAAAACCTTTAGCTACAAGCCTTGCTTTATAGGTCTCTACCTGTCCAGATACACCAATTTTTCTTTTAATGATCCATTTGCACCCTACGGGTTTTATCCCGGGAGGTGCAACGTCCAAAGTCCATATCTTGTTGGTGTACATGGACTCCATTTCGGATCTCATGGCATCCAGCCACTTCACTGAGGCACCACTCGTGATAGCTTGCTGAAAACTAGTAGGGTCATCATCATCCATGATGCAATCTTCTGTATCACCATCAATGAGAAACTCATAGTATCTCTCTGGTGGGCGAGAAATTCTACTAGATCTCCAGAGCGGCTGAGATTCTTGAAGTTCTACTACAACATCAGTTTCAACCAATTCGTCATGAGTAATTTATGTCTCTAGAATCTCTTCTAGTTCTACCGCATTACCATCAGTACTATTTGTAAAAATTTCATTTTCTAAAAATGTGGCATGTTGAGAAACAAACACCTTTTGTTCCTCCTTGTGGTAGAATAGATATCCATATGAATGTTTTGGATATCCCACAATTTTACACATGACCGATCGTGTCTCAAATTTGTCTGGATTCTTCTTTTTGACAAAAGCCGGACAACCCCATATCATAACTCTTTTAAGAGATGGTCTCTTTCCATACCATATCTCATATGGAGTGGTAGACACGGTCTTGGTTGGAACCCTGTTTAACAGATACATTGCTGTCTCCAATGCATGTCCCCAAAAGGAAAGCGGTAACTCAGCATCACTCATCATAGACCGTACCATATCTAATAGGGTATGATTCCTCTGTTCTGACACACCATTGTGCTGTGGTGTGTAAGGGGGAGTGAGCTGAGAGAGAATCACATTCTCTTTTAAGAAGTCTGAAAACTTTGTACTCAAATACTCTCCACCTCGATCCGATCGAAGTTTCCTGATGCTCAAGCCTGTTTGTTTTTCTACTTCAAGTTTATACTCCTTGAATTTCTCGAAAGCTTCGAATTTATGCTTTAACAAAAACACGTGTTCGAATCTTGAGAAATCATCAGTAAAAGTGATGAAGTATGAAAAACCGCCTTTAGCATGTGTAGACATTGGTCCACATACATCACTATATATGAGGCTTAAGAGTTCCACAGCTCTTTCTCCGTGTCTAGTAAACGGAGTTTTGGCCATTTTACCTTTGATACAGGACTGACAAGTCGTATAAAATTTATATTCAAAAGAATTTAAATATCCATCTTTGTGTAGCTTGTTTAGTCTTGTTTCATTAATATAACCAAGTCTACAATGCCAAAGAAAAGCTTCATTTATATCTGAAAATTTTCTTTTATTAGTATGTTGTATATTGAAAACTGTGTGTTGGTTTAGGACGTAAATACCGTTATTTAGTGTACCATACCCAATCAACTGTTGATTCAAGTTAATGTTCATAACATTATTTTTCAACACAAAATGATATCCTTTATTGTCTAACAAAAAAATGGATATTATATTACATAGCATACTAGGTACATAATAACAAGGGTTCAAAACCAAAATACAACCCGAAGGCAACCTCAGATGATACTCTCATACGGATACAGCATGTACATTGGAACCATTTCCAACCCAAAGAGTATGGTCACCAGTCTTCAAAACTCTACTGTTTCTCAATCCCTGTATACAATTGCAAATATGAGAACCAGAACTGGTATCTAATACCCAAAATGCAGAGTTTATAGAAAAACAGTTTTCAGTTACAAACACACCTGAAGCGGAAACATCAGCATACTTCTTTTTCTTGAGATCAGCAAGATACAGAGCACAATTGTGTTTTCAGTGTCCCGACTTGTGGCAGTAAAAACATTCTCCTTTTCCACTTTCCGCGGCCCCGGATTTTTCTTTCCCCTTTGCCTTTAAAACTCCACCTTTCGGTTTGGTGGGTTTCTTCTTCTTCTTTCCCTTTGCCTTAGATTTTAGGACGGAAGAGGAAGATGGCCCAGCAAGCAGAGCGGGAGTTCTCACTGTCTTAAGCGAGTTCTCTGCACTTCTCAACATATTGAGAAGTTCAGGCAGTTATTTCTCCAAATCGTTCATATTGAAATTTACAATGAACGGAGCAAAGGCAGGGGGAGAGACTGTAGAACAATATCAGTATATTGCTCATTATCCATGGTCCATCCCAAGTCCTCAAGTTCATCTATAAGACCAATCATCTTCAAGACATGTTCTCCTACTGATGTGCCAGGGGCCATCCGCATCTGAAATAGCTTTCGAGATGCCTCGTATCGTAAAGTCCGAGATTGCTCTGCATACAACTCCTTTGTATGAAGAAAGATGGATTGAACATCCATCTTCTCGTGCTGCTTCTGATGTATACTGTCCATAGAAGCAAGCGCGAGGCACTTGGCCGTATCACAATCAATATCCTATGTTTTTCGGATCTCCTTATCCGAAATAGATGATTCAGGACCTGGGACGGGTGGGGCCATGGCAATGAAGACATATGATACTTTATCATATGTGAGTGCAATGTTCAAGTTCCTCAACCATTCTTTATAATTCGGTCTTGTCAGTTTGTTTTTCTCTAAAAGAATCTTAAGTCCCGTCATCAAGTATATGCCATTAGGAGAGAGAAAAGAATACACTCAGCGTAAAGCTCTTGTAAAGAATTAGATTGGTTATTATCTTATCTAATCGATGCCTCCCACTGCTTTTATCAAATTTTCTTTCAAAACCTCAAAAAGAAAACTAGCCAGGATTAATTACATTCTATGGTTTCGCTAACCGGTCAGCCAGGCCAATGTCGGTACTTTAAGGGAGGTTCCCCATGCTTTCGCACGGACCTAATTAAAATAAACCTCGTTTTCCCAGAGGTCAAACCCCGTTGACACCTTTCTAGACACCTACTGGATTAGCTAATTGTAAAGTGCAAAACTCTCCTGGGAGTAACTCTTACTCACAGTGGGATCGGGATCCAACTATCATATAGATGGTATGCAATCTCATTGCAAATTTCAACTCTTGAAACTCCCGATATGGTTTTTACCCCTAACTGCTTATGACCTTGGCTGTGGTAAACATATCATAAGCACTAGTCAAGTTCTACCCGTCATTTCGTGATTAACCAGACCTACCCATATGACCCTTGACTATGATCAACATAATCACATGAATGTCCTAATTGATCGCATCATATGCTTTGTAGGAAGACATCACTTAGCTACCGTACACTACGCCTTGACTATAATCAACATACGTTGCACGAATACTAAGTACTCTGCTTCCTAAAATGACGGAGGGTTGCGGATGGTTTTTATGAAAACCTTTAACGCTTTGAACTTGATCTCGTTGTAGAATCAAAATAGTTTAGAAAATGAGTGGCTTAAGCTCCGCATCTTTTGAAACTTGCATTTTTCATAAAAAGGCCGAGTGTGTTTCAAATCCGATTCTACAAAATCTTTAGGTTTCTTTTTCTTTACATTAATCTTATTAATGTAGTCCCATCATTTAAGTTCCTAAGCCATCACAGAAAAGAAATGAAAGTAGAACGTACACTTATGCCATCCGCATTCGCCACAGTGTCCCGTTATACACCGTTAGGTTACTTAACTAACGGCATAGCGGGACGGGACTAGCGCGGGTGTAAAACATAAGCAACGTTTATTGTATATCATATATATAATAATAATAATCCATTCGTCTCAGATACTAAGTAATCTCATCACAGAATATCAACAGCAGAAGCACATATGAAAATAAAGGATATCTAGGAGGTCCATATTTTTTATTTAGCCAACTATAGAAAATACGGATTCCATGGTCGCGATGAATGGCCAAGCCCACACCCCTAAACCCCAACGAGAGCGGCAAGTGACCCTACCAATTCTATAGTTTAGGAGACCCGGTCTCGACTCCTCGAGATGGCCTCCTACTAAACCCTAGAACCCGGTCACTTGTGCTCCCCTCCTTGGTCTATCCTAATGCGGAAAAGTAAATAATATACAATAATGGTGACATCAACCTCAACCCGGAGTTCCCCAAATAAAAGAATATTACATACAATTAATTTTTACATGAATGAAAATAAAGACTCTCATCTCACATAAAACCCCGGCTATTCAATCGCGAAAATCCTGCACATCATATCTTAGCAACACATAATATCACATATCATCAAGGTAAGTAAGTATGTGTACCCCGATTGTCGTTGATGTATAGCAACGAAACCGGTGATACACCACATACTACACTTACAGTCGAATAAAAGAAAGTGAAAAACAACAACAATTGCAATTATCGCATTCACATATATCAAGACGATGTTAAACGTTTCGATCGAATCAACTAACACCCACAAATTACTCCAAGAGCTCAACACTTGAGCAAAGTCAAAATACCCACACAAAAAAAACAAGCCACAGTGTCTATGGACCAGCCGTAGAAGGGTTAACCAATGCCTTACCTATGGTACCACAGAACTACGGCAAACCCTAGGGATCGTTCACGGTTCCGTGGGCATAGAATCGAGTTAAGGTTTTATGTTCTTATAGAGGATCCATAGGGATACTTGCACGATTTTCCGAATACAATCAACTTGGGAAAATCACAACTCTTGAAAATTTCAGCGGGGTTCTAAATATGGGGTTTGAAGTTCGTTCGAACAGTTAAACATGGTCAAGGTTACCTTTATAGTGTTAAAATATACGACTACGAAACACTACGAATTAGCCCTTAATCAAAATAAACATCACATGAAAATTTGGGCTAAACAAACAACACGTGAAACCCTAAATCCTACAGAAAAGAGCACTGGTGAAATACGAAGGGAATTGGGGGTAGGGGGCCGGCCAGGCCGGATTTTATGGCTTGGTGCTCGGCCAAAATCCGAGCAGTGGGCTTCGTATTTCACAGGTGTTCTCGGTACATCAAATGTAAACTTCTGCAGTTGTTTAAATAATTTTTAGACGACTTTTTGAAAAATTTCCAGAGAGCAAATTTAGGGTTTCAAACATTGTATTTTTCGGAGTTGTTTTTGTTTTCATAATAGTTATAACACCGTGTCTAAATTTCTAGCTTAGCTCTGATACCACTGTTGGGATTCCTTAGCATCATGCCTAGGGTTTGCTAGCATCACACATGCCACAATAAAAATTTGGGGAGGTGCTAAACAATTTAACCATGAATCTTAACTAGAATATTTAGGGTAACAACAATAGTATCACATACTATAAACTATTTATCACTAAGTGAAGAGAATACAATCTTTGTAGACTTGCTTTAGTGACTCCTTGGATTTTTGAGAGTTTGAAACGGATCGCTTGAAACCTTCCTGGTCTACGATGATCCACCCAAAGTTCCTTTGCACAAACTCCTTGCTTCACTTGATCAAGAATGGGGATGAAGTAAACACTTTACACTAATGGGCTAGAGTAGTGTAGAATGGTGATGTGGTTTCTTTTCTCTATTCAAAACCCTTTCTTTTTTACTACCTCACTCAAAGGTAAAACTCAAGAGAGAGAGGAAGAAGAATATGGCTTTGCTTTGCTCAAGAGTTATGATAAGGATAAAAATGAAAAATGAGAATAGAAAATATATATATATTTTCACACTCTCATCTCAAACCATGGTAAATAAATATCTAGATATTTTTTGCATTGAGTTAAAACCCAAATGGTGAATTAAATCATGGTTAATAGTTAGGTGAAGTCGAAGTCAATGAAAAAGGATGTAGAAACTCTTAACCATGAATTAATCCCATTTCATTTTCTCAAATACAAATATAAATAGATATTTACTTCCATGTGAGTCTTGCATTTCCATCACTTATGTATCAACAACCATGATACAATGTATGCATGTATGTGTCCATACACATCAACATGTGCATACATGCATGCATACATCAATATAGAAAAGAGTTTAATAAAGAAGTGAACTAAAAGTCAATGATAAGTGAACACTTGATTTAACAAACCGGTCATATCACAAACAAACCGACCAATAGAAAAACGCTCAATTAATATACGGTATCACATACACGCATTTAATCGGGTCCCCGTGCATATCTCATATGCACACCACATCGTTTCGCCTGAACTAAGAAACTCCTGTGTGGGACTCTAAGACTAGTCAATACGCCGGCAGTAGGTGATGATCACATCAAACACCCACAAGCCGCAAGCGGTCAGCTAAATGTAACGGCCACCCGGGTATTGAGCGATCAGAAGAAAAACAAGCGAAGCTGTCAAAAACTCCCGTCGAGCCAACTGGCAACACTTACCGTACAGTCCAGTCTCTTCGTCAGATATGTTGCATATCGAGTCTAGGGATGGTATCGTCGACCCCAATAACTCAATAAGTCAGCCAGTGTATGGCTCATAACAGATCGAGAAACTACTGCTAACACTTATCAGTAAATCTCAGCAGCCCTGGCCAGGGACTTCCTGTTATAGCCAATCAAGCATAGCACAACATCAACCCCCAATACCGGGAGAGACGAAACCCCTCTTATCGCTCATTGCCTCCATGTGCCTCGGAAATGTACCCAAAATCCACATGTTTGCACGACTCAGTAGAGCCGTGGTAGGGCGGAGATCAAAGTAAAGTGGGAGGACACACAAGACTCTATGACGATCTTAGGTCTACAGACTAACCTGTACCAGTGTCACCTGAGAACTGCTATCCGAAGATAGATATAATACCACATAGGAGTTCTCGGCGAGTCCATTCAGTGTACCCAGTCTCCACTGAACACCTGCATACAATCTTTGGTGTCACCACACCAGATGGATATAGGATCATCCATCACCCATCATATGGGACAAGAATGGTATACGCTAGTCTACTCTGGAATATCGATGCGCCGTCTCGATACACCCATGACTAGGAACAGTTCAAGGATATGCTCATAAACTACACTTGTCCCACTAGTATGATTCGCATCATAGTCGCAGTAGTCAAGCAAATATCCTGAAGGCTTTATCAACATGTACCAAATGAGTAAGATGCATGATCAAATGAACATGTCAAGATAAAGTGAACCAGATAGCATACTATTATGTTGAGCAAGAAAGTCATATATACATGTCCAAGCATCCACTATACATATAATGGCCTCTAGGGCATACATATATCCAACAGGTTGGGTCCAACATTAGAGAAGAATGTGTAGATGGAATGGATCCCAGAATTGGAGTGGGGATCGTTTTAGGTAGACTTGAGGAAGTGGGGTGAGTGTTCGAGCCTAGGGAAAATAGAGAATAGGTTCGGAAGAAGGTGTGGAATAGACGAAGTAGGAAAAGAAGTAGAAGATGGGGTATCATTAATATCATCAACGTCATCAACATGTTCACCCACTTGGTTGTTCAACACTCTTTCCGGTCTTACGGCACTCACATTATAACTTTGTGAGTGGCCAGGATTAGGTAGAGGTTGAGATGGAAGTTTTCCTTTCTCTCTTTCACTCATCGCGGCATTTAACTGTACAAGTTGTGGTTCTATCGATTTTATGCTTTCACCGTGGGAAGCGGTGTTCTGCACTAAAGTTTGGATAGCAGAAGTTAAATTAGCTGTCGTTTGCATGGAATGTTTAATGAATGTGTCGAGTGCAGAGGGTTTATCGGTACCGGCAAAAGAATTATTATAAGGATCAAAGTTGTTGGCCGGGTTTTGAAAAGGTTGCGGTTGACAAGGGTGCTGACTCGGTTGTAGCGGTTGCTGTTGCTATAGGGGAGGTCTTTGATAATTGCTTGAGAACAAGTTTTGATTTTAAGTTTGGTTTTGGATTGAAGAAAAATTGGATGATTCCTCCATCCCTGATTCTATGTGGAAGAATAAGAATCGTTTCTAGGTTGTTGCTGAAAAGCAGCATTAATTTGTTCTTGACCTTGAAACGGAGGATTCAAAGGACATTCTTCCGTCAAATGTGATGGGTCAGAACAGCAACCACACACAGTTTTGGGGAGCGTAAATTGGTTTAGGGAGGCTGAAAAGACTTTGTTTTCTATAGAATCGAGTTTCCTTTATATCGCGGCCATTTCGGCCTTCACTGCGATGGAAACATCGAGCTAATGGATGCCTGCCCGAGACGATGTTGGTCTAACGCTTTCCCAATGTAAAGTTTGTTCAGCGAGATCTTCCAGAAATTTCCAAGCTTCATCATTGTCTTTAGACATAAAATGGCATTGACAAATGGTTTCAAGCATCTGCTTTGTCGCTGGAGTAACACTCTCATATATAATTCGGCACAGATCCCATCTATGGATTGCGTGATGAGGGCATTGGATTAACATATCTTTAAACCGTTCAAAGCATTTCCAAAATGGTTCATTGGGAAGCTGGGTAAACTAGTTAATCTCGCTTCGAACACGGACGGTCTTATGATTGGGATAAAATTTCTTAAGAAATACTATAATGAATTCGTCCCATTTGGCGATAGAATATGCGGCAGTGTAATAAAGCCATTTTTCTGCTAGATCGCACAAGGTAAAAGGGAGAAGACGTAATCTCATAGCATCCACAAAAAGTTGTGAATTGCACATACGTTTTCGAATTTGGTTATGAAAACATATGCGTCTTCGGATTCAAGTCCGTGAAATTTGGGCAACAAGTTGATGAAGTGGGGTTTAATTTCAAAATTATCCCCATTGGCTGGTGGAATAGACAGACAAGTAGGAAGGGGACCGCGTATAGGGTAGCATCTCTCTTGGACATTGCACATACTTCTAAAGAACAAGTCGCAGGATCAATCCTCTACCACCTCTTTATCACTCTTGTGGCCAGGTAAGTGGGAGGTATCTGATTTGATCTCAAAAACTATCTATAACCGCAATCAAGAACGGCGTCGCATGAAGCTAGCCGGTGAGTACGCGTCGGTCCACAGGGATTTTGTGAATTTCCTAGTCACGCTAACGAGTTAATTCCGATGGATGTCGGATTGATTTAATCTAAAAACTGAATTAATCTATATCGAAATCTTGCTAGGGTTAGGTCTAGATAAGTTTGGAAAGTCAATAAATTTGACCGCTTTCTATACCCATATAAAGATCTAATTAGGTGTTATGGTAATTATTAATAAAAGGGATTAGAATCATTTGGAAAGATATTTCTTCCTCTAGGTTCTTGTCCTTCCTTTATCAATCCTTACCCTAACCTCCATGGAAAACAATCACAACCGGGCCTTTATACTACGGTATCACCGCTACCTCAATGGATAGGGTGCCGTAGGGAGCGGTATGTGCATGTATGCATAGAGTCCTATTAATTATATATGATGGGCAAGAAAGGGGTGAGAGATCTCATCTCTCAAAATCCTTCCCCAGATCTAACTTAACAAGCGAAGAGACTACTCACTCATTAGGGAATTAAAATACATTTATCTAGGGCAGAGAATAAAAGATTAACTAGGGCAAGAAATTAAATTTATTTAGGGCAAGAATAGAAAATTAACCTAGGGCAGAAAATAAAGAACTTACAACTTGATGCTCTCCAAAAGAATTCTGAAATTTATTAATGAAGGGAGGCATAAAGAGTTACAATGATTAGAGTTCCTATTTATAAAGAATAGGAAACCCTAGGGTTACATTTTGATCTGCATGTCTAAAATTACAAATATACCCCCAAGAAATCTTTTCAGAGCCTCCAATGCATTATGGTAAAATTTTCACCGAGTACGGGCTTTATACGGCCGCGGAACCGCGGCAATGGATGGCTTGGGCCGCGGTTCCGCGGCCCTTTGAGGAGCTTAGGTTCTGAAATTTTGGGGTTTTGTTTTGGGTCTTCTTGGGCTTCTGGTTATTTGGTTCTTTCTCCAATTGGGCTTCTACATTAGCTCCAGATCTTCAGTGAACCATTTGCAATGGATTTTTAACCGTCCGCTTTGTATTTTTGGACCTTGAGTTGCCTTGTTAATTGTGAACTATCTTTCGATGTAGGCTTGACTAAGGTCCTCCCATTTGTTGGTCAAAAGTCCATATTTTCATCGTCTTTACATCGTTTTCACCGTTTCCTGTCCAAGAACCTGTAACCTGTAACATGTAGCAGACATGCGTCAAAAGTACCTGTTTATTTATAAAAAGAATAAGAATGGGGAATATAATAATGCAATATTCTGGTGTGAACAAATACCCCCAAACTTATCTTTTGCTCGTCCTCGAGCAAACTTATTTTTATTCACTAAAATCCTAACCGCACTTTCGTAGGGAAACGCGATTGCACTGAGCACGTGCAACAAGCCGTTAAACCTCTAGGTGTCTCTAGTAGGAGGAGTGTTGTCTCCTGAGGATTTTCAGCGGATTACACCCACAAAATCCTATCAATTCGGCTTTTCGACTTTTGTTCTCCAATTAGGTTTTCTAACAGGGAATTCTATTATCATTGACTCGTAAATTATCCACCCATATTCTTCACACTTCCTCATCATTTAACTTAAAATTATATATATCCTGCAGACCTACTTAGCTTTCAGCATCTCTTAAGTTTTCCTTCTAGGGTTCCATCTCCACTTAGGAATTTCTATCAACTTTACTAAAGATACAAGTTCTATTCTTCACTCCTTTCTCTCATCTAAACTCCAATCACATACCCCTACATGTGTGTATAGATCACCCCTACACTTAGAAATTCAAATCAAGCAATCATACCCTTGTCCGTTGTCCAAACTACTTATTAATTGGTGAATTTTTAATTGAATTTTGCTTACACATCCTTCATGCGACCGTTAATACTTCTTGAGGTACCAACGACCGACTACAAAATGCGTATGCACTTTAAAGCGTAATTCCTAGTCTTGCAACACCCAAGGCTTTTAGCAGTGACTCCCAAACCAATTGGTCTAAGGCACTAGGTGATGAAGCACCCTCGCTAAATATTTTTCTATTTTTGCAGCCTTAAGTAATCACAAAAACTAGTGTCCATTTTTTTTATTCTTTATTCACACTTTTTTTTCTTTTATTTTCTTCGTACTAAGGACTTTAGACAAGAGCATTTCAAGGTCTCTTCTACTATTCCAAGTTTCAAGGTGCGTGATTGTGCAAATTGTAGGGTATACGTTTTCAGAATCTAGATTTAAGCTAGGAATTATTTTTCAAACTTATACTCTAATAAGAACATCAATACTCTTCCCTCATTTTGACTTAACCCAAGAAGTGAACCCAAAATTTGCCTATTTCTAAATAAACTACAAGGCATATACTTTCTACCGTTAAACTTTAAGGAAGGTTATTTTTAGGGTTTTTTAATTTACTAAGTCTAAGATCTAGTTGTTCCTAGCCAGTTAACCTGTTTGTCAAACTCAAGTCAATTAGCCAAAATTGAATACATAAATTTTTATAATTTTTGAAAATTTTTATAATTTTTGAAAATTTTCAATTTTTATGGGTTTTCAAATAAGTATGCAAATGCAAAAATATGTACAAATGAATGCGAAGGAAAGAAGACGTACCGAGCATACCCCCAAACTTGAACTTGACAGTGTCCTCACTGTCATGCTAAACCAAGAGGGTCAAAATACCGGCACTCCCCTGTTTATTTATTTATATTTTTTTTATATTTTTAATATTTTGAAATTTTTTTTTATTTTTTTTTTATAAAAAAGAAAACAAAAAGATATATACATATATACAACAAGGTTCCCCCCAAACTTAAGCTTGGCCTTACACAAGCCAAAGGTTAGCACCAACCATTCAAAAATCTTATCGTGGTAAAGATATAGTCGGTGCAAGAATGGGGTGGAGATGAACGAAATGAGAAACACGCGAGACCGTGTGGAAAGAAGAATGGTAGAATATGGTCTCGGTGGGGGAGAAGAAGGGCGGAAAGGAGAAAGAAGGGTCACGCAATCTTGGGGGTGTAAATCGAGTGAATAAATTAGCGCAATATGTGATGACCGATGTGTTAAAAGCGATTGCGCTAACCTATCAACCCGTCGTGAAATGGGGTCAAACCGCTCAAGATGCGCAAGAAAACATGGGTACGCTGAACTTGGTATAGAAGATGAAAGCGTAACGGTCATTTGTACGGTCGGAACAATAGGAGAGACGAAAGGGAGTGAATTAGGGATAGTATCTTTCTCACCGTAGTAAACTGTTTCGAACTTGAAAGATTCCATTAATGGTTCGAAATTACTATAATCAACCGAGTCTGATGGCTCATCTAAAAATGTAAAGGACTCAAACTCGGGCGGTGAGTCATCAGCATCGTCCGAAAAAGTGAAACACTCGTAGGTGTTATCGTCTGTGAGAATTGTGTCAGATTCAAAGGAAAAGGTTTCAAGCTCACAGTCTTCAAGCAGGGTCGGAACGATGGGAAGGAGGGAGGGTGATATAACAGTCAAAGGTTCAAGAGGATGAATTGAAAAATCAGACATATCAAACAAAAATGATTCAACCTCAATATTATCCTTAAGACTCTCCTCAATACTATCCTCAATATTTAACTCATCCATGCCATTATCATCAAAATCTATACGCATATAAGATTCGGGAGAAACATTTAATAACCCAGGATGATGATTTGAACATAAAATTTCAATTAAATCGACAGGTTCATCATCCGAAATATTCCCGGCGTCTATATCCTCAATCAAGTGAAAATTAATTTCTTTAGACACCTCCTCAAAAGCATGGATGTTTATCAATGTAGGTTCTAGAGTGGAGGTGTAAAGATCGAAAGGATTAAGTGCGGTTTCACTCGAAAGGGGTTCTTCACAATTTGGCAATCAAACACTACAAAATCACACAACTCGTTTTTATTTTCAACAGGTGAACTATTTAGGGCAATCAATGGAAAACAGGAGTTGTGGGCTTCAATCGGGTAAGGGTAGGTTTGATTTGAAAATCCTCTCTCATTCTCACTCTGTCCAACCGCCTCCTTATACATTAAAAAATTTTGAGCTAGCGGGAAACTAGCTACCGGTTCACTAGGTTGCATAAGGGCGGCCACGGACGCTTCCACATTCCTAGTCATTTTATCTGTTGCTACAATATAAGCTTCCAACGACTCTTCCAAACTAGACTTAGGTGGTGAGGGGGTTTCGGTGAAAGATTCGAAATTGGTTGAATATGTGAAACTCCCTAATGGCTGTGTCGAAACAGTGTCTAGTGAGGGTAGGAAGGTCGGGTAAGACTGGTAGGAAGTGGGTGGTAAGACAGGGGTAGGGTCAACATATGGATAAAAAGGTGAATAGTCGTGTGGATCCCTAGAACTAGATAAGTGGAGAGGGGTGAAAGATCGACTTCGAGATTGAGCAATATCCTCAGCAATGGACATCGGCTTAGAAGTTACAGCAGGACTTGGAAAAGTGGTGTCAACATATGGAGGTGGTAAAGGTTGACTTGGTTGACACAAGCTGGGTTGAAAAGTCAAACTGTTTCTCCTAGACGTCTCTATTTGATCTTTCAAAGATATTTTTGGCAAGGAGGGATCGTCTTTAAATTGATCGAACAAATTGACGTACGACGCAAGATTAGGTTCGGGATACCAAAGTTCGGCTAAAGATTTATTATGTGGGGTACCCATGTTGTAAGAAATGGTGAAAAGAAAGAAGGTTTGTGGTGGTGCAAGGATCTATTTACGGCCAAAAATTTTGCAAGATTCTATAAAAAATTTGTCCTTTTTATTTTTATTCTTTTTCTCTTTATTAGGAAAAATTTGTTGCAAAAAGATTTTCAACACAAGATATGCAACAGAAAAATATTACTTGCAATCTAATTTCTAATTTAAGCGGGGCGCAAAAATCCTGCACAAGATCGTTATTTGGAAGGGAATATATTTCTAAAGTGCACAAAATCCTGCAGGCATTTTTCAGAAAATATCTTAAAATTTGCAGAGGAGAAATAACAGAGGAGCTTACAGCGCAAATTGCAAAGGATGATGTCACCAAAAGAGCGCGTTTCCACGGTCAAAGGGGGTCTACCGCGGCGGAAGGGCGGCGGTCTAAGCGGCGCAGATCCCCAGAAAAATTTTGGTGCGCTGATTCGACGAGACGGCCGCGGTTCCGCGGCCTAAGGTGGGTTTTGGCCGCGGAATCACGGCGGGTTGGGCGATTTGGGTCTCCAAAAAAAATTCCTTGTTCTGTTATTCAAAATCTCTTCTGTTCCGATATTTTGTTTCCTGTTTTGCTTTCTGAAAATCTCCAGAGCCGAATTTGTATATCCTGCAAAAATTAAAACAACAAAGTATCCCTTCCAAAAATAACAAAATATATATATTTTTTGATTTTTTGATTTTTCAGATTTTTATGATTTTTTTAAATTTTATGATTAACCCGAAATTGCGAAAAGGAAATGACACGCCATCCCCGGCAACGGCGCCATTTGATTTGATCTCAAAAACTATTTATAACCGCAATTAAGAACGGCGTCGCATGAAGCTAGTCGATGAGTACGGGTCGGTCTACAGGGATTTTGTGAATTTCCTAATCGCGCTAACGAGTTAATTCCGATGGATGTCAGATTGATCTAATCTAAAAACTGAATTAATCTATATCTAAATCTTGCTAGGGTTAGATCTAGGTTAAATTTGGAAAGTCAATAAATCTCACCGCTTTCTATACCCATATAAAGATCTAATTAGGTGTTATGGTAATTATTAATAAAAGAGATTAGAATCATTTGGAAAGATATTTCTTCCTCTAGGTTCTTGTCCTTCCTTTATCAATCCTTACCCTAACCTCCATGGAAAACAATCACAACCGGGCCTTTATACTACGGTATCACCGCTACCTCGATGGATAGGATGCCGTAGGGAGCGGTATGTGCATGTATGCATAGAGTCCTATTAATTATATATGATGGGCAAGAAAGGGGTGAGAAATCTCATCTCTCAAAATCCTTCCCCAGATCTAACCCTAACAAGCGAGAAGACTACTCACTCATTAGGGAATTAAAATACATTTATCTAGGGCAGAGAATAAAAGATTAACTAGGGCAAGAAATTAAATTTATCTAGGGCAAGAATAGAAAATTAACCTAGGGCAGAAAATAAAGAACTTACAACTTGATGCTCTCCAAAAGAATTCTGAAATTTATTAATGAAGGGAGGCATAAAGAGTTACAATGATTAGAGTTCCTATTTATAAAGAATAGGAAACTCTAGGGTTACATTTTGATCTGCATGTCTAAAATTACAAATATACCCCCAAGAAATCTTTTCAGAGCCTCCAATGCATTATGGTAAAATTTTCACCGAGTACGGGCTTTATACGGCCGCGGAACCACGGCAATGGAGGGCTTGGGCCGCGGTTCCGCGGCCCTTTCAGGAGCTTAGGTTCTGAAATTTTGGGGTTTTGTTTTGGGTCTTCTTGGGCTTCTGGTTATTTGGTTCTTTCTCCAATTGGGCTTCTACATTAGCTCCAGATCTTCAGTGAACCATTTGCAATGGATTTTTAACCGTCCGCTTTGTATTTTTGGACCTTGAGTTGCCTTGTTAATTGTGAACTGTCTTTCGATGTAGGCTTGACTAAGGTCCTCCCATTTGTTGGTCAAAAGTCCATATTTTCATCGTCTTTATATCGTTTTCACTGCTTCCTGTCCAAGAACCTGTAACCTGTAACATGTAGCAGACATGCGTCAAAAGTACCTGTTTATTTATAAAAAGAATAAGAATGGGGAATATAATAATGCAATATTTTGGTGTGAACAGTATCCGCTATACGAATCACCGAAAATATTGGGCCTAATTAAGTGATCACTTGCCTTACTCACACTTGCCTAGACACCACAAAACAAATGCGGATAAGCGATAGATTACCCACGACCCTCCTCTGTCCTAATTGAGCGTGACAGTCCTTAAAGTCTTGGTCTAGATATTTTTTTAATTAATATAGGGTTATGTGGATGCTCGTTTTGTGATTTGTGGGGCTTAGGAAGGGTGATGAAATCCCCGTCTAACCAGAATTTTGGTCTTTCCCCTTAAAGTCTGTATTAAAATATGCACAAACAAACCACTTACAAAACACGCAAAAGATTTTTGAGCGGCGATATTTTGCAAAAAATCCTGCAGAAAAATATATTATTGGATTTCCAGAGAAGTGAGAAAGAGTTGTGGAAGTTACCAGAGGATTTTGGCTAGGCAAGACCACCAAGTGGCCGCGGTTCCGTGGCTAAATGCACAATATTGCGGCGGTTCCGCCGCACTATGGTGCTTTCTTCTGATGAATTTTCTACAGTAGCCTTCTAAGTTCCTCTGGGACTTGATAAGTGTCTCTGAATCTTTATCTCCTCGCTACAGTGACTCCAGGTTCCCTCGCAAAAAGCCGCACAATAATCGTTAAATACACAATTTGCTATTTTATTTTATTTTATGATATGAATCAAATAAGAATTCAACACGAATAGCAAGAAAAAAAAACTTGCACGTATCCCCAGCAACGGCGTCATTTGATTGATCGTGAAAAGAGTGTTTATAGTTAACCGCAATCAATAACGGTGTCGCGTGTAGCTAGCCGAGATGAGTAGGGGTCCTCCTCAGAAATGCGTGGAACTTTTAATCTTCCTTTAGATGAGTTGATTAAAAATAGGGGAGAGTCATTCTAGATCTATGTTGAACACGGATGTAGAATATATAAGAAGAGGGCTTATAAGGTTCGTTAGAATTTAGTAGTAATGGGTGATTAATTAAAGATGACTTATTTTATCTTTTGATAGATTTAAAACTAGATCGATAGTGATGAATGAGAATTAGGGTTCTTGAAAAAAACTAGGGTTTCCCCGCTATTGACCCTTGACCCTTCATTGATCTCTATTCATGTCTAGCCCTTAACAAAACAATTTTTAATCTGATCTCAAATCGCGGTCGAGACTATCAATAAATTGGTAGCGCGTCCGATAAGCATGTTAACGATTCTTTTTCTAAAGTTTATAAACTTCATAAAATGTAAAAGAAGTTATAATATTTTTTTCATCCATTGATCTACCCTAATCCTACGAACCCTATCAAGTGGTGAATTACTCACGCATGTTTGGAGAAGAAGAAGAAAGGATAAAGATCATAATGTGAATGCAGAAAATAAATGCGAAATAATTAAACTAATGATCTACCTTTATTAATCAACTTTACAAGTGCAAATCCTTCAAGTTTAGATTACAAGAGGAAGAAGTTGCTCCCGATCTCTGCCTCATAGGTAGTAGATACTCCGTCGAAATTCATGTCGCTCTATCACGTCGAATAGCGGACCTGTCCTGGATCTCTTGTTCTTTCACGGTGATTTGCTTCGTGTAAAAGGTGATGATTTCTAACTTTAGCCCTCGGTCCTTTATATAGCCTTGGAAGCAGAAACCCTAGATCCCATAGGTTAAGATATGTTGATACGATCACCCCCAGAAAATCTCAGATCCAACGGCCATTAGAGGGCCGCGGATCCGCCGCACAAGTAAAGCTTTTGCCGCACAACCGCCACATCTTGGAGGAGTTAGGGTTTGGGTTTTCTGCTGTAGTCTCGTGTTGACACGTGGAGATTGTTGTGATGTCTGGATTCTTCAAATCCTCTCTGAGTCTCTGCCGGTATTGATTTTATGATTTACTTAAACTTCATTGGCAGATTTTTTATTCCCGACATCTCGAATATCTCGATCTCCTGACTTGGGCTAAATCTGCACAATATCTCAATTCATAGTATTAGTAATATTTGGTATTTTTGAGATATTATCCTAACCATTTTATATGATATTATATTTTGAGAATATTGATTAGGGATATTTGATATGATATGCATATTTAAATTACTAAAATATTATATAAATATTATATGCATATATTTTCCTTCATAATGTTGATTATAATATATAAACATATGATAATAGATATTTTACAGATAAACCCTCATATGTTTCATATTTATAATAAACACCTTTAAATATTTAAGAAAAATAAGGAAAATGTTATATCAAATGTGCAATATTTTCGACTGAAGACCAAGCCACAGAAGAAACAACCAAAATAACATGCTTTTTATATGCCATCCGCATTCGCCACGGGGCCCCGTCATTCACCGTTAGGTTACTTAACTAACGGCAGAGCGGGGGCTGGATTAGCGCGGATGCAAAACATATAGAAGTATCTACTAAATATATATAATATATATATCAACATCGCAGGCAGATAATAGTCATCACAGTAGATAAAATCATCACAAGCATGCGAACAACAATATGGAATAGCGAATAATCTAGGAGCCCCGCGTTTCATTTGAGCCACAAATGAGATGCAACGTTCCCCAGTCGTATGGATAGCTAGTGCAATGAAGATCCTAGACCCCTACGAGTGCGGCAAGTTATCCGCCAATCCCCGAAGTGAGGCAACCCCAATTAACAAAGTGAGTGGGCCACCCAGCACTTCACGGAATCTGGTAACTTGAGCACCCTTCCGTGAGTCAACCTATACACCCTACAAGTGCGATGAATAGCCCGCCAATTCTAGAGTAAGGCCCCCCCTCAGTCTCAACTCTATGAGATGCGGGCCCGTTGCCCTCTAAAACCCGGCTATTCGAGCACTCCTCCGCGGGGTAATCCTAGTACAGAAAAGAAAATATATATACAATAGCGACATCGACCTCAACCCGGTCGTGCCACAACAAAAGAATATACAAACTGGCAGTGACGACAGTCCACATGTTGGATGCTCCCCCCGCAATAATGAATATACAAATGAATCTGAACTGTACATCTAACATTGCACACATGGGTATCCATCACGACAATCCGCCCAAACCATAACCAGATATATATATATATAACCGTAGAAGCAAGCAACACCAGAATGTGTGCAACCCCGTCTAAATGAACATATAGCAATTAGACGACGTTCAGCAACACATATACAACATCACAGATATCGACGATGCAAAAGTTTTGAGTTTTTAAAACTCTCGAGTTGTCCCAAAGAAAAGATAACACAAAGTGAAATCTGTGACAAATCAAACAATACTAAAAATACCAACTTACAAAACCCAACACACACCATGAAAACGAGCCTCATACATGAACAGTAAACGGGTGAGACAGGCCATTTTGGGCATCTCGCCAGGCCAATTTTGGCGAAATGTTCTCGTTTTCATTATGTGTCTCTATTTAATCTAGAGTAATCTTCTGCACTTATTTAAAAAAATTTCAGAGACCAAAAATATTTCGACAGAAACTGGGTTTTTGAAATCGTTGTTTTCAGTTTTGAAACTTAAGCATCGTCAAATACTAGTTTATGGTGTTTGGGTGTCTCTGATACCATGTTGGGATCCGGTGCCCGCGCTGCGGAGGCCACGGGCGATGCGGAAGAGAAAACAAAAAATTTTTGCAGGCACCGGACGCTCACACCCGAGGATTCGAACCAAACACCCTAAACTAGAATGCTAAAACATGCAAGGTTGAGAAATACATCCTTTGTCGCGTGTCCACCCAATTATGGAAGACCCTTCCAAGCTCATAGCCGTCGGGAATGGGCTTGAGCATCGACCATCCTTGCCGAAGACGATTCACCTGAGGGAACGCGGAGGAGACTCTAACCGACGGTCCAAAGTTTCTAGATTTGGATGGACGGTGATGTAAGAATACTTTACTATATTTTTCTCTTTAAAATCTTGCTCTAAAATGGAAGCAAGAAGAAGAAGGAGATGGAGAAGATGAAGCATGAGCCATGGAGGAGATGGAGAAAATCTCACCAAAAAATCAAGTGTAGAAAAAAATGGCTAATAATCAACCATGGTCAAATAGTGCAACCAAATGAATTTTCCAATATAAAATTCCAAGCCATACCTTTCTACATACATGCACCATGCTTCACAACTTTCCATTTTCCACCTCATCACCTTATTTGTTTTTCTAAAAAGAAAAACAAATATGAGGTGTCCGTCTTCTAGAAGCATTCCCGTATAAATACGGAATACTTTACCTGGTATATGTATCGCTACACATACGCGTATCCGTATAAAAATACGGATAGCACCAAAGAGAGAAAATGAATAGTGAACAATAATACTAAAATATATGTATTAAAATACATATATAAATTATTAAACAAAAACCTGATTTAATAATCCGGCTTAATCCTAAGCCGGTTAGTATTATCAACCGTCCGATTAAAGTCTGTATACCGCGTACACGTATTTAATCGGACCCCTAAAAGTACCATCGTACGGCTCATATATCTGTCGTCTGAACCTGGAAAACCCTCTGTGTGGGACTCTAAAGACTCGACAATATGCTGGCAGTGGGTTTAACCACAAGCACGTCAGCGGCACTAGCTGTACGTAACGGCTACCCAGGTACTTGTCAAAAGGGGGGTCGACAATCAAGTGCGACCCTACTGAGCTTGAATGTAACAATCTCCATACAGTCCGGTCTCTTTGTCAAAGAGTATCGTATATCGGATCTAGGGGTGGATAACGTCAGACCCCTACTAACCCGATAAGTCGTGTCTGAGTTTAGCTCATCACCAACTGAGATACTACTGGTCAACTATCAGTAAATCTCCCCTAACGTGGCCACGGATTTCTGGTGATAGCCAACTGAACACAGCGCGACATCAACTCCTAATACCAGGAGAGACGAATCCCTGATAGTCGACCACTGTCTCCATGTGGCTTTAGACTGTACCCAATTAAAACCTATTTGTACGACTTCTTTGAGCCGTGATAGGGTAGTAATCAAAGTACGGTGGGAACTCACACGAGACAAATGATGACTTCAGGTCAAAGGACTAACCTATACTTATGCCACCTAAGAACGTCCATCTGACGATAGATATAATACCATCTAGAAGTTCTCGGCGAGTCCGTCCAGTGTACTCACCTCCAGTGAGCACCTGTATACTATCTTAGGTGACATAACACCAATGGCTTGTGAGACCGGCCACCGCCCCTCTTTAGGGTCTCGAAGCGTATACACTAGTCTACTCCGGAATATCGATGTCCGGTCTCGATACTCCTACGACTGGGGACATTTAAGGATATGCTTATAGGCTACCCAGCTCTTACGTATATGATAGCCATCATAATGCTGGTAGTCAAAAAAGAATCCTATGGGCTCTATCAATATGTAATAGTGATCTGCAATACCATATAATGCATGTACATGATGATAAAGACAAACCAGATAGCATACTATCATTTTAAGTAAGACTGTCCTACCCGTATTGGTCCTCCTTCAATCATCACAATCACGTGCCAACGATTACAATAATTGACTTAAGGGCACTATATCCAACAAGACGGACCACCATGTTCCTAAATTGGGAAGATGGACCGCTATGTCCCTGATTAGTATAAAATATTGCACATTTGAATGAATATTTTCCCTACTATTGTTAAGTACTAAAAGGTGTTTATTGTAATTATAGAACATATGAGGGTTTATGTGTAAAAAGTTTATTATCATATGTTTCTACATTATAATTAATATAATGAGGGAAAATGCATATAATATTTATATGAAATCTTAGTAATTAAAATATGCATATCATATCAAATATTTCTAATCAATATTCTTAACATATTATATCATATAAATGGATAGGATAATATCTCAAAAATACCAAATGCTACTAACACTATGATTTGAGATATTGTGCAAATATTATCTCAGGTCTGGAATCCAAGCAAGAGATCCGAGTCAAATCGGGATATCGAAACCAAATCTGCCAAAATTTAGAAGCAAATCGAGAGATCTAGCAACGACAGAGACTCAGAGCATTATTTTCAGAATCTAGATATCGAGAAGATCTCCAAACATCATGATAAAATATCAAAAAAAAAATCCCAAAAACTGAAGCCACCAAACCGCCACGGAACCGCGGCCAAACAACGCTATATGCGGCGGTTCCGCAGCTTATTTGTAGCCAAAGAATGTGATATTTTAGGGATTTGATTTTAACACCATATATTCACAGATGGTATATAGGGTTTCTAGTTTCTGGGACTATATATAGGACCGAGAGATTCACATTAAAAATCATCACCGATGAGATCAAGTGATCCAAGAGGTCCATGTATCCGAGTGATCATCATCTATTCATCTACCTCCGACAAGAGAAAGATCTAGAGCAAACTAGGGTGCTTGTTATCTACTTTCTACGGAGCAAAATTGTAAATGCAATGGTTGATTAATAAAGATAGTGTTTTAATTATTCTTTTTGCAATTAATTTCCGCACTTACTTTCTGCACTTACTTTCTGCATCTTAACTATGTTTTCATTCTTCTTGAACCTCTCTTCTAAATCTTTAACCATGAGCGAGTAATTCCTAGCTTACTAGGGTTCGTAGGATAGGATAGAATAATGGATGATAAAATCTTTTAATTTCTTTTATACATTTTAAGGTTTATAAACTTTAGCAAAATAAATGTTAACATTCTTATCGGGCGCGCTACCAATTTATTGATAGTTACGACCACGATTTGAGATTGGTTTAACACTTGTTTTTTTAAGGGCTAGACATGAATAGAGATCAATGTAAGGATAACGGTTGGTAGTGGGGAAACCCTAGTTTCTTCCAAAATAAAGAACATTAATCTACATTCATCACTATTGATCTAGTTTTAAACTATTAAAAGATAAAATGAGTCATTTTTAATTATTCATCCATTACTACTAAGTCCTACGAACCCTACAAGCTTTTTCTTTATAAATCTTATATCTGTAACGATAAACAATCACCCTTCTTCAATCAACTCGTCTAAAGCAAGAAAAGAGTTTATGTTTCCCTGCGGACGACCCGTACTCATCGAGCTAGCTACTAGCGATACCGTCTTGATTGCAGTTACATTACGAATACACTTTTTCGCACGATCAATCAAATAGCGTCGTTGCCGGAAAACGGCTGTAATTTTTTTCTTGTTATTCGGATTGATTTCTTATAAAATCCAGCAAATATATTATAAACGAGAACCAAAATAGCATCTTGTGTATTTAACGATTATTATACGAGTCTTGCAAGGGGATCTGGAGTAACTGGAGTAAGGAAACAGAGATTCAGAGACTTTCAACGTAGCCCATAGGAGCATAGGAGGTCACTGAAGAAAAATTGGCAACCGGTCCAACTACCTTGCGGCGGAACCGCGGCGGTTTGGGGGAATTGCGGTGCCAAAATCCTCTGGTATTTTTCTAAGATCTTTCTCTCTCCTCTAAGCTCCATTAATCTGATCTTTCCTGCAGGATTCTTTGCAAATATCGCCACTCAAAAATCTTTTTGTGTGTTTTGATATCATTTTTGTTTATGCATATCTTAACCGAACATTAAGGGGAAATAACCCAAATCCAGATTAGGTGGGGATTTCGTCACCCTTCTTAGGCCCTACAAATCATTAAACGAGCATACTCTCACCCTACACTAATTAAAAAATATCTAGACCAAGCCTCTAAGGACCGCCGCGCTCAATTAGGACAAAGGAGGGTCGTGGGTAATCTATCGCTTATCCGCATTTCTCTTGTAGTGTCTAGGCAAGTGTGACTAAGGAAAGTGGTTACTTAATTAGGCCCGCTATTTCGGTGATTCGTATAGCGGATACCTCCCAATTTCCTAGCTACAAGAGTGATAAAGAGGTGGTAGAGAATTGATCCTGCGACTTGTCCTTTGGAAGTCTAGAAGCGGTCTAGTGACTTGACCTAGGTGACCCTAGTTCTACGGTTTGATTATGCATTTTGTGATTTGTTGAGTCAAGCCTTAAGTCCGACTTTTTAAAAAGCAAACCTTCTTAAAAAGGGTTCTCACATATCATACGCACCCACGTGCACTAAACCCACTTAGTGCATGATCGGCGGGACACGGGATTCTAGTGCCCGTCTTGTCCGCGTTTTTTCTATCGACTCCAAAGTCAGCACTTCTTCATCTTCTATTTCCCCTCCACCCACCACATCTCCCAAAATGGACGGATCTCCATCGAGATTTAACGATACCACCCTGCCGCCACCCGTAGGTGCACAGAATCCACCGCGCATCTCTCTCCAAGAAAGATGCTACCCTATACGTGGACCCCTTCCTACTTGTCTGTCTCTTCCACCAGCCAATGGGGGTAATTTCGAAATTAAACCCCACTTCATTAACTTGTTGCCCAAATTCCATGGGCTTGAATCCGAAGACGCATACGTTTTCATAACTAAATTCGAGAACGTATGTGTAATGATGAGCACAACCCAACTTTCAGTGGATGCTATGCGATTACGTCTTCTCCCTTTTACCTTGTGCGATTTAGTAGAAAAATGGCTTTATAGCACTTCCGCACATTCTATCGCTAAATGGAATGAATTCGTTATAGCATTCCTTAAGAAGTTTTATCCTAATCATAAAACCGCCCGTGTTCGAATGGAGATTAACCAGTTTACCCAATTTCCCAACGAACCATTCTAGAAATGCTTTGAACGGTTTAAGGATCTTCTTGTACAATTCCTCCATCACGGAATTGATAGATGGCAACTTTGCCAAATTATATATGAGGGTGTTAATCCTGCCACAAAACAAATGCTCGAAACAATGTCATTTTATGTCAAAAGACGATGGCGAAGCTTGGCAATTTCTGGAGGATCTCGCCGAACAAACCTCACAATGGGAGAGCACTAGACCAATATCGTCTTCATCAAGGGCAGTGTAACATTTTAGAAAAATAAAATATTATTTTTGGAAATTTTTATAATTTAATAATAAATATAATGAATATTTTAATATTTCGGTATAATTAAATACCGATAAATCAGGAAAAATTTGGAAAATTATAGAAATTACTAAAAATAGGGTGTTTTATTGGATTTAAGCAAATTATGAAATTTTATGATTAATTATACACTATTTTAGTGCTAATCGCGATTAAATATTGCTAATCGTGTTTTAATCCGATTTTGTGCACATGACATGCACTAAGTCATTTTTAACACTTGTTACATTTTTCTTTCATGCTTTCTTCTTATTATCATGCATGGTTCTAAAATTTAAAGAGAAAAGAAAAGAAAACTAAAGAAAAAAAAAGGAAAACATTTTAAAAATGGGGTATGTGGTATGGGCATGGGAGAGGGTGTGAGGGTTCTCCTTTGACTTAGCCATTCTCTTTCCCTCTTCATTCACTTCATCTTTCCTCTCTCGCTTTCCCCATGGCTGCTGCACCCCTTCCCTCTCCTCTTCAAACCCTCAATTCATCACCAAAAACTACTCAAAAGTCCATCTTCATTTCACAAAAAGCATGCACAAGCTCACAAGCTACACTTTGGACCAAGAAAATTTGCATTTTGGTGCTCTAGGGGATTCATGAGTGCCAAATGAGGTAATTATTTCACTTTAAGTGTAGTAATTCAACTCTTTTACCATCCTTGCATGTTTAGATGTGTTAAAGTGGGATTTAGTGCACTTTGGGATTTCCTAGAAAGGGATAGGGTTTAATTTAAGTTGTGTGGTGAACTTGAGTGTATTTTAGTAATCTTAAACCCTCCATGGTGTTAGAAACCCAGTACATACACAAGATAGAACCTGAAACCCAAATTTCTGAAAAAACAGAACTTTCCAATGTCGGTTTGTGAATTATTTGAGGGTGCAGGGAAATCTGGGTTGACCTGGGATTTTTACTGGATAAGCAAACAACTTCAGAGACCTAGTTAGAGCACTACGAGACCACCAAACCAAAACGAACCCAATCCAAGTCCCTAAAACCGAGGAGGCCGGAATTTTGGCTAGTGTGGCCGGCCACTTAGATGAGTTAGGTGCCTAGGTTGCTTCAGTAGCTCACATACACCCTATACATCACCCCAGTATTGTTTGTGCAACTAGTTTTTCCCTTAAACAAAATCTGGGACCATTTTAGTAGGTTGCTGCTTTGAATTCTTTTGTGTTTATGAATTCAAGTTTTAGTATTTGTGTTTTACTTCGATCACTTGACGTTTGTACGTCGAAATCGAGTGTTATTTGGTTGTTTGGCGAGAGCAAACCATAGGTTTTGGCCTATGTGAGTTTCGTGTGTCGTTTCGATTGCGGATTGGATTTTAATGCGGCACGATACGTTATAATGTGTAGGTACCCCCATGTGGACTTTGAGACGACAAGCAAGCGAGTGGCTACGTCGTCATCGGCAAACGAAGATCAGGTGAGTAGATTTATATCTATGGGGGAAGTCGGGTGAATGACGTATAGCACCCCCCTAAAGTTGTAAGAAATGATGTGATGTGATATAGATGTACATTTATGTGTTATTGAGAGATATGAACACTTAGCAAGAAAGGCATTAGGAGATCATAGGTTAATATTAGCGAGATTTGAGGAGAGCGGTTTAGTTGGTTTCTTAGTCGTGAACCGTAGAGTGAGATTGTTACCCATACACATGCACACACGGGATATGGTTTTGGGTGTACGTGTTATATGTATGTGGATATATGTGGATGCGTGGGTTCATATATATACATATACGAGTACACGGATGATAGAGGATAGTATATGGTACTTGGAGATGAGTCGATGTGATTGGGCTTGATGCCGTGGGATCGGTGATATGATTTGGTTCGTATTAGGAGATACGATATGATATTATAACGGATCTTTAGGCGTGGTGTTTCAGAGACACGAACATATATTGTTAATGGTATCAGCTTGTACTAGACTTAGATCTATACCCCAGTTCATGACATATGATGATAAGGATACCAGATGAGTAATGAGATAAATATGATATTTGACCCGTACCCAGATTTGGGATGCCGTACGATAGATTTACCGTACGAGATATAGTTATGAGGATAGATCCGCACTCTTAACTCGAGGATGATATATATATATATATATATATATATATATATATATATATATATTGTATCGTACGTGATACTATTGAGGCGAGATCACCGACTACTAGATATATATATAGGTCGACTCAGACCTAGGTGGATTTCCTTACCCTTTTGACTGGGCTCGAATCATGCTCGTTTTCAAAAGTGGAGAATCGTTAGTATTTTAAATACCAAAACTGTATGACTCGTATATTGGATAGGTATATTCTTCAGTGTTGCTGTTACTACATCACTTTCAGTATATTCATGATGTTTCATCGCATGGCATGCTTATAAATGTATTGTCTGTATTTATTATGAAACCCTGCTGTCAGGACACCAGCACCATTACCGATGATGCATATGTTCCATGTACACTTGCTCGCCGATGTTAATTATATGTATGCCCTAGAGGCCATTACTGTACATAGGATGTATATTGTAGTGGATGCTGGGACATATATAGGGAGGACTTTCTTGCTCGACATGACAGTATGCTATCTGGTTGCTCTTTATCTTAACGTGTACACTGATAGTCTCTCTGTTACATGTTGGTAAAGCCCTTAGGATGTGTACTTGACTACCTAGACTATGATGCGGATCATACTAGTGGGGACATGGTAGTCCATAAGTACATCCTTCAAGGTCCCTAGTTGTGGGTATATCGAGACGGGGCATCGATATACCAGAGTAGACTAGCGTATACCTTCTCGACCCATACAGATGGGCGATGGATGATCCCATATCCATTGGTGTTTGACATCAGAGATGATGTACGGGTGCTCAGTGGAGACTGGGTACACTGGACGAACTCGCCGATAACTCCCAGATGGTATTATACCTTACGTCAGATGGCAGTTCTCTGGTGACACTGGTACAGGTTAGTCTGTAGACCCGAGATCGTCATAGAGTCTTGTGTGATTCCCACTGTGCTTTGATTTCCACCTTACCACGTACAAGAGGGCGTGCAAAACGGTGGTTTTTAGGTGCAGTCCCGAATCACATGGAGGCAATGAGCGGTAGGAGGGGATTCGTCTCTCCCGGTATAGGGAGTTGATGTTGCACTGTGTTCGATTGGCCATAACAGGAAATCCCTGGCCAGGGTTGCAGAGATTTACTGGTAAGTGTTACCAGTAGTTTCTTGAACTGTTATAGACCTCATATCGACACGACTTATCGAGCTACTGGGGTCTGACGTTTACCACCCCTAGGAGAGATATGCGACATATCAGACGATCAGACCGGACTGTACGGTAAGTGTTACTGGTTGGATTCACAGGAGTGTGAGCGGGCTTGCTCGTTGATCTTCTGATCGCTCAATACCCGGGTGGCCGTTACGTTTAGCAGACCGCTTGCGGCTTGTGGGTGCTTGATATGATCATCATCTGTTGCCGGCGTATTGACGAGTCTTTAGAGTCCTACACAGAGGTTTCCTGGCTCAAGCGAAACGAAATAGGAGCGCATATGAGATATGTGCGGGACCGAGAATAATGCGTGTATGTGATACCGTATTCTATTCTCGCGATGAATGTATCGATTGGTTGTATGCGATATAACCTAATTATCGAATCGAGGATTGATTCGATAAGTCGATACATTGGATATTAGTCGGTCATATGCGATGTGACCGGATCGTTAAATCAAGTGTTGATTTAATGATTTAATGTATAATTATATATTTGATATATTACTTTACATTAACTAATATTGGTTCACTTAAGATGTTTTTCTCACTTGATTGTGCACATTGTATATGTGATATATTTTTGTGCACAAGTTGGTATCATGTTTGATGATACATGCAAACTTGGGTGTATGTTTGATTTAAACCATCGTTAGTTAATGGTTAGGGTTTCATTTGCTTTATTTACTTATTCATTTATTTATTTATTTCTTTTGGCAAGAAATAAAATGGTGGCTTTATTTGGATTTCACTTGAAGCTTCATGAAGGTTTGAAAGTCAAAACCATTTTGTTTCTTTCCTTAACCCAACCATTCAACTAAACCCTAGTTTAGTCTCTACACTTGTTAAACTAACCCAAGGTTGCATTATGATAAAAATCAATTGATTTTATTATTCATATGATAATTCTTTTTTCTTTCATCTTCTTCTTCTTCTTCAAGAATGAAGAAAGAAAACTTTTTCTTGAAAATGTCTAAGTGATGATTCCAAGTGAGAAATCCAAATCCAAAGTGAACCCACTTCCTATTTCTTCATCCTCTACCACTTGCCAAGTAGTATAGGGTGTTTTCATCACAAGTTTCATGACTTGGTGAAGTTGGAGCTTGATCTTGAGTTGCCTCGACGTAGATCATCTTCGGCATCGAAGTCGACGACCTAGCCCGATCATTTCTTCGACGAAACCATCGCTAGAGTCTGGGATCCGATGATCGCAGCGGAGGGACATCATCACGGAGCTAAGGAAGTGGAGGACCGGATCTACAAAGGTTGTAGTCTCTTTCACTTAGCAGTAAAGCTGTTTACTAGCTTGTAGTTTTGCCTATTCTCTAGTTAACGATTTAGTTTAGGGTTTCTCGGCACCGGAAAATTTTGAATATGGCATGGTTGATGCCTTGTGAGACCTCATTAGTGTGCCTAGGAACCCTACAGTGGTATCAGAGCCTTAGGCGATGAGTAGACGATGTTAGAAGTCCGATCGAAACACGAAACCCTAATCCGACCCCTTCTCTGTACATTTTTCAAAACTGTGCATTTTTCCAAATTAAAAATATCCAGAAAATTCAGCAGGCTTTTTCATGAATTATTGTGCAGCACGTGCCCATGATTCATCTAAAGCGCAGCGGAACCGCGGCACGAGCATGGCTCGTGCGGCGGTTCCGCGGCCATTAAGTCAGATTAGCTTTTGAAATTTGCACAGTAATTCCTATCTGTTGGTGCTGTATTTTCTGGGAATTTTTAATTTCTACTCAAGAGTTGAGTATTCTGGGTTGTATTGGGAGTTCGTAGATTCGATCGGATTGTCAAACTTTGTCTATGTGTTTTTCCAGGTAATTTTAGAATATATTGAAAAGTTCGACCGGATATAAATACCCACTTTTTCCCCTGTCGGGAAATTTCCAAGTGTTGGATCTTTCCGTGGTTTAATAACGTTCTAAGTAGTGCAAGTAACGCGATGAACCCTCTAGAAGACAACAAACCTTAACTCGATTATGTGACCGTCTTGAACTGCCCTTTGAACCTTCGGGTTTGGGGCAGTACGGCGTGCCACATGTGAGGCGTTGGCTTGACCCTTCTACGGCTGGACCGTTGGTACTGAGGCATGAACTGGATATTTTTAAACTTATTTCATGTGTTGAGCTGTTTCGGGAAAACTTGGGTGTTTGAATGTTCGATCGGAAAGTTTAACATTTTCTATTTATCTGGAATGGGATACAATACTTGGAATCCACAAGTAGTTATGAGATAACTGTAATGAATGTTATAAACATAGCACTTTAGTCTCACTTGATTGGTTGCCACGGAATTTTGATGTGATCAAAAGTCCGTCGCAATCACGTAGGGTACGCGGATACTCGCTGGATAAACTTAATGGACAGCCCCATCCCATAGCCACGACCAAGTGACTGTAGGAGAACCCCGTCGCCGAAAGCATCCGTTCGGGTGCTCGCGGTAGCGGTGTTCCGCCTTAGTGCATTTCGTCGACGGTATCGGGGGTGCAGTCGTCTACTAAAGTTTGCGACGAGCATTCGTACCGGGTGTCGGGAATCTTGTTGAATTACCCGACTCGATATTGAAAAGAGTTTTCGATAAAGAGACTGAAATGCGGGGTTTATAATTGTTAGGCATGCGATGTCTAAGGAATTCATTTGGTTAGGCATGCGATGTCTAAGTAGGTTGCGGATTCCAACTGTTGTAGTTTTACACTTTCTTTTCTGTGACCGTAAGTGTAATATGTGATATCGCCGGTTTCATTGCTATATGTCAACGACAATTGGGATACGCATGTTTACTTACGTTGATGACATGTGATGTTATGTGTTGCTGGATATGTTATATTGGATCGTCGTGTTTGAATAGCCGGGAGGGTTTTTATGTGAGATGAGTGTGTTTCATTTTCATTCATGTAAAAACTTGTATGTAATATTCTTTTATTGGGGCACTTTCAGGTTGCGGAAGATGTCACCATTTGTATATTATTTACTTTTCCGCACTAGGATAGACCCAAGGAGGAGAGCACAAGTAACCGGGTTCTAGAGTCCAGTGGGAGACAAACTCGAGGAGTCGAGTCCGGGTCTCCTAACTCTAGAATTGGTAGGGTTGCTTGCCGCTCTCGTAGGGGTCTAGGGGTGTGGGTTTGGCTATTCATCGCGACCGTGGAATCCGTGTTTTATACTGGCTCGTATTGAAAACACGGACGTCCTAGTATATCCAATGTTTCATATGATTCTTCTGCTGCAATATCTGTGATGTGATCATTTGATGTTCTGTGATAAATACTGTATATAGTATATATAATATATTATATATACGTTACTTATGTTTTGCACTCGCGCTAGCCCTGCCCCTCTCTGTCGTTAGTTACCTAACCTAACGGTGCACGAGGGGACATCGAGGCGAATGCAGATGGCATAAGTGTACGTCGTATTTATCTGTGATGTTTAGATGACTTAAATGATGGGACTTCATTAATATGATTAATGAAAAGAAAAGAAACCTAAGATGTTGTGGAATCAAATTTCTTAGAAACAGGTAGCTACAGTTCTTGCTTTGCATCGCGGTGTTCCTTGTAGAACATCCTGCACCTTATTCGATAAGGAAAGGGCCGAGATCCCTTCACCGGGAGTGACCCCTTTAGCAATAACTGGCAGATGCTACACACTCGGTTTGTTTTTGATTGCTTCTATAGTTTCTGCTTTGCATAGTGATATATATGATATATCCCGCACCTCATTCGACGAGGAAAGGGCCGACGATCCCTTCACCGGGAGTGACCCCTTTAGCAAAACTAGAAAAGCCTCAAAAACACTCCATTTCAAAATTCATTCGATCCTACAACGATATCAAGTTCATTACGCAATAGGTTTTCTTAAAAACCTGTCGTAGCCCTCCGTCATTTCAGATAAGTAGTAGTTAGTATTTGTGCTATGTTTGTTGGCCTGCGTCAAGGCGTAGTGTGCGGGAGCTAACTAGTATTTATCTGCTTATGCATATGATGCAGATTGGATTAGGGTAGTCGTGCGACTTTGTTGGCCTGCGTCAAGGGTCGTGCGGGTAGGTTTAATTCAATCAGGAAATGATGGGTTGAACTTGACTAGCGCACTATGGTTTGTTGGCCTGCGTCAAGGTCATAGGACGCTAGGGGCAAAATTATCGGGAATTTCAAGTGTTGAAATTTGCAATGAGATTGCATACCTTCTATGAGATAGTTGGATCCCGATACCCACTGCGAGTAATTGTTACTCCTGGGAGAGTTTTACACATTACAATTAGCCGATCAAGTAGGTGTCTAGAAAGGTGTTAACGAGGTTATGCCTCTAGGAAAACGAGGTTTACATTAATTAGGTTCGTGCGAAAGCACGGGGAACCTCCCTCAAAGTACCGACACTGGCCTGGCTGAAAGATTGGCGAACTTGTAGCGTGTAATTAATCTCGGCTAGTCTTTCCTTTTAGGGTTTGAAGGAAGATTTGATAAAAACAGTAGGAGTCATCCTGATTAGATAAAATAATAACCAATCTGATCTTGCAAGAGCATACGCTGAGTGTTTTCTTCTCACTCTCTCCAGGTAGCGACCATATCACGCCTTAATCAAGATAATAAAACGGATATATTGACCGAACCCGCTTGTTATACTGAGCTGGGGAACGTTGGTCCCGCTCCAACTTATAATTGTTATAAGATAGAGCAGGAAATTGGGGAATACCAGAATTCCTGTGCCGCCCAAACGAAAAAAGTGCATATGATGCATCTCCTTCGGGTGTGTTCATTACAAAGAACTGTTTCTCTGTATCCTCTACGTCCTGGGTATTTGATACCGGATCAGGATCCCAGATATGTAATTTGTTACATGGGCTACAGAAAGGTAGAGAACTGAGAACGGGTGATAAGTTTCATGAGGCAGAAAACGGTGCAAGTATTGCAGCCAAGTTTGTTGGTCACTGTCACCCTGTATTACCAGAATACATTGATTCTGAACAAATGTTATTAGATACCGAACCTGATATACAAAATCATATCAGTCTCTTTATTTAGATAAAGAAATGATATAATTTTGTATTGTTCGATAATGTTTTGAACATTTCCTATTTCAAAAGTTGATCGGTTCAGGCACGTTATCTAAAAGCATTAACATTCTAAATCAAACTACAGTTCCTAATATACAGAACACACACAAGAGGAAGAGTTCAGAAATGAATGATTCCTTCTTGAGGCATTGTAGACTAGGTCATATCAATGCGACCCGACTGGCTGAAGTTACATTAAGATGCATATTTAAATCAGTTTGAATTTACATCTTGTGAAACTTGCCAGTCATGTCACAAAGATAAGATGACCATAGCTCTGTTTAATGGAAACAGAGAAAGAGTTAGTGAACTCTTGGAATGATACATGTTGATGTATGAAGGTCCCCTGTCTACAAATGCCAAGACCGGTTCTTTGTACTTCATTACATTCTCTGATGATCTCTCAAGATTCAGACATATGTTCCTGTTGAAACACAAGTCCGAACCTTTTAAGATATTCACAGAATATAAGTTGGAAGTAGAGAACCAAAATGGGTATAAGTATTATGTCCTATGATGTGATCGAGGAGGAGAATACTTGAGCACGGAATTTCTGGACTATTCTAAAGGAGAATGAGATTCTCTCTCGGTGTTACTCCTCTGAATACGCCACAGCACCTCGGGGTATCGGGGCGGAGCAGTCACACCCTATATGATAAGGTGTGCTCTATGATGAGTACTACTGAGTTACCTATTTCCTTTTGGGAGTTATGCACTTGAGAAGCTGCATACCTATTGAATAGGGTTCAAATCAAAACAGATGCCTACCGCTTCATATGTGATATGGAAAAGGAAGAGCCAATATCTTAAGTTTGTTAAGATTTGGGGTTGTCCGGCCTATGTTTAAAAGGCAAAATCCGGACAAGCTCGAGGCAAGGTCTGTTATGTAGAACTGGAAATGTTCCATCTATACAAACTGCAGCTGATGATTTGGTAGAACCAAAGGATTCAATAGTTTCCAACGAACCTCAGCCTCTCCGTCGATCTAGTAGGGTTCCTCACCCACCTGAGAGATACTTCTGTTTCTCTATGAAAGTGGAGCGAGGAATGCATCATGAGATGATGACCCAACTAGTTTCGAGCTGGCCATCAAGAGTGGGACTCTGTAAGAATGGCTGGATGCTTAGCGATCTGAGATGGAATCCTTATACACCAACAAAGTATGGACTTTAGTTGCTTTATCTGAAGGGTTAATCCCCATCAGGAGCAAGTATATCTTGAGAAGATTACTTGGTGTACATGGAAAAGTCGAGACTTTCAAAGCTAGACTTGTTAAAGGTTTGCATCATTGACCAGGTATGGATCATGATGAAACCTTTTCTAAGAAGCTATGCTTAAGTCCATCCAGATCCTACTTGCCACGGCTACATACCATGACTACAATATCTGGCGGTTGGGTGCCATGACTGCTTTTCTAAGTGATGTTTTAGAAGAGTGCGTCTATAAGTACACAGCCAGAGGGCCTCGTAGACAGTGGGAGCAGCGAAAACGCGAGCAAGATGTTTTATGTGATAAAGCAGGCATCGCGGAGTTGGAACGTTGATTGATGAGATTTAGCGTGCTTGCGCTTTCTAAAAGATAGATCAAAAATATTTGTAACCGCAATCAAGAACGGCGTCGCTTTGCAGCTAGCCGGTGAGTACGGGTCGGTCCACAGGGATGTTGTGAATTTCCGATTCGTTCTTACGAGTTAATTCCGAAGGGTGTTCGGAGTTGTTATTAAATCTAAAAACCTAATTAACCTAGGGCAATTATCTAAATCTAAATCTTGCTAGGGTTAGGTTTAGGAATGATTTGGAAATGCAAATAAATCTCAACGCTTTCTATACCCAGATTAGGATCTAAGAGGAGTTATGGTAATTATCAATAAAGGGGATTAGATCCATTCGGGAATGTGTTCCTTCCTCTATGTTCTTGTCCTTCCTTTAGAGATCCTTACCCTAACCTCCATGGAAAACGCGCGCAACTGAGCCTTTATACTACGGTATCACCGCTACCTCGAGGGATAGAGTGCCGTAGGACGCAGTGTGTGCGTGTATGCATGGAGTCCTATAGATTCTATGTGATGGGTAAGAAAGGGATGAGAGATCTCATCTCTCAAAAGCCTTTCCCAAAGCTAACATCTAAGGCAAGGAATTAAAATCTAAACTAGAACAAGAAATTAAATTACTTACAGATGGATCCCTCCAATCTTCCATCCAGGTTTGTCAGATCTGAATTTCTGAATTAAAGAGAGGCACCGATGCTCTCCAAAAGATTTCTAAATTTTATTCATTAAAGGGAGGCATGAGAAATTACAATGAATAGAGTTCCTATTTATAAAGAATAGGAAACCCTAGGGTTACAATTGATTTGCATGTCTACATTTACCAAAATATCCTTAGGAAGACCTAGTCAAAGTAGACTTCAAGCTTTGGTAAAATTTTATGTCTCTTTAAAAGAAAGTATTGGGCCTTGGATCTTTGGGCTTCCTTATTATTTGGTTCTTTATTAAAATAGCTTCTATGTTTCTTCCAGATCTCCAGTGAATAATTGCGGTGGGCTTTTAACCGTTCGCTTTGTAATCTTGGACCTTGCATTGCTTGGTACTTTGTGAATTTTATCTTTGATGTAGGCTTGATCAAGAGTCTTCTATTTGTTGGTCAAAGTCCACTTTTTCATCGTCTTTACATCGTTTTCACTGTTTTCTGTCTAAGAACCTGTAACCTGTAATATGTAGCAGACATGCGTCAAAAGCACCTGTTTATTTATAAAAAGAATAAGAATGGGGAATATAATAATGCAATATTATGGTGTGAACAAACGTCTGTTTTAATGTGTTAGTTAAAGAGTTTGACATCATCAAAATGGTAGATGAACCTTGTATAAACAAAAGGGTAGTAGGGAGTATGGTGATGATCCTCGTAGAGTACGTGGATGACATACTCTTGATAAGAAAGGAGTTTCCTATGCTACGATCAGTCAATCTCCGCTTATCACAATAATTCTCCACATGGGATCAAAGTGATACCTCCTAAATCCTGGATTTTGGATCTATGAGATAGATCTAATTGGATGTTAGGATACTCACTAGTTGTAGTGAGATGGTATCAGTTGATCCTAGGGAGAATCACTGGAAAGGTTCCAGGGTGATAAAGACGACTGAAAGTCAGTCACAGGCATTGTCTTTACCCTCAGTAAAGGGACAGTATGTTGGAAGAGTTCCAAGCTAGATACCGTGGCAAACTAGACGATAAAGGCTGGATACATCGCTACATAAGATACTACCAAAGAGGCAGTTTGGGTGTATATTGGTTCATGAGATGAACTAGGTTCTTACCATTGTGTGAAAATGGAAGTGTGGCTTTGGCCCGGGAACCCCGGTCCTATCAGTGACCCAGACGTATTCTGAAGCAGCATCACCTGATCATGGAGATAGTTGATCTCCAGGGTGATCGAGGTTAGGAGAGTAGACTCGGAGGACAACACGGCTGATCCACTCACAAAGGCCTTTTCCCTGAGAGAGACTTTTATGGGATGGTTGAGTATGAGATACTACAACCACTGCTATAGATGGCCCTAGTGCAAGTGGGAGATTGTTAGTTATATGTATGCTCTAGAGGCCATTACTGTACATAGGATGTATATTGTAGTGGATGCTGGGACATATATAGGGAGGACTTTCTTGCTCGACATGATAGTATGCTATCTGGTTGCTCTTTATCTTAACGTGTACACTGATAGTCTCTCTGTTACATGTTGGTAAAGCCCTTAGGATGTGTACTTGACTACCTGGACTATGATTCGGATCATACTAGTGGGGACATGGTAGTCCATAAGTACATCCTTCAAGGTCCCTAGTCGTGGGTATATCGAGACGGGGCATCGATATACCAGAGTAGACTAGCGTATACCTTCTCGACCCATACAGATGGGCGATGGATGATCCCATATCCATTAGTGTTTGACATCAGAGATGATGTACGGGTGCTCAGTGGAGACTGGGTACACTGGACGGACTCGCCGAGAACTCCCAGATGGTATTATACCTTACGTTAGATAGCAGTTCTCTGGTGACACTGGTACAGGTTAGTCTGTAGACCCGAGATCGTCATAGAGTCTTGTGTGATTCCCACTGTGCTTTGATTTCCACCTTACCACGTCCAAGAGGGCATGCAAAACGGTGGTTTTTGGGTACAGTCCCGAATCACATGGAGGCAATGAGCGGTAGGAGGGGATTCGTCTCTCCCGGTATAGGGGGTTGATGTTGCACTGTGTTCGATTGGCCATAACCGGAAATCCCTGGCCAGGGTTGCTGAGATTTACTAGTAAGTGTTACCGGTAGTTTCTCGAACTGTTATAGACCTCATATCGACACAACTTATCGAGCTACTGGGGTCTGACGTTTACCACCCCTAGGCGAGATATGCGACATTTCAGACGATCAGACCGGACTGTACGGTAAGTGTTACTGGTTGGATTCACAAGAGTGTGAGCGGGCTTGCTCGTTGATCTTCTGATCGCTCAATACCCGGGTGGCCGTTACGTTTAGCAGACCACTTGCGGCTTGTGGGTGCTTGATATGATCATCATCTGCTGTCGGCGTATTGACGAGTCTTTAGAGTCCTACACAGAGGTTTCCTGGCTCAAGCGAAACGAAATAGAAGCGCGTATGAGATATGTGCGGGACCGAGAATAATGCGTGTATGTGATACCATATTCTATTCTCGCAATGAATATATCGATTAGTTGTATGCGATATAACCTAATTATCGAATCGAGGATTGATTCGATAAGTCGATACATTGGATATTAGTCGGTCATATGCGATGTGACCGGATCGTTAAATCAAGTGTTGATTTAATGATTTAATGTATAATTAAATATTTGATATATTACTTTACATTAACTAATATTGGTTCACTTAAGATGTTTTTCTCACTTGATTGTGCACATTGTATATGTGATATATTTTTGTGCACAAGTTGGAATCATGTTTGATGATACATGCAAACTTGGGTGTATGTTTGATTTGAACCATCGTTAGTTAATGGTTAGGGTTTCATTTGCTTTATTTACTTATTTATTTATTTTGGCAAGAAATAAAATGGTGGCTTTATTTGGATTTCACTTGAAGCTTCATGAAGCTTTGAAAGTCAAAACCATTTTGTTTCTTTCCTTAACCCAACCATTCAACTAAACCCTAGTTTAGTCTCTACACTTGTTAAACTAACCCAAGGTTGCATTATGATAAAAATCAATTGATTTTATTATTCATATGATAATTCTTTTTTCTTTCATCTTCTTCTTCTTCTTCAAGAAAGAAGAAAGAAAACTTTTTCTTGAAAATGTCTAAGTGATGATTCCAAGTGAGAAATCCAAATCCAAAGTGAACCCACTTCCTATTTCTTCATCCTCTACCACTTGCCAAGTAGTATAGGGTGTTTCTTTACAAGTTTCATGACTTGGTAAAGTTGGAGCTTGATCTTGAGTTGCCTCGACGTAGATCATCTTCGGCATCGAAGTAGACGACCTAGCCCGATCATTTCTTCGACGAAACCATCGCTAGAGTCCGGGATCCGATGATCGCAGCGGAGGGACATCATCACGGAGCTAAGAAAGTGGAGGACCGGATCTACAAAGGTTGTAGTCTCTTTCACTTAGCAGTAAAGTTGTTTACTAGCTTGTAGTTTCGCCTATTCTCTAGTTAACGATCTAGTTTAGGGTTTCTCGGCACCGGAAAATTTTGAATATGGCATAGTTGATGCCTTGTGAGACCTCATTAGTGTGCCTAGGAACCCTACAGCCGGCTCACACACATCATCATCGGTAATTGCCTTGTCACGTACACTTTAGAGAATATTATTTCATTGACATGGCTTGCTAGCTGATAGTTGCAATATGTTATCATTTTCATATGCTAGTTTAACTATTGCACTCATTTCATGATATCAGTGGCATTTATATATTCGTTGGTCCTGCAGTATTTTGGGGTTTTATGTCAATATTCACTGTTTACTTACTCTTGATTCTTGGATTTCGGACTTCTATGAGATTTTTGGATTTGGGGGAAAACCGCAAGAATATATATAAACTTCTCTCTCTCTCTTTTTAAAATGCAAGTTGCGGTTTTCTCGTGATGTATAAGTCGTCCACCATGAGTTTTCATGATAGCTGTTGGATTTCGAGACTCGTTTCGAGGAGTAGTATGGGTCGTCTCGGGTACATGGTGGACCCGGTATGGTACCCCGGGGCGAGAGTGATTTCATGGAGGATGATGAGCTCGGCAGGGGCAGACTGCCTACCGGTGATTGTTTGGCACGGTGGATATCCGGAGAATACCGTTCATGGTCGTGTGATTGATGATATAGGCCGATCCGGACTGACGGAGCCTGAGGTATTGAGATACTGAGATATTGAGTTTTGAGATATTGAGTTTTTAGATATTGAGATACTGAGATATTGAGTTTTGAGACATTGAGATACTGAGATATTGAGATACTGAGATTTCTGTTTTGTGTCGATGCTTGACACTGATTTCTCTGTTGATTTCATGATGTATTCTGTTTCCATTAGTAATGCATTCATACATCATATATCTAATATGTTGCTATCTGAGGCATTGACACGAGCACGTGGTATTGCACTTATGTGTAGATGGATCAGGATATTTGTTTGAGGATATTACTCGTTATGACCTAGGATAGCGTCATACATGCGATTTCTACTTTGTGATGTTTTCTACTCACGAGTTGGCAACTCACCCCCATTATGCCACAGTTTCTTGCAGGTTTTGCCGTACAGATTTCGTTGCGGTTTTGCTGGCACACTGTTCCTTCTGGATGATTGCTTTGGTAGGTAGGTTCTTTTGCATCAGGACCACCATTGTATATTTGTTATTTCAATTGTATCTAGTAAAACTCCATCAACCAGACTTGTATATTATTATAGATAGATGACCAGTGTATATTCTTTCGACCTTAGAGTCGCGCGCTGTATTATATGGTTTTCCTCTGGTTATCTTGATGATGTTGGATTTTTATCCTGAGTTTTTATCCTCGCCCTTCGGCGTTGTATTATATTGCTTACATGGTTGTGATCATCAATTGACGAAGAGCTAGCTCCCGCTTGGGGATGCCTTTATTCATTATATATGCTTTATCAGGTTTGTACCCGTTTGGGGTCAGTTTTTACCAAGGAAACTCTGCCGAAATTTTCAGAAAAGACTTGAGATTTTAAAAATGCATATCTCGGCTTATGTTGTTAAACTTCTTGCTTTAAAAATTGGTTTTTCCTTCACTCTACTGCTTTAATTGGTTTTGATTTCTGGGTTTTGGCTTACTTAGATTACGTACGCCTCGAGACGTTTCGTAATTTAAGTGCCGGTCATGTTCCGTATTTTTCGGGTCGTGACAAAGTTAGTATCAGAGCGTTAGGTTTTACCTTCTGAGTGTAGGATGACCCTTGGTTGATAGAGTAGGTAACTCAAGTAGAGTGACGTACCGTGTGTATGTTCTGTGGCATACTTACGATACGCTACTCCGCTTAAGAAGCCTTAGGATATACATTTCCTTGCACAGCATTATATTCATTCCTATGATCTATCCCCATCGGTACCAGTTATGGTTTTGTTACCATGATTACACGGGTAGAGAGAGCTACGGCTAGAGTTGCGTCAACACGAGCTCGTCACGGAAGAGGACTGACGGGGGCGTGATTCCAGGAACGTACGATTGTATAGAGGCGTCGTTTTATTGTGTTTTCGCGCCATGAGCATTCAATGGATCGCTTCAACGAGATTTCTCGAATGTGCAGATCAGCACCAGAGGATTTGGGCTACCGCTAGAGGCCAGCCAGGATGTGATGACCGTCAAAGCACCGATTATACTTGATGATTGAGGCACTGTTCAGCATGCGGACGAATGAGCCAGTTGTTGCTGCGAATGAGGAGATATCGTCCCAGATGTTTGGAGCTAATGCCGCACGAGTTATACTTCGAGATATGATAGAAGATCGCTAGTCACCAAAGATGAAGGACTAGGACATGTGATTCATTGCCTACCCCGATGCGAGGTCATCAGATTGATTGATTCCAGCTAGAGACGACTTCACGCAGGTACGTTGGGAGTCGATAGAGACGATCGAATGTCAGAAGCCCATTTTCTAAGTTTAAAGTATTCAGAGACAAATGCAAGTAATGCTATGGACCCTCTAGAAGAATGAAACCCTAACTCGACGTAATGACCATGGAACGCCTTTGAACTTATGGGTTTGCGGCAGTTCAGCGGTGCCATTTGTGAGGCTTGGGTTTGCCCTTCTACGGTTGGTCCACAGGTACTGTGGCATGTATTCGATACTATTAAACTGTACCCAAGATGTTGAGCTCTTGGGGGATTATGGAACCTTGACGAATCGATCGAAAAGTTCGACATCATTCGGATATCATATGATGGGATGCATTGCTTGGGAGACTCCATATACGAGTATAGTCGTTGGAGCGCAGTCCATGCAGTCACGAAGAGACGAGTCCGAATCAGTCGACATTAGAGAAAAGTGGAGTAAGAGGTTCATACGAGATCGTGACGAGAGGACGTTCCACTCCGCTGACATCAGAGATGTGATACGCAAGCAGAGGCGTTGACTATGGGTATATCTTCCAGGAGGAATCATGATTAGTATGCAGCCGTTCCGGAACAAGAAATAGATATAGTAAAGATGATGACTTCCGGACAGTTCGGCAGAGACGAGATTTGGGAGAGACCTCAACAGGACCTTTCTGGAATAATTTACGAGAAGACTTGGACCCAGGAGTGGTCCTATTACGCACACCCAGAAGACCAGAGTTCGGCATCATTGATGAGTTATGTTATGAGCGACCATGATAATTGGCCAGAGATTTTTAGAGGATATGCTAGAGTGGATCGTTTCCGTTAGTACACCGAACCAGGCCGACGAGCCAATGGATTGCAATATTGGTAATCCACAGAGAAATGAAGACCCAGAGACAAAAGACGTCAGACCGTGAGTAGGAGGCAGCGGATGTTTTTGCTCTGCCAGTTTTGGGCGCACCGACACTTTTCGACATTGTAGGAGGCGTACCTCAATGTCTTTTGTTGCGATTTGCGTTGTGATCTGAATATCACGCTTATATCACTTGCATTTGAGTTTTGATGATTGGGCTTTATGGTATTGTTTTCGTGCACCATGGCTGCACCTACTGAGTATTTACGTTTTGTGCATAGTTATTGCACTTGAGATATGCTTTATACACCATTGTGTTGATTTATGATTTGTGCAGGTTTATTGCACTTGATTTTGATTTGATATCATTCAAGATGTTGATTTTGATTCCATACCTGATATTTTGAGCGATTTATTTGCATGATTGAGATTTTGTGCACCACAGTTGCACTTGATTTTGATTTGATATCATTCGAGATGTTGATTTTGATTTCATGCCTATGATATGCATATGATTTGAGTTGTGCTTTCAGCATAGTTTTCATGCACTTTTAGTGTTTTGATTTGGTTTGTGCATGCGGATGCACATGGTTGTGAGATTATATACCGCGGTATACCTGATTTGGATTGAGGTTTATTTGTTTTCGTACACTTGATTTGGATTCTTGCGCATGCTTGGGTGCTTGATGCGATTTTGGTGCACACTAGATGCACTAAATCGAGATTCTTCGTGCATATCAGATGCACCTGATATTGCTGTCCGGCACACCCGTTGCCTATAACAAGTGTTTCATGCACACCCGTTGCACTTAGATTTTATTTCTGTGCACATGTATGGAAAATTCATGGGTTTTGATTTCTGTGCGCACCATACGCACGTAGCATTCATATGCACATTTTGGGATTGATTTCTTATGGAGCAGTACGTTTTTATGATATTTGCTATTTGTTTTCGTACTGAGCAGGACTAGTCAGAGGACAGTACCTGGATATATTTTGCATGCATTGATAATTTTCGAAGGGATTTCCAAAAAGGGAGCTATAGTCTCAGTATTTACCTACGTGTCTGAGATGACACGAAACGTTTAAAACAAGGAAACATTTCTAAATTATTTTCAAAACGGCGGGACGTGCATAATAAACAAATGATATACAGATATACATAGCTATTTTCTTACAATAAACGTCTGCCACCGTGCCGTGTTACGTGCATCGCACAACAACTTAAAAAAGTTTTGGCATGTATTTTCTTCAGATGTTTTAATGATATTTACATGTAGAGTTTTGAGTATATCATGTTGGTTTTCGTATTGGATTTAGACATTGGTGTCTTTACCATAACTCCAATAATTGCGGGATGCTTGACGGAGTTTTGATTTTGGATTATATACTTATTTTTCATGCGCATGCATTGCGCTACGATGTGTTTTATGTATTTATGATTTCGGAGCACCGTCGACTTGATCTTTTTACTGAAATGTTTTAGAAATTGGAGGAGTTTAAATTTAAATTCGGGGACCGAATTTCTTTAAGGGGGAAGATTGTAACATTTCAGAAAAATAAAATATTATTTTTGGGAATTTTTATAATTTAATAATAAATATAATGAATATTTTAATACTTCGGTATAATTAAATACTGATAAATCGGGAAAAATTTGGAAAATTATAGAAATTACTAAAAAGAAGGTGTTTTATTGGCTTTAAGCAAATTATGAAATTTTATGATTAATTATACACTATTTTAGTGCTAATCGCGATTAAATATCGCTAATCGTGTTTTAATCCGGCTTTGTGCACATGACATGCACTAAGTCATTTTTAACACTTGTTACATTTTTCTTTCATGCTTTCTTCTTATTATCATGCATGGTTCTAAAATTTAAAGAGAAGAGAAAAGAAAACTAAAGAAAAAAAAAAGGAAAACATTTAAAAAATGGGGTATGGGCATGAGAGATTGTGAGGGTCTCCTTTGACTTAGCCATTCTCTTTCCCTCTTCATTCACTTCATCTTTCCTCTCTCCCTTTCCCCATGTTTGCTGCACCCCTTCCCTCTCCTCTTCAAACCCTCAATTCATCATCAAAAACTACTCAAAAGTCCATCTCCATTTTACAAAAAGCATGCACAAGCTCACAAGCTACACTTTGGACCAAGAAAGTTTGCATTTTGGTGCTCTAGGGGATTCATGAGTGCAAAATGAGGTAATTCATTCACTTTAAGTATAGTAATTCAACTCTTTTACCATCCTTGCATGTTTAGATGTGTTAAAGTGGGATTTAGTGCACTTTGAGATTTCCTAGAAAGGGATAGGGTTTAATTTAAGTTGTGTGGTGACTTGAGTGTGTTTTAGTGACCTTAAACCCCCCATGGTGTTAGAAACCCAGTACATACACAAGATAAAACCTGAAACCCAAAATTTTTAAAAAACAGAACTTTCCAATGTCGGTTTGTGAATTATTTGAGAGTGCAGGGAAATCTGGGTTGACCTGGGAATTTTACTGGATAAGCAAACAACTTCAGAGACCTAGTTAGAGCACTATGAGTCCACCAAACCAAAATGAACCCAATCCAAGTCCCCAAAACCGAGGAGGCCGAAATTTTGGCTAGTGTGGCCGGCCACTTGGATGAGTTAGGTGCCCAGGTTGCTTCAGTAGCTCACGTACACCCTATACATCACCCCAGTATTGTTTGTGCAACTAGTTTTTCCCTTAAACAAAATCTGGGACCATTTTAGTGGGTTGCTGCTTTGAATTCTTTTGTGTTTATGAATTCAAGTTTTAGTATTTGTGTTTTACTTCGATCGCTTGACGTTTGTACGTCAAAATCGAGTGTTATTTGGTTGTTTTGCGAGAGCAAACCATAGGTTTTGTCCTATGTGAGTTTCGTGTGTCATTTCGATTGCGGATTGGATTTTAATGTGGCACGATACGTTATGATGTATAGGTACCCCCATATGGACTTTGAGATGACAAGCAAGCGAGTGGCGACATCGGCATCGGCAAACGAAGATCAGGTGAGTAGATTTATATCTACGGGGGAAGTCGGGTGGATGGCGTATAGCACCCCCGCAAAGTTGTAAGAAATGATGTGATATGATATAGATGTACATTTATGTGTTATTGAGAGATATGAACACTTAGCAAGAAAAGCATTAGGAGATCATGGGTTAATGTTAGCGAGATTTGAGGAGAGTGGTTTAGTTGGTTTCTTAGTCGCGAACCCTAGAGTGAGGTTGTTACCCATACATATGCACGCACGGGATTTGGTTTTGGGTGTACGTATTATATGTATGTAGATAGATGTGGATGCGTGGGTTCATATATATACATATACGGGTACACGGATGATAGAGGATAGTATATGGTACTTGGAGATGAGTCGATGTGATTGGGCTTGATGCCGTGGGATCGGTGATATGATTTGGTTCGTATTAGGAGATACGACATGATATTATAGCGGATCTTTAGGTGAGGTGTTTCAGACACACGCACATATATTGTTGATGGTATCAGCTTGTACTAGACTTAGATCTGTACCCCAGTTCATGACATATGATGATAAGGATATCAGATGAGTAATGAGATAAATATGATATTTAACCCATACCCAGATTTGGGATGCCGTATGATAGATTTACTGTACGAGATATAGTTATGAGGATAGATCCGCACTCTTGACTCGAGAATGTTATATATATATTGTATCGTACGTGATACTATTGAGGCGAGATCACCGACTACTAGATATATATATATATATATATATATATGTCGACTCAGACCTAGGTGAATTTTCTTACCCTTTTGACTGGGCTCGAGTCATACTCGTTTTCAAAAGTGGAGAATCGTTAGTATTTTAAATACCAAAACTGTATGACTCGTATATTGGATAAGTATATTCTTCAGTGTTGCTTTTACTACATCACTTTCAGTATATTCATGATGTTTCATCGCATGGCATGCTTATAAATGTGTTGTCTGTATTTATTATGAAACCCTGCTGTCATGGCACCAGCACCATTACCGATGATGCGTATGTTCCACGTACACTTGCTCGCCGGCTCACACACATCATCATTGGTAATTGCCATGTCACGTACACTTTAGAGAATATTATTTCATTGACATAGCATGCTAGCTTATAGTTGCAGTATGTTATCATTTTCATATGCTAGTTTAAATATTGCACTCATTTCATGATATCAGTGGCATTCATATATTCATTGGTCCTGCAGTATTTTGGGGTTTTATGCCAATATTCACTATTTACTTACTCTTAATTCTTGGATTTCGGACTTCCATGAGATTTTTGGATTTGGGGGAAAACCGCAAGAATATATATAAACTTCTCTCTCTCTCTCTTTTTAAAATGCAAGTTGCGGTTTTCTCGTGATGTATGAGCCGTCCACCATGAGTTTTCATGATAGCTGTTGGATTTCGAGACCCGTTTCGAGAAGTAGTATGAACCTTCTTGGGTACATGGTGGACCCGGTATGGTATCCCGGGGCGAGAGTGATTTCATGGAGGATGTTGAGCTCGGCAAGGGCAGACTGCATACCGGTGATTGTTTGGCGCGGCGGATATCCGAAGGATACTGTTCGTGGTCGTGTGATTGATGATATGGGCCAATCCGGACTGACAGATCCTGAGGTATTGAGATACTGAGATATTGAGTTTTGAGATACTGAGATATTGAGTTTTGAGATATTGAGATACTGAGATATTGAGTTTTGAGACATTGAGATACTGAGATATTGAGATACTGAGATTTCTGTTTTGTGTCGATGCTTGACACTGATTTCTCTGTTGATTTTATGATGTATTATGTTTCCATTAGTAATGCATTCATAAATCATATATCTGATGTGTTGCTATCTGAGGCACTGACATGAGCACGTGGTATTGCACTTATGTGTAGATGGATCAAGATATTTGTTTGAGGATATTACTCGTTATGACCTAGGATAGCGTCATACATGCGATTTCTGCTCTGTGATGTTTTCTACACATGAGTTGGCAACTCACCCCCGTTGTGCCACAATTTCTTACAGGTTTTGCCGTACAGGTTTCGTTGCGGTTTTGCTGGCACACTGTTCCTTCCGGGTGATTGCTTTAGTAGGTGGGTTCTTTTGCATCAGGACCACCATTGTATATTTGTTATTTTAGTTGTATCTAGTAAAACTCCATCAACCGTATATTATTAGAGATAGATGACCAGTGTATATTCTTTCGACCTTAGAGTCGCGCGCTGTATTATATGGTTTTCCTCTGGTTATCTTGATGATGTTGGATTTTTATCCTGAGTTTTGATCATCGCCCTTCGGCGTTGTATATTATATTACTTGCGTGGTTGTGACCGTCAATTGACGAAGAGCTAGCTCCCACTTGGGGATGCCTTTATTCATTATATATGCTTTATCAGGTTTGTACCCGTTTGGGGTCAGTCTTTACCAAAGAAACTCTGCTGAAATTTTCAGAAAAGACTTGAGATTTTAAAAATGCATATCTCGGCTTATGTTGTTAAACTTCTTGCTTTAAAAATTGGTTTTTCCTTCACTCTACTGCTTTAATTGGTTTTGATTTCTGGGTTTTGGCTTACTTAGATTACGTACGCCTCGAGGCGTTTCGTAATTTAAGTGCCGGTCATGTTCCATATTTTTCGGGTCATGACAGGCAGGTACCCATCATCTCGACGTTTCCATCGCAGTGAAAGCCAAAATGGCCACGATGCAAAAGAAACTCGAACCTATCGAAAACAAAGTCTCGTCAACCTCCCTAAACTAAGTTACGCTTCCCAAAACCATGTGTAGTTGTTGTTTTGACCTATCGCATTTAACGGAAGAATATCCTTTGAATCCTCCGTCTCAAGGTCATGAACAAACCAATACTGCTTTTCAGCAACAACCTAGAAATAACCCTTATTCATCCACATATAATCAGGGATGGAGGAATCATCCTAATTTTTCTTGGAACAAAAACCAATCTCAAAATCAAAATCAGTTCCCAAGACAAAATAACTATCAAAGGCTTCCTCCATAGCAACAGACACCACACCAAATTCAGCACCCCTTTCAACCGCAGTCTCTTCAAAATCCAGCCAATGACTTTGCTCCTTATAATAATATTTCAAAGGCCGGTACCGATAAAACCTCTGCACTCGAACGAAACTTAGAAACGTTCATTAAACAATCCATGCAAACGATGGCTAATTTAACGTCTTCTATCCAAACATTAGTGCAACATACTGCTTCCCACGATGAAAGTATAAAATCGATAGAAGTACAACTTGCACAGTTAAATGCCGCAATGAGTGAGCGAGAGAAAGGGAGGCTTCCATCTCAACCTCTACCAAATCCCGGCTACTCACAAAGCGTAAATCTCATCCTTCAAAATCATAATGTGAGTGTCGTAACTACGTTGAGATCGGGAAGAGTGCTGAATAACAATGTTGGGAAACAAGTTGAAGTTGATGACATTGATGAAACCCCGGCTACTACTTCTACTCCTACTTCGTCTAATCCAACATCTTCTTCCGAGCCTATTCTCCGTTTTCCACTAGGCTCGAACCCTCAACCCACTTCCTTGAAGGAATTACTAGCTACGACCATCCCAAATTCAATTTTAGGATCCATTCCATCCTCACAAACTTCTCCTCAAAAGTTGGACCCAACCCTTATTGATAAAGCTCCTTTTCCACACAGGTTAAGGGCCGACAGACCGAGTCCCCAAATAGAGAAGATTGTGGAAATTTTTAAACAAGTTAATATAAATATTCCTCTCCTAGATGTTATCAAACAAGTTCCTTCCTATGTGAAAATTTTAAAGGACTTGTGCACTAGGAAAAGAAAAATTCAAGTGCCTAAAAAAGTTTTCTTAGTGAGTAATATGAGCAATTCTCTTACCCAATTGATGCCCACGAAACGTAAGGACCCCGGTTGTCCTATAATATCTATAACTATTGTGGGTAAAAATATCAATCGTGCTCTACTCGATTTAAGTGCTAGTGTTAACTTGCTTCCGTATTCTGTTTATGAGCAATTAGGCATAGGAGAGTTGAAACCTATGCATTGCACTCTTCAGATGGCCAATCGATCTATCACCCAACCTCAGGATGAGCTAGAGGACGTGTTAATCAAAGTCGGGGAATTTATATTCCCCGTAGAATTTATAGTTATAGATACACAGCCTATGGCAAACCCACGGAATAAAATTCCAGTGATTCTAGGTCGACCTTTTCTAGCAACTTCCAACGCGATAATCAATTGTCGTAACGGTTCAATGAACCTATCCTTTGGGAAGATGACAATTAAGCTTAATATCTACAAGTTAGGAAGTCAACCCTTCGAACCCTATGCCCATATAGTTGATGTATGTTTTGTCGAAAAGATAGATTCCGACAGTTGCGAATTTGAGGAGCTTCACGATACTGATCTCGACGCCACTTGTGCGTTATTGTTTGATCCTACTATTTATTAAACACATGAGAACCCTTCTATCAACAAGTCCACATCCATGTCTGAATCCTTTGACTTGTCGAATGAGTTAGTCGAGCTGTCCGAGTCAACATCTAACGCTATATATGAACCTTTTTTGGAGTCCGAGTATCAGCCCATTCTTTCCGATGAGATTATCATTCGGAATATCGATGAAAGTTTTGAAGACATTTTTGCTGAAGAACTCGCATTCCTAAAGGACATAGGAGTTTTGATGAATCAACCCCCACCCAAAGAAGTTGAACCACCATCCCTTCTTCTTATCAAGAATGAGAATGCGAGTATTGCACCATCACTGTTTCGTCTCTACCAACCGAGACATAAACCCGATCGATTACGTCTCTTATATCCCCACTTCTTCACATCTATGATCTTCCACCAACTATATTGTTACATCGATAAAATATTTGAATGGTTGGTGTTGACTTTTGGTCTTTGTAAAGCTTTGCATAGACCAATAACCTTACCCCCCCTCTTTTTAATTTTAAATGCTTAAAACTGTTTTGCTCAAATTTATGGGGGAGAAAATATTTTGGCTCTTAAAAGAAAAACATTTTTTTACAAAATTGTGAACCAAAAATAAATTTGGGGGATGATTTCACTGTCATTGACTTTCGTCCCCTTTACTAACTTTCCTCCCAAGTCTACATGTTTTGAGCTTAAAAAATGATATCAGTGAAGACACTGCTGCAAATAGGTTTGGGGAAGGTTTGTACTTATTCACGCATCATTTTGCATTGTACTAAATAATAGCAAAAAAAATTTGATAATAAAAGTTAGGAAGTGAAGAATACATATGAAAGATAGGAGGAGATTCAAGAAAAGCAAGAAAATTAGATATTTTATAACGAAACTAGTAATAAGTAGTCATAAGCTGTTGTCCCAAGGGTTAGTAAGATGAAGGAAATCACTAATCTGATAATAGAAATAAGTCTGAAAAATAGTCCTTATTCTTGAATCCAAACATCTAAACGTTGATACCCTACTATACGCACTTGCACACATCTCGAAACTTGGGATAGTAAAGGATACCTTGAAATGCTCTTGTCTAAAAGCCTTAGTATGAAGGGAAAAATTATATAAACAAAAATATAAATGAAAAAAAATGGTGAAGAAAAATGAACACTGGTTTTATAATTAGTTAAGGCAGCATAAAAAAAATATAGCGTGGGTGTCTTATCACCTAGTGCTTTAGACCAACTAGTTTGGGAGCCACTGCTAAGCCTTAAGTATTGCAAGAGGATATTGCTAATCACGCCTAAAAAAGTGAGCACATTTTTTAATCGGCTGATTAGCACCTCAAGAAATATTAACGGTCGCATGAAGAATGTGTGAGCAATTCCATCTGAAACATTCACCGACTAAAAAGTATTAAGGAAGATGGACAAGAGTATGATAGCTTGAATTGAATTCTCTAAGTGTAGAAATTTCTTTTACACACGCGTAGGGTTATATGATCAATGTTTGGAAGAAAAGTAGGGAGGAAGACTAAAAACGATGTTTTATTGAGAAATGATGTGACTTCTGACATCTTTTCATGACCATTAAGATAGGGCTCATGGCTACTAAAAAGCTAATTTAGTTTGAAACTCTTATTTTCAAGTTCTTTTTTATATGTTCTTTATCTTTGTATGTAACTTTCATCATCTTTCTTTTATTATGGGATTTTACGAGTGTAATCCATTGAAAACTCTCAGGAGACAACACTCCTCTTACTAGGGACACCTAGAGATTTAAAGGGTTCTTGCATGTGCTCAGTGCAATCGTGTTGCCTACGAAAGTGTGCTAGGTTTTTCTTTTTCTCTTTGATAACTAGTTTGCTCGGGACGATCAAAATTAAGTTTGGAGGTATTTGATTAATCTAAAATATTGCACATTTGAATGAATATTTTCCCCACTATTGTTAAGTACTAAAGGTGTTTATTGTGATTATAGAACATATGAGGGTTTATGTGTAAAAAGTTTATTATCATATGTTTATACATTATAATTAATATAATGAAGGAAAATATATGCATATAATATTTATATGAAATCTTAGTAATTAAAATATACATATCATATCAAATATTTCTAATCAATATTCTTAACATATTATATCATATAAATGGTTAGTATAATATCTCAAAAATACCAAATACTACTAACACTATGATTTGAGATATTGTGTAGATATTAGTTCAGATCTGGAATTCAAGTAAGAGATCCGAGTCAAAATCGGGATATCGAAACCAAATCTGCAAAAATTTAGAAGCAAATCGAGAGATCTAGCAACGGCAAAGACATAGAGCATTATTTTCAGAATATAGACATTGAGAAGATCTCCAAACATCATGATAAAATATTAGAAAAAACCCCAAAAACTGAAGCCACCAAACTGCCGCGGAACCGCGGCCAAACAAGGCTATATGTGGCGGTTTCGCGGCTCATTTTTAGCCAAAGAATGTGATATTTTGGGGATTTGATTTTAACAACATATATTCACAGATGGCGTCTAGGCTTTCTAGTTTCTAGGACTATATATAGGACCGAGAGATTCACATTAAAAATCACCACCGATGAGATCAAGAGATCCACGTATCCGAGTGATCATCATTTATTCATCTACCTCCTATAAGAGAGAGATCTAGAGCAAACTAGAGTTCTTGTAATTTACTTTCTATGGAGCAAAATTGTAAATGTAATAGTTGATTAATAAAGCTAGTGTTTTTATTATTATTTTTGCAATTACTTTCCGCACTTACTTTCTGCACTTACTTTCTACATCTTAACTATGTTTTCATTCTTTTTCAACCTCTCTTCTAAATCTTTAACCATGAGCGAGTAATTCCTAGCTCGTTAGGGTTCGTAGGATAGGGTAGAACAATGGATGATAAAATCTTTTAACTTCTTTTATACATTTTAAAGCTTATAAACTTTAGCAAAATAAATGTTAACATTCTTATCGGGCACGCTACCAATTTATTGATAATCATGATCACGATTTGAGATTGGTTTAACACTTGTTTTGTTAAGGGTTAGACATTGTTTCCTGATTTAAAATCAGGAAAGCCTACGGAAGAGGCTTCAGAAAAGGGTCACGTGCTCACACGTGACCAGCAGTCACGTGTTGGCACGTGACATTTAAAAGAAGCGGCAAAGGCAGATTCAGTTTCCTGAGTACATCAAAGAAAAGGGCTTCAGAAAGGGTCACGTGCTCCCACATGACCAGGGTCACGTGTTGGCACGTGACGGTTGAATAGCTAATAGAAGACAGAGCGCAGAAATGAAAGGGAGGCTTGTTTCAGGGGGTCACGTGCCTACACGTGACCAAGGGTCACGTGGCCACACGTGACCGGCTTTCAAAGCCTATCTGTTAACAGAATTAAATTCTGAGAAAAGATCTCTCAAGTCTTTCCAAAGAGAAAAGAATTATCTGGAACAGTTGGATTAAAAATCCAAAGTTGATTAAATATCACCTATCTATGGAAAAATCTTGAACTTGGAAAGATTTCCCTTTAAAATCTAACCGAAATAACAAAGGAAAATCTCTGGATTTAAAATCCAATAGTGAATAAAATTCACCTAATAATCAAAAGGTCCAAATGAATGATGAATGCAAATCAAATCTCTAATGAATACAAATCAGATCCCTCAATGAATGATTCATCGAAACTAATTGATTCTGCTCCTTCTCCTATAAATAGGAGCCAAGGGAAACAGAGAGAGGGAGATCGATATACAGAGAGATAAAGAAAAGAGAGAGAGAGCCTTGAGACTTTGGGAGAACTTGATCTTCTGCAAAAAGAAAACCCTAGGTAAGAAAGGGAAGGCTTTTGAAAAAAAAAGAGAATTTAATTCTCAAAAAGAGTTTAACTCTTATATTAAAAAGAAGAACTTAGTTCTCTCTTTAGTGGAGGATCTGCAAAGTGCACATCTCCCCATGAATTGAGAATTTAATTCTCATTGGGTTGAGATCCTGCCATGCAGATCCAAAACATAGGGAGGGAATGGAAGTTTGAGAATTTAATTCTCATATAACTATAGGAATTTAATTCCTTTAAAATAAAATTAGGGTTTAACCCTATATTATAGGAATTTAATTCCTTCGAAATGAACAAAACCAGGGTTTAACCCTAGTTAAGAAATTAAATCCGTCAAAATGACAGGAATTTAGTTCCTCACATGAATGGGAATTCAATTTTCACAGAAGACAAGTTAGAGTTCAACTCTATCTAAGAATATAATCCTTCAAAAGAAAAGCGGGAATCTAATTCCTCTAAACTTATTGCTAGGGTGTAACCCTATGAAGAATTTGATTCTTAAAAAGATAAACACATCTTCAAACAAGCAGGGTCACGTGCTACCACGTGACCCCTGTAAAGAGCCACCGCTAAAACTTTGAGGCAACGCCTCACGTGCTTCACGCGACCCCCAAAGCGCGCAAAGAAAAAGCAAAGGAAAAGAAGTTCTGGGGCGCCCTCACGTGTCACCACGTGACCCCTAATGAATATTCTAACAGATCGAAGCGCAAGCCCTCATCACGTGCCCGCACGTGATGGCTTTTAGAATTAAAAGTGTTAAACACTTATCTGTAGAACAAAATAAAGGGAAACAAGACGCTATCACGTGCTACCACGTGACCCCCTTGGCTGAAGCTTTAACGGACAAGCACTAAGATGCCCATCACGTGACAGCATGTGATGCTCCAAAGTATTCAATGCTTTTGACAGAATAAAATAAAGGGAGGGTGCCCTCACATGATACCACATGACCCCTCTTGCCTTAGTGTTTAACACTAAATTGAGGCCCCTGAATCCAGTGTTAAACACTGTTTTGCCTTAGTGTTCAACACTAATTAAAGAGCTTTCTTGCAGTGTTTAACAGTGAATTTCTTAGTGTTTAACACTAAATTAAATCTCTGTTGACAGAGTTTAACATTAAGTTTCTTAGTGTTCGACACTAAATTAAAATCTCTGCCGTCAATGTTTAACACTGATTATCTTAGTGTTTGACACTAATTTGAGATCTCTGTTGTTAGTGTTTAACACTGATTTGTTTTAGTGTTTAACACTAATTTGGACCCCTTGTTGCTGGTGTTTAACACTAACTTTAATCCAATTGGCTAAGTGTCCAGAGGCAAAGCCTCTCCTCTAATAGACCAACAGAGGGCCAATATCCTAAACATGATTAGACTTAGCCCAAGTTGGCCATAAGTCCTCAATTCAAATTCAACTGAGCCAATGGGCTCATACTATAATTAATTGGTCTTAGTTCCAAATTGGGCCAAAGATTATTTAATCTACCTCGGTTTAAAGGTACATCTCTTCACTCCTTTGATACGTGGCGTTGTAATTCCTCAACGTCTTCAAAGAGGTGACGGGTCCCAATGACCACATATTGATACGGACTGTGGGGTCCTTAAACTCATGGACTATGAGGTCCTTAACCTTGACCGTGATGTCTTAAAACTAACAACGGATTGTGGAGTCCCTAAATCCACGGACTATGAGGTCCTTAACCTTGACCGTGATGTCTTAAAACTAACAACGGATTGTGGAGTCCCTAAATCCACGGACTATGAGGTCCTTAACCTTGACCGGGATGTCTTAAAACTAACTACGGACTGTGGAGTCCTTAAATCCATGGACTATGAGGTCCTTAACCTTGACCGCAACGTCTTAAAACTAACATTGGACCGCAATGTTCTTAAACTACCCATGGACCGCAATGTCCTTAAACTACCTATTGACCGCAATGTCATTAAAGTAAACAACAGAGCCCCCCCTTTATTGCTCTCTTGTTGGATCTAAACGATCCCGTTAAGTTGATCTTAGTCTAAAAACTAGACTAACGTATCCTTAACAAACATTTAAGTCGATCTTAGTCTCAAATGAGGCTAACGTATCCTTAAACACAAACCCCCAAACCCAAATCTAAGATAATACGGGTTTGGACTAGTCCACGCCCTACGGGCGACGACATAACTCAGTCTCCGTATACAATCCACGGGCAACCAAACATAAAATAAACACACACGACACGAAGTGATCATCTGGAGAAGGAGAAAGTTGCTACCGCAATGCGGTAGCGTAATTAACTGCATGGGCTTGCGCCTGCAGGGAAGAGCGTCCCCACAATCAAAAAACCCCTCAAGCGAGGGGGAATCTGATGAAGTCTGCTACATCGGACGCATCCGTTTAAACCTTCAATACATGGTGTCATAAATCAACTTGGCATCTTCGGAGAGGTATACGGATAGCACCAATTAGCATCTGCCCCGAATCTCAGGCGAGACAGTCCATGTCCCGTCCGCCATTCGGAGGGGAACAGATTCTGGCACGCCCGGTGGGACCTTTTCCTCTTTCCACTCCACACTTCGTGTGTCGTGATTCACGAACAAATCGCGGTTCGCTAATGGTTGCCCTTGGGTTTCAAGGTACTAAGACTTGGCGTCTTGCTTATTGCAGAAAGCAAAGAATCGATGGCTTCTACTTGTGCGAAATGCTCCAACTGCTCGGACTGCAATTGCAACCAACGCTCTGCCTCGCCAGGAGGTATAGCCTACGGACCCCAAGCCGCTTCGCTATTCACAATGCCAGTGGAACAGGTCACTCGAGCCACCACAGGATTGTTTTTTGGGACCATGCTCCCGCCGACAAGCTTCACCGCTCCGGTGCTAACAACAGAAGCTCCCAAGAAGTCGGTCTTTGATCGTCTTACCCCTGCCGCGGCCCCTCTCAACGGGTCGCCCAACACCAGTGCCTCGGTCTTCTCTAGATTAGGCCAGAACTCCTGTGGACCCGCAATGGGGCCTACAATCCCAGAGAAGGCTGCTCCTAAGAAAGTAACCAGTCCTGCTCCTGAAGTCGTCAAGGCGGCTTCCCCTGCCAAAAAGTCGGTCTTTACAAGATCGACGGCTCCAGCTCCCGCTCCTGCTACCCAAAGGACATCGGTTTGACAGGCTGACACCAGCAGCGACCCCCCACCTACACAGGGGGCAAGACGAGATTATCGCCCTCACCAATCCGGTTCCATCAGCACGACGCGCTCGACGTCGTTACTGGCGCCGAATGAGGAAGGCCTGGGGCAACTCCCCTTCTGGGCTAACTCCTCCAGCCCCGATGGCAGAAGTTAATGCTGCTGTTCCAACTGGGAACAGCTTTGAGGTGCTAAATAAGGTGCGTAGGAATTCTCCTACCGCGGCACTAAAGAAGTCTCCCCATCCGCTGAAAAGAGCTATAGAAGTAAAAACAGAACAGCCCCAATCTCCTCAGCGGCTGTCCTCCCGAATCTATAAAGTCTGGCGGCAGGCCCGAGACTCGATGATCGATCCAAACTTCTCCCGCCAGCACAAGAAGCTGAAAATCCAACAAGAAACCAGTCACCAGGCTAAGCCACGAAAAGCTGTCTGGGTGCCCACCTTAACGGCCCCCTCAACTCCCACTGCTCATAAAAAGAGGAGGCCGGAGAAGATCCCCGGGCCTGCAACGAAAGCTAAAAGCGCTGAGCCCGACGCCCTAAGGCCGGGGGCAGGATGGTCCATACTGTATACATGGCATTGGGGAAGGAAGACAGCCGTGCGTCTACAGGTCATAGACCGCTTACACGGTCAATAACCAAAGCTCAGGAGTAACAGCAAAAGCTCCAGGAAATGATGAACGCAATGGCCGCGCTTACTGGGCCGAAAGAAAGCCCCGAGGCGTCCTCGGATCAGCAACAAGAACAGGAAACCGACGCCGAGTTCCTCCGGAGGATGTTGGAAAAGAAGGATAAAGAGGCTGCGGAACAAGCGGCCAATATAAAGCAGATAGCCCACTTATTCCAAGACATGGTGGGAATGATGATCCAACAAGATCCTCCCGCTGAAGATCCTCCGACCATACTTGAAGATGATAGGGGAGAAACGTCGAATCCTCCGCCGACCCTCTCAACGGCTAAGGAGGAGACAATCTCTAAGGCTGACTTGGACGACTATATAGCCCAGCAAATCCGGGTTCATCATGCGACTGAGGCGGCTGGTCAAGTCGTAAAAACGGGGCGGCCGTATCCAAGCTGGTACGACCAAATCAAATATCCGCCGGGTTATACAATACCAAAATTCCATGTGTATAAGGGGACCGGCAATCCCCATCAACATGTTGCCCAGTTCAGAGCCCTTTGCGGTAACACCGGCGGTGATGATAAACTACTGCTTCGCCAGTTCGTTGGTAGCTTATCAGAAACAGCGTTCGAATGGTATTCGGAACTCCCGAATGATTCTATTAAGACGTTCGCTGAAATGGAGTTGCTATTCACTCAGCGATTCGCAAGCGCCAGCGAACGCACTCCAATAACGGCATTGATTAATGCCAGGGTAAAACCAGGCGAAATGTGGGTCCAGTATGCTATACGCTGGCGAAATTTGTGGTCGAAATGCGAGCAACGCATTGAGAAAGCGCCCGCGGTGGGCATGTTCGTGGGAACCCTAGACCCTCACGCAACTATCTCCCAGTTTATAATGTTCTTTAAGCCAACCACATTCCAGGCTCTAATCGACAAGTTGGCCCAGATGAACCAGATGGGTCATAGACCGTCTCCCCCGAAGCCCGAGCCTCGGAGTGACAAGGGTAAAGGAAAGGCAACCTTCGTCGCGAATGCCCAGCAGCAACCCAATGCCCCAAAGCTAGCGGATCAATTGGAAGAAAGACGCCGGTATTATAATGAGAAGATGAAGCGTCCCTACTCGTTCCCACGGGACAAGACGAAACGGTTATTCGAGCTGGCAGTACGCAACCGACTTATAAACCTGCCAAATCCAAGGCGACCACCACAACCCACTGAGGTGAATAACCATAACTATTGCCCTTACCATCAAACGGTAAGTCATCCGATTGAGGATTGCTTCGTTTTCAAAGGGTGGATTGAAGATCAATACCTCCAGGGGAAGTTTGCGCTGTCCGAAAAGTGGAAGGTGAACCCACCACAGCCGCATACTCCTAAGAAAGCAGATACACCGGGGGCAACCTGTTTCTTTATTGAAGAAGCTCCATGGGAGGTCGTGCTGTCAACTAAAACCAAAAGAATGCTGAGGGACCTTCATGCATGCCCGGCGGTCGAATGGAAGGACCCGCTGGAACCCCAGATCATTGAAGGAATGCTGAAGCCGTGCCCAACTACAAAAAGCGGTGGTGATGGCCCAAGTACTCATGCCCTACCGTCAAAATCTTCGAAGAAAAAGAAGAAGAAATCTAAGAAGCCCGTGAAGCCTGGAGACAAGCGCACGAACTTGCAGAAGCAAATCGACGCGCTGAAAGAGTACAATCAAAAGGCGTGAACTCCTGTCACGCTGCAAGAGTTCCTCAACCACATCTTTCAAGAGGAAGATGATGGAGAGAGTTCGTCGGATGAATCCGAGGGATATGTGGCGAGTTGTAACATAATCTCCCACTCGTTTACCGACGATGAAAAAACTCCTGGCATTAAGAAACTGGGGACAAAGCCTGAACCAGAGCTTGTGTGGCCAACAGATGAAATGATCGACGCCTTTCTAGACGAGATTCGTTTGAAGAGTAAAGCGGATCAGGAGCGTGAGATGGCCGCATCGGAAGAAGCCAAACGCAGGCGACTAAACGAAAGAGTTGAAGTACTCCCGCCAGATCGAAAGGCATCCGACGCAGACAAAAAGATATTGAAGACGAGGAAAAGATTTGCCAAAGCCATATCAATGGGAATGAAGCTACCACCCTCGGAAGAAAACACGCTCAATGGGGCGGAGAGGCACCCTAATTATTGCTCATATCATCGGAAAATTTCACACCCTACGGAGGAGTGCGACGCCTTTAGGATATGGTGGCAGGGATATGTTGCTCATCGGCAACATTTTAAGCGCATGAAACGCAAGACTCGTCGGGAACGAAGAAGTACTGCCGACGGGTACAACAGAACTGCTGGCAACTGTTACATGGTTAACGCCGGAGGGTCACAAGTTCTCACCTTTGGGAGCGACTCTGATGAAGAAATGGCTCTGGGCCCTCTCTTTAAAGAATCCGTTTTAGGGAAAGAGGAAGAACCAGAAGCCTGCGAAAACATTCAGCTGCGCAATCGCACGCTCCCGGAAAAGAATCTCAGGCCCGCCAATAGAAAAGATAAGGGAAAGGAAAAGGTCACTGAGGATATCACCTTAGATGACCAAGTCCTAAATGAGCTAACTACCAAGGACCCTCCCAGGAAGGGTAAGGTGGACTACAACATCCTAGCGCACCTAAGGAAACTACCTTCTCAGCTCAGCATTCTCGATGCCCTCCTTTTATCAAAAGAAGCGCGAGATTCACTAATTAAGGCGTTACGAGAACCCGAGCAATTCCAAGCTTTCCTTGCTGCGGAAAGGATGAAGGATGAACTGGAAGAAGTGCACACGGCCGACATCACTTTCGGTGACGAAGACCTTCTCCTCGGGACATGCGACCACAATCGTCCCTTATATGTCTCTGGATACTGCCATGATATCAAGATAGGCAAGATCCTGGTAGATAATGGATCCTCCGTCAATCTCCTTAACGTTCGGGTGTTATAGGAAATTTGCATGAGCGTGCAGCACCTCGCTCATGACAAAATTACCATCTCTAGTTTCGACTCCCAATCGTCACGGACTCTCGGATCCGTAATATTGACATTACGTTTCGGACTGCTCGTCACGGACATCAAGTTTCACGTCATTGACGCCAAGACCTGCTACAACGCCTTGCTCGGTCGTCCTTGGTTACACGAGTACAACATCGTCCCTTCTACACAGCATCAGTGTATGAAGTACTTTAAGGACGGTTTCGAGTATACCGTAACAGGTGAGCTGAACCCATTCTCCGTGAACGAAGTCTGCAAGTACGAAGATGCAAAGTACTTTTTGCCAGACTTCGAGGATACAGAAAAGAGTCGCAAGCCGGAGAACAAAGCCGCCGCCACCATCCCTGTTTTCGGGAGCGATACCGAAGAAGAAGAAGAGATAGTTTATGCTGGGCCGTCTCGACGCAACAACCCGGGACCGTCCGCCCCCATGTTGATCTTCGGAAGTGACTCAGAAGATGAAGTTAATGCCGTGTTCTCCAGTCGGCCGTCAATACAGGCATCCCCTAGCGATGATCAGAGTTTGCAAATCACCATGGTGCCGCGAAAACACTACAAGGATCTTGACGCACTTCAAGCTCACAATGTGCAGGACCTGCAGACGTTTTACGTCCCTCCCAGGCGAAAGGGTGAAAAGGTGATCCTATTCTACCAATCCATAAAGACGAGAGTGGAGAAAGAGATATGGCATGGCGCGGATGCTACACTCGATAGGCTCCAACCCATCCGTTTGCCCAGATATTACACAAATGGACTAAAGAGGCTATTGAAGCATCAAGGAGTATCCTTAAAACAGACTGTTTGACAAGCTCGGTTCTACAACAGGATTTAGAATGTCCCTGGGACTCAGCGCAAGTTGCCGAACGGGAGAATGGAAACACTGGGGCTTGGATATGTGAGATCCAGGAAACGGGAGCGAGTCCACGGCAGCTACGCCATATAAAACTTCGATGAGGAGGAGGACACCCTGTCGGGGAATGCTAACCCCTCATCAAAACTGGATCCCGCAAGCAAAGTGCCGAGTCCGTCATTTGAAGAACAAGTGGACAAGCTTATCAGGAAAGCAGGTCAAAAGGCTCGGGAAGACCACAACTGCAAGATGGCCATCTACGAGAAGGCCAGGACGCAACGTCTGTTTCAACAGGCTGTAAAAGACGAAGATGCTCCTCCATGTCAACCCGTTGTGCAAAAAGCCCGACGCAAAAGCAGAAGTAAGTCAAGAAGCGAAAAAAAGAGTCGACAAAAACGACGCGGGATTAGAGAGTCACGTGAGCGGGCATTGCGCGGTCCGGATTTGTCCCTCATGAAGAAGATGAGTCGAGCGTATTCCTTCCCCCGAGACAAGACGAAGAAGTTACTCGAGCTCGCTATAAAACATCAAATGATCGCACTTCCAGAGTCTAAGCACCCTGAGCAAGCTAACAAGGTTTCTTATCCGGGCTATTGCTCTTATCACCGAGCCATAGGACACCCTATCGAAGACTGCTTCACCTTCAAGAACTGGGTCGAAGACCAGTACCAACAAGGCAGATTTGCTTTATCCAACAGCTGGAAGGTAACGCCGCCACAAAAGCACGAACCCAAAGCCGCAAGAGCAGAACCGGATCCACATCAATCTTGGAAGCGGATTCACACCTGTTACATGATTACGATATTAAAAGAAGAGCCCGAAGACATAGATGAGCTCCCTTGGTGCTTCGAAAACAATGACAATGAGGTAATCTCAGAATTTCCACCGGCTCCGAAAGAACTGGAAGATGGCGCACATACTACTGCAGATAACCTCAAGAAGATTGAGTTGGGATCGGCAGACGATCCGCGACCGACATTCGTCAGTGAGCTGCTATCTGAAGAAAGGGTGGCTGCACTAAAGGACGTGCTTCTACAACATAAAAATTGCTTCGCGTGGAACTATTCCGAGATGCCGGGATTAGATCCGGAGATTGCTGTGTATAAATTAGCAATATCCCCGGATATCAAGCCAGTCAAGCAGGCGCCGAGAAGGATGCGGCTCGAGCTTGAGATGAGCATCAACGCCGAAGTCAAGAAGCTGATCGATTCTGGATTTATCCAAGCAGTCCAATATCCTGACTGGATCACCAACATCGTCCCGGTAATGAAGAAAAATGGGACGGTACGCATATGCGTGGATTCAGGGATCTCAATAAAGCCTGCCAGAAGGACGATTTCCCAGTACCGGTAACCGAGCTAATGATAGATAACACGTCCACTCACGAGATTTTCTCCTTTATGGACGGTTCATCAGGGTACAATCAGATAAAGATGCATCCCGAAGACCAGAAGCACACCGCTTTCTGGACCCCTTTGGGTATATTCTGCTATAAGGTTATGCCCTTTGGTCTAAAGAACGCCGGTGCTACCTATCAAAGGGCCATGACAAAGATCTTCGATGATCTCATACATGAAATCGTCGAGTGCTATATTGATGACCTCATAGTGAAGAGCATGTCATACGAAGAGCATTTAGAGCATCTGAAGACTGTATTTCAACGCCTTCGGCAATATAATTTGAAGATGAATCCCCTCAAATGCGCGTTCGGAGTCTCCTCGGGTAAATTCCTGGGATTCATCATCCGACGCCGAGGTATCGAAATAGATCCATCTAAGATCAAGGCGATCATGGAAATGCCTCCGCCAAGAACCCTCAAACAGTTGCGGTCTCTCTAAGGGAAGCTCGAATACATCCGGCGGTTTATCGCCAATCTTTCAGGCAAGTGCCGTCCTTACAGCCACCTGATGAAGAAGGAAACTCCATTCGTTTGGGATCACAAATGCCAAGGCGCACTGGACGAGATCAAGCAGTACCTACAGAACCCTCTAGTGTTGGCTGCGCCGGTCAAGGGAAAGCCTCTCATTCTTTATACAACTGCCCTAGAAGGTTCTTTAGGCGCATTATGGGCACAAGAGAATGACCAGGGGAAAGAAAGAGCACTCTACTACTTAAGTCGAGTTCTGCTGGGGCAGAAAGCAATTACTCTCCCACTGAAAAACACTGCCTGGCGTTGACCTTTGCGATAACAAAGCTCAGGCATTATGCATTGGCGCACGAAGTCCGTCTCATCTCGAAGGTGGACCCTCTTAAATATTTGATGTCGAAGGCTATATTGACAGGTCGACTCGCTAAATGGGCTCTGCTCTTGATAGAGTTCTTGATAACGTATCGACCTCTCAAGGCAGTGAAAGGCCAAGCCATTGCCGACTTCCTTGCTGAGCATCCAGTACCTGCCGGTTCTCCTCTGAACTGCGATTTGCCGGACGAACATGCATTTGATGCGATCGACGGCGGTGATACCCGATGGGAACTCTATTTTGATGCAGCATCTTCCATGAAGAAGCGCAAACAATGTACCCCCATAATCAAATCGGGAGTAGGCCTCATCTTCGTGACCCCACAAGGAGGGATAATGCGCTTTGCTTTCTCCTTAACGGAATCGAGGACGAACAATGAAGCCGAATACGAAGCTTTGATAGCGGGCCTCGAGATCGCCATTGACATGGGAATTGAAGACCTCCTTATATACGGGGACTCTCAACTGGTCGTTAGTCAAGTAAATGGTGACTACCAAACGTGCAAACCGGAGTTGGTGAAGTACGGCGAAAAGGTGCAACAACTGTTGACCTAAATTCCCTCCTATACTTTAGAAAGCATACCACGCGCGGAAAATAGCAAAGCGGACGCGTTAACTAAGCTCGCTAAAGAATTGGCTGACGAGAACCTCGATGACGTTAAAATCATGGTACAAAGCCGTCGAGTGCTCGCCCCAGCAGAAATATCCACGGAATCATACGAAGAAAAGGGAGCGACTGAGCAGACGACCCTACAAATAAAAGACCGTGAGAAAGCTGAGGACTGGAGGGAAGTCTTTATAGACTACTTTAAGTCCCACCGAATGCCCGAAGAAGCGTCCTCAAGACATCAGCTCATGAAATGAGCTCTATCTTTCGCTTTCGTCAATGATACTCTGTATAAGAGGACGTTTGATTCTCTGTGGCTGAGATGTTTAGGACCTGATGAAGCAGAGAGAGTCATTCAGGAAGTTCATGACGGAATCTGTGGTTCTCATCAAGCAGGCCCGAAGATGAAGTTAAAAATTAAACGGATGGGTTACTACTGGCCCACGATGATCCAGGACTGCCTCGAATATGTGAAGCAATGCCACTCATGCCAAATCCACGGGGATTTTATCCACCAGCATCCGAATCCACTACATCCGACGGTGGCTAGCTGGCCATTCGAAATGTGGGGGACTGACATAGTCAGCCCCATCGAACCAGCATCGTCCCGGGGACATCGTTTCATCCTGGCGATGACTGATTACTTCTCCAAATGGGCGGAAGCAGTACCGCTAAGGGAAGTGAGGACGGAGAATATCCTCCACTTTTTCAAAACGCACGTCATTTATCGGTTTGGAACTCCACGGCGGATTATCTCCGATAACGGGCCAGCCTACAGAAGCCATAAGATTAGCCGCTTCGCGCAGCAGCACAATATAGACTAGAGATATTCTTCAGTTTACAATCCACGAGCTAACGGTCTGGCCAATGCCTTCAATAAGACCTTACAAAGATCATAAAAAAGACGGTGTCCCGAAATAAGAAAGACTGGCACGAGAGGCTGCAAGAGGCCCTTTGGGCGTATCGAACTACGTTCAAGACGGCCACGAACACAACGCCGTACGCGTTGGTATTTGGAACGGAAGCAGTACTCCCCCTCGAGATAAAGTTACCCTCTCTACGAGTGGCAGTCCACTACGAGCTGACGGACGAAGAAAATGCTCACCTTCGGCTTGAGGAGCTTGATGCCCTTGATGAAACCCGGCTCATAGCGCAACAAAATCTAGAGGCCTACAAAGCAAAGATGACGCGCTCGTACGAAAGATTGACCAGGACGAGGACATTCCGCCAAGGCGAACTCGTACTAGTGGTCAAAAGACCTATGATCCCCAATCGTGCCAAGCGGGGAAAATTTGAGCCGAACTATGAAGGCCCGTACATCATAGACAAGGTCTACCAGGGTGGAGCCTATCTACTCATGGACATGCACGGTGAAAGGCCTTTCAGGCCAATAAACGGCCGCTTCCTAAAGAAATACTATGCTTAATGAGCCACAACCTAGGTCAATGATAGATGACGACGACTATGTCCGCTCGCTATCTTCCTAAACTCAGACTTTATAAGCAGTAGCCAGCCTTCCTCTGAATGGACCGAAACGTCCTTAAACTAACGACGGACCGAAATGTCCCTAAACTACTACCGCAGTATCCTTAGGCTGACGAGATGAATAAAAAGAAAAGAAAAAATAAATAAATAAATAAATAATATAGTAAATAAAAACGGTATGTCCATCAGCAAAAAGGGCACGGATGAAAACCCGAAAGGGCTCTGTGAGTAAAAACAGCAGGGCTACCGGCGAGTGTTCATGAAAACCCGAAAGGGCACGACCTCGTAAAAAAAAATAATAAGAATAAAATAAAAAGAATAAAAAAAATGGTATGTCCATAAGCAAGAAGGGCACGGATGAAAACCCGAAAGGGCTCCGTGAGTAAAAACAGCAGGGCTACCGGCGAGTGTTTGTGAAAACCCGAAAGGGCGCAACCTCGTTAAAGGACACTTGCGGGATCCTCACGACCTTGCAAGGAGAAACCACCCGCGTGAAATCCTTACGACTCACAAGGGAGCAACACACTTAGGAGTTCTCACAATTCCTAAGGAGAAAATACACTTGCGAGATCCCCACGACTCGTAAGGAGAATTCTCTTATGGGACCCTCATGGCTCATAAGATTTGAAAGTCTTAAGTCACAGAGACCTAAACCTGTGCTTAAGCAAAATCCCCCATACCTTCAACATTGCCCTACAAGCGGCTCAATACTGACCCTTGTATACAATCCACGGGCGCAAATAAACAATTCCCCAGCAAAGTCCCACCCGTGACTAGGGATATGTCCATATGGTGAGCAACCCTTGTAAGTCCTCTCGACCTATAAGGAGAAAGCCCTCTTGTAGGATCCTTACGACTTGCAGAGGAACATACACTTAGGAATCCTCATGATTCCTAGGGAGAAAATACACCTACAAGATCCTCACGACTTATAGGGAGAAATACCTTTGTGAGACCCTTACGGCTCATGAAAACAAAAGCCTTAGTCGACAGGACCCTAACCCTGTTTGCTAAGCCACCTTTGTTTAATATCGACAGAGGCAAATGATGATTCGCTCCTGGCAATATCCCAGTGGTAGCGATGCTGATGCCGAAAGAGGCGTCTAAAACCCAAGCTTGCAGCGAAAAGGCTAGCAAGCCACACATGCCTACGAAATAGCCGAAATGATGGGGCAACTTGCAATAAAAAGCAGCAAGTAAAAAATGTATGCATGAAAAATAGCCGAAATAATGGGGCAACTCGCAATAAAAAGCAGCGAGTAGAAAATAAATAAATAGCCGAAATGATTGGGCACCGCGAAAAATAGCCGAAATGATGGGGCAACTCGCAATAAAAAGCAGCGAGTAGAGAATAAATAAATAGCCAAAATGATTGGGCACCGCGAAAAATAGCCGAAATGATGGGGCAATCGCGACCTTCGCGATATAAAAGCTGAAATGATAGAGCATCGCGGAAAGAGAAATAAAATAAATAAATAAAAGAGTTTTAATTTATGCCCTACAGGTGATGTTCCATCATACCCTGTATACAATCCAAGGGCGTAAACAAAAAAATATCATCTTCTCCCCCAAGTTTCATCAGAAGAAGAAGCTAAATCTCGACGGGCCACAAGCGACCTAGAGATCATCCCAACACTCGTCTCGTAACAACGGACACAACTCTAAGCTAAGCGGAACAGCGGCAACTCCCAGTTCCATGGCTCGGCGATATACATATCACCAACAGTCAAACCTCCATTCCGTGAAATGCGGATACAATCAGCAAAATTCCTGGTTATGTGGAACGCGGATAACGTCACTCTTTGACCCCGTGGAAAACGTCCAGAGCGGATCCTGGTCCTCGCAGAGCACAGCAGTGAACCCGTGTGAAGCATCCAGAAAGGAGCCTAGTCCTCGCCGAGCACGGCAGTGAACCCGTATGAAGCATCTAGTGCAAAATTCCTGGTCACGTGAAACGCGGATAACGTCACTCTTTGACCCTATGGAAAACGTCCAGAGCGGATCCTGGTCCTCGCAGAGCACGGCAGTGAACCCGTGTGAAGCATCCAGAGCGGAGCCTAGTCCTCGCCGAGCACGGCAGTGAACCTGTGTGAAGCATCTAGTGCAAAATTCCTGGTTACGTGGAACGCGGATAACGTCACTCTTTGACCCCGTGGAAAATGTCCAGAGCGGATCCTGGTCCTCGCAGAGCACGGCAGTGAACCCATGTGAAGCATCCAGAGTGGAGCCTAGTCCTCGCCGAGCACGGCAGTGAACCCGTGTGAAGCATCTAGTGCAAAATTCCTGGTTACGTGGAACGCGGATAACGTCACTCTTTGACCCCGCGGAAAATGCCCAGAGCGGAGCCTGGTCCTCACCAAGCACGGCAGTGAACCCGTGTGAAGCATCCAGAGCAAACACCGGACTGTGGAGTCCTTAAAATCCAAGGACTATGATGTCCTTAACCTCGACCGTAATGTCTTAAAACTAACGATCAACCACCCCGATTCCCTACGGATTCTATCTTGGTTTAAGGGTACATCTCTTCACTCCTTTGATACCTGGCGTTGTAATTCCTCAACATCTTCAAAGAGGTGACGGGTCCCTGCAACCAAACGTCGGACTGTGGAGTCCTTAAATCCACGGACTATGAGGTCCTTAACCTTGACCGAGATGTCTTAAAACTAACATCGGACTGTGGAGTCCCTAAATCCACGGACTATGAGGTCCTTAACCTTGACCGTGATGTCTTAAAACTAACATCGGACTGTGGAGTCCCTAAATCCACGGACTATGAGGTCCTTAACCTTGACCGTGATGTCTTAAAACTAACATCGGACTATGGAGTCCTTAAATCCACGGACTATGAGGTCCTTAACCTTGACCGAGATGTCTTAAAACTAACATCGGACTGTGGAGTCCATAAATTCATGGACTATGAGGTCCTTAACCTTGACCATGATGTCTTAAAACTAACATCGGACTGTGGAGTCCCTAAATCCATGGACTATGAGGTCCTTAACCTCGACCGTGATGTCTTAAAACTAACATCGGACTGTGGAGTCCTTAAATCCACGGACTATGAGGTCCTTAACCTCGACCGAGATGTCTTAAAACTAACATCGGACTGTGGAGTCCTTAAATCCACGGACTATGAGGTCCTTAACCTTGACCGTGATGTCTTAAAACTAACATCGGACTGTGGAGTCCTTAAATCCACGGACTATGAGGTCCTTAACCTTGACCGTGATGTCTTAAAACTAACATCGGACTGTGGAGTCCTTAAATCCATGGACTATGATGTCCTTAACCTTGACCGCGACGTCTTTAAACTACGATACCTTGAGCAACCCCCGACTCCGTGAAACACGAATAAGGGTGACCACATCCAGCACTTGCAGGTCCTCACGACCTGTAAGGAAGAAAAACTCTCTTGTGAAATCCTTACGACTCTCAAGGGAAAACCCGCTTAAGAATCCTCACGATTCTTAAGAAGAACTTACACCTATGGGATCCTCTCGACCCATGGGGAGAAAAACTCTTTATGAGACCCTCATGGCTCATAAAGTGCAAAAGTCTCAGGAAGCAGATCTTAACCCTGAATTCTAAGCCATCGCTGCCCTGCAAGTAGGCCAAGATAAATTGTCCGCAAAACATATTCAATGAAAAGAGACACATCATTATGAAGAAAAATGTATCTTTTATTCATAAACCAAAATGGATACAAAGTACAATTCATGAAAGAAACAAAAAGAAAATACTCTTGCTCAAGAGTATGTACAAAAAGAAAGGAAAAGATACAAGTCTTCAAGTCGGGAGGTGATGGAGCAATTTTACCAGCTCATCTTTCTGTTGTTGGGCCACGGCCTCATGATTTAAGATCGCCAAAAGACGGGCCTCCGCCTGAGCCTGCTGGGTCTGATACGAAGCGAGCCGGCCTTCAAGCTCTTTCTCGGTGACCTTATGAGCCCCGACCCTCTCGCGAGTGAACGTAGCAGCTTTATCAAGAGTCACCACCTCCATGATAGACTCTTAAAGCACCCGCCAGAGTTCATACACTTTGTTGGCCTTGGCAGTAAGACTCGCCTGAAGCTCGCTCAGCGCCTTAGAAGCCAGCTCCCTCTCCGAGAATTTACGGCCGACCCCTTTTTCTCGCACAACAATATGTTCACCACGTGTCGCCCTATCAGGCCATGACACTTAGTTCTTCTCAAATTAAATCGCGTTAAAATGGGATTAAAAGTTCTCTGTGAAGAGAAAAGGAAAGCCATTGCCTCAGATATAAAGAGGTGCATTAAGTGCTGTGCGCGGAAAATCTTGCACGATGAAGCTATTTCCAAGGCCCAAAAAAGGAAAGTTATCGAAAATCAAGGAGATGGAACTATTTCCAAGGCTGCTTTTCTGCATCTGATATTGTGCACTAAAAATGTGGCCTGGAAAAATTTTGAACAGTCACATCAAAGGACCCCACGTGCAGAACATGTGAGCCCCAAACTTGACGTACACTAAAAATGGAATAGCACCATGCATATTAAAAGCATCAGCAACAATAATAGTGAAATGATAAAATCCCACAGAAAGGCATGCAAACATACAAAGACATAATAGAACTTATCATTCATACTTCAAGAAGGTCATACAAAATAAAGAGAACACGTTTACAATGGTAAAACTTCAGACGCGGGGCACGGATTGAGAAACTCAAGCTTAACTTTGTCCAAGATCCTCCAAGCATTTCGAACCTCCCGAGTATGTTTTCTCTCACGATCACAAGCGTCGGGGTCCTCGCGAATGTCCTCCACCCTCCGATAGGCGGCAAGTACGGCCGACTGCTGAAATGCCTGGTGCAAGAGATCAATGAGGTTGTCGCGCCTTCTCTTCGAGATTAGACTCATCAGATACACCGAATGTATCTTGTCCTCGGCAACGTCCAATGCCCTGAGCGGTACACCGGCGCAGAAGAGAGGAAGCGCCTCCCAAATTGCCAGCACGATGAGTCTCAAAAGAGGAGAGCGACAGGGGAGTAGCCGATGGTTGTACTCGTCAAAGCGGCTCATAATCTCAGCACACTGAGCATTGGTGAACTCCTGGTTCTGACTGCGGCCCAGTGCACGAATGTTCCCATAGGAAATGATTTCGTCAAGACCATACGTATGAGCATCCATAATACCTGAAATAAAGGTCATGAGAATTGTTACAAAGCTTCTGCTGCATTAATCACAAAAGGACAGCTTAGGGCAAAGAGACCCTAAGAAGCCTCCATGGGAAGAACTCAGTCCTTCATAGGAATCAAATTCCTTATTGAGAAAAGGGAATTAAATTCCCAAAGGCATTTTTTCTGTAAACGGAGTTAAACTCCATGGATCATCGTCTAAGCCCTAAAAGATCTACAGTTTGAAGGTTAGGTGGTTTTCTGTTCTTATGGAAAAACTTGAAGAAAAAATGGGTTCTTTGTTGAAAAAAGGGTAAAAACCCTTGTTTTGGATTTAAAATCAAAAGGAATGTGAAAGTTCACTGTTTGTCCAAGAACATTACCTGAGGAAAAGGGGCACTTGAACTGAGTTAAACTCTGAAGATGGTTTCAAGACAGAGAACTAAGCTCTGGAAGAAGAGAATTAAATTCTCAGAAAAAAGTTTGCAAGGAAGAAGATGAGCAAAGTGGAGGCGTCTCTGAAATGACCCCAATATTTATAGGAGGTGATGGAAACGCTTCATCTCCCCAAATCCCTAGAGGAATCCAACGGTCACAAAAAGTGACAGCGTTGCACTCACGTGCAGACACGTGAGAACAACGCTGTGGGGGCATTTGTTTCCTGATTTAAAATCAAGAAAGCCTACGGAAGAGGCTTCAGAAAAGGGTCACATGCTCACACGTGACCAGCAGTCACGTGTTGGCACGTGACATTTAAAAGAAGCGGCAAAGGCAGATTCAGTTTCCTGAGTACATCAAAGAAAAGGGCTTCAGAAAGGGTCACGTGCTCCCACATGACCAGGGTCACGTGTTGGCACGTGACGGTTGAATAGCTGCTAGAAGACAGAGCGCAGAAATGAGAGGGAGGCTTGTTTCAGGGGGTCGCATGCCTACACGTGACCAAGGGTCACGTGGCCACACGTGACCGGCTTTCAAAGCCTATCTGTTAACAGAATTAAATTCTGAGAAAAGATCTCTCAAGTCTTTCCAAAGAGGAAAAGAATTATCTGGAACCGTTGGATTAAAAATCAAAAGGTGATTAAATATCACCTATCTATGGAAAAATCTTGAACTTGGAAAGATTTCCCCTTAAAATCTAACCGAAATAACAAAGGAAAATCTCTGGATTTAAAATCCAATGGTGAATAAAATTCACCTAATAATCAAAAGGTCCAAATGAATGATGAATGCAAATCAAATCTCTAATGAATACAAATCAGATCCCTCAATGAATGATTCATCGAAACTAATTGATTCTGCTCCTTCTCCTATAAATAGGAGCCAAGGGAAACAGAGAGAGGGAGATCGATATACAGAGAGATAAAGAAAAGAGAGAGAGAGCCTTGAGACTTTGGGAGAACTTGATCTTCTGCAAAAAGAAAACCCTAGGTAAGAAAGGGAAGGCTTTTGAAAAAAAAAGAGAATTTAATTCTCAAAAAGAGTTTAACTCTTATATTAAAAAGAAGAACTTAGTTCTCTCTTTAGTGGAGGATCTGCAAAGTGTACATCTCCCCATGAATTGAGAATTTAATTCTCATTGGGTTGAGATCCTGCCATGCAGATCCAAAACATAGGGAGGGAATGGAAGTTTGAGAATTTAATTCTCATATAACTATAGGAATTTAATTCCTTTAAAATAAAATTAGGGTTTAACCCTATATTATAGGAATTTAATTCCTTCGAAATGAACAAAACCAGGGTTTAACCCTAGTTAAGAAATTAAATCCGTCAAAATGACAGGAATTTAGTTCCTCACATGAATGGGAATTCAATTTTCACAGAAGACAAGTTAGAGTTCAACTCTATCTAAGAATATAATCCTTCAAAAGAAAAGCGGGAATCTAATTCCTCTAAACTTATTGCTAGGGTGTAACCCTATGAAGAATTTGATTCTTAAAAAGATAAACACATCTTCAAACAAGCAGGGTCACGTGCTACCACGTGACCCCTGTAAAGAGCCACCGCTAAAACTTTGAGGCAACGCCTCACGTGCTTCACGTGACCCCCAAAGCGCGCAAAGAACAAGCAAAGGAAAAGAAGCTCTAGGGCGCCCTCACGTGTCACCACGTGCCCCTAATGAATATTCTAACAGATCGAAGAGCAAGCCCTCATCACGTGCCCGCACATGATGGCTTTTAGAATTAAAAGTGTTAAACACTTATCTGTAGAACAAAATAAAGGGAAACAAGGCGCTATCACGTGCTACCACGTGACCCCCTTGGCTGAAGCTTTAATGGACGAGCACTAAGATGCCCATCACGTGACAGCACGTGATGCTCCAAAGTATTCAATGCTTTTGACAGAATAAAATAAAGGGAGGGTGCCCTCACGTGATACCACGTGACCCCTCTTGCCTTAGTGTTTAACACTAAATTGGGGCCCCTGAATCCAGTGTTAAATATTGTTTTGCCTTAGTGTTCAACACTAATTAAAGAGCTTTCTTGCAGTGTTTAACACTGAATTTCTTAGTGTTTAACACTAAATTAAATCTCTGTTGACAGAGTTTAACATTAAGTTTCTTAGTTTTCGACACTAAATTAAAATCTATGCCGTCAATGTTTAACACTGATTATCTTAGTGTTTGACACTAATTTGAGATCTCTGTTGTTAGTGTTTAACACCGATTTGTTTTAGTGTTTAACACTAATTTGGACCCCTTGTTGCTGGTGTTTAACACTAACTTTAGCCCAATTGGCTAAGTGTCCAGAGGCAAAGCCTTTCCTCTAATAGACCAACAGAGGGCCAATATCCTAAACATGATTAGACTTAGCCCAAGCTGGCCATAAGTCCTCAATTCAAATTCAACTGAGCCAATGGGCTCATAATATAATTAATTGGTCTTGGTTCCAAATTGGGCCAAAGATTATTTAATCTAACTCGGTTTAAGGGTACATCTCTTCACTCCTTTGATACGTGGCGTTGTAATTCCTCAACGTCTTCAAAGAGGTGACGGGTCCCAATGACCACATATTGATACGGACTGTGGGGTCCTTAAACTCATGGACTATGAGGTCCTTAACCTTGACCGTGATGTCTTAAAACTAACAACGGATTGTGGAGTCCCTAAATCCACGGACTATGAGGTCCTTAACCTTGACCGTGATGTCTTAAAACTAACAACGGATTGTGGAGTCCCTAAATCCACGGACTATGAGGTCCTTAACCTTAACCGGGATGTCTTAAAACTAACTACGGACTGTGGAGTCCTTAAATCCACGGACTATGAGGTCCTTAACCTTGATCGCAACGTCTTAAAACTAACATTGGACCGCAATGTCCTTAAACTACCCATGGACCGCAATGTCATTAAACTAAACAACAGAGCCCCCCCTTTATTGCTCTCTTGTTGGATCTAAACGATCCCGTTAAGTTGATCTTAGTCTAAAAACTAGACTAACGTATCCTTAACAAACGTTTAAGTCGATCTTAGTCTCAAATGAGGCTAACGTATCCTTAAACACAAACCCTCAAACCCAAATCTAAGATAATACGGGTTTGGACTAGTCCACGCCCTACGGGCGACGACATAACTCAGTCTCCGTATACAATCCACGGGCAACCAAACATAAAATAAACACACACGACACGAAGTGATCATCTGGAGAAGGAGAAAGTTGCTACCGCAATGCGGTAGCGTAATTAACTGCAGGGGCTTACGCCTGCAGGGAAGAGCGTCCCCACAATCAAAAAACCCCTCAAGCGAGGGGGAATCTGATGAAGTCTGCTACATCGGACGCATCCATTTAAACCTTCGATACATGGTGTCATAAATCAACTTGGCATTTTCGGAGAGGTAGACGGATAGCACCAATTAGCATCTGCCCCGAATCTCAGACGAGACTGTCCATGTCCCGGCCGCCATTCGGAGGGGAACAGACATGAATAGAGATCAATGCAAGGACAAGGGTTAGTAGTGGGGAAACCCTAGTTTCTTCCAAAAAAAGAACCCTATTTTACATTCATTACCATCGATCTAGTTTTAAACTATTAAAATATAAAATGAGTCATTTTTAATTATCCATCCATTATTACTAAGTCCTATGAACCCTACAAGCCTTTTCTTTATAAATCTTATATCCGTAACGACAAACAATCACCCTTCTTCAATCAACTCGTCTAAAGAAAGAAAAGAGTTCACGTTTCCCTGCAGACGATCCGTACTCATCGTGGCTAGCTACTGGCGACACCATCTTGATTGCAGTTAGTTTACGAACACACTTTTTCGCACGATCAATCAGTCCCTAAACTGGCACCTTGCCCTACGGCCGATTTCCATATTAATCACCGCATACAATCCACCGTCATAAATGATATGGATCCTGGCCATCCGCAATCCAGCTGCACCTGAAGTCCCATCGGCAAATATTGCAACCCAAGTCTCACCTGCGAGGCTGCACTTGAAGTCATACCGGCTATGAAGCTCCACCGATGATGCAGTCCTCTAAAAGATGTTATGCCTTGTGGCTAGTCTTCATATTGACCACTGTATACAATCCATGGGCATAAACGATCCATATCTCCTAAGTCCCACCGGCAAGTGGTGTTGGGTCACCTGCGGCGAAGCTACATCTGAGAGTTCCACTGTAAAAAAATGGTATTTCCACAAGCAAAATGGGCACGGATGAAAACCCGAAAGGAATCCGTGAGTGAAAACGGCAAGACTACCTGCAAGTTTGCGAAAACCCGAAAGGTTGCAAACCCGTAAAAAAGAAAAAGAAAAAGAAATGTGTACACTTGCAGGATCCTCTCGACCGGTAAGGAGAAAATGCCTGCATGAGATCATTATGACTCACAAAGAAGAAACACAATTAGGAATCCATACGATTCCTAAAGAAAAGATATACTTACGAGATCCCCTTGACTCGTAAGGAGAAGATATCTATGAGACCCTTACGGCTCATAAATTTCAAAAGCCTTAGATTACAGGGATCTGAACCGGTTTCCTAAGCCATCATATCTCCAAAACTGCCTTACAAGTAGTTCAATACCAACTTTTGTACACAATCCATTGGCACAAACAAATATGTTTCAACCAAGTCCCACCAAAGGCAAACGATACTTCATGTATGGTGAACGACACTTGTAAGTTCTCTCGAGTTGCAAGGAAAAAATACTCTTATAAGATCCTTACAACTTGCAAGAGAAAATACCATTTAGGAATCTCCATGATTCCTAAGGAGAAAATACACCTGCGAGATCCTCTCCACTTGTAGGGAGAAATACCTTTATTAGACCCTTAAGGCTCATAAAGTCAAAAAGGCTTAGTTGGCAGGGATCTAAACCTGTATTCTAAGCCACCTTTGTTTATATAGGCAACGAAAAATGATGAGTCGCTCCTGACAATATTCCAGTTGTAACGATATTGATGTCTAATCAGGTATCAAACTCTAAGTCTTCTCACGGTAGATGATGAGTCGCTACTAGCGATATTCCAGTTGTACCGATATCGATGCCAAAGCTGATATCAGACTCCAAATCCCCAACTCGCAATAAAGATCAGTGAGCAAAAAATATGCATATAAAATAGCCGAAATGATAAGGCAATTCGAAATAAAAATCAGCAAGTAAAAATATAACGAATAGCCGAAATGATTAGGCATCACGATAAAATAGCCGAAATGATTGGGCAATCACGACTTTCGCGATAAGAAAAACTTAAATAATAGAGCAATCGCGGATAAAATAATAATAATAATAAATGAAAAAATAAAAAATATATATGCGTTATGCCCTGCGACTAGTCATCCTAGACTATCGTATACAATCCACGGGCATAAACGAATAAAGATGAGTGATGTGTTTCGGCGAATGCTACCAAGCAAGTAACACTTCAGCAAAGGTTCGAGTCTCAGTGGCGCCATATAAGCCCAAGAACTACCGAGAGCTATTTCGTCCCCCAAAAGGTTTAGTGGAAACTTCTCAAGCAAATCGAATGTGGCATATTCCTAACTCCAGGTCTTGATGGTACTCCATTCATGCCTAAAAACCACTAGATGTCATCCCACCTTAGAAGGGCGAGGCCATGACTCCCCCGGGGCTCCAAACAGAGCCTAATCTCAAAGTAAAGCGCTCATGGAAATGCCTAACTCTGAATCTTCCAATGGTAATGTGGATACTCTAACCTAAGAAGATTACTTAAAGACGTCGTGTCCAGCCTCAGAAGGGATCAAAGACACGACAAACGCGTAGCTACTCTGTAACAACCGAGCCCAATGCTACTAGTTTCTGTTACCGTATGAATGGCGTATGGTATTTATTTCATTGATCCTACTTGACTGTTGCTAGTTATAAATTTTACCCCGTCAATTCAATTCTGCACATAACAATTTAAGGCATCTAAAATAAAATTAAAAATATTTGACATGGCCTTCTTGACACCCCTAACCTTGTGGTAGCGTCCTTGCATCGTGTTCTCGTCCCGTTCAGTGAAACGAACGTGTTTGGACGGCTGCGCGCACGTACGTGCGTTCGTTTTGGGGATATGCTTTTTGATTGTAGAATACTTCATTTTAATTTTGGATCCCGCCTATAATTTTCTTATTTCAATTTCAAATTTTTAGACCCGACCTGGGCGCAATTCGGAAATATTTTACATTTGCGCCAAATCCTAATTTCTAATTTTTTATACCGTCGAATTTAAATTTAACCCCATATAATATTTTCCTATTACCTTAAATCTTTTAAAAGGTTTTTCCTAACTATAAAACCCCATAAATCTTCTTTCTTCTTTCCTTAATTTTGGCCACGAGCCAATCAGCGTTCACTTTAACCCCCGGGGGCCCCACCGTCTCTCTCTCTCTCTCCTTCTCTTTTCTCCTTCTCTCTCTCCTCCGCAGTCTCTCTCTCTCTCGCTTTCTCCTTCTCTTTCTCTCTCTTCTCTCTTTCTCTCTCTGCGAATAAATCCAATATTATCTATCCTCACTGTTACACTCTCTCTCTCTCCTCTCGCGAATTTCCTCTCTCCTCTCGCAAATCTTTCTCTCTCTCCATGTCTTCTCTCTCTCTCTCCCTTTCGCTTCTTCTTTAAATTTCTTTCCTCAAACCGACAGAACCCAACCCCCTGGTAACCCTAGCCGCCTCGTTTTTCCCTCACCGTTGCCCCAACGCCAACGCGACCATCGCCGTTCGTCGCAGCTCGTCACCCTCACCTCTTCCTCCTCCCTCATCATCTCCCCGAGCACCCTGCACGAGAAGCTGTGCACCCCTGCACACGTCTGCACCTCGTGGAATCGCCGCCGGCGATCTCGATCCGTTCCCCGGCCTCGTGCATCCCTCGGTGAGTGGTCTTCTTCTTCTTCTTCTTCTTCTTCTTCTTCTTCTTCCCCATGCTCGGCTGTTTTTAACCGCCGGTGGTTCTTTACAGGGCGTGCCCCGGAGCTCCGTCGACGTGGTCGGCGATCACAACCCCTCCACGGATCATCGTGAGCACCCTCTTCTCCATCCTCCTTCCCTTCTTTCTTCTGGATTCTTCTCTTATCTTTTCTTGCATTTTTTAAATATTGTGTATTCACTGTTTTGGGTTCGCCGGAATCCAGCCGTGCCGGCGACGTGTCTCGACGATCCAGCGAAGTATTCTGACCTGTGTGGTTCCACTGGTTGTCGTTCGGACTTATTCCGTGAACCGTGCGTACGTCGCGAGTTTCCCCGCCGACGTGTAACGTTCCGCTTTCCCGATTCGCGACCCGTCGAGACAAGTGAAACTTGCTACATGCTATTTTAAACTATTCATATGCTAAATTAATTATTTCATGCTAAATCCCTAATTAGAATTGATAGAAATGGATTTCAAGATTAACCGTATAAAGTGCCGTTACACTTTTTTTATAATTCCGGACTTGAAGCTTAATCTTGCACCTGATTATTTATAACTAGCAACCACCTGTACATGATAGATCACATTAGTTTATTGTTATGATACCCTTTTTCCAGTTTAGCCTATTAGACATTCGCATGCAACTTTAACCGGTCTAATTCCAACTACATTCATCAATCAGAGTATACATGTAGTCGCATCCATATTTATTAACCTGTTTTCAGCATTACATCTATCATACCGTATTCACATTATGCTGACACTGTCTGTTAAACACAATTGATAACTGTACAGCTAAATAAATAAAATCCGCTTTATTGTTTAACTCGTTGCTTAGATCGTGTTGTTGATAACCATGCTTGATTATTATAACACTGATTTTGCTAGCTGATTATGAGCACACCCATGATATCGTTTACACCTTGACATAACTTGCTACATACATATTGATTGACCCGGCATGGTACCGTATACTGCTTGACTTGACCTGATGTACCATGACCTGACCCGTTACTTGATCTCGTGTCTAATGCCAACAAACCTGACATGTAGTCCTTACGGACCGTTCCTGTTGTCTGTCCAGACAAACCTGCTTACCCGATCATGTGTTGGCATTAGTTCTTGATTACTGAATACCTGACTTGACATACACATACATAACTTGGGGGTATGGGGAAATCAAAGGTGAAACCTGACTTGTAACTCAACAGTTCGATACCTGTTCTGATCAGTCTTATAGGCTAGGCCAGCCCCGGAGTGACGATGCTGACATCACTCGCCTGTACCTGCTGCCTTTTACTGCCTAGCGGCACGTCTCGGTTTCAGCCCGAGGGTCTGTAGACCGTGGTCCCGGGCATGCACGGGATACTATTGAGTTACATCGATGATTCATCTATTTGATTTCAAAGACTGTAGAGTAGAAAACCCAATAGAACAGTTTAGTTTACTCACTGCACACTACCCTGCACTGCCTGATTTATATTACTGTTACCCATGCTTTTCATTCATGTTATATTTGCATTGCCTGTTACTCTGTTCATATTTTATTACCTGATGACATGACGCACTGACGTCTGGGTTTTGCATGGCCCAGATTCTGTACCGTTGCTGCAGTCCGAGTAGAAGTACTTCAGCCAGCAGGCTGAGTTGTAAGTTTCAGTAGTAGCTAGTTCATTTATTTTCTGCAGTTTATTCCTGATGTGAGCCCGTATTATGGGACGTACATTCCAGTTACTTGTATTGGATCTTTTGCTTCCGCACTTTTATTATTATTGACTCATGTTATCTTGGCTTATGGACATGTTTTAGATAGTTTTATCTTATTCTTGATATCTCTACAGACGTAATGTGACTGTGGATGGATACTTCCTACCCACAGGTAGCATGATTGGCTATGTCACGTGCCCAATCTAGCGTACTCTAAGAAGCAGGGCGTGACATACTCGAACTGCAACCTAAGGGACTGCACGTCAAGAAGATATCAGCCAACATGACGGTACGATGGACTTAACTTAGTACCACAAACCTAATGGACTCCTATGATAAAAGGGGTTATGTATGTTTAACGTTAGGATAAGTTTATTCATAAGCCTAAGGGAAGGGTAAACTAAACGTTCCAAAACGAATAAATAAACTAAGCCAAACCATTTTAGCACAAAAAAAGAAGGGCAGATATAAAAGAAGATATGCTTTTCATTCATATGTCAAAAGGTGGATTACAGACTACCAACTGAGGACAAGTACTGAAAAGTGAAAGACAAACAAAAACAAACCATCATTCAAGGTTTACAGCGGCAAGATACTACCATCGGTACATGGGTTCCTAAACTCAAAAATAAAGCCTAACAAAGCTTCCCAAGTATCATCTTCCATCTTCTTGTGCTTCCATTCGCGGGGACAGGCTTCGGGGTCGCCACTGATATCTTTTGTCCAAGCATATGAAGATATGATTGCTCTTTGCTGATATATGGGATACGAGAGAGTAATTACATCATCCCTCCGCCGTTTAGAGATCAGGCCTATCAGGTAAACCGAGTGCACTTTGTCTTCGGCCTGATCAATCACTTGGAACGACGTCACCTCAAAATTTCCGGGTAAGGCATCCCAGATTACTTCAAACGCCATCTGCAGAAGTGAAGAGCGGCGAGGAAGCAATCGTCCACGGTGAGATTCTAAGCGATGCAGCATGAATTCACACTGGTTGTCAGTATGGTCTGGCCCATAATAACGAATGATGTTGTGAGAAATGATGTCCCTGATGTCATACATATGATCATCCATTGGGCCTGGAGAAAAGGAGACGAGAAAAATATCAACAAAAGTGATGTAACTTCAAATATTGGAATTCATATCATAAGAAGCCAAGAAACCCCACTGGATGCGCAACCCATAAGAGGTGCACTAAGAAAATGGAAGCAAAATATTCGCATCAAGGGCAAAGATGCGCATTGCACTTACCGGATGATGTTTAAAGAAGCAAAAGTTTCTGCAGGAAGCGAAAGTTTCAATAAGTGCGTAAATACTAAAGGAAACAAGTGTGTGATAAGGTTCTCAGAAATATAAGGGAGAAAAAAATGGTGCACTTCAATGAAGGGAGCGGGGCCCATTTATAGGGGCCAAATGTCGGTTCGCATCTCATGAATCTCGAGACAACTCCGATAACTTGCAGCTTGACACCGATCGCACCCACGTTCGAGTCACGTGCGCGCAATCGGTGGGGCGCATTTTTTCGCACCTATTTAAGTGCGTATCAATATCAAATGCGCACTTATAATAAAATGGCTAAAGATACTTGCACAAGTTTCAAGTGCGCACATGAAAGAAAAGCGATTTTGATGACGTGCGCGCCTATATGCACGAGCATATGAAAACCGATGCATGAGATAGACAGTGATACGTGCGCAACAAGTGTGTGCATCCTTTCCATGCTCACTTGCAGCCAATGAAGCATGCGCTTCTGTTTAAAATTGTTACAAAAATCAAAAAATCTGTTGATTGACAATTTAACAAACTAAATCAAATCATCTTGGATAAAAATCCAACGGTGCGCAAAACCTCTAAATTTATATGAATCAATTTAAAATCTTTTAAAATAAATAAATTTCTAATAAATTGCAACAAACCCTTATTGACCATCTACTATAAATAAAGATCTAAAAAAAGAAAGATGGATACTTTTTTAGGGTAGCCACAAATAATGTGCGTACTTCCTCCGACCGAGAAAAAAATCTCATCATTTTCATTATCTTTAACAAAAAGGTAAAAGGAAAAGGAAAGAAGAAGAAAAGATCCTTCTCTTTGAAAATAAAAAAAGTTTTTGTTTATATAAAAGCGTTTGCTTTTTGTTAAATCTATCGATTCATTAAATAAGATCAAAAGACCTTATGGCATGTCTCTCTTCATAATAAAAGTTTCAACTTTTTATGAGAGACCGATTATGAGATCCAAGACTTGAAGAAACCCTTTATGAAGAATATAAACCTTCATAAATTTGGATGCGCACCATGGATGCAAACAAAAATCAATGAATAAAAACTTATGTTTTTTTTTAGTCATTGCTTTCTGATAAACAGTGTGCATATGTTCCTAGTGCACAATTGATAAGAAATATCTATGCAGATTTGCGCATCACCTGATATTCATGCATGCGCATGGAGGAAAATAATTTCCCTAAAGATGTGCGCATCATGCGACATGCACGTATATGCAAATGAAAATGTTGACTTCTACTATGTGTGCATCTATACAAGCACAAATGTGAATTTGACCTGATAACAAGTGCGCAACCACATGATATGCATGTGCGCAGCCCCCCAACCATAAACAAGTGCGCAACCACGTGATATGTATGTGCGCACCCTCTTTAAAGAAGATACATGTACATGCACACCTCAAATGTACGTGTGCACTTGGACAGCAAGCTTTTACTTGAACACTTAGTTAAAATAAACTAAGTATAGAAGCTTTTGCTTCTAATTTGTGATCATATGATCAAATAAAACATATTTTCTACGTATATATTAATCTAAAATAAGATTAACTATCCTTAAACCATATCTTATAAAGTTGGCTGTAGTCTCATATGCGACTAATGATCTTTCATCGATATCATTTAAATTGATCTTAATCACATATACGACTAATGATTCTCATCTCATATCTTCTAAATTGATCTTAGTCTCATACAAAACTAATAATCTGTAGATAAAATATAGAAGTCCTTCCGGCAAGTTCCAACATGTTTTCTTCCCCCATGTACGAGATTTGGGTTAAGGGTACATCCTTCCACATCTCTGATATACGGAGTTGTAATTCCCCAGTTTCTTTAGAGAGGTGGTTGGTCCCAACAACCAACGAGCCTTCCTTCCTTGTCCTAACTTCTTGAAAGATATGAAATTTCATCAAGACAGAGAATGTCTTAACCCCATATAGATGCGCACCCATATAGATGCGCACCCCATATTAATGTGCACCTCATATTAATGTGCACCACACCCATATAGATGCGCATCATCGTAACAACCATAACCCCAAGCATACATATATGTACATGTTTATCTTTGAAGGAAATATAAATGCCTTCAAATTACATCGCACCCCAATATTGGGCGCATTCTCATGTTACCATCATTCACTTTCCCACGTAATATATACACATGCGCGTAAGCTAAAAGATGGACCAATATGTCCCTAAACTTGAATTTTGCCTTGCAAATTGTCTCCATATTGACTACCGTATACTATCCATGGGCTATCCATATATGATCAGATGATCAATTGAACCCATATGCTCACTGTTTCTGAGCTGATCTTAGTCTCATATATGGCTAACGATCATCAGCCCATATCATCTAAGTTGATCTTGGTCCCATATACAATTAACAATCCTTACATCAAACTCATATACTCCCTGAAATGATGGACCTTATTTATATGAGATATGCGTCCTAAGTTCAACTCCCATTGGCAAACAGAACCACCAACGTGGACCCAAAACCGCAAATCTAATATATACGGATTTGGACTAATACGCGCCCTACAGGCGACGACGATATTAATCTCTGTATATAATCCAAAGAAAACTCCAAAATATAATACGACACAAAGTGATATACTTGAAGAAGGTGAAAGTTGTTATCACGTAGTGATAACGTAATTAACTGCAGAGGCTTGCGTCTGCAGGACAAAGCGTCCCCGCAGTCAAAAACCCCTAATCATTGAGGGGGAATCTGAAAAGTCAGCTATAACAGTCGCATCCATCCAAACCTCCGATATACGGTGGCATAAATAAACTTGGTACCTTCGGAGAGGTGGATGGATATGTTTCATATAGCATCTGCCTCTGTATTCAGGCTGGATGCGCTCCTCGCGCCTCGGTCCGGTTTCCGGCAATAAACACATACCCATCGCACGGACAAAGGATCTTCCCCAACATGACCTTATTATGTTCGCGTGCAAATTCGATGAAGGCAGCAACTCCACGACAAACTTAGGATACATGCGTTGTTACCAATCCACGTACATCCAGTCCTTAACTCTGATGTAATCATAGGTCATGTTAGACTGTATAACATATAAATTGTAAGCTTCACAAATTGAGAACGTAGTGAAGTTATGGAAGTTGGTTTTTGATGGTGACTTGAGAAATCTAAGAACGAGATGGTTATTGACAAAGAAGGGATCGAAAAGAGCAAGTTTGTCGTTGATTTCAATTTATGATTTCGCTTAGATGTAGGGTTGTTATTGTGTATGTGCTTTGTATGTGTGTGTGTGTGTGATGTGTATGCGTGTTGTATTTGTGTGTTTCGGCTGTCGGGGGTAATGCTTCTATCCCATTAAGAATATATAGAGCAGACACTCATTCTCTTGTGTTTTTATCTGTTTCGAAAAAATTTCGACAACACATCCCCACTGTTCTCCGAGTACACTGTAATAGAATAGGTAATTATTTCAATATTGTGAAACAATATTGAAATAGATATCTAATCTATCTTTGTACATGGAGAACTAGCGGAAAGGTACCAACGAAATAACTCGAAACGAATGAAAACACAAGTGAATACAGGTGTTTGCTTTATACATTCCTAATTTGTTCACACTAGACAAATTTATCGATTATCATACGATTGAATCTTCTAGTCATATAGCCTACACGTGGTTGTTATCCCCGAATGATACCGTCCGATATTTAACAACTTTCGTGTAGTTTTATGTCACGACGAATATCAAACGTATGTTAACCAATAGACGGGGACTAAGACGCACGTTGATTTTCACATATGATTATCAATGAAAATATGAAAATTTCATATTATCATCGAGTATCATATATACACTTAGTGTAAGATTTAACTTGAATTGCTTTTACGTTTATGTTTCAATTTCACGGTTTTAAAGTTTTTAGTTTACGGTAAAGTTTTTACGTTTACGTTATCATCGAATACCATACACTTAGCTATTGTTGTTTTTTACTAAACTGCCTTAAAGTTTCTTTAATTTTACTAAAATACCCTTAAGTATTGTTGGTTTTTCACTAAACTACTAGCTTAACAAAAATTTTAACACTAAATACCCTGAACTATTGTAGGTTTTTTCACTAAAATACCCTAAACCATCATTGATTTTCACTAAACTACCTATAAAAATGCACTGCAAATTATCCAAATCCTAACACTTAAACCTAATAATAAATTTAACCCTAAACCTAACATAACCCCCTAATTAACCCTAAACCTTATCGCTAACCCTAACCCTTAACCTAACCCTAATCAACCCTTACCCTAATTAACCCGGCCCTAACCATTAACCTTAACCCTAACAACATCAATAACACAAGCAGCAATAACAAAATTAATTGCTAAATTCCTAAAATTGAAGAAATCAAAAACTAAATTTAGGAAAATCAAAATTAAATTTGAAGGAATTAACTAACTGGCCTATAAATTAGAGCCGCTGGCGACGAGCAGGGTGGAGGCGAGGAGGACGCCGGGAAAGAGGAGGAGGAAGCCAACGAGGAGGAGGCGACGCACACAAGAGCTCAATCAACGATGAGAAGACAGCGATGGAGCTCGACGGCGGCGATGTAGCTCGACGGCGGCAATGGAGATGTGGGGTGGTGATTTTTTTGTGAGGGGCGCGAAAGGAATATTAGGGCTGCATAGGAAAAAAAATTTGGATAGGGAAAGAGACTTACCTTGGTTTTTTTTAAATCCTTAATTGACCCTACGATGTCTACCGTAAGGGTTTCTCTTGCAGCACCGTAGGGACATTGTTTGTCTCTACCATGTGAATCGTTGTGGAAAACAAAAATTTCCCCTACGGATTTTTCCGTCCGTAGGGGCAACCCACACTTTATAGTAGTCTCTTCTACTGGATTTTGTATATTTTTTAGCTTTTTTGTCATATTTTAGCAAGAAACATGTTACAATATGCCGTTATCTGAGTATCGTGTGATGGCTGATACTATGTCTGAAATTAGACGGTTGGGACTTTACCAATTCTAAGTTGAATTTAATATTAATACTGTTATTAAGAAATGTCGGGGACGTGACTAAAACACAATGCTAAAGAAATATAATTCATGGCGGAATTTCCCTAATCCTGCAAATTCAAGTCCTTGTAAACTATACATAGAGCCTGTTTGATTTTAATTTTTTCTTAAAAACCTATTTATCCTTTTGTTAAATACTACATAAATAGGTCAAAAAACCCGTCGAGTAGATCTGTTGCACTACTAGTTATGGTGTGGACCTGCTGGTCGCCATATTGTTGGAACCCAAACACATATGTTGGTATTTCGGTGCACCGGCACATACTTATTAAATAAAATAATTAGCACCATACTTATTAAATAAAAAAGTTAGCGGTTTAGGACATGATAACAAGTCTGTACGGAAGAACAAAATGCTTAACTAATTGTTATATTTGTGTATGATTCTTTTGTAAGTATCCTTCGACAATCATGATTGGAACTGGAGAACATCATGTTAAAATTCAGTTTTACCATTATGGTTTTACGCTCTTTTTTTTTCCATTTTTCTTTTTGGGTAAATTGTCAAAATGCCCCATGTCCGCTCGGGAGTTGTCTAAAAAACTCTGATATTTGCAAAATTGTTAGGAATTCCATTCGGAGTGCCTGCTGTTCAAAATCTTTGTGAAAACCCCCTGAGGCTCGTTGCATTTAGATCTTTATTCCATCCAACTGTCTATAGATATTACGGACGGGCAACTAGTATAAAAGGGGATTTTAATTGGGCCCATGGGTTTTTTAACAAGAGAAAAGGACCAGGGATTTTTACAGAAGTTTAAACCGGGCCGGTGGTTTTGTGACAGTTTACCCCTCTTTTTTTAGTTTTGTCCAGAGATATGAGAAAATGATAATGGGCCTCAACTGCTAGGCTCAACATGAGTTGCGATTTAATTATGGACTGGGTCAATTAAATTAGCTTGGGTCAGTGGAGGCTGGATCACAAAGATTGGCCGTTTTATATCATGAATAGTGGGTCATCACCGGGCTACATAATAAGATACTAGGCCGAATCATGCATGGATTAACATCAACTCCATTATTACTCACATTGATGTCATATGTATCTCGAACATGAATCAGGATACACTGTGCTGATAAAATCACCGACCAAATTTCACCTTTCATCAGCCTATCAAAACCAACTGCCATTGTATACTGTATATGTCGTTCCGATTTTTATTGTTACAGGGAATCCGAATCCTCCTGTATCATTCAATATTATAGATTGTCATCTCATCAATCACAAGCCACGAAAAGTATTTGGAATAGATCCAAAATATAATATTTTATGATATTTTGAATTGCACTTGTAAACCAACTAACAGTGGGAATAATTTTTGAAAGTGAAAATTAACAAAAACAAATAAACTATTTTCTGATGTCTACTTTACTTGTGGGAGCACGATCTGATATTCCTCAGAGATGGGTCCTTTTCCTTCATTCTGAAACCAAACGCTTTAAAGTTGAGGGAATATTTTCTTATTCAAGCAAAGCTATGGTGTCCTTTTAGCCAGCATTGGGAAGAAAGGCACCTAGGCATCCAACCACAAACTTTTCTTCAATTTGATGGAATTTCTTGAATAAAACAATTCCTAAATACTAAAGCTTCTCTAAGAAAAAGATATACTCTACAAGCTACATTTTCATGCATTAACGATGCAAAAGCAAGTTGCCCCAAAATACCAGTGTCATTGGGATTGAAACAAGATGCAAATAAGAACTGCGGGACTTAAGGTCAACTTTTAGAGCCCATAACTTTTGATCCAGATATCAGAATCGTTATTCTACATCTTTTCGGAAATGACGACGTCGAAAGCTTTACAAGAAGTTGGCAACTTTGCTTGCCGACTCTTTGGGTTGATCACGTATATTAAACAGTTTTTTAAATTTTACTAGTTTGATTGTTGTTGTTTTTTTGGAGGAAAAACCAGAGCAAGTTGCCCTCTTAATAAAATGCATTAATAAATATATACACAAATGTATACACAGAAAGAACGAAGGATCCAGATCATGATAAAATGTTTGTTAATTATCAAAGCTAACTAATGGTAAAACGGAGAGCAGGCCAATTGTCGTCATCCATCGCTAACACCAGTAAATAATGATAATAAACCTGCATTCATCAAAACCCGAAAATCCTATGATATAAACCGAAAAACAAGCATAATACAGTGTTGACATCAACAGGTAAACAAAAGCTGTTTATACATGATGAAACTAAATCTCAGCATTCCCAAGAGTCGCAGTCAACAACGCAACTAGAAATATCTTCCATCAACAAGAATCCTCGCAAAAAACAATCAACTCCGTCTCGCAAATTGCCTGAAATTTGATGAAACGCTAAAGTTTTCTTCAAGCGAGCTTGCTTCTTAAGTCCAGCTGAACCTATCCAATCGAAAATAAGAGTTTTGATTTGCAGGACAATTTGAGATTTACCTTTGAAATTATCATTGAATTGGCGATTGTTTTTTTCTGATCATAAACACCAACTAGCTTTCTGATCATAAACACCAACGAGCGGCAAAGGAGTACATGCGCCAAAGTTGTTAAGTTTTTAAGTTATTGTTTTCGAATTAGGATTTTTCTGTACTTTTGTACTAATAGGCGGAATTTGACTATTTAACGATGTTGCAGCCTTCTTTTGCGGCAATTTTCACATTTTTAATAAAAGAAAAAACATGACAATAATTTGGTAACTCCAACCTTTGGAGCTCTCTACAGAAGGCAAATAGGCTCCCATCTACATTACATTTTCCCCCTCATCTTTCCTGACATCACGTGCATTTGATGCCACATATTTAAAAAGCTTTCGCATTGCGATAATTACGGATATATCCTTGTCATTATAATGAAAGGAAAATGTCATAAATGTTTTATTTTTTATTTTATTTTTTTTCCAGTTTTTGGGTCAGCATGAATTCTCCCAATTTAGCTGGTATCATTCTCAATACAAGCTTTTCACATAAACACAAAATCCAAAACGATCTGATAACGGAAAGAGGATAATTAGGACGGATTGGTCTCTTTCAAGATCGGCAACTAGTTTCCAAATTATTTTTTCCTTTTTCTCGTCCTCATAACATAAATATTCTACAAGAAGTAGATGGGAAATTTTACAAAAACTCTTTTTGGACTTGTTCGAACAGCTAGTAAAATAATTCTACGGATTTTATTTTGAATAAATAAATTTCCAAATTCATGTGCGTTCTCTTACATGAAATTTCTAGCTTATGTATGGATGGATAGTTTGTGATAAGGATATATATTAAATGCTTCTTTAAATGCATGCTTAATTTAAAATACTCTCCCTCTTTTGTCCCCCCTTGTAAAGAGAGAAGGAGACATGACGCTCACAAGCGGTATTTCCTCAGATTACGACACGTGGCGGATGACGTGTGCCGAAGGCTACGGGGGTGAAATAAATGAGATGCATTAGGGGCCTTTCTCGGGACCTCGTCTCCGAGGACGCATCCGACCTTTTATAGACCTCTGTGAGTACCTTCCACTTTCACCTAGCAAACAGCCAACAACTCGTCTCCGAGCCATCTGTCTGGCCGAGTTTCCTCGGCCTCCATACTCGTCTCCGAGCCATCTGACAAGCCGAGCTTCCTCGACTTCCCCGATCAACCGAGAGCGCGGAACCCAAGCGCCCCCGCAACGGCTCCGCGTATCTCATCAAGGCGAGATATCCGCCTCCCCGCGTTCCGCGTCCCACGCTAGCGTGTCCTCCCATTAATAGGCGTCTCTCACCATTAATGCAAGGATAATGCAGGGGCGTAACTGACGGCGATGATCTCGCGCCTGCTCGCTCCACGCGACCGCTATATAAATCCCTCTCTCAGACGACTCAGGTAACTCGAACTGAATCCAATAGGTCGCTACGCTGCTCTTATTCTCCAGCATTACGGTAGTCTCCCACCCCGGGACTTCTCTTGCAGGTAGCTCGGACTCAGCAACTTCCAACAACCCAGTGAGATCCATACGCTCAACAACCCCCAAAGTAAATCTCAACCGCTAAAAACCGCTCGCTACCAGATCGATGGAGGACAACATCTGAGGGAGATCACAGCCTCCATCAGTTGGCACCGTCTGTGGGAAACCTTTCAGAAGCTTCTCCACCTATAAGTTGATCTTCCACCCTCGATCCGATGGCGAGCGACAACCGCGACGATCCAAATACGAACAGCCACACCCCCCACAACGGAGGCAGGAGTGGCTCGTCTCCCCCTCCTAACGTCATCAACGCCTTATCCGCTAGGATCGACAGGCTCACATCGATGGTGGATGCACTCGTCCGCGTTCAAGCAGCGAACCCTACCCTCCAGAACACAGTTCCCTCTCCCCAGGATAACGACGTCCGCAGAAGGAAAGATGGCCATACTCAGGCCCTTGATCTCACTCACGCTCATCTCAGTGTCACCGAGTATCGGCGTGCCGACTCCGGCTACCATGGCCCTCATGCGGCGAATGATTCCATGACCCGCTGGGCACCGGACAGCTCCACACCTCGATCCCAGGGAAGACTAGGTTGTCGCTCCGATGCCCGCCGCGCGCTCTCACCCCGTGAGGAGGTGTCGGTCAGTTCGCCTGCTTCAAAGCATGACCGACGCCCCCACTCCCGCCGAGGCCGCGCGAACGGCGAACTTCGGGACTACTCGAGAAGGGCCTCGCCCGAGGACTTGAGAAATTTGATAGAGCGGAATCGAAGCCGCACCATCGCGCAGACCCGGAGCGGGGGTAGCCACCACTCCGACTGTGCAGAATCCTAGGGGTACCACCACCGACTTGAAGCCCTCGAGAAGAAAATCGAAGGCATACGACGGGATGGCCATGAGTCCGGCGAAGGGGCCAGGTATTCCACCGATTCACTGACAAAGCCCTTTACAGAAGAGCTGCTGGCCGAGCACGTCTCGTCCAGGAACAAGCCGCCAAAAGTGGCCCGCTTCGACGGGAAGTCCGACCCGAAGGACCACTTGGACGCATTTACGGTGGGCATGAGCTTCCAAGATAACTCGGATGCGGCTCAATGCCGAGCTTTCCCCACCACCCTGATCCGGGCTGGCTGGGACTGGTTCCGAGGGCTTACACCACGTTCCATCTCGACTTTCGACGAGCTGGCTACCCAATTCCTCGGTCACTTCGTCAGGAACCGACGACAGAAAAAGAAAGTCGATCGTTCGAAGCCTTACTCCTCGAGGTTTTAGGAGTACACTCCTCTAAACATTTCCTAGACCGAGCTGCTGGAGGAAGCTAAGGGCGAGAGGTTCTTTAAGCTCCCGCCAGTCATCTAAAGAGCGGGCAAGCGTCTCCGCGGCCCATACTGCGCCTTCCATAGGTCACAGGGTCATCCGACTGAGAACTGCAAACAACTCCGTGACTACATCGAGGAGTTGATCCGCTCTGGCCACCTGGCGAAATACCTGCGGGACAAGCGGCAGGCGGAGAGGGAGCAAAAGGACCAAACCTCTCCCGGGGAATTAACGATCGGGCAAATCATGGTCGTTACCTCGGATCCAGCTCGGGAAAGCAGGGTGGACCACCACATCCTCCCAGTCGAGGGTGTAAGAGATATATCACACAAGAGGTGCAGGGGGGACGAACCAATCATCTTCACCGATGAAGACCTCCATGGCATACCGTTTCCTCACAATGACCCTTTAGTGATAACGGCCAGAGTTCACTGTTATGATGTCCGGAGAATATTGGTTGACTCAGGGAGCTCGGCGGATATCCTGTTCCACGACTGTTTTCAGCGTATGGGGCTAGGACCATCCGACCTTCGACCTACCTCCCATGTCCTCTCTGGGTTCACCAACCATTCCGTCCCGATCGAGGGATTAGTCACCCCCCTCCTCAACGTTGGGGAAGTAGGAAATACGCGAACCATACCAGTGGACTTCCTCGTCGCCAAGGTCCCTTCATCCCATAATATTCTCCTGGGAAGTCCTACCTTGAACGCCCTCCGGGCCCAGATCCCGACTTATCACTTTGCGATCAAATTCCCTTTGGATCAAGGGGGATAGGCCGGGCCTATGGAGACCAGCAAACCGCTAAGATTTCCCTCGCCTCGACGTCTACCGCCGGAGAGCAGGGCGACGATTTTGAGGACGCGTATGATTTCCAGGGGTCCTTAGATACACGCGACGACCAAAGAGAAATTCGAGGTGCCCCGGTGGAGGCATTGACGGAAATACCCCTCGAAGAAGGAATCGATGGCCGCACAGTCCAGATCAGCTCTCTCTCAACCGGGGACCACCGTGAACACTTGATCCTTTTCCTCCAAGGAAACTCAGATGTATTCGCTTGGATGCCCGCGGACATGCCCGGGATCGACCCTAAAGTGATCTCCCATAAGCTCGGGGTCGACCCGCTAGCCTGACCCATCCGACAAAAGAAGAGAAGTTTTGCGCCGGTTAAACAAAAGGCGATAGAAGACGAGGTAGATCGATTGCTCGCAGCCAACTTCATCAGGAACCTGGACTACTTAGATTGGCTGGCGAATGTGGTCATGGTCAAGAAGGTAAATGGGAAATGGCGCATGTGCGTCGATTTCACGGACATGAACAAAGCGTGCCCCAAAGACAACTATCCACTTCCTCGGATAGATCAGCTAGTGAACAGTTCAGTCGGCTACGAACTATTGAGCTTCATGGACGCTTTCTCCAGTTACAATCAGATCCAGATGAACCCGGCCGACGAAGAGCTTACCGCCTTCACCACGGATCGGGGCGTATACTGCTACAAAGTGATGCCCTTCAGACTCAAGAACGCAGGGGCCACGTATCAACGCCTGGTCAACAAGCTGTTCAAACCACAGATTGGGAGAAATATGGAAGTCTACGTCGACGACATGCTCGTAAAATCATTCTCCTCAACCGGGCACACTAAAGACCTCGGCGAGACATTCGACGTCCTGTGTAAGTACAAAATAAAGCTGAATCCAGCTAAGTGTGCGTTCGGAGTCACCGGTGTGAAGTTCCTCGGGTTCATGGTTACCCATCAAGGAATCGAAGCAAACCCAGAAAAGATCAGCGCCATCCTCAACATGGCAACGCCCAAGAGCAATGTCGACATCATGCGCCTCACGGGAAGGGTGGTTGCTCTGAGTCGCTTTATGTCCAGATCCGGAGAAAAGTGTCTCCCGTTCTTCAAGGCCCTAAGGAAAATTCCTAAGTTTGAATTGTCTGACAAATGCCAGAACGCTTTTGAGCAACTCAAAGCGCACTTCGCGACTCTCCCGCTACTCACCCGACTGGTCGAGGGAGATGAGCTATTATTATATCTAGCCGTCTCCGACCAGGCTGCAGGCTCGATACTTGTCAGAGAATTTGAAGGCATATAGAGGCCGGTCTACTACGTGAGCCATGTCTTCAAGGATGCGGAAACAAGATACCCAGCCATAGAGAAGATAGTCCTGGCACTTGTCGTCGCTTACAGAAAACTTCGACACTATTTCCAAGCGCACACAATGCTCGTCCTCACCGAGCGACCTTTAGGGTCTATTCTCGCCTCCCCCGAGTCATCAAGTCATCTGGAAAAATGGAGGTGGGAATTGTCCCAATTCGATATCAAGTACCGCCCCGACAAGCTATCAAAGCGCAGGTCTTAGCAGATTTCGTTGTCGAATACACTATTCCCGCTAAAGAAAGAACGGCAGCGCAAGGCCCCGAACCACGTCCCTCGGTCGAAGAGGTACCTGACCCCATCCCGGACTGGATGCTCTATATGGAAGGATCCTCTACCGAGGAGGGGAGTGGGGCTGGCTTGATCATCCGCGGCTCGGACGAAGCAGAAATGGAATACTCTTTAAAGCTCGGGTTCAGAGCGTCGAACAACGCCGCGGAATATGAGCCTTTGTTGGCAGGGCTGCGAATCGCCTCCGGGATAGGGCTGAAGACCATCAGAGTTCGCAGCGACTCCGCACTGGTCGTTGGCCAAGTAACCGGGCGTTTCGAAGCCCGGGCGCCACTCATGATAAAATACCTGGCCGAAGTCAAAAGATTTCGAAAAAATTTTGACGAAGTCCAAGTGGAGAAGATTCCCAGGAACTTGAACACCCGAGCCGACGCCTTGAGCAAGCTCGCTTCTTCCTATTCGGCCAACCATAAGAGAAATATCCTATTCGAAGTCTTACTACGGCCCAACGTAGAAGACGGAGAGGTAACACTCCTGATCTACACAACTCAGGAAGAAGGCTGGGATTGGAGAAAGCCCATCGTGGAGTTCCTAAAGGGCGGTGCACTTCCCGAAGACCGAGGAAAAGCTCGCCGGTTTCGGGCCAAAGCACGACATTTCATCTGGAGCAACGGAAACCTGTACAAAAAATCATACACTCAACCTCTACTCTGGTGCATCAACCCCTACGAGGCTAACTACGTTCTGCGAGAGATACATGAAGGGGTCGGCGGAGCACATCAAGGGGCCCGAACCTTGGTCCAAAAGGCTCTACTGCAAGGGTACTATTGGCCGAGATTGCACCATGATGCCGAGAAGCTGGTCAGAAGATGCAAGAGTTGCCAACTCTTTGGCAGCATACCTCGTCTCCCCGCCACCGAGCTAACGCCACTTAGTTCCCTTTGGCCGTTTGCACAATGGAGGATGGATATGGTGGGCCAACTCCCCACCGGCACGCGCGGACACAGATACATCCTCGTCGCAGCGGACTATTTCACGAAATGGATAGAGGCCGTACCTATCAGGAAACCGGACGCTACCTCTACGATAAAGTTCCTGCAGAACAACATAATATCTCGATTTGGGATTCCGAGGTGCATAGTTACCGACCATGGGACCAACTTCAAAAATGATAAAGTCAAGGAGTTTTACAGCGTTTACCACATATTGATGAAGTTTGCCGCAGTCGCACATCCTCAATGCAACGGGCAGGCAGAGGTATCCAATCGAGGCGTCATCCGCGGTCTCGGAGCCCGCTTGGAAGGAAAGCAGGGCGGCTGGGTCGAAGAACTACCATGAGTGCTATGGGCATTGCGAAAATCGAAGAAAACACCCACGGGAGAAACCCCATTCAGCCTCTGCTACGGCACCGAGGCGATGGTCCCTGCGGAGATCGGACTGCCCAGTTATAGGGTCAAACACTTCGACGACGAAGCTAACACCTTGGCGCTCCGAAGCAACTTGGACGTCCTGCTGGAAAAGCGGGATCGAGCGCAAATCAGGGCATCCGCCTATCAGCAGCAAACCGTCCGCTACAACAATGCCCGAGTTAAACATCGAGCCTTCAAGATGGGAGATCTGGTCTTACGAAGAAACGAGTTCGTGGACTAAGGGAACTATATAAGTTCTCCCCAAAGTGGGACGGACCATTCCTCGTAACAGAGGTTTTGCCCGGTGGAGCGTACCGCCTGCAGGACGCCGATGGGAGTAATTTTCTTCGGCCCTATAACGCCGAGAAACTTAAGTTGTATAAATAAACATGTAGCCTCTTTTGAAATAATGTAATTCCTATTTGCATTTAATTAAGTCTCCTAAGCTAGGAGACCTCTTTTGTTCCTTTTCTCGGTTCCGAGACTCCTGGGTCTTTTTAAGAAAGAGTATAAAATGTACTGAAGGGGTAAAAAGAGACAATGCATCTTAATAAAAGAGAAATTTATTTATTAATAGGTATTATGGGCTCCCCAGCCTTACAAAAATTACAACAAAGAAGAGCGAGAATTAAGGAAATATTGTCGGTGGTACACCGAAGAAAGCTCCTCCAGCCGAGCTCAAGTAGCCTCGACCCGCTCCCTCCGACGGTACTCGCGGACCCTAGAAGCCACGGACTCCCCGGGGACCCCGTCATCCGAGCAAGATGCGACGACCAACCTTTGCTAGAAACTCTCAAGAAGGAGGTCCACCGAGCAATCCCGCCTACTTTTTGAGATCAGACCAAGCCCGTGGACAGTGTGCATTTTGTCGAGCGTTTCGTCCATTAACTGCGAAGACAGCGTGCTGTACAGACCCGGGGAAGTTCTCCATATCGAATAAATTAGCACCTGAAGGAGAGGAGATTGCCGGGGAAGCATACCCCACAATGGCCCTCTAGACGTCCTATCATCCCACGTACGTCTCCTCAGAATGATCAAGCTTGTAAGAGTATACATCATCACGAGAAACGATCTTCCTGATAGTATACACGCGTCCGGTCATCTTCAGAGGATACAAGACCAGGAAGAAACCAGCATGCCTTCGGTATTTATAGCCTCAACAAGAATCTTCCAACGAGCGGGATTTACTCGCGCAAACGACGCGCATCACGGAATATCGCACTTTCCCGATAGGGAATAGCCATGTGTCACCCATGACGGTCACCCTTCCCCTGCTTTACGGGTCAAGGGAGGTTAAACGATGCCCCAAGAAGATACTAGAGAGTTAACAAAGCCCTCATCATGAGGCCGCCGAGCAAATTCCTGCTCGGTCCATCCGCAGCGGGTAGCTTCCTGCCCAACAAACGTTGTGGATCTAAAGCCCTCATCACGAGGCCGCCGCGCAGCTTCCTGCTCGGCCCATCCGCAACGGGTAGATTCCTGTTGTTCCCGCCAAAATTTTGGCTCAAAACCCACTCCCTTATAAAATAATAACAATAAAATAAATATAATAATAATAAAATATAATAAAAGGAAAAACTCCACATGCAAAGAATGTAACAAATGCTTCAAAACCAAGAGTTAAAAAATTGAAGCAATGCTTCAGATCCTGTGCGCTGCGCGTCACGTGTCAAATACAGATGGGCTAGCGCCAGGAGCGCTGCGCCCTAGGCAGCGCACCCCCAATCAGAGCAAAGCTCTGTCTTAAATTTTAAAATTCAAAATTTAAATTGAAGCAACGCTTCAGATTCTGCGCGCTGCACGGCACGTGTCAGACACAGATGCGCTAGCGCAGTTGCGCTGCGCTCTGCGCTGCGTGCCACGTGTCAAACATCGGTACGCTAGCGCAGTTGCGCTGCGCTCTGCGCTGCGCGCCACGTGTCGAATGTATGTGCGCTAGTGCTGGAATTAAAAATTCCCCCACCGTCAAATCAAAAGATCTACTAATAATAAATTATTAATTAATCAAAACTAAAATTCTGTTATGGAAAGATTTTTCAATCTTATTGAAACAAGAAGATTATCTTCTGTAAAATGGAGGCCTTAGGATCAAAGATCTAACGGTGGGAAATATTTCCAAATCAATCAGAGAAAGATCTCTTAAAACTGATTTAACAAATCAATTGGCCCTATATAAAGGCCCCTAGACTTCAAGTCTCAAGGAGAAAAAAGAGAAGAGAGAAAAAAGAGAGAGAAAATCCTCTGCAAAAAAGAGCAAGCTCTTAGAAAAAAGAAGATTTTTCTTCATCTTCAAGATAAAAAAAGAACTATATTCTTGAACAACAGAGATGAAACTATCTCGTAAAAAGAAGAACCATCTTCTAAAAAAGAACAGAGATCTAAGAAAAAGACCAAGGTCTTTAATAAAAAAGAAAAGATCAAAAAGATCTAATCATAAAAAAAACTAAAAGAAGTATTTTACTTCATTCACAGATCTTTTGATCTATAAAAGCAGAGCCTTTTTATAAAAACAAGAACTTTTGTTCTCGGATCTTGAGGCAAAGCCTCCTTTGAAGAACATAAATTTGTTCTTTGATCTTAAAATTGATCAGATGCGCTTTGCGCTACTGAAAAGTGCCTTGCACTCATAAACTGCGCATTTGCGCTCCTTGGATCGGCGCTCAGCGCCAAAACGTGCCATGTGTCAACCATAGACACCACTTGCGCTTTGCGCTTTTAAAACAGAGCGATGCGCTCATAGACTGGCGCTCAGCGCCAAGCGCGCCACGTGTCGCTCGCTGGCGGGCCAACAGACTAGCGCAAAGCGCTCACAAGTGGAAAGTGCAATGCGCTAATGAGTCAGCGCTTAGCGCTAAGCGCGACACGTGTCACCTTCGTGTGCGCTAGCGCAATGCGCTCTTTAATTGGCGCAAAGCGCCTGACGCGCTACGTGACGCACTGTCAAAACACACTCTGTTCTGATAAATGCTATAAGACAAAAATGTCAGAGCCCAATGCCTAGCATTATTAAAAGGGCCGAGCCCAAACAAAGTCTTAACAGCCAGAACAAAAATAAAATGTTAAACATTTTTTAATTGGACTTAGTCCAATTCTGGCCATAAGTTCTCAACTTAAATTGAACTGAGCACATCTGCACACAAATATTCAACAGATCTTAGTCTCAAATTGGACTACAGATTTTTCAAACAATTCACACCTGTTTGAGGGTACATCTCGTTACTCCTTTGATATTTGTCATTGTAATTCCTCAACGTCTTCAAAGAGGTGACGGGTCCCGACAACCACACATTTCATGGACTGTGGGGTCCTTAAACTCATGGACTATGATGTCCTTAACCTCGACCGTGATGTCTTAAAACTAACGTTGGACTGTGGAGTCCTTAAACCCATGGACTATGATGTCCTTAACCTAGACCGTGATGTCTTAAAACTAACATTGGACTTGTTCCCTGATTAAAAATCAGGAAAAGATTCAGAAGAGGCATCACGTGCTCACGCGTGACCAGTGGTCACGTGTTGGCACGTGATAGTCAAGCAGGGGCACATAGCATATTTGTTCTCTAATTAAAAGTCAAGAAGAAGCTTCAGAACAGGCATCACGTGGTCACGTGTTGGCACGTGATAGTTAAGCAGCGGCTAGAGAACATACCGCAGAAGAAGATAAGCCCATTCCAGGGGTCACGTGCCTACACGTGACCAGGGGTCACGTGGCCACACGTGACCGGCTTTAAGAGCCTTATTCTTTAACAGAATTAAATTCTGAGGATAAATCTTTCAAATCTTTCCAAAATGAAGAAGGATTATCTAAAACCGTTGGATTAAAAATCTAAAGGTGATTAAATATCACCAATTTATGGAAAAATCTTGGACTTGGAAAGATTTCCCCCTAAATATAACCGAAATAACAAGGAGATATCTTTGGATTTAAAATCCAATGGTGAATAAAATTCACCTAATAATCTAAAGGCCCAGATTAATGATAAATATAAATCAAATCTCTCAATGAACAAATCAAATCTCTCAATGAGAGATTTACCAAACAGATTGATTCTTTTCCTTCTCCTATAAATAGGAGCAAAGAAAAGAAGAGGGAGGACCTTTAGACCTTTTCTTTTGATATACAGAGAGAGAAAGATATAGAGCTTTTGATTCTCTGCAAAAGGAAAACCTTAGGTAAGAAAAGAAAAGGAAGGCTTCAAAAGAGAATTTAATTCTCAAAAGAGTTTAACTCTTATATAAAGAAAAGAACTTAGATCTCTCTCTGGTGGAGGATCTGCAAAGTGCACATCTCCCCATGAATTGAGAATTTAATTCTCATTGGGTTGAGATCCTGCCATGTAGATCTAAAACACAGAGGAGGAACTGAGTTTTGAGAATTTAATTCTCACAAAATGATAGGAATTCAATTCCTTTGAGATAAATTTAGGGTTTAACCCTATGTTATAGGAATTTAATTCCTTCAAAATGAACAGAACTAGGGTTTAACCCTAATTGAGAACATAATTCTCTCAAACTCACAGGAATTTAATTCCCTTAAAAAAAGAAATTAGGGTTTAACCCTATTTAAGAATATAATTCTTCAGAAGAAAACAGGAATTTAATTCCTCTAAACTTTGTTGTTAGGGTTTAACCCTATGAAGAATTTAATTCTTAAAAGATGAACAGATCTTTAAAACATGCAAAGAACCAGAGTCACGTGCTACCACGTGACCCCTGCAAAGATCCACAGAAAAGAACTTTGAAGCAACATCTCACGTGTTACCACGTGACTCCTGCAAAGATCCATAAAAAAGAACTTTGAGGCAATGCCTCATGTGCCCCACATGATCTCTAAAGTACACAGAGAAAAAGGCAAAAGAAACAGAAAAGAGCTCTAGGGTGCCCTCACGTGTCAACACATGACCCCTAATGAACATTCTAACAGATCAAAGCGTGAGCCCCCATCACGTGCCCACACGTGATGGCTTTCAGAATTAAAAGTGTTAAACACTTATCTGTAGAACAAAATAAAGGGAAGCAGGGCGCTCTCACGTGACCCCTTGGCTGAAGCTCTAACAGACAAACACCTAAATTCTCATCACGTGACAGCACGTGAAACTTCAAAGTATTCAATACTTTTGACTGAATAAAATAAGGGGAATCAGGGCGCTCTCACGTGTCCACACGTGACCCCTCTCTCCTTAGTGTTTAACACTAGTCTGGAGATTTGGTCCCCAGTGTTTAACACTGATTTGCTTAGTGTTTAATACTAATTTGAAAACTCTGTTCCCAGTGTTCAACACTAATTATCTTTTAGTGTTTAACACTAACTTGTTAATCTTATTCCCAGCGTTCAACACTATTGGTCTATAGTGTTTAATACTAGTTTTAGCCCAATTGGCTAAGTTTCCAGAGGCAAAGCCTCTCCTTCAATGAACCAACAGAGGGACAATATCCCAAACATGATTGGACTTAGCCCAAGCTGGCCATAAGTCCTCAATTCAAACTTAACTGGGCCAATGGGCTCATAATATAATAATTGATCTTAGTTTCCAAATTGGACTACAGATCACTTAATCTACCTTGGTTTAAGGGTACATCTCTTCACTCCTTTAATACTTGGCGTTGTAATTCCTCAACGTCTTCAAAGAGGTGACGGGTCCCGATGACCATACATTGATACGGACTGTGGGGTCCTTAAACTCATGGACTATGAGGTCCTTAACCTTGACCGTAATGTCTTAAAACTAAACGCCGGACTGTGGGGTCCTTAAACCCATGGACTATGAGGTCCTTAACCTTGACCGGAATGACTTAAAACTAACAATGGACTATGAGGTCCTTAACCTTAACCGGAATGTCTTAAAACTAACAACGGACTATGACGTCCTTAACCTTGACCATGATGTCTTAAAACTAACATCGGACTGTGGAGTCCTTAAATCCACGGACTACGACGTCCATAACCTTGACCGCAATGTCTTAAAACTAACACTGGACCGCAATGTCCTTAAACTACCTATTGACCACAATGTCACTAAACTAAACAACAGGGCTCCCCTAATCGCTCTCTTGTTGGATCTAAACGATCCCGTTAAGTTGATCTTAGTCTAAAACTAGACTAATGTATCCTTAACAAATGTTTAAGTCGATCTTAGTCTCAAACGAGGCTAACGTATCCTTAAACACAACCCCCAAACCCAAATCTAAGATAATACGGATTTGGACTAGTCCACGCCCTACGGGCGACGATATAACTCAGTCTCCGTATACAATCCACGGACAACCAAACACAAATCAAACACACACGACATGAAGTGACCATCTGGAGAAGGAGAAAGTTGTTACCGCAACGAGGTAGCGTAATTAACTGCAGGGGCTTGCGCCTGCAGGGAAGAGCGTCCCCACAATCAAAAACCCCCTCAAGCGAGGGGGAATCTGAAAAAATCTGCTACATCGGACGCATCCGTTTAAACCTTCGAAACATGGTGCCATAAATCAATTTGGCATCTTCGGAGAGGTAGACGGATAGCACCAATTAGCATCTGCCCCGAATCTCAGACAAGACGTCCCTGCGTCGCGCCGTCTTTCGAAGGGGAACAGATTCTGGCACGCCCGGTGGGACCTTTTCCTCTTTCCACTCCACACTTCGTGTGTCGTGTTCGCGAACGAATCGCGGTTTGCTGTGGTTGTCTATGGATTCATGGTAATTAGATTTGGTGTCTTGCTCCGTGCAGAAAATAGAATATCAATGGCTTCAAACTGCACTGGCTGCAACTGCAACTCTCGCTCGGTCCTTGCTGGAGGAGTGACTTATGGGCCCCAAGCGGCCTCCCTTTTAAGATGCCAGTGGAGCAGGTATCTCAAGCCACCGCTGGACTATTCTTCGGGACCATGCTCCCACTGATGAGCTTCAATGCCCCAATGACGTCGCAAGAAGCTCCAAAGAAGTCGGTCTTTGATCGGCTTACAAATACCGCGGCCCCTCTCAACGGGTCGCCCAACTTCAATACCTCAGTTTTCAACAGACTGGGCCAGAACGTCTACAAGCCCATGATACCCGAAGCTGCCATCCCAAAGCGGATATCCATCCCGGCTCAAACGGACGAAATCATTGGAAAGGCTCCTCTTTCCAAGAAGTCGGTTTTTACAAGGCTGGCCATTCCGGTTGCTGCTCCAGGCGAGGTCCTCAAAGCTGCTTCCCCTGCCCAGAGGTCTGTCTTTGACAAATTAGACATTGCTTCTCAACAGGTGTTAGTCTTCGATAGGCTGGCACCAATAACGGTCTCTCCTCAAAGCATGGGGCATGACGAAGTCACCCCTACGGCTAAACCAATCTCGTCCGCGCGATATGCTCGACGTCGCCACTGGCGCCGAGTGAGGAAGGATGGGGGCAACTCCCCCTCTGGGATAACTCTGCCAGCTCCAACGGTGGGGATCGATGCTGCTGTTCCAACCGGGAACAACTTTGAATTGCTGAACACGGTGCGCAGAAACTCTCCTACTGCGGTGCTGAAGAGAACTCCTTCACCTGTGAAGGATACTCCAGAGAAGAAGCTGGAGCAGCCCCCTCAACGGCTACCCTCTAAAATTTACAAAGTCTGACGACAGATCCAGGAGTCGGTGATTGATCAAGACTATCTCCGCCGACAGAAAACAATGAAGGTTCGGCAGGGGGAGGATTACTCCGTCAAGCCACAAAAAGCAACGGCTACTTGGGTGCCTGCTGCAACGGCTCCCTCCACGTCGACTACTCAAAAGAGAAGAAGGCCGGATAGAGTCCCCACTCCTGCAGCAAATGTCAAGGACAATAAGCCTAAACGCCCTAAGTCTGGGGGCATGATGGTGCATACGGTATACATGGCGTTGGGAAAGGAGGACAGCCGTACATCTACGGGTCATAGACCGCTTACACGGCCAGTGACCAAAGCTCAGGAGCAACAGCAGAAGCTCTAAGAAATGATGAACACGATGGCCGCACTCACTGGGCCGAAAGAAATCCCCGAAGCGTCATCTGATCAACGCCAGGAGCAAGAAACTGACGCTGAATTCCTTCGCAGGATATTGGAGAAGAAGGATAAAGAGGCTGCCGAACAAGCAACCAATATACAACGAATGGCCCTCCTGTTCCAAGACATGGTGGGAATGATGATCCAACAAGATTCTCCTGCTGAAGATCCTCCAATCGTTTTTGAAGACGACAGGGGAGAAACGTCAAATCCTCCACCCGCTCTGTCAACAGCCAAGGAGGAAACAATCTCCAAAGCTGACCTAGACGAATATATAGCTCAGCAGATATGGGTTCACCAGGCGACTGAGGCAGCTGGTCAAATTGTCAGAACAGGGCGACCATATCCGAGCTGGTATGATCAGATCAAGTACCCGCCGGGCTATACAATACCGAAATTTCATGTCTATAAGGGAAAGGGCAATCCCCACCAGCATGTTGCCCAGTTCAGGGCGCTTTGCGGCAACACCGGCGGTGATGATAAATTGTTGCTTCGCCAGTTCATCGGTAGCTTGTCAGAAACGGCGTTCGAGTGGTACTCTGAGCTCCCAAATGACTCTATTAAAACATTTGCGGAAATGGAGTTGCTATTCACTCAGCGATTCGCGAGCGCCAGCGAACGTACCCCGATAACGGCATTGATTAATGCCAGGGTGAAACCAGGCGAGATGTAGGTCTAGTACGCTATACGCTGGCGAAACTTATGGTCGAAATGCGAACAACGCATTGAGGAGGCGCCCGCGGTGGGCATGTTCGTGGGTACCCTAGATCCTCATGCAACTATCTCACAGTTCATAATGTTTTTTAAGCCAACCACGTTCCAGGCTTTGATCGACAAGTTGGCCCAGATGGACCAGATGGGTCACAGACCGTCTCCCCCGAAGCCAGAACCTCGGAATGACAAGGGTAAAGGGAAGGCAACCTTCGTTGCGAACGCTCAGCAGCAACCTAGTGCCCCAAAGCTGGCGGATCAGCTGGAAGAAAGACGGAGGTATTATAATGAGAAAATGAAGCGCCCCTACTCATTCCCGCGGGATAAGACGAAGAGGCTATTCGAGCTGGCAATACGCAACAGGCTTATCAACTTGCCAAACCCAAGGCGACCGCCGCAACCCAGTGAGGTGAATAACCCCAACTACTGCCCTTACCATCAAATGGTAAGCCATCCGATTGAGGATTGCTTCGTCTTCAAAGGATGGATTGAAGATCAATACCTACAGGGCAAGTTTGCGCTGTCCGAGAAGTGGAAGGTGAACCCTCCACAACCTCACACTCCCAAGAAGACGGACACACCGGGGGCAACTTGTTCTTTCATTGAAGAAGCTCCATGGGAAATCGTGCTTTCAGCCAAAACAAAGAGGATGCTGAACGATCTTCAAACATGCCCGACGATCAGGTGGAAGAACCCGCTGGAACCCCAGATCATTGAAGGGATGCTGAAGCCGCGCCCAACTCCGAAGATCAGTGGTGATGGCCCGAGCACTCACAACCAGCCTTCGAAATCTTCAAAGAAAAAGAAGAAGAAATCTAAGAAGCCCATGAAGCCTGGCAACAAGCGCACAGACTTATAGAAACAGATCGACGCGCTGGAAGAGTACAATCAAAAGGCACGGACTCCCATCACACTCCAAGAGTTCCTCAACCACGTCTTTCAAGAGGAAGATGAGGGGGAGAGTTCGTCGGATGAATCCGAGGGATACGTGGCGAGTTATAATGTGATCTCTCACTCGTTTATCGACGATGAAAAAACTCCTGGCACTAAGAAACTGGGGGCAGAGCCTGAACCGGAGCTTGTGTGGCCGACAGACGAAATGATCGACGCCTTTCTAGACGAAATTCGTTTGAAAAGTAAAGCCGACCAGGAGCGTGAGATAGCCGCATCAGAAGGAGCCAAATGCAGGCGACTAAATGAAAGAGTCGAAGCGCTCCCGCCAGATCGAAAGACACCCGACGCGGACAAAAACATATTCAAGACGAGGAAAAGGTTTGCCAAAGCCATGTCAATGGGAATGAAACTACCGCCCTCGAAAGAAAACACGCTCGATGGGGCGGAGAGGCACCCTAATTACTGCGCATATCATCGGAAGATTTCACACCCCACTGAGGAGTGCGGCGCTTTTAAGACATGGTGGCAGGGATATGTTTCTCATCGGCAACATTTTAAGCGAATGAAACGCAGAACTCGTCGGGAGCAGAGAAGTACGACCGAAGGACAAAAAAGAACTACCGGTAACTGTTACACGGTCAACGCCGGGGGATCGCAAGTGCTTACATTCGGGAGCGATTCTGACGAGGAGCTGGCTCTTAGCCCCCTCTTTAAAGAGTCCACCTCGGGAAAAGAGGAAGAACCCGAGGCCTGCGAAAACATTCAGCTGCGCAATCGCACGCTTCCCGAAAAGAATCCCGGACCCGCAACTAGAAAAGATAAGGGAAAGGAAAAGGTCGCTGAGGATATCGCCTTAGATGACCAAGTCATGAAAGAGCTGACTGCCAAGGACCCGCCTAAGAGAAGTAAGGTGGACTACAACATCCTAGCGCACCTGAGGAAGCTACCTTCGCAGCTCACCATTCTCGACGCCCTCTTATTATCAAAAGAAGCGAGGGATTCATTAATCAAGGCGCTACAAGAGCCCAAGCAATTCCAAGCCTTCCTCGCCGAAGAGAGGATGAAGGATGGACTGGAAGAAGTGCACACGGCCGATATCACTTTCGGTGACGAAGACCTGCTCCTTGGGACGTGCGAACACAACCGTCCCCTATATGTCTCTGGATACTGCCACGATATCAAGATAAGCAAAATCCTGGTGGATAATGGGTCCTCCGTCAATCTCCTCAATGTTCGGGTGTTGAAGGAAATCTGCATGAGCGTTCAGCACCTCGCTCGGAACAAAATTACTATCTCCGGTTTCGACTCCTAGTCATCACGGACTCTCGGAACTGTAATACTGACGCTACGCTTTAGGCTACTCGTCACGGACATTAAGTTTCACGTCATAGATGCCAAGACATGTTACAATGCTCTGCTCAGCCGACCTTGGTTACACGAGTACAACATCATCCCTTCTACGAAACATCAGTGTATGAAGTATTTCAAGGATGGTCTCGAGCACACCGTAACAGGAGAACTGAACCCGTTCTCCGTAAACGAAGTCCGCAAATACGAAGATGCAAAGTACATTTTGCCAGACTTCGAGGATATAGAGAGGAGTCGCAAACCGGAGAACAAAGCCGCCGCCACCATTCCTTTTTTTGGGAGTGATACCGAAGAAGAAGAGGAGATAGTTTACGCTGGGCCGTCTCGACGCAACAACCCGGGACCGTCCGCCCCCATATTGATCTTCGGAAGTGACTCGGAAGATGAGGTTAATGATGTGTTCTCCAGTCGGTCGTCAATACAAGCATCCCCTGGCAATGATCGAAGTTTGCAAATTACCATGATTCCGCGGGAGCACTACAAAGACCTTGATGCACTTGAAGCTTACAATGTGCAAGACCTGCAGACGTTTTACGTCCCTCCCAAGCGAAAGGGTGAAAAAGCGATCCTGTTCTTCCGGTCCACGGAAACAAGAGTAGAGAAAGAAATCGGGCACGGCGCGGATTCTACACTTGACAGGCTCCAGCCCATCCGTTTGCCCAGATATTACACAAACGGACTGAAAAGGCTATTGAAGCGCCAAGGGGTACCCTTAAAAACAACTACTCGACAAGCTCGATTCTATAACAGGATTTGGGATGTCCCTGGGACTCAGCGCAAGTTGCCCAACGGGAAAATGGAAACGCTTGGGCTCGGATATGTGAGATCCAGGAAACGAGAACGAGTCCACGGTAGCTACGCCATATATAACTTCGATGAAGAGGAGGACGCCCTGTCGGGAAACGCCGACCCCGTACCAAAACTAGATCCCGCAATCAAAGTGCCGAGTCCGTCATTTGAAGAGCGAATGGACAGGCTTATCAGGAAAGTGGGTCAAAAATCTCGGGATGACCATAATCGCAAAATGGCCATCTACGAGAAAGCCAGGACGCAACGTCTTCTGCAACAGGCTGCAAAAGACAAAAATGCTCCTCCTTGTCAACCTGTTATGCAAAAGGCCCGACGCAGGGGCAGAAATAAGTAAAAGAGCGGAAAAGGGATTCGACGATGACAAAACGGGACCAAAAAGTCACGTGATCGGGAATTGTGCGGTCCGGATTTATCCCTCATAAGGAAGATGAGTCGAGCATATTCTTTCCTTCAAGACAAGACGAAGAAGATACTTGATCTCGCTTTAAAACATCGAATGATTACACTTCCGGAATCTAAGCATCCTGAGCATATTAACGAGGTCTCTCATCCGGGCTATTGCTCTTATCACCGAGCCATAGGACACCCTATCGAAGACTGCTTCACCTTCAAGAACTGGGTTAAAGATCAGTATCGGCTCGGCAAGTTCGCTCTATCTGACAGCTGGAGGGTAACGCCGCCACAAAAGCACGAACCGAAAGCCACAAGAGCAGAACCAGATCCACATCGGTCTTGGAAGCGAGCTCGTACCTGTCATATGATAACGATATCAAAAGAAGAGCCCGAGAACATGAATGACTTTCCCTGGTGCTTTGAAAACAGCAATGACGACGAGGTAATTTCAGAATTTCCACCAGCACCGAAAGAGCTGGAGGATGGAATACACACCACTGCCGATAACCTCAAGAAAATCGACTTAGGGACGACGAACGACCCACGACCGACATTCGTCAACGAGCTACTATCTGAAGAAAGGGTGGCTGCGTTAAAAGACGTGCTTATGCAGCATAGAGATTGCTTCGCATGGAACTATTCTGAAATGCCAGGACTAGATCCAGAAATAGCTGTCCATAAATTGGCAATATCCCCGGACGTCAAGCCAGTCAAACAAGCGCCGAGAAGAATGCGGCTCGAGCTTGAGATAAGCATCAACGCCGAAGTCAAGAAGCTGATCGATTCTGGGTTTATCCAGGAAGTTCAATATCCTGACTGGATCGCCAACATCGTCCCGGTAATGAAGAAAAATGGGACAGTGCGCATATGCGTGGATTTCCGGGATCTCAATAAAGCTTGCCCGAAGGACGATTTCCCAGTACCGGTAACCGAGCTGATGATAGATAACACGTCCGCTCACGAGGTTTTCTCTTTCATGGACGGCTCATCAGGGTACAATCAGATAAAGATGCACCCCGAAGACCAGAAGCATACTGCTTTTCGGACCCCTCTGGGAATATTCTGCTACAAGGTGATGCCCTTCGGTCTAAAGAACACCGGTGCCACCTATCAAAGGGCCATGACGAAGATCTTCGATGACCTCATACATGAAATCGTCGAATGCTATATCGACGACCTCGTCGTGAAAAGCAAATCATACGAGGAACATCTCGAGCATCCGAAGACTGTATTTCAACGCCTTCGGCAATACAACTTGAAGATGAACCCTCTCAAATGCGCGTTCGGGGTGTCCTCAGGCAAATTCCTAGGATTCATAATCCGGCACCGAGGCATTGAGATAGATCCGTCGAAGATCAAGGCGATCATGGAAATGCCACCGCCAAGGACTCTTAAACAATTGCGGTCTCTCCAGGGGAAGCTCGCGTACATCCGGCGATTTGTAGCCAACCTTTCAAGCAAATGCCGCCCCTACAGTCACCTGATGAAGAAGGGAACCCCGTTCGTCTGGGACCAAAAATGCCAAAGCGCGCTAGACGAGATCAAGCAATACCTGCAGAACCCGCCAGTGTTGGCTGCTCCGGTCAAGGGAAAGCCCCTCATTCTTTATACAACCGCCCTCGAAGGTTCCTTAGGCGCATTATGGGCGCAAGAGAACGATCAAGGGAAAGAAAGAGCACTCTACTACTTAAGTCGAGTTCTACTGGGGGCAGAAAGCAACTACTCCCCCATTGAAAAAACACTGCCTGGCGTTGATCTTTGCGATAACCAAGCTCAGGCACTATGCGTTGGCGCATGAAGTCCGTCTCATATCGAAGGTGGACCCTCTTAAGTATTTAATGTCGAAGGCCATACTGACTGGTCGACTCGCTAAATGGGCCCTGCTCTTGATGGAGTTCTCGATAACATATCAGCCTCTCAAGGCAGTAAAAGGCCAGGCCATCGCCGACTTCCTCGCTGACCATCCGATACCGGCCGATTCCCCTCTGAATTGCGAACTGCCAGACGAACATGCGTTTGATGCGATCAATGGTGGTAATATCCGATGGGAGATTTATTTCGATGGAGCATCTTCCGTGAAGAAGCGCAAATAAAGCACCCCTATAATCAAATCAGGGGTGGGTCTCATCTTCGTAACTCCACAGGGAGGGATAATGCGCTTTGCTTTCTCCTTGACAGAGCCGAGGACGAACAATGAGGATGAATACGAAGCTTTGATAGCAGGCCTCGAGATCGCTATTGACATGGGAATTGAAAACCTCCTTATATACGGAGATTCCCAACTGGTCATCAATCAAGTAAACGGCGATTACCAAACATGCAAGCCAGAGCTGGTAAAGTATGGCGAGAGAGTACATCGACTACTGACTCAAATCCCCTCCTACACCTTGGAAAGCATATCGCGTGCCGAAAATAGCAAAGCGGATGCATTAGCCAAGCTCGCTAAAGAACTGGCTGATGAGAACCTCGATGACGTCAGGATCGTGGTACAAAGCCGTCGAATACTTGCCCCTGCAGAAATATCTCCGGAATCACCCGAAGAAAGGGGAGCAACTGAGCAGACGGCCCTGCAAATAAATGACCAAGAGAAGGTTGGAGATTGGAGAGAAGTCTTCATAGACTACTTCAAATCCCGTCGAACGCCTGAAGATGCGTCCTCAAGACATCAGCTTGTGAAACGAGCTCTGTCCTTCGCCTTCGTCAATAATACTCTGTACAAGAGGTCATTTGACTCTCTGTGGTTGAGATGCCTGGGACCTGACGAAGCGAAAAGAGTCGTTCAGGAAGTTCACGACGGACTCTGCGGTTCTCACCAAGCAGGCCCGAAGATGAAGCTGAAGATCAAACGAATGGGTTATTATTGGCCCACAATGATCCAGGACTGCCTCGAGTATGCGAAGCAATGCCACTCGTGCCAGATCCATGGGGACTTTATCCATCAGCATCCAAATCCTCTACATCCAACGGTGGCTAGTTGGCCGTTCGAAATGTGGGGAACTGACATAATCAGCCCCATCGAACCAGCATCATCCAGGGGACATCGTTTCATCCTGGCGACGACTGATTACTTCTCCAAATGGGCAGAAGCAGTACCGTTAAGGGAAGTGAAGACGGAAAATATTCTCCATTTCTTCAAGACACACGTCATTTATCGGTTTGGAACTCCGCGACGGATCATTTCCGATAACGGGCCAGCCTACAGAAGCCACAAGATTAGTCGCTTCGCGCAGCAGCACAACATAGACTGGAGATATTCCTCAGTTTATAATCCGCGGGCTAACAGTCTAGCTGAGGCTTTCAACAAAACCTTGACAAAGATCGTGAAGAAGACGGTGTCCCGAAACAAAAAGGACTGGCACGAGAGACTACGAGAAGCTCTCTGGGCATATCGAACTACGTTCAAAACGGCCACGAACACAACGCCATACGCGTTGGTATTCGGTACAGAAGTAGTACCCCCCTCGAGACAGAGTTACCCTCTCTACGAGTGGCGGTCCACTACGAGCTGATGGACGAAGAAAATGCTCACCTTCGGCTTGAGGAGCTTGATGCCCTTGATGAGACCCGGCTCATAGCGCAACAAAATCTGGAGGCTTACAAAGCAAAGATAACGTGCTCATACGAAAGATTGACCAGGCCGAGGACGTTCCGCCAAGGCAAACTCGTGCTAATGGTCAAAAGACCTATGATCTCCAATCGCGCCAAACAGGGAAAATTCGAGCCAAACTATGAAGGCCCATACATCATAGACAAGATCTACCAGGGTGGAGCGTATCTACTCATGGATATGCACGGTGAAAGACCTTTCAGGCCAGTGAACGGTCGCTTCCTGAAGAAATACTACGCTTAACGGGTCAAGGCCTAGGTCAATGATAGATGACGACGACTATGTCCGCTCGCTATCTTCCTAAGCCCGAACTCTAAGTAGTAACCGGCATCCTTTACAACGGACCGAAACGTCCTTAAACTAACGGCGGACCTAAATGTCCTTAAACTAACAACGGACCGAAATGTCCTTAAACTAACAATGGACCACTATGTCCTAAAACTGGCTGTTGACCGAGATGTCGATAAACTACGGTGGATTGCAGGATCTCAAAGCCGATACAAAAAATATATATATAAAAAAAGAAAAAATGTAATAAAATGAAAAACGGTATGTCCATAAGCGAAACGGGCACGGATGAAAACCCGAAAGGGCTCCGTGAGTAAAAACAGCAGGGCTACCGGCGAGTGTTTGTGAAAACCCGAAAGGGCACAACCTCGTTAAAGGACACTTGCAGGGTCTTCACGACCTTGTAAGGAGAAACCGCCCGCGTGAGATCCTTACGACTCACAAGGGAGCAACACACTTAGGAGTCCTCATGATTCCTAAGGAGAAATTACACTTGCGAGATCCTCACGACTCGTAAGGAGAACTCTCTTATGGGACCCTCACGGCTCATAAGACTTGAAAGTCTTAAGTTACAGAGACCTGAACCTATTCTTAAGCAACCCCCACAAACTTCGATATTGCCCTACAAGTGGCCCATACTGACCCTTGTATACAATCCACGGGCGCGAATAAACATTTCCCTAACCAAGTCCCATCCGGGACTAGGGATATGTTCATATGGCGAACAACCCTTGTAAGTCCTCTCGACTTATAAGGAGAAGACCCTTTTGTAAGATCCTTACGACTGGCAAGAGGACATGCACTTAGGAATCCTCACGATTCCCAAAGAGAAAACACACCTGCAAGATCCTCACGATTTGTAGGGAGAAATACCTTTGTGAGACCCTTACGGCTCATGAAGTCAAAAGCCTTAGTCGACAGGACCCTTAACCCTGTTTACTAAGCCACCTTTGTTCAACATCGACATAGGCAAATGATGATTCGCTCCTGGCGATATCCCAGTTGTAGCGGTGCTGACGCCGAAATCGGTGTCTAATCCAAAGCTTGCGGCGAAAATCCAGTAAGCCACACATGCATGCGAAATAGCCGAAATGATGGGGCAACTTGCGACAAAAGCAGCAAGTAAAAATGTATGCATGAAAAATAGCCGAAATGATTGGGCAACTCGCAATAAAAAGCAGCGAGTAAAAATAAAATAAATAGCCGAAATGATTGGGCACCGCGAAAAATAGTCGAAATGATGGGGCAATCGCGACCTTCGCAATATTAAAGCTGAAATGATAGAGCATCGCGGAAAAAGAAATAAAATAAAAATGAAATTTACACCCTACAGGTGATGTTACATCTATCCCTGTATACAATCCAGGGGCGCAAACAAAGAAGGGATCATACTCCCCCCTAGGTTTCATCATAGGAAGAAGCCAAATCTCGACGGGCCGCAAGTGATCTAGAGATCATCTCAACACTCGTCTTGTAACAACGGACACAACTTCAAGCGAAGCGGAACAGCGGCAACTCCCAGTTCCATGGCTCGGCGATATACAGATCACCAAGAGTCAAAACCTCATTCCGTGAAATGCGGATACAATCAGCAAAATTCCTGGTCACGTGGAATGCGGATAACGTCACTCTTTGACCCCGTGGAAAACATCCAGAGCGGAGCCTGGTCCTCACAGAACACGGCAGTGAACCCGTGTGAAGCATCCAGAGCGGAGCCTGGTCCTCGCCGAACACGGCAGTGAACCCGTGGGAAGCATCCAGAGCAAAATTTCTGGTCACGTGGAACGAGGATAACGTCACTCCTTGACCCCATGGAAAACGTCCAGAGCGGATCCTGGTCCTCGCAGAGCACGGCAGTGAACCCGTGTGAAGCATCCAGAGCGGAGCCTAGTCCTCGCCGAACACGGCAGTGAACCCATGGGAAGCATCCAGAGCAAAATTCCTGGTCTCGTGGAACCCGGATAACGTCACTCTTTGACCCCGTGGAAAACGTCCAGAGCGGATCCTGGTCCTCGCAGAGCACGCAGTGAACCCGTGTGAAGCATCCAGAGTGGAGCCTAGTCCTCGCCGAGCATGGCAGTGAACCCGTGTGAAGCATCTAGAGCAAAATTCCTAGTCTCGTAGAACGCGGATAACGCCACTCTTTAACCCCGTGGAAAACGTCCAGAGCGGATCCTGGTCCGCGCAGAGCACGGCAGTGAACCCGTGTGAAGCATCCAGAGCGAAGCCTAGTCCTCGCCGAACACGGCAGTGAACCCGTGGGAAGCATCCAGAGCAAAATTCCTGGTCTCGTGGAACGCGGATAACGTCACTCTTTGACCCCGTGGAAAACGTCCAGAGCGGATCCTGGTCCTCACAGAGCACGGCAGTGAACCCGTGTGAAGCATCCAGAGCGGAGCCTAGTCCTTGCCGAGCATGGCAGTGAACCCGTGTGAAGCATCTAGAGCAAAATTCCTGGTCTCGTGGAATGCGGATAACGTCATACTTTGACCCCGTGGAAAACGTCCAGAACGGATCCTGGTCCTCGTAGAGCACGACAGTGAACCCGTGTGAAGCATCCAGAGCGGAGCTTGGTCCTCTCCGAACACGGCAGTGAACCCGTGGGAAGCATCCAGAGCAAAATTCTTGGTCTCGTGGAACACGGATAACGTCACTCTTTGACCCCATGGAAAACGTCCAGAGCGGATCCTCGTCCTCGCAGAGTACGGCAGTGAACCTGTGTGAAGCATCCAGAGCGGAGCCTAGTCCTCGCCGAGCACGGCAGTGAACCCGTGTGAAGCATCTAGAGCAAAATTCCTGGTCTCGTAGAACGCGGATAACGTCACTCTTTGACCCCGTGGAAAACGTCCAGAGCGGATCCTAGTCCTCGCAGAGCACGGCAGTGAACCCGTGTGAAGCATCCAGAGCAGAGCCTAGTCCTCGCCGAGCACGGCAGTGAACCCGTGTGAAGCATCTAGAGAAAAATTCCTGGTCTCGTGGAACGCGGATAACGTCACTCTTTGACCAAGTGGAAAACGTCCAGAGCGGATCCTGGTCCTCGCAGAGCACGGCAGTGAACCCGTGTGAAGCATCCAGAGCGGAGCCTAGTTATCGCCGACCACGGTAGTGAACCCGTATGAAGCATCTAGAGCAAAATTCCTGGTTACGTGGAACGCGGATAATGTCACTCTTTGACCCCGTGGAAAACGTCCAGAGCGGATCCTGGTACTCGCAGAGCACAGCAATGAACCCGTGTGAAGCATCCAGAGCGGAGCCTGGTCCTCGCCGAACACGACAGTGAACCCGTGGGAAGCATCCAGAGCAAAATTCCTGGTTACGTGGAACGCGGATAACGTCACTCTTTGACCCCGCGGAAAACGCCCAGAGTGGAGCCTGGTCCTCGCCGAACACGGCAGTGAACCCGTGTGAAGCATCCAGAGCAAACATCGGACTGTGGAGTCCTTAAAATCCACGGACTATGATGTCCTTAACCTCGACCGTAATGTCTTAAAACTAACGATCAACCATGATGATTCTAGACTGATTTTACCTTGGTTAAAGGGTACATCTCTTCACTCCTTTGATATTTGGCGTTGTAATTCCTCAACGTCTTCAAAGAGGTGACGGGTCCCAGTAACCACGCATTTCATGGACTGTGGAGTCCTTAAATCCACGGACTATGAGGTCCTTAACCTTGACCGTGATGTCTTAAAATTAACATCGGACTGTGGAGTCCTTAAATCCACGGACTATAACGTCCTTAACCTTGACCGTGATGTCTTAAAACTAACATCGGACTGTGGAGTCCTTAAATGCACGGACTATGACGTCCTTAACCTTGACCGTGATGTCTTAAAACTAACATCGGACTGTGGAGTCCTTAAATCCACGGACTATGACGTCCTTAACCTTGCCCGTGATGTCTTAAAACTAACGCCGGACTATGGAGTCCTTAAACCCACGGACTATGAGGTCCTTAACCTTGACCGCGATGTCTTTAAGCTACGATACCCTGGAAACCATCCCAAACCAACCCCCGACCCTATGGAATATGGATAAGGGTGACCGCACCCAGCACTTACGGGTCCTCACGACCCGTAAGGAAGAAAACTCTCTTGTGAGATCCTTACGACTCCCAAGGGAAAACTTGCTTAAGAATCCTCATGATTCTTAAGGAGAACTTACACCTACAGGATCCTCTCGACCTGTAGGGAGAAAAACTCTTTATGAGACCCTCGCGGCTCATAAAGCTCAAAAGTCTTAGGAGGCAGATCTTAACCCTGAATCCTAAGCCATCGCTACCCTTCAAGTAGGCCAAGATAAATTGTCCACAGAACAAGTTCAATTGAGAGGGACACACCATTAAAAAAAAGTATATGTCTTTATTCATGAAACAAAATGGATACAAAGTACAGTTCATGAAAGAACAAAAAGAAAATACTCTCGTTCAGGAGTATGTACAAAAAGAAAGGAAAAGATACAAGTTTTTCAAGCCGGCGGGTGATTTAGCAATTTTGCTAGCTCATCCTTCTTTTGCTGGGCCATAGCTTCATGATTCAGGATCGCCAGAAGACGAGCCTCTGCCTGAACCTGCTGGGCCTGATATGAGACAAGCCGGCCTTCGAGCACCTTCTCGGTAGTTTTGTGGGCCTCGACTCTTTCGCGAGTAAACTCGGCGGCCTTGTCAATGGCCACTACCTCCTTGATGGCCTCTTGAAGCACTCGCCAGAGTTCATACACTTTGTTGGCCTTGGCGGTAAGATTAGCTTGAATCTCGCTCAGCGCCTTAGAAGCCCGCTCCCTCTCCGAGAATTTGCGGCCGAGGCTCTTCTCGCATGATGCCATGTTTGCCGCGCACCGTGCTATCAGCCCCCGCAACTCCGCCTTTGCATCCACGGCCTCCGAGGAAAGGCGGGAACACTCAAGGGCATGCAAGCAAGCCTCCACCTGCCGACAGAACTCCACCCAGACTCGCACCACCTCTTCGCTATGGTATGTGGCAAGAAAAAGAAGAGAACCGTTAGCTTCAGCGGCAAATGCTTCACCTGTGGTTGCGCTGCCAGCACAAAGCTCCTCGATCAAAGACGATAAGGAGACAAGGCTTAACTGGGCCAAGCGCTCTGAGGCTCGCAAAGCATAGGGGCCGGGCGGCATAGCGATACGCGATTCCAGCGCTATGGAGGCTGGCAGGGCTGTTCGAATTTGAAAAATGTCAGTAAAACTCTTAAGCAAAAGAACAAATGGGACTATATTGAAATGTCACTTACCTACGGTCATCCAAGTAGGAGCTGAAGGTTCCTCTGGCCCTTCAACGACCTCCACGTCATCATCGGCCTCCAAAACTGTAAGAGACATCAATGTCATTTCGCAGAATAGCAACAATGCTATAATAAAAAATGGCGAACGACGCTAGCCTTGCCCAGAGGAAAGGACGATGCGCTGAGGAGAGATCGCCTGCAGAGCTGCCATCTCCAGCAGACGATGAAACGATTGCCGGGGAGATAAATCAGCGATAGAGGCCGCCAGCCCACGCAATTCTGAGAAAACAAAAGAGTTCAGACAACAGAAAGATTGCTAATTTAAAATGTAGAAGGTTACCTTCAACACTCCTCCCGTTCTGAGTCGGGGGGATGGCGGCTTCAACGGCCTCCGCCACGATCTCCGGCTCCAGCAAAGGGAGGGTAGTCCCGACCACCTCTCCTTCGGCCTCTGGGCCGCTTGCAGGAAGAGTCACTGGGGCGGCAACCCCAAAGGAGCTTCTACCAAGGGAGCAAGCGCTCCGTGATCAGGAACCGCCATTGGAGGCTCTATGGCAAGAGGAACAGCATTGTCAGCCCCCTCCACATTGAGTAAGGCTGCATCGGGAATGTCAACAGGCTCTAGCTGCAACAAGCCCGTAGGGACCTCCCCCATCGCCGAGGACTCTGCACAATCCGCACAAGAATAAGAATACATATATACGGGCATAAGCAATCTGAAAAACTGCGAAGAAGTATAAAAAACATACCAATGCGCAGGGAAGCCCTCAATATGGCTTCTTCAAGACGATGATCCTTCTCATGGAGGCGTGCTCGCCGGGGTTCGAGGGTGGACTCATGGCCGCCGGTCCATAAGGAGAGAGCGTCCGCAGCATCCTCCGAAGCGGCCTGCTTCAGCGCCCTTTCACCCCACTCCAAGGGGCCGATAAACCGCCGCCGGATCCATGAGGGGTCTTCATAGAAGATCACGGCAGGATAGGGTTTCTTCGGAACCCTTGCGTTCTGAGACTCACCTTTAGAACGTCTTATGGCCTCAGCCAATTGTGCGGCCTCCTCGGCAGCCGAGCCCGGAAAGAGAAGACCAGCGTCCGACTCTCGCACGACCAACGGCTCATCTGGAAGTATGGGCTCAGACTCCGTTAAAGAATCAAGTAGGTTGGTGGCCACCCTCCTCCGCCTCTTAGAGCCAGAACCGGCCGTCGAAGACGACCGTTTCTTCCCCTCCCCCGAAGCCTTGGTGCGGTGGCGGCCCACGTCACCTTCAACACCCTCATCCCTATTACCCTCGCTTGGTGCTACAACCAAGGATGACACCGCCATTGTCGATGCCAAGGGGGGTGAGGCTGCCTCGGGTGTTGGTGCTGTTACCGGAGCCCGTCTACCCCGCGACTGAGTACCCAGGGGCATACCAGCTGTTGGAGTAAGATCCACCCCCGACTCCCCCGGAATAAGCGCGGTGCCGGTATCCCTCAGAGGAAAGTGGACCGGGGCGCGCGGTCGCAGCGTAGCTCCCGTGGCCGGAACCTGAGTAGGGGCACCGTGTCCAAGGAGCATCCTTCTCTCCTCCACAATAATCGGGTTGACCCGATGAAGGTACTAGCCCGTAAACGACCCCATGCACCAGGGAAGATGGTCAGCTTCAGGGACCATGAAGTGGGAGCCGGTGTTCAACCTCACGAAATGATGAGCGGTATCACGAACGGCATCAAGTGAAGGGACTGGCGCAACTATGAAAGCCTCGAAAGGAACGCCCTGGTCGTATCCAAGCTGCCGGGCGAAGCGATGCGGGTTGTACCGCATGAAAAGAGCCGCACTGTCCTGGCGAAATACCAAATAGCCTGGTCTAATTGCATACAAGTGCGCGGCCTCCCGGGGCCTCAAAGAAGGTACGTTGTCTTTTGACCGGTCCCAGAGTTGTTGAACTGGACATGAGGGAGAAGATAAAACCTGGTCGGTAAACATCAATCCGCCAGCAGTAGCATAAGGGGCAATCAACGTCCGAATGGCCCCAAATTGAGTTGGATCGGAGGCGGAAGCATTCACCAATCGCATAAGTCGTGGGAAGGTGTAGGCGTCGTAAAATGCGGGCCTCTGATGCATAGCGAAAGCACCCAACACGTGCATTTCGATCCAAGACGTGAAGCAATGAAGCGAAAGTTTACTACATCTACACCAGGAGTAGAGGTATTAGCCGCAGCGCCCGACCCGTGATAAAGATGCGCCAAAGCCGGGAGGCCGACAGCCAGCCGTGTCCCCTCAGCTATACGATAGGCCGGATAGATAACTGAGACTCTCATAAAGCGGCGATGCATGGGGATAACGAACCAGCTGAGCCAGACACTGACGAAGCCCACGAAGAACATCTCCTCATCCATGCCAGGAGCTGCAATGGATTCGAAAGACACCGGCGACATAATGGGGATGTAATACTGTGGTAAATCCGATTCCTGGGTCGGCAGCGTCTTCGGGCCAAACCCGAAGGGGTCATTAATATGCGCAAACTTCGGAGCCGTCTTCGACAGGACATCCTCGCGAAGGAAGCAAGCGATGAAGCTCTTAAAAGTGACGCCTTGCTCCTCAGATTCCGTGAACAGCCGGTCAAAAATACCCAGCGCCTTGATCAAACTTGAACGCTTGTGGCGAACGGCGTTCTCACTAGACAAGCCGTCGGTAATTACGGGCTCGGGCTCAAAAACATACTCATCAGGAGGCAGCAGCTCTTCATACAGTGTACCCCTGATTGGCAGCCCCGAGATCTCACGAAATTCTTCCAGAGAGATCGAAACCCCGCGGTCCCCTAAAAGAAAAGTGTTGGTGGGGAGATTCCATTGGTTCAAGAATGCCTTAACCCACCAGACATGCGGGGATTGGTAGTGGAAGAGCGACGCATACATCGCCCGATAAAGCCCGACCTTCTGCAGCCGCGCGCGATGGGCGGACAGGATGTAACGAGCCCAGAGGAGGTATCCCGTAGGGTGTCGAGGGATGAGCCCTATCTTATAGATTTGTCCCCATGGTTGGGCCTCACCCTGACAAATACGCCGCCCCAGAATATCTATAGCTGGGATCGGATGATTCGGGATACCCGTCGTCGAAGGCTCGAGCCTCCCCATCGGAGTCCAATTCGGCATCTCCACAGCAAAGACTGTCCTTGGTGGGTCCATTGGCAGAAACGGAAAGGTGGGCTCCGTTGGTACTTCGCAAAGAAAGCTTCGACGTCCCCGGATAATATGACCGTACCAGGTCCCCCACAAAAGCAAGTTGGTGCAGGTCGGGTCATGGGCCTTGATCATCGCCATCACTTCCCCATCAAATGGTGATTGGGGATAGGCGGCCTCCGAGCGAGTGAAGGGAAAGCACGGAACAGAAGCCATCGCACCTGAAATCAAATAAAAGAAACTGTCAAAAGCAAAGCCAGCAATATATATATATATGAGCATAACTATATATATGAAGACAGTTGAAGAAAGCGACATCAGACTCTTTTTATGGGGCCATTGGCTACAAAACACATGGGCCCCACAGAATCAGGTTGACGGCTCGTTAATAATGAGGCCAAGCAATTATAATGAGACAAAGGGAATATTCTCATTAAATAAACAGGGGACTTCAAGTAACCCTACACACTCCCCTAAAAGACAAATCCATATTGGGCTCTGTGATGAATCAAACAGAATCAAGGGAATTAAATTCCCAAAGACCAACAGTGCAAACTGTTTTTGGATTGTGAAGAGGATGACTCAAGGCAAGAAAACTCATGAAGTTCTCTAGGAAGAACTTAGTTCTTCAGAAGAATTAAATTCTTTTTTGAAAAAGGGAATTAAATTCCCAGAAATTTTGTTTCAGAGCCAGAGCTCCTTGGGATGGAATTAAATTCCATGGAAAACAACCGACATTATCATCTTCCTTAAAAATTAGAAAAGCCCTAAGAGATCTACAGTTTGAAAATTAGATGGGTCTCTGTTCTTGTTGATGAACTTGAAGAAAAAATGGACTCATGTTAAAAGGGGTGCAACCCTTGATGTGGATTTAAAATCCAGAGAGTTTTTTTTTAATGAAGGTTCTTCGATCGTTCAACATCATTTCCTGAAAGGAAAAGTCCTTCTTGAACAGAGTTAAACTCTGAAAAATTTTCAAGGCAGAGAACTAAGCTCTGGAAAAAGAGAATTAAATTCTCAAAAGAGGGAAGTTCTCAAAGGAGGAAGATGAGCAAAGTGGAGGCTCTTCTGAAAAGACATGGGCATTTATAGGATGGGATGGAAAACGTTTCATCTACCCTACTCCCAAAGCAGATCCGACGGTCACAAAAGTGACAGCGTTGCACTCACGTGCAGACACGTGAGAACAACGCTGTAGGGGCATTTGTTCCCTGATTAAAAATCAGGAAAAGATTCAGAAGAGGCATCACGTGCTCACACGTGACCAGTGGTCACGTGTTGGCACGTGATAGTCAAGCAGGGGCACAGAGCATATTTGTTCTCTAATTAAAAGTCAAGAGAAAGCTTCAAAACAGGCATCACGTGCTCACACGTGACCAGTGGTCACGTGTTGGCACGTGATGGTTAAGCAGCGGCCAGAGAACATAGCGCAGAAGAAGAGAAGCCCATTCCAGGGGTCACGTGCCTACACGTGACCAGGTGTCACGTGGCCACACGTGACCGGCTTTAAGAGCCTTATTCTTTAACAGAATTAAATTCTGAGGATAAATCTTTCAAATCTTTCCAAAATGAAGAAGGATTATCTAAAACCGTTGGATTAAAAATCTAAAGGTGATTAAATATCACCAATTTATGGAAAAATCTTGGACTTGGAAAGATTTCCCCCTAAATCTAACCGAAATAACAAGGAGATATCTTTGGATTTAAAATCCAATGGTGAATAAAATTCACCTAATAATCTAAAGGCCCAGATTAATGATAAATATAAATCAAATCTCTCAATGAACAAATCAAATCTCTCAATGAGAGATTTACCAAACAGATTGATTTTTTTCCTTCTCCTATAAATAGGAGTCAAGAAAAGAAGAGGGAGGACCTTTGGACCTTTTCTTTTGATACACACAGAGAGAGAGATATAGAGCCTTTGATTCTCTGCAAAAGGAAAACCTTCGGTAAGAAAAGAAAAGGGAGGCTTCAAAAGAGAATTTAATTCTCAAAAGAGTTTAACTCTTATATAAAGAAAAGAACTTAGTTCTCTCTCTGATGGAGGATCTGCAAAGTGCACATTTCCCCATGAATTGAGAATTTAATTCTCATTGGGTTGAGATCCTGCCATGCAGATCTAAAACACAGAGGAGGAACTGAGTTTTGAGAATTTAATTCTCACAAAATGATAGGAATTCAATTCCTTTGAGATAAAATTAGGGTTTAACCCTATGTTATAGGAATTTAATTCCTTCAAAATGAACAAAACTAGGGTTTAACCCTAATTGAGAACATAATTCTCTCAAACTCACAGGAATTTAATTCCCTTAAAAAAAGAAATTAGGGTTTAACCCTATTTAAGAATATAATTCTTCAGAAGAAAACATGAATTTAATTCCTCTAAAGTTTGTTGTTAGGGTTTAACCCTATGAAGAATTTAATTCTTAAAAAATGAGCAGATCTTTAAAACATACAAAGAACCAGAGTCACGTGCTACCACGTGACCCCTGCAAAGATCCACAGAAAAGAACTTTGAAGCAACATCTCACGTGTTACCACGTGACTCCTGCAAAGATCCATAAAAAAGAACTTTGAGGCAATGCCCCACGTGCCCCACGTGATCTCTAAAGTACACAGAGAAAAAGGCAAAAGAAACAGAAAAGAGCTCTAGGGCGCCCTCACGTGTCAACACATGACCCCTAATGAACATTCTAACAGATCAAAGCGTGAGCCCCCATCACGTGCCCACACGTGATGGCTTTCAGAATTAAAAGCGTTAAACACTTATCTGTAGAACAAAATAAAGGAAAGCAGGGCGCTCTCACGTGCTACCACGTGACCCCTTGGCTGAAGCTCTAACAGAAAAATACCCAAATTCTCATCACGTGACAGCACGTGAAACTTCAAAGTATTCAATACTTTTGACTGAATAAAATAAGGGGAATCAGGACGCTCTCACGTGTCCACACGTGACCCCTCTCTCCTTAGTGTTTAACACTAGTCTGGAGATTTTGTCCCCAGTGTTTAACACTGATTTGCTTAGTGTTTAACACTAATTTGAAAACTCTGTTCCCAGTGTTCAATACTGATTATCTTTTAGCGTTTAACACTAACTTGTTAATCTTATTCCCAGTGTTCAACACTATTGGTCTCTAGTGTTTAATACTAGCTTTAGCCCAATTGGCTAAGTTTCCAGAGGCAAAGCCTCTCCTTCAATGAACCAACAGAGGGCCAATATCCCAAACATGATTGGACTTAGCCCAAGCTGGCCATAAGTCCTCAATTCAAACTTAACTGGGCCAATGGGCTCATAATATAATAATTGATCTTAGTTTCCAAAATGGGGATTTAATGAAGAATTTAAGTCTTAAACAAAAATGCAAAGGAGCAGGGTCACGTGCTACCACGTGACCCCTGAAAAACTCCGCAGGGGAGGGCGCCCTCACGTGCTACCACGTGACCCCCATTGCTTTAGTGTTTAACACTAAATTGGAACCTCTGAATCCAGTGTTCAACACTGATTTACCTTAGTGTTCAACGCTAATTGAAGAACTTTATTTGCAGTGTTTAATACTGAATTTCTTAGTGTTAACATTAAATTAAACCTCTGTTAACAGGGTTAATATTAATTTTCTTAGTGTTCAACACTAAATTAAAATCTCTGTCACCAGTGTTCAACACTGATTACCTTAGTGTTTAAACACTAATTTGATATCTCATTCCCAGTGTTCAACACTGATTGGTCTTTAGTGTTTAACACTAGCTTCAGCCCAATTGGCTAAGTTCTAGAGGCAAAGCCTCTCCTTCAATGGAACAACAGAAAGACAATATTCCAAACATGATTGGACTTAGCTCAAGATGGCCATAAGTCCTCAATCCAAACTTAATTGGGCCAATGGGCTCATAACATAATCGATTGGTCTTGGTCCCAAATTGGGCCAAAGACTATTTAATCTACCTTGGTTCAAGGGTACATCTCTTCACTCCTTTGATATTTGGTGTTGTAATTCCTCAACGTCTTCAAAGAGGTGACGGGTCCCGATGACCACACATTGATACGGACTGTGGGGTCCTTAAACCCATGGACTATGATGTCCTTAGCCTTCACCGGGATGTCTTAAAACCAACATCGGACTGTGGGGTCCTTAAACCCATGGACTATGACTCCTTAACCTTGACCGGGATGTCTTAAAACTAACATCGGACTGTGGGGTCCTTAAACCCATGGACTATGACGTCCTTAACCTTGACCGGGATGTCTTAAAACTAACATCGGAGTGTGGGGTCCCTAAATCCACGGACTACGACGTCCTTAACCTTGACCGGAATGTCTTAAAACTAACAACGGACTATGACGTCCTTAACCTTGACCGGGATGTCTTAAAACTAACATCGGACTGTGGGGTCCTTAAACCCATGGACTATGACGTCCTTAACCTTGACCGGGATGTCTTAAAACTAACATCGGACTGTGGGGTCCTTAAACCCATGGATTATGACGTCCTTAACCTTGATAGGGATGTCTTAAAACTAACATCGGACTGTGGGGTCCTTAAACCCACGGACTATGACGTCCTTAACCTTGACCGGGATGTCTTAAAACTAACATCGGACTGTGGGGTCCTTAAACCTATGGACTATGACGTCCTTAACCTTGACCGGGATGTCTTAAAACTAATATCGGACTGTGGGGTCCTTAAACCCATGGACTATGACTCCTTAACCTTGACCGGGATGTCTTAAAACTAACATCGGACTGTGGGGTCCTTAAACCCATGGACTATGACGTCCTTAACCTTGACCGGGATGTCTTAAAACTAACATCGGACTGTGGGGTCCCTAAATCCACGGACTACGACGTCCTTAACCTTGACCGGAATGTCTTAAAACTAACAATGGACTATGACGTCCTTAACCTTGACCGTGATGTCTTAAAACTAATATCAGACTGTGGAGTCCTTAAAACCACGGACTACGACGTCCTTAACCTTGACCGCAACGTCTTAAAACTAACATTGGACCGCAATGTCCTTAAACTACCTATGGACCGCAATGTCCTTAAACTACCTATCGACCGCAATGTCACTAAACTAAACAACAGGGCTCCCTTAATTGCTCTCTTGTTGGATCTAAACAATCCCGTTAAGTCGATCTTGGTCTAAAACTAGACTAATGTATCCTTAACAAACGTTTAAGTCGATCTTAGTCTCAAACGAGACTAACGTATCCTTAAACCCAAACCCCGAAACCCAAATCTAAGATAATACGGATTTGGACTAGTCCACGCCCTACGGGCGACGACATAACTCAGTCTCCGTATACAATCCACGGGCAACCAAACACAAAATAAACACACACGACACGAAGTGATCATCTGGAGAAGGAGAAAGTTGCTACCGCAATGCGGTAGCGTAATTAACTGCAGGGGCTTGCGCCTGCAGGGAAGAGCGTCCCCATAATCAAAAACCCCTCAAGCGAGGGGGAATCTGACGAAGTCTGCTACATCGGACGCATCCGTTTAAACCTTCGATACACGGTGCCATAAATCAACTTGGCATCTTCGGAGAGATAGACGGATAGCACCAATTAGCATCTGCCCCGAATCTCTGGCGAGATGCCCCACGTCGCCGCCGTCTTTCGGAGGGGAACACCCCTCGCTTGAGGGGTTTTTGATTGTGGGGACGCTCTTCCATGCAGGCGCAAGCCCCTGTAGTTAATTACGCTACCGCGTTGCGGTAACAACTTTCTCCTTCTCTAGATGGTCACTTCGTGTCGTGTGTGTTTGATTTGTGTTTGGTTGCCCGTGGATTGTATACGGACACTGAGTTATGTCGTCGCCTGTAGGACGTAGACTAGTCCAAATTCGTATTATCTTAGATTTGGGTTTGGGGGTTGTGTTTAAGGATACGTTAGCCTCGTTTGAGACTAAGATCGACTTAAACATTTGTTAAGGATACATTAGTCTAGTTTTAGACTAAGATCAAGTTAACGGGATCGTTTAGATCCGACAAGAGAGCGATTAGGGGAGCCCTGTTGTTTAGTTTAGTGACATTGTGGTCAATAGGTAGTTTAAGGATATTGCGGTCCAGTGTTAGTTTTAAGACGTTGCGGTCAAGGTTAAGGACGTCGTAGTCCGTGGATTTAAGGACTCCACAGTCCGATGTTAGTTTTAAAATATCACGGTCAAGGTTAAGGACGTCATAGTCCGTTGTTAGTTTTAAGACATTCCGGTCAAGGTTAAGGACGTCGTAGTCCGTGGATTTAGGGACCCCACAGTCCGATGTTAGTTTTAAGACATCCCGGTCAAGGTTAAGGACGTCATAGTCCATGGGTTTAAGGACCCCACAGTCCGATGTTAGTTTTAAGACATCCCGGTCAAGGTTAAGGAGTCATAGTCCATGGGTTTAAGGACCCCACAGTCCGATATTAGTTTTAAGACATCCCGATCAAGGTTAAGGACGTCATAGTCCATAGGTTTAAGGACCCCACAGTCCGATGTTAGTTTTAAGACATCCCGGTCAAGGTTAAAGACGTCATAGTCCGTGGGTTTAAGGACCCCACAGTCCGATGTTAGTTTTAAGACATCCCTGTCAAGGTTAAGGACGTCATAGTCCATGGGTTTAAGGACCCCACAGTCCGATGTTAGTTTTAAGACATCCCGGTCAAGGTTAAGGACGTCATAGTCCATGGGTTTAAGGACCCCACAGTCCGATGTTAGTTTTAAGACATCCCGGTCAAGGTTAAGGACGTCATAGTCCGTTGTTAGTTTTAAGACATTTCGGTCAAGGTTAAGGACGTCGTAGTCCGTGGATTTAGGGACCCCACACTCCGATGTTAGTTTTAAGACATCCCGGTCAAGGTTAAGGACGTCATAGTCCATGGGTTTAAGGACCCCACAGTCCGATGTTAGTTTTAAGACATCCCGGTCAAGGTTAAGGAGTCATAGTCCATGGGTTTAAGGACCCCACAGTCCGATGTTGGTTTTAAGACATCCCGGTCAAGGCTAAGGACGTCATAGTCCATGGGTTTAAGGACCCCACAGTCTGTATCAATGTGTGGTCATCGGGACCCGTCACCTCTTTGAAGACGTTGAGGAATTACAACACCAAATATCAAAGGAGTGAAGAGATGTACCCTTGAACCAAGGTAGATTAAATAGTCTTTGGCCCAATTTGGGACCAAGACCAATCGATTATGTTATGAGCCCATTGGCCCAATTAAGTTTGGATTGAGGACTTATGGCCATCTTGAGCTAAGTCCAATCATGTTTGGAATATTGTCTTTCTGTTGTTCCATTGAAGGAGAGGCTCTAGAACTTAGCCAATTGGGCTGAAGCTAGTGTTAAACACTAAAGACCAATCAGTGTTGAACACTGGGAATGAGATATCAAATTAGTGTTTAAACACTAAGGTAATCAGTGTTGAACACTGGTGACAGAGATTTTAATTTAGTGTTGAACACTAAGAAAATTAATATTAACCCTGTTAATAGAGGTTTAATTTAATGTTAACACTAAGAAATTCAGTATTAAACACTGCAAATAAAGTTCTTCAATTAGCGTTGAACACTAAGGTAAATCAGTGTTGAACACTGGATTCAGAGGTTCCAATTTAGTGTTAAACACTAAGGCAATGGGGGTCACGTGGTAGTATGTGAGGGCGCCCTCCCCTGAGGAGTTTTTCAGGGGTCACGTGGTAGCACGTGACCCTGCTCCTTTGCATTTTTGTTTAAGACTTAAAGTCTTCATTAAATCCCCATTTTCTTGAAGAATTATATTCTTAGATAGAGTTGAACTCTAAATTCTTTTCTATAGGAATTAAATTCCTCATATATGTGAAGAACTGGATTCTATCATAGAGTTCAACCCTAATAATAACTTTAGAGAAATTAAATTCCCACTTTCTCTTAGAGAATTACTCTTAGATAGAGTTAAACCCTTAATTTATATTCTGAGAAATTGAATTCCCATATATGTAAGGAATTAGGTTCTGTCATAGGGTGAAACCCTAATTTCTTCTTTCTTAAAGGAATTAAATTCCTGTTATTTTGACAGAATTAAGTTCTTAACTGGTTCTGTTCATTTCGAAGGAATTAAATTCCTATAACATAGGGTTAAACCCTAATTTTATTTCAAAGGAATTAAATTCCTATAGTTCTGTAAGAATTAAATTCTCAAACTTCCATTCCCTCTCTATGCTTTGGATCTGCATGGCAGGATCTCAACCCAATGAGAATTAAATTCTCAATTCATGGGGAGATGTGCACTTTGCAGATCCTCTACTAAAGAGAGAACTAAGTTCTTCTTTTTAATATAAGAGTTAAACTCTTTTGAGAATTAAATTCTCTTTTTTTTAAAGGCCTTCCCTTTCTTACCCAAGGTTTTCTTCTGCAGCAGATCAAATTCTTCCAAAGTCTCGAAGCTCTATTTCTTTTTCTCTCTATGTCTCTGTATATAGATCTCTGTATATCTTTTTCTCTGTATCTCTTAGCTCCTATTTATAGGAGAAGGAGTAGAATCAATTAGTTTTAGTGAATCATTCATTGAGGGATTTGATTTGTATTCATTAGAGATTTGATTTGCATTCATCATTCATTTGGACCTTTAGATTATTAGGTAAATTTTATTCACCATTGGATTTTAAATCCAAAGATATTCCTTTGTTGTTTTGGTTAGATTTTAAGGGGAAATCTTTCCAAGTTCAAGATTTTTCCATAGACATGTGATATTTAATCACCTTTAAATCTTTAATCCAATCGGTTCCAAATAATCATTCTCCTTTGGAAAGATTTGAATGCTGTTCAGAATTTAATTCTGTTAAATAGATAGGCTTTGAAAGCCGGTCACGTGTGGCCACGTGACCCATGGTCACGTGTAGGCACGTGACCCCCTGGAACGAGCTTTCTTCTCCTTTCTGCGCTCTGTCTTCTAGCCGCTGTTCAACCGTCACGTGCCAACACGTGACCCCTGGTCACGTGCCAACACGTGACCCCTGGTCACGTGTGAGCACGTGACCCTTTCTGGAGCCTTTTCTTTGATTTAATCAAGGAGTTGAATCTGCCTTTGCCGCTGCTTTTAATTGCCACGTGCCAACACGTGACTGCTGGTCACGTGCTAGCACGTAATGCCTCTTCCGTTGGCTTTCCTGATTTTGAATCAGGAAACAAATGCCCCCACAGCGTTGTTCTCACTTGTCTGCACGTGAGTACAACGCTGTCACTTTTGTGACCGTTGGATTCCTCTAGGGATTTGGGGAGATGAAGCGTCTCCATCTCATCCTATAAATACCCATGTCCTTTCAGAAGAGCCTCCACTTTGCTCATCTTCTTCCTTTGACAACTTTTTCCTTGAGAATTTAATTCTCGTTTCCAGAGCTTAGTTCTCTGTCTTGAAACATTTCCAGAGTTTAACTCTGTTTGACCGATTCCTCTTCCTCAGGTAATCATCTTGAGTGGTCGAAGAACTTTTTATACATAAAATTCTCTGGATTTTAAATCCATTTCAAGGGTTTCACTCCTTTTTTAACAAAGAACCCATTTTTCTTCAAGTTCTTTAACCAAAATATGAGACCACTTAACCTACAACAGTAGATCTCTTAGGGTTTAGATGATCCTTTAGGGAATGATGGTGATAATCCATGGAGTTTAACCCCGTTCTCAGAAAACATGTTTCTGGGAGTTTAATTCTCTTTCTCTCAATAAGGAATTTAACTCCTATGAAGAACTCGGTTTCTTTGCATGGAGGCTTCTCAGGGTCTCTTTGCCCTAGGTTGTCTTTCTGTAATTAATGGAACAGAAGCTTTGTAACAATTCTCATGGCCTTTATTTCAGGTATCATGGATGCTCATTTGTATGGTCTTGACGAAATCATTTCCTACGGGAACATTCGTGCATTGGGTCGCAGTCAGAACCAGGAGTTCACCAACGCTCAATGCGCCGAGATCATGAGCCGCTTCGGCGAGTACAACCATCGGCTACTCCCCCGTTGCTCTTCTCTTTTGAGACTGATCGTGCTGGCTATCTGGGAAGCACTCCCTCTCTTTTGTACCGGCGTACCGCTCAGGGCCTTGGACACTGCTGAGGATAAGGTACATTCGGTGTACCTGATGAGCTTGATTTCAAAGAGGAGGCGAGATCGCCTCATTGATCTCTTGCACCAGGCCTTTCAACAGTCAGCCATACTTGCTGCCTATCGGAGGGTGGAGGACATCCGTGAGGACCCCGACGCTTGCGACCGCGAGAGGAAACATACCAGGATGGTTCGAAGCACCTGGAAGATCTTGGACAAAGTCAAGTTTGAGTTTCTCAATCCATGCCCTGCGTCCGAGGTCTTGCCATTGTAAACGTGTTTCTCTTTATTTTGTATGACCTTCTTGAAGTATGAATGATAAGTTCTATTATGTCTTTGTATGTTTCCATGCCTTTCTGTGGGATTTTATCATTTTACTATTGTTGTTGCTGATGCTTTTAATATGCATGGTGCTATTCCATTTTTTAGTGCACGTCAAGTTTGGGGCTCACGTGTTCTGCACGTGGGGTCCTTTGATGGGACTGTTCAAAATTTTTCCATGCCACATTTTTAGTGCACAATATCAGATGCAAAAAAGAAGCCTTGGAAATAGTTCCATCCCCCTGATTTTCGATGCCTTTCCTTTTTTGGGCCTTGGAAATAGCTTCATCATGCAAGATTTTCCGTGCTCAACACTTAATGCACCTCTTTATATCTGAGGCTATAGCCTTCTTTTCCCTTCACAGAGGGATTTTTTTTTTTTTTATTTTGGTGTAATTTGTCTTGAGAAACAACCGAGCGCCATAGCCTGCAATCGCCCTCATGCTCGTCGACAGCCATGGGAAGTTCCTATCGAGGAGATGATCCCCCACTTTGCTGCCCGATTGGTGGATCCACTCCTTACCGACGACGAATGCGACTCGGCAATGTATGAACTCTCGATCCGTAGGGGGTCCTCCCTCCCGATGGGGTCCCTCTGGCTCCGGATGATTCTCGCGGCCGTGCTTGCCGACATCCCTCCTCACCCGGCGGATATGACCGTGGCGATGCTCGACGCGGCTGAAGAAAAGCTCGAGGGCTTTCACAAAGCATGCCTGATTACTCAGGCTTTAAAGGATTGCTCAATTCATCTGCTGAGCCAGATAAAGGCCCGGCGAGCTATTATGTCTGCTTTCGCGGACGAACATGGCGCCAATCGATGGGGAGCGACTTCTCGTGAGAACCGTCGCTTTGATGTGCTGGAGAAAGCAGAGAGGGAGATGGAGAATTTTGTCCTCTGCTTTGTTAACCCTTGTGCCATCGATCCTATGTTTGGTGACCTTTTCCCGTTAGCGTAGCATTTTTAAATTAGTCCTTCTTTTTGTATGCTTCATGCTGAACTTCCATGTAGGCTCGGTACTCGTATGTATGTTTTCACTTGCATAAATAAACTTTGTGTTCTTCTTATAAGAGCTTTCTTTAATTATCAACACTATCATCATGCCGCAGGCACATTAAAGTTTCGAATATTATTTCTTTTCTGGATGTTCATACAATTGCGAACACATGCTCGCTACGACAAACGTCAGAAATTTTCTCGTCGCTTTTCATACCAGGTAATGCAAGCGCGTTTTAAATTGATCATTGCTGTCGACTGGGAGCCCACTTATACGGTCTTGAGCGTGTATGTCCCGTTTCCAAAGTTGCGGTCGCGAAAGTGAACTTAAGTGGCCTGACAGGGCGACACGTGGCGAACACATTGTTGCGCGAGAAAAGGGCTCGGCCGTGAATTCTCGGAGAGGGAGCTGGCTTGCTGAGCGAGCTTCAAGCGAGTCTTACTGCCAAGGCCAACAAAGTATACGAACTTTGGCGGGTGCTTCAAGAGTCTATCAGGGAGGTGGTGACTCTTGATAAAGTTGCCACGTTCACTCACGAAAGGGTCGAGGCTCATAAGGCAACCGAGAAAGAGCTTGAAGGCCGGCTCGCTTCGTATCAGGCCCAGCAGGCTCAGGCGGAGGCCCGTCTTCTGGCGATCCTGAATCATGAAGCCGTGGCCCAGCAAAAGCAGGATGAGCTAGCGAAACTGCTAAATCGCCCGCTGGCTTGAAAAACTTATATCTTTTCCTTTCTTTTTGTACATACTCTTGAGCAAGATTATTTTCTTTTTGTTCTTTCATGGATTGTAGTTTGTATCCATTTTGGTTTATGAATAAAAGATACAATTTTCTTCTCGACGGTGTGTCTCTTTTCATTGAATGTGTTTTGCGGACAATTTATCTTGATCTCTTTGTAGGGCAGCGATGGCTTAGGATTCAGGGTTAAGATCTGCTTCCTAAGACTTTTGCACTTTATGAGCCACGAGGGTCTCATAAAGAGTTTTTCTCCCCATGGGTCGAGAGGATCCCATAGGTGTAAGTTCTTCTTAAGAATCGTGAGAATTCTTAAGCGGGTTTTCCCTTGAGAGTCGTAAGGATCTCACAAAAGAGTTTTTCTTCCTTACAGGTCGTGAGGACCTGCAAGTGCTGGATGTGGTCGCCCTTATCCGTGTTTCACGGGGTCAGGGGTTGCTCAAGGCGTCGTAGTTTAAAGACGTCGCGGTCAAGGTTAAGGACATCATAGTCCGTGGATTTAAAGACTCCACAGTCCGATGTTAGTTTTAAGACATCACAGTTAAGGTTAAGGACATCATAGTCCGTGGATTTAGGGACTCCACAGTCCGATGTGAGTTTTAAGACATCACAGTCAAGGTTAAGGACGTCATAGTCCGTGGATTTAGGGACTCCATAGTCCGATATGAGTTTTAAGACATCACGATCAAGGTTAAGGACGTCATAGTCCGTGGATTTAAGGACTCCATAGTCCGATGTTAGTTTTAAGACATCACGGTCAAGGTTAAGGACCTCATAGTCCGTGGATTTAAGGACTCCACAGTCCGATGTTAGTTTTAAGACATCACGGTCAAGGTTAAGGACCTCATAGTCCGTGGATTTAAGGACTCCACAGTCCGATATTAGTTTTAAGACATCACGGTCAAGGTTAAGGACCTCATAGTCCGTGGATTTAAGGACTCCACAGTCCGATGTTTGGTTGCAGGGACCCGTCACCTCTTTGAAGACGTTGAGGAATTACAACGCCGGGTATCAAAGGAGCGAAGAGATATACCCTTAAACCAAGGTAGAATCAGTACAGAATCAGGCTGGTTGATCGTTAGTTTTAAGACATTACGGTCGAGGTTAAGGACATCATAGTCCGTGGATTTTAAGGACTCCACAGTCCGGTGTTTGCTCTGGATGCTTCACACGGGTTCACTGCCGTGCTTGGCGAGGACCAGGCTCCGCTCTGGATGCTTCACATGGGTTCACTGCCGTGCTCTGCGAGGACCAGGATCCGCTCTGGACATTTTCCACGGGGTCAAAGAGTGACGTTATCCACGTTCCACGTAACCAGGAATTTTGCACTAGATGCTTCACACGGGTTCACTGCCGTGCTCAGCGAGGACTAGGCTCCGCTCTGGATGCTTCACACGGGTTCACTGCCGTGCTCTGTGAGGACCAGGATCCGCTCTGGACGTTTTCCATGGGGTCAAAGAGTGACGTTATCCGCGTTCCACGTAACCAGGAATTTTGCACTAGATGCTTCACACGGGTTCACTGCCGTGCTCGGCGAGGACTAGGCTCCGCTCTGGATGCTTCACACGGGTTCACTGCCGTGCTCTGCAAGGACTAGGATCCGCTCTGGATGTTTTCCGCGGGGTCAAAGAGTGACGTTATCTACGTTCTACATAACCAGGAATTTTGCACTAGATGCTTCACACGGGTTCACTGCCGTGCTTGGCGAGGACTAGGCTCCGCTCTGGATGCTTCACACGGGTTCACTGCCGTGCTCTGCGAGGACCAGGATCCGCTCTGGACGTTTTCCACAGGGTCAAAGAGTGACGTTATCCGCGTTCCACGTAACCAGGAATTTTGCACTAGATACTTCACACGGGTTCACTGCCGTGCTCAGCGAGGACTAGGCTCCGCTCTGGATGCTTCACACGGGTTCACTACCGTGCTCTGCGAGGACCAGGATCCGCTCTGGACGTTTTCCACGGGGTCAAAGAGTGACGTTATCCGTGTTCCACGTAACCAGGAATTTTGCACTAGATGCTTCACACGGGTTCACTGCCGTGCTTGGCGAGGACTAGGCTCCGCTCTGGATGCTTCACACGGGTTCACTGCCGTGCTCTGTGAGGACCAGGATCCGCTCTAAATGTTTTTCGCGGGGTCAAAGAGTGACGTTATCCGCGTTCCACATAACCAGGAATTTTGCTGATTGTATCCGCATTTCACGGAATGGAGGTTTGACTGTTGGTGATGTGTATATCGCCGAGCCATGGAACTAGGGCTTGCCGCTGCTCCGCTTTGTTTGAAGTTGTGTCCGTCGTTACGAGACGAGTGTTGGGATGATCTCTAGGTCGCTTGCGGCCCGTCGAGATTTAGCTTCTTTCTTTGATGAAACCTGGGGGGAAGTATGATCACTTCTTTGTTTACGCCCTTGGATTGTATACAGGGTGTGATGGAACATCGCCTGTAGGGCATAATTTTTTTTTATTTCATTTCTTTTTCCCGCGATGCTCCATCATTTCAGCTTTTATATCGCGAAGGTCGCGATTGCCCTATCATTTCGGCTATTTTTCGCGGTGCCCGATCATTTCGGCTATTTTTTTTAATTTTTACTCGCTGCTTTTTATTGCGAGTTGCCCCATCATTTCGGCTATTTTGCGTGCATACATTTTTACTTGCTGCTTTTTATTGCAAGTTGCCCCATCATTTCGGCTATTTCGTATGCACGTGCGGCCTACTGGCTTTTCGCCATAAACCTGAAATTAGACACCGATTTCGGCATCAGCACCGCTACAACTGGGATATGGCCAGGAGCGAATCATCATCTGCCTCTGTCGATGTTGAACAAGGGTGGCTTAGCAAACAGGGTTAGGGTCCTGTCGACTAAGGCTTTTGACTTCATGAGCCGTAAGGGTCTCACAAAGGTATTTCCCCTACAAGTCATGAAGATCTTGTAAGTGTATTCTCTCCCTAGGAGTTGTGAGGATTCCTAAGTGCATGTTCCTCTGTAAGTCGTAAGGATCCTACAAGAGGGCTTTTTCCTTATAAGTCGAGAGGACTTATAAGGGTTTTTCACCATATGGACATATCCCTAGTCACGGGTGTGACTTTGCTGGGGAAATGTTTATTCGCGTCCGTGGATTGTGTACAAGGGTCAGTATTGAGCCACTTGTAGGGCAATATTGAAGGTTGTGGGGGTTGGTTAAGCACAGGTTCAGGTCTCTGTAACTTAAGGCTTTCAAATCTTATGAGCCGTGAGGGCCCCATAAGAGAGTTCTCCTTACGAGTCGTGAGGATCTCGCAAGTGTAATTTCTCCTTAGGAATCGTGAGGACTCCTAAGTGTGTTGCTCCCTTGTGAGTCGTAAGGATCTCACGCGGGTGGTTTCTCCTTACAAGGTCGTGAGGGCCCTGTAAGTGTCTTTTAACGAGGTTGCGCCCTTTCGGGTTTTCACAAACACTCGTCGGTAGCCCTGCTGTTTTTACTCAAGGAGCCCTTTCGGGTTTTCATCCGTGCCCTTTTTGCTTATGGACATACCGTTTTTTTTTTTATTTTTATTTTTTATATATATCGGCTTTGAGGTATTGCAATCCACCGTAGTTTATCGACGTCTCGGTCAACGGCTAGTTTTAGGACATAGTGGTCCATTTTTAGTTTAAGAACGTTCCGGTCCGTTGTTAGTTTAAGGACGTTCCGGTCCGATGTTAGTTTAGGGACGTTTCGGTCCGATGTTAGTTTAAGGACGTTTCAGTCCGCCGTTAGTTTAAGGACGTTTCGGTCCGTCGTGGAGAGGGCCGGCTACTACTTATAGAGCTTGAGCTTAGGAAGATAGCGAGCGGGCATAGTCGTCTTCATCTATCATTAACCTAGGCTGTGACTCCTTAAGCGTAGTATTTCTTTAGGAAGCGGCCGTTTATTGGCCTGAAAGGTCTTTCACCGTGCATATCCATGAGTAGATACGCTCCACCCTGGTAGACCTTGTCTATGATGTAAGGGCCTTCATAGTCCGGCTCGAATTTTCCCCGCTTGGCGCGATTGGGGATCATAGGTCTTTTGACTACTAGCACGAGTTCGCCTTGGCGGAATGTGCTTGGCCTGGTCAATCTTTCATATGAGCGCGTCATTTTTGCTTTGTAAGCCTCCAAATTTTGTTGCGCTACGAGCCGGGTTTCATCGAGGGCATCAAGCTCCTCAAGCCGGAGGTGAGCATTTTCTTCGTCTGTCAACTCGTGGTGGACTGCCACTCGTAGAGAAGGTAGCTCTATCTCGAGGGGGAGTACCGCTTCCGTACCGAATACCAATGCGTATGGCGTCGTGTTCGTGGCCGTCTTGAACGTAGTCCGATATGCCCAGAGAGCTTCTTACAGTCTCTCGTGCCAGTCCTTCTTATTTCGGGACACCGTCTTCTTCATGATCTTTGTCAAGGTCTTTTTGAAGGCCTCAGCTAAACCGTTAGCTCGTGGATTATAAACTGAGGAGTATCTCCAGTCTATATTATGCTGTTGCGCGAAGCGGCTGACCTTATGGCTTCTGTAGGCCGGCCCGTTATTGGAGATAATCCGCCGCGGAGTTCCAAACCGATAAATGACGTGCATCTTGAAAAAGTGGAGAATATTTTCCGTCTTCACTTCCCTCAGCGGCACTGCTTCTGCCCATTTGGAGAAGTAATTAGTCATCGCCAGGATGAAACGATGTCCTTTAGACGATGCCGGTTCGATGGGGCCGACTATGTCAGTTCCTCATATTTCGAATGGCCAGCTAGCCACCGTTGGATGTAGCGGATTTGGATGCTGGTGAATGAAATCCCCATGGATTTGGCATGAGTGGCACTGCTTCGCATATTCGAGGCAGTCCTGGATCATCGTGGGCCAGTAGTAACCCATCCGTTTAATTTTTAACTTCATCTTCGGGCCTGCTTGATGAGAACCACAGATTCCGTCATGAACTTCCTGAACGACTCTTTCTGCTTCGTCAGGTCCTAAACATCTCAGCCACAGAGAATCAAACGACCTCTTGTACAGAGTATTGTTGACGAAGGCAAAAGACAGAGCTCGTTTCATGAGCTGATATCTTGAGGAAGCTTCTTCGGGTATTCGGTGGGACTTAAAGTAGTCTATAAAGACCTCCCTCCAGTCCTCAACCTTCTCACGGTCTTTTATTTGTAGGGCCGTCTGCTCATTCACTCCCTTCTCTTCGGATGATTCCGGAGATATTTCTGCTGGGGCAAGCACCCGACGGCTTTGCACCACGATTTTAACGTCATCAAGGTTCTCGTCAGCCAGTTCTTTAGCGAGCTTGGCCAACGCGTCTGCTTTGCTGTTTTCCGCGCGTGGTATGCTTTCCAGAGTATAGGAGGGAATTTGGGTCAACAGTTGTCGCACCTTTTCACCATACTTCACCAACTCCGGTTTACATGTTTGGTAGTCGCCGTTTACTTGACTAACGACCAGTTGAGAATCCCCGTATATGAGGAGGTTTTCAATTCCCATGTCGATGGCGATCTCGAGGCCTGCTATCAAAGCTTCGTATTCGGCTTCATTGTTCGTCCTCGGTTTTGTTAAGGAGAAAGCGAAGCGCATCATCCCTCCTTGTGGAGTTACGAAGATGAGGCCTACCCCCGATTTGATTATTGGCGTACTTTGTTTGCGCTTCTTCATGGAATACGCTCCATCAAAATAGAGTTCCCATTGGGTATCGTTCCCATCGATAGTGTCAAACGCATGTTCGTCTGGCAACTCGCAATTTAGAGGAGAACCGGCAGGTACTGGATGCTCAGCAAGGAAGTCGGCGATGGCTTGGCCTTTCACTGCCTTAAGAGGCTGATAGGTTATTGAAAACTCTATCAGGAGCAGGGCCCATTTAGCGAGTCTCCCTGTCAATATGGCCTTTGACATTAGATATTTTAGGGGGTCCACCTTTGATATAAGACGGACTTCATGTGCCAATGCATAGTGCCGGAATTTTGTTATCGCAAAGATTAACGCCAGGCAGTGTTTTTCGATAGGGGAGTAATTGCTTTCTGCCCCCAGAAGAACTCGGCTTAAATAGTAGAGCGCTTTCTCCTTCCCTTGGTCGTTTTCTTGCACCAATAATGCGCCTAAGGAACCTTCGAGGGCTGTTTTATATAAGATAAGAGGCTTTCCCTTGACCGGAGCAGCCAGCACCGGCGGGTTCTGCAGGTATTGCTTGATTTCATCTAGCGCGCTTTGGCATTTTTGGTTCCAGACGAACGTGGTTCCCTTCTTCATCAGGTGGCTGTAAGGACGGCACTTTCCTGAAAGGTTGGCTATAAATCGCCGTATATATGTGAACTTCCCTTGGAGAGACCGCAGCTGTTTGAGGGTCCTTGGCGGAGGCATCTCCATGATCGCCTTGATCTTTGACGGATCTATCTCGATACCTCGGTGTCGGACGATGAATCCTAGGAATTTGCCCGAGGAAACTCCGAATGCACACTTGAGAGGGTTCATCTTCAAGTTGTATTGTCGAAGGCGTTGAAATACGGTCTTCAAATGCTCGAGATGTTCCTCGTATGATTTGCTTTTAACCACGAGATCGTCGATATAGCATTCGACGATTTCGTGTATAAGGTCATCGAAGATCTTCGTCATGGCTCTCTGGTAGGTGGCGCCGGCGTTCTTCAAACCGAAGGGCATCACCTTGTAGCAGAATATACCCAAAGGAGTCCGGAAAGCGGTGCGCTTCTGGTCGTTGGGATGCATCTTTATCTGATTGTACCGTGATGAACCGTCCATGAAGGAGAAAACCTCATGAGTGGACGTATTGTCTATCATCAGTTCGGTGACCGGCACTGGAAAATCGTCCTTCGGGCAGGCTTTATTGAGATCTCGGAAGTCCATACATATGCGCACTCTCCCATTTTTCTTCATCACAGGGACGATGTTGGCGATCCATTCCGGATATTGAACTTCCTGGATGAAGCCAGAATCGATCAGTTTCTTGACCTCGGCATTGATACTCATCTCAAGCTTGAGCCGCATCCTTCTCGGCGCCTGTTTGACTGGCTTGATATCCGGGGATATTGCTAATTTATGCATTGCAATCTCTGGATCTAATCCTGGCATCTCGGAATAGTTCCACGCGAAGCAATCTTTATGCCGTAGAAGCACATCTTTTAATGCCGCCACCCTTTCCTCAGATAGCAGCTCGCTAACGAATGTCGGTCACAAATCGTCTGCCGATCCCAACTCAATCTTCTTGAGGTTATCTGCAGTAGTATGTATCCCATCTTCCAGCTCTTTTGACGCTGGTGGAAACTCTAAGATCACCTCGTCATCATTGTTTTCGAAGCACCAGGGAAAGTCATTCATATTCTCGGGCTCTTCCTTTGATATCGTTATTATGTGACAAGTACGAGCTCGTTTCCAAGCCTGATGTGAATCTGATTCTGCTCTCGTGGCTTTGGGTTCATGCTTCTATGGCGGGGTTACCCTCCAGCTGTCAGATAGAGCGAACTTGCCGAGCTGATACTGATCTTCGACCCAGTTCTTGAAGGTGAAACAGTCTTCGATAGGGTGTCCTGTAGCTCGGTGATAAGAGCAATAGCCCAGATGAAAGACCTCATTAGCTTGCTCAGGGTGTTTAGACTTCGGAAGTGTAATCATTCGATGTTTTAAAGCGAGGTCAAGTATCCTCCGTGTCTTTTCTTGAGGGAAGGAATACGCCCGACCCATCTTTTTCATGAGGGACAAGTCCGGACTGCGCCATACTCGATCACATGACTCTTTAATCCTGCATTGTTGCTGTCGGCTCCTTTTTCCGCCTTTTGACTTATTTTTACCTTTGCGTCGGGCCTTTTGCGAGATGGGTCGACAGGGAGGAGCGTCTTTGTCTGTTGCAGCCTGTTGAAGCAGACGTTGCGTCCTGGATTTTTCGTAGATGGCCATTTCGCGATTATGGTCATCCCGAGCCTTTTGACCCACTTTCCTGATAAGCTTGTCCATTCGTTCTTCAAATGGCGGACTCGGCACTTCGCTCGCAGGATCCAGCTTCGATGAGGGGTTAGCATCTCCTGACAGGGCGTCCTCCTCCTTATTGAAGTTATATATGGCGTAGCTACCGTTGACTCGCTCCCGCTTCCCGGATCTCACGTATCCAAGGCCGAGCGTTTCCATTCTCCCGTTGGGCAACTTGCATTGAGTTCCGAGGACATCCCAAATCCTGTTGTAGAATCGAGCTTGTCGAACAGTCTGTTTTAAGGGTACCCCTTGGCGCTTCAATAGCCTCTTTAAACCATTTGTGTAATATCTGGGCAAACGGATGGGTTGGAGCCTATCGAGTATAGAATCCGCGCCATGCCAGATCTCTTTCTCCACTCTTGCTTCCGTGGATTGGTAGAATAGGATCGCCTTTTCACCCTTTCGCCTAGAAGGGACGTAAAACGTCTGCAGGTCCTGCACATTGTAAGCCTGAAGTGTGTTGAGATCCTTGTAGTGTTCCCGCGGCACCATGGTGATTTGCAAACTCTGATCATCGCTAGGGGCTGCTTGTATTGACGGCCGACTGGAGAACACGGCATTAATCTCATCTTCTGAGTCACTTCCGAAGATCAACATGGGGGCGGACGGTCCCGGGTTGTTGCGTCGAGACGGCCCAGCGTAAACTATCTCTTCTTCTTCCTCGGTATCGCTCCCGAAAACAGGGATGGTGGCGGCGGCTTTGTTCTCCGGCTTGCGACACTTTTCTGTATCCTCGAAGTCTGGAAAAAAGAACTTTGCATCTTCGTACTTGCGGACTTCGTTCACGGAGAATGGGTTCAGTTCACCTGTTACGGTATACTCGAAACCATCCTTAAAGTACTTCATACACTGATGCTGTGTAGAAGGGATGATATTGTACTCGTGTAACCAAGGACGATCGAGCAAGGCGTTGTAGCAGGTCTTGGCATCAATGACGTGAAACTTGATGTCCGTGACGAGCAGTCCGAAGCGTAATGTTAGTATTACAGATCCGAGAGTCCGTGACGACTGGGAGTCGAAACCGGAGATGATAATTTTGTCACGAGCGAGGTGCTGTACGCTCATGCATATTTCCTTCAACACCCGAACATTAAGGAGATTGACGGAGGATCCATTATCTACCAGGATCTTGCCTATCTTGATATCATGACAGTATCCAGAGACATATAGAGGACGGTTGTGGTCGCACGTCCCGAGGAGAAGGTCTTCGTCACCGAAAGTGATGTCGGCCGTGTGCACTTCTTCCAGTTCATCCTTCATCCTTTCTGCGGTGAGGAAGGCTTGGAATTGCTAGGGTTCTTGTAACGCCTTGATTAATGAATCTCGCGCTTCTTTTGATAATAGGAGGGCATCGAGAATGCTGAGCTGAGAAGGTAGCTTCCTTAGGTGTGCTAGGATGTTGTAGTCCACCTTACCCTTCCTGGGAGGGTCCTTGGCAGTCAGCTCTTTCATGACTTGGTCATCTAAGGCGATATCCCCAGTGACCTTTTCCTTTCCCTTATCTTTTCTATTTGCGGGCCCGAGATTCTTTTCCGGGAGCGTGCGATTGCGCAGCTGAATGTTCTCGCAGGCCTCCGGTTCTTCCTCTTTCCCTAAGACGGACTCTTTAAAGAGAGGTCCCAAAGCCATTTCCTCATCAGAGTCGCTCCCAAAGGTGAGAACTTGTGATCCTCCGGCGTCGACCATGTAACAGCTGCCGGTAGTTCTTTGTGCCTGTCGGTTGTACTTCTTTGTTCCCGACGAGTTCTGCGTTTCATGCGCTTAAAATGTTGCCGGTGAGCAACATATCCCTGCCACCATGTCCTAAAAGCGTCGCACTCCTCCGTAGGGTGTGAAATTTTCCGATGATATGAGCAATAATTAGGGTGCCTCTCCGCCCCATCGAATGCGTTCTCTTCCGAGGGTGGTAGCTTCATTCCCATTGACATAGCTTTGGCAAACCTTTTCCTCGTCTTGAACACGTTTTTATTTGCATCGGGTGTCTTTTGATCTGGCGGGAGTGCTTCGACTCTTTCGTTTAGTCGCCTGCGCTTGGCTCCTTCCGATGCAGCCATCTCACGCTCCTGATCGGCTTTACTCTTCAAACGAATCTCGTCTAGAAAGGCGTCAATCATTTCATCTGTTGGCCATACAAGTTCTGGCTCAGGCTGTGCCCCCAGTTTCTCGGTGCCAAGAGTTTTCTCATCTTCCGAGTGGGAAATCACATGACAACTCGCCACATATCCCTCGGATTCATCCGATGAGCTCTCTCCGTCATCTTCCTCCTGAAAGACATGGTTGAGGAACTCTTGCAGCGTGACGAGAGTCCTCGCTTTTTGATTGTACTCCTCCAGCGCTTCAATCTGTTTCTGTAAATCCGTGCGCTTGTCTCCAGGCTTCACGGGCTTTTTGGATTTCTTCTTCTTTTTCTTCGAAGATTTTGACGGTTGGGTGTGAGTATTCGGGCCATCACCATAAATCTTTGTAGTTGGGCGTGGCTTCAACATCCTTTCGATGATTTGAGGTTCAAGCGGGTCCTTCCATTCGACCGCCGGGCACGCATGAAGGTCCCTCAGCATTCTTTTGGTTTTAGTTAACAGTACGACCTCTCATGGAGCTTCTTCAATAAAGGAACAGGTTGCCCCCGGTGCATCTGCTTTCTTAGGAGTATGCGGCTGTGGCGGGTTCACCTTCCACTTTTCGGATAGTGCAAACTTCCCCTGGAGGTATTGATCTTCAATCCATCCTTTGAAAATGAAGCAATCCTCAATCGGATGGCTTACCGTTTGATGGTAAGGGCAATAGTTGGGGTTATTCACCTCAGTGGGTTGTGGTGGTTGCCTTGAATTTGGCAAGTTTATAAGTCTGTTGCATACTGCCAGCTCGAATAACAGTTTCGTCTTGTCCCGTAGGAACGAGTAGGGACGCTTCATCTTCTCATTATAATACCACCGTCTTTCTTCCAACTGATCCGCCAGCCTTGAGGCACTGGGTTGCTGCTGAGCATTCGCGACGAAGGTTGCCATCCCTTTACCCTTGTCACTCCGAGGCTCCGGCTTCGGGGGAGACGGTCTGTGACCCATCTGGTCCATCTGGGCCAACTTGTCGATCAAAGCCTGAAACGTGGTCGGCTTAAAGAACATCATAAACTGGGAGATAGTTGCCTGTGGGTCTAGGGTTCCCATGAACATGCCCACCGCGGGCGCTTCTTCAATGCGTTGCTCGCATTTCGACCATAAATTTCGCCAGCGTATAGCATACTGGACCCACGTTTCGCCTGGTTTCACCCTGGCATTAATCAATGCTGTTATTGGAGTGCGTTCGCTGGCGCTTGCGAATCGCTGAGTGAATAACAACTCCATTTCAGCGAACGTCTTGATAGAATCGTTCGGGAGTTCCGAATACCATTCGAACGCTGTTTCTGATAAGCTGCCCACGAACTGGCGAAGCAACAGTTTATCGTCACCGCCGGTGTTACCGTAAAGGGCCCTGAACTGGGCAACATGTTGGTGGGGATTGCCAGTCCCCTTATACACGTGGAATTTTGGTATTGTATAACCCGGCGGATATTTGATTTGGTCGTACCAGCTCGGATATGGTCGTCCCGTTTTTACGAATTGACCAGCTGCCTCAGTCGCATGATGAACCCTGATTTGCTGGGCTATATAGTCGTCCAAGTCAGCCTTAGAGATTGTCTCCTCCTTGGCCGTTGAGAGAGCCGGTGGTGGATTTGACGTTTCTCCCCTGTCGTCTTCAAGGACGATCGGAGGATCCTCAGCAGGTGGGTCTTGTTGGATCATCATTCCCACCATGTCCTAGAATAAGTAGGCTATTTTCTTTATATTGGCCGCTTGTTCTGCAGCCTCTCTATCTTTCTTTTCCAGTATCCTCCGGAGGAACTCGGCGTCGGTTTCCTGTTCTTGTTGCTGATCCGAGGACGCCTTGGGGCTTTCTTTCGGTCCAGTAAGCGCGGCCATTGCGATCATCATTTCCTAGAGCTTTTGCTGTTGCTCCTGAGCTTTGGTCACCGACCGTGTAAGCGGTCTATGACCTGTGGACGCACGGCTGTCTTCTTTCCCCGCCGCCATGTATACAGTGTGGACCATCCTGCCCCCAGCCTTAGGGCGTCTGGGCTCAGCGCTTTTAGCTTTCGTTGCAGGCCCGGGGGTCCTCTCTGGCCTCTTCTTTTTATGAGCAGTGGAAGTTGAGGGGCCGTTGAAGTGGGCACCCAGACAGCTTTTCGTGGCTTAGCCTGGTAACTGACTTCCTGTTGGATTTTTAGCTTCTTGTGCTGGCGGGAGAAATTTGGATCGATCACCGAGTCTCGGGTCTGCCGCCAGACTTTATAGATTTGGGAGGACAGCCGTTGAGGAGATTGGGGCTGTTCTGGCTTTACTTCTACAGCCTTTTTCAGCAGAGGGGGAGACCTCTTTAGCACCGCGGTAGGAGAATTCCTACGCACCTTATTTAGCATCTCAAAGCTGTTCCCAATTGGAACAGCAGCATTAACTTCTGCCATCGGGGCTGGAGGAGTTAGCCCAGGAGGGGAGTTGCCTCCGGCCTTCCTCACTCGGCGCCAGTAACGACGTCGAGCGCGTCGTGCTGATGGAACCGGCTTGGTGAGGGCGATAGTCTCGTCTTGCCCCCTGTGTAGATGGGGGGTCGCTGCTGGTGTCAGCCTGTTAAAGACCGATGTCCTTTGGGCAGCAGGAGCGGGAGCTGAAGCCGTCAATCTTGTAAAGACCGACTTTTTGGCAGGGGAAGCCGCCTTGACGACTTCAGGAGCAGGACTGGTTACTTTCTTAGAAGCAGCCTTCTCTGGGATTGTAGGCCCCATCGCGGGTCCACAGGAGCTCTGGCCCAATCTGGAGAAGACCGAGGCGCTGGTGTTGGGCGACCCGTTGAGAGGAGCCGCGGTAGGTGTAAGCCGATCAAAGACCGACTTCTTGGGAGCTTCCGTTGTCAGCATAGGAGCGGTGAAGCTCGTTAGCGGGAGCATGGTCCCAAAAAACAACCCTGTGGTGGCTCGAGTGACCTGTTCCACGGGTATTGTGAATAGCGAAGCAGCTTGGGGTCCGTAGGCTACACCTCCTGGCGAGGCAGAGCGCTGGTTGCAATTGCAGTTGGAGCATTTCGCACAAGTGGAAGCCATTGATTCTTTGCTTTCTGCAATAAGCAAGACGCCAAATTTTAGTACCTTGAAACCCAAGGGCAACCATTAGTGAACCGTGTTTGGTTCGTAAACACGACACACAAAGTGTGGAGTGGAAAGAGGAAAAGGTCCCACCGGGCGTGCCAGAATCTGTTCCCCTCCGAAAGACGGCGGCGGCGCGGGGCGTCTCGCCAGAGATTCGGGGCAGATGCTAATTAGTGCTATCCGTCTACCTCTCCGAAGATGCCAAGTTGATTTATGGCACCGTGTATCGAAGGTTTAAACGGATGCGTCTGATGTAGCAGACTTCGTCAGATTCCCCCTCGCTTGAGGGGGTTTTGATTGTGGGGACGCTCTTCCCTGCAGGCGCAAGCCCCTGCAGTTAATTACGCTACCGCATTGCGATAGCAACTTTCTCCTTCTCCAGATGATCACTTCGTGTCGTGTGTGTTTATTTTGTGTTTGGTTGCCCGTGGATTGTATACGAAGACTGAGTTATGTCGTCTCCCGTAGGGCGCGGACTAGTCCAAATCCGTATTATCTTAGATTTGGGTTTCGGGGTTTGGGTTTAAGGATACGTTAGTCACGTTTGAGACTAAGATCGACTTAAACGTTTGTTAATGATAGGTTAGTCTAGTTTTAGACCAAGATCGACTTAACGAGATCGTTTAGATCCAACAAGAGAGCAATTAAGGGAGCCCTGTTGTTTAGTTTAGTGACATTGCGGTCGATAGGTAGTTTAAGGACATTGCGGTCCATAGGTAGTTTAAGGACATTGCGGTCCAATGTTAGTTTTAAGACGTTACGGTCAGGGTTAAGGACGTCGTAGTTCGTGGTTTTAAGGACTCCACAGTCCGATATTAGTTTTAATACATCACGGTCAAGGTTAAGGACGTCATAGTCCGTTGTTAGTTTTAAGACATTCCAGTCAAGGTTAAGGACGTCGTAGTCCGTGGATTTAGGGACCCCACAGTCCGATGTTAGTTTTAAGACATCCCGGTCAAGGTTAAGGACGTCATAGTCCATGGGTTTAAGGACCCCACAGCCCGATGTTAGTTTTAAGACATCCCGGTCAAGGTTAAGGACGTCATAGTCCATGGGTTTAAGAACCCCACAGTCCGATGTTAGTTTTAAGACATCCCGGTCAAGGTTAAGGACATCATAGTCTATGGGTTTAAGGACCCCACAGTCCGTTGTTAGTTTTAAGACATCCCGGTCAAGGTTAAGGACGTCATAGTCCGTGGGTTTAAGGACCCCACAGTCCGATGTTAGTTTTAAGACATCCCGGTCAAGGTTAAGGACGTCATAGTCCATGGGTTTAAGGACCCCACAGTCCGATGTTAGTTTTAAGACATCCCGGTCAAGGTTAAGGACGTCATAGTCCATGGGTTTAAGGACCCCACAGTCCGATGTTAGTTTTAAGACATCCCGGTCAAGGTTAAGGACGTCATAGTCCATGGGTTTAAGGACCCCACAGTCCGATGTTAGTTTTAAGACATCCCGGTCAAGGTTAAGGACGTCATAGTCCATGGGTTTAAGGACCCCACAGTCCGATATTAGTTTTAAGACATCCCGGTCAAGGTTAAGGACGTCATAGTCCGTTGTTAGTTTTAAGACATTCCGGTCAAGGTTAAGGACGTCGTAGTCCGTGGATTTAGGGACCCCACACTCCGATGTTAGTTTTAAGACATCCCGGTCAAGGTTAAGGACGTCATAGTCCATGGGTTTAAGGACCCCACAGTCCGATGTTAGTTTTAAGACATCCCGGTCAAGGTTAAGGACGTCATAGTCCATGGGTTTAAGGACCCCACAGTCCGATGTTGGTTTTAAGACATCCCGGTCAAGGCTAAGGACGTCATAGTCCATGGCTTTAAGGACCCCACAGTCCGTATCAATGTGTGGTCATCGGGACCCGTCACCTCTTTGAAGACGTTGAGGAATTACAACGCCAAATATCAAAGGAGTGAAGAGATGTACCCTTGAACTAAGGTAGATTAAATAGTCTTTGGCCCAATTTGGGACCAAGACCAATCGACTATGTTATGAGCCCATTGGCCCAGTTAAGTTTGGATTGAGGACTTATGGCCATCTTGGGCTAAGTCCAATCATGTTTGGAATATTGTCTTTCTGTTGGTCCATTGAAGGAGAGACTTTGCCTCTAGAACTTAGCCAATTGGGCTGAAGCTAGTGTTAAACACTAAAGACCAATCAGTGTTGAACACTGGGAATGAGATATCAAATTAGTGTTTAAACACTAAGGTAATCAGTGTTGAACACTGGTGACAGAGATTTTAATTTAGTGTTGAACACTAAGAAAATTAATATTAACCCTGTTAACAGAGATTTAATTTAATGTTAACACTAAGAAATTCAGTGTTAAACACTGCAAATAAAGTTCTTCAATTAGCGTTGAACACTAAGGTAAATCAGTGTTGAACACTGGATTCAGAGGTTCCAATTTAGTGTTAAACACTAAGGCAAGGGGGGTCACGTGGTAGCACGTGAGGGCGCCCTCCCCTGCGGAGTTTTTCAGGGGTCACGTGGTAGCACGTGACCCTGCTCCTTTGCATTTTTGTTTAAGACTTAAATTCTTCATTAAATCCCCATTTTCTTGAAGAATTATATTCTTAGATAGAGTTGAACTCTAAATTCTTTTCTGTAGGAATTAAATTCCGCATATATGTGAAGAACTGGATTCTATCATAGGGTTCAACCCTAATAATAACTTTAGAGAAATTAAATTCCCACTTTCTCTTAGAGAATTACTCTTAGATAGAGTTAAACCCTTAATTTATATTCTGAGGAATTGAATTCCCATATATGTAAGGAATTAGGTTCTGTCATAGGGTGGAACTCTAATTCTTCTTTCTTAAAGGAATTAAATTCCTGTTATTTTGACAGAATTAAGTTCTTAACTGGTTCTGTTCATTTCAAAGGAATTAAATTCCTATAATATAGGGTTAAACCCTAATTTTATTTCAAAGGAATTAAATTCCTATAGTTCTGTGAGAATTAAATTCTCAAACTTCCATTCCCTCTCTATGCTTTGGATCTGCATGGCAGGATCTCAACCCAATAAGAATTAAATTCTCAATTCATGGGGAGATGTGCACTTTGCAGATCCTCTACAAAAAAGAGAACTAAGTTCTTCTTTTTAATATAAGAGTTAAACTCTTTTGAGAATTAAATTCTCTTTTTTTTTAAAGGCCTTCCCTTTCTTACCCAGGTTTTCTTCTGCAGCAGATCAAATTCTTCCAAAGTCTCGAAGCTCTATTTCTTTTTCTCTCTATGTCTCTGTATATAGATCTCTGTATATCTTTTTCTCTGTATCTCTTGGCTCCTATTTATAGGAGAAGGAGCAGAATCAATTAGTTTTAGTGAATCATTCATTGAGGGATTTGATTTGTATTAATTAGAGATTTGATTTGCATTCATCATTCATTTGGACCTTTGGATTATTAGGTGAATTTTATTCACCATTGGATTTTAAATCCAAAGATATTCCTTTGTTGTTTCGGTTAGATTTTAAGGGGAAATCTTTCCAAGTTCAAGATTTTTCCATAGACAGGTGATATTTAATCACCTTTAAATCTTTAATCCAATCGGTTCCAAATAATCATTCTCTTTTGGAAAGATTTGAATGTTGTTCAGAATTTAATTCTGTTAAATAGATAGGCTTTGAAAGCCGGTCACGTGTGGCCACGTGACCCATGGTCACGTGTGGCCACGTGACCCATGGTCACGTGTAGGCACGTGACCCCCTGGAACGAGCTTTCTTCTCCTTTCTGCGCTCTGTCTTCTAGCCGCTGTTCAACCGTCACGTGCCAACACGTGACCCCTGGTCACGTGTGAGCACGTGACCCTTTCTGGAGCCTTTTCTTTGATTTAATCAAGGAGTTGAATCTGCCTTTGCCGCTGCTTTTAATTGTCATGTGCCAACACGTGACTGCTGGTCACGTGCTAGCACGTGATGCCTCTTCCGTAGGCTTTCCTGATTTTGAATCAGGAAACAAGGGGGAATCTGACGAAGTTTGCTATATCGGACGCATCCGTTTAAACCTTCAATACATGGTGCCGTAAATCAATTTGGCATCTTCGGAGAGGTAGACGAATAGCACCAATTAGCATCTGCCCCGAATCTCAGGCAAGACGTCCCTGCGTCGCGCCGTCTTTCGGAGGGGAACAGGACTGTGAGGTCCTTAAACTCAAGGATTATGATGTTCTTAACCTCGACCGTGATGTCTTAAAACTAACATTGGACTGTGAGGTCCTTAAACTCATGGACTATAATGTCCTTAACCTCGACCGTGATGTCTTAAAACTAACGTTGGACTGTGGAGTCTTTAAACCCATGGACTATGATGTCCTTAACCTCAACAGTGATGTCTTAAAACTAACATTGGACTGTGAGGTCCTTAAACTCATGGACTATGATGTCCTTAACCTCGACCGTGATGTTTTAAAACTAACATTGGACTGTGAGGTCCTTAAACTCATGGACTATGATGTCCTTAACCTCGACCGTGATGTCTTAAAACTAACATTGGACTGTGAGGTCCTTAATCTCACGGACTATGATGTCCTTAACCTCGACCGTGATGTCTTAAAACTAACATTGGACCACCATGTCCTTAAACTGGTAATCGACCGCAATGTCCCTAAACTAAACAATAGAGCTCAAATGCTCTTTTGTCGGATCTAAACGATTCCGTTAAGTTTATCTTAGTCTAAAATTAGACTAACGTATCCTTAACAAACGTTTAAGTTGATCTTAGTCTTAAATGAGACTAACGTATTCTTAAACCAAACCCCCAAACCCAAATCTAAGAAAATACGGATTTGGACCAGTCCACGCCCTACGGGCGACAACATAACTTAGTCTCCGTATACAATCCACGGGAAACCAAACACAAAACAAACACCCACGACACGAAGTGACCATCTGGAGAAGGAGAAAGTTGTTACCGCGATGCGGTAGCGTAATTAACTGCAGGGGCTTGCGCCTGCAGGGAAGAGCGTCCCCACAATCAAAAACCCCTCAAATAAGGGGGAATCTGACGAAGTCTGCTACATCGGCCGCATCCGTCTAAACCTTCGATACACGGTGTCATAAATCAACTTGGCATCTTCGGAGAGGTGGACGGATAGCACCAATTAGCATCTGCCCCCAGATTCAGGAAAGAAGTTCGTCTTCCCGGTTTCCGGCGGAGAACAGGTTTTGGCACGCCCGGTGGGACCTTTTCCTCTTTTCACTCCACACTTCGTGTGTCGTGTTCGCGAACGAATCGCGGTTTGCTATGGTTGCCTGTGGATTCGAGGTACTAAGATTTGGTGTCTTGCTCCGTGCAGAAAAACAGAAGATCAATGGCTTCAAACTGCACTAACTGCAACTGCAACTCTCGCTCCGTCCCGTCCGGAGGAGTGACTTACGGGCCCCAAGCGGCCTCCATCTTCGCTATGCCGGTGGAACAGGTGACTCAGGCCACCACTGGATTGTTCTTCGGGACCATGCTCCCGCCAACGAGCTTCAGCGCTCCTATACCATCACAAGAAGCTCACAAGAAGTCGGTCTTTGATCGGCTTGCAATTACTGCGGCCCCTCTCAACGGGTCGTCCAAGTCCACTGTCTCGGTTTTCAACAGGTTGGGCCAAAGCTCATGTGGACCCGTGAAGAAGCCTGCGATACCAGAAAGGGTTATCCCAAAAAGGATAGCCATTCCTGCTCTCGAAGTCGTCAAAGCGGCTTCTCCTGTCAAAGGGTCGGTCTTCACAAGACTGACTGTTTCAGCTCCTGTTTCAGGCGAAACCGTCAAGGCTGCCTCACCTGCTTAGAAGTCTGTTTTTGATCGGTTGGTTACCGCCTCTCAACGGACATCAGTCTTCAATAGGCTGACGCCAGCAACAGCCCTCACTTGAACAAGGGGCAAGACAAAGCCATCCCCGTCACTGAACCGACTCCATCAGCTCGACACGCTCGACGTCGTCACTGGCGCTGAGTGAAGAAGGCTGGGGGCAATTCCCCTTCTGGACTGACTCCGCCGGCTCCAACGGTGGAAGTTAATGTTGCTCAACCGGGAACAGCTTCGAGTTGCTGAACAAGGTGCGCAGTAACTCTCCTACCGCCATACTGAAAAGATCTCCTCCATCAATGGAGAATGTTGCGGAAACGAAGCCAGAGCAGTCCCCTCAGCGGCTGTCCTCCAAAATCTACAAAGTCTGGCGGCAGGTTCGGGACTCAGTAGTTGATCAAGATTACCCTCGCCAACAGAAAAGGGCAAAGGTTCAACAAGAAGAGAACCGTCTTGTTAAGCCACAAATGGCAACAGCTGTCTGGATGCCCGCTGCGACGCCCCCCTCGACTTTAACTGCTCACAAGAGGAGAAGGCCGGAGAAAATCCCTAGGTCTGCGACGAACCGCAAGACCACTGAACCCAAACACCCTAAGTCTGGGGGCATGGTGATACATACCGTCTATATGGCATCCGGAAAAGAGGATAGCCGTGTCTCCACAGGTCATAGACCGCTTACGCGATCAGTAACTAAAGCTCAGGAGCAATAACAACAAAAGCTCCAAGAAATTCTAACAGCCATGGCCGCACTTACGGGACCGAAAGAAAGCCCGGAGACATCCTCGGAGCAGCGCCGTGAGCAGAAAATTGATGCTGAGTTTCTTCGAAGAATCCTCGAAAAGAAGGACAAAGAGGCAGCGGAACAAGCTGCCAACATAAAACAAATGGCGTTCTTATTCCAAGACATGGTCGGGATGATGTTACAGCCGGATCCTCCAGCTGAAGACCCCCCAATCATTATTGAAGACGACAGAGGGGAGACATCGAAACCCCCTCCGTCTCTTTCAGCAGCCAAAGAAGAGACAATCTCTAAGGCCGCCTTGGACGACTACATCGCTCAGTAAATACGAGCTCACCAAGCAAACGAAGCGGCTGGACAGGTCGTTAAGACTGGGAGACCCTATCCAGGCTGGTATGACCAAATAAGGTACCCGCCGGGATATACGATCCCTAAATTCCACGTATATAAAGGGACGGGGAATCCACATCAGCAAGTCGCTCAATTCAGAGCCTTGTGCGGTAACACCGGGGGTGATGATAAACTGCTACTTCGCCAGTTCGTCGGCAGCTTGTCGGAGACAGCGTTCGAATGGTACTCTGAACTTCCCAACGACTCCATTAAGACTTTCGCAGAAATGGAGTTGTTATTCACCCAGCGATTCGCGAGTGCTAGTGAACGCACCCCAATAACGGCATTGATCAATGCCAGGGTGAAGCCAGGCGAGACGTGGGTCCAATACGCCATCCGATGGCGGAATCTGTGGTCGAAATGCGAACAACGCATCGAGGAAGCGCCGGCAGTGGGCATGTTCGTGGGCACTCTGGACCCTCATGCAACCATCTCGCAATTCATGATGTTCTTCAAGCCAACTACTTTCCAGGCCTTGATTGACAAGTTGGCCCAAATGGACCAGATGGGTCATAGACCATCTCCGTCAAAGATGGATCCTCCGAATGAAAAGGGGAAAGGAAAAGCGACTTTCGTCGCCAATACTCAACAACAGCCAAGCAACTTAAAGCCGGTTGTTCGCCAAAACAATATGCGTCCACGCCCATCCCTCGAGGAGAGACCGGGACGTCCTTACTCGTTTCCCCAGGATAAAACGAGGAGACTGTTCGAGCTGGCAGTGCACAACAGACTCATCAATCTGCCGGATCCAAAACATCCGTTGCAGTCAGGCGATATCAACAATTCTAATTACTGCCCTTACCATCAAGCAGTAAGCCATCCTATTGAAGATTGCTTCGTCTTTAAAGGCTGGATTGAAGACCAATACCAGCAGGGCAAATTTGCGCTATCCGAAAACTGGAAGGTGAACCCGCCTCAGCCGCACGCTCCCAAAAAGGTGGATACGCCGGGGGCATCGTGCTCTTTTATAGGAGAAGCTCCATGGGAGGTCGTTCTTTCAGCCAAGACGAAAAGAATGCCGAAGGATCTCCAAATATACCCGGCGATCAAATGGAAAAGCCAGCTAGAACCCGAGGTCATCGAGGGAATGCTGAAGCCGCGCCCGACGCCAAGAATTGGTGGGGATGGTCAAAGCGCCCACACCCAACCGTTAAAATCTTCGAAAAAGAAGAAGAAGAAGACCAAAAAGCCCGTGAAGCCTAACGACAAGCGCACGGACTTGCAAAAGCATATTGATGCGCTGGAGGAATACAACCAAAAGGCGCGGATCCCGGTCACCCTCTAAGAATTTCTCAACAATATCCTTGAGAGCGGAAATAACGGCAATAGCGACGGGGATGACTCGTCAGAAGAATCTGAGGACTATGTGGTGAGTTGCCACATGATCTCTCATTCGGCATTAACTAACGACGAAACTCACTCGGCGATAGAAGACATCATAAAAGAGCTGGGGGAAGGATCGAAGCCAAAACCCTTGGAACCGTCTGACGAGATGATCGACTTGCTACTAAACGAAGCCCGTCAGAAAAGCAAAGCCGATCGAGAGCCCGAACTGGCCATATTTGAAAAAGCCAAACGCCGACGACTGAATGAAAAGGTTGAGGCACCCCAACCGGATCGAAGCATCCCTATCGCCAGCAAAAGCAAGCTTAGAATAAGGAGACGATTCGCTAGGGCCCTGTCAAATGGAATGAAGTTGCCCTCTTTCAGAGGAAATTCTCCTGGCAGTATACACATTGATAAAGCGGACATACATGCTAACTTCTGCTTATACCATCAGAGGATTGCACACCCAACCGAGGAATGCATAGCTTTTAAAAACTGGTGGCATGGATATGTTGCCCACCGACAACACGTCCAGCGAATGAAGCGCAAGGCTCGTCGGGATCATAGAAGCACGACAAACGAGCGCAAAAGAACTGCCAGCAACTGTCACAAGGTTGACACCAAGGGATCACAAGTTATTACCTTTGGAAGCGACTCTGACGAAGAAATAGCTCTCAACCCTCTCTTCAAGGAATCCACCCCCGACACAAAAATGCGAAGACTTGCGAGGACAGCTAGCCGCGTAATCATACGTTGCTCGGGAAAAATCCCAGACCTACAAACATTGACCGAAACGTCGTTAAACTACTACCAACCCGCGGCATCTTCAGGCTGACGTGGTTAAAAAAAACGGTACGTCCACAAGCGAGATGGGCACAGATGAAAACCCGAAAGGGCTCCGTGAGTAAAAACAGCAGGACTACCGGCAAGTTTTGTGAAAACCCGAAAGGGCGCAAACTCGTTAGAAGATACTTGCAAGGTTCTCTCGACCCTGTAAGGAGAAACCACCTGCGTGAGATCCTTACGACTCACAAGGGAGCAACACACTTAGGGATCCCCACGATTCCTATGGAGAAAACACACTTACGAGATCCTCACGACTCGTAAGGAGAATTCCCCTTTGAGACCCTCACGGCTCATAGGATTCAAAAGTCTTAAGCTACAGGGATCTGAACCTGTTCTTAAGCGGCCACCACAATCTCCAATGCTGCCCTACAAGTGGCTCAATGCTGACCCTTGTGTACAATCCACGGGCACGAATAAACATTTTCCTAACAAAGTCCCACCAGTGACTAGGGATATGCTCACATGGTGAACGACCCTTGTAAGTCCTCTCGACTTATAAGGAGAAAACACTCTCTTAAGATCCTTACGACTTATAAGAGAACACACACTTAGGAATCTTCACGATTCCTAAGGAGAACGCACCTACGAGATCCTCACGACTCGTAGGAAGAAACACCTTTATGAGACCCTTACGGCTCATGAAGTCAAAAGTCTTAGTCGACAGGATCCTAACCCTATTTGCTAAGCTACCTTTGTTCGACATCGACAGAGGCAAATGATGATTCGCTCCTGGCAATATCCCAGTTGTAACGATGCTGATGCCTAAATCGGTATCAAATTCCAAGTCCTTTCATGGCAAATGATGATTCGCTCCTGGCTATATTCCAGTCGCAGCGATGCTGATGCTGAGATTGGCACCAGATTCCAAGTTCCACACTCGCGATAAAAAATCAACGAGCCAAAAATGCATATGAAATAGCCGAAATGAAGGGGCAACTTGCAACGAAATCAGCAAGTAAAAATGTATGCATACAAAAACAGCTGAAATGATTGGTCAACTCGCAATAAAAAGCAGCGAGTAAATAAAACAAATAGCCGAAATGATTGGGCACCGCGAAAAATAGCCGAAATGATTGGGCAATCGCGATTTTCGCGATGTAAAAAGCTGAAATGATAGAGCATCACGGAAAGAATAAAAAAATGAAAGAATGAAACTTTTTGCCCTACAGGTGAGATCACATCGATCCCTGTATACAATCCAGGGGCACAAACAAAGAGGGAACCATACCTCCCCACCAGGCTCTATCAGAAAGCGAAGCCAAATTTCGACGGTTCATAGACAATCTAGAGACAACCTCGACATTTGTCGCAATATTGCAGACACAATGTCAACAAACGAAGTAAAGGAAGATCCCTAGCTTCAGGGTCTCGACGTCAACATCGACAACTTAGAGATCACCAACGGCGTTTCTCCTCACTCCAACCAGGTGCAGACGTGACGTCGACAACCGACCTCAGAGTCGCAATGAAACGGAGCTATGGCAAAGTCCCTAGTTCCAAATCTCAATGGCCACATCTACAGCCTGGAGACCAACAACGGTGTGTCTCCTCATTCCAGCAGGACACAGATGTTACACCATCAAACGGAGCCACGACATAGTCCCTAGTTCCAAATCTCGATGGTTCACAGACAACCTAGAGACCATCTCAACATTCGTCTCGTTACAGCAGACGCAATGTCAACAACGGCGTTCCTTCACAGTCTAGCAGGATGCAGATGCAACGTCAACAAAAGACCTCACGGTCGAAATAAAGTGGAGTGACGGCGAAATCCCAGCTCCACCTCAGCATTCGTCTCGCTACACCAGACGCAATGTCAACAACGGCGTTCCTTCGCAGTCCAGCAGGATGCAGATGCAACGTCAACAAAAGACCCCATGGTCAAAATAAAGCGGAGTGACGGCAAAATCCCAGCTCCACCTCAACATTCGTCTAGTTACAGCAGACACAATGTCAATTACGGCTTTCCTTCGCAGGCCAGCAGGATGCAGATGCAACGTCAACAAAAGACCCCATGGTCAAAATAAAGCGGAGTGACGGCAAAATCCCAGCTCCACCTCAACATTCGTCTCGTTACAGCAGACGCAATGTCAACAACGGCGTTCCTTCGCAGGACAGCAGGATGCAGATGCAACGTCAACAAAAGACCTCATGGTCGAAACAAAGCGGAGTGACAGCAAAATCCCAGCTCCACCTCAACATTCGTCTCGTTACAGCAGACGCAATGTCAACAACGGCGTTCCTTCGCAGTCCAGCAGGATGCAGATGCGACGTCAACAAAAGACCCCATGGTCGAAACAAAGCAGAGTGACAGAAAAATCCCAGCTCCACCTCAGCGTTCGTCTCGTTATAGCAGACGCAACGCCAAAGCAAATGAAGCGAAGGCTAAATTCCTGGCTTCAACGTCTTGACGGCAACTCATATAAAACCTGAAAGACTATCGGAGATCATCCCACACCAGCGCGGATTGGTCACCACCGTGACATTCGTCTCGATACAGCAGACGCAATGCCAGCAAACGAAATGAAGGCCAAATTCCTAGCTTCAAGGTCTTGACGGCAACTCATATAAAACCTGAAAGACTATCGGAGATCATCCCACACTAGCGCGGATTGGTCACCACCGTGACATTCATCTCGATACAGCAGACGCAATGCCAACAAACAAAGCGAAGGCCAAATTCTTAGCTTCAAGGTCTTGACGGAAACTCATATAAAACCTGAAAGACTATCGGAGATCATCCCACACCAGCGCGGAGTGGTCACCACCTCGACGTTCATCTCGATACAGCAGATGCAATGACAAAGCAAACGAAGCGAAGGCCAAATTCCTAGCTTCAGGGTCTTGACGGCAACTCATATAAAACTTGAAAGACTACCGGAGATCATCCCACATGGAGTGGTCACCATGACGACGTTCGTCTCGATACAGCAGACGAGATGTCACTACAGCGTCTTTCTTCCAACAGGATTCGGACACGCCAAAGCAAACGAAGCGAAGGACAAATTCCTAGCTTCAGGGTCTTGACGGTAACTCATATAAAACCTGAAAGACAATCGGAGATCATCCTACACCAGCGCGGAGTGATCACCACCTCGACGCTCGTCTTGATACAGCAGACGAGATGTCACCACAGAGTCCTTCCTCCAACAGGATCCTGACACGCCAAAGCAAACGAAGCGAAGGCCAAATTCCTAGCTTCAGGGTCTTGACGGTAACCCATATAAAACCTGAAAGACTACCGGAGATCACACCAGTGCGGAGTGGTCACCACCTCAACGTTCGTCTCGATACAGCAGACGAGATGTCACTACAGCGTCTTTCCTCCAACAGGATTCGGACACGCCAAAGAAAACGAAGCGAAGGCCAAATTCCTAACTTCAGGGTCTTGACGGTAACTCATATAAAACCTGAAAGACTATCGGAGATCATCCCACACCAGCATAGAATGATCACCACCTCGACGTTCGTCTCGATACAGCAGACGAGATGTCACCACAGCGTTCTTCCTCTAACAGGATCAGACGCGACAATCAAACAACAGAGCCACGGCAAAATCCCTAGTTCCAAATCTCGTCGGTTCACCAACAACCTAGAGACAACCGTGGCATTCGTCTCGATACAGCAGACGCAATGCCAGCAAACGAAGCAAAGGCCAAATTCCTAGTTTCAGGGTCTTGACGGCAACACATATAAAACCTGAAAAACTATCGGAGATCACCCTACACCAGCGCGGAGTGGTTATGACTCATCGGGGCTCTCCAAAATGAGCATAACCTCAAGTAAAATGCGGCATGGCAAAATTCCTAACGCTTGCTCTTCCGACGGTCAAACTGCCTAGGAAGATTGCTTGAAGACGTCTTGTCCAGCCCCCGAAGGGATCAGAGACATGACAGTCGCAAGGCTACTCGAACAGCAAGATTGCCTATCGAGGAATACATCAGCCAACGCGACGGTACGACGGGCAAAACCCTAGTACCACAGACCCTAACGGACCTTTGTCGTAAAGAGCAAAGGTTAACTATAACGTTAGGACATCCTTGCGAGAACTTCTCGATTTGTCTACTCGTAGGGAAAAGCCTTAGGCAATGGGGATAATAAAAACTGTTTCCTAAGCACTGGGGCCTTACAAGTCGGTCCAAAATGAACTCTTGCATACTATTCACGGACCACACTCTCCAAAGTCGAATCTCGACAAGGAGGGAAACAACCACTTACGAGTCCTCTCGACTTGTAAGAGGGAAAAATTCTCTTGTAAGATCCTTACGACTCTTAAGAGAAACCACACTTAGGAGTCCTCACGACTCTTAGGGAGAAAATACACCTACGGGATTCTCTCGACTCATAGGGAGAAAAGTTTTTATGGGACCCTCACGGCTCGTAAAGTTGGAAAGCCTTAGGTGACAGATCCTAACCCTGTCTACTAAGCCATCGTCGCTCTACAAGGAGGTCAACATGTACTATCTGCGGGCTGCATTTACCAAAACCACATTCGCCAATGAAATAAAGAAGCTACTTACGGGTCCTCACGATTCGTAAGGAAAAATACCCGAGTGAGATCCTTACGACTCACGGAGATAATGAACACTTAGAAATCCTCACGATTTCTAGGGAGAATTTGCACCTACGAGATCCTCTCGACTCGTAGGGAGAAAAACCTTCTTGAAACCCTTACGGCTCATAAAGACGAAGAAAGTCTTAGGCTACAAGGACCCTAAACTTGTCTCCTAAGCCCTCAATTCTGTGGTCACGCATAACTCTGCACTACTTCACCCACGTATATACTTACGTGGGCAAAGTAGTGGGGGGCATTTGTTCCCGCCAAAATTTTGGCTCAAAACCCACTCCCTTATAAAATAATAACAATAAAATAAATATAATAATAATAAAATATAATAAAAGGAAAAACTCCACTGCAAAGAATGTAACAAATGCTTCAAAGCCAAGAGTTAAAAAATTGAAGCAACGCTTCAGATGCTGTGCGCTGCGCGTCACGTGTCAAATACAGATGGGCTAGCGCCAGGAGCGCTGCGCCCTAGGCAGCGCACCCCCAATCAGAGCAAAGCTCTGTCTTAAATTTTAAAATTCAAAATTTAAATTGAGGCAACGCTTCAGATTCTGCGCGTTGTGCGCCACGTGTCAGACACAGGTGCGCCAGCGCAGTTGCGCTGCGATCTGCGCTGCGTGTCACGTGTCAGACACAGGTGCGCCAGCGCAGTTGCCCTGCGCTCTGCGCTGCGTGCCACGTGTCCAACATGTGTGCGCCAGCGCAGTTGCGCTGCGCTCTGCGCTGCGTGCCACGTGTCGAACGTATGTGCGCTTGCGCTAGGTGCGCCAGCGCTGGAATTAAAAATTCCCCCACCGTCAGATCAAAAGATCTACTAATAATAAATTATTAATTAATCAGAACTAAAAATCTGTTATGGAAAGATTTTTCAATCTTATTGAAATAAGAAAATTATCTTCTGTAAAATGGAGGCCTTAGGATCAAAGATCCACGGTGGGAAATATTCCCAAATCAATCAGAGAAAGATCTCTTAAAACTGATTTAACAAATCAATTGGCCCTATATAAAGGCCCCTAGACTTCAAGTCTCAGGAGAAAAAAAGAGAAGACAGAAAAAAGAGAGAGAGAAACCCTCTGCAAAAAAGAGCAAGCTCTTAGAAAAAAGAAGATTTTTATTCATCTTCAAGGTAAAAAAAAGAACTATGTTCTTGAACAACAGAGATGAAACTATCTCGTAAAAAGAAGAATCATCTTCTAAAAAATATCAGAGATCTAAGAAAAAGACCAAGGTTTTTAATAAAAAAGAAAAGATCAAAAAGATCTAATCATAAAAAAAACTAAAAGAAGTATTTTACTTCATTCACAGATCTTTTGACCTATAAAAGCAGAGCCTTTTATAAAAACAAGAACTTTCGTTCTCGGATCTTGAAGCAAAACCTCTTTTGAAGAACATAAATTTGTTCTTTGATCTTAAAATTGATCAGATGCGCTTTGCGCTACTGAAAAGTGCCTTGCACTCATAAACTGCGCCTTTGCGCTCCTTGGATCGGCGCTCAGCGCCAAAACGTGCCATATGTCAATCATAGACACCACTTACGCTTTACGCTTTTAAAACAGAGCGCTGCGCTCATAGACTGGCGCTCAGCGCCAAGCGCGCCATGTGTCGCTCGCTGGCGCGCCAACAGACTAGCGCAAAGTGCTCATAAGTGGAAAGCGCAATGCGCTAATGAGTCAGTGCTTAGCGCTAAGCGCGACACGTGTCACATTCGTGTGCGCTAGCGCAATGCGCTCTTTAATTGGTGCAAAGCGCCTGACGCGCCACGTGGCGCACTGTCGGAACACACTCTGTTCTGATAAATGCTATAAGACAAAAATGTCAGAGCTCAATGCCTAGCATTATTAAAAGGGGCGAGCCCAAACAAAGGCTTAACAGCCAGAACAAAAATAAAATGTTAAACATTTTTTTAATTGTACTTAGCCCAATCCTGGCCATAAGTTCTCAACTTAAATTGAACTGAGCACATCTGCTCACAAATATTCAACAGATCTTAGTCCAAAACTGGACTACATATCTTTCAAACAATTCACACCGGTTTGAGGGTACATCTCGTTACTCCTTTGATATTTGTCGTTGTAATTTCTCAACGTCTTCAAAGAGGCGACGGGTCCCGACAACCACACATTTCATGGACTGTGGGGTCCTTAAACTCATGTATTATGATGTCCTTAACCTCGACCGTGATGTCTTAAAACTAACGTTGGACTGTGGAGTCCTTAAACCCATGGACTATGATGTCCTTAACCTCGACCGTGATGTCTTAAAACTAACATTGGACTGTGAGGTCCTTAAACTCATAGACTATGATGTCCTTAACCTCGACCATGATGTCTTAAAACTAATATTGGACTGTGAGGTCCTTAAACCCATGGACTATGATGTCCTTAACCTCGACCGTGATGTCTTAAAACTAACGTTGGACTGTGGAGTCCTTAAACCAATGGACTATGATGTCCTTAACCTCGACCGTGATGTCTTAAAACTAACATTGGACTGTGAGGTCCTTAAACTCATGGACTATGATGTCCTTAATCTCGACCGTGATGTCTTAAAACTAACATTGGACTGTGAGGTCCTTAAACTCACGCACTATGATTTCCTTAACCTCGACCGTGATGTCTTAAAACTAACATTGGACCACCATGTCCTTAAACTGGTAATCGACCGCAATGTCCCTAAACTAAATAATAGAGCTCAAATGCTCTTTTGTCGAATCTAAACGATCCCGTTAAGTTGATCTTAGTCTAAAATTAGACTAACGTATCCTTAACAAACGTTTAAATTGATCTTAGTCTTAAATGAGACTAACGTATCCTTAAACCAAACCCCCAAACCCAAATCTAAGAAAATACGGATTTGGACTAGTCCACGCCCTACGGGCGACAACATAACTTAGTCTCCGTATACAATCCACGGGCAACCAAACAAAAAACAAACACCCACGACACGAAGTGACCATCTGGAGAAGGAGAAAGTTGTTACCGTGATGCAGTAGCGTAATTAATTGCAGGGTCTTGCGCCTGCAGGGAAGAGCGTCCCCACAATCAAAAACCCCTCAAATGAGGGGGAATCTGACGAAGTCTGCTACATCTAAACCTTCGATACACGGTGTCATAAATCAACTTGGCATCTTCGGAGAGGTGGACGGATAGCACCAATTAGCATCTGCCCCTAGATTCAGGCAAGACGTTCGTCTTCCCGGTTTCCGGCGGAGAACACCTGCCCAACAAACGCTGTGGATCTAAAGCCCTCATCACGAAGCAGCCGCGCAGCTTCCTGCTCGGCCCATCCGCAGCGGGTATCTTCCTGCCCAATAAACGATGTGGATCTAAAGCCCTCATCACAAGGCCGCCGTGCAGCTTCCTGCTCGGCCCATCCGCAGCGGGTAGCTTCCTGCCCAACAAACGTTATGGATCTAAAGCCCTCATCACGAGGCCGCCGCGCAGCTTCCTGCTCGGCCCATCCGCAGTGGGTAGATTCCTTCCTAACAAACGCTGTGGATATAAACCCCTCATCATGAGGCTGCCGCGCAGCTTCCTGCTCGGCCCATCCGCAGCGGGTAGATTCCTGCCCAACAAACGCTGTGGATCTAAACCCCTCATCACGAGGCCGCCGCGCAGCTTCCTGCTCGGCCCATCCGCAGCGGGTAGCTTCCTGTCCAACAAACGATGTGGATCTAAAGCCCTCATCATAAGGCCGCCATGCAGCTTCCTGCTCGGCCTATCCGCAGCGAGTAGCTTCCTGCCCAACAAACGCTATGGATCTAAAGCCCTCATCACGAGGCCACCGAGCAGATTCCTACTCGGCCCATCCGTAGCGGGTAGCTTCCTGCCCAACAAACGCTGTGGATCAAAAGACCTCATCACGAGGCGGCCGGGTAGATTCTTGCTTGGCTCATCTATAAAGCGGTAGCTTCCTGCCCAAACAAACACCGTAGATCCGAAGCCCTCACCACGAGGCGGCCAGGTAGAATCGAGTGGCGCTGACCTTCCTACACTTGGCTATCAATCGTTCATACTCGATGCGCGATCAGCACCTCGACTTCGGGGAAAGGGAGGATACCGACCTTCATACACTTGGCTATCAATCGATTCATACTCGTTGCACGATCGACACCTCGACTACGGAGAAAGGGAGGACACCGACCTTACGTTAGCAAGATAAAGAGACTTACGAGCTAAAAATACTTGCAGAATAAATATTTGAATAATGAAAAGTATACGAGCTAAAGTACTTACAGATTGATCAGATATCTGAGCGAAGAAAAAATACACTTTATTCATTATCAAAATTATGTACAAAGGTATTGTGGGCTCCTCAGCCTTACAATAATGCCCGGAGGCTTATAAAAATCTAAAACAAAAATAGATACAAGAAAATCGCGGAGTAGGGGATAGCTCAGACCGCCCGCTCGGCCGGGATCTCTCCCTGCTCGACGTCACCATCAAGGTCCAAAACGGCAACCTCAGGCTCGACGCTTCCGCCAACAGCCTCGCCTCCTGCAGCCAGCTCGGCGCCTCTCCCCTGCGGCTCTGTAACATTTCAGAAAAATAAAATATTATTTTTGGGAATTTTTATAATTAAATAATAAATATATGGAATATTTTAATAAGGCGGTATAATTAAATACCGATAAATGGGAAAAATTTGGAAAATTTTTAGAAATTACTAAAAAGAGGGTGTTTTACGTGATTATGCAAATTATGAAATTTTATGATTTATTATACACTATTTTAATGCTAATCGCGCTTAAATATCGCTAATCGCGCATTAAGCTTGTTTTGTGCAAAACATGCACCATATCATTTTTACACTTGTGTTAAATTTTCCTACATGGCTTTCTCTTCATTTTCATTCTCGGTTTTGGGTTTTATGTGAGAAGAGAAAAGAAAAGGAAAAGGAAAAGGAAAAGAAAAGATTAAAGAATAAGGGATGGGCATGAGAGAGAGAGAGGGTGAGGGGTCAAAACATGGTCTTGGGTTCTTGTTTCTTTCTTCATCTTCATCTTCTCCCTCTCTTTTCTTCAGCCCATGGCATCACCCCTCCTCCACCTCCACTTCAAACCCTCAAATCATCATCAAAACAACGCCAAAACATCATCTCCTCTTCACAAATTTTGTGCACAAGCTCACAAGCTACACTATGGACCATGAAAATTTGCATTTTGGTGCTCTAGGGGATTCATGAGTGCAAAATGAGGTAATTATTCCATCATTAGTGTAGAATTTCCATTTTCTATTGCATCCATGTTAACTTAAAACCGATATAGTGATGTTTGGTGAGGTTTGGAAATTCCAAGTTAGGGTTTGAGAAATCCTTGAGTTGTGAAGTGCAATTGAGTGTAGTAGTGACCTTAAAACCCCCTTAGTGATAACATTTTGAACTAAAACAGAGATTTAAACCCCTATTAGCGAACTTAGAAATCTCCGATATCCGTATTTTGTGGAATTCTGTAGGGAATTTGAAATCTGCTAACACTCGGGGACCTGAAAAATTAATTAGCAAATACTGAGAGATAAGCAGGCACCCAGGAAGCTGACCCCAAAACCTGAGCCATCCCCTCCATGTTATGGCCGCAATTTTAATCTATCTGGCCGCAATTTGTGGCCAGGGTGGGACCATATGTGTTCGTATTTGTTCTGTGGCTTTATCTCCAGTAAAATAGACCCTCCATATAAGCAGAATTGGCTAATTTCACCTAGGGTAAAATCTGAGACTATTTTCAAGAGTTGCTGTTTTGATTCGGGGTTTTGTTTTTTGTATTGTGAATTCTGGATTTTTGTAATTTGTGTTGTATTCGATTGATTCACGTTTGTACGTCGAAATCGAGTGTTATTTGGTGGTTTTGAAAGGCGTAGTCCGTAGGTTCTAACCTATAGGCTTTTAGCTTGTCGTTTCGGTTTTGAATTGAGTTTTAATGCGGCACGATACGTTATGATGTGTAGGTACCCCAACGAGGACTTCGGGACGACAAGCAAGCGCGTGGCGACGTCGGCAATGGCAAGCGAAGAGCAGGTGAGTAGATATATATCTATGAGGGAAGTCGGGTGGATGGCGTATAGCACCCCCACAGTTCGTAGTATAGTTATAATATGTATATGTTTATATATGTGATTCATGATACGTGGATGTTTTTCAAGATAGATTCGATGTTATGGATTAGTGTTAGGGTAATTAGAAGTAACCCAGCATAATTCCTAGTTGCGAACCCTAGAATAGGTTTATACCTACACGCGCGCACACACATGCTTACATTGTATTACTTGTGCGTATATGGGGATACGTATATATATACACACACATAGGTATGAGACTATATATATATACGTATACCTACACATGGATATGAGGATAGTGGATGATAGTTGGAGATGAGTCGATGAGATTGGGCTTGGTGCCATGAGATCGGTGATATGATGTGGTTCGTATTATGAGATACGACATGAGATTTTAGCGGGCCTTTGGGCGTGTGTTTTCATACACGCATATATATGCAGATGGTATCAGTTTGTACTAGACTTAGATCAGTACCCCAATTCATGAGATATGATGATAAGGATACCAGATAAATAATGAGTTAAATGTGATATTTGACCCATACCCAGATTTGGGAGGCCGTACGACGGATTTATCGTACGAGCTATATATTGATATTTGATCCGCACTCTTGACTCGAGGATGTCATATTATATAGGATATCGTATGAGATACTATTGAGGCGGGATCACCGACTATTATATATATATATATATATATATATATATATATCGACTCAGACTTAGGTGGTTTTCCTTACCCTTTTCGATCAGCCTTTTGCTCAGTCCTGTAGTTATTGGTAGATGTTAGACTAGATTCGATTCATACCTATTACAAAACTAACGAATCGTGTGTATTTTAAAGACGGTACAAGGGATTCTACGGATATTTCAAAGGACATATCTTTTCTTAAAAACACCGTAGCCCTTATTTTCAAAAACACCACGATTCGTATTATTTCAAATGGCAAAACAGTTTTGACACATGTATAGTAATGTATATTCTTTATTGTAGCGTTATTATTCAGCTCCCGCACATTATTGCTATTCGCATCGCCTTGCATGCTTATTTTGTGTTTGCATATGTTAATATTGAAATCATGCTGTCAGGACACCAGCACCATTACCGATGATACGTATGTTCCACATACACTTACTTGCCGGCTCACACACATCATCATCGGTAATTGCCATGTCACGTACACTTTAGAGAATATTATTTGATTGATATCGCATGTTAGCTGATAGTCTCGATTTATCATTATTGTGCTAGTTTAGATATTTCATTCATTAGTTATGCAGTAATTTGGGGTTTTATGCCGATATTCACTGGTTACTTACACTGTATTTTTGGATTTTGGATTTTCATGAGATTTCAGGATTTGGGGGAAAACTGCAAGAATATATATAAACTTCTCTCTCTCTCTCTTTTTAAAATGCAAGTTGCGGTTTTCTCGTGATGTATGAGTCGTCCACCATGAGTTTTCATGATAGCTGTTGGATTTCGAGACCCGTTTCGAGAAGTAGTATGAACCGTCTCGGGTACATGGTGGACTCGGTACGGTACCCCGGGGCAAGAGTGATTATGTCACGCCCCGCTTCCCAAAATACGGAATACGAGGGGTAGACAAGGCCAGCCATGCTCCTACGGTCAAGGAAATGTCCTGCCGTAGTCACACTTCGGCTTCTAGTTTTTCATGGTAAACAGTAAATGATGCGCAGGTAATGAGAAATGCAGTAACTGAAAGAAACAATGTAAAGACTGACCTGAAGTGGAACAAACGAATGTAACTCGGAATGGCAAGTCAAGAAGTCTGTGATGCACGTCTAGTTCTGGTCCAGGCTAAATCTTCTCCTCACACTGAGCATGCATACTCAGGTCGTCAGAGCGACGCAATAGCAATATAATATATATATATATATAATCATGTGACAATTCTAACAGTGGTAATAGATATGTGAAACAGTAAATCAATGACAGCATGAATATGAATGTGCAGTAATCAATGCAGCGGAACAGTAAGCAGTAGAACGATATGTCACGTATGTCAACACAGTATATAAGGAATATAAATGCCAGTATCCCTATCAGTCTCTAAGTCTCACTGCATAGGTCACTAAGCCTATCGTCAGTCCAAGTGTGAGAGTCAACCACTCGCGAGTGTCCTCCACCCAAGGGTAGAACCCAAGGGCAAGGGACCACGGGCCCAAAATGTAACATGTATATCACGGTGTATATCACATACCCTGTAAATCTCCATATAACTCCCTAAATATATAAGCCGGCATGGGACTCCCGAGATTCTGTTGAATTCACACTTAAACTACTCCACACCCCGTGGTCTAAATCAAACGCTAGCCATAACCCTAAATACTAATCGATCCGTGACAAGTCTGCACGAGAACTGGAGGCAGGACCTCCATCAAGCACGTCCCGACTAATACCTAAGATAAATGGCAGAGTCTGGTGCCTTATCTATGACACCCATGCAAGCACTTCCATAAGTGTCCCATACCACTTATAGTCACACGTACACGCATCCCACAGACGTCGACAATGCAATAGAATAATAGGGTCGCTGATTGTGTACAAGTACGTATCACTTTCACTTAATCACGGATACACGAACACTGACGTACTTGCCACAATCATCACTAGAATCTAACACTGGATAAATGCACGATATCACCAGGTTATCACTACAATGATATGGGTATGATATGATGCGTGAACAGTATATAAGCACGATTAAGGTGTCATAAAGTAGTATTCTATCACTTGCACGATTTATCATGAAATGTACGTGTATAGTTTAATGAAAAGATAAACAGGTAATAATTAGTATGTTCAGTTGTCCATCCATCGAATTTAGTTTCAAGCAAATCGGGTTCCAGGATCATTAATTATAACCATTTCATTTTAAGCGTTCGCGGCTGGAAATCCGGTTTCAGAATCAGATGTCCGTTTCACAACGCATTTTAATCCCAGTTGAGATCAGAATTTAGCAACGCTACAGTTGTATGAAATCTAGGGTTTTCAGTAAGGATTTCAACGCAATAGACGGATCTTCGATCACGTCTGTACGTCAGGAGATATACACCGTTTACTATTAATTTGTCAATTCTGATTCTGTTGGGACTGTTATGCGTCCCGATCTTCTAAATTACAGATTAATTATCAAACGGTAACGAAACAGAATGAAACCAATTGTGTTGTCTAGCTAACAGATTTACCTATAATAAACAGCGGAGTTTCACAACCTACGAGTTAAGGAAATCCTGTGGTATCCAATGCGGAACAAGAAGCAACGACTGGAGTCGCTCTGGACTGCAGTTCAGAGTCGCACTCCGATACGAATATCATCACAATTTAAGTACAGGAATATCAGGAAACCAGTATAGGGTTAAATTTCATCGAATCGGCTTCGATTTAAGCCCTCGAACGCACCATCCTAGTGTGTATATGATTTATGGTGAATTTAACGGTTTTCAGGTACAATAAAATTCCAGTTTTACGGTTAAACTTGGGGGTGGTTGTTTTAGTCGTTAACTGTCATATTTTCCAGCGAAATTTCCACACGTTATCTATCCCTACAAGGGCCAATGCAATATATCCAGTTCCGTCAAATGTGATAATGATTTTCTAAGAGGACAAGTATCGAACAGTTTTGTTGCAATATTTAACATAAGGCAAAACATGGGATATATATACGATTTTAATTTGTAAACTAATAATGAATAGCATGTAGCAAGTGGGGACTTGCCTGGAGGCGTCTAGGCGATGCACGGCAGTGGTAGTGGCACGAACGCGACACACGCGCGTCACGGCAACGCCGATTCCGGCACGACACCACAGTGACAAAAGTCTCGATCTTGGCTCGAGCTTGTCGGAGTTGGCTGTTGCGGGCTCGGGCAATATCGTGTGGTGGTGTAGGTTGATAGGGAATGGAGAGATGGTGAGATTTGGAGAGGGAGAGAGAGAGTGCTAGAGAGAGAGAGAGAGAGAGAAGCAGTGAGAGAGAGGGAGAGAGAGTGAGAGAAACAGAGTGAGAGAGATAGAAAATTGAGAGAGAGGGAGAGAGAGAGAGGGAGATCTGAGATGGGAGTGGGGTGAAGGCTCGGGTGAGCGGGGGAGAGAGAGAGGGTGAAGAGATCAAGAGGGAGAGGGAGTCGAGGATGGTGGCGTCGGTGACGATGATGATGACGATGGGGTCGATGTCGAGAGGTGGCCTGAGGGATGGTGAACCGGAGGAGAGAGGATCAGGGGAAGAGGGGAGAGCGGTCGTGAATGATGGCGACGATGATGCTGAGGGTGAAAGTGTCGACGAGGTGGATGAGGAAGAGGTGGGGTGGTCGGTGACGATGGTGGTTGCCGTCGACGAGGGGAGCGAGTGAGGAAATCGGAGGGCAGGGGGTCGTTTAATGGGTGCAGGAGAGGAGGAAAGAAGAACGAGGGAGAAAGCGAGCGAGGGGGAGGGTGTGATGGAAGTGAGGGGGAAGAGGAAGGAGTCTCGCGTTGGTGGTCGGCGAGGCGATGAGTTCCGGGACAGTGGGCAAGAGAAAAGGAGGAAGAAGACGGAGGAGAGCGTTGGTGAGTTCAAGGGAGTTAGGAGAGACGAGGGGTGCGCGAGTGGATGTAACGGCGCTCGAACGTGGCCGACACGAGCGCGGGCATGGGCTGAGGAGGCGGCGTGGGCTGCGGCGAAGGAAAGGGTCGCGAGCGGGAAAGGAGGAGGTAGCCGTTGGGGAGATGTACAGTAGCGGGCTAAGTATTGGGCTTGGAAAATAATTCCTTATTTAAAATTCTAGGGCTAAGGGAAGAATGGGCCGGGAAAATTAGGGATTTAATTCGAATTAAAGAAGTGGGCTGAGGATAATGGGGCTGGGCTCGGGCCAGAACATAAAAGAAATTGAATTTAAATTTAAAAGAACATTGGGCTGAGGAAAGTTGGCTTGGTGAAAATTTACTTAAAGAATTTTGTGGGCTGGAAAAATAAATGAATAAAAGGGAAATTTAGGAAACGGGCCAGGCTGGGAAAAATTTAAAAGGGAAAAATAAGAAACAGGCTAGGCCAAAAATAAAAGGGAAAGAAATAATTTGGGGAAAGAGAAGCGGGCCAAGAATTGAAAATGAAGTTAAATTAGAGGGAAAAGAATGGAAAAAGGGCCGGGAAAAAGGCTGCTAGGCTGGTATTTTAAGATGGGAAAATTTTGGGTTTTAAGTTTAAATACAATGTGAAAAGAGACGGGTGCCTAGAAACTGAGGTTTAGACTAATGTGACAGGAACATGAGAAATTGACATTAGGGTCTAAGAGGGGAAGTACTATAATAGATTGGGTGTTTAAAAACAATAACTTATTATAAATGAAATTTATAGGCTAAAAGAAGTACAGATATAGGTGTAAAAGAAAAATACGGATATAGACGTACAAAAGGTTCTGGGTATTACATCATACCACCCTTACCAAAATTTCGTCCTCGAAATTTCAAAGAACGACAAACTATAAATAAATGAGCGAAAAGTTACTATATTGGACACTAGTGGTTCACTTTAAACGGGTGGACAAATTTTGAAGGTATATATATGTAGTACGAACATACCAAAAAGATAGGTCGAAAATATAATGCAAGAACAGTTAATAAAACAACTACATTTATACGAGAGTAGACATAATAACAGTAACGAACAATAATATTCAAGATGTACTAGGTAAATTCGAAACCCAAATACGTGCACATATAAGTATATCAAAAGTAGCCCATCGGAAATAATAGGTATAAGGCACAACCATTTATACTGGTAAATATGGGCACAAAACCCGAAAATAAAATAACGGGAATAAAGTAGTGAAAATGAGTCGGTAGGTTAAAACATTTTAGGACAATATATCGATCAGATAGTTTTAAAATAACTTAGAAAACTCGTATCGTGAAAATAAGGAACATGGAACAAAAATATGCGCGGTGTAAGGTTGCGCTACTGAAAATGAGAATACTAATAGTGTACTTAGAATACATAAAACAGAGTAATCAATAACACACACTCTTTGATAAATTTAAAATAATGAAAACTAAATTTTGAATAATAATGTCTCTAAGTATATTTGGGATAATAGAGAAATCACCAATCTGAATAGGGCTAGCTAGGGTAGTGATTACAAGAAGGTGTGGTTCAATCAGAAGGTCGGAGTGTGGCGGCTTTAGGCTGAATGTTAAGGAGATTGGGATAGGGTCAGCACAGGAAGTAAGGATGAGCAACAAAGGAATACAAAAGGAAAAGTGTGGGGGAAACAACAGTCGGTACAACACACGAATCAAAATTTGAAGAGTTAGTGAACTCGGAAGTTTCACAAGAACTGTTCTCCTCCCAGAAGGATCTCAAACGGGGCACAGACGAGGGATGGAGGGTGGCTCATTCCAAGGATCAGGGTGCGGTACTTTCTAATCGAAACGGGGTGAAAATTATACAATGAATAGGGGTGGACAGTCAGGGAAACTCAGCAGAAAAATAAATGGATACGGGAAATAAACAAGTATCAAGCGAACCAATAATCAAAAGCTTTACGAATTCAGAAGATTTATTTCATTCAAGAAAATTTGAAAGATGGCATTCTCAAAGGCGAAAGTGGCCCTAAACTATACACATTTTATTTGGCCAGAAGACAACATCAAAAGAAATTCCGTCAGTCGCGGTTGTGGAGATTCAGTAGGTTGCGGTAGGCTCGCGCACTCAGGTAGGGACGTCCATTTCCATATCGCCTCGCAGGCATCGCCACTGGAAGTTCTTCAACAGCGGGGTCTTGATCTTCTGGTCCTTCTTCCTCGGATGGAGCTTCTTCATCGAGGTCCGATTCCATGTGATTCTCTTCTTCTGGATTTTCTTTCATGGGATTTTCCTCAACTGGATTTTCTTCTATCTGGTCTTCATCGGGATCTTCCTCTATCGGGTTCTCTTCAGGATCTCCTTCTTCTTCGTCGGAATCAGCTATCACGTTAAACCCTAGGGCGGCTACTCCTTCGTCCTCTGAATCGTTGTTTTCGAAGTTGACCTAGGGACCGTTGATCTCATCGTCAGAACGCATCAGTGTGCGGTCTAGGGAAACGCATGACTGTGTATCCTCATCTAGATGCGGCGCTGCTCCGGGGTGGGCCGTGGCCTGAAAAGAAAGTGTCATGATTAAACAACGGAACAGATCAAGAAAATAGTTAAGTGTACGAAGTATAGAAAGATAAGCGGTGGCAGGAATTTTAAAAGAATCAAGATTAAAATGTTGTGCTAATGAATGGTATGAACAAGGGAAAATGACAAGGGAATGATGCATATATTACGATTCAAATTTTATTTCATTCAACTAAAAGTTCGACGGATACAAAGATTCAAACGGAAAGAAATGTTTATAAGAGGATGACAACATAATACTGAAATTTGGGACACCTAAAATTCTTCTTTGATTGCCAGAACGCTGCACCATCGTTACGCGAGTTGAATCCTGTGTTGGGTCCGCTTTATCCTCGAAATTCGAACTACGCAGTAATCCTCACTTGGCAGGAGTGGAGAGTGCGGACGAGTTTCCTCCTTGCAGTTCTTTCCTTTCTGGGCAACCGTTGATGAGGTGTTTGTTGGACCCGCATATCAGACATTTCCCTTGGGCGCGGCGACAATCCCTCTGAAGATGTCCTGGCCTCTTACAATACCCACAACAAGGGGTCTTCTGATGCTTCTGTCGTGGGGAAACAAATTGACGCTTCATCTTCTTCTCCTTTTCTCGTCTAACGGGGATCCCTTTGTGATTGGAGACAGCCGTTGATGCCTGATTCACCTGTCTTCTCAGTCCTTCAGCCAACAAGTCATTTGTTCGCTCCTGGGCTTCCTTTAGACCTTGCAGCACGCTAAGGATCTCAACAGTATGATTCTGGGGAGTGGAGATAGAGGAAAAGTCGTTGAAAGGTATGATCCAGAAACAATGATTTTGAGGATGATATAAGTCACAAGATATACGAATCAGAATATAATATGGATAGGACAAGGATTCAAAAATATCAGAGGTGCTGAATTTATTATAAGTGGAGAACCAACCGTACGACTCCAAGTCACTTAAACAGAGTATGGTAGTGTAATCGTGATGTAGTTCACAATTATAACCACGAAACCTTGCCAAGTTACCTGAAACCCTAGTGAATGGATAGCAGAACACACGATGTGAATATGGATCAAGAATGACAAGTTTACAACCTAGACCGAGGGATGTCTTAGATTGCCAAACTATACACGGAAAACTGCAATCCCAATCGATGCAAAACCTGGGCTCTGATACCAACTAAACCATGTCACGCCCCGCTTCCCAAAATACGGAATACGAGGGGTAGACAAGGCCAGCCATGCTCCTACGGTCAAGGAAATGTCCTGCCGTAGTCACACTTCGGCTTCTAGTTTTTCATGGTAAACAGTAAATGATGCGCAGGTAATGAGAAATGCAGTAACTGAAAGAAACAATGTAAAGACTGACCTGAAGTGGAACAAACGAATGTAACTCGGAATGGCAAGTCAAGAAGTCTGTGATGCACGTCTAGTTCTGGTCCAGGCTAAATCTTCTCCTCACACTGAGCATGCATACTCAGGTCGTCAGAGCGACGCAATAGCAATATAATATATATATAAAATCATGTGACAATTCTAACAGTGGTAATAGATATGTGAAACAGTAAGTCAATGACAGCATGAATATGAATGTGCAGTAATCAATGCAGCGGAACAGTAAGCAGTAGAACGATATGTCACGTATGTCAACACAGTATATAAGGAATATAAATGCCAGTATCCCTATCAGTCTCTAAGTCTCACTGCACAGGTCACTAAGCCTATCGTCAGTCCAAGTGTGAGAGTCAACCACTCGCGAGTGTCCTCCACCTAAGGGTAGAACCCAAGGGCAAGGGACCACGGGCCTAAAATGTAACATGTATATCACGGTGTATATCACATACCCTGTAAATCTCGATATAACTCCCTAAATATATAAGCCGGCATGGAACTCCCGAGATTCTGTTGAATTCACACTTAAACTACCCCACACCCCGTGGTCTACATCAAACGCTAGCCATAACCCTAAATACTAATCGATCCGTGACAAGTCTGCACGAGAACTGGAGGCAGGACCTCCATCAAGCACGTCCCGACTAATACCTAAGATAAATGGCAGAGTCTGGTGCCTTATCTGTGACACCCGTGCAAGCGCTTCCATAAGTGTCCCATACCACTTATAGTCACACGTACACGTATCCCGCAGACGTCGACAATGCAATAGAATAATAGGGTCACTGATTGTGTACAAGTACGTATCACTTTCACTTAATCACGGATACACGAATACTGACGTACTTGCCACAATCATCACTAGAATCTAACACTGGGTAAATGCACGATATCACCAGGTTATCACTACAATGATATGGGTATGATATGATGCGTGAACAGTATATAAGCACGATTAACGTGTCATAAAGTAGTATTCTATCACTTGCACGATTTATCATGAAACGTACGTGTATAGTCTAATGAAAAGATAAACAGGTAATAATTAGTATGTTCAGTTGTCCATCCATCGAATTTAGTTTCAAGCAAATCGGGTTCCAGGATCATTAATTATAACCATTTCATTTTAAGCGTTCGCGGCTGGAAATCCGGTTTCAGAATCAGATGTCCGTTTCGCAACGCATTTTAATCCTAGTTGAGATCAGAATTTAGCAATGCTACAGTTGAATGAAATCTAGGGTTTTCAGTAAGGTTTTCAACGCAATAGACGGATCTTCAATCGCATCTGTACGTAAGGAGATATACACCATTTACTATTAATTTGTCAATTCTGATTCTGTTGGGACTGTTATGCGTCCCGATCTTCTAAATTACAGATTAATTATCAAACGGTAACGAAACAGAATGAAACCAATTGTGTTGTCTAGCTAACAGATTTACCTATAATAAACAGCGGAGTTTCGCAACCTACGAGTTAAGGAAATCCTGTGGTATCCAATGCGGAACAGCAAGCAACGACTGGAGTCGCTCTGGACTGCAGTTCAGAGTCGCACTCCGATACAAATATCATCACAATTTAAGTACAGGAATATCAGGAAACCAGTATAGGGTTAAAGTTCATCGAATCGGCTTCGATTTGAGCCCTCGAACGCACCATCCTATTATGTATATGATTTATGGTGAATTTAACAGTTTTCAGGTACAATAAAATTCCAGTTTTACGGTTAAACTTGGGGGTGGTTGTTTTAGTCGTTAACTGTCATATTTTTCAGCGAAATTTCCACACGTTATCTATCCCTACAAGGGCCAATGCAATATATTCAGTTCCGTCAAATGTGATAATGATTTTCTAAGAGGACAAGCATCGAACAGTTTTGTTGCAATATTTAACATAAGGCAAAACATGGGATATATATACGATTTTAATTTGTAAACTAATAATGAATAGCATGTAGCAAGTGGGGACTTGCCTGGAGGCGTCTAGGCGATGCACGGCAGTGGTAGTGGCACGAACGCGACACACGCGCGTCACGGCAACGACGATTCCGGCACGGCACCACAGTGACAAAAGTCTCGATCTTGGCTCGAGCTTGTCGGAGTTGGCTGTTGCGGGCTCGGGCAATATCGTGTGGTGGTGTAGGTTGATAGGGAATGGAGAGACGGTGAGATTTGGAGAGGGAGAGAGAGAGTGCTAGAGAGAGAAAAGTGAGAGAGAGAGAGAGAGAGAAGCAGTGAGAGAGAGGGAGAGAGAGGGAGAGAAACAGAGGGAGAGAGATAGAGAATTGAGAGAGAGGGAGAGAGAGAGAAACAGAGTGAGAGAGATAGAGAATTGAGAGAGAGGGAGAGAGAGATCTGAGATGGGAGTGGGGTGAAGGCTCGGGTGAGCGGGGGAGAGAGAGAGAGTGAAGAGATCAAGAGGGAGAGGGAGTCGAGGATGGTGGCGTCGGTGACGATGATGATGACGATGGGGTCGACGTCGAGAGGTGGCCTGAGGGATGGTGAACCGGAGGAGAGAGGAGCAGGGGAAGAGGGGAGAGCGGTCGTGAATGATGGCGACGATGATGCTGAGGGTGAAAGTGTCGACGAGGTGGATGAGGAAGAGGTGGGATGGTCGGTGACGATGGTGGTTGCCGTCGACGAGGGGAGCGAGTGAGGAAATCGGAGGGCAGGGGGTCGTTTAATGGGTGCAGGAGAGGAGGAAAGAAGAACGAGGGAGAGAGCGAGCGAGGGGGAGGGTGTGATGGAAGTGAGGGGGAAGAGGAAGGAGTCTCGCGTTGGTGGTCGGCGAGGCGATGAGTTCCGGGACAGTGGGCAAGGGAAAAGGAGGAAGAAGACGGAGGAGAGCGATGGTGAGTTCGAGGGAGTTAGGAGAGATGAGGGGTGCGCGAGTGGATGTAACGGCGCTCGAACGTGGCCGACACGAGCGCGGGCGTGGGCGGAGGAGGCGGCATGGGCTGCGGCGAAGGAAAGGGTCATGAGCGGGAAAGGAGGAGGTAGCCGTTGGGGAGATGTACAGTAGCGGGCTAAGTATTGGGCTTGGAAAATAATTCCTTATTTAAAATTCTATGGCTGAGGGAAGAATGGGCCGGGAAAATTAGGGATTTAATTCGAATTAAATAAGTGGGCTGAGGATAATGGGGCTGGGCTCGGGCCAGAACATAAAAGAAATTGAATTTAAATTTAAAAGAACATTGGGCTGAGGAAAGTTGGCTTGGTGAAAATTTACTTAAAGAATTTTGTGGGCTGGAAAAATAAATGAATAAAAGGGAAATTTGGGAAACGGGCCAGGCTGGGAAAAATTTAAAAGGGAAAAATAAGAAACAGGCCAGGCCAAAAATAAAAGGGAAAGAAATAATTTGGGGAAAGAGAAGCGGGCCAAGAATTGAAAATGAAGTTAAATTAGAGGGAAAAGAATGGAAAAAGGGCCGGGAAAAAGGCTGCTAGGCTGGTATTTTAAGATGGGAAATTTTTGGGTTTTAAGTTTAAATACAATGTGAAAAGAGACGGGTGCCTAGAAACTGAGGTTTAGACTAATGTGACAGGAACATAAGAAATTGACATTAGGGTCTGAGAGGGGAAGTACTATAATAGATTGGGTGTTTAAAAACAATAACTTATTATAAATGAAATTTATAGGCTAAAAGAAGTACAGATATAGGTGTAAAAGAAAAATACGGATATAGACGTACAAAAAGTTCTGGGTATTACAGATTACATGGAAGATGATGAGCTCGGTAGGGGCAGACTGCCTACCGGTGATTGTTTGGCGCGGCGGATATCCGGAGGATACCGTCCGTGGTCGTGCGATTTGATGATATGGGCCGATCCGGACTGACGGAGCCCGAGGTATTGAGACACTATGATATTGAGATATTGGGATTTAAGTTTTGTGTCGATGCTAGACACTGATTATGTTGATTCCATTGATGATACCTCGTGTTATATAAACATAAATCTCACTAAAAAAAGAAAACAGTTTCTTCATTTACATGTATTCTGTTTTCATTACATTACATTCATACCTCATACATCTGATATATTGCTACCTGAGGCACTGACACGAGCACATGGGATTACACTTATGTATAGATGTTTACCCTTGCCACATTTTCATGCTTCAGACTTTATCATTTGAGGTTTATATATATTAGATCGTATTGACCTAGGATGAGTCATACATACGATTTCTGCTCGGTGATGTTTTCGACTCACGAGTTGGCAACTCACCCCCGTTGTGCCACAGTTTCTTGCAGGTTTTGCCGTACATGTTTCGTTACGGTTTTGCTGGCACACTGCTTCTATTCCGGGTGATTTGCTTTGGTAGGTGGGTTCACTTGTATCGTGACCACCATTGTACTTTATTTTATTCATTGTATCTAGTAAACTCCATCAACCAGACATGTATATTTATTTCAGACTTAGAGACCAGAGTTGTATATTCTTTCGACCTTAGAGTCACGCGTTGTATTATTATGGTTTTCATTAATATTTTGAGTTTCCTTTTGAGTTTTGATCCTCTCCCTTCGGCGTTGTATATTATATTGCTTGCGTGGTTGTGGCCGTCGATTAATGAAGAGCTAGCTCCCGCTTGGGGATGCCTTTTATCATTGATGCATATATTTATCATGTTGTACCCCGTTCAGGGCCAGTATTTACAAAGAAAACTCTGCCGAAATTTTTAGAAAAGACTTGATGTTTTAAAAATGCATATTCGGCTTATTTTATCAAAACACTTTCTTTAAAAATGGTTTAGATCTCTGGGATCTTTTGGCTTACTTGAATTAGATGGGGTCCTATAGATTTCATATGATTCAAGGGCCGGTCACGTGCCATTTCGGGTCATGACAGGCTCTTCCTCGGCGAGAGGGAACTTAGCACGGAGCTCACCGTCGACAAACTCCGGCATAGACTCCTTGATGGTGTCGAGGGCCTTGTGCCACCAGACGGCCATGGATTCGGTGAGACCAAGGTAAAACTGATCGGACGCCTTGTAATCCTTTACGGCCTTCGCCACCTGGCTCTCGGCAAGCTTCGCCGCGTCCAAAGCATCCTTCTTAAAGGCGTCCTTCGACCTTTTCATGGAGTTGTAAAGCCGTCCGTCTCCTCTATCTTGGCTTGAATAGCCCGGTTGGATTCGGTTAGAATACGATGAGACTCCTTCAGCTTGGAGTTCGTCGGCCTCTTGGAGACCAATCTCGAGTCAAGAATGGACGTCTTCTCCTCCGCTTGCTGCAATTGAAGGTGAAGCTCTTCCTCCCGTGAGGAGTATTCGCCCGCCTTCTTCATTGCCGGGGCTATCTTCTCGGACTCCATGTGGACGAGGAGAGAGCAGTGCTGGAGGACCTGAGGAAAACAACAAACATGTTAGAAAACTGAAACCGAGAAAATAAAAATTGAGTGATTCGTTAAGAAAGAAACTACTGACCTGAACCGCCTCCTGGGCAATCGCGGCCACTTGGGCCTTCATGGTGCCCTGGGGAATCTTGGTCCCCGTCGTCTTCTCCATGTCCGCCAGCAAGCTGTCGGCCACGGATAGCCTTGAGGGCACCTCAATGCAGAAGTCGCCCTCCTACACTTGGATCCCGGTAGGGGGCGACCGAGAGACCACCCGGTTCTGTCTCTTGAGAGGGATTTCCTCGGCGGGAGGAGATTCCTCCTCCCTCACCCGGGGCGCCGGGTCCCACACATGCTTATGACCCCCCTCCCCCACGACGCTCCTCCGGGACTGAGGGTGCTGCGGAAGGCCTGGCTGGAGGAGTTTTCCTCAGGGCCGCGCTTGAACCAGGTCGGGACGAGCTGGCTCCGCCGGCCTTTTTTCCTTGGGCCTTCACGGCTATGGCAGCTATGATTTTTGATTGGTCCATAGGCTCTGCAAAAAAGAACACACAGGAGAAAAAGGTCAGCGACATTGAAAAGGCAAAGAAACTTAAGCAAAATCTAAGCAGATCGTCAAAAACCCTAACTTACCCAGGAAACGCGCAGGACTGAGCCCAGCCCAGCTCAGTACCTGCTCGGAAAGCAGGACGTCGGCCCGCTGGATCGGTTCCCACTGGGACACCACCCTTGCCTCGTGGGAGGTCGACTGCTTTGACCTCGGGCAGTCGGCTCTGTGCCACTGTGTGGACACATGCCAATTCTCGCCCTCCGGTGGCCCGACGAATACATACTTCTCCTTCCATTCATGGATGGAAGACGGGACAACCACTGCCCCCGACCCGGCCGTCCCACCCTTACGTTTTTTAAACGAAAAATACACCCAGCTCGGCTCCTCCTTACTGGTACCGGGATGATTTTTGTAGCAAAGAAAAGACAAGAGGAGGGTCAAACTAAAGGGGATCTGATCAAGTTTTAACCGGACCAGAAACTCGAGGAGAATCCTCCACGAGTTCGGCGCTAGCTGGCCCGGAGCAAGATGGAAGCAATGAAGCACTGCACAAACCTATGGTGAGAAAGGCAGACGCATTCCTGCCCGGAATGCTTCCAGATACAGGGCAGCCTCCTTGTCCCGCACCTGGTCCGCCCGTTTACCCTTTCTAGCCAGACGGAGTGAATAATTGGAGGGAATATGGAATCGAGTCCGAATGTCGGAGAGCTCAACCATGCGATTCAAGACGGAGGGCGCATCGTGAGTATTCCCGATGCGCACCTTGGGAGCCCTTGTCACCGCCCGACGTCGAGTGACGCGGGCAGCCCTGACTCTAAGGGTCGAGCCCGACACAGAAGACGCTGAAGAAGAAGAACCCTCTCGGCTATCTGAAGCCGAAGAGGAAGAAGACCCACTGGACTCGGCCTCAGCAACTGGAGCCTCATCGCCCGACTTTACTCCTACTATATCTATAGACACCACGGAGGAAGAAATCTCACCCGATTCAAAGAAAAGGACTCGCCGAGGAAAAATCAACGCAAGATCCGATCTATGCGGAGGAGCTCCGAGCAATCTTCAAGAAGCAGAAGGGAATTGAAGCGAAGTGTTGGCCCTAGGATGGTCCCCTTTTATTTATACACCCTAAAGAGAACATCCTAAGCCCCAGATCGATTCCCGCCAAAAGGAAACGTCGCGTCTAGAGGCAGTCGAAGCTCCACGTGGCGGTCGACCATTGGGGACGTTTCTTCGATTGCAGGAGTCAAAGACAGCCTGTCTCGCTTGCCAACCGACGTCCGACACGTGGCCTGTGCCCCAACTGACGAATCGACTGAAATGGCGCCCCCTCTTTAAAGCGCAATCATTTCACTGATCCGCTGACGCTATCGGGGATACGCGTGAAAATTCAAGCGCACGACGAGACGACACGTGGGCCCAAAGATTGAAACGACGCAACCGCCAAACGCCATGTCGTTACCGGGCGATCCACATTATGATTCTCGGCACCAAACTGAGCAGAAGAAAAACCAGGCAAGCCACTCTCGACCCGACCCATGAATAGGTTGGAACGAGAGTGGAGGGCTAATGATGATGCTGACAATTGGTATTTCCTCAGATTACGACATGTGGCAGATGACATATCCCGAAGGCTATGGAGATGGAATAAATGAGATGCATTAGGGGGCTTCCTCGGGACCTCGTCTCCGAGGACGCATCTGACCTTTCATAGACCTCCTTGAGTACTTTCCATCTTCACCCAGCAAACAGCCAACAGCTCGTCTCCGAGCCATCTGACAGGCCGAGCTTCCTCGGTTTCCCTGCTCATCTCCGAGCCATCCGACAGGCCGAGCTTCCTCGGCTTCCCGATCAACCGAGAGCATGGAAACCAAAAGCCCCCGCAACGGCTCCGCGTATCTCGCCAGGACGAGATATCTGCTTCCCCACGTTTCGCGTCCCATGTTAGCGCGTCCCCCCATTAATGGGCATCCCGCCATTAATGCGAGAATAACGCAGAGGCGTAACTGACGGCGATGATCTCGCGCCTGCTCGCTCCACGCGACCACTATATAAACCCATCTCTCAGACGACTCAGGTAACTCGAACCGAACCCAATAGGTCGCTACGCTGCTCTTATTCTCCGGCACTAACTTGATCGTTGGAGGGTCCTATGGTGGTCTCCCACCCCGGGACTTCCCTTGTAGGTAGCTCGGCCTCACCAACTTCTAACAACCCATTGAGATCCACACGCTCAACAACCCCCAAAACAAATTTCAGCCGCTAAAAACTGCTCGCTACCAGATCGATGGAGGATAACATCTGAGGGAGATCACAGCCTCCATCAGAGACCATCATAGTTTTGGAGAGACAGAAAGAGCGAAAAAGTTTATGAAGATGAAAAATGAGGTCTTAACTATTTTTTCCCTACGGATTGTGATTTTTCATCCCGGATTTACTCATGAAAAACGAAAAATTCTTCCATATAGAGGGTGCGTATGTCCGGTCATGAGAAAGAGATAAGAACCCCCAAAACTGTATGAAAATTCTATTTTTTCCCAGCTCGATGCATTGCAATTTCTCCAGCATTGATGAAGCGCATATATATCTGTCCAGGGCCAAATCCGTAACTTCCAATGAAAGCCCGCCACCTGACCCCACCCCCAACGGCGGGACGCAGCTGACGTAAGGGGCTGTTTGGTTGCAGGATTATGAAATTTGGATTCCAAAAATAGTACGGTTGAAATTTCTGGATTTGGTAATTTGTTGTTTGGTTGGTTTTGGATTTGTAGATCTGGATTTGTAGATCCTTGTAATCTTTGTTTGGTTGTTGGAAAAAAAATAGGATTTGGATTTGAGGATTTTAGAGAGAGATAGAGAGAGAGAGGATTGTTAAATAAATAAAGTGCATGGGCCCCATCTAAAAGTACAATGAATAGTGCCAAATTCTTGAGAATCCTTGAAAATTTTTAGGATTCATGAATCCTTCTTTTGTGGTGGACCCCCCCATATAAAACAAAGGAATCCTAGAAATCCTAATCCTGCAACCAAACACAAAATTGTGGAATCCTAGGATTCCACAATCCAAAATCCAAATCCAAACCCATAATCCTGCAACCAAACAGCCCCTAAAAGGCATCTAGGTTTCCGTTTCCATTAAACCCCCCAACGCCCACCAAAATCCAAAATGTAATAATCAAAACTAAAAATAAACCAATCTCAACCGTTGGTCACCACCACCACCACCATCATCGCTAACAAATAAACTCAGACGCGGTCACCAGACTCCAAAACTCTCTCTCGACGCCGTCATCACGAACACGAGCGTGTAAACCCTAGGGTTTTGTGTTCCAATCGCTGCTTCGATCTCATTTCCTTCGACCGAGAGGCTCTCGATGGCGTCGGAGGATGTGGTCGGGAAAAGCACCGGAGAGTCGGCGGTGACGACGATCGTGAACCTGGCGGAGGAGGCGAAGCTCGCCAGGGAGGGCGTCAAGGCCCCCGGCCACGCTCTCCTCTCCATTTCCAAGTCTCTCCTCGCTGGCGGCATCGCCGGTGGATTGTGAGTATTTTTTTCCATCGCCTTTTTAAAAAAAATTCTCGTTTAGATCTCGGTGTTTAATAGATGATTTTATTTTATGTTGACCTTAACGAGTTGGTAGCATGATCCCCGAGGTCAATTTTTAATTTTTGTTGCAAATTCAGGAACTTGACGTGGTTGATGTCTAATTTATGTGAACAGTAACCTCCAATAATTTGTTTCTGTTGAATATTGGAAGGACTTTGGAAAAAACCTGTTGGTTTATAAAGTCCTTTCCTTTATGTGTACTTAGATAGGCTACATATGGCCTCTGTGTCTTTGAGATTGTATAATTCACAGTATTCTTAAAGAAAGATTCTTATGATTGTATATTAATTACTGGGCTGTGCCAGGAGAAGGCATGGAGATATCAGAAATGAAGTTGCCTCCCTGTTTTTGAACACTATATCGAATTAAGTGAAAATATGATGATATAACACGTTCTAGAGATGAAATTTGCCTGTGTCGAGTTCTTCATTGCAAGAAAAAAATTTATTACTTACAGTAATTTCTTATCTTTTCAAGCATATTCAATATAGGTTGAGCATTATATTGGATGACAAGCTAGTTCTATGGCTAGTATATCCTACCAAAGTTAACTAAACCGCGGAATGCAATGGCACGGGGCCCGAGAACAGGAACATGGAATGCTAATGGGTATGGAATGAGGTACAATAAGGGGTATGGTTCTTCTGAATGTTGAGGTGGAGAGAAATACAATATGGAATGGAATGAACAGTTACAAGGATTAAAATATTATTATTAACCATTTTTATATACTACTCCCTCCGTTCCCTTTTAAGTCTCCATTTTTTGTTTTATTTTTGATCCATTATAAGTGTCCATTTACAATATCAATGCTACCTTTTGTGTTATCAATACAAATTTAATTTTTGATCGCTATGCTAACCCTTGTTAACATTGATACCTAGGGAAAAAAGATGAGATATAAATGGACACTTAATGAGATAAACTTTAAATGAGGTTAATATAGTAATTTAGCATCAACCATATCATACGTTTGAATGAGAGCAGTTTTTCAAAAGTTTTCTTAAAAGGAGTGCAAAACAAAAAATGGACATTTAAAAGGGAACGGATGAAGTATAAAAACTAATACTCATTTTTGAAATGAGAATACTTTCATGTTGTAATTGTTGATTGTTAGCTACTGAAGAAATTATAGAGTTATCTTATAAGTTAATATGCTAAACCAAATAAATTGTGATATTAAGTGAATTTTTGTCAAGAGGTATGGAGATATAAGAGTGAAGATTAAAAGGACTTGGTTGTAGTTTTATATTTGATAGAGGTAAATCAGAAAATTAAGGAGCGAAAACATTCTTCGACGAATTAAACAGCAGATGCCATTAATTTTGAAAGATGTATTAACTCTTAGAAACATAGAAGAGAATTAATGACACAAAAGAATTATACAAGTTATGCAAGTCTTTATTGGAGTCCGAGTTCAAATAAAGATGGGCGAGAGAAAGATCCTTATAACGCAAAAAAAGAAATGGAGTTCTAATATATTTTCCTAAATCATTCATATACCATTTCATTTGGTATATGAACAAAAGTCCTGCATCCATTAGTTACACTAGCCTTGACAATTTCAAATGTCATGGCAATATTGTAATTTTGAGCTATAGTTAGACAAATAACGTACATAAGTTTAAGTGGCTTACTTCATCTTTAAAAGAATTACGGAGGTAAGAATTGTTTGCTATTGAACATGGTTTTGGTAAAATGATTCCTCTGGATTTTTAGGTCCATAGGGTCTAAATTAACAATGGCCCTCCAAAATTGTTAAGCCAATTCAGAACTTGGCCAATAGAATGGTACCTTTTCTGTAGCTATTTTTTCAAAGATGGTACTTACCAATAGTGTAGGTTTGTTAGGGCAGGCGGCAATTAAGGATAATCACACTAGAATTCTAAGAGAGGAAAAATCTTTGAACCACATGAATTCACATCCAGCAGCAAGAAGAAAGAGAGAAAGCAACAGCGGTCAAAGAGCAATCAAGAGACATGTTTCTATATAACCGGAAGAAAGAGGAAGAATATGAAAACTAATAATTACTTATGAAATTTGATTTTCCTCAAGCAACTTGGTGCTCTTAATGATGACTAATAATTATTTAACATGCCAATGTGGAATGGAATTATCTATGGACAGACATTTTTATTATTCACTCTCTTGTGGAGTTCGTTAGACCACAAGAACCATGCTCTGCTGCATATGAATACATAGTTTCTCCAGGATTCATCAAACAATGGTGACCTTTTTGTAGATTAGCTGCACTATTTCAATTTATAGGGGTGCGCTCATATATTGCTTTTAGGGTTTTCTGTAACTATGGGATTTAGGAATATAGCGTGTGATGGTTTGAGATGTGGAAACTCATAGGAAAATCTGCTGTTGTCATTAGGATGCTGAATCTTCGGGAAATCGGATATATTCTTCCGTAGTAAGTGCTTTGATCTGGACTTCTAGAGGAATGAAAGATGAGAGACTAAGAAAACTTTTCCATATAATAAAATGAAATAATAGACGAGAAGAGCAAAAGGAGGTTTCTGCTGCAACATGATTTTCTTGTTGTACCTACAAGGCTACACCAATTCTAGCTTTGAGTGTTTCTTCTGCTATAACAAAAAGGAAGGATTTGTAACATGGAATAGTAAAGCAAAACTTTAATGATTTACTATTGTGAGAATTAGGTATGGGTTTATTTGTAGTTAACACAAGTTATATCATAATTTCTTTGGTGAATTGTTTTTTGTTTTTTGCTTTTTGCAAGAGCTCGTAGGCTTTGAGGGCTAGGAGTAGCCCATTGGTGGGGCTTGGAGTAGCCCATTGGGAAGACCCGGGATCGAGCCCGGGTCTCCCATTTATGAGGGGGTGGCTAATTTATTCCACCTATTATCTCAAAAACAGCTCGTAGGCTTTGGGGGAGAGGGTTGGGCCTCTAGGCCCATGGGGACTTTCTCCATGTATATATAATTGGTTGAAAATTCTCTTGCCACTGCAAATGGGGAGTTTCGAACCCAAAACCTCCCACCAAATCGGGGAGTGTTATTGCTGCTCAAGCAAAGGCTCTTTGGCTCTTTGGTGAATTGTTGAATTGCACGATTCACATCTATATGTTGGACTCAAATCTTTTTCCCGTCAACCTGAAACGTTAATTTAGCTTTCATCTATTCCATATAATATCCATTGGTTCTCTTTCTGCTTGTTACTTCTTATAGATTTTTACTAATATCATAAATATAAAAAATACAGCAGAAATAGTGCTATTACTTATAAGACCAATATACATCTTTATATGTTTGATATCTAGGCTTCTATGATTTTACTGAGATTTATCTTGTACATTTTTTGAACAGATCGCGAACTGCTGTAGCCCCACTTGAGCGGTTAAAAATTTTGCTTCAGGTGTTGTTTTCTCTCCTCTATTTTCCTTTCTTTGTTGAATCTTAACCTCTTATGATCTGATGCAAGTCTTCGGTTTAGAAACTTTAGATTCTCCGGTATTCTTATTTCTCTGCTAAAAGGAAATAAAGAATGTTGCAGCTGCATGTTTTTGCTAGATGGCAAATAAAATGTAATCATACACTTACGATATGGTAAAAAATGTATGTGCTGCGGAATAACAAATGACAAAATTCTTGCCTTTTTGTTTTGTTTAACCATGACTGGGGGAAAATGTCTTTTAGAAAGTGAGCCATTGACTTGTGCAGTTGTGAACTTTGGAAAAATAAAAATACAATTCTTTTATCTTCTGTATAGAGAACGGCGCATGATGCCTTTACTTCCTACATACCTTTAATATATGCTTGGCCAAAGTCTCATGGTGGTCTGCCCGATGACATCCCTGATATGGAACATGAAATGTATTAGGGCAAGCAGCATACTTTTCTGGGCGGTGAATGGGACTTCTCCCGCATTTGATGGTAATAAATATAAGTGTCCAATATGAAGGGGATTGTGGTTAAAGCTGGTTTACTATCATCATCATATGTTAACCGTGTATGGATATTTAAGTAGTTTTATAGTCATTCTTATTTGCTTCTAGCACGATTGAATTGATGGAGGTAGACCAGTGCATTGCGCCCACAAAATGAAAATACAAGGCACCATAGGTGCAAAACATTCTCCAGGTTCTCGACATGTTTAAAACTTTAAATCAAATTGTTGTGCTATAGGTAAATACTGTTTATAGAGACTTCAATCTTTTAATTACATTTCTTGCAAAATACAGGTTCAAAATCCTCATAATATTCAGTACAATGGTACTATCCAAGGCCTCAAATATATATGGAGAACCGAGGGTGTTAGAGGACTATTCAAAGGCAATGGTACCAACTGTGCACGAATTGTCCCGAATTCAGCGGTGAAGTTCTTCAGCTATGAGCAGGCATGCAGGTACTGCATGATATCTTTTTAGTCTATCATTCATAGGAAAGTTGTGGTCGTTATAATATAAATCATGCTTGAGTTCTGATACAAATGTTGTCACACTCGTGTTGTTTGTATCAAATTTTGAACTGTCACAATGACTCACAACAGATTTCAGCAATATAATAATGATGATAGTTGCCATATGAACTATAGTATCTCTGGAACGGATCATATCTTGTTATCATATCATATGGATATTTTCTGTGCAATGATATATAACAAGATTTGGTTAATTGATCCCCCAGTAGTCTCCCAGGTTTGCCAACTGTACTTTATAAACATAACTGTGATGAAATTCATACTATATTGACATGTCAGATTTAGAATGAAAACGTTGACGAATCATTAATTGAGTCAATGCCATCCTTGTGAACATGAGAAGACAAGTATTTAGAAGGAACTACTAACAGGAAGGTCGTTGTTGCTATGTTCATGTATATCATTCAGCTCTAGGCTTTGATGAAATATCCGCCATGCAATTTATTTTACTAACATATTCTTTTTGGGTTTATGAATTTAATATCAGTCACTTAAATTAGAATCGCATGCTGAATGCTTAAAACAGCATAAGCATAAGCTGCTGGTTATGTTGGAAGTTAGACTTTGTGCATTGAGTCATTGATTATATAGCCAACACATAGCAAGAGGAAGCAAATGAAGAGATGAGAATGCACCTCAGATGAAAAATCAAAGTCCATCTATCTAGACGTGAATTCTGGTTAATGAAAAAGAAAAAGAAATAAATTAAACAACCATGCCAAGCTTAAATGTGAACCACTGATGTGTGATGCCAAAATTGTTTGCAAATGGTTATCTGAAACTACGGTTGTAAACGAACACGAATGAGATCTGACCTTATTGTTCTTGCATGAGCATGTCATGTGGAAACCATAATAACTTTGATCACCTCCACTTGGGGAAGACACAACCCTGAAAGATTGAAGGGTAGCACATGATAATGTCAGCAGCATCTTTTTGGATTGGCTTCGAGCGTGTTGGAACCTGCTTGTATCATGTAGCTCTTGTGCTTCCTACCTTGTATGGGGTGTTTGATGTTGATGCATGCTAAAAATAACCTATTGAAGGCCTCTCATTAATGCTTAACCTGCTAATACTCCCCCCCCCCCTCTCTATTCTTAATGTCGGTACATCAAAGGTTTGATTTTAGAATACTAGTATGTTCCTTTATTGACCCATTGACGAGTCAACCCACTTATGGTAGAAGGCAATCATATTTCTTTCTTATTGTTTTTATTTAGCATCTCAGATTATGTCTAACAATGACTGAAGTTTTAAATTGGAAAATGACACCATATCCAATGTTTTCAAAGCGAGGGGAAAAAATTGAGCGGATGGAATGCCAGTCTGCTTAAGCGCCGCTTAAAAAAGCAGCATTGTTTCTTTGTCTACTTGTGTCTAAACTATCGATTAATCATTAATTCTAATGTTTTTGTAATTGCAAAGCAGCTATAATTAGATGTAACTTCTCATTGTGTGGTCAAATTTTGAGGATAAAAAGTTGTTGTCTGATCACTACTGAACTTCTCGTAATACAATGCAAGCAAGTAAAATTTTAATTATTCAAGTAAAAAAATCTATAATATATAATAAATCTTAGATATTCAAATAAAGCTTATTCCATCATACTAAATAACATCTTGCAGCGGCAAGCATGTATGCAATTCTGAGGGGAAAAAAGAAGGTAAGAAATGTTTAACAAAAGATTTTACCCAAAAATGGTTATGGAATACTTTAAAAAAAATAAAAACAATAAAATAAAACACACGCCTTTAAGTAGGGTTGAGAAGTTTGCCGTCAAAATCTCCAAGTCAGTGATATCACTGAAATCTCAGTGAAATTCGCAGTCTGTTATGCCAAAATTAAATATCTGTTCAGCTAGAAAGAATGGAATCATATTAATTGTAATGCTTATGATAAATGCTTCAATTCCATCTCTAACTAGTTATTGTTGTTTGTAACAGTGGGATTTTGTGGCTTTATCGGAGACAAACTGGCCAGGGTATGACCACTCATTTATTTCATGATTTTCATCCAAGTCTATAGTTTTTGTCTTCTATCCACCTTAGGTCAATTGTTTATCATACCATCAGTTTATTACATATTGGTTCATGTAAAGCTCTGCATTACTACCAAATTGGATTTGTGGCTTTCTCGTAGCCAAACTGGCCAGGGCATACATATTCTGTTTGTTTATGCCATGATGCATGCTGATGCATAGCTCTTGCATGCGGCTATTTAAGGTGACTTGGCAAGTCACTCATGTCATGGAATTTGAGCCTCCTCCCTTGTTTATGGCTTTGTGCAACCTCTAATCATCATTAATTTTTCCAATTTCGAAAAGTTCTTTGGTTTGCATGATTTATTTTTAGCTAAGAAGGTGATAAAAACAGCTTTACGATGAAGGACTGTAATAAATTGATACGACCAATTTGGAGTTGTTTTGGCTGTTTTTCATGTGCTTCATCACCGCTGTTATGCATACTGGATATTTTAAAGACTAAACAAGATGTTTGTGCACAAGAAGAAAAACACTTAGCCATAGAGCCTCGTAGATTTCTGTTTGTTGAATCAACTTTGTATGAAGGGCCTAGTTATCGCTGCTGCCATATGCAGCATTTAAATTTTATGTACCATGAAATTGAAATGTAAACTTAATTTTATGAACATGAAATTGAAATGCTAGCTGCTAATTTTATTCTATTCATCCAGAGGATGCTCAACTCACTCCTGTATTACGTCTTGGAGCTGGAGCATGTGCCGGAATTATAGCTATGTCTGCCACCTATCCTATGGACATGGTTCGAGGCAGGATTACTGTCCAAGTAATGATTTTTATAAGTTAAAACTTTTTTTCAGCATGCAGTCTTCCCTCCTGTCATATTTCATGTAAGAATACTCTATTTTCTACATGCAGACCAAGAATTCCCCTTTCCAGTATAGAGGAATTTACCATGCATTAACAACAGTTTATCGGCAAGAAGGCTTCCGTGCTCTATACAAAGGCTGGCTTCCATCTGTTATTGGAGTTGTAAGTTCTTTCCTCTATAAATTCTCTCTTATTATCAAATGATCAAATTGCTAATGTCTTTAACCTGGAAATTATAAAATAATAATATCTCCATCACTCAAGCCATTCTATATTTTCTTTTCTGGAGGCTGGCCTATGCTGCTTTATCTCTTGTTCAGTTTTCTGAAACTGCCTATGTTAGAATTTAAAATATAGCCTCGACCTTCATCCCAACTTCGGAGTTTTGGTGCAGGGCAGTTGCTATAATATGTTAGCAAAGCTACCGATGTCTTTTAAAAATGCGGATTAAAGAAATACTAGGCGCGGAAAGCCCATTCTGCCCAATAAATATAGCCCTCGACCCTCACCCACACTTCAGAGTTTTGGCGCAGCGATAGGAATTTTGTAATGGCATCCTAGCCACCAAGGTTTAAATCGCACCAAACTTGCATTAAAACAGTACGGATTAAAAGAATCTGCAGAAAGTGCAGCTTCAAAATTTTAGTTCAGTGGTAGAGACTAAGAGCCTTCAATATCCATCATCAACTTTGTGCATTTTATCTTGCAGGTACCATATGTTGGCCTCAACTTTGCCGTGTATGAATCTCTCAAGGACTGGCTGATAAAATCTAAACCCTTCGGACTCGCAGAAGACTCGGAGCTGAGTGTCACTACAAGACTCGCTTGTGGTGCTGCTGCTGGAACTGTTGGGCAGACGGTGGCATACCCTCTCGATGTCATTCGAAGAAGGATGCAGATGGTTGGATGGAAGGATGCTTCTGTGATCGTCAGGGGCCATGGGAGGGAATCCCTGGAATACTCTGGAATGATCGACGCTTTCAGGAAAACTGTGCGTAATGAAGGCTTTGGTGCTTTGTACAAGGGCCTCGTTCCCAATTCGGTGAAGGTTCGTTCTTTTGCCTGTTATCAGAACTAGATTTTGGGCATGTGTTTTGCATGCAGATGAATATGTGTGAAGGTTGTATGTAGAGAGAATAATGGAGGGAAGGTGCCAAGGAACGAAAATCCCTTCCACATCTTTTTGGATGGTGCCAACTGACCCAAAAAAATTAACGATATAGCATTGGCATTTTTTTCCTGTCATAGAAGGGATTTCCTCTCATTGACACCTTTCCTGCATTTTTCTCACACATATATTGAATGTGCAAACTTAGTGCATATTGGAATAACTTATCTAGATTAAGGCTTAGAAGTGACTTCTGTTTTTTCCCCCTTGTTGAGCCATCACTTGACATTAGAAGATGACCCACCATGAATTTCCATTTTTATAATATAAACCTCCATGGCTATATTTGCTTGGAAGTTTACATATCTAAATTTGTGCGCCCATTAATGAAGTTTCATTTTCTTGCATTGTTCAGGTTGTACCATCCATTGCAATCGCATTCGTTACGTACGAGGTCGTGAAAGATATTCTTGGAGTGGAAATGAGAATATCGGACTGAAGCAAGAATCCCGATTCGGAAGAGGGAGTTTTGACTGCTTTTTTTCTGTAGGTGGATGGTTATAAAGAGAGTAGCAGATAGATGTTCAGTATTTATGGGCTCCATAGCCTCATGTTGATAAATTCTGTGTTCAAATCAAAAGGGTATAATGAGTTAGATGTGTGGCAAGGGGAGGATATATTTTCCATGTTTGCGTTCTTTCCCCTTGCATGAAACTTTTAAGATGTGACCGAAATAAAAAGGAAAGATGCATCATCAAACATGGACATTCCTGTTTTTTTGTTTCCAGCTAAATTAACAAGCTTGTAAGAGAATTATTTTTTCGCTCGTTTGTTGGAAACATTATATAAGAAATGAATCTGGGTTTCTCAGCTGACTGCTATCAGCTTGGCTTAAAAAGTTGCAGAATTGTGTGCGCGCTAATTACTATCTGAAGAATCGTCTTTTTTTTTGCTCGTTTATGTTGCAGTGTCTGTTATGTTGTAGTATCTGTCTCAAGGTGCTAGCATAGGTTATTTACTGTCATAAAATTACTTGGATAATAATTCTTGATTTATTGACTCAATTCCACCGTTGCCGGTCCTAAGTCCGGATGAGAAAGGGTGAGGGTTGTGGTAGGTTTGTGACAACCAACGTAAAATTTTGTCACATTTTATAACATGAGCCGTAATAAGATTTGGCTTACCAAAAAGATGTCAGATAAGTGGAGAAAAAGTATCTTGTATCTATCTACAAGAACAAGGGTAACATTCAAAGTTGTTCAAACTATCGTGAAATAAAATTTATGTGTCACACCATGAAGATTTGGGAGAGAGATTGAACACATGCTAAGGAAGGATGTTAAGATAATAGAGAACGAGTTTGGGTTTATACCTGGACGATCGACGACAGAAACTATTCATTTGCTTCGTCAACTTGTCGAGCATTTTCGAGAGAGAAGAAGAGATTTGCATATGATATTTATTGATTTAGAGAAACCGTACAACAAGATACCTAGAGAAATATTATGGGGGACAATGATGAAGAAAGGGGTTCCCGTCAAGTACATTGACATAATCAAGGGCATGTACAATGGAGTAGTGGTAAATATCAGAACTTGCGACAGCCTAACGAGTGATTTTCTGATTACAATTGGTTTACATCAAGGATCTCGCTTACATCAAGGATCTGCATTAAGTCCATTCCTGTTTACCATCATGATGGATGTGCTTAGTAGAACTATCCAAGATGAGATACCTTGGTGTATGCTATTCGTTGATGATATTGTTCTGGTAAATGAGACGCAAGCATGGGTTAATACCAAATTGGAGTTATGGAAGCAAACGTTGAAATCTCGGGGGTTCAGATTGAGCGGGTCCAAGACAACATATATACATTGCAAATTTAGCAAACAGAGAAGTCGGGACCATATTGGTATAACACTGGAAGGGCAAGAGATATCACCGAACGATCAATTTAGATATCTAGGTTCCATCATCCAAAAGGATGGAGAGATCGATAGCGATGTTAATCAAAAGATCCAAGCTGGTTGCTTGAAATGGAGGAGTGCAACAGAAATTTTGTATGATTGTAACTTTCTGTTAAGATTAAAATGGAAATTTTATCGGAGCGCTATTCGGCCTGTCTTATTATATAGTACAGAATGCTGGGCTCCTAAGAAACATCATACACAGAAGATGCACGTAGTGGAGATGCCCATACTTCGTTGGATGTGAAAGTATGTCTTAGCATCTCTACAAGGGTTCTATGAGTATCAAGTATGCAATTTAAAAAAAATCTCGAGGGCTAAGTATACTAAACTTGAATCGAACTAGAGAATTAGGGTTTCAAAGTAAGCAAAATAAGTTCTATGCTAAGTGAAGAGAAACTACAAACTTTGTAGTCTAGTCCTTCACTTCAAATGCTCTGAGTAGTAGTCCTAGAACTCTTCTTTGACTCCACTTGAAGAATAGAACGAGCTTGCTTGTCGTCTTCGTTGTCGAAGATAATTCATCTTGAGACAACTCACACTCAAGCTCACACTTTACTAATCAATGTATTAGTGAAGTTAACAACCTAAATTAATTTGCTAGAGTAGTGTAGGTTGATGAAGTAGGAATTTTGCTCACTAAAAATCTTTTTTTTCTCACCTTAGAAAAACTAATGAAGAGATGAAGATGAACTTGGAAGATGAAGTGTGAACCATGAGGATAATATGAGATGAAGAAAATGATTAAAACTATATGAATAAAACAAGAATGGAAGATGAGTCATGGCTTCTCAATGCTTCTCCAAACACCTAAAACCATGACTCATTCTTCTTTTCTTTTATTCATATATCTTAATCATTATCTTTTCTCTAATGTGATTCTTACACATTCTAGTTCTATGTATCATCACACATGATATATATATATATTAAAGAGAAGAAGAAAATCTTAAGTGAGCTTAATATTAGTTTATATATATATATATATATATATATATATATATATATATATATATGAGAATAATGGAGAAAAGAGGCCATAGGAGGAAATTTTCTTCTATGGCGTGGAAAAAATACAACCTCCACCAATTTTTTTGACGATCGGCCCCCATCATCTTCATCGTTATCATCTAAGATGTGGGTACACCAAATTTCATGTGATTCTACAATTTTTTCACCGTTGATTTAGCAATGTAAAAAGTTCTATTGTCGGTAAACCGTTAATTTTGAACCCACTAAATCAACGGTGAAAAAGTTGTGGAATCACATGAAATTTGGTGTACGCACATCTTAGATGATAACGATGATAATGATGGGTGTCGATCGTCGGAAAAAATGATGGAGATTGTATTTTTTCTACGCCATAGGAGGAAATCCCCTCATATGGCCTCTTTCCTCCATTAATCTCTCTCTCTCTCTATATATATATATATATATCAAATATATATCAAATTATTAAATCAACACTTGATTCAACTATATCATATATAACCCGGTTAATATCAAATATATATGTGTATATCAAATTATTAAATCAACACTTGATTCATATATATATATATATATATATATATATATATATATATCAAATCTTCGAATCAACACTTGATTCAATAATCCGATCATATCAAATATAACGCGACTGATATAAAAAACGCTAGATTAGAATACGGTATCATATACTGGTATTTAATCAAGCTCCCGCACATATCTCCATACGTTCCCTACTTCGTTTCGCTTGAGCTAGGAAATCTCTATATAGGACTCTAAAGACTCGTTAAGATGCTGGCAGTAGGTAATGATCACATCAGATACGTACAAGCTGTCAGCGGTACTAGCTGGACGTAACGGCTACCTAGGTATTGAACGGATAAAAGATCAACAAGCAAACTTGTCCAAACTCCCGTAGAGCCTATAATCAATGCTTATCGTACAGTCCGGTCTTTTTGTCTGATATGTCGTATATCGAGTCTGGGGGTGGAATCGTCAGACCTCAATAACTTGATAAATCATGCCGATGTGTGGCTTATAACCTTTCGAGAAACTATTGATAATATCAGTAAATCTCATCAGCCCTGACCAGGGACTTGCTGTTATAGCCAATCGAGTATAGCGCAATATCAACTCCCAATACCGGGAGAGACGAAACCCCTCCTATCGCTCACTGCCTCCATGTGACTCGGAACTGTACCCAAAAACCACCTGTTTGCACGATTCATTTAAGCCGTGGTAAGGAGGAAATCAAAGTACAGTGGGAACCACACAAGACACTATGACGATCTCGGGTCTACAGACTAACCTGTACAAGTGTCACCAGAGAACTGTTGTCTGACGATAGTATGGTACCATTTAGGAGTTCTCGGCGAGTCCTGTTCGGTGTACTCATTCTCCAATGAGCACCTGTGTACAATCTTTGATGTTAAACACCAATGGTTATGGGATCAACCATCTCCCCATTTAGGGTCAAGAAACGTATACACTAGTCTACTCTGGAATATCGATACCCTGTCTCGATACTCTCTCGACTAGGAACTGTTAAGGATGTGTTTGTGGACTACACAAGCCCCACTAGTATGATCTGCATCATAGTCCTGATAGTCAAGCCAACATCCTAAGGGCTTTATCAATATGTATCAATGAGATAGTAAATTAAAACAAGTGCATATGTTAAGATAAAAAGCAACCAGATAGCATGCTATCATGTCGAGCAAGAAAGTCCTCTATATATATCTCCAAGCATCCACTATAATTTACAATAATAGCCTCTAGGGTATACATATTCCTAACAATCTCCCACTTGCACTAAGGCCAGTTGTTGTAGTATCGCATACCCAACATCCCAAAAAGTCTCTCGAACTGTGTCTGGGGGAGGGCCTTCGTGAGTGAATCCGCCGTGTTATCCTTCGTGTCTACTCTCCTGACCTTGATCTCGTGGCGATCAACTATCTCCCGAATCAAGTGATACCGCATCAGAATATGTCTGGATCGCTGATAGGACCGGGATTCCTTAGCCAAAACCACAGCTCTATTGTTATCACAATACATAGGTATTGGATCCACAATGTGTCACGCCCCGCTTTCCAAAGTACACTAAAGTGGGCACGTGACGTAGCCAACCATGCTACCTGTGGATAGGAAAAATCCTTCCACAGTCACATTACGGCTGTGGAGATATCAAGAACAGGGAAGTAAAACTAACTACCTAGTACATGTCCATAAGCCAGAGTAAAAGAGTCAAGAGATAACAATATGCGGAAGCCAAAAGATACAATAAATGAAATACCTGGAGTGAAACTACGTACCGACAGGAACCTCACCGCTCGTCTAACAGCGGCAAAACTCCTAATCAGTCTGCAGCAAGGTAGAAGAATCTGGGCCATGCAAAACCCAGACGTCAGCGCGTCAAGTCATCAAGTAATATAATATGAACAGTGTAGCAGGCAATGCAATATAAACATGAGTAAAACAAGAGTAACAACAATATAAGTCAGAGCAGTGCAGGATAATGTGCAGTGGGTAAACTGAACTATTCTATCAGGTTTTCTGTTCTAAAGTCTTTGAAACCAAATTGATGAATCGTCGATGTAACTCAATAGTATCCCGTACATACCCGGGACCACAGCCACAATATTCTCGGCTGCAGCCGAGACATGCCGCTAGGCACAAAACAGGAATGTGTACACTCGATAGTATCCCGTACATACCCGGGACTACGGCCACAATATTCTCGGCCGAAACCGAGACATGCCGCTAGGCACAAAACAGGGGTGTGTACACTCAGGACAGGTAGTGAACTGTCGAGTTACAAGTCAGGTTTCACCTTTGATTTCCCCATACCCCCAAATTATATGTGCAAGTCAAGTCAGGTATTCCGAAATCAAGAAACTAATGCCAACACAGGATCATGTAAACAGGTTTGTCTGGATAGACAACAGGAACGGTCCATGAAGACTACATGTCAGGTTTGTTGGCATTAGACACAAGATCAGGTAGCGGATCAGGTCATGGTACATCATGTCAAGTCAAGCAGTATACGGTACCATATCGGGTCAATCAATGTGTAGGTAGCAAGACAGTTCAAGAAGCAAGCGATATCATAGGTGTACTCACAATCGGCTATATAATCAAGCATGGGCATCAACATCATGAGATAAGCAATGAGTAAGCAATAGGCAGATTCACTGAATTAGCAGTACAGTTGTCAGTTGTGTTACAGAGATGATTTCAATGTTATGCGAATGCAGTATGACAATTATGGCCTTTTAATCATGTTAACAAGTTTAAGCACTTTAGAGGTGCAATGATTTATATAAAGGTTCAATACAGCTATTACAGGTTAAAATGCATACGGGTGTCCGAATGGAACAAAACTATAGAGATAAATGCCATAAGCTATGTCAATATTAAAATGTGATTAAACAGGTAAATGTGGTTATTAGGTTCAATTGCAAACTGTAGGTTCTAAGTTTAAGATAAAATGATATATAACAATATTGTACATGAAAAAGTAGGAAATTATCGTACCAAGGTTAAATTTACAGGTTTAGGGTGTCATAATATATATGTAAATATTGTATAGCATGTAGCAAGGGGTACTTGCCTCGACGGGTCGCGAATCGGGAAAACGGAACGTAGAATGTCGGCGGGGAAAACTCGCGACGGCGCACGGTTCACGGAATGAACCCAAACGACGAACAGTGGAACCACACGGGTCGGGGTACCTCGCTGGAACGTCGGGACACGTCGTCGGCATCGTCGGATTCCTGAGATTCAAAACAACAGTGAAAAACTCACAAGAGAAAGTATGGAATAAGAAACAACAAAGGAGGACAGAGAAATTGAGGGAAAGAGGCTTACTCGCAGGATCTTCAGAGGCGATAGCGTCGACGGTGGTGGTCGGCAAGGCTCTGGCAAGGGTTCAGGGCACTAGGTCGAGGGTTAGGTTGCACTAGGGTTTTACGGTAAGGTAAGTGAAGGTCTGCTGGGGTGTTGATGCAAGGGCGAGGGAGGAAAAGAGATGGTGAAGATGGTGGGGTGAGGCTAGGGTCGCCGGCGATAGAGGAACGGTGACGAGGTGGCGCGGGTTGTGGTTACACGGTGGGTGCAGGTTCTCGGGTTATGGGTGTGCAGGGCGTTGTCGGGGGTTGGAGATAGGTGAGGGTGAGGTTAAGGAGATGATGAGGGTGAGGGGACGAAGAGGTCGGCGGCGAGATCGAGGGTTGGAGGTGTGAGGTCGGGGATTGCAGGGTTGTGGTCGGGGAGTTGTGGGGTTGTTGGGTTGTGGGTTTCCGAGGATAAGAGAAGAGAGGAGGTGAGGTGAAGAGGGTGGTGAGAAGTCGTCGGCGTTGGGGTTGCGGCGGCGAGGAGGGAGATGGCGGTGGATAGGGCTGCGATGGGTTCGGGTTTATATTGCTGAAGGAAATAAAAGGAGAGGGGGAAAGTGATTTGAATATAGAGGAGAGAGAGAGAGATATCGGGGGGAGAGAGAGAGAGAGAGGGAGATAGAGAGAGAGAGAGATATCGGGGAGAGAGAGAGAGAGGGAGAGGGAGAGAGAGAGAGATCGGGGATGAGGGAGAGATAAATAGAGGGAGAGAGTGGGAGTAGGGCCCACGGAAAAGATTTGAAGGCCGTGATTGGTTAGCAAGGGAAAAACTGTGAAAGATTTTTGAATAATTTAAAGGATTAGAAAGATTATATGGTTAAGTTAAAAGGAAAATATGCGATGGTTTTAAATATTAAAATTTGGGATTTTGGCGCAAAATAAAACATTTCCAAATCACGTCCGGGTCGGGTCCAAAAATTCGAAATTGAAATAATAGGATTTTAAGCGGGATCCAAAATTCAAAATGAAGTGTTTTACGATCAAAAAGCATACCCCCAAAACGGACACACGTACGTGCACGTAGCCGTCCAAACTCGCCCGTTTCACTGAACGGGACGAGAACACGACGCACGGACTCTACAACGGGGTTAGGGGTGTCAAGCAGGCCAAGATGAATATTTTTAATTTTATTTTAGATGCCATAAATTATTATATGCAGAAATGAATTTGCCGGGTAAAATTTACAGTAAATAACAATCAAGCAAGATAAGTGAAATGAGTACCACATTACACTCAAACAGTAACTGAAATTGGTAGCATTGGGCTCGGGTGTTACATTATACCCAACTACAAAGAGAATTTCGTCTTCGAAATTCCAAGAATACAAAGACTGATAACTATAAGAAAAGGTGAGGAAACTTCTGCCGGATTTCATCTTCTCGTTCCCAAGTGGACTCTCCATGCGAGCGATTACCCCAAGAAACAAGCACAAGAGGGACCACTTTGTTCTTAAGAACCTTTTCCCTTCGATCCATGATTTCAATCGGTTGCTCCTCAAAAGTCAAGTCTTCTCGTACTGTTAACTCCGAATGATCCAATACGTGCGTTTTATCTCGAACATACCTTCGTAGTTGAGATACGTGAAACACATCGTGCACATTCGCCAAGGACTGCGGTAACGCCAAACGATACACTACCTCATCAACACGTTCCAAGATCTCAAAGGGTCCAACGAATCGGGGACTAAGCTTTCCTCGACTTCCAAAACGAATCACCCCTCTAGTCGGTGATATCCTCAAGAATACCAAATCACCCACGGCGAACTCTAGAGGTCTTCTTGACGTATCTGCCCAACTCTTCTGTCTGTCTTGTGCTGCCTTCATATGATTTCTGATAATGTTAACCTTCTCAACTGCTTGCACAACCAAATCTGGTCCCGACAATCTTCGTTCACCGATATCGTCCCAACAAACAGGTGAACGACACTTACGATCATACAAAGCTTTAAATGGAGCCATCTGGATAGTTGCCTGAAAACTGTTGTTGTAAGAAAACTCCACCAAATGTAGATGATCCTCCCATGAGCCCTTGAAGTCCAACATGCATGCCCTCAACATATCTTCAAGAGTTTGGATCGTTCTCTCCGACTGACCATCAGTTTGAGGATGATAAGCTGTACTAAACTTCAACCGAGTCCCCAAACTTTCCTGTAGACTCCGCCAAAAGTGTGATAAGAACCGAGTGTCCCGATCGGACATGATGCTCACCGGTACCCCATGCAACCTTACAATCTCTTGCATGTACCGCTCAGCCAAAGTCTCTGTTGATTGACCAACCCGGAAAGGAATAAAGTGAGCTGCCTTGGTCAACCGATCAACAATTTTCCATACTGCATTGTTGCCTTTTGGACTCCGCGGTAAAGCCGTCACGAAATCCATGGTTATATGTTCCCACTTCCACTGAGGAATCGAAAGTGGTTGCAATAAACCAGCAACCCTTTGATGTTCAGTCTTAACTTGCTGACACACCAAGCATTTCGCCACAAAGCGAGCAATCTCCCGTTTCATGCCTTCCTACCAGAAATGCTGTCGAATATCTCGGTACATCTTTGTGCCTCCTGGATGTACAGAATAAGCTGAACTGTGTGCCTCCTTCATAAGCTCTTCACGAACATCCCCCTTTGGCACACACAAACGGCTACCATACCTCAACGAACCATCTTCATGGATCACTAAATCTGTTCGTAGTCCGGCTTCAACCTATCCTCGAAACTTTTGCAGTCTAGGGTCCTGCGATTGTGCTGCTTTAATATTCTCGATCAACGATGACTGTACTTGTAGCTGCATCAACTGTCCTGAAGAATGTGGTAGCACAACCTCCAAGTCAAATCTTCGAAAATCTGCAACGATCTCCTTCTGCGTAATTAACACCCGAATTGCTGGTAACCGACTAAGTGCATCCGGCACGACATTAACCTTCCCCGGATGGTACTTAAGATCAAGATCGCAGTCAGCCATCAGCTCCAATCATCTACGCTGCCTCATATTAAGCTCCTTCTGTGTGAACACATACTTCAAGCTCTTATGATCAGTAAAACTTCGACCCTTTCGCTCAAAAGGTAGTGTCTCCAAATCTTCAAAGCGAAAATCACAACCGCAAGCTCCAAGTCATGCGTTGGGTAATTCTTCTCATGGGTCTTTAACTGTCTCGATGCGTACGCTTCAACCTTCCCATGCTGCATCAAAACACATCCCAATCCTTTCCCAGATGCGTCGCTGTGAATCACCAATCCTCCGGAATTATCTGGCACGGTCAGAATAGGGGCGGTTGTCAACTTCTGCTTCAACGTCTCAAAAGCTAACGCATATTTATCCGTCCATACAAAAGGTACCTCCTTGCGCGTAAGCTTGGTTAACGGCTCTGCCCGACGAGCAAAGTTCTCCACAAATCTCCTGTAGCATCCGGCCAGTCCAAGGAAACTTCTTATCTCAGCAACATTCTTTGGAATCGGCCAATCTCGAACTGCTACAATCTTCTCTGGATCGACGGCAGTTCCATCACCAGACACAACATGCCCCAAAAACTTTACTTCCTCTAGCCAAAACTCGCACTTACTCATCTTCGCATATAACTTCTCTTGTCTCAACGTTTGCAGTGCGAATCTTCAAATGTTCAGCATGTTCTTCAAAATTCTTCGAGTAAACCATAATATCGTCAATGAATACCACAATAAACTGATCCAAGAATGGTGAAAAGATTCAGTTCATCAAGTCCATGAATACTGCCGGCGCATTCGTTACTCCGAAGGGCATCACTAAGTATTCGTAATGTCCATACCGAGTTCGGAACGCCATCTTGCAAATATCTTCTGCTTTCACTCGGACCTGATGATATCCGGATCGCAAATCCAGCTTCAAGAATACCCTCGCGCCACTAAGCTGCTCAAAAAGTTCTCCAATGCGAGGGATAGGGTACTTGCTCTTAATAGTCACCCGGTTTAATTCTCGATAGTCGATGCACATCCTTCTTGTGCCATCCTTCTTCTTTATTAGAAGAACTGGAGCTCCCCAAGGCGAGTTACTGCTTCGAATCCAACCCTTCTCGAGCAATTCAGTCACCTGTTTCTTGACTTCTTCCAACTCTACTGGTGCCATAGGATAATACGCTTTGGATATTGGCGCTGCACCAGGAATAAGATCAATTGCGAACTCCACGTCTCGCTTCGGCGGTAAACCCGATTTATCTTCAAACACGTCCATAAAATCACGAACAACAGCCGGCTTTTCACTTTCATCACTTCCATTGCTGCAAGAATATCCTTTGTCGGCCTAACCTTAAACTCGACTGGCCCGACAGAACTGCTTCCTTACCGCAACTGCTGTCTGCTGCAAACTCCCAGTTTTTCCCGATAGGCTCTGCTGTTCTCGAACTGCCATAAGAACTTGTGAGAAAGTGGTCAAACCCAGGGAGACACTCTGCCTCTGGATGTCCACGTCCAAGCTGCGCATGAACCTCCGTGCCCTGTCTGCATCGTTGGCAACCAAAGGTCCAGCGAATCTACCGAGTCTCGCCCATTCTGCTGCATGTACATCTATGGGTGCTCCATTCTACCTTAGCCCGATGAATTTCTCTTCCATTTCCTCCCGTGCAGTCCGCGGGAAGAACTTCTCCAGGAAACTCTTTGAAAAATCCGTCCACTTGATCGGCTTGGGCAAACGGTTCCCCTCCACAAGCCACCATTCTCGGGCGTAATCCACTAACTGAATGCGTACCACATCCACTCTTTTCTCATCTAGAATCTGTGCTGCAATAAGCAAGTTCTCTGTGTCCACTAGCCACTGCTCTGCCGGTAACGGTTCCTCCAAACCAGTAAATGTAGACGGACCCAAACGTCTGAAATCTGCTACGGTCCCTACTCGGTCAACTGGTTTAGCTCCCACATTGTTCACAGACTGCTGAACGATCTGCAAACCTTCCTGAAAAGATTCCGCTTGCTGCTGGATCAGCTCGGTCTGCCTCTTTTGATTCTCTAGCATTCCTCTTATCACTCCAAGTATGGCGGCTTCGTCCACATGCCTCTGGTATGTCTTCAAATTCTTACCGGCCATATCAAACACCTATATTTGCATGATGATAGATTCGAAATATAGATCAAGGCTAGAACTCCAAGATACTTAAATAGAGTGCCGCATTGTAACTATGCCGCGGTATCATAACCACAATTACATAACTCCACCCAAGTCGCCTAAGTCCTAGAGATAACAAGGAATCAAGTTTCGAGTCGATGTGCAAAGGAAGTTTGCACATCGTAAAAGATATAATCAGGAAGAATGTGATTCAAGAATGGTAAAATGGCAAGGTGGCAGGACATGTTTCCTAAACACGGGTATTCTGATTCGCGTATTGGGTACAATACCCGACTACAAAAGAATCAACCCGACTATCCCATGGCTCTGATACCAAAAGAACCATGTCACGCCCCGCTTCCCAAAGTACACTAAAGTGGGCATGTGACGTAGCCAACCATGCTACCTGTGGACAGGAAAAATCCTTCCACAGTCACATTACGGCTGTGGAGATATCAAGAACAGGAAAGTAAAACTAACTACCTAGTACATGTCCATAAGCCAGAGTAAAAGAGTCAAGAGATAACAATATGCGGAAGCCAAAAGATACAATAAATGAAATACCTGGAGTGAAACTACGTACCGACAGGAACCTCACCGCTCGTCTAACAGCGGCAAAACTCCTAATCAGTCTGCAGCAAGGTAGAAGAATCTGGGCCATGCAAAACCCAGACGTCAGCGCGTCAAGTCATCAAGTAATATAATATGAACAGTGTAGCAGGCAATGCAATATAAACATGAGTAAAACAAGAGTAACAACAATATAAGTCAGAGCAGTGCAGGGTAATGTGCAGTGGGTAAATTGAACTATTCTATCAGGTTTTCTATTCTAAAGTCTTTGAAACCAAATTGATGAATCGTCGATGTAACTCAATAGTATCCCGTACATACCCGGGACCACGGCCACAATATTCTCGGCTGCAGCCGATGTTAGTGTATATGCCCTAGAGGCCATTACTGTATCATACTAGTTTGTATATTACTTAATGGAAGCTTGGGATATTCACAGTTGTATATACAATCTTGCTCAAAATAGTAGTATGCTACTTGGTTTGTTTCTACTTCAATGTGTACATGTGTTTATTTTATTATATCACCTATACACATTAGTGGAGCCCTTAGGATCTTTGTTTGATTACCAGCGTTGTGATGGCAGTCACACTAGTGGGGGCTGGGTAATCTATAAGCACATCCTTATGCAGGTCCCTAGTCGCAGGACTATCGAGACAGGGCATCGATACTCCGGATTAGACTAGCGTATGCGCTTCTCATCCCAGCAGGGGAGACGGTCTGTCCCACAGCCGTCAGTACGTCGTACTTGAGATAGTATGCGGGTGCTCGTTGGGTTACGAGTACACTGGACAGGACTCGTCGGGAACTGATTGGTTGGTATTATACCTATCGTCAGTTATCAGTTCCCAGGTGACATGAGTACAGCTTAGTCCGCTGACTTGACCCTGTCACTTCGCCTCGAGTGTGTTCCCACTGTACTTTGATTACTACCCTACCACGGCTCAAAGGAGTCGTGCAAACAGGTAGTAGTTGGGTGCAGTCCCGAAGCACCTGGGCAGTGACGGTTAGACAGGATTCGTCTCTCCTGGTATTAGGGGTTGACATCGCGCTGTGTCTAGGAGAGCCATTACACGAGTAGTCCCTGGCCAGGGCAAGCGAGATATACTGGTAGGCTTCCAGTGTTATCTCAGGGTGTTTTGGGCTTCACTCCGGCACGACTTATACCGCTATTAGGGGACTGACGTTTACCGCCCCCTAGGCCCGCCATGCGATGTATCAGACGAACAGACCGGACTGTATGGAGATTGTCACATTCAGGCTCAGTAGGAGTTCAGATGGGTTTCACCTCGTCAGTCTTCTTGTCGGCATCTACCTGGGGACCGTTACGCACAGTTAGTGCCGCTTGCGGTCTGTGGTTAAACCCACTGCCAGCGTAGTGTCGAGTCTTTAGAGTCCCACACAGAAAGCTATTCGCTTTTAGGCAAAAGAGTAGAGGTTGCATGGTTTTGCGACAGGTCGCATGGTTTTGCGACAGGGTTCGGTCACATCCGTGCACTTGTGCACGTTTAGTGTCCGGACAGTTTACACTAGCGGGCTTTGGTTTAAGCCAGATCCTAGTCTACGTTTTGGGATTGGTTTTATCTCGTATGTATTCGTGTTCCTCGGAACGCGGATGCGGGTGTGTATGCACAGTTGACAGAGAGACAGAGGCAGATGATTCTCATTAGGGTTGTTGACTGTTAACTGTTGACCATTGACTTTTTGATAAACCCTAATGAGAATATGATATATGATTAACAATAATATTAATTAAGTATTATGGTGACATGGTTGTTGAGGGGTTGACTTTGTTGACTTGTTGACTTTGTTGACCGGTTGACTAGGTTGGACTAGTTGACCATCATGATGACAATGGCTATCATTTCATGGCAAAGAATTTTGCTTGCTTGTTTCTCTTGTGCAAAATGAGTGCATGAAATGATATGGCTATTGTAGCTTAAACCATCACATAATACTTGATTGCTATGATTTGTTATGATGGCTTTGGATTATGAGAGCCAAGAGAGAAAAGTCTTGCTCATTCTATCATTTTCATTCTCTCTCTTGTTCTTGAGCTTTCATCCTCTTCCTCTTGCTCTCCCTCTCTTTAGTCTATGGTTCACTTGTCTCATGTGTTGAGAACCAAGAACCATAGAGAAAAATCCCAACACATTCTCCTCTACTCACTCTAGTTCACAAGGTTTAGCAAACCGAGTGAACTAGTTTCTTCAAAGCTCGAAGAAGAAGCCAAAGGTAGAAGCTTTCGGGTGGATCGATCTTCGGTGCAAGGAGACGACGGGATGAAGCCGATCCGGACAACCATCAAGTGGAGAAGACGAAGGAGTTTAAGAAAGAAAGGTATAACCCCATAACCGAGTAGTTAACAACTCTTAGTTAGGTTGTTAGGTAGCTAAGTTTAACAAAGATCCGTTTGAGTCCATGTTACCGCCTCTAGAAAATTGTTTTTCACCAAATTCCGCAAGCCCGTAAGTACCGGGAGAGGTAGCATGGACTTACAGTGGTATCAGAGCCTAGTTAAACACTACCTAACATGTTAGCATAGTAACTAGAAATTCGATCGGAGAAAAAGTCGCGAAATACACCCGGATTTCATGTTTGCTGTCAATTTTTGAAGTTCTGTAAAAATTATAAATCATGCTTTAAAAATCGACTCAGGGTTTTTTAAAGATACTGTAGAAAAACGATGCAAAGATTCCATCAAACCGTCGCGGAAACGCGACAATAGCTTGCTATTGCCGCGGTTCCGCGGCCATCTTGGCTCTTCTCTGGATCGTCTTTGCTGCAGTATATTCAGTGGGGTATTTTGGGAATTTTGGTATATGTTTTTTCAGCCCAGATTTTCCAGAAAGAAAATTTTGTTTTTGGGTCTTTAAAAACCGTATTTTGATCGAGTTTCTTAAGACTTAAGCTGACGGGTATTTATCTGTGATGTGATATTTATATTGAACGTCTGCTAATCGCTATATGTCGATTAGTGGGGGTTATACAAATCTGTGATCTGTAATGTTGCTGGAATGTGTATATGAATTCATTGGATTGTCGCGGGTGAATAGCCAGGGGTTGTGAGACGAGAGTTTTCTTTTCTTTCAATTCATGTAATTTTGTAAATTGATATAATAATTATTTGTATGGCCGCACGACTTGGTCGGGGTTGTAGCCGTCATTGTATAATTTCTTTTTACTGTTTTTGCTCCTAGGATAGACCCATGGAGGGGGTGCACAAACTACCGGGTATCTCGAAGTGCCGAGTGGCCTACTCACGGTGTTGAGGGAGGTTGCTCCGCTTCGGGTACTTGGCGGGTAGTTTGCCGCACCCGTAGGGGTCTTGGGTGGGGTATTGGCTATTCACCGCGACCGTGTAATCTGCTTTTCGTTACAGGCTCGTACGTATTGCGGGTTCTTAGTATATCCAATGTGTTCATCTGTGATCTGAAATGGCTATCATTGCAATATATCTATATATGATATTATTTAGGCGTTGCTTATTTTTTACAGACGCGCTAGCCCTGCCCCCGCTCTGTCGTTAGTTAAGTAACCTAACGAGTAATGACGGGGCCCCGTGGCGAATGCGAATGGCATAAGCGTACGTCATATTTTGGTTGTTTTCTGCAATGGTAGGATTAAATGATGGGATGCATTAAAAGAACTAATGCAAGAAAAATATGCATTAAAAGAACTAATGCAAGAAAATAAACCAAGTAAAAGTCGTTGGAACACTTTCGAAAAACCACTCGGTTCTTTTCAAAACCAACTTTTAAATGCGGAGCTTGAGCCACTCCTTTTAAAAGCTATATCGATTATATCAAGTTCACTACGTTCACGGTTTCGCCAAAACCATTCGTAGCCCTCCGTCGTTTCACATGAATAGTCAATAGTATTCAAGCTATGTTTGTTGGCCAAAGTCAAGGCATAGTGATTGGTAGCTATTGAGTATTCATGTGCAGCATAGATAGATGCATTGGTTTGGAACAGTCGTACTGCCTTGTTGGCCAAAGTCAAGGGTAGGTACGGGTGGATTCAAATTAACCTGGAGAACGATGGGTAGAACTTGACATGTGAGTTATGATTTGTTGGCCAAAGTCAAGGTCATAAGAGCATGGGGCAAAAATCCATATCGGAAGTTTCATAAGTACTGAAACTTGCTAGAGTTGCATACCATTTGGAGTGTGATGATTCTGGTAGGATTCCTTCAGTTTCGTCACGCGATGATATTTGGATCCCGATCCTACTGTGAGTATATGCTACTCCTCGGGAAATTTCTCACTAAACGATCAATGCTATAAACCTAGTAGGTGTCTAGAAAGGTGTTAGCGGGGTTACGCCCCCAGGGAAAAGAGGTTATTTAATTAAGGAACTTCGCGAAAGCGTTGGAAAACCTCCCTCGAAGTACCGACACCAGCCTGGCCGAACGGTTAAGCAAGAATTGTATGGTGAGATTGATCCTGACTAATTCTTCCTTTTTGGTTTGAGGAGGGATTCGAGAGACAGTGGGAGCCATCCTGTTTAGACAAACTAAAAACCACTCTAAACTTGCAAGAGCATCATGCTGAGTGTTTCTTCTCTCTCTCCTAATTACAGCGACCAATCGACATGACTGGACTTAAGTTACTTCTAGATAAAAACATACTGACAGGGCCAAACTACAAATATTGGCTCAGGAATGTCAAGATGGCAATCACTTATGACAAGCTGGGGTATCTTCTTACCACCAAAGCTCCCCCTGTCCCAGGTCCCAAAACCAGCGTCGCGGATAAGGAAATCCGTAAGACCTGGGAAATCGACTGCACGAAGGCCAAGTGCCTCGTGCTTGCCTCTATGGACAACGAATATCAGAGGAGGCACGAGAATATGGACCTCGAGTCCATATTTCTCCATACAAAAGAACTGTATGGAGAGCAATCTCGTATCGCAAGATACGAAGTGTCGAAGAAGCTATTTTCGGCAAGGTTGGCCGTCGGATCATCGGTAGCGGAACACGTGCTTAAGATGATTGGCTACATTGAGGAGCTCGCGGACCTTGTGACCACGTTGGAGAATGAGCTCTATACGGACTTGATTCTCCAGTCCCTTCCTTCCACTTACGCCCAGTTTATCCTGAACTTCAACTTACAAGAAAAGGAAGTTGAACTTTCAGAACTCCTCAACATGCTGAGGAGCGCAGAGGGCACCCTACAGAAAGGTAGGGAAACATCCACTTTGTTTGTAGGAGGATCTTCTTCTTCTAGGTCCAAGGCGAAAGCCAAGGGAAAGAAGAAGAAAGCCCCCGCCAAACCAAGGGGCGGTGTTAGTAAAGTGGATACGAAGGGAAAGGCAAAGGCAACAAAGAAAGTAGGGAAGCTTGTGGGAAAGGAAGAATGCTTCTATTGTCATAAGAGTGGACACTGGAAGAATGATTGCAGGGCTTGGAAAGCCAGAACACAGGAACTGAAGCAAGTTGCGGCTTCAGCTTCAGGTGTGTATGTTATTGATAACTGTCTTTCAATAAACTCTAATTCCTGAGTATTGGATACCGGATCAGGATCTCATATCTGTAATTCTTTGCAGGCGTTAAGAAACCGTAGGTTTTTGAAGGCAGGTGACATGACCCTCAAAGTTGCAAACGGAGCTAGCATGGATGCTAAGGCCGTGGGGGACTATCATCTGGGAATGTCAGATGGACATGTTTTGGTTTTGCGTAATTGCTTTTTTGTACCCAACGCAACTTGTAATATCATTTCTGTGTCTTTGGTTTCTAAAGAAGGTTATGAATTTGCGTTTGTAAGCAATGTTGTAAACATTCACCTTAATCAAGTTTTGATTGGGTCAGGTACATTGAGCAATGGTATATACGTATTAAACCAACCACAGATTTTCAATGTCCAGAATACACACAAAATAAAGTCTCCAGAAATCAATCAGACTTTCTTATGGCACTGTAGACTGGGTCACATCAATGAGAGAAGGTTGACTAAGTTACATACAGAAGGATATTTGGATCCGTTCGAATATCAATCGTATGCCACTTGTCAATCCCGTCTCAAAGGAAAGATGACAAAGACTCCGTTCACTGGACACGGAGTAAGAGCGAGCGAGCTCTTGGGACTCGTACACAGCGACGTGTGCGGCCCAATGTCTACACATGCGCGAAGCGGTTATTCTTACTTCATTACTTTTACGGATGACTTTTTAAGGTACGATTATGTCTTCTTAATGAAACATAAGTCCGAAGCCTTTGGAAAGTTCCAGGAATATAAGAATGAAATAGAAAAACAAACCGGCAAAAGTATCAAGATTCTAAGATCGGATCGAGGTGGTGAATACTTGAGTGCCGAGTTCCTGGACTATTTAAAAGAGAATGGAATTCTCTCTCAGCTTACTCCTCCATACACTCCGCAACATAACGGTGTATCGGAGAGACGGAACCAAACCCTATTGGATATGGTACGGTCCATGATGAGTAACGCTGAGTTACCGCGATCATTCTGGCGGTATGCGCTAGATTCAGCTGCATACCTTTTGAACCGAGTTCCCACTAAGACTGTGCCTACCACACCATATGAGATGTGGTGTGGGAAGAGGCCCCATCTTAATCACATTAAGACATGGGGATGTCCAGCTTTTGTCAAAAAGCAGCATGTGGACAAACTCGAGGCACGCTCAGTACAGTGCAAGTTCGTGGGATATCCAAAGAACTCCAAGGGATATTTCTTCTACTGCGAAGAGAAACAAAAGGTTTTTGTTTATCGTCATGCCTACTTCTTGGAAACTGAGTTTTTAGAAAACCAGATAAGTGGGAGCACAGTAGAAGTGGAAGAAATTCCAGAACCACGAGCTATTACTGAAAGCTTAGTAGAACCAGAGGGTTCAAAAGAACAGGACATTCCTACGCCGCTCCGAAGGAGTAATAGGCAGTCTCATCCGCCCGAGAGATACTACGGTTTTCTCATAGACGGGGATAGAGAGGATTGCATCATAGATTATGATGAGCCTACTAGCTTCCAGCAGGCCGTTCAGAGCGTTGACTCGGTAAAATGGCTGGATGCAATGCGGACCGAAATGGAGTCCATGTACACCAACAAAGTATGGACGTTGGACATTGCTCCAGACGGGGTAAAACCCGTAGGAAGCAAGTGGATCTTCAAAAGGAAGATTGGTGTAGATGGACAGGTTGAGACCTATAAAGCTAGACTTGTGGCAAAGGGTTTTCGTCAAAGACCTGGTTTGGACTATGACGAAACCTTTTCTCCAGTGGCTATGCTGAAATCCATTCGGATCCTTCTTGCCATTGCTGCCTTCCACGATTATGAGATTTGGCAGATGGACGTAAAGACCGCTTTTCTAAATGGAAATTTAGAGGAGTGTGTCTATATGGACCAGCCAGAGGGTTTCATTTAGAGTGGGAGCAGCGGAAAGGTGTGCAAGTTGCTTAAGTCCATCTATGGACTAAAGCAGGCATCGCGGAGTTGGAACATCTGTTTTGATGAGACGGTCAAGGAATTTGGCTTTATCAAAAATCCAGATGAACCATGCATCTATAGTAGATTTGTAGCGAGAACTGTAGTATTCCTCGTTTTATACGTGGATGACATTCTCTTAATAGGAAATGACATTCCTATGCTACAATCTGTCAAGGGGTTCTTGTCACACAGGTTCTCCATGAAAGACCTGGGTGATGCCTCATACATCCTGGGGATCCGGATCCATCGTGATAGATCCAAGAGGATATTAGGACTTTCACAGTCCAGGTACATCGACACCATACTGAAAAGATTCAGTATGGAAGATTCCAAGTGCGGTAATCTACCGGCTTGTCACGGGATCACCCTCTCTAAAGAGATGTCTCCCAAGACTGATTTGGAGAGGGATCGCATGTCTATTATACCCTACGCTTCTACGGTAGGCTCTATAATGTATGCGATATTGTGTACCAGACCGGATGTAACTTATGCACTGAGTGTGGTAAGCCGGTATCAGTCAAACCCTGGGGAGAAACACTGGATAGCGGTAAAGAACATTCTCAAGTACCTGAGAAGGACTAAGGAGATGTTCTTGGTGTATGGCGGAAAAGACCTCCAGATCGAGGCCTTTGCTGACTCCAGCTTCCAGAGTGACAAGGATGATTCCAAGTCCATGTCGGGTTTTGTCTTTACCCTCAATGGAGGGGCGGTGTGTTGGAAGAGTTCCCAACAGGAAACCGTTACTGACTCGACTATGGAAGCGGAATACATCGCTGCATCTGATGCCGCAAAAGAAGCCGTCTGGATGAGGAAGTTCTTGAAAGAACTTCAGGTGGTTCCGTCCATTGTTGATCCAATACCTCTGTATTGCGACAACAACGGGGCTATAGCTTTAGCGAAGGAACCCAGGTCCCATCAGAAATCTAGACACATCTTGAGGCGGTATCACCTGATCAGGGAGATCGTGGATCGCCAGGAGATCGAGGTTCGGAGGGTTTCTTCAGAAGATAACACTGCAGATCCATTCACCAAGGCCTTGCCCCAGACTCAGTTCGAGCGGCTGATCGAGATGATAGGTCTTCGATACGCCAGTACATGGCCTTAGTGCAAGTGGGAGATTATTAGTGTATATGCCCTAGAGGCCATTACTGTATCATACTAGTTTGTATATTACTTAATGGAAGCTTGGGATATTCACAGTTGTATATACAATCTTGCTCAAAATAGTAGTATGCTACTTGGTTTGTTTCTACTTCAATGTGTACATGTGTTTATTTTATTATATCACCTATACGCATTAGTGGAGCCCTTAGGATCTTTGCTTGATTACAAGCGTTGTGATGGCAGTCATACTAGTGGGGGCTGGGTAATCTATAAGCACATCCTTATGCAGGTCCCTAGTCGCAGGACTATCGAGACAGGGCATCGATACTCTGGAGTAGACTAGCGTATGCGCTTCTCATCCCAACAGGGGAGACGGTCTGTCCCACAGCCGTCAGTACGTCGTACTTGAGATAGTATGCGGGTGCTCGTTGGGTTACGAGTACACTGGACAGGACTCGTCGGGAACTGATTGGTTGGTATTATACCTATCGTCAGTTATCCGTTCCCAGGTGACATGAGTACAGCTTAGTCCGCTGACTTGACACTGTCACTTCGCCTCGAGTGTGTTCCACTGTACTTTGATTACTACCCTACCACGGCTCAAAGGAGTCGTGCAAACAGGTAGTAGTTGGGTGCAGTCCCGAAGCACTTGGAGGCAGTGACGGTTAGACAGGATTCATCTCTCCCGGTATTGGGGGTTGACATCGCGCTGTGTCTAGGAGAGCCATTACACGAGTAGTCCCTGGCCAGGGCAAGCGAGATATACTGGTAGGCTTCCAGTGTTATCTCAGGGTGTTTTGGGCTTCACTCCGGCACGACTTGTACCGCTATTAGGGGATTGACGTTTACCGCCCCCTAGGCCCGCCATGCGATGTATCAGACGAACAGACCGGACTGTACGGAGATTGTCACATTCAGGCTCAGTAGGAGTTCAGATGGGTTTCACCTCGTCAGTCTTCTTGTCGGCATCTACCTGGGGACCGTTACGCACAGCTAGTGCCGCTTGCGGTCTGTGGTTAAACCCACTGCCAGCGTAGTGTCGAGTCTTTAGAGTCCCACACAGAAAGCTATTCGCCTTTAGGCAAAAGAGTAGAGGTCGCATGGTTTTGCGACAGGTCGCATGGTTTTGCGACAGGGTTCGGTCACATCCGTGCACTTGTGCACGTTTAGTGTCCGGACAGTTTACACTAGCGGGCTTTGGTTTAAGCCAGATCCTAGTGTACGTTTTGGGATTGGTTTTATCTCGTATGTATTCATGTTCCTCGGAACGCGGATGCGGGTGTGTATGCACAGTTGACAGAGAGACAGAGGCAGAGGATTCTCATTAGGTTTGTTGACTGTTAACTGTTGACCATTGACTTTTTGATAAACCCTAATGAGAGTATGATATATGATTAACAATAATATTAATTAAGTATTATGGTGACATGGTTGTTGAGGGGTTGACTTTGTTGACCGGTTGACTAGGTTGGACTAGTTGACCATCATGATGACAATGGCTATCATTTCATGGCAAAGACTTTTGCTTGCTTGTTTCTCTTGTGCAAAATGAGTGCATGAAATGATATGGCTATTGTAGCTTAAGCCATCACATAATACTTGATTGCTATGATTTGTTATGATGGCTTTGGATTATGAGAGCCAAGAGAGAAAAGTCTTGCTCATTCTATCATTTTCATTCTCTCTCTTGTTCTTGAGCTCTCATCCTCTTCCTCTTGCTCTCCCTCTCTTTTGTCTATGGTTCACTTGTCTCATGTGTTGAGAACCAAGAACCATAGAGAAAAATCCGAACACACTCTCCTCTACTCACTCTAGTTCACAAGGTTTAGCAAACCGAGTGAACTAGTTTCTTCAAAGCTCGAAGAAGAAGCCAAAGATAGAAGCTTTCGGGTGGATCGATCTTCGGCGCAAGGAGACGACGGGGTGAAGCCGATCCGGACAACTATCAAGTGGAGAAGACGAAGGAGTTCAAGAAAGAAAGGTATAACCCCCTAACCGAGTAGTTAACAACTCTTAGTTAGGTTGTTAGGTAGCTAAGTTTAACAAAGATCCGTTTGAGTCCATGTTACCGCCTCTAGAAAATTGTTTTTCACCAAATTCCGCAAGCCCGTAAGTACCGGTAGAGGTAGCATAGACTTACAGCCGAGACATGCCGCTAGGCACAAAACAGGAATGTGTACACTCGATAGTATCCCGTACATACCCGGGACCACGGCCACAATATTCTCGGCCGAAACCGAGACATACCGCTAGGCACAAAACAGGGGTGTGTACACTCAGGACAGGTAATGAACTGTCGAGTTACAAGTCAGGTTTCACCTTTGATTTCCCCATACCCCCAAGTTATATGTGCAAGTCAAGTCAGGTATTCCGAAATCAAGAAACTAATGCCAACACAGGATCAGGTAAACAGGTTTGTCTGGATAGACAACATGAACGGTCCATGAGGACTACATGTCAGGTTTGTTGGCATTAGACACAAGATCAGGTAGCGGATCAGGTCATGGTACATCATGTCAAGTCAAGCAGTATACGGTACCATGTCGGGTCAATCAATGTGTAAGTAGCAAGACAGTTCAAGAAGCAAGCGATATCATAGGTGTACTCACAATCGGCTATATAATCAAGCATGGGCATCAACATCATGAGATAAGCAATGAGTAAGCAATAGGCAGATTCACTGAATTAGCAGTACAGTTGTCAGTTGTGTTACAGAGATGATTTCAATGTTATGCGAATGCAGTATGACAATTATGGCCTTTTAATCATGTTAACAAGTTTAAGCACTTTAGAGGTGCAATGATTTATATAAAGGTTCAATACATCTATTACAGGTTAAAATGCATACGGGTGTCCGAATGGAACAAAACTATAGAGATAAATGCTATAAGCTATGTCAATATTAAAATGTGATTAAACAGGTAAATGTGGTTATTAGGTTCAATTGCAAACTGTAGGATCCAAGTTTAAGATAAAATGATATATAACAATATTGTACATGAAAAGTGGGAAATTATCGTACCAAGGTTAAATTTACAGGTTTAGGGTGTCATAATATATATGTAAATATTGTATAGCATGTAGCAAGGGGTACTTGCCTCGACGGGTCGCGAATCGGGAAAACGGAACGTAGAATGTCGGTGGGGAAAACTCGCGACGGCGCACGGTTCACGGAATGAACCCAAACGACGAACAGTGGAACCACACGGGTCGGGGTACCTCGCTGGAACGTCGGGACACGTCGTCGGCATTGTCGGATTCCCGAGATTCAAAACAACGGTGAAAAACTCACAAGAGAAAGTATGGAGTAAGAAACAGCAAAGGAGGACAGAGAAATTGAGGGAAAGAGGCTTACCCGCAGGATCTTCAGAGGCGATAGCGTCGACGGTGGTGGTCGGCAAGGCTCTGGCAAGGGTTCAGGGCACTAGGTCGAGGGTTAGGTTGCACTAGGGTTTTACGGTAAGGTAAGTGCAGGTCTGCGGGGGTGTTGATGCAAGGGCAAGGGAGGAAACGAGATGGTGAAGATGGTGGGGTGAGGCTAGGGTCGCCGGCGATGGAGGAACGGCGACGAGGTGGCACGGGTTATGGTTACACGGTGGGTGCAGGTTCTCGGGTTGTGGGTGTGCAGGGTGTTGTCAGGGGTTGGAGATAGGTGAGGGTGAGGTTAAGGAGATAATGAGGGTGAGGGGACGAAGAGGTCGGCGGTGAGGTTGAGGGTTGGAGGTGTGAGGTCGGGGATTGCAGGGTTGTGGTCGGGGAGTTGTGGGGTTGTTGGGTTATGGGTTTCCGGGGATAAGAGAAGAGAGGAGGTGAGGTGAGGAGGGTGGTGAGAAGTCGTCGGCGTTGGGGTTGCGGCGGCGAGGAGGGAGACGGCTGTGGCTAGGGCTGCGATGGGTTCGGGTTTACGTTGCTGAAGGAAATAAAAGGAGAGGGGGAAAGTGATTTGAATATAGAGGAGAGAGAGAGAGAGATATCGGGGAGAGAGAGAGAGGGAGATACAGAGATATCGGGGAGGGAGAGAGAGAGGGAGAGAGAGAGAGATCGGGGATGAGGGGGAGAGAGATAGAGAGAGATAGTGGGAGTAGGGCCCACGGAAAAGATTTGAAGGCCGTGATTGGTTGGCAAGGGAAAAACTGTGAAAGATTTTTGAATAATTTAAAGGATTAGAAAGATTATATGGTTAAGTTAAAAGGAAAATATGCGATGGTTTTAAATATTAAAATTTGGGATTTTGGCGCAAAATAAAACATTTCCAAATCACGCTCGGGTCGGGTCCAAAAATTCGAAATTGAAATAATAGGATTTTAAACGGGATCCGAAATTCAAAATGAAGTGTTTTACGATCAAAAAGCATACCCCCAAAACGGACACACGTACGTGCACGTAGCCGTCCAAACTCGCCCGTTTCACTGAACGGGACGAGAACACGATGCACGGACGCTACAACGGGGTTAGGGATATCAAGCAGGCCAAAATGAATATTTTTAATTTTATTTTAGATGCCATAAATTGTTATATGCAGAAATGAATTTGCCGGGTAAAATTTACAGTAAATAACAATCAAGCAAGATAAGTGAAATGAGTACCACATTACACTCAAACAGTAACTGAAATTGGCAGCATTGGGCTCGGGTGTTACACAATCGATGGAACCACACCAAGTTGAATAATGAACTTTTTCATCCAGAAAACCTCTTTGGCAGTATCGTTGGCAGCGATGTATTCAGCCTCCATCGTCGAGTCTGCAACGGTATCTTGCTTAGAACTCTTCCAACATACCGCCCCTCCATTGAGGGTGAAGACAAAGCCCGAGACATGCTTGTTTTCATCCTTATCATTCTGGAAGCTCGAATCGGTAAAGATCTCCACTTGGTGTTCTCCGTTGCCATACACCAAGAACATCTCTTTAGTCCTTCTCAAGAACTTAAGAATGTTCTTCACAGCTATCCAGTGCTTCTTCCCTGGGTCTGATTGATACCTACTTACCATACTAAGTGCGTAAGCTACATCTGGTCTGGTGTATAACATCGCGTACATAATAGACCCAACTGCAGAAGCATAGGATATTACGTTCATGCGAGCCCTTTCCAAATCAGTCTTGGGAGATATCTCTTTGGAGAGAGCGATTCCTGAACAAGCGGGTAAATTACCACGCTTAGAATTTTCCATATTAAAACTCTTTAGTATGGTGTCTATGTACCTGGATTGGGACAATCCCAACATCCTTTTAGATTATCTCTATAGATCTTTATCCTCAGGATGTAGGAGGCATCACCCAGATCTTTCATGGAGAACTTTTATGATAGGAAGAGTTTGACCGAGTGCAGCATAGGAACATCATTTCGTATCAAGAGTATGTCATCCACGTACAATACAAGGAATACAACCTTACTCTCTACTACCATTTTATATATACATGGTTCGTCTACGTTTTTGATGAAGTCAAACTCTTTGACTGCTACATCAAAACAGACGTTCCAACTCCACGACGCTTGCTTTAATCCGTAAATTGATTTAAACAGCTTGCATACCTTTCCGCTGCTCCCACTATCTATGAAGCCCTCTGGCCGTGTCATATACACGATCTCTTCTAAATCACCATTTAGAAAAGCGGTCTTGACGTCCATCTGCCATATTTCATAGTCACGGTATGCAACAATGGCAAGTAGGATCCTGATGGACTTAAGAATAGCCACCGGAGAAAAGGTCTTGTCATAATCGACACTTGGTCGTTAACGAAGACCTTTTGCTACAAGTCTAGCTTTGAAGGTCTCAACCTTTCCATCTACACCAATTTTCTTCTTAAAGATCCACTTGCTCCCAATAGGTTTTGCCCCTTAAAGAGCAACTTCCAAAGTCCATACTATTGGTGTACATGGATTCCATCTCAGATCGCATAGCATCTAGCCATTTCACAGAGTCCCCACTTGTGATGGCCTGCTCGAAACTAGTTGGGTCATCATCTTCCATGATGCAATCCTCGCTCCCACCATCTATGAGAAAACCGTAGTATCTCTCAGGTGGGTGAGAAACCTTATTAGATCTGCAGAGTGGCTGAGGTTCGTCGGGGACTATTGAATCCTCCGGTTCTACCAAATCTTCAGTTGTAGTTTGTGTTTCTGGAATTTCATCCAGTTCTACTTCATTACCACTAATTTCTTTTATAAGAAATTCCTTTTCTAAAAAGGTGGTGTGTTGGACAACAAACACCTTTTGTTCCTCAATGTGGTAGAATAGATATCCATGTGAATTCTTTGGATATCCCACAAACTTGCAAAGAACTGATCGTGCTTCGAGTTTGTCCGGATTCTGTTTTTTAATATAGGCCGGACAACCCCATATCTTAACTCGTTTAAGATATGGTCTCTTTCCACTCCATATCTCATATGGTGTTTTAGGCACAGATTTTGATGGAACTTGATTCAATAGGTATGCAACTGTCTCAAGTGCATAACTTCAAAAGGAAATAGGTAACTCAGTATTACTCATCATAGAGCGCACCATATCTAATAGGGTGCGATTCTTCCGCTCCGATATACTATTGTACTGTGGTGTATACGGAGGAGTAAGCTGAGAGAGAATCCCATTCTCTTTTAGACAATCTCAGAATTCTGTGCTTAAGTATTCACCTCATCGACCAGATCAAAGGATTTTAATACTTTTACCCGTCTGGTTCTCTATTTCGCTCTTATATTCCTTGAATTTCTCAAAACCTTCAGATTTGTGTTTCAATAGGAACACATGTCCGAATCTTGAGAGATTATCGGTGAATGTAATAAAGTACGAGGAACCATTCCTGGCATGTGTAGACATGGGAACACATACATCACTATGTATCAGTCCCAAGAGTTCAGTAGCTCTTGCTCCGTGTCCCGTAAACAGAGGTTTGGTCATTTTTACTTTGAGACAGGACTGACAAGTTTTATAAGATGTAAATTCTAACAGTTCCAAATATACATCCTTATGCAATTTAGCTAGTCTGGTCGTATTGATATGACCAAGTCTACAGCGCCACAAGAAGGCTTTGTTCATTTCTGAAATTTTCCTCTTATGTGTGTCCTATATATTTAGAACTGTGTTTTGATTTAGAACGTATAAACCATTACATAATGTACCAAACCCAATCAACACTTGATTTAGAAAAATATTCATAACATTTTTCTCTAATACAAAATTATATCCTTCTTTATCTAATAAATATATGGATATTATATTGCACATCATAGATGGTACAAAATAATAGTCGTTCAAAATCAATGTATTACCATTTGGCAATACTAGGTGATATTCGCCGACAGCTTCGGCAGCAACAATTGCTCCATTCTCTACTCTGAGAGACATATCACCCTTTCTCAGTTTTCTACTTTTCTTTAACTCTTATAACAGATTATAAATGTGGGATCCTGATCCGGTATCTAATACTCAGGACGTAGAGCAGACCGAGAAACAGTTCTTAATAACTAACACACCATAAGAAGATGCATCAGAATGCTCTTTCTTCATAAGGGTTGCATGGAAATCGTTGCAATCCCCTATCCCATGCCCAGATTTATGACAGTTGTCATAAGATAGAGTGGAACCAACGTTCCCCAGCCTAGTATAATAAGCAGGTTCGGTCAATACATCCATGTTATTATCTTGATTAAGGCGTGACATGGTCGCTACCTTGAGAGAGAGAGAAGAAAACACTTTAGCGTGCGCTCTTGTGAGATTAGATTGGTTATTATCTTATCTAATCAGGATGGCTCCCACTGGTTTTATCAAATCTTCCTTCAAATCCTAAAAGGTAAGATTAGCCGGGATTAATTATACCCTACAAGTTCGCTAATCGGTCAGCCAGGCTGGTGTTAGTACTCCGAGAGAGTCTCCCCATGCTTTCGCATGGAACTAATTAAATAAGCTTGTTTCCGCAGGGGTATAACCCCGTTAACACCTTTCTTAGACACATACTTGATTAGCTAATTGTAAAGTGGAAAAATCTTCCAGGAGTAACACTTACTCACAGTGGGTATCAGGATCTAACTATCACATAGAAGGTATGCAATCTCATTGCAAATTTCAACACTTGAAATTCCCGATAATTGTTTTTACCCCATGCGGTTTATGACCTTGACAAGGTCAACAAATCATAAACCGCAGGTCAAGTTTAATCCGTCATTTCATGACTGATTTAAACCCACCCGCACGACCCTTGACAAGGTTAACAAAGCCGTACGACTGCCCTAACCAATCGCATCATCATGCGGCAGAAAAACACTAATCAGCTACCGAACACTATGTCTCGACAAGGTTGACAAACGCAGTATGAATACTAAACAGTACCTATCTGAAATGACGGAGGGCTACGACTGGTTTTGAAGAAAACCTTTAACGTAATGAACTTGATATCGTTGCAGAATCTAGTGATTTGAAAAGGAGTGGTTTAAGCTCCGCTTTAAAAATCGAGTAGTTTTCAAAACAAACCGAGTGGGTTGTAGCATGTGCTAGTTTTTGCTAAAGAGGTCATTCCCGGTGAAGGGATCTAGGCTCTTTCCTCATCGAATGAGGTGCTGGATATTCATAATGGAATACCACTATGCAAAGCAAGAACTAGAGCTATCTTATTGAAAAATTTGATTCTACAATATCTTTTAGGTTTCTTTTCTTTTCATTAATCATATTAATGAAGTCCCATCAATTATGTTTCCTAAACATCACAGAAGAAACGAAAATAAAACACACAAATATGCCATCCGCATTCGCCATAGGGACCCGGGTCTTCACCGTAAGGTTTCTTAACTTACGGTAGGGCGGGGTCAGGATTAGCATGGATGCAAAACATATATAGTGTCTACTGATATATCATATATATAAGTAGCATTCGTCTCACACAATTATATGATCATATCATATCATAGAACAACAGAAGTAGCTTCTTGAAATATAGGATATACTAGGAGGTCCGTGTTTTAGATTAAACCAGTAACGAAAAACACGGATTCCACGGTCGTGATGAATAGCCAAGCCCACACCCCTAGACCCCAACGAGAGTGGCAAGCAACCCTGCCAATTCTAGAGTCAGGCGACCAGTCTCAACTCCTCGAGATGGCCTCCCACTGAACTCTAAAACCTGGTTACTTGTGCTCTCCGCCTTGGGTCTATTCTAATGCGGTAAAGTAAATAACATATATTGAATAGAGACAGCAACCTCAACCCGGAAGTGTCCCAATAAAAGAATATCACATACAATTATTTACATAAATGAAAATTGAAAAACTCTCATCTCATAAACCCCTGGCTATTCAATCACGACGATCCAATATAATATATTGATAGCAACACAATAACATCACATGTCATCAACGCAAGTAAATATGTGTATCCCTAATGTCGTTGTCGTAGAGCAACGAGATTTGGGATACTGCCACATATTATATTTACGGTCGCAGAAAAGAAATGAAAACTACAATAATTAGAATCCGCATCTGTAGACATCATAAACCCGGATTATCACATATTCCGAATTTCATGCCTAACCCTATAAACTTTACATTTAAATCTCGAATTGAAAACCATTTTCAAAGATTAAGCCGGGCAATTCAACAAGATTCCTAATTGATTATTCGAAGGCTCGTCGGGAACCTTATGTCATGACCCGAAGGTGTGGAACGTGACTGGCACTTAAATCACGCAACGTCTAGAGGCGTAACGTAATCTAAGTAAGCCAAATCCCAGAAATCTAAACCGTTTAATGAAAAAGAGTGAAGAAATACTTCTTTTAAAATGGTGATTTTAATAAAATAAAGTCACATTAAACATTTTTAAAGTATCAAATTTTCCCGAAAATTTCGGCAGAGCTTCCTTTGTAAAAACTGGCCCCAAACGAGTACAAAACATGAATATGTATAAACAATGAAATAAAGCATCCCCAAGCGGGAGCTAGCTCTTTGCCGAAATGGCAGAACACAACCACACGCAAGATACATCATAATAGTATGAAATAAGCATATAAAAGCAAGAAATAAGAAAGCACCAAGTCGGCTCACATGAGCTTGACACCAGATAACAAAATATACAAATCTCACTGTCCAGTCTCTAGGTCACATATACAAATGGTCGATGGAGTGTACTAGATACAAGGTAAAATACATGGTCTAATAGACCAAAGATGAATGATGTGCATTATAATAAAAGAAAAAAGAGGGCAGAGCCCAATCAAAGGCCTAACATGCCAGATATAAATAAAATGTTAGACATTTTTCTAACTGGACTTAATCCAATTCTGGCCATAAGTCCTCAAATTAAATTGAACCGAGCACAACTGCTCTCTCAAATCAATTTACACCCGGTTCAAGGGTATATCTCTGAACTCCTCTGATATTTGTCGTTGTAATCCTTCAACGTCGTCAGAGTGGTGACGGGTCCCGACAACCTTATATTGCTACGGACTGTGGGGTCTTTAAACTCATGGACTATGATGTCCTTAGACCAATATTCGTCCCCAAAATGGGAATGTTGGACCACCATGTCCCTAAACTGGCAATGGACCACTATGTCCCTAAACTAGAACAATAGAGCCCAAATGCTCTTTTGTCGGATCTAAACGATCCTGTTAAGCTGATCTTAGTCTCAAATTAGACTAACGTATCCTTAACAAACGTTTAAGTAGATCTTAGCCTCAAATATGGCTAACGTATCCTTAAACCAAAACCGCAAATCCAAATCTAAGAAAATACGGATTTGGACTAATCCACGTCCTACGGGAGACAACATAAATTAGTCTCCGTATACAATCCAAGGGCAACCACAAACAAAAACAAACACCCACGACACGAAGTGACCATCTGGAGAAGGAGAAAGTTGTTACCGCGATGCGGTAGCGTAATTAACTGCAGGGGCTTGCGCCTGCAGGGAAGAGCGTCCCCACAATCAAAAACCCCTCGAACGAGGGGGAATCTGATGAAGTCTGCTACATCGGCCGCATCTGTCTAAACCTCCGATACACGGTGCCATAAATCAACTTGGCATCTTTGGAGAGGTGGACAGATAGCACCAATTAGTATCTGCTTCGAATTTCAGGTAAGACGCCCATCGCGTCTCCGCCGCGTCTTTCGGAGGGGAACAGATTCTGGCACGCCCGGTTGGACCTCTTCCTCTTTCCACTCCACACTTCGTGTGTCGTGTTCGCGAACGAATCGCGATTTGCTGTGGTTGCCTGTGGATTCGAGATACTAAGATTTGGTGTCTTGCTCTGTGCAGAAAACAGAAGATCAATGGCTTCAAACTGCCCTAACTGCAACTGCAACTCTCGCTCCGTCCCGTCCGGTGGAGTGACTTACGGGCCTCAAGCGGCCTCCATCTTCGCTATGCCGGTGAAACAAGTGACTCAGGCTACCACCGGTCTGTTCTTCGGGACCATGCTCTCGCCAATGAGCTTCACTGCCCCAATGCCCGTACCAGAAGTTCCTAAGAAGTCGGTTTTCGATCGACTTATAGCTGCTGCGGCCCCTCTCAACGGGTCGCCCAACACCAGTGCCTCGGTCTTCTCCAGACTGGGCCAAAACTCCTGCGGGCCCAAGATGGAGCTTGCGGTCCCAGAGAAGGTTATTCAAAAAAGAGTAGCCAAACCTGCTCTTGAAGTCGTTAGGGAGGCTTCTCCCGCTAAGAGATCGGTCTTTGCAAGACTGACCGTCCCAACTCCTACTCCCGCTCCTGCTGCCTAAAAGGCATCAGTCTTTACTAGGCTGACACCGGCTACAGCCCCTCACCTGAACAGGGGGCAGGACAAGGCCGTCCCCGTTACCGAGCCAATTCCAAAAACTCGTCATGCCCGATGTCGCCACTGGCGCCGGATAAGGAAGGCTGGAGGCAACTCCCCTTCTGGGCTAACTCCACCAGCTCCAACGGTGGAAATTCATGCTGCTGTTCCAACTGGGAACAGCTTTGAACTGCTAAATAAAGTGCGTAGGAATTCTCCTACGCTGTACTGAAGAGGTCTCCTCCTCCACTAGAAAAGGCTGTAGATGTAAAGCCAGAACAACCCCAATCCCCTCGGCTATCCTCCAAAATCTATAAGTCTGGCGGCAGACCCGAGACTCGGTGATCAATCCAAATTTCTCCCGCCAGCACAAGAAACTGAAGGTCCAAAAGGAAGTCAGCCATCCTGTTAAGCCACGAAAAGCTGTCTGGGTGCCCACCTCGACGGCTCCCTCAACTTCGACCGCTCCTGAGAAAAGAAGGCCGGAGAAGATCCCTGTGCCGGCGACAAAAATCAAAGGCACTGAACCCAAACGCCCTAAGTCTGGGGGCATGGTGGTACATACCGTCTACATGGCGTCCGGGAAAGAGGATAGCTGTATATCCACAGGTCATAGACCGCTTACGCGATCGGTGACTAAAGCTCAAGAGCAGCAGAAGCTCCAAGAAATGATGAATGCGATGGCCGCACTCACCGGGCCAAAAGAAAGCCCAGAAGCATCCTCGGATCAACGCCAGGAGCAAGAAACCGATGCCGAATTCCTTCGGAGAATACTGGAAAAGAAGGACAAAGAGGCTGCGGAACAAGCAGCCAATATAAAACGAATGGCCCTTCTGTTCCAGGACATGGTAGGTATGATGATCCAGCAGGATCCCCCAGCCGAAGATCCTCCGATTATCCTTGAAGATGACAGAGGAGAAACGTCAAATCCACCTCCGGCTCTTTCAGCAACCAAGGAAGAAACCATTTCCAAAGCTGCACTAGACGACTATATAGCTCAGCAGATACGAGTTCATCAGGCGAATGAAGCGGCTGAGCAAATTGTTAGAACCGGACGACCCTATCCGGGCTGGTATGACCAAATCAGTTACCCGCCGGGATATACGATCCCTAAGTTCCATGTATATAAAGGAACGGGGAATCCCCATCAGCATGTCGCTTAATTTAAGGCCTTATGCGGTAACACTGAAGGTGACGACAAACTGCTGCTTCGCCAATTCGTCGGCAGCTTAGCAGAAACGGCCTTTGAATGGTATTCGGAGCTACCTAACAACTCTGTCAAAACATTTGCGGAGATGGAGCTATTGTTTACACAAAGATTCACGAGTGCTAGTGAACGCACCTCGATAACAGCACTGATTAATGCCAGGGTAAGGCCAGGCAAAACGTGGGTTCAATACACAATCCGATGGCGGAACTTGTTGTCGAAGTGCGAACAACGCATCGAAAAAGCACCTGCGGTAGGCATGTTCATGGACACTCTTGGTCCGCAAGCGACCATCTCACAGTTCATGATGTTCTTTAAACTGACCACGTTCCAGGCTTTAATTGATAAGCTATCCCAGATGGATCAAATGGGTCACAGACCGTCTCCTCCGAAGCCGGAACCCCGAAACGACAAGGGTGAAGGAAAGGCGACCTTCGTTGCGAACACCCAACAGCAGCCCAGTGCCTCAAAGCTAGCAGATCAACTGGAAGAGAGACGGTGATATTATAATGAGAAAATGAAGCGCCCTTACTCATTCCCGCGGGATAAAACGAAGAGGCTGTTCGAGCTGGCGATGCGCAATAGGCTTATCAATCTCCCGAATCCAAGGAGACCACCGCAACCCAGCGAGATGAATAATCCCAATTATTGCCCTTACCACTAAACGGTAAGTCACCCGATCGAGGATTCCTTCGTCTTTAAGGGATGGATCGAGGATCAGTACCTACAAGGCAAGTTTGCGCTGTCTGAAAAGTGGAAAGTAAACCCACCACAGCCGCACATTCCAAAGAAGACGGGCACGCCGGGGGCAACTTGTTCTTTTGTTGAAGAAGCTCCATGGGAGGTCGTGCTTTCCGCCAAAACCAAAAAGATGCTGAATGATCTCCAGACATGCCCGGCGATCAGATGGAAGAACCCGTTGGAACCAGAGATCATCAAGGGGATGCTGAAGCCGCGCCCAACTCCAAAGATTGGTGATAGCCAAAATGCTCACACTCAGCCGTCAAAATCTTCGAAAAAGAAGAAGAAGTCCAAAAAGGCCGTGAAGCGTGGTGACAAGTGTTGGAGATAGTGCCCTCAGAGTCAATTATTGGATCACAGGCACGTGATTGCAATGATTGAGGGAGGACCTATCCCGGTAGAACAGTCTTACTCGAGATGATAATATGCTATCTGGTTTACCTTTATCATCGTGTACTGCTTTAGGTGACCTGACAGGTCGCTATTGCACGTTGATAGAGCCCCTAGGATTCTTGCTTGACGACCAGCAGTATGAGGGCGATCATATACGTGAGAGCTGGGGTCTACAAGCTTATCCTTAAATGGTCCCTAGTCGTGGGAGTTTCGAGACAGGGCATCGATTCTCCAGAGTAGACTAGTGTATACAGTCGAGACCCCGACGAGGGGCGGTGGCCGGTCTCACAAGCCACTGGTGTCAGTTGGTTCACCTAAGATGTATACAGGTGCTCATTGGGTTATGAGTACACCGGACAGGACTCGCCGGGAACATGCTAGTTGGTCCTATACCTGATGTCAGATAGCAGTTCCCAGGTGACCTGTGTACAGGTTAGTTCATCGACCTGGGGATCGTCATTTGTCTCGTGTGAGTTCCCACTGTGCTTTGATTACTACCCTACCACGGCTCAAAGGAGTCGTGCAAACAGGTTTTAGTTGGGTACAGTCCCGAGCCACATGGAGGCAGTGAGCGGATCTTCGGGGGTTCGTCTCTCCCGGTATTGGGGGTGAGGTCGCGCTGTGTCTAGGAGAGCCATTACACGAAGTCCTTGGCCAAGGCAGGAGATTTACTGGTAGGTATTCCAGTAGTATCTCAGGGTGTTCTGGGCTACACTCCGACACGACTTGTACCGCTTTTGGGGGTCTGACTTTTACCAACCCCCTAGGCCCGCCATGCGATGCTTTTAGACGAACGGACCGGACTGTACGGATATTGTCACTGACAGGCTCAGTAGGGTGTCAGGACGAGTTCGCTCATCGACGTCCCTTTTGGTCAATAGCTGGTGGCCCGTTACGTATTGGCTTATACCTCTGACGTGCTAGTGGTTAAATCCACAGCCATAGTATTGACGAGTCTTTAGAGTCCACCACACTTTCAGTTACTCAGGCTTTCGGGCGAAACGCTGTAGAGGCCGTATGGAGATATGGCAGGGTCCGATCAGATACGTGCGGTATTGCACGGGTCAGGATCGGACGGTTTGTACTAGAGGCCGTATAGATATATGGCAGGGTTCGATCAGATACGTGCGGTATTGCACGGATCAGGATCGGACGGATATTACTAGCCGGCTTTGGTTTAAGCCGGATTCTAGTATAGTACAGTGTAGATTTTGTCTCTTTGCATTTGTATCCGGACGGAATACAGATGCGGGTGTGTATGCACAGTATGTGGGTTTTCCTGTAATTTATTACAGGACCAGTTTTCTGGAGTTGCCAGTTTGCATTCCGTTCCGACCGGTTTTCCTTTGTTCTTTCCCGGCCGGACTTTTCCGATGGAGGGGGTTATTTGCAAGTTTGCAAATAACATATAGTGGAGGGGTTTCTTGCAAATGTTTTGATTATGATGGCATCTTTTCTTTTCCACCATCATTTTGATTCTCTTGCATTAATTGTGATTAAAGAGAGGGTATGGGTTTGATGTGAATTGAGTATGGTTGATGTTTGTTTATGGTCACCTTTTTCTATCTCTTACACTTACCTCCCTCTTGTATTTGTTTTGCCCTCCACCACCATTCCTCAGATAGCATGGCCGGCCACAACTTGAGGAGAGGAGAAAAATGAGAGTATTTCATTTTTGAGTGTGGCAATTTTCCTTGATCTCATTTCATGCTAGAAAAATGCAAGCACCATTTTTCTTATCTTGATTCCTCCATCTATCAAATGGCAACATCCACTACTCCAAAGAGACAAAGCACTACACTTCCTACAGCACATCTTGGGCATGTCGACTTGCCAGCTTCATGCCCGAGTTGCCTCGGTATAGAGGCGGGAGCCCGTAAAAGAAACAGGCGATGTGGTGCCCTTCCGGCAAGGAGACGACGACCGGAGTTTCCGCGAGAGATCGGGACGATGACGAGAAGACCGGAGGACTCGGATCACTCGGTATATCTCTAACCCGTCTTGTTGTTAGCTAGATCTAGTTTAATGGCCCGATCCGGGGTTTAGTGCGCGGTGGTGCCGGTTTGCTAAGTTCGCAAAATTAAAGTTTATCACCGTTTCCACATTTGGCCGTCGGATTGACGGCCGGGGCGCCGCCGTGCACTTACAGTGGTATCAGAGCCTCGCCATTAACTTCGTCTAGCTTCGTTTGATGTGTTTTACATTTCCGATCGACCAAAATTCCAAAACTTGCATTTTTTGTTCACATCAGTTTTCTGTTGAAATTTTTTGGTCTCGAAAATTTTTTCAGGTTGTCTCAGAATGATGTGCAGGGAGTTCTAAGAACACTGGAAAAATTCGACAACACGATCCCTCCGTACGACCGCGGATCCGCGGCCATTACCACTCTGGAGGCCGCGGATCCGCCGCATGGATGAGGGATCATGTCATCATTTTTTTGCAGTGGGCTTGTGGGCTAAAAATAGGGGTTTTGGAATATTAAAATTGGGCCCAGATTTTCTGTGAGTGCTACAGTATTGCTTGGGGGCCCACTTGTTAATTTTTGATCGATCGGATATTTTAAACACAATATTTCACAGTATTTACATTATATCTGCGACCGTGAATGTCACTCGATTGGTAAATCCGGTCTAACTGCTATAGCCCGGTTAGACGGATTTGCGAACGTGACTTTCACGTTGATGTTCTGTGTTTTTGCTGTGATGTTGCGGATCGGTCGTGGGGATAGCCTGGATGCAATGCTAGTACAGTTTCTGTTGTATTATGTACATTTGGTGTTGCGGGGCGAGCGTCCGACATGTGGACTGCCGTCACTGCCTGTTTGTATTATTCTTTTGGGGCACGACCTGGTTGCGGTCGATGTACCCGTTGTATGTATATTTTACTTTCTGTACTAGGATTACCCCGCGGAGGGGTGCACGGATAGCCGGGTTCTGGAGGGCAACAAGCCCGCATCTCATGGCATTGGGACGGAGGGGGCTTCGCTCTAGAATTGGCGGGCTATTCGCCGCACTCGTAGGGGTACAGGTTGACCCAGGAGGGGTGCCCAAGTTACCGGATTCCGTGAAGTGCTGGGTGGTCCATTCACGGCGCTGAAGGGGGCTGCCTCGCTTCAGGTTTTGGCGGGTAACTTGCCGCGTCCGTAGGGGTCTAGGATTTCATTGCACAGGCTATCCACACGACCAGGGGAACGTCGGGTTTCAGTAGTGGCTCTGTGAAACCCGGGGATCCCAGATATCTGTATTGTTCTGTAATGCTGTACATTTCTGTGATGTTGCATTTTTTTATCACGCCTTGAGCGAAATACTATATATTGGTATATATATTAGTAGATGTTGTATATGTTTTTCATCCGCGCTAGTCCAGTCCCCGCTCTGCCGTTAGTTAGCTAACCTAACGGGTGATGACGGGACCCAGTGGCGAATGCGGATGGCATATACGTACGTCAGTATATTTTCGTTCTTTGTGGTGTGATCAATTGATGGGACTGCGTTGATTCGGATCAATGCAAGTTTAACAAACCTAATCTGATGTTGTTGGAACACTTTTCAAAAAGCTGTTATTGCAAGGACGTTCACTTTTGTTTTGCATCGTGGTATTCATTTGGAATATCCTGCTCCTCAGTCGACGAGGCAAGGGCCGAGATCCCTTCACCGGGAGTGACCCCTTGGACAGAAGTTTGCGTCAGGGCATTAACTTCACTATAGCCGATTACTTTTTCTTTGCACAGTGATATTCGGTTATGAATATCCAGCACCCCATTCTACGGGGAAAGAGCCGAGATCCCTTCACCGGGAGTGACCTCTTTAGTAAAGGTTTTCGTCACTATATTTTCTAAAAAGCTATCCGTTCCTTCAACGATATCAAGTTCATTACGTTAATGGTTTTCGCCAGAAACCATTCGTAGCCCTCCGTCGTTTCATATGGATAGTCAATAGTATTCAAGCTGTGTTTGTTGGCCAAAGTCAAGGCACAGTGTTTGGTAGCTGTTGGTTATTCATATGCAGCATAGATAGATGCGTTGGTTTGGAACAGTCGTACTGCCTTGTTGGCCAAAGTCAAGGGTAGGTACGGGTGGATTCAAATTAACCTGGAGAATGACGGGTAGAACTTGACATGTGACTTATGATTTGTTGGCCAAAGTCAAGGTCATAAGAGCATGGGGTAAAAAATCACATCGGGAGTTTCAAAAGAACTGAAACTTGCCAGATATGCGCATACCTTCTGGAGTGTGATACCGTGAGCGGATTCCGTCACGTTATCATGCGATGATAGTTGGATCCCGATTCCCACTGATGAGTTGGTTTACTCCTCGGGTGACCCCGACTAATTCTTCTTTCAGGTTTGGAGGAGAATTTGAGGTACAGTGGGAGGTTTCCTGATTAGATAAATTGGTAACCATTCTGATCTAGGTTAGAGTGCACGCTGAGTGTTTCTTTTCTCTCTCTCTCTGGCAGCGACCATTGACCCGACCCTAGACTATGACTCAGTGACCAAGTTGACCGAACCTTCTTAACACTGGCTTTTGGATTGTCAGAGTTGCAGACCTCATTGCCACTCCTACTTTTACCCTTTTCTCCAGGACATCCCGTATTACTACGAACGTCCACTTCCATTGGACAAAACCATCGTATGGTTAGATACGAACTCGAAGGAATTTATTCGAGGATGGTTTCCGGTTTTGGAGAAAACGGATAGGATTATTCAGTTGTCTTTTCCTTTTACCTTCTCTCAGGTTGCGAGTACTCCTTGGCTTAGGAGATAGTACACCTATTACGCAAATTGGATAGTCTTCTTCCAAACCTTAGGCTGGTGCCGACCGGTAGGGAATGAAGAAAACCAATTAGCATAACGATGGTGTGCAGAAGGTATTAAGTTCAGACAAAGCAAGGGATTAGTAAGAGGGCAAAGTAAAATGCGACTGATATTCACGACCAAACCAAGTATTTCTTCGCCAATCCTAAATCACCTTTGTATCTCTCCAGGACACTCCGTATCACTACGAAGATCCACAGTTTATTGGATAATCCATCGTATGGTTATATACGAACTCGAAAGGAACTTGTTCCAGTTCGGGGATGGATTCTGGTCCAGGAGAAATAGGAATAAGGTTTATTCGGTTGTCTTTTATCTTCACCTTCTCTCGCATTGCGAGTGCTCCTAGGACTAGGACAGTACACCCATTATGCTTATTGGATAGTCTTCTTCCAAACCATAGGCTGGTGCCGAACGGTAGGGAAGGAAGAAAACCATTTGGCCTAAGGGGTGTGCAGAAGGTAATGACTAAAGACATATAAAGGGATTTGGAGAGGTGGCAAAGAATTATACGGTTATAGTTGTGAATCTGGATAATGGTAGAGGAATTACTAGGAATACCAGGATACCCCATCGAAACATTTCAAAGTTTCAGTTCAACTGTGTACTGTTAAAAGAAAACTGATTTCCCGATTGGACACTTGCTCCAGGGTATGTATTTACCAGGTTTGATTCTCACATCTGTATGGTTTTACAGATGATGAGTGGGAGTAAGTTATTGGGAATTGGGTGATCATCCTCATTATATCGGGATTCGTTGTAATCGGTGATATTTGAGGAGATCACCTGGGCTGTTTGCCGGTCGGCAAATATTTGGTTTTGAATATCCGCTGTTATGCACCAATTTCAAATTGATATATCTGTACGTCTATTTTCATAGAGTGAGATATACCTTTTGATATTATGTCGATGACATTTACCTATATCAGTGGATGGTTAGGTAAGGAGCATTAAACAGCGGTGTAATTCTTCTTAATCATAAGTACAGTTTTCAACCTACGACACACAGTGAAAGAGTTGTTAGACTCGGCGGACTTATACAGAGTATTGTATGTTGTCCAGTGTCCATTAGGACAGAGGGGTTGGTCCTCATACTATATTCTGTTTACTTTTTACTTCTCTAGTTCTTAGACATGTGTTTCGTAGAAACACAGGGTCTAAGTTTTGAGGAGTTATAGGTATTTGAATAGAGTAGAGAACCAGGTGTAGCAAGTATCGAGATTCTTCAAAGTGATCGAAGATGTAGATACTTGTGTATGGTATTCAGTTGATAGTAATGATAAAGAGAAATTGCTTCTCTTTCAGGTTACTCATAATTGGAAGCATTCCTAAGTTGAGTAACGCTGATCGGCCTCTCTCCATTTAGTTGACATGCACTGGAGATAGCTGCATGATTTGAATCTGGTTCAATTAAATCAGTGCCTCTGGTGCTATATTGGATATAGTACAGTTCATATCTTAACATTGTTAAGGTACGGGGAGTTGTCCGGCTTATGATTAAAACCAGACTCTGGATAACTCAAGGCACGTTTCTGTAATGGCTGTTTGTGGGTTGACCCAGGCTATGACGAGGGTTGACTTTCTACCATAAGAAAGATCAATAGTGATATTGTTCTTGACTCGCCACAGTTTTAATAAAAATGGATTTTTTCAAAAACAGTAGTGGGAGTATGGTAGAACTGGAAGTGATTCCAGAACCGCAAACGATTACTGAAGATTTGATAAGGAACCTAAAGATTCAATCTGATTTGACATTCCATTGGCCACTCCGCAGATAAGGTGGGTAACTTCAGGCACCCGAGAGGTACTCCGGTAGCCTCAAGGACGGTGACAGGGAAGTTCTTGTTTACCCACACTTACCATTGTTGTTGTTCCAGGCTGCGCGACCCGGCAGGAGGATGAGTATAGCGTCGTTCTAAACTAGCTTTAGAAGTGCACATCTATATGACTCTGCCAGAGGGTTGTCGTAGTCAGTGGGAGCAGCGGAAGCATTGGTGGACATCAGGCTTATGTCTATTTATAGACTAAAGCAGATATAGCGGAGATAGATCATCTATTTCTGATGTGACAGTCATAGGTTTGACTTCATCAGAATAGGGGATGGATCTGTTGAGTGGGTAGTAGGGTGTGATATCCGGGTTTTGGATGACATACACAAAGTAAGAAGTGATATTCCTATACTACGATCGGTTATACTTTGGTCGTCACACGGTGGTTTCTCCACATGGGACTTGGACATTATATCAAATATACTGGTTACTAGATCTATAGTTTTAGATCTAGATTTGGGTGGTTTCCCAATCAGGGTACTAAGACAGCATTCTAAGAGTATTTAGAATGGACGACTCCTGGCACGGTAGTGTACCTGCAGGTGATGGAGTCACCCTCTCTAAAAGTGTCTTATAGACTAAAGTAGAGAGGGATGTGCATGATTGGCAGATCACTTGCTTAGTTAGGCAATTGAGTCAATCATGAGATGTCAAGTACCACACCAGATGTTGTTCTTGCACTAGATGCAATAAGTTGACATTGATCCAATCCTGGAGAAACAGTCGGAAGCAGTTTTAGAACATAAATGGATGTTCTAGGGATATGATAACGACAGCCTCATTTGGGAGACAGTTATCATTCCAGGCTTCCAAGGTGACATGGACGACAAGAAGGTTGTCAGAGTTATAGTTTTCCTTCTGACGAGGGGCAGTATTCTGGACAGGTGATCCAAGGCAATACTGAGGGTGGCATGGCGCAGGATACTGATTAAGTTCAGTTGAAGATACCGTCTAAGAAGTTTGGATTTGGAGTTCATTTATGAGCTCGGTCCCATCAGACATCCAGACACTCTAAGACAGGTTTTGCTCATTTCGGGAGATGGCTTTCTCCGCGAACTTGAGATATAGAGAGACATAGAAAGAAACACCAGAGCGGATCCAATCACTGAGGCTATTCCTCGAACGCAATAGTTTCGCAAATGAGCTTTGTGAGACTGACTAGTAGAAGAGTTGGGTGTTCGGTATCACACGGGCTGTGAGTATGCGACATCGCAATAATTAGCCTTGAGTGCAAGTGGGAGATTGTTGGAGATAGTGCCCTCAGAGTCAATTATTAGATCACAGGCACGTGATTGCAATGATTGAGGGAGGACCTATCCCGGTAGAACAGTCTTACTCGAGATGATAGTATGCTATCTGGTTTACCTTTATCATCGTGTACTACTTTAGGTGACCTGACAGGTTGCTATTGCACGTTGATAGAGCCCCTAGGATTCTTGCTTGACGACCAGCAGTATGAGGGCGATCATATACGTGAGAGCTGGGGTCTACAAGCTTATCCTTAAATGGTCCATAGTCGTGGGAGTTTCGAGACAGGGCATCGATTCTCCAGAGTAGACTAGTGTATACAGTCGAGACCCCGACGAGGGGCGGTGGCCGGTCTCACAAGCCACTGGTGTCAGTTGGTTCACCTAAGATGTATACAGGTGCTCATTGGGTTATGAGTACACCGGACAGGACTCGCCGGGAACATGCTAGTTGGTCCTATACCTGACGTCAGATAGCAGTTCCCAGGTGACCTGTGTACAGGTTAGTTCATCGACCTGGGGATCGTCATTTGTCTCGTGTGAGTTCCCACTGTGCTTTGATTACTACCCTACCACGGCTCAAAGGAGTCGTGCAAACAGGTTTTAGTTAGGTACAGTCCCGAGCCACATGGACGCAGTGAGCGGATCTTCGGGGGTTCGTCTCTCCCGGTATTGGGGGTGAGGTCGCGCTGTGTCTAGGAGAGCCATTACACGAAGTCCTTGGCCAAGGCAGGAGATTTACTGGTAGGTATTCCAGTAGTATCTCAGGGTGTTCTGGGCTACACTCCGACACGACTTGTACCGCTTTTGGGGGTCTGACTTTTACCAACCCCCTAGGCCCGCCATGCGATGCTTTTAGACGAACGGACCGGACTGTACGAATATTGTCACTGACAGGCTCAGTAGGGTGTCAGGACGAGTTCGCTCATCGACGTCCCTTTTGGTCAATAGCTGGTGGCCCGTTACGTATTGGCTTATACCTCTGACGTGCTAGTGGTTAAATCCACAGCCATAGTATTGACGAGTCTTTAGAGTCCACCACACTTTCAGTTACTCAGGCTTTCGGGCGAAACGCTGTAGATGCCGTATGGAGATATGGCAGGGTCCGATCAGATACGTGCGGTATTGCACGGGTCAGGATCGGACGGTTTGTACTAGAGGCCGTATAGATATATGGCAGGGTTCGATCAGATACGTGCGGTATTGCACGGATCAGGATCGGACGGATATTACTAGCCGGCTTTGGTTTAAGCCGGATTCTAGTATAGTACAGTGTAGATTTTGTCTCTTTGCATTTGTATCCGGACGGAATACAGATGCGGGTGTGTATGCACAGTATGTGGGTTTTCCTGTAATTTATTACGGGACCAGTTTTCTGGAGTTGCCAGTTTGCATTCCGTTCCGGCCGATTTTCCTTTGTTCTTTCCCGGCCGGACTTTTCCGATGGAGGGGGTTATTTGCAAGTTTGCAAATAACATATAGTGGAGGGGTTTCTTGCAAATGTTTTGATTATGATGGTATCTTTTCTTTTCCACCATCATTTTGATTCTCTTGCATTAATTGTGATTAAAGAGAGGGTATGGGTTTGATGTGAATTGAGTATGGTTGATGTTTGTTTATGGTCACCTTTTTCTATCTCCTACACTTACCTCCCTCTTGTATTTGTTTTGCCCTCCACCACCATTCCTCAGATAGCATGGCCGGCCACAACTTGAGGAGAGGAGAAAAATGAGAGTATTTCATTTTTGAGTGTGGCAATTTTCCTTGATCTCATTTCATGCTAGAAAAATGCAAGCACCATTTTTCTTATCTTGATTCCTCCATCTATCAAATGGCAACATCCACTACTCCAAAGAGACAAAGCACTACACTTCCTACAGCACATCTTGGGCATGTCGACTTGCCAGCTTCATGCCCGAGTTGCCTCGGTATAGAGGCGGGAGCCCGTAAAAGAAACAGGCGATGTGGTGCCCTTCCGGCAAGGAGACGACGACCGGAGTTTCCGCGAGAGATCGGGACGATGACGAGAAGACCGGAGGACTCGGATCACTCGGTATATCTCTAACCCATCTTGTTGTTAGCTAGATCTAGTTTAATGGCCCGATCCGGGGTTTAGTGCGCGGTGGTGCCGGTTTGCTAAGTTCGCAAAATTAAAGTTTATCACCGTTTCCGCATTTGGCCGTCGGATTGACGGCCGGGGCGCCGCCGTGCACTTACAACAAGCGTACGAGCCTGCAAAAACAGATCGACGCGCTGGAGGAATATAATCAGAAGGCGCGGACTCTCATCACGCTCCAAGAATTCCTCAGCCACGTCTTTCAGGAGGAAGATGATGGAGAAAGCTCGTCGGATGAATCTGAGGGTTACGTAGCAAGTTATCATGTGATCTCTCACTCGTTTACAGACGATGAAAAGGCTTCTTGCACAGAGAAACTGGGGGCAGGTCCCGAACCAGAACTTCTAGGACCATCAGACGAAACGATTGATGCATTCCTAAATGAAGCCCGTCAGGAAAGCAAAGCCAATCGAGAGCGTGAGCTGGATATATTTGAAAAGGCCAAACGCCTACGACTGGAGGAAAAGGCCGAGACATCCCAACTGGAGTAAAGCATCCCTATCACCAGCAAAAGCAAGCTTAAAGTAAGGAAACGATTCGTTAGAGCCATGGCAATAGGAATGAAGTTGCCCTCTTTCAAAGGAAATTCCCCTGGCAATATACATCTAGATGAAGCGGAAGTACATCCTAACTTCTGCCTATACCATCAGAGGATTGCACACCCTACCGAGGAGTGCGTAGCCTTTAAAAACTGGTGGCAAGGATATGTTGCCCATCGACGACACGTTCAACGAGTGAAGTGCAAGGCTCGTCGGGAACAGAGAAGCACGACATGTGAGCGTGAAAGAGCTGCTGGCAGTTGTCACATAGCCGACACCAAGGGATCGCAAGTTATCACCTTTGGAAGCGACTCTGACGAAGAAATCGCCCTCAGCCCTCTCTTCAAGGAATCCACATCTGACACAAAACATGCGATGATTTGCGACAAAATCTAGTTGCGTAATCGTGCGTTGACTGATGACCGAAACGTTCTTAAACTAATGATGGACCACTACGTCCTAAAACTAGTTGTTGACCGAGATGTCGATAAACTACGGTGGATCGCGACATCCCAAAGCCGATATAAAAAAAAAGAAGAATAAAAAATAAAAAATAAAAAACGGTATGCCCATAAGCAAAAAGGGCGCGGATGAAAACCCAAAAGGGCTCCGTGAGTAAAAACAGCAGGGCTACCGGGGAAGGTTTGTAAAAACCCGAAAGGGCGCAACCTTGTTATATAAAAAAAAGAAGAAGAAAAGAAGAATAAAAAGAAAGAAAACGGTATGTCCATAAACAAAATGGGCACGGATGAAAACCCGAAAGGGCTCCGTGAGTAAAAACAGCAGGGCTACCGGCGAGTGTTTGTGAAAACCCGAAAGGGCGCAACCTCGTTATATAAAAAAAATAAGAAACGAAGAATAAAAAGAAAGAAAACGGTATGTCCATAAGCAAAATGGGCACGGATGAAAACCCGAACGGGCTCCGTGAGTAAAAACAGCAGGGCTACCGGCGAGTGTTTGTGAAAACCCGAAAGGGCACAATCTCGTTAAAAGACACTTACAGGGTCCTCTCAACCTTGTAAGGAGAAACCATCCGCGTGGGATCCTTACGACTCACAAGGGAGCAACACACTTAGGGATCCTCACGATTCCTAAGAAGAAATTACACTTGCGAGATCCTCACGACTCGTAAGGAGAACTCTCTTATGGGACCCTCACGGCTCATAAGATTTGAAAGTCTTAAGTTACAGAGACCTGAACCTGTTCTTAAGCAACCCCCATAACCTTCGATGTTGCCCTATAAGTGGTTCAATACTGACCCTTGTATACAATCCACGGGCACGAATAAACATTTCCCTAACCAAGTCCCATCCATGACTGGGGATATGCTCGCACGGTGAACAACCCTTGTAAGTCCTCTCGACTTATAAGGAGAAAGCACTCTTGTAGGATCCTTACGACTTATAAGAGAGCATACACTTAGAAATCCCCACGATTCCTAAGGAGAAAACACACCTACGAGATCCTTACGACTCGTAGGGAGAAATACCTTTGTAAGACCCTTACGGCTCATGGAGTCAAAAGCCTTAGTCGACAGGATCCTAACCCTGTTTACTAAGCCATCTTTGTTTGATATCGACGAAGGCAAATGATGATTCGCTCCTGGCAACATCCCAGTTGTAGCGGTGCTGATGCCGAAATCGGTGTCTAATCCTAAGCTTGCGGCGAAAAGCCAGCAAGCCACACATGCATACGAAATAGCCGAAATGATGGGCCAACTTGCAACAAAATCGGCAAGTAAAAATATATGCATGAAAAATAGCCGAAATGATTGGGCAACTCGCAATAAAAAGCAGCGAGTAAAAATAAAATAAATAGCCGAAATGATTGGGCACCGCGAAAAATAGTCGAAATGATTGGGCAATCGCGACCTTCGCGATATAAAAGCTGAAATGATAGAGCATCGCGGAAAGAAATAAAATAAAAAAATAAAATTTATGCCCTACAGGCAATATTACAGCAATCCCTATATACAATCCAGGGCACAAACAAAGAAGGAAACACATCTTCCCTCCCCATGCTCCATCAGAAAACGGAGCCAAGTCTTGACGGCCACTCATATAAAACCTGAAAGACAATCGGAGATCATCTCGCACCAGCGCGGAGTGGTCACCACCTCGACGTTCGTCTCGATACAGCAGACGAGATGTCACGACAGCGTTCTTCCTCCAACAGGATTCGGACGTGACAAAGCAAACGAAGCGAAGGCCAAATTCCTAGCTTCATGGTCTTGACGGTAACTCATATAAAACCGGAAAGACCATCGGAGATTATCTCACACCAGTGCAGAGTGGTCACCACCTACAACAGATGGGATGTCACGACAGCACCCTTCTTCCAACAGGATTCGGACACACCAAAGCAAACGAAGTGAAGGCTAAATTCCTAGCTTCAGGGTCTTGACGGTAACTCATATAAAACCGGAAAGACCATCGGAGATCATCTCACACCAGCATAGAGTGATCACTACCTCGACATCCGTCTCGATACAGCAGACAAGATGTCACCACAGCGTTTTTTCCTCCAGCAGGATTCAGACGCGACAATCAAACAACGGAGCCACGGCAAAATCCCTAGTTCCAAACCTCGTCGGTTCACCAACAACCTAGAGACAACCATGACATTCGTCTAGATATAACAGACGCAATGACAGCAAACGAAGCGAAGGCCAAATTCCTAGCTTCAGGGTCTTGACGGCAACTCATATAAAACCTGAAAGACTATCGGAGATCATCCCACACCAGCGCGGAGTGGTTATGAATCATCGGGGCTCTCCAAAATGAGCCTAACCTCAAGTAAAAAGCGGCATGGCAAAATTCCTAACGCTTGCTCTTCCGACGGTCAAACTGCCGAGGAGGATTGCTTGAAGACGTCTTGTCCAGCCCCTGAAGGGATCAGAGACACGACAGTCGCAAGGCTACCCGAACAGCAAGATTTCCTATCGAGGAATACATCAGCAAACGCGACGGTACGACGGACAAAACCCTAAGTACCACAGACCCTAACGGACCTCTGTCGTAAAGAGCAGAGGTTAACCGTGACGTTAGGATATTCTTGCGAGAACTGCTCGATTCGTCTCGACTCGTGAGGAAATTAGTGTCTTTGCGAGAACTTCTCGATTCGTCTCGACTTGTGAGATAAAGCCTTAGGCAGCGGGGATTAAAAAAAAACTATTTCCTAAGCACTGAGACCCTGCAAGTCGGTCCAAAATGGACTCTTGCATACTATTCACGGGTCACACTCTCCAAAGTCGAATCTCGACAAGGAGGGAAACAACCGCTTACGGGTCCTCTCGACTCGTAAGAGGGAAAATTCTCTTATAAGATCCTTACGACTTACAAGAGGAAACGCACTTAGGAATCCTCACGATTCCAAAGGGGAAAATACACTTACGAGATCCTCTCGATCCGTAGGGAGAAAAGTCTTTGTGAGACCCTCACGGCTCATAAAGTTGAAAAGTCTTAGGCAGCAGATCTGAACCTGCCTCCTAAGCCATCACTACCTCTTGAAGAAGCCAATACAGGATGCTCACTCTATCATCTGTCGACCATGTTTACTAAGGTAACATGCTGATAATAAAAGAAGGGGGAAAACGCAGAGATGACACAAGACATTGCAAAAAAAAAAGTGTGTATCTTTATTCACGAATTCAATTAAGTACAAGGCGAATCGTATAAAAGAATAAAGAATGGATACATATTATTCAAAGATTACAAGTGTATAATTGATACAAAGGCAGCTACTGAGAAGAAAGTGTCTTAAGTAGGCCTATCAATTGCTCTCGCACTCCCTTCAGCGCCTTCTCCTGATCGGCTGCCGCGGCCAACTCTGCCTCCACCTGGGCCCACTGCTGCAAGTAGGATGAAAGCTGTTCTTCAATGGCTCGCTGAGCTACTTCGCGACCTTGGGCATTACGCTCAATGGCATCGAGCTTCTGTTTCAGTGTTAGCCCATCAGAAATACTTTGCAGAAGGCCCTCGAAGATAGCCTTCACCCGGGCAGCATTCACGTCGACCTCAGCACGCAGTCGAGCAGACTCGCTTGAGGTCTCTTGGCATTCCCTCCGCCTTAAAGCCGCTTCTTGTTCCAGATGGCGGAAGTAAGAAGCACTCCGCTCGATCCATGCCGCCCGTTGAGTACTTGTGGCCAAAACCTCGGGGGCAGGGCGCATAAGCTCCAGCTGATGCAGGCGGGCTTCGATCTCCCTGCAGTGGTTAACCCAAGACTCGACGACGCCTTCATTATAGAAATTTACAAGCGTCGCCAGCATCGGATTAACCTCGGCAGCAAAATCTGCGGCAGATGTGGGAGCGTCTGCTTCAAGCTCCTCGACGCATCCGCTTAGCATACTCAGACTCATCGCAGCACCCTTTGAGGATGGACGTCTGGAGAATGGACCTGCCGGCATCATGATGCGAGACTCGAAGGGGGGCCGGAATCGGAACGACAGCTGAAAAAACAAAACGCGATCAAACGACGGTTCAAGAAATATAGAAAGGTCATCAATGACGGAATCTACTATACCAGCTGCAGCAGGTGGCAAAGCCGGGAGAACTGGCACAACTGATCTCTCATCTCCCCCTTCGATCTGTAGCACTGCAATCAGGGCAAGGAAGAATCAGAAACAGGTTCATTATTAGAAAAAGAAAGAGTATTAATTGAAAACTATACTCACTAGCGCCACTGGAGGAAGTAAGCTCCGACGGGAAGGAGAAGTGTGGGTGCAGCACCTGGTACAGGTGATCAAAAATCACTCCTGCAAAGACGCAATAGTACAACGTCAGTACATAGATTATGCAACACAAAAATGAAGCTGATAAGTCACAAATCTATACCTTCCAGCAGTTGCGACGGTACGAGAGAGGGTAGAGATGTGGTCACCGTCAAGGCAGTAGCTGACGGCGCTCCTTCGAGCAATGGGGCATCAACACTAGCCGCACCTGCGTTAGAAACAAGATAAGCCGTCAGAAAAGTTGCAGAATAAAGAAAAGGACGGTAACCCAAAATTTACCTGATGAGTCACCAGCCGAAACGGCGGCGTCCCCCTCCTCCATTGGCATGGGTCCACCTCCCGTTGCCTCATCGCCAGACTCTACAGGAGCCGTTGTCATGCTCGCGAGGCCGGGAGACGGCGAGGGACTGGGAGAGCAATGATCGGAACGGTGCCCGACTCTTGGGAAAGAGCGGCCGGCTCGTCCTCGGTAATTATGCCCGTCTTACCCGCTACCCCCTCGGGCTCGGCGGTCGCAGCCGTCTCATCCACCGCTGCTATGGGTTTATCGGTCGCAGCCGCTCCTTCCGCTGCTGCCCCAGGCTCGGTTGTAACAGCCGTCTCGCCTGCTGCCCCCTCGGGCTCGGCATCGGCAACCTTCTCGGGCATAGTAGGCGTGACTGTCTCGTCAGCCACTAGCTCAGGCCCGGCGACTACGGCTGCACCGCCTACCGTCGCCTCGGGATCAGCTGCCATCTTCTTTACCGCCCCCTCAGACTTGACGGTTTCCGCCGCTCCTTCAGTTGGACTTGGCCCTGCAGGACAAGATGTGTAAGAACTGATAGTTTTACAACTGTTACAACAAAGTCTCGAAAAACAAATACTTGAGGTGGATTGGTCGTTGGCCTCTCGAGCTGCATGCGCCGCCTGTCTATGAGCAGTAGACAGGGCGACCGGGGGCTCCTCGGAAGGAGAAGCAATAGGAATAACGGTGCTTGGGCCCGCTCCCACAGCCAAAGCAGCGTTGCGCTCCTTCGCTGCACGCCTCAAGCGCTTCCTCTCCTCCTGGGCCGTCATGACGGACCTCTTGGAAGCCTCCTTCAACAAGGCGTCGTCTTCCGCGTTTAGAGTTTCCTCCAGAGCCTTCAAGGCATCTATCATCGGCTTTTTGAGTCGGGTCTCTTGCGGTAATTCCGAAGAGGCCAGAACATCGGTAGCTGGCCCGGGGAGAGTCCCCGCATCGGCTTGCGCAGTAGATCCTGCGGCCCCTACAAAGAGACAAAGAAAAGATTAGATTGGCCATAAAAGCAGAATAAAGACTCAGTGAGCCGAGATATACCAACACCCGATAGAGTGCGTTTCATCTCTTCCTCCTGGAAGGTTTTCAGGGAAGCAGCGATGGCTTCTTCGGTAGAAATGCCTGTTTAAAAAGAAAAGCATTAGTCAAAGACAATGATAAAAGTACGATGAAATAACGAAGAATGCAAATAATGATTACCTGATTGAGCAAGTTTAGCCAACCACGCTACGAGTCTTGCCGATCGCTCAGAAGCCGCGATGGCGGCCGCCAGATCGGTGTCTTCTGGCTCGACCAAGAAACCCTCGTTGCTTCCGTACTCGCTTAGGCCTTCGGTGAGAGGGGCCTGAGGCTCTAAGCCGAGGACGGCATCGAGAGAAAGAACCGACTTCTTCTTCCTCTTCTGCGCGCGGACCCCGGTCGCACCCAAAATCAACTTGCGCTTTGTGGGCACCTTAGGACGGCGGGTCCCGATGTCCGAGCCCATGCCAGACTCAGGCGAAACTACATTCACCGTCTCCACTGGAGCACGGGGCGCTAGGGGCACGTCCGCGGTAGCACGGGGTAATCCGCGAGGAGGGCTCAGCACGCACGGTGGTTCAGCTCCAGCATCTTTTAACGGAGGAACGACAGGGATCCTTGGCCTCAGAGGAGCTTTGCGGTCACTGCCAGGGGTGCACCCTTGCGGTAAACCAACAACTGCTTCTCTTCTCGGATGACAGCACCCATCGCGTGCGCGTACCAAGCCACGTACACGTGGAGGGCCCGGGGGACGTAGCTCAGCTCGCTGATAAAGAAGTGGGAGCCCGTATTCAGTCGCATAAAATGGTGCAGCGCGCTCCGTATCCCCTCCCTGGTGGCCGCGGGATCTTCCAAAAACACCTTCAGTGGGACCCCCTGGTTATAGCTTGATTGTTGGGCGAACCGATGGGGGTTGTACCTCATGAAGAGCGCCATGTCGTTTTGCCTGAACACCAGGAAGCCCGGCCGGATGGAGTATAAGTAAAGAATCTCCCGGGCTTTCAATACGGAGGCCCCGTCCTTGAAACCATAACGCAGCGCCAACACCGCCTTGGAGGTCTCCGGGCCGATGGTCATGACTTTGTCCATGAAAGAAATCCTCGCTCCGACCATGTGCGGACGAAGAAGCAACCCCGTTGCTTCTCGTGGAGACGGATTCACAATCGAGGCGCCAATCAGCCGGATAACTCTTGGGGGTCTGCACTTCTCGAAAAACGAGGGGCTCTTATGAATGCCGAATACCCCGAGCACATGCATTTCCATCCACGAAGTGAAGTAGTGCATCGGGAAATTGGCAGGTTGCACCCCGGGCTCATTTGCGTCTGTTGCCACGCTGAGTCCATGGTATAGGTGAGCCAGCCCGGCGATCCCGATCGACAACTGTATACCAGCCACCATCCGATGCGCTGGATAGAAGAAAGATGGCCTCATGTAACGCGGGTGCGTGGGGAGCGCGAACCAGCACAGCCATAATCCCAGAAACCCTAGAAAGAAGGTCTCCTCATTAATGCCCGGGGCGACGATTTCTGATAAGGGCATGATAGTGGCATCGGGAAGGTAGAAACTTTTTTGGTCGTCCTCCAATACTGGTCGACGATCTAAGCCGAAGCCGAAGGGGTCGTCGAGCTTGGCGAACTTTTCACTCCGCTGCGATAGAATCTCCGGTCGAAGGAAGCGGGCGATAAAATCTGCAAAACTAACTCCCCGGACTCCCGATTCCAAATAGAGACCTTCATATATATATTCAGCACCTTCACCAGGCTCGAAAACTGGTGCTGAATAGCATTCTCCGGTGTTAGGCCCATTACCAGTAGCTTGGTGGCGAAGACATACTCGTCAGGAGGAAGTAACTCTTCATAATGCTCTCCCCTCGCCGGTAGGCCGGAAATCTCAGCGAATTCATCCAAGGGGATGGAGACTTCCCTGTCCGTCAGAAGAAAAGTATGGGTGGGGGTGTTCCATTGTTCCACGAATGCCTTAACCCACCACGTCGGAGGAGCAGGGTACTCAAAGAGCGAAGCGTAGACTGCGGGGTATAGACCAATCTTCATCAGATGCGTCTTCTTTGCTGACAAGATATACCTAGCCCACGGCAAATACCCGGCCGATTGTCGAGGGGTCAATCCGAGGTTATAAGCTTGTCCCCAAAGGCACGCCTCACCCTGGCATATGCACCGCCCCAAAATGTCCACTGCTGCCGGCGGCTGCACGGGAATGGTGGCGATCAAAGGCTGAAGAAGATTCTCCGAATTCCAATTTACAACCTCCACGGCATAGTTCACCGGGGGTGCATCCGCATATGGGATCGACGAGATTGGCTCTGACGGTGTCGCGCAACAGAAGCTTCGGCGACCCTTGATGATTTCACTATACCATCTGCCCCATAGATGAAGGTTCTTATGCTCCGGGTTATGATCCTTAATCAGAGCGAGAACCTCCCGGTCCACTGGCGCTTCAGGGAAACCTCCCTCTGAGCGGAAGAATGGGAAAGACAGATCAGCAGACATGATTGCCTGCAAAGAAAAACGAAATTCAGCCGTCAGTATCATAATTTAATTTTAAAAGCCTGACGCTTGATACTACACTGCAATGCAGTGTAGAGGGGACCAAAGAGGGACCCACAAAATCCAGATGACAATGCATCAGTTAATAAGACAGCCCCATCATTGCATGGGACTGTCAATTAATGAGGAGATCCCCAAAAGAATACTCTCATTAAATGAGAAATCTCTAGAGACAAGGAGAAAATCTCCCCTTTCAGAGCAAAGCTCTGTCATAGAGTGACACTTGTCAAACTCTGGTCTCAAGGGAATAAAATTCCTTGAAGAGCCTGGCTCTGTAATAATGATGGAAAAATCCATCAAAGGAAAATTAATTCCTAAAAATTAAAAATTTGGGATCTTAAAGATCCATGAAAACTCTTAAGAGTTCTTCATTTTTTAAAATCAAAAGATCTATACTTTTTCCATGAGCAAAGCTCTGTTCATGGGTTAAGAAACCCTGAAACAGATTCTTGAGAGCAAAGCTCTGTTTGTGAAGCCCCAAAAGGGTTTTCTATAGATCAAAAGATCTATGAGGGCAAGACTCTATTAATTAAAATTAAAATTAATTTAATTTAAGATTAATTTTTACCTAAAGTTTTTCTAAAAAGTTCTAACTTTGGAAATGAGAGCAAGGCTCTGAAGTTCTTGAAAACAAGAGCAAGGCTCTGAAAATCAAATTCTTGAAGATTATAATCATCTGCTGAGGACCAAGGGTCCTATTTATAGGCGCTTAAGCGCCCCTTCCACTCCTGAGTTGATCTAACGGTTGGGATCTTTCCACCGCTGCACTCACGTGTACGCCACGTGAGCGCAATGGTGGGGGGCATTTGTTTCCCCCAATCAGAGCAAAGCTCTGTTTGAATTTCAAAAATTCAAAAATTGAAGCAACGCTTCAGATTCCTTGCGCTGCGCGCAACGCGCCACGTGTCAAAAGCAGACACGCCAGTGCTGCGCCCAAGACAGCGCACCCAATCAGAGCAAGACTCTGTTTTAAAATAAAAATAAAGGAGGCAACGCTTCAGATGACTTGCACTCTGTGCTGCACGATACGTGTCAGCGCAGTTGTGTCAGCGCAGTTGCGCTGCGCTCTGTGCTGCGCGACACGTGTCAAGCGTAGGTGCGCTAGCGCAGTCTGTGCCAGCACTAAATCAGAATTAAAATTCTAGAAAGATCTTTCTAATCTTGTTAAAATAAGAAGATTATCTTCTGTAAAACAGAGGCCCTAGGATCAAAGATCCAACGGTGGGGAAATATCCCCAGATCAATCAGAGAAAGATCTCTGTAACCAACCTAACACACTCATTGGCCCTATATAAAGGCCCCTAGACTCCAACTCTAAAACATACAGAGATAGAGATACAGAGCTCCTCCAAAAACTTTGAGAAAAAACTCAAAGAGAAAAAAGGTAAATTTTTGAAAAAAGAAGAATTTCTTCTAAAAAGATCAATGATCTAAGAACAAGATCAAGATCTTCAATAAAAAAGAAAAAAGATCCAATCAAAAATTAAAGAAGTAATTTACTTCATCCCTAGATCTTTTGATCTATATAAAGGCACAGCCTTTTGATGAACCATTGGTTCTTGAATCTTGAGGTAGAACCTCTTTGGAATAAGAAAAAAGATTCTTTTTTTTTTATCTAAATTAGATCAAGATGCGCTTTGCGCTATTGAACAGTGCCTTGCACTCTTGATTTGTGCCTCTGCGCTCCTTGGACTGGCGCAACTCACCAGAGAGCGCCACGTGTCAATCTGCGCCTTGCGCTTCCAAAACAGAGCACTGCACTCTTGGATTGGCGCAAGTCACCAGAGCGCGCCACGTGTCAGCAGCGCACCGCGCTAACAGACTTGTGCTCACCAGAGCGTGATACGTGTCACCTCCACGTGCGTTGGCGCCTTACGCTCCTCAATTGGCGCAAAGCGCCTGACAAGCCACGTGGCGCACTGTCAGAACATTAAATGCTATGCATTATTAAAAAGGGAAGAGCCCAATTAAAGGTCTAATAGACCAAAGATGAATGCTGTGCATTATAATAAAAGAAAATAGAGGGCAGAGCCCAATCAAAGGCCTAACAGGCCAGATATAAATAAAATGTTAGGCATTTTTCTAACCGGACTTAACCTAATTCTGGCCATAAGTCCTCAAATTAAATTGAACCAAGCACAACTCCTCTCTCAAATCAATTTACACCCGGTTCAAGGGTACATCTCTGAACTCCTCTGATATTTGTCGTTGTAATCCTTCAACGTCGTCAGAGAGGTGACGGGTCCCGACAACCATATATTGCTACGGACTGTGGGGTCTTTAAACTCATGGACTATGATGTCCTTAGACCAATATTCGTCCCCAAAATGGGAATGTTGGACCACTATGTCCCTAAACTGGCAATAGACCACTATGTCCCTAAACTAGAACAATAGAGTCCAAATGCTCTTTTGTCGGATCTAAACGATCCTGTTAAGCTGATCTTAGTCTCAAATTAGACTAACGTATCCTTAACAAACGTTTAAGTTGATCTTAGCCTCAAATATGGCTAACGTATCCTTAAACCAAAACCCCAAATCCAAATCTAAGAAAATACGGATTTGGACTAATCCACGTCCTATGGGCGACAACATAAATTAGTCTCCGTATACAATCCACGGGCAACCACAAACAAAAACAAACACCCACGACACGAGTGACCATCTGGAGAAGGAGAAAGTTGTTACCGCGATGCGGCAGCGTAATTAACTGCAGGGGCTTGCGCCTGCAGGGAAGAGCGTCCCCACAATCAAAAACCTCTCGAACGAGAGGGAATCTGACGAAGTCTGCTACATCGGCTGCATCTGTCTAAACCTTCGATACACGGTGCCATAAATCAACTTGGCATCTTCGGAGAGGTGGACGGATAGCACCAATTAGTATCTGCCCCGAATTTCAGGCAAGACGCCCATCGCGTCTCCGCCGCGTCTTTCGGAGGGGAACATGTATTTTTTGAAAAATTTGTACAGAAAGTTAAGGTTGTTACACTACCGAAATCAAGAATGCAAGTTCGGAGCATATCCTCGAGAGTCTGTATGGTACGCTCTGACTGACCGTCGGTCTGCGGATGGAAAGCTGCACTGAAACTCAATCGGGTGCCCAAAACCTCCTGAAGTTTCTGCCAAAGGTGGCTGGTGAACTGGGTGCCTCTGTCGGACACAATGCAAGTTGGAACGCCGTGTAGTCGCACAATCTCATCAACATATATCTGAGCATACTGAGTGAATCCGAAGGTGATCTTCACTGGAAGGAAGTTAGCCGCTTTCGTCAATCGATCTACGATCACCCAAAAAGAGTCATATCCTCGACTGGTCCTAGGTAGACCCACGATGAAATCCATAGAGATCTACTCCCATTTCCACTCCGGAATGGGCAAAGGCTGTAACTCTCCATCCGGCCTCTGATGCTCGGTCTTAACTTGCTGGCAAGTCAGGCATCTCGAAACGAAATCTGCGATATCTCTCTCCATCCCTTCCCACCAGTAGACATCTCTCAAGCCATGATATATCTTGGTGGAACCCGGATGAACACTATATGCTGACTGGTGCGCCTCCTCTAAAATCTCACGTCTCAGCCCCTCGGAATCTGGCACACACAGTCGAGTCCCAAATCGTAGCACTCTCTAGTCATCGATCACGATCTCTGAGACTCTACCCTGCCGAACCTGCTCCATGATCTCTGACAAACGAGCATCGTTGGACCGTGCCTCCCGAATGCTACTAAGTAACTGTGGACGGGCGCGGACTAGGGCAAGCTATCCTCTGGTCGAAGTAAACTCAAACTATACTCGACTGTCGCATAAGATCTGCCAATCTGCGGAAAGCTGTTTCTGAACCGCGCTCAAATAAGACAAGCTACCTCCGGGCCTCCGACTCAAAGCATCTGCCACGACATTCACCTTGCTCGGATGATAAAGAATCTCGCAGTCATAGTCCTTCACCAGCTCCATCCAATGGCGCTGTCTCAAATTCAGATCCCGCTGCTGAAAGATATACTTTAAGCTTTTGTTGTCCGTGAATATCTGGCACGACTCACTGTATAAGTAGTGTCTCAAGATCTTCAGTGCAAAAACCACCGCGGCCATTTCTAAGTCGTGAGTGGGATAGTTCTGCTCATGCTTCTTCAACTGCCGAGAAGCGTAGGTGACGACCCTGCCGTGCTTCATCAACACACAGCCTAAACCCACTCGAGAAGCATCGCAATAAACAACAAAGCCACCTGAACCTGATGGCAAGGATAAAACTGGTGCAGTCGTCAAACGAGTCTTCAACTGCTAAAAACTCTGCTCGCAAGCCTCGGTCCAAAGAAAAGGAACTCCCTTCCGGGTCAACCCGGTCAGCGGTGCAGTGATACGAGAAAAATCCTGAACAAAGCGTCGGTAATAGTCGGCCAAACCCAAGAAGCTGTGAACCTCCGTCACTGATACATGTCTGGGCCAGTGCTGAACGGCCTCGATCTTCTTTGGGTCCACACGTATACCATCTCTCATAACCACGTGACCCAAGAAATCGATGCTGTCAAGCCAGAAGGCGCACTTGGAGAATTTAGCGAACAGCTGGTGCTCCCTCAAAGTCTGCAACGTGACCCTCAAATGCTGCTCATCCTCCTCTCGACTCCGGGAGTATACTAGAATATCGTCGATGAACACGATGATGAACTGGTCAAGAAACGGCCTGAAGATGCGGTTTATCAAATCCATGAATGCTGCTGGGGTATTGGTGAGTCCGAACGACATCACCAAGAACTCATAATGCCCGTAGCGCATACGAAAAGCAGTCTTCGGAATGTCATCATTCCGAACCCGCAACTGATGATAACCCGACAGCAAGTTAATATTCGAGAAATGTCCCGCACCCTGGAGCTGATCAAACAAATCATCAATGCGAGGTAGAGGATGTCTATTCCGCACAGTAACTCGATTCAATTGACGATAATCGATGCACAAACGCATACTGTCGTTCTTCTTCTTGAAGAATAGGACAGGAGCTCTCCAAGGCGACACACTAGGACGAATAAGCCTTTTATCCAGCAAATCTTGCAACTGATCTTTAAGCTCTTTAAGCTCTGCCGGGGCATTCCGATAAGGCGGTAGGAATAGGCCCCGTGCCGGAGATCAAGTCAATGCAAAACTCGATATCGCGCTCTGGCGGCAATCCAGGCAACTCGTCAGGAAAGACATCGGAAAACTCGCTCACAATCGGAACCTGGTCTAGCGGGACCTCTGCGGCTCCAGTATCACGTATATACGCTAGGAATCCCTGACATCCTTTCCTCAAGAGCCGACTAGCGTGAAGGGAAGAAATCAGACTAGGGAGGGTGGCACTACGGTCTCCCTGAACAACAAGAACTGGCTCATCCGGAAAACTAAATCTGACCGCCTTCTCACGGCAGTCCACGGATACACAACAAGTGGTTAACCAGTCCATGCCCAGAAGAACGTCGAAGTCTAACATATCGGGAAGAATCAAATCAACAGATGAATCCCTATCTCCGATACGAACAAAACAAACACGATCGAAAAATAAGTCGAGCAACAAAAGACTCGCCTATGGGAGAAATCACAACAAGCGGCTGATTTAGCAAAGATGACTCTCGGCTAAACCTAGGTAAAAAAGTGTGGATGCAAAAGAATGCGTGGAACCTGGGTCGAAAAATACTCGCACGTCGAAAGAACACACTGGAAGAGTACCTGTCACAACGGCATTCGATGCCTGAACATCCTGAGGAGTCAAAGCGAAAACTCGGGCCTGTCCTCTGCCGGTACCCGGCCGTCCTTTGCCTTTGCCACCTCGTCCTCTCTGAATCGGACTGCCACGATCACGGCCTCTGCCTGTCATCTCTCTGCCAAGTCACACTGGAGCTGATATACCGGTACGAATCCTCTTCGGCACTATGGTCTCAGAAATACGCTCCTCAACTAATATAGCTGCGTCTATCGCTGTCGCGTAGGTGTCAAAGTGCTGGGCGCCGATAGAAAGAAACAACTGTGTGTCAAGGCCTCGTACGAATCTCTTTATGCGTTTCTCTTCAGTGTCCACCAGGTAAGGAGCATATCTGGACAGCTGAGTAAACTGAATGTCGTACTCGAACACGGTCATCCCAGGAGTCTTGCGCAAAGACTCGAAACTACAGGCTCGAGCATCCCGGACGCTCTCCGGAAGGAAATGAGCGAGAAACAAAGCTGTGAACTCATCTCGGGTCATAGGAGGTAGACCTGCGGCTCGGCCTCTTTCAACTGACTCGCACCACGTCTGAGCAAGACCCTCTAGACGAAAACTCGCAAGCTCGACCGATCTCTCATCAGAACATCTCAGCGAATGGCAAATCCTGGCCATCCTGTCAAGGAATGTCTATGGATCCTCCGCTGCATCTGTGCCGGTAAAAACTGGAGGCTTTAGCCTCATATACTCCAGTAATGATACGGGGATAGTCTCGGCAGCAGCAGGAACAGCTGTCTGGGCAGCAGGTACTATCACATTCCCCATAGTAGGAGGAACAACATCGGATCTCGGTGCTCGGCTGGCCTCAACTAGGGATCCAACCATTTGGTGCAAATCCTGAATGCTCGCCTCCAGCCTAGCTATCCTGCCTGAAGAAGGGGGGTCTATTCCTGAGGGGTAGGCATACCGCCCTGATCGGTCCTCGTCTCGGACGAGCTCGCTCTAACCTCATCTCTGGCGGCAACCCTCTGGGCCCTCGTAGTCTTCGGCGTATAGTGGCTGGAACAAGAAACAGGATTTGATAGGAATATTGTAATCGAATCAATGGATATATGGAATCAAGGAAGGAATTACAAGTAATTATATCCTAAGGTCACTTAGGCGGAGTATCGTATCGTGAGTATGCCGCGGAACATACACACGCCACGTCACTCTGCTTAAGTCACCTACTCCATCATACCAAGGGTCATCCTACACTCAGAAAGGTAAAACCTATTGCTCTGATACCAACTTTGTCACGACCCGAAGATGTGGAACGTGACTGGCACCTAAATCATGCAAGTTCTAGAGGTGTAACGTAATCTAAGTAAGCCAAAGCCCAGAAATCTAAACCGTTTAATGAAAAAGAGTAAATAAATACTTGTTTTAAAAAGGTGATTTTAATAAAATAAAGTCACATTAAACATTTTTAAAGCATCAAATTTTTCCAAAAATTTCGGCAGATTTTCCTTTGTAAAAACTGGCCCCAAACGGGTACAAAACATGAATATATATAAACAATGAAATAAGGCATCCCCAAGCGGGAGCTAGCTCTTCGCCGAAATGGCGGAACACAACCACATGCAAGATACATCATAATAGTGTGAAATAAGCATATAAAAGCAAGAAATAAGAAAACACCAAGTCGGCTCACATGAGCTCGACACAAGATAACAAAATATACAAATCTCACTGTCCAGTCTCTAGGTCACATATACAAATGGTCGATGGAGTGTAATAGATACAAGGTAAAATACATGGTGGGAACAAAAGAATATCCTCCCAAAACCCACCTATGCGCAAAGTCCTTGAGTCGAAGCAAAAGGAAACAGAAGAAGAATCACGCCCGCCGCTACTATGCTGACGGGTCAGTCCTGCAAGATACTGTGGCACAACGGGGATGAGTTACCAACTCGTGAGTAGTAAGTAACATCTAATAAGGCTATCACAAACATCCACGCAAAATGCGTCACAACCTTTGTATACAATAATGATGCTATGCACTAATATGAATGCGACATGAATGAATGATCAAGCACGAAATCTGGATATATATCTGGTATGAGAAAAATCTGTGTTCTTATCTTAGTAAAAATTTTGTATAATAAAACCGAGGTATCATCAAATGAAATCGACAGAAAATCGTGTCAAATATCGACACAATATATATATCTATATCTATATATATATCTATATATATCTATATATCTATATATATATATATATATATATCAATATCTCGGCAGCCGTCTCTCAGATCGGCCCTCAAATCTGTCAAATCACACGACTCCAGTAGGTATCCTCCGGATGAACGCCGGGTCAATAATCACCGGTAGGTAGTGCTCCCCTGCCAGGCTCAACGTCTCACTATACGACTCTCTTGCCCCGGGGTACCTTACCGGGTCCACCATGTACCCGTAGACGGCATCTCTCTCCTTGAATCGGGTATATGTACATACGTGGCTCAAGAACTGAGAAATCTCATGGTAGACGCCACACACCTCATACACGAGAAAACCACACTTTCTATTTTGAAATGATAATAAGTTTATAAATTCCTTTGCGGTGTTCCCCAAATCCAGAAATCTCATGAATACGGAAATCTCCAAGAAAATCACAATATATGAATATGTGGGTAACTATGAATGTCCATGATATCAACATGATGCAATGCGATGTACGACTAGAAGACTATATATAAATGATGATGCAATAAAACATATGACTAGAAAACTACATATCATACATGATGCAGATGCACATGTACCGATTATTAAGCAAGTTCTAAGTTGTATCGTGACATAGAAATTACTAATGGCGTGTGTGTTTGCATAAAATAGTGCACATGCGGCATAAACCATTGGTAATAGTGCAAGTGTCCTAGGTTATAATATCAATGTACATGATGACGCAAATGTTACATGAAAATGACATACGCATATGAACACAAGAATTATAACTAAGTCCTAACTATCGGGCGCTTTACGCCATCCAAGTGATTTCCCCATAGATGTGTACATCTACTCACCGGAACGCCTCGGCTAGTCGAATCCGATCACCGCCTTGCTCTTCCTTGCCGCGTCCGACGTCTCCACGACCGATCCTATAATCGCACAGATAGTACATATAAGGCTAAACATTTAAATAGAAGCGAAGATAAAACGATACGGAGCAACTAACGCGCACTAACTAGATGCGCGTGCACTTGGTGCACAAAACGCGTGTAACATCGCCACAAACCACAACTAGGGGTTGCTATGCGTAACAACACCAAACCTAGAATCTAAACGTTCATATCGCACATGATATCACACTAACTAATTGGGGAAAAGGTTGTACATCATTCACCACCGAAACTTAACTAATACCATATTCTATAAAAAAAAAACTAGTTAGCAACATTAAGGTATTTTAGTGCAATCTAGGTGGTTTAGTAAGCCCATTAGTCACTAGTTACACTTAAATACCCTAATTAAGCCATACAAATATTAACTAAACTTAACCCTCACTTAAACACACTAAACATGCAATTAATCTACAAAAACACCTAATTAAGACAATTAAAAGCAAGATTAGCAAAGTAACAATTAGATTAGTTTTATACCTCAAAATGGTTTTTGGAAAAGATCCAAACTTGCTAGCCAAAATGAAGACTTGAATCAAAGAACCTTGCTTAGTTTGGAAAAAGGAATTTTTGTGATGATTTTAGATAGGAATTTGTGTTGATTTTTGTGGAGATTGCAATGAGGAAATGAGCTTTAGCATGAAAAAAAAATGGAGATGAGGGGAAGGGGCTGCGGAAATTTTTTGGAGGGGTGAGGGGGAGAAAGAGGGTGTGGTTACCTTACCACCACCACACACACCCCATTCCCAAGTCAACATGCCCCATACCTCATTTTTCTATTTATTTTATTTTTCATTTAATTTTATTTTTTTCTTCTCTTTATTTTTTCTATTTAAATTCTAGAACCATCTTGATCAAGGAAGTGAGCATGCTACAAAATGGTTTTAGTTGTGTCATGGTGCACTAACATGTATTAACCCATACTAACTAATAATTAACACTAATTTATTGTGTATGTGCATGATTAAAATAATATTTAAAAATAAATAAATGAGGAAAATAACTAAGTAAACTAGCAATTAAATAAGTAACTACTTAAACATCCATACATAAGTAATTACATAATTAAAATAGGTATAATTATGTCTATGTGGAAAAATAATTATAACTAGGTTTTACGGAAAACACGAGTTGTACTACTAATTATCATACAATTAACCTAAACGATTTTTAAAGCGTTACACCTTAGTGGATGGACGCACCCCCGAGGCCGTCAACGAAGTGGACTTAGGCGGAACACCGTGGCCGCGAGCACCCGAGTGGATGCTCTTGGCCATGGGGTTCTCCTATAGTCACTTAGTCGGGGTAAATGGGCATGGCTGTCTAATAGTGTGTCCCAGTGAGTATTCGCGTACGATACGAGATTACGACGGAATTTCGATCCAAATCCAAACTCTGTTGTAATCCATCATTTGAGACTAAAATGCGAGATTTACAAATCGTTAACTAGTTTTCGCAAAACCAATCAATGTGGATTCCAAAAATTGTATCACATAACCAAAGAAATATAGACGACGTTAACATTTCGATCGATGTTTCAAACAACAACAATTCACAGAGAGCTCAACCACTTGAGTCTCATTAAAAATATCCAGAAAATTCAAAATGTCAATATGAAGCAGCACAAGAAAATTGGGCTCCTAACGCCATAATTGCGCGGCGGAACCGCGGCCAATACATGGTATAGGCGGCGGTTCCGTGGCCAATTGGTGGAGTTAAGGGCTCGTATTTCTTATGCCTGCATAATATTACCTGCATTATTTTCTGAGCATTTTTAATCTGGAAAATATTGAAGTTTCAAAAAATGGACAGAAACTAGAAAAATTTGGGTTTAAAACGTCGATCAAACACTTTAATTTCGTCTAAACTACTCCTAAGCCCCTAGCTTGGCTCTGATACCATGAAAGTATATCTTAGCACCTCTACAAGGGTTCTATGAGCATCAAGTATGCAATTTAAAAAAAATATAGAGGGCTAAGTATACTAAACTTAAATCGAACTAGAGAATTAGGGTTTCAAACTAAGCAAAACATGTTCTATGCTAAGTGAAGAGAAACTACAACCTTTGTAGTCTAGTTCTTCACTTCAAATGCTCCGAGTAGTAGTCCTAGAACTCTTCTTTGACTCCACTTGAAAGATGGAACGAGCTTGCTTGTAGTCTTCGTCGTCGAAGATGTTCCACCTTGAGGCAACTCACACTCAAGCTCACACTTCACTAATCAAGGTATTAGTGAAGTTAACAACCTAAACTAATTTGCTAGAGTAGTGTAGGTTGATGAAGTAGGAATTTTGCTCACTAAAATCTTTCTTTTCTTTTTCTTTTTCTTTTTCTCACCCTAGAAAAACTAGTGAGGAGATGAAGATGAACTTGGAAGATGAAGTGTGAACCATGAGGATAATATGAGATGAAGAAAATGATTAAAACTATATGAATAAAACAAGAATGGAAGATGATTAATGACTTCTCAATGCTTCTCTAAGCACCTAAAACCATGACTCATTCTTCTTTTCTTTTATTTATATATCTTAATCATTATCTTTCTCTAATGTGATTCTTACACATCCTAGTTCTATGTATCATCAACCATGATACAATATATATATATATCAAATTATTAAATCAACACTTGATTCAATAATCCAGTTATATCATATATAACTCGGCTAATATCAAATTATTAAATCAACACTTGATTCAATAATCCAGTTATATCATATATAACTCGGCTAATATCATATATATATATATATATGTATAAATCAACACCTGATTCAATAATCCGGTTATATCATATATAACCGGCTAATATTTAATATATCATCATATATATATAAATATATCAAATTATTAAATCAACACTTGATTTAATAATCCGGTTATATCATATATAACTCGTGTCACGCCCCGCTTCCTAATAGGCGGAAACGGTGACGTGGCAACCCCGCAACGTATTTACTATGAAACAAATACGTTAAGCGTAATTAAGCAATGTAACAATAAACAAGAATGACAAGAGTAATAAAATAAAACATCAATTTTATTTATATTCAACTTTACATACAGCTGTTTGAAAATAAAAAATACAATAAGTAAAGCAAATGCCTAAACAATGGCATACAGAAAGTAAGTGGAGGCTGAAAAGAGTTAGTAATCTGGCTGTGCAACAAGTTGGTCTAAGTCCTCCTGGCTCGGCTTAATCTCCTCAGAATCCAGTCCTCCTGATGAACATCCCAAAAAAAGAAACAGAGAGGAATATCGTCAGCAAACTAGCGCTCGGTAAGTCGCAAAAGAAGTAAGAGAAGATTGTATACAATGTGAATAGAACCAAATGAATAGAGGACAAGTAAAATTGTATATGATCATTCACATGTATAAGAAATTTATTCTAACGTGGTTATTTGTACTTTGATAAAAAAGGTATTCATGTATACGAGAGGAGTCCATCTTACCCTGTGGACTATGGTAACATGTAGTACAAGGCCCCGTCATAACCCATGGGACAACGACACGTGAATTCATGTAGGTATCTTTTAAAGTGACCTCTCGTGCCACGATATACGTTCCGTACTAATCTACCTATTTATCCCCGCGTATTGTATTTGTGTTGATTAAGATTACAGGTTTTGGCCGAATCCATGGATATAAAAAGTACATGTTCGTGTTCAAGATGTAAGCATGTGTTCAGGTATTCATGTCAAATTCATGTCAAGTTATAACCATGGTTCGGTCAAGTCGAGTCAAGTATGCAAGTTTGAGTTTGATATTTGAATTCGAGTATTCAGGTTCATGATCAAGTATTCAAGTTCGTGTTTGATTTTGGATTCTGGTTTGAGTTTGGACTCAGATTGAGTCAGAAACTTGTGAACATATTTAACTCTTGAATTTCTTAGGTTCGGGAGTAATCGGCAACTGCTGCACATGAACGGCAGGATTTGTGTATTTTTCCAAGACAATTACCCTTGATAACTCCGTTAAGTTGTCTAACCTGAATAGGCAAGCACTCACTTTCTCCGGCTCCCTGAGGCTCAAGAGAAATGATACCGCTTAAACCTATATTAATTCTAGAGTCCTTAAATTATTGCTTGCATATCTCGAGGGGATTTTATGAAATATATATATATTGTTTAGAAATAATCTCGAGGGTGATTTGTAATATTTAGGGTTTTCATGAGCATGTATTTTAATTATTGTGGTATTTTAATGATAAAAACTTAGGTTTTAAAGTTTATGGTATTTTTATGAAAACTAGGTCTTTTGGAAACTTGATGGTGTTTTATTAAAAGTTTAATCTTTCATTTTTTAAAATATAGTTTATATGTTTTATTAAAAATACAGATTCATATACTTATATAATTTTTTTTTCAAAAATTAGTTTTATTTAGAAAAGTCGCATTTCTTTAAAACTGTATTTTATTTCCTTTTGAGATCGAATACTCCGTGAGGAGTTCTGCATCTCGCTCTACTATCCTAAGAATGTGCGATAATTCGCACCATCTATTAGCGGGTCCTCTAACGAGGGTTGTAGAGGCGTATTTGCCAAGGATTACAAAATACCGATTAAAAGAAACCATTTTGAAAAGGTGTGGTATTTTAATGAAAAACTTATTTTTAAAATAGCTATATGTTTAAAGTACCTTGCTATAGAACCATAGTGTGCGTGTGGGGTAGGTCGTTACCCCGTGAAGTTTTTCTAAAGGTATTTAAACTAATTATCAAGAAGTGTTATACTAAAGTTAATGGTATTTTAATGAAAAGCTCGTTTTATGATAGTTTCACATGGAAGTTTTGGTTAAACTCAAAACTAAAAGATTGTAATCAAAGTTATAAGTAGGGTGGTAAAATTAGTTTGACCTATGTATTAAGGAAAAGGAAGTTCCAAGCTCTAAAAAAATGTATCGGAGGTAACTCCACTTTACCGATATATTTTTAGGAGATGATCTGAAATGAAAGAAGAAGAGATGAGGGGGACTTAAGGCTTTAGAATTTCGAGAAGGGAGTAAGGAAAAGGGAGGGGGCTTCATGGCGTCGTGGAAGCTCCGGAAATGGTTTCGATCTTCGATGGAAGAGGTTGGTTTCTAACTCCACTTGCACTTAGGAGCTTTTGGGATGATTTTGTTAGAAATTTTCAGAATAGAAGGAAGGTAGGGCATGTGGTGGTATTTATAGTAAAGAATTAGGACTTGGGAATTAAAATTTTGGATTAAAATGCATTAAAAAGGTGTTAAATGGTAAATTGAAGAGTCTCTATTTGATTGCAGGAAAATCAAACAGTGCAGGTGATTCGAAGGGACAAGCGTGCAAAGCACGGAGGAGATTACGCAACATCCAACCGTCGGCGTCGTCCCTAGGGGCAAAACGGGCGGTCGGATCTTGAGGGCTTGCCTTGAGATTCGTGCCACGTGTCAATTTGGGTGTGTACACCTCATTGTGCCTGTTTGATTTTTCTGAAACTTTTCGTTTCTCCGTGTATTGCACGTGCAACTCTGGGGCTTCCGAAAAATTAAAAAGAAAAATCTGAAAAAATAATTGGGTCTGATGGGATTCGAACGCACAGGCTATGTCACAGCAGTGTAGAGGCTTTACCAGTGAGCTACAAGTTGCTTCTTGTTTTTATTAAATAAATTTAACTTATAACTCTTACACATGCTGTAATACTCTTTTCTGTACAATAACAAGAAATTTTTGTATAGTGATTTCAGAGTCGTTACATTCTACCCTCCTTATAAAAATATCGTCCTCGAAATTTACATAAAGGACTAATCTTCGAATAGCTGAGGGTATCGTGTACGCATACCTTCTTCTCTTTCCCAAGTTGATTCTCCTGGCGAATCCTTTCTCCACATCACTTGGACCAAGTTTACCTCCTTGTTCCGCAATGTCTTCACTTTTCGGTCCAGAATCTCAACTGGTTGTTGATCGCAGATTAGGTCGGTTTGTACTGTGAGCTCTGAGTGATCAAGTATGTGGCTGGGGTCGCTTACATATCTTCGTAGCTAGGATATGTGGAACACATTGCTCACTCCTTCCAATGAGGGTGGTAGTGCCAAACGATACACCACTTCTCCAACTCGTTCGAGTATGTCGAACGATCCTATGTATCTTGGACTTAACTTATCCCTTTTGCCAAAACGTATCACTCCTCTATTTGGAGAGATCTTCAGGAATACATTGTATCTAGGTTGGTACTCCAGATGTCGACGCCTTGCATATGCCCAATGCTTCTTTCGGTCTTGGGCTATTCGCATTCTTTCCCTGATCGTGCGAACCACGTCCACAGTTGCCACGATCATCTCTGGTCCAAGGAGTTCACGATCTCCAACGTTGTCCCAACTTAGCGGTGAACGACACTTCCGTCCGTAGAGTACTGCGAATGGTGCCATCCCAATGCTTGCCTGATAGCTGTTGCTGTATGAAAACTCCACAAGGTGTAGGTGATCTTCCCACGAATCTCTGAAGTCTAGCATACATGCTCTTAACATGTCTTCCAGAATCTGAATTGTTCGCTTGGACTGTCCATCTGTTTGTGAATGATACGCCGTGCTGAATTTCAGACTCATTCCTAGGCTAGCTTGCAGACTCTGCCAAAACTGTGATCGGAATCTTGTATCACGATCGGAGACGATGCAAACAGGTACTCCATATAATTTCACGATCTCCTGCATGAGTTTATGGGTATCAAATATGGTACATCTTGAAGGTTTAAATCTTACTTTAGATTTTTGCTCACCTCCATGTACTTCCTTGCCAACGTCTCGGTTGACTGGCCAACTCTGAATGGAATAAAGTGAGCCGAATTGGTGAGTCAATCCACAATAACCCAAATCACATCGTTACCCTTCGAGCTACGAGAGAGAGTAGTCACGAAGTCCATGGTAATGTGCTGCCATTTCTATTCTGGGATTGATAACGGCTGAAATAGACCAGCAGTTCTGTGATGTTCAGCCTTCACTTGCTGACACACCAAACACTTGGCTACGCTCCTTGCTACTTCTCGCTTCATTCCATGCCACCAATAGTGTTGCCGAAGATCCTTATACATCTTCGTACCACCAGGATGTACTGAATACGGAGAGCTGTGAGCTTCTTTCATCAACTCTTCTCGAACAGGGCCGACTGGTACGCGTATACGGCTTCCATATCGCAAGGATCCATCTTCGTGGATAATGAAGTCGGTTCGTAGTCCACTTTCTACTTGTTCTCGGATCTTTTGTAACTTGGCATCATTTACTTGAGCTGCCTTGATCTGATTGACAAGAGTGGACTGGACTTGTAAGTTCATCAAAGATGAAGCGTTATCTGGCATAACTACTTCAATCTCCAATCCATGCAGTTCTTGTTGTAGTCTCCACTGAGCGGCGAGGTTCATTGCTAATGGCTGGCGACTAAGTGCATCAGGAACTACGTTCACCTTCCTAGGACGATACTGTAGGTTGATGTCGAAGTCCGCTATGAGTTCTAGCCATCTTCTCTGCCGCATGTTGAGTTCCTTCTGAGTAAATACATACTTAAGACTTTTATGGTTAGTGTATATATCCACTCATTCTCCCAAAAGATAGTGGCGCCAAATCTTGAGTGCGTAGATGACGACTGCCAATTCTAGATCAGGTGTTTGATAGTTGCGTTCATGGACCTTTAATTATCTTGATGCAAACGCCACAACTTTTCTATGCTGGTGTAGAACACATCCTAATCTTTTACCGGACGCATCACAATACACAACGAATCCTCCAGATTGATCCGGTATTATAAGAATAAGTGCAGAGGTTAATCTCGACTTGAGTTCTACAAAAGCCTTTTCACATGCTTCTGACCATACGAATGCTTCGTCTTTACGTGTGAGCTTGGTCAGGGGTGCTGCGATCTTTGAGAAGCCTTCAATGAATCGCCGGTAGTATTCTGCTAATCCCAAGAAACTTCTTATATCTTTCACCGTATTTGGTGTCGGCAACTCGCTGACAGCTGACACCTTAGCTGGATCCACCGAGATTCCTTCTCCTGAAACAATATGTCCGAGAAATCCGACTTGATCTAGCCAAAATTCACACTCGCTGTACTTGGCGTAGAGCTGATGTTGTCGTAATGTCTCCAGGACAATGCATAAGTGCTCGGCGTGTTCTTTCCGATTCTTTGAATACACCAGGATGTCGTCGATGAAGATGACAACGAACCTGTCTAAGTATTTTCGGGAAAACTTGGTTCATCAGGTTCATAAAGATGGCAGGTGCATTGGTCACTCCAAATGGCATTACGAGATATTCATAATGACTATAACGAGTCTTAAACGCCGTCTTCGGAATATTGGACCCTTTGACCTTCACCTGATGGTAATCCGAACGAAGATCTAACTTTGAAAAGACACAAGATCCACTTAACTGATCGAAAAGGTCATCAATGCACGGTAGTGAATATTTGTTCTTAATTGTCACTTCGTTCAGAGCTCGATAATCCACACACATCTTGTAGGAACCTTCCTTCTTCTTCACGAGTAACACCAGAGATCCCTAACTTGAAGTACTGGGTCAGATCATACCTTTCTTCAGTAGTTCGTTCAACTAAATGCGGATCTCCTTCAATCCCTCCGGACTTAATCGATATGGAGGTTTGATTACAGGTTATGGACCAGGTTGTAAATCAATACTAAATTCAAGAGCTCGATCGGGAGGCAAACCTGATATGTCTTCAGGGAACACATTCTCGAACTCTCGAACTATCTCAGGTTTTTCTTCTTCTGCTGGTAGAGGGAACACTTCTGCATTCATCGGTTTAGCACGGTAGCTTCCTGGCTCCAAGGTTCTGTCTCCACTTTTGAAATAGAAGACTGGATGATCTGGTATCTCAAATACCACCCTCTTTTGACGGCAATCAATGGTAGCATAAAATACTCCCAGCCAATCCATTCCCAACACAACATCGAAATTTGGTATGTCCAGTACTTTGAAATTGGCGTAGAATTCTCGGCCGCACACTATAATTGGGCACTGATCATACCCCAAAGTTTCCTTCAAGACTCCATTTCCGGAACTGACATTCCAGCTTGAAATGAGTGGCTTCACTGGAATCGCGTGCGTTCTCACGAATCGTTATGATATGAAGCAGTGTGAAACTCCAGTGTCGAAAAGTGTGAGTGCAGGAAGGGTGGCTACTAGTATAGTACCTTAATGGTATGAGGTTGTGTTTAGATATAGGAATAGTATAACGATGCATAAGAATTGAAAGGTTGAATGGATGGGGGGAATTTACCGGTGATGACTTGTCCTGTGCCTTCGGCCTCCTCGACCGTCATTATAAAAGCCTGTCGTCTCGGTACATTCCTCCTTGATGAAGGCACATTCCTTTACCCTTGAGGCACGTTTCTCTGTGCCTGATGGAATTGATGATGAGGCTGTGCAGGTGGTCCACGTGGAGCTGGTGCATGAAGAACAAGGCGGGGTGTAGGTGCTTAAATGGCTGGCCTCTGCGGGTCTGTGATTGTGGATCTGGGTGCTAGTGTCGTGTTAATACAATATGGGCACGCTCCTATAGCGTGAGTAGATGCGCCACAAATCAAACACAGGCCATTTGCACGCCTGCAGTCTTTCGCCAAGTGTCCAGTTCTCTTGCAGTAGAAACAGAAATCTGGACTGGACCGATTAAATGATCCTCCTGGCCTCTTGGATGTAAAAATCGGCTTAGAAGAGGCTCCTCCTGTCATCTGTGTAGCAGGGCGTTTGATTCCGGCTGTTTGAGGCTTACCCTTCTTCTTGACCACAGCTTCATAATGACGTGCTACCTTCAGGGCGAGTTCATGAGTTGGATAGTCGCCTGTGGCTAAAGCCGCCTGAATTTCTGGGTCTAAGCCCTGTTGGAATCGTCTAGCCCGAATCTCATCGGTCGGGATCAAATATGCCGTGGACCTGATAAGATGTTGATGTCAGGATAGTGATGTGTTTTACGGAACAGAATTTGATACGAATTCTTTACCTGCTAAGCATGATGAATTCGGCATCATATTCAACCACTGATTTTACTCACATAGAGTCTTGTTGTAGGTGGATGAACTATTGTTCCATCTCAAAACGGGCAGTCTCGGGAAAGAACTTCGCATCGAACAGATCGCGGAACATCTTCCACTCTATGAGTTGTGTGAGATGGCTTTTCTCGGCTTTCTACCAGACTCTTGCGTTCCCGGTGAGCTGGAGCTTGGCCATACGAACCCAAGCTATGTCTGGTACATGTTGTTTACCGCCGAAAACCGAGAAGACTGACGTCTTGCCTGAATCTGGGGGAAGATGCTAATTGGTGCTATCCGTCCATCTCTCCGAAGATGCCAAGTTGGTTTATGGCACCATGTATCGAAGGTTTAAACGGATGCGGCCGATGTAGCAGACTTTGTCAGATTCCCCCTCGTTTGAGGGGTTTTTGATTATGGGGACGCTCTTCCCTGTAGGCACAAGCCCCTGCAGTTAATTACGCTACCGCATCGCGGTAACAACTTTCTCCTTCTCCAGATGGTCACTTCGTGTCGTGGGTGTTTGTTTTGTTTGTGGTTACCCGTGGATTGTATACGGAGACTAATTTATGTTGTCACCCGTAGGACGTGGATTAGTCCAAATCCGTAATTTCTTAGATTTGGGTTTGGGGGTTTGGTTTAAGGATACGTTAGTCTCATTTAAGACTAAAATCGACTTAAATGTTTGTTGAGAATACGTTAGTCTAATTTTAGACTAAGATCAACTTAACGGCATCGTTTAGATCCGACAAAAGAGCATTTGAGCTCTATTGTTTAGTTTAGGGACATTGCGGTCGATTACCAGTTTAAGGACATGGTGGTCCAATGGTAGTTTAAGGACATCTCGGTCCAATGATAGTTTAAAGACATCTCGGTCAAGGTTAAGGACATCATAGTCCATGGGCTTAAGGATCCCACAGTCCGATGTTAGTTTTAAGACATCACGGTCGAGATTAAGGACATCATAGTCCATGAGTTAAAAGACCCCACAGTCCGATGTTAGTTTTAAGACATCACGGTCGAGGTTAAGGGCATCATAGTCCATGGGCTTAAGGACCCCACAGTCCGATGTTAGTTTTAAGACATCACGGTCGAGGTTAAGGACATCATAGTCCATGAGTTTAAGGACCCCACAGTCCGATATTAGTTTTAAGACATCACGGTCGAGGTTAAGGACATCATAGTCCATGGGCTTAAGGACCCCACAGTCCGATGTTAGTTTTAAGACATCACGGTCGAGGTTAAGGACCTTATAGTCCATGAGTTTAAGGACCCTACAGTCCGTAGTAATGTGTAGTTGTCGGGACCCGTCACCTCTCTGACGACGTTGAAGGATTACAACGACAGATATCAGAGGAGTAACGAGATGTACCCTCAAACCAGTGTGAATTGTTTGAGAGATCTGTAGCCCAGTTTGGGACTAAGATCTGTTGAATATTTATGAGCAGATGTGCTCAGTTCAATATAAGTTGAGGACTTATGGCCAGAATTGGGCTAAGTCCAATTAAAAATGTTTAACATATTTATTTTGTTATGGCTATTAAGCCTTTATTTGGGTTTAGCCCTTTTAATAATGCTAGGCGTTAGGCTCTGACATTTTTTTCTTGATCAAAACAAATTGTGTTCTGACAATGCGCCACGTGGCGCGCTAGGCGCTTTGCGCCAGTTAAAGAGCGCATTGCGCTTCTGTCAGGTAGCGCACACGAAGAGGACACGTGTCGCACTTAGCGCTAAGCGCTAGTTCATTAGCGCATTGCGCTTTTAATTTATGAGCGCTTTGCGCTAGTCTGTTGGCGCGCCAGTGAGTGACACGTGGCGCGCTTGGCGCTGAGCGCCAGCCCATGAGCGCAATGCGCTGTTTCAGAAGCGCAAAGCGCAGATTGTGTCTTTGGTTGACACGTGGCAGGTTTTGGCGCTGAGCGCCGGTCCAATAAGCGCAAGAGCGCAATTCATAAGTGCAAGACACTTTCTAAATAACGCAAAACGCATTTGATCAGATTTAAGATAAAAAAAAACAAATTTATGTTTTTCTTAAAGGAGGCTTTGCCTCAAGATTCAAGAACAAAAGTTCTTGTTTTATAAAAGAGCTCTGCCTTTATAGATCAAAGATCTGTGAATGAAGTAAAATACTTCTTTTATTATTTTATGATTAGATCTTTTGATCTTTTTCTTTTTATCAAAAACCTTGGTGTTTTTTCAGATCTATGATCTTTTTTAGAAGATGGTTCTTCTTTTTACGAGATGGTTTCATCTCTGTTATTCAAGAACATAGTTCTCTACCTTGAAAATGAAGAAAAATCGTCTTTTTTCCTAAGAGCTTGCTCTTCTTTTTTTTCTCAAAGTTTTGCAGAGGGTTTTTCTCTCTCTTTTTCTGTATTTTTTTTTCTGTATCTCCTTTAGACTTGAAGTCTAGGGGCCTTTATATAGGGCCAATTGATTTGTTGAATCAGTTTTAAGAGATCTTTCTCTGATTGATTTGAGAATATTTCCCACCGTTGGATCTTTGATCCCAAGGCTTCTGTTTTACAGAAGATAATCTTCTTATTTTAATAAGATTGAAAAATCTTTCCATAACAGAATTTTAGTTCTGATTAATTAATAATTTATTATTAGTAGATCTTTTGATCTGACGGTGGGGAATTTTTAATTCCAGCGCTGGCGTACCTACGTTCGACACGTGGCGCGCAGCGCAGAGCGTAGCGCAACTGCGCTAGCGCACCCGTGTTTGACACGTGGCACGCAGCGCAGAGCGCAGCGCAACTGTGTTTGACACGTGGCGCGCAGCGCGCAGAATCTGAAGCGTTGCTTCAATTTAAATTTTGAATTTTGAAATAGAGCTTTGCTCTGATTGGGGGTGCGCTGCCAAGGGCGCAGCACACCTGGCGCCAGCGCGTCTGCGCTTGACACGTGGCGCGCGGCGCGCAGCGCACAGGATCTGAAGTGTTGCTTCAATTTAAATTTTGAATTTTGAAACAGAGCTTTGCTTTGATTGGGGGAAACAAATGCCCCCCACCGTTGCGCTCACGTGGCGCACACGTGAGTGCAGCGGTGGCAACATCTGAGCCTTTGGATCAACTCAGAAGTTGAGGAGGCGGTTCAGTGCCTATAAATAGGACCTTTGGTCCTCTAGATGATTATCATCTTCTTTGAGAATTTTGTTCAAAGCACAGCTCTTCTGTTTGAGAACTTCTCAAAAGCAAAAAAGAAATTCTTTCCAAACTTAGGTAAAATTTTAATAAATTTTAATGAGTTAGGGTTTTACCCATTAACAGAGCCTTGCTCTTAATAGATCTTTGATCTACAGAAAACCCATTTAGGGTTTCACTAGCAGAGCTTTGCTCCATAGATCTTTAATCTAAAGAGAACCCTTTTAGGGTTCCATTAATAGAGCTTTGCTCTCTAAAAGGATTTTACTTATGATTTCTTAATTCATTAATGGAGTTTTGCTCCTTTCAAATCATATAGAAAAACTCTTAAGAGTTTTTCATGGATCTTGAAGATTTAAAAATGGAATTTTATTTTTGATGAATTATATCATCTTCTCAAAGCAAGGCTCTCAATGTTCTTGGGGAATTTCTTTAAATTCCCTTCATAATTGATTTTGATAGGTGTCACTCCTGTCTGCAGAGCACTGCTCTCGAGGAGTTTAACTCCCTGTGCTTGTTTTTAATAAGAATTCGCTTAATCAGTCTGTCCGCTAATTTTTGCTGCTTTTCTTTTTCAGGAGTAATGGACGCTCACATGTATGATCTCGACGAGATTATCTCTTACGGAGACATCCGCTCACTCGGCCGTTCTCACAATCGAGAATTCACAAACACCGAGTGTGCTGAAATTATGAGTCGCTTTGACGCATACAATGGTCGATTGCTTCCTCGACGCTCCTCTCTCCTGAAGCTTATTGTGGGAGCGATCTGGGAAGCGCTTCCTCTATTCTGTACCGGCGTGCCTCTTTGGGCATTGGATGCCGCCGAGGATAAGGTGTACTCAGTGTATCTGATGAGCCTAATCTCAAAGAGAAGGCGAGACAATCTTATCGATCTCCCGCATCAGGCTTTTCAACAATCGGCCATACTTGCTGCCTATCGGAAGGTGGAGGACATCCGTGGGGATCCTGACGCTTGTGATCGCGAAAGAAAGCATACTAGGATGGTTCGAAATGCCGGGAAGATTCTGAACAAAGTCACTTTTGAGTTTCTCAATCCATACCCTGGATCTGAGGTTTTGCCATTGTAATTATTTTGACAATGTTTTTGTTTACTGCTTTCATAATTGTAAGAACTTATTCACAGTATGAATGGCAAGTTTCTCATTTCAGCTTGTTTTATTTTACGTACTAAATCTTTTGCACATGCATGAACGGGTATGCCTCGAACGCTTAATTAAATGTGAATCAAATGTTCTCCTTGTTGCTTTCTTCTCTTTGCTGTGTTGTTGCCATGTGATTTTAGCAAGTGCGGTATGTAGATAGTATATAGCTGTCAATCTTAGGCTCTTTGTAGGGTGGTGATGGCTTAGAAAACAGGGTTAGGATCTGTCACCTAAGACTTTTCAACTTTATGAGCCGTGAGGGTCTCATAAAGAATTTTCTCCCTACCGGTCGAGAGGATCCCGTAGGTGTAATTCCTCCTTAAGAATCGTGAGGATTCCTAAGTGTGTTTTCTCTTGAAAGTCATAAGGATCTCACAAGAGAATTTACTCCCTTGCGAGTCGTAAGGACCCGCAAGTGATGGGTGAAGTCGCCCTTATCCGCATTTCACGGGGTCAGAGGTTGCTCTGGATGCTTTCCACGGGTTCACTGCCGTGTTCTGCGAGGACCAGGCTCCACTCTGGACGTTTCCCACGGGGTCAGGATTTGACGTAAGCCGTGTTCTACGTAGCCAGGAATTTTGCTCTGGATGCTTCCCACGGGTTCACTGCCGTGTTCTGCGAGGACCAGACTCCGCTCTGGACGTTTCCCACGGGGTCAGGATTTGACGTAAGCCGCGTTCTACGTAGCCAGGAATTTTGCTCTGGATGCTTCCCACAGGTTCATTGCCGTGTTTGGCGAGGACCAGGCTCCGCTCTGGATGCTTCATACGGGTTCACTGCCGTGCTCTGCGAGGACCAGGATGCGCTCTGGACGTTTCCCACGGGATCATTGATTGACATAAGCCGCGTTCCACGTAGCCAAAAATTTTGCTCTGGATGGTTCCCACGGGTTCATTGCCGTGTTCGGCGAGGTTCAGGCTCCGCTCTGGATGCTTCACACGGGTTCACTGCCATGCTCTGCGAGGACCAGGATCCGCTCTGGATATTTCCCACGGGGTCATTGCCGCGTTCCACGTAACCAGGAATTTTGCTCTGGATGCTTCCCACGGGTTCACTGCCGTGTTCGGCGAGGACCAGGCTCCGCTCTGGATGCTTCACACGGGTTCACTGCCGTACTCTGTGAGGACTAGGATTCGCTCTGGACGTTTCCCACGAGGTCATTGATTGACATAAGCCACATTCCACGTAGCCAGGAATTTTGCTCTGGATGCTTCCCACGGGTTCATTGCCGTGTTCGGAGAGGACCAGGCTCCGCTCTGGATGCTTCACACGGGTTCACTGCCGTGCTCTGCGAGGACCAGGATCCGCTCTGGACGTTTCCCACGGGGTCATTGATTGACATAAGCCGCGTTCCACGTAGCCAGGAAGGGTTGATTTTATCCGCATTTCACGGAGTCGGGGTTTGACTCTCGGTCATCTGTGCACCATCGGGTCATGGAACTGGGGGTTGCCGCTATTCCGCTTTGCTTGATGTTGTGTCTGTTGTAATGAGACGAATGTTGAGATGATCTCCAGGCTATCTGTGAACCGTTGAGATTTAGCTTCTTCTTCTGATGAAACCTGTGGAGGAAGGGTGTGGTTCCTTTTTTGTTTGCGTCCCTGGATTGTATACAGGGATTGATGTGATATCACCTGTAGGGCATAAATTTCATTTTTTTTATTTCATTCCGCGATGCTCTATCATTTCAGCTTTTATATCGTGAAGGTTGCGATTGCCCAATCATTTCGACTATTTTTCGCGGTGCCCAATCATTTCGGCTATTTATTTTATTTTTACTCACTGCTTTTTATTGCAAGTTGCCCAATCATTTCGGCTATTTTGCATGCATACATTTTTTTTACTTGCTGCTTCTGTTGCAAGTTGCCCCATCATTTCGGCTATTTCGTACGCATGTATGGCTTGCTAGCTTTTCGCTGCAAGCTTGGGATTAGACACCGATTTCGGCATCAGCACCGCTACAACTGGGATATTTCCAGGAGCGAATCATCATTTGCCTCTGTCGATATCGAACAAAGGTAGCTTAGCGAACAGGGTTAGGATCTTGTCGACTAAGGCTTTTGACTTCATGAGCCGTAAGGGTCTCATAAAGGTATTTCTCCCTGCGAGTCGTGAGGATCTCGTAGGCGCGTTTTCTCCTTAGGAATCGTATGGACTCCTAAGTGTATGTTCCCTTATAAGTCGTAAGGATCTTATAAGAGTGTTTTCTCCTTATAAGTCGAGAGGACTTACAAGGCTTGTTCACCGTGTAGACATATCCCTGGTCACGGATGGAACTTTGTTAGGGAAATATTTATTCGCGCCCGTGGATTGTATACAAGGGTCAGCATTGAGCCACTTGTAGGGCAGTATTGGAGGTTGTGGGAGCTGCTTAAGAACATGTTCAGATCCTTGTAGCTTAAGACTTTTGAATCTTATGAGCCATGAGGGTCTCATAAGAGGATTCTCCCTACGAGTCATGAGGATCTCGTAAGTGTGGTTTCTCCTTAGGGATCGTGGGGATCCTTAAGTGTGTTGCTCTCTTGTGAGTCGTAAGGATCTCACGCGGGTGGTTTCTCCTCACAAGGTCGAGAGGGCCCTGCAAGTGTCTTTTAACGAGGTTGTGCCCTTTCGGGTTTTCACAAACACTCGCCGGTAGCCCTGCTGTTTTTACTCACGGAGCCCTTTCGGGTTTTCATCCGTGCCCATTTTGCTTATGGACATACCGTTTTCCTTTTTTGTTTTTTTCTTCTTTTTTTTTTATTTGAACGAGGTTGCGCCCTTTCGGGTTTTCACAAGACTCGCTGGTAGCCGTGCTGTTTTTACTCACGGAGCTCTTTCGGGTTTTCATCCGTGCCCATTTTGCTTATGGACATACCGTTTTCTTTTTTTTATTCTTTTTTTTGCATCAGCTTTGGGATGCTGCAATCCACCGTAGTTTATCGACATCTCGATCAATGGCTAGTTTTAGGACATAATGGTCCATTGTTAGTTTAAGGACGTTTCGGTCCGTTGTTAGTTTTAGGACGTTTCGGTCCGTTGTTAGTTTTAGGACATTTCGGTCCGAGAAAAGAAAGCTGGCTACTACTTATAGAGTTTGGGCTTAGGAAGATAGCGAGCGGACATAGTCATCGTCATCTATCATTGACCTAGGCCGTGACTCGTCAAGCGTAGTACTTCTTCAGGAAGCGACCGTTTATTGGCCTGAAAGGTCTTTCACCATGCATGTCCATGAGTAGATAGGCCCCACCCTGGTAGACCTTGTCTATGATGTACGGGCCTTCATAGTTCGGCTCGAATTTCCCCCGCTTGGCGCGATTGGGGATCATAGGTCTTTTGACCACTAGCACGAGTTCGCCTTGGCGGAATATCCTCGGCCTAGTCAATCTTTCGTAGGAGCGTGTCATCTTTGCTTTATAAGCCTCCAGATTTTGTTGCGCTATGAGCCGGGTTTCATCGAGGGCGTCGAGCTCTTCAAGGCGAAGGTGAGCATTCTCTTCGTCTGTTAGCTCGTAATGAACTTCCACTCGTAGAGAGGGTAGCTCTATCTCGAGGGGGAGTACCGCCTCTGTACCGAATACCAATGCGTACGGCGTTGTGTTCGTGGCCATTTTGAATATAGTCCGATATGCCCAGAGAGCTTCATGCAGTCTCTCATGCCAGTCCTTCTTATTTCGAGACACCGTCTTTTTCACGATCTTCGTCAAGGTCTTGTTAAAAGCCTCAGCTAGACCGTTAGCTCGGGGATTGTAGACCGATGAATATCTCCAGTCTATGTTATGTTGTTGTGCGAAGCGGCTGATCTTGTGGCTTCTATAGGCTGGCCCGTTATCGGAGATGATCAGTCTCGGAGTTCCAAATCGATAAATGACGTGTGTTTTGAAGAAATGGAGGATATTCTCCGTCTTCACTTCCCTCAGCAGTACCGCTTCTGCCCATTTGGAGAAGTAGTCAGTTGTCGCCAAAATGAATCGATGTCCTCTGGACGATGCTGGTTCGTTGGGGCCGATTATGTCAGTTCCCCACATTTCGAACGGCCAGCTAGTCATTGTTGGGTGTAGTGGATTTAGATGCTGGTGGATAAAGTCCCCTTGAATCTGGCACGAGTGGCATTGCTTCGCGTATTCGAGGCAGTCCTGGATCATCGTGGGCCAATAATAACCCATTCGTTTGATCTTCAACTTCATCTTCAGCCCGGCTTGGTGGGAACCGCAGAGTCCGTCATGAGTTTCTTGGATGACTCTTTTTGCTTCTTCAGGTCCCAGGCATCTTAGCCACAAAGAATCAAATGATCTCTTATACAGAGTATCATTGACGAAAGCAAAAGACAGAGCTCGTTTTATAAGCTGATGTCTTGAAGATGCATCTTCAGGTGTTCGACGGGATTTGAAGTAGTCTATAAAGACTTCCCTCCAATCGGTAACCTTTTCTTGGTCTTTTATTTGTAGAGTCGTTTGCTCGATCGCTCCCTTTTCTTTGGACAACTCTGGAGATATTTCTGCCGGTGCGAGAACCCGACGGCTTTGCACGACGATCCTCACGTCATCGAGGTTTTCGTCAGCCAGTTCTTTAGCGAGCTTGGCTAATGCATCTGCTTTGCTATTTTCCGCACGCGGTATGCTTTCCAAGGTGTAGGAAGGAATTTGAGTCAGCAACTGTTGTACTTTCTCGCCGTATTTCACCAACTCTGGCTTGCACGTTTGGTAGTCGCCATTTATTGACTAACGACCAGTTGGGAGTCTCCGTATATGAGGAGGTTCTCAATCCCCATGTCGATGGCGATCTCAAGACCCGCTATCAAAGCTTCATACTCGGCTTCATTGTTTGTCCTCGGCTCTGTTAAGGAGAAGGCAAAGCGCATTATCCCTCCTTGTGGAGTTACGAAGATGAGGCCTACCCTTGATTTGATTATGGGGGTGTCTTGTTTGCGCTTCTCTATCGAAGATGCTCTATCGAAGTAAAGTTTCCACCGGGTATCACTTCCGTCGATCGTGTCAAACGCGTGTTCGTCTGGCAGTTCGCAATTCAAAGAAGAATCGGCAGGTATCGGATGCTCGGTGAGGAAGTCGGCGATGGCCTGGCCTTTTACTGCCTTAAGAGGTCGATAGGCTATTGAGAACTCCATCAAGAGCAGGGCCCATTTAGCGAGTCGCCCCGTTAATATGGCTTTTTACATTAAATACTTGAGAGGATCCACTTTCGATATGAGATGGACCTCATGCGCCAACGCGTAGTGTCTGAGCTTCGTTATCGCGAAGATCAACGCCAGGCAGTGTTTTTCGATGGGAGAGTAATTGCTTTCTGTCCCCAGTAGAACTCGACTCAAGTAGTAGAGAGCTCTTTCTTTTCCTTGATTGTTCTCTTGTGCCCATAGCGCGCCTAAAGAACCTTCAAGGGCTGTTGTGTACAGAATGAGAGGTTTTCCCTTGACCGGAGCGGCCAGCACTGGAGGATTCTGCAGGTACTGCTTGATTTCGTCCAGTGCGCTTCGGCATTTGTAATCCCAGACGAAAAGAGTTCCCTTCTTCATCAGGTGACTATAAGGGCAGCATTTCCCTGAAAGATTGGCTATAAATCGCCGGATATACGCGAGCTTCCCTTAGAGAGATCGTAGCTGCTTGAGTGTCTTTGGTGGGGGCATTTCCATGATCGCCTTAATCTTCGACTGGTCTATCTCGATGCCTCGGTGTCGGACAATGAATCCTAAGAATTTGCCCGAGGAAACTCCGAACGCGCATTTGAGAGGGTTCATCTTCAAGTTATATTGCCGAAGGAGTTGAAATACGATCTTCAGATGCTCGAGATGTTCCTCGTATGATTTGCTTTTCACCACGAGGTCGTCGATATAGCATTCGACGATTTCATGTATGAGGTCATCGAAGATCTTCGTCATGGCCCTCTGATAAGTGGCACCGGCGTTCTTTAGACCGAAAGGCATTACCTTATAGCAGAATATACCCAAAGGGGTCCAGAAAGCAGTATGCTTCTGGTCTTCAGGATGCATCTTTATCTGATTGTATCCTGATAATCCATCCATAAAGGAGAAAACCTCGTGAGTGGACGTATTGTCTATCATTAGCTCGGTGACCGGTACCGGAAAGTCATCCTTCGGGCAGGCTTTATTGAGATCCCGAAAGTCCACACATATCCGCACTGTCCCATTTTTATTCATCACCGGGACGATGTTGGCGATCCAATCAGGATACTGCACCTCTTGGATGAAGCCAGAGTCGATCAGCTTCTTGACCTCGGTGTTGATGCTCATCTCAAGCTCGAGCCGCATTCTTCTCGGTGCTTGCTTGATTGGCTTGACGTCTGGGGATATGGCCAGTTTGTGGACGACAATCTCTGGGTCTAGTCCTGGCATCTCGGAATAGTTCCATGCGAAGCAATCTTTATGCTGCATGAGCATGTCCTTTAGCGTAGCCACCCTTTCTGCAGACAACAGCTCGCTAACGAATGTTGGCCGCGGATCACTTATCGTCCCCAAATCAATTTTCTTGAGGTTATCTGCAGTGGTATGTATTCCATCTTCCAGCTCTTTCGGCGCCGGTGGAAACTCTGAGATCACCTCGTCATCATTGTTTTCGAAGCACCAGGGGAGGTCATCCATATTCTCGGGCTCTTCTTTTGATAACGTTATCATATGACAAGTACGAGCTCGCTTCCAAGACCGATGTTGATCTGGTTCTACTCTCGCAGATTTGGGTTCATGCTTCTGCGGCGGGGTTACCCTCCAACTGCTGGATAGAGCGAATTTGCCAAGCTGATATTGATCTTTGACCCAGTTCTTGAAGGTGAAGCAGTTTTCGAGAGGGTGTCCTATTGCTCGGTGATAAGAGCAATAGTCTGGATGAGAGACCTCGTTAGCTTACTCGGGGTGTTTGGACTCCGGAAGTGTAATCATCTGATGTTTTATAGCGAGGTCAAGTATCTTCCGTGTCTTATTCTGAGGAAAAGAGTATGCTCGGCCCATCTTCTTTATGAGAGGTGAATCCGGATTGCTCGATTCCCGACCGCGTGGCTTCTTGGTCCCGCTTTGTCACTGTTGAACGCCTTTCCCGTTCTTTGGTTTGTTTCTGCCTCTGCGTCGGGCCTTTTGTACAATGAGTTGACATGGAGGAGCATTTTCATCTTTCGCAGCCTGTTGAAGAAGGCGTTGCGTCCTGGCTTTCTCGTAGATGGCCATTTCGCGATTATGGTCGTCTCGAACCTTTTGACCTGCTTCCCTTATAAGCTTGTCCACTTGTTCTTCGAACGACGGACTGGGCATTTTTATGGCGGGAGCTTTTTCTGGTTCAGGGTTAGCATCTTCCCACAGAGCATCTTTTTCTTCATCAAAGTCATGTATGACGTAGCAGTCGCGGAGTAGTTCCCGTTTCTTGGATTGAACATATCCAAGTCCGGTCGTTTCCATTTTCTCGTTGGGCAATTTCCGCTGAGTTCCAGGGACATTCCAGATTCTGTCATAGAACTTAGCTTTCCGAGCGGTCTGTTCGAAAGATACGCTTTGGCATCTTAACAGCCTTTTTAGTCCGTTCGTGTAATATCTGGGCAAACGGATGGGCTGGAGCCTATCAAGTGTAGAATCCGCGTCGTGCCAGATTTCTTTGTTTACTTTGGTTTCCCCGGATCGGTAGAATAGGATCGCCTTTTCACCTTCTCGTCTGGGAGGGACATAGAACGTCTGCAGCTCTTCCACACTATAGCTATTAAGCGCGTCTAGTTCTTTATGATGTTTGGGCGGAACCATGGCAACCTGCAAACTTTGATCTTCACTAGCGATGGTTTGTATTGATGGCTGAGCAGAGAATATGGCGTTGACTTCATCTTCTGAGTCGCTGCCGAAGATAAGCATAGGAGCGGAGGATCCCAGCTTGTTATACTGGGGCGGACCTGAATAAACTATCTCTTCCTCCTCCTCGGTATCACTCCCGAAGACCGGAATGGTAGGGATAGCTTTGTTCTCCGGTTTGTGAGATCTCTTCGTGTCCTCGAAATCTGGCAAGAAGTATTTTTCATCTTCGTACTTTCGAACTTCGTTCACGGAAAATGGGTTCAACTCCCCTGTCACAGTGTACTCAAGACCATCCTTGAAGTATTTCATACACTGATGTTGTGTAGAAGGGATGATATTGTACTCGTGTAACCAAGACCGGCCGAGCGAAGCGTTGTAGCATGTCTTGGCGTCAATGACATGGAACTTGATGTCTGTGACGAACAGCCCAAAGCGTAACGTCGGTATTACGGACCCAAGTGTCCGTGATGACTGGGAGTCGAACCCGGAGATAGTGAATTTGTCACGAGCGAGGTGTTGAATGCTCATGCAGATTTCCTTTAACACCGGTACGTTAAGGAGATTGACGGAGGACCCACTGTCGACCAGGATCTTGCCTATCTTGAAATCATGACAGTATCCGGAGACATATAGGGGACGGTTGTGCTCGCACGTCCCGAGGACGGGATCTTCATCGCCGAAGGTGATATCGGCTGTATGTACTTCTTCTAGCTCGTCTTTCATCTTTTCTTCGGCGAGAAAAGGTTGGAATTGCTCTGGCTCTTGTAGCACCTTGATTAAAGAATCTCTTGCTTCTTTCGATAGTAAAAGTGTGTCGAGAATGCTGAGTTGCGAGGGTAACTTACTCAAGTGCGCCAGAACGTTGTAGTCCACCTTACTTTTCTTGAGCGGGTCCTTGGCTGCAAGCTCTTTGACGACTTGATCATCGAGGGCGATATCCTCAGAGACCTTTTCTTTTCCCTTATCTTTTCTATTCGTGGGTCCGAGATTCTTTTCTGGAAGCGTACGGTTACGCGGCTGAATATTTTCACAGGCCTTCGGTTCTTCCTCTTTCCCCAAGGCGGATTCTTTAAAGAGAGGGCCAAGAGACATTTTCTCATCAGAGTCGCTTCCGAAGGTGAGAACCTGCGATCCCCCGGCGTTGACCATGCGACAGTTGCCGGTAGTTTTTTTACGCTCCTCGGTCGTACTTCTCTGCTCCCGACGAGTTTTGCGTTTCATCCGCTTAAAATGTTGCCGGTGAGCAACATACCCCTGCCACCATCTTTTGAAAGTGTTGCACTCCTCAGTGGGTGTGCAATCTTTCGATGATATAAGCAGTAGCTAGGACGCATCTCTGCTTCATCAAGAGTGTTTCCTTCGGAGGGTGGTAGCTTCATCCCCATTGATATGGCTTTGGCGAACCCTTTCCTCGTCTTGAACTTGATTTTATTCGTGGCGGATATACTTTGATCTGGCGGGGGTATTTCACCCCTTTCGTCCAGTCGCCGTCGTTTGGCCTTTTCAAATATGGCCATCTCACGTTCCCGGTCAGCTTTGCTTTTTAGAAGAGCTTCGTTTAGGAATGCGTCGATCATCTCATCTGATGGCTCTGGAAGCTCCGGTTCAGGATTTGCCCCTAGTTTCTTAGTGCAAGGAGTTTCTTCATCATCCATCGACGAGTGAGAGATCATATGGCAACTTGCTACATTATCCTCAGATTCATCTGACGAGTCTTCTCCATCATCTCCGTTTTCAAGGACGTGGCCGAGGAACTCTTGGAGCGTGATTGGAGTCCACGCCTTCTGGTTATGTCACGCCCCGCTTCCCAGTGTACGGCGAAGGAGACGCGACGAGGTCCGCTACGTATGTACTCAGAAGTACATACGTTAAGCGTATCTAAGCAATATAAAATAAGTACACAAGAGACAAGAAATAAAAAGAACAGCAATTTTTATTTATTAACATTCTTTGTACAATACATGAAGGAAATACAACTGAAATAAAAAGATGCCTAAACAGTGGCATAACAGGAAATGAAAAATACTGAATGGAAAAGTGTACAATGAACTAAAGTGCAGGGTCTTCAGCAAACTGCTCCAAGTCTTCTTGAGATGGCTCGATCTCCGTCGGGTCCAAACCACCTGACGACATTCAAAAAAGAAAGAAATAGAATATCGTCAGCGAACAGGTCGCTTGGTAAGTCCCAAAGGTAGGGGAGAAATAGACAAAGAGTAGGAGAGAGAGTAGCTTTTAATGTTGTATTGTATTGTTGTAATGTTGTATTAACGCTGTTGTTTGTAGCTTGGTACAGAAGAATGCCAGTGTATACGAGAGGGGTCTCTATATGCTAGAGACCAGGGCAAACGGAATATAGAGTACAAGGCTCCGTTAGAAGTCCCGGAACAACGGCAATTGGATTCATGTTAGGTGTCTTAAATCTGACCGTCTCGTGCCACTTTTAACATCTTCCGTACCAATCTACCCCTTAAACCCTGCGATATCTTGTTTGTATTGTTATCTTGTAAATTGTATTGATTGTAAGATTGATTGACTGACTGACCGAAACCATGATATCAGGAAATGGTTGTAACCGTAGAGTCATGTAAATGGAATACTGAGAATCATGTAAAAGAAATATAAATCCATGGTTCGGTTCAATCAAGTTGTATAAATTGATAATTGTATTCATGGATTCATGTGTTCATATTGAATTGGAATCTTGTAGATTATAGATTGACTTGAATCATATTCAAGTCAGATTAATCAGACTCAAACCCGAGTCAGACAATCAGAAATGTGAATCGAAGTCTTATAATTGCTAGGGTCCTTAGGGTAATTTATAAAACTTGAGGGGTTTTTATGTAAAAATACTTTTATATACTTTTCAAAATACACCTCAAGTATTTATTGTTCGTCTTTAGAGTTATAATGAGGGTGGATTTTATGTTGTGATATTTCTAGTGAACATATCCTAGTTTTATAAATAAGGGTATTTATCTGTAATATTGATTATTTGAAATTCATGGTATTTTAGTGTAAAATTTATTCTTTATGATTTTTAGGAAAAGGTGGAAAATTTTTATTATAATAAAATAGATATTTAAATGATAAATATATATATATATGTTTATACAAAAATAATTTTAATAAATATTTTATATTCCAAAAAATCTCATTTTCTTAAGATGTCGTATTTTAAACCTTTCGAGACCGAATGCTCCTTTCGGAGGTCTGAATCTCGCAAAACTAGCCCAAGGGTGCGCGATAAACCTCACGATCCCGAACGAGTTCCCCAAACATGGGTTGTAGCGGCGCTTTGCAAAGGTTGTAAAATACTAATCCTTTAGAAAACGGTTTTATAAAGTAAATGGTATTTATTTGCAAAGTGTAATTTTCCGTATTTTAGATTCTAGGGTTTCATAAACCAATTAGCCTATTTCTAAAGGGTCTAAACGACAAGTCGTTAGAAGCCTCAAATCGCTTCTTCACCGCCAATTGTGGCCAGGTAAGTACAAGTGAGGAAGGAGGGATCCGCTTACGAATCATGAGACGGGCCTTTTAAAGTTACCTAAACTCACCTGCCTAGCCTAGACACCACAAAGTCAGGTTTAGATAAACGATCGATGTCCACAACTTATCGTGTTTTCCTAATAAGAGCTATTTATTTAAAAGTGTGTCAAAGCTAAAACTTCTTGAAATGATTTTATTAAGAATATGGTATTTAAATGAAAGTATTTTTTTATCGTATTCTAAGTTTTTGATGATGTCGTTTAAGGTTGTATTTATATGTGTGTGGAGGTAGGTCATTATCTCGTGCTCTACTTTAAATGTATAGCAAAGTTAAGGGGTTAAATGTGAAATCGAAACATGATGGTATTAAAGTGAAAAATACGACAAATTGGAAAGCTTATCATTTCATGTGATGAAACTTATTCAAATTATTTTTAAAAGTTTAATAGTCAAGATAAAGATGTTTAAACATGAATGTATTGGTGAGAAGTGAACTTTTATTGAAAACTGAATCGGAAATCGGATTTGTTCCGATTCCGTCGGGTTTCGTAATTTCGTATTTTAAAAAAATAGAAAGAGGGATAGAATGGGACTTACGGGTTTTGATTAGGCAAAGGAGTGTAAGGGGAACTAAAGGAGTTGTCGAGGCGTTGGTTCGTCGCCGGTTGTTTCTAAAAACGTGGTCGGAATTCCCGCCGGAATTTCGTCGGAGCTTCGCCGCGAACTTGTTTTCAAAGTACACACTCTTAGAAAATTTTGAGAGAGTGAGCTTAGGGTTTTGGGATGAGAGGGTAGAGGGTAGGGGGTATATTTATAGGGTAGGCTAGGGTAGGGTAGGTGAAAAGTTTAAAATAAAAATGTGATAAAATGTAATAAAAATGTATTAAAAGTAGAGTAATTGGAGTTTTTTAAGAGTTCTGGAAGTGGGCTGAGGCTGAAATTTTGCAGGTGCATAGGGAATATGAAAAGACACAACTATCATGTTGGGGCTGTCGCCGGAATCGGCCGACTCGGGGGTGACTCGGCCGTGACTCGGTCGGAGCACTGAGTCGGCTGAGTCAAGGCCGAGTTGACCGATTCCCGGCCGAGTCCAGCGGCCAGGATCCCTCCCGACGGTTCATCTAACTCCTAGAAGTGTTAAATCTTTAGGTGTAGTGGGGTTTTTGTGAGATATGCACGTGTAAACTCTTGGTATTCTAAAGGTTTTAAAAAAATCAATATTAAAAATAATGTGGGGTATGAGATTTGAACTCTGGTGGCTTGGTTCAGCAATGCAAGGTATTACTAATGAGCTACAAGCTCCTTCTTGTAATTATGGTGTGAAATAATTACTTAAAGTGGTAACAGCAATATTAAATACCCCAAGTATACTTTAATTTTAAAGCAATTTTATGTACACTAAAAATGGAGTTATTTAAAAACAAAATAATTACTTATATATTGTACTCAAGTTAAAATACTCCTTTATGGATTTTGAAAAAAAAACAATTTAAAAATTTGTATGGAAAAAGTGTATAAGAAAATTAGGGTTGTTACAGGTTATATTCTTCCAACGCATCAATCTGCTTTTGCAGGTCCGTGTGCTTGTCGCCAGGCTTCACTGGATTTTTGGATTTCTTCTTCTTTTTTGAAGATTTCGACGGCTGGGTATGAACACTTTGACTATCACCACCAGTTTTTGGAGTTGGGCGTGGGTTCAGCATCCCTTCGATGATCTGGGGTTCCAGCAGATTCTTCCACCTGATCGCCGGGCATGTCTGGAGATCATTCAGCATTCTTTTGGTTTTGGCTAAAAGAACGACCTCCCATGGGGCTTTTTCAACAAAAGAGCACGTTGCCCCCAGTGTGTCCATCTTCTTAGGAGTGTGCGGTTATGGTGGGCTTACTTTCCACTTCTCAAACAACGCAAACTTGCCTTGTTGGTACTGATCCTCGATCCATCCCTTAAAGACGAAGCAATCTTCGATTGGATGGCTTACCGTTTGGTGGTAAGGGCAATAATTGGGATTATTCATTTCGCCGGATTGCAATGGTGGCTTTGGATTCGGCAAATTGATAAGCCTGTTGCGCATCGCTAGCTCGAAGAGTCTTTTCGTTTTGTCCCGTGGGAACGAGTAAGGACGCTTCATTTTCTCATTATAATAGCGCCGTCTCTCTTCCAATTGATCCGTTAGTCTTGGAGCACTGGGCTGCTGTTGGGTATTCGCAACGAAGGTCGCCTTCTCCTTACCTTTTTCGTTCGGCGACTCCGGCTTCGGAGGAGACGGTCTATGACCCATCTGATCCATCTAGGCTAGCTTGTCGATTAAAGCCTGGAATGTGGTCGGTTTGAAGAACATCATGAACTGTGAAATAGTTGCATGAGGGTCTAGGATGCCCATGAACATGCCTACCGCTGGTGCTTCTTCGATGCGCTGTTCGCATTTCGACCACAGATTCCGCCATCGGATTGCGTACTGAACCCATATCTCACCCGGTTTCACCCTGTCATTGATCAATGCCGTTATCGGGGTGCGTTCACTAGCACTTGCAAATCGCTGGGTGAACAACAACTCCATTTCTGCGAAAGTCTTGACGGAGTCATTTAGAAATTCGGAGTACCACTCAAACGCCGTCTCCGATAAGCTGCCGACAAATTGGCGGAGCAAAAGCTTATCATCACCCCCGGTGTTGCCGCAAAGTACCCTGAATTGAGCGACATGCTGATGGGGATTGCCTGTCCCCTTGTACACATGGAATTTGGGGATCGTATAGCCCGGCGGGTACTTTATTTGATCATACCAGCCTGGATACGGTCGCCCAGTTTTAACGATTTGCCCAGCCGCTTCATTTGCCTGGTGAACTCGTATCTGCTGAGCGATATAATCATCCAGGGCAGTTTTGGAGATTGTCTCCTCCTTGGCTGTTGACAGAGCCGGCAGAGGATTCAATGTTTCTCCTCTGTCATCTTCAATTGCTACTGGAGGATCTTCCGCTAAGGGATCCGGCTGGATCATCATGCCCACCATATCTTGGAATAAAATGGCCATTTTCTTTATATTGGCCGCTTGTTCCGCGGGCTCTTTGTCCTTCTTCTCAAGCATTCTCCGAAGGAATTCAGCATCAGTTTCCTGCTCATGGCGTTGCTCCGAGGATGCCTCTGGGCTTGTTTTTGGTCCCGTAAGTGCGGCCATAGCTGTCAACATTTCCTGAAGCTTTTACTGTTGTTGCTCCTGAGCCTTGGTCACTGATCGCGTAAGTGGTCGATGACCTGTGGAGATATGGCAATCCTCTTTTCCGGATGCCATGTAGACGGTATGCACCACCATGCCCCCAGACTTAGGGCGTTTGGGCTCAATGCCTTTGACATTTGTCGCAGGCATGGGGATTTTCTCCGGCCTTCTTTTCTTATGAGCGGTCGAAGTTGAGGGGGCCGTTGTAGTGGGCACCTAAGTAGCCGTCGTCTTCGGTGGCTTAACAGGACGGTTTTCTTCCTGTCGGACCTTCAGCTTCTTCTGCCGACGGGGATAGTCTTGATCCACCACTGACTCTCGGACTTGTCGCCAGATTTTGTAAACTTTAGAAGACAGCCGTTGGGGGGACTGCTCCGGCTTTATTTCTGTGACAGTCTCCACCGGTGGCGGAGATCTTTTCAGTACGTCAGTAGGCGAGTTCCAGCGTACCTTGTTCAGTAGCTCAAAACTGTTCCCGGTTGGAACAGCAGCATTAACTTCCACCGTTGGAGCTGGTGGAGTTAGCCCAGAGGGGGAGTTGTGTAGGGTTCCTAGGCACACTAATGAGGTCTCACAAGGCATCAACCATGCCAATTTTAAAAAATACAAGTGCCGAGAAACCCTAATACGGATCGTTAACTAGAATTTTAGGCGAAACAAGCAACTAGTTAACAACTTAACTAAGTGAACGGAAATACAACCTTTGTAGATCCGGTTCTCCACCTCCACAGCTCTATGATGAAGTCTCCTTGCTGTCCAAATCAAATCCCGGGCTCTAGCGTCGGCTTCATCGGAGAAAAGGGCGGGCTAGGTCATCGACTACGATGCCGAAGATGATCTACGTCGAGGCATCACAAGATCAAGCTCCCACTTCACCAAGTCATGAAACTTGTGAAGAAAACACCCTATACTACTTGGCAAGAGGTAGAGGATGAAGAAATAGGAGGTGGGTTCACTTTTGAATTGGATTTCTCACTCTTTTCATCAATTCACCATTGATGAAGAAAGGTTTTCTTCATGTGAAGAAGAAGAAGAAGAAGATCAATAATATGATAAGTGCTTTTTGAATAGAAAAGAAAATCAATACTTATCATAATACAACCATGGTCAAGTGTAGAGAATCAACTAGGGTTAAGTCGAGTGGTTAGGGTTAAGCATGAGACAAAATGGTCACTTAGTCAAAGCTTCATGAAGCTTCAAGATGCAAACAAAGAAAGCCACCATTTTCTCTTTATGCCATTTATTTTCCAAAAACAATAAATAAATAAATAAATGAATAAGAAAACAAAACCCTAACCATTCATATAACCATGGTTTAATCTTTACACAAACCCAAGTAAACATGTATCATCAAACATGATACAATCAAGTGCACAAAAGTATATCACATATACAACTTGTGCAATGCAAGTGAGAAAATCCATTTAAAGTGAACCAATACTAGTTAATGCAAAGTAATATATCAAATATATAATTATGCATTAAATCATTAAATCAACACTTGATTTAACGATCCGGTCATATCGCATATAACCGACTAATATCCAATGTATCGACTTATCGAATCAATCCATGATTCGATAACTAGGTTATATCGCATACAACCATTCGATACATTCATCGCGAGAATGAAATACGGTATCACATACACGCATTATTCTCGGTCCCGCACATATCTCATATGCGCTCCTATTTCGTTTCGCTTGAACCAGGAAACCTCTGTGTAGGACTCTAAAGACTCGTCAATACGCCGGCAGCAGGTGATGATCATATCAAACACCCACAAGCCGCAAGCGGTCTGCTAAACGTAACGGCCACCCGGGTATTGAGCGATCAGAAGATCGACGAGCAAGCCCGCTCACACTCCTGTGAATCCAACCAGTAACACTTACCGTACAGTCCGGTCTCGTCGTCTGATATGTCGCATATCTCGCCTAGGGGTAGTAAACGTCAGACCCCAGTAGCTCGATAAGTCGTGTCGATATGAGGTCTATAACAATTCGAGAAATTACTGGTAACACTTACCAGTAAATCTCAGCAACCCTGGCCAGGGATTTCCGGTTATAGCCAATCGAACACAGAGCAACATCAACTCCCTATACCGGGAGAGACGAATCCCCTCCTATCGCTCATTGCCTCCATGTGATTCGGGACTGTACCCAAAAGCCACCGTTTTGCACGCCCTCTTGGACATGGTAAGGTGGAAATCAAAGCACAGTGGGAACCACAAAAGACTCTATGACGATCTCGGGTCAACAGACTACTCTGTACCAGTGTCACCTGAGAACTGCCATCTGACGTAAGGTATAATACCATCTGGGAGTTCTCGGCGAGTCCGTCCAGTGTACCCAGTCTCCACTGAGCACCCGTATATCATCTCTGATGTCAAACACCAATGGATATGGGATCATCCATCGCCCATCTGTATGGGTCGAGAAGGTATACGCTAGTCTACTCTGGTATATCGATGCCCCGTCTCGATACACCCACGACTAGGGACCTTGAAGGATATACTTATGGACTACCCTGTCCCCACTAGTATGATCCGCATCATAGTCCAGGTAGTCAAGTACACATCCTAAGGGCTTTACCAACATGTAACAGAGAGACAATCAGTGTACACGTTAAGGTAAAGAGCAACCAGATAGCATACTATCATGTCGAGCAAGAAAGTCCTCCTTATATATGTCCAAGCATCCATTACAATATACATCCTATGTATAGTAATGGCCTCTAGGGCATACATATAACTAACAATCTCCCACTTGTACTAGGGCCATCTGATAGCAGTGGTTGTAGTATCTCATACTCAACCATCCCATAAAAGTCTCTCTCTGGAAAAAGGCCTTTGTGAGTGGATCCGCCGTGTTGTCCTCTGAGTCTACTCTCCTAACCTCGATCACCCTGGAGATCAACCATCTCCATGATCAGGTGACACTGCCTTAGAATATGTCTGGATCACTGATGGGACCGGCGTTCCTTGGCATAAGCCACAACTCCATTGTCTCACAATGGTTGGAACGTAGTTCATCTCATGAACCAATATACACCCAAACATCCTCTTTGGTAGCATCTTAAGTAGCGATGTATTCTGCCTTTCTCATCTAGTATCCCACGGTATCTAGCTTGGAACTTTTCCAACATACCGTCCCTTTACTAAGGGCAAAGACAATGCCTGTGACTGACATTCAGTCGTCTTTATCACCCTGGAACACTTCCAGTGATTCTCCCCAGGATCGGTTGATACCATCTCACTACAACTAGTGAGAATCCTAACATACAATTAGATCTATCTCATAGATCCAAAACCTAGGATTTAGGAGGTATCATCAAATCCTATATGGAGAATCCTTGTGATGAGCGGAGATTGACCGAGCGTAGCATTGGAAACTCCTTTCTTATCAAGAGTATGACATCCACGTACTCTACGAGGATCACCACCATACTCCCTACTACCTTTTTGTTTATACAAGGTTCATCTACCATTTTGATGATGTCAAACTCTTTGACTAATCCATCAAAACAGATGTTCCAACTCCGCGATGCCTGCTTTATCACATAAACCATCTCGCACACGTTTCCGCTGCTCCCACTGTCTACGAAGCCCTCTGGCTGTGTACTTATAGACGCCCTCTTCTAAAACATCATTTAGAAAAGCAGTCATGACACCCAACTGCCAGATATCGTAGTCATGGTATGTAGCCGTGGCAAGTAGGATCTGGATGGACTTAAGCATAGCTACTTAGAAAAGGTTTCATCATAATCCATACCTGGTCAATGATGCAAACCTTTAACAAGTCTAGCTTTGAAAGTCTCAACTTTTCCATCTACACCAAGTAATCTTCTCAAGATATACTTGCTCCTGATGGGGATTTAACCCTTCAGATAAAGCAACTAAAGTCCATACTTTGTTGGTGTATAAGGATTCCATCTCAGATCACTAAGCATCCAGCCATTCTTACAGAGTCCCACTCCTGATAGCCAGGTCGAAACTAGTTGGGTCATCATCTCATGATGCAATCCTCGCTCCCACTGTCATAGAGAAACCGAAGTATCTCTCAGGTGGGTGAGGAACCCTACTAGATCGGCGGAGAGGCTGAGGTTCGTTGGTAACTATTGAATCCTTTGGTTTTATCAAATCATCTGTTGTAGTTTGTATAGCTGGAACCTTTCCAGTTCTACATAACTGACCTTGCCTCGAGCTTGTCCGGATTTTGCTTTTAGACATAGGCCGGACAACCCTAAATCTTAACTAACTTAAGATATGGGCTCTTCCCTTTCCATATCACATATGAAGTGGTAGGCAACTGATTTGATCAGAACCCTATTCAATAGGTATGCAACTTCATAAGTGCATAACTCCCAAAAGAAAATAGGAAACACAGTAGTACTCATCATAGAGCACACCATATCACATAGGGTGCAATTGCTCCGCCCCGATATACCATCGTGCTATGGTGTATACGGAGGAGTAATGCTGAGAGAGAATCTCATTCTCCTTTTAGAATAGTCCAGGATTTCTATGCTCAAGTATTCTCCTCCTCGATCACATCAAAGGACATAATACTTATCCCCTTATTGGTTCTCTACTTCTAGCTTATATTCTGTGAATATCTCAAAAGGTTCAGACTTGTGTTTCAACATGAACATATGTCTGAATCTTGAGAGATTATCAGAGAATGTAACGAAGTACAAAGAACCGGTCCTGACATATGTAGACAGGGGACCTTGCATACATCAACATGTATCATCCCAAGAGTTTACTAACTCTTTCTCCGTTTCCAATAAACAGAGCTACGGTCATCTAATCTTTGTGACATGACTGGCAAGTTTCATAAGATGTAAATTCAAATTAATTTAAATATGCATCTAAATGTAACTTCAGCCAGTCGGGTCGCATTGATATGACCTAGTCTACAATGCCTCAAGAAGGATTCGTTCATTTCTGAACTCTTCTTCTTGTGTGTGTTCTATATACTAGGAACTGTTGTTCGATTTAGAACGTCAATGCTTTTAGATAACGTGCCTGAACCGATCAACTTTTGATATAGGAAATGTTCAAAACATTATCCAACAATACAAAATTATATCATTTCTGTACTACTAAAGAGACTGATATGATTTTGTATATCAGGTTCGGTATCTAATAGCATTTGTTCAGAATCAATGTATTGGTAATACAGGGTGACAGTGACTAACAGACTTGGCTGCAACACTTGCCCCGTTTTCTTTCTCATGAAACTTATCACCCGTTCTCAGTTTTCTACCTTTCTGTAGCCCTATGTAACTGATTACATATCTGGGATCCTGATCCGGTATCACATACCCAGGACGTAAAGGATACTGAGAAACAGTTCTGTATAATGAACACACCCGAAGATGATGCATCAGCATGCACTCTCTTCGTTTGGGCGGCATGGGAATTCTGGTAATCCCCAATTTCCTGCTCTGTCTTATAACAATTATAAGTTGGAGCGGGATCAACGTTCCCCAGCTCAATATAACAAGCGGGTTCGGTCAATATCCGTATTAGTATCTTGATTAAGGCGTGATATGGTCGCTACCTGGAGAGAGAGAGAAGAAAACACTCAGCGTGCGCTCTTGCAAGAATAGATTGGTTATTATTTTATCTAATCAGGATGGATCCCACTGGTTTTTATCAAATCTTCCTTCAAACCCTAAAAGGAAAGACTAGCCGGGATTAATTACACTCTACAACTTCGCCAATCTTTCAGCCAGGCCAGTGTCGGTACTTTGAGAGAGGTTCCCCGTGCTTTCGCACGGGCCTAATTAGAGTAAACCTCGTTTTCCCAGAGGCGTAACCCCGTTGACTCCTTTCTAGACACCTAATTGATCGGCTAATTGTAATGTGTAAAACTCTCCCAGGAGTAACTCTTACTCGCAGTGGGTATCGGGATCCAACTATCTCATAGAAGGCATGCAATCTCATTGCAAATTTCAACACTTGAAATTCCCGATAATATTTTGCCCCTAGCAGCTATATGACCTTAACATAGTCAACAAATCATAAGTGCTAGTCAAGTTCAACCCGTCATTTCCCGATTGAATTAAACCCACCCGCACGACCCTTAACATAGTCAACAAAGTCGTACGACTACCCTAATCCAATCGCATCATATGCTTATGCAGATAAGCACTAATTAGCTACCGCACACTACGCCTTAACATAGTCAACAAACGTAGCACGAATACTAACTAGTACTTATCTGAAATGACGGAGGGCTACGACAGGTTTTTCTGAAAACCTATTGCGTAATGAACTTGATATCGTTGTAGAATCAAATGAAGTTTTTGAAATGGAGCGATTTTGAGGCTTTTCTAGTTTTGCTAAAGGGGTCACTCCCGGTGAAGGGATCGTCGGCCCTTTCCTCGTCGAATGAGGTGCGGGATATATCATATATATCACTGTGCAAAGCAGAAACTATAGAAGCAATCAAAAACAAACCGAGTGTGTAGCATCTGCCAGTTATTGCTAAAGGAGTCACTCCCGGTGAAGGGATCTCGGTCCTTTCCTCATCGAATAAGGTGCAGGATATATCACATATACCGCTGTGCAAAGCAAGAACTGTAGCTACCTGTTTTATTTAAAATTTGATTCTACAACATCTTAGGTTTCTTTTCTTTCATTAATCACATTAATGAAGTCCCATCATTTAAGTACCTAAACATCACAGATAAATACGACGTACACTTATGCCATCCGCATTCGCCTCGATGTCCCCTCGTGCACCGTTAGGTTAGGTAACTAACGGCAGAGCGGGGCAGGGCTAGCGCGGGTGTAAAACATAAGTAACGCCTATATAATATATCATATATACTATATAAAGTATCCATCACAGAACATATCACATGATCACATCACAGATATCGCAGCAGAAGAATCATATGAAATATTGGATATACTAGGACGTCCGTGTTTTCAATACGAGCCAGTATAAAACACGGATTCCACGGTCGTGATGAATAGCCAAACCCACACCCCTAGACCCCTACGAGAGCGGCAAGCAACCCTACCAATTCTAGAGTTAGGAGACCCGGACTCGACTCCTCGAGTTGGTCTCCCACTGGACTCCAGAACCCGGTTACTTATGCTCCCCTCCTTGGGTCTATCCTAGTGCGGAAAAGTAAATAATATACAAAGGGTGACATCTTCCGCAACCTGGAAGTGCCCCAATAAAAGAATATTACATACAGATTTTTACATGAATGAAAATGAAAAAAACTCGTCTCACATAAAAAAAAACCCGGCTATTCAAACAAGACGATCCAATATAACATATCCAGCAACACATAACATCACATGTCATCAACGTAAGTAAATATGCGCATCCCTATTGTCGTTGACATATAGCAACGAAACCGGCGATATCACATATTACACTTACGGTCGCAGAAAAGAAAGTGTAAAACTACAACAGTTGGAATCCTCAACCTACATAGACATCGCATGCCTAATCAAATGAATTCCTTAGACATCGCATGCCTAACAATTATAAACCCCGCATTTTAGTCTCATCATCGAAAACACTTTTCAATATCAAGTCGGGCAATTCAACAAGATTCCCGACATCCTGATCGAATGCTCGTCGCAAACTTTAGTAGACGGCCGCACCCCCGATGCCGTCGACGAAGTGCACCAAGGCGGAACACCGCTGCCACGAGCACCCGAACGGATGCTTTCGGCGATGGGGTTCTCCTACAGTCACTTGGTCGGGGCTATGGAGTGAGGCTGTCTATTAAATTTACCCGGCGAGTATCCGCGTACGCTATGTGATTGCGACGGACTTTTGATCACATCAAAATTCCATGGCAACCGATCAAGTGAGACTAAACTGCTATGTTTATAACATTCATTCAGTTATCTCATAACAACTTGTGAATTCCAATTATTGTATCGCATTCCAGATAAATAGAAAATGTTAAACTTTCCGATCGAATAGTCAAACACCCAAGTTTTCCCGAAATAGCTCAACTCATGAAATAAGTTCAAAGACATTCACTTCGTGCCTCAGTACCAACGGTCCAGCCGTAGAAGGGTCAAGCCAACGCCTCACATGTGGCACGCCGTACTGCCCCAAACCCGAAGGTTCAAAGGGCAGTTCAAGACGGTCACATAATCGAGTTAAGGTTTGTTGTCTTCTAGAGAGACCATCGCGTTACTTGCACTACTTAGAATGTCTTTAAAGCTCGGAAAAATCCAACACTTGGAAATTTTCCGGCAGGGGAAAGATTAGGTATTTATATCCGGTCGAACTTTTTAACATATTCAATAATTATCCGGAAAGACACATAGACAAAGCTTGATAATCCGATCGAATAAACGAATCCCCAAAACAACCCAGAATATTCAACTCTTGAATAAATATTAAAAATTCCCATAAAATTCAGCACCATAAAATAGGAATTACTGTGCAAAAATGGTTGGCTGATGTCATCAATTGGCCACGGAACCGCCGCAGAAGCTAGGCTTCTGCCGCGGTTCCGCCGCAGTTTAGAGTTATCTTTTGGCAAATTTTGCACCGTAATTCTTAGAACTTCCTGCTGAATTTTTTAAGCATTTTTAATCTGGAAAAAACCCAGTTTTTGAAAAAAGTCCAGAGAGCGTGAATTTTTAGGGTTTCGGGTTCGTTCGGGTTTCAAACTTCGTCTACGCATCGCCTAAGGCTCTAGCTAGGCTCTGATACCACTGTAGGGTTCCTAGGCACACTAATGAGGTCTCACAAGGCATCAACCATGCCAATTTTAAAAAATACAAGTGCCGAGAAACCCTAATACGGATCGTTAACTAGAATTTTAGGCGAAACAAGCAACTAGTTAACAACTTAACTAAGTGAACGGAAATACAACCTTTGTAGATCCGGTTCTCCACCTCCATAGCTCCATGATGAAGTCTCCTTGCTGTCCAAATCAAATCCCGGGCTCTAGCGTCGGCTTCATCGGAGAAAAGGGCGGGCTAGGTCATCGACTACGATGCCGAAGATGATCTACGTCGAGGCATCACAAGATCAAGCTCCCACTTCACCAAGTCATGAAACTTGTGAAGAAAACACCCTATACTACTTGGCAAGAGGTAGAGGATGAAGAAATAGGAGGTGGGTTCACTTTTGAATTGGATTTCTCACTCTTTTCATCAATTCACCATTGATGAAGCAAGGTTTTCTTCATGTGAAGAAGAAGAAGAAGATCAATAATATGATAAGTGCTTTTTGAATTGAAAAGAAAATCAATAATTATCATAATACAACCATGGTCAAGTGTAGAGAATCAACTAGGGTTAAGTGGAGTGGTTAGGGTTAAGCATGAGACAAAATGGTCACTTAGTCAAAGCTTCATGAAGCTTCAAGATGCAAACAAAGAAAGCCACCATTTTCTCTTTATGCCATTTATTTTCCAAAAAGAATAAATAAATAAATAAATGAATAAGAAAACAAAACCCTAACCATTCATATAACCATGGTTTAATCTTTACACAAACCCAAGTAAACATGTATCATCAAACATGATACAATCAAGTGCACAAAAGTATATCACATATACAACTTGTGCAATGCAAGTGAGAAAATCCATTTAAAGTGAACCAATACTAGTTAATGCAAAGTAATATATCAAATATATAATTATGCATTAAATCATTAAATCAACACTTGATTTAACGATCCGGTCATATCGCATATAACCGACTAATATCCAATGTATCGACTTATCGAATCAATCCATGATTCGATAACTAGGTTATATCGCATACAACCATTCGATACATTCATCGCGAGAATGAAATACGGTATCACATACACGCATTATTCTCGGTCCCGTACATATCTCATATGCGCTCCTATTTCGTTTCGCTTGAGCCAGGAAACCTCTGTGTAGGACTCTAAAGACTCGTCAATACGCCGGCAGCAGGTGATGATCATATCAAACACCCACAAGCCGCAAGCGGTCTTCTAAACGTAACGGCCACCCGGGTATTGAGCGATCAGAAGATCGACGAGCAAGCCCGCTCACACTCCTGTGAATCCAACCAGTAACACTTACCGTACAGTCCGGTCTCGTCGTCTGATATGTCGCATATCTCGCCTAGGGGTGGTAAACGTCAGACCCCAGTAGCTCGATAAGTCATGTCGATATGAGGTCTATAACAATTCGAGAAACTACTGGTAACACTTACCAGTAAATCTCAGCAACCCTGGCCAGGGATTTCCGGTTATAGCCAATCGAACACAGCGCAACATCAACTCCCTATACCGGGAGAGACGAATCCCCTCCTATCGCTCATTGCCTCCATGTGATTCGGGACTGTACCCAAAAGCCACCGTTTTGCACGCCCTCTTGGACGTGGTAAGGTGGAAATCAAAGCACAGTGGGAACCACACAAGACTCTATGACGATCTCGGGTCAACAGACTACTCTGTACCAGTGTCACCTGAGAGCTGCCATCTGACGTAAGGTATAATACCATCTGGGAGTTCTCAGCGAGTCCGTCCAGTGTACCCAGTCTCCACTGAGCACCCGTATATCATCTCTGATGTCAAACACCAATGGATATGGGATCATCCATCGCCCATCTGTATGGGTCGAGAAGGTATACGCTAGTCTACTCTGGTATATCGATGCCCCGTCTCGATACACCCACGACTAGGGACCTTGAAGGATGTACTTATGGACTACCCTGTCCCCACTAGTATGATCCGCATCATAGTCCAGGTAGTCAAGTACACATCCTAAGGGCTTTACCAACATGTAACAGAGAGACAATCAGTGTACACGTTAAGGTAAAGAGCAACCAGATAGCATACTATCATGTCGAGCAAGAAAGTCCTCTTTATATATGTCCAAGCATCCACTACAATATACATCCTATGTATAGTAATGGCCTCTAGGGCATACATATAACTAACAAGTTGCCCCCGGCCTTCCTTACTCGGTGCCAGTGGCGACGTCTAGCGCGTCGAGCCATTGGTGTTGGTTCAGCGATGGGAATGGCTTTGTCTTGCCCCTTTTCCAGGTGAGGGGTTGTTGCTGGTGTCAGCCTCTTGAAGACTGATGTCCATTGAGAAGCGGTATCCAACCGGTCAAAAATATACTTCTGAGCAGGGACAGGAACCATAGTGGGAACCGGAACAACCAGTCTTCTAAAAACTGACCCTTTGGTTGGAGAAGCCGCCTTGACGACTTCGGGAGCAGGGTTGGTCACTCTTTTCGGAATAACCTTTTCTTGAGGTGCAGGCTTCATCATGGGCCCACCTGAACTTTGGCCTAATCTGGAGAAGACCGAGGCGCCGGTGCTGGACGACCCGTTGAGAGGGGCCGCAGTAGCTGTAAGCCGGTCAAAGGCCGACTTCTTGGGAGCTTCCGGTGTTGGTAGTGTTAGTGTATATGCCCTATGGGCCATTATTGTATCATACTAGTTTGTATATTACTTAATGGAAGCTTGGGATATTCACTTGTATATTACAGTCTTGCTAAACATGGTAGTATGCTACTTGGTTTTTCTATCTTAATATGTGAGTATACGTATTGATAGAGCTCTTAGGATCCTTCTTGACTACCAGCGTTGTGATGGCAGTCACACTAGTGGGGGCTGTGTAGTCTACAAGCACATCCTTATTCTGGTCCCTAGTCGTTGGATTATCGAGACAGGGCATCGATACTCTGGAGTAGACTCGTGTGTACGCTTCTCATCCCAGTTGGGGAGATGGTCCGTCCTACAGCCGTCAGTACGTCGTATTGGAGATAGTATGCAGGTGCTCGTTAGGTTACGGGTACACCGGACAGGACTCACAGGGAACTGTTGGTTGGTTTTATACCAGTCGTCAGTGAACAGTTCCCAGGTGACATGAGTACAGCATAGTCCGCAGACTTGACACTGCTACTTCACCTCGAGTGTGTCCCACTGTTCTTAGATTGCTACCCTACCACGGCTCAAAGGAGTCGTGCAAACAGGTAGCAGTTGGGTGCAGTCCCGAGCACTTGGAGGCAGTGGCGGTTAGACAGGATTCGTCTCTCCCGGTATTAGGGGTTGATATCGCGCTGTGTCAGAGAGCCATTACGCAAAGTCCCTGGCCAGGGCAAGCGAGATTTGCTGGTAGGTTCCAGAAGTTTCTCAGGGTGTAATGAGCTTCGCTCCGACACGACTTATACCGCTATTAGGGGACTGACGCTTGCCGCCCCCCTAGGCCCGATATGCGATAGTCTTAGACGAACAGACCGGACTGTACGGAGATTGTCACATCAAACTCAGTAGGAGTTCGGATGGGTTTCCTCATCGGCCTTCTTATCGACATCTACCCGGGGACCGTTACGTACAGCTAGTGCCGCTTGCGGTCTGTGGTTAAACCCACTGTCAGCATAGTAGTCGAGTCTCTAGAGTCCCACACAGAGAGTTTCCCTACTTCAGGCGAAACGATATAGAGGTCGTATGGTTTTACGACAAGGGTTCGGACGCATACGTGTGTTTACGCACGTACGACATCCGGACAGTTTTTACTAGCCGGCTTTGGTTTAAGCCAGTTTCTAGTATCCGGTTATTGGATTTATACAGTCTAAAGTTTTTCCGTGTTTTCACGGATAGGAGGGGCGTTCTCGTAATTACGCGAGAAGCTTCTAGAAGATGAAGACTTGGGGGTTAAGGTGGCATATGCATTAAATGAGATTAGTGAGTCATATGAGTGATTCATCCATGCCATTAATGCATCATAAATGCTTAATGACTCATGGAGATGAATCACCCTTTGATATTTATCAAGCATGGTTGTAAATCCTTTATTTTCTTTTATTGGATAAATGATAATGCTTGATATATATTATGATACATCATTATCTCATCTCATTCTCATGCTCACCTTCTCTCTCCTCAAGCTCTCTCTCTTCAAACCCTAATCCTCCCCTCTCATGTGTTGAGATCAAGGATTAGATTAGACTACTTAATCCATAACCCAACTCTATATCACCTAGGTTACTTCGATTAGCACTTTAAGAAACCTAGTTACCTCTAGTTTGAGGTGAAGCTTGTAGTAAAGCTCTCGGGTGGATCTTCTACTACATAGAGAAGGCCGGAGAGGACGTGGAGAACGACAAGACGAAGGAATCGGTTCTTTAGGTATAATCACTTAACATAGTAGTTTAGAACTTCTATGGTTTCTTGTTAGTTATTGTTTAGCTTCGATTCTTGCGGTTAGTCGATGTTTAAGCAAAGAACAAGATCGTTTTTCATATTTCCGCCTCCCCGCTAGTCGTGGGGTGTTGCACATCGACTTACAGGTAGAGGAGTGCTGAAGCTCATTGGTGGGAGCATAGTCCCGAAAAACAATCTGGTGGTGGCCTGAGTCACCTGGTCCACCGGCATCGTGAACAGAGAAGCCGCTTGGGGCCCATAAGCTATGCCTCCAAATGAGGCGGAACATGAATTGCAGCTGCAGTTAGAACACTTCGCGCAAGTGGACGCCATTGATCCTTCGTTTTCTGCACCAAGCAAAACGCCAAATTTTAGTACCTCGAAACCCAAGGGCAACCATTAGCAAACCGCGATTCGTTCGCGAACATAACACACGAAATGTGGAGTGGAAAGAGGAAAAGGTCCCACCGGGCGTGCCAGAATCTGTTTACAGCTGGAAACCGGGAAGACTGACTTCTTGCCTAAATCTGGAGGCAGATGCTAATTGGTGCTATCCGTCCACCTCTCCGAAAATGCCAAGTTGACTTATGGCACAATATATCGAAGGTTTAAACGGATGCGGCCGATGTAGCAGACTTCGTTAGATTCCTCCTCGTTTGAGGGGTTTTTGATTGTGGGGACGCTCTTCCCTGCAGGCGCAAGCCCCTGCAGTTAATTACGCTACCGCATCGCGGCAACAACTTTCTCCTTCTCCAGATGGTCACTTCGTGTTGTGGGTGTTTGTTTTGTTTGTGGTTGCCCATGGATTGTATACGGAGACTAATTTATGTTGTTGCCCGTAGGACGTGGATTAGTCCAAATCCGTATTTTCGTAGATTTGGGTTTGGGGGTTTGGTTTAAGGATACGTTAGTCTCATTTAAGACTAAGATCGACTTAAACGTTTGTTGAGGATACGTTAGTCTAATTTTAGACTAAGATCAACTTAACGGGATCGTTTAGATCCGACAAAAGAGCATTTGAGCTCTATTGTTTAGTTTATGGACATTGCAGTCGATTTCCAGTTTAAGGACATGGTGGTCCAATGGTAGTTTAAGGACATCTCGGTCCAATGATAGTTTAAAGGCATCTCGGTCAAGGTTAAGTACATCATAGTCCATGGGCCTAAGGACCCCACAGTCCGATGTTAGTTTTAAGACATCACGGTCGAGATTAAGGACATCATAGTCCATGAGTTTAAGGACCCCACAGTCCGATGTTAGTTTTAAGACATCACGGTCGAGGTTAAGGACATCATAGTCCATGGGCTTAAGGACCCCACAGTCCGATGTTAGTTTTAAGACATCACGGTCGAGGTTAAGGACATCATAGTCCATGGGCTTAAGGACCCCACAGTCCGATGTTAGTTTTAAGACATCACGGTCGAGGTTAAGGACATCATAGTCCATGGGCTTAAGGACCCCACAGTCCGATGTTAGTTTTAAGACATCACGGTCGAGGTTAAGGACATCATAGTCTATGAGTTTAAGGACCCCACATTCCGTAGTAATGTGTGGTTGTCGGGACCCGTCACCTCTCTGACGACGTTGAAGGATTACAACGACAGATATCAGAGGAGTAACGAGATGTACCCTCGAACCAGTGTGAATTGTTTGAGAGATCTGTAGCCCAGTTTGGGACTAAGATCTGTTGAATATTTATGAGCAGATGTGCTCAGTTCAATATAAGTTGAGGACTTATGACCCGAATAGGGCTAAGTCCAATTAAAAATGTTTAACATTTTTATTTTGTTCTGGCTATTAAGCCTTTATTTGGGCTTAGCCCTTTTAATAATGCTAGGCATTAGGTTCTGACATTTTTGTCTTGATCAGAACAAATTGTGTTCTGACAATGCGCTACGTGGCGCGCCAGGCGCTTTGCGCCAGTTAAAAAGCGCATTGCGCTTCTGTCAGGTAGCGCACACGAAGAGGACACGTGTCGCGCTTAGCGCTAAGTGCTAGTTCATTAGAGCATTGCGCTTTTAATTTATGAGCGCTTTGCGCTAGTCTGTTGGCGCGCCAGTGAGTGACACGTGGCGCGCTTGGCGCTGAGCGCCAGCCCATGAGCACAGTGCTCTGTTTCAGAAATGCAAAGCGCAGATTGTGTCTTTGGTTGACACGTGGCAGGTTTTGGCACTGAGCGCCGGTCCAATAAGCGCAAGAGCGCAATTCATAAGTACAAGGCACTTTCTAAATAGCGCAAAGCGCATTTGATCAGATTTAAGATCAAAGAACAAATTTATGTTTTTCTTAAAGGAGGCTTTGCCTCAAGATTCAAGAATAAAAGTTTTTGTTTTATAAAAGGGCTCTGCCTTTATAGATCAAAGATCTATGAATGAAGTAAAATACTTCTTTTATTATTTTATGATTAGATCTTTTGATCTTTTTCTTTTTATCAAAAACCTTGGTGTTTTTTCAGATCTATGATCTTTTTTAGAAGATGGTTCTTCTTTTTACGAGATGGTTTCATCTCTGTTATTCAAGAACATAGTTCTTTACCTTGAAAATGAAGAAAAATCTTCTTTTTTCCTAAGAGCTTGCTCTTCTTTTTTTCCTCAAAGTTTTGCAGAGGGTTTCTCTCTTTCTTTTTCTGTATTTTTTTCTGTATCTCCTTTAGACTTGAAGTCTAGGGGCCTTTATATAGGGCCAATTGATTTGTTGAATCAGTTTTAAGAGATCTTTCTCTGATTGATTTGGGAATATTTCCCACCGTTGGATCTTTGATCCTAAGACTTCTGTTTTACAGAAGATAATCTTCTTATTTTAATAAGATTGAAAAATATTTCCATAACAGAATTTTAGTTCTGATTAATTAATAATTTATTATTAGTAGATCTTTTGATCTGACGATGGGGAATTTTTAATTCCAGCGCTGGCGCACCTTGCGCCAGCGCACCTACGTTCGACACGTGGCTCGCAGTGCAACTGCGCTAGCGCACCTACGTTCGACACGTGGCTCGCAGTGCAACTGCGCTAGCGCACCTACGTTTGACACGTGGCGCACAGCGCAGAGCGCAGCGCAACTGCGCTAGCGCACCTGTGTTTGACACGTAGCGCGCAGCGCGCAGAATCTGAAGCGTTGCTTCAATTTAAATTTTGAATTTTGAAACAGAGCTTTGCTCTGATTGGGGGTGCGCTGCTTAGGGCGCAGCGCACCTGGCTCCAGGGCGTCTACGCTTAACACGCAGCGCGCAGTGCGCAGCGCACAGGATCTGAAGCGTTGCTTCAATTTAAATTTTGAATTTTGAAACAGATCTTTGCTCTGATTGGGGGAAACACTTGTGCTGCGGCAAAGTCGTCCTTTATACTCTGGGCCCATTCTTCAGTCTCAAGAGGACTTTCTTTCCCTGAAAAATTCCTGGGATGCAATGCACGAAATCGCTTTACTCTAGGTGCTTCGGCTTCTGGGCGGTTCATGAGAATAGCGATCTGCTGCTGCTGGCCCTCCAGAAGACTTTTGATGGCTTCTAAAAGCACCGTATGTTCATTAATTAGAGCAGCAACGGTAGGGGGAGGTGGTAAGGTAGGTGGTGGTGTGTTGCCATTGGCGTTAGTACCGGTGTTGGTAGGAGAATCCATCACCTTGATAAAAAATGAAAGGTTAGGATAGATTCAAGAAATTTAAAATGCAAGGAATGTATAGTTGCTGATTCTTATAATTCTTATGATATATTGCTTAAGACTTCATGCAGAACTGACCTGCATAGGCCGCCAACAAAACCTGTCACGCTCCGCTTCCCAATAGGCTGAAACGGTGACGTGACAAGCCTGCAACGTATTTACTATGAAACAAATACGTTAAGCGTAATTAAGCAATATAACAATGAACAAGAATGACAAGAGTAATAAAATGAAACAACAACTTTATTTACATTCAACTTTACATACAACTGTCTGAAAATAAAAGATACAATAAGTAAAGCAAATACCTAAACAATGGCATATAGAAAGTAACTGCAGGCTGGAAAAAACTAGTAATCTGGCTGTGCAGCAAGCTGGTCCAAGTCCTCCGAGCTCGACTCTATCTCCTCAAAGTCCGGTCCTCCTGACAAACATCCCAAAGAAAGAAACAGAGAGGAATGTCGTCAGCGAACTAGCGCTCGGTAAGTCCCAAAAGAAATAAGAGAAGATAATATACAATGTGAATAGAAACTAAATGAACAGAGGACAGGTAAAATTGAATATGATCATTCACAGGTATAAAATAGTTATTCTAACGTGGTTATTTGTAGTTTGATAAAGAAGGTATTCATGTATAGGAGAGGAGTCCATCTTCCGTGGACTATGGTAACTTGTAATACAAGGCCCCGTCATAACCCACAGGACAACGACACATGAATTCATGTAGGTGTTTTTTAAAGTGACTTCTCTGTAAGTCGATGTCGCACACCCCACGCACTTGTGGGGAGACGGAATTTTAAAAAAAACAATTTTTCATACTATGCAACACCGAATTTAAATCCAAGATCTTTACGGAAATCTTAACTAGCTATTCTACTTGGAGGTTTAACTACTCGGTAAGAGTTTTATACATCCTTGTTACTTGTCCTTTGGGTCTTCTCCTCCTCCTCTTCTTGAGCTCCTCGATGATCTGGATCGTTCTTGATCGTCGGCCTCCTCGTGTCGAAGATGATCTACCCGAAAGTCTATACTTCAAACTCTAACCTCTAAACCGAGGTAACTAAGGTACCTAGTTCGCTAAGCTAGGTATCTTAGAAGATGTAGAGTATCTAATGGAGTATATAATCTCAATTGACCCTATGGTTCACAACTCATGTGAGGGATTAGGGTCTTGAGGAAGAAAGAGAGAAAAATGGAGAGAGAAAGTGAAAATGCAAATGAGCAAGTGAGAAGGCAAGTGAAGAATGGCTGCTACACTCATCTCACTCAAGCATGCAATATTTTCTAATTGAAAATATCAACTATGCTTGAATAGTGAGACCAAACCAATAAAATAACACAAATGAGTCATGCTTCACCATGCCACAAATATCTCCATTTTCCACCTAATTAATCTATTTCTCAAAATAGATAAATCCAAATAATGAGGTGTCCCCTTCTAGAAGCATGTCTTGAGAAATTACAAAAATGCCCTCACCGTATATATATACCCGCATTTGTATTCCGAAAAATACGAATACAATGAGATAATAATAATCCAATAATATAATACTAGAATTCGGCTTAAACCAAAGCCCACTAGTATTATCCGTCCGAACTACATCCGTGCAGCCAGTGTACGTATGTGATCGGAACCCTGCCGTAAAGCCATACAGCCTCTATATCGTTTCGCCTGAAGCAGGGAAACCCTCTGTGTGAGACTCTAAAGACTCGAAGTACGCTGGCAGTGGGTTTAACCACAAGTCCGTCAACGGTACTAGCTGCACGTAATGGCTATCCAGGTATCTGTCGATAAGAAGGCCGATGAGTAAACTCATCCGAACTTCTACTAAGCCTATCTGTGACAATCTCCATATAGTCCGGTCTGTTCGTCTAAGATACTCGCATATAGGGCCTAGGGGAATGGTAACCGTCAGATCCCTAATAGCACAATAAGTTGTCCGGGGTAGAGCCCAATACACCCTAAGAAACTACTAGAGTACCTACTAGTAAATCTCGCTTTCCCTGGACAGGGACTTTGTGTAATTGCTTTCCGAACACAGTGCGATATCAATTCCCAATATCGGGAGAGACAAATCCTATCTAACCGCTACTGCCTCCAAGTGCTTCGGGACTGCACCCAACTTCTACCTGTTTGCACGACTCTTTTGAGCCGTGGTAGGGTAGTAATCTAAGTACAGCGAGAACACACTCGAAACGAATAGTGATATCAGGTCAACGGACTAACCTGTACTCATGCCATCCGGGAACTGCTACCTGACGGTAAGTATAATACCAACCAGCAGTTCCCAACGAGTCTGTCCAGTGTAATACCCAATGAGCACCTATATACTAACTCCGGTACGACATACCAATGGCTGTGGGACAGACCATCTCCCATGCTGGGATGAGAAGCGTATACACTAGTCTAATCCGGAGTATCGATGCCCCGTCTAGATAATCCTACGACTAGGGACCTTTATAAGGATGTGCTTATAGACTACCCAGCCCCCACTACTGTGACTGCCATCACAACGCTGGTAGTCAAGCAAAGATCCTAAGGGCTCTACCAATATGTATTAGCGATATGCTAAATGAAACATATACACATATTGAAGTAGAATCAAACCAAGTAGCATACTATCATTTTGAGCAAGACTGTTATTATATCTGTGAATATCCCAAGCTTCCAAAATGTAATATACAATCCAGTACTTTACAATAATGGCCTCTAGGACATATATCACTAACAATCTCCCACTTGCACTAAGGCCATGTATTGGCATATCGCAGACCTATCATCTTGATTAGCCTCTCGAACTGTGTCTGAGGGATGGCCTTTGTGAAAGGATCTACAGTGTTGTTCTCTTTCTCTACTCTCCGCACCTCGATCTCCCGGCGATCAACGATATCCATGATCAAGTGGAACCACGTCAATACATGCCTGTACTTCTAATGGGACCTTGGTTCCTTCGCTAAAACTATAGCCCCGTTGTTGTCACAATATAGAGGTATTGGATCAATAATGAACGGAACCACCTGAAGTTCTGTAATGAACTTATTCATCTAGACTGCTTCCTTCGCGGCGTCACATGCAGCGATATACTCCGCTTCCATCGTCGAGTCAGCAACGGTGTCCTGCTTGGAGCTTTTCCAACAGACCACCCCTCCATTGAGGGTAAAGACATAACTCGACGTGGACCTGGAGTCATCCTTGTCACTCTGTAAGCTGGAGTCGGCGAAGGCCTCGATCTGGAGATCTTTACTGCCGTATACCAAGAACATCTCCTTAGTCCTTCTCAGGTACTTGAGAATGTTCTAAACTGCTGTCCAGTGCTTCTTCCCTGGATTTGACTAATACCTGCTTACAACACTCAGTGCGTAAGCTACATCTGGTTCGGTACACAACATCGCATACATTATAGAGCCTACCGCAGAAGCGTAGGATACAATAGTCATGCGATCCCTTTCCAAATCAGTCTTGGAAGACATCTCTTTGGAGAGGGTGATTCCGTGACAAGCCGGTAGATTACCGCGCTTTGAATCTTTGTCACGCCCCGCTTCCCAGTGTACAGGAAGGGTACGCGGTGAGGCCACTACTTATTTACTCAGAAGTAAACACGCTAAGCATATCTAAGTAATATAAAGTAAGATACACAAGAGACATGAATGTAAATGAACAACAACTTTATTTATTAAACATTCTTTTACAGGTACAACTGGAAATGTAAATACATGGATGGAAAGCAATGCCTAAACAATGGCATGAACTGAAATGAAAATATGTACAAGTGACTATAGCTCGGGGTCTTCAATGTACTGCTCCAAGTGCTCCTGGCTGGTCTCGAGCTCCTAAGAGTCGGGTCCTCCTGACAACATTCCAAAGAAAGAAGAAAATGAATGTCGTCAGCGAACAATCGCTCGGTAAGTCCCAAAGAAGGAGAGAAGTAGAATAGACAGAAAAGAGAGTATAACTAGTGATGTTTAATTATAATGTTAACGCAGTTGTTTGTAGCTTGGTACAGAATATGCCAGTGTATACGAGAGGAGTCCAACTTACACCGTGGACTTTGGTAACCCGTAGTACAAGGCTCCGTCGAAAAACCACGGAACAACGGCATGGATGTAATTACGTATTAAGTGACCACCTCGTGCCACCTTTAACATGTTTCGTACCATTCTACCCCTTTATAAACCCCGTGATGTATTATTATATTGATTGAATTGATTGTACCGATTGTATTGTATTGTCTTGTAATAAATGGAAGACTTGCCGAAAGCATGGTATCAGTAAATGGAATGGATATAAATGGAGAGTCATGTAGACGAAGTATATCCATGATTCGGTTCGGTCAATATAGATTGATATAGATTGAATAGACGGATTCATGGATTCATGTTGTATTGTACTTTATACTTGAATCACATTCAAGTCAGATTGATTAGATTGAGACCCAGTCTGATTCAGACACTTGGAAAGGAACTTGAAATCCTGAATTAGTTTTGATGTTATCGGTAACTGCTGCACATGGACGACAGGATTTGTGTCTTTTTCCAAGACAATTACTGTGTTGATAACACCGTTTGTTAGATTGTCTATCTTAAATAGGCAAGCACCCATATTCTCCGGCTCCCTGAGGCTCAAGAGACTGGTCCCGCTTAAACCTATGTTTACCGGGGTCCTTATTGTAATTTAGTATAACTTGAGGGGGTTTTATGTAAAAATAATTTTGGTATAATTTCAAAATACAGCTCAAGCATTTAATTATCGTCTTTAGGATTTTCATAGATGTATATTTTATAAAAGTGAAATTTCTAGTGAGTAGAACCTACTTTTCATAGTATATGATATTTTATTGAAATATCGGTATTGTTTTGTATTTGGATGGTATTTTCATGTAATGGTGATTCCTTTGATTTGGAAAACTTGGAATATTTATATAATATAATTAAAATAGATATTTTAATAATATATATATATATATATATTTAAAAATAAATTTTATTTATTTTCTTGTAGAAATCTCATTTTCTAAAGAAAAATGCATTAAAATTCTATCGAGATCGAATGCTCCTTTCGGAGGTCTGCATCTCGCTCTACTAGGCCCGAAAATGTGCGATAATCCGCACCATCCTGAACGGGGTCTCCAAAAGTGGGTTGTAGAGGGGCAATTGCAAGGAATTGTTTAATACACTTTTTAAAGAAATGGTTTTATAAGTTGATGGTATTTATTTGTAATGTCATATTATCTCATGAATATATATCCAAAACTTCATCGTGCTATGTCAAAAATGTGTGTTGTGATGAGTTAGGTCGTTACCTCATGAGTTATCTAAAGGTAATACAAGTTTTATGTTGTTTTATGTCGGAAATGAAGTATGTGGTATTTTACTGTAAAAATACAATAAAAATTGCATAAAAGAATATTTTGAGATGAAACTTTTTTTAAGTGTTTGTTAATGTTTGTTAAACATTGTATGAGATTATGGTATTTTCTTGTTTTAAGAAAAATAGAGTTTTTAAAGAACCGAATCGGAAGTCGGATTAACACCGCTTCCGTCGGATTTTAGAAATGAAAGTTTTTAAAGAAGAAGAAGAGAGGAGGGGAGGGGACTTACTGGGTATTGAGAAAGAAGAGAGGTAGGGGAAGACTAGGAAAGCGTCGGGGCGTCGTTTCGTTGCCGGAATCTTCTCGGAACTTCATCGGAACTTCGCCCTTTGCTAACTCCACTTGCACACTATAAAGACTTGAGAATTTTTGAAAGTTTTTGTAATGAAATTGTGAGTGAGGAGGGGTGAAATATGGTGTGGTATTTATAGGGAAAACTAGGGTTTAGTGTATTGAATTGGAGAATTAAAATTTGCATTTAAAAGGATTAAAGGGGTGATTTTAATCCCTCTGCCAATGTGCAGAAAAATCAAACAATATGGGGGAAATGGGGTAGGCCAAACGGTGCCAGGGGCAAAAATTTAGAACATTCCCGACGGGAGGACCGGTCGGTTTTTGGGCTAATCTCGCCTGTTGGATTGGTGGGGTCGGGGCTGGGATTCTCGCCACGTGTCATGGTCTGTTGGTATACCCCAGTGTACGTGTTTGATTATTCTGTGTCTCTTCAGTTTACGTGTATTGCACGTGTAAACCCTTGGGCTTATAAAAGATTAAAAGAAAAATAAATAAAAAGATAATGTGGCTGGGGGGATTTGATCACAGGGGCTACGTCACAACAGTGCAAGACTTTACCAATGAGCTACAAGTGTTTTCTTGCTGTTCAAAAGCAAATTTAATTTATAACTTATGCTCAGGCTTAGGTATTCCTTTCTGTATTTAAAAAAAAAATCGTACAGAAAGTTTAGGGTTGTTACATTCTTCCATGCTAAATCTTTTCAGTATGGTGTCGATGTACCTTAACTGTGAAAGTCGTAATATCCTTTTAGATCTATCACGATAGATCTGGATCCCCAGAATGTAGGAGGCATCACCCAGCTCCTTCATGGAGAACCTTTGTGACAAGAATCCTTTGACTGATTGTAGCATATGAATGTCATTTCCTATCAGGAGAATGTCATCCACGTACAAGACGAGGAATACCACAGTTCTCGCTACAATTTTACTATAAACGCATGGTTCATCTGGATTTTTGATAAAGTCGAATTTCTTGACCGTCTCATCAAAAAAGATGTTCCAACTCCGCGATGCCTGCTTTAATTCATAAATGGATTTAAGCAACTTGCACACTTTCCCGCTGCTCCCACTCTGAATGAAACCCTCTGGCTGATCCATATAGATGCACTTTTCCAAATGTCCATTGAGAAAAGTGGTCTTTACGTCCATCTGCCAAATCTCATAATCGTGGAAGACAACAATGTCAAGAAGGATCCGAATGGATTTGAGCATAGCCACTGGAGAAAAGGTTTCATTATAGTCCAAACCAAGTTTTTGACGAAAACCTCTTGCAACAAGTCTAGCCTTATAGGTTTCAACCGGTCCATCTACACCAATCTTCTTTCTGAAGATCCATTTGCAGCCTTCGGGTTTTACCCCTTCTGGAGCAATGTCCAAAGACCATACTTTGTTGGTGTACATGGACTCCATTTCGGTCCGTATTGCATCCAGCCATTTTACCGAGTCTTTGCTCCTAATGGATTGCTGGAAACTAGTTGGCTCATCATCATCGATGATGCAATTCTCTCTATCTCCGTCTATGAGAAAACCGTTGTCACGCCCCGCTTCCCAAAATACGGAATACGAGGGGTTGACAAGGCCAGCCATGCTCCTACGGTCGAGGAAACATCATGCCGTAGTCACACTTCGGCTTCTAGCTTTACATGGTAATCAGTAATCAATGCACAGGTAATGAGAAATGCAGTCACTAAATCAAAACAATCACAAAACACTAACCAGATAGAGATCAAGGAAGTATAGCTCTGAGTCGCTGGTCCAGATATCCATAATATCTTCGAGGTACGTCAGGTCCTGATCCAAGCTAAATCCACTTCTCACTCTGAGCATGCATACTCAGGTCGTCAGAGCGACACAATAGCAATAAATAGAAATACATATGTAACATGTGCAATAATGATGAATATGAAACAGTAAGCATGAAGTGATGATATGATCATGAAGGAGCCTGTACAGGTAAACAGTAAAGCGGGTAAACAGTAAGGCAGGTGTATCAGTCAGTAATCCATGCATGTCATTAAACCTATCAGTCTCTAAGTCTCACTGTCCAGGTCGCTAAACCTATCGTCAGTCCAAGTGTGAGAGTCAACCACTCGTGAGTATCCCCCACCTAAGGATAGGGCCCCAGGGGCAAGGGAACACGGGCCCGAATCGCTGATAATCAATAATATCACCCATATAACTCCTAGAATCGCTGTGTATGCCGGCAATGGGACTCCTGAGATTCCACTGAACTCACTCTCAAACTACCCCACACCCCGTGGTCTACATCAAACACCAACCATAAACTCAAATACTAGTCGGTCTATGACAAGTCTACGCGAGAACTGGAGACAGGGTCTCCATCAAGCATGTCTCGACTGATACCCAAGATAAATGGAAAGTGTTTGGTGCCTTACCTATGACACTAATATAAGTACTCCATAACCGTCTCATTCCAGTTATAGTTACACTTATATATGTCCCATAGACGTCGACAATGCAATAAATGAACTGGGTCCGTTGATTGTGTACAAGTACGTGTCACTTCACTTATTCATTTACGCTTTAACACTAATGTACTTGCCACAATCAAAACACTAATATCTATCACTGGGTAATGTGCACGATCACTAGGTTATCAATGTATATGAGCTCTACATGATATGATGAGAATGCAATAATTATGATATGAATAAAATATCATCAACCAGTGTCCTACCACTTGCATAATTCACTATAAATCATACATGCTAAATAGAGCGAAACAATATGAAAGGGGTAAATAGTATATTTAATTATCTATCCATCAAAATTGGTTTCGCGTCAATCGAGTTTCAGGTTTACTAGTTATGGCCATTTCAATTTAAGTGTTCACTGCTGGAAATCAGGTTTCAGAATTAGAAGTTTGTTTCGTAACACATTTTAATCCCAGTTGGGATCATAATTAGGCAATACTATAGTTGAACAATATTTAGGGTTATCAGTTAGGTTTCCAACGCAATTGGTGGATCAGTAATATCCTATATCAACAGGAAGTTATGGTCAGGTTAATGTTGATGTGTAAAATCTGTCACTGCAGAATTCAGCTAGACACGTCGACATTATAAAATGTGTTAAAAATATCATACGGAACTGGAATCCAGTGACACTAGTGTAGTAAGAAAGCTAACTCAATTTTTCATGTAACGATATAGGGTTCCGCACATTCTCCCAATTGAACAAGAATATACAGTGATTTAAAAACAAGGGTTAACTGGGATTACCGCTCTGGACTGCAGTCCAGGATCGTAATTCTCCTCAGTTCTCTCTATCATAACTTGTTAAAATTTAGAGATCAACTATAGATTACTGTAGATTAATCTGTTAGCTTCGATACAAGCCAAGGAACACTAGGATCCGATTTGTAAATGATTTATTAGGATTTTAACAGTCTAACATGTACGGAAAAATTCAGATTCCGTAAGGGTTATCAGGATGTCATTTTATAGTGATGATCTCGATATTTTGCGTCCAAATTTCTACATGATATTCCTTAACAATAAAGTGGTTTGTTTATCTCAAATTAAGGTGTTTTAAAATAAGTTATGGTTTAGGGTTTAACATCGAACATGTAGCACGTATATACATAGGTCCATCTTCGTCCAATATACTAATTCATAATTAACCAATTATAATAAATTTAGCATGATTATAGCAAGTGAAAGGGGGTTCACTTGCCTTCAGTCGCTTGATATGGAAGCAACGCCGCTGCAGGGTTTGTCTCGACACACGAGAGGCGCGATGCTGGACACGGGCGCGTGGCGCGAGTACGATGCACGGTGATCCGGTACTGGGCGCGGTGGCGATGCGGGCGTGATACGGTAGTGGGCGTGGTCCTGGCTCGATGCGTGGCACAGCGCGACGTGGCACTGGGCACGGTGTGGCATGGGACCGTGGCACGGTGTTGGTGTAGTAGCGGTTACGAAGCGGCACGGTCCTGGTCCGGAGGTGGGCACGGCACGACACGGCGACTTTGTGGGGATCGGGGCTCCGTTGATGGAGGAGGTGGTTGCGGTGTCGGCGACGGGGGTAGTCGAGGCAGTGATGGGTGCCGGGTTCTCGGTGTGCAGGGAAGAAGAGAGAGGAAAGATGGAGTTGGAGGTGAGGTCGACGATGGAGGCGGCGACGAGGGTGCAGGCGAGGGTGCTCAGGCGAAGGGGTGATGGGGGCTCGGGTGGTACTTGGGGCGATGGTGAGAGGTCGCCAACGAAGGGCGAGTGGCAGGAGCTTGGAGACAGGGAGGTGGTCGAAGGAGTTGGTGAGGCGGTCGGCCGGTGAAGTTTCTGGTGGTGGAGGCGGCGAGGAAGGAGGTTCTCGGTGTAGCAGGCGGCGGAGGCCACGGTGATGGGCTGATGTGGGTGAAGGTGGTGCTCTGGGATGAAGACGACGACGATGGTGGTCGGAGGTTGGTGCGAGGGTTCGAAGGAACGCCGCGGCGTGGGGTGACGGCGAGGCGAAGAGGCGAGTTGGGGGTGGTTGCAGTGGGTCGTCGGCACGGTGAGAGGAGCTTGAGAAGAGAGAAGGATGTAGAGAGAGATTGTGAGTTTGAGAGAGGTAGAGAGATGAGGTCGAGGGAAGTGAGCGGGCGCGCGCATGAGGTCATGGGTCGAGGAGTGGGGCATGGTCACGACGAGGAGCGGGGGCATGGGAAAGAGCCGCGGCGTAGGAAGGAGAAGGAAAGAAGCGAGAAAAGAAAAGTGGAGTGGGGAAGAAGCGGGTCAGGTCGGGTCGGTATGAAGCTTGGGGCCGGGTATGGGCTTGGGCCGGGGCTGAGGAAAGAATTAAAAAGAGAGAGGGAGGGATGGTGGGCTGGGCTGGGAAATATAAAAGGGAAAAAGGAAAATAAAAAGAGAAATAGACAATAGGGTTAGGGTTTGGGGTTTTAGGGTTAGGGTTTTAAAATAAAATAATTATAAATGTATATAAACAAATTTTGTAAGCAACACTTTATAAACATACGGATATTGGTGTACAAAAAGAACTGGGTATTACAACCGTAGTATCTCTCGGGCGGATGAGACTGCCTACTAGTCCTGCGGAGTAGCGTGGGGATGTCCGGTTCTTTCGAAACTTCTGTTTCCACCATGCTTTCAGTAATAGCTCGTGGTTCTGGAATTTCTTCCAGTTCCATTGCGCTCCCACTTATTTATTTTTCAAGAAATTGAGTTTCCAAAAAGTGGGCATGCCGAGAAACAAAGACATTTTGTTCCTCCACGTAATAGAAAAGATACCCTCTGGAGTTCTATGGGTATCCCACAAACTTACACAGTACTGAGCGTGTCTCGAGCTTGTTCGCATGCTGCTTTTTTACAAAAGCTGGACATCCTCATATCTTTAGATACTTAAGATAGGGTTTTTTCCTACTCCACATCTGATATGGTGTGGTAGGCACTGACTTAGTAGGAACCTTGTTCAAAAGATATGAAGCTGATTCTAGTGCATAACCCCAGAAGGATCGCGGTAACTCAGCGTTACTCATCATGGAACATACCATATCCAATAAAGTTCGGTTCCTCCTTTCCGATACACCGTTATGTTGAGGTGTGTATGGAGGAGTAAATTGAGAGAGAATTTCATTATCTTTTAAGTAATCCAGGAACTCGGCACTTAAGTATTCACCACCTTGATCAGATTTAAGTGTCTTGATATTTTTGTCGGTTTGTTTTTCCACATCATTCTTGTATTCCCGGAATTTCTCAAAGGCCTCGGATTTATGTTTCATCAAGAATACACGTCCATACCTTGAGAAATCATCCATAAAAATAATGAAGTAGGAATAACCACTTCTTACATGTGTAGACATTGGACCACACACGTCGCTGTGTATGAGTCCCAAGAGCTCGCTTGTTCGTACCCCGTGTCCAGTGAACGAAGTCTTTGTCATCTTTCCTTTGAGACATGATTAACAAGTTGCATAAGACAGATATTCAAACGGATCCAAATATCCCTCTTTATGTAATCTCGTCAACCGTGTTTCATTGATGTGACCCAGTCTACAATGCCATAAGAAAGCCTGATTTAATTCTGGAGACTTTCTTTTAAGTGTGTTCTGGACATTGAAAACCTGAGCTTGATTTAATACGTATATACCGTTATCTAGTGTACCTGACCCAATCAAATCTTGATTAAGGTGGATGTGGAAGACATCGCTTACAAATGTAAAATCATAACCTTCTTTAGATAGTAAAGATACAGAGATGATATTATATGCCAAACTAGGTACACACAAACAGTTACGCAAAATCAAAATCTGCCTACTTGTCAATCCTAGGTGATATTCCCCTACGGATACAGTATCCAAGCTCATTCTGTTAGCAACCCTCAGAGTCATATCACCAGCCTTGATAACTCTACGGTTTCTCAGAGCTTGCAATGAATTACAGATATGAGATCCTGATCAGGTATCTAGTACCCAAAAAATAGAGTTAATTGACAAACAGTTTTCAATCATAAACACACCTGAAGTCGAAGCCACAACGTGCTTCGAATCCTAGTTTTTGGCTTTCCAAGCCCTGCAGTCCTTCTTCCAATGCCCTTTCCTGTGACAATAGAAACATTCCTCCTTCCCTACTGTTAGCCCCGAAACTTTTGCCCTGTTCTTTCCCTCTACCTTACTGACACAGCCTTTCTGCTTGGTGGAGGCCTTCTTCTTTTTCCCCTTGGCTTTCGCCTTAGATCTAGAAGAGCAAGATTCCCCAATAAGCAGAGCGGATGTCTCCCTGGATTTCTGCAGGGTTCCCCCAGCGCTCCTCAACATGTTGAGGAGTTATGGAAGTAAAACTTCCTTCCCTTGAATGTTGAAATTCAAGATAAACTGGACGTAGGTAGAGGGGAGGGACTGTAGAATCAACTTAGTATACAACTTGTGCTCCAACATGATCCCAAGGTCCGCGAGCTCTTCAATGTATCTAATCATCTTAAGGACGTGGTCCCCTACAGATGACCCGACAGCCAAGCTCTCCTGAAACAATTTCTTCGAGGTCTCATATCTTGCGATACGAGATTGCTCTCCATATAAATCTTTGGTATGGAGGAAGATGGAAGCTAAGTCCATTTTCTCGTGCCGCCTCTGGTATTAATTATCCATTGAGGCCAACACGAGGCACTTGGCTCTCACACTGTCCATTTCCCATGTTTTACGGATCTCAACATCCGCGATGGTGGAATCTGGACCTGGGACGGCGGGGGCTTTGGTAGTAAGGAGGTAGCCCAGCTTGTCATAGGTAATGGACATCTGGACATTCCTTAGCCAATCTTTATAGTTTGGCCCAGTCAATTTGTTTTTATCTAGCAGTAACTTAAGCCCAATCATTTTGGTCCCTGCTATCAGGAGTAAGAGAAGAAACACTCAGCATGATGCTCTTGCAAGTTTAGATTGGTTATTAGTTCATCTAAACAGGATGACTCCCACTGTTCCTCGAATCCTCCTTCAAACCGTAAAAGAAGAATTAGTCAGGATTAATATCACCCTACAATTCTTGCTTAACCTTTCGGCTAGGCTAGTGTTGGTACTTCAAGGGAGGTTTTCCAACACTTTTGTGAAGTTTCTTAATTGCATAACCTCTTTTCCCTGGAGGCGTAGCCTCGCTAACACCTTTCTAGGCACCTACTTGGTTTATAGCATTGATTGTTTAGTAAAAAATTCTCCCGAAGAGTAGCGGATACTCACAGTTAGATCGGGATCCAAATATCATCGTGTGATAACCTTGAAGGAATCCTACCAAAATCATCACACTCCAAATGGTATGCAACACTAGCAAGTTTCATTTTCCTTTGAAACTCCCGATGTGGATTTTTGCCCCAGGCGCTTATGACCTTGACGAAGGCCAACATATCATAAAACGCAAGTCAAGTTCTACCCGTCATTATCCAGGTTAATTTGAACCCATCCGTATAAACCCTTGACGAAAGCCAAAATAGCTGTACGACTGTCCCAAATCAACGCATCTATTTATACTATAGATGAATACCCAGCAGTTACCAATCACCATGCCTTGGCGAAGGTCAAAATACATAGCTTGAATACTACTGAATCCTATCTGAAGTGACGGAGGGCTACGGATAGTTTTGGAGAAACCGTGAACGTAATGAACTTGATATAGTCGAAAGAACCATGATAGCTTTTAAAAGGAGTGGTTTAGGCTCCGCATTTAAAAGTTTTTTTTTCAAGAAAACTGAGTGGTTTTGAAATTGTTCCAACGATTTAAACTTTGGTTTGTTTTCCTTGCATTAATCAATATTAATGTGGTCCCATCATTTAACCCTATCATTGCAGAAAAGAAACAAAAATAGAACGTACGCTTATGCCATCTGCATTTGCCACGAGGCCCCGTCATGCACCGTTAGGTTACTTAACTAACGGCAGAGCGGGGGCTGGACTAGCGCGGGTGCAAAACATAAGCAACGTTTATAATATATAATATATATATAATCATTCGTCTCACGCAATAATAGGCATTCTAGATCACAGATCACAGATAAATATATTGGATATACTAGGAATTCCGTGTTTCGTTTTAGCCTAGAACGAAAAACGGATTCCACAGTCTTGATGAATAGCCAAACCCCACCCTAGACCCCTACGGGTGCGGTAAACTACCCTCCAAATTCCCGAACTGAAACAACCTCTCTCAATAAAATGAGTAGGCCACTCGGCACTTCAAGAACCCGGTAGTTTGTGCGCCCACCTTGGGTATATCCTAGGTGCAAGAAAAAGTAAATGAAATAATACAATGGTGGCTACAACCTCAACCTGGATGCGCCCCGAAAAAATAATATTATATCAATTTACAAATTTACATGAATGAAAGAAAACAAAACACTCTTCTCACATCCCCCGGCTATTCATCCACGACGATCCAATACTTCATATACACAAACCATCACAATACAGATATGTGTAACCCCCACTAATTTATATATAGCAATTAACAGACGTTTAGCAATACATATATAATCACAGAATCACATATTAGCTAAGAACTTAGAATTTCGATCGATAATACTTATCCGTGTTTACCCCGTGCATAAACCAGTACACAAACAATCTGGGTAAAAACCAAATATACCAAAAATCATAATTCCAAGAACCAAAACCACAAAAAAAATTGGGAGCAACTCGGCCACAACTCGGCGGCGGTTCCGCCGCAAAGTTGATGAGTTAGGTGCTCAGATTTTTTTTTCTAGGTCTTAGAAATTCCTGCATATATTTTTAAGGTCACTGAAATAATTTTTTGAACAGTTTAAAAAAAATGACAGCAAGCATATCTCGGAAATTTAATTTTGGGTATTTTTCCGTTGATCGAATTTCTAATCACTTGCTAACAAGCTAGTTAAGGTTTAGTAGGCTCTGATACCACTGTAAGTCGATGTCGCACACCCCACACACTTGTGGGGAGATGGAGTTTTAAAAAAATGATTTTCATACTATGCAACACCGACTTTAACTCTAGGATCTTTACGGAAACCTTAACTAGCTATTCTACTTGGAGGTTTAACTACTCGGTAAGAGTTTTATACCTTCTTGTTACTTGTCCTTCGGCTCTTCTTCTCCTCCTCTCATTGAGCTCCTCGAAGATCCGGATCGTGCTTGATCATCGGCCTCCTCGTGTCGAAGATGATCCACCCGAGAGTCTATACTTCAAGCTCCAAGCTCTAAACCGAGGTAACTAAGGTACCTAGTTTGCTAAGCTAGATAGCTTAGAAGATGTAGAGTATCTAATAGAGTATATAATCTCAATTGACCCTATAGTTCACAACTCATGTGAGGGATTAGGGTCTTGAGAAAGAAGGAGAGAAAAATGGAGAGAGAAAGTGAAAATGCAAATGATCAAGTGAGAAGGCAAGTGAAGAATGGCTCCTACACTCATTTCACTCAAGCATGCAATATTTTCCAATTGAAAATATCAACCATGCTTGAATAGTGAGTCCAAACTAATAAAATAACACAAATGAGCCATGCTTCACCATGCCACAAATATCTCCATTTTCCACTTCATTAATCTATTTCTCAAAATAGATAAATCCAAATAATGAGGTGTCCCATTCTAGAAGCATATCTTATGAAATTACAAGAATGCCCTCACCGTATATACATACCCGTATTCGTATTCCGAAAAATATGAATACAATGAGATAATAATAATCTAATAATATAATACTAGAATTCGGCTTAAACCAAAGCCCACTAGTATTATCCGTCCGAACTACATCCGTGCAGCCAGTGCACGTATGTGATCGAAACCCTGCCGTAAAACCATATGGCCTTTACATCGTTTCGCCCGAAGCAGGGAAACCCTCTGTGTGGGACTCTAAAGACTCGACAGTACGCTGGCAGTGGGTTTAACCACAGGTCCGTCAGCGGTACTAGCTGCACATAACGGCTACCCAAATATCTGTCGATAAGAAGGTCGATGAGCAAACTCATCCGAACTTCTACTGAGCCTATCTGTGATAATTTCCGTACAGTCCGGTCTGTTCGTCTAAGATACTCATATATAGGGCCTAGTGGGATGGTAACCGTCAGACTCCTAATAGCGCAATAAGTCGTGCCGGGGTAGAGCCCAATACACCCTGAGAAACTACTGGAGTACCTACCAGTAAATCTCGCTTGCCCTGCCCAGGGATTTTGTGTAATGGCTTTCCGAACACAGCGCGATATCAACCCCCAATACCATGAGAGAAGAATCCTATTTAACCGCTACTACCTTCAAGTGCTTCGGGACTACACCCAACTACTACCTGTTTGCACGACTCCTTTGTGCCATGGTAGGATAGTAATCTAAGTACAGTGGGAACACACTCGAGACGAATAGTGATGTCAAGTCAACAGACTAACCTGTACTCATGCCACCGGGAACTGCTACCTGACGATAGGTATAATACCAACCAGCAGTTCCCAATGAGTCCGTCCAGTGTAACTCATAACCTAATGAGCACCTGTATACTATCTCCGGTACGACATACTAATGGTTGTGGGACAGACCATCTCCCATGCTGGGATGAGAAGCATATACACTAGTTTAATCTGGAGTATCGATGCCCCGTCTTGATAATCCTACGACTAGGGATCTTTTTAAGGATGTGCTTATAGACCACCCAGCCCCCACTAGCGTGACTGTCGTCACAACGCTGGTAGTCTAGCAAAGATCCTAAGGGCTCTACTAATATGTATTAGCGATATGCTAAAAGAAACATATACATATATTGAGGTAGAATCAAACCAAGTAACGTACTACCATTTTGAGCAAGACTGTTATTATATTTGTGAATATCTCAAGCTTCCAAAATGTAATATACAATCCAGTACTTTACAATAATGGCCTCTAGGGCATATATCACTAACACTCTCGTGCCACGATATACGTTCCGTACCAATCTACTCCTTTGTCCCCGTGTATTGTATTTGTGTAGATTAAGATTACAGGTCTTGGCCGAATCCATGGATATAAAAAGTACAGGTACTTATTCAAGATGTAAGTATGTGTTCAGGTATTCATGTCAAGTTCATATCAAGTTATAACCATGGTTCGGTCAAGTCGAGTCAAGTATGCAAGTTTGAGTTTGATGTTTGAATTCGAGTATTCAGGTTCATGATCAAGTATTCAAGTTCGTGTTTGATTTTGGATTCTGATTTGAGTTTGGACTCAGATTGAGTCAGAAACTTGTAAACATATTTAACTCTTGAATTTCTTAGGTTCGGGAGTAATCGGCAACTGCTGCACATGGACGGCAGGATTTGTGTCTTTTTTCAAGAAAATTGTCATTGATAACTTCGTTAAGTTATCTAACCTGAATAGGCAAGCACTCACTTTCTCCGGCTCCCTGAGGCTCAAGAGAAATGATATCGCTTAAGCCTATATTAATTCTAGAGTCCTTAAATTATTGTTTGCATATCTCGAGGGGGTTGTATGAAATATATATATATATATATTTATATATATATATATATATATATATATATATATATATTGTTTAGAAATAACCTCGAGCGTGATTTGTAATATTTAGGATTTTCATGGACATGTATTTTAATTATTGTGGTATTTTAATGATAAAAACTTAGCTTTTAAAAGTTTATGGTATTTTTATGAAAACTAGGTCTTTTGGAAACTTGATGGTGTTTTATTAAAAGTTTAATCTTTCATTTTAAAAAAAACATAGTTTATATGTTTTATTAAAAATACATATTTATATTTTTATATATTTTTTTTTTTCAAAAATTAGTATTATTTAGAAAAGTCGCATTTCTTAAAAACCGCATTTTATTTCCTTTCGAGATCGAATACTCCGTGAGGAGTTCTGCATATCGCTCTACTATTCTATGGATGTGCGATAATCTGCACCATCCATTAGTGGGTCCCCTAACGAGGGTTGTAGAGGTGTATTTGCCAAGGATTACAAAATACCGATTAAAAGAAATCCGTTTTGAAAAGGTGGTATTTAATGAAAAACTTATTCTTTAAAATAGCTATATGTTTAAAGTACCGTGCTATGAAACCATGGTATGCGTGTGGGGTAGGTCGTTACCCCGTGAAGTTTTTCTAAAAGTATTTAAACTAATTATCGAGAAGTGTTATACTAAAGTTCATGGTATTTTAATGAAAAGTTCGTTTTATGATAGTTTCACATGGAAGTTTTGGTTAAACTCAAAGCTAAAAGATTGTAATCGAAATTACAAGTAGGGTGGTAAAGTTAGTTTGACCTAGGTATTAAGGAAAAGAAAGTTCCAGGCTCTGAGAAAATGTATCGAAGGTAACTCCACTTTACCTATATAATTTTAGGAGATGATTTGAAATGAAAGAAGAAAAGATGAGAGGGACTTACGGTTTTATAATTTCGAGAAGGCAGTAAGGAAAAATGAGGGGGTTTCGTAGCGTCGCGGAAGCTCCAAAAACGGCTTTGATCTTTGATGGAAGGAGCTTGGTTGCTAACTCCACTTGCATTTAGGAACTTTTGGGATGATTTTGCTAGAAATTTTCAGAATATAGGGAAGCTAGGGCATGAGGTGGTATTTATAGTGAAGAATTAGGGTTTGGAAATTAAAATTTTGAATTAAAAAGGTGTTAAATGGTGAATTGAAGAGTCCCTGTTTGATTGCAGGAAAATCAAACAGTGCAGGGGAGTCGAAGGGACAAGTGTGCAAAGCACGGAGGAGATTGGGAAACATCCAACCGTCGGCTCCGGCCCTAGGGGCAAAACGGGAGGTCGGATCTTGAGGCCTTGCCTCGAGATTCATGCCATGTGTCAATTTGGGTGTGTACACCTCATTGCGCCTGTTTGATTTTTCTGAAACTTTTCGTTTCTCCGTGTATTGCACGTGCAACTCTTGGGCTTCCGAAAAATTAAAAAGAAAAATCTGAAACAATAATTGGGTCTGACGGGATTCGAACGCATAGACTATGTCACAGCAGTGTTGTCACGCCCCGCTTCCCAGAATGCGCTAAGATGGGCAGGTGACAGAGCCAACCATACTACCTGTGGATAGGAAACATCCCTCCACACTCACATTACGGCTGTCTATAAGATATCAAGAACAGTAGAAATAAAATAAACTATCTAGTACATGTCCATGAGCCAGAATAAACGAGTCAAGAAATAATATGCGAAAGCAATAGATCCAATGAGCAATAACATTAGGAAAGTAAAACATAACTAAACTGGATACTAACTGGATCCTCACTGCTCGGCTTAACAGCGGAAGTACTCCTGATTGACCTGCGACAAAGGTAGAGAATCTGGGCCATGCAAAACCCAGACGTCAGTGCGTCATAATATCAACAATAATACAATCAGGAGGTAACAAGACATTCAGGCATGAGTATGAACAGTAATAAAAGTAGAATAGTAACACGAATAAGGAACAGTGAAGGGTAAAAGCATATGTGATGTACAGTGAGTAATCTGAACTAAGCTACTGGGTTAATTACTCTCAAGTCTTTGAAATCAATTTAATGAATCGTCGATGTAACTCAATAGTATCCCGTGCATGCCCGGGACCACGGTCAAGAGTCTCGGGCTGAATCCGAGACGTGCCGCTAGGCAGTAAATATGTAACATGTACAGACGAATGATGTCAGCAGCATCATCCCGGGGCTGGCCTAGCCCGTAAAACTGATCAGTATAAGCATCGAACTGTCGAGTTACAAGTCAGGTTTCATCATTGATTTCACCATACCTCCAAGTTATGTGTTCAAGTCAGGTATTGATAAATCTGAGACTAATGCCAACACAGGATCAAGCACGAACATGTTTGTCTATACAGACAACAGGATATGTCCATCGGGACAACATGTCAGGATTCTCGGCATTAGAAATAGGATCAGGTAACATGTCAAGTAATGATATATCAGGTCATGTCAGGTAGTGTACATGTATCAAGTCATGTCAAGTAGTGGTGTATCAGGCCACGTCAAGTAGTGTACAGGTATCAAACGGATGCTCATAATAAAACTGTAACAGGTACGAGTGCACAAATAAAGCATGGATGCACGAATATTTATCAGGGATTACATCATGACTATGTAGGATGCACAAGATCAAGTATGGGATACTAATGTAACAGTAAAATGAAATATTATGGTCTCAGCGAGCAACTAGATATGTAAGAAACCGTACGGATACAGACGGATACTATAAAACTGTAAATCGGTAAAATTTGTTGAATATTAAAACCCAAGCACTATTATTTGTTAAATAGATATTGATATAATAATATTAACATGGATAATATATTCAAACCGATTAATAACTATAAAAGTGGTATTGATTAACCATGCACAAGAAAGTTCCGTTCAGAAATTCAGCGTCACCCTGATTTGTAAAATATCTTAAAAATAATAAACGTTCTCCAAAAGGGACGTGTCTTATACAAAAACAAAGATAATTCAATAAGATTTTCATTTTTATAAGTTGAAGTATCTCAGGTTGTTCCTACAAAAAGCTATGAACATTCGAACTTGAAAGTTTGCTGCTGGAATTTCCCTGAACAGCAGTTTAGAGATATTTTCATTTGCATTTTACGTTATTTAACCAATTTATTTTGCAAGTAAATATTTCATAGAGTTATAGTATTCTAAGTTATCTTCGTAATGAACTAAAGAACGTATAATAATGATTTTTCTATGATTTATAATGAATTTTACAAGGTAAGGTGTACAGTAAATTTCAGATTTGTCGTATCCGCTTTGCAACGACGTTTCGTGTGTAAACTATAATATTTTCAAACTATATTTTGTATAACATTATAAAATGTAGATTATAAACTAATTAAAGATAATATGAGTTAATGTAATATGGGGTGTTACTACAATAATAACATGAATCAATATGATCTATAGATGCAGTTATATATATTTTAAATGATATGGATGCAAACGGGTATCCGAAAACAGTAAAACTTTAATATGGATGTATAATGTGATAAACGGGTAATATTTTACTCATATGGATGCATAATAATATACCTGGCATGTAGCAAGATGAATTAGCATGCGACTAGATATGTAAATAGTGATATGGATGCACACGGATGTCCGAAGACAGTAAAATAGTAAAATGGTAATGTGGAATGCATAATTAAACAATAAGTAATGTTATTATTCACATGTGTGCAATATATTGTAGTATAGCATGTAGCAAGATTAATTTGCATGCAACCAGATATGAAATAAATTGTACGGATGCAAACGGACGTCGTAAAACAGTAAAATGATAACAGGGGATGTACAATACACTAAACATTAAATATTATTATTAATATGGATGTAAAATATATCATAGCATGTAGCAAGATAAACTTGCCTCGATCGGATCACACGACGGATAAGCACGGCACGTCCGACGTCGGTAAATCGTCGCAACGCACACACGGCACGCGGGACGGGTCCAGAAATGGCAAGAGGGTGATCACACAGGCAGGGTACGTTCACTGGATCACTCGGATCGTCAGCGACGAGCACGGCTCAGGCGGTGATCACCGGAATCAAGAAACAAGATCAAGAAAAAGAAAGAAGAAAGAAGAAGAAGAAGTAAGAAGAAGAGGCTTTGTATTAAATAAGGAAATAAAAAATAAATAAATAAAATATATATAAATATATATATATGCAGAGGAGAGAGAGTCACGAGAGAGAGAAAGGGGTTGTTAGTTTGTTAGGAAATTAGTTTAGATTTAAATTTAAAAAATCTTTTATTAGTTAACTAAATTTTAATTTGTATCAGTTTATAAAATTAATATTATATAAATAAAATTTGATATTCTGGTAAATACAAATATAGTCCAAAACATGCCCGGCTCGCGTCTAAAATTCAGTTTTAAAATACGAAAAATATACATGTCAACCAAAATTAAAGTTGGATATCCGGGTAACGAAAATGCATACCCCCAAGAACGGATGCACGCACATGCGCGTAGCCATCCAAACAAGTCCGTTTCACTGAACGGGACGAGAACAAGATGCGCAAATGCTACCACGGGGTCAGAGGTATCATGCAGGCCATGCAATGTATTTTTAAACTATTTTATGTGACTTAAATGTTATATAAAAATGCAGATGCCAAGTAAAATGCTAATATGCAAATGAAAGTGCACGAGTCTACGTATCAAGTCAGGATAAATCATACATATGAATCAAGACAGGTTTCAAGCATGTGGGTCGGGTCGGATGCAAATACAGATGTCAAAATACTATTCGCATCCAAAACACAGTAAACCAAGAAACTACCATAAATAAAGAAATACTTGACTAGAACTGGTGTAAATGAACTAGGGTGTTACATTATACCCAACTACAAAAAAATTTCGTCCTCGAAATTCCCCAAAACAAGAAAAGATAAACAATCAAGAATCTACAAGAAAAGATCTGGAAACTTCTGTCGAATCCCGTCTTCTCGTTCCCAAGTCGATTCTCCGTGCGAACGATTTCCCCAAGAAACAAGTACGAGAGGGATAACCTTGTTTTTAAGGACCTTTTCTCTTCGATCAACAATCGACATCGGTCGTTCCTCAAAGGTAAAATCCTCTCTTACAGTCAGCTCCGAATGATCCAGCACGTGTGTTTCATCTCGAACATACTTACGAAGTTGAGATACATGAAACACGTCATAAACATTCGCCAAAGATTGTAGTAACGCCAATCGATAAGCCACTTCTCCAACACACTCAATAATCTCGAAAGGCCCAACGAATCGAGGACTGAGCTTGCCTCGACTCCCAAAACGAATCACTCCTCTAGTCGGTGATATCTTCAAGAATACTAGATCACCAACAGCGAACTCTAGAGGTCTTCTCGATGTGTCGGCCCAACTCTTCTGCCGATTTTATGCTGTTTTCATATGACTCCGGATAGTATTAACTTTCTCTACTATTTGCCCGATCAAATCCAGTCCCAACAATTTTCGTTCTCCAACATCGTCCCAACAAACAGGTGAACGACACTTGCGACCATACAACGCTTCGAATGGAGCCATCTGAATAGTCGCCTGAAAGCTGTTATTGTAAAAAAAAACTCCACCAAGTGTAGATGATCCTCCCATGAACCCTTGAAGTCTAACATGCAAGCTCTCAACATGTCTTCAAGAGTTTGGATTGTTCTCTCCGACTGGCCATCTTTCTGAGGATGATAAGCTGTGCTAAACTTCAATCGAGTCCCCAAACTTTCCTGTAAACTCCTTCATAAGTGTGATAAGAATCGGGTATCACAATCGGAAACGATGCTTACAGGTACTCCATGCAATCTCACAATCTCCTGCATGTACTATTCTGCTAACGCTTCCGTCGACTGACCCACTCGAAACGGAATGAAATGAGCTGCCTTAGTCAATCGATCAACAATCACCCAAACTGCATTTTTGCCCTTTGGACTCCGCGGTAAAGCTGTCATGAAATCCATGGTTATATGTTCTCACTTCCACTAAGGAATCGGAAGTGGTTGCAATAAACCAGCTACCCTTTGATGTTCAGCCTTAACTTGCTGACACACCAAGCACTTCGCTACAAAGCGGGCAATCTCCCTTTTCATGCCTTCCCACCAGAAATGTTGTTGTAGATCACGGTACATCTTCGTGCCTCCTGGATGTACGGAATATGCGGAACTGTGTGCCTCCTTCATAAATTCTTTACGAATGTCTCCTTTTGGCACACACAAACGGCTACCATATCGCAACGAACAATCTTCATGAATTAACAAGTCCATTCGAAGTCCAGCTTCAACCTGTTCTCGAAACTTTTGCAATCTTGGGTCCTGTAACCGTACTGCTTTAATATTCTCGATCAATGATGACTGTACTTGCAGTTGCATCAACTGTCCCGAAGAATGCGGTAGCACGATCTCCAACTCGAATCTCCGAAAGTCTTCGATAAGCTCATTCTGTGCAGTCAACATTCGAATTGCTGGCAACCGACTAAGTGCGTCCGGCACCAAATTAACTTTCCCCGGATGGTACTTAAGATCAATATCGTAATCAGCCATCAGCTCCAACCATCTACGCTGCCTCATGTTTAGCTCTTTCTGCGTGAACACGTACTTTAGGCTTTTGTGATTGGTGAATACTTCAACCCTTTCGCCCAGTAAGTAGTGTCTCCAAATCTTCAAAGCGAAAATCACTGCTGCAAGCTCCAAATCATGAGTTGGGTAATTCTTCTCATGGATCTTCAACTGTCTCGATGCGTAAGATTAACTTTCCCATGCTGCATCAAAACACATCCCAAACCTTTCCCAGATGCGTCGCTATGAATCACCAATCCTCCGGAACTGTCTGGTACGGTCAAAATAGGAGCGGTTATCAACTTTTGCTTCAACGCCTCAAAAGCTGACGCACATCCATCCGTCCATACGAACGGTAACGTAAGCTTGGTCAAAGGCTCAGCCAAACGAGCAAAATTCTCCACGAACCTTCTGTAATACCCGGCAAGTCCAAGAAAGCTTTCGATCTCTGCTACGTTCTTCAGAATCGGCCAATCTTGAACTGCTGCAATCTTCTCAGGATCAACGGTGATTCCATCTCCGGACACGACATGCCCCAAAAACTTCACTTCTTTAAGCCAAAACTCGCACTTGCTCATCTTTGCATACAATCCTTCTTGCCTCAATGTCTGCAGTGCGATCTTCAAGTGTTCCGCATGCTCTTCCTTGCTCCTCGAGTAGACCAGAATATCATCGATGAACACCACTATAAACTGGTCGAAGAACGGTGAAAAGATTCGGTTCATCAAGTCCATAAATATCGCCGGTGCATTCGTGACTCCGAATAGCATCACTAAATACTCGTAATGTCCATACCGAGTTCGGAATGCAGTCTTGCAAATATCTTCTAATTTAACTCGGACCTGATGATATCCGGATCGCAAATCCAGCTTCGAGAATACTCTCGCGCCACTAAGCTGCTCGAACAATTCGCCAATGCGAGAGATCGGGTACTTGTTCTTAATAGTCACCCAGTTTAATTCTCGATAATCGATGCACATCCTCCTTGTGTCAACTTTCTTCTTGACTAGAAGAACTGAAGCTCCCCAAGGTGAATTACTGCTGCGAATCCAACCCTTCTCAAGTAATTCGGTAACCTGCTTCTTGACTTCTTCCAACTCCACTGGTGCCATTGGATAGTATGCCTTTGAGATTGGCGCTGCACCAGGAACAAGATCGATCGCGAACTCCACATCTTGTTTTGGAGGTAAACCCGAGATATCCTCGAACACGTCCATGAACTCTCGAACTACAGCCGGCGCTTCCTCCTTGTCAACTTCCATCGACGAAAAAACATTGTTTGTCGGCCTAGCCCTAAACTCGACTGGCCCGACAGAACTGCTACCTCCAGCAACAACAAACTCTGGATGTCCGGGAATCTGGAAAATCACTTTCTTTGCCCTACAATCAATGTGAGCGTGGAAAGTGCCGAGAAAATACATTCCCAAGACAACATCAAACAACAACGGGATACACCAGAATCGAATAATTCTAATGCAGGAAAAATATGAACAAGTAGGATACCTGAAACAACTTCATCTGAAGCCAAGATACTGAAGAAGATAAGCACGGTAAACAGCATTCAAACTTGCGATAAACATAAACTGGAAAGCAAGAGAAGCAAGGCAATATAACAACCATGAAATAAGGATGTGAATCAAAACTAGGACTCCAAGTTACTTAAATAGAGTACCGCATTGTAATCATGCTGCAGTTCATAATTACAATCACATAACTTTGTTCAAGTCGCCCAAATCCTAGAGAGAAACAATAGGGAACCAAACGGTTTAAAGCCGAGATGCAAAGTTGTTTGCATATCGTCAAGACAAGGGTCAAGAGAAAGATATGATTCAAGAATCACGATAACAATGTGGCAGGACATGTTCCTAATTACCGGTTTTCTGATTCGTGTATTGGGTCCAATACCCAACTACAAAAGAATCAAACCCGATTAACCTAAATCCTATGGCTCTGATACCAAACAAATCCTGTCACGCCCCGCTTCCCAGAGTGCACTAAGATAGGCACATGACAGAGCCAACCATGCTACCTGTGGATAGGAAACATCCCTCCACAGTCACATTACGGCTGTCTATAAGATATCAAGAACAGTGGAAATAAAATAAACTATCTAGTACATATCCATGAGCCAGAATAAACGAGTCAAGAAATAATATGCGGAAGCAATAGATCCAATAAGCAATAACATCATGAAAGTAAAACATAACTAAACTGGATACTAACTGGATCCTCACTGCTCGGCTTAACAGCGGAAGTACTCCTGATCGACCTACGACAAAGGTAGAGAATCTAGGCCATGCAAAACCCAGGCGTTAGTGCGTCATAATATCAACAATAATACAATCAGGAGGTAACAAGACATGCAGGCATGAGTATGAACAGTAATAAAAGTAGAATAGTAACACGAATAAGGAACAGTGAAGGGTAAAAGCATATGTGATGTGCAGTGAGTAATCTGAACTAAGCTACTGGGTTAATTACTCTCAAGTCTTTGAAATCAATTTAATGAATCGTCAATGTAACTCAATAGTATCCCGTGCATGCCCGGGACCACGGTCAAGACTCTCGGGCTGAATCCGAGACGTGCCGCTAGGTAGTAAACATGTAACATGTACAGACGAATGATGTCAACAGCAGCATCCCGGGGCTGGCCTAGCCCGTAAAACTGATCAGTATAAGTATCGAACTGTCGAGTTACAAGTCAGGTTTCATCATTGATTTCACCATACCCCCAAGTTATGTGTTCAAGTCAGGCATTGATAAATCTGAGACTAATGCCAACACAGGATCAAGCACGAACATGTTTGTCTATACAGACAACAGGATATGTCCATCGGGACAACATGTCAGGATTGTCGGCATTAGAAACAGGATCAGGTAACATGTCAAGTAATGATATATCAGGTCATGTCAGGTAGTATACATGTATCAAGTCATGTCAAGTAGTGGTGTATCAGGTCACGTCAAGTAGTGTACATGTATCAAACGGATGCTCATAATAAAACCGTAACAGCTACGGGTGCACAAATAAAGCATGGATGCACAAATATTTATCAAGGATTACATCATGACTATATAGGATGCACAAGATCAAGTATGGAATACTAATGTAACAGTAAAATGAAATATTATGGTCTCAGCGAGCAACTAGATATGTAATAAACCGTACGGATCAGACGGATACTATAAAACTGTAAATCGGTAAAATTTGCTGAATATTAAAACACAACCACTATTATTTATTAAATAGATATTGATATAATAATATTAACCTGGATAATATATTCAAAATGATTAATAACTATAAAAGTGGTATTGATTAACCATGCACAAGAAAGTTCCGTTCAGAAATTCAGCGTCACCCTGATTTGTAAAATAGCTTAAAAATAACAAACGTTCTTTAAAAGGGACGTGTCTTATACCAAAACAAAGATAATTCAATAAAATTTTCATTTTTATAAGTTGAAGTATCTCAGGGTTTTCTTACAAAAAGCTATGAACATTCGAAATTGAAAGTTTGCTGCTGGAATTTCCCTGGACAGCAGTTTAGAGATATTTTAATTTGCATTTTACGTTATTTAAACAATTTATTTTGCAAGTAAATATTTCATAGAGTTATATTATTCTGAGTTATCTTCGTAACGAACTAAAGAAAGTATACTAATGATTTTTCTATGATTTATAATGAATTTTATAAGGTAAGGTGTACAGTAAATTTCAGATTTGTCGTATCCGCTTTGCAACGACGTTTCGTGTGTAAACTATAATATTTTCAAACTATATTTTGTATAACATTATAAAATGCAGATTATAAACTAATTAAAGATAATATGAGTTAATGTAATATGGGGTGTTACTACAATAATAATATGAATTAATATGATCTATAAATGCAGTTATATATATTTTAAATGATATGGATGCAAACGGGTATCCGAAAACAGTAAAAATTTAATATGGATGTATAATGTGATAAACGGGTAATATTTTACTCATATGGATGCATAATAATATACCTGGCATGCAGCAAGATGAATTAGCATGCGACTAGATATGTAAATAGTGATATGGATGCACACGGATGTCCGAAGACAGTAAAATAGTAAAATGGTAATGTGGAATGCATAATTAAACAATAAGTAATGTTATTATTCACATGTGTGCAATATATTGTAGTATAGCATGTAGCAAGATTAATTTGCATGCAACCAGATATGAAATAAATTGTACGGATGCAAACGGACGTCGTAAAACCGTAAAATGATAACAGGGGATGTACAATACACTAAATATTAAATATTATTATTAATATGGATGTAAAATATATCATAGCATGTAGCAAGATAAACTTGCCTCGATCGGATCACACGACGGATAAGCACGGCACGTCCGACGTCGGTAAATCATCGCAGCGCACACACGGCACGCGGGACGGGTCCAGGAAAGACAAGAGGGTGATCACACAGGCAGGGTACGTTCACTGGATCACTCGGATCGTCAGCGACGAGCACGGCTCCGGCGGTGATCACCGGAATCAAGAAACAAGATCAAGAAAAAGAAAGAAGAAAGAAGAAGAAGAAGTAAGAAGAAGAGGCTTTGTATTAAATAAGGAAAGAAAAAAATAAATAAATAAAATATATATAAATATATATATGCAGAGAGAGAAAGAGAGAGAGTCACGAGAGAGAGAGAGAAAGGGGTTGTTAGTTTGTTAGGAAATTAGTTTAGATTTAAATTTAAAAAATCTTTTATTAGTTAACTAAATTTTAATTTGTATCAGTTTATAAAATTAATATTATATAAATAAAATTTGATATTCTGGTAAATACAAATATAGTCCAAAACATGCCCGGCTCGGGTCTAAAATTCAGTTTTAAAATACGAAAAATACACATGTCGACCAAAATTAAAGTTGGATATCCGGGTAACGAAAATGCATACCCCCAAGAACGGATGCACGCACGTGCGCGTAGCCATCCAAACAAGTCCGTTTCACTGAACGGGACGAGAACAAGATACACAGATGCTACCACGGGGTTAGGGGTATCATGCAGGCCATGCAATGTATTTTTAAACTATTTTATGTGACTTAAATGTTATATAAAAATGCAGATGCCAGGTAAAATGCTAGTATGCAAATGAAAGTGCACGAGTTCATGTATCAAGTCAGGATAAATTATAAACATGAATCAAGACAGGTTTCAAGCATGTGGGTCGGATCGGATGCAAATACAGATGTCAAAATACTATTCGCACCCAAAACACAGTAAACCAAGAAACTACCATAAATAAAGAAATACTTGACTAGAACTGGTATAAATGAACTAGGGTGTTACAAGTGTAAGGCTTTACTAGTGAGCTACAAGTTGCTTCTTACTTTTATTAAACAAATTTAACTTATAATTCTTACACAGGCTGTAATACTCTTTTCTGTACAATAACAAGAAATTTTTGTACAGTGATTTATAGAGTCACTACAACCCGGCTAATACACACACACACACACACACACATACACACACACATATAAATCATCGAATCAACACTTGATTCAATAATCCGGTTATATCAAATATAACGCGGCCGATATAAAAAAAGCTAGATTAGAATACGGTATCATATACTCGTATTTAATCAAGCTCCCGCACATATCTCCGTACGTGCCCTACTTCGTTTCGCTTGAGCTAGGAAACCTTTATGTGGGACTCTAAAGACTCGTCAATATGCCAGCAGTAGATAATGATCACATCAGATACCTACAAACCGTCAGCGGTACTAGCTGGACGTAACGGCTACCCAGGTGTTGAACGAATAGAAGATTAACAAGCAAACTTGTCCAAACTCCCGTAGAGCCTATAAATAACACTTACCGTACAGTCCGGTCTCTTCGTCTGATATATCGCATATCGAGTCTGGGGGTAGAATCGTCAGACCCCAATAACTCGATAAGTCATGCCGACGTGTGGCCTATAACCTTTCGAGAAGCTACTGATAACATTTATCAGTAAATCTCATCAGCCCTGACCGGAGATTTGCTGTTATAGCCAATCGAGCATAGCGCAATATCAACTTCCAATACCGGAAGAGACGAAATCCCTCCTATCGCTCACTGCCTCCATGTGTAACACCCGAGCCCAATGCTACTAATTTCAGTTACCGTTTGAACGCTGTGTGGCACTCATTTCATTTATCTTGCTTGATTGTTACTTATTGTAATTTTACCCCGTCAATTCAATTCTGCATATAACAATTTATGGCATCTAAAATAAAATTAAAAATATTCATCTTGGCCTACTTGACACCCCTAACCATGTTGTAGCGTCCGTGTATCGTGTTCCCGTCCCGTTCAGTGAAACGGGCGAGTTTGGACGGCTACGCGCATGTACGTGTGTCCGTTTTGGGGGTATGCTTTTTGATTGTAAAATACTTCATTTTCACTTTTGGATCCCGCCTAAAATTCTATTATTTCAATTTCAAATTTTTGGACCCGACCCGGACGCGATTTGGAAATATTTTACTTTGCGCCAAAACCCCAAATTTTAATATTTTCAAACCATCGTACATTTTCTTAACCATATAATATTTCCACTGTTCCCTTAAATCTTTAAAATCTTTTAATATTTTTCCTAACCAAATCTATTCCTAACAAACGAATTCATTCAGCCAATCAAAGCCTCCTCTTCTTCCCGTGGGCCCCACACCTCTTATCTCTCCTCTCTCTCCCCCGTCTCTCTCTTTATCTCTCTCCTCTCTCTCTCCCCCGTATCTCTCTCTATATTTTCTCTCTCTCCCTCCTCTATATATTCCCTCATCTTCCTTCTCTTTTCTTTTTTTCACGTAACCCAAACCCCACGAGAAACCCTACCGCCGCGTGCCCCTCGCCGCCGCAGCCCAACGCCGGCACCACCCTCGCCGGCCTCGTCGTCTCCTCGCCCTCAATCGAGCCTCCCTCTCCTCGCCACCTCCTCCTTCTTCCTTCGTTTACCCGAGCCCACGCCTGCACCCCTGCACGCGTTCGCGCCGCCGTGAGTCGCCGCCGGTGACCTCGTCCCCGTGTCCCCGGTCTCCGTGCGCACCCAGTAAGCTTCTTCTCCCTCCTCCTCTTTTCCTTTCTCCTTTTCCTTCTTTGTCGCGATTTTTCTTGATCTGCAGTTGGTCGCTGTCGTCGTAGGCCACCGCCGGAGCTCCGTCGACGCGGTCGACCGTCACCACCGGTCGCACAGATCCTCGTGAGCATTTCCATTCTCCATCCTCCCTCCTTTCTTCTTTATTTTCTTTTCTTTTCTTGTTGCAATCTTGATCGTTCACTCTTGGCCGGAATCCGACCGTGCCGGCGACGCATCCCGACGTTCAGCGAGGTACCCCGACCCGTGTGGTTCCACTGTTCGTTGTTTGGGTTCATTCCGTGAACTGTGCGCCCGTCGCGAGTTTTCCCCGCCGACGTTTAACGTCCCGTTTTCTCGATTCGCGACCCGTCGAGGCAAGTACCCCTTGCTATATGCTAAACAATATTTACTTATACTTAATGACACCCTAAAACCTGCAATTTAACTTTGGTATTATAATTCCCCATTTTTTTCGTGTTCAAAATTGTTATATATCATTTATCTTTCAAACTTGGAACCTACCTGTTGTAATTACTAATTTGGAACCTAATAATCACATTTACATGTTTTAATTACACTTTCACTGATGATGTAGCATATGGCACCTTTTCTACCGTTTTACTTCATTCGGACACCCGTATACATTTAACCTGCTTAAACTGTGATTTCATTCGTGGAACCTATATACACATATAGCATTGCATTTATGAAGTCTTAAACTTGTTAACATGATTAAATGGCTATAATTGTCTTACTGTATTTTTATATTGTTGAAATCATCTCTGTGACACAATTGATAACTGTACTGCAAATTGAGTGAATTTGCCTATTGTTTAATTCATTGCTTATATCATGTGTTGATAACCATGCTTGATTATATAACTGATTGCGAGCACACCTATGTTATCGTTTACATCTTGACCTGACTTTCTACATACATAGCGCTTGACCCGACATGGTACCGTATACTGTTGACTTGACCTGATGTACCATGACCTGACCCGTTACCTGATCTTGTGTCTAATGCCAACAAACCTGATATGTAGTCCTCATGGACCGTTTCTGTTGTCTATCCAGACAACCCGTTTACCTGATCCTGTGTTGGCATTAGTTTCTTGACTACGGGATACCTGACTTGACATACACATATAACTTAGGGGTATGGGGAAATCAAAGGTGAAACCTGACTTGTAACTCAACAGTTCACTACATGTCCTGAGTGTACACATTCCTGTTTGGTGCCTAACGGCATGTCTCGGTTTCAGCCGAGAATATTGAAGCCGTGGTCCCGGGTATGTACGGGATACTATTGAGTGTACACATTCCTGTTTGGTGCCTAGCGGCATGTCTCGGTTTCAGCCCAAGAATATTGAGGCCGTGGTCCCGGGTATGTACGGGATACTATTGAGTTACATCAATGATTCATCAATTTGGTTTCAAAGACTTTAGAACAGAGAACCGGATAGAACAGTCCAGTTTACCCACTGCACACTACCCTGCACTGCTCTGAATCATTGTATTGTTACCCTTGCTTTATTCATGTTTATATTCGTATTGCCTGTTTATTATGTTATTACTTGATGACTTGACGCGCTAACGTCTGGGTTTTGCATGGCCCAGATTCTGTACCGCTGTCGCAGCCCGAGCAGGAGTACTTCAGCTGACAGGCTGAGCTGTGAGTGTTAGCAGTAGTTAGCTTTTCTTTACTGCATTTTATTCCTGATGTGAGCCGGCATTATGGGACATACATTCCAGTTATTTTGTATTGGATCTTTCGCTTCCGCATTTAGTTATTCTTGACTCATGTTATCTTGGATTATGGACATGTTTTAGATAGTTTTATTTTGTTTTGATATCTCTACAACCGTAATGTGACTGTAGATGGATACTTCCTACCCACGGGTAGCATGGTTGGCTATGTCACGTGCCTATTTTAGTGTACTCTGGGAAGCGGGGCATGACACCATGTGACTCGGGACTGTATCCAAAAACTACATGTTTGCACGACTCATTTGAGCCGTAGTAGGGAGGAAATCAAAGCACAGTGGGAACCATACAAGACACTATGACGATCTCGGGTCTACAGACTAATCTGTACAAGTGTCACCAGAGAAATGTTATCTGACGATAGGTATGGTACTATTTAGGAGTTCTCGGCGAGTCGTGTTCGGTGTACTCATTCTCCAATGAGCACCTGTGTACAATGTTTGATGTCAAACACCAATAGTTATGGGATCAAGCATCGCCCTATACAGGGTCAAGAAACGTACACACTAATCTACTCTAAAATATCGATGCCCTGTCTCGATTCTTCCTCGACTAGAAACTGTTAAAGATGTGCTTGTGGACTACATAAGCCCCACTAATATGATCTGCATCATAGTCCTGGCAGTCAAGCCAACATCCTAAGGGCTTTATCAATATGTATCAATGAGATAGTAAACTAAAACAAGTGCACATGTTAAGATAAAGAGCAACCAGATAGGATACTATCATGTCGAGCAAGAAAGTCCTCTATTTATATGTCCAAGCATCCACTATAATATACAATAATGGCCTCTAGGGCATACATATTCCTAACAGGATGTGTGGTAACACTAGAAAGGATAAGGTGCGAAATGAGAATATTCGTGCAAAAGTTGGTGTAGCGCCTGTAGAGAAGAATGTCACGCCCCGCTTCCCAAAATATGGAATACGAGGGGTGACAAGGCCAACCATGCTCCTACGGTCGAGAAAATATCCTGCCATAGTCACACTTCGGCTTCTAGCACTACGTGGTAATCAGTAATCATAACACAGGTAATGAGAAATGCAGTCACTAATTCTATTAAAACAGATAGAAAACTAACCAGATATAAATCAAGGAAAAGATAGCACTGGCGTCGCTGATCTAGTTGTCCGCAATATTCTCGAGGTAAAGCAGGTCCTGATCTGAGCTACATCCACTCCTCACTCTGAGCATGCATACTCAGGTCGTCAGAGCGACACAATAGCAATGTACACATATATAATGTGCAACGATGATAAACATAAAGCAGTAAGTGTAGAATAATGACGCTGGTATAAAATAACCGGTACATGTAACGATAAAGCAAGTGTATCAGATCAGAAATCAATGCAATGTCCATGTCACTAAGCAATCAGTCTCTAAGTCTCACTGTCCGAGTTACTAAACCTATCGTCAGTCCAAGTGTGAGCGTCAACCACCGCAGGAGTATCCCCAACCCAAGGGTAGGCCCCAGGGGTAAAGGAACACGGGCCCGAATCACACTTGCTAATAATCAGAAACACCATCCATACGGCTCCCAAAATCACTACATATGCCGGCAGTGGGACTCCTTCCGTTAATCGAACTCACACTCAAACTACCCCACACCCCGCGGTCTACATCAAACACCGACCAGGAATCTAATTACTAGTCACTTCATGACAAGTCTACACGAGAACTGGAGACAGGGTCTCCATCAAGCATATCTCGACCGGTATCCAAGATAGATGGACAGTGCTCAATATCTTACCTATGACACTAATATAAGTGCTTCCATATCCGTCCCATACCGGTTATAGTTACACTTATATATGCCCCATAGACGTCGACAATGCATTAACTAATTGGTTCCGCTGATTGTGTTCAAGTACGCGTCACTTCACTTATTCATTCACGCTTTTACACTAACGTACTTGCCACAATCCAATCACTAATATTTATCACTTGGTAATGTAACTCGGTCACTAGGATATTGATGCAAATAAACGCTATTTACAAGAGTATAACAGTCATGCAATATGATGTGGATACAGTAAATGCACTACTGAATACATATGAGCAACCGGTGTCGGTTGGATTAGAAAAATCATATAGAATCGTACGTGCATAATTTGGTGAAAAAATATAAAAAGCGTAAACAGAGTATTAAATTATATATACAGAAAAATTAGTTTTGAGTCAATCGGGTTTCGGGTTTGTGAGTTATGGTCATTCCATTTTAAGTGTTTACTGCTGGAAATCCAATTTCTGAACTAGAAGTCCGTTTCGTAACACGTTTTACCCCTGTTGGGAGCATAATTAGGCGACGTTACAGTTAACTAATATTTATATTTACCTTTTATGTTTCTAACGCATCATATGGATCAATAATATCCGCTGTACCCAGAGAGATATGCACTGTTTAAGGTTAAGGTATACGTTCTGTTTCTGCATGAAACTGCAGTACACATCGACGGTTTAAAAGTTGTTATAAATATCGAACGACACTGGAATGCAATGAGGCCAGTACCATTAGAAGTCTAATTCAATCCTATATGCTTCCATGTATGGTTCCACACACTTGTGTATTTAAACGGTGAGATATGTATGTTCTAAAACAACCAAAGGCGGAGATTCTTGCCCCGGACTGCAGTTCAGACCATGAATCGCCTCAGTTTTCGTCGTTACAACTTATTAAAATTCAGAGATCAACTATGGGATACTGTAGGTTTATCTATTGGCTTCGATACGAGCCTTAAAACATTAAGTTGCGAGTTGTATTCAATTTAATATAGATTTTAGAACATGGCATGTGCAGTGAATTCCATATTCAACGTCGCCTTTTGGGGGCATCGTTTCTTGTGCGAAACAACATTATTTTGCATTCAAATTTCTACACGATAATTATAAATAGTAAAGGGATTTATCGATCATAAGTTTCGCTATTTTCATTTAGGTTTTGGTTTAGGATTCGCATCGAAAACTCTTGCATCATATACATGTCACGATTGAAACATCGGTTTTACCCAATTAATTAAACTGTGATTTAATCACTACAAGTTCTACACGGTACTAGAAAGGTAATATTAAATCCGGATGTGTTCCACTCAATATGATTAAATAATGACGGTCACACATTAGAATGTAACGATAATTATGATGTAAATATAATATCAATATAATTATAAATTGACAAACTAATAACATATAGCATGCAGAGCAAGTGAGGGGTTCACTTACCTAGGGTCGCTGATGTAGAAGCGACACGAATGCGGTGATCGTCTCGATGCACGAGACAGCAACGAAATGGCACGGAACCGGGCACGGTGTACGGTGCGTGCGTGGTGCGGTAGTGACACGGTACTAGACGCAGTGGCTCGGTCCGAGCATGAAGAAGCACGGGGTTGGGCACAACGGTTACTCAAGGTGTTAGGATGAGGCTGAGGTGAGGTGCTAGGGGTAGCGGCAAATGACGGATGGCACGGGCGCGACAAGATCACGGCAACGACACACGACAGTAGCAACAGCAACAAGGTGAGCTCGGTGAGATGGGGTGCTCGGGCTTGAAGTGGAGCTTGGGCTCAGCAACTACGAGACTTGGTTTGACGAGGCGACAACGACGGTGGTCGCAGCGGATCTGTCGGCGGCGAGAGGCAGCGACAATCGTTGGAGGTGGGTGGCAAAGCTTGGCAGCTGGGAGAGGGGCTCGGCTTGGAGACGAGGAGGATGGCTCTGATGGTGTGGGGGTTTTCGTTGGTGTTGGCGGTGGATGAGGGGCGCCGGCGATGGCTTGCAGGCGAGGGTGGCGAGCGGTTGGGTTCGGCAGTGGGCGGTGGCGGTGGCAGTGAGGAAAGTGGTGGGGCTGCTCGGGTTTGGGAGGAAGGGTTGGGGTTGCGGTGACGAGGTCGGCAAAGGAGGCAGCGATGTTCATGAGGTAGGCGTTGGTGCTCATGAAGGTGTCCGGCGGCGAAGTGTTGGAGATAGGGCTGCCGGTGATGGGGGTTTGCAGTGGGTTGAGGGTGACTTTGAGAGGGAGAGGGTGAGATATAGAGAAAGAGAGTCGGTTGTGAGAAGAGTGGGAGGCGAGGCAGAGAGGTGGTGGAGTTGTGGGGGTCAGGGGATCGTTGTCGAGGCCGTTGCAGGAGCGGGTCGTGCGGAATAGGAAGCAGGGACGTAAGCTTCGTCGTCGTGGCCGTTGGGGAGCGGGCTTCGTGGTTAGCGCGAGGGACGGGAGGACGTGGGGTGAGGAGGAGCGGGTCGTGGGGGAAAGAGACGGGAAAGAAGGAGAGGGAAAAGAAGGGGAGGGAGCTGGGGATCTCGGGTCGGGTCTGGTCGGGCGTGGGTAGAGTTGGGGAACGGGCTTGGGTTTGTGGGCTTTGGGTTAGGGTTAGGAAAAAAATAGAAATTAGAGTTTAGAGTTTTTAAAAATTAAATGAATAGGAAAATATAAATGTTAGGAAAATAATTAGGATAATTAAAGATGAATAAATAATAACAGAATATATGGGAAAATAGGAATTTAAACGAAGGTTTTAAAAATAGGAATTATAAATAATCAGTTAGGAAAATTTTAGGAGATTATAAAGAAAAGAAATGTAAGGGAATTAATAGGAAAATATAAAGAACAATATTATAACATTTTATTGATAGATTTTGAGAAACAAAATTTATTAAAATACGGAAGTATCGCACAGAAAGAAACCGGTCATCACAAAAAAGATGCGGGAAAACCGGCTAGATGCTTTGGTCATGTGCGACGCAGACCTATGGAAGCACCGGTTCGACGAATGGATACTCTCGAAATCGGCAATGTCAAAAGGGCGAAAGGGAGGCCGAAGAAACATGGATGGAGGTGATGCGAAAAGATATGGTTTCCAAATGCCTCAATGAAAGTATATTGTTCGATAGGAGTGGATGAAGACGGAAGATTCATGTACTGGATCCGGCATGATTCTCATGTTGGTTCATGTAGCCTATCCCATATACTTGGGATAAAAGGCTCAGTTGTTGTTGTTGTATGCTGATATTTGACTCGGTATGTATTCGCGTTTTGATACGGGTAAATGATCTCTTCTAATTGAATCTCAGAATTAGACAACACAGGGAGTTTCCTTTTTGTTTTTCCGTTTGGAGGAAAAGGGAGTAAATGGTGCCTTAAATTACAAAAGTGCAAATAATACATAGATAGATACGAACGAGCAAAGGGAATTTCACATTGTAGTTGATAATTTCATCAAAGGAAGACCAAGAAAAAAAGAAAAAAAGAAAAAAAGAAAAAAAAAACCTTACAGACAACCCCAACAGTATGATTGAAAGGCTAAAAAAGGTTCCAAACAAATAACCCAAAGAAACAAAAAAAAATAATATTGAAAAATTGGTATTCCTTGCCCCAGAATGGTATGCAATGGGGAATACGCTGCACAATGTACAATCTACATCCCCTGAATTCACAACAAAATATTGATGGGCATGAAATTTCCCAATGGCAACTCTTGGTTCATTTATAGCTACACATTCTACAATACTCACAATCTAATTATCAAATCATCAAAGAAATAAACATTGCACGATAGAAGCTTGTTGAAGATTCATGATGTACTGCAGCGAGACAAGCGACAAAATAGAGTTGATCTTATGAAGAGCGCCTGCTTCTTTTGAGCACCACCGAGAGATATTTGCAGAGATGATCACAATTCTGGCGATGGTAATCAATTAGCAGACACAGCTGCCTTATAGCTTCTCTTTTCGCTTCATCTTTATCCGACACCTCCTTTCTCTTCTCCCTCAACAACTCCTCTAGCGCTCTCAACCTCTCCTCGGACTCGATTGCATTTGCCCTCAGGATAGCCAACTCTTTTTCTTTTTTAGCCAGTCTTTCTCCGATGCCCTCGGATTCATCTTTCATCATCGATATAATCCCTTCTTTGTACTTTAATCTAACCACGAGCTCTTGTTTCTCAGTCTTCAGCTTGACGAACTTCTTCTTCGATATTGTTAGCTCTTCATTAAAGAAAGACAACTGATGTAAAATGTTGCCACTGTACTCTTCAAAAATAGTCTCAAGCTTACAGAATCTGTTGGCTAAAGCTTGATTCCCGATCTCTGTTGCTTCTTTCAACTGCCTTAAACTATTTTCTGTGAAATTTAATTTTATAGTTAATTTCAGCATCTGTTCCTCAACTTCTTTCCTCTCTTCTTCCATTGATTCCATTGCCTTCTTATATTCTTCTACCTTCTGCTTGCTTTCTGTTTCCGTGATTTTAAGCTTTTGGTTTGAGAGACGGAGCTGAACTTCAAGTGTCTGGACTCGATTGTTTAGCTTTGCATTCTCTTCTTCAGCAAGTTTAAGTTTCTCTGAGATTTCTCTGCGGCTTTCTACCAACTTGACCATCTCTTTCTCCATTTGAGCTAACTTTCCTTCAAGGTCAACTTTCTGATTCTGAAGGCCGATTTGAATATTCTCAAGCACGGAAATCTCTTCTTTCAGCTTCCCCAATTCAGCCTCATTAAGTTCGAGTTCACCCTTCATTGTTACAATTTCCAAGGCCAACGAAGCCTTTTCTGATTCAGCGAGTTCGAGTTTTTCTGAGAGTTCCCTGCAGCTTTCTTCCGACCTGCCTCTCTCCTTTTCCTTTTCAACCAAATTTCCTTCAAGGTCAATTTTCTGATTTTCAAGGTTGGTTTGAGCATGCTCTAGCATGGAATTATCCTCTTTTAGCTTTCCCAATTCAGCCTCTAGTGTCTCCACATTGAGTTTGACCTCATGGAGCTCGGCCTTAACCGCTACAATTTCTGTGGCCATCAAAGTCTTTTCTGCTTCGGTGAGCTCAAGTTTCTCCAAAACTTCCTTGCAGCTTGCTTCCGACTTTGCTCTTTCGTTTTCTTTTTCTCCTAATTTTCCTTCAAGTTCAATTTTCTGCTGTTGAAGGTCATTCTGATTGTGCTCTAGCATGGAATTTTCCTCTTTCAGCTTTCCCAATTCAGACTCTAGCTTTTGCACATTAAGCTCGACATTCTGGAGCTCACCCTTCAAAGTTACAATTTCTGAGGCCAATGAAGTCTTTTCTGCTTCAGTGAGTTCAAGTTTCTGTGAGAGTTCCTTGCACTTTTCTTCCAACTTGCTTTCCTCTTTCACCTTTTCTTCTAATTTTTCATCAAGTTCATTTTTCTGCTGTTGAAGTTCATTTTGATTGTGCTCAAGCATGGAATTCTCTTCTTTCAGCTTTCCCAACTCATCCTCTAATTTTCGCATATTAAGTTGGACTTGATGGAGCTCGCTCTTCATGGTTTCAATTTCCGAGGCCAGCGAAGTCTTTTCTGCCGCAGCGAGTTCAAGTTTCTCTAATAGTCTGTTGTAGTTTTCTTCCAACCCGCCTCTTTCCCTTTCTTTCTCTTCCAACTTCGCTTCAAGGTCAGTTTTCTCACTCTGAAGGTCATTTCGATTACGTTCAAGGATGGAGTTTTCTTCCTTCAGTTTTGCGAGTTCAACTTCTAGCTTCTGCACATCAAATTCTTTCTGCTGGAGCTGTCCTTTCATAATTTCAATTTCAGAGACTAATGAAGACTTTTCTGCTTCAGTGACTTCAAGTTTCTCCAAGAGTTCCCTGCGGCTTTCTTCCAACTTGCTCATCTCTTTCCACTTTTCTCCTAACTTTTCTTCAAGGCCAGTTTGATTTTGCCCGAGCATGGAATTCTCTTCTTTCAACTTTCCCAAGTCCGCCTGTAGAGCCTGAACATTAAGTTCTTTCTGCTGGAGCACATCCTTCATCCTTTCATTATCAGACATCAATAACGTCTTTTCTTCCTCAGCAACTGCGATTTCTTTTTTCAGACCAACCAATTGGAGATTGGCGTCTTCAAGTTCGAGGCTTAATTCTTTAATTTTTAATTGTAGCTCGCTGTGGTTTTGCTGAAGGTTGGAATTCTCCTCTTTCATTAGCACCACATCATTCTCCAGTTTCTCGACGATTATCTCCACCTGCTGTACCTTACTCGTAATGATGGAATTTTCTGAGGCCAGAGTCTTCTTTTCTTCTTCCACAGTTACCAGTGTTTTATCTAGATTGATCACCTGGAGATTCGATTCTTCGAGCTCAAAACCCAAATCACAAACTTTAGCCTTCAGTTCACTATTATCGGCTCTGAGCTGCTCTACTTCAGTTTTGAGGCCATCAATGGTCTTCTCAGCCTCCTGAACCTTCACCTGATTCTCTTTAGCCTCATTTTCAAGCTCTCTCGCATTTTGTTCCGCTTGCTGCAGTTTGATGATAGCCCCAGAAATCTCCAAAGCCAATGCATTATTCTCCTCCTTCGCTACAATAAGTTTTTCGTTTAGACCAGACAGCTCTGAATTAGCGTCTTTTAATTCAAGGCCCAGATCATTGATTTTGATCTGCAGTTCGGAATTATATTTTTCTTGCTCTTCTATTTCAGCTTTGAGATCATCAATGGCCTTTTCAGCCTGCTGCATCTTGCTCAAAAGTGCTGAATTTTCACCTTCTGTTGATTCCAAAGCCAGTTTCATTTCAGAAACTTTATGGTATGATGCTTCAAACTCTTGCTTCATCTTTTCATAGTCTGCCAGCAATTTGGAGTTTTCGTCTTCCTGTATCTGTATTTGTACGGACAGCTTAGAGGTCTTTTCTTCAGCTTCTAATTGTTGCGATGTCAGAGCTTTGTTGTCAAGAACTTTAACTTCTAATCGGTGATTCAAATCATTGTTGATGTTCAGTAATTTGAAGTTCTCATCTTTCAATGAACCGATCTCCGCTTCTGCAGCTGATAGTTTCTCCAAAACTTCCTTGCAGCTTGCTTCCGACTTTGCTCTTTCGTTTTCTTTTTCTCCTAATTTTCCTTCAAGTTCAATTTTCTGCTGTTGAAGGTCATTCTGATTGTCCTCTAGCATGGAATTTTCCTCTTTCAGCTTTCCCAATTCAGACTCTAGCTTTTGCACATTAAGCTCGACATTCTGGAGCTCACCCTTCAAAGTTACAATTTCTGAGGCCAAAGAAGTCTTTTCTGCTTCAGTGAGTTCAAGTTTCTGTGAGAGTTCCTTGCCTTTTTCTTCCAACTTGCTTTCCTCTTTCACCTTTTCTTCTAATTTTTCTTCAAGTTCATTTTTCTGCTGTTGAAGTTCATTTTGATTGTGCTCAAGCATGGAATTCTCTTCTTTCAGCTTTCCCAACTCATCCTCTAATGTTCGCATATTAAGTTGGACTTGATGGAGCTCGCTCTTCATGGTTTCAATTTCCGAGGCCAGCGAAGTCTTTTCTGCTGCAGCGAGTTCAAGTTTCTCTAATAGTCTGTTGTAGTTTTCTTCCAACCCGCCTCTTTCCCTTTCTTTCTCTTCCAACTTCGCTTCAAGGTCAGTTTTCTCACTCTGAAGGTCATTTCGATTACGTTCAAGGATGGAGTTTTCTTCCTTCAGTTTTGCGAGTTCAACTTCTAGCTTCTGCACATCAAATTCTTTCTGCTGGAGCTGTCCTTTCATAATTTCAATTTCAGAGACTAATGAAGACTTTTCTGCTTCAGTGACTTCAAGTTTCTCCAAGAGTTCCCTGCGGCTTTCTTCCAACTTGCTCATCTCTTTCTGCTTTTCTCCTAACTTTTCTTCAAGGCCAGTTTGATTTTGCCCGAGCATGGAATTCTCTTCTTTCAACTTTCCCAAGTCAGCCTGTAGAGCCTGAACATTAAGTTCTTTCTGCTGGAGTACATCCTTCATCCTTTCATTATCAGACATCAATAACGTCTTTTCTTCCTCAGCAACTGCGATTTCTTCTTTCAGACCAACCAATTGGAGATTGGCGTCTTCAAGTTCGAGGCTTAATTCTTTAATTTTTAATTGTAGCTCGCTGTGGTTTTGCTGAAGGTTGGAATTCTCCTCTTTCATTAGCACCACATCATTCTCCAGTTTCTCGACGATTATCTCCACCTGCTGTACCTTGCTCGTAATGATGGAATTTTCTGAGGCCAGAGTCTTCTTTTCTTCTTCCACAGTTACCAGTGTTTTATCTAGATTGATCACCTGGAGATTCGATTCTTCGAGCTCAAAACCCAAATCACAAACTTTAGCCTTCAGTCCACTATTATCGGCTCTGAGCTGCTCTACTTCAGTTTTGAGGCCATCAATGGTCTTCTCAGCCTCCTGAACCTTCACCTGATTCTCTTTAGCCTCATTTTCAAGCTCTCTCGCATTTTGTTCCGCTTGTTGCAGTTTGATGATAGCCCCAGAAATCTCCAAAGCCAATGCATTATTCTCCTCCTTCGCTACAATAAGTTTTTCGTTTAGACCAGACAGCTCTGAATTGGCGTCTTTTAATTCAAGGCCCAGATCATTGATTTTGATCTGCAGTTCGGAATTATATTTTTCTTGCTCTTCTATTTCAGCTTTGAGATCATCAATGGCCTTTTCAGCCTGTTGCATCTTGCTCAAAAGTGCTGAATTTTCACCTTCTGTTGATTCCAAAGCCAGTTTCAGTTTAGAAACATTATGGTATGATGCTTCAAACTCTTGCTTCATCTTTTCATAGTCTGCCAACAATTTGGAGTTCTCGTCTTCCTGTATCTGTATTTGTACGGACAGCATAGAGGTCTTTTCTTCAGCTTCTAATTGTTGCGATGTGAGAGCTTTGTTGTCAAGAACTTTAACTTCTAATCGGTGATTCAAATCATTGTTGATGTTCAGTAATTTGAAGTTCTCATCTTTCAATGAACCGATCTCCACTTCTGCAGCTGATAGTCTCTGGGTCATGTTGGTTTCTTGTTGAACAGCAGCCTCTAGCTTAAGTATCAGACTCTCGTTCTCAGAAAACAAATTAGAATTCTGTGATTTCAACTCGTCAATTGCTTTCTCTGATTCCTGTATCCTTGTCAAAAATACAAAGTTCCCGGACTTCAAAGCTTCTTTTTCTTCACTTGTAGATGTCAGTTGCTGATCTAAACTTGCGATTTCATTAGTTGCTTTTTCCAGTTCCTCCTTTAATATGCTATTTTCAGATTTAATTCTCAGCATTTCATCTTTAATCTGATTGAGTTCAATTCGAAATCCTTCCATAGATTTGTCTGCCTCGTGTATCTTGCTAAAAGCTTCGGTGTTTCCTGATCTCAGAGATTCATTTTCTTCATGCAAAATCCTCATCTGTTGATCTGTAGCATCTTCTTTCTTCAGTGAAACCTCTAAATCTTTCCTGAGAAGATTCATTTCAGCTTGCAAGACCGCAGCACTAGCTGCCAATTCAGTTGCTGAATCATGTTCTTCTGTAAGCTTTGTGCTGACATCAATCGCAGCAGTCTCAAGCTCATTATTTCGAATCTTCATATTCTCAAGCTGATTTTGCAGATTTTGGTAATCTTCTAAAGAGACATGAATACTTTCTTGTCCCTTATTTAATTTCTTATATTCATCGAATTCTTCTGACCCCGAATCTGAGGATTCTGAATCAGACGAGGTAAAGTCAATTGAAAAGCTTCCATTGTCACTGCTTTTTGGCCGAATTCTTTTTTTTAGTTTTCCCATCAACTGATCGTACTGTCCATGAACATCTTGGTATCCTTTGTGAAAATTTTCAATAAGGGAAGCCAGTTCAGCCTTGTCAGATGAATTGTCAGATGAAGCTGCACCATTCTCTGTGCGTAGCATCTTCAGTATTTTCTCAGCATGGTTATCAATTTCTGCAGCAAAAACAGATGTATTATTACTCACTACAATGAAAAGAACAGTGTTAAGATGTTTCAGAATCAAACATGGGCTGTAAATGCAATGTCAACTCCCAGAATTGTTTGAAAAACAGAATATCAGCATATAAATATAACATAACCCACTTAATTTCACATGCAACTCCAAAACCAAAAGTAGTAATTGAGTCATTAATTACCAGTAAACAAAATCACACCCAAAAAACAAATGTTGCGTTCACAGGATCTGAGTATGAGCCTTCTGATGTGGCACCAGTTTTGATTAATAATGGCATCCAAAGGGGTATTTCATTATTTGATACTAATTTCGAAAGTAAAGAAATCTTCAGGGTCTCATTGAATCTGTCCATTTTTGGTCTCATGTGTTTTTTTAAGTGGACTACAGATAAAAACCACGATGCTAAGCATCTAAACATCCTCTTAGAGCCTTTGTTTCAGGAGGAGACAAATCTGCATAGGCCTGTTAACAATGGTTATTGGTCACAAACGAGATATTATTTTCCCTACAAAAAACTGAAGAATTATTGAATGAGGTACCGATTGATCAAACCATCATTCAGGACACAAATATTACGAAAACACCACACTGCCACACTCAGTGTTCACAATCACTTGCTGGAAACATAAAATTATAGAAATATGCATTAGCGCCTCATGCCCCAATCCGACTCTTTTGAAATTTTACTCCTATAACACAAACCCTCTGAAAGAAAGGGTTTCCATCCTAATTAAATTTGCCTCAAATTTTATGCTAATAAAACTGGAAGGTGTCCCTTCTACAAGGGTCTAAAAACAAAAGGGCAGACACGTGGTTAACTCTCAGACACATCCCATTCATTCCATCTTAGCTTTTAAGGGTATGAATCAATTGTACGTGCAGCACACATGCATATAGTCTACTAAAATATTAGCAATGGAAACAAATATCGATCATAGAAAAGTACATTACCTTCCCTGTTTGGCAGGGTTTCAGAATTCTTGGCATCATCGTGGCTGCCAAAGACTGAGTGAAAGAACTTCTCTAGTCTGTGCTTCTTCTTCATCTCCAAGACCTAGCTTCAACACGGAAAAATAAGTAAATATAATTTTATACATATCTATGTTTCTGAACATAAATACAGTGCGCATCTGTTCACTGAGAGATGTCCTTCTGTGAAAATGAAAACTACAAAATATTATATGGTCCAGAATAACTTTCTGTGAATATGAGAACTACAAAATATTATATGGTCTAGAATAAACATAAAAAATGAACAGCCTGTTGGGGTCAAAAATTACATCCTGACTGACCAAGTCATAGTCAAAATCAACCCCAAGCAAACGGGCCCGAGCCCAAGTTAAGACCGAGCATGGAAGGGACCGGCTCCATGCCAAAAAGGAGGCAATAAATTAGTTTAATGTAAATTTTTTGAAATAAAAGTATGAAAAATGGGCAAATAGCCAGAATTTTGTAAGCCCCATGGCTTATGTGCAAAAAAAAATAAGCACATGATGCATGGGGAGGCACAAATGCCATTTGGAAAAGCTCAAGAGGCTATATGTAAAGTGTGTAGCCTATAAAAAGCAAACATGAATAAAAAATTAAGAACAACTTTCATTCTCTTAAAAACTCTAGGGTTGTGTCTCCATCTTCTCTTTCTCAAGTTTTTTTCTCTTCCTCTTCATTTCCAATTAAATCAAGAGCTTAGCTCTCTTTTCTCAAAGCTAAATAAAGTTCGCCATAAAACCCTCTAAGGGGAGTTCAGATCTCCCATCAAATCCCGAAAAGGGAGTTTCTTTTAACCCCACCTCTCTTTTTCCCCAAGATCCAGCAAAAGGAGAGGAGGAGGAAGACCCACCTCCAAAAATCCTACTTTGGGAGGATCCAAGGCTCAAGAGAGAAGAAAAGGGGCCCCTTTGATCATCTCCGTAGATCTTTGAGGAGTTCAACTCCAAGATCCAAATTCTCAAAGGAATTTAACTCCAAATTCAGATGTTTTAGGAGTTTAACTCCAAATCCAAATCTTTTAGGAGTTTCACTTCAAATCTATACCTAATTCCTATTTAGGAGTTCAACTCCCAGCCCAGGGACTTAGCTCATTTCTTCGCTGGTGTTTCCAGCGCCCACGCGCAGGGCACGTGATCCGCGGACGCCTAGCACCTACGCGCCACACACGAGTCCTTAAGCTGCTCCTCACCCTTCTTTTTCCCCTCACGCTACACTCAAAACACGTCTCCTGTTAGAAAAAAATTCTAACGGGGCGTTGCCCCGGATCCCGCAAGGAGGCTGCTAGCCCCCTTGACCCGTAGCCCGCTATCCGGGTAGTGGGACCCACGTAAACTCTGCGAGGTCCCCGATACGTCTAAGTCCCCTTCAAAACACAACACACGCACACTGCACATTGAGTTCGCATGACCAGTTTTACCCGTCAATCGAAAGTTCTTTCGCTCTAAAAGAGGGGTAATTAACGGCAGTTTAGTCCGCGGTTGTCGGAGATTCGGATTCCCACAATTAATAAACCCCAGCCTACCCAGACAGGAGGAATCTGTAATATGCCTGACAAGCGACGCGTATTTCCTATCTCAATAGGATGACAAAAAACGCATTACAGATTCTGGCACACCCGGTGGGACGTTTCTCTCCTCCCATATCTGAGGTCAAGCGTTCATGCGAACTCATTTAACACATATACCGATATTTGTACCAAAATAATGCTTTTCCGTGCAGCAATCAACTTTCAACGCGGTCTTCTACGATGAATTCAACTTCCAACGTGACCCCGATCCCGTACGTGGTCAAGATCAATACTCGTGTGATTCTCCCCGTGAGCCTCAGTCGACAGTGGAAGGAACCACCCCGCCAATTTGGTTCCGTCATCATCTACCCTGCCGGAAACGCTCATCTGGCAGAAATCCCGGCAAACCAGGTGGCCTAGCCGGTCTCAAGGGGCAAGAGGCCGAACGTTGTGATTGCTAAGGCACCACAACCCAAACTTAAGACGGTGTCTGAACGACTCTCTGGTGCTCCAGTTGGGAGCAAGTCTGCCGGAACAAAGGGCATCATCAAACGTCGCGGACGAGCTCAGGCGACTCCTCCAACAAGTGCATAATCAGGCCTATCTCCAAAGCTCTCCATCGCTCGGTCTACGGCTGAAGAGCCGAAACCTGCCAAGTGCTCAAAGCAGAAAGGTTGAGACAGAAGCAGCTCAGGTATCGAGCTAACAAGAGGGCCATGACTCCGACCAAGTGGAATCTTGTGAGGTTCCAAGAGCAGGGTTACCTGCGACGACGACTGAGTCAGCCGAAAAAGTCAGCAATTCTTTCGAAGCTCTGAAATGGGTTCAGAAAAACGCCATGACCGCCAGAATTAAGAAGACAGCAGTCTGAATGATGCTACAAAGAGACGTATCCCAGCCCCAACAGAGAAAACATGACACCGTCTCTTCAAGAGTCTATCAGGCGCTCTGTGCCACGCGAAAGCAGCGGGGAAAATCCAGAAAAGAAACACCAACACCACTCAAGAACATGGTCAGGCCAGCCATCTTCAATCGGTTATCCGTTCCTGAAACAGAAAGGCCACGACAATGGTCCGCGAAATCAGCTGCCAATGATGGAAAGACGACCGGATATGTTATCCACACGGTCTACATGACGGGCACGCGTCCCAACGACAATCTTCGCAGCAAAAGCAAGGATGGGGCCACCACATCCCAAACCCAATCTGGCTTGAATGTGGTTGCCATTTCCAAGATCAGCCGCCTCCGCTGGATGATGAAAACCCTCTCGATGAGGCCGATAGGCAGAAAGACCCCTCAGTCCATATGGAGTCAAGCTCGGATAGCGAGGAAGAGCCGACTTTCCGTCCAAAGACCGCAGAGCAAGAGTTGCTTCAAGAGCTCCGAAAACAGCTCAGGAGCAAGGATAAGATGGCCAAAGTTTATTCAAAAATTGATGATCTGACAAACGTTGTGATGCAGCTCACGGCTCAAGTTGCTCGGACGCCTTCGAATCAAGCGCAAATCTCTACTCATGAGCCGGGTGATAACCCGAAACAATCGATACATGTTCCCCTTAGGTCCAAGTTTAGGCGAGCCGCACGAAAATCGGCCACATTCCTCTTCTGGGGACGTCTTGGCCCCGGATGGCACTATACCGTTAACACAAGATTAGATAATGGATTTGGTCACCAGCAAGGTTAAAACCTTGGTGGCCGAAGCCCAGAAAGAAATTGGCGGTAGTGGACGACCATATCTCGCACAGTACGATCTGATCGAGTTCCCCAGCGGCTATGTCATTCCTAAGTTCGGAAGATTTAACGGGACGGGAAACGCAACTCAGCACGTCGCCCACTTTAAAGTGTCTTGCGGAAATACAGGGGGCAATGATGCGCTTCTTCTCCGCCAGTTTTTCAACAGCCTGACCTGTGTCGCTTTCAACTGGTACGCAAGCACACCAGACGGGTCCGTCACTACTTTCGCCTAAATGAAGTCTCTGTTTTGGTAAAGATTCATGAGTGTCAGTGATAAAATCTCCATTGCTGACCTTATGAGGACCAGGCCGGGAAAGAACGAAAGCAACACGAACTTTATCGTCCGATGGCGTAATCTCACGGTCAAGTACGAACCGCCGCTGGAGCAAGACCAGTCCGTCAGCCTTCTCATTGGGAACCTCAGCAATTGGATGGTCCCATTTCTATGTACTGCGGGCCTCAAAACGTTTCAGGAGCTGACCAAGAGAGTACAAATGTTGGAACGCTCGAAGCAAGAGTCTACCCCGGACTCTCATGATGACAAGCCTTAGAAAAGACGAAAGGATGACAACCGTAAAAGCAGGAATTCCAATAATACCAACGCCTTCAATGCGTCTAACAACGAAGACAAGCGAAAGACAGACGGATCAAAAACGGACCAGTCCCGAAAGCCAGTGCTAGGAGGAGAAGGTCCTTCCCTCGAGGAGAAGAAGAATAAGGTTTACTCTTTCAGAAAGGACAAGGTCCGCAAGATATTCAAGTATGCCCTGAACAACGGTCTACAATTGCCGGAGTCGAAGAGATCTCATGTAGCAAAAATGACCGACAATCCCCTATATTACCCGTACCATAGAGTAGTGAGCCATGCAATCGAGAATTGTTATATTTTTAAAGACTGCATTAAGAAGCAATACAAGACCGGAGAGATCGAACTCTTCAAAAGTGTGTTGGTGAACAATCAAGCTGCAACCACTAATTTTATACAGACAGAAGCTGAAACCCTCTGGGATCAGACGGCTGCATCCGCTGCCCCGGGAAATGAATCCGACTTGCCGCAGCCTCCATGGAGCATGCACATGTCTAAAAAGACGAAGAAGATGCTAAAGCTACTTCAGAAAGAGCCCAGAACAGAATGGGAGGGGCAGAAAGAGCCCACCGTTCCAGTTGCCAATTCGGCTCGATCAAGCTCAAAATCCAAAAAGCTAAAGAAAAAGAAAAGGTGCGGCTCGTAACGAAAAGGAATCGGCGGGGAAATCGACCATTCAAAGGTATGTCAATTCCCTCGAAGACTACGAATAAAAGGAAAGAACTCTAATTCAATTGAAGGAGTTCTTCCACGTAGAAGCAGCTGAGATTCTGGAGGGGCTAGAAGAAGACTCCGATGACAAGATCCCTATCGTGACCTGCTACGTCGTCCACCTTGGTGGCGACTCTGAGAAAGAGCTTTATTTTCCCGAAGAGGACGAGGAGCTCGCCACAAAGGCCAACCAAATCCAGCTCAGAAGCGGTAAGGCTCTACTGCCGAAGCAAGGCAACGCCCCGAAAAGAAGGAAAGACACGTCGCTAATGAAGAAAACGACGTAGAGCCGACTCATGAAGATTCGAGTTCTTCTCCGATGGATTACAATGTCTTGGCTCACCTCCGGAAGCTTCCGTCTCTTTTAAGCATCTATGATGCTCTAGTCCTATCCAAAGAGCTCAGAGATATCCTCATTCATGCCCTGCAAAACCCCGAGCGGTATCAGGCTCGTTTCGCGGAAATTAATATGAAGAGGCCCATTACGCTCTCCATACAGCCGCAGTCACATTTAAGGATAATGACCTGTTACTGGGAACAGCTGAGCACAACCGACATATTTACGTGACCGGGTACAGTGACGGAGATCGAATTAATCGCATGTTGATTGATCCAGGATCCTCAGTAAACATCATGAACTTGCAGACTCTGAAGAGTTTGTCAATGGACGTCCGACACCTGTCAAGGGAAAGGATTGTCATTCAAGGCTTCATTCAAAATTGCCAGCAAGTTCTGGGATCCATAGCTCTGCCGATCAGGTTCGGGGACCTACAAACCGAAACCAAGATATATATGATCGACGCCGACATGTCTTATAAAATTCTCCTAGGACGGCCGTGGCTCCACGATTACGGTATCGTTCGGTCAACTCTCCATCAATGCATGAAGTATACCAAAAATGGTGAAGAAAGACGTATTGACGGAGACATTCAGCCGTTCGGTGTGCATGAAGTCCGATATGAAAATTCTCGGTATTTCGTGAACCCCAAAATACTGAGCCACGACTGACCAAAGACGGAACGGCTCCAAAACTCAAAAGTAAATCTGAGCCGGCTGTCACTTTCAAAAGCAAAAAACCCCAAGTGCGTCCGCGTTTCGGTAGTGACACTGATGAAGACGCTGGAAGTCTATTCTTCCATAAAACTCTCCCTCATTTCGGCAGCGACATTGAAGAGTCGGAGGAAGAGGACCCACCTTGCAATAGCTATGCAGATTGGGCTCTCATGCAAAAAGCGAAGCTAAAAGAAACCTTCGAGATTACAGAAGGATTCCAAACTATGACAAGGGTGCCAGATTAGATGTGCAAGGAGCTAGATGCTTTGTCGGTCTCTACCGTGAACCGGCTGCAAACTTTCTACGTTCCCAGAAGGAAAAATGGATAGAAGGGCATCCTATTTTATGGGTCAAATCCTGTCGTGCACCCGGACGATTTGTCTGTCACGTGCCTTCCCTATGAGAGAGGCATAAGAGCCATTCTCAATCCCAGATATTATGCACCTGAGATGCGGGAATATTATAAAAAGTGCAAATGTCGGTTATACCAAACGGACTCTGAAACGAAGTTTTATGAGGGGATGTGGAACCCGCCTCAGGTCCGAGCGCTCATCGACGGACGAATCCCAGATAGATGGGGCATAGGTTTCATTCAACCTGATGTCCAGGCATGCTACATGATCCATATTAGTGAAGCCGGCAAAAAGTCAAATGATGAAAACGAGCTAGCTGAGCCAAAAGAAGCCTCTCAAGAGCTCGAAAATGGCGGACAAGCAACCTTCGACCAGCTAACCGAGGTTGATTTGGGAACGCCCGATAATCTAAGGCCGACATACATCAGCTCACTCTTGTCAGAGGAAATGAAGGAGCAGATAATCGTCCTGCTGCATGAGTTCGCCGACTGCTTCGCGTGGACGTACAAAAAAATGCCTGGTCTCTCCCCTGAAGTGGCCGTGCATAAGCTGACTTTTTTTCCTGATGTCAAGCCAGTCAAACAAGCTCCTTGAAGAATGAGAAGGGAGTTGGAGGAAAAGGTCGTCGAGGAAACCAAGAAACTCATCGATGCCGGCTTCATCAGAGAAGTGAAATATGCGGATTGGATCGCATGCATCGTCCCAGTGAAGAAGAAGAAGAATAGGCAGATCCGAATCTGTGTCGATTTTAAAGACCTTAACAAGGCATGCCCTAAAGACGACTTCCCATTACCGGTCATGGAAATGATGGTTGACGATACCTCAAATTATAAGCTGTTCACCTTCATGGATGGCTCGTCTGGGTACAATCAGATAAAAATGTCACCTGAGGATGAGAAGCACACAACATTTCGAACCCCTATTGGCATATACTGTTACAAAATGATGCCATTGGGACTGAAGAACGCAGACGCCACATATCAAAAGGCAATGCCCAAGATCTTTGACAACTTAATCCATAAAGTTGTCGAATGTTATGTCGATGACTTGGTCGTCAAGACTAAAGCCAAGGCCGATCACATCCAAGATCTCAGGACCGTTTTCACCAGACTGAGGGAACATGATCTGAAGATGAATCCTCTAAAATACACTTTTGACGTGTCATCGGGAAAATTCCTGGGCTTCATAGTTCGACATCGGGGGATCGAAGTTGACCCATCAAAGATAAAGGCCAGTATGAAGATACCTCCTCCAAAGAATCTGACGCATTTAAGATCCTTTCAAGACAATCTCGCTTATATACGAAGGTTCATCTTGAACCAATCGGGAAGATGCAGGTCCTTCTCGAAACTCATGAAGAAAAGAGCTCCTTTCATCTAGGATGCCAAATATCAAGAAGCATTTGAAAATATCAAACAGTACATGTTGCATCCTCCAGTACTTGCTGCTCCAATCCCAAATAAACTGTTGATTCTCTATACCGCCACGCTAGATGAGTCACTCGGTGCGCTCCTTTCCCAAAACAACGAGGAGGGAAAAGAAAATGCTCTCTACTACCTCAGTCAAATTTTAGTCGGGGTGGAACACAACTATTCCCCGATCGAAAAGCAATGCATGGCTCTGATATTCGCTGTGAAGAAGCTGAGGCACTATCTGCTCGCTCATCGGGTTATGCTGATCTCTAAGGTTGACATGCTCAAACACTTAATGACCAAAGCAAGCCTAGCCGGTAGAATGGCAAGAGGGGCTGTCATGCTGCTTGAATTTGAGATAATATACTCCTCAGAAAGCAGTAAAAGGACAAGCCATCGCCGACTTCCTTGCTGCTCATCCAATACCAGAAGGGTCACCGCTCAATTGCGAGTTACCCGACGAACAAGTGCTGCATCTCGAGAATGACGAGCCATGTTCGGAACTCTACTTCGATGGAGCCTCATCAATAAGGACCTCCAGCAAATCAAGCGTCCCGGAGATAAAAGCAGGGATATGACTGGTGTTCGTCACGCCATCGAGAGGAACCCTACGGCGTTCCTTCGTTCTTACCGAGCCTCGCACAAATAACGAGGCTGAGTACGAAGCTCTGATAGCTGGTCTGGAGCTCGCCATAGAAATGGAAATCTTTCGATTACGGGTTTACGGTGACTCCAGCTTGTCGTCAACCAAGTGAGCGGCGACTACAAGATATATAAGCACGAGTTAGCTCGATACAGAAGCCAGGTGGTGGAACTCACGAAACAGTTCACTCATATTGAACTAATGAGAGTCCCTAGGGCGTTGAACGGAAAACCTGACGTACTCGCTCATCTAGCCAAAGAACTGGCTGATCCCGACATGGATGAAATACCGATCACAGTTATGAGCCGGCAAATTCTGCCCGTCTCTTTATGAGAAGAAAGCGCAGAATAAAAGAGCAATCATGCCGAAGAAGTTCTGATTATTCAAGACGAGCCCGATTGGAAAGAGCCCTTCATAAAATATCTCCGATAGGACAAGCTTCCCGTAAACAAATCTGCGAGGGTTCAGCTGAAGAAGAGAGCTCTCTGATACGTGTTTGTAAATAATATGCTATACCGCAGATCATATGACCAACTCTGGCTCAGGTGTCTGTCATCGGCCAAAATCCAAAAAGTCATGAAAGAAATTCACTCGAGCGTCTGTGGAGCTCACCAATCTGGCCCCAGAATACAGCTTCAAATTAAACGGTTTGGGTATTACTGCCCTACCATGATAAGGGTTTGCGAAGAGGTATCATCTCTGCTAAATGCATGGTGGTTTCATTCACAAGTATCCCAATCCGCTGCATCTTACGGTGGTGTCATGGCCCTTCGAAATTTGGGGAACCGACATAGTTGGTCCAATTGATCCTCCGCCATTCAAAAGCAACCGGTTCATATTGGCCGCAACTGACTACTTCTCCTAATGGACTGAAGCTGTCCCGCTAAAAGAAGTCAAGACAGAAAATATTCTGACGTTCTTCCGGCATAATATTCTATACCGCTTCGGTACGCCTAGAAGAATCATTTCTGACAATGGGCCTTCTTTCAAGAGCTTCAAACTCTTAAGGTTCGCTACTCAGCACAAGATAGACTGGAGATATTCCTCCATCTATAATCCAAGGGTCAATGGGCTAGACGAAGTCTTCAATAAAACTCTATGCAAGCTCCTGAGGAAAAATATTTCAACCAACAAGAGAGACGGGAATCTTAAGCTCCACAAGGCGTTGTAGGCATATCGTACCATACACCGCACTCCAACTCAGTCCACTCTATACTTATTACCCTTCGGAGTGGAGGCAATCCTCCCCCCGAAGTCGAGATTCCAAGCCTAAAATGGCCGTCCAGCACTAGTTGATGGAGGAAAACGTCCTCCATCGGCTCGAAGAGCTCGACGCTCTCTAAGAAAAGAGGCCCACAATACAGCAAAATCCAGAGCTATACCGAGCCCAAATGTTACAGGCCTATGACAAGATGACCCGTCTCCGTACTTTCAAGAAAAACGAATTGGTGTTGGTCCTCAAAAGACCAACCATCCCCAATCGACATTCCAAGGGAAAATTCGAGACAAATTGGGAATGGCCATACGTCATCGAGAAAGCGTTCGACGGAGGATCCTACCAACTAATAAGTGCCGAGGGAGAAAGGCCCATGCCACCCATCAATGGCCGATATCTCAAAAAATACTACGCGTGAATGCTCCAAGTCGCAGACGAATTGAACACATCGGCCCTACGGTCTGAATCATACATCCTATAAAACCGTATACAATCCACAGGCGCAAATGACCCCTATTTCTCCTAAGTCCTACTGGCGAGACATCGGAAGTCCTACCGGCGATGAAGCATTAAAAAAAGAGAAAAAGAGAAGAAGAAAAAAAGGTATGTCTACAAGCAAAACGGGCACAGATGAAAACCCGAAAGGGGTCTGTGAGTAAAAACAGCAGGACCGCAGGCGAGTTTATGAAAACCTGAAAGGGCGCAAACTCATGAAAAGAGAAGAAATACACTCGCAAAGTTCTCTCGACCTTGTAAGGAGAAAATCCCCGCGTGAGATCCTTACGACTCATAAAGGAGCAACACACTTAAGAATCCTCACGATTCCTAAGGAGAACATACACACACGAGATTCTCTCGACTCGTAGGGAGAAAATGCTTTTATAAGACCCTTACGGCTCATAAAATTGAAAAGCCTTAGATGATAGAGATCTAAACCTGTCTTCTAAGCCATGGCTCCCTAACGGGAATGGTTCCCAAAGACAAATGATGAGTTGCTTCTGGCATTATGCTTCAGTGTTAGCGGTGCTGATGCCGACCCAAAAACCAAATTTCAAGTCCTCTCGAGGCATGATGAGTTGCTTCTGACATTATTCCAGTGCAGCAATGCTGATGCTAAACAAAATCCAAATTCCAAGTTACTCTCAAATTCAAAAGCCCCGCCAAACAAAACAGAAATCAAACAGATCAAATCAACGTCCCACCTGGCAGCACTTCTAAGCTCAAAAGTCCCGCTGAACGGGTAGGGAACTCTCAAAACAAATCAAACCAATCAAATCAACCAATTCAACACCACCGACCTCCTCGGTGGATCAAGCCCCACCTCGGAAACAAATCAACCCTGACACCACAAGAAGTGGAGCAAGTCAAATCAAACCCCGGCCCGTAAGAAGCGGAGCAAGTCAAATCAAACCCCGACACTGCAGAAAGCGGAGCAAATCAAATCCAAACCCTGACACCGCAAGAAGCGGAGCAAGTCAAATCAAGTATCGACCGTCCACGTCGCAAAAATGGCAGCACCAACCGTCCACGTCGCAAAAATGGCAGTATCGACCCTCCATGGGGAACCAAACAAAATCAATCTCCATATGGAACAAGATCCATCAATTTCATTCACACAACCCATACACGCGGTGTGTATTTAATTGATGGAGGCATTTTGTTGGGGTTAAAAATTATACCCCGGCTGACCAAGTCAAAGTCAAAGTCAACCCAAAGTCAAGTGGGCCCGAGCCCAAGCAAGCGGGCTCGAGCCCAAGTTAAGACCGAGCATGGAAGGGGCTGGCTTCATGCCAAAAAGGAGGCAATAAATTAGTTTAATGTAAATTTTTAGAAATAAATGTATGAAAAATGGGCAAAAAGCCAGAATTTTGTAAGCCCCATGGTTTATGTGCAAAAAGAAATAAGCACATGAGGCATAAGGAGGCACAAGTGCCATTTGGAAAAACCCAAGGGGCTATATGTAAAGTGTGTAGCCTATAAAAGACAAACATGATGAAAAAATCAAGAACTTTCATTCTCTTAAAAACTCTAGGGTTTGTGCCTCCATCTTCTCTTTCTTAAGTTTTTTTCTTTTACTCTTCATTTCCAATTAAATCAAGAGTTTAGCTCTCTTTTTCTCAAAGCTAAATAAAGTTTCACCATAAAACCCTCAAAGGGGAGTTCAGATCTCCCAACAAATCCCTAAAAGGGAGTTTCTTTTAATCTCACCTCTCCCTAAGATCCAGTAAAAAGAGAGGAGGAAGACCCACCTCCAAAAATCCCATTTTGGGAGGATCCAAGGCTCAAGGGAGAAGAAAAGGTTTCCCTTTGATCATCTTCAAAGATCTTTGAGGAGTTCAACTCGAAGATCCAAATTCTCAAAAGAGTTTAACTCCAAATTCAGATCTTTTAGAAGTTTAACTCCAAATTCAGATCTTTTAGGAGTTTAACTCCAAATATATACCAAATTCCTGTTTAGGAGTTCAACTCCAAAGCTCCTCGGGAGTTCAACTCCCAGCATAGGGGCTAAAGCCCCTTTCTCCACTGGTGTTTCCAGCGGTCGCGTGCCGCGCACGTGACCCGCTGGCTCCTTTGATCTCCAGCCCGCTATCAGGGTAGCGGGACCCCCATAAACTCTGCGAGGCCCCCGATACATCTAAATCCCCTTCAAAACACAACACACGCACACTGAGTCCGCATGACTGGTTTTACCCGTCAATCGGAGGTTCTCTCGCTCTAAAAGAGGGATAATTAACGGCAGTTTAGTCCGCGGCTGTCGGATATTCGGATCCCCACAATCAATAAAGCTCAGCCTACCCCAGACAGAAGGAATCTGTAATACGCCTGACAAGCGACGCGTATTTTCTATTATAATGGGGTGACGAAAAACGCCCAACACAGACTATCATAATGCAACAAAAAAAATTGGTGCAACGACATTATGTGCTAAAGTATACTTGTTTACTCGGATAATGTCTTTCTAGGTTGGGTTTTTTACTTTTAGGCCCCTCAAAGCATAGCAAATTCCTTTCTAATCCCTCAAAACTTAGTATTTACTTTTTACCTCCCAAAACTAATAAGATACATCATTTTAACCCTTTACGATTTCTATCGGAAAACCCCCCGTTAATTTTCACTTTAATTTTTCTCTGTAGATTTTAAGTTTACCATTTACCCGAAGACAACAAGTAAAGCCGTAAAAGCATTCAACTTCTTCATAATTAAAGAAGGATGTTGAAGATGATCCTGATTTCATGGCCGATTTTGAGAAAGGTGCAGCAAAAGCCTAAACCTTAATTTCAATTTGGAGAAATTGCGTATTTCCAAATAAGAAGAGAGATTGGGGTATTTTAAAGAAAAACATGATATTATGCCGTTAAAAGTTGATGGAAATCATAAAGTAGGTAAAATGATGTATCTTATTAGTTTTTGGGGTAAAAGTAAATACCAAGTTTTTGGGTAGAAAGGAATTTGCTATGTTTTATGGGGGCTACAAGTACAAAAACTTTATAGCTTATGCTGCGTATAAGACGATCATATAACAAACACACAATCGATAGCGAGAAGAAAATCAAACCACGGGCAAGATAGAAATATGAATACTCACCACAAAACAAATAGACCAAGCGAAGCTTTATTGATTAACAAATATCCGGAAGAATACAAATCGATGGAGAATTACAAATCCCTCTCAAACCCTAGATCTCTCTCAATTATCAATGTGTTCTCTCTAATTAACAAAAGCTATCAGATCTAGGGATAATACAAACTATTATATAAATAGCATACAAAAGATTCCCCTAAAAAACCAATTTCCTAAGGAAATATTGCCCGGCCCGGTGCGGCAGACGTCTGCACAAGGAATTGGCAGACGTCTGCCAAAATATCATCGAAACTCCAGAGAGCCGACCAAACGTCTAAACAAGGATGTGTCAGATGTCTGGATTTCACACCCAAAAGAACAGAGCGCTCGGCAGACGTCTGAACCTCATCGAGACAGACATTTTTCCAAAGTATGCTCATGCATACAGAGCAGAGGCAAAGGTCTGGCGCTAAGACTGCCAGACGTCTGACCTGTAAATAAGCTCAGATCTTCAAATCACTTCGTGATATTGTCGGATCTTCAATAGGAAATCTTCAAGGATCTAAATGTGAGGCATATCTAACAAATCTCCACCTTACTTTGCATTCCACAAACTCCTCCATCAAAATAATAACTCCACCTTCACCACAAAACCCCTCAAGGGCTCAAATAAGTGACATACTCCAATTAAGTTCAAGCAATGCTCGAACTTAACAACTGAAAGAGATTTCGTCAACATGTCGGCCGGATTGTCCGCTCTGCTAACCTTCTTCATAATAATCTCTTCTTTCTCAACGACTTCCTACATGAACCAGTACCTCACATCAATGTATTTCATCCTCTCATAATGCAATCTGATCTTTCGACAAATGAATAACGCTTTAGCTATCACAGTAGACTATTATAGTATCCTTTGGAATACCAAGTTCTGAAAATAGTTTCTTTAACCAGATTGCCTCCTTAACGGCCGCAACAACAGCCATATACTCCGCCTCCGTTGTAGGAAACGCTATTGTAGGCTGCAATGAAGCATGCCAACTAATGGCACATCCTCTCAAAAAGAATACATAATCGGTGATCGATATGCGTCGGTCAAGATCACCTGCATAATCGGAGTCACTGAATCCAGCCAAATCGTCGTCGTTCCATCCAAATATCAACCCCACATCAGACGTACCTCAAATGTATCATAATATTCATTTCACCGTCTGCTAATGACCCTTACCGGGAGAAGCCATATAGCGACTACAACACTAACAACATGTGAAATGTCGAGTCATATACAAAACATGGCATACATAATGCTACCCACCGCACTAGCACATGGAATATTTGATATATATCTAATCTCATTCTATGTTTGCGGTGATGAACGGGCTGAAAGTTTGAAATGAGCTACCAACGAAGTACTTACAGATTTAGCGGCCGCTATACCGAAACAGTCCAAAACTTTCTCAACGTATCGTTGTTGAGACAAGTATAGATTTTCTCCTTTGCGATCTCGCCAAAATCTCCATCCCAAGTATTTTCTTAGCCGCTCCCAAATCCTTGATTTCAAACTTGCTTTTCAACTGTTCCTTCAAAATCTTAATATCAACCATATATTTTGCTGCTATCAACATAAAATAGCAAATATATGAAAAAACCATCGGTGGGCTTCTTCGAATATACACAGCTGTCGCCCATACTTCATATAAACCCTATTTCTTTTATGAAGATTTCAAACTTCTTATACCAACGCCTTGATGACCACTTCAAACCATAGAGAGACTTCTCTAACAAACAAACATGGTCTTTTTTCCTTCAACTTCAAAACCTTTGGACTGTTGCATGTAGATTTTCTCTACCAAATCACAATGCAAGAATGCAGTATTTACATCGAGCTGCTCAAGCTCCAAATCTTGCATAGCTACCAAACCGAGCAAGACAAGTACAGAGATGTGTTTAACAACCGGAGAAAAAACATCAGTGAAGTCAACTCCCCACACCTGCGAATAACCTTCAATTACCAACCACGCATCGTATCTCATATCAACCGTCTTTTGGTCGCTTTCTTTCTTCTTAAAAACCCACTTGCAACCAACTATCTTCATTCCTCCTTCGGGCTTCACGATCTTCCAAGTATGGTTCTTGTGAAGAGACTCAATATCTTCATTCATAGCGACTAACCAACGAGCTACTTCGTCGGATGAAATGGCTTCTTTATAGCTTGTCGGTCCGCTACTATCAACTGTCTTTACAACAAACAGCGCATATGCCACTAGATCATCGTAGTCATACCTTTGTGACGGTCTAATGTCCGTTCTCTGTCGGTCATGAGAAAGAAAATACTCTGTAGGATTCCTAGGCACTCCAAGGAGGTCTCACAAGGCATCAACCATGCCAATTTCAAACTTAAACGGTGCCGAGAAACCCTAATACGGATCGTTGGCTAGATGTCTAGGCGAAAAAGAAACTAGTTAACACTTAACTACAAGAACACGGAAATACAACATTTGTAGATCCGGTCCTCCACCTCCACGGCTCCGTGATGAAGTCATCTCCGCTGTCCAAATCAAAATCCGGGCTCTAGCGTCGGCTTCATCGGAGAAAGAGCGGGCAAGGTCGTCGGCTTCGTGCCGAAGATGATCTACGTCGAGGCATCGCTAGATCAAGCTCCAACTTCACCAAGTGATGAAACTTGTGAAGAAAACACACTCTACTACTTGGCAAGAGGTAGAGGATGAAGAAATAGAAAGTGGGTAGACTTTAGAATTGGATTTCTCACTTGTTTTCATCAATCACCATTGATGAAGCAAGCTTCTTCAAGTGAAGAAGATGAAGAAGAAGAAGCTAATTGTTATGATGAATATAATAAGTGTTGATAAAAAAAGGAAAAGAAAATCAAACCTTATCATATTCAAACCATGGTTTAGTGTAGAGAATGAATCATGGTTAAATGGAATGGTTAGGTTTAAGGATGAGACAAAAATGGTGACTTGGTCAAAGTATTCATGAAGCTTCATGAAAGAACAAAGAATGCCACCATTTTATCATTTCCTTTTCTTTTTCCAAAAGAATAAATAAATGAATAAAATGAATAAGGAAATAGTAAACCCTAACCATTTCATTAACCAAGGTTTAATTCTTTACACTTAACCAAAAGGCATGTATCATCAAACATGATACAAGCAAGTGCACAAAATCATATCGCATATGCAATGCGCACATCCGAGTGAGAAAATCCATTTAAAGTGAACCGATACTAGATAATGCAAAGTAATATATCAAATATATAATTATGCATTAAATAATTAAATCAACACTTGATTCAATGATCCGGTCATGTCGCACATAACCGACTAGTATACAATGTATCGGCTTATTGAATCAATCCTTGATTCGATAACTAGGTTATATCGTATACAACCATTCGACACATTCATCGTGAGAATGGAATACGGTATCACATACACGTATTATTCTCGGTCCCGCACATATCTCATATGCGCTCCTATTTCGTTTCGCTTGAACCAGGAAACCTATGTGTTGGACTCTAAAGACTCGTCAATACGCCGGCAGCAGGTGATGATCATATCAAGCACCCACAAGCCGCAAGCGGTCTGCTAAACGTAACGGCCACCCGGGTATTGAGCGATCTGAAGATCGACGAGCAAGCCCGCTCACACTCCAGTGAATCCAACCAGTAACATTACCGTACAGTCCGGTCTGATCGTCTGATATGTCGCATATCTCGCCTAGGGATGGTAAACGTCAGACCCCAATAGCTCGATAAGTCGTGTCGATATGAGGTCTATAACTATTCGAGAAACTACTGGTAACACTTACCAGTAAATCTCAGCAACCCTGGCCAGGGATTTCCTGTTATAGCCAATCGAACACAGCGCAACATCAACTCCCTATACCGGGAGAGACGAATCCCCTCCTATCGCTCATTGCCTCCATGTGACTCGGGACTGTACCCAAAAACCACCGTTTTGCACGCCCTCTTGGACGTGGTAAGATGGAAATCAAAGCACAGTGGGAACCACACAAGACTCTATGACGATCTCGGGTCAACAGACTACTCTGTACCAGTGTCACCAGAGAACTGCCATCTGACGTGAGGTATAATACCATCTGGGAGTTCTCGGCGAGTCCGTCCAGTGTACCCAGTCTCTACTGAGCACCCGTATATCATCTCTGATGTCAAACACCAATGGATATGGGATCATCCATCGCCCATCTGTATGGGTCGAGAAGGTATACGCTAGTCTACTCTGGTATATCGATGCCCCGTCTCGATACACCCACGACTAGGGACTTTGAAGGATGTACTTATAGACTATCTGTCCCCACTAGTATGATCCGCATCATAGTCCAGGTAGTCAAGTACACATCCTAAGGGCTTTACCAACATGTAACAGAGAGGCAATCAGTATACACGTTAAGGTAAAGAGCAACCAGATAGCATACTATCATGTCGAGCAAGAAAGTCCTCTCTATATATGTCCAAGCATCCACTACAATATACATCCTATGTATAGTAATGGCCTCTAGGGCATACATATAACTAACAATCTCCCACTTGCACTAGGGCCATCTGATAGCAGTGGTTGTAGTATCTCATACTCAACCATCCCATAAAAATCTCTCTCTGGGAACAGGCCTTTGTGAGTGGATCCGCTGTGTTGTCCTCTGAGTCTACTCTCCTGACCTCGATCCCCTGGAGATCAACCATCTCCATGATCAGGTGATACTGCCTTAGAATATGTCTGGATCAGTGATGGGACCGGCGTTCTTTGGCATAAGCCATAACTCCATTGTCACACAATGGAAGGAACGTAGTTCATCTCATGAACAAATATACACCCAAACAGCCTCTTTGGTAGCATCTTAAGTAGCGATGTTTCTTGCCTTTATCGTCTAGTATGTCACGGTATTTAGCTTGGAACTCTTCCAACATACCGTCCCTTTACTGAGGGTAAAGACAATGCCTGCGACTGACATTCAGTCGTCATTATCACCCTGGAACCCTTCCAGTGATTCTCCCCAGGATCGATTGATACCATCTCACTACAACTAGTGAGAATCCTAACATCCAATTAGATCTATCTCATAGATCCAAAAACCCAGGATTTAGGAGGTATCACTTTGATCCTATGTGGAGAATCATCGTGATAAGCGGAGATTGATCGAGTGTAGCATAGGAAACTCTTTTCCTATCAAGAGTATGTCATCCACGTACTCTACGAGGATCATCACCATACTCCCTACTACCTTTTTGTTTATACAAGGTTCATCTACCATTTTGATGATGTCAACTTCTTTGACTGCTCCATCAAAACAGATGTTCCAACTCCGCGATGCCTGCTTTATCCTATAAAGCATCTTTCACACGTTTCCGCTGCTCCCACTGTCTACGAGGCCCTCTGGCTGTGTACTTATAGACGTTCTCTTCTAAAACATCATTTAGAAAAGCAGTCATGGCACCCAACCGCCAGATATCGTAGTCATGGTATGTAGCCGTGGCAAGTAGGATCTGGATGGACTTAAGCATAGCTACTTAAAAAAAGTTTCATCATGATCCACACCTGGTCAATGATGCAAACCTTTAACAAGTCTAGCTTTGAAAGTCTCAACCTTTCCATGTACACCAAGTAATCTTCTCAAGATATACTTGCTCCTGATGGGGATTTAACCCTTCAGATATAGCAACCAAAGTCCATACTTTGTTGGTGTATAAGGATTCCATCTCAGATCGCTAAGCATCCAGTCATTCTTACAGAGTCCCACTCCTGATGGCCAGCTCGAAACTAGTTGGGTCATCATCTCATGATGCAATCCTTGCTCCCACTGTCATAGAGAAACCGAAGTATCTCTCAGGTGGGTGAGGAACCCTACTAGATCGGCGGAGAGGCTGAGGTTCGTTGGAATCTACTGAATCCTTTGGTTCTTTCAAATCATCAGCTGTAGTTTGTATAGCTGGAACATTTCCAGTTCTACATAACAGACCTTGCCTCGAACTTGTCCGGATTATACTTTTCAGACATAGGCTGGACAACCCCAAATCTTAACCAACTTAAGAGATGGGCTCTTCCCTTTCCATATCACATATGAAGTGGTAGGCAACTGATTTGATTTGAACCCTATTCAATAGGTATGCAGCTTCTCAAGTGCATAACTCCCAAAAGGAAATAGGTAACTCAGTAGTACTCATCATAGAGCACACCTTATCATATAGGGTGTGATTGCTCCGCCCCGATATACCATCGTGCTATGGTGTATACGGAGGAGTAATGCCGAGAGAGAATCTCATTCTCCTTTAGAACAGTCCAGGAATTCCGTGCACAAGTATTCTCCTCCTTGATCACATCAAAGGACATAATACTTATACCCGTGTTTTGGTTCTCTACTTCTAAATCATATTCTGTGAATATCTCAAAAGGTTCGGACTTGTGTTTCAACAGGAACATATGTCTAAATCTCGAGAGATTATCAGAGAATGTAACGAAGTACAAAGAACCAGTCCTGGCATATGTAGACAGGGGACCTTACATACATCAACATGTATCATCCCAAGAGTTCACTAACTCTTTCTCTGTTTCCAGTAAACGGAGCTATGGTCATCTTATCTTTGTGACATAACTGGCAAGTTTCACAAGATGTAAATTCAAACTGATTTAAATATGCATCTTCATGTAACTTCAGCTAGTCGGGTCGCATCGATATGACCTAGTCTACAATGCCTCAAGTAGGATTCGTTCATTTCTGAACTCTTCCTCTTGTGTGTGTTCAGTATACTAAAGAACTGTAGTTTGATTTAGAACATCAACGCTTTTAGATAACGTGCCTAATCCGATCAACTTTTGATATAGGAAATGTTCAAAACATTATCCATCAATACAAAATTTTATCATTTCTTTACTGATAATGAGACTGATATGATTTTGTATATCAGGTTCGGTATCTAATAACATTCGTTCAGAATCAATGTATTGGTAATACAGGGTGACAGTGACCAACAGACTTGGCTGCAACTCTTGCCCCGTTTTCTGCCTCATGAAACTTATCACCCGTTCTCAGTTCTTCTACCTTTCTGTAGCCCTATGTAACTGATTACATATCTGGGATCCTGATCCGGTATCACATACCCAGGACGTAGAGGATACAGAGAAACAGTTTTTTGTAGTGAACACACCCGAAGATGATGCATCAGCATGCACTCTCTTCGTTTGGGCGGCACGGGAAATCTGGTATTCCCCAATTTCCTGCTCTGTCTTATAACAATTATAAGTTGGAGCGGGACCAACGTTCCCCAGCTCAGTATAACAAGCGGGTTCTGTCAATAATCCGTTTTATTATCTTGATTAAAGCGTGATATGGTCGCTACCTGGAGAGAGAGAGAAGAAAACACTCAGCGTGCGCTCTTGCAAGAATAGATTGGTTTTATTTTATCTAATCAGGATGGCTCCCACTGCTTTTTATCAAATCTTCCTTCAAACCCTAAAAGGAAAAACTAGCCGGGATTAATTACACACTACAAGTTCGCCAATCTTTCAGCCAGGCCAGTGTCGGTACTTTGAGGGAGGTCCCCCGTGCTTTCGCACGAACCTAATTAATGTTAACCTCGTTTTCCCAGAGGCGTAACCTCGTTAACACCTTTCTAGACACCTACTTGATCGGCTAATTGTAATGTATAAAACTCTCCCAGGAGTAACAATTACTCGCAGCGGGTATCGGGATCCAACTATCTCATAGAAGGTATGCAATCTCATTACAAATTTCAACACTTGAAATTCCCGATAATATTTTGCCCCTAGCGTGCTATGACCTTGACGCATGCCAAACAACCCATAGTCCGCTAGTCAAGTTCAACCCGTACATTTCTTGATTGAATTAAACCCACCCGCACGACCCTTGACGCATGCCAAACAACGCCGTGCAAATACCCTAATCCAATCGCATCGTATGCTAGCAGATAAGCACTAGTTAGCTACCGTACACTACACCTTGACGCATGCCAAACAACCGCAGCACGAATACTAACTAGTACTTATCTGAAATGACGGAGGGCTACGACAGGTTTTTCTGAAAACCTATTGCGTAATGAACTTGATATCGTTGTAGGATCGAATGAATTTTGAAATGGAGTGTTTTTGAGGCTTTTCTAGTTTTGCTAAAGGAGTCACTCCCGGTGAAGGGATCGTCGGTCCTTTCCTCGTCGAATGAGGTGCGGGATATATCATATATATCACTGTGCAAAGCAAAAACTCTTAAAAGCAATCAAAAGACAAACCGAGTGTGTAGCATCTGCCAGTTATTGCTAAAGGAGTCACTCCCGGTGAAGGGATCTCGGTCCTTTCCTCATCGAATAAGATGCAGGATATATCATATATACCGCTGTGCAAAGCAAGAACTGTAGCTACCTGTTTTATTTTGAAATTCGATTCTACAATATCTTAGGTTTCTTTTCTTTCATTAATCACATTAATGAAGTCCCATCATTTAAGTACCTAAACATCACAGATAAATACGACGTACACTTATGCCATCCGCATTCGCCTCGATGTCCCCTCGTGCACCGTTAGGTTAGGTAACTAACGGCAGAGCGGGGCAGGGCTAGCGCGGGTGTAAAACATAAGTAACGCCTATATAATATATCATATATACTATATACTGTATCTATCACAGAACATCACATGATCACATCACAGATATCGCAGCAGAAGAAACATATGAAATATTGGATATACTAGGACGTCCGTGTTTTCAATACGAGCCAGTATAAAACACGGATTCCACGGTCGTGATGAATAGCCAAACCCACACCCCTAGACCCCTACGAGAGCGGCAAGCAACCCTACCAATTCTAGAGTTAGGAGACCCGGACTCGACTCCTCGAGTTGGTCTCCCACTGGACTCCAGAACCCGGTTACTTGTGCTCCCCTCCTTGGGTCTATCCTAGTGCGGAAAAGTAAATAATATACAAACGGTGACATCTTCCGCAACCTGGAAGTGCCCCAATAAAAGAATATTACATATAAGTTTTTACATGAATGAAAATGAAAAAACACTCATCTCACATAAAAACCCCCGGCTATTCAAACACGACGATCCAATATAACATATCCAGCAACACATAACATCACATGTCATCAACGTAAGTAAATATGTCCATCCCAATTGTCGTTGACATATAGCAACGAAACCGGCGACATCACATATTACACTTACGGTCACAGAAAAGAAAGTGTAAAACTACAACAGTTAGAATCCGCAACCTCCTCAGACATCGCATGCCTGACCAAATGAATTCCTTAGACATCGCATGCCTAACAATTATAAACCCCGCATTTTAGTCTCAAAATCGAAAACTCTTTTCAATATCAAGTCGGGCAATTCAACAAGATTCCCGACATCCTGATCGAATGCTCGTCGCAAACTTCAGTAGACGGCTGCACCCCCGATGCCGTCGACGAAGTGTACCAAGGCGGAACACCACTACCGCGAGCACCCGGACGGATGCTTTCGGCGACGGGGTTCTCCTACAGTCACTTGGTCGGGGCTATGGAGTGAGGCTGTCTATTAAGTTTACCCGGCGAGTATCCGCGTACACTACATGATTGCGACGGACTTTTGATCACATCAAAATTCCGTGGCAACCGATCAAGTGAGACTAAAGTGCTATGTTTATAACATTCATTCAGTTATCTCATAACTTCTTGTGAATTCCAATTATTGTATCACATTCCAGATAATTAGAAAATGTTAAACTTTTCGATCGAACGATCGAACACCCAAGTTTTCCCGATACAGCTCATCATATGAAACAAGTCTAACAACATTCAGTTCGTGCCTCAGTACCAACGGTCCAGCCGTAGAAGGGTCAAGCCAACGCCTCACATGTGGCACGCCGTACTGCCTCAAACCCGAAGGTTCAAAGGGCAGTTCAAGACGGTCACATAATCGAGTTAAGGTCTGTTGTCTTCTAGAGGGTCCATCGCGTTACTTGCACTACTTAGAACGTCGTTAAACTACGGAAAAATCCAACACTTGGAAATTTCCCAACAAGGGAAAAATTGGGTATTTATATCCGGTCGAACTTTTTAACATATTCAAAAAAATATCCGGAAAGTCAAATAGACAAAGTCTGATAAACCCGATCGAATCATCGAAGCTCCAAAACATCCCAGATTATTCAACTCTTGAATAAATATTAAAAATACCCAGAGAACTCATCACTGTAAAATAAGAATTACTGTGCAAACGTCAACGCAAGAGGTGACCATAAGGCCGCGGAACCGCCGCACATGCCAAGCATGTGCCGCGTTTCCGCGGTGGTTTAATTGAATTAGGCCCCCGTATTTCACAGTAATTCATATAATACCATGCTTAATTTTCTGCATATTTTTAATGTGGAAAAATGCACTGTTTTGAAAAAAGTACAGAGAGCATGGGAAAAATGGGGTTTCGGGTTCGATCGGGATTCAAACGTCGTCTAGACTTCGCCTAAGGCTCTAGCTAGGCTCTGATACCACTGTAGGATTCCTAGGCACTCCAAGGAGGTCTCACAAGGCATCAACCATGCCAATTTCAAACTTAAACGGTGCCGAGAAACCCTAATACGGATCGTTGGCTAGATGTCTAGGCGAAAAAGAAACTAGTTAACACTTAACTACAAGAATACGGAAATACAACCTTTGTAGATCCGGTCCTCCACCTCCACGGCTCCGTGATGAAGTCATCTCCGCTGTCCAAATCAAAATCCGGGCTCTAGCGTCGGCTTCATCGGAGAAAGAGCGGGCAAGGTCGTCGGCTTCGTGCCGAAGATGATCTACGTCGAGACATCGCTAGATCAAGCTCCAACTTCACCAAGTGATGAAACTTGTGAAGAAAACACACTCTACTACTTGGCAAGAGGTAGAGGATGAAGAAATAGGAAGTGGGTAGACTTTAGAATTGGATTTCTCACTTGTTTTCATCAATCACCATTGATGAAGCAAGCTTCTTCAAGTGAAGAAGATGAAGAAGAAGAAGCTAATTGTTATGATGAATATAATAAGTGTTGATTAAAAAAAAAAGGAAAAGAAAATCAAACCTTATCATATTCAAACCATGGTTTAGTGTAGAGAATGAATCATGGTTAAATGGAATGGTTAGGTTTAAGGATGAGACAAAAATGGTGACTTGGTCAAAGTATTCATGAAGCTTCATGAAAGAACAAAGAATGCCACCATTTTATCATTTCCTTTTCTTTTTCCAAAAGAATAAATAAATGAATAAAATGAATAAGGAAATAGTAAACCCTAACCATTTCATTAACCAAGGTTTAATTCTTTACACTTAACCAAAAGGCATGTATCATCAAACATGATACAAGCAAGTGCACAAAATCATATCGCATATGCAATGCGCACATCCGAATGAGAAAATCCATTTAAAGTGAACCGATACTAGTTAATGCAAAGTAATATATCAAATATATAATTATGCATTAAATAATTAAATCAACACTTGATTCAATGATCCGGTCATGTCGCACATAACCGACTAGTATACAATGTATCGGCTTATTGAATCAATCCTTGATTCGATAACTAGGTTATATCGCATACAACCATTCGACACATTCATCGCGAGAATGGAATACGGTATCACATACACGTATTATTCTCGGTCCCGCACATATCTCATATGCGCTCCTATTTCGTTTCGCTTGAACCAGGAAACCTCTGTGTAGGACTCTAAAGACTCGTCAATACGCCGGCAGCAGGTGATGATCATATCAAGCACCCACAAGCCGCAAGCGGTCTGCTAAACGTAACGGCCACCCGGGTATTGAGCGATCTGAAGATCGACGAGTAAGCCCGCTCACACTCCAGTGAATCCAACCAGTAACACTACCGTACAGTCCGGTCTGATCGTCTGATATGTCGCATATCTCGCCTAGGGGTGGTAAACGTCAGACCCCAATAGCTCGATAAGTCGTGTCGATATGAGGTCTATAACTATTCGAGAAACTACTGGTAACACTTACCAGTAAATCTCAGCAACCCTGGCCAGGGATTTCCTGTTATAGCCAATCGAACACAGCGCAACATCAACTCCCTATACCGGGAGAGACGAATCCCCTCCTATCGCTCATTGCCTCCATGTGACTCGGGACTGTACCCAAAAACCACCGTTTTGCACGCCCTCTTGGACGTGGTAAGATGGAAATCAAAGCACAGTGGGAACCACACAAGACTCTATGAGGATCTCGGATCAACAGACTACTCTGTACCAGTGTCACCAGAGAACTGCCATCTGACGTGAGGTATAATACCATCTGGGAGTTCTCGGCGAGTCCGTCCAGTATACCCAGTCTCTACTGAGCACCCGTATATCATCTCTGATGTCAAACACCAATGGATATGGGATCATCCATCGTCCATCTGTATGGGTCGAGAAGGTATACGCTAGTCTACTCTGGTATATCGATGCCCCGTCTCGATACACCCACGACTAGGGACTTTGAAGGATGTACTTATAGACTATCTGTCCCCACTAGTATGATCCGCATCATAGTTCAGGTAGTCAAGTACACATCCTAAGGGCTTTACCAACATATAACAGAAAGACAATCAGTATACACGTTAAGGTAAAGAGCAACCAGATAGCATACTATCATGTCGAGCAAGAAAGTCCTCCCTATATATGTCCAAGCATCCACTACAATATACATCCTATGTATAGTAATGGCCTCTAGGGCATACATATAACTAACATACTCCTCATCATGGGACTGCTCATCTTGAGCTTCTTCAGACGATGGTGAAAGAGAGATCTATAAACCCGAGCTATCACCGACCTCAATATCAACTCTCGGCTCATCCTTCTTCGAATCGTCTTCAACTGGAGATTCCTTATTATTCAGCTTCAACATAGCAGATTCATCAAAAGTCGCATCTCTGCTAATCATAAATTTAGACGATTTTGGATATGAACACCACAACCTATAATTCTTTACGCCGGTAGTATATCCGAAAAATACATATTTCTTCGCTTGGGGATCCAACTTGCCTTCACGGCAATTTGCATAAGCGGGCCAACCAAACACCTTAAGTGTTAAATAATCAGCGTATTTTCCTGACCATACTTGCTCCGGTGTCTTACAACCTAGCGTCGTATGAGGTGACTGATTCACAATATAACACGCCATATTTACCGTTTTTGTCCAAAACTCCTTTCCAAGCACTGCGTTGGACAATATGCACCGCGCTTTCTCCAAAAGAGTTCGGTTCATTCACTCTGCAACTCCATTCTGCTGTGGTGTATAGACAACGGTACGATACCGAACTATTCCATCATTTTTGCAGAAATTATTGAAATCCCTACCGCAAAACTCTAACCCGTTGTCCGTTCTCAGTCTCTTGATCTGCTTCTCAAGCAACGTCTTCCATTGCTTAAATATAGTAAACACATCACTATTGTGTTTCAAGAAGTAGACCCAGACCTTCCTCAAAAAATTATCAATGAAGGTAAACAGATATTTGGCACCGCTTCCTTTAGAAGAAACTGGAGAGGGTCATCACAAATCCGAATGGATATAATCAAGAGTACTTTTTATGTTGTGCACTGCCGAACTGAAGCTAACACGTTTCTGCTTCGCAAAAACGCAATGTTCACAAAACTCCAGTTTCGTCATACTCTTGCCACCAAGTAGACCCTGCTTCGACAACTCGGCCACACCTCTCTCACTCATGTGCCCAAGCCTCATATGCCACAATCCGGCAGTTTCCGAATCAGTCATAGATTTGGATGATGAAATAGCCGCCAATCCGGAAGTCGTCGAACCCTGTTACGAATATAAAAAAAACTTTCTTCAAGCCCTTCATCATAACAAGAACGCCTTTGATTGGCTTCAAAACTCCACTTTCAGCGGAAAACTTGTAACTTTTATCGTCAAGTGCACCTAAAGAGATTATATTCTTCTTCAAGTCAGGTACGTGCCTGACTTCCGTCAATGTCCTCACAACACCGTCAAACATCTTAATTTGGATCGTCCCTTTTTCAATAGCTCGGCACGAGCTATTGTTGCCCATCAAAACCATCCCACCATCAACGGACTCGTACGTGGTGAACAAATCCCTATTAGGACACATGTGATAGGAACAACCCAAATTCATAATCCACTCGTCTTTAGATCCATGTGTGCTGTCAAGAACCATAAGATCTCCTTCTTCTTCCGCTATACTCGCCTCAGCCAAAGACTAGTCTTTCGATTTGTCGTCCTGCTTTAGTTTGTTCTGCAACTTAAAGCAATCGACCTTGAAATTCCCCTTCTTACAATAATTGCGGGTGACATTTTTAGCTTTGGATTTTGACCGCAGGTTCTTCCTATTTGCTTCTGAATCTCTCTTCTCCGCTCGCCCTCAAACAAATAAGCCAGATGATAAACCATCCGATTCGGTAAAGAAAACTCCTAATCGATTTTCTTTTTGTTCATCAAATTCTTCTTGACATCCTTAATTAAGATTATATCTCGTCCATAAATCATGGTGTCACGGAAGTGCTTATATGAAGGTGGCAACAAACACAACAAGAGAAGAGCATGATCTTCATCATCAATATTAATGTCTATCTTACCCTGATCCATAATGATCATATTAAACCTACCAACGTGAGATTTTATTGGAGCGCTTTCTGACATGCGAAATGTATAGAGACGCTGCTTCAACTACAGGAGTCGATTCGTGAGAAATTTCCTTAAATATAACTCCTCTATTTTTTTCCACAAATCAGCCGCCGTCTTCTCCACTAAAACTTCTTGTAGAACTTCATTAGTCAGACACAAGTGGATAGCCATGAGAGCCTTCTCATCCATCTCCTCATAAGCTTCCTCCGTCATAATGGAAGGCTTTTTATCCTTCTATAGAATCGCCTTCTTCAAATTGTTTTAAGTCAAAACGGCAACCATACGGACTTACCACAAACAAAATCTCATATTTCCATCAAACTTCTCCATATTGAACTTAATGATTATTGGATACATGATGTGAGGTCAAATAATCTTGAGTACTAACTAACCCTAAACTTTAAAATCACGATCTAAGAAAGTGGAGAAAAGGACGTAGTTGTCGTTACCCACCATGGACCTATATCGCAAAATCAAAAACCTAATGGTTCAACCAAAAATTCCACAACGCAACAATAGCTCTGATATCAGTTTATTGGATATACGAGACGGTCACAAAGCAAACACACAATCGATAGCGAGAAGAAGAAAATCAAACCACAAAGCAAGATAGAAATATGAATACTAACCACAAAACAAATAGACGAAGACGAATCTTTATTAATTAACAAATATCCGGATGAGTACAAATCGATGGAGAATTACAAATCCCTCTCAAACCCTAGATCTCTCATAATTATCAACGGATTCTCTCTAATTAACAAAAGCTATTAGATCTAGGGCTAATACAAACTATTATATAAATAGCATACAAAAGACTTCCCTAAAAAACTAATTTCCTAACTAAGGAAATATTGCCCGGCCCGGTATGGCAGATATCTGCATAAGGAATTGACAGACGTCTGCCAAACTATCACCGAAACTCCAAAGCGCCTACCAGACGTCTGAACAAGGCTGTGACAGACTTATGGATTTTATACCCAAAAGAACAGAGCGTTCGGCAGAAGTCTAAACCTCGTCAAGACAGACGTCTGCCCAAAGTATGCTCGTGCATACAAAGCAGAGGCAGATGTCTGGAGCTGAAACTGCCAAACGTATGACCTGTAGATAAGCTCATATCTTCAAATCGCTTCGTGATATTGCCGGATCTTCAATAGGAAATCTTTATGGATCTAAATGTGAGGCATATCTACCAGATTATAACAAGCCAGGAGTGTTAATATCTGTAACAGTTTTACCGGTTTAACCAGAGATCCAGCTATAATAGCCACATGGTTAAATGATAATCTCAAAACAATAAGGTTAAAAGGTTTTGCAATATCATATATCCAATATATGAGTTATACTTGGTCATGTAAATATTAAAGCAAACAAAGAATAGTGGGAAATAACAAAATTAGCTAGAGAATTCCTTAATTTCATCCTTCCATCAAGCAGTGATGCAAATGCGTGACGAATTTTGGATACTTCTATATTGTGCTTTTTCAACGTCACAAGAAAATTAGGTTGCATTCAGATGAGATCTGACATACTAATAAGAAATTTGAACGCTTATAAACATAAAAAATCAGAGACCAGGTAACCCAAAAATTTTTGCGAAAGAATATTACTCTGAATGTGCAATTGGAACGAATTCAAAACAGAGACAATTAAAGTTCAAAGCGTACGTTTACACTAAGCTAAGGTTCAAAGTAGTACACTGAATCTTTCTTTTTCCTTTTCCTTCCTCTCTAAAGACAAGGTAAAGAAAAGAATGGGTTAAATTGGACTTCTCAAGGTAGTCATTAAAATATCTTGGGATGACTCCAAATAAATGCAGAAAAGGTGGATGTTGGGTAAACCCCATAAGGCCTATATATTACAATTGAGAAATATTAGAATTAAGAATTAAAGTTTCACTGCCAAATCATATCCAATGAAGGAAAGCGAAACTAGAACAATAAAGAAAACACAAATAATAAATCACAAGAATGAATGAATGCAGTGACCAAATAAGATGTTGAGCATCTGTGGAATGAACTACCATTGACTCGACAAAATATTTCAGGTGGCCTTTTGTGTGAGCATGAAAGAATAGAATAGGTTGCCAACAACACTGAGAACCTTTTTTTATGGGAAATGGGTGAAAATCTCTTCCATGTTCCGTTAAGAGGAAGTTCACGAAACTAGAATAATAAAGAAAAAGAAAATAAAAACTACGCTAGAACAATAAAACAAACAAATCCTCAATGGAACTGAGGCTACCAACTCCAAATCAAAGGTTTATGCACCCAACATCGTCCAAGAATTTTAAGGTCTTGATGCAAACTTTTATTGTCTAAATAAGTTCCTTGTTCAATAAATCCGAAAGGAAAAGCACATTGTACTGCTATACGTACATTTCCAAATCTTATAACACAACAAGAGAAAATGCCACACGGCTGAGTTAATTGATGCAAGATCTCAACAAACCATCTTGAGATGGATCTAGATAAAGAAGCAAAGAAGATGGCCTATGATAGGCGTCGTCTGAAGCTAATGGCCTAAATCAAACGCCAACCTCGTAAAATGCATGGCTTGGCACCTTATTGCCATACAAATCAGAAATTATACCCGTTTGCGGAAAACACCAAAACAAACCATATGATGATATGATAGAGCCTCTAACTAATTCTCCCTTTCTCACTTTACAATCAAAAGAAGAATACAGCGGCTCTTTTGTAGCCTAATATATCAAACAATCATATTACACTTACACAAAGAAAGAACCAGGTAACAAGGGATTAATACCCTGTTATTGATTTGATTAGTTTGTGATGTTTAATTCTAGGGCACTTAACTATTTACATCAATTTTTACCTCTAAAAAAACTTTTATAGCAAATTTCACTCTCTCTCTTCAAGAATTCTTGAATGGGCCTAACGCGCAATATAACTAACCTCCCCATGAAAACTCATCAACTCCTTTGATCTTTTCTAGCTTAGATCGCACTTCAATCACTCATCAATGAATACGAGTTGCAACCAGATTCTTTTTATCATTAATAATACAAAAATTCAACAAGAATTCTAAACAAATGAGGAGATATTCATCACTCATCGATGAAGAAACTAAAAACAACACATAAAATTCAAGAACAGAACAAAATCAATTAAATTAAAAAAATCCATTAAAAAACCGGAGAAATCGAAGCTTACCTAAATTTCCCTGTCCTCTCTTCGATTTGTTATAAGAGGCGGAACTCAAAGAAATAGAGATCTGAGAATTAGTGGAAGGGGTATCAATAAATCGAAATTAATTTCAAAATAAACCTAGAAAAATAATTTAAAATGAAAAATTAATAAAATAAATGGATTCCAACCCGGAGCCTGAGGCAGTTTCTCAAAGGAGCGAGGAGAGAATGGAGGAGGAGAGCGAGAGAGATTGGAGGGATTGTCTTTTTGGAATCTTGCGCCTGAGAATCACCCTCTGTTTTGGAATTTAATTACGAGCGTGCCACTGAAATGTCGTGCTGCGGTCTGGGGCGGCAGCGCGTTCCGGCCGCTAAAATCGGCGCAGTCTGATAATTCTGGTACATGGAATCTCGGCGCGGTAAGGCCACCGCATAGTGTGGTCACTGCTATGTTACAGTGTACACAGATGTTTTTATCTCTCTTGGGGCGGATGTATACGTCCGGTGCACGGAAAAAATTTCCACCGTGGGGGCCCGCTCCAGGGAACAAGATGCTAAGGAAATCCTGTTGAAATAAACTACAGGTACTGTACGTCACGGTTTCAGTGGGCCAGTCATTGTCATTGGGTGTGGGCCCAGCTCATACGCTCCACTCGTCAGTTATCCGTTCACTTCTTTTGTCTTTTTTATGGCCCACATAGAGGAGGCTTGTATGGTTTGAATTGGTAAAAGTTTCAGGGTGGGAATCAAGGTTTTCGCCTTCAATTTGGTGATGAATGATTTAGAGGATTTGATTAAGCAAAAACTAGAAACTTGCTCGTTGTGTATATAAATCAAAACATCGGAAGTTGTATAATCTGTTGTCTTTACAATAAATAATATTGGTCTTTACATTTCCTTTCATGTTTTGGTTGCATATTCGAATTTATAGCATTTTTATGTTTCAAAAGAAAAGAGCTGGTTAAAACGGTATGGATAAGAGAATTATAAAACATATATAGTTTAGCTTATTTACTGAAACTCCCAACATGTTTGGGCCAGAATCAGAAAGCTACCAATACTTTTGAAATGTTCAAAAAGCCATCATGACTTGACAGTCGATATTGGTCAATTATTGTTCATGTCAAATAACTATTTTGTTATTTTTATAATATAATATAATTAATTATAAATTATATTTCAAATAATTTTAATAAATAATAAATATTAATATCAACAACAACAACAACTGAGCCTTTTATCCCAAGCATATGGGGTAGGCCACATGAACCAACATGAGAATCACGTCGGGTCCAGCACATGAATAAATATTAACATCATAATTAGTTTTTTATTTTTGGGAGCTGGTCGGAGGGAGGCGATGCCAGGGGAGGGTGGGGGTAGGAGGGGGAGGGGGTCAGGGTCAGGCAGCAAAGAGGGAGGGAACGACGGGGAAGAAATTGAAGAAGACGAAGATCATGGCGGCGGTGGAAAATGGTGGTTGGATTAGGAGGAAAGGGACGGGATGGGTTTAGGGGGGAAGAAAAAAATGAAGCCCCTTGAAGTGGCGGGAGGAAGAGTAGGTGGAGGAGCCAGCGACGGAGGGACAGATGGAGTCATCGAGATGGCGTTGGCGGAGACGCCAACGCCGAAGGATCAAAGAGAGTTGATGAAGGGGGAGCGAAGGATGAAGAAGAGGAGGAGGATGGTTTACGGTGGTGGTGATAAAGGGGGATGATGATGAGGATGAATCGATGATGGAGAGGCGAGGAGAGGGTCGTGGGGTGGCGGGGTCGCGTGCCGGTGTATTACTGCGGTGATGCTGGGGAGGAAAAGAATTTTATTTTGTCTTTTTATTTTTAAAAAGGGAGAAATGGATATAACCCTCTCATCTTGAAAAGCAATAGGTTTAGACCCCTTACCCCAAAAAAGCCCTGAAAAACTTCTTAAACTTAAAATTTCTTGTGTTTTAGTCTCTATAGCATATTTGCTATTATTTTATGCCAACACTGCCCTTTTAGGTAAACTATTGCATTTATCTTTTAAAATATTATAGTTATCTTTCAAAATACTACATTTATGTTATAATTACTGCATTTGTGCTAAAATACTGCATTTGACATGAAAACTACTACATTTGCCTTTTAAAACACTATAGCTATCTTTCAAAGTATTATATTTATATTATAAAGTACTACATTTGTGTTAAAATAGTGCATTTGACATGAAACTGTTACATTTTTTTAGTAAAATCACTATATCTATTACAATTGACATATTTCAATACAAATGCAGCACTTTAGAAAATAAATACCGCACTTTACAAGATATAGCCAGCAATTTAAAAGTGTAAATGTAGTAGTTTACTTGAAAGGTCGGTGTTGAAATAAAAAATAGTAAATGTACTATAGAGATCTAAACCTATTGATTTTTAGGCCAGGGATCTAAACCTATTGCTTTTTAGCTATACTTTTTTCACTTTTAAAAATTAGGTCTAGGACTGATTATGTGTGTTTGGGTTTTTTTTAAAAAATGCTGACATAGAAACTTAAGTGAACGTGGTATGAATGGTGCTAATATGTCACCGCTAAGTTTAGTAGTTTTTTAATCATTTTAAAGATAATAGTAGTATTTTGATTTGGTCCAAATCTGTTGGAAGTTTTCAATAGTTATATATAATTATAAATTATGGTAAACTTTTTGGAGGCTATATGTACATTTTTCTTTTGTAGAGGGAGGGAGCTGACCGTGTCATGTGAATAACTAATAAGTTTAATTTGTTTGAAATTTTTCTTAGAAATGCAGACATGTGACCTCTTCCAATTTGAGTTATAATATCTTAGATATTAAAATTATGGGAATGTAAATTAAAATTAACATAGTATCGTTGCTGGGGTGAGCATTCGTGGATTTATATTTAATATTATCTCTATGAGAGAACCGTCTATATGCCTTTGATACAGTAGCCTTTTTGTGCCGTTGTTACATATTTAAGAGAACTGGCTACTTGGCTCTGAGAGACTAACCCTTACATTTGTTTGTACGATTCATGTGAAAACCACGTTGCAGGCGAAAGGGAATATTAAGATATGTGGATTAAGATAGTCCCATATTAGAAAAACTATGGGATGCATATGGGTATAAGATATAAGTTGGATTAAATTTCTATAAGTCTTGAATCCGGTTGGATGAAACCCGTCCATGTTGAAAGCCCGTGTATACGTAAATAAATAAAATCGCCTCGTTCATGTATCTTAAAATTAAGAAAAGGATTATTGCAGGTAGCAAAAAGAAATGATGTTATTCTAAAAGTAACAATTTAGGCTTTCAACTTTCAATCAAGACAATCATCTGAAAAGAAAGTTTCGATCAAGACAAAAAAAGAAGAAGCTAAAACTCTAACATTCAAGTTGTTCTAAGATGCGTACGAACATGCCAGATATGAATTGTATAAATCTCTCTAATTTCATTTTTCAATTAAGATTAGGGAAAAAAGAAAAAGAAAAATGCTTAAGCTGCAGTTTTATGTACCAAAGTCTATCCAAGAGACAAACATCACAAGCCCACATATTTGATGTTAATATCCCGAAGTTGTGGGTTCCATCAATTTATTTGTTGGATAAATTTGTAAAGCACTACTACAATATCCATCTGCACCTACCTATTTAGCCATAGGGACAAACAGTAGTCTCTACGGAATATCCGTAGGGACCTAAAATATCTCTGTATGTTCAAAGGCCGCAGGTGCAGGTCTTTGCCATGAATATTCCCTTATGGAGTAAAATTTGCCCCTATGGCTTAAATGGTAGGGGCATTTATCCCTACGGATTATTCCGTAGAGACATAATCTTTTTTTATAAATTTTTCTGTTAAAAAAAATAATATAGTTATATCTACGGATTTATACGTAGGGACGTACAACTGTCCCTACGGATTAATCCGCAGGGGTAACTTTTGCCAATATTACTGAGTACATAGAGACAAAATATCAGGTATTCAGATATTTTGTCCCTACGGATAAATGTGTAAGGGTAATAATTGTCCCTATCGATTAATCCACAGGTGCAACAGTTGCCCCTATGGATTAATCCGTAGAGATATTATATCAGTTTTTTTTAAAGGAGCGTCTTGTTTTTTCCCCACCCTGTGTACAATAATATATATATCATATAGCGAAATACAGAAATATTTATAGACAACATCCATGCATAATATATAAAAGAAATAAACAAACAGAATACGAAATCAATCTAAAATCATCAAAAATATCCAAACAACCACCGATATCATCCAAAACATACATTATGTATCAAATAAATACATCCATTCTCAAAAATATAAATAAACTTATCCTAACTCGGTCCGGCTCCTCCACCTCTAATAAACGATGTAATCCGGCGCATCTACTCCTCGGTGCAGCACCGGGTCGACAAAAACTCGACTAATGAAGGAGCGGTCTATGCAGCAGTCTGAGTGGTCCGTGCAGGAGTCTAAGTGGGCTGTGGAGCTATAGGAGTGACCGGCACAGCCGCAGCCGAAGTAGTGGCATGCGGAGCCGCAGCCGAAGGAGAGACATGTAGAGCCGCAGCCGAAGTAGCTTGCTGAATTTGTAAAATTTTGTGATTGTGTAATAAACGAGTAAGAACGGTGCATTAGATTTTGGTCAAATTCGTATCAATATCGGATTATTGCGGAACCGCGAATTTATATATGCTTTGTTGAGATTCCACATGTTCTGTTGAAATTCATATGTTACGTATAAGAATTTATACATGTTGAAATTCCACACATTCAGGACTATACTTTTTTCCTCAATCTAAGAATACATAGAGACTTAGGCCTGGTTTGGGTATCTAGTTTGGAAAACCGTAGTTTATTTTAAGTGGAGGTAGAAATAATGTTAACTCTAACTTGAAAGTCTGTATCTCTCTTTAATTGTTTAGTTTTGATTGGATACGGTTTTGAAGTTATCTAATTTACAAAGCAATGTTTTCTTCTCAAGTTTTGAATTTGGATAATCATAACTTTTTGAACACCAAAATGAAGAAATATGTGGCATGGTTATGATTATAGAGTTCAGTTTATATAGTTTTATGTAAGTCTGATTAATCAAATTTAAGTCTAAAACCAAATAAACTCAGACTACTAATATTGCATATGCTACTACCTATAATGTGATATAATATCTAATAAGTAATATATGTACCAGACATCTCCTTCAACTCCTTGACGATGGTTTTCAATGCGGCAACATCATGCTCCAGACGTCGCTCACAGGGGGTAGGGGAAGTAACTGCCGGAGTGAAGACCAATTTCAAATGGGCCCTGCTAGGACCAAGTCCCTGGCTTCTCTCCCAACCTCCGTGGCGCCCTCCGTGTGCGGCGTCTTGGACTAGGGTCAGTATGATTGGATTAGTCTGTCAACTGAAATCAATCCCTGATACTTCCGCCTGCTCCACTACCCGCTCCTACACCTACGTTAAGCATTAAAACATAGGTATATCATTTAAAATTGAACTTATCAAAACAAAAATTTCATTTGAATTAGAATAAATATTAATACTTACACAATAATCTGGGTAGCAGTGTCAGCGAATCGAAGCTCACCCGTGGCGGTATCTGTCGAGATGCCATAGACGGCCAGATACGCGGTCAACACGCTCGGTGTACCACCCTGCGCCAGGGTCTGAGCTCTCTGCAATTCGAATTTTTTTACATATATTATAAAATAATTTTTAATATTGCATTATATCAAAATAGTTATATTGTAATTTACCGATAACTTCATGGCACAAGTAATGTTTCTCGAGCCATCTGTGTAAGTGGGACGACCCCTCTTCGAGGACTTCCTATGCTTCTTGTTTTGATCAGTTTATTTCTGCACAACACAATCACATTTGGTTTTCTAATTAAGCAACACAAAAAATATAAATTATATACTAAACAATGAATTACATTTAAATTATAAACTTGTTTGCGCCGAGACTCATAATACCGGCACAAAAGAGGCCATGTAACTACGTCGACTATGGTAAAGGCTGGAGAATGTAGGAGAGCCGTTCTCTCCGCCTCAGAGGTCGCTAACCATAGCATGTAGCAATCGATCATCAGCTCGTTCTTATTATACCGGATCTTAGATTGCATGTTCTCCATGAGGCCCAGGTAAAGAGCGTGAAGATCGAGCGCTCTGTCAGGATAATTAGGGTCGGGTACAGTCTGAAAGTCGTAATCCAACTGCAAATACAAGAAAATAATGTATTTAAATTATAAGTGTTAAATAATAGTAAATTTATTTGATAAGTCAAATGAAAATATATATTAATACCCGAGCCTGATCCCAAAAGAGGGTAAAGGAGCGCCGGTGCTGATCGCCCTACTTAACATGAAAATGATACTTCTTTTGGATGCGGCTCTCATTCCTCATATACCGGCCGAAACTCTCGGCATAATCGTCGGTGTAGTGATAATCGGATGTAAAGAAGAGGGGAACGGTGCCTCCCCCTAGATTTATTGGGCCTCATCCCGTGGGACTAATTCGGCCCTCGAGTCCCCCTTTCGGGATGTGGCTGCCATACATCTACAAGATAAATATATATACAAGCAATATCAAGAAAAAACGGTATTTAGAAATTAAGAATTAACGAAAATTGAAGTGCGATATATACCTCCGGCGACGCAGTACGAGCCTGAGCCTGGACGGCAGCACGAACAGGACGATAGTTCTTCCGATGAGGAACAGTCGGTGACCCGGACGTAGATGCATCCCCTCCAACTAGAAAATAAATATTGACGATAAAATTACATGAAATTCATGGTTATTCTTAGAGAATATATAAAATAAAAAAACTAATTTTCATAAAAATAAAGGCTGATTACATCCACAAAAAATGTAAAACTAATTGAGAGCTTAAATCATTTGCATTCTGAAAATAGAGATACATGAAAACCCTAAATTCAAAGTGGTAATTGTTGGTCAAATTTAGGCCCTTTGGATAGGCTAGTACGTCTAAGTCATCGTCTATTTTGTGAAAAAGATCTTATATTTAAGAATACTAAACTGCAGACTGTGCAGAAGGTACGGAAGTGGCGGGAGTGGCTTCTGCGCTGGATGTGGATGCACCACCTACAATGAGAAAATCAAAAATAGATTATATAAGTATTTGCAAAAAGAATGTTTGTATATTTATAATATAACATTCTAAATCAATATCCATGCAATATAGGATATATAAACATACCTGCAGGTGCAGGGGTGGCCTTTGCCCGGGATGTGGAGGCACCATCTAAAATTAGACAATCAAAAATTGATTATATAAGTAATTGCAAAAAGCATGTGTGTGTATCTATAATATAACATTCTAAATCAATATGCATGCAATATAGGATATATAAATATACTTGCAGGTGCGGTAGTGGCCTCTGCCTTAGATGTGGACTCACCATCTATAACTAGACAATTAAAAATTGACTATATGAGTGACTTTAAAATGAATATGCGTGTATATCTATAATATTACATTCGAAATGACTATGGGCGCAGTATACCTGGAGGTGTGACAGTCCACACGGAAGGAGTCATCCGAACGGCATACGGATCGGGGTGCAAGACTAGCCCTTTGAAGCTTCCTACGCAGCTCCCCGGATGGCAGAACTGCTCTGCTTCTGCCTCTGCTGCTGCCCCGGATGGTGCTCCTGTCGCCCCTCGCTTCTCCTGGCATCGTCATCAGACCTAAATAAAAGTACAATCATTACATGTACATATAATATATGTATAGATTGTAGAAAATGTGAAGTAATAATATAATATTACTGATAACCATTTTCGTTTTGTAGACGCATTAGACATATCTACTTGGATTTCATCATCGATATCATTCTTAACCCACGTAACTTCACGATCAGTCGAAGACAACCCGTCTTTGGAGACAGATGGTCGGAGCACTCTAAGTTTTCTCTCTTCTTCATCCCCATCACTTCCTCCATAGGATCCTCGAATTTTGGGACATCATAAATATCTCTGAGTTTCCAACGGCATACGACACTCCATCCCGGATGCTTCAAGCACTGCGAGTAATATGCTTGAAACGTTTGTTGCGGAAAGATAAATGAATCATCCTGACCATAAAATCGAAGTGTGTTTACACTAGTCAATCCATATTCATCTTTCCAAGTTCCGAGATTGTTTCTCCACTTATCCTTATCGGTTCGTGTATCGTACCAAATACACTGAAATATATAAAACGGTTCTGATCATCCGGGATATTGGATATGAAGTATGCAAATTAAGTACCCATAATAAATCACACTAGCTGATCCTACGGTCGCAATCCCACTATTATAGGTGGTTCGAGATGTTTCTATGTCCTAACTTCAAATTTGTATCCAAGGACACCGAATCTTTTATAGTATGCAACCTCCATACTAGGAAATTTAACTAAACATCTTGAGTCTCTCTCTAATTATGCAAACAAGTTCAGATCGTGGATTTGACAAAACAAATTTTACGGAAAATACATAACGATATAAGTTTAGATTAAGACTGGTCACAATAACATATTATTCAAACAACTTACATGATCTGCAATCCAATCGTAAAAATTATCCTGATAATATTTTTCCAATCGTTCATCGTTTCAATCAGGATGCCCATCACGTACTTCATCAATATGAATTCTGTTCTTAACAATAAATTATGATATCAGCATTATATCATTTCATACACACACACACACAAATATAACAATTAATCAAAATGACCTACTCTCTAATTTCTTCAAGACATACGCTATTGAGAAGGATAAACCGATATATTTTGTTGATAAATATGGGGTCTACTCTCATATAATCAGCTTTACCATATGGCCTGTACTGAATTCTCCGACGCTGGTTAAGCTTTGTCTCTATATTCTCGTCCAGATAGCGGGAACAAAATGTAGTTACTTCATCTAGAAGATAACCTTGCATGATAGAACCCTCTGGTTGATTTCTATTACGTATATACTTTTTTAGAGTGTAGAGTTACCTAAAGAAAAATATGTTAAATAAATAAATATGGCATATAAGACAACAATAATTTTACAAAATGCGTGAAATGAAAAATTTAACGCACCTTTCGACGGGATACATCCATCGATATTGTACCTGTAGGATATATATATGCCTTAGAGGACATTATTGGTAATGGATACTATGGATATGTATATATGTACAGGACAATCTTTCTCGAAATGATAGTATACTATCTGGTTTGCCTTTATCTTAATATGTGCATATGTTTTACTTGTTATTACATACTACTTATGCATACTGATAAAGCCCGTAAGATTACTGCTTGACTACAAGCGTTGTGATGACGGTTATACTTGTGAGGGCTATGCTGTCTATAAGCATATCCTTAAACTGTCCCTAGTCGTAGGAATATCAAGACAGGGTATCGATTTTCCAGTGTAGACTAGTGTATATGTTTTTAGACCCCGACGAGGGGCGATGGTTAGTCTCACAGCCATTGGTGTGTTTCACCTAAGATTGTATACATATGCTCACCGTGGGTGGGTACACTGGACATACTCGCCGAGAACTATTGGATGGTATTATACCTAGCGTCAGATGACAATTCTTATGTGGCATGTGTACAGGCAGTCTGTAGAGCTAAGATCATCATTTGTTTCGTTTGAGTTCCCACTGTACTTTGATTACTACCTTACCACGGCTCAAAGGAGTCGTGCAAACAGATTTTAGTTGGGTACAAAACCGAGCCACATGGAGGCAGTGAGTGATTATTAGGGATTCGTCTCTTCCGGTATAGGGAGTCGATGTCGCACTGTGTTTGGTTGGTCAACACCATAAGCCCCTGGTTAGAGCAGTTGAGAATTACAAATAGTTAGATCAGTAATTTTTCGGATGGTCTTGAGCTACACTGGGATGACTTATCAGGTTAGTAGGGGTCTGACGTTAACCTCCCTCTAAACCCGGTATGCGATACTCTCAGATGAACAGACCGGACTGTGCTGATATTGTCACGGTTAGGCTCAGTAGGGGTTCAGATGGGTTTGCTCGTCGGCCTTCTCTTCGACAGGTGCCTGGGTAGCCATTATGTACAGCTAGTGCCGCTGACGCGCTTGTGGTTAAACCACTGCCAGCGTACTGTCGAGTATTTAGAGTTCCACACAGAGGGGTTCACTAGTTCAGGCGAAACAATGTGGAGGCCGTATGTTTATACGTCCAGGGTTCCGATTGATTACGTGTACTGATTGCGCGGAATTTAATTGGACAGATTTTAATATTGGCGGGCTTAGGATTAAGCCGGTTGATTAAATCGGATATTGATTTAATGCTAGTATTATTTTAGTGGTATTATTCTATCTCTTTGGTATCCGTATTTTGATACGAATATGGGTATGTATATACGGTAGAAAGTATTTTGTATTTATACAAAATACCTTCTAGAAGGGAACACCTCATAATGTGCATTTCTATTTATTGATAAATAGAAAAATGAGGTGTAAAGATGGCATGGGATGAAGCATGGCTTGAGCATTTATTGATAATACTATTGAAGTATGGCTAGTTTTTTATGAAAAGAAAAATGCTCATTCTTCATGCTCATTATTCTTTCTATGGTTACCATTCTCTCTTCTCTCTTCTTCCTCTTCCTCAACCCTATCATTCTTATGTGTTGAGAGCCAAGGGTCTTGAGATAAAAAAATTCACCACTAAACATCTTCACATCTTCTAAGCAAACTAGACTAGCAAACTAGTTGTCTTAGTTTGCTTTTTTTAGAGGTTGGAGCTTGAATCAAGAACCTTCAGGCGGATCATCTAGAATCGAGAAGGCCGAAGACCAAGCTTGATCTAGAATCAGAAATGAGCCTAAGAAGAGGAACAAAGACCCAAAGGACACGAATCCTATAGGTATAACTTTCTATCATAGTAGAATAAATACCTATGAAGTTTTTGCTATTTAGGGCTTATGGTAGATCTTGGGTTACAGTCTTTGTTGCTTGCTTCAAAAATTATTTTTTTTGAAAATTCTGCCTCTCTACAAATACCGTAGAGTGTGCAATATAGACTAACAGTACCGGTCTGGCAAATTTAGCCTCAGTTGCAAGATGAACCGTCAGGTGTATTATGATATCGAAAAACGACGGCGGGAAAATACGCTCAAGCTTGCACAGTATCAAGAAAATAGAATTTTCTAGATTCTCCAGCGTCACAACATCCAAGGTTTTAGCGCACAATTTCCTAAAATAGCAACAAAGGTCATTGATTACTAGACCAACCGATTCGGGAAGAAAAGTCCTGAGGGCTAATGGGAGAAGGTGCTCCATAATAACATGGTGATCATTATTTTTCAGTCCGTCGATCTTGCTTTTCACTTCCTTTATCTTCTTACTAAATGATTCTGAGAAACCTGTGGGAACTTTCAAATTATGCAACACCTGCAGGAACATTTTCTTCTCTAGTTTTCACATATGATACGTTGCATTGGGAAATACAAACTTGCCTGGCTTACCCGCTATCGGTTTAGAATGCAATTCACTTCTAATTTCCTAATCCTGAAGATCTATCCGAGCACGAAGGTTGTCTTTCGATTTTCCGTATTTACAAAGAAGCAAGTTAAGTACGTGCTTAGATACTCCCTTCTCTATGTGCATGACGTCCAGACAATGACGCACTAAATTTGTTGACCAGTATGGAAGTTCGTAGAAAATTCTTAACTTGTTTCAGAAGGGTGGTTTGATCTGTTTTGTTGGATCTATCCCAAAGGTCACATTATTGTAACTATCCCACTGAGCAATCACGTCCTCTCTGGACAAGGAGGTTGGAGGCCCAAGAAGCTATCGATGACTATTAAAGTGAGTATCATCTAACCTGCAGGGATGGTCCAGTGGCAGAAAATGTCGATGACCGCAATAACAAACTTTCCTGGTAAAATTCAATCATTTCGATGTTGTATCTGTTGGTTAGTTATGCTCACTCTATATCTAAGTAGAGAGGCGGAATGCGCAAAAATTAAATTTTTAAGCAAGCACAACCAATTTCACCCAAGTGATCAAACCATAACCCTAAACTAGCAAGTTACAAAAGATCTATTTACTATGAAAGAAGGTTATACCGATAGATACGTGTCCTTTGGGTCTTCACTCCTCTTCTTAAGTTCCTAAGGTGTCTTGACCAACCTTGATGGCCGGCGTTCTCGGTCCTAAATGATCCACCTGAAGATCTTTGATTCAAGCTCCTATCTCTAAAAAGAAGTAAACTAAGCAAACTAGTTTGCTAATCTAATTTGCTTAGATGATGTGGTTTGGCTTAACAGTAATTTTCTATCTCAAATCCCTTTGTTTCTCAACACATGAAAGTGATAAGGGATGAGCAAGAGAGGGAACTCAAGAAGATGAAAAGAGAAAGGCAAGTGAAGAAAATGATCAAATCTTGAATGGAGAATGGCTAAGGTTTTTCTTATGAAGTATTTTTCCTTTTTTAAAACCATAACCATACTCTAATAGTGTATGCAATAAATACCAAAGCCATGCTTCTCCTATGCTTCATACGATCTCACCCTTTCCATCTCATTTTCTATTTTCAATAAAATAGAAAAATGCATGATGAGGTGTAATCTTCTAGAACGTATTTTGTATAAATACAAAATACTTTCTACCGTATATGTATATCCGTATTCGTACCAAAACACGAATACCCAAGAGATAGAATAATACCACTAAAATAATACTAGTATTAAATCAATATCCGATTGAATGAACCGGTTTAATCCTAAGCCTGCCAGTATTATCAACCGTCTGATAAAAAACCTGGATAACACTATCGAAATATGTATATGTAAATTATTAAATCAATACCTGATTTAATAATCCGGTTTAATCCTAAGCCGGCTAGTGTTATCATTCTATCGGAACCTTGCCCGATCGAAAACCTGGATGACAATAGAATATACATAACGAAATATGTATATGTAAATTATTAAATCAATAACTGATTTAATAATTCGGCTCAATCCTAAGCCGGCTAGTGTTATCATTCGATCAGAACCCTGTACGTATAAACATACGGCCACTATATCGTTTCATCCGAACTAGAGAAATCTTCTGCGTGGGACTCTAAAGACTCGACAGTACGCTGACAGTAGATTTAACCACAAGAACGTCAACGGCACTAGATGTACGTAACGGCTACCTAGGTACATGTTAAAAAGAAGGCTGACGAGCAAGCTCATCCGAACCCCTACTGAGCCTATCCGTGACAATCTCCGTACAGTCCGGTCTCTTCATCTAAGAGTATTGCATACTGGGTCTAGGATGTGGTAAACATCAAACAACTACTGACCTGATAAGTCATGTCGATTTGACTCAGGACCAATCCGAGAAACTACTGATCTAACCATCAGTAAATCTCAACTGGCTTGGCCAAAGTCTTATGGTTCTATCCAACCGGACACAGTGCGCTATCGACTCCCAATATCAGGAGAGACGAATCCCTGACAATCAGTCACTGCCTCCATGTGGCTCGGGACAGTACCCAACCAAAACCTGTTTGCATGACTCAGTAGAGCCGTGGTAAGGTAGTGATCAAAGTACAGTAGGAACTCACATGAGACAAATGATGATCTCGGGTCCAAAGACTAATTTGTACTCATGTCACCTGAGAACCGCTATCTGACGATAGATATAATACCATCTAGAGGTTCTCGGCGAGTTCGTCCAATGTACTCACCCCCAGTGAGCACCTGTATACAATCTTAGGTGATCACACCAATGGCCGTGGGACCAACCACCGCCCCTCGTCGGGGTTTAGAAACGTATACATAAGTCTACTCTGGAATATCGATGCCCAGTCTCGATATTCCTACGATTTAGGACCTTTAAGGATGTGCTTATGGACTACCCAGCTCCCACTAGTATGATCGCCATCATAACCCTGGTAATCAAGCAAAATCCTATGGGCTTTATCAACATGTATCTGCCATTTGTGATATCGAGTATAACATATACACATGTTAAGATAAAGACAAACCAAAATAGTATACTACTATAACGATTCTTTATCAATATGTGTAAACAATATAAAGCAGTAAGAGAAAGAAATACACATATTAAGACAAAAATAACTCAGATAATATACTATATACAATTGAGCAAGATTGTCTTGTACATACATATCCCTAGCATCCTATACAATACAGGCCTCTAGGGCATACATATCCAACAATCTCCCACTTGTACTAAGGCCTGTAATTGGTATACCGAATACCCAACGTCTGCTCTAGGGCCAGTTGTTGGCATACCGCATACCCAACATCTCGAAAAGTCGCTCGAACTAGCTTGAGGGAGGTCCTTGGTAAATGGATCCGCCGTGTTGTCTTTCGTATCTACTCTCCGAACCTCAATCTCCCGGCGATCTACAATCTTCCTGATCAGGTGATACCGCCTCAAGATTTGTCTGGATTTCTGATGGGACCATAGTTCCTTCGCTAATGCTATAGCCCCATTGTTATCGGAATACAAAGGTATTGGGTTTAAATCCCTGTAACTTAAGGGTTTTGAATCCAATGAGCCGTGAGGGTCTCATCGGGAATATATTCTTCTTACGAGTCGTGAGGATCTCGTAAGTGAATTTTCTGCTTAGGAATCATATGGATTCACAAGTGTGTTACTCTTTTGCGAGTCGTATGGATCTCACGCGGATGCTTTCTCCTTACAAAGTCGTGATGGCTTTGTAAGTTTTTTTTCTTTTCTTTTTTTTAACGTGTTGACGCCTTCTCGGGTTTTCACTAGCTCGCTGGCAGTCCTGCTGTTTTTACTCACGGCGCCCTTTCGGGTTTTCATTCGTGCCCATTTCACTTGTAGACATACCTTATTTTTTACATGGCCTGTAAGGTAATGCACCATTAGCTGTAGGCCCCGATCTTTTTCTAAGGACTACATTATGTGGAACCTGAGGGAGTTATGAATCGTTTATGCCCGTGGATTGTAAACGGTAATCAGGGTGAGGATTCACTGTAGGGCTAAATGTGTTAGTTTAAGACCATGAAGGTCTATTATCGCCGTATTTTATGGCGAAATGCTAATTTAAGGATGTTTCGGTCCAACATTCCCGTTTTGGGGACGAATGTTAGTTTAAGGACATTTCGGTCCAATATTCCCATATTTGGGACGAATATTAGTTTAAGAACGTTTCGGTCCATTATTAGTTTAAGGACGTTTCAGTTCATTGTTATTTTAAGGACGTTTTGGTCCAACATTCCCGTTTTTGGGGGAACACATTAGTTTAGGGACGTTTCGGTCCAACATTGCCGTATTTCGGGGCGACGGAGCTTTTTGGATATTACTCTCAGGGTTCTGACTCAGGAAGATAGTGAGCGGACACAAGCGTCGTCATCTATCATTTTCCTAAGTCATGACTCATCAAGCGTAGTATTTTTTTAGGAATCGAACGTTTATTGGCCAGAAGGGTATTTTGCCATGCATATCCATGAGCAGGTAGGCTCCACCTTGGTAGACTTTGTCTATGATGTATAGGCCTTCATAGGTTGGTTCGAACTTCCCCCGCTTTGCACGATTGGGGATCATTGGTCTTTTGAGAAACAGGACGAGTTCGCCTTGGCGGAATGTTCTTAGCCTGGTCAATCTTTCATATGACCGTGTCATCCTTGTCTTATGAGCCTCCAGATTTTGTTGTGCTATAAGGCGGGTTTCGTCAAGGGTATCGAGCTCTTCAAGCCTAAGATGAGTATTTTCTTCATCCGTTAGCTCATATCGAACCGCTACTCGTAGAGAGGGGAGTTCTATTTCCAATGGGAGCACTGCTTCCGTGCCGAACACCAATGCGTATGGTGTTGTATTCATGGCCGTCTTGAACATTGTTCGGTACGCCCAGAGAGCCTCATACAGCCATTTGTGCCAGTCTTTTTTGTTTCTGGACACCATCTTTTTTATAATCTTTGTCAAGGTCTTATTGAAAGCTTCAGCTAGACCGTTGGCCCGAGAATTATAGACTGAAGAGTATCTCCAATCTATTTTATGCTGCTGTACGAAGCGACTTATTATATTGCTTCTGTAAGCTGTTGTTCACACCATAATATTGTATTATTATATTCCCCATTCTTATTCTTTTTATAAATAAACGGGTGCTTTTGACGCATGTCTGCTACATGTTACAGGTTACAGATTCTTGGACAGGAAGCAGTGAAAACGATGAAAAGACGATGCAAAAGTGGATTTTGACCGACAAACAGAGAATCTTGATCAAGCCTACATAAAGAACAATTCACAAAGCAAGATTCAAGACATCGACTCAAAGCGAACGGTTAAAAATCCATTGCAAATTGTTCACTGAAGATCTGGAACCAACCTAGAAGCCCAAATGGAAAAAGATATATAGATACAGGAAGCCCAAAATGACCAAAAGCTGCAGCCCAAAATTCAAAGCCCAATCTTCTTAGTTGACCGCGGAACCGCGGCCAAACAGGGCCTTGGGCCGCGGTTCCGCGGTGGAGTGGAGCAGTTAGAGAATAAAATTTTTACCATAATTCTTTATGTCTTTGACCGGTCTTCCTAAGGGCTATTTTTGTAATTGTAGACATGCGAATCAGATGTAACCCTAGGGTTTCCTATTCTTTATAAATAGGAACTCTAATCATTGTAACTCTTCATGCCTCCCTTTAATGAATAAATTCCAGAAATCTTTTGGAGAGCATCGGTGTTTCTTCTCCATTCAGAAATTCAGATCTGACAACCCTGCATGGATGATTGGAGGGACGCATCTGTAAGTGATTTAATTTCTTGCCTAAGTGTAGATTTAAATTCCTTGCCCTAGGCAGATTTAATTTCATGCCCTAGGAACTTGTTTAGGGTTTAGCTTTTGGGAAGGATTTTGAGAGATGAGATCTCTCATCCTTTTCTTACCCACCAAATATTTACAATAGGACTCCATGCATACATGCACATACCGCTCCCTACGGCACTCTACCCCTCGAGGTAGCGGTGATACCGTAGTATAAAGGCCCGGGTGTGATGTTTTCCATGGAGGTTAGGGTAAGGATCTCTAAAGGAAGGACAAGAACCTAGAGGAAAGAACACCTTCCCGAATGGATCTAATCCACTTTATTGATAATTACCATAACTCCTCATAGATCTTCATTCGGGTATTGAAAGCGGTGAGATTTAATTACATTTCCAAACCATCCCTAAACCTAGCCCTAGCAAGAGTAGATCTAGATAATTGCCCTAGGTTAATTAGATTTTTAGATTTAATAATCAACCGAACACCCTTCGGAATTAACTCGTAAGAACGAATCGGAAATTCACAAAATCCCTGTGGACCGACCCGTACTCACCGGCTAGCTTCATGCGACGCCGTTCTTGATTGCGGTTACAAATATTTTTGATCTATCTTTTAGAAAGTGCACGATGAATCATTCAAATCAAATGGCGCCGTTGCCGGGGATGTCGTGTAATTTCCTTTTTTGCAATTTCGGGTTAATTATAAAATTTAAAAAAATCATAAAAATCTGAAAAAAATCAAAAAAAAAATATAAATATATATATATATATTTTGTTATTTTTGGAAGGGATACTTTGTTTTTTTGTGAATTTTTGCAGGACCAAATTCGGATCTAGAAATTTACAGAGATCAAAACAGGAAAAAACAGATCGGAACAACAGAAGATCACAACAACCGAGAAACAAAAGAAATTTGGAGGACCGAGTCTACAAGTTAACCGTGATGATTTGTTCCCAAAAAAAAAAAAAAAAAACTTGCCTAGCCGACCAACGCGCGGCGGAACCGCCGCGCCAGCCCCCTTGTGGCCTCGGAACCGCCGCGGCTTGGTCGACTCAGGGCTTGGAAAAAAGGCAGAGCGCGATAAAAAAAAAAAAAACAAACCAGTTCTGCCACTGCAAATTTCTGTGAGTTTTCTCTCTCCTCCTCTGCAAATTTTGATATATCTTCTGTAAATTTGCCTGCAGAATTTCTTTACGCTCAAAATTTTTTTTCCCTTCCAAATAACGATCTTGTGCAGGATTTTTGTGCCTTACTTAAAATGAAATTAGATTGCAAGTAATATTTTGCTGTTGCATATCTTGTGTTAAAAATCTTTTTGCAACAAATTTTTCCTAATAAAGAGAAAAAGAATATAAAAAAAAGAATAAGGAAAATTTTGATAGAAACTTGCAAAGTTTTTTAGCCACAAATAAATCCTTGCACCACAATAAACTTTCCTTCTTTCCCTTTTCTTACAACATGGGTACCCCACATAATAAATCTTTAGCCGAACTTTGGTATCCCGAACCTAATTTTGCGTCATATGTCAATTTATTCGGTCAATTTAAAAACGATCCCTCCATGCCTAAAAAATCTTTGAAAGATCACATAGAGGCGTCTAGGAGAAACAGTTTGACTTTTCAACCCCCTTTGTGTCAACCAAGTCAACCTTCACCACCTTCGTATGTTGACACCACTTTTTCAAGTTCAGCTGTAACCCCTAAGCCGATATCCATTGCTGAGCATATTGCTCAATCTCGCAGTCGATCTTTCACCCCTCTCCACTCATCTAGTTTTAGGGATCCGCACGACTATTCACCTATTTATCCATATGTTGACCCTACCCCTATCCAATCACCCACTTCCTACCAGTCATACCCGACTTTCCCACCTTCACTAGACACTGTTTCGACACAGCCATTAGGGAGTTTCACATATCCAACCAATTTTGAATCTTTTACTGAAACCCCCTCACCACCTAAGTCTAGTTTGGAAGAGTCATTGGAAGCGAACATTGCAGCAACGAATAAAATGACTAGGAATGTGAAAGCGTCTTTAGCCGCCCTTATGCAACCTAGTGAACCGGTAGTTAGTGTCCCGCTAGCTCCAAATTTTCAATGTATGAGGCGGCAGTTGGACAGAGTGAGAATGAGAGAGGATTTCCAAATCAAACCTACCCATACCCTATTGAATCCAACAACTCCAATTTTCAAACATGTGTCCAAAATGATGAGTTGTGTGATTTTGTAGTGCTTGATTTGCCAGATTGTGAAGAACCCCTTTCGAGTGAAACCGCACCTAATCCTTTCGATCTTTACACCTCCACTCTAGAACCTAAATCGATAAATATCCATGCTTTTGATGAGGTGTCTAAGAAAATTGATTTTCACTTGATTGAGGATATAGACGCCGGGAATATTTCGGATGATGAACCTGTCGATTTAATTGAGATTTTATGTTCAAATCATCATCCCGAGTTATTAAAGGTTTCTCCCGAATCTAATATGCGTCTTGAATTTGATGATAATGGCATGGATGAGTTAAATATTAAGGATAGTATTGAGGAGAGTCTTGAGGATAATATTGAGGTTGAATCATTTTTATTTGATGTCTCTGATTTTCCAATTCATCCTCCTGAACCTTTGACTGCTATATCACCCTCCCACCTTCCCATCGTTCCGACCCCGCTTGAAGACTGTGAGCTTGAAACCTTTTCCTTTGAATCTGACACAATTCTCACAGACGATAACACCTACGAGTGTTTCACCTTTTTGGACGATGTTGATGACTCACCGCCCGAGTTTGAGTCCTTTACATTTTCAGATGAGCCATCAGACTCGGTTGATTATAGTAGTTTCGAACCATTAATGGAATCTTTCAAGTTCGAAATAGTTTACTACGGTGAGAAAGATACTATCCCTAATTCACTCCCTTTCGTCTTTCCCCTTGTTCCGACCGAACAAATGACCGTTACGCTTTCATCTCCTATACCAAGTTCGGCGTACCCATGTTTTCTTGCGAATCTTGAGGGATTTGACCCCATTTCCCGACGGGTTGATAAGTTAGCGCAATCGCTTATAACATATCGGTCATCACATATTGCGCTAATTTATTCACTCAATTTACACCCTCAAGATCGTACTCCACTTCCTTCTTCTTTTCGCCATTCTTCTCCCCCACCGAGACCATATTCTACCATTCTTCTTTCCACACGGTCTCGCGTGCTTCTCATTTTCTTGCACCAACTATACCATTTCCACGATAAGATTTTTGAATGGTTGGTGCTAACTTTTGGCTTGTGCAAGGCCAAGCTTAAGTTTGGGGGAATCTTTGTATATATGTATATATATTTTTGTTTTCTTTTTCTATAAAAAAATAAAAAAAAATTCAAAACATTAAAAAATATATAAAAAGTTTTATAAATAAATAAACAGGGGAGTATCGGCATTTTGACCCTCTTGGTTTAGCATGACAGTGAGGACACTGTTAACTTCAAGTTTGGGGGTATGCTCGGTACGTCTTCTTCCTTCGCATTCATTTGTACATATTTTTGCATTTGCATACTTATTTTAAAACCCATAAAAATTGAAAAATTTCAAAAATTATAAAAATTAATGTATTCAATTTTGGCTAATTGACTTGAGTTTGACAAATAGGTTAACTGGCTAGGAACAACTAGATCTTAGACTTAGTAAATTAAAAACCCTAAAAATAACCTTTCTTAAAGTTTAACGGTAGAAAGTATATGTCTTTGTAGATTATTTAGAAATAGGCAAATTTTGGGTTCACTTTTTGGGCTAAGTCGAAACGAAGGAAGAGTATTGATGTTCTTATTAGAGTATAAGTTTGAAAAATAGTTCCTAGCTTAAGTCTAGATTCTGAAAACGTGTACCCTACAAAATGCACAATCACGCATCTTGAAACTTGGAATAGTAGAAGAGACCTTGAAATGCTCTTGTCTAAAGTCCTTAGTACGAAGAAAATAAAAGAAAAAAAGTGTGAATAAAGAATAAAAAAAATGGACACTGGTTTTTGTGATTACTTAAGGCTGTAAAAATAGAAAAATATTTAGCAAGGGTGCCTCATCACCTAGTGCCTTAGACCAACTGGTTTGGGAGTCACTGCTAAAGCCTTGGGTGTTGCAAAACTAGGAAGTACGCTTTAAAGTGCTAACGCATCTTGTAATCGGTTGTTGGTATCTCAAGAAGTATTAACGGTCGCATGAAGAATGTGTAAGCAAAATTCAATTAAAAATTCACCAACTAATTAGTACTTTGGACAACGGACAAGGGTATGATTGCTTGATTTGAATTTCCAAGTGTAGGGGTGATTTATACACACACGTAGGGGTATGTGATTGGGATTTAGATAAGAGAAAGGAGTGAAAAATAGAACTTATATCTTTAATAGAGTTGATAGAAATTCCTAAGTGGAGATGAAACCCTAGAAGGAAGACTTAAGAGATGCCGAAAGCTAAGTAGGTCTACATAACATATATAATCTTAAGTTAAATAATGAGGAAGTGTGAAGAATGTGGGTGGATAATTTGCGAGTCAAAAGATAATAGAATTCCTTGTTAGAAAACCTAATTGGAGAACAAAAGTTAATGGGCCGAATTGATAGGATTTTGTGGGTGTAATCCGCTGAAAACCCTCAGGAGACAACACTCCTCCTACTAGGGACACCTAGAGGTTTAACGGCTTGTTGCACGTGCTCAGTGCAATCGCGTTTCCCTGCGAAAGTGTGGTTAGGATTTTAGTGAATAAAAATAAGTTTGGTCGAGGACGAGCAAAAGATAAGTTTAGGGGTATTTGTTCACACCATAATATTGTATTATTATATTCCCCATTCTTATTCTTTTTATAAATAAACGGGTGCTTTTGACGCATGTCTGCTACATGTTACAGGTTACAGGTTCTTGGACAGGAAGTAGTGAAAACGATGAAAAGACGATGCAAAAGTGGATTTTGACCGACAAACAGAGAATCTTGATCAAGCCTACATAAAGAACAATTCACAAAGCAAGATTCAAGACATCGACTCAAAGCGAACGGTTAAAAATCCATTGCAAATTGTTCACTGAAGATCTGGAACCAACCTAGAAGCCCAAATGGAAAAAGATATATAGATACAGGAAGCCCAAAATGACCAGAAGCTGCAGCCCAAAATTCAAAGCCCAATCTTCTTAGTTGACCGCGGAACCGCGGCCAAACAGGGCCTTGGGCCGCGGTTCCGCGGTGGAGTGGAGCAGTTAGAGAATAAAATTTTTACCATAATTCTTTATGTCTTTGACCGGTCTTCCTAAGGGCTATTTTTGTAATTGTAGACATGCGAATCAGATGTAACCCTAGGGTTTCCTATTCTTTATAAATAGGAACTCTAATCATTGTAACTCTTCATGCCTCCCTTTAATGAATAAATTCCAGAAATCTTTTGGAGAGCATCGGTGTTTCTTCTCCATTCAGAAATTCAGATCTGACAACCCTGCATGGATGATTGGAGGGACGCATCTGTAAGTGATTTAATTTCTTGCCTAAGTGTAGATTTAAATTCCTTGCCCTAGGCAGATTTAATTTCATGCCCTAGGAATTTGTTTAGGGTTTAGCTTTTGGGAAGGATTTTGAGAGATGAGATCTCTCATCCTTTTCTTACCCACCAAATATTTACAATAGGACTCCATGCATACATGCACATACCGCTCCCTACGGCACTCTACCCCTCGAGGTAGCGGTGATACCGTAGTATAAAGGCCCGGGTGTGATGTTTTCCATGGAGGTTAGGGTAAGGATCTCTAAAGGAAGGACAAGAACCTAGAGGAAGGAACACCTTCCCGAATGGATCTAATCCACTTTATTGATAATTACCATAACTCCTCATAGATCTTCATTCGGGTATTGAAAGCGGTGAGATTTAATTACATTTCCAAACCATCCCTAAACCTAGCCCTAGCAAGAGTAGATCTAGATAATTGCCCTAGGTTAATTAGATTTTTAGATTTAATAATCAACCGAACACCCTTCGGAATTAACTCGTAAGAACGAATCGGAAATTCACAAAATCCCTGTGGACCAACCCGTACTCACCGGCTAGCTTCATGCGACGCCGTTCTTGATTGCGGTTACAAATATTTTTGATCTATCTTTTAGAAAGTGCACGATGAATCATTCAAATCAGCTGGCCCATTATCCGAGATTATCCGTCGCGGAGTTCTAAACCGGCATATGACATGGGTCTTAAAAAAATGGAGGATATTCTCTGACTTCACTTCCCTTAGCGGTACTGCTTCTTCCCAGTTAGAGAAGTAGTCAGTTGTTGCTAGTATGAACCGATGTCCTTTGGATGATGCCGGTTCGATAAGGCCAATTATATCGGTTCCCCGCATTTCGAACGGCCAACTAGCCACTGTCAGGTGTAGCGGATTTGGATGTTGATGGATGAAGTCCCTGTGAATTTGGCACGAGTGACACTGCTTCACATATTCGAGGCAATCCTGGATCATCGTGGGCCTTAGTAACCCATTCTTTTTATCTTCAGTTTCATGTTTGGCCCAGCTTGATGAGAACTGCAGAATCCGTCATGAGTTTCTGGGATGACTTTCTTTGTTTTTTTCCGGCCCCAGGCATCTTAGCTATAGATAGTCAAACGATCTCTTATATAGAGTATCATTGAAGAAGGCGAAAGACAAAACTCGTTTCATGAGCTGATATCTAAACGACGCATTTTCGGGCGTTCGTTGGGACTTAAAGTAGTCTATGAAGACTTCCCTCCAGTCCTTGACCTTTTCTTCGTCCTCTATTTGAAGGGCTACTTGTTCGATCATTTCTTTTCTTTCGGATGACTCTATCAGATCTTCTGAAGATATATCTGTTGGCACGAGAACCCTGCGGCTTTGCATAATGATCCTCACATCATCGAGGTCTTCATTGGCCAATTTGGCCAATGCATCCACCTTACTGTTTTCCGCACGCAGTATGCTTTTCAGGGTATAAGAAGCGATTTGTGTCAGCAGTTGCTGCAATCTTTCACCATACTTTATCAGTTCTGGCTTGCATGTCTGATAATAGCCATTTACTTGGCTAACAATCAGCTGGGAGTCTCCATATATGAGGAGGTCTTTGATTCCTATGTCGATAGGGATCTCAAAACCTGCTATCAAAACTTCGTATTCAGGTTCGTTGTTAGTCCTTGGCTCCGTTAAGGAGAGGGCATAACGCAATATCCCTCTTTGCGGGGTCACGAAGATAAGGCCCACCCCAGTTTTGATTATGGGGGTGCTATGCTTTCGCCGCTTCATGGAAAATGCTTCATCGAAGTAGAGTTCCCATTGGAAATCATTTTCTTCTTCGATTGCATCGAACGCATGTTCTTCTAGCAATTTGCAATTTAAGGAGGAGTCGGCTGGTATCGGATGCTCCGCTAGAAAGTCGGTTATAGCCTGCCCTTTCATTGCTTTAAGAGGAAGATACGTTACCGAGAACTCCATCAGGAGGAGGGCTGTTTACTGCCGTAAACAAAGACGAACTGGGATAGATCGTCTTACCTGAATTTAGGGGCAGATGCTATTTGGATTTATCCGTTCACCTCTCCGAAGATACCAAGTTGATTTATGGCACCATATATCGGAGGTTTGGATAGACGCGACCATTGTAGCAGACTTTATCAGATTCCCCCTCATTTTATGAGGGGTTTTTGATTGTGGAGATGCTCTTCTCTGCAGGCGCAAGCCCCTACAGTTAATTACGTTACCGCATTGCGATAACTACTTTCTCCTGCTCCGGAAGTTCACTTTGTATCGTGTGTGTTTTTGTTTGTTTTGATTGCCCGTGGATTGTATACGGAGACTAGTTTATATCGTCGCCTGTAGGGCGCGGATTAGTCTAAATCCGTATATTTTAGATTTGAGCTTAGGTTTATTTAAGGACTGTTAATCTGGTTTGAGATTAACTTAAATGTGTGAGCATTTTGGCTCAATTTGTTCTTGCTAAGGATGCGTTAGTCTAATTTGAGACTAAGATCAATTTATCAAAAATTTAAGGATCATTTTTATTTAAGATCCAGCAAAAGAGTATTTGGGCTCAGCTGCAAGAAAATTTCAGAGACTTAGCCAATTTGGGCTAAATCTACTTAGCCTTCTTCTTTTCAAAAGTGCTAAGCATTTATTTGGGCTCTGTTTATTCAGCACTTTTCTTTTCATGTAAAAGTGCTAAGCACTTATTTGAGCTCTGACGCTCACATGTATGTCATGTGAATCATTCAGTCATGGGCGCTGCCCAATAAATGTTGAGCACTTTTAGTCATTTTGACTAAATGTGAAGTGCTAAGCACTTTTTATGGTGTCTACGTGAGGCGCACGTAAGGCGCTGGGCGCTGCCCAATCAGTGCTAAGCACTCAGCTGTTTTGGCTGCATATGAAGAGCTAAACACTTTTATTCAGCGTCCACGTGTGTTTCACGTGAGGCGCTGGCCTTCTGTTTTGGGCGGCCGCATATTTTCACGTGAGACGCTAGGCGCTGTTAAAAGGGGGCGCCCACGTGAGGAGCACGTGAGGCGCTAGTTTTTCCCCCCTTTTTAGAGATTAAATCTCTGTTAATGGCATTTTGACCATTAATGATCACCAAGATCTTCGCTTTTTGAAGATCTAGGATCGATTTTTTCTTTAAGAACTAAGTTCTTTTATAGGTTCCTTTCTCCTTTTGTTTTTTTCTTTTGGACCTAGTTCTTTTTTGAATCTTTGATTATCAAGAACAAGATCTTCCCGATGAGAATTAAATTCTCAACATATGGGAGACTTGTCTTATGGATATCAGATCTAGAGAAAGAAATAAGTTCTTTAAAAAGGGTTAAACCGTTAGATGTGATAGAGATATTTTGATCTCTTTTTTTTACCTAGGGTTTTGAGAAGGAAGGTTTTCTTCTTTGAGAATTGAATTCTCTGTTTTTTTTTGAGAGCTTCCTGTATTTTTTCTGTCCCCCTTTTGATTAATCTTTTTGCTCCTATTTATAGGAGAAGAGAAAAATCAATTTGTTGAAAAAATCTCTCATTGAGAGATCATGATTGATTTCATGATCAATCAAAATGATCTTTTAGATCAATCGGTGAATTTTATTCACCGTTGGATTTTTAATTCAAAGGCTCTCTGTTTAACAGAGAAGATTTCTTGTTTGTTTAACCAGATTAGTAAATATTTTTCTAAGATAGAATTTTATTCTATCATATGAATCTCTTTTAGTAAAAACATTAGAATTTTATTCTATCATATGGATATTTTGTTAGTCTAACAAGATTAGAATTTTATTTTATCATATGAATATCTTGTTAGTTTAACAAGATTAGGAAAATATTTTACTAAGATAGAATTTTATTCTATCAGATGATTTAATTGGTGATATTTTATCACCATTGGATTTTAAATCCAAGATTTTCTGCTAGGGAAAGATCTTTTCATATTAGAAAGATCAAGGAAAATATTTACTAAATAGAATTTAATTTTATCATCTGATGATTTTAAATCACCGTTGGATCTTTAATCCAACGGCTCTCCGTTTAAAAGAGAATATTTGATCAGGAAGATATTTTTTCCCTAATAGAATTTAATTCTATCATTTTGATGATTTATTATCATTATTGGATTTTTGATCCAACGACTCTGTTTAACAGAGAATATCCCAGATTTTAGGGAAATATTCCCCATGTAGAATTTATATGTACCCTATTTAATTTAGGCGCCAACGCTCACGTGCTATGCACGAGGGCGCCGTCTAAGAATTTAATTATTTTATAAGTAGTCACTCTTGTGCTTTGCATGCCGGCGCACACGTGTGTTCCACGTGAGGCGCAACTATAGAATTTAATCTTAACAAAGGCTAGCACTGGCGCTCACGTGGGAAACACGTGAGGCGCTCAAGGATTTAATCCTATCTGAGGCGATAGTTACATGCTTTGCATGTGGGTACACGTGTTTAACACGTGGAGCTTTCCTTTTATTTTTTATAAGAGAACAGCAAGCTCTAAGCCAAAAAATTTTAGCGGGAACAAATGCCCCCCACTACTTTGCCCACGTAAGTTTGTACGTGGGTTAAGTAGTGCAAAATAATGTATTGCCATATAATTGATGGCTTATGAGACAAATTTAGGATTCCTGTCGCCTAAGACTTTTTCATCAACATGAGTCGTAAGGGTCTCAAGAAGGTTTTACGCCCTGTGAGTCATGAGGATCTCATAGGTACGTATTCTCCCTAGAAATCGTGAGGATTCCTATGTGTCTTTCACCTTCGTGAGTCGTAAGGATCCCACACAAGAATTTTCTCCTTACAAATCGAGAGTACCCGCAAGTGGCTTCTTCACTTTATTAGCGAATGTGGCCCATGGATAGTATACAAGAGTCAGTTTGGACCTCCTTGTAAGGCAGCGATGGCTTAGGAAACATGTTTAGATCTGTTGCCTAAGGCTTTTCAACTTTATGAGCCATGAGGGTCTCATAAAGATGTTTCTCCCTACGAGTCGAGAGGATCCCGTAGGTGTATTTTCTCCTTAGGAGTCGTGAGGGCTCCTAAGTATGTTTTCTCTTAAGCGTCGTAAGGATCTCACAAGAGAATTTTCTTCTTACGAGTCGAAATGACTCGCAAGTGGTTTTTCCTCCTCATCGGTATGCGACTTTGGAGAATGTGGCCCGTGGATAGTATACAAGAGTCAGTTTGGACCTACTTATAGGGCCACAATGCTTAGAAAACATGTTAATATCCCCATCGCCTAAGGCTTTTCACCTTCATAAGCCGTGAGGGTTTCATAAAGATGTTTTTCCCTACGAGTCGAGATGAGTCGAGAGGATCTCACAGGTGTATCCTAACGTGAAATATAGATAATCCATATTCTTTACGACAGGGGTCCGTTAGATTTATGGTACTAGGATTTTAGTCCGTGGTACCGTCGCATTGACTGATGTATTCCTTGATATGCAGTCTTTAAGTTGCTGTTCGAGCAGCCCCATGACTGTCGTGTCTCTGATCCCTTCTGAGGCTGGACAAGACGTCTTCAAGTAACATTCTTAGGTCATATTACCGTTGGAAGAGAAAGCATTAGGAATTTTCCATGACGCTTTTTACTTGAGGTTAGGCTCAATTTGGAGCCCCGATGAGTCATAACCATTCTGCTCTGGTGTGGGATAATCTCCGATAGTCTTTTAGGCTTTATATGAGTTGCCGTCGAGACCCGAAGCTGGGAATATGCCGTCGCTTCATTTTTGTTTTGACGATGTCGTGCTGTTTCTTTGCTGAAGTAGGGTAGACATCTGTAAGACCTCTATGCTATATGTATTGCAATTGAAGTCCGGAGCTAGGAATATACCATTGCTCCAATTTCATTTTACCGAGTCGCCGCTCTGAATGGCTTGCTGGAAGCTAGTAGTCTCATCATTATCAATGATGCAATCCTCCCGATCCCCGTCTATGAGAAAACCATAGTATCTCTCGGGCGGATGAGACTGCCTACTACTTCTGCTGAGTGGCGCGGTGATGTCCGGTTCTTCTGAAATCTTTGGTTCTACCAAGCTTTCAGTAATAGCTTGTGGTTCTGTAATTTCTTTCAGTTCTATTGCGCTCCCACTTTTCTGATTTTCTAAAAATCCAGCTTCCAAGAAGTGGGGATGTTGAGAAACAAAAACCTTTTGTTCCTCTGCGTAATAGAAAAGATACCACCTAGAGTTCTTTGGGGATCCCACAAACTTACACAGTACTGAGCGTGGCTCGAGCTTGTTCGCATGCTGCTTTTTTACAAAAGCTGGACATCCCCATGTCTTAAGTTACTTAAGACAGGGTTTCTTCCCACTCCATATCTGATATGGTGTGGTAGGTACTGACTTAGTAGGAACCTTGTTCAAAAGATATGCAGCTGATTTTTGTGCATAACCCCAGAAGGATCGTGGTAACTCAACCTTACTCATCATGGAATGAACCATATCCAATAGGGTTCGATTTTGTCTTTCTGATACACCGTTATGTTATGGTATGTATGGAGGAGTAAGCTGAGAGAGAATTCCATTCTCTTTTAAGTAGTCCAGGAACTCGACACTTAAGTATTCACCACCTCGATCAGATCTCAGTGTCTTGATACTTTTGCCTGTTTTTTTCCACTTCATTCTTATATTCCCGGAATTTTTCAAAGGTTTCGGATTTATGCTTCATCAAGAAGACATGTCCATACCTAGATAAATCATCCATAAAAGTAATGAAATAGGAATAACCACTTCGTGCATGTGTAGATATTGGACCACACACATCGATGTGTATGAGTCCCAAGAGCTCGCTCGCTCTTACTCCGTGTCCAGTGAACGGAGTCTTTGTCATCTTTCCCATGAGAAAAGATTGACAAGTTGCATAAGACTGATATTCGAACGGATCCAAATATCCCTCTCTATGTAGCTTCGTCAACCGTGTTTCATTGATATGACCCAATCTACAATGTCATAAGAAAACCTGATTTAATTCCGAAGACTTTCTTTTAAATGTGTTCTGGACACTGAAAACCTGAGCTTGATTTAATACGTATAGACTGTTATCTAATGTACTTGACCCAATCAGAGCTTGATTTAGGTGGATGTGGACCACATCGCTTATAAATATAAAATCATATCCTTCCTTAGAAAGTAAGGATACAGATATGATATTACAAGCTAGACTAGGTACATACAAACAGTTACGGAGAATCAATATCTGCTCACTTGTCAATCCTAGGTGATATTCCCCTACGGATTCAGCGTCCATGCTCATTCCGTTAGCAACCCTGAGAGTCATATCTCCTACCTTGATAACTTTACGGTTTCTCAGAGCCTGTAATGAATTACAGATATGAGATCCTGATCCGGTATCTAGTACCCAGGAAGTAGAGTTAATTGACATACAGTTTTCAATTACAAACACACTTGAAGCCAAAGCCACAACGTGCTTCGAATCCTGGCTTCTGGCTTTCCAAGCCCTGCAATCCCTCTGCCAATGTCCTTTCCCGTAACAATAGGAATATCCCTCCTTCCCTACTATTAGCCCAAAAACTTTTGCCCTTCTCTGTCCTTCTACCTTACTGACACCGCATATCAGCTTTGTGGAGGTCTTCTTCTTCTCACCCTCGGCTTTCGCTTTGGATCCAGAAGAGGAAGATTCCCCAATAAGCTGAGCGGGTGTCTCCCTGGTTTCCTTCAGGGTACCCTCAACTGGAAGTATAACTTTCTTCCCCTGGACATAAGTAGATGGTAGGGACTGTAGAATCAAGTCAGTATGTGACTCGCTCTCTAACGTAGTCTTCAGGTCCGTGAGCTCATCAGTATAGCTAGTCATAGTAAGGACGTTGTCCCCTACAGATGACCCGACAGCCAACCTCGCTTGAAGCAATTCGTTCGAGGTCTCAAATCTTGCGATACGAGATTGCTCTCCATATAAATCTTTGTAATGGAGGAAGATGGAAGCTAAGTCCATCTTCTCGTGCTGCATCTGGTTTACACCATCTACTGAGGCCAACACGAGACACTTGGCATTCACACTGTCTTTTTCCGATGTCTTATGGATATCAATATCCGCAACGGTAGAAACTGGACCTGAGACGGCGGGGGCTTGAGTAGTAAAGAGGTGGTCCAGCTTGTCATAGGTAATGGACATATGGACAGACCTTTGCCATTCATTATAGTCAGATTCAGTCATTTTATTATTTAGATGTAACCTAGTCTTGGTCATTGGGTCGCTGCAATTAAGAGAGAGAGAAGAAAACGCTTAGCATGATGCTCTTGCAAGTTTAGATTGGTTTTTAATTTATCTAAACAGGATGGCTCCCACCGTCTCTCGAATCCTTTCTCAAACTATAAAAGAATAATTAGTCAGGATTTATCTCACCATACAATTCTTGCTTAACCGTTCGGCCAGAATAGTGTTGGTACTTTAAGGGAGGTTTTACGACGCTTTCGCGAAGTTCCTTAATTAAATAACCTCTTTTCCCTGGAGGCGTAACCCCGCTAACACTGTTCTAGACACCTACTTGGTTTATAGCATTGATCGTTAAGTGAAAATTCTCCCGAGGAGTAGCGGATACTCACAGTAGGATCGGGACCCAAATATCATTATGTGATAATGCTGAAGGAATCCTACCAACATTATCAAACTCCAAATGGTATGCAGCACTAGCAAGTTTCAATTTCTTTAGAAACTCCCGATGTGGATTTTTGCCCCATGCTCTTATGACCTTGACGAAGGTCAACAAATCATAAGTCATGTGTCAAGTTCTACCCATCATTGTCCAGGCTAATTTGAACCCGTACATACCATTGACGAAGGTCAACAAGGTAATACGACTGTCCCAAACCAATGAATCTATCTATGCTACATATGAACACCCAGCAGCTACCAATCATTATGCCTTGATGAAGGTCAACAAATATAGCTTGAATACTATTGAATATTCATATGAAATGACGGAGGGCTACGGCTGGTTTTGGCGAAACCGTGAACGTAGTGAACTTGATATAATCGAAGGAACCTGATAGCTTTTAAAAGGAGTGGTTTAAGCTCTGCATTTAAAAGTCTGCTTTTTTGAAAAAACCGAGTGGTTTTTAAAATTGTTCCGACGATTCAACTTTGGTTTATTTGCTTTGCATTAATGTAATGCAGTCCTATCATTTACACCTATCATCACATAAAGAAATGAAAATATGACGTACACCTATGCCATCCGCATTCGCCACTGAGCCCCGTTTAACACCGTTAGGTTACTTAACTAACGCCAGAGCGGGGGCTGGACTAGCGCGGATGCAAAACATAAGCAACGTCTAATATATAATATATATATTATAACCATTCATCTTACACAATAATAGGCATTCCAGATCACAGATGAACATATTAGATATACTAGGAATTCCATGTTTCGTTTAAGCCTGTAATGAAAGACGGATTCCACGGTCGTGATGAATAGCCAAACCCCATCCCAGACCCCTACGGGTGCGGCAAACTACCCACTAAATACCCAAAATGAAGAAACCTCCCTCATCAAAGTGAGTAGGCCATTCGGCACTTCAAAATACCCGGCAGTTTGTGCACCACACCTTGGGTCTATCCTAAGAGTAGTAAACAGTAAAAGAAATAATATACAACGGTGGCTACAATCTCAACCTGGATGTGCCCCGCAAAATAATATTATATCACTTTACAATATTACATCGAATGAAAGAATGAAAAACCCTCATCTCACATCCCCCGGCTATTCATCCACGACAATCCAATAAGTTCATATACACAAACCACAAGAACAACAACACAGATATGTGCAACTCCGACTAATCAACGTATAGCAATTTGTCAACGTTTCTAAACACATATATCACATCGTGAAACTTTAAACGACGTTAAAACTACGACTACGAAACACCCCATATTGCCAAAGTAAAAAGATATCAGTATATCCAAAATTGGCAAAAACAAACAACACCACAGACCTTAGATCCAAGCAACTAGAACACAGACCAAAATTCAAAGCATTTCACCACAACAAAAAGGTGACACCCGTTTTTTTGAGCTTTTGGCCGGTCCTATTCCGGTGAAACTACTTCAATTTTGGTGTGTGGTCATATCATACTAGGCAGAGCACTCTGCAATTGTTTAAAAAAAATTTAGAGGCTCGGGAAAAATTGACAGAAACTTGGATCTTAGTCGTGATGTTTCGGAGTTATTTCGGTTTCGTAGTTTTAAACTTCGTCTAACTTGTTAACTATGGTTTAGTAGGCTCTGATACCACTGTAAGTCCATGTCGTGCACCCCACGTGTCCACGGGGAAGCGGAATCTACAAAAAACGATTTTTCAAAGCTCGCAACACGGACTTAAACTCCAGGATCGATGCTAAACCCTAGCTAACAAAATACTATGTGAAGTTTAACTATTCGGATGAAAGTTATACCTCACAAAACCAAGTACTTCAGTTCTTTTAGTCTCTGTCCTCCTCGTCATCGTAGGCTCCAAGGATCGTTAAGGATCGCGGCTTCCTCGTCCGCTTCCTCGAGTCAAAGACGATCCACCCGAGAGTCTATAGTCCGAGCTCCAACCTCAACTCCGAGGTAACTAGGGCAATTAGCTTGCTAGACTAGATGTCCTGGGCGATGTAGAGAGTGAAGATGGAATACTTTGTCTCTTGGAACCCTAGATTTCTCAACTCATGAGACAATTAGGGTTTCATATGAGAAAAGAAGCGAACTTGAGAAATGAGAGAGGAGTTGTGAGCACTTGAGAATAGCTTGGCTGCCCCAAGATAATAGATGAAGCAATAAAAGATATTTTGGAGATAAATATCTCACCACAAAATGTAGGGTTACTAGGCACTCTCACAAGGGTCTACGAGGCATCAACCATACCCGATTTAAAATTTAGACGTGCCGAACAACCCTTAACCAAGATCTTAAACTAGAGATTAGGCGAAACAAAATATGTTAAACACTTTAACATCTAAGAGTTTGGGATTACAACCTTTGTAGTCCGGTCCTTCACTTCATAAGCTCCGTGTTGAGGTCCCTTCGCTGCGATTATCAAGTTCCGGACTCTCGAGAGGCTCCACGAAGAGAAAGATGCATGCTTGCTTCTGATCTTCGATAATAAAGATGATCTACCTTGAAGTTTTTTTAACACAAGCTCTCACTCACTAAATGAAGTGAACACCCTAATCTAAATGGCTAGAATAGATTATGATGATGAAGTAGGATTTTAGCTCTCATTTGTTTTCATAATCTCACTCAAAATCATCACTAATGAAAAAGTTAGTAAGCTTTTCCATTAAGAACTCAAGGAAGAAGAAGAAGAATCCTTTTGTGATGAATAATGAAACTCTAGTATGAGGTTAGAAATGCAACCATGATAGATAATGAGAAGGCTAACCATTGTAGAGACTTAACTAGGGTTAAAGGGTTGGGTTGGGTTAAGCAAATATCACAAAATATCACAAAATATCCAAGTCAAAGTCAAAGCTTCAAGAAGCTTCATGAAAGCTTAACCCTAATCCAAACCCTAACCATATTTAGTCTCCACAAACCCTAATCCAAACCCTAACCATTGTAACATGTTAGGGTTATTAATGCAACTAGTATGATCTCATCATAGTTCCAGTAGTCGAGTACATATCCTAAGGGCTTTATCAACATGTAACATAGAGACAATCAGAGTATATATTAAGATAAAGTACAACCAGATAGCGTACTATCATATCGAGCAAGAAAGTCCTCCCTATATATGTCCAAGCATCCACTACAATATACATCGTATGTACAGTAATGGCCTCTAGGGCATATATATAACTAATAATCTCCCACTTGTACTAGGGCCATCTGTTGTGGTATCACATACCCAACAATTAGCTGTGGTTGAAGTATCTCATACTCAACCATCCCATAAAAGTCTCTACTGGGAAAAAGGCCTTTGTGAGTGGATCCGCGCTGTCGTCCTCTGTGTCTACTCTCCTAACCTCGATCTCCCTGGAGATCAACCATCTCCATGATCAGCCTAAGAATTATATCTGGATTTCTGATGGGATGGGGGTTCCTTGGCTAAAGCCACAACTCCATTGTCACACAATGGCAGGAACTGAGTTCATCTCATGAACTATTATCTATATCTAGACTGCCTCTTTGGTAGCATCTTTGGTAACGATGTATCTTGCTTTTAATCGTCTAGTATGTCACGGTATCTAGCTTGGAACTCTTCCAACATACCATCCCTCCACTGAGGGTAAAGACAATGCCTGCGACTGACATTCAGTCGTCCTTATCACCCTGGAACCTTTCCAGTGATTCTCCCTAGGATCGTTTGATACCATCTCACTACAACTAGTGAGTATCCTATAGATCCATTACCCAGGATTTAGGAGGTATCACTTTGATCCTATATGGAGAATCTTTGTGATAAGCGGAGATTGACCGAGCGTAGTATAGGAAACTCCTTTCCTATCAAGAGTATGTCATCCACGTACTCTACGAGGATCACCACCATACTCCCTACTACCTTTTTGTATATACAAGGTTCATCTACCATTTTGATGAAGTCAAACTCTTTGACTACTACATCAAAACAGACGTTCCAACTCCGCGATGCCTGATTTATCACATAAAACATCTTGCTCACGTTTCCTCTGCTCCCACTGTCTACGAAGCCCTCTGGCTGTGTACTTATAGACGCTCTCTTCCAAATCATCATTTAGAAAAGCAGTCATGACACCCAACCGCCAGATATCATAGTCATGGTATGTAGCCGTGGCAAGTAGGATCTGTATGGACTTAAGCATACCTTTGAAAGTCTCAACTTTTCCATGTACACCAAGTAATCTTCTCAAGATATACTTGCTCCTGATGGGGATTTAACCCTTCAGATAAAGCAACCAAAGTCCATACTTTGTTGGTGTATAAGGATTCCATCTCAGATCACTAAGCATCCAGCCATTCTTACAGAGTCCCACTCCTGATGGCCTGCTCGAAATTAGTTGGGTCATCATCTCATGATGCAATCCTTGCTCCTACTGTCATAGAGAAAACGAAGTATCTCTCAGGTGGATGAGGAACCCTACCAGATCGGCGGAGAGGCTGAGGTTCGTTAGAAACTATTGAATCTTTCGGTTCTACCAAATCATCAGCTGCAGTTTGTATAGCTGGAACTCCTTCCAGTTCTATCTCATGACCATTAATTTCTTCAGAAGAAATTCCCTTTCACAAAGGTGGCAAGAGGCATGCCGAGAAACAAAAACACTTTTTGTTCCCCAGTTTGGTAGAAGATATTCCCTTGCGAATGCTTGGGATATCCAACAAACTTCTACAGAACTGACTTTGCCTCGAGCTTGTCTGGATTATGCTTTTAGATATAGGCCAGACAACCCCAAATCTTAACTTACTTAAGATATGGGCTCTTCCCATACCATATCACATATGGAGTGGTAGGCATCTGATTTAGTTGGAACCCTATTCAATAGGTATGCAGCTTCTCAAGTGCATAACTCCCAAAAGGAAATAGGAAACTCAATAGTACTCATCATAGAGCGCACCATATCTAATAGGGTGTGATTGCTCCGCCTCGATACACTGACGTGCTGTGGTGTATACGGAGGAGTAATGCTGAGAGAGAATCTCATTCTCCTTTAGAATAGTCTAGGAATCCCGTGCTCAAGTATTCTCCTCCTTGATCTCATCAAAGGACATAATACTTTTACCCGTTTTTGGTTCTTTACTTCTAACTTATATTATGTGAATATCTCAAAAGGTTCGGACTTGTGTTTCAATAGGAACATATGTCTGAATCTTGAGAGATCATCAGAGAATGTAATGAAGTACAAAGAACCGGTCCTGGCATATGTAGACAGGGGACTTTCATACATCAACATGTATCAACCCCAAGAGTTTACTAACTCTTTCTCTATTTCCAATAAACAGAGCTGTGGTCATCTGATCTCTGTGACATGACCGGCAAGTTTCACAAGATGTAAATTCAAACTAATTTAAACATGCATCTATATGTAACTTCAGCTAGTCGGGTCACATTGATATGACATAGTCTACAATGCTTCAAGAAGGATTCGTTCATTTCTGAACTCTTCCTCTTGTGTGTTCTGTACGTTAAGAACTGCAGTTTGATTTAGAACGTCTATGCTTTTAGATAATGTGCCTGAACCGATCAACTCTTGATATAGGAAGTGTTCAAAACACTATCCAACAATACAAAATTATATCCTTCTTTACTAATAAAGAGACTGATATGGTGTTGTATATCAGGTTCGGTATCTAATAATATTCGTTCAGAATCAATGTATTTGCTAATACAGGGTGATAACTACCAACAGACTTGGCTGCAACATTTGCACCGTTTCTATCTCATGAAATTTATCACCCGTTCTCAGTTCTCTACCTATTTGTAGCCCATGTAACAAATTACATTTACGGGATCCTGATCCGGTATCAAATACCCAGGACGTAAAGGATATTAAGAAACAGTTCTGTGTAATTAACACACCCGAAGAAGATGCATCAACATGCACTTTCATCGTTTGGGCGGCACGGGAATTCTGGTAATCCCCTATTTTCTGCTCTGTCTTATAACAATTATAAGTTGGAGCGGGACCAACGTTCCTTAGCGCAGTATAACAAGCGGGTTCGGTCAATACATACGTATTATTATCTTGATTAAGGCGTGACATAGTCGTAACCAGGAGAGAGAGAGAGAAGAAAACACTCAGCGTGCGCTTTTACAAGATTAGATTGGTTATCAATTTATCTAATCAGGATGTCTCCCACTGTTTTAGTCAAATCTTCCTTCAAACCCTAAAAAGAAAGACTAGCCGAGATTAATTACACTCTACAATTTCGCCAATCTTTCAGCCAGGCCAGTGCCGGTACTTTGAGGGAGGTTCCCCGTGCTTTCGCACGGACCTAATTAAAATAAACCTCGTTTTCCCAGGGGCGTAACCCCGTTAACACCTTTCTAGACACCTACTTGATCGGCTAATTGTAATGTGTAAAACTCTCCCAGGAGTAACTCTTACTCGCAGCGGGTATCGGGATCCAACTATCTCATAGAAGGTATGCAATCTCATTGCAAATTTTAACACTTGAAATTCCCGATAATATTTTTCCCCGAGCGATCTATGAGCCTGACAAGGTCAACAAACCATAGACCGCAAGTCAAGTTCAACCCGTCATTTTCTGATATGAATTAAACCCACCCGCACGACCCTTGACAAGGTCAACAAAGTCGCACGACTACCCTAATCCAAACGCATCATATGCTTATGCAGATAAGCAGTAATCAGCTACCGCACACTACGCATTGACAAGGTCAAGAAACGCAGCACGAATACTAACTATTATTTATCTGAAATGACGGAGGGCTACGACAGGTTTTTAAGAAAACCCTTTGCGTAATGAACTCGATATCGTTGTAGAATCGAGTGATTTTAAATGGAGTGTTTTTGAGGCTTTTCTAGTTTCGTTAAAGAGGTCACTCCCGGTGAAGGGATCGTCGGCTCTTTCCTCATCGAATAAGGTACAGGATATTTCACAAATATCACTATGCAAAGCAAAAACTATAGAAGCAATCAAAAGACAAACCACGTGTGTAGCATTTGCTAGTTTCGCTAAAGAGGTCACTCCCGGTGAAGGGATCTCGGCTCTTTCCTTATCGAATAAGGTGCTGGATGTTCTACAAGGAACACCGCTATGCAAAGCAAGAACTAGAGCTACCAGTTTTTGAGACAAGTTTCTACAACATCTTTAGGTTTCTTTTAGTTTCATTAATCTCATCAATGAAGTCCCATTTTATTATGCTTCACAAGCATCACATTTGAAACGAAATCTGCAATATTACATATATTTCATATATATAATATAAACATTCATCTCAGGCAGTAATATGATCTCGTCACAGAACATTGCAGCAGAAGAAACATATATGAAATATTGGATATACTAGAAGGTCTGTGTTTTAGTATGAGCCTGTATAAAACACGGATTCCACGGTCGCGATGAATAGCCAAACCCACATCCTTAGACCCCTACGAGAGCGGCAAGCAACACTGCCAATTCTAGGGTTCGGAGACCCGATCTCGACTCCTCGAGATGGTCTCCCACTGAACCTTAGAACCCGGTTACTTGTGCTCCCCACCTTGGGTCTACCTAATGCGGAAAAGTAAATAATATACAATGGTGACATCATCCTCAGCCCGGAAGTGCCACAATAAAAGAATATTACATACAAATGAATTTTACATGAATGAAAATGAAAAACTCTCATCTCACATAAAACCCCCGGCTATTCAGAACACGACGATCCAATATAACATATCACAGCAACACATAATATTGTAAGTCCATATTGCGACCCCCGGTGCTTACGGGGAGGCGGAAACGGTATAAAAAACGAATTTTTATCGCAAGAGGCAACATGGACTAAACTTGGTCGGGATCGTTGTCTAAACTAAAACTAGCATTCTAGCTAAAGAGAGTTAGCTACTATGGAAGATGGTTATACCTAAACTTGAACTCCTTCTTCTTCAAACCTTGTAGAGGTTGATGGTTCTCTTTTCGTCGCCTTCTCCCGTCGAAGATGGATCCACCTCGAAGGCTCGACCTTTGGGCTCTTTCTCGTACTTGGAGTGAACTAGAATCGCCGGCTTGCTAGACCCTTGATCCTAGAGTGAGTAGAGAGTGTCTAAGGGTTGCTTTTGTTTTTCAAGAGAAGGATTCTCAACTCATGAGAAGGTTTCTCTTGACTAGAGGAAGAAGAAGATGAAGAGAGGAGAGAGAATGAGAATGATAGAATGAGCTATTATTTTCTCTTCTTGCAACCATAATGCAAAAGAATAATATTATCTAAATGATAATAATTGAAAATGAGAATAGTTGATGGTAGTGTTTGGAATGACCACAACCATGCTTCATTTAAAAATGTAAGCATAAATCAAGGAAGACTTTTGAAGGCATGAAAGTGGTCAATGGTCAACAAGTCAACCAAGGTCAACAAGTCAACAAAGAACAACCATAACATAATTCTCATTTAATTATTATTATTAATAGATAATAAATAAATCCATTAGGGTTTGGAAAATAAAGACTGTCAACTGTGCATACGCACCCGTTCCGAAACCCTAATGAAAAACCTCATTCTCCTCCTCAAGCAACTGTGCATACACACCTGCATTCTCGTTCCGAAAAACAAGAATACCAAGATATAAAAGCAACCCCAAAACACATACCAGTATCTGGCTCAAACCAGAGCCTGCCAGTATAATCCGTCCGGACTCCAAACGTGCACAAGTGCGCGGATGAGAACGAACCCTGTCGCAAAACCATGCGACCTCTACTCTGTTTTGCCCAGAGGCGAATACCCTCTGTGTGGGACTCTAAAGACTCGACACTACGCTGGCAGTGGGTTTAACCACAGACCGCAAGCGGCACTAGCTGTGCATAACGGTCCCCAGGTAGATGTCGACAAGAAGGCTGACGAGGTGAAACCCCATCTGAACTCCTACTGAGTCTGAATGTGACAGTCTCCGTACAGTCCGGTCTGTTCGTCTGATACATCGCATGGCGGGCCTAGGGGGTGGTAATCGTCAGTCCCCCAATAGCGGTACAAGTCGTGCCGGAGTGAAGCCCAAAACACCCTGAGATAACACTGGAAACCTACCAGTATATCTCGTTTGCCCTGGCCAGGGACTACTCGTGTAATGGCTCTCCTAGACACAGCGCGATGTCAACCCCCAATACCGGGGGAGACGAATCCTGTCTAACCGTCACTGCCTCCAAGTGCTTCGGGACTGCACCCAACCACCACCCGTTTGCACGACTCCTTTGAGCCGTGGTAGGGTAGTGATCAAAGTGCAGTGGGAACACACTTGAGGCGAAGTGCCAGTGTCAAGTCAGCGGACTAAGCTGTACTCATGTCACCTGGGAACTGATAACTGACGATAGGTATAATACCAACCTGTCAGTTCCCGACGAGTCCTGTCCAGTGTACTCGTAACCCAACGAGCACCCGTATACTATCTCCAGTACGACGTACTGATGGCTGTGGGACAGACCATCTCCCACACTGGGATGAGAAGCGCATACGCTAGTCTACTCCGGAGTATCGATGCCCTGTCTCGATAGTCCTGCGACTAGGGACCTGTATAAGGATGTGCTTATAGATTACCCAGCCCCCACTAGTGTGACTGCCATCACAACGCTGGTAATCAAGCAAAGATCCTAAGGGCTCCACTAATGCGTATAAGTGATATACTGAAATAAACACAAGTACACATTGAAGTAGAAACAAACCAAGTAGCATACTACTATTTTGAGCAAGATTGTATATACAAGGTGAATATCCCAAGCATCCATTAAGTAATATACAAACTAGTATGATACAGTAATGGCCTCTAGGGCATATACACTAACAATCTCCCACTTGCACTAAGGCCATGAACTGGCGTATCGAAGACCTATCATCTCGATCAGCCGCTCGAACTGAGTCTGGGGCAAGGCCTTGGTGAATGGATCTGCAGTGTTCTCTTCTGAAGCAACCCTCCGAACCTCGATCTCCTTGCGATCCACGATCTCCCTGATCAGGTGATACCGCCTCAAGATGTGCCTGGATCTCTGATGGGACCTGGGTTCCTTCGCTAAAGCTATAGCCCCGTTGTTGTCGCAATACAGAGGTATTGGGTCAACAATGGACGGAACCACCTGAAGTTCTTTCAAGAACTTCCTTATCCAGACAGCTTCTTTTGCGGCATCAGATGCAGCGATGTATTCCGCTTCCATCGTCGAGTCTGCAACGGTTTCTTGTTTGGAACTCTTCCAACACACCGCCCCTCCATTGAGGGTGAAGACAAAACCCGACATGGACTTGGAATCATCCTTGTCACTCTGGAAGCTGGAGTCAGCAAAGGCCTCGATCTGGAGGTCTTTTCCGCCATACACCAAGAACATCTCCTTAGTCCTTCTCAGGTACTTGAGAATGTTCTTTACTGCTATCCAGTGTTTCTCCCCAGGGTTAGACTGATACCGGCTTACCACACTCAGTGCATAAGCTACATCCGGTCTGGTACACAACATCGCATACATTATAGAGCCTACCGCAGAAGCGTAGGGTATAATAGACATGCGATCCCTCTCCAAATCAGTCTTGGGAGACATCTCTTTAGAGAGGGTGATCCCGTGACAAGCCGGTAGGTTACCGCGCTTGGAATCTTCCATACTGAATCTTTTCACTATGGTGTCGATGTACCTGGACTGAGAAAGTCCCAATATCCTCTTGGATCTATCACGATGGATCCGGATCCCCAGGATGTATGAGGCATCACCCAGGTCTTTCATGGAGAACCTTTGTGACAAGAACCCCTTGACAGATTGTAGCATAGGAATGTCATTTCCTATCAAGAGAATGTCATCCACGTATAAAACGAGGAATACTACAGTTCTCGCTACAAATCTACTATAGATGCATGGTTCATCTGGATTTTTGATAAAGCCAAATTCTTTGACTGTCTCATCAAAACAGATGTTCCAACTCCGCGATGCCTGCTTTAGTCCATAGATGGACTTAAGCAACTTGCACACCTTTCCGCTGCTCCCACTCTGAATGAAACCCTCTGGCTGATCCATATAGACACACTCCTCTAAATTTCCATTTAGAAAAGCTGTCTTTACGTCCATTTGCCAGATCTCATAATCGTGGAAGGCAGCAATGGCAAGAAGGATCCGAATGGATTTCAGCATGGCTACCGGAGAAAAGGTTTCGTCGTAGTCCAAGCCAGGCCTTTGACGAAAACCCTTTGCTACCAGCCTAGCTTTATAGGTCTCAACCTGTCCATCTACACCAATCTTCCTTTTGAAGATCCACTTGCATCCTACGGGTTTTACCCCGTCTGGAGCAATGTCCAACGTCCATACTTTGTTGGTGTACATGGACTCCATTTCGGTCCGCATTGCATCCAGCCATTTCACTGAGTCAACGCTCTGAACGGCCTGCTGGAAGCTAGTAGGCTCATCATAATCTATGATGCAATCCTCTCTATCCCCGTCTATGAGAAAACCGTAGTATCTCTCGGGCGGATGAGACTGCCTACTACTCCTGCGGAGCGGCGTAGGAATGTCCTGTTCTGTTGAACCCTCTGGTTCCACTAACCTTTCAGTAATAGTCTGTGGTTCTGGAATTTCTTCCAGTTCTACTGCGCTCCCACTAATCTCCTTTTCCAAGAACTGGTGTTCTAGAAAGTGGGCATTACGAGAAACAAGGACTTTTTGTTCCTCTGCGTAGTAGAAAAGATACCCCCTGGTGTTCTTTGGGTATCCCACAAACTTGCACAGTACTGAGCGTGCCTCGAGCTTGTCCGCATGCTGCTTTTTGACAAAAGCCGGACATCCCCAGACCTTCAGATATTGAAGATAGGGTTTCTTCCCACTCCACATTTCATATGGTGTGGAAGGCACAGTCTTAGTGGGGACTCGGTTCAAAAGGTATGCGGCTGATTCTAGCGCATATCCCCAGAATGATCGCGGTAACTCAGCGTTACTCATCATGGACCGCACCATATCCAATAGGGTGCGGTTCCGTCTCTCCGATACACCGTTATGTTGCGGGGTGTATGGAGGAGTAAGCTGAGAGAGAATTCCGTTCTCTTTTAAATAGTCCAGGAATTCGGCACTTAAGTATTCTCCACCTCGATCCGATCTTAGAATCTTAATACTTTTGCCGGTCTGTTTCTCTACTTCATTCTTATACTCCTGGAATTTTCCAAAGGCCTCGGACTTATGTTTCATTAAGAAGACATAACCGTACCTTGAGAAGTCATCCGTAAAAGTAATGAAGTAAGAATGTCCGCTTCGGGCATGTGTAGACATTGGACCGCAAACGTCACTGTGTACGAGTCCCAAGAGCTCGCTCGCTCTTACTCCATGTCCAGTAAACGGAGTCTTTGTCATCTTTCCCTTGAGACAGGATTGACAAGTGGCATACGATTGATATTCGAACGTATTCAAATACCCTTCTGTATGTAACTTCGTCAACCTTCTCTCATTGATGTGACCCAATCTACAATGCCATAAGAAAGTCTGATTTATTTCTGGAGACTTTCTTTTGTGTGTATTCTGGACGTTGAAAATCTGTGGTTGGTTTAACACGTATATACCATTACTCAGAGTACCTGACCCAATCAATACTTGATTAAGGTGAATGTTTACAACATTACTTACAAACGCAAATTCATAACCTTCTTTAGAAACTAAAGATACAGAAATGATATTACAAGTTGCGTTGGGTACAAAAAAGCAATTACGCAAAACCAAAACATGTCCATCTGACATTCCCAGGTGATAGTCCCCCACGGCTTTAGCATCCATGCTAGCTCCGTTCGCAACTCTGAGGGTCATGTCACCTGCCTTCAAATCCCTACGGTTTCTCAACGCCTGCAAAGAATTACAGATATGAGATCCTGATCCGGTATCCAATACCCAGGAAGTAGAGTTTATTGAAAGACAGTTTTCAATAACATACACACCTGAAGCTGAAGCTGCAACCTGCTTCAATTCCTGTGTTCTGGCCTTCCAGGCCCTGCAATCATTCTTCCAGTGTCCTTTCTTATGACAAAAGAAGCATTCTTCCTTATCCACAAGCTTCCCCGCTATCTTTGTTGCTTTACCTTTTCCCTTCGTATCCACTTTACTAACACCGCCCCTTGGTTTGGCGGGGGCCTTCTTCTTCTTTCCCTTGGCTTTCGCCTTGGACCTAGAAGAAGATGATCCTCCTACAAACAAAGTGGATGTATCCCTACTTTTCTGTAGGGTGCCCTCTGCGCTCCTCAGCATGTTGAGGAGCTCTGATAGTTCAACCTCTTTTTCTTGTAGGTTGAAGTTCAGTATAAACTGGGCGTAAGTGGAAGGAAGGGACTGGAGAACTATATCCGTATATAGTTCACTCTCCAATGTGATCCCTAGGTCAGCGAGCTCCTCAATGTAGCCGATCATCTTTAGCACGTGCTCGGCTACTGATGATCCGACGGCCATCTTTGTCGAAAACAACTTTTTCGACGCTTCGTATCTTGCGATACGTGATTGCTCTCCATACAGTTCTTTTGTATGGAGCAATATGGACTCCATGTCCATATTCTCATGCCTCCTCTGATGTTCGTTGTCCATCGAGGCAAGCAGGAGGCACTTGGCCTTCGCGCTATCAATCTCCCAAGTCTTGCGGATTTCCTTATCCGCGACACTGGAAGTTGGACCAGGGACAGGGGGAGCTTTGGTGGTAAGAAGATACCCCAGCTTGTCATAAGTGATTGCTATCTTGACATTCCTGAGCCAATCTTTGTAGTTTGGCCCTGTCAGTTTGTTTTTATCTAGGAGTAACTTAAGTCCAGTCATGTTGATTGGTCGCTGCAATTAGGAGAGAGAAGAAGAAACACTCAGCATGATGCTCTTGCAAGTTTAGAGTGGTTTTTAATTTGTCTAAACAGGATGGCTCCCACTGTTTCTCGAATCCCTCCTCAAACCATAAAGGAAGAATTAGTCAGGATCAATCCCACCGTACAATACTTGCTTAACCGTTCAGCCAGGCCAGTGTCGGTACTTCGAGGGAGGTTTTCCAACGCTTTCGCGAAGTTCCTTAATTAAAGAACCTCTTTTCCCTGGGGGCGTAACCCCGCTAACACCTTTCTAGGCACCTACTAGGTTTATAGCATTGATCGTTAAGTGAGAAATTTCCCGAGGAGTAGCATATACTCACAGTAGGATCGGGATCCAAATATCATCGCGTGACGAAAATGAAGGAATCCTACCATAATCATCACACTCCAAATGGTATGCAAATCTAGCAAGTTTCAGTACTTATGAAACTCCCGATGTGGATTTTTGCCCCATGCTCTTATGACCTTGGCGTGAGGTCAAAATGTCATAAGTCACATGTCAAGTTCGTCCCATCATTATCCAGGTTAATTTGAATCCACCCGTACATACCCTTGACGTAGGCCAAAATGGCAGTACGACTGTCTCAAACCAACGCATTCTATCTATGCAACAGATAAATATCCGGCAGCTACCAATCACTATGCCTTGGCGTGAGGTCAAAATACATAGCTTGAATACTACCGAATATTTAACTGAAATGATGGAGGGCTACGGATGGTTTTGGCGAAACCGTGAACGTAGTGAACTTGATATAATCGATGGAACGAGATAGCTTTTAGAAGGAGTGGCTCAAGCTCCGCATTTAAAAGTTAGTTTTGAAAAGAACCGAGTGGTTTTTCGAAAGTGTTCCATCGACTTAAACTTGGTTTATTATCTTGCATTAGTTCTTTTAATGCGTGATATTCTTGCATTAGTACTTTTAATGCGTCCCATCATTTAATCCTACCATTGCAGAAAACAACCAAAATATGACGTACGCTTATGCCATTCGCATTCGCCACGGGGCCCCGTCATTACCCGTTAGGTTACTTAACTAACGACAGAGCGGGGGCTGGGCTAGCGCGTCTGTAAAACATAAGCAACGCCTAAATAGAAAGCAATGATAGACATTTCAGATCACAGATAAATACATTGGATATACTAGCAATCTGTAATTTGTACGAGCCTGTAACAAAAAACAGATAACACGGTCGCGGTGAATAGCCAAATCCCCACCCAAGACCCCTACGGGTGCGGCAAACTACCCGCCAAGTCCTCGGTAGTTTGTGCACCCCTCCATGGGTCTATCCTAGGAGCAAAAACAGTAAAAAGAATTATACAATGACGGCTACAACCCCGACCCGGTTGTGCGGCCAAACAAATAATATAATTACATCAATTTACATTTACAATGAATTGCAAGAAAAGAAAACTCTCGTCTCACAACCCCCGGCTATTCACCCGCGACAATCCAACATATTTATATACACATTCCAGCACATTACAGATCATGTATAACCCCGACTAATCGTCTTATAGCGATTAGCCGACGTTCAATACATGCAAACATCACAGATATAACCAACATAGCCAAAGTGCAGTGAAGTTCGGAAAAATACGGAATTATAGGACCCCAAAAGTGAATTTCAGTTCTGGAAAATCTGGGCACATATAATATATCTTAAAAATCCCAAAACCAACACAGAAGAACACTGCACGAAAAACGATGCAGAGAAGACATTAAACAGCGGCGGTTCCGCGGCCTAATGAACAGGTGAGACCGCGGAAGCGCGGCGCTTTGGAGGAATCATGCTATCGTTTTTGGTGGATGTTCTTACAAAACCCTGAGACGATTTTTAGAGTATAAAGTTTTTCATTTTGAGCCAAAAAAAAAATCAACAGAAACTCAGGTTTTTAGTTTTCCGGTTTTGCGATTTTTCGGTTCCGAACTTCGTTACACTTTGCTACCAAGCTAGTTTAAGTTTAGTTAGGCTCTGATACCACTGTAAGTCCATATTGCGACCCCCGGTGCTTACGGGGAGGCGGAAACGGTATAAAAAACGAATTTTTATCGCAAGAGGCAACATGGACTAAACTTGGTCGGGATCGTTGTCTAAACTAAAACTAGCATTCTAGCTAAAGAGAGTTAGCTACTATGGAAGATGGTTATACCTAAACTTGAACTCCTTCTTCTTCAAACCTTGTAGAGGTTGATGGTTCTCTTTTCGTCGCCTTCTCCCGTCGAAGATGGATCCACCTCGAAGGCTCGACCTTTGGGCTCTTTCTCGTACTTGGAGTGAACTAGAATCGCCGGCTTGCTAGACCCTTGATCCTAGAGTGAGTAGAGAGTGTCTAAGGGTTGCTTTTGTTTTTCAAGAGAAGGATTCTCAACTCATGAGAAGGTTTCTCTTGACTAGAGGAAGAAGAAGATGAAGAGAGGAGAGAGAATGAGAATGATAGAATGAGCTATTATTTTCTCTTCTTGCAACCATAATGCAAAAGAATAATATTATCTAAATGATAATAATTGAAAATGAGAATAGTTGATGGTAGTGTTTGGAATGACCACAACCATGCTTCATTTAAAAATGTAAGCATAAATCAAGGAAGACTTTTGAAGGCATGAAAGTGGTCAATGGTCAACAAGTCAACCAAGGTCAACAAGTCAACAAAGAACAACCATAACATAATTCTCATTTAATTATTATTATTAATAGATAATAAATAAATCCATTAGGGTTTGGAAAATAAAGACTGTCAACTGTGCATACGCACCCGTTCCGAAACCCTAATGAAAAACCTCATTCTCCTCCTCAAGCAACTGTGCATACACACCTGCATTCTCGTTCCGAAAAACAAGAATACCAAGATATAAAAGCAACCCCAAAACACATACCAGTATCTGGCTCAAACCAGAGCCTGCCAGTATAATCCGTCCGGACTCCAAACGTGCACAAGTGCGCGGATGAGAACGAACCCTGTCGCAAAACCATGCGACCTCTACTCTGTTTTGCCCAGAGGCGAATACCCTCTGTGTGGGACTCTAAAGACTCGACACTACGCTGGCAGTGGGTTTAACCACAGACCGCAAGCGGCACTAGCTGTGCATAACGGTCCCCAGGTAGATGTCGACAAGAAGGCTGACGAGGTGAAACCCCATCTGAACTCCTACTGAGTCTGAATGTGACAGTCTCCGTACAGTCCGGTCTGTTCGTCTGATACATCGCATGGCGGGCCTAGGGGGTGGTAATCGTCAGTCCCCCAATAGCGGTACAAGTCGTGCCGGAGTGAAGCCCAAAACACCCTGAGATAACACTGGAAACCTACCAGTATATCTCGTTTGCCCTGGCCAGGGACTACTCGTGTAATGGCTCTCCTAGACACAGCGCGATGTCAACCCCCAATACCGGGGGAGACGAATCCTGTCTAACCGTCACTGCCTCCAAGTGCTTCGGGACTGCACCCAACCACCACCCGTTTGCACGACTCCTTTGAGCCGTGGTAGGGTAGTGATCAAAGTGCAGTGGGAACACACTTGAGGCGAAGTGCCAGTGTCAAGTCAGCGGACTAAGCTGTACTCATGTCACCTGGGAACTGATAACTGACGATAGGTATAATACCAACCTGTCAGTTCCCGACGAGTCCTGTCCAGTGTACTCGTAACCCAACGAGCACCCGTATACTATCTCCAGTACGACGTACTGATGGCTGTGGGACAGACCATCTCCCACACTGGGATGAGAAGCGCATACGCTAGTCTACTCCGGAGTATCGATGCCCTGTCTCGATAGTCCTGCGACTAGGGACCTGTATAAGGATGTGCTTATAGATTACCCAGCCCCCACTAGTGTGACTGCCATCACAACGCTGGTAATCAAGCAAAGATCCTAAGGGCTCCACTAATGCGTATAAGTGATATACTGAAATAAACACAAGTACACATTGAAGTAGAAACAAACCAAGTAGCATACTACTATTTTGAGCAAGATTGTATATACAAGGTGAATATCCCAAGCATCCATTAAGTAATATACAAACTAGTATGATACAGTAATGGCCTCTAGGGCATATACACTAACAAATATCTCATATCATCAACGTAAGTAAGTATGCATACACCGATTGTCGTTGATGTATAGCAACGAAAACCGGCGATACAACTACATACTACACTTACGGTCACAGAAAAGAAAGTGTAAAACTACAACAGTTGGAATCCGCAACCACCTTAGATATCGCATGCCTAACCAAATGAATTTCTTAGACATCGCATGCCTAACAATTATAAACCCCGCATTTTAGTCTCTTTATCGAAAACTCTTTTCAATATCAAGTCGGGCAATTCAACAAGATTCCCGACATCCTGATCGAATGCTCGTCGCAAACTTTAGTAGAGGGCCGCACCCCCGGATGTCGTCGACGAAGTGCACTAAGGCGGAATACCGCTGCCGCGAGCACCCGAACGGATGCTTTTGGCGACGGGGTTCTCCTACAGTCACTTGGTCGGGGCTATGGGGCGTGGCTGTCTATTAAGTTTACCCGGCGAGCATCCGCGTACGCTACGTGATTGCGACGGACTTTTGATCACATCAAAATTCCGTGGCAACCGATCAATTGAGACCGAACTGCTAGATTTATAACATTCAAATTAGTTATCTCATAACTACTTGTGGATTCCAAATATTGTATCACATTTCAGATAAATAGACAATCTTAAACTTTCCGATCGAATAAACAAACACCCAAGATTTCCCAAATAGTTCTCAACACTTGAAATTAGTTTAAAAACATCCATCACATGCCACAATACCAATGGTCCAGCCGTAGAAGGGTCAAGCCAACGCCTCACATGTGGCATGCCGTACCGCCCCAAACCCTAAGGTTTAGAGGCAGTTCAAGACGGTCACATAATCGAGTTAAGGTTTGTTGTCTTCTAGAGGGTCCACCGCGTTACTTGCACGACTTAGAACGTCCTTAAACTACGGAAAAATCTAACGCTTGGAAATTTTCCGGTAGGGGAAAAAGTGAGTTATTGATATCCGTTCGAACTTTTTAACACGTTCTAAAATTATCCGGAAAAAACTTAAACGAAATTAAATTATCCGATCGAATCAACGAGTCCCCAATACAACCCAGAAAACTCAACACTTGAGTATAAATTAAATATACCCAGAAAAATGAAGAAACACCTACGGATAATACTGTACAAACACGTGTCCCCAGTTCACTCTTTTGGCCGCGGAACCGCCGCGGCAAGCATGTTCTTACCGCGTTTCCGCGGCTCTTTGAGAGCCTTGGGGGCACATGTTTTAGGGTTATCCTTAGAATTCCCTGCTGATTTTTTAAAGTATTTTTAATGCAGAAAAAATCACATTTTTATAAAATTTTCAGAGAAGGGTATAATCCGGGGTTTTGGGGTTCGATCTGACTTTAAACTTCGCCTAGACTTTGCCTAAAGCTCTAGCTTGGCTCTGATACCACTGTAGGGTTACTAGGCACTCTCACAAGGGTTTACGAGGCATCAACCATGCCCGATTTAAAATTTAGACGTGCCGAACAACCCTTAACCAAGATCTTAAACTAGAGATTAGGCGAAACAAAGCATGTTAAACACTTTAACATCTAAGAGTTTGGGATTACAACCTTTGTAGTCCGGTCTTTCACTTCATAAGCTCTGTGTTGAGGTCCCTTCGCTGCGATCATCAAGTTCCGGACTCTCAAGAGCCTCCACGAAGAGAAAGATGCATGCTTGCTTCCGATCTTCGATAACAAAGATGATCTACCTTGAAGTTTCTTTAACACAAGCTCTCACTCACTAAATGAAGTGAACACCCTAATCTAAATGGCTAGGATAGATTAGGATGATGAAGTAGGATTTTAGCTCTCATTTGTTTTCATAATCTCACTCAAAATCATCACTAATGAAAAAGCTAGTAACCTTTTCCATCAAGAACTCAAGGAAGAAAAAGAAGAATCCTTTTGTGATGAATAATGAAACTCTAGTGTGAGGTTAGAAATGCAACCATGGTAGATAATGAGAAGGCTAACCATTGTAGAGACTTAACTAGGGTTAAAGGGTTGGGTTGGGTTAAGCAAATATCACAAAATATCACAAAATATCCAAGTCAAAGTCAAAGCTTCAAGAAGCTTCTTGAAAGCTTCATGAAAGCTTAACCCTAATCCAAACCCTAACTATATTTATTCTCCACAAAACATGTTGCATTAATAACCCTAACATGTTACAATATTATATATCACATATACAATATTTATTGTAACAAAATAAAATAATACAATTAACATATATCGCATATATATCAATGTATTACCCGAGTGAGAAAAAGAATCTTTTAGTGAGCTTATATTAGTTGATATAATTTAATATATCATATATATAATTATACATTAAATTATCGAATCAACACTTGATCCGATAATCCGGCTATTTCATAAATAACCGACTAATATAATCTGTATCAGTTCATCGAATCAACACTTGATCCGATAACTCGGTTATATCACATATACCCGGCCGATATCTCATATCGCGAGAATCTAATACGGCATCACATACGCGTATTGTTCTCGGTCTTGCACATATCACATATATGCTCCTACTCCGTTTTTCCCGAGTCAAGAAACCTCTGTGTAGGACTCTAAATAATCGTCAATACGCCGGCAGTAGGTGATGATCATATCAAACACCCACAAGCTGCAAGCGGTCAGCTAAACGTAACAACCACCCAGGTATTGAGCGCTCAGAAGATCAACAAGCAAGCCTGTACATTCTCCTGTGAATCCAATCAGTAACACTCCCGTACAGTCCGGTCTCTTCGTCAGATATGTCGCATATCTCGCCTAGGGGTGGTAAACGTCAGATCCCAGTAGCTTAATAAGTCGTGTCGATATGAGGTCCATAACAGTTCGAGAAACTACTGATAACACTTACCAGTAAATCTCAGCAACCCTGACCAGGGATTTCCAGTTATAGCCAATCGAACACAGCACAACATCAACTCCCTATACCGGGAGAGACGAATCCCCTCCTATCGCTCATTGCCTCCATGTGATTCGGGACTGTATCCAAAAGCCACCTTTTTTCACGCCCTTTTGGACGTGGTATGATGGAAATCAAAGCACAGTGGGAATCACACAAGACTCTATGACGATCTCGGGTCTACAGACTAACCTGTACTAGTGTCACCGGAGAACTGCCATCTGACGTGAGGTATAATACCATCCGGGAGTTCTCGGCGAGTCCGTCCATTGTACCCAGTCTCTACTGAGCACCCGTACACCATCCTTGATGTCAAACACCGATGGATATGGGATCATCCATCGCCCATCATATGGGTCAAGATGCGTATACGCTAGTCTACTCTGGTGTATCGATGCCGCGTCTCGATACACTCTCGACTAGGAACAGTTATAGGATGTACTCGTCGACTACCGTGGCCCTACTAGTATGATCTCATCATAGTCCCAGTAGTCGAGTACATATCCTAAGGGTTTTATCAACATGTAACATAGAGACAATCAGAGTATATGTTAAGATAAAGTACAACCAGATAGCGTACTATCATGTCGAGCAAGAAAGTCCTCCCTATATATGTCCAAGCATCCACTATAATATACATCGTATGTACAGTAATGGCCTCTAGGGCATATATATAACTAACACAAAATAACTCACAAGCTTCACAAATATCTATTTTGTCAAGTGAGGAGTCATCTAGTAGCCATGCTAGATTCAATGCTTAAAATCCACCTCATTTCTCCACCCATAATGTTTAATCCAAAAAAGAATCCAAACCCTAATAGGTGTCCACTTTTAGAAGCTTTCCCGAACTAATTACGGGAATGCCCCTCATCCGTATATACATACCCGCATCCGCATTCTGAAGAATACGAATACAAAGAGACGAAACAATCCATCAGTACAATACTTGGATCCGGCTTAAACCAAAGCCCACTAGTATCATCCGCCCGAACATCATACGCACACAAGTGCACGTAAGTGTTCAAAGCCCTGTCGCAAAACCATACGACCTCTACATATTTCACCCGATGCAGGGAAACCCTCTGTGTGGGACTCTAAAAACTCGACAGTACGCTGGCAGTGGGTTTAACCACAAGCCGCAAGCCGCAAGCGGTACTAGCTGCACATAATAGCTACCCAGGTATCTGTCGATAAGAAGGCCGATGAGCAAACCCATTCGAACTCCTACTGAGCCTGCATGTGACAATCTCCGTACAGTCCAGTCTGTTCGTCTAAGAGTATCGCATATTGGGCCTAGGGGGCGGTAATCGTCAGACCCCTAATAGTGCAATAAGTCATACCGGAGTATAGCCCAAAACACCATGAGAAACTACTGGAATACTTACCAGTAAATCTCGCTTGCCCTGGTCAGGGACTTTGTGTAATAGCTCTCCAAACACAGCGCGATATCAACCCCCAATACCGGGAGAGACGAATCCTATATAACCGCTATTGCCTCCAAGTGCTTCAGGACTGCACCCAACTACTACATGTTTGCACGACTCCTTTGAGTTGTGGTAGGGCAGTAATCAAAGTACAGTGGGAACACACTCGAGGTGAATTCGCAGTATCAAGTCGACGGACTAAGCTGTACTCATGTCACCTGGGAACTGCTACCGACGATAGGTATAATACCCACCAACAGTTCCCGACGAGTCCTGTCCAGTGTACTCATAACCTAATGAGCACTTGCATACTATCTCCAGTAAGACGTACTAATGGCTGTGGGACAGACCATCTCCCATGCTGGGATGAGAAGCGTATACACTAGTCTACTTCAGAGTATCGATGCCCCGTCTCATAAGCCTACGACTAGGGACCTGTATAAGGATGTGCTTGTAGATTACCCAGCCCCTACTAGTGTGACTGCCATCACAACGCTGGTAATCAAGCAAAGATCCTAAGGGCTCTTCTAATATGTATAATTGATATGCTAAAAGAAACACATGCACATATTGAAGTAGAAACGAACCAAGTAGCATACTACCATTTTGAGCAAAACTGTCAATACAACTGTAAATATCCCAAGCTTCCATTAAGTAATATACAAACCGGTATGATACAATAATGGCCTCTAGGGCATACATCACTAACAGAGCCTTCATAGTTCGGCTCAAATTTCTCCCGTTTTGCACGATTGAGGATCTTTGGTCTTTTGACGACTAGCACGAGTTCGCCTTGGCGGAATGTTCTCGGCCTAGTCAGTCTTTCATACGACTGTGTCATCCTTGCCTTATAAGCCTCCAAGTTTTGTTGTGCTATAAGGCGAGTTTCGTCGAGGGCATTGAGCTCCTTGAGCCGAAGATGAGCATTTTCTTCATCCGTCAGCTCGTATCGAACTGCTACTCATAGAGAAAGGAGTTCAACTTCCAGGGGAAGCACTTCTTCCGTGCCGAACACCAACGCGTATGGTGTTGTATTCGTCGCTGTTTTGAACATTGTTCGGTACGCCCAGAGAGCTTCATGCAACCTTTCGTGCCAGTCTATCTTATTTCTGGACACGGTTTTCTTTGTAATATTTGTCAAGGTCTTGTTGAAACCTTCAGCTAGAACGTTGACCCGGGGATTATAGACTGAAGAGTATCTCTAATATATTTTATGCTGTTGTGTGAAGCGGCTGATTTTATGGCTTCTATAAATTGGCCCATTATCCGAGATAGTTCGTCGCGGAGTGCGAAATTGATAGATGACACGTGTCCTGAAGAAATGGAGGATATTCTCCGTCTTCACCTCCCTTAGTGGCACTGCTTCTGCCCACTTAGAAAAGTAGTCGGTCGTTGCTAGTATGAACCGATATTTTTGGACGATGCTGGTTCAATTGGGCCAATTATATCAGTTCCCCACATTTCGAACGGCCAGCTGGCTACTGTTGGGTGTAGCGGATTTGGATGTTGGTGGATGAAGTCCCCATGAATTTGGCACGAGTGACATTGCTTCGCATATTCGAGGCAGTCCTGAATCATTATGGGCCAATAGTAACCCATTCTTTTGATCTTCAGCTTCAACTTTGACCCAGGTTGGTGAGAACCACAGAGTCCGTCGTGAATTTCTTGAACGACTTTCTTTGCTTCCTTCGGCCCCAGGCATCTTAGCCATATGCAGTCGAACGATCCCTTATATAGAGTATCGTTGATGAAGGCGAAAAACAAAGCTCGTTTCATGAGTAGATGTCGAGACGACGCGTTTTTGGACGTTCGTTGTGATTTGAAGTAGTCTATGAAGACTTCCCTCCAATCGTTAACCTTTTCTTTGTCCCTTATTTGAAGGGTTACTTGTTCGGTCGTTTCTTTTCCTTCGGATGGCTCTGTTAAGTCTCCTGAAGATATTTCTGTTGGTGCGAGGATCCTGCGGCTTTGCACGATGATCTTTACGTCATTGAGGTCTTCATCGGCTAGTTCCTTAGCCAATTTGTCCAACGCATCCGCCTTGCTATTTTTTGCACGCAGTATACTCTCCATGATGTAGGAGGGGCTTTGTGTCAATAATTGTTTCACTCTTTCGCTATACTTTATCAGCTTTGGCTTGCATGTCTGATAGTCGCCATTTACTTGGCTAACGATTAGCTGGGAGTCTCCATATATGAGGAGGTCTTTGATTCCCATGTCGATAGCGATCTCAAGGCCTGCTATCAAATCTTCATACTCAGCTTCATTGTTAGTCCTTAGCTCCGTTAAAGAAAGGGCGTAACGCAATATCCCTCCTTGCGGGGTCACGAAGATAAGGCCCACTCCAGCTTTGATTATAGGGGTGTTTCGCTTTTGTTACTTCACGGAGGATGCTCCATCGAAGTAGAGTTCCCATTGGGAATTATTTTCTTCTTTCTCTTCTTCGATTGTGTCGAATGCATGTTCGTCTGGCAATTCGCAATTTAACGGGGAGTCGGCTGGTATTGGATGCTCTGCAAGAAAGTCAGCTATGGCCTAACATTTTACTGCTTTAAGGGGTCGATATGTCACTGAGAACTCCATCAGGAGGAGGGCCCATTTAGCAAGCCTTTCTGTTAGTATGGCCCTTGACATCAGATATTTGAGAGGATCCACCTTTGATATGAGATGGACCTCATGTGCCAAGGCGTAATGTCTGAGTTTCGTTATCGCGAAGATTAGTGCCAGGCAATGCTTTTCGATGGGGGAATAGTTGTTTTCTGCCCCCAGGAGAACTCGACTCAAATAGTACAAAGCTCTCTCCATTCCCCGATCGTTCTCTTGTGCCCATAGCACGCCTAGAGAACCCTCAAGGGCTGTTGTATATAGGATAAAGGGTTTTCCCTTAACCGGAGCGGTCAATATCGACAGATTTTGCAGGTATTGCTTGATTTTGTTTAGTGCAATTTGAAACTTTTGATCCCAGACGAATGGGGTTCCCTTCTTCATTAAATGACCATAGGGATGACATTTTCTGGAGAGGTTGGCTATTAACCGCCGGATATATGCGAGCTTTCCTTGAAGAGATCGCAGTTGTTTGAGAGTTCTTGGCATGGGCATTTCCATAATCGCCTTGATCTTTGAGGGATCGATTTCGATACCCCAGTGCCGTATGATGAATCCTAGGAATTTGCCTGAGGAGACTCCAAATGCACATTTTAGAGGATTCATCTTCAAATTATACTTTTGAAGACGTCGGAACACTATTTTTAGATGTTCCCAATGTTCCTCAGGAGATCTGCTTTTAACCACAAGGTCGTCGATGTAGCATTCGACGATCTCATGGATGAGGTAATCGAAGATCTTTATCATGGCCCTCTCGTAGGTAGCGCCAGCGTTCTTTAGACCGAAGGGCATCACCTTATAGCAAAATATGCCCAGTGGAGTTCGGAAGGCAATATGCTTTTGATCTTCAGGATGCATTTTTATTTGATTGTATCCTGAAGATCCATCCATGAAGGAGAAGACCTCATGAGTAGACGTGTTATCGATCATCAGCTCAGTAACAGGTACTGGGAAGCCATCCTTCGGGAAAGCTTTGTTGAGGTCCCGAAAGTCCACACAGATGCTCACCGTCCCATTTTTCTTCATCGTCGGAACGATGTTGGTGATCCAGTCAGGATATTGAACTTCTTGGATTAAGCTAGAGTCGATTAGTTTCTTGACCTCAGCATTTATACTCATCTCAAGTTTGAGCCGCATTCTTCTTGGCGCCTGTTTGACTGATTTTATGTCCGGTGATATGGCCAGTTTATGTACTGCTATTCATATCATAATTTTGCATTATTATATTCCACATTCTTATTCATTTTACAATAAATAGGTGCTTTTGATCCACGTCTGCTAAATAGTTGCAAGTTACAGGTTCTCGGAACAAAACAGTGAAAGTGATGAAAAGACGCTACAAAAGTGAACTACGACCAACAAATAGAGAATCTTTATCATGCCTACAGTTTGAAGAACAAATGAAGATCAATGAATAATTTCATAAAGTACAAACGCAGCGCAAGATTCAATACTTCAACACGAAGCGAATGGTAAAAGTCCATAATATTCTGCACTGTGGAAATCTGGAAGAAACTAAAAGACATTTTGAAGAACCAAGGGAGGAAAGTAGAAGGAAAATGCAATTTGAAGCTACACTGAAGATTTCAGCCCAAGAACCCACAATATGGCCGCGGAACCGCGGCCAAACATGCCTTCTGGCCGTGGATCCGCGGCCATATAGAACACGTGTCGGTGCATTTTTGACGGTGGGTGGCGGTGCGTTGACCAGGCTTCTCAGGGTAGTTTTGTAAATGTAGATAGGGATCTGATGTAAACTCTAGGGTTTCTATAATCTATAAATAGGAATCCTACAGCTTTTTTTGGAGCATGCCTCTTCCTATGCCTCTTTTTATTTATCAAATTCAGAATTTTAATTCCTGTAATGTTTGAAGAGTGTATCAAATAAAAAGTAAGTCTTTTTCCTTACCTTGCCTTAGTTAATTTTCTTTCCTGCCCTAGTTAATTTTATTTATCTGCCGCAGTTTAGCAATTTTAATTATCTGCCGTAGATTAGATAATTAGGTTATTAAAAACAATCATAAAAATGAAATCTTTTATCAATTCCCTAATGATTGAGTAGTTCCTCGCTTGTCAGGGTTAGGAATAGGAAATGTTTGAGAGATGAAAATCTCTCACCCCTTTCTTGCCCACTACACGTTTTTAATAGGACTCTATGCATACATACACACACTGCTCACTACGGCACCCTATCCCACGAGGTAGCGGTGATACCATAGTTAAAGACCGGTTGTGTATGTTTTTCATGGAGGTTAGGGTAAGAGTTAAGAAAGGACGGACAAGGATCTAAAGGAAGAAACCTAGTTTCTTCGCGATGGTACTAATCCACTTTGTTAATTATTACCTTAACACTTAAATAGATCTTAATTAGAGCATAGAAAGCGGTGAGGAATATTGACTTTCCAAACTTAACCTAAACCTAACCCTAGCAAGATTTTAATCCTAATCAACTCATTTCAGTTTTTAGTGATAATCAATCCACCACAATTGGAATTAACTCGTTAGAACAACTAGAAAATACACAAAATCCATGTGGACCGACCCGTACTCAACCGGCTAGCTACCAAGCGACACCGTTCTTGATTGCGGTTAAATATTCTTTGATTCATCTTTTGAAAGCGCAAAAGCGCATTAAACGTCTATCAATCAACTGCCATCTTTGGATCTAGACCCGGCATCTCGGAATAGTTCTATGCGAAGCAGTCTTTATATTGCATGAGTACGTCTTTTAACGTGGCTACCTGTTTTTCAGATAGTAGCTCACTGACGAATGTCGGCCTCGGATCATTTTCAATCCCTAAGTCAATTTTCCTTAGGTCGTCTGCCATAGTATGTATCCCATCTTCCATCTCTTTTGGTGCCGTGGAAACTCGGAGATCACCTCGTCCTCGTCTTCATTTGCGAAGTAGATGCGGAGGTCATCCATAGTCTCGTGCCCTCCCTCCTTTGAGAGTGTTATCATGTGGCAAATACGAGTTCGCTTCTATTTTTTGTGTTGAGCAGGTCCTATCTTCATGGTATAGGTCCTCTTTGGCTCATGCTTTCACGGCGGGGTTACCTTCCAGTTGTCAGATAAATCAAACCTGCCTTGTTGATACTAGTTTTCTACCCAGTCTTTGAAGGTGAAGCAGTCTTTAAGGGGATGACCTATTGCTCGGTGGTAGGAGCAATAATCCGGATTGCGGACCTCGTTTATTTATTTGGTGTGTCGAGACTCCGGGAGTGTCATCATTTGATGCTTCATGACAAAGTTGAATATTTTTCTCGTCTTGTCTTAGAGGAAAGAGTATTTCCGACCCATCTTCTTTATAAAGGACGAGTTCCAACCGAGTTTTTCTTGATAGCACGACTTCTTAGATCCGCCTTGTTGTTTGCGAACGTTGTTTGCGCTCTTTGTCCTGTTTTTGCCTCTATCTCGGGATTTTCCCCTTTTGTGAGGACATACAGCGGGCTAGGGATATGGGGCATTGTAGCGCTGCGTCCCGACCTTTTCATAAATGGCCATTTCACGGCTATAATTGTTTCGGCTCTTTTGACAAGTTTCTTTTATTAGCTTGCCTATTTGTTCTTCGAGTGACGGACTTAACGTTCTTAGAGCAGGATTTCGCTCTGTTTCAACGTCACGACCATTTGGAAGAGCATTTTCCTCTTCTCTGGAGCTGTTTATGACACAGCAGCTGTGGAACTGCTCCCGTTTCTTAAACCGAATGTATCCGAGCCCGGTTGTCTCCATCTTCCCGTTGGGCATTTTTCGCTGGGTTCCAAAGATATCCCAAATCTTTTTGTAGAATTGGGCTTACCGAACAGTTTGTTCGAATGGTACACCTTGGCACTTTAACAACCTTTTCAATCCCTCCGTGTAGTATCTTGGCAGACGGATTGGTTGAAGCCTGTTGAGAGAAAAATCGGCACTGTGCCAGACATCTTTCTCTACTCCGGTCTCCGTATATTGGTAAAAGAAGATCGCCTTTTCACCTCTTCGTCTGGGAGGGACGCAGAAAGTCTGTAGTTCTTGGACGCTATATGTATCAAACGCATTAAGTTTTTTATAATGCCAAGGTGGAGCCATTGTGATTTGCAGACTCTGATCGGCTCCGGCAAGGGTTTGCACTGACGGGCGGATGGAGAACACTGCATTGACCTCGTCCTCAGAATCGCTGCCAAAAACCAGAATAGGGGTAGATGGTCCGGGCCTGGCGTTTTCTTTCTGGGGTTGCCCCGAGCTATTTCTTCATATTCTTCGGAATCGCTCCTAAAGATCGGGATAGTGGCGGCGGACTTTTGTTTATCCTCCAGCTTATGACACCTTTCTGTATCTTCGAAGTCTGGTAGGAAGTACTTCACGTCTTCATATTTCCGGACCTCGTTTACGGAGAACGAATTTAGGTCCCCTGTAACGGTGCATTCCAATCCATCCTTGAAATACTTCATACACTGATGTTGTGTAAAGGGATGGCATTGTACTCATTCAACCAGGGCCTGCCGAGCAAAGCGTTATAGCAAGTCTTGGTATCAATGACATGAAATTTGATGTCAGTGACGAGCAACCTGAAGCGTAACGTCTGTATTACGGACCCAAGCGTACGTGATGACTGTGAGTCAAACCAGGAGATTGTAATTTTGTCTCAAGCCAAGTGTCGAACGTTCATGCAAATCTCCTTCAGCACTCTCACGTTGAGAAGGTTGAAGGAGGATCCATTGTCGAGAAGGATTTTCCCTATCTTGATATTGTGGCAGTAACTGGTGACATATAACGGGCGATTATGTTCGCACGTACCGAGGAGGAGATCTTCATTGCTGAACGTAATGTCAGCCGTGTGGACCTCTGCCATCTCATCCTTCATCTTCTCTTCTGTGAGGAAAGCTTGGAACTGATCAGGCTCTTGTAATGCCTTGATCAGAGAATCTCGTGCCTCTTTGGACAGGAGGAGAGCATCCAATACTCAGTTGTAAGGGTATTTTCCTCAGATGTGATAGGACATTGTAATCCATCTTATTTTTCTTAGGCAGGTCCCTTACTGCGAGTTCTTTGACAACTGCATCGTCGAGGGAAATTTCCTCAGGGATTTTTTTCCCTTTGTCTTTTTTACTCGAACCTTTGTTTGAAGGTCCGAGGTTCTTCTCAGGCAGTGTGCGGTTACGCAGCTGAATGTTCTCACAGTTCCTCTCCTCCTCTTCTTTTTCGAAGCTGGAGTCTTTGAAGAGAGGGCTGATGGGTATTTCGTCCTTAGAATCGCTCCCGAAAGTAAGAACTTGGGGTTTTTCCCCTTCTGAAATGGTACCAACCATATGACAGTTTCCAGTCGTTTTTTCACGTGCATCTGTCTCACTCTTTTGCTATCGACGAGCTTCGCGCTTCATCCTCCTGAAGTGTTTTTTATAGGCAACTTATCCCTGCCACCACTTTTTGAAGGCACTGCATTCCTCGGTGGGGTGGGTGTTTCCCCCAATCAGAGCAAAGCCCTGATTGAAATTTAAATTCCAAAATAAAGCAACGCTTCAGATGCAGTGCCAAGTGCGCTGCGCCCTAAGCAGCGCACCACGTGTAAGACACGGATGCGCTAGCGCTAAGTGCGCTGCGCTCTAAGCAGCGCACCACGTGCAAAGCACGGGTGCGCTAGCGCTGGAACTAAAAGCTCCTCACCGTTAGATCAAAGATCTAATAATAATGATAAATCATTAATTAATCAGAATTAAATTCTGTTAAGGAAAGATTCCTCAAAATCTTTCCAAATAACATGATTGTGCTCTGTAAATCAGAACACCGTTGGATCAATGATCCAATAGTAAATAAAAATTACCAAAAGACAGAATAAATTCTGTATGGAAAGATTTATCAATCTTGTTAAAAACAAGAAGATTACCTTCTGTAACACAGAAACCCTAGGATCAGAGATCCAATGGTGGGGAAACATCCCCAAATCAATCAGAGAAAGATCTCTTTAACTGATTCAACAAATCAGCTTGCCCTATATAAAGGCCCCAAGACTTCCAGTCTTAGAGAGAGAAACCCCCCCCATAAATTTTGAGAAAATCAAAGATAAAGAGCAAGCTCTTGCAAGAAAATATTTCTTCAAGGTAAGAATGAAGGATGATGAATACAGAGATGAAATCATCTCATGATTAAGAAAGAAGAATTCATTTCTTTAAACAGATCATAGATTTACAAGACAAAAAGTCTTTCACAAAGAGATCAAAAGATCTCATCATAAAATAAAAGAAGAACATAATTCTTCTCATAGATCATGGATCTATAAAGGCAAAGCCTTTCATCAAAATAAGAGATTGGAAATATCTCCCGCAAAAATAAGAACTGTTGTTCTTAGATCTTGAGACAAAGTCTCTTTTAAAAAGAACATAAATTTGTTTTCCAGATCATAAAATTGATCAGATGCACTTTGCGACCTTGAACTGCACTTTGCGCTCTTGAACTGGCGCTCAGCGCCAAATGCGCCACGTGTCAATCACGTATGCGCCAATTAACAACTTGCGCTTTGCACTTCTGAAATAGCGCACTGCGCTCATGGGCTGGCGCTCAGCGCCAAGCGCACCACGTGTCACTCACGTGTGCGCCACTAAACCGAAAGTGCAATGCGCTCATGGATTAGCGCTCAGTGCTCATAAACTGGCATCATACGCTCATTATCTGGCGCCTAGCGCTGAGTGCGATACGTGTCCCTTACATGTGTGCTACTTGGCAGATGCGCACTGCGCTTGATTGGCGCAAAGCGCCTAGCGCGCCACGTGTTGCGCTGACAGAACATAAATTGTTCTTTAATAAGCCCAGAGCTCTAATGAATGCTCAGCATTCAGTAAAAGACAAAGATATTGTCAAGATATAAATCAATGCTCAATAATTGTTAAAAGGGTCAAGCCCAAATAAAGGCTCAACAGCCCAAAATAAAATGTTAAACATTTTAACCTGATTGGACTTAGCACAATATTGGCCATAAGTCCTCAACTGATATTAATTGAGCCCATCTGCTCATAAATATTTTAACAGATCTTAGTCCCAAATTGGACTACAGATCTTTCAACCAACTCACATCGGTTCGAGGGTACATCTCTTTACTCCTCTGATATTTTTCGTTGTAATCCTTCAATGTCTTCAGAGAGATGACGGGTCCCGACAACCAAACATTCTACGGACTGTGAGGTCTTTAAACTCACGGACTATGATGTCCTTAATCTTGACTGTGAGGTCATTAAACTCACGGACTATGATGTCCTTAACCTTGACTGTGAGATCTTTAAACTCACGGACTATGATGTCCTTAACCTTGGACCGAGATGTCCCTAAACTATCAATGGACCGAGATGTCCTTAAACTAACGCTGGACCATAATGTCCTTAAACTAATTATCGACCGCAATGTCCCTAAACTAAACAATAGAGCCCAATTGCTCTCTTATTGGATCTAAACGATCCTGTTATGTTGATCTTAGTCTAAAAATTGGACTAACGTATCCTTAACAAACATTTAAGTTGATCTTAGTCTCAAATGAGACTAACGTATCCTTAAACCCAACCCCCAAACCCAAATCTAAGAAGATACGGATTTGGACTAATCCACGCCCTATGGGCGACAATATAAATTAGTCTCCGTATACAATCCATGGGCAACCAAAAACAAAACAAACACCCACGACACGAAGTGACCATGTGGAGAAGGAGAAAGTTGTTACCGCGATGCGGTAGCGTAATTAACTGCAGGGGCTTACGCCTGCAGGGAAGAACGTCCCCACAATCAAAACCCCCTCAAATGAGGGGGAATCTGATGAAGTCTGCTACATTGGCCGCATCCGTTTAAACCTTCGATACATGGTGCCATAAATCAACTTGGAATCTTCGGAGAGGTGGACGGATAGCACCAATTAGCATCTGCCCCAAAATTCAGGCAAGACGGACCCGAGCGGTCGCGTCACCGATTTTCGGCAAGGAACAGATTCTGGCATGCCTGGTAGGACCTTTTCCTCTTTCCACTCCACACTTCGTGTGTCGTGTTCGCGAACGAATTGCGGTTTGCTATGGTTGCCCTTGGGTTCGAGGTACTAAGATTTGGTGTCTTGCTCGGTGCAGAAAACGAAAGATCAATGGCGTCTATCTGCACAAAATGTTCCAGCTGCAACTGCAACTCCCGTTCTGCCCCATCTGGGGGTGTAACCTACGGCCCCCAAGCGGCCTCCCTTTTTACGATGCCGGTAGAGCAGGCAACGCAGGCTACCACCAGGTTGTTCTTCGGGACCATGCTCCCACCAGTGAACGTTAACATCCTGCTGCCGCAAGAAGAACAGAAGAAGTTGGTCTTTGATCGGCTCACTACCACCTCGACCCATCTCAACGGGTCATCCAATGCCAAGTTGACAGCATCAGTCTTCGATAGGCTGAGCCTGAACTCCAATAGGCCCGTCAAGAAGCCCACGATACCTGAAGTGGCCATCCCAAAACGGATAGCCATTCCTGCTCTTGAGGTCACTAAAGAAGCTTCTCCCATCAAAGGATCAGTCTTTACAAGGCTGGCCACTCCAGCTCCCGTTCCTACTCAAAGGTCTGTCTTTGACAGATTGGATACTGCTGCTCAACGGACGTCGGTCTTCAAGAGGCTGGTACCAGCAGCGCCTGACCAGAATAGGGGGAATGACAAAGCCATCCCATAGCTGAACCAACACCATCTGCGCGACATGCTCCCCGTCGTCACTGGCGTCGAGTAAGGAAGGCTGGGGGCAGCTCTCCATCTGGATTTACTCCACCAGCTCCAACGGTGGAGATCGACGCTGCTGTTCCAACCGAGAACAGCTTTGAACAGCTTAACAAGGTGCGTAGGAACTCTCCTACTGCAGTGCTGAAAAGATCTCCTCCACCCATGGAGAATGCACCGAAGGCGAAGCCAGAACAGCCCCCTCAGCGGCTTTCTTTCAAAATTTACAAAGTCTGGTGACAGGTCCAGGAATTGATGATTGACCAAGACTACTCTCGTCGACCAAAGAAGCTCAAAGCTCAGCAAGAAAAGAGCCGTCTCGTGGTACTACAAAATACATCATTCGTCTGGGTGCCAACGTCAACCGCTCAAAAAAGAAGGAGGCCAGAGAAGGCCCCCGTGACCGCGGAAAACCGCAAGGACGTTGAATCTAAATGCTCCGGGTCTGGGGGCATGATAGTGCATACTGTTTATATGGCTTCCGAAAAAGAGGAAATCCGTGCCTCTACGGGTCATCGACCGCTTACCCGATCGTGTCATGACCCGAAAGTACGGAACATGACCGGCACTTAAACTACGAACATCTCGAGGCGTACGTAATCTAAGTAAACCGAAAACCCAGAAATCCAAACCAAGAAAGATGTAGAGTGCAGGAAAAACCAACTTAAAGCAAGTAGTTTCAATAGCATAAGCCGAATTAGGCGGTTTTAAAAACATCAAAAATTTCCCGAAAATTTCGGCAGAGTCTCCTTTGTAAATACTGGCCCCCAAATGGGATACAACATGAATAGTATACGAAATCAATAAAAAGGCATCCCCAAGCGGGAGCTAGCTCTTCGTCAATCGACGGTCACAACCACACAAGAAATATAATATACAACGCCAAGGGCGAGAATCAAAATTCAAAAGGAAACTCAAAAACCACAAGAAAACCACAGAAATACAACGCGCGACTCTAAGGTCGAAAGAATAAACATCACTGGTCTCTATCTCAAATAAATACATGTTTGGTTGATGGAACTTCTAGATACAACAGAATAATAATATACAAGATATAAAATGGGGGTACGATACAAGTAAACCCACCTACTAGCAAATCACCCGAAGGAAACTATGCCTGCAAGCCGTAAAGAAACCTGTACGGCAAACCTGCAAGAAACTGGGGCACAACGGGGTGAGTTGCCAACTCGTGAATAGAAAAATATCTACGCACAGAAATCGCATAAATAACGCAACCTAGGTAAATGATCATAATATATCCTCAAATATATGAATAACACGTAGCCTATAACAAGGCTAGGGTAAATATCTAACCCGAGTGTAATCTCATGTGCCCGTGTCAGTGCCTCAGGTAGCAATATATCATATGAATGAGGTATGAATGCATGAAAACAGAATACAGGTAAATGAAGAACCGTTTTCATAATTTAGTGAGATTTCCTTTGTATTTTTAAAATGAGGTATCATAATGAAATCAGCATAAAACAGTGCCTAGCATCGGCACAAAACGTAATCCCAATATCTCGATATCTCTGTATCACAGTCTCTGTACCTCAATATCTCGAAATCTCAATGTCTCAATCACAATATTTAGGGCGCCGTCAGTCCAGACCGGCCCCTACCATCCATCTCAAGACCACGACGGTATCCTCCGGATATCCGACGCGTCGGGTAAAATCACCGGTAGGTAGTGCTCCCCTGCCAGGCTCACATCGTCATCATCACGCGCTTCTTGCCCCGGGGTACCTTACCGGGTCCACCATGTACCCGAAACGGTTCATCCGTCTCCTCGAATCGGGTCTCGAAATCCATCAGCAAACTCATGGTGGACGACTCATACATCATGGGAAAAACCGCACTTTTTATTTAAAAAGAGAGAAATCAGTTTATATAAGTTTTGCGGTTTTCCCCCCAAATCCAGAAAATTTCATGGAAATCCGAATCCAAATCATCAATAGCATGTAAAAACCATGAATATAGGCATAACAATGAATAACAGTATGCATGAAGTGACAAGTAATAACTACAATGTTAAGCTGGCATATAAGGCAGGCACACTAATATCATGTAAAATTACTAACTAACAAGCTAAGTCAAGCAATAATATTTTCTAAGGTGTACGTGACATGGCAATTACCGATGAAGATGTGTGTGAGCCGGCAAGTAAGTGTACGTGGTACATACGCATCATCGGTAATGGTGCCGGTGTCCTAACAATATGATATCAACATTGCAATAAGAAATTATAACATAAGTATGCGATGCGAAGCGAACCACAATAATAAGCGGGAGCTGAATACTAGACGCAACTGTAACTAACCTGCATTAATCTAATATAAGTCCTACAAATGGTGCCTTTTGAAATAACACGAATCATGGGGTTTTGAAAATAGGGGCTACGGTGTTTTTATGAAAAGATACGTCTTTTGAAATATCCGTAGGATCCCTTGGGCTGTCTTTTAAAATACCCACGATTCGTTAGTTTTTGAAATAGGTAAGAATCGAATCTAATCTAACAACTAAACTAAACTAAAGGGCTAAGCTAACAAGCTGGACTACAGGTAAGGAAACCGCCTAACATCTGAGTCGATCCATATACATACCTGTCTATATATTAGTCGGTGATCCCGCCTCAATAATATCATATCCGATACCATATCTACAATCAGCCATCCCAAGTCAAGAGTGCGGATCAATCATCAAGATATAGCTCGTACGTAAATCCGTCGCACGGCATCCCCAAATCTGGGTACGGGTCAATATCATATTCCTCACACCATTCCTCTGGTATCCTCTTTATTCAAGATCATAGTCTAGGGTACTGACCTATTTCTAGTACAATACTAATATCCTCAATATACTCATGATCTGACTACAGATCGACAATCTCGTACAAACCGATACCGTCAGCACATAGCATCATCAAGGGTATACATCGCCCGATACGGCCTAATATCAATATCCTAGCATATCATGCCTCATATCACGATCACATGTCGACCATTTTATTTATAACACTATTCACCCGTATCGCCGCCCCAAGATCCGCTATAACACCAGGGCGTACCTTAAGTACGAATCCTGCCATATCACCGATATCACAACCACAAAACAAATCTCATCGACTCAGCTCAATCCCAAGTATCATCCTCAAATCCGTATGTGAACACATAGTCCCATACCCATGTGATCACATAACTATAAAGAATCCCATGAGCACATATAAATAGGAATGTATGCAAGTATGTAGGTGTGTATGTGTAGTGCAACACTACCCTAGGGTTCGCAACACTAAAATAATCCAACACACCAATATCCATCCTAAACATCGTTATTAATCCCAAATAACATATAAATTGTTGGTGTGTATACGCATCCGTATACACCACCACGGACTGCGGGGGTGCTATACGCCATCCACCCGACTTCTCCCCGTAGATATAAATCTACTCACCTGGTCCTCGTTCGCCGGTGCCGACGTCGCCACGCGCTTGCTTGTCGTCTCGAAGTCCATATGGGGTACCTACATATCATAACGCACCATACCATATTAAAATCCGACTCATGACCAAAACGACGCACGAATCCCACATAGGTCAAAACCTATGGCTGCTTTCACAAATCGACCCAAAAACCCTCGACGTTGGCGTACAAACGTCAAACCATCGAGAAAACTCCCAACACACTCATTTGTACAATTACAAGCACTAATTATAATATAAAATGGCTTAAAATTCATAAAAACCCCAATTTCACTTAAAAAGTCATTTTTCCGAAAATCTAGCAAACACAAATCACCGTTTTAGTACAAAACACGATGTATAAACGAACCTAGTATCCACAATATTCACTAAATATCATAACAAAGTCATATAAACCATTCCTATAATTTATTCTCATCAATTTGCATAAATTCCAAAATCCTAGTTTGCAAAAATATCAATTTTTAACACCTTTTAAAGCAAAATTCACAATTCAACAATTAAGCTTGGTTTTGCATAACCTAAGATATTAAACCACTCATAATAATTTTAATGATGTTATAAAAATATAATTACATTTTTAACCCAATTATTTAACCAATTTTAAATAGCTAGTTAGCAAATTAGCGTAATTATCATAATTTTTAAACTAACAATTAACAACTAGCTACTAACTTTGTTTTAACAAGCCATAAGAGCCTAATACATTACACAACCATACACCAATTTCACAAAACCCTAACTTGCATTCAAACCCTTTCTTGAATTTTATAACTAACAAAATCCAACCCAAACTATACATGAAACACTAAATTAGCACTAATTTGAAGCCCAAAAAGCAAGTTAAACTCTTAGATTTGGTTGTATAAAACACTAGATAGCAAAATAGAATAATTAACTTAATAATGGTGTGCTAAAAAACCTAGTTTAACTCAAACCATTCTCTTGAAGATCCTAGATGAAAATAGCACCAATATTAACACTAAAACACCTCATTTAAAGAAATCTAACCATAAGAATTTAAATGGGTAAGAATTATACCTCTAGATCTAGAGATCTAGCAAGAAATTTTGACTCCAAAGATGGCCTCCTAGCATCCAAAATCCATGCAAGAAAGGTTAAGAAGAATGGATGAAGGATGGGCTTGAAATTGTGAAGTTTAAATGGAATTTTGATGAGTTTAGAAGAAAAATGAGAGGGGAAATTTTGGGGCTGTTTATTGCAGGAATTTCGGCTGAGGAGGGAGTGGGGAGAGGTGTGGGGGAGTTGTGGAAAAGAATCCAAGTCAAAGCCCCTCCCAAATTACCATAATACCCCCACCTACTTTACTATATATAAAAACCTTATTTTAACCCATTTCTCACATGATTTAAGGTCAAAAAGAGGAAAATAGAATTCTTGGGCTGCTACAATAGTGTGGGGCCGGCCAAGGGGAGTGAGGGTGAGTGTGAGAGACTTTAAAAAAAAATTCTATGCAAAAAGACCCCCCACAATACCATATTTGCAAATTTTAGTTCAAAATAACTATATTTTTGTTTTCCATAAAATAAATCAATTAAAACTTGAAATAAAATACTAAAAAATTATATTACAACTAGATTTTAATTAACATGATTTTAAAGATTAAAATTAGCCCATTTAAATTTGTATTTATCGCTAATTTAATGTATTTTCTTACCGGCTTAAAATAATATTAAAATAATTAATTTCGGAAAAAAATTCAAAAAATTTGAAATTTTAGCAGTGGCTCAATAAACACCAAATACTAGCAATTATATAGCTAGAATATGTATATTTAATTTTATAATTAAAATATTTGCATTTTGACTTTTTACAGAAAACCCCCTTATTTTACCGTTTTTTCGAAATTTCACCGAAACGATTTGCAAAACGTTACAGATCGATAACGAAGGCTCAGGAACAACAGCAGCAGAAACTTCAGGAGATGCTGACTGCAATGGCCACACTCACTGGGCCAAAAGAAAATCCAGAGACCTCGGAGCAGCGTCGGGAACAAGAAACTGATACTGAGTTCCTCCGAAGAATGCTCGAAAGGAAAGAAAAAGTGGCTGCGGAACAGGCAGCCAACATAAAACGAATGGCTCTCTTGTTTCAAGACATGGCTGGGATGATGCTACAGCCGGAACCTCCAGCTGAAGACCCCCCGATCATTATTGAAGACGACAAAGGGGAGACATCGAACCCTCCTCAGGCTCTTTCAGCAGCCAAGGAGGAGACCATCTCCAAGGTCGCTCTGGATGATTACATTGCTCAGCAGATATGAGCTCACCAGGCGAATGAAGCGGCTGGACAAATTGTTAAAACTGGGCGACCATATCCAGGCTGGTATGACCAAATAAGGTACCTGCCGGGATATACGATCCCTAAATTTCATGTATATAAAGGGACGGGAAATCTGCATCAGCACGTCGCTCAATTCAGAGCCTTATGCGGCAACATTGGAGGCGGCGATAAACTGCTACTTCGCCAGTTCGTCGGCAGCTTGTCGGAGACGGCATCCGAGTGGTATTCTGAACTTCCAAACGACTCTGTCAAGACATTTGCGGAGATGGAACTGCTGTTTACGCAGAGATTCACGAGCGCTAGCGAGCGTACCCCGATTACCGCATTAATTAACGCCCGGGTGAAACCAGGCGAGACTTGGGTACAATACGCAATACGGTGGCGAAATTTATGGTCGAAATGTGAGCAGCGCATTGAAGAAGCGCCGATAGTGGGCATGTTCGTGGGTACTCTGGAGCCTCAGGTAACTATTTCCCAATTCATGATGTTCTTCAAGCCAACCACGTTCCAGGTTTTGATCGACAAACTGGCCCAAATGGACCAGATGGGTCATAGACCGTCTCCTCCAAAGCCGGAGCCGCGGAACGAAAAGGGTAAAGGGAAGGCGACATTCGTTGCGAATACTCAACAGCAGCCCAGTGGACCAAAACTAACGGATCAACTGGACGAGAGACGGCGATACTATAATGAGAAAATGAAGCGCCCTTATTCATTTCCCCGGGACAAGACGAAAAGATTGTTCGGGCTAGCGGTGCGCAACAGGCTCATCAATCTGCCGAATCCAAAATGACCGTTGCAACCAGGCGAGGCTAATAGTCCCAATTATTGCCCTTACCATCAAACGGTAAGCCATCCAATTAAAGATTGCTTCGTCTTTAAAGGCTGGGTCGAAGATCAATACCAACAGGGTAAATTTGCCCTATCCGAGAATTGGAAAGTGAACCCGCCACAGCCACACGCTCCCAAGAAGACGGATACACCGGGGGCATCATGCTCCTTCATAGAAGAAGCTCCATGGGAGGTCGCTCTTTTAGCCAAGATGAAAAGAATGCTGAAGGATCTCCAAACATGCCCGGCGATCAGGTGGAAAAATCCAGTGGAACCCGAGATCATCGAGGGAATGCTGAAACCGCGCCCAACTCCAAAGATTGGTGGTGAAAGCCAAAGCACTCACACCCAGCCATCAAAGTTTTCGAAGAAGAAGAAGAAGACCAAAAAGCCCGTGAAGCCTGGTGATAAGCGCACGGACCTGCAAAAATAGATTGACGCGCTGGAAGAATATAACTAGAAGGCGCGGACCCCAGTCACACTTCAAGAATTTCTTAACCACGTCCTTGAGGACGGAGATGATGACAATGGAGAAGACTCGTCGAATGAATCTGAAGATTATGTGGCAAGTTGCCATGTGATCTCTCACTCGTCGATAGACGATGAAGAAGCTCCTTACACAGAGAAATTGGGGGCAAATCCTGAGCCGGAACTTCTAGGGCCATCAGACAAAATGATTGATGCATTCCTGGATGAGGCTCTTCTTAAAAGCAAAGCTGCTCGAGAGCGTGAGATGGCCATACTTGAAAAAGCCAAACGCCGGCGACTGGACGAAAGGGTTGAAACACCCCCGCCAGATCAAAGTACATTTGCCGCAAATAAAAGCAGGTTCAAGATGAGGAAGAGGTTCGCCAAAGCCATATCAATAGGAATGAAGCTGCCAACCTCCGAAGCGAACGCACTTGGTGAAGCGGAAACACATCCTAGCTACTGCTTATATCATCGAAAGATTGCGCACCCCACTGAAGAGTGCAACGCTTTTAAAAGACGGTAGCAATGATATGTTGCTTACCGGCAACATTTCAAGCGAATGAAACGCAAAACTCGTCGAGAACAAAGAAATGCAATCGGGGAGCGTAAAAGAACTACCGGAAAATGTCGCATGGTCAACGCTGGGGGATCGCAAGTTCTTTCCTTCGGGAGCGACTCTGACTAAGAAATGACTCTTGGCCCTCTCTTCAAAGAATCCACGTCGGGAAAAGAGGAAGAACCGAAGAACTGTGAGAACATTCAGCTGCGCAATCGTACGCTGTCCGAAAAGAATCTTGGGCCCTCGAACAGTGGGTCAAATAGAAGAGATAAGGGGAAAGAAAAGGTCCCTGAGGATATCATCCTTGATGACCAAGCCATCAAGGAGCTGACAGCCAAGGACCCGCCAAAGAAAAACAAGGTGGACTACAACGTTCTGGCACACTTGAGAAAGCTACCTTCACAGCTAAGCATTCTTGACGCCCTTCTGCTATCCAAAGAGGCGAGAGATTCGCTGATCAAGGCACTACAAGAGCCCGAGCAATTTCAAGCTTTCCTTGCCGAAGAAAAGATGAAAGACGAGCTGGAAGAAGTGCACACAGCCGATATCACCTTCGGCGATGAAGACCTTCTCCTTGGGACGTGTGAGCACAACCGTCCCCTTTACGTCTCCGGATACTGTCATGACATCAAGATAGGTAAAATCATGGTTGATAATGGGTCCTCCGTCAATCTCCTCAATGTGAGAGTGTTGAAGGAAATCTGCATGAACGTTCAACACCTCGCTCGGGATAAGATCACTATCTCCGGGTTTGACTCCTAGTCATCACGGACGCTCGGGTCTGTAATATTAACGCTGCGCTTTGGGCTGCTTGTTACGGACATTAAATTTCACGTCATTGACACCAAGACTTGCTACAACGCTTTGCTCGGCCGGCCTTGGTTACACGAGTACAACATCATCCCCTCTACACAACATCATTGTATGAAATATTTCAAAGATGGTCTCGAATACACCGTAACAGGCGAACTTAACCCGTTCTCCGTAAACGAAGTTCACAAATATGAGGATGCAAAATACTTCCTGCCAGATTTCGAAGACACAGAAAGATGTCGTAAATCAGAGGACAAGAACAAAACTATCACTATTATTCTGGTCTTCGGGAGTGATACCGAGGAGGAAGAAGAAATAGTTTATTCAGGTCCGCCCCAGTGCAACAAGCCGGGAGCGTCCACTCCTATGTTGATCTTTGGCAGCGACTCGGAAGATGAGGTCAATACCGTATTCTCTGCTCGGCCATCGATACAAGCCGTCGCTGATGAAGATCAAAATTTGCAAGTTGCCATGGTTCTGCCAAAGAATCATAAAGAGCTAGACGCGCTTGATACCTACAATGTGGAAGAACTGCAGACATTCTACATCCCGCCTAGGCGAAAAGATGAAAGGGCGATCCTCTTTTATCAAACCACAGAAGCCAAAGTGGAGAAAGAAATTTGGCATGGTGCCGATTCTACACTTGACAGGCTCCAGCCCATCCGTCTGCCTATATATTACACAGAAGGCTTGAAAAGGCTATTGAAGCGCCAAGGTGTACCCCTCAAACAGACTGCTCGACAAGCTCGGTTCTACAACAGGATCTAGGATATCCCCGGAACTCAGCGAAAGTGGCCCAACGGGAGAATGGAAACGATCGGGCTTGGATATGTTCAATCCAAGAAATGGGAGGTATTTCGCGACTGCTACGTCATACATGACTTTGACGAAGAAGGAGATACTCTGTGGGAAGATGCTAACCCTGAACCAAAACGAGCCCCCGCTGTGAAAATGCTAAGTCCGTCGTTCGAAGAACAGATGGACAAGCTTATAAGAGAAGCGGGTCAAAAGGTTCGAGACGATCATAATCGCGAAATGGCCATCTATGAGAAAGCCAGAACGCAGCGCCTCCTTCAGCAGGTTGCGAAAAATGAAAATGTTCTTCCTTGTCAACCCATCATACAAAAGGCCCGAAGCAGAGGCAAAAATAAATCAAAAAGCGGGAAAGGCGTTTGATAGCGACAAAGTGGGACCAAGAAGCCACGAGATCGGGAATCGAGCAACTAGGATTCGTCTCTAATAAAGAAGATGGGTCGAGCGTACTCTTTTGCCCAAGACAAGACAAAAAAGATACCTGTTCTTGCTATAAAACATCAAATGATTATCCTCCCGGAGTCCAAGCACCCCGAGCAAGCAGGCGAAGTCTCTCACTCGGACTATTGCTCCTATCACAGGGCAATGGGACATCCTCTCGAAGACTGCTTTACATTTAAAGACTGGGTAGAAGACCAGTATCAGCAAGGCAGGTTCGTTCTATCCAGCAGCTGGAGGGTAACCCCGCCGCAGAAGCATGAACCCAAAGCCACGAGAGTAGAACCGGATCAACATCGGCCTTGGAAGCGATCTCGTACCTGTCACGTGATAACGTTGTCGGAAGAAGAACCCGAGGATATGGATGAACTCCCCTGGTGCTTCGAAAACGATGATGACGAGGTAATCTCAGAATTTCCACCGGCGCCAAAAGTGCTGGAAGATGGAATACATACTACTGCAGATAATCTCAAGAAAATTGATTTGGGGACGACAAGTGACCCATGGCCGACGTTCGTCAGTGAGCTGTTGTCTGAAGAAAGGGTGGCTACGCTAAAAGACGTGCTCATGCAACATAAAGATTGCTTCGCATGGAACTATTCCAAAATGCCAGGACTAGATCCAGAGATTGCTGTACACAAATTGGCAATATCCCCAGACGTCAAGCCGATCAAACAAGCACCGAGAAGAATGCGGCTCGAGCTTGTGATGAGCATCAATGCCGAGGTCAAGAAGCTAATCGACTCCGGCTCCATCCAAGAGGTTCAATATCCTGACTGGATCGCCAACATCGTCCCAGTGATGAAGAAGAATGGGACGTTGCGCATTTGTGTAGACTTTCAGGATCTCAACAAAGCTTGCCCAAAGGACGACCTCCCAGTACCAGTCACTGAGCTGATGATAGATAATACGTCCACTCATGAAGTTTTCTCTTTCATGGACGGCTCATCAGGATACAATCAGATAAAGATGCATCCCGAAGACCAGAAGCATACCGCTTTTCGGACTCCTTTGGGCATATTTTGCTATAAGGTGATGCCTTTTGGTCTAAAGAACGCCGGTGCCACCTATCAGAGGGACATGACGAAGATTTTCGATGACCTCATATATGAAATTGTCGAATGCTATATCGACGACCTCATAGTTAAAAGTAAATCATACGAGGAACATTTAAAGCATCTGAAGATCGTGTTTCAGCGCCTTCGGAAATACAACTTGAAGATGAACCCTCTCAAATGCGCGTTCGGAGTTTCCTCGGGCAAATTCCTAGGATTCATCGTCCGACACCAAGGCATCGAGATAGATCCATCAAAGATCAAGACGATTATGGAAATGCCTCCGCCAAGGACTCTCAAGCAACTGCGGTCTCTCCAAGGGAAGCTCGCGTATATCCGGCGATTTATAACCAACCTCTCCGGCAAGTGCCGCCCCTACAGTCACTTGATGAAAAAGGGAACCCCGTTCATCTGGGATCACAAATGCCAAAGCGCACTGGACGAAATCAAGTAGTACCTGCAGAATCCGCCAGTGCTGGCCTCTCCCGTTAAAGGAAAATCTCTCATCTTGTATACGACGGCCCTCGAAGGTTCTTCAGGTGCGCTGTGGGCATAAGAAAATGACCAAGGGAAAGAAAGAGCCCTTTTTTATTTGAGTCGAGTTCTACTGGGGGCAGAAAGCAATTATTCTCCCATCAAAAAACACTGCCTGGCGTTTATCTTCGCGATAACGAAGCTCAGACACTACGCGTTAGCGCATGAGGTCTGTCTCATATCAAAAGTGGATCCTCTTAAGTATTTGATGTCGAAAGCCATATTAACGGGACGACTCGCTAAATGGGCCCTGCTCTTGATGGAATTCTCGATAACTTATCGACCTTTTAAGGCAGTGAAAGGCCAGTCCATCGCCGACTTCCTCGCTGAGAATCCGATACCTGCCGAATCTCCCTTGAACTGCGAATTGCCAGACGAGCACGCGTTTGATACGATCGAAGAGGAGAGAAGAGAGAATGATACCCAGTGGAAACTCTATTTTGATGGGGCATCTACCATAAAGAAGCGCAAACAAAGCACCCCTATAATCAAATCCGGGGTAGGCCTCATCTTCGTGACTCCACAAGGAGGGATAATGCGCTTTGCCTTCTCCTTAACAGAGCCGAGGACGAACAATGAAGCCGAGTACAAAGCTTTGATAGCAGGTCTTGAGATCGCCGTCGACATGGGAATTGAGAATCTCCTCATATACGGAGACTCCCAGCTGATCGTTAGCTAAGTAAACGGCGACTGTCAAACCTGCAAACCAGAGTTGGTAAAGTACGGTGAGAGAGTGCAACAACTGCTGACTTGAATCCCTTCCTACACACTAGAAAGCATACCGCGCGCGGAAAATAGCTAAGCGGATGCATTAGCCAAGCTCGCTAAAGAATTGGCCGACGAGAACCTCGATGACGTAAGAATCGTGGTGCAAAGCCGTCGCGTCGTCGCACCAGCAGAAATATCTCCGGAGTCATTCGAAGAAAAAGGAGCGATCGAGCAAATGACCCTATAAATAAAAGACCAGGAAAAGGCTATGGATTGGAGAGAAATCTTTATAGACTACTTCAAATCTCGTCGAACACCTAAAGATGCGTCCTTAAGACATCAGCTTATGAAACGAGCTCTGTCTTTCGCCTTCGTTAATGATACTCTGTATAAGAGATCATTTGATTCTCTATGGCTAAGATGCCAGGGACCTGAAGAAGCAAAAAGAGTCATCCAAGAAACTCACGACGGACTCTGCGGTTCTCATCAAGCCGGGCCGAAGATGAAACTGAAGATCAAAAGGATAGGCTACTATTGGCCCATGATGATCCAAGACTGCTTCAAATACGCGAAGCAGTGCCACTCGTGCCAGATTCACGGGGACTTCATCCATCAGTATCCAAATCTGCTACATCCAACGGTGGCTAGCTGGCTGTTCGAAATGTGGGGAACCGACATAATCGGGCCCATCGAACCAGCATCGTCCAGAGGACATCGATTCATTTTGGCGACAACTGATTACTTCTCTAAATGGGCAGAAGCACTACCGTTGAGGGAAGTGAAGACGGAGAATATCCTCCATTTCTTCAAGACGCACGTCATTTATTGGTTTGGAACTCCGCGACGGATCATCTCCGATAACGGGCCAGCCTACAGAAGCCACAAGATCAGCCGCTTCGCACAACAGCATAACATAGACTGGAGATACTCTTCAGTCTATAATTCTCGAGCTAACGGTCTAGCAGAGGCTTTCAACAAGACCTTGATGAAAATCGTGAAAAAGACGGTGTCTCGAAATAAGAAGGACTGGCACGAGAGACTTCATGAAGCTCTCTGGGCATATCGAACTACGTTCAAAACAGTCACGAACACAATGCCGTATGCATTAGTATTCGGCACAGAAGCGGTACTCCCCCTCGAAATAGAGTTACCCTCTCTATGAGTGGCAATTCACTACGAGCTAACAGATGAAGAAAAGGCTCATCTTCGGCTTGAGGAACTTGATGCCCTTGATAAAAACCGGCTCGTAGCGCAACAGAATCTGGAGGCTTATAAAGCAAAGATGACGCGCTCATATGAAAGATTGACCAGGCCGAGAACATTCCGCCAAGGCGAACTCGTGCTAGTGGTCAAAAGACCTATGATCCCCAATCGCGCCAAGTGGGGGAAATTCGAGCCGAACTATGAAGGCCCATATATCATAGACAAAGTTTACCAGGGTGGAGCTTACCTACTCATGGACATGCATGGTGAAAGACCTTTCAGGCCAATAAACGGTCGCTTCCTAAAGAAATACTACGCCTGACGAGTCACGGCCTAGGTCAACGATAGACGACGACGCCTATGTCCGCTCGCTATCTTCCTAAGCCCAAACTCTATAAGTAGTACCCGTTTAATGGAACGAAATGTCCTAAAACTAACAATGGACCGAAACGTCCTTAAACTAACAACGGACCGAAATGTCCTAAAACTAAAAATGGACCACTATGTCCTAAAACTGGCATCGGACCGAGATGTCCTTAAACTAACGATGGACCACTATGTCCTAAAACTAGCTGTTGACCGAGACGTCGATAAACACCTGTAAACTGCAGCATCCCAAGGCTGACACAAAAAAAAGAATAAAAAAAAGAAAGAAAAAGAAAACGGTATGTTCATAAGCAAAATGGGCACGGATGAAAATCCGGAAGGGCTCCATGAGTAAAAACAGCAAGGCTACCGGCGAGTTTTTGTGAAAACCCGAAAGGGCGCAACCTCGTTAAAAGACACTTGCATGGTCCTCTCGACTTTGTGAGGAGAAACCACCTGCGTGAGATCCTTACGACTCACAAGGGAGCAACACACTTAAGGATCCCCACGATTCCTAAAGAGAAATTACACTTGCGAGATCCTCACGACTCGTAAGGAGAACCCTCTTATGAGACCCTCACGGCTCACAAGATTCAAAAGTCTTAAGCTATAGAAATCTGAACCTGTTCTTAAGCGGCCACCACAACCTCCAATAGTGCCCTACAAGCGGTTCAATATTGACTCTTGTATACAATCCACGGGTTCGAATAAATATTTCCCTAACAAAGTCTCATCAGAGACCGGGGATATCTCATATGGCGAATGACACTTATAAGTCCTCTCGACTTATAAGGAGAAAACATTCTTGTAAGATCCTTATGACTTATAAGAGACCATACACTTAAGACTCCTCACGATTCTTAAGGAGAAAACGCACTTACGAGATTTTCACGACTCGTAGGGAGGAATACCTTCATGAGACCCTTACGGCTCATGAAGTTAAAAGCCTTAGCCGACAGGATCCTAACCCTGTTCGCTAAGCCACCTTTGTTCGACACCGACAGAGGCAAATGATGATTCGCTCCTGGTAATATCCCAGTTGTAGCGATACTGATGCCTAAATCGGTATCAAATCCCAAACTCGCAGCAAAAAGTCAGTGAGCCACAAATGCATACGAAATAGCCGAAATGGTTGGGCAACTTGCAACAAAATCAGCAAGTAAAAATATATGCATACAAAAATAGCTGAAATGGTTGGGCAACTCGCAATAAAAAGCAGCGAGTGAATAAAACAAATAGCCGAAATGATTGGGCACCACGAGAAATAGCTGAAACGACTGGGCAATCGCGACTTTCGCGATATAAAAGCTGAAATGATAGAGCATCGCGGAAAGAAAAATATATAAAATGAAACTTTATGCCCTATAGGTGATATCACATCAATCCCTGTATACAATCCATGGGCGCAAACGAAGAAGGAATCATACCTTCCCTCCCCAGGCTCCATCAGAAGAAGAAGCCAAATCTCAACGGTTCACAGACAGCCTGGAGATCATCTCAACATTCGTCTCATTACAACAGGCGCAACATCAAGTAAAGCGGAACCGTGGCAATTCCCAGTTCCATGACTCGGCGGTGCACATATGACCGAGAGTCAAACCCCGACTCCGTGAAATGCGGATAAAGTCGACCCTTCCTGGTCACGTGGAACGCGGCTTATGTCAATCCTGACCCTGTGGGAAACGTCCAGAGCGGATCCCGGTTCTCGCAAAACATGGCTATGACCCCGTGGGAAGCATCCGGAGCAAATTCCTGGTCACGTGGAACGCGGCATATGTCAATCCTGACCCCGTGGGAAACGTCCAGAGTGGATCCTGGTCCTCGCAGAACACTGCTATGACCCCGTGGGAAGCATCCAGAGCAGAGCCTGGTCCTCACAGAACACAACTATGACCCCGTGGGAAGCATCTAGAGCAAATTCCTGGTCATGTGGAACACGACTTATGACAATCCTGACCCTCTGGGAAACGTCCAGAGCGGAGCCTGGTCCTCGCAGAACACGGCTATGACCCCATGGGAAGCATCCAGAGCAAATTCCTGGTCATGTGGAACGCGGCTTATGTCAATCCTGACCCCGTGGGAAATGTCCAGATCGGAGCCTGGTCCTCGCAGAACACGGCTATGTCAATCAGACCCCGTGGGAAGCATCCAGAGCAAAATTCCTGGTCACGTAGAACGCGGCTTATGTCAATCCTGACCCCGTGGGAAACGTCCAGAGCGGAGCCTGGTCCTCGCAGAACACGGCTATGACCCTGTGGGAAGCATCCAGAGCAAATTTCTGGTTACGTGGAACGCGGCTTATGTCAATCCTGACCCCGTGGGAAACGTCCAGAGTGGATCCTGGTCCTCGCAGAACTCGGCTATGTTAATCAGACCCCGTGGGAAGCATCCAGAGCAAATTCCTGGTCATATGGAACGCGGCTTATATCAATCCTGACCCCGTGGGAAACGTCCAGAGCGGAGCCTAGTCCTCCGAAAACACGGCTATGACCCCGTGGGAAGCATCCAGAGCAAATTCCTGGTCACGTGGAACGCGGCTTATGTCAATTCTGACCCCATGGGAAACGTCCAGAGCGGAGCCTGGTCCTCGCAGAACACGGTTATGACCCTGTGGGAAGCATCCAGAGCAAATTCCTGGTCACGTGGAACACGGCTTATGTCAATCCTGACCCCGTAGGAAATGTCCAGAGTGGATCCTGATCCTCGCAGAATACAGCTATGTCAATCCGACCCCGTGGGAAACGTCCAGAGCGGAGCCTGGTCCTCGCAGAACACGGCTATGACCCTGTGGGAAGCATCCAGAGCAAATTCCTGGTCATGTGGAACGCGGCTTATGTCAATCCTGACCCCGTGGGAAACGTCCAGAGCGGATCCTGGTCCTCACAGAACACGGCTATGACCCCGTGGGAAGCATCCAGAGCAAAATTCCTAGTCATGTGGAACGTGGCTTATGTCAATCCTGACCCCATGGGAAACGTCCAGAGCGGATCATGGTCCTCCCAGAATACGGCTATGACCCTGTGGGAAGCATCCAGAGCGGAGTCTGGTCCTCGCAGAACACGGCTATGACCCCATGGGAAGCATCCAGAGAAAATTCTTGGTCCTCGCAGAACACGGCTATGACCTCGTAGGAAGCATCCAGAGCGGAGTCTGGTCCTCGCAGAATACGGCTATGACCCCGTGGGAAGCATCCAGAGTAAATTCGTGGTCCTCGCAGAACACGGCTATGACCCCATGGGAAGCATCCAGAGCGGATCCTGATCCTCTCAGAACACGGCTATGACCCCGTGGGAAGCATCCAGTGTGTAGCTTGGTCCTCGCAGAACACGGCTATGACCCCGTAGGAAGCATCCAGAGCAAAATCCTGGTCACGTGGAATGCGGCTTATGTCAATCCTAACCCTATGGGAAACGTCCAGAGTGGAGCCTGGTCCTCGTAGAATACGGCTATGACCTCGTGGGAAGCATCCAGAGCAAAATTCCTGGTCCCGTGGAACACGGTTAAAGTCAATCCTGATCCCGTGGGAAACGCCCAGATTAACTCCTGACTCCGCAAAGTGCGGATAATAGCAACATCATCAATCACTTACAGGTCCTCTCGACCCGTAAGGAAGAAAACTCTCTTGTAAGAACCTTACGACTTATAAGAGAAAATGCTCTTAGGAATCCTCACGATTCCTAAGGAGAAAATACACCTACGAGATCCTCTCGACTCGTAGGGAGAAAAGTCTTCATGAGACCCTCACGGCTCATGAAATTGAAAAGTCTTAGGCAGCAGATCTGAACCTGCTTTCTAAGCCATCATTATCTCTCGAAGAATTCAAAACGGAATGGTCACTCTATCATCTGCAGGCTATGCTTACTAAAGTGACATGCTGATAACAAAGAAAAGAAGAAAGCAAAGAGATGACACAAGACATTACGAAAGAAATGTATCTTTTATTCATAAATTCAATTGGGTACAAAATACATCTTATGAAAGAATAAAAAATGGATACATTTTATTCAAAATTACAAATGGTACAAAAACGATCATTGAGAGGGAAGCGTTTTCAATAGTCCAATCAGCCGCTCGCGCACTTCCCTCAGCCCATTTTCTTGGTCAGCTACCGCGGCCAACTCTGCTTCGACTTGGGCTCGTTGCTGCAAGTAGGACGAAAGTTGCTTTTCGACGGCCGCTGAGCTGCCCTACGATTCTGTGCATCTCGCTCGATGAGGTCGAGCTTCTGCCTCAGCGTTAGCCCGTCAGAAATACATCGTGGAAGGCCCTCAAAGATAGTCTTCAACTGCACAGCATTGGCATCAACCTGAGCATGCAGTCGAGCAGAGTCACTTGAAATCTCTTCACACTCCTTACGCTTTAAGGCCGCTTCTTGTTCAAGATGGCGGAAGCAGGGAATGCTCTGCTCAACCCATGCAGCCCGTTGAGAGTTCACAGCCAGGACCTCAGGAGCAGGATGTCCGAATTCGAGCTCATGCATACAGGCCTCAATTTCCTTGTAGTGATTAACCCAAGACTCAACGACGCGCTCACTATGAAAGTTCACGAGCGTCGCCAGCATAGGATTAACCTCCGCGGCAAAATCTGCAGCGAATATGGGAGCCTCCACGTCAATCTCCTCGATGTAGTCACTCAACATGCGCAGACTATTCACAGTTCCTTTGGAAGATGAATGTCAAGAAAAGGGGTCTGCTGGCATTACGAATCGAGATTCAAACGGAGCTGAAGTCGGTATCACCGCTGCAAAACAAATCACAGTCAAATGACGGTTCAAGAAATAGATGAGGTTCATGAACAATGGAGTTTACTATACCGGCTGCAGTAGGTGGCAAGGCCGGGAGTACCAGTGGCGCAACTGTTCTTTCGTCTCCTCCTTCGATCTGTAGTGTTGCAATCAAAACAAAGAAGAATTAGAACTGATTTGGTTGCCCGTAAAAGAAAAGATATTAGCTGAAGGCTGTACTCACCAGCTCCACTAAATGAGGCAATCTCTGACTGGAAAGAGAAGTGTGGGTGTAGCACCTGATATAGGTGATAAAAAAGGACTCATGCCAGGATGCAGTAATGCAATGTCAGTACATAAAGTATACAGCCTACAATGAAACTGATGGGTCATAAATCCTCACCTTCCAGCATTTGAGATGATACGAGAGAAGGTAGAGGAGCGGTCACCGTCAAAGCAGCAGCTGGAGACACTTCTCCGGGTGGAATAACCCCAACACTCATCACACCTGCATTAGAAATAAGAGAAACAATGTCAAAAGAAATTAAAAGGGATTGCAGAATAAAGGGGAAAGCGATGACCCAAAATCTACCCGGTGAGTTGTCGGTCGAGACCCCGACAAGGGTGTCACTGGATGCAGTGAATGCTCCACCCTCCTCCATCGGAACGGTCTCGCCACCCGTAGCCTCTTCTCCTGATTCCACGAGAATCGTCGTGACACTCGCAGCGCACGGAAACTGCAAGGAGCCGCAAGGGGAAAGAGCGACGATTGGAGCAGTGCCCGACTCTTAAGAAAGAGTGGCTACCTCGGGCTTGGTGATTGTAGCCATCTCACCTACCGCTACCTTGGGCTCGGCGATTATGGATGTCTCACCTGCCGCTACCTCAGGCTCGGCGATTGTGGTTGTCCTAGCTGCCACTACCTCAGGCTCGGTGGTTGCCGCCACTTCTTCGGCAAGACTCGGCCCTGCAAGATAGGATATATGAGAACCTAAAAGTTAAAACTTTGACAAAAAAAGACCAATGTCACGTTACCTCGGGTCGGTTTTTCGATTGCTTCCTGAGCCGCACGTGCTGCCTGTCTGTGGGCGGTGGACAAGGCAGCCGGAGCATCCTCTGAAGGAGTAGGGGCAGGGGTAACAGCGCTTGAACCTGCACCCGCATCTAAGGCGCGGCACGCTCCCTTGCTGCGCGCATCCTACGCTTCCTCTCTGCCCGGGCCGTGAGGGCAGATCTTCTAAAGACCTCCTTCAATAGGACGTCATCGTCTGCGCCAAGGGTTACCTCTGGAGCCGTTATGGCGTCCGTCATCGGTTGCTTAAGTGAAGCTTCTTTCAGCAATACCGGCGGAACTGAGACTTCGATAGCCGACCCGGGAAGCGTCTCCGTACCGCCCTGTGAAGTCGGTGCCACGCCTGGAATAACCTGAGTAGAGGTAGCTCCTGTAATAAGATGAAAAGCAGGGGTCAGATTACCCATAAGAAACGGGAGCAGAGACGCGGTGAGCCGAAATACACCAACGCCCAGCGAAGCGCGAATCCTCTCCTCCTCCTTAAAGGTCCTAAGAGAAGTCGCAAGAGCTTCTTCGGTGGAAATGCCTGTTAAAAAAGGGGGAAAAGTGTCAGTCAAAACATGATGATAGAAATATGATGTAATGACGAAAGATACAGCTGATGGTTACCTGATCGCGCGAGAATAGCCAGTCCCGCTTCGTGGCTTGCCAATTGCTCAGAAGCTGCAATGGCAGCCGCCAGATCAGTATCATCTGGCAGTATAAATAGACCCTCGTTTATCCCATACTCGCTCAGGCCCTCGCCATAAGGTGGTGAGGCTCCTGGCCGAGTACAACGTCGACAGAAAGGATCGACTTTTTCTTCCTCTTCTGCGAGTGAGCTCCGGTCGCCGCAAGCACAAGTTTACGTTTAGCGGGCACCTTGGGGCGACGAGTCACGATATCTGAACCCACGCCAGAATCAGGGGAAGCTACAGTCACCGTTTCTACAGGAGCCCGGGGTATCGGTAGCTCGGGCCTGTCGTGCGGGACTTCGATCACGGCAGCTTCTTTTAGCGGAGGTGGGACAATGGTCTGTCGCTTCAGGGGGATGTTTCGATCGCCAGCAGGGGGTGCACCTTTGCGATCGAGCAGCAGTCGCTTCTCTTCCCTGATGACGGCGTCCATTGAATGCTGGTACCACGCCACGTATACACTAAGGGCCTTCGGGACACAGCTCGGTTCGCTGATAAAGAAATTGGACCCTGTGTTCACGCGCATAAAATGATGCAGCGCGTTTCGCATCCTCTCCTCGGTGGCAGCAGGTTCTAGCAAGAAAGCCTCCAGCGGAACTCCCTGATTATAGCTCAATTGTTGGGCGAAACGATGCGGATTGTATCTCATGAATAACGCCGCATCATTTTGCCTAAACACTAGAAAGACCGGTCTGATAGAATATAAATGGAGGATTTCCCGAGCTTTCAAAATAGAGGCTCCATCTTTAAAAATGTCCCGCAATGGCTGCATCGTTGTTGCGGACTCTTTATCGACGGTCAAAATCTTGTCGGTGAAGGTCATGCCATCTCCAACCGTGCGAGGATGAAGGAGCAAAGCTCTAGCTTCCCACGGTGATGGATTTACAATAGATGCGCCGACTAATCGCATAATCTCGGGGAAGCCGCACCTGTCATAGAATGAAGGCCTTTTATGGATACCAAAAACGCCAAGTGCATGTTGTTCGAGCCATGACATGAAGTAATGTATCGAGAAGTTCACATGCTGCACTCCGGGTTCGTTGTATCCGCAGCTTGGCTGAGGCCGTAATATAAATGAGCTAACCCGGCAACCCCGACAGCCACTTTCACCCTAATAACCATTCGGTGAGCCGGGTAGAAGACAGACAGCCTCATACGGCGAAGGTGCATCGAGAGTGCAAACCAGCTCAGCCATAACCCAAGAAATCCCAAAAAGAACGTTTCCTCATCAATCCCAGGGACTGTAACCTCCATAAAAGAAATGACTGGGGTGTTGGGAAGGAAGAAACTCTTTTGATCTGCCTCCGCCGTTGGCAGGTTGTTTAAACCTAAGCCGAAAGGGTCGTCAAGTGTGGCGAATTTAGCAGCCTCCTTCGAAAGGACTTTGAGATGGAGAAAACAAGCGATGAAATCCTCGAAATTAACCCCGCGGCTCCCAGATTCGAGGAAAAGGCCCTCATAAATATTCAACACTTTGATCAAACTAGAAAATTGGTGTTGAACGGCGTTCTCTGGGGTAAGGCCTGTCATCACTGGCTTGGCACCAAAAACGTATTCATCCGTAGGAAGCAGTTCCTCATAATGCTCCCCCATGATCGGTAAGCCAGAAACTTCTGCAAATTCCTCTAAGGAGATTGATACTTCTCGGTCCAGCGAAAGGAAGGTGCGGGTAGGAATATTCTACTGCTCCAGAAAGGCCTTAACCCAACAGGCGGGAAGCGTAGGATACTGGAAGAGAGAAGCATAAATGGCGGGATACAACCCAAGCCTCAACAACTGCGACTTCTTCGCTGACAGAATGTAGCAGGCCCATTGCAGATAACCAGCTGGATGACGAGGAATTAGACCGATCATATATGGTTTTCCCCACGGTCGTGCTTCGCCTTGACAAATACGTTGCCCCAGGTTATCCAAAGGCATTGGAGGCTGAACGAGTATCGAAGCCATAGCAGGCTGAAGAAGACCTCCCGAAGTCCAGTTGACTTCTTCCACAGTATAGTTCACCGGGGGTGGGTCGGCGTAATGGATCGCCATGATGGGCTCTGAGGGTACCGCACACGAAAAGCTCTGCCGACCCTTAATAATCTGATTATACCATGTACCTCAGAGGTGAAGATTCTTATGTTTCGAGTCATGATCTTTGATCAATGCTAGGACTTCCCGGTCCACAGGCGCTCCAGGGAATCCTCCATCTGAACGAACAAACGAGAAAAAGGGATCGAAAGACATGTCGCCTGCGCAAAAAAGGGACAAAAGTCAACTGTCAGTACGATAATTTAATTTAAATGCTGACACTTGGTACTTTAGAATTTGTACCACACTGCAATGCAGTGAAGAGGGACCAAAAAGGGCCCACAAAATCTAGATGACAGTTCATCATTAATAAAACAACCTCATCATTTGATGAGACTGTTGATTAAATGAGGAAATCCTCAAGAAAATTCTCATTAAATGAGAGATCCCTCGGGAAGAGGAGTAAATCTCCCTTTGAGAGCAATGCTCTGTGACAGAGTGACACTTGTCAAACTCCGATCATGAAGGAATAAAAATTCCTTAAGAGCCTTGCTATGAAAAAAATGATGATGAAAGAATCCATCAGAAAAATTAAAATCAATTTTTTATGAATTAAAAATTCTGAGATCTTCAAGATCCATGAACAAATTCTTAAGAGTTCTTCATGATTTGAAGAGAGCAAAAGCTCTGTTAATAAAACCCTAAAGGGGTTTTCTTTAGATCAAAGATCTATGAAGAGCAAGGCTCTGTTAATGGGTAAAACCCTAGATTAGTAGAAGATTTAACCTTTACCTAAATTTTGACAGAGTTTTTGTCCTTAAGAAAATTCTTAAGATGGAGAGCTATGCTCTGTGAGAGAATAAAATTCTCAGAAAATAAGGAAGAAGATGAATAGAAATCATCCTAAGGACCAAAGGTCCTATTTATAGACAATGAATGCCGTTTCAACTTCTTAGTTGATCCGAGGGCGTAGATGCTGCCACCGCTGCACTCATATATGGGCCACATGAGCGCATCGGTGGGGGGGGCATTTATTTCCCCCAATCAGAGCAAAGCTCTGTTTGACATTTAAATTCCAAAATGAAGCAACGCTTCAGATGCAGCGCCAAGTGCGCTGCGCCCTAAGCAGCACACCACGTGTAAGATACGGATGCGCTAGCGCTAGGTGCGCAGCGCTCTAAGCAGCGCACCACGTGTAAAACACGGGTGCGCTAGCGCTAGGTGCGCTGCACTCTAAGCAGCACACCACGTGCAAAGCACGGGTGCGCTAGCGCTGGAACTAAAAACTCCTCACCGTTAGATCAAAAATCTAACAATAATGATAAATCATTAATTAATCAGAATTAAATTCTTTTAAGGAAAGATTCCTCAAAATCTTTCCAAATAACAAGATTGTGCTCTGTAAATCAGAACACCGTTGGATCAATGATCCAATGGTAATAAAAATTACCAAAAGACAGAATAAATTCTGTATGGAAAGATTTATCAATCTTTTTAAAAACAAGAAGATTGCCTTCTATAACACAGAAACCCTAGGATTAGAGATCCAATAGTGGGGAAACATCCCCAAATCAATCAGAAAAAGATCTCTTTAACTGATTCAACAAATCAGCTTACCCTATATAAAGGCCCCAAGACTTCCAGTCTTTGATAGAGAACCCCCCCTCCATAAACTTTGAGAAAATCAAAGATAAAGAGCAAGCTCTTACAAGAAGATATTTCTTCAAGGTAAGAATGAAGGATGATGAACACAGAGATGAAATCATCTCATGATTAAGAAAGAAGAATTCATTTCTTTAAACAGATCATAGATCTACAGGACAAAAAGTCTTTCACAAAGAGATCAAACGATCTCATCATAAAATAAAAAAAGAACATAATTCTTCTCACAGATCATGGATCTATAAAGGCAAAGCCATTCATCAAAATAAGAGATTGGAAATATCTCTTGCAAAAATAAAAACTGTTGTTCTTAGATCTTAAGACAAAGTCTCTTTTAAAAAGAATATAAATTTGTTTTCCAGATCATAAAATTGATTAGATGCGCTTTGCGCTCTTGAACTGCGCTTTACGCTCTTGAACTGTGCTTCTGCGCTCTCTGAACTAGCGCTCAGCGCCAAATGCGCCACGTGTCAATCATGTATGCGCCAATTAACAACTTGCGCTTTGCGCTTATGAAATAGCGCACTGCGCTCATGGGCTGGCGCTCAGCGCCAAGCGCACCACGTGTCACTCACGTGTGCGCCACTAAACTGAAAGCGCAATGCGCTCAGCGCTCATAAACTGGCATCATGCGCTCGTCATCTGGCGCCTAGCGCTGAGTGCGACACGTATCCCTTACATGTGCGCTACTTGGCATAAGCGCACTACGCTTTTTGATTGGCGCAAAGCGCCTAGCGCGCCACGTGTTGCGCTGATAGAACATAAATTGTTCTTTAATAAGCCCAGAGCTCTGATGAATGCTCAGCATTCAGTAAAAGCCAAAGACATTGTTAAGATATAAATCAATGCTCAGCAATTGTTAAAAGGGTCAAGCCCAAATAAAGGCTTAACAGCCCAAAATAAAATGTTAAACATTTTAACCTAATTGGACTTAGCCCAATATTGGCCATAAGTCCTCAACTGATATTAATTGAGCCCATCTGCTCATAAATATTATAACAGATCTTAGCCCCAAATTGGACTACAGATCTTTCAACCAACTCACATCGGTTCGAGGGTACATCTCTTTACTCCTCTGATATTTGTCGTTGTAATCCTTCAACGTCTTTAGAGAGGTGACGGGTCCCGACAACCAAACATTTTACGGACTGTGAGGTCTTTAAACTCACAGACTATGATGTCCTTAACCTTGACTGTGAGGTCTTTAAACTCACGGACTATGATGTCCTTAACCTTGGACCGAGATGTCCCTAAACTATCAATGGACCGAGATGTCCTTAAACTAACGCTGGACCGTAATGTCCTTAAACTAATTATCGACCGCAATGTCCCTAAACTAAACAATAGAGCCCAATTGCTCTCTTGTTGGATCTAAACGATCCTGTTAAGTTGATCTTAGTCTAAAAATTGGACTAACGTATCCTTAACAAACGTTTAAGTTGATCTTAGTCTCAAATGAGACTAACGTTTCCTTAAACCCAACCCCCAAACCCAAATCTAAGAAGATACGGATTTGGACTAATCCACGCCCTATGGGCGACAACATAAATTAGTCTCCGTATACAATCCACGGGCAACCAAAAACAAAACAAATACCCACGACATGAAGTGACCATCTGGAGAAGGAGAAAGTTGTTACCGCAATGCGGTAGCGTAATTAACTGCAAGGGCTTGCGCCTGCAGGGAAGAGCGGCCCCACAATCAAAACCCCCTCAATTGATGGGGAATCTGACGATGTCTGCTACATCGGCCGCATCCGTTTAAACCTTCGATACATGGTGCCATAAATCAACTTGGTATCTTCGGTGAGGTGGACGGATAGCACCAATTAGCATCTGCTCCGAAATTCAGGCGAGACGGACCCGAACGGTAGCGTCACCGATTTTCGGCAGGGAACAGTGGGTAACCCTTCGGTGATATAGGCAGTAATTTGGATGTGAATCCTCTCCGTCGAGGCATATGACCTCGGGAGTATTTCCTACTAGAGGTGGCAGCTTCATTCCCATTGACAGGGCTTTGGCAAACTGCTTCTCTACCTTGATCCTGCCCTTATTTGTCGCAGGTATGCCTTGGTTTGGTTAGAGTACTTTACGACTCCACCTTGCCGCAGCTTCTTCATCCTGACGCTGATGCTTAGCCTTTTCGTATATGGCTGTTTCGCATTCTCGGTCAGCTTTACTTTTTTGAAAGGCTTCGTTTAACAGCCTATCGATCGGGTCTTCTGGCAGTTCCGGGGATTTTAGCGCCGATCCTGCCCCCAGTCCCTCCGTGTTGTTTTCTGACGCTGAGGGAGTTTCTTCATCATTTAACAACGAATGGGAGACCATGTTGCAACTTGTTACATAGTCTTCGATTTTTTCTGATGAGTCATTTTCCTCATTGTTGTCACTATCTTCATTCTCAAGAATATGCTTGAGGAACTCTTCGAGTGTGACCGGTTTCCACGCCTTCTGGTTGTATTCTTCCAGCGTGTCGATGTACTTTTGTAGGTCCGTGTGCTTGTCGTCATACTCGGCAGGCTGCACAGGCTTCTTGGTCTTCTTCTTTTTCTTTGAAGACTTTGAAGGCTTGACTTGGGGAGTTTGCCCTTTGTCAACAATCTTCGGTACGGGACGTGGATTCAGCATCACTTTGATGATTTCGGGTTCAAGTGGGCTTTTCCACCTGACTGCCGGACATGCCTGTAGATCTTTTAGCATTCTTTTGGTTTTATCTGAAAGAACAACTTCCCATGGAGTTTCTTCCACGAGCGAGCATGATGCTCCCCGGCGCATCCACCTTTTTAGGAGTGTGCTTCTGTGGTGGGTTCACCCTCCAGTTCTCAGACAACGCGAACTTCCCCTGTTGATACTGGTCCTCGACCCAGTTCTTGAAGTCGTAGCAATCCTCAATTGGGTGGCTCACCATTTTGTGATAGGAGCAGTAGTTGGGGTTATTGACGTCGCCGGGTTGCGGTGGACGCCGTGGGTCTGGCAATGTGATGAGTTTGTTACGCACTGCCAATTTAAATAGTCTCCTCGTCTTATCGCAGGGAAACGGGTAAGCGTGTCCTAGCCTTTCTTCTAGGGATAGACGTTGATTGATCTGTTTTAAAGAAGTGTTTGTAGAATAACCGTAATCAATAATGGTGTCGCGTGTAGCTAGCCGATATGAGTACGGGTCGTCCTCATGGATATGTGGAATCTCTTAATCTTACTTTAGACGTGTTGATTGAAAGAGAAAGAATAGAAGAATAAAAAATAGTGGAGAATAGTTTCTAGATCTATGTTAAACACGGATGTAGAATACAGATCTAGTTTAAATACGGATATAGATTTTATAAGAAGATGGCTTGTAGGGTTCGTTCGGATTTAGTAGTCATGGATGACTAATAAAGATTACTCCTTTTATCTATTGATATATTTAAAACTAGATAGATAATGATGAATGAGGATTAGGGTTCTTGGAAGAAACTAGGGTTTCCTCACTATTGACCCTTGTCCCTTCATTGATCTCTATTCATGTCTAGTCCTTAACAAAACAATTGTTAATCTGATCTCAAATCACGGTCGAGACTAGTAATAAATTGGTAGCACACTCGATAAGAATGTTAACGATTCTTTTGCTAAAGTTTATAAACTTCATAAGACTTAAAAGAAGTTAAAGTATTTTCTCATTCATTGTTCTACCCTAATCCTACGAACCCTATCAAGCGGAGAATTACTCGCGCATGATGGAGATAGAAGAAGAACGGATAGAGATCATCATGTAAATACAGAAAATAAATGAAAACTAATTAATCTAATGATCTACCTTTATTAATCAACTTCACAAGTACAAAGCCTTCAACTTTAGATTACAAGAGGAAGAAGAAGTTGCTCTCGATCTCTGTCTTGTAGGAATGCCGCCCTCATCACATCAGGGGTGGTCAGCAAACCCCCACGGCGCCACGTCCCCATGTCATGAATATAGTTCTTATGGACTATCATCCCCTCCTTCAACTCAGCCCTACTACCAACCTCACCAACAGCCGCAACCGGCTGCAGGACAACAGAGGCCTCCACTTGCTCCATATCAAGTGTCGAATTAGACCCCAACCGCCCAGACTTTTTGAAATCCTAATCATCGAAATGTAGATCATACAAAGAAACTTTCTGGCCCCCTTCGAATCTCACATCGCCTTATCACGTCGAATCACGGACCTGTTTTGGATCACTTGTTCTTTGACGGTGATTTGCTTCGTGTAAAAGATTGATGATCTCTAGCTTTAGCCCTTGGTCCTTTATATAGTCCCAAATCCAGAAACCAAAGATCCCAAGAATTAGGGTTTGTTGAGAAGATCCTACACAGAAAATCCGACATCCCAACTCCTCCTTAGAGCCGCGGATCCGCCGCCAGAAGCTCCTTATTGCCACAGAAGGGCCGCACTTTGGTGGGGTTAGGTGATGAAATTTTCTGTGGTCTCTAGTGTTGAAACTTGGAGATAGTTGTGATATCTGGAATCTTCATATCTTCTCTTAGTCCCTGCCAGTATTGATTCTTCGATTTTATCTAACTTCATCTGCAGATTTTTGATTCCCGACATCTCAACATCTCGATTTCCTGACCTGAGCTAAACCTTGCACAATATCTCAGTGAATCATGTTAGTAATATTTGGTATTTTTAAGATATTATCCTAACCATTTTATATGATATTATATTTTGAGAATATTGGTTAAGGATATTTGATATGATATGCATATATAAATTATCAAAATATTATATAAATATTATATGCATATATTTTCCTTTATAATGTTAATTATAATATATAAACATATGGCAATAGATATTTTTATAGATAAAACCTCATATGTTCTATATTTATAATAAACACCTTTAGATATTTAAGAAAAGTAAGGAAAATGATATATCAAATGTGCGATATTTTCGACTGAAAAAATACTCCCAAACTTAAATTTGATCGTCCCGAGCAAACTTGTTATTCAAGAGAGGGAGAAAAAAGAAAAAGAAAAACCTAAGTAGCACACTTTGTAGGCAACATGATTGCACTGAGCATGTGCAACAAACCGTTAAACCTCTAGGTGTCCCTAGTTGAAGGAGTGTTGTCTCCTGAGGGTTTTCAGCGGATTACACCCACAAAATCCTATAATAAAAGAAAGAAAATGAAAGTTACGTACAAAGATAATAACTATAAAAGAAAGAACTTGAAAATAAGAGTTTCCAACTACACTAGATTTTCAGTTGCCATGAGCCCTATCTTAATGGTCATGAAAAGATATTAGAAATCACATCATCTTTCAATAAAACATCGTCTTTAGTTTTCCTCCCTATCTTCCATCCAAACATTGATCATATACCCCTACGTGTGTGTAAAAGACATCCCTACACTTACAAAATTCAATTCAAGCTATCATACTGTCACGCCCCGCTTCCCAGTGTACGGGCATAGGATGCGATGAGGACGCTACGATTTACTCAGAAGTAAACACGCTAAGCGTATCTAAGTAATATAAAATAAAATGTACACAAAAGACAAGATGTAAATGAACAATAACTTTATTTATTAACATTCTTTTTACAATACAATGAAAAGTAAATACATGGAATTAAAGCAATGCCTAAACAGTGGCATAACAGAAATGAAAATATGTACAAGTAAACCAGATCTCTGGGTTGAAGGCTATCTGATCCAAGTCCTCGATGGTGGGCTCTATCTCCAGAAGGTCCGATCCACCTGACAACATTCCAAAGAAAGAAGAAAAGGAGTGTCATCAGCGAACTATTGCTTGGTAAGTCTCAAAGGTAAGTAGAGACAGAATAGACAGAAAGAGAATGTAACTTTTAAAGTTGTATTATATTGTTAATGCTGTTATTTGTAGCTTAGTACAGAAAATTCCAGTGTATACGAGAGGAGTCCCACTATTCCGGAGACTAAGGTATACGGAGCACAAGGAACCGTTCAGCCACGGTACAACGGCAATGGATATTCAGGTTAGGTGTATTATGGTTATAGTCTAGTGCCACTTTTAACACCTTCCGTACCAATCTACCCCTTATAAACCCCGCGATGTCTTGATTGTATTGTTTGTATTGTATTGTCTTGTATTGTAAATTGTATATAAATGATTTGCCGGAACTATGATATCAGTAATGGAACGGATATAATGGATGTACATATAGATGGAGAATATCCATGGTTTGGTTCAATCAATATAGATTGATATAAATTGAATAGACGTATTCATGTTGAATTGTAGTATTGTAAGTTTATACTTGAATCGTATTCAAGTCAGATTGATTAGATTGAGATTCAGTCTGAGTCAGATACTTTGAAAAGAAATTGAAGTCCTGAATTAGTTTTGATATTATCGGTAACTGCTGTACATGGACGGCAGGATTTGTGTCTTTTTCCAAGACAATTACAGTGTTGATAACACTATTTGTTAGATTGTCTACCTTAAATAGGCAAGCACCCATATCTCCGGCTCCCTGAGGCTCAAGAGACTGGTCCCACTTAAACCTATGTTTACTAGGGTCCTTATTGTGATTTAGTATAACTTGAGGGGGTTTTATGTAAAAAATAGTTTTGGTATAATTTCAAAATACACCTCAAGTATTTAATTATCTTCTTTAAGGTTTTCATAGATGTATATTTTATAAATGTGAAATTTCTAATGAGTAGAACCTAGTTTTCGTAGTATATGGTATTGTTTTGAAATATTGGAATTGTTTTGTATTTGGATGGTGTTTTCATGAAATGGTGATTTCGTTGATTTAGAAAACTTAGAATATTTATATAATATAATTAAAATAGATATTTTGATAATAATTATATATTTAATAAAAATAATTTTATTTATTCTTGTAGAAATCTCATTTTCTAAAGAAAAATGTATATAAATTCCATCGAGATCGAATACTCCTTGCGGAGGTCTGCATCTCGCTCTACTAGGTCCGAGGATGTGCGATAATCCGCACTATCCCAAACGGGTCCCCAAAAGTTGGTTGTAGAGGCGCAATTACAAGGAATTGTTTAATACATCTTTTTATAGAAATGGTTTTGTAAGTTAAAGGTATTTATTTGTAAAGTCGTTTTATCCCAAGAATAAATTCCCAAAACTTCATCGTGTTATGTCAAAGATGTGTGTTGTGATGAGGTAGGTCGTTATCTCGCGAGTTATCTAAAGGTAATACAAATTTATATTGTTTTATGTCGGAAAATGAATTATGTGATATTTTACTGTAAAACTACGATAAAATTGCAATAAAGAATATTTTGTGATGAAACTTGTTTTAATAGATTTGTTTATGTTTGTTAAACAATATGCGAGAGTATAGAATTTTATTGATTAAGAAAAGAAACGTTTTAAAGAAAAACCGAATCGGAAGTCGGATTAACTCCGCTTCTGTCGAGTTTTAGAAATGAATGTTTTTATAGAAGAAGAAGAGAGGGGGAGAGGAGACTTACTGGCTTCAAAGAGAGGGAAGAGGTAGGAGAAGGATTGGGAAGCGTCGGGACGTCGTTTCTTCGCCGGAATCTCCTAAGAATTTCGTCGGAGCTTCGCTCTTCGCTAACTCCACTTGTACACCAAATAGAACTTGAAAGTTTTTTAGAGTTTTGGCAGGGAATTGTGAGTGAGGAGGGATGAAATGAGGTGTGGTATTTATAGAAGAAATAAGGGTTTGGTGTATTAAATGGGGGAATTAAAATTTGTATTAAAAATGGGATTAAAGAGGTATTTAAAATTCTCTGGTTGATTGCAAAGAAGATAAATAGCCTAGGGGGAGTGGGGTAGGCCAAGGGGTTGCAGGGGAAAAAGAATGGGAGCATTTCCTACGGTTGGGCCCGGCGGTATCGGGAAATTTGGGCATTTCGTTGGCCCATTCCCGACGGTTGGTGTTGGTATTGGTGCCATGTGCAGGTGTCGCCTCGTATTCTTCAGTACACATGTTTAAATAATTTGTAACTCTTCAGTTTACATGTTGTGCACGTGTATACTCTTGGGCTTCTAAAAAAGATTAAAAGAAATTTAAATAAAAAGATAATGTGGTTGATGGGATTTGAACTCGGGTGCTATGTCTCAGCAGTGTAAGGCCTTACCAGTGAGCTACAAGCTCCTTCTTGCTGTTCTAAAGCAAATCAAATTCTTATAGCATTCACAGTATTTGCAAATACCCCATGTGCACATTAACTTTAAATGAATTTTCTGTACATTGAAATTGGAGTTGTTACACATACTCTTGTCCATCTTCTATAGTACTTTTTAGTTGGTGAATATTTTAGATGGAATTGCTCACACATTCTTCATGCGACCGTTAATACTTCTTGAGATACTAACCAACCGATTACAAAATGTGCTCGCATATTAAAGCGTAATTTCTTGTCTTGCAACACCTAAGGATTAGCAGTGGCACCCAAACCAGTTGGTCTAAGGCACTAGGTGATAAAGTACCCTCGCTATATTTTTTTTATCCTGCCTTAAGCAATTAAAAAATCAGTGTTCCTTTTTTTTCTTCACTACTTATTTTTTTCATTTTTATTTTACTTCATAACAAGGCTTTTAGACAAGAGCATTTCAAGGTATCCTTTACTGTCCCAAGTTTCAAGATATGTGACAGTGCATATAGTAGGGTATCAATGTTGAAAAGTTTGGACTCAAGAATAGAGACTATTTTTCAGACTCAGATCTATCTTCAAATTAGTAATTTCCTTCATCTTACTAACCCTTGGGACAACGGCTCATAACTACTTATTACTAGTTTCGTTTAAGAAAACATCTAACTTTCTTGCTTTTCTTAAATTATCCCTATCTTTCATATGTAATTTTTTTACTTTCAAACTTTCATTATCAAAAAATTTTGTGCTTATATAGTATAATGCAAAATAATGAGTGAATAAACACAAACCTCCCCCAAATCTGTTTGTAGCAATGTCCTCACTGATGTCATCTGTTAGGCTTACAAAAACTGTAGACTTAGGAGGAAAAGTTATCAAAGGGGACAAAAAATAATGATAGTGAAATCCTCTCCTAAACTTATTTTGGCTCATAATTTTGTAAAAATTTATTTTCTTTCAAGAGCCAAAAGATTTCCCCCCAAAACTTGAGTAAAACCGTATTAATCATTTAAAATTATGAGGGGGTTAAAGTTATTGGTCAAAATAAAGCCTTACAAAGACTAAAAGTCAACACCAACCATTCAAATATTTTATCGATGTAACGCACTGGTTGTTGGAAGATCAAAGATTTGAAGAAGTGGGGAGATAGGAGGTGGTATGGTTTACGTCTCAGCTGATAGAGACGAAACAATATTGGTGAACGGAAATGAGAGTGTGGATGATTAGGAATGGGAAGAATGGTCACATTCTCGTATGTGATAAGAAGAAATGGTGGTGGTTTAACTTCTTCAGGTGGAGGTTGATGAATCATAAAATTCGTGTCATTTAGGAATGCGAGTTCGTCGGCGAAAATATCTTAGAAACTTTTATCGATGGTTCGATTGAACGTTTCAATATCAATAAGTGTCGCGCCAGAATTCAATACACTTGATTTGTCAAAAATTATGGAGGTAGGAGACTCGAAAAACTCATCTACCTCATTCTCAAAAGAGTCTAAATCAAGTTGTCTTTCTAGAATTATCGAACTCGAAATATCAGATTGCGATTCATCAACACTCGCTATCATTAAAAGAAGATTAGAAGAAGAACCAGAGAAAGTGGGAGATGAAATGGGTAAACATATTTGCGTGTCGAGTATTGCTGAACCAGATGTGGGAAACGAAGGCTGAATTTCGTTCTGCTTTTCGGTTATACATTTATCATCAACTTCAAGACGCATATGGAGTTCGGAAAGAATAGTTAAAGGTTCAAGATGATGACCATATAGGACTGAAAGGACCTGATGAATTGGTGGGACAAACTCATCCAAAATTTCGGGTTCATCATCCAATATATCCCCAACGTCAATCTCCTCAATTAAGTGATGGTTAAACTTCTCAGACACCTCATAAAAAGTAGGGTTTTCAATTAATTTAGGTTCTAGAGTGGAGGTGTAGAGATCACAAGTATTGGGTGTGGCTTCACTTGAAATGGACTCTTCTTAATCAAGTAAATCAAACACTACAAAGTCACACAGCTCATCAGACATTCTATCTTCAATTGGTGAATCATTTGGTGTACTCGATAGATCTGTGAAACTGGAGTTGTGGATTTCAATTTGGGATGGGGAGGTTTGATTTGGAAGGGTGTACTGATCTTTCTCACCACCCAAATTCTCAATTTGTCCTATGGCCATATCACACATTGAAAATTTTTGAGCTGGTTCGAAACTAATTGCTCGTTCGTTTTGTTATATGAGGGCGGCCATGCACTCATTCAATTCCTCTCTGGCGCGGCACGACGCTACCACATATTCTTCCACGGTCCGTTCAATACTAGACATGGGTCGGTAATGGGTTTCAGCATAAGATTGAAATTCTTGTGGATAAGTAAAACTCCCAAATGACTGATTAGAAGGAATGTTTAGAGAAGGTGTAAAAGTCGGGTATGATTGATAAGAATCGAATGGTTGTGAAAATTGGGCAGGAGTAGGATCAACATTGTGATAAGTAGAATATTGATATTGGTTGGTGGGTTGGTGACTGTCAATAGATGTCATATACGCTACAAACCGAGTAGTAAAATCTTCTTTAGAAAGTGGTGGTGTTTGTTGTCCTAACGGTTTGACCGGATTGAAACTTTGGCCGTTAGTCCTCTCTATATACTCAGCGATGGACATGCGTTTAGGAGTTCCCTCATACGTGTTAGATTGAGTATCAACATAAGAAGATATAGAATTTTGATGCGGTTGATAGGACCTGGAGTGAGATGGCCAACTGTTTCTTTCCGCTTGCTCTATCCGATCTCTTAAAGACATGGTAGAGTCGGATGGTATACCGAAGCGATTACGATAACAAGAAATATCTGGTTATGGATAGCAAAACTCGGCAAGAGTTCTTCTATTTGGGTTACCCATTATAAGAAGGAAAGAGGAGGGAGGGTGAAAAGGGAAAGATTTAAGCTCTAGTTGGATTGTTTTGCTTTGAAAGTGGGACTTGAGGGTTGACTCGACAAATCACAAAAGTGCACAAACAACCCTAGAACTAAGGTTACATAGGTCAAGTCTCTAGACCGCTCCTAGACTTCCAAAGGACAAGCCGTAGGATCAATCATCTACCACCTCTTTATAGCTCCTGTCGCCAGGTAAGTGCCAGGTAAGTGGGAGGTATCCGCTATACGAATCACCGAAAATAGCGGGCCTAATTAAGTAACCACTTACCTAGATACACTTGCCTAGACACCACAAAAGAAATGCGGATAAGCGATAGATTACCCATGACCTTCCTCTGTCCTATTTGAGCGCGACGGTCCTTAGAGTTTTGGTCTAGATATTTTTTAATTAATATAGGGTGATGCGGATGCTCGTTTAGTGATTTGTAGGGCCTAGAAAGGGTGATGAAATCCCCACCTAATCTGAATTGTGGTCTTGCCCTTTAAAGTCCGTATTAAAATATGCAAAAACAACGCTCAAAACAAAACACGTAAAAAGATTTTTGAGCAGCGATATTTTGCAAAGAATCCTGCAGAAAACTATATTATAAGATTTTCAGAGGAGAGAGAAAGAGTTGAGGAATATACCAGAGAAGTTTGGATGCACGAGCCCTCAAGACCGCTGTGGTTCCGTCGCCAAAATGCCCTTGTTGCCGACGTTCCGCCGCGCAGTTGAGGGGTCGTTTGAAAATTTTTGCTGTGGTGGCCTCCCTTGCTCCTCTGGGTCTTGATGAATGTCTCTGAATCTTTATCTCCTCGCTACAGTGACTCCAGATTCCCTCGCAAAAATCGCACAGTAATCGTTAAATGTGCAAGATGCGGTTTTGTTTTGTTTTATGATATAGATCGAATAAGAATTCAACACGAATAGTAAGAATAAAAAATTACGAATGTATCCCTGGCAACGACGCCATTTGATTGATCTGTTTTAAAAAAGTGTTTGTAGAATAACCGCAATCAATAACGGTGTCGCGTGTAGCTAGCCTAGATGAGTACGGGTCGTCCTCAGGGATATGTGGAATCTCTTAATCTTACTTTAGACGTGTTGATTGAAAGAGAAAAAATAGAAGAATAAAGAATAGTGGAGAATAGTTTCTAGATCTATGTTAAACACGGATGTAGAATACAGATCTAGTTTAAATACGGATATAGATTTTATAAGAAGAAGGTTTATAGGGTTCGTTCGGATTTAGTAGTCATGGATGACTAATAAAGATTACTCCTTTTATCTATTGATATATTTAAAACTAGATAGATAATGATGAATGAGGATTAGGGTTCTTGGAAGAAACTAGGGTTTCCCCACTATTGACCCTTGTCCCTTCATTGATCTCTATTCATGTCTAGCCCTTAACAAAACAATTATTAATCTGATCTCAAATCACGGTCGAGACTAGCAATAAATTGGTAGCGCGCCTGATAAGGATGTTAACGATTCTTTTGCTAAAGTTTATAAACTTCATAAGACATAAAAGAAGTTAAAGTATTTTCTCATCCATTGTTCTACCCTACTCCTACGAACCCTATCAAGCGGAGAATTACTGGTGCATGATGGAGATAGAAGAAGAACAGATAGAGATCATCATGTAAATACAGAAAATAAATGCAAACTAATTAATCTAATGATCTACCTTTATTAATCAACTTCACAAGTACAAAACCTTCAAGTTTAGATTACAAGAGGAAGAAGAAGTTTCTCTCGATCTCTGCCTTGTAGGAAGTATATGCTCCGTTGAATCACACATCGCCTTATTACGTCGAATCGCGAACCTGTCTTGGATCACTTGTTCTTTGACGGTGATTTGCTTCGTGTAAAAGATTGATAATCTCTAGCTTTAGTCCTCGGGCATTTATATAGTCCCAAATCCAGAAACCAAAGATCCTAAGAATTAGGGTTTGTTGAGAAGATCCTACACAAAAAATCCCACATCCTAACTCCTCCATACAGCCACGGATCCGCCTCCAGAAGCTCCTTATTGCTGCGGAAGGGCCGCACTTTGGTGGGGTCAGGTGATGAAATTTTCTGTGGTCTCCGGCGTTGACACTCAGAGATAGTTGTGATATCTGGAATTTTCATATCTTCTCTTAGTCTCTGCCAGTATTGATTCTTCGATTTTGTCTAATTTTATCGGCAGATTTTTGATTCCCCACATCTCAACATCTCGATCTCCTGACCTGAGCTAAACTTTGCACAATATCTCAATGAATTATGTTAGTAATATTTGGTATTTTTGAGATATTATCCTAACCATTTTATATGATATTATATTTTGAGAATATTGGTTAAGGATATTTGATATGATATACATATTTAAATTATCAAAATATTATATAAATATTATATGCATACATTTTCCTTTATAATGTTAATTATAATATATAAACATATGATAATAGATATTTTTATAGATAAACCCTCATATGTTCTATATTTATAATAAACACCTTTAGATATTTAAGAAAAGTAAGGAAAATGATATATCAAATGTACGATATTTTCGACTGAACAGGTGTAGACGTGCGTTGTTTTGGCGAGCAGCCGGTTTTGGGCCACTCGGTTGTTGTTGACTGTTAGCAACGAAGTCCGCTTTCCCTTTACCCTTAGCGTTTCGAGAGCCCTTACTTCAGGAGGAAGGCCCGTGGCCCATCTGGTCCATTTGGGCCAGTTTATCGATCAAAGCCTGGAAGGTCGTTGGTTTAAAGAACGTCATGAACTGGGACACAGTCGTTTGAGGATCAAGGGTCCCGATGAACATGCCCACGTCGGGGGATTCTTCGATACGTTGTTCGCACTTTGACCATAGGTTCCGCCACCAGATCGCATATTGGACCCAGGTTTCTCTTGCCTTTACCCTGGCATTGATTAATGCCGTGATCGGGGTGCGCTCGCTTGCGCTAGAGAACCGCTGTATGAACAGCCGTTCCATCTCTGTGAATATTCTCACGGAGTCATTTGGGAGCTCCGAGTACCATTCAAAGGCTGTCTTAGACAGGCTGCCAAAGAACCGGCGAAGCAACAGTTTGTCATCGCCTCCAGTGTTGCCGCACAAAGTTCTGAACTGCGCGATGTGCTGATGTGGGTTTCCTGTCCCCTTATACACATGGAACTTAGAGATCGTATATCTAGGCGGGTATTTGATTTGGTCATACCATCTTGGATACGGTCGCCCGATTTTGATGATTTGGCCAGCAGCTTCACTAGCTTGATGAGCTCTTATTTGTTGAGCTATATAATCATCAAGAGCAGCCTTGGAGATTGTTTCCTTCTTGGTTGCCGATAAGGCCAGAAGAGGGTTTGATATTTCTCCTCTGTCATCCTTGATAATTATCGGCGGATTCTCGACCGGGGGTTCTGGCTGGATCATCATCCCAACCATGTCTTAGAATAAGAGAGCCATCTACTTTATGTTAGCAGCCTGCTCAGCAGCTTTCTTGTCCTTTCTTTCAAGCACCCTTTGTAGGAATTCTGTATCGGTCTCCTGCTCCTGGCGCTATTCGATTATTGTGTCCGGGATTTCTTTCTACCCGGTAAGTGTTGCCATTTTGATCAGTATCTCCTGGAGCTTTTGTTGTTGCTCCCGAGCTTTTGTTAGCGACCGAGTTTGCAGTCGATGACCTATGAAAGCGCAACTTTCTTCTTTCCCAGAATCCATGTAGACTGTATGTACGATCATGCTTCCAGACTTAGGGCGTTTGGGTCTATCGCATTTGGAATTTACCACCGGCGGTGGGATTTTCTCTGGCCTCATCCTTTTATGGGAGGCTGGAGTTGAAGGAGCCATTGTAACAGGCACCTGTGCAGAAGAAGTCCCTCGCTGTATGACGGAGGGACAGTCTTTCTCTTACCGAGCCTTTGATTTCTTTGGTCGACGAGAGTAGTTTTGATCAATCACGGAGTCCTGGACTTTTATCCATACCCTGTGAATTTGCAAGGAGAGCTGTTGATGGGGGCACTCCGGCTTTGCCTGCACTGTAGTTTCTGCAGGCGGGAACGATTTCTTTAGCACCGTCGTTGGAGAGTTCTTGCGTACCCTCCTGAGTAGATAAAAGTTGTTCCCGGTTGGAAATCAGCGTCAACTTCCACCATTGGAGCTGGTGGAGTAAGTCCAGAGGGGGGGTTGCCCCTAGATTTCCTCACTCGGCGCCAGTGACGACGTTGAGCGTGTCTTGTAGACGCGGCCACCTCAGATTTGGAAGCGGCTTCTTCGTGCCTCTGGCTTTGCTGAGGGTGTTGGAGATAGTGCCCTCAGAGTCAATTATTGGATCACAGGCACGTGATTGCAATGATTGAGGGAGGACCTGTCCCGGTAGGACAGTCTTACTCGAGATGATAGTATGCTATCTGGTTTATCTTTATCATCGTGTACTGCTTTAGGTGACCTTATGAGTCGCTATTACACGTTGATAGAGCCCCTCGGATTCTTGCTTGACCACCAGCAGTATGAGGGCGATCATATACGTGAGAGCTGGAGTCTATAAGCACATCCTTAAAAGGTCCCTAGTCGTGGGAGTTTCGAGACAGGGCATCGATTCTCCAGAGTAGACTAGTGTATACAGTCGAGACCCCGACGAGGGGCGGTGGCCGGTCTCACAAGCCACTGGTGTCAGTTGGTTCACCTAAGATGTATACAGGTGCTCATTGGGTTATGAGTACACCGGACAGGACTCGCCGGAAACCTGCTAGTTGGGATTATACCAGACGTCAGATAGCAGTTCCCTGGTGACATGTGTACAGGTTAGTTCATCGACCTGAGATCGTCATTTGTCTCGTGTGAGTTCCCACTGTGCTTTGAATACTACCCTACCACGCTCAAAGGAGACGTGCAAACAGGTTTTAGTTGGGTACAGTCCCGAGCCACATGGAGGCAGTGAGCGGATCTGCAGGGGTTCGTCTCTCCCGGTATTGGGGGTGAGGTCGCGCTGTGTCTAGGAGAGCCAGAACATGGAAAGTCCTTGGCCAAAGCAGGAGATTTGCTGGTAGGTATTCCAGTAGTATCTCAGGGTGTTCTGGGCTACACTCCGACACGACTTGTACCGCTATTGGGGGTCTGACTTTTACCAACCCCCTAGGCCCGCCATGCGATGCTCATAGACGAACGGACCAGACTGTACGGATATTGTCACTGACAGGCTCAGTAGGGTGTCAGGATGAGTTCGCTCATCGACGTCCCTTTTGGTCAATAGCTGGTGGCTCGTCACGTATGGCTGATACCTCTGACGTGCTAGTGGTTAAATCCACAGCCATAGTATTGACGAGTCTTTAGAGTCCATCACACACAGTTACTCAAGTTTCGGGCGAAACGCTATAGAGGCCGTATGGAGATATGGCAGGGTTCGATCAGATACGTGCGGTATTGCACGGATCGTGATCGGACAGTTTTTACTAGCCGGCTTCGGCTTAAGCCGGATCCTAGTATTAGACAGTGTAGATTTTGTCTCTTTGCATTTGTGTTCAGTGGGAATACAAATGCGGGCATGTATATGCAGTAGTGGGGTTTTCCTGTAATTTATTACGGGATCAGTTTTCTGAAGTTGCCAGTTTGCATTCCGTTCCGGCCGGTTTTCCTTTGTTCCTTCACGGCCGGACTTTATCGTTGGAGGGTGTTATTTGCAGTTTGCAAATAACTTTTTTGTGGAGGGATTTGTTGTGATTGTAGCTTCTATCATGATGAGATTCTTTTCTAGTCTTTTTCATTGCTTTTTTATGATGGTTGGTGAAAGGATGTGAGCTTGAAATTGGTGTGACCATTTTCTCATATATTCATTCCTTTTCTTCTCTTGATATTGATTTGGCTTTTGGAGTTGAAATGTGGTGACTTTTTTTATCATTATCTTCACACATTTCTCACTTGAATATTCATTCTTTTTTCTCCACCCATTTTTGATGAGGGGCCGGCCACATCCTAGGAGGGAGGGAGAGAGGGAATTTATTGGAGTGGAAAATGATTCATTCTCACTTGGCTTTAGCTTGCTTCAAAAATTCGTATGCTCATCTTCATGTCATATTATTCCTCCACATACCATGGCAACTTCTCTTAAACCCCAAAAGAGACAATAGATTCTACACTACACCTACATCATCTCTTGGACGCGTCGGCTCGCCAACTTCGCGCCCGAGTTGCCTCGGTCCAGAGGTGGGAGCCCGTAAAAGAACTCGGCTACGTGGTGCCCTTTCCGACGAGGAGGTGACGGACGGAGATTCCGCGGGAGATCGGAGTGGAGACGAAGACCGAAGGACACGGATCGCTTGGTATATCTCTTCACCCATCTTTTAATTTGCTAGTAGCTAGGTTAATGGCCCGATCCGGGTTACAAGTGCGCGGTGGTGCCGGTTTGCAAGTTCGCAAAGTTTTTCGTTTCCGCGTTTCCGGCGTCGGATCGACGGCCGGGGCGCCGCCGCGGACTTACATTGGTATCAGAGCCACGTCATTAACTTAGCCTAGCTTGCTCTAGTATGTTTAAAGACTTGATCGAACAAAATCCCAAAAACCGTATTTCGTGTGCACATGTGTTCTCCGTCGAAATGTTTTCTGCTCCAAAAATTTTTCAGGTAGTTGCAGAAACACATGCAAGAAATTCTAAGAATTCTGGGAAAATTCGATCCAATGATTCTTTAGTACGACCGCGGAAACGCGGCCAAACCTCTGGTTTGGCCGCGGTTCCGCGGTGGTAAAGTGTCCTCATTGGGCCAAATTTTTCCAGTGGGCTTTTGAATAGGAAATAGGGGTTTTGGGATATTCTTTTTGGGCCCAGATTTTCTTTGAGTGCTACAGTAGTGCTTGGGGCCCACTTCGATAAATTTGTTCGATCGGATATTTTAAACATGCTAGTTCACAGTATTTACATTATATCTGCGACCGTGAATGTCATTCGATCGGTAAATCCTGTCTAACTGCTATAGCCCTTTTAGACGGATTTGCGAACGTGACATTCACGTTGATGTTCTGTGTTGTGTTGTGATGTTGCGGATCGGTCGTGGGGGATAGCCTGGATGCAATGTTAGTACAGTTTTGTTTTATATGTACATTTGATATTGCGGGGCGAGCGTCCGACATGTGGACTGCCGTCACTGCCTGTTTGTATTATTCTTTTGGGGCACGACCAGGTTGCGGTCGATGTACCCGTTTTATGTATATTTTACTTTCTGTACTAGGATTACCCCGCGGAGGGGTGCACGGGTAGCCGGGTTCTAGAGGGCAACGTGCCCGCATCTCATGGCATTGAGACGGAGGGGGCTTTACTCTAGAATTGGCGGGCTGTTCGTCGCACTCGTAGGGGGTACAGGTTGGCCCAAGGAGGGGTGCCCAAGTTATCGGATTCCGTGAAGTGCTGGGTGGTCCATTCACGTTGCTGAAGGGGCCTGCCTCGCTTCAGGTTTTGGCGGATAACTTGCCGCGCCCTTAGGGGTCTAGGATTTTCATTGCACAGGCTATCCACACGACCAGGGGAACGTCGGGTTTCAGTAGCGGCTCTATGAAACCCAGGGATCCCAGATATCTGTATTGTTCTGTGATGCTGTACATTTCTGTGATGTTGCATTTTATCACGCCTTGAGCGAAATATTATATATTGATATATATACTAGTAGATGTTGTATATGTTTTGCATCCGCGCTAGTCCAGTCCCCGCTCTGTCGTTAGTTAACTAACCTAACGGGTGATGACGGGACCCAGTAGCGAATGCGGATGGCATATACGTACATCATTATTTTCGTTCTTTTGTGGTGTGATCAATTGATGGGACTGCGTTGATTCGGATCAATGCAAGATAAAAAAACCTATTTGATGTTGTTGGAACATTTTTCAAAAAGCTGTTATTGCAAGGACGTTCACTTTTGTTTTGCACAGTGGTATTCAGTTGGAATATCCTGCTCCTCAGTCGACGAGGCAAGGGCCGAGATCCCTTCACCGGGAGTGACCCCTTGGACAGAAATTTGCGTCAGGGCAATAACTTCACTATAGCCGATTACTTTTACTTGGCATCGTGGTATTCAGTTGGAATATCCTGCACCCCATCCTACGGGGAAAGAGCCGAGATCCTTTCACCGGGAGTGATCTCTTTAGCAAAGGTTTTCGTTACTATATTTTTCTAAAAAGCTATCCGTTCCTTCAATGATATCAAGTTCGTTACGTTAAAGGTTTTCCCCAGAAACCATTCGTAGCCCTCCGTCATTTCAGAACGGTATCACTTAGTATTCATGCTATGTATGTTGGCCTTCGTCAAGGCATAGTGTATGGTAGCTATTTGTTACTTTTCTGCAGCATAGATAGATGCGTTGGTTTGGGACAGTCGTACTACTATTTTGGCCTTCGTCAAGGGTATGTACGGGTGGGTTTAAATTAACCTGGACAATGACGGGTAGAACTTGACATGTGACTTATGATTTGTTGGCCTTAGTCAAGGTCATAAGAGCATGGGGCAAAAATCCACATCGGGAGTTTCTAAAGAAACTGAAACTTGCCAGATATGCGCATACCTTCTGGAGTGTGATAGCATGAGCGGATTCCGTCACGTTATCATGCGATGATAGTTGGATCCCGATTCCCACTGATGAGTTGGTTTACTCCTCGGGTGATCCCGGCTAATTCTTCTTTCAAGTTTGGGGAAGAATTTGACGTTACAGTGGGAGGTTTCCAGATTAGATAAAGTGATAACCATTCTGATCTAGGTTAGAGTGCACGCTGAGTGTTTCTTTTCTCTCTCTTTGGCAGCGACCATTGACCCGACCCTAGACTATGACTCAGTGACCAAGTTGACCGAACCTTCTTAACACTGGCTTTTGGATTGTCAGAGTTGCAAACCTCATTGCCACTCCTACTTTTACCGTTTTCTCCAGGACACCCCGTATTACTACGAACGTACACTTCCATTGGACAAAACCATCGTATGGTTATATACGAACTCGAAGGAATTTATTCGAGGATGGTTTCCGGTTCTGGAGAAAACGAATAGGACTATTCAGTTGTCTTTTCCTTTTACCTTCTCTCAGGTTGCGAGTACTCCTTGGTTTAGGAGATAGTACACCTATTACGAAAATTGGATAGTCTTCTTCCAAACCTTAGGCCGGTGCCGAACGGTGGGGAATGAAGAAAACCAATTAGCATAATGATGGTGTACAGAAGGTATTAAGTAAAGACAAAGAAAGGGATTAGTAAAAGGGCAAAGTAAATTGCGACTGCTATTCACGACCAAACCAAATATTTCTTCGCCAATCCTAGATCACCTTTGTATTTCTCCAGGACACTCCGTATTACTACGAAGATCCCAAGTTTATTGGATAATCCATCGTATGGTTATATACGAACTCGAAAGGAACTTGTTCCAGTTCGGAGATGGATCCTGGTTCAGGAGAAATAGGAATAAGGTTCATTCGGTTGTCTTTTATCTTCACCTTCTCTCGCATTGCGAGTGCTCCTGGGATTAGGACAGTACACCCATTATGCTTATTGGATAGTCTTCTTCCAAACCATAGGCTGGTGCCGAACGGTAGGGAAGGAAGAAAACCATTTGGCCTAAAGGGGTGTGCAGAAGGTAATGACTAAAGACATAAAAAGGGATTTGGAGAAGTGGCAAAGAATTATACGGTTACAGTTTTGAATCTGGATAATGGAAGAGGCATTACTAGGAATACCAGGATACCCCATCGAAACATTTTTATGTTTCAGTTTCACTGTATACTGTTAAAAGAAAACTGACTTCCCAATTAGACACTTGCTTTAGGGTATGTATTTACCAGGTTTGATTCTCACATCTGTATGGTTTTACAGATGATGAGTGTGAGTAAGTTATTAGGAATTAGGTGATCATCCTCATTATATCGGGATTCGTTGTAATTGGTGATATTTGAGGAAGTCACCTGGGTTGTTTGCCGGACGGCAAATATTTGGTTTTGAATATCCGTTGTTATGCACCAATTTCAAATTGATATATCTGTACGTTTATTTTTATAGAGTGAGATATACCTTTTTGAAATTATGTCTATGACATTTACCTATACCAGTGGATGGTTAGGTAAGGAGCATTGAACAGCGGTGTAATTCTTCTTAACCATAAGTACAGTTTTCAACCTACAACACACAGTGAATGAGTTATTAGACTCAAGGGACTTATACAGAGTATTATATGTTGTCCAGTGTCCATTAGGACAGAGGGGTAGGTACTCATACTATATTTTGTTTACTTGTGACTTCTCTAGTTCTTAGACAGGTGTTTCGTAGAAACACAGGGCCTGAGTTTTGAGAAGTTATAGGTATATGAATAAAGTAGAGAACCAGGTGTTGCAAGTATCGGGATTCTTCAAGATGATCGAAGATGTAGATACTTGTGTGTGGTATTCAGTTGATAGTAATGGTTAAGAGAACATGCTTCTCTTTCAGGTTACTCATAATTGGAAGTGCTCCTAAGTTGAGTAACGTTGATCGGCCTCCTTCCATTTACTTGACATGCACTAAAGACGGCTGCATGATTTGAATCTGGTTCAATTAAATCAGTGCATCTGTTTCTATATTGGATATAGAACAGTTCATATCTTGACTTTATTAAGATACGGGGTGTTGTCTGGCTTATGCTTAAAACCAGACTCCGGATAACTCAAGGCACGTTTCTGTAATGGCTGTTTGTGGGTTGACCCGGGCTATGACGAGGGTTAACTTTCTACCATCTGGAAGATCAATAGTGATATTGTTCTTAACTCTCCACAGTTTTAACAAAAAAGGATTTTTTTCAGAAAACAGTAGTGGGAGTATGGTAGAACTGGAAGTAATTCCAGAACCGCAAACGATTACTGAAGATTTGATAAGAACCTAAAGATTCAATCTGGTTTGACATTCCATTGGCCACTCCGCAGATATGGTGGGTAACCTCAGGCACCCGAGAGGTACTTCGGTATGCTCAAGGACGGTGGCAGGGAGGTTCTTGTTTACCCAGACTTGCCATTGCTGTTGTTCCAGACTGTGAGACCCGGCAAGAGGATGAGTATAGCGTCATTCTAAACTAGTTTTAGAAGTGCACGTCTATATGACTCTGCCAGAGGGTTGTCGTAGTCAGTAGGAGCAGCGGAAGCATTGGTGGACAGGTGGCTTATGTCTATTTATAGACTAAAGAAGATATAGCGGAGATAGACCATCTATTTCTGATGTGACAGTCATAGGTTTGACTTCATCAGAATAGGGGATGGATCTGTTAAGAAGGTAGTAGGGTGTGATGTCCTGGTATTTGATGACATACACAGAGTAGGAAGTGATATTCCTATACTACGATCGGTTATACTTTGGTCGTCACACAGTGGCTTCTCCACATAAGGAATTGGATCTTATATCGTACATTCTGGTTACTAGATCTATGGTTTTAGATTTAGATTTGGGTAGTTTCCCAATCTGGGTACTTTGACAACATTCTATGAGTATTTAGAATGAACGACTCCTGGCATGGTGGTATACCTGCAGGCAATGGAGTCACCCTCTTTAAAGGTGTCTTACAGACTAAAGGGAAGAGGGATACGCATGATTGGCAGATCACTTGCTTAGGCAATTGAGTTGATCATGAGATGTCAAGTACCACACCAGATGTTGTTCTTGCAATAGGTGCAATAAGTTGATATTGATCCAATCCTGGAGAAACGATCAGAAGCAGTTTTAGAACATAAGTGAATGTTCTAGGGATGTGATAACGGTAGCCTCTTCGGGAGACAGTTATCATTCCAGGCTTCCAAGGTGACCTGGATGGCAAAGTGGCTGTCAGAGTTATAGTTTTCCCTCTGACGAGGGGCAGTATTTTGGACAGGTGGTCCAGGTGGATACTGAGGGAAGGCATGGCGCAGGATGCTGATTAAGTTCAGTTGACGATACAGTCTAAAAAGTTTGGATTTGGAGTTCATTTATGAGCTAGGTCCCATCAGACATCCAGACATTCTAAGACAGGTATTGCTCATTTCGGGAGATGGCTTTCTCCGCGAACTTGAGATAAAGAGAGACATAGAAAGAAACATCAGAGCGGATCCACTCACTGAGGCTATTCCTCGAACGCAATAGTTTCACAAACGAGCTTTGTGAGACTGACCAGTAGAGGAGTTGGGTGTTCGGTATCACACGGGCTGTGAGTATGCGACATCGCAATAATTAGCCTTGAGTGCAAGTGGGAGATTGTTGGAGATAGTGCCCTCAGAGTCAATTATTGGATCACAGGCACGTGATTGCAATGATTGAGGGAGGACCTGTCCCGGTAGGACAGTCTTACTCGAGATGATAGTATGCTATCTGGTTTATCTTTATCATCGTGTACTGCTTTAGGTGACCTTATGAGTCGCTATTACACGTTGATAGAGCCCCTCGGATTCTTGCTTGATCACCAGTAGTATGAGGGCGATCATATACGTGAGAGCTGGAGTCTATAAGCACATCCTTAAAAGGTCCCTAGTCGTGGGAGTTTCGAGACAGGGCATCGATTCTCCAGAGTAGACTAGTGTATACAGTCGAGACCCCGACGAGGGGCGGTGGCCAGTCTCACAAGGGCAACCATTGCGAACCGCGATTTCGCTTACAAAATATGACACACGAAGTGTGGAGTGGAAAGAGGAAAATGTCCCACCGGGCATGCCAGAATCTGTTTACCGCCGAAAACAGAGACGAAATGGGATAGATCGTCTTGCCTGAATTTGGGGGCATATGCTATTTGGATTTATCCGTCCACCTCTCCGAAGATACCAAGTTGATTTATGGCACCATATATTGGAGGTTTGGACAGATACGACCATTGTAGCAGACTTTATCAGATTCCCCTTCATTTTATGAGGTTTTTTGATTGTCGAGATACTCTTCCCTGCAGGCGCAAGCCCCTGCAGTTAATTACGTTACCGCATTGCGATAACCACTTTCTTCTGCTCCAGAAGTTCACTTCATATCGTGTGTGTTTTTGTTTGTTTTGGTTGCCCGTGGATTGTATACGGAGACTAGTTTATATCGTCGCCCGTAGGGCGCGGATTAGTCCAAATCTATATATTTTAGATTTGGGCTTCGGGCTCAATTTGTTCTTGCTAAGGATGTGTTAGTAGACTAAGATCAACTTAGGAAAATTTTAAGGATCGTTTTTATTTAAAGATCCAACAAAAGACTATTTGGGCTCAGTTGCAAAAAAATTTCAGAGACTTACCCAATTTGGGCTAAGTCTACTTAGCCTTTTACTTTTCAAAAGTGCTAAGCACTTATTTGAGCTCTGTTTGTTCAGCACTTTTCTTTTCATGTGAAAATTCTAAGCACTTATTTGAGCTTTGACGCTCACATGTATGTCATGTGAAGTATCCAGTCATAGGCGATGCCTAATAAATGTTGAGAACTTTTAGTCATTTTGACTAAATGTGAAGTGCTAAGCACTTTTTATGGTCTCTATGTGAGGTGCACGTGAGGAGCTGGGCGTTGCCAAATCAGTGCTAAGCACTCAGCTGTTTTGGCCGCAAATGAAGTGCTAAGCACTTTTATTCAGCACCCACGTACGTTTCACGTGAGGCACTGGCCTTCTGTTTTGGGCGCCTGCGTGTTTTCAGGTGAGGCGCTAGGCGCTGTTAAAAGGGGGCGCCCACGTGAGGAGCACATGAGGCGCTAGTTCTTTTTTTTTCCTTTTTAGGGATTAAATCTTTGTTAATGGCATTTTGACCATTAATGATCACCAAGATCTTCACTTTTTGAAGATCTGGAATCGGTTTTTTCTTTAAGTACTAAGTTCTTTTATAGGTTCCTTTCACCTTTTGTTTTTTCTTTTAGACCTAGTTCTTTTTTGAGTTTTTTATTCTCAAGAACAAGATTTTCCCGATGAGAATTAAATTCTCAACTTATGGGAGACTTGTCTTGTGGATCTCAGATCCAGAGAAAGAACTAAATTCTTTAAAAAGGGTTAAAACCTTAGATGCTATAGAGATATTTTGATCACTTTTCTTTACCTAGTGTTTTGAGAAGGAAGGTCTTCTTCTTTGAGAATTGAATTCTCTGTTCATTTTTAGAGCTCCCTGTATTTTTTCTGTCCCCCCTTTTAATTAATCTCTTTGCTCCTATTTATAGGAGAAGAGAAAAATCAATTTTTTGAGAAAATCTTTCATTGAGAGATCATGATTGATTTTATGTTCAATCAAAATGATCTTTTAGATCAATCGGTGCATTTTATTCACCGTTGGATTTTTAATCCAAAAACTCTCTGTTTAATAGAGAAGATTTCTTATTTATTTTATTAGGAAATATTTTCCTAAAATAGAATTTTATTCTATCATATGAATATCTTGTTAGTTTAACAAGATTAGAATTTTATTCTATCATATGGATATTTTGTTAGTTTAACAAGATTAGAATTTTATTCTATCATATGAATATTTTGTTAGTTTAGCAAGATTAGGAATATATTTTCCTAACATAGAATTTAATTATAGGAATATCTTGTTAGTTTAACAAGATTAGGAAAATATTTTCCTAAAATAGAATTTTATTCTATCAGATGATTTAATTGGTGATATTTTATCACCATTGGATTTTAAATCCAAAATTCTCTGTTAGAGAAAGATCTTTCCATATTAGAAAGATCAATGAAAATATTTCCTAAATAGAATTTAATTATATTATTTGATGATTTTAAATCACCGTTGGATATTTGATCTAACGGCTCTCCGTTTAACAGAGAATATTTGATCAGGGAGATATTTTTCCCAAATAGAATTTAATTCTATCATTTTGATGATTTATTATCACCATTGGATTTTTGATCCAACGGCTCTGTTTAATAGAGAATATCCCAGATTTTAGGGAAATATTTCATATGTAGAATTTAATTCTACCCTCTTTAATTTGGGCGCTGACGCTCACGTGCTATGCACGAGGGCGCCGAGTAAGAATTTAATTCTTTTATAAGTATTCACTCGCGTGCTTTGCACGCCGGTGCTCACGTGTGTTCCACATGAGGCGCCACTATAGAATTTAATCTTAACAGAGGTTGGCGCTGACGCTCACGTGGGAAACACGTGAGACGCTCAAGGATTTAATTCTATCTGAGGCGATAGTTACATGCTTTGCATGTGGGTATACGTGTTTAATACGTGGAGGTTACCCTTTATTTTTATAAGGAACAACAAGCTCTGAGCCAAAATTTTTTGGCGGGAACAAGGGCCCATTTGGCAAACCTTCCTATTAGTATTGCCCTTAACATTAGATATTTGAGAGGATCCACCTTCGATATGAGATGGAACTCATATACCAAGGCGTAATGTTTGGGCAATGCTTTTCGAAGGGGGAATAGTTGTTTTCCGCCCCCAAGAGAACTCGACTTAAATAGTATAGAGCTCTCTCCTTTCTCAGATCGTTCTCTTATGCTCACAATGCGCCAAGAGAAACCTCAAGGGCCGTTGTATATAGGATAAGGGGTTTTCCTTTAACCGGAGCGGTCAATACCGGCGGATTTTGCAAGTATTGCTTGATTTCACCCAGTGCGTTTTGGCACTTTTGATCTGAGACGAACGGGTCCCCTTCTTCATCAAATGACTGTAAGGACAACATTTTCCGGAGAGGTTGTCTATGAGCCACCGGATACACATGAGCTTTCCTTGGAGAGACCGTAGTTATTTGAGGGTTCTTGGCGTTGGCATTTCCATAATCGCCTTAATCTTTGAGATATCGATTTCGATACCCCGGTGACATATGATGAATTCTAGGAATTTGCCTAAGGTAACTCCCGATTGAATCATGAAAAAGTGTGTCTGTGTATGTTGTAAATAACCGCAATTAAGACGGTGTTGCAAATAGCTAACTGCGATGAGTACGGATCGTCCATAGAGAAACGGTGAACTACTTTTCTTACTTTAGACGAGTTGATAGAAGAAAAGTGAAATTGTTATCGTTTATTATTAAGAAAGTTTGAAAATTTATAAGAAAAGGCTTGTAGGATTTATTGGATTTAGTAGTTGTTTACCCCAATCAGAGCAAAGCTCTGTTCAAATTCCAAGACGGGAAACGAAGCAACGCTTCTGTTTCCCCCAATCAGAGCAAAACTCTGTTTTGGAAATTGAAATGAAAATTAAAATTAAAATAAATGAAGCAACGCTTCAGCTGACTTACGCTTTGCGCTGCGCGACATGTGGCAGCGCAGTTGCGCTAGCGCAGATGCGCTGCGCAGTTGCGCTGCTCGACACGTGGCGGCGCAGTTGCGCTGCGCTCTGCGCTGCGTGACACGTGTCAAGTGCTGGTGCGTTTGCGCCAAGCAGAATTAAAATTCCAGTAAGATCTTTCTGTTCTTATTAAAACAAGAAGATTGTCTTCTGTAAAACAGAAGCCCTTGGATCAAAGATCCAACGGTGGGGAAAAATCCCCAAATCACTCAGAGAAAGATCTCTCTAACCAATTCAACAAATCATTTGCACTATATAAAGGCCCCCAGACCCCAATTTCGAGAAAGAACAAGAAGAAGGGAGAACGAATCATCAACAGAGAGAGAATTCCTCTAAAGAAAATTTTGAGAAGAACTCAAAAAGAGATGAAGGTAAAACCTTTATAAAAAGAAGAATTTCTTCTGAAAAGATCATTGATCTAAGAACAAGATCAAGGATCTTCAATAAACAATATAATAAATAACAAAGGCATTGCTTTTTATGAACCAATGGTTCTGGAATCTTAAAGATTCTTTTCTTGAATCGAAAAGTGGATCAAGATATTAAAACAGTGCCTTGCACTTGCAAATCTGCATTGTTGCGCTCCTGGGTTGGCGTAAGCCACCAGAGAGCACCACGTGTCAGCACCAGAACCACTTGCGCTATGCGCTTTAAGATAGAGCATTGCTCTCTGAAATTGGCGCAACTCACCAGAGCGCGCCACGTGTCAGCAGCGCAACAGCGCAGCGCACTGCGCTTGCGCTCACCAGAGCGTGACACGTGTCACCTCCACATGCGCTTGCGCTCAATAATTGGCGCAAAGCGCCTGACAGGCCACATGGCCACTGTCAGTTTGATTAATGCACTGCATTATTTACAGAAGGGCCAAGCCCAATTAAAAAAGGCCTAACAGGCCGAATAAAATGCAATGCATTACTTTAAAAAGGGAAGAGCCCAAATAAAAACAGATGCTGTGCATCATTTAAAAGGGACAGAGCCCAAATCAAAAAGGCCTAGCAGGCCAAAAGAAAATGCAGCATAGGGGCAAAGCCCTAGCACAGGCCTAATAGACCAAAAACAAATAAAAACGTTGAATATTCTCAAATGGACTTAGCCTAATCATGGCCGTAAGTCCTCAAATTAAATTGAATGAGCAAGACTGCTCTCTTAAATCAATTTACATCCGGTTCAAGGGTACATCTCCGAACTCCTCTGACACCTATCATTGTAATCCATCAACGACGTCAGAGAGGTGACGGGTCCCGACAACCACACATTAATACGGACTGTGGGGTCCTTAAACCCATGGACTTATGCGTCCTTAAAATAATGGACTAATGCGTCCTTAAACACACCCAAGATATGGATTGTGGGGTCCTTAAACCCATGGACTTATGCGTCCTTAAACTAATGGACTAATGCGTCCTTAAACACATCCATACGGACTATGGGGTCCTTAAACCCATGGACTTATGCGTCCTTAAACTAATATCCGTCCCTAAAATGGGAACGATGGACCCCCACATCCCTAAACTGGAATGTGGTCCCCTATGTCCCTAAACTGGCAATGGACCGCAGTGTCCTTAAACTACCTATGGACCACTACGTCCCTAAACTGGAACAATAGAGCCCCCAAACGCTCTTTTGTCGGATCTAAACGATCCCGTTTAAGTTGATCTGAGCCTCAAATATGGCTAACGTATCCTTAAACATTCAAACAGACTTTAGTCCCAAATTGGACTATAAGACCCCCAATCAACTTTGGCTCAAGGGTACATCTCCGAACTCCTCTGACACCTGTCGTTGTAATCCTTCAACGTCGTCAGAGAGGTGACGGGTCCCGACGGCCATATATTAAATGGACCACTATGTCCCTAAACTGGAACAATAGAGCCCCTAAATGCTCTTTCCGTTAAGTTGATCTTAGTCTCAAATTAGACTAACGTATCCTTAACGAACGTTTAAGTTGATCTTAGCCTCAATATGGCTAACGTATCCTTAAACTAAAACACCAAACCCAAATCTAAGTAAATACGGATTTGGACTAATCCACGTCCTACGGGCGACAACATAAATTAGTCTCCGTATACAATCCACGGGCAACTACAAACAAAACAAACACCCACGACACGAAGTGAAATTCTGGAGAAGCAGAAATTTGTTACCGCGATGCGGTAGCATAATTAACTGCAGGGGCTTGCGCCTGCAGGGAAGAGCGTCCCCACAATCAAAAACCCTTCAAGCGAGGGGGAATCTGACGAAGTCTGCTACATCGGCCGCATCCGTCCAAACCTCCGATACACGGTGCCATAAATCAACTTGGCATTTTCGGAGAGGTGGACGGATAAAACCAAATAGCATCTGCCCCGAATCTCAAGCAAGACGTCCATGTCCTGGCCGCCGTTCGGAGGGGAACAGTTGTTAATGGATGAAATTAAAAAAATTAATTCTTTTTATCTGTTAATTATTTAATACTAGAGAGATAACAATGAATGTGGATTAGGGTTCTTGGAGGAACTTAGGGTTTCCCTCTACTGACCCTTGTCCTTCCATTGATCTCTATTTATCTCAAGCCCTTAACAAAACAATTATTAACGATTCTCAAATCGTGGGCGTGACTATCATGAAGTGATAGCGCGCCCGATAAGAGGGTTAATATTCATTTTGCTAAACGTTATAAAAATTAAAACATTAAAAAGAATTGAAAAGTTATTTTTCATCCATTATTCTACCTTATCCTACAAACCCTAGCAAGTAAGAATTTACTCGCTCATGGATATTAGCGAAGTACAAAAAAGGTGGAAGAAAACGGATCCTATAATTAAAATTAAAAATGCAGACAGTAAATGCGGAAAGTAAATGCGGAAAGTAATTGCAGAAAGTAAATGTGGAAAGTAAATACGACAAAATTAAAAGAAATTACTACCTTTATTGATTAACTATTGTATTACAAAAGTTGCTTACTGAAAAACCAAATTACAAAATCCTAGTTCTCTAGATAGCTTGCTTGGTAGATCAGTTGATACTTTGACGGATAGTTCGATTATATATTTTTTTGATGATAGATGCTCTTGGGTCTTTTATAGGCTCTGGAATGTGAAACCCTAGACGTCATGTTGAAGTGTGTCAAATTACAATCAAGACCCTGAAGTTTCAAATCCTACAGCCATCAAAAGACCGTGCTTCCGCCGCCTATGGCACCCTTTTACCGTGCTATTGCCACCGTTTGGTAGGTTCGTGCCTCCAAATTTTTCATGCATTTTCTTCTCGATATTTGGATATCCTTTTGATAAAATGATTCTAAAAATATATATCTTAGTCTCTTCCGTTGCGAGATTTTTCGATTTGCTCTTAATATTTAGCAGATTTGGTTTGGTGAATCGATTTGCTATGGATTTCCTACTTATAGTTCAGACCTGAGCTGATCTTATTATAATACCTGCAAAATATCTCAAATCACATTGTTAGTAGCATTTGTTTTATTTGAGATATTATTCCAACCAATTAAATTATATGATATCTTAAAAATATTGGTTAAGAATATTTGATATGATATGCATATTTTAATATGAATATTTTATTTAAATATGATATGCATATATTTTCCCTAATCATATTAATTATAAATGAAGAAACATATGATAATAATCTTTTTATAAATAAACCCACATATGTTCTTTATTTACAATTAACACCTTTTGGTAGTTAATATTAATAGGGAAAATGTCCATACAAATGTACAATAAATTTAACTGATCCACTCCAAACACGCATTTTAGAGGGTTCATTTTCAAATTATACTTTGGAAGACGTTGGAACACTATTTTTAGATATTTTAAATATTTCTCATGAGATTTGCTCTTCACTACAAGGTCGTCGATGTAGCAATCGACAATCTCATGTTTGAGATCATCGAAGATCTTTGTCATGACCTTTCTGTCTCTTTCTTTGGGATGTTCGTCAGGAGGACCGGACTCTGAGGAGATAGAGCCGAGCCAAGAGAACTTGGACCAGCTTACAGCTCAACCTAACTACTAGTTCTTCCTGCACTGATTTTCTGTATGCCTTTGTTTAGGCATTTTCTTTATATCATTGTATCTTTTTATTGCAAATAGTTGTATATAAAGTTGAATGTAAATAAATTTGCCGTTTCATTTTATTACTCTTGTCATTCTTATTCATTATTATATTGCTTAATTGCGATTAACGTATTTATTTCATAGTAAATACGCTGCGGATTTGCCACGTCACAGTTTCCGTCTACTGGAAAGCGTGGCATGACAGGTTTTATTGGTGACCCATGCTGGTCTGTTTGCATGAAGTCTTAAGAAATATATCATAAGAATTATAAGAATCAGCAACTATACATTCCTTATATTTCAAATTTCTTGAATCTATCATAACCTTTCCTTTCTATCAAGGTAATGAATTCTCTCAACAACACCAGCACCAATGTCAATGGCAACACACCGCCACCTAATTTATCACCTTCCCCTACCATTGCTACTCCGATTAACGAACAAACCATGCTTCTAGAAGTTATCAAAAGTCTTCTGGAGGGCCAGCAGCATACTGCTATTCTTATGAACCGTCCGGAAGCCGAAGCATCTGGAGTAAAGCAATTCCGTGCGTTACATCCAAAGAACTTTTCGGGGAAAGAGAGTCCTCTTGAGGCTGAAGAGTGGGCCCAAAGTATAGAGGACGACCTTGCCGCAGCACAGGTATCAGACATAGCTTGGGTTAGTGTGGCCAAGCTCTAGCTTACAAACAACGCAAGAGTCTGGTGGAAGGCTGAGAAAATCCATCTCACACAACCCATTGAGTGGAAGACGTTCCGCGATCCGTTCGATACGAAGTTCTTCCCCGAGACTGCTCGATTTGAGATGGAGCAACAATTCATCCACCTACAACAAGGCTCTATATGGGTAAAATCGGTGGATGAATATGATGTTGAATTCATCATACTTAGCAGGTAAAGAATTCGTATCAAGTTCTGTTCCGTAAAACACATCACGATTCTGACATTAATATCTTATCAGGTTCGCGGCACATTTGATCCCGACCGATGAGATTCGGGCTAGACGATTCCAACAGGGCTTAGACCCGAAGATTCAGGCGGCATTAGCCACAGGCGACCACCCAACTCATGAACTCCCCCTGAAGGCAGCACGTCATTACGAAGATGTGGTCAAGAAGAAGGGTAAGCCCCAAACAGCCGGAATGAAACGCCCTGCTACCCAGATGACAGGAGAAGCCTCTTCTGTGCCAACCTTTTTACCCAGGAGACCAGGAGGATCATTCAACCAGTCCTCTCCAGATTTCTGTTTCTACTGCAAGAGAACTGGACACATGGCAAAAGACTGTAGGCGTGAAATGGCCTGTGTTTGATCTGTGACGCATCTACTCACGCTATAGGAGCATGCCCATATTGTATTAACACAGCACCAGCACCCAGACCTGCAAGTACAGCTCCGCAGAGGCTAGCCATTCAGGCACCTGCACCTCGCCTAACTATTCCTGCACCAGCTCCACATGGACCACCTGCACACCTCATCGTCAATTCTATCAGGCACAGAGAAACAGGCCTCAAGGGCAGAGAAACATACTCTAAGGACAGAGGAACGTGCCTCCGGCAAGGAGGAATGTACCGAGACGTCAGGCTTTTACAATGACGGTCGAGGAGGCCGAAGTCACAGGACAAGTCATCACTGGTAATTCCCCCATCCTTTCAACCTTACAATCCTTGTGTATCACTATACTTTTCCTATATCTAAACCCAACCTCATACAACTTAGGTACTATACTAGTAGCCACCCTTCCTGCACTCACAATTTTCGACATTGAATCATCACACTGCTTCATGTCACAATGATTCGTGAGAACGCATGTGATTCCCGTGAAGCCACTCATTTCAAGATGGAATGTCAGTTCCAGGAATGGTGTCTTGAAGGAAACTTTTGGGTATGATCAGTGCCCAGTTGTAGTTTGCGGTCGAGAATTCTACGCAAATTTCAAAGTACTGGACAAACTAAATTTCGATGTTGTGTTGGGAATGGGTCGGCTGGGAGTATTCTACTATCAAAGGAGGGTAGTATTTAAGATGCCAGATCACCCAGTCTTCTATTTCAAAAGTGGAGATAGAACTTGGAGCCAGAAAGCTACCATGCTAAACCAAAGAATGCAGAAGTGTTCTCTCTACCGGCAGAAGAAGAAAAGCCCGAAGTAGTTCGAGAGTTCAACGAGGTGTTCCCTGAAGACATATCAGGTTTGCTTCCCGATCGAGCTCTTGAGTTTAGTATCGATTTACAACCTGGTACACAACCTGTAATCAAGGCTCCATACCGGTTAATTCCGGAAGGATTGAAGAAGATCCGCATTCAGTTAGTCGAACTGCTGAAGAAGGGTTGGATCCGACCCCGTACTTCAATTTGGGGATCTCTGGTACTACTGGTGAAGAAAAAAGAAGGTTCCTACAGGATATGTGTGGATTATCGAGCTCTGAATGAAGTGAAGATTAAGAACAAGTATCCACTACTGTGCATCGATGATCTTTTCGATCGGTTAAATGGGTCTTGTGTCTTTTTAAAGCTAGATCTTCGTTCGGGTTATCATTAGGTGAAGGTCAAAGAGTCCGACATTTCGAAGTCGACGTTTAAGACTCGATATGGTCATTATGAATATCTCGTAATGCCATTTGGAGTGACTAATGCACCTGCCATCTTTAAAAACCTAATGAACCAAGTTTTCCGAAAGTACTTAGACAGGTTCGTTGTCATCTTCATCGACGACATCCTAATGTATTCAAAGAATCGGAAAGAACACACCGAGAACTTATGCATTGTCCTGGAGACATTACGACAACATCAGCTCTACGCCAAGTACAACAAGTGTGAATTTTGGCTAGATCAAGTTGGATTTCTCAGACATATCGTTTCAGGCAAAGGAATCTCAGTAGATCCGGCTAAGGTGTCAGCTGTCAGTGAGTGGCCGACACCAAAGACGGTGAAAGATATACGAGGTTTCTTGGGATTAACAGGATACTACCGACGAATCATTGATGGCTTCTCAAAGATCGCGGCACCCTTGACCAAGCTCACACGTAAAGATGAAGCATTCGTGTGGACAAAAGCATATGAAAAAGCTTTTGTAGAACTCAAGTCAAGATTAACCTCCGCTCCTATCTTCATAATACTGGATCAATTTGGCGGATTCGTCGTGCATTGTGATGCGTCCGGTAAAGGATTAGGATGTGTTTTACACCAGCATGGAAAAGTTGTGTCTTTTGCATCAAGACAACTGAAGGTTCATGAGCGCAACTATCCAACACATGATCTAGAATTGGCAGCCGTCATCTTCGCACTTAAGATTTGGCGCCACTATCTCTTGAGAGAACGAGTGGATATATACACTGACCATAAGAGTCTGAAGTATGTATTTACTCAGAAGGAACTAAACATGCGGCAGAGAAGATGGCTAGAACTCATGGAGGACTTCGATATCAACCTACAGTATCACCCTGGAAAGGTGAACGTAGTTCCTGATGCACTTAGTCGCCAGCCATTAGCAATGAACCTCATCGCTCAGTGGAAGTTACGGCAAGAATTGCACGGATTGGAGATCGAAGTAGTTATGCCAGGTAACGCTTCATATTTGATGAATTTACAAGTCCAGTCCACTCTTGTCAATCAGATCAAGGCAGCTTAAGTAAATAATGCCAAGCTACAAAAGATCCAAGAACAAGTAGAAAGTGGTCTTCGAACTGACATCATCATCCACGAAAATGGATCCTTGCGATATGGAAGCCGTTTATGTGTACCAGTCGGCTCTGTCCGAGAAGAGTTGATGAAAGAAGCTCACAGCTCTCCTTATTCGGTACACCCCGGTGGTACAAAGATGTACAAGGATCTACGGAAACACTACTGGTGGCATGGAATGAAGCATGAAATAACTAGAAACGTAGCAAAGTGTTTGGTGTGTCAACAAGTGAAGGTTGAATATCACAGAACTGCTGGTCTACTTCAGCCGTTACCAATCCCAGAATGGAAATGGCAGCACATTACCATGGACTTCGTGACTGTCCTTCCTCATAGCACGAAGGGTAATGACGCAATATGGGTTATTGTGGATCGACTTACCAAGTCGGCTCACTTTATTCCATTTCGAGTTGGCCAGTCAACCGAGACGTTAGCAAAGAAGTACATGGAGGTGAGCAAAAATCTAATGTAAGATTTAAACCTTCAAGATGTACCATATTTGATACCCATGAACTCATGCAAGAGATCGTGAGATTACATGGAGTACCTGTTTCCATTGTCTCTAATCATGATACAAGATTTCGATCACAATTTTGGCAGAGTCTACAAGCTAGCCTGGGAATGAGTCTGAATTTCAGCACGGCGTATCATCCACAAACGGACGAACAGTCTGGGCGAACAATTCAGATTCTGGAAGACATGCTAAGAGCTTGTATGTTATACTTCGGAGGTTCATAGGAAGATCATCTACACCTTGTGGAGTTTTCATATAACAACAGCTATCATGCAAGCATTGGAATGGCTCCATTCATAGTACTCTACGGACGGAAGTGTCGTTCACCGCTAAGTTGGGACGACATTGGAGATCGTGAACTCCTTGGACCAGAGATGATCGTAGAAACTGTGGACGTGGTTCGCACGATCAAGAAAAGATTGCACATATCCCAAGACCGACAGAAGTATTGGGCAGATACACAGCGTCGATATCTGGAGTTCCAACCTGGAGACCATGTATTCCTAAAGATCTCTCAAAACAGAGGAGTGATCCATTTTGGCAAGAGGGGTAAACTCAGTCCAAGATACATAGGACTGTTCGACATACTCGAACTATTTGGAGAAGTGGCATACCGTTTAGTACTACCACCTTCATTGGAAGGAGTGCACAAAGTGTTCCACATATCTCAGCTACGACGATATGTGAGCGACCCCGGCCGCATACTTGATCTCTCAGAGCCAACAGTACAGACTGACCTAAACCGCGAGCAACAATCAGTTGAGATCCTGGACAGAAAGGTGAAGAAATTGAGGAACAAGGAAGTAAACTTGGTCCGAGTGATGTGGAGAAAGGATTCGCCAGGAGAATCAACATGGGAACGAGAAGAAAATATGCGTACAAGATACCCTTATCTTTTTGAAAATTGGTCCCTATGTAATTGTAAATTTCGAGGACGAAATTTTTATAAGGAGGGTAGAATGTAACGGCTCTTAAATCACTGTACAGAATTTTCTTGTTATTGTACAAAAAAGAGTACTATAGTCTGTGTAAGAGTTAAAAGCTACTTTTGTTAAATAAAATCAAGAAGCAACTTGTAGCTCACTGGTAAATCTTCTACACTGCTGTGACGTAGCCTGTGTGTTCGAATCCCATCAGACACAATTATTTTTTTTTTTCTGATTTTTATTTTTATTTTTGGAAGCCCAAAAGTTGCCCGTGCAATACACGGGGAAAGGAAAAGTTTCAGAAAAATCAAACATGCGAAAAATAGAGTAAATACAGAAAAACCCATGTGGCACGAATCTCGAGGCAATTGCCTCAGATTTGACCGGCCAAATTGGCCATAGGGCCGGCGCCGACAGTCTGATGAGCTCCAAATTGCTTCATGCTTTGCACACTTATCCCTTCAGCTCCCCTTAACTTCTCTGCACTGTTTGATTCTCTGTAATCAAACAGAGACCCTTCATTTCACCATTTAACATCATTTTAATACTTTTTAATCCAACATTTTAATTTCCGAACCCTAATTCTTCACTATAAATACCACCCCATGCTTTTGTAATGACTCTAAAATCTCTGTACAGAAATTTTCCTGTTAATATACAAGAAAAGAGTATTACATCCCGAGTTTGAGTTATAAGTCACTTTTGTTAAATAAAAGCAAGAAACAACTTGTGGCTCACTGTTAAATTATTTGCACTGCTGTGACGTAGCCTGTGTATTCGAATCCATCAGACACAATTATTATTCTGATTTTTCTTCTTAACTTTTGGAAGCCCAAAAGGTTGCACGTGCAATATACGGGGAAATGAAAAGTTCAGAAAAATCAAATATGTGGAAAATGGTGTAAATACAGAGTTAATCTGGTGGTACGAATCTCGAGGCATTTGCCTCAAGATTGACCGGGGGAAATTGCCCATGGGCCGGCGGGGATGGTCGGATCAAGCCCAAATTGATCCATGCTCTGCACACCCGTCTCTTCAACTCCCCTCAACTCCTTTGCACTGTTTGATTTCTCTGCAATCAAATAGAGACCTTTCATTTCACCAATTAACATCATTTTAATACTTTTTAATTACCCAAACCCTAATTCTCCACTATAAATACCACCCCCTGCCCTAGCTCTTTACCATTCTAAAAATTCTAGGAAAAACTCTTTCAAAAGTTCCTAAGTGCAAGTGGAGTAAAGTAGAGTTAGCGAGAAAGATTCTTCTGCCGATTCCGGAGCTCCCGCGACACCACGAAACCTTCTTCTTTTTCCTAACTCTTTCTTTGAGTTTTTCAAACCGTAAGTCCCTCCCAACTCTCCTCCTTTTCATTGAAATTCTTCTTTAAGTTTTATATCGGTAAAAGTGGAGTTATTACCGATATTCTTTTTCTAAACCCTAGAAACTCCCATTTTCTTTATAATTTGGTCAATCTAATTTTACACATTACTTGTAACCTTAAATACCAATGTTTAGAATCAAGTTTAACTAAGAATCTCATGTGAAACAACTATAATTAAACTTTTTCATTAAAATATCTTGAACTTTATTATCACTTCTTTTCGTTTTCGTTAAAAATATACTTTTAGGAAAAACTTCACGGGGTAACGACCTACCCCACACATACACTTTTGTTTCATAGCACGATGCCTATTTGTATGTATTTTTGTTTCGAAGAATAATCTTTACAATAAAATACTACATACTTTAAAACCGGGTGTCTTTTAAAACAGTATTTCCTATTCCTTTGCAATTATGCATCTACAACCCTCGTTAGGAGACCTGCTAATGGATAGTGCGGATTATCACACATCCTGCAGATAGTAGAGCGAGATGCAGCACTCCTCACGGAGTATTCGATCTCGAAAGGATATAAATACGGTTTTTAAGAAAAACGAATTTTCTAGATAAAACTAAAATTTTAAAATTATATAAAATTATAAATCCATATTTTCATTATATTATGAAACTATATTTTTATAAAAATGAAAGATTAAAAAAATATCAATAAAATACTATCAATTTACTAAAAGAACTAGTTTCTAATAAAATACCATAAACTTTTAAAAGCTGAGTATTTATCATTAAAATACCTCAATACTTAAAACACATGCTCATGAAAATCCTAAGCAATACAAATCACTCTCGAGGTTTTATTTTTAACTATATTAAAAATATTTTTCATAAAACCCCCTCGAGATATACAAAACAATATTTTAAGGATTTTAGTAAATATAGGTTTAAGCGGGATCAATTCTCTTGAGTCTAAGGGAGCCGGAGAAAGTGAGTGCTTGCCTATTTAAGTAAGAAAACTTAACGGGAGTTATCAATGGCAATTGTCTTGGAAAAAACACAAATCCTTCCGTCCATGTGCAGCAGTTGCCGATGACTCCCGAACCTAAGAATTCAAGAGTTAAATCAGTTTACAAGTGTCTGACTCAGTCCGAGTCCAACTTCAAACCTGAATCCAAAATCAACACGAATACTTGATCATGAACATGAATACTCGAATTCAAACTTCAAATTCAAAAATGTATACTTGACTAGACTTGACCAAACCATGGTTATAACTTGACTTGAACTTGACATGACTACTTGAATACATGATTAAATCCTAAACATGAACCTGAACATTTGGTATCCATGGTTTCGGCCAAGACTTGTAAACATAATCTATACAATACATTACGCGATGATAAAGGGGTAGATTTGTACGGAACGTATATCGTGGCACGAGAGGTCACTTAAAAGACACCGTTTCCCCCAATCAGAGAGCAAAGCTCTATTCAAAATTTGAAATTTGAACTGAGGCAGTGCCTCATGAGAGCGCCAGTGCTAAGAGTCAAAGACTTTGAGGCAGCGCTTCATGTGCTCGCGCCAAAAGCGCCAGCGCTAAAGATTCTGAGACAGCGCCTCACGTGCAAAGCACGAGAGCGCTAGCGCCAAGAGCACCAATGCTAAGAGTCAAAAGATTCTAAGGCAGCGTCTAACGTGCAAAGCACGAGAGCGCCAGCGCCAGAACAAAAAGTTCTCAACCCTTGGATGAAAGATCCAACAAAGATGATAAATCATCAAATTACCACGATAAAATTCTGTTGAGGAAATACTCCTCAAATCTTTCCAAACAAGAAAAATTATGCTCTGTAAATCAGAGCACCGTTGGATCAAAGATCCAATGGTGATTAAAAATCACCATGATACAGAATAGTTCTGTATGTGAAAATATTTTCCTAATTTTGTTATAAACAAGAAAAATGTCTTCTGTAAAACGGAAGCCCTTGGATCAAAGTTCCAATGGTGGGAAACATCCCCAAATCAATTAGAAATCTCTCAATGAGAGATTTCCTTAACTGATTCAACAAACCAGTCTTCCCTATATAAAAGACCCAAGACTTTAAGCATTGCACACTGAAACCTCCCTATAAGTTTCAAGTTCTCAGAAAAGAAAAAGAGAAGAGCAAGCTCTAAGAAGAAGAACCTTCTTCAAGGTAAATGAAAAAAGAAGAAGAGAGATCATAACATCTCCTCGATATTTGACAGTTTAACTCCCACATCATAAGAACTTAGTTCTTTTTCTAGATCACAGATCTACAAGACAAAGTCTTTCACAAAAACAGAAGAGATCATAGCATCTCCTCATAGAAGAAGGACTTAGTTCTTAGATCCACGAGACAAAATCTCTTATAAATGAGAACTTGATTCTCAGAGCACAGAATTGATCAGAACTGCCAAAGAAGCGTTTTAGCGCTCCAAGTCTGGCGCTCAGCGCCAAGCGCTCCACGTGCTCCTCACGTGGGCGCTATTTTATAAGAAGCGCGTTAGCGCTCCCAGTCTGGCGCTCTGCGCCAAGCGTTCCACGTTCTCCTCACATGGTCGCTATTTTATAAGAAGCGTCTTAGCGCTTCCAGTCTGGCGCTCAGCGCTAAGCGCTCCACGTGCTCCCCATATGGGCGCCCTTTTATAAGAAACGCCGTAATGCTCCCAGTCTGGCGCTCAACGCCAAGCGCTCTATGTGCTCTTCATGTGGGTGCGAAGGAAATACAAAGCGCTCTGTAAATAAAACCCCAGCGCCATGAAAAGTGCTCAACACTCAATAAAAAACAAAAAGAAAGAGGGGAGCGCTATGTAAATAGAGCTCAGTGCCATGAAGAGTGTTCAACACTCAATAAATAAATAAATAAATAAATAAATAAAAATAATAAAAAATTCAAATTTTTATTGGATTTTGAATTTTGAAAATTCAAAATTTTGAAGCAACGCTTCAGATCCCGTGCGCTGCGCGCAACGTGCCACGTGTCAGAAGTTGACACGGCAGCACAACGTCGAAGGCAGTGCATCCAATCAGAGCAAGGCTCTTTAAAAAACAAAAGCAACGCTCAGTTGCGCAAGCGCACCGATGCGCGACACGCGTCTGCTCAGTTGCGCGAGCACTGTTGCGCAAGCGCACCGCTGCGAGACACGCGTCTGCGCAGTTGCGCAAAAACAGTTGCGCAAGCCCACCGCTGCTCGACACGTGTCTGCGCAGTTGCGCGAACGCTGTTGCGCAAGCGCACCGCTGCGCGATACGTGTCTGCGCAGTTGCGCGAACCGCTGCGCGACACGTGTCTGCTCAGTTGCGCCAGCCCTGTTGCGCAAGCGCACCGCTGCGCGACACGTGTCTGCGCAGTTGCGCAAGCACGACTGCGCAAGCGCACCGCTGCGCGACACGTGTCTCCTCAGTTGCGCAAGCACGACGCTGCGCGACACGTGTCTGCGGAGTTGCGCAAACGCTGTTGCGCAAGCACACCGCTGCGCGACACGTGTCTGCGCAGTTGCGCAAGCGCTTCATTGTGCGACACGTGTCACTCACTGGGGGAGTTGCGCAAAACAGAATAAATCTTGTTGAAACAAGAAGATTTTCTTGTATAAGGCAGGGGCCTTTGGATCAAAGATCCAACGGTGGGGAAAATTCCCCAAATCACTCAGAAAAAGATTTATGTAACAAATCTAACTAATTTATGAGCACTATAAAAAGGACCCCAGGCCTCATTTCAAAATCATTGAGATCGGACTAAAAAAAAAGAGAAGAGAACTCTGGAGAACTCCTTGAGAATACAAAAAAAAGGTAAAAAAACCTTTAAATAAGAGAAAATTCTCTTAGGAATAGATCATTGATCTAAGAAAAAGATCAGTGATCTTCAATAAATAAATAAATAAATAAAAATAATAAAAATAGTGCCTTGCACTTGCTATGAACCTTTGGTTTTCTGAAACAAGAAAAAACTTGTTTTTCTTTGATCCAAATTTAGATCAAGGGATAAAAAGTGCTTTGCACTTCTTGAATCTACAAAGATTCTCAGTGCTTTGTACAAATGCAATGCATTACTTAAAGGACCAAGCCCAAGTCAAAAAGACCTAACAGGTCTAAATAAATTGTAAAGCAATACAAAGGCAGGTCCCCATGTAAATTGATACTCTGTTTGAGCAAAGCCCAAAATAAATAAGCAGCCCTAGTAAAAGGCCTAACAGGCCAAATGCAAACGGAACGTCGAATATTCTCAACTGGACTTAGCCCAATTTTGGCCGTAAGTCCTTAAATTAAATTGACTGAGCAAGATTGCTCCTCCTAAATCAATTCACATCCGGTTTGAGGGTACATCTCCGAACTCCTTTGACATCCATCGTTGTAATTCCTCAACGACGTCAAAGAGGTGACGGGTCCCAACGACCACACATCGATATGGACTGCGGGGTCTTTAAACTCGTGGACCAAGACGTCCTTAAACTAATATTCGTCCCTAAATGGGAATATCGGACCGAAACGTCCCTAAACTAATATTGGACCGAAACGTCCCTAAACTAATAACGGACCACTACGTCCTTAAACTGGCGTTGGACCGAAACGTCCCTAAACTAATATTGGACCGAAACGTTCCTAAACTAATAACGGACCACTACGTCCCTAAACTGGCGTCGGACCGAAACGTCCCTAAACTAATATTGGACCGAAACGTCCCTAAACTAATAACGGACCACTACGTCTCTAAACTGGCGTTGGACCGAAACGTCCCTAAACTAATATTGGACTGAAACGTCCCCAAACTAATAACGGACCACTACGTCCCTAAATTGGCGTTGGACCGAAACGTCCCTAAACTAATATCGGACCACCACGTCCCTAAACTAATATCGGACCGAAACGTTCGTAAACTAATATCGGACCGAAACGTCCCTAAACTAATATGGGACCGAAACGTCCCTAAACTAACATCGGACCGAAACGTCCTTAAACTAACATTGGACCGAAATGTCCCTAAACTGATATTGGACCGGAACGTCCTTAAACTAATGTCGGACCGAAACGTCCCTAAACTAACGGTGGACCACCACGTCCCTAAAACTGGAATATGGACCACCACGTCCCTAAACTGGAACAATAGAGCCTCCTAATGCTCTTTTGCCGGATCTAAACGGTCCCGTTTAAGTTGATCTTAGCCCCAAATACGGCTAACGTATCCTTAAACATTCAAATGAACGACAAAACTCCAAATCAACCTTGGTTCAAGGGTACACCTCTGAACTCCTCTGACACTTATCGTTGTAATCCTTCAACGACGTCAGAGAGGTGACGAGTCCCGACGACCATATATTAAACGAATCACGTTTAAGTTGATCTTAGCCGCAACGTGACTAACGCATCCTTAAAATAAAACACCAAACCCAAATCTAAATAAATACGGATTTGGACTAATCCACGTCCTACGGGCGACGGCATTACTCAGTCTCCGTATACAATCCACGGGCAACCACAAACAAAACAAACACATACGACACGAAGTGAAATTCTGGAGAAGGAGAAAGTGGCTACCGCGAGGCGGTAGCATAATTAACTGCAGGGGCTTGCGCCTGCAGGGAAGAGCGTCCCCACAATCAAAAACCCCTCAAGCGAGGGGGAATCTGACAAAGTCTGCTACATCGGCCGCATCCGTCTAAACCTTCGATACACGGTGCCATAAATCAATTTGGCATCTTCGGAGAGGTAGACGGGTAAAACCATATAGCATCTGCCCCGAATCTCAGCGCCAGGACACTTCACGGTCCTGTGCGCCGTCCTTCGGAGGGGAACAGATTCTGGCACGCCCGGTGGGACCTCTTCCTCTTTCCACTCCACACTTCGTGTATCGTCTTCGCGAACCAATCGCGGTTTGTTAAATGGTTGTCTTCGGATTTCAAGCTACTAAGATTTGGTCTTTTACCTGGCGCAGAATTCAAGATTCAATGGCCTCTAACTGCACCAACTGCTCGAAATGCCACTGCAACGGACGCTCTACCTCACCAGGAGGTGTAGCATATGGGCCCCAAGCGGCTTCCTTCCTCGCTCTGCCGGTAGACCAGGTGACCCAAGCCACCACCGGCTTGTTCTTCGGGACCATGATCCCACCTACAAGCTTCTCTGCGCCAATACCTGCACCGGAAGTAAGCAAAAAGTCGGTCTTCGACCGGCTCACTGCTACGACGGCCCCTGTCAACGGGTCGCCCGTTACCAAACCGACAGTCTCCGTTTTCGCCAGGCTAGATCAGAACCATAGAGTGGCCGTCCCAAAGAGGGCAACGGCCGCTGCTCCGGAAGACGTTAAAGCATTTTCTCCCATCAAAGAATCGGTCTTCGCGAGATTGACGATTCCCACTCCTGCCCCTATTGGTCAAAGGACATCAGTCTTCAATAGGCTGACATTGGCAGTCACCCCACATTCAAATAGGGGGCAAAAAGAAACTATCTCAAATTCCGAACCAATCCCGATGGCTCGTCGTGCGCGACGTCTCCATTGGCAACAAGTGAGGAAAGCAGGGGGCAACTCCCCCTCAGGGCTAACTCCACCTCCTCCAATGGTGGAGGTCAACGCTGCTGTTCCAACTGGGAACAGCTTTGAATTGCTGAGGAAAGTGAGGAAGAACTCTCCAATTGCTACATTGAAAAGATCTCCGCCTATGGAGAAAGCTCCGGAGACAAAGCAGGAACAGCCCCCTCAACGGCTGTCGTCAAAAATTTATAAAGTTTGGCGGAGGGTTCAAGACTCCGTGATTGACCCGGACCACTTTCATCGCCAGAAAAAGGCAAAGGTGGAAAAAGACAAAAACCGCCCCATTAAACAACAGGGGGCAACAATTGCTAGGATGCCCACTTCAACGGTCCACAAAAGAAGGAGGCCAGAGAAAACTCCCGCGTCAGTGGCAAAAGTTAAAAATGGCGAACCCAAACGCCCTAAGTCAGGAGACATGATAGTTCATACAGTTTATGTAGCATCGGGAAAGGAGGATAGCCGCATATCAACAGGTCATAGACCGCACACGAGGTTAGTGACCAAGGCTCAGGAGCAGCAGCAGAAGCTCCAAGAAATGATGAACGCTATGGCCGCACTTACAGGGCCAAAAGAAACCCCTGAAACGTCCTCTGATGAACGTCAGGAACAAGAGACTGACGCCGAGTTCCTTCGCCGAATATTAGAGAAAAAGGACAAAGAGGCCGCCGAGCAGGCAGCCAACATAAAGAAAATAGCCCTCCTGTTCCAGGATATGGTGGGTATGATGATTCAACAAGATCCACCTGCTGAAGATCCCCCAATCATTCTTGAAGACGATAGGGGAGAGACGTCGAATCCCCCACCAGTTTTGTCCGCAGCTAAAGAGGATACAATCTCCAAAGCTGATTTGAATGAATACATCGCCCAGCAAATAAGGGTTCATCATGTAACCGAAACAGCCGGCCAGGTCGTGAAAACGAGGAGACCATATCCGAGTTGGTACGATCAAATCAAATACCCGCCGGGTTATACGATTCCCAAGTTCCATGTCTATAAGGGGACGGGCAATCCTCACCAGCATGTCGCCCAGTTCAGGGCCCTCTGCGGCAATACCGGTGGTGACGACAAGTTGTTGCTTCGCCAGTTCGTTGGAAGTTTATCAGATACAGCGTTCGAGTGGTACTCTGAGCTCCCTAATGACTCTATTAAGACCTTCGCTGAGATGGAGCTGCTGTTTACCCAACGTTTTGCAAGTGCCAGTGAACGTACCCCGATGACGGCACTGATTAACGCCAGGGTAAAGCCGGGTGAGACGTGGGTCCAATACGCTATACGGTGGCGTAATTTATGGTCAAAATGCGAGCAGCGTATTGAAGAAGCTCCCGCAGTGGGTATGTTTGTGGGAACCCTCGATCCACAAGCAACCATCTCGCAATTTATGATGTTCTTCAAGCCGACAACCTTCCAGGCTTTGATTGACAAACTAGCACAGATGGACCAGATGGGCCATAAACCCTCTCTCCCAAAGCCGGACTCCCGAAATGATAAAGGGAAGGGAAAAGCGATCGTTGTCGCTAATACCCAACAACAGCCGAATAATGCGAAGCCGGTTGTGCGTCAAGGTAATACGCGTCCGTACGTAGACCTTGAGGAGAGACTAGGGCGTCCTTACTCCTTTCCCCGTGATAAAACGAAGAGGTTATTCGAGCTGGCGTTACGCAACAGACTCATAAACCTGCCAGATCCAAAACGTCCGTTGCAACCAAGTGACGTCAACGAGCCCAACTACTGTCCTTATCATCGAGTACTAGGCCATCCGATCGAAGATTGCTACGTCTTCAAGAATTGGCTTGAAAACCAGTACCGACAGGGCAAGTTCGCGTTATCTGACAAATGGAAGGTGAATCCCCTGCAGCCCCACACCTCTAAGGGGGCGAATACGCCGGGGGCAACATGCTCCGTCATTGAAGAAGCTCCTTGGGAGGTCGTATTATCAGCCAAGACAAAGAGGATGCTAAACGATCTTCAAACATGTCCAGCGGTCAAGTGGAAGAATCCGTTGGAACCGCAGGTCATTGAAGGGATATTGAAGCCACGTCCAACTCCAAGGACCGATGGTGGCGGTTTAAGCACTTGCAGCCAGCCGTCAAAATCTTCGAAAAAGAAGAAGAAGAAATCTAAGAAGCCCGTGAAGCCTGGTGGCAAACACACGGACTTACAAAAGCAAATTGACGCGTTGGAAGAATACAACCAAAAGGCGCGGACTCCCATTACGCTCCAAGAATTCCTCAACCACGTCTGTCAAGGGGAAGCTGAGGGAGAAAGTTCGTCAGATGAATCTGAAGAATGCGTGGCGAGCTGTCATATGATTTCCCATTCGAACGACGAGGAGACCTCTTGTACTGAAACGCTGGGGGCAGACTCTAAACCAAAAGTTCTGGGGCCATTAGATGAAGTAATTGACGCATTCCTTAATAAAGCTTGGTTGAAAAGTAAAGCTGATCGGGAGCGCGAGGCGGTTATATTCGAAAAGGTCAAACGCCAACGAATTGATGAAGGAGCTGAGACGATCCCGTTGGAGCTAAACGCCTCCGCTACCGACAAAAGCCAATTCAAGATGAGGAAAAAGTTTGCTAAGGCCATATCAATGGGCATGAAGCTACCATCCTCTGAAGGAAACATCACTGGTGAGATGGAAACGCACCCCTCCTATTGCGTATATCATCAAAAGATTTCGCACCCCACTCAAGAGTGCAAAGCTTTCGATAGATGGTGGCAAGGATACGTTGCTCATCGACAACGCTTTAAGCGGGAAAAGCGTAAAACTCGTCGAGAGCAAAGAAATACGACCGAAGGGATTAAAAGAACTGCTGGCGATTGTTGCATGGTTAACACCGGTGGATCACAAGTGCCTACATTTGGGAGTGATTCTGATGAAGAACTAGAACTTGGCCCTCTCTTCAAAGAGTCTATTTTGGGAAAAGAAGAAGAGCCGAAGGTTTGCGAGAATATCCAGCTGCGTAGTCGGACGCTACCTGAGAAGAATCTCGGACCTCTAAACAAGAAAGACAAAGGGAAAGAGAAAATCTCCGAAGATATCGCCTTGGATGACCGAGTCGCGGAAGAGTTAAACGCCAAGAATCCGCCGAAGAGAAATAAGGTGGATTACAACGTTTTGGCGCATCTGAGAAAACTACCCTCTCAACTCAGCATCCTTGATGCCTTATTACTATCAAAAGAGGCGAGGGATTCTTTGATTAAGGCGCTACAAGATCCGGACCAGTTCCAAGCCTTCCTAGCTGAATAAAAGATGAAGGATGAACTAGAAGAGGTGCACACGGCCGACGTTGCTTTTGGTGATGAAGACCTTCTCCTCGGAACATGAGAACACAATCGTCCCCTTTATGTCTCAGGATACTGCCATGACATAAAGATAGGTAAAATCTTAGTCGATAACGGATCGTCTGTTAATTTGCTCAATGTGCGAGTGTTAAAGGAAATTTGCATGAGTGTCCAACACCTCGCCCGAGACAAAATCACCATCTCCGGATTCGACTCCCAATCGTCAAAAACTCTTGGATCTATGATATTGACGCTACGCTTCGGGTTGCTCGTCACAGATATCAAATTCCATGTTATAGACGCCAAGACGTGCTACAATGCTCTGCTCGGCCGACCATGGCTACACGAGTACAATATCATCCCTTCTACACAGCATCAGTGTATGAAGTATTGTAGGGATGGCCTCGAGTACACTGTGGCAGGAGAATTGAATCCATTTTCCGTGAATGAAGTTCGCAAGTATGAAGATGCCAAATACTTCTTGCCGAGTTTCGAAGACACGGAAAGGTGTCACAGGCCGGAGAACAAAACTAACGCAACCATCCCTGTCTTCGGCAGTGATACCGAGGAGGAGGAGGATATAATTTATTCAGGTCCGCCCCAATACACCAAGCCGGGACCATCCGCCCCTTCACTGATCTTTGGTAGTGATTCGGAGGATGAAGTCCATGCTGTATTCCCTGCTCGGCTTTCAATACGAACTTCTGCTGATGAAGAGCGAAGTCTGCAGATAGCCATGGTGCCGCTTGAACATTATAAAGAACTGGATGCGCTCGACACCGACAGCGTGGAAGAATTGCAGACATTTTATATCCCTCCCGGACGAAAAGGTGAGAGGGCAATCCTATTCTACCGCTCCGAAGAAAACAAGGTGGAAAAAGAAATTTGGCACGGTGCGGATCCAACGCTGGACAGACTTCAGCCCATCCATCTATCCCGATATTATACGGAGGGCTTGAGGAGGCTGCTGAAACGCCAGGGGATACCCTTCGAACAGACCGTTAGGAAGGCCAAATTCTATGACAGGGTTTGGAACGTCCCCGGAACTCAGCACAAGCTACCTAATGGGAGGATGGAGACGATCAGGCTCGGATACATTCGCTCCAGGAAACGAGAGCCGCTCCGCGACTGTTACGTCGTGCATAATTTTGATGAAGAAGCAGATGCTCAAGGGGAAGACGCTAATCCTGAACCAATAAAAGTTCCTGATGAAAAATTGCCTAGTCCATCATTTGAAGACCAAATGGGAAAACTTATAAGGGAAGCGGGTCAAAAAGTCCGAGATGATCACAATCGTGAAATGGCAATCTATGAGAAAGCCAAAATGCAGCGCCTCCTTCGACAGGCAGTAAAGGACGAAGAGGCTGCCCCATGTCAACCTGATATAAAAAGGGCTCGACGCGGAGGCAGAAACAAGTCGAAAGGCCAAAGAGGCGCTCAACAGCAACAAAGCAGGGCTAAAAAGCCACGCAAACGAGAATCGAGCGTTATTGATCTATCCCTCATGAAGAAAATGGGTCGAGCGTACTCGTTTCCTCGGGAAAAGACGAAGAGGATACTCGATCTTGCCCTAAAGCATCAAATGCTTACATTGCCGGAGTCTAAACACCCCGAACAAGCGGGCGAAGCCTCACACCCGGAATATTGCTCTTACCATCGAGTGATAGGTCATCCTCTTGAAGATTGCTTCACCTTCAAGAATTGGGTCGAAGATCAGTACCAGCTTGGTAAATTCGCTCTGTCCGACAACTGGAGGGTAGCACCACCACAAAAGCACGAACCCAAGGCCACGAAAGAAAAACCAGTTCCACATTGGGACTGGAAGCGAATTCATACCTGTCACATGATAACAATACTAAAAGGAGAACCCGAGAACATGGACAGCCTTCCTTGGTGCCTCGAAAACAGCAATGATGAGGTAATCTCAGAATTTCCCCCAGCTCCGAAAGAACTAGAGGATGGAATACATACCACTGCAGATAACCTCAAGAAAATCGAGTTGGGGACGGTGAACGATCCGCGACCGACATTCGTCAGCGAGCTGCTGTCTGAAGAAAGGGTGGCTGCGTTAAAGGACGTCCTTGTGCAGCATAAAGATTGTTTCGCATGGAACTATTCCGAGATGCCAGGACTAGATCCAGAAGTTGCTGTACATAGACTAGCAATATCCCCGGGTGTCAAGCCAGTCAAACAAGCGCCGAGAAGAATGCGGCTCGAGCTCGAGATGAGCATCAACGATGAAGTTAAAAAGCTGATAGACTCTGGCTTTATCCAGGAGGTTCAATACCCTGAATGGATTGCTAATATCGTCCCGGTGATGAAGAAAAATGGGACAGTGCGCATATGCGTGGATTTTCGGGATCTTAATAAAGCCTGCCCAAAAGATGATTTTCCAGTACCAGTCACCGAACTGATGATAGATAATACGTCCACGCATGAGGTTTTCTCCTTCATGGACGGCTCATCAGGGTATAATCAAATAAAAATGCATCCTGAAGACCAGAAACATACGGCTTTTCGGACTCCTTTGGGGATATTTTGTTATAAAGTGATGCCCTTCGGTTTAAAGAATGCCGGTGCCACTTATCAAAGGGCCATGACGAAGATCTTCGATGACCTTATACATGAAAGCGTCGAATGCTATATCGACGACCTCGTTGTTAAAAGCAAATCATATGAGGAACATCTCGAGCATCTGAAGACTGTATTTCGACGCCTTCGACAATACAATTTGAAGATGAATCCTCTTAAATGTGCATTCGGGGTTTCCTCGGGCAAATTTCTGGGATTCATCATCCGACACCGAGGTATTGAAATAGATCCGTCTAAAATCAAGGCGATCATGGAAATACCTCCGCCGAGAACTCTTAAACAGTTGCGATCTCTCCAGGGAAAGCTCGCATACATTCGGCGGTTTATCGCTAATCTTTCAGGAAAGTGCCGTCCTTACAGTCACCTGATGAAGAAGGGAACCCCATTCGTTTGGGATCACAAATGCCAAGGCGCACTGGATGAGATCAAGCAGTATTTGCAAAACCCGCCAGTGTTGGCTGCTCCAGTGAAGGGAAAGCCTCTCATTCTTTACACGGCCGCCCTTGAAGGTTCTTTGGGCGCATTATGGGCACAAGAGAATGACCAGGGGAAAGAAAGAGCACTTTACTACTTAAGTCGAGTGCTGCTGGGGGCAGAAAGCAATTACTCCCCCATTGAAAAACACTGCCTGGCGTTGATCTTCGCAATAACAAAGCTTAGACATTACGCATTAGCGCATGAAGTCTATCTCATTTCACAGGTGGACCCTCTCAAATATCTAATGTCAAAGGCCATATTGACGGGACGACTCGCTAAATGGGCCCTGCTCTTAATGGAGTTCTCGATAACATATCGACCACTCAAAGCTGTGAAAGGCCAGGCCATCGCCGACTTCCTTGCTGAGCACCCGATACCGGCCGACTCTCCTTTAAACTGCGATCTTCCAGACGAACATGCGTTTGATGCGATCAACGGTGATAATACCCGATGGGAGCTTTATTTCGACGGAGCATCTTCCGTGAAGAAGCGCAAACAAAGTACCCCTATAATCAAATCGGGGGTAGGACTCATCTTTATAACTCCACAAGGAGGGATAATGCGCTACGCGTTCTACCTGACGGAACCGAGGACAAACAACGAAACCGAATACGAAGCTCTGATAGCAGGCCTCGAGATCGCCATTGACGTGGGAATTGAAAACCTCCTCATATACGGAGATTCTCAACTGGTCGTTAGTCACGTAAATGGCGATTACCAAACATGCAAACCGGAATTGGTAAAATACGGTGAAAAGGTGCAACAACTGCTAACCCAAATTCCCTCCTATACTTTGGAGAGCATACCACGTGCGGATAACAGCAAAGCGGACGCGTTGGCCAAACTTGCTAAAGAAATGGCTGACGAGAACCTCGATGACGTTAGAATCATGGTACAAAGTCGTCGGGTGCTTGCCCCCGCAGAAATACCTTCGGAATCACCCGAAGAGAAGGGAGTGACTGAACAAGCGACCTTGCAAATAAAAGATCATGAGAAGGTCGAGGATTGGAGGGAAGTCTTTATAGACTACTTCAAGTCCCACCAAATGCCCGAAGATGCGTCCGCAAGACATCAGCTCATAAAACGAGCTCTGTCTTTCGCCTTCGTCAATGATACTCTATACAAGAGGTCATTCGATTCTCTGTGGCTGAGATGCTTAGGACCGGACGAAGCGGAAAGAGTCGTTCAGGAGGTTCATGACGGAATCTGCGGTTCTCACCAAGCAGGTCCAAAGATGAAGTTGAAGATCAAACGGATGGGCTATTACTGGCCCACGATGATTCAAGACTGCATCGAATATGCGAAGCAATGTCACTCATGCCAGATTCATGGGGACTTCATCCACCAGCATCCAAATCCGTTGCATCCAACGGTGGCTAGCTGGCCATTCGAAATGTGGGGGACTGACATAGTTGGCCCTATCGAACCAGCATCGTCTAGGGGACATCGTTTCATCCTGGCGACGACTGACTACTTCTCTAAATGGGCAGAAGCAGTACCGTTAAGAGAGGTGAAGACGGAAAATATCCTCCACTTCTTCAAGACGCATGTCATATATCGATTTGGAACTCCGCGACGGATCATCTCCGATAACGGGCCAGCTTACAGAAGCCACAAGATCAGTCGCTTCGCGCAACAGCATAATATAGACTGGAGATATTCCTCGGTTTATAACCCGCGAGCCAATGGACTAGCTGAAGCCTTCAACAAGACATTGACAAAAATCATAAAGAAAACGGTGTCCCGTAATAAGAAAGATTGGCACGAAAGACTGCAAGAAGCTCTCTGGGCATATCAAACTACATTCAAGACGGCCACGAACACAACGCCGTACGCGTTGGTGTTCGGTACGGAAGCAGTACTCCCCCTCGAGATAGAAATACCCTCTCTGCGAGTGGCAGTTCACTTCGAGCTGACGGATGAAGAAAATGCTCACCTACGGTTTGAAGAGCTGGATGCTCTTGATGAAACCCGGCTACTAGCACAACAAAATCTGGAAGCTTATAAAGCAAAGATGACACGCTGATATGAAAGATTGACCCGACTAAGGACATTCCGCCAAGGCGAACTCGTGCTAGTGGTCAAAAGGCCTATGATCCCCAATCGCGCCAAGCGGGGAAAATTCGAGCCAAACTATGAAGGCCTGTACATCATAGATAAGGTCTACCAGGGTGGGGCCTACCTACTCATGGACATGTATGGTGAAAGGCCTTTCAGACCAATAAACGGTCGCTTCCTAAAGAAATACTACGCTTAATGAGCCACAGCCTAGGTCAATGATAGATGACGACGACTATGTCCGCTCGCTATCTTCCTAAGCTCAAGCTTTATAAGCAGTAGCCAGCTTCTCAATAGCGGACCGAAATGTCCTTAAACTAACAGCGGACCGAAATGTCCTTAAACTAATAGCAGACCGAAACGTCTTTAAACTACTACCGCAGCATCTTTAGGCTGACGAGATATAAAAAAAAACATATAAAAAAAAACGGTATGTCCATAAGCAAAAAGGGGCACGGATGAAAACCCGAAAGGGCTCTGTGAGTAAAAACAGCAGGGCTACCGGCGAGTGTTCGTGAAAACCCGAAAGGGCGCGACCTCGTTAAAAAAAAAAAGAAGAGAAAAAGAAAATAAAAAGAATAATAAAAAAAAGGGGGGTATGTCCATAAGCAAAATGGGCACGGATGAAAACCTGAAAGGGCTCCGTGAGTAAAAACAGCAGGACTACCGGCGAGTGTTTGTGAAAACCCGAAAGGGCGCAGCCTCGTTAAAAGACACTTATAGGGTCCTCTCGACCTTGTAAGGAGAAACCACCTGCGTGAGATCCTTACAACTCACAAGGGAACAACACACTTAGGGATCCCCACGATTCCTAAGGAGAAAATACACTTGCGAGATCCTCATGACTCGTAAGAAGAACTCTCTTATGCGACCCTCACGGCTCATAAGAGTTGAAAGTCTTAAGTTACAGAAACCTAAACCTGTGCTTAAGCAACCCCTACAACTTCCGATATTGCCCTACAAGTGGCTCAATACTGACCCTTGTATACAATCCACGGGCGCGAATAAACATTTCCCTAACTAAGTCCCATCCGAGATTAGGGATATGTTTGCATGGTAAACAACCCTTGTAAATCCTCTCGACTTACAAGGAGAAAACCCTCCTGTAGGATCCTTACGACTTACAGCGGAACAATACACTTAGGAACCCTCACGATTCCTAGGGAGAAAATACACCTATAAGATCCTCACGACTTGTAGGGAGAAATAGCTTTGTGAGACCCTTACGGCTCATAAGGTCAAAAGCCTTAGCCGACAGGACCCTAACCCTGGTCGCTAAGCCTCCTTTGTTCGACAATGACAGAGGCAAATGATGATTCGCTCCTGGCGATATCCCAGTTGTAGCGGTGCTGATGCCGAAATCGGTGTCCATTTTTAGGGTTACGGCAAAAAGCCGCTAGGCCGCACATGCATACGAAATAGCCGAAATGATGGGGCAACTTGCAATAAAAAAAGCAGCAAGTAAAATGTATGCATGCGAAATAGCCAAAATGATGAGGCAACTCGCAATAAAAAGCAGCGAGTAAAGATAAAATAAATAGCCGAAATGATTGGGCACCACGAAGAATAGCCGAAATGATTGGGCAATCGCGACCTTCGCGATATAAAAGCTGAAATGATAGAGCATCGCGGAAACAAAAAAAATGAATAAAAAAATGATGACGATAAAACTTTGGCCCTACAGTTAGGATCACATCGATCCCTGTATACAATCCAAGGGCGTAAACAAAGAGGGAACCATACTTTCCCAGCGGACTCCGTCAGGCGACGAAGCCAAACCTCGACGGTTCGTTTCAACCGAAGAAGCCAGTGTGTTCAACAAACTCCTCGACTCACGGATACAAACACTCCTTGACGAGAGCCTTCTGATTCGCGTCGACCTGCAGGGCCACCAGTGCCTCCGTGGGAATCCTCGACTCGTTTCAAACCCCAAGGAAACAAATAATCCTTGGCGCTTGGGAAACAAATAATCCCTAGCAAACTCCTCGACTCACGGATACAAACACTCCTTGACGAGAGCCTCCTGATCCGCGTCGACTTGCGGAGCCACCAGTGCCTCCGTGGGAATCCTCGACTCGTTTCAAACCCTAAGGAAACAAATGATCCTTGGCGATTGGGAAACAAATAATCCCTAGCAAACTCCTCGACTCACGGATACAAACACTCCTTGACGAGAGCCTCCTGATCCGCGTCGACTTGCAGAGCCACCAGTGCCTCCGTGGGAATCCTCGACTCGTTTCAAACCCCAAGGAAACAAATAATCCTTGGCGCTTGGGAAACAAATAATCCCTAGCAAACTCCTCGACTCACGGATACAAACACTCCTTGACGAGAGCCTCCTGATCCGCGTCGACTCGCAGAGCCACCAGTGCCTCCGTAGGAATCCTCGACTCGTTTCAAACCCCAAGGAAACAAATAATCCTTGGCGCTTGGGAAACAAATAATCCCTAGCAAACTCCTCGACTCACGGATACAAACACTCCGTGACGAGAGCCTCTTGACCCACGCAGAGCCACCAATGTCTTTGCGGAAGAATTCCCGGTTCGTCTCAACTTGCAAAATGAAGCCTCAGGAAGCATGGACTAAGAAAACTTGCTTCCTGAACAATGGGACCCTACAAGTCAATCCAAAATGGTCTCTTGCATACTATTCACGGGTCTCACTCTCCAAAGTCGAATTTCGACGAGGAGGGAAACAACCGCTTATGAGTCCTCTCGACTCGTAAGAGGGAAAATTCTCTAATAGGATCCTTACGACTTGTAAGAGAAAATAACACTTAGGAATCCTCACGATTCCTAAGGAGAAAATCCACCTATGGGATCCTCTCGACCCGCAGGGAGAAAAGCCTCTATGAGACCCTCACGGCTCATAGAGTTGAAAAGTCTTAGGCAGTAGACCTGAACCTGCAGCCTAAGCCATCGCTATTTCTTAAGGAAGTCAGAATACTCGTTTTAGATATCCATCAATCATGGTTATTAAGACAGCCTGCTGACAATAAAAAGAAGATGACAGAAAGAATATCTGATCTACATTTGATCTGGCGTTCGTGACGCATTCATTTATGCACAGGCAGAAGACTCAGGACGAGAAATAAGACAAGCTGAAATGAAAAGGAGGAGGGTTTCCATTCATACCGCTAGAAAATTTCTTTTTTACAATCATAAGAACAATAAATAAGAAACATTATTCAAATTATTACAATGGTATAACCTCAGATCCGGGGCACGGATTGAGGAAATCGAAAGTAAGGCCATCCAGAGCTCTTCTGGTCTTTCTAATTATTCTTATGCGCAGTCTTTCGCGCTCCTCTGTGTCAAGATCATCGGCAAGCCCTCCTGGCCTTCAATAAGCAGCAACTATCGTCGTCTGCTGGAAGACTTGGTGTAGGATGTCAATGAGGCTGTTCCGCCGTTTCTTTGAGATCAGCCCTGTCAGGTACACTGAATGCACCTTGTCTTCGGCATCATCCAGCGCATTGAGCGGTAAGGCCTCATGAAGACCCGGAAGTGCTCTCCATACGGCTCCCAACACGACTTTCAAAAGGGCCGAACGACGAGGCAACAGCCAACCACCGCTTGCGTTCAGACGACCCATGACTTCTGCACATTCAGCGTCTGTAAACTCCTGGTTTTGTTGACGACCCTGAGCGTGGATATCGTCGTAGGTAATGAACTCGTGCAAACTGTATAGATGCACCGCCGCCATTATGCCTGAAGGAAATATTACAGGAAGATCAGCAATAGAAAAGCAACAGTATACATAGAGGACTAAATTCCTAGAGAGCAAAACTATGTTCAAGGATAAAATCCCCTGGACGAAAGCTCTGCTGGTTAAGATTAATCTAAGAATCGATTTTACCTAAAGTTTTTCTAAAAACTTTGAAAAAAGGAGCAAGGCACCGGAGTTCTTGAAGGCAAGAACAAAGCTCTGAAGTTTTTGAAAATAAAAATCTGAAAGATGATAAGTATCTGTGGGGGACCAAAGGTCCTATTTATAGGCATCAAGTGCCTCTTCGACTTCCAAAAGTTGTCACGGCGGTTTATCCCAATCAGAGCAAAGCTCTGTCTTGAAAATTAATTTAATGAAGCGACGCTTCAGATTATTTGCGCTGCGCAACGTGCCACGTGCCTGACGCAGACGCATCAGCGCAGCGCCCAAAGCAGCGCACCCAATCAGAGCAAAGCTCTATTTCAAGCAAATTTAAGGAAGCAACGCTTCTGCTGCGCTGCGCCGTGCACTACACGACACGCGTCAGCACAGATGCGGTAGCACGACACGCGTCAGCGCAGATGCGCTAACACAATTGCCCTGCGCCGCGCGACATGTATCATACTATGGAGCATTTGCGCCAAACAAAATTAAAGTTCTGAAGAAATCTTTTCCGTTCTTGTTAAAACAAGAAGATTTTCTTCTGTAAAACAGAAGCTCTTGGATCAAAGATCCGACGGTGGGGGAAGTTCTGCCAAATCATTCAGAAAAGGGATTTCTTCAACAAATTGAACTTGCTTATCAATTTGCAAGATGAAGCCTCAGGCAGCAGAGGTGGGAAAACTTGCTTCCTGAAAAATGGGGCCCTGCAAGTCAATCCGAAATGGTCTCTTGCATACTATTCACGGGTCTCACTCTCCGAAATCGATTTTCGACAAGAAGGGAAACAACCACTTACGGGTCCTCTCGACTCATAAGAGGGAAAAATTCTCTTGTAGGATCCTTACGACCTATGAGAGAAAACCACACTTAGGAATCCTCACGATTCCTAAGGAGAAAAACCACCGACGAGATCCTCTCGATCTGTAGGGAGAAAAGCCTTTATGAGACCCTCATGGCTCATAGAGTTGAAAAGTTTTAGGCGGTAGACCTGAACCTGCGGCCTAAGCCATTGCTATATCTGGAAGAAATGAAGTTATCGGCCAATGAGGCTCATCAAAGATATCATGCAAAAAAAAGGGGGGGCAGAGAAATGACACAAGACATTACAAAAATGTGCACCTTTTATTCATAAATATTGATCGAGTACAGGATACATTGCACTAAAGAATAAAAAATGTATATACATCTATTTTATAAGTACAAATGATACAAGGAGAATTACTGAGAAGGAAGCGTCTTGCATAGATTTAGCAATTGCTCGCATACTTCCTTCCACGCCTTCTCTTGATCAGCTGCTATCGCCAGTTCGGCCTCTGCTTGAGCCCGCTGCAGCCTGAAGGATGCAAGCTGTTCCCCAACAACCTGCTGAGTTGCTTCACAGCCTCGGGCATCACGCTCGGCGGCATCAAGCTTCCGCCTCAGTGCTAGCCCATTAGAGATACGCTCCAGGAGGCCTTCAAACACGGCTTTCACTTCAGCAGCATTCGTCCTAACTTCAGCGCGCAGGCGAGCGGTTGCGCTTGAAGATTCCCGATGCTCCTTCAACCGTAAAGCTGCTTCCTGCTCCAAATGGCGGAGATAAGAAGCGCTCTGCTCGAGCCAGGCTGTCCGTTCGGTGCTCATGGCCAAAACTTCGGGAGAAGGGCGCGTCGTCTCCAACCGATGCAAGCAGGCCTCAATCTCTCTGCAGTGGTTAACCCAAGATTCGACGACGCCTTCATTATGAAAGTTTACGAGCGCCGCCAACATCGGGTTAACCTCCATTGCGAAATCTACGGCAGAAGGGAGAGCGTCCATGTTAAGCTCTTCGATATACCCGCTCAGCATGCCCAAACTCATCACGGCACCTTTTGAAGATGGACGTTTCAAGAAAGGGCCCGCTGGTGAGGGAACACGAGACTCAAGGGAGATCGAAGCTGGAACAATAGCTGCAAAACAAAACATGGTTAAACAATGATTCGAAAAGATGCTGAAGGATCATATAAAAAGAGGTGAGGAATATACTGTACCAGCTGCAACGGACGACAAAGCCGGAAGGGCCGGTGGCGTGACAGGTCTTGTGTCCCCTCCTTTGATTCGTGGCATTACAATCAGGAAGTGGAAAAGTCAGAAATGATCCTATACTCCCTCGAAAGATATCGGAATAACACTCACCGGCACTACTAGAGGGAGAAGCGAGTTCGGATGGGAAGGAGAAGTGTGGGAGCAACACTTGGTATAGATGATCAAAGAGCGCTCCTGAAAGGGCACAGTGGTATAACGTTAGTACAAAAGCTACACGTTTAAAAGATTAACGCATGAGTCGTAATTCCATACCTTCCAACATCCGCGATGGTACAAGGGAAGGCGGGGAGGTGACCACCGCCAAAGCAGTAGTTGACGGTACTCCTTCGACCAATGGAGCGTCGGCACTGGCCGCACCTGCAAAGACAAACTTGTTAGAAGAGATCGCGAGATATATAAAAAGAAGAACGCTGGTAACTCAAAATTTACCCGACGAGCTGCCAGCCGAAACTGAAGCAATCCCCTCCTCCGTTGACATGAGAACACCGCCCGTAGCCTCATCACCCGACTCGATGGGAACCGTGGTTGTGCTCGCAAGCCCTGGAGACAGCAAGGAACCATACGCGGGGAGGGCTATGATTGGAGTATTGCCAGATTCCTGGGAAAGAGCGGTTAGCTCCTCCTCAGGAATCGTGGCCGCCTCACCCGATACTCCCTCGGGTTCTGCGGTCGCGGTTGTCTCGTCCATCGGCACCACGAGGTCTCCAGCCTCAAGCGCCTCGCCCTCTACTGCTTTCGGCTCGATTAAGACAATCATCTCATCTGCTGCCACTTCAGGTGCGGCATCAATGGCCCTCTCGGCGGCGGATCCCTCAACCTCTGTTTCAGGCCCCGTGGCCGCGACGACGTTGCTCACTGTCGGCTCGGGTTCGGCAAGTACCGCTTCCTCCGCTCCCCTGGGTTCAACGGTCTCCGCCTCCCCCTCAGCCGGACTTGGCCCTGCAATGTGGAATGCATATGAGCCAACGGCTTTATAATTCTTACAACAAGGCTCTGAAAGAAATGCTACCTGAAGAGGATTTATCGTTTGCACTTCGGGCCGCGTGCGCTACTTGCCTATGAGCAGTAGATGTTAGTTATATGTATGCCCTAGAGGCCATTACTATACATAGGATGTATATTGTAGTGGATGCTTGGACATATATAGGGAGGACTTTCTTTCTCGACATGATAGTATGCTGTCTGGTTGATCTTTACCTTAACGTGTATACTGTTTGTCTCTCTGTTACATGTTGGTAAAGCCCTTAGGATGTGTACTTGACTACCTGGACTATGATGCGGATCATACTAGTGGGGACATGGTAGTCCATAAGTACATCCTTGAAAGTCCCTAGTCGTGGATGTATCGAGACGGGGCATCGATATACCAGAGTAGACTAGCGTATACCTTCTCGACCCATACAGATGGGCGATGGATGATCCCATATCCATTGGTGTTTGACATCAGAGATGATATACGGGTGCTCAGTAGAGACTGGGTACACTGGACGGACTCGCCGAGAACTCCCAGATGGTATTATACCATACGTCAGATGGCAGTTCTCTGGTGACACTGGTACAGAGTAGTCTGTTGACCCGAGATCGTCATAGAGTCTTGTGTGGTTCCCACTGTGCTTTGATTTCCATCTTACCACGTCCAAGAGGGCGTGCAAAACGGTGGTTTTTGGGTACAGTCCCGAATCACATGGAGGCAATGAGCGATAGGAGGGGATTCGTCTCTCCCGGTATAGGGGGTTGATGTTGCGCTGTGTTCGATTGGCTATAACAGGAAATCCCTGGCCAGGGTTGCTGAGATTTACTGGTAAGTGTTACCAGTAGTTTCTCGAACAGTTATAGACCTCATATCGACACGACTTATCGAGCTATTGGGGTCTGACGTTTACCACCCCTAGGCGAGATATGCGACATATCAGACGATCAGACCGGACTGTACGGTAAGTGTTACTGGTTGGATTCACAGGAGTGTGAGTGGGCTTGCTCGTCGATCTTCTGATCGTTCAATACCCGGGTGGCCGTTACGTTTAGCAGACCGCTTGCGGCTTGTGGGTGCTTGATATGATCATCATCTGCTGCCGGCGTATTGACGAGTCTTTAGAGTCCTACACAGAGGTTTCCTGGTTCAAGCGAAACGAAATAGGAGCGCATATGAGATATGTGCGGGACCGAGAATAATGCGTGTATGTGATACCGTATTCCATTCTCGCGATGAATGTATCGATTAGGTTATATGCGATATACCCTAGTTATCGAATCAAGGATTGATTCGATAAACCGATACATTGGATACTAGTCGGTTATATGTGATATGACCGGATCGTTAAATCAAGTGTTGATTTAATGATTTAATGTATAATTGTATATTTGATATATTACTTTGCATTAACTAGTATCGGTTCACTTTAAATGGATTTTCTCACTCGGGTGTGCGCATTGCATATGCGATATGATTTTGTGCACATGATTGTATCATGTTTGATGATACATGCTTTTTGGTTAAGTGTAAAGTATTAAACTATGGTTAAGTGGATGATTAGGGTTTTTACTTATTCATTTATTTGTTTATTTATCCATTTTTGGCAAAAGGAAAATGGTGGCTAATTTGGATATATGTTGAAGCTTCATGAAGCTTTGACTTAGTCACCATTTTTGTCTTCATACCAAACCTAACCATTCACTTAACTTGAGTTTAGTCTCTACACTTAACCATGGTTGATTATGATAAGTATTCTTTTATTTTATATTTTCTAAATTAACTTATCATAACAATTAGCTTCTTCTTCTTCATCTTCTTCACTTGAAGAAGCTTGCTTCATCAATGGTGATTGATGAAAACAAGTGAGAAATCCAATTCTAAAGTCTACCCACTTCCTATTTCTTCATCCTCTACCTCTTGCCAAGTAGTAGAGTGTGTTTCCTTCACAAGTTTTCATGGCTTGGTGAAGGTGGAGCTTGATCTAGCGATGCTTCGACGTAGATCATCTTCGGCATGGACATCGACGACCTAGCTCGCATATTCTCCGATGAAGCCGACGCTAGAGCCCGGGATTTGTTTTGGACAGCGAGAGGACTTCATTGCGGAGCTATGGAGGTGGAGCACCGGATCTACAAAGGTTGTATTTCCGATTCTTATAGTTAAGTGTTAACTAGTTACTTTGTTCGCCTAGAAATCTAGCCAACGATCCGTTCTAGGGTTTCTCGGCACCGTTTAAATTTGAAATTGGCATGGTTGATGCCTTGTGAGACCTCATTAGGGTTCCTAGGAACCCTACAGTGGTATCAGAGCCTAGCTAGAGCCTTAGGCGAAGTCTAGACGGAATTTGAAGTCCGAACGACCCGAAAACCCAAACCTAAAATAGCTCTCTGTCCTTTTTTCAAAAACTGGGATTTTTCCAAATTAAAAATTGCTAAAAAATTCAGCAGGGAAATATAAGAATTACGGCGCAAAAAGTTTCCAATGAACAGTATAATATGCGGCGGAACCGCGGCATAAGCATGGCTTATGCGGCGGTTCCGCGGCCTATTGATGACGTAATCCTCCACTGTTTGCACAGTAACTCTTATTAAATTATGCTGGATTTTCTGGGAATTTTTAATATTAATTCAAGAGTTGAATTTTCTGGGTTGTTTTGGGGATTCGGTGTTTCGATCGGAATATCAGATTTTGTCTATGTGGCTTTCCGGATAAATTTTAGAATATGTTAAAAAGTTCGACCGGATATAAATACCCAATTTTTCCCCTGTCGGGAAATTTCCAAGTGTTGGATTTTTCCGCAGTTTAACGACGTTCTAAGTAGTGCAAGTAACGCGATGGTCCCTCTAGAAGACAACAAACCTTAACTCGATTATGTGACCGTCTTGAACTGCCCTTTGAACCTTCGGGTTTGGGGCAGTACGGCGTGCCACATGTGAGGCGTTGGCTTGACCCTTCTACGGCTGGACCGTTGGTACTGAGGCACGAACTGAATGTTGTTAGACTCATATTTCATGTGTTGATCTGTATCGGGAAAACTTGGGTGTTCGATTGTTCGATCGGAAAGTTTGACATTTTCTATTTATCTGGAATGGGATACAATAATTGGAATTCACAAAAGTTATGAGATAACTGAATGAATGTTATAAACATAGCAGTTTAGTCTCACTTGATCGGTTGCCACGGAATTTTGATGTGATCAAAAGTCCGTAGCAATCACGTAGCGTACGCGGATACTCGCCGGGTAAACTTAATAGACAGCCTCACTCCATAGCCCCGACCAAGTGACTGTAGGAGAACCCCGTCGCCGAAAGCATCCGTTCGGGTGCTCGCGGTAGCGGTGTTCCGCCTTGGTGCACTTCGTCGACGGTATCAGGGGTGCTGCCGCCTACTAAAGTTTGCGACGAGCATTCGATCAGTTTTTCGGGAATCTTGTTGAATTGCCCGACTTGATATTAAAAAGTGTTTTCGATAATGAGACTAAAATGCGGGGTTTATAATTGTTAGGCATGCGATGTCTAAGTAATTCATTTGGTCAGGCATGCGATGTCTGAGGTGGTTGCGGATTCCAACTGTTGTAGTTTTACACTTTCTTTTCTGTGACCGTAAGTGTAATATGTGATATCGCCGGTTTCGTTGCTATATGTCAACGACAATTGGGATGCGCATATTTACTTACGTTGATGACATGTGATGTTATGTGTTGCTGGATATGTTATATTGGATCGTCGTGTTTGAATAGCCGGGGGTTTTTATGTGAGATGAGTGTTTTTCATTTTCATTCATGTAAAAACTTGTATGTAATATTCTTTTATTGGGGCGCTTCCAGGTTGCGGAAGTTGTCACCTCTTGTATATTATTTACTTTTCCGCACTAGGATAGACCCAAGGAGGAGGGCGCAAGTAACCGGGTTCTGGAGTCCAGTGGGAGACCAACTCGAGGAGTCGAGTCCGGGTCTCCTAACTCCAGAATTGGTAGGGTTGCTTGCCGCTCTCGTAGGGGTCTAGGGGTGTGGGTTTGGCTATTCATCACGACCGTGGAATCCGTGTTTTATACTGGCTCGTATTGAAAACACGGACGTCCTAGTATATCCAATATTTCATATGTTTCTTCTGCTGCGATATCTGTGATGTGATCATGTGATGTTCTGTGATAGATACAGTATATAGTATATATGATATATTATATAGGCATTACTTATGTTTTACACCCGCGCTAGCCCTGCCCCGCTCTGCCGTTAGTTACCTAACCTAACGGTGCACGAGGGGACATCGAGGCGAATGCGGATGGCATAAGTGTACGTCGTATTTATCTGTGATGTTTAGGTATTTTAAATGATGGGACTTCATTAATATGATTAATGAAATAAAAGAAACCTAAGATGTTGTAGAATCGAATTTCAAAATAAAACAGGTAGCTACAGTTCTTGCTTTGCACAGCGGTATATGTGATATATCCTGCACCTTATTCGATGAGGAAAGGACCGAGATCCCTTCACCGGGAGTGACTCCTTTAGTAATAACTGGCAGATGCTACACACTCGGTTTGTCTCTTGATTGCTTTTAAGAGTTTTTGCTTTGCACAGTGATATATATGATATATCCCGCACCTCATTCGACGAGGAAAGGACCGACGATCCCTTCACCGGGAGTGACTCCTTTAGCAAAACTAGAAAAGCCTCAAAAACACTCCATTTTAAAATCATTCGATCCTACAACGATATCAAGTTCATTACGCAATAGGTTTTCAGAAAAACCTGTCGTAGCCCTCCGTCATTTCAGATAAGTCCTATTTAGTATTCGTGCTACGTTTGTTGACCTCCGTCAAGACGTAGTGTACGGTAGCTAACTAGTATTTATCTGTTTATGCATATGATGCAGATTGAGTTAGGGTAGTCGTGCGGCCTTGTTGACCTCCGTCAAGGGTCGTGCGGGTGGGTTTAATTCGATCAAGAAATGACGGGTTGAACTTGACTAGTAGCTTATGGTTTGTTGACCTCCGTCAAGGTCATAGGACGCTAGGGGCAAAATATTATCGGGAATTTCAAGTGTTGAAATTTGCAATGAGATTGCATACCTTCTATGAGATAGTTGGATCCCGATACCCGCTGCGAGTAAGAGTTACTCCTGGGAGAGTTTTATACATTACAATTAGCCGATCAAGTAGGTGTCTAGAAAGGTGTCAACGGGGTTACGCCTCTGGGAAAACGAGGTTTACATTAATTAGGTTCGTGCGAAAGCACGGGGGACCTCCCTCAAAGTACCGACACTGGCCTGGCTGAAAGATTGGCGAACTTGTAGTGTGTAATTAATCCCGGCTAGTCTTTCCTTTTAGGGTTTGAAGGAAGATTTGATAAAAAGCAGTGGGAGCCATCCTGATTAGATAAAATAATAACCAATCTATTCTTGCAAGAGCGCACGCTGAGTGTTTTCTTCTCTCTCTCTCCTGGTAGCGACCATATCACGTCTTAATCAAGATAATAATACGGAATATTGACCGAACCCGCTTGTTATACTGAGCTGGGGAACGTTGGTCCCGCTCCAACTTATAATTGTTGTAAGAAAGAGCAGGAAATTGGGGATTACCAGAATTCCCGTGCCACCCAAACGAAGAGAGTGCATGCTGATGCATCATCTTCGGGTGTGTTCATTACAAAGAACTGTTTCTCTATATCCTCTACGTCCTGGGTATGTGATACCAGATCAGGATCCCAGATATGTAATCTGTTACATAGGGCTACAGATAGGTAGAGAACTGAGAACGGGTGATAAGTTTCATGAGGCAGAAAACGGGGCAAGAGTTGCAGCCAAGTCTGTTGGTCACTGTCATCCTGTATTACAATACATTGATTCTGAACGAATGTTGTTAGATACCGAACCTGATATACAAAATCATATCAGTCTCTTTATTAGTAAAGAAATGATAAAATTTTGTATTGTTGGATAATATTTTGAACATTTCCTATATCAAAAGTTGATCGGTTCAGGCACGTTATCTAAAAGCATTGATGTTCTAAATCAAACTACAGTTCTTAGTATACGGAACACACACAAGAGGAAGAGTTCAGAATGAACGATTCCTTCTTGAGGTATTGTAGACTAGGTCAGATCAATGTGACCCGACTATCTAGAGTTACATAAAGATGCATATTTAAATTAGTTTGAATTTACATCTTGTGAAACTCGCCAGTCATGTCACAAAGATATAATGACACCAGCTCTGTTTAATGGAAACAGAGAAAGAGTTAGTGAACTCTTGGGACTGATACATGTTGATGTATGTAAGGTCCCCTGTCTACACATGCCAGGACTGATTCTTTATACTTCATTATATTCTCTGATAATCTCTCAAGATTCAGTCATATGTTCCTGTTGAAACATGAGTCCAAACCTTTTGAGATATTCACAGAATATAAGCGAGAAGTAGAGAACCAAAATACAGGTATAAGTATTATGTCCTTTGATGTGATCGAGGAGGAGAATACTTGAGCACGGAAATCCTGGACTATTCTAAAGGAGAATGAGATTCTCTTTTAGCATTACTCCTCCGAATATACCATAGCACGATGGTATGTCGGGGCGGAGCAGATACACCTTATTTGATATGGTGCGCTCTATGATGAGTACTACTGAGTTACCTGTTTCCTTTTTGGGAGTTATGCACTTGAGAAGCTGCATACCTATTGAATAGGGTTCCGATCAAATCAGTTGCCTACCACTTCATATTTGATATGGAAAGGGAAGAGCCCATATCTTAAGTTGGTTAAGATTTGGGGTTGTCCAGCTATGTCTGAAAAACAAAATCCGGACAAGCTCGAGGCAAGATCTGTTATGTACAACTGGAAAGGTTCCAGCTATACAAACTGCAGCTGATGATTTGAAAGAACCAAAGGATTCAGTAGATTCCAGCGAACCTCAGCCTCTCTGCCGATCTAGTAGGGTTCTTCACCCACCTGAGAGCTACTTCGGTTTCTCTATGACAGTGGGAGCGAGGATTGCATCATGAGATGATGACCCAACTAGTTTCGAGCTGGCCATCAGGAGTGGGACTCTGTAAGAATGGCTGGATGCTTAGTGATCTGAGTTGGAATCCTTATACACCAACAAAGTATGGACTTTGGTTGCTATATCTGAAGGGTTAAATCCCCATCAGGAGCAAGTATATCTTGAGAAGATTACTTGGTGTACATGGAAAGGTTGAAACTTTCAAAGCTAGACTTGTTAAAGGTTTTCGTCATCGACCAGGCATGGATAATGATGAAACCTTTTCCAGTACCTATGCTTAAGTCCATCCAGATCCTACTTGCCACGGCTACGTACCATGACTACGATATCTGGCGGTTGGGTGCCATGACTGCTTTTCTAAATGATGTTTTAGAAGAGAACGTCTATAAGTACACAGCCAGAGGGCTTCGTAGACAGTGGGAGCAGCGGAAACGTGTACAAGATGCTTTATAAGATAAAGCAGGTATCGCGGAGTTGGAACATCTGTTTTGATGGATAAGTCAAAGAGTTTGACGTCATCAAAATGGTAGATGAACCTTGTATAAACAAATAGGTAGTAGGGAGTATGGTGATGATCCTCGTAGAGTACGTGGATGACATACTCTTGATAAGAAAGGAGTTTCCTATGCTACGCTCGGTCAATCTCCGCTTATCACAAAGATTCTCCATATAGGATCAAAGTGATACCCCCTAAATCCTGGGTTCTGGATCTATGAGATAGATCAAATTGGATGTTAGGATTCTCACTAGTTGTAGTGAGATGGTATCAATCGATCCTGGGAAGAATCACTGGAAGGGTTCCAGGGTGATAAAGACGACTGAATGTCAGTCGCAGGCAATGTCTTTACCCTCAGTAAAGGGACGGTATGTTGGAAGAGTTCCAAGCTAGATACCGTGGCATACTAGACGATAAAGGCTCGATACATCGCTACTTAAGATGCTACCAAAGAGGCAGTCTGGATGTATACTTGTTCATAAGATGAACATAGTTCCTCCCAATGTGTGACAATGGAGTTGTGGCTTATGCCAAGGAACGTCCGTCCCATCAGTGATCCAGACATATTCTAAGGCAGTATCACCTGATCATGGAGATGGTTGATCTCCAGGGGGTCGAGGACAGGAGAGTAGACTCAGAGGACAACACAGCGGATCCACTCACAAAGGCCTGTTCCCAGAGAGAGACTTTTATGGGATGGTTGAGTATGAGATACTATAACCACTGCTATCAGATGGCCCTAGTGCAAGTGGGAGATTGTTAGTTATATGTATGCCCTAGAGGCCATTACTATACATAGGATGTATATTGTAGTGGATGCTTGGACATATATAGGGAGGACTTTCTTGCTCGACATGATAGTATGCTATCTGGTTGATCTTTACCTTAACGTGTATACTGTTTGTCTCTCTGTTACATGTTGGTAAAGCCCTTAAGATGTGTACTTGACTACCTGGACTATGATGCGGATCATACTAGTGGGGACATGGTAGTCCATAAGTACATCCTTGAAAGTCCCTAGTCATGGGTGTATCGAGACGGGGCATCGATATACCAGAGTAGACTAGCGTATACCTTCTCGACCCATACAGATGGGCGATGGATGATCCCATATCCATTGGTGTTTGACATCAGAGATGATATACGGGTGCTCAGTAGAGACTGGGTACACTGGACGGACTCGCCGAGAACTCCCAGATGGTATTATACCATACGTCAGATGGCAGTTCTCTGGTGACACTGGTACAGAGTAGTCTGTTGACCCGAGATTGTCATAGAGTCTTGTGTGGTTCCCACTGTGCTTTGATTTCCATCTTACCACGTCCAAGAGGGCGTGCAAAACGGTGGTTTTTGGGTACAGTCCCGAATCACATGGAGGCAATGAGCGATAGGAGGGGATTCGTCTCTCCCGGTATAGGGGGTTGATGTTGCGCTGTGTTCGATTGGCTATAACAGGAAATCCCTGGCCAGGGTTGCTGAGATTTACTGGTAAGTGTTACCAGTAGTTTCTCGAACAGTTATAGACCTCATATCGACACGACTTATCGAGCTATTGGGGTCTGACGTTTACCAACCCTAGGCGAGATATGCGACATATCAGACGATCAGACCGGACTGTACGGTAAGTGTTACTGGTTGGATTCACAGGAGTGTGAGCGGGCTTGCTCGTCGATCTTCTGATCGCTCAATATCCGGGTGGCCGTTACGTTTAGTAGACCGCTTGCGGCTTGTGGGTGCTTGATATGATCATCATCTGCTGCCGGCGTATTGACGAGTCTTTAGAGTCCTACACAGAGGTTTCCTGGTTCAAGCGAAACGAAATAGGAGCGCATATGAGATATGTGCGGGACCGAGAATAATGCGTGTATGTGATACCGTATTCCATTCTCGCGATGAATGTATCGATTAGGTTATATGCGATATACCCTAGTTATCGAATCAAGGATTGATTCGATAAACCGATACATTGGATACTAGTCGGTTATATGTGATATGACCGGATCGTTAAATCAAGTGTTGATTTAATGATTTAATGTATAATTGTATATTTGATATATTACTTTGCATTAACTAGTATCAGTTCACTTTAAATGGATTTTCTCACTCGGGTGTGCGCATTGCATATGCGATATGATTTTGTGCACATGATTGTATCATGTTTGATGATACATGCTTTTTGGTTAAGTGTAAAGTATTAAACTATGGTTAAGTGGATGATTAGGGTTTTTACTTATTCATTTATTTGTTTATTTATTCATTTTTGGCAAAAGGAAAATGGTGGCTAATTTGGATATATGTTGAAGCTTCATGAAGCTTTGACTTAGTCACCATTTTTGTCTTCATACCAAACCTAACCATTCACTTAACTTGAGTTTAGTCTCTACACATAACCATGGTTGATTATGATAAGTATTCTTTTATTTTATATTTTCTAAATTAACTTATCATAACAATTAGCTTCTTCTTCTTCATCTTCTTCACTTGAAGAAGCTTGCTTCATCAATGGTGATTGATGAAAACAAGTGAGAAATCCAATTCTAAAGTCTACCCACTTCCTCTTTCTTCATCCTCTACCTCTTGCCAAGTAGTAGAGTGTGTTTCCTTCATAAGTTTTCATGGCTTGGTGAAGGTGGAGCTTGATCTAGCGATGCTTCGACGTAGATCATCTCTGGGCCGTGTTAAGCCGTGTAAAATGATGCATCGCACTCTTTATCCCCTCTGGGCCGACCACGGGCGTTTCCAAGAAAGCTTCCAGCGGGATCCCTTGGTTGTAGCTTGACTGCCGGGCAAATCGGTGTGGGTTATATCTCATAAACAAGGCTGTCTTATTCTGCCTGAACACTAGATAGCCCGGCCGGATGGAGTAGAGATGGAGGATTTCCCGAGCTTTCAATACAGAAGCCCCATCTTTGAAGTCATCACGCAGGGGCACGACTGACTTGGTGGTCTCTGAGCCTATGGTTATGACCTTATCCACAAAAGAAACCTTCGCTCCGACCAGATGTGGACGAAGGAGCAGCCCTCTAGACTCCCGCGGGGCTGGAACCACAATTGAAGCCCCAACCAACCGCATGACTCTCGGGAGTCTGTATTTCTCGAAGAACGGAGGAGTCTTGTGGGCACCAAACACCCCTCGCACATGCATCTCCATCCAAGAAGTGAAGTAGTGCATCCGGAAGTTAGCAGGCTGTACCCCGGGCTCACTGGCGTCCGCCGCTACGCTAAGTCCATGATAAAGGTAAGCCAGCCCGGCGATTCCTACCGATAACTGCAAACCAGCCACCATCCGATGCGCTGGGTAAAAGACAGAGGGCCGCATGAGGCGGGGGTGCATGGGGAGTGCAAAGTTGCATAGCCACAAGCCCAAGAATCCAATAAAAAAGGTTTCCTCATCCATGCCTGGGACGGCAATTTCCGAGAAAGCAGTAATGGCAGCGTTGGGGAGATAGAAATCCTTCTGGTCATTGTCCGATACGGGTCGGCGGTCCAAGCCGAAACCAAAAGGGTCACCAAGCTGAGCGAACTTCTCGCTCTCCTCTGATAGGAACTCTGGGCGAATGAAGCGAGCAATAAAATCTGCGAAACTGACGCCCCGGTCGCCCGATTCCAGATGGAGTTCCTCATAGATCTCCAATACCTTCACCAAGCCCGGATACTGATGCTGAATGGCATTCTCCGGAGTCAAGTCAAACACCAGCTGCTTGGTGGCAAAGACGTACTCGTCAGGAGGAAGCAGCTCCTCGTAGTGCTCTCCCCTCATTGGTAGACCCGAAATCTCAGCGAATTCCTCCAAGGAGATAGAGACTTCCCTATCCGTCATCAGGAAGGTGTGAGTGGGGATATTCCATTGTTCGATAAAGGCCTTGACCCACCACGTTGGAGGAGAGGGATACTCGAAAAGCGAAACGTAAATGGCTGGATATAAACCAATCCTCGTTAGATGAGTCCTTTTCGCCGATAAGATGTACCAGGCCCACTGCAAATATCCGGCGGGGGGTCGCGGGATCAGTCCAATATTGTAAGCCTGTCCCCAAGGGCGTGCTTCACCCTGACAGATTCGCCTCCCCAGAATGTCTATTGCCGGCGGCGGCTGCACGGGAATGGCACCGATCGCAGGCTGGAGGAGGTCATCAGAATTCCAGTTTTTAACCTCCACGGCATACTTCACCGGGGGTTCGTCTGCATAGGGGATCGTGACTGTAGGCTCAGACGGCGAGGCGGAACTGAAGCTGCGACGGCCTTGGATGATCTGGCTGTACCACCTTCCCCACAGGTGGAGCTTTTTGCACTCAGGGTCATGATCTTTAATGAGAGCGAACGCCACCCGGTCCACCGGCGAATGGGGGAACCCTCATTCCGAGCGAACAAAGGGGAAAGATAAGTCGTCAGACATATTTCCTGTAGAAAGATAAGAATAATCGTTAGTGTTCTGACACTTGGCATTTTGAAATCTTATTCAACACTGTGATGTAATGGGTAGGGGACAAAAAGAGGGACCCACAAAATCTGGATGACGGTACATCATTTAATAAGACAACCCCATCATTAGATGAGACTGTCAATTAATGAAAAGGTCCCCAAAAGAATATCCTCACTGATGGGAAATCCCTAGAGACAAGGTGAAATATTCTCTTTCAGAGCAAAGCTCTGTCACAGAGTGACATTTGTCAAACTCTGGTCTCAGGGGAACAAGATTCCTTAAAAGAGCATAGCTCTATGGTAATGGTGGAAAGATCCATCAATTTTATCTTTAGAGTTTTGGGAATCTTGAAAAATCCATGAAAACTTATAAAACAAAAATTTTCTCCGTTTAGCAGATCTAAAAAGATCTACATTTGATCTAAGAGCAATGCTCTGTTCATGGGTTAGAACCCATGGATCAGATCTCTGTAAATCTGTAAATTTTTTGAGAGCAAGGCTCTGTTGAAGAAACCCCAAAGGGGTTTTCCTTTAGATCAAAGATCTATAAGAGCAAGGCTCTGTTAATTAAATTTAATTTAAATTAATTTAATTTAATTAATTTTACCTAGAGTGATTCTAAAACTAGAACTTTGAAGTTCTCACAAGAGCAAGGCTCTGGAAGTTCTTAAGCAAGAGCAAGGCTCTGAAATTCAAATTCTTGAAATTGGTAAAGAATTACCAAGGACCAAGGGTCCTATTTATAGGCGCCTGCGCCTTTTCACCTGACCCCTTTGATCCGACGGTCAGGATCTCGCCACCGCTGCACTCACGTGCGCACCACGTGAGCGCAACGGTGGGGGGGCATTTGTTCCCCCAATCAGAGCAAGGCTCTGTTTGAATTTTGAAAATTCAAATTTTTGAAGCAACGCTTCAGATCCCGTGCGTTGCGCGCAACGCACCACGTGTCAGAAGTTGACACGGCAGCACAACGCCCAAGGCAGTGCGTCCAATCAGAGCAAGGCTCTTTAAAAAACAAAAGCAACGCTCAGTTGCGCAAGCGCACCGCTGCGCGACACGTGTCTGCGCAGTTACGCGAACACTGTTGCGCAAGTGTCTGCTCAGTTGCGCAACCACTGTTGCGCAAGCGCACCGCTGCGAGACACGTGTCTGCGCAGTTGCGCAAGCACGACTGCGCAAGCCCACCGCTGCGCGACACGTGTCTGCGCAGTTGCGCGAACGCTGTTGCGCAAGCGCACCGCAGCGCGACACGTGTCTGCTCAGTTGCGCCAGCCCTGTTGCGCAAGCGCACCGCTGCGCGACACGTGTCTGCGCAGTTGCGCAAGCACGACTGCGCAAGCGCACCGCTGCACGACACGTGTCTGCTCAGTTGCGCAAGCGCACCGCTGCGCGACACGTGTCTGCGCAGTTGCGCAAGCGCTTCATTGTGCGACACGTGTCACTCACTGGAGGAGTTGCGCAAAACAGAATAAATCTTGTTGAAACAAGAAGATTTTCTTGTATAAGGCAGGGGCCTTTGGATCAAAGATCCAACGGTAGGGAAAATTCCCCAAATCACTCAGAAAAAAATTTATGTAACAAATCTAACTAATTTATGAGCACTATAAAAAGGACCCCAGGCCTCATTTCAAAATCATTGAGATCGGACTAAAAAAAAAAAAGAAGAGAACTCTGGAGAACTCCTTGAGAATACAAAAAAAAAGGTAAAAAACCTTTAAATAAGAGAAAATTCTCTTAGGAATAGATCATTGATCTAAGAACAAGATCAGTGATTTTCAATAAATAAATAAATAAATAAAAATAATAAAAATAGTGCCTTGCACTTGCTATGAACCTTTGGTTCTCTGAAACAAGAAAAAACTTGTTTTTCTTTGATCCAAATTTAGATCAAGGGATAAAAAGTGCTTTGCACTTCTTGAATCTACAAAGATTCTCAGTGCTTTGTACAAATGCAATGCATTACTTAAAGGGCCAGGCCCAAGTCAAAAAGACCGAACAGGTCTAAATAAATTGCAAAGCAATAGAAAGGCAGGTCCCCATGTAAATTGTTACTCTGTTTGAGCAAAGCCCAAAATAAATAAGCAGCCCTAGTAAAAGGCCTAACAGGCCAAATGCAAACGGAACGTCGAATATTCTCAACTGGACTTAGCCCAATTTTGGCCGTAAGTCCTTAAATTAAATTGACTGAGCAAGATTGCTTCTCCTAAATCAATTCACATCCGGTTTGAGGGTACATCTCCGAACTCCTTTGACATCCATCGTTGTAATTCCTCAACGACATCAAAGAGGTGACGGGTCCCAACGACCACACATCGATATGGACTGCGGGGTCTTTAAACTCGTGGACCGAGACGTCCTTAAACTAATATTCGTCCCTAAATGGGAATATCGGACCGAAACGTCCCTAAACTAATATTAGACCGAAACGTCCCTAAACTAATAACGGACCACTACGTCCCTAAACTGGCGTCGGACCGAAACGTCCCTAAACTAATATTGGACCGAAACGTCCCTAAACTAATAACGGACCACTACGTCCCTAAACTGATGTCGGACCGAAACGTCACTAAACTAATATTGGACCGAAACGTCCCTAAACTAATAACGGACCACTACGTCCCTAAACTGGCGTCGGACCGAAACGTCCCTAAACTAATATGGGACCGAAACGTCCCTAAACTAATAACGGACCACTACGTCCCTAAACTGGCGTTGGACCGAAACGTCCCTAAACTAATAACGGACCACTACGTCCCTAAACTGGCGTTGGACCGAAACGTCCCTAAACTAATATTGGACCGAAACGTCCCTAAACTAATATCGGACCGAAACGTCCCTAAACTAACATCGGACCGAAACGTCCCTAAACTGATATTGGACCGGAACGTCCTTAAAATCATGTCGGACCGAAACGTCCCTAAACTAACGGTGGACCACCACGTCCCTAAAACTGGAATATGGACCACCACGTCCCTAAACTGGAACAATAGAGCCTCCTAATGCTCTTTTGCCGGATCTAAACGGTCCCGTTTAAGTTGATCTTAGCCCCAACTACGGCTAACGTATCCTTAAACACTCAAATGAACGACAAAACTCCAAATCAACCTTGGTTCAAGGGTACACCTCTGAACTCCTCTAACACTTATCGTTGTAATCCTTCAACGACGTCAGAGAGGTGACGAGTCCCGGCGACCATATATTAAACGAATCACGTTTAAGTTGATCTTAGCCGCAACGTAACTAACGCATCCTTAAACTAAAACACCAAACCCAAATCTAAATAAATACGGATTTGGACTAATCCACGTCCTACGGGCGACGGCATTACTCAGTCTCTGTATACAATCCACGGGCAACCACAAACAAAACAAACACATACGACACGAAGTGAAATTCTGGAGAAGGAGAAAATGGCTACCGCGAGGCGGTAGCGTAATTAACTGCAGGGGCTTGCGCCTGTAGGGAAGAGCGTCCCCACAATAAAAAACCCCTCAAGCGAGGGGGAATCTGACAAAGTCTGCTACATCGGCCGCATCCGTCTAAACCTTCGATACACGGTGCCATAAATCAATTTGGCATCTTCGGAGAGGTAGACGGGTAAAACCATATAGCATCTGCCCCGAATCTCAGCGCCAGGACACTTCGCGGTCCTGTGCGCCGTCCTTCGGAGGGGAACAGCGCTATGTAAATAGAGCTCAGTGCCATGAAGAGTGTTCAACACTCAATAAAAAAACAAAAAGAAAGATGGGTGTCGGAACCCCAAATCAATACTCAGCATTGTTGAACAAAAAGGGGCTGAGCCTAAACAAATGTTTAACATTTTATTCAATACTGAGTGAACTGAGTGCAAACAAATGTTCAACATTTTATTCAAAAATGAGTGGACTGAGCCTAAGTTGGCCACAAGTCCCTAATTCAGATTAACCGAGCCCATGTGCTCACAATCTTTTTAATTGGTCTTAGTCCCAAACCTGACTATAGATCTCCCAACCAATATTGGTTCAAGGGTACATCTCTTCACACCTCTGATATGTGTCGCTGTAATTCTTCAACGTCTTCAGAGAGGTGGCGGGTCCCGACAACCAGAAACTCTATAGACTATGATGTCTTTAAACCCCATAGACTACGATGTCTTTAAACTACAGACTACGATGTCTTTAAACAATACAACGATGTCTTTAAACCATACAGACTACGATGTCTCTAAACCTTACGGACTATGAAGTCCTTAAACTCATGGACTACGATGTCCTTAAATCCAATGGACCGCAATGTCCCTAAACAAAAACGATAGAGTCCAAATACTCTTTCGTTGGATCTAAATGATTCCAAAATCCTGTTGAGTAGATCTTAGTCTAAAATTAGGCTAACGTATCCTCAACAAACGTTTGAGTTGATCTTAGTCTAAAACAAGACTACCGATTCTTAAACCAACCCAAACCCAAATCTAAGAAAAATACGGATTTGGATTAATCCACGCCCTATGGGCGACAACATAAATTAGTCTCCGTATACAATCCACGGGCAACCAAAAATAAAACAAACACACACTATACGAAGTGACCATCTGGAGTAGGAGAAAGTGGTTACAGCGATGCGGTAGTGTAATTAACTGCAGGGGCTTGCGCCTACGGGGAAGAGCGTCCCCACAATAAAAAACCCCTCACAATGAGGGGGAATCTGACGAAGTCTGCTACAACGGCCGCATCCGTCTAAACCTCCGATATACGGTGCCATAAATCAACTTGGCATCTTCGGAGAGGTAGACGGATAAAACCCAAATAGCATCTCCCCCTAAATTTCCGGCCGGACGTCCCAACGTCCCGGTCACGTCTTTCGGAGGCGAACAGATTCTGACACGCCCGGTGGGACCTTTTACTCTTTCCACTCCACACTTCGTGTGTCGTGTTCGTGAACGAATCGCAGTTTGACATGGTTGCCCCTGGATTCGAGATACTAAGATTTGGTGTCTTACTCCCTTCAAGAGAAAATGGCTTCCAACTGCACTAACTGCAACAACAATTTCCACTTCGTCCTCGCTGGAGGAGTGACCTATCGGCCCCAAGAGGCCTCCATCTTCGCCATGCCAGTGGAACAGGTGACTTAGGCCACCACTGGAGGAGTGACCTACCGGCAAGCTTCAACGCTCCAATGCCGTCACAGGAAGCTCCGAAGAAGTCGGTCTTCGATCGGCTTACAACTACCACGACCCCTCTCAACGGGCTGTTCAATTCCAAGTCTACTACATCAGTCTTTGACAGGCTGAACCTAAGCTCCAGTGGGCCCGTAAAGAAGCCTGCAATACCTGAAGGAGTTATCCCGAAGCGGATAGTCATTCCAGCTTCAATAAACAAAGTCATTAGAAGGGCTTCTCCTGTTAAGGGGTCGGTTTTCGCAAGACTAGCCATTCCAACTCTCGCTGCGGGTGGAGCCGTCCAAAATGCTTCCCCTACCCAAAAGCCAGCCTTTGCAAGATTGACCGTTCCCTCTCAACGAACGTTAGTCTTCGACAGACTGGCACCAACAGCAGCCTCTCATCAGAGCAGGGGGCACGACGAAGCCACTCCCGTAACTGAGCCGGTCCCATCCGCACGACATGCTCGACGTCGCCACTGGCGCCGAGTAAGGAAAACTTGGGGCAGCTCTCCCGCTGGACTGACTCCACCAGCTCCGATGGTGGAAATTGACGTTGCTGTTCCAACTAGGAACAGCTTTGAGCCACTCAGGAAGGTGCGCAAGAACTCTCCAACTGCCGTATTGAAAAAGTCTCCTCCACTCGCTGAAAAAGATATTAAGGAGAACCCGGAACAGCCTCCTCAGCGGCTGTCTTCCAAAATCTACAGGGTCTGGCGAAGGGTCCAAGACTCTGTGATTAACCAAGACTACTCCCACTGACTGAAGAAAATGAAGGTTCGGTAAGAGAAGGACCACTCCGTCGTACTACAGAAGGTGTCATGGATGCCTGTTGCAACGGTCCCCTCAACTTCGACCGCTCATAAAAGGAGAAGGCCGGAGAAGATCCCCGTGTCTGCGACAAAGCTCAAAGGCGCTAAATCCAAATGCCCCAAGTCTGGGGACATGGTAGTGCACACCATCTACATGGTTTCCGGGAAGGAGGATAGCCGTATCTCCACGGGTCATCGACCACTCACCCAATCAGTAACTAAGGCTCAGGAGCAACAACAGCAAAAGCTCCAGGAGATGCTGACAAAGATGGCCGCGCTCAATGGGTCGAAAGAAAGCCCGAAGACGTCGTCAGAGCAGCGCCAAGAACAGGAAACCGACGTCGAGTTCCTCCAAAGAATGCCCGAGAAAAAAGACAAAGAGGCCGCGGAACAAGCGGCCAACATAAAACAAATGGCGCTCCTGTTCCAAGATATGGTCGGGATTATGATACAGCCGGATCCTCCAGCTGAAGACCCTCCAATAATCCTCGAAGACGACAGAGGGGAGACATCAAACCCTCTTCCGGCTCTATCAGCAGCCAAGGAAGAGACCATCTCCAAACCTGCCCTTGACGACTATATAGCTCAACAGATACGAGCTCACCAAGCGAGCGAAGCCGCTGGCCAAATTGTCAAGAATGGACGACCCTATCCGGGTTGGTACGATCAAATAAAGTACCCGCCAGGATATACGATCTCCAAATTCCATGTGTATAAGGGGACAGGTAATCCACACCAGCACGTTGCTCAATTCAGGGCTCTGTGCGGTAATACTGGGGGTGACGACAAACTGCTGTTTCGCCAGTTTGTTGGCAGCTTGTCGAAAACAACATTTGAATGGTACTCCGAGCTCTTGAATGACTTTGTTAAGACATTTGCAGAAATGGAACTATTGTTTACACAAAGATTCGCAAGAGCTAGTGAGCTCACTCTGATCACCGCACTAATTAACGCTAGAGTGAAGCCGGGAGAAACCTGGGTTCAATACGCCATTCGGTGGCGGAACTTATGGTCAAAGTGTGAACAACGCATAAAGGAAGCTCCAGCCGTGGGCATGTTCATAGGGACCCTCGACCCTCAGGAGACCATTTCTCAATTTATGATGTTTTTCAAGCCGACCACTTTCTGTTAGTGTATATGCCCTAGAGGCCATTACTGTATCATACTAGTTTATATATTACTTAATGGATGCTTGGGATATTCACCTTGTATATACAATCTTGCTCAAAATAGTAGTATGCTACTTGGTTTGTTTCTACTTCAATGTGTACTTGTGTTTATTTCAGTATATCACTTATACGCATTAGTGGAGCCCTTAGGATCTTTGCTTGATTACCAGCGTTGTGATGGCAGTCACACTAGTGGGGGCTGGGTAATCTATAAGCACATCCTTATACAGGTCCCTAGTCGCAGGACTATCGAGACAGGGCATCGATACTCCGGAGTAGACTAGCATATGCGCTTCTCATCTCAGTGTGGGAGATGGTCTGTCCCACAGCCATCAGTACGTCGTACTGGAGATAGTATACGGGTGCTCGTTGGGTTACGAGTACACTGGACAGGACTCGTCGGGAACTGACAGGTTGGTATTATACCTATCGTCAGTCATCAGTTCCCAGGTGACATGAGTACAGCTTAGTCCGCTGACTTGACACTGGCACTTCGCCTCAAGTGTGTTCCCACTGCACTTTGATCACTACCCTACCACGGCTCAAAGGAGTCGTGCAAACAGGTGGCGGTTGGGTGCAGTCCCGAAGCACTTGGAGGCAGTGACGGTTAGACAGGATTCGTCTCTCCCGGTATTGGGGGTTGACATCGCGCTGTGTCTAGGAGAGCCATTACACGAGTAGTCCCTGGCCAGGGCAAACGAGATATACTGGTAGGTTTCCAGTGTTATCTCAGGGTGTTTTGGGCTTCGCTCCGGCACGACTTGTACCGCTATTGGGGGACTGACGTTTACCGCCCCCTAGGCCCGCCATGCGATGTATCAGACGAACAGACCGGACTGTACGGAGACTGTCACATTCAGACTCAGTAGGAGTACAGATGGGGTTTCACCTCGTCAGCCTTCTTGTCGACATCTACCTGGGGACCGTTACGCACAGCTAGTGCCGCTTGCGGTCTGTGGTTAAACCCACTGCCAGCGTAGTGTCGAGTCTTTAGAGTCCCACACAGAGGGTATTCGCCTCTGGGCAAAACAGAGTAGAGGTCGCATGGTTTTGCGACAGGGTTCGTTCTCATCCGCGCACTTGTGCACGTTTGGAGTCCGGACGGATATTACCAGTGGGCTCTGTTTTGAGCCGGATGCTGGTATAGTATTTGGGGTTGCTTTTATCTCTTAGTATTCATGTTCCTCGGAACAAGAATGCAGGTGTGTATGCACAGTTATTTGAGGAGGAGGAAGATGACTTTCATTAGGGTTTCGGAACGGGTGCGTATGCACAGTTGACAGTCGTCTTTTTCCAAACCCTAATGGATTTGTATTATATCATTTAATAATATATAATAAAATGAAATTGTGTCATGGTTAGTTTTTGTTGACTTGTTGACCATGGTTGACTTGTTGACCATGGTTGAACATTTGACTACCATCATTACAAATGCAAGATGCTTTTTCATTCTTGCTTTTTCATTTAATGTTTGTAATGATATTAGTCATTCCTAAACTTTCCATCAAACCTTTTTCATTTTGATTATTATTATTATTTGATTATTCTTTTTTCTTTTGTTATGGTTGCAAAAGGAAAAGAGAGGCTCATTCTATCATTCTCACTCTCTCTCTTCACTTCATCTTCTTCTTCCTCTAGTCAAGAGAAACCTTCTCATGAGTTGAGAATCCTTCTCTTGAAAAACAAAAGCAACCCTTAGACACTCTCTACTCACTCTAGGATCAAGGGTCTAGCAAGCCGGCGATTCTAGTTCACTCCAAGTACGAGAAAGAGCCCAAAGGTCGAGCCTTCGAGGTGGATCCATCTTCGACGGAAGAAGGCGACAAAGTAGAACCATCAACCTCTACAAAGTTTGAAGACGAAGGAGTTCAAGTCTAGGTATAACCATCTTCATCCGAGTAGCTAACTCCCTTTAGCTAAGTTTGCTAGTTTTAGTTTAGGTAACGATCCCGACCTAGCTTAGTCCATGTTGCCTCTTGTGATAAAAATTCGTTTTTTATACCGTTTCCGCCTCCCCGCAAGCACCGGGGGTCGCAATATGGACTAACAGTGGTATCAGAGCCTAACTAAACTTAAACTAGCTTAGTAGTGAAGTGTAACGAAGTTCGGAACCGAAAAAAATCACAAAACCGGATAATCACAAAAACTGAGTTTCTGTTGAAATTTTTTCTTCTCAAAATGAAAAACTTTACACTTGTAAATTCGGCTCAGGGTTTTGTGTGAACACCCAAGAAAAACGATACAGTGATTCGCCTAAAGTGCCGCCCTTCCGCCGCGTGATCCTTCTTAGCCGCCGCGGAACCGCCGCGACTTGGTGTCTTCTCTGCATCGTTTTTCGTGCAGTGTGTTTGTGTGTTGGTTTTGGGATTTTTAAAATATATTATATGTGCCCAGATTTTCCAGAAAAGAAATTTCCTTTTGGGGTCCTATAATTCCGTATTTTTTCCGAACTTCACTGCACTTTGACTATGATGGTTATATCTGTGATGCTTGCATGTATTGAACGTCGGCTAATCGCTATAAGTCGATTAGTCGGGGTTATACATGATCTGTAATGTGCTGGAATGTGTATATGAATGTGTTGGACTGTCGCGGGTGAATAGCCGGGGTGGATGTGAGATGAGCTTTTGTTTTTCTTTCATTCATTGTAAATGTAAATTGATGTAATAATTATTATTTGTTTGACCGCACAACCGGGTCGGGGTTGTAGCCGTCATTGTATAATTCTTTTTACTGTTTTTGCTCCTAGGATAGACCCATGGAGGGGTGCACAAACTACCGAGTACTTGGCGGGTAGTTTGCCGCACCCGTAGGGGTCTTGGGTGGGGTATTTGGCTATTCACCGCGACCGTGTTATCCGCTTTTCGTTTCAGGCTCGAAAGGATTGCGGATTGCTAGTATATCCAATGCATTCATCTGTGATCTGTAATGTCTATCATTGCTTATTATTTAGGCGTTGCTTATGTTTTACAGACACGCTAGCCCAGCCCCCGCTCTGTCGTTAGTTAAGTAACCTAACGGGTAATGACGGGGCCCAGTGGCGAATGCGAATGGCATAAGCGTACGTCATATTTTGGTTGTTTTCTGCAATGGTAGGGTTAAATGATGGGACGCATTAAAAGTACTAATGCAAGAATATCACGCATTAAAAGAACTAATGCAAGATAATAAACCAAGTTTAAAGTCGTTGGAACACTTTCGAAAAACCACTCGGTTCTTTTCAAAAATAACTTTTAAATGCGGAGCTTGAGCCACTCCTTCTAAAAGCTATCTCGTTCCATCGACTATATCAAGTTCACTACGTTCACGGTTTCGCCAAAACCATTCGTAGCCCTCCATCATTTCAGTTAAATGTACGGTAGTATTCAAGCTATGTATTTTGACCTCACGCCAAGGCATAGTGATTGGTAGCTGCCGGATATTTATCTGTTGCATAGATAGAATGCGTTGGTTTGAGACAGTCGTACTGCCATTTTGGCCTACGTCAAGGGTATGTACGGGTGGATTCAAATTAACCTGGATAATGATGGGACGAACTTGACATGTGACTTATGACATTTTGACCTCACGCCAAGGTCATAAGAGCATGTGGCAAAAATCCACATCGGGAGTTTCATAAGTACTGAAACTTGCTAGATTTGCATACCATTTGGAGTGTGGTGATTCTGGTAGGATTCCTTCAGTTTCATCACGCGATGATATTTGGATCCCGATCCTACTGTGAGTATATGCTACTCCTCGGGAAATTTCTCACTAAACGATCAATGCTATAAACCTAGTAGGTGCCTAGAAAGGTGTTAGCGGGGTTACGCCCCCAGGGAAAAGAGGTTATTTAATTAAGGAACTTCGCGAAAGCGTTGGAAAACCTCCCTCGAAGTACCGACACCGGCCTGGCTGAACGGTTAAGCAAGTATTGTGCGGTGGGATTGATCCTGACTAATTCTTCCTTTATGGTTTGAGGAGGGATTCGAGAAACAGTGGGAGCCATCCTGTTTAGACAAACTAAAAACCACTCTAAACTTGCAAGAGCATCATGCTGAGTGTTTCTTCTTCTCTCTCCTAATTGCAGCGACCAATCAACATGACTGGACTTAAGTTACTCCTAGATAAAAACAAGCTGACAGGGCCAAACTACAAAGATTGGCTCAGGAATGTCAAGATAGCAATCACTTATGACAAGCTGGGGTATCTTCTTACCACCAAAGCTCCCCCTGTCCCTGGTCCAACTTCCAGTGTCGCGGATAAGGAAATCCGCAAGACTTGGGAGATTGATAGCGCGAAGGCCAAATGCCTCCTGCTTGCCTCGATGGATAACGAACATCAGAGGAGGCATGAGAATATGGACATGGAGTCCATATTGCTCCATACAAAAGAACTGTATGGAGAGCAATCACGTATCGCAAGATACGAAGCGTCGAAAAAGTTATTTTCGACAAGAATGGCCGTCGGATCATCAGTAGCCGAGCATGTGCTAAAGATGATCGGCTACATTGAGGAGCTCGCTGACCTAGGGATTACATTGGAGAGTGAGCTATATACGGATATAGTTCTCCAGTCCCTTCCTTCCACTTACGCCCAGTTTATAATGAACTTCAACCTACAAGAAAAGGAGGTTGAACTTTCAGAGCTCCTCAACCTGCTGAGGAGCCCAGAGGGCACCCTACAGAAAGGTAGGGAAACATCCACTTTGTTTGTAGGAGGATCATCTTCTTCTAGGTCCAAGGCGAAAGCCAAGGGAAAGAAGAAGAAGGCCCCCGCCAAACCAAGGGGCGGTGTTGGTAAAGTGGATACGAAGGGAAAAGGTAAAGCAACAAAGATAGCGGGGAAGCTTGTGGATAAGGAAGAATGCTTCTTTTGTCATAAGAAAGGACACTGGAAGAATGATTGCAGGGCCTGGAAGGCCAGAACACAGGAATTGAAGCAGGTTGCAGCTTCAGCTTCAGGTGTGTATGTTATTGAAAACTGTCTTTCAATAAACTCTACTTCCTGGGTATTGGATACCGGATCAGGATCTCATATCTGTAATTCTTTGCAGGCGTTGAGAAACCGTAGGGATTTGAAGGCAGGTGACATGACCCTCAGAGTTGCGAACGGAGCTAGCATGGATGCTAAAGCCGTGGGGGACTATCACCTGGGAATGTCAGATGGACATGTTTTGGTTTTGCGTAATTGCTTTTTTGTACCCAACGCAACTTGTAATATCATTTCTGTATCTTTAGTTTCTAAAGAAGGTTATGAATTTGCGTTTGTAAGTAATGTTGTAAACATTCACCTTAATCAAGTATTGATTGGGTCAGGTACTCTGAGTAATGGTATATACGTGTTAAACCAACCACAGATTTTTAATGTCCAGAATACACACAAAAGAAAGTCTCCAGAAATAAATCAGACTTTCTTATGGCATTGTAGATTGGGTCACATCAATGAGAGAAGGTTGATGAAGTTACATACAGAAGGGTATTTGAATGCGTTCGAATATCAGTCGTATGCCACTTGTCAATCCTGTCTCAAGGGAAAGATGACAAAGACTCCGTTTACTGGACATGGAGTAAGAGCGAGCGAGCTCTTGGGACTCGTACACAGTGACGTGTGCGGTCCAATGTCTACACATGCCCGAAGCGGACATTCTTACTTCATTACTTTTACGGATGACTTCTCAAGGTACGGTTATGTCTTCTTAATGAAACATAAGTCCGAGGCCTTTGGAAAATTCCAGGAGTATAAGAATGAAGTAGAGAAACAGACCGGCAAAAGTATTAAGATTCTAAGATCGGATCGAGGTGGAGAATACTTAAGTGCCGAGTTCCTGGACTATTTAAAAGAGAACGGAATTCTCTCTCAGCTTACTCCTCCTTACACCCCGCAACATAACGGTGTATCGGAGAGACGGAACCGCACCCTATTGGATATGGTGCGGTCCATGATGAGTAACGCTGAGTTGCCGCGATCATTCTGGGGGTATGCGCTAGAATCAGCTGCGTACCTTTTGAACCGAGTTCCTACTAAGACTGTGCCTACTACTCCATATGAGATGTGGAGTGGGAAGAAACCCTATCTTCAATATCTGAAGATCTGGGGATGTCCGGCTTTTGTCAAAAAGCAGCATGCGGACAAGCTCGAGGCACGCTCAGTACTGTGCAAGTTTGTGGGATACCCAAAGAACACCAGGGGGTATCTTTTCTACTACGCAGAGGAACAAAAAGTCCTTGTTTCTCGTAATGCCCACTTTCTAGAACACCAGTTCTTGGAAAAGGAGATTAGTGGGAGCGCAGTAGAACTGGAAGAAATTCCAGAACCACAGACTATTACTGAAAGGTTAGTGGAACCAGAGGGTTCAACAGAACAGGACATTCCTACGCCGCTCCGCAGGAGTAGTAGGCAGTCTCATCCGCCCGAGAGATACTACGGTTTTCTCATAGACGGGGATCGAGAGGATTGCATCATAGATTATGATGAGCCTGCTAGCTTCCAGCAAGCCGTTCAGAGCGTTGACTCGGTAAAATGGCTGAATGCAATGCGGACCGAAATGGAGTCCATGTACACCAACAAGGTATGGACGTTGGACATTGCTCCAGACGGGGTAAAACCCGTAGGATGCAAGTGGATCTTCAAAAGGAAGATTGGTGTAGATGGACAGGTTGAGACCTATAAAGCTAGGCTGGTAGCAAAGGGTTTTCGTCAAAGACCTGGCTTGGACTACGACGAAACCTTTTCTCCAGTAGCCATGCTGAAATCCATTCGGATCCTTCTTGCCATTGCTGCCTTCCACGATTATGAGATCTGGCAAATGGACGTAAATACAGCTTTTCTAAATGGAAATTTAGAGGAGTGTGTCTATATGGACCAGCCAGAGGGTTTCAATCAGAGTGGGAGCAGCGGAAAGGTGTGCAAGTTGCTTAAGTCCATCTATGGACTAAAGCAGGCATCGCGGAGTTGGAACATCTGTTTTGATGAGACGGTCAAGGAATTTGGCTTTATCAAAAATCCAGATGAACCATGCATCTATAGTAGATTTGTAGCGAGAACTGTAGTATTCCTCGTTTTATACGTGGATGACATTCTCTTAATAGGAAATGATATTCCTATGCTACAATCTGTCAAGGGGTTCTTGTCACAAAGGTTCTCCATGAAAGACCTGGGTGATGCCTCATACATCCTGGGGATCCGGATCCATCGTGATAGATCCAAGAGGATATTGGGACTTTCTCAGTCCAGGTACATCGACACCATAGTAAAAAGATTCGCTATGGAAGATTCCAAGCGCGGTAACCTACCGGCTTGTCACGGGATCACCCTCTCTAAAGAGATGTCTCCCAAGACTGATTTGGAGAGGGATCGCATGTCTATTATACCCTACGCTTCTGCGGTAGGCTCTATAATGTATGCGATGTTGTGTACCAGACCGGATGTAGCTTATGCACTGAGCGTGGTAAGCCGGTATCAGTCTAACCCTGGGGAGAAACACTGGATAGCAGTAAAGAACATTCTCAAGTACCTGAGAAGGACTAAGGAGATGTTCTTGGTGTATGGCGGAAAAGACCTCCAGATCGAGGCCTTTGCTGACTCCAGCTTCCAGAGTGACAAGGATGATTCCAAGTCCATGTCGGGTTTTGTCTTCACCCTCAATGGAGGGGCGGTGTGTTGGAAGAGTTCCAAACAGGAAACCGTTGCAGACTCGACGATGGAAGCGGAATACATCGCTGCATCTGATGCCGCAAAAGAAGCTGTCTGGATGAGGAAGTTCTTGAAAGAACTTCAGGTGGTTCCGTCCATTGTTGATCCAATACCTCTGTATTGCGACAACAACGGGGCTATAGCTTTAGCGAAGGAACCCAGGTCCCATCAGAGATCCAGGCACATCTTGAGGCGGTATCACCTGATCAGGGAGATCGTGGATCGCAAGGAGATCGAGGTTCGGAGAGTCGCTTCAGAAGACAACACTGCAGATCCATTCACCAAGGCCTTGCCCCAGACTCAGTTCGAGCGGCTGATCGAGATGATAGGTCTTCGATACGCCAGTACATGGCCTTAGTGCAAGTGGGAGATTGTTAGTGTATATGCCCTAGAGGCCATTACTGTATCATACTAGTTTGTATATTACTTAATGGATGCTTGAGATATTCACCTTGTATATACAATCTTGCTCAAAATAGTAGTATGCTACTTGGTTTGTTTCTACTTCAATGTGTACTTGTGTTTATTTCAGTATATCACTTATACGCATTAGTGGAGCCCTTAGGATCTTTGCTTGATTACCAGCGTTGTGATGGCAGTCACACTAGTGGGGGCTGGGTAATCTATAAGCACATCCTTATACAGGTCCCTAGTCACAGGACTATCGAGACAGGGCATCGATACTCCGGAGTAGACTAGCGTATGCGCTTCTCATCCCAGTGTGGGAGATGGTCTGTCCCACAGCCATCAGTACGTCGTACTGGAGATAGTATACGGGTGCTCGTTGGGTTACGAGTACACTGGACAGGACTCGTCGGGAACTGACAGGTTGGTATTATACCTATCGTCAGTCATCAGTTCCCAGGTGACATGAGTACAGCTTAGTCCGCTGACTTGACACTGGCACTTCGCCTCAAGTGTGTTCCCACTGCACTTTGATCACTACCCTACCACGGCTCAAAGGAGTCGTGCAAACAGGTGGCGGTTGGGTGCAGTCCCGAAGCACTTGGAGGCAGTGACGGTTAGACAGGATTCGTCTCTCCCGGTATTGGGGGTTGACATCGCGCTGTGTCTAGGAGAGCCATTACACGAGTAGTCCCTGGCCAGGGCAAACGAGATATACTGGTAGGTTTCCAGTGTTATCTCAGGGTGTTTTGGGCTTCGCTCCGGCACGACTTGTACCGATATTGGGGGACTGACGTTTACCGCCCCCTAGGCCCGCCATGCGATGTATCAGACGAACAGACCGGACTGTACGGAGACTGTCACATTCAGACTCAGTAGGAGTACAGATGGGGTTTCACCTCGTCAGCCTTCTTGTCGACATCTACCTGGGGACCGTTACGCACAGCTAGTGCCGCTTGCGGTCTGTGGTTAAACCCACTGCCAGCGTAGTGTCGAGTCTTTAGAGTCCCACACAGAGGGTATTCGCCTCTGGGCAAAACAGAGTAGAGGTCGCATGGTTTTGCGACAGGGTTCGTTCTCATCCGCGCACTTGTGCACGTTTGGAGTCCGGACGGATATTACCAGTGGGCTCTGTTTTGAGCCGGATGCTGGTATAGTATTTGGGGTTGCTTTTATCTCTTAGTATTCATGTTCCTCGGAACAAGAATGCAGGTGTGTATGCACAGTTATTTGAGGAGGAGGAAGATGACTTTCATTAGGGTTTCGGAACGGGTGCGTATGCACAGTTGACAGTCGTCTTTTTCCAAACCCTAATGGATTTGTATTATATCATTTAATAATATATAATAAAATGAAATTGTGTCATGGTTAGTTTTTGTTGACTTGTTGACCATGGTTGACTTGTTGACCATGGTTGAACATTTGACTACCATCATTACAAATGCAAGATGCTTTTTCATTCTTGCTTTTTCATTTAATGTTTGTAATGATATTAGTCATTCCTAAACTTTCCATCAAACCTTTTTCATTTTGATTATTATTATTATTTGATTATTCTTTTTTCTTTTGTTATGGTTGCAAAAGGAAAAGAGAGGCTCATTCTATCATTCTCACTCTCTCTCTTCACTTCATCTTCTTCTTCCTCTAGTCAAGAGAAACCTTCTCATGAGTTGAGAATCCTTCTCTTGAAAAACAAAAGCAACCCTTAGACACTCTCTACTCACTCTAGGATCAAGGGTCTAGCAAGCCGGCGATTCTAGTTCACTCCAAGTACGAGAAAGAGCCCAAAGGTCGAGCCTTCGAGGTGGATCCATCTTCGACGGAAGAAGGCGACAAAGTAGAACCATCAACCTCTACAAAGTTTGAAGACGAAGGAGTTCAAGTCTAGGTATAACCATCTTCATCCGAGTAGCTAACTCCCTTTAGCTAAGTTTGCTAGTTTTAGTTTAGGTAACGATCCCGACCTAGCTTAGTCCATGTTGCCTCTTGCGATAAAAATTCGTTTTTTATACCGTTTCCGCCTCCCCGCAAGCACCGGGGGTCGCAATATGGACTAACAGTTTCCAGGCCTTGATCGACAAGCTCGCCCAAATGGACCAGATGGGCCATAAGCCTTCCTCTTCGAAAACAGATTTTCGGAATGAAAAGGGGAAAGGGAAAGCGACCTTCGTCGCCAACGCTCAGCAACAACCAAGTGGCCCGAGGCCGGTGGCTCACCAAAACGATAAACAGCGATCATTCGGAGAAAAGATGAGACGCCCTTACTCGTTCCCTCGGGATAAGACGAAGAGATTATTCGAGCTAGCGCTGCGCAACAGGCTCATCACTCTGCCATGGCCGAGACGCTTAACGCAATCAGGAGACATTAACAGTCCCAATTACTGTCCTTACCACCGAATATTGGGTCACCCAATCAAAGATTGTTACATCTTCAAAAGTTGGATCGAAGATCAGTACCAACAGGGAAAGTTCACACTGTCCGAAAACTGGAGGGTGAACCTGCTACAACCACATGCTCCTAAAAAGGTGGACACGCCGGGGGCATCATGCTCACTTATAGAGGAAGCCCCATGGGAGGTGGCCCTTTCAGCTAAGACTAAAATAATGCTGAAGGACCTTCAAGTATGTCCGGCGATTAGGTGAAAGAGCCCGCTGGAGCATGAGATTATTAAGGGGATGCTGAAGCCGCGTCCAACGCTGAAAGTTGGTGATGGTGGACAAAACTTTTGGGCCAAGCCTCCAAAGTCTTTAAAGAAAAAGAAGAAGGCCAAGAAGCCCGTCCAACCCGACGACAACTGTACATGTTTGCAGAAATACATCGATGCACTGGAAGAATATAACCAGAAGGCACGGACCCCAATTACATTGGATGAATTCTTCAAACATGTTCTTGAGAATGAAGACGACAACGCTGATGAAGGAGGCGATTCTTCAGAAGAGCCCGAGGATTATGTGGCGAGCTGCCACGTGATCTCTCACTCATCAATAGATGGTAAAGAAGCTCCTGATGCAGGGAAACTAGGGGCAGATCCAGAACTGGAACTCTTGGAACCGTCATACGAGATGATTGACATGTTGCTGAACGAAGCCGGTCAGAGGAGCAAAGCTGATCGAGAGCGCGAAATGGCCATATTCGAAAAAGCCAAACGTCGGCGATAGGATGAAGGTTGAAGCACTCCAACCAAATCGAAGCACACCCGCGGTAGACAAAAGCAGGCTTAAGACGAGGAAACGGTTCGCTAAAGCCCTGTCGATGGGAATGAAGCTGCCACCTTTTAAGAGAAATACTCCTGGCAGCACACACCTTGACGAAGCGGATGGGCATCCAAATTACTTCTTATACCATCGGAGGATCATACACCCTACCGAAGAGTGCAACGCCTTTAAAAACTGGTGGCAGGGATATGTTGCCCACCGACAACACGCTAAGCGATTGAAGCGCAAGGCTCGTCGGGAATAGAGAAGCACGACAGATGAGCATAAAAGAACTGCCGGCAACTGTCACATGGTTGATGCCAGGGGATCGCAAGTTCTCACCTTCAAAAGTGATTCTGATGAAGAAATAGCCCTCGGCTCTCTCTTCAAAGAATCCACCTCAGGAAAAGAAGAAGAGATGAAGAACTGTGAGAATATTCAGCCGCGCAACCGTACGTTGCCTGAAAAGAATCTCGGACCCACAAACAAGGGGACGAACAAAAAAGATAAAAGGAAGGAAAAAGTCTCTGAGGATATCGCCCTCGATGATAGAGTCGTCGAAGAACTGGCAGCCAAGGACCCGTCCAAGAAAAACAATGTGGATTACAATGTTCTGGCACACCTGAGGAAGACACCCTCGCAGCTAAGCATTTTGGATGCCCTCCTACTATCTAAAGTGGCGCGAGATTCTTTGATCAAGGCACTATAAGAGCCCGACCAATTCCAAGCTTTTCTTGCCGAAGAAAAGATGAAGGACGAGCTGGAAGAAGTGCATACAGCTGACATCACTTTCGGCGATGAAGATCTCCTTCTCGGAACGTGCGAGCACAACCGTCCCCTGTATGTCACCGGGTACTGCCATGATATCAAGATAGGGAAGATCTTAGTTGACAACGGGTCCTCTGTCAACCTCCTAAATGTGAGGGTGTTAAAAGAAATTTGCATGAGCGTTCAGAACCTCGCTCGGGACAAAATCACCATCTCCGGGTTCGACTCCCAGTCATCACGGACGCTCGGGTCTGTGATTCTGACGTTATGCTTTGGGCTGCTCGTTACTGACATCAAGTTTCATGTCATTGATGCCAAGACCTGCTACAATGCTTTGCTCGGCAGGCCTTGGTTACACGAGTACAACATCATCCCTTCTACACAACATCGATGTATGAAGTATTTCAAAGATGGTCTCGAGTATACCGTGACAGGGGAGCTAAAACCATTCTCTATGAATGAAGTCCGTAAATACGAGGATGCAAAGTATTTCCTGCCAGACTTTGAAGACACGGAAAGATGCCATAAGCCAGAGAATAAGCAAAAAGCTATCACTACTATTCCGGTCTTGGGGAGTAATACCGAGGAGGAAGAAGAGATAGTCTATTCGGGGCAGCCCCAATGCAATAAGCCGGGACTATCTATCCCTATTCTGGTTTTTGGCAATGACTCTGAAGACGAAGTCAACGCAATGTTCTCGGTCCATCCATCAGTGCAAGCCCTCCCTGGAGATGATCAGAGTTTGCAGATCACCATGGTTCCGCGGCAACACTACATAGAGCTCGATGCGCTTGAGACATATAGTGTCCAAGAGCTGCAGACATTCTACGTCACTCCCAGGTGAAGAGGTGAAAAGGCAATCCTATTCTACCGATCCACGGAGACTAAAGTCGAAAGAGAAGTCTGACGTGGTGCCGAACCTGCGCTCGACCGGCTCCAACCCATTCGTCTGCCCAGGTACTACACCGAGGGATTGAAAAGGTTATTAAGATGCCAAGACGTACCATTCAAACAAACTCCCCGACAAGCTCAGTTCTACAACCGGATTTGGAATGTCCCCGGAACGCAGTGAAAATTGCTCAACGGAAAAATGGAAACGATCGGGCTCGGATTTGTCCAGTCCAAGAAACGGGAGCAGTTCCATGGCTTCCATGTCATAAAGGACCTCGATGAAGAAACGGATACTCTTTTAAAACACGCTGACGCTGAGCCTGAACACGGTCCTGCCATAAAAATGCCGAGTCCTTCATTTTGAAGAACAGATGGAAAAGCTAATAAGGGAAGTGAGTCAAAAGGTTCAGAACGACTACAATCGCGAAATTGCCATTTACGAGAAAGCCAAGACGCAACGCCTCCTTCAGCAGGCTACGGAGGAAGACAATGCCCTTCACCATCAGCCCGTCATGCATTCCCAAGACAAGAAAAAGGCCCAACGCAGAGGTAAAAACAAGTCAAAGAACGGAAAAAATATTCGACGGCTGCAAAACGGAACCAAAAGGCCACGCGATCGAGAAAAGGACAGCCAGAATCCATCGCTGATGAAGAAGATGGATCGGAAATATTCCTTCCCTCAAGAAAAGACAAGGAAGATATTTGACCTTGTTATGAAATATCAAATGATGACACTCCCGGAGTCTCGGCACCCCGATCAAGCAAACGAGGTTCATCACCCGGATTATTGTTCCTATGACCGAGTGATAGGACATCCTCTTGAAGACTGTTTCACTTTCAAAAACTGGGTCGAAGACCAATATCAACTTGGCAGATTCGCTCTATCCAACAGTTGGAGGGTGGCCCCACCACAAAGGCATGTGCCAAAAGCAACGTATATGGCGAGAGTAGAACCAGATCAACATTAGTCCTAGAAACAATCTCGTACCTGTCATGTGATAGAGCTGTCATAAGAAGGAGTGCCCGAGAACATGGATGACCTCTCCTGGTGCTTCGAAAATGAGGATGAAGATGAGTTGATCTCAGAATTTCTGCTGGCGCCAAAAGAGCTGGATGATGGAATACATACTACTGCAGACAACCTAAGGAAAATCAACTTGGGGACGGCAAACGACCCGAGGCCTACGTTCGTTAGTGAGCTATGGTCCGAAAGAACTGGTGGCTATGCTAAAAGACGTGCTCAAAGACTGCTTCGCTTGGAACTACTCCGAGATGCCGGGGCTAGATCTAGAAATAGATGTGCATAGATTGGCAGTATCTCCGGATGTCAAGCCAGTCAAGAAAGCACCAAAAAGAATGCGGCTCAAACTTTAAATGAGCATCAACGCCGAAGTCAAGAAGCTAATCGATTACAACTTCATCCAAGAAGTTCAATACCCCGACTGGATCACCAACATTGTCCCAGTGATGAAGAAGAATGGGACGGTGCGCATCTGCGTAGACTTTCGGGACCTCAACAAAGCCTATCCGAAGGATGATTTTCCCATACCGGTTACCGAGCTGATGATAGACTACACGTCCACTCACGAAGTCTTCTCCTTCATGGACGGATCATCGGGGTATAATCAAATAAAGATGCATCCCAAAGATCAGAAGCATACCGCTTTCCGGACTCCTCTGGGCATATTCTGCTACAAAGTGATGCCTTTCGGCCTGAAGAACGCCGGCGCTACCTATCAAAGGGCCATGACGAAGATTTTCGATGACCTCATACATGAAATCGTCAAATGCTATATCGATGATCTCGTAGTGAAAAGCAAATCGCATGAGGAGCATTGGGAGTGTTCCCCTCCGAGAGACGGCGCACAGGACCGCGATGGCCTGACGCTGAGATTCGGGGCAGATGCTATTTGGTTTTATCCGTCCACCTCTCCGAAGATGCCAAGTTGATTTATGGCACCGTGTATCGAAGGTTTAGACGGATGCGGCCGATGTAGCAGACTTTGTCAGATTCCCCCTCGCTAGTGGGGGTTTTGATTGTGGGGACGCTCTTCCCTGCAGGCGCAAGCCCCTGCAGTTAATTACGCTACCGCTTCGCGGTAACAACTTTCTCCTTCTCCAGAATTTCACTTCGTGTCGTGGGTGTTTGTTTTATTTGTGGTTGCCCGTGGATTGTATACGGAGACTGAGTAATACCGTCGCCCGTAGGACGTGGATTAGTCCAAATCCGTATTTACTTAGATTTGGGTTTGGTGTTTTTAGTTTAAGGATGCCTTAGTCGCGTTGCGGCTAAGATCGACTTAAACGTTCGTCAAGGATACGTTAGTCCTGTTTGAGACTAAGATCAACTTAACGGGATCGTTTAGATCCGACAAAAGAGCATTTGGGCTCTATTGTTCCAGTTTAGGGACATAGTGGTCCATTGCATGTATGGTCGTCGGGACCCGTCACCTCTCTGACGACGTTGAAGAATTACAACGACAAATGTCAGAGGAGTTCAGAGATGTACCCTTGAGCCAAAGTTGATTGGGGGAATTTATAGTCCAATTTGGGACTAAAGTCTGTTTGAAGGTTTAAGGATGCGTTAGCCATATTTGAGGCTAAGATCAACTTAAACGGTTGTTAAGGATACGTTAGTCCAGTTTGGGACTAAGATAGACTTAACGGGATCGTTTAGATCCGACAAAAGAGCATTTGGGCTCTATTGTGCCAGTTTAGGGACATGGTGGTCCAATACCAGTTTAAGGACATAGTGGTCCACCGTTAGTTTAAGGACGTTTCGGTCCACGAGTTTAAGGACCCCGCAGTCCATATTGACATATGTGGTCGTCGGGACCCGTCACCTCTCTGACGTCGTTGAAGGATTACAACGATAAGTGTCAGAGGAGCTCGGAGATGTACCCTCGAACCGGATATAAATTAATTTAAAAGAGCAGTCGTGCTCAGTCAATTTAATTTAAGGACTTACGGCCAAAATTGGGCTAAGTCCAGTTGAAATGTTCAACATTTTATTTGCTTCTGCCTTGCATTTATTTTTATTTTTATTTGGGCTTTGCCCAGAAAGGATGCAGAGCATCAATTTGTTTTGGGCTCTGCCCTTTATAAATGATGCAGAGCATCAATTTCATTTGGGGTCTGCCCTTTTATTGCTTTGCAATTTATTTTGGCCTGTTTGGTCTTTTTGATTTGGGCCTGACCCTTTTAGGAAATGCATTGCATTTATCAGGCGCTTTGCGCCAATCAGAGAGCGCATAGCGCAATTGGTTCAGATGCTGACACGTGGCGCTCTCTGGTGGCTTACGCCAACCCAAGAGCGCAACAGTGCAGATTTATAAGTGCAAAGCAATATTAATTTGAGAATCTTTTAGATTCAAGAACCAATGGTTCATAAAAGAAGTGCAAAGCACTGTTTGATTTCTTGATCTAATTTAGATCAAAGAAAAAACAAGTTTTTCTTTTTATTTCAAGAACCAAAGGTTCATAAAAGTGCAAAGCACTATTTGATTTCTAGATCAAGGAAAAATAAGTTTTTTTTTTGTTCCAAGAACCAGAGGTTCGTAAAAGTGCAAAGCACTATTAATTTAAGAACCTTTTAGATTCAAGAACCGATGGCTCATAAAAGAAGTGCAAAGCACTATTTGATTTAGATCTAAGAAAAAACAAGTTTTTTCTTGTTTTTCTTATCTCAGAGAACCAAAGGTTCATAAAAGTGCACAGCACTATTTTTATTTCGTTGTTTTCTTGTTTTTAAAGAACCAGTGGTTCATAAGAAGTGCAAAGCACTGTTTATTATGTGAAGATCATTAATCTTGTTTTTAGATCAATGATCTATTAGAAGAAATTTCTTCTCTCTTATGAAGGTTTTTACCTTTTTCTTGAAATTTTTCTCAGAGTTCTCTCTGTTTGAAGCTCTTGATTTTTCAAGAAATGTTCATCCCTTTGAATTGAGCTCTAGGCTCATTTTTATAGTGCCCATAAATTAGTTAAAGTTTGTTAAAGAGATCATTCTCGGAGTGATTTAGGGAATTTTTCCCACCGTTGGATCTTTGATCCGAAGGCCTCTGTTTTACAGAGAAAAATCTTCTTGTTTTAAAAAAAACAGAAAAGATTTCTCAGAATTTTAATTCTGCTTGGCGCAAATGCTCCAGAGCGTGACACGTGTCGCGCTGCGCTGACACGTGTCGCGCAGCTGATTTTTTTTTTCTTTTTTTTTTTGGGCGCAGCGCACAGGTGCGCTGCGCTGACACGTGTCACGCAGCGCACAGTTGCGCTGCGCTGACACGTGTCGCGCAGCGCAGCTGCGCAGACACGTGTCGCGCAGCGCAGCTGCGCATGTTTTTTTTTTTTTAGACGCAGCGCACAGGTGCGCTGCGCTGACACGTGTCGCGCAGCGCAGCTGCGCAAGCTTCTTCTTTTTTTTTTGCACTTTAATTTTGAAGACAGAGGTTTGCTCTGATTGGAGAAAAACAGAAGTATTGCTTCTTTTTCCATATTGGAATTTGAACAGAGCTTTGCTCTGATTGAGGTAAACAAATGCTCCCCACCGTTGCGCTTACGTGGCCTCCTAACGTGAGCGCAGCGGTGGCAGACTCCGAACCGTCGCGCCATCCCCTGGAAGCTGAAAGGGCACTTGATGCCTATAAATAGGACCTTTGGTCTTTTAGATGATTCTCATCTCTAAAATTTTACTTTCAGAACTCAGAGCCCCACTCTTTATTTTCAAGAACTTTAAGAGTTAAACTCTTAAAACTTTTAGGTGAAAATTTTAATTTGGATTAAATTAAATTAAATTAATTTTCATTGATAGAGCATCGCTCTCAATAGATCCCTGATCTAAAGGAAACCTATTTAGGGTTTCACTTAGCAGAGCTTTGCTCTATAGGTCTTAAAACGATCTAAAGAGAACTAAGGGGGACCCTACTAGGGTTCCATAGAGCTCTGCTCTCTGAAAGATTTTTCTTGGATTTTCTTAATTCATTAATGGAGCTTTGCTCCTCCCAAATCATATAGAAGAACTCTTAAGAATTCTTAATGGATCTTGGAACTTAAAGATGGCATTTTATTCCTCAGTGCATTATATCGTTTTGCTTAATCAGTCTTTCTGATAATTCTGTTGATCCTCTTTTACAGGAACAATGAACGCCCACATGTATGCTCTTAACGGGATCATCTCTCATGAGGACATCCGCCGACTTGGCCGCTCTCAAAATCGGGAGTTCACAAACGAGGAGTGTGCTGAAATAATGAGTCGTTTCGACGTATACAATGGTCCACTGCTTCCCCGACGTTCCTCTCTTCTTAAACTTATCGTGGGAGCTATCTGGGAAGCGCTTCCCCTATTCTGTTCCGGTGTGCCGCTTAGGGCGTTGGATGCCGCTGAGGACAAGGTGCACTCTGTGTACCTATTGAACTTTATCTCGAAGAGACGGCGAGACAGTCTTATCGACCTCTTACATGAGGTCTTTCAACAGTCTGCCATACTCGCTGCTTATCGGAGGGCGGAAGACATCGGAAGGGACCCTGATGGTTGTGCTCGCGATAGGAAGCACACTAGGATGGTCCGCGAGGCTTGGAAAGTCATAGATAGGGTCGCTTTTGAATTCCTCAATCCATGCCCTGGATCTGAGGTTATTCCATTGTAACTTTCGTTTATTATTTTTATGACTGTAAGAACTTCAGGCAATATTAATGGAATTTTTTTTTATCCCAGCTTGTGTTTATTATATATCTTTTGTCCTGAGTCTTTTTGCCCATGCATAAATGAATGTGTCTTGAACGCTTGATCAAATGTAAATCGGATGCTCTTTCTGTTGCTTTTCCTCTTTCTCAGCATGTCGTCACAATTAGCGGGTAATAGAGTAAGCTTCTTGATTTCTTCACGAGATAGCGAGGGCTTAGGCCGCAGGTTCAGATCTGCTGCCTAAGACTTTTCAACTCTATGAGCCGTGAGGGTCTCATAGAGACTTTTCTCCCTACGGATCGAGAGGATCTCGTAGGTGGGTTTTTCTCCTTAGGAATCGTGAGGATTCCTAAGTGTGGTTTTCTCTTGTAAGTCGTAAGGATCCTACAAGAGAATTTTTCCCTCTTATGAGTCGAGAGGACTTGTAAGCGGTTGTTTCCCTCCTTGTCGAAGTTCGATGTTGGAGAGTGAGACCCGTGGATGGTATGCAAAAGACCGTTTTGGGCCAACTTGCAGGGTCCCAGTGCTTAGGAAACATGCTTCTTTTATGCCTATTGCCTAAGGCTTTATCTCACGAGTCGAGCCGCCTCAACAATTTTTTTCGCAAGTCGAGACGAATCGAGCGTTTCTCGCAAGAACATCTTAACGTCGCATTTAACCTCTGCTCTTTACGACAGAAGCCCGTTAAGGTTGGTGGTACTTAGGATTTTGGCCATCGTACCGTCGCATAAGCTGATATAGTCCTCGATAGGCAATCGTGCTGTTCGAGTAGCCCTGCGACTGCCGTGTCTCTGATCCCTTCGGGGGCTGGACAAGACGTCTTCAAGCAATCCTCCTTGGCAGTTTGACTGTCGGAAGAGCAAGCGTTAGGAATTTGCCATGTCGCTTTTTACTTGAGGTTAGGCTTATTTTGGTGAGCCCCGATGAGTCATAACCACTCCGCGCTGGTGTGGGGATGATCTCCGATAGTCTTTCGGGCTTTATATGAGTTGCCGTCCAGACCCTGAAGCTAGGAATTTGGCCTTTGCTTCGTTTGCTGGCATTGCGTCTGCTGTATCGAGACGAATGTTGCGGTGGGAACTAGGGATTTTTCCATGGCTCCATTTGTTTGATGACGTTGCGTCTGCTGTGTCGAGACTAATGTTGGGGTGACATCTCGTCTGCTGTATCGAGACGGACGTCGAGGTTGTCTCCAGGTTGCTGGTGAACCGCCGAGGTTTGGAACTAGGGATTTTGCCGTGGCTCCATTCGTTTAATGACGTTGCGCCTGCTGTGTCGAGATGAACATTGGGGTGACATCTCGTCTACTGTATCGAGACGGATGTCGAGGTGGTGACCATTCTGTGCTGGTGCGAGATGATCTCCGATTGTCTTTCCGGTTTTATATGAGTTACCGTCAAGACGTCGAAGCTAGGAATGTGGCCTACGCTTCGTTTGCTTTGGTGTGTCCAAATCCTGTTGGAGGAAGAACGCTGGAGTTGACATTTCGTCTGCTGTATCGAGACGAACGTCAAGGTGGTGACCACTCTGTGCTGGTGCGAGATGATCTCCGATTGTCTTTCCGGTTTTATGTGAGTTACCGTAAAGACGTTGAAGCTAGGAATGTGGCCTTCGCTTCATTTGCTTTGTCACGTCCGAATCCCTGTTGGAGGAAGAATGCTGGGGTTGACATTTCGTCTACTGTATCGAGACGAACGTCAAGGTGGTGACCACTCTGTGCTGGTGCGAGATGATCTCCGATTGTCTTTCCGGTTTTATGTAAGTTACCGTAAAGACGTTGAAGCTAGGAATGTGGCCTTCGCTTCGTTTGCTTTGTCACGTCCGAATCCCTGCTGGAGGAAGAATGCTGGGATTGACATTTCGTCTGCTGTATCGAGACGAACGTCAAGGTGGTGACCACTCTGTGCTGGTGCGAGATGATCTCCGATTGTCTTTCCGGTTTTATGTGAGTTATCGTAAAGACGTTGAAGCTAGGAATGTGGATTTCGCTTCGTTTGCTTTGTCACGTCCGAATCCCTGCTGGAGGAAGAACGCTGGGGTGACAACTCGTCTGCTGTATCGAAACGAACGTCGAGAAGGTGACCACTCCATGTGAGATGATCTCCGGTGGTCTTTCAGGCCTTATATGACTTGCCGTTAAGACCTTGAAGCTAGGAATTTGGCCTTCGCTTCATTTGCTTACACTGCGTCTGGTGTATTGAGATGAATGCTGAGGTGGAGCTGGGATTTTGCCGTCACTCCGCTTTGTTTCGACCATGGGGTCTTTTGTTAACTTTGCATGTACACGCTACTGGACTGCGAAGGAACGCCGTTGTTGACATTGCGTCTGCTGTAATGAGACGAATGCTAAGGTGGAGTTGGGATTTTGCCATTACTCCGCTTTGTTTGGACCGTGAGATCTTTTGTTGACGTCATGTCTGCATCTAGTTGGAGTGAGGAGAAACGCCGTTGGTGATCTCTAAGTTGTCGATGTTGACGTCGAGACCCTGAAGCTCGGGATCTTCGTTTGCTTCATTTGTTGACATCGTGTCTGTAATATTGCGACAAATGTCGAGATGGTCTCTAGGTTGTCTATGAACCGTCGAGATTTGGCATCGCTTTCTGATGAAGCCTGTTGGGAAGGTATGGTTCCCTCCTTATCTGTGCCCCTGGATTGTATACAGGGGATCGATGTGATTTCACCTGTAGGGCAAAAAGTTTCATTCTTTCATTTTTTTAAATTCTTTCCGTGATGCTCTATCATTTCAGCTTTTATATCGCGAAGGTCGCGATTGCCCAATCGTTTCGGCTATTTTTCGCGGTGCCCAATCGTTTCGGCTGTTTATTTTGTTTTTACTCGCTGCTTTTTATTGCGAGTTGCCCAATCATTTCGGCTGTTTATTTTATTTTTACTCGCTGTTTTTTTATTGCGAGTTACCCAATCATTTCGGCTATATATATATATATTTTTTTTACTCGCTGTTTTTTATTGCGAGTTGCCCAATCATTTCGGCTTTTTAATATGCATTTTCAGCTCGCTGATTTTTATCGCGAGCGTAGAACTTGGAATCTGGTGCCAATCTCTGCATCAGCATCGCTACAACCGGAATATTGCGAGGAGCGAATCATCATCTGCCATGAAAGGACTTGGAATTTGATACCGATTTAGGCATCAGTATCGCTACAACTGGGATATTGCCAGGAGCGAATCATCATCTGCCATGAAAGGACTTGGAATTTGATACCGATTTAGGCATCAGCATCGCTACAACTGGGATATTGCCAGGAGCGAATCATCATCTGCTTCTGTCGATGTCGAACAAAGGTGGCTTAGTAAACAGGGTTAGGATCCCGTCGACTAAGGCTTTTGACTTCATGAGCCGTAAGGGTCTCATAAAGGTGTTTCTCCCTACGAGTCGTGAGGATCTCGCAGGTGCGTTTTCTCCTTAGGAATCGTGAGGATTCCTAAGTGTATGTTCTCTTATAAGTCGTAAGGATCTTACAAGAGTGTTATCTCCTTATGAGTCGAGAGGACTCACAAGGGTTGTTCACCGTGTGGACATATCCCCAGTCACAGATGGGACTTGGTTAGGGAAATGTTTATTCGCGCCCATGGATTGTATACAAGGGCCAATATAGGACCACTTGTAGGGCAATGTCGAAAGTTGTGGGGGTTGCTTAAGCACAGGTTTAGGCTTCTGTAACTTAAGACTTTCAAATCTTACGAGCCGTGAGGGTCCCATAAGAGCCTTCTCCTCACGAGTTGTGAGGATCTCGCAAGTGTATTTTCTCCTTAGGAATCGTGGAGATTCCTAAGTGTGTTGTTCCCTTGTGAGTCGTAAGGATCTCACGCGGGTGGTTTCTCCTTATAGGGTCGAGAGGCCCCTATAAGTGTTTCTTAACGAGGTTGCGCCCTTTCGGGTTTTCACAAACACTCGCCGGTAGTCCTGCTGTTTTTACTCACGGAGCCCTCTCGGGTTTTCATCCGTGCCCGTTTTGCTTATGGACATACCGTTTTTTTTTGTTTTTTTTACGAGGTTGTGCCCTTTCGGGTTTTCACGAACACTCGCCGGTAGTCCTGCTGTTTTTACTCACGGAGCCCTTTCGGATTTTCATCCGTGCCCTTTTTGCTTATGGACATACCGTTTTTTTTATTTTATATTTTTTTTATTTTTATTTTTTTTATCTCGTCAGCCTAAGGATGCTGCGGTATTAGTTTAAACACGTTTCGGTCTGCTATTAGTTTAAGGACGTCTCGGTCCGCTATT